>OY728153.1:588082930-592882930 GCA_963277665.1 Viscum album
ATAACAAACTAAGTTGTATTTTCTTCATATGAAATATTCTCTTCTAACTATACTACCTTAGGTCTTAAAGCATGAGAGGCATAAATTATGAATTTTCTTAAAAATAAAATATAAACTCATTATGTACCTAAGATAAACATAGTGGTAAGAATACTCTGTGTAAAACTAATCCAAACTTCTCTATAATTTTATATAGGCTACTAAATCATTGATTGAACTCTTCCTTTCTACCAAAATTCATAACACATTTTCATATACATACTTTAAGAAAAACAAAATATCATTCCTCAAATGAGATATCTATCCTTCAATTATCTACATAATTATTCACCCTAATTTTAGCTTCCCTCATGTGTTGTTGAATCATCATTACCTTATCTGAAATTTCTTATACAATTTTTTTTCCCAACTACATCCTTTCACTAACTTTATCCCATCATGCCATAGTTCGATGCCAATTTCCATATAATGCCTCAAAAGTGTCATTTGTATACTATACTAAAAATTGTTATTATAAGAAAATTATACTAATGAATTATGTGGATCCCAACATCCCTAATAATCTAATGAGAAATACCAAAGAATATCCTCCAAGTTATGAATTTTGTGATCTATCTTTCCATCAAATTGTGGATTAAAGTATATTCTAAATTTTAACTCAGTACCCATTGAATTATGAACAACATTCCAAAAATTTGATGTAAATATGGGATCAAGGTCAGATATAATAGAGATATAGGAAAACCAAATAACCTGACTATCTCTATAATATAAAGTCTACCAAGTCGATACAATGACATAGTAACTCAAATAGATATAAAATACATAGATTTAGTCACATGATCAATAATAACCCAAATTTCATTATTACCATGAGATTTATTTGGTAATACCTCTATGAAATTCATGTATATATTTTCACATTTTTATTATGGCACTGGAAAAGAATAAATCATTCCCTTCTGTAGTTATCATTTAGCATTAACCTACTGACAAGTCAAACATTTAATAGTAAAATCAGCAATATAATTTTGATTTCCATCCAACCAATAATATTAACAATGTCTCTATATATATTAGTGATTATAGGAAGAATTGAAAATGGAGAGTAGTGAGTTTTAGTTAATAATTCCTTCTTGTACTAAGAATCATTTAGAACACATAAACTCTTTCCAGATCTATTAATACATTCTTTATCAACATTAAACTCAGGAAATGTACCCTTGTTGATTGATCCTACTCTTTCTTGAAAACCATGATCTTCCTTATAAGCCTCGTTAATTATTTTTTACAAAGATTACTACACTAATACCTGATCCAAAAACAAATGAGGTTTCTTGTACACAATTTCTAGTCCAACATTTTTTGAATCGTTAACTAAAGGATCATGTTCCAAATGTAGTGTGGTTAATTATTACTTATCTTTTCAACTTAAGGCATCAGATACCTTATTTCCTTCTCCTAGATGATATTGAATCATGAAATTATAATCCTTTATATGTTAAAACCATATTATCTACCTCGTTTTCAACTCTTTTTTAGTGAATATATACATTAAACTTTTATGGTCATTATATATTTTAAATTTTTTCAATATAAAAGATGTATTTGAATTTTTAAAGAAAACACCACCACTTCCTGATCATGATCATGTGTAGTGTAACTCTAATCATAGAGTTTTAATTGATGTGAATCATATTAAATTACCTGATCAGCATGCATTAAGAATCAACCAAGTCCTTTCAAAGAAGAATCATTTTAAGTAACAAATTCATAATTTCTTATTATCAAGGCTAACACAAGAGCATTAACCAATATTATTTTTAATTCTTGAAAGCATTCATCGCATTACTTTATCTGTGTGAATTTAACTCATTTTCAAGTCAACTTATTTAATTTGTGATATAACCAAGAAATTTTTTCAAAAAAACATTGTTAGAAACCTATTAATTAAATAAAACTTCAAAACATTATGACATTTGTTGGTCTTGTACATTCTTAAAACACTGTGGATTTATTATGATCAATAATTATGCCATATTTATAAGAAATATTCCCATGAAAATAAATCCATTGTATCCAAAATTCACATTTTCTAAATTTTCTATGCAACTTATTTTCTCTTAATGTTTAAAAAATAATTCTTAAATGTTTCTAATTTTCTTAATAACTTTTACAATAAACAAGAATTTCATTAATTAGAACCATAATGAATTTATCCAAATACTTAAATAATTCTATATTCATAAGATTAATAAATATATCATGTATATTTTTTAACCCAAATGGAAAAACTACAAGATTATAATGATTATACCTAGTCTAAAACATTTTCCTTAGAATTTCTGCCTCCATCACCTTTAAATGTTGATTACCATACATAAGGTCATCATTTGAAAAAAATTGATCTCCTTGGAGATGATAAAAAAATCATAAGTATGAGGTAATGGATACTTGTTCTGAAAATAAATTTTATTGAGTTCTCTATAATCAATGAATAGACTCATGAAACCATCCTTATTTTAAACAAACAAAATAGGATCAACCCACTAAGAAGTTCTATGGTGGATGAAACCCTTATCAAGAAACTCATGCAACTACTTTTTAAAATTAAAAAAATCAACTAAATCAATTCAACAAGGAGGTTTTGAAATTATCTTAGAATCATACATTAAATCAATAGTAAAATCAACCTTTTGATAAGGAATAACACCATGAAAATCATCAGTAAATACCTCCATATATTCATTCACTACTAGTACATCACTAATTTTAATAGTTTCTTTAATTTTAAAAATTCATGAAAGATAACCTTTATTCCCACCATTAATCAATTTAACAACTTCTTGATATGTTATAAAAGCTATGAAATCATTATTGTATACAAATTGAAACTCACCCTAAAAATTAAATATGAATTATTTATCTCTATAATCTATCATAACATGATAAACTAAAAACCAGTCTATACCCAAAATAAAATCAAACTATAAAATGGGAAATAAAATAAGGATTATAGGAAAAACTATTCCATATATAATAATGGGAAGGTTCATATAAATTCATGTATCCTTAATACTACCCCCAAGAGTTTTTACTAGAAGTTTTGACATCATTTATTAATATGTTTTTTCCATTACACTTTCAAATTTTTATAAAATAAAAGAATGCATGGATACCAAATCAAATAATAGATTGGAATAATCTGAATAAATAATTAATGTACATGTTACCACTTCATTCGAAGGTCCTATATTTCTCGAAGTATTTTTGAATGAATTTTTCACACCCTTCTACTTATATTCTTGAGGCTTCCCATTATTCATGATTTTCTTAAGACACAAATCATCATAATGGATCATCTAATTTCATTTATAACATCTCATCACCTTATTATCATAATTTCCCTGACCATTAACATGATTACTTTTCTTGAAATCATAAGTCAAATGTATCATCATACAACATCAATAACACTTTCCGTATTTCATAAGAAACAACCAAGGATGCTTCTTAACACAGTTATCACAAGATAGAAATCTAGACTATTACCTTCAGATTTTCATGATGGTTTTTTTCCCATTGTATTCAATATAGACCTATTTTTAACTTTATTTTTGTAAAATTCAATAAATTCCATCTAAACATTTTTAGCATAATGTAAAACTTTCACATAGCTTTTAAATTTACAAGAGTCCAAATCTCTTCAAAAACTTTGTTTCAATCCTGATTAAAACCTATCAATTTTACTATCATGGTATAGAATGAAATTTGGTATATAATTGAGAAATCTAGAAAAAAATTATTTATAGACGGTAATAGATTCATTTTCATTTGACATTAATTCCAATAATTTCATTTCCATCCTAATTTTAACAACTTTATTAAAATACTTCTTAATTAAAAGATCCTTAAATTTGGTCTACTATATCACATCAATCCCATGTTTCACTTTGGCACCATTGGTCGACTTCACCTTTAAACCCATATATTACAAGAGTTTCATTTTTATGTTCTATACTTGACAAATCATCATATAACTTTTCTAGATAATTGATATGATCATAGAATTCCATTAGATATGAGGTTCCACCAAATGTAGGAGGGTTTGGTTTCATGAAATGCTTCACAATAGACATGTTACTCTATATAGGATTTGGTCACTCTCTTTCATGGGTGAAACCATCAATATATTGAATAAAATAAGTCAAAACCGATGTGAACTGATATATTCCAACCATTATAGGTTGCTTATTTGAAAGGATATTATTCCCATGATGCCTTCCAACTTTAGCTTCCTATTTCCTCTATAAAAAATCATTCTAAATAGACATGGAATACATGAATAAACATTATAATATTTTATGTTTTTACATAATAATATAACTATAATTTTTAATTTCTTAAAAGTTTCTTTTAAAATCAATATAACCTCTAAAGTTATTTAAACCCTTACTTTGATACTAACTATAACACCCTGTGTCATAATCAACTAATAAATAAAAAAATTATTTCAAGGGTTTCACTTTCATAAATTCCCATAATATTTTACATTTATAGTTTTATATAATTAGAAGAAAAAAAATTAAACATAAAATACTTATAATACAAAGTGGAAACTTCCACTCAACATGCATTTTTCATAGAAACAAGACTCTTAAATTTAAACTCATAAAAATAAAAGAAACTAATTAGCCCATTTAAAAATTCATGAAAATACAGATAAATGTTTTCCTTTTTTATGATATAATTTAAACTCAAATAATAATTAACATAACCAAAATTATCTTCTTTTATGAAATATTTAATAAAACAACTCATAAGAAACTATAAATTCAAAATCCTGGTCATTAGGGTTTCATGTAAAATATGATCCCTCGTGAAAAAAATTTCTTTGAAAAATATATTTTTCACCCTTAAAGGGTGCATAAAATTTCCTTTAAACATAATCTCCTTAGATTAAATTATGAAATAAAAACATGTCCATGAAAACTCATTAAAAAGAACATAAAAAACATGTATTTACACTATGAAATCATCATCATATCCCTCTTACAAGCACTCTTATAGAAGGAATAACCCACATGGTTAATCAAATATATATTTTCCAAAAAACAAAATCATTACTCAATGCATTAGAGAGATATATCAGGCTCTCCCATAATCAATAACAATTTATAATGCCAAAACAAATATAAAAAACATAGAATCTATTATTTTCATTATAAAAACTTATAAAATATTTTTTTAACACATATGCAGAAGAAATTTTTTGTTTCATGAAAAATTTAGGGTAAATATACTTTTTATATGGAAAATATTAAAATGAGAAATTCCCAGAAATAGAGGGAAAAATAATTCATTTATAAAAACTATGATAACTTTTAGAGTAATATTCTTATATTTGATTGGTTTGGATGAGGGTAAATTCCACTCATGTTGTATATGTTAAAAAATATTCGTTTTCACTTTGGTAAAAAAGTGTCAAAAGTAACCTGTATGGAAAAAAATAAAAATATACCTTTTTAAAACATCTTAAAGAAAGTAAAAATTAGTTTAAAATGAATTTTAATAGTTATTGATGTATAAATAGGAACATTTTTGATACATTTAAAAGAACATAGACATGGAAGAAAAAAGTGATAAAAAGAAAACTTTAAAACATGGTTTTAAAGAAAAAATATATTACCTTAAGTCTCATAAACCTTCATAAATTTTATAACACCTAAATAATAAAAATATATTGATTTCATAAGTTCTTAATAAACATTTTCATTTTCATTCCATTATCATTATTCTTTTTATATTTATTACCATGTATTCTTTAGTTAATAAATTCTTTTACGTTCGTGTGTGATGTTTTGAGGATGTTCAATTCATAATCCCAAAACAACTTTGGTAGCTTAACTATGGTCAAATGGGGTCATGGTTCCATTATATCCATAATATTAATCATGAAATTGTTATCATTTTTATACATTATATACAATTGTATAATTATCTATAAAAGTTAAACATGAAAAAATGACATACAATGTATCATGGAGGCATTAGTCTAAATGTACACATTAGTAACATTTAAACTTTTATAATAGGTGGAAAATAAATAAAGTAGACAATATTTTACTTTTAAAAAACATAATAATGTTATACATGTCATATTTATTAATTATTTCCATACAAATAACCATCCATGTGTGTTAGTAACGTAAAATGAGCCACATCACTTTGTGGATGTGGTAGACCACATGTACGCATGAGCGACATGATCATTTTCTAAAGGATATAAAAATTAAAAGGTAAGTAATATACTATCTTCCAAAAATTATAATTATTTCATATATATAATGTATATTTATTTTATCAATCATTTTATTTATCCATATGATTTGGTGATGAAAAACCACATAACTATGTGGGTACGGTAGTCTGTACATACACACGAGCTATGAATTAATTTTCCATTGGATAGAAATAAAGATGAAAATGTTTTTTGAAATAAATATAATAACATTTAATTATACATAAGTAACTGATGTTATTATATCATCATGGTTAAATAATATTTGAAGGATGTATAAGAATAAATAATCATGAATACCCTCAGTTAAAAGTTATACCCTTTCTTTGGGAATCTTCCTTTCGCTTACACCCTAAGACTTCTAGGTTTGGTCTTTTGGTGATCCCATGACCTATAGAAAATTATTAGTGGTGTTGGGGATATATTTGGGCCAGGATTAGCTGAAATAAAGTGCTCAAATGGTCTGAGGAAGTGAGGAAAGAAGGTTCCCTTTTATAAGTGAGGAGAGCAGAACACACATAATTTTTCATAACATTTAAATATATTACTCATGTGAGAGTCACTTAAAAACTATAAAATTTAAAATATAATATGATAAGTGTAAATATCCCTTAGTGAATATGATTAATGATGAAATTTTTTGTCCTTATCATAATGTATTTACCTTAATTAACTTGATTTAGTCCTTACCATGGTGACACCTTTTTATAATGGCTGTTATTCATAATGACCAAAAATGAAATTGAACCTATTTCCAAATTTGATCCTATTAATTCCAAATATAAAATACATTTTTCAAGATTAAATTTTTTTCATTTTTAGAAATTAATTCTAATATAAGTGCGCAAAATGCAATGAAAATTAGTATTTTTGAAACTTGTGTTTTTAAGAATAAAAATGAACTTATACCAATATCAAATATTATTATGATTTCTAGGAAACTATTTATATTGTTTTTAACAAAATGGGTTTTATAATACTTTAAAATAAAATCCACAATATAATGGTACTTTTAAATTACTCAATTTAAAGAAAAATAAGGTTAATTTTTCTAAAATCAATATTTTTCACTATTCACTCAAAAATCAATCTTTTTAGAAAAATATGAAACCCCCATCATAAGATATATTTAATATGATTATATGAAAAATTAATTCCATTATACCTAATTCAATTTCTAAAATTAATAAATCTATCTTTTAAATAAAATCATGTAATTCATGGGGAAATTTTTTTAATAAAACTATTCATTTTTCGACTGAAAACTTTTATAAAATTATTTATAACACTATGATGGATATGAATCCATAAAATGAATACTTGAAAATAAAATGATTTATTTATTTCTATAATTATTTTGGTTTTTTTAGTTTACCTCACAACCCATACATCACACCATGAAGCTTCTTAAAATAGAGCCACCAAAATTAGAAACTAGGCTTTCATGCTAAGAAAAATGATGTTTGCACCATGAATCATGCCATAAAAACCCCAAAACTACCCGGAATATCTCACACCACAAACCAACCATATTCTATATGGAAAAGGATAGATGAACTAGAAACTTACTACTATAAATGATTCATTTCATTACTTGAACAGCTGCACCATGGCCTATTACTTTTAGCTAAAACATTGTCTCCTCAAAATTTTACTTCCACCAAACTCCCCTAAAAACCTCCAGCACACAAAAATCACAATGTAATGAGCTTGTAATTTACAAATAATTACAATTATTCCCCGATTTTTTTAATAAAATATAATTTCAAGGAGGGTATGGTTATACCCCAGATTCATTTATGAAATGGATTTCTCTATTCGATGGGTTGTTATTACCTAAATTATTTTGTGATTATCATATACTTATTTTGATACAAACATGTCTTGGTCACTTGGTGATACAAATGAATATATTCTCAAATGTATTGGTGGTTTGGTATGGAACCCAATCCAAGGATCGAAGTAGGTATGGGTTAGTTTTTTTTGTCTTGTTTATCACCTAAAAACCCACCATTATTATTTGTTGGATTATTAAATTAAACCTACGTTATAAATGGATTTTTAATAGTATTTTTTGTTTATTTCCTACTTTATTTTATTACTATATACACCCAATTTTTTGAAATTTTTTAAGGTTCGGGTGGTGACCACCTACTGGTTTTGATGAACTTATACCCTACATGTGTCCCCCTAGGATGCATATAGACCTTATTTTAGAATATCCAAGAAAAGGGAGAGCACTGGATTAGGTAGTATTCTATGTCTTAGAGATTTTAGTGGTATAGATATGTTTATTATTTTGATAGAGGACTTAGGTGAATGGGTAAGGGTTATCCATAAGTTCATTATAGGTAAATTTCACGTATGGAATTTCACTTTAACAGGATTTTATGTCTTAACTTATTTAGGATTTTCTATATTCTAGGTGTTTCACTCTTGAGTTGTTAGGATGTAAATATAGATGTGAACTATATTATTTTATGGAGTCTAAAACCATTTAAATACTTTATCTTGTTTTATTATGATGTATTATAGGTACAATAAGGTGTACAGGTTCTCTCATTAGAGAACAGGTTATGTGTTTTCTTAGTATAATGTCAATATAAATAATGTCAGTTTTCTGGTCTAATTATTTTATGATGTAATTTAGTTTCAAAAAATAGAAATTGATTCCCACTAGTTTTATAATGCAAAACTCTAGTGATTGGAAATCACACCAACTGTGTTGTGACAACCCAGTTAAGATAATATATGGTATTTCGAATTACAGATGTTACATGAGTGTTTCTTCTTATTCCTATATATATATATATACTACATTAAATGAATTATTATTATTAAGTACTACTCAAATCCTCAAAATTTCACATTAAACATCACATATTCATCATAGTATGCATATTATTCATTTTTATAGAATTCTCTAATTAGATATAAAATAAATTCAATTTTTCAAAAATCCATCGAACATTCAATATGTCTATTTATTTCATATCAAACTTATTATACTTTTTATAGACTCCACTTCGTAGTATTTTTCCATGATTTGTTAAGAACCTCATATAATATTCACATATTCATTTCATTGATTATCTTCTTCTTCACATAAGAAAAATCATTCTCTTATTCTATTTATATGTCATTGATCCATCATGTGTTTTCTTGAATTTCTCCAATTAAATTCCATCTATATAAACATAATTTTTTTTATATTTTTTACTATTCAATATTAACCATGATCAACTTCCTTAATCTAACTTATAACAATTCAATCCTATAAATAAATTCAACATCATTGATCAAGAAATGGAAACAGACACCTCAATTTATGATGGCTAAAATAGCTTAAAATGTAATAACTCTTATTTTCTGTGGTTTTATTTTTATAAATTAATTGTAAAAATTTTGAGACTAGGTGCTAAGACAACATGATATTCTGAGGCCTGGTGTTCCCAGAATGATACAGTAAAAAATGTTAAGTTTTTAATAAAGCACGCAGACAGTTTCTTCTTTAAACTAGAATAACTTCTAAATGGTTACCAAGATCAGAAATCTGAGGGCACTATTTCATTTAGAGCAGTGATTTTACCCTAGTCGCAACCAAAGGTTGGTCACCGTAGGTCAACTGCAAAAAATTATTTTTTGGGATGTGACAATAAAAAAAATAAATAAAATTATTTTATTTTCAAATCCTAATAACTCATAAATGGTAACTCTGATTAGAAATCTAAGACCATTCTTGAGTTTGTAAGGGGGGTTTTCCTTAGGCTTGGCTTAACATCAGCCGACATGGGCTGGCTATGAAAGATAGATTTTGGATGTAAACGTCATTAAAATAATTTAATAAAAATTATATTGTTGACACAATGGCTACAATATTTTTAAGGATTGTTATGAAGAATTTCCAAGATTATCTACATAACCTTGGAAAAATTAGAGAGCCACTAGAGAGAACCTTTTAAGAACTCTCTCAAACAAATGATGGTGGATTGTGAATCGATGATCAGCAACGCATCTTGAATTTGAAGAATCTCGCCAATAACAACAACACGACGATTGATCTTCATCAGTGAGTGATAAAAATCCAAGTAGTGTGTCAATATCTATGTGATTTATTTTCCCATTCTTAGAATAAAATGACAAACATGGAATAACCCACAAATAGGTTGATCTATGGTTCAATAATTCTTGTGGGAGGGATAATTATTGTGGGATTAAAAGGGAATAGATCTTGGTGATTATTCTATTGTTGGTTTATCAATGATTTTTCTAACAAGAACAGATTAAGGCCAACATGCAAAAGTCCAAGATCCATTATTTTGGTGTTCTATGTGATCCTTTTATCCCCATTATTGTCATTCCTTGTCGTTGGACCCTCATGGTCATGACGCAATTTTTCGGGAGGCTCCGAATGCGATTGGACCCCCAGAGTGCTAACAAGGTGGATCAAGGCCCACGGTAGTGAAGGCTACAACCCGAGAATCAAGAAGGTGGCTCTGTTTTGAAAAATGAAGCACTAGAGAAGCAGTGGTGACCCACAAATCTATGGTGGCTAGCGCCAATGGTGGCACAGGGCGGTGCCCGGTGGCACGCAGCAGCGGCTGCGTGCAGGTGTGGTGGAGGATGGTGGTCACCCCGATGGCGACCGCAGAAGTGGTGCCGAACCGCATAGGTGGTGCAGCTAGGCCACGTAGGGCCCATAGCGGCAGGAGATATGAGTGGTGACCAAAGGGCCATCGTAGAAGGCTATGGTGGAGCAGGGATGTGGCTCGAAGCCACGTCGGAGGAGGGACCTGCGGTGAAGCCACGGGTCCGTGTGGGGAAGGTGGGTTAGCCATGTGAAATGTGGTTCAGCACCATGTGAAACATGGTCCAGTGCCACGTGAAATGTGTTCTAGCACTACATTGACTAAACATACATGGATAGGGAGGGCCGCATCTGACGCGCACACACCATCCCGCACGTGTAGGGGTCAAACTGAGGAAGCTAGGCCGCTCTAGCAGCCCAGTGGTCCGGGTCGAGTTGGTCTAGTAGCCTGATCCCAATGGGTCGAGCCCATTGGGTTGAGCCCAGTGGGCCAAAACCAGTGGGTCACACCTAGCAGGACAAGCCAGTTCGGGCCAAGATGAACCAGGTCAGACCGGGTCGGGTTTGACCTGGACTGGATTCGACCCTTTTTACTAAATTGGTCATATCTTTCAAACCATGTGTCTATATGATAATTGATTTGTGGCATTGGGACCCTTGTGACGATATGTTAATTTTGATATACTCTAAGTGAGTTTTTTTTGGAATTTGATTTATGACCTAATGGATTGAGGATTAGGTTCTCCATGAAAAATCACGCTATGAGCAGAATCCTGCGGCTGGCTGTGACTATGTAATCTTGGTGACTACGTGACTTGGGGGATTCTTGACCCATCTAGGCTCTATAAACCATTAATTCTATGTGCTCCATCGATGATCCATGCATCACCGATTATTTGTGCACCATCAACGCTCTGTGTGCCATCAACTCTCCATGCGTCATCGATGTCTTAGACGCCATCACTACTCTGGGCTCCACCGATACTTTGTGTGCCACTAACACTCCATGCACCATCAATGCTTCATGCAACATAGACGCTCATTGCATCATCAATTCTTCATGCACCATCAAAGCTCTATGTGTCGTTGACACTTATAGTGTCATAGAGATTGAGGGATTTGTGGACTATAACTAGAAATCCTTCTTGTCATGCTTTAAACTTGTACCTGTGTGAGCTGACTGTATTGATTATACTTTGTGTGTTTCCTTTGTGGTGTACTTCGTGTGTTTCCTTTTTGGCACAATTCATGTGTTTCCTTTTTGGTATACTTCATGTAATTCTTAATGGTATTTTTCTTTATGGTTTTGGGGTCCCTAATGAGTATTATTTTACTCACCCCTGCACGGGTTATGCTTACACATGTCATGTCTTATGAAGACAATCGACACTTTGATAGATTCCTTAGTGGATAGGGGCTAGATGGTGTGTAGAGAGAGGCCTGAAATATGAGGTGTGATTCATCAACTTCAGACAGTTGTTTCTATACCTACCCTTCAGGTAGGGTTTTCTACAGATTAATTTCAGGAGCTTGTACTTTTCCTTTTGGTTGGGCTTGTATTCTAGCCTCATTTACATTTCAATTTTGTATTTTCATACTCTATTGTTGGTATTTTAGTGGTATGCGTGCATTTTTACTTAGTGTTTTTAGTTCATCACTTTTTCTTGGAGATGTGTGTGTGTGTAGGTACTTAGGAAAATGCTTCTCGGGACTCTGAATTCTACTGTTCAACTCAGTACATGAAAATATTAGTTGTAAAGAAAAAAAATTAGTACGTGTGTCATATTGGATTGAGTGTGTTATAATGTCCTTCTTGAGTCAGTGTCAGCTCACTAGGTATACTCTATTGATTGTGGTACATCTTTATCTATTTCATGATGCCTCCATGCAGACATCCAGCTAAAATTCTGATGCGTGATAGCGATGATGATCCACCTAATGATGAAGAAATGGTACAGGGACCAGTACCAGAGATACCACCACTCGGAGAGCAGCAGTTACTACCATCATTACCAATAGAGGATGCACATGGGATGAGTGCATTACATGAGTTCCAAAGGCATCAACCTACCAAGTTCAGGAGTGAGTCAGACCCCCAGGTGGATGAGGATTGTATGGAGGTGGTTACGTGTGTCTTATCTTAATGAGGACACCTCTTGACTAGATAGCAGTCATATCCGCGAGTCTACTACAAGTATTAGTGGGGAGATGGTGGAGCTTAGTGATCCAGATGCATGAGGTGGTGACCCTCACTTAGAAAGACTTTGAGTGTCTCTTCAAGAAGGAATTTTTTCCAATGATGTTACACTCCTTTCATATACAGGAGCTACTGAATCTGTAGCAAGGCAACCAGATAGTATTAGAGTACTCAACGATATTTACGGATCTTTCTCACTACTCTATGGATATGGTGCAGGACCCATTATTCAGGGCCTAGACTTTTGATCAGGGGCTACGCCGGGAGATCTGGCCATCCATAATATCTCTTATAATCCCTACATATTCTTGGGTACTGGAGTGAGCTCTTCTAGTATAGAGCTTTCTGGAGGAGCAGACATCGGTAGTGGGAGCTACCACCGGGTGTCAAGTAGCTGAATCTTCGGCAGTATCTAGTGGACAACTAATGCAGGGATCGAAGCAGATTTGATAGTTTAGGGGATGACCCCAGAACACGAGTTCAGTGGTGTGAGGCTCCTAGGGAATAGTGATTTAGCTAAAGGACCGACTATGTTACTCATGTGGCGGTCAAGGACATCTAGCTCGAGATTGCTCGACTCACCGTACCAATGATCCAGCAGACGGTCAAGGGATCACTCGGGTAAAGCCAAAGGTAGGAACAAGGTAGTCTTCTAGGAAGTGGACATGAAAGAGAACATTAGTAGGTGGGTTGAGGTTTGAGGTACTACCACCACCACCCCCAGGTGGTCCACCATGAGCTCAGGGAGCTTGTGGACAGGGAAGAGGCCAACTTCAGGCAATGGAGGATTACGACCCCAGTGCTCTAAATATTATTAGAGGTATAATATGTTTCTTTTCCATCCTAGATACATTTTTTATAGACACAGGTTTCGGTTACTCTTTTCTCTCCATGACCCTTTTTTGAGACACAGAGATTCCATTAGAATTTTTGACTCCATCCCTATGCTTAGAGACTCCTATGGGGGAAGATTAAACAATCACACATAGGTTCCAATAGTGTGACCTTATTCTTAGTAGAGAGAGTTTTGGTTGGGATCTATTGGTGTCACTATAGAGGCCTTACAACCTCATCCTTGGTATGGACTAGTTATCCACAATCCATACCCAGATTGACTATTTTAGGTGTATAGTGAGGTGTGTCTATAGAAATGGGACTAGGTTTTCCTTTTTCGATGAAAATGAAACCCAAGTAGTGTAGGATGGACTCAAATGTACAAAGGTACAACCGATCACACACCAATTGAATAGAACGACCCTCAGTGTAGTGGATGAGATGAGTCCTCAGTTTCTTTCAGTGGTGGATGAGTACAAGGATGTCTTTCTGGAATATTTTTCTGGATTACCTCCTCATAAGGAGGTATATTTTTGTATTGATCTATACCCTATAATGTCATTTATATCTACACCTTCATATCGAATGGATCCCATGGAGATTCACGAGTTAAAGGTACATCTAGAGGACATGTAGAGGAAGGGATTCATGAGAACCAGTGTTTCACCCTAGGCAACCCCTGTTTTGTTATCCAAGAAAGCATATTGGAGCTTGAGATTATGTGTAGACTTTTGGTTCCTGAAACAAGTGACTATGAAGAACAATTATCCGCTACCAAGGATTTATTACCTCTTCAATCAGCTAAAGGTAGCGAGGTGGTTCTTGAAGATAGAACTCAGATCTGGCTATCATCGGCTTTGAGTATGGAATGAGTACATCCCAAAGACATCCTTCAGATGTTGGTATGGATACTATGAGTACTTAGTGATGTCATTTTCCATGAATAACTCTCCTAAAGTATTCATGGGACTCATGAACAGGATCTTCCAACCTTACTTAGACTAATTCTTTGTGGTCTTCATTGATGACATCATAGTGTACTCAGCATCCAAGGAGAAGCACATGATACACTTAAGGATGGTCTTGGACAAAATTTGAGAGAACCAACTTTATAGGAAGCTCTCAAAGTTTCATTTCTAGATATGAGAGGTCCAATTTCTGGGACACAACATTTAATAGGTTGGATTTTTAGTAGATCTGGTGAAGATTAAAGCGGTGCTTGATTGGGATCCACCTAAGAGTGTTACCGAGGTGTGGGGTTTCTTGGGTTTGGATGGGTAATATCAGAGGTTTGTAGCCAAATTTTCTAGGGTAGAAGAACCCTTGACAACCTTAACATGGAAGGGGTATCCTTTTGTGTGCAAAGAGAAGTGTCAGTAGTGATTTTAGGAGATGAGGCAGAGATTGGCAAGCACTCCCATCCTGAGATTACTGGAGGAGGGTGTTTAGTACATGGTGTTTTGTGATGCATCAGGCACTAGTATTGGTTTTTTCCTGATGAAGGGGAAAGTGGTAATTGCTTACGGTTCAAGCTAGTTGAGGAAGTATGATCAGAACTATGTGACCCAAGATATTGAGATAGTATCGATAGTCTTCACATTGAAGATGTGGTGACACTACCTGATGGGTGAGTGGTTTACCATATACTCTAGTCACAAGAGTCTCAAGTATATCTTATCCCAAAAATATCTGAACTTGAGACAATGAAAATGGATAGAGTTCCTCCAGGACTATGACTTTGAAATTGTATATACTCATAAGAAGGGGAACGTAGTAGTGGACGCTCTCAACGGGAGACCTAGCTTGTAGTTATTGAGTGAGGCTTCAAAGAAATTGACTGCATTACAAATATCCTTTTTGTATGGATATGGAGTATATTATATTTAGTTGATGGTAGTTACCCCTCCACTCTTATAGTAATTCAGGGAGTTATAGCTCAGAGACACCGACTGTGAGTCTTCACATGCTCATATGACCATGGGGAATTCCCCTGATGGATATTCTAAAGGTGGGACCACATCATTATATTTAAAAGGAATATAATAGTTCCAGTGATTTTAAGAGAGGAGGTATTGAGTGAGTTCCATACTTACCCTTTGGTAGTACATATAGGAGTGTAAAATATGTATCAAGACCTCTGACGTCAGTTCTGATGGCTGGGGATTAAGAAGGTGGTGGTAGAGTTCATTTCTCGATGCCTCACTTATCAGCAAGTGAAGGATGAGCACCAGGTTCCAGTGGGTTTGAATCAACCACTTGAGGTGCCAGAGTGGAAGTGGAATGGGATGTCAACGGAATTTTTTATAGTTTTACCACACACATCCAGGGAACACGATACCATTTGGGTGATCATTGATTGAATCACCAAGTCAGACCACTTCTTACTGATCCATGATCAGAGCTCAGTAGGGAGCTTTGGACGCCTCTATGTGCAGGAGATAGTTTAACTCCATGGACTCCCATTGAATATAGTCTTGGATAGTGATTCTCACTTTACGTCCTGATTGTGGAAGGGATTCCAGGAGGCATTTGGGACTCAACTACACTTGAGAACAACATTTCATCCTCATATAGATGGTCAGACAGAGAGGACCATTCAGGTTCTAAAGTACATTCTTTGTGTTTACATCCTAAAATTTGGCTGAAGTTGGGAGGATCACATACCTCTGGTGGAGTTTGCGTATAACAACAACTACCACTCCACTATTGGTATGGACCGTTTGAGGCCTTGTACGGGCAACCCTACAATTCATCACTTTGATGGACATTAACAATGGGGTGACTTTTGTAGAGTACCCAGTGGAGATTGAGGATTAATGGGACAGGATCCTTTGTGGATGTTTGGTTCCTCTAGTGCACATTCAGTGGTAGCACGGAAATCTCCAGGAGAGTACTTGGGAGTGGGAGGCTCAGATTCATGCTTAGTACCCTCATTTTTTGTTGAGTATCCCTTGTTTGGGCTTTCAGGGATATAAATCCCTAAGGTGGTGAGAATTTAATGACTCTTATTTTCCCCGGTTTTATTTTGACAAATTAATTGGGGAAATTCTGAGACCAATTGGTGAGACGGAATGAGATTATGAGGCCCAGTGTGCCCGAAATGATACGGTGAAAAATATTAAGTTTTTAATAAATTCCATGGGCAATTTCTTCTTTAATATGGAATTACTTCTAAATGGGTACCCGTATTAGAAATCTAAGGCACCATTGCATTCATAGAAGTTATTTTACCCTAGGAGTGACCTAAGGTTAGCAGGTACGGGTCAACTATGAAAATTAGTTTTTAGGACGTAACCATAAATAAAATTATTGAATAAAATTATTTTATTTTCAAATCTTAATAAATCATAAATAGTAACTTGGATTGGAAATTTGAGACAACTGTTGAGTTTGTTAGGGGGTATTTTCCTTAGTCGAGGCCTAACATTGGTCGGGGTGGGCTGGCTATGAAATATAGATTTTGGAAATAAATTTCATTAAAATTATTTCATAAAAATTATTTTGTTGATGCAGTGACTACAATATTTAAACGTATTGTTATGGATAATTTCTAGGGTTATTTGCATAACCCTAGAAACGTTGGAGAGCTGCTGGAGAGAACATTCTAATAACTCTCTCAAACAAATCGTGGTGGATTGTGAATCAAAGATCAGTGAAGCGCCTCAGATTCAAAGGGTCTCTCCAATGACAACAACACGATGATCGATCTTTGTCAGTGAGCGATTCAAATCCAAGTAGGGTTTAGATCTCTTTGAGATTTCTTTTCCCCTTCTTAGAATCAAACGATAAATGTGTACCAACCCACAAACAGGTTGATTTGCGGTTCAATCATTCTTGTAGGAGAGATAATTATTGTGGGATTAAAAGGGAATAGATCTTGGTTATTATTTTTTTGTTGGTTTATTCGTGTTTCTACTAAAAAGAACGGATCAAGGCTAAAATGAAAAAAATACAAGATCTATTCTTCGAGTGTTCTATGTGATCCTTATATCCCCGTTCTTGGTGTTACTCATTATTGGACCCTCATGATCATGACGTAATTTTCCAGGAGGCTCTAAATGCGATCGTACCCTCAGAGTACTAGCAAGGTGGATCAAGGACTAGGGTAATGAAGGATGAAACCCAAGGATCGCATAGGTGGCTTCATTTCAAAAAATGGAGCACTAGAGTGGTGGTGGTGACCCTTGAAACCAATGTCGCTGGTGGTCAGTAGCGCAGGGCGGCACCCAGTGGCACGCAGCGGTAGCCACGTACGGGTGCAGTGGAGGATGGAAGTCTCCCTAATGGCAACTGTGAAAGTAGTGGTGGCCAAACTATGCAGATGGCACGATTGGACTGCGTAGGGCATGTGGCGAAGAAGGGACGCGGTTCAAAGCTACATCAGAGGAGGAACCCATGGCGGAGCTGCGAGTGCGTGTAGGGAAGGTGGTCCAGTCGTGTGAAACACGGTCCTACACCGCATTGACCAGACAAACGTGACCATGAGGATCCGTGTCTGGTGCGTACACACTAGCCCGCATGCGGCATGCCAAACCGAGGAAACTAGGCTGCGCCTGGCAGTTCGAGCCTAGTGGGCCACACCCATCAGGCAACACCCAACAGGTCACACCCAACAGGCTGCACCCAGCGGGTGGCACCCAATGGGTCATGCCCAGTGGACCACACATAACAGGTCGAGCCGGTTTGGGTCGAGCCCAATAGGTTAAATTGGTTCAGGTTGAGCCCAGTAGGTCAAGCCAGTTCAGGAAAGCCCATAAGACTAAGCCAATTTGGGTCGGGCTAAACCGGGTTGAGTCGGTTTGAGTCGGGTCATCCGGACCGGGTTGGGTCGGACCCAGATTATACTGGACCCTTTTTATTAAATTGTCCATATCTTTCAAACTGTGTGCCTGTTTGATGATTCGTTTTCAGTGTTGGAACCCTTGTGATGATAATGTCCTTTTAAGATACTCTAAGTGAGTTTTTGTAGAATTTGGTTTAAAAATTAATGGATTGGGGAGTAGGTTCTCCCGAAACAAGTGCGCTATGAGCATAATCCTATAGCTGGTTGTGACTATGTGATCTTGGTGACTACGTGACTTGGGGTTTCTTGACCCATCGATGCTCTATACACTAGAGATGCTCCATGAACCATCAATGCTTCATGCACCATTAATGTTTTGTGCGCCATTGACATCCCAGATTCCATCACTACTCTAGGCGCCACCAACATTTTGTGTGCCACTAATTCCCCATGCTCCATTGACAATCCATGCGCCATTGATTCTCTATATTCCATCGACTCTCTGTGAACCGTCAAAACATCTAGTGTCATAGAGACTGATGGATCTATGGACTACAACTGGAAATCCTTCTCTTTGTGATTTAGACTTGTACTTGTGTGAGCTGACAGTATTGACTGTACTTTATGTGTTTCCTTTGTGGTGTAATTCATGTGTTTCCTTTGTATCATACTTCTTATGTTTTCTTTGTGGTATACATTGCATAATTCTTAGTGGTATTTTCCTTTGTGGTTCTGGGGTCCCTACTGAGTATTGTTTTACTCACCCCTACATAGGTTATGCCTGCACGTGTCATGTCTTGTGCAGATGTTCAATGTTTTAATAGAGTCCTTGGTGGACCGAGTCTAGGTGGTGCTTAGAGAGAGGACTGGCATACGAGGTGTTCTTCAGTGACTTCAGACAATTGTTTCTGTACCTACCCTTCAAGTAGGGTTTTCTATGAATGAATTTCAGGAGCTTATACTTTTCCTTTTAGTTGGGCTTGTATTCTTTCCCCGTTTACTTTTTAGTTTTGTACTATCGTACTATGTTTTTGGTATTTTATTTGTATGTATTAATGTTTACTTAGTGTTTTTAGTTCATCACTTTGTCTTGGAGACGTGTTCATGTGTAAAGGTACTTAGGAAAATTCCTCCCATTTGTGGGATATACCTACTCAGTGCTAGTCTCTCTCCCCTGGCCTATTGGAGGTGGGATTGGGGTAGTCATAGCACAGGCCTCAGGGGATGGGTTGTGACATTAAAGTTATCTCTTCAAAAAATCCCTATAGCCTCCATGAATTTTTTTTAAATCTAGTGGAAATTAAATCTTCAAGTATCCAATGTCATTAAACATAACTGATCCATAAATTTTTGCTCATGCTATTTTATCTTATTAAAAAAATATTCTTTATAAATATTATTCATCTAAAAAAATATTTCATAAAACTTAAAATGTAATATCATTCATATAAAAAAAATAACTTTTATTCAAATGTGGTTTAAATCAATGTAATTCCAATTTCTACCTCATAAACCATACTGGAATATGGTGAATATATAACAGAATCAAGATTTCATTTATTCTCATAAAATTGAAATAATTCCAGGAGAATATAACTTCAAAATTCACATAAGATCATAGTAGAACTGGTAAACCCTATTCTCATTAATAAATATCTTTTTACAGTAAACAAGATTTATGACTGTAACAAGTAGTTACTAAAATGAGCATAAATGAATCTATTTAATTTTAGAAATAAAAAATAATATAATTTTAAACAATATATATGATTCATTAATATGATCATCATGCTTAACAGATGAAAAAATTATAATAAATTCCATCACACCTCAATCACATGACACTATTGGAAAAAAGCCAATATTTTCAAATCAAAGGTTGATAATAAAGTTCACTGGAAATTTCGTCATGCCTCAATTTCAATCCACATGTGGATGACTAAAGATCCAACAAAGGATCATGAAACTAGGTGATGTTGGCTAAATAATAACACATTATAATCCACTATTGGATAATAAGAGGATGATAGGGATCCATCAAATTACCTCAGGGAAGAAACACATCAAACAAAAAATGGAAAGAGAAAACTAGCATTTATACCAAGGGTAATCAATGTATTAGAATAAAAACATCGAATTATGGGAGATCGACCAAAGTGCATGCCATGTGGGAAAAGGGACAATGTGAAGCCCCATGAACAAAAGATCAACAAGAGATCTACACAGGGTTAACAGGAAGCCTAATGATGATGTATTAAATGTAATTTAATCATGCCAATAACCATTCTAAAATAAAATAATATTAAAATTAAAATTAATAATAAATGAGTTAAAAATTCAGAATTCTCTACCATGGAAATTAAATGTATGAATAGTATTTAATATGAATCAAACCATGAAACTAGATTTTATGTATCTACACTTAGAAAATTAAATTCTTAAACATTTTAATCTTCCTTTACCACTTAAAACCAAAAAATCATGTATAACCTGAATAAAACTAGAGTAGAGAATTGTTCTAACCTCATTCACACGATTAGACACGCTATCCTTAAACATGTATTGAAGTCATATATCTCTTATAGTATTCATGGTATATCTAATGCTACTAAAACATGATCAGAATTAAATAAATCTAAACAAAAAAAAACATAATTAAACATACCTTCACTTACCAATATTATCCATTGAGATCAAACTATTATATAACTATCAAAAACTATTTATAAGTACTTAAAAACAAAAGCAGCAAACATAGAAGTGTCATTATCTAAGACATAGTGGAACAAACATCTCAAAAGAATTCAAAATAAATAAATCTCAGTAATGAAAGATAAAATTTTAAATAATAGAAAAATAAAAATTTAGAAAGCATACACAGTAAACTAAAAAAATTAAAAAAAATTATTTACCACCTGATTCTAGAAACAATTCATCCAAATTTCTTTCACCGTTATATTTTATCTAAGATACACACCTGAGCACCATAAAAATGTGATATTTTTTATGCAAGAAACTATAAAATCTAAAATAGTTATATTCATAATATTCACCTAAGTATATAACTACCTAAACCTATGCCACGGGAAAATTCATCAAAAATAGGGTATTACAGAAAATACATAAATCCCCAAGGTCCCATGGAAAATATCTAAAATCACAGGAAAAAACTAATGATCCAAGGTAATCTATCTACAGACTCATGAAATCTCATCCTAGTCAAGTTAACCTAATGATATAATGATCTTAATTCCAGGTAACCCTTTCGAAATCATAAAAAAATTATAAGAAAAACCCATGAAACTTAGTGGGCAACCGAGCGTCTACCCATGGCATTGCTACTCCACACTTACCATGCCCAATCAATAAACTCGTGAAAGGTCACAAAATAGAGAAAATAATCCATTTCAACACACAAAATAGGGGATCATAACCAAATATAAAAAACTTGACTATACCCTTAAGTCATACAAGGAAGAAATAAGAGAAACTAAATAATCATATTGATCCTGTTAACACACCTCATTGTTAGCTAAAACTCTGATAATATACAACCAAAATGAAATCCCACCTATCCAAGAATAAAATTCAGAAACCATAAAAAAAATCCATACCACCTATGTTCTCTTTTACGGCATAGAAACACAACATGAAATTTTTTTAAAGGGGTAAGAACGCAGAAACGGGGATCACAGAGGACTAAAATAGTGGATCCCAAGGGAGTATCCATGGATTACATTGATAAAATTAGGGAGAGATATCCTAAGTAAAAAAATTTGGAAAGTTTCATTATTATTTCCTTTGGAATTGAAAAGAACAATAAATATAGGAAAACAGATTAAAAATTACAGCTATAGGGAAAAGGAAACAAATAAGATAAACATGCTGGAGCAGGCATGTTGGAAATAATAATCCAAAAAAATCATATAAAGCATCAAATATTATTATTTCATAGATTTTTCATCACAAAATTAAACTCAAGTTGGATATGATACTAATTTTCATAGGGAAACCCCGTATGCAATGACTAAATGAGGTGTTTGAGTTTAATTTTGATTTGATAAATCTTAAAAAATAAAATTAATAATAAATTTTTATTAATATGTCTGTAATAACATAAAACCAATAAATTAAGCATATTTGAAATTTTATTCCTATTAATCATGAATTTCAATATAATTTCAAGTATAAACATAAACAGTTGACACTGAAGACTACATAACAGAGTCAAGCATGCATTTATTCCCATAAAATAAAAAAAACATGAGAATATAACTTTTAGATTCATTTATGATCATAATAGAATAGGTAATCTATGTTCTCATTAATAAATATCCATTTACAGTAAACAAGATTCATGGAAGAAATAAATAGTGACTAAAAGAAGCATAATCGAAGATGTTTAATTTTTTAAAACACAAATACATCTGAAAACAATATAACAGAATCATTAAGATACTCATCATACTTAATACCATCTCTAATAGGTTCTATTTTGGCCTAAAAATCCAAATGGCATCCTAATTGTTCTCCAAAAGATTCATTCCCCAGCACCATTTTGGCATTTTACAACAGTACAATGCCAAATTTGGAGTTTTGCTGTAGAAATTTCATTTCATAATTTATATTTTAATATTATTTTTTTATTCCATTTTTATGTATATTAATCCATTTATAAACTATTATATTTATTTATTTATTATATTTAACTATTAAATTAAGTGTATATAAAAAATATTTATTATTTAACTTATTTTTTTATAATTTTTAGTTATGTAAATAATTTGTGCATTCGTAGATATTTTATTTAATTAGTTTTAAATATAAATATATATATATATATAATATCTATTATAATAATCATCTAATTAATACAAAATAAATATATTATAAATTTTATATTTTACTTCATGAAAATCAATTATACAATGTAATAAAATAAACTCAAAATTGTATAAATAATTTTATATATCGTTATATTTTTATTTTATGTATTTAACTATATAATATAATAATATTTATTTTAATATAGAAAAAATATTCAACTTTTTTTATACTTTTTTATTAAATAAATAATGTTTTTAATGACGCACTTCTATCGCAGGGCATGGAAAAATAAAATTTATAATTGTTTCCTAGTGTAGCACATTGACCAACAAGGGTTGTCTCACTTTAAGAGCTTCACACTTGTCTACACCCTAATTATAATCCACCCAACTATTTGTTTGTGTTTTTTTATTTATGAGAGTAATGAAATATGATTTTTAGATTTTTAGAAATAAATGAAATGAAAAACTAAAACGAAACTAGCATGAAATGCAAGATGATATTAGAGAAGAAAGAACTTGGATAAGGGTTTGGTTTCTGGGATCGATCATCATTCATCATGTTTTATAAAATTCAATTTTATAATTCAATTTATGATACCTCATAAATTAATTACATTACTTTGATTTATTGACTATAGTATTTTAGCATGTCTAGGAAACCTCTTTGGAACACCAAATCCCACCTCCTTCAATAGCCAAATAGGATAACACCTCGACTGAGAGTGAAATTCCTAAAAGACTCAGGTCCATCATATATTATTTCATCCTTTCAGGTATCCTCAACTCTATTGTATAAAGATTTTTCCTGATATAAGGGGAGGGAAAAGGAATGAGTCAAAGAAAAGGAATGGTTTTGAAAATAATATTATTGTGGACGGTTGTTGTGTACATGAAATACTCTTACATCCACCATAAATAGGACACATGGAATTTAATCACATAATTTGAGAACACCTAACCTCCCCTGAGTCTAAGCCTCAGGTCAACCTCTCATTATCTATAGTAAGAGATCACAATGGTGGAGAGAAAGTTATAAGAAGAGAATAAAAATAAAAATAGTGTGTATAAGAGAAAATAAAAGAATAAGAAGAGGAGGAAGAAGATGAATGATGATGATAATAATAATAATAATTGTTAACTTGAATAAAATAAATAATGCATGAATTAAAATTATATTAAATGAAAATTCAATTAAAAATTACAGAAGAATAAATAAAAGAAAAAAAATTAAAGGAAGTAGTGGTCATGCCTTCAGCATGAGACCTCCTCCTTAGTGTCGATCTCCCCTACAACAGCAATAGAATCCTCTTATTTATATTCCAATGGAGTTTCTTATCCTTATATCCTTCAAATATTTCCATATCTTTATGTGTTTTAATCATTTTAAAAATGAGGGTCATCCTTGAGAGACACAGGGTGCATTATTTGGAAACACCCAAAAATATTGGGTTTCATATCTTTGTAGCGAAGATACGATAAGGTCATCTCCTCACATGCATGGAATTCATGGTTGTTGTGCATGTGGCATGGTCAGTGGTTCTCGATAGGCATGAAAGTGGAAAAGGGATCCTTATCAAGACCTATGGCCCACACAGCAGCCAAAGGGAGCTCACATTGGCATGCATGATGTCGATATTCTTTGAAAGGGGTTCACGGTGGTTATCCAAGGTTGTGGAAGTGATATGTGGTGGCCCCAAGCTTTAGCGGTGGAATTTGACTTGAGTTTGTACTCTCTAGGGCATTTATAGTGGTGTTTTCCTGGTGATTAGTGCAGCTGTTCAGGGATTTAGTGCGGCAGAGGGCCAGAGTTGAGTGGTGACAGTGGCGATGGGTTGTGTCCGAGTGCGAGGCACATGAAGCTGAGGAGTAACGATAGAGTTTTAGTTAAAATTAATAGTACTCATTTAAATATTTACCCCACATCGAAAGTTAGTGCATTTGAGTGCTCATATTTATATCAAGGCACTTCTTCAGTGGCTCAGAATTCTACTATGGGTTGGGCTCCCAATTACACTATACACACAATACATGGGCAGCACCGCACTGCATGACCCCTATAAGGCTTTAAGCCCACCCTCTTATGCATATGTGGATCCCTATGGTCTTGTACTCATGTTGATTACATTCTCTCCCAGATCTACCTACCCTAGGATCCCTATGGTCTCGCACTCGTACTTACCCTAAAATTATGCTTGCATTCTCTCCCAGATCTACTTACCCTAAAATTATGTAGGAAAAATGTGTGTTTTAAATACCCCCACACACTATACATGTCCTCAATCATAAATTTCTCACAAAATATCATAACTAGGAAAAAACATTAAAAATACACATTTCTAATCATTTTAATTATTTATTTCAAATTTCTATATTTTAGAAAATCATTGAACTACATATGTATATTCATTTAAAACAAACAATAATCTTTATGAACACGCCTAAAATTATTTAGGAAAAATGTGTGTTTTAAATACCCCCACACACTATACATGTCCTCAATCATAAAATCTCAATTTGGATCCCTATGGTCTCGCACTCATGTTGCTCGCATTATCTCCCAGATCTATTTATGTATATTCATTGAAAACAAACAATAATATTTAATAACACGCCTAAAATTATGTAGGAAAAATGTGTGTTTTAAATACCCCCACACCCTATACATGTCATCAATCATAAATTTCTCACAAAATATCATAACTAGAAAAAAACATTAAAAATACACATTTCTAATCATTTTAATTATTTATTTAAAATTTCCCATATTTTAGAAAATCATTGAACTACTTATTTATATTCATTGAAAACAAACAATAATCTTTAAGAACACGCCTAAAATTATGTAGGAAAAATACGTGTTTTAAATACCCCCACACACTATACATGTCCTCAATCATAAAATCTCAATGTGGATCCCTATGGTCGCGCACTCATGTTGCTCGCATTCTCTCCCAGATCTATTTATGTATATTCATTGAAAACAAACAATAATATTTAAGAACACGCCTAAAATTATGTAGGAAAAATGTGTGTTTTAAATACCCCCACAAACTATACATGTCCTCAATCATAAATTTCTCACGAAATATCATAACTGGAAAAAAACATTAAAAATACACATTCCTAATCATTTTAATTATTTATTTCAAATTTTCCATATTTTAGAAAATAATTGAACTACTTATTTATATTCATTGAAAAAAAACAATAATCTTTAAGAACATGCCTAAAATTATGTCGTAAAAATGCATGTTTTAAATACCCCCACACACTATACATATCCTCAATCATAAAATCTCAATGTGGATTCCTATGGTCTCACACTCGTGTTGCTCGCATTCTCTCCCAGATCTATTTATGTATATTCATTGAAAACAAACAATAATCTTTAATAGCACACCCAAAATTATGTAGTAAAAATGTGTGTTTTAAATACCCCCACACACTATACATGTCCTCAATCATAAATTTCTCACAAAATATCATAACTGGAAAAAAACATTAAAAATACACATTTCTAATCATTTTAATTATTTATTTCAAATTTCTAATATTTTAGAAAATCATTGAACTACTTATGTATATTCATTGAAAACAAACAATAATCATTAAGAACACGCCTAAAATTATGTAGGAAAAATGCGTGTTTTAAATACCCCCACAAACTATACATGTCCTCAATCATAAAATATCAATGTTGAATTTAAGAGGTCACCAATTCTACCAATATTCAAATTTCAAAGTAATAAAACAAAATTATGTTCAATAGTAAACCAAAATTTCAAATTCCACATAAAATATCAATTTAACTTCTCAATTCACTGCAAAAATGCTAATTAGAGACATTGTTTTATATTAATGATGTTTATAAACGTTTCTAACTCATTTACTGAAGTTTCTAAAAATCATCAGTATTTTTTTTCATTAGCGATGTTTAAAATTATCGCTAATTCATTTATTGATGTTTCTAAAAAATGTCACTAAATGAGATGTCATTAAATGGGGGACTTTTATAAACATTTCAATTTAGAGACACCTCATTTACCAACATTTTTTATAAAATTTCACTAAATAGGGGGAAGAGAGAGTTGGGGGTGGGGTGTACGAGATGGGTAGGGGCATCGAGGCGGGGTGGGGTGTAATGGAGTGGTACGGGGGTGGGCAGTATATTTTTTTTAATTGTAATAAAAATTATTCAAAAAAATCCAAAAAAAAAGAAAATCGTTGGTAAATAAAAATTAGAAATTTCAAAACAATAAAATTTTCAAAAAAAGGCCTAGAAATAAAAATTATAAATTTAAAAAAAAATATAAATCTCAATAAAAAAATACTGACATTTTTTAGAAACATCTACAAATGACACGTGATTTACTGATATTTCTAAAAAAACATTGATATTTTTTTTAAAATTTCAAATTTTTTTTGAAATTTATAATTTTTATTTGCAGGGATTGTTTAAAATTTTGATTTTTTTAAAAAATTATAATTTTATTTACCGAAAACTTCTTCTTTTGATTTTTTTTTAATAATTTTTATTACCATTTAAACAAATACTACCCACCTCTATACCCCCTACAGTACACCCCACCCCACATCTACCTCCTGACCCCACCCCGCCTCGACACCCTAACCCCACCCCTGTACCCCTCAAGTACACCCCACCCCACCCACCTCGACATCCTGGCCCCACCCCGCCTCGACGTCCTAAAGTCCAACCCCTATACCCCCCCCCCCCCAGTTCACCCGCCTCAACGTCCTAAACCCAACCCCCGTACACCTACCTCACCCCACCTCGCCTCTATGTTCTGGATAAAATGTATGCACTAGAAATTGATCCCTAACCTCCAGCATCACAATAAAGAAGAGAACCAACTCACCTATTAGGATTTTGATTATATAAATGTATTTTTTAATATATATATATATATATAAATATTTCAATATTTAAAAAATTAATATTATATATATATACATATATTAATATGTGTGTGTGTGTGTGTTTATATTTTATATATATATATATATCTGTGTGTGTGTGTGTTTATATTTTACATACATGTCTATATTTTATATTATATGTGTGTGTGTTTATATATATATATATTTTTATTTTATTTTTATTTTTATATATTTATATATATGTATATATATTATATATATTGTATCTGTATATATATGTATATATATATATATGAGTGTGTGTGTTTATATGTGTGTGTGTGTGTAAATGTGTGTGTGTGTGTGTGTGTGTAATTAGCCATGTTTTAAAATGCTAGTAAAAATGTCACTAAAATAGTCACATTCTGTGGGGAGTTTAGCTATCGGTGTAGCTTTAAGATATACCCAAGGTTTTAAAATTCTATAACAACAATTTCCAAACCATTGGAATAGGTGTATGCCACCGTTTCATTAACCCTATACCCACACTATAAAAATCGTGGGTATAGGTTTTAAAAAATCATCAACTGTGGGATTCGATCACTAAACCACCAATATATATTTCATGCAACTAACCACTACCCCACATTGGATTATAGGTATATGAATATATATTTAATTATATATATTTATCTAAACGGTGGCTATAGGTGGAAAAACGTGGCAATATGTGTTCCTGTGGGATTTTTTTTCTCCTGTGAAATTTTTTTTCCCACCATAATGCAAGAAAGTTATACCCACAGTTTTGGAAAACTGTGTGTATAGGCATGACCTATACTCACAAATTTTGGAGAACCATGGGTATAGGTCTTTAAAAAAACCCTATACCCACGGTTTTTGAAAAAATGTGGGTATAGGTTCTCATCCAATCCCTATACCCATGGTTTTGGAAAAAACGTGGGTATAGGGTCACTTTCCAGTAGTGCACCTTGCATCACTATGAGCCTCCGCTCACCCATGGAGATCAGGTCGCACACTACAACCAGAGGTCGTTGTCCTGTCAACCTCCTGTGTGCGTCAGTGGAAAGCCTCAAACCTTCCCCCGTCAAAGATTTCACACATCAGCCACACACGTTACATCAGTGACCGTAGTCCCTACCCAACCTCACAGAGACCACCGTCTGCAGCCTATCACCACCCATGAATCCACTAGTGGTGGAATGCCCAGCCCACCCCCTCCTGCATGCAACAATCGTTCTCTTGTGGAACACATTCCAAATTCGTCAACGCTAGCGTCAATTGACGCTAGCCACTACAACAATGCCTCAAATAAATGAAGCCAAATATGAAGCGGATGTGGGTCAAAACCCAGCCGCCACAAATATATGTTTATCTGTGTGTGTGTGTAGATATATATGTGTACCTATACATATATATAATTAGCCACATTTTAAAACAATGGTAAAAATATCACTAAAATAGTCATGTTTTCTTAAAAACATTACTAAATTTAAAATATATGTGTGTTTTTATATATAAATATATGTGTATATATATTTATATATTTATATATATGGGTGTGTTTGTGTGTTAATATATATATATGATTATATATATGTGTTTTTGTTTATATATATTAATATATATATATATGTCTAAATATATATTTGCATCAATGTTTAATTTTAACATGGTCAAATTAGAGACGTGCCCTTAAAAACATCACCAAATTAGCAATGTTTACTTAAAAAGGTGGCTAAATTAGTAATGTTTCTAAAAAAACGTTGATAAATTTAAAACTATTGACATTTAAAAAAAACGTCACTAAATTCCAGATTTTTTGTGGTGCATCCTCCTCCAGCACCAAGGTATGAAATTTTCCTCTAGAAGCATTGCACGCTCTGCGCTCCACGACCAAGGTTCTACCTCCGCAAGTACTGCACGCTCCACATTCCCTCCCACGCTCCACGCTCCACGACCAAGGTAGACTGAAATCTGTCTCCACAAGATTTTGAATTGACAACATGTAGGGTTATACCCAAAGACCTGACCAACTCACCTATGCCAATTATGAATATAAAATCGTGTTATGTTATATTTATATTTATATAAATAGATTTCATTATTTAAAAAATTAATATATTATATATATAATTTTATTTATTAATATACATATATTAATATATATGTGTGTGTGTATTTATATTTTATATTTTATGTTTATATTTATATATAAGTTTACATTATATTTTATTATATTTTACATATATGATTATATTTTATATATGTGTGTTTATATATCTATAGATGTTTATATTTTATATTATATATATATATATATGTTTATATTTTATATTATATATATGTGTGTGTGTGTGTGTGTGTTGATGTTTTATGTTTATATATATATATATATATTCATATTATATGTGTGTGTGTTTATATATATGTGTGTCTGTGTGTGTAAATATATATGTGTATGTATATATATGTGTGTGTATAATTAGCCATGTTTTAAAATACTGGTAAAAATGTTACTAAAATAACCATGTTTCCTTAAAAATGTGACTAAATTTAAAATATATTTGTGTTTCTATATATAAATATATGTATATATTTATATTTATATTTGTGTATGTGTGTAAATATATATATTTATATATATGTGTTTACATATATGTGTATGTGTTTATATATATTAATATAAATATATATATATATATATATATCTAAATATATGCGCCCGTGTTTATATATGTTTATATATACGTTTCAGCATTTAAAAAATTAATATTATATATATATATATATATGATTTTATATATTAATATACATATATTAATATATATATATATGTTAATACGTTTATATTTTATATTTTATATTTTATGTTTATATATATAAGTTTATATTATATTTTTTATATATATGTTTATATTTTTCATATATGTTTATATTTTATATTGTGTGTGTGTGTGTGTGTTTATATAATATATATATATATATATATGTTTATATATCAATATGTTTATATTTTATATTATATATATATATATATATGTTTATATTTTATGTGTATATGTGTGTGTTTATATTATATGTGTGTGTTTATATTATATGTGTGTGTGTGTGTGTTTATATTTTATATATATTATATGTTTATATTTTATATATATCATATGTTTATATTAATATGTATATGTTTATATTTTATATAAATTTGTTAATATATATGTTTATATATATATGTGTGTGTGTGTTTATATATATATATATATATATATATGTCTATATATATATGTGTGTGTTTATATATATATATATGTTTATATATATATATATATATATTTGTCTATATGTGTGTGTGTGTGTAAATATATATGTGTATGCAAATATATATATAATTAGCTGTGTTTTAAAATGGTGGTAAAAAATGTCACTAAAATAGCCAAGTTTTCTTAAAAACGTGACTAAATTTAAAATATATATGTGTTTTTATATCTAAATATGTATATATATATATATATATATTTATATATGTGTGTGTATGTGTGTGATTATATATATATATAAATATTTATATTTATATGTGTGTGTGTGTGTCTATATATATTTTATATATGTGTGTGTATGTGTTTATATATATTACTATATATATATATATATATCTAAATATATATTTATAATGATGTGGGAAAATGATCTATATAAATATACATATTTTTAGCGACGTTTCCTGAAAAAACATAGCTAATTTTGCAACATTTTCTTAAAAAGGTGGCTAAATTAACGACATTTCACGGAAACATCCCTAATTTAGCAATGTTTTTCAGGAAACATTGTCAATTTAGTAACGTTTTTTAGGAAACGTTGCCAATTTAGCAATCTTTTTCAAGAAACATCTCTAAATTAGCAACGGTTTTCATGAAACGCCTCTAAATTAGTAATGTTTTCCATGAAAAATCGCTAAATTAGCGATGGTTTGTAGAAAACTTCACTAAATTATCGACATTTTTTAGGAAATTTCACTAAATTAGTGAGGTTTTTCAGGAAACATTGCAAAATTGGAGGCATTTTTAAGGAAACATTGTTAATTTAGTGACATTTTTCATGAAACTTTGATAATTTAGCGATGTTTTTTATGAAACGTTGCTAAAATAGAGACATTTTTAGGAAACGTCACAAAATTAATGATGATTTTCCATAAACATCACTAAATTACAGTTTTTTGAAGTGATTTTCAAAAGAAACAATCAATCCATATATTTTACTTTATCCCTTTTAAAAATGGATTATTCTTTCCACTTATTCATTCAAGTTCCTCAATTTATTATTTTTATTAAAAACACCAAGTCATGATTTACCTCACTCTTGAATCTTTTCTCTCATCACCCATGATACAAATTCAAGTATATTTATGTCCATATCTTGAATACATGATCCTTATCCCTAGGCTTGTAAAGGAACTACTTTTTCCACTTTGTAAATACAAAAGGTTCATGGACTTGCAATGAAGGTTCAAATGACTCTGAGTTGTAAGGTTGGTTGGGATTGATGTTCAAAATTAAGGCTCAAAGGATGTGGTTTGTCTCTTAAATCATATTCCATAATATCAAAAGTAAAAGTGTAATGAAAATATATCCTTCAAAATGACTGCACCCACTTACCAAGCTCAAAGTAAAGGTTTTTACAAATGAAATCATAATGAATGATGTACACCTTCTTGAATTTTCTCTACTTTTGTAAAAAAAAATCAAACTACTTTTTCAATTTTTTTACTTTTTTAAAGTACTTTGAATGAACCTCACATCCACCACCTAACCACATATAATAAAAATCATTAGTCTAGTAATGGTGGATTTTGATTCTCTAAGTAATAACCCATTCCAATTTTTTTCAAGAAGGGAAAACAATAAAACATAATGAAGGAATCAACAACCATTATCAATAACCATAATTAGAATCACCAAAAATTTTCCTTACCATGTATTTCATCCCATTCACTGTGAATTCCCTCATCCCTCCACTTCAACATTAAAATATCATCCAAATACTAAGAGTATGGATGTAATGGATAAAAATTTCTTGAAATATGTCACTTCCCATATAAGGTCGTTAATAGTATCTATAGGATAAACAAGGATAAATGTATCAGTTGGTATCAAGGATAAGTGTTTATAAATAAAATTCCTCAATCATTTTAAATGTTCTTTTTCACAGTTGGTATATTTTATAAGTTTCCATACAAGTTCTGGTAGGTGGTATGTCCCAAGATCACTCAAGAAATATGTTTAATGTAAAATATGAAATATTTGGTCTATAAATTCTCTCTTGAATAGAACATATGATTTGAGACAATAACTCATGGCATGAATAATAATAAAAAATCAATTCACATGAATTTTAGAAATTCAAAGCATGAAAAATGATAGGGAGATTTCATTTACATGAATCAACTAATTCCATCAAATCATGAGTCATCATTTCAATATCCATGTTTCACTCTAATAATTCAATTCTTGACCTTAATGATTCAATCTCATTATCATTGAAAACTAAAATATGGCATCATAGGGTTCCTAAGAAACTCATTTCACCTAGATAAGTCATGTAAATCATAAATTCAAATCATAGGCATGAAAATCCTAGTTTAAATCTAAAAAAAGGTTTTTAGAAAGAAAAAAATATAGGGAATTTAAAGGATAAAATTTAAAAGTGAACTTTACTCCTTTTCCTCTACTATTTGAGGGATTCCTTATGCCATCATGGACCTAGAAAAGATAACCAATCATTAAAAATCAAGTATCGTGTCATTAAATATCAAAATGATAGAGGTAAAGGGTTTCATCAAATTATTAATAATGAAATTAAAATCCAAATTTTTAGAAAGTAATTAGAAAGATAAGACTTGGTTTAGTCCCCTAAGTGGGCCATGGGTTTTTGACTGCCTATAAAAGGGAAGTACCAGCTGTTATCCATAGTCTGATGGTGGGTGGATCTTCTTAGATTTGATCCACCACATGTGGGTTTTCCTAGCTTCCACTTCTTTGTTGTTGAGGAGTCCATGAATAGTCTACACCAAATCCATCCCCTTAAAAATTAGGTATATATTTTATGATGGGGGTAGGATGATGTATATATCATCCTCTTTCTTGGTTTCAACTTGTGAAACATCCTCTTAATTATCCATTGTTTTCTCAATGTGGGTTGCATGAATTAAATATTTAAAGGGGATGTGAGCAGGTGATTTCAATTGAATAAAATTTAAATATGAATTATCAATATGAAAATTGTCTCTTTCAAAGTGACTGTAATGTGTCTTAGTTTCCTCAAAATCATCCACTTGGACTTCCTCATGAGCTTCCTCTAATGTATGTTCATCAAAATCAAGGATCTTCATGTGTTCCTCAACAGTAGGATGTTCAAGTTTTTCTTCCTCCTCCGTATCAAAACAAGGATTGTATGAAAATAAAAATTCAAAAAAATGGGAATTAATACTCAATTCAGACTGAATAAAGTCAAATTAAATAGAGTTTAAGGAAATATAAACCCCCTATATTGGTTATTCTTGAATATATTCTTCAGTGGTAAGTGCCTCTTGAAGTTGGGTGTCACTGCATGGAAGTAGGTAGTCAGGCTCATCGATCATTTCTTCAAATTCCACAACTTGGGTGGTTTCTTTGTCTTCCATGGCTAGAAATAAATAGTCAAGTTTTGATTCTTTAATCTTGCATATAGGAAGATCTCGTTGCATTTCATCTTCTTCTTCTTCACTACAAAATTGTTCAGAATATTTCTCTATATTTATCAGCACATGATTCTTCATCTTCACTCTCTAGATTTTTATGGTACTCTTTGATTTGATATTTGAGGAGGTTGGGTTGTGGATACTCCTCAAGTTGGTCCTCACCCTTCTATATTTCCTATGAAAAATTAGGAAATATTAAGGGTTCATCCTCTGGTTTAGGTTTAGGTTTATCCAGATACTCACGAGTTATTTACTCCATTTGGATTCTTGCTAAATTCATCTTTTCTCAAATCCTTTTCAACCGATCATTTAAATCAATGTTAAAAACTTCTTGTTCTTGTTGCATCTATGAGTAATTGTCTCATGAATTATAATATGGTATGTTTTGATACATCATGGAAAAATAATTTTATTATTTTATTATTATTTTATTTTAAAATAAATGAAAACTATTTACAATATGAAATGAAAATTTAAATAAACTAGTTGTTAGGTCCCCATAAATGACACCAGTTTTGACTCACACCTATCGTAGGGTGTGGAAAAAAGAAATTTTCTAATTTTTTCTTAGTGCAGCACAGTGGCTGACCAAGGTCATATCACTTGAGGAGATTCACAATTTTATACTCACTAATTCTATTTCACTTAAATATTTCTTTTGTGCTTTTATTATTTATGAAATAAGTGAAATATGAGTTCTAGGTTTTTGGAATTAAATGAAACACAAAACTAAAACGAAACTAACATACAATGAAAGATGATATTAGATAATAAAGAAATTGGAAAAGGTTTTGGTTTCTAGGTTCCATCATTATTCATATTGTTTATTTAAATTCAATTAATGATACCTCATAAATGAATTAATTTCCTTTATATTAAAATAAAATTCAAATAAAAATCACAAAAGAAGAAATAAAAGGAAAAAATGAAAGGCAATATCAGTCAATCCTTCATCATGAGGCCTCCTCCTTAGTGTCGAACTCCCCCATGGCAGTAATGGCATCCTCTTATTTATAGGCCAATAGAGCACCTCAGCCTCCTCTCCTTCAAAAATTTAAATATCTTAAGGTATTTGAATCATTTTAAAAAAGACGCGATAAGGGCAGCTCCTCACATGCACAATATGAATGGTGTCACTATGTTAGCCTTCTTCGAAAGGGGTTCATAGTGGTTGGTCAAGGCCGCATAATTGATCTGTGTTAGGCCGGATCTTTAGCAGTGGAAGTTGACTTAAGTTCAAGATCTCCAGGGCATCGGCAATGGCATTTCCTGGGGAGTGGTGTGGTGGTCCAATGATGCAGAGCGGCAGAGGGCTAGGGTCAATCAGTGACAGTGGGGGTGGGCCTTGTCTAAGCATGATAATCCTATAATTAATGAAAAATGAACATGTTATGTATTCACAATTATTTTATTTAATTATTTATATATATATAAGGATATTTTTATAGTAATAATTCTATAATTAATGAAAAATACATATATTATAAATTATATATTATATTTAAGGTAATGAAAATTAATGATACAAGGTAATAAAATAAAATAAAAATAAATAAATTATATTAAAGACTTATAAAAATAAAATAGGAATTAAAATTTAACCTATAAAGTTTTAATATATATATATATATATTATTTATATTTATGTTAAAATGTTTATAATAAATAAATTTTAGGGAAAACATAACAATATAGACACATAAGTGCTTACATGAAGAAGCACCAATCAGAAATCATCAAAACATTTCATTGAAAAATTTAAATCCAATTTATCAAAGGGATATGAGCTAGTAAAACAAAAATACTTGATTAAATGAAAAAATATGATGACATGAAATGACCATAATGTAGCACACTAAAAACAATAAAAAAACAAATTCAACATTGCAAAAAAAATACTTGATTGACATACTAAAATTATAACACATAGGACTTAAAAATTACTAATCTAATAATTTGGTAAATTATCTCTTCTTCCCCTGATATTATTAAAATAAAAAAAAAATTAAGGTGTTTGTGAAGGAAACTCTAGAAGTTGATGAATATTTCCTCCTATTTTTTGAATAATATGTGCTTGTTTAACTACAATAAAATAATAAAAATTTAGATCACTGATCTTATTATGATATCTTGAAAAAAAAATTATTTCCCTTCTTAAAATATTTGAAAGCCACTCTATTTTCATTGATTTCATTTTTTGTTTTCTTGACTTATCTAACATTTCTAAAAGTTATTGATTTTATTATTTGAAATTTTTTATGATGGATTTAGATTTCTCATCATTATTACTTTTTAATTTAGTTTTATTCACTCCAACGGGTCATACAGAAGAGGACCCATAAACATAATAATCATTTAAATTTAGTGAAAATGATGATAAACTTGGAGATTCTGGTGAATGAGACTCGGGAGTTGGATTTTATAGCTCTGATGATATGTAGTTCTTCTTTTGATATGTCTGTCTCATTAGGCCAACATAGTCCTTGAATTTTTCAAAGTTCTTAAATGTGCACCATACATGATAAAACATAAAATCTATCTTGTAAGTAGTCACTAGTATAAGTAATATTTTTTCTTGATTAAGCTATAAATTATTTATCACATCAATTATAATCATCTTCATAAGTAAAATATAAAAAAATACTCATAATATCTTGTTCTGATGCAATACTGAGATTTATATTTTCAATTAGTGTGATGTTTTCATTAAATTTCTTCATGGACTTCTCCATGTTTTATATTTGGTATTGCAATGATATTTTTTTAAGCTTCTAAGAATCACCCTTTCCTCTATTGTAATCATTTTTGACACATGACCAAAAATAGTTTGATGTTTGGTACGCACTTGTAATAGGATCTGGAAAATCTTTATATAAACTCAGAATTAAATTATACCTTCACTTATAAAGTAACTAGATGATCAATAATTCATTTTATTTCGAAAATATAATGTTTATTAAAATATAATATTGAAATGAAAGAAAGGAGTGTGTGCATTTTGAATGGAATATATGGTTATTTAGAAATAAAATTAAAGATAATGTATATTTGTAATATGAAAGATGAACAGTTGGATGCATCTCTTCTTAATTTAAACCATAGGATTAATTCCACCATTATCTCAACCATATCATGACAACATTTTCATTCCAACCATTGGATGAATTTAATCTTAATATATATCATCAGATGTATTTTATCCTCATCTCATCCTTATCATGAATTCATCTTCATTCCGATCATTGGATAGATTTTATTTTGATCTTAAGCATCATATTGATTTCATTATTATCTCCATCTTTGTAATAATTTTTTTCTATATCAACCACTGAAGGAATTCATTTTAACTATAACTCTAATATTATTTTAAACCTTATCATTATTGCATTTTCATTCCAACCATTGGATGGATTTTATCTTAATATATACTGTCGAATGGATTTTGTCCTTATTTCAACCTTATCCTAACCATATCTTCATTCTATTTGTTGGATGGATTTCTATTGATCTTATATGTCATATTTATTTCATCCTTATCTCAATATGTATCATGATTTTCTTTCTATCTCAACCACTTGATATATTTAATTTTAATCACAGTCATACAATGAGTTTTAACCCTATCTAAACTTTATCATGATTGTATCTTCATTAAAACCATTGGATGTATTTCATGCTGATATATATTGTCAGATTTATTTCATCCTTATCTAAACCTTATCATGACTATACCTTCATTCCAAACATTAGATGGATTTCATATCGATATTATTTGTTAAATGTATGTCATCATTATCTCAATCTTTATCATGATTTTCATTCTATTTCAACCACTTGATGGGTTTCATTTTAATAACTATCATCATATGAGTTTAAACCATATCCAATTATTATCATGATTGCATATACATTCAAACCATTGGATGGATTTCATCTAGATATATATCATTGGATGGATTTCATCCTTATCTCAGCCTTATTTTAATTCTAACCATTGGATGGATTTCAGATCAATCTTAGCCATTAGATTGATTTCATCCTTATCTCAATCTTTATCATGATCATATCTCCCTTTAATAAGATGAATTTAATAATCCATAAGTGTTAGTGTATCTCTTATTGAGATTAGTTACTCAATAAGATTACCAAAATGAATTAAAAAATTCAGAACCCCTTACAATATTGATTTTGAAATTTCATTATCATCATCATTTTCTTCTTCATCTTCATCTAATGATGCAGAAGAAAATTCATTTGAAGAGATAAAAGGTGCAGTACATCGCACGATACAGAGGAATAATATAGTGATGGTGAATTATGATAGTTAACAAAAAGATCAACCTACTCATGGAAGATCCATCACGGGGCATATAGTTATCAAGTATAATTGTGAGGTTGAAGATCGTAATTTGTTTGATTATTATTTTTCTAGTAATCCCAGATATAATGAAATAATGTTTTTTCAATAATATATAATGTCTCGAAATTTATTCCTTCATATTTTTGATATCATTAAAGCACATGATCACTACTTTCAACAATGAAGAGATGGATTTTTTAGACTTAGATTATTAACTCTTCAAAAATTAACAATTGTGTTTCGGATATTGGCATATGGCCTCCTTGGTGATGCTGCTTATGAATATGTTAAAATCATTGAGTCTACAATAATTTAATGTTTAAGGATATTTCACCATGTTATATCTGATACATTTTCATAATGATACTTTCAATCACCTAATGCTAATGATATTACAAGTTTTCTTTATATTGGTCGAGAACATGGTTTTCCGGGAATTTTATATAGTTTGGATTATATGCATTAGAAGTGAAAAAACTGTCCAACAACATGGGTTAGATAGTATGAAGGATGTTCTGGATCCCCAACAATCATTCTTAAATAAATAGCTAACTGTGATCTTTGGATATATGACACACATATTTTGGTATACCATGTACAAATAATGAAATTAAATTTCTAGAGTCATCTCATTTTCTTTCTAATATTGCTCAAGGTACCACTCCTCATTATCATTATTTAATTCAAGGAAAAGAATATAACATGAGATATTATTTAACTGATAATATATATCTAAAATGGCCTATGTAATGGCTTGGACCCTCCCGGTCCATTAATTTGCCAAACTTTTGGTGTTTGGGGTGTGACTCATTAAGGAGTTTGCCAAAAACTCGGTTCCACCGAAACAGTGGCATCGGTCATGGTGGCACCGGTCATGGTGGCAGTGTGATGGTGGCACCAGTCACAACGGCACCATGGTTGTGGCATTGTGATGGTGGCATTGGTCATGATAGCACGGTGATGGTGGCACCGGTAATGGTAGCACCATGACGATGGCATCGGTCACGATAGCATCGTGACGGTGGCACCGTGACGGTGGCACCATAGTGGTCGCACCGTCACAGTCATGTGTTGAAATGGTGGCACCATGTATGGTGTTCCACTAAACTGGTGGAACTGTTATGGTGTCTCGCCAAACGGTGTCCCACCCCTTTTTTCCCTAATTTTTGACATTTTCTAGTTCTTCTCCCGTAACATTTTTTAGACATAAAAGTGTTTTAATACCCCTTTCAAAGCCATTTAAAACCTATAAATGATATATAAAATTCCCCCCATAGTTGGGTGACCCTTGGGGTTACCAAAGCATGTGGACTTTTCCTCATTGTCACCCCTTTTTCCTGTACTTTCTAGTTCCGCCCCTGTTACGTGTTTTCCTCTATTTAAAGAAAATCCTCTAAATCATAGCCGTTATGGCCACCTCTTCGATGAGAATTATTAAATAATAATTAATTATATTGTGTGTAAACATCCAACCACGTGGTGAAACCATGATCCACCTTTAAATATGTTCAAGATTTCATATCTTGTAACTCCAGGATCCCACCTTTTATCACACATGGATTCTTTCTTCTTATTGGTTAGTATATTTTCCTCTCCTTGGTGTTTTTGGTGTCCCCCTTCCCAAGGATAGTGGTGCGCTATGCTGGAGCCTTTCCTGCTCACTCTTGGAGTCCTCGGAGTTCCCCCCCTGCAAGTCACGCATCCCCAGTTCTTGGCGCGTGGAGAAAATTTTTGATCATTAATCATCCAGGTAGGGTTCTTCCTTCATCTCTCTTTATTGTGTATCATGTAGGGTGGGTATGATAATGTTTCCTTTTGAGATGGATGAAACCAAACCTTAATGAAGATAATAAATGGTTTTTAAAGAATTAAGGGGTGTGTTTGATGATACTATTGTACTCTTTTATCTTTTTTTATATGTCATGAATTGTATGGGATTATGTTCACTGAAAATAGTGGTCGTTGGTGGTCCTTCCTTGCGCCCTAATGAACCCCTGTCTTCTGTGGTGATTGAATGGCTGTAACATGTAAATTGGTTAATCATGTAAACTTGGTTGATTAAATGGATGTCCAGTAAAAAAACCTTGTGTGATCACCCCAGTTAACCAAACAGAAAGAAGAAACTTAATGAATGGTGTGCTTGAATCTGAAAATCCCTTTCTCTATATTGATAATATGTGTGGTTGTTTTTCTTGATGCTTGTGGGGTTACGTGGATGGGGATGGGATCCCCTGTTCTGCAGTTGTTGGATTGTGGATCTGAGGCTTTGTGAGGCTATATGTTGGGGCTTAATTTGGTTCCAATACTTCGATGGATCTCAAGAATCCCTTTTGTTGTTGTGACTTTACAATAGAACTGAGTGTGAATGCTTAAATTGATGCTTGACTATTTTTCCTTCCTTGGATTATGGCTATGTATTCTAGTTGGCCAGTAGTGACGAATTATTTAAATGGAATCACTTGAATATGATAACAAGAATGGTTTATATGGGAAATTTCTTTCTGGGAATGAGCTATGTCTTAGTTGTGGTTGTTGTGCTTTTTATGAATGAATAGTAACAAGGGTGTTTGTGTATGGGATGATTTTGGAACTCCTAGGTTTGGATGAGTGCTAGTTTACCTATATGTATAATTTTTTTCTTATGTTTCTTATTCATGCCCCACCCAAGTTGAGCACTTTGTGTTGAACACCCCCATTTCATGGGGGAGGGTTTTTTTTCTAACACTCATATGAGTGGATGGTTATTAGATCCTTTTTTGGTCCCTTTCCCAAGTAGCCCAAGACTCTTAGGGTAGGATGTGATGGCCTGAGGTCCATTAAAGCCCAAGATTATTCGGGTAGGGTATGTTGTGGTGGTTGTTCCAGGTGTGTGCAGGTAGGTTGTTTCCCAAGTGTCTTCGGGATGAGGCCCAGGTGTATTCAGGTGTGGCAGTAGTTGTTCTGACCCAGGTATTTACGGGCATGGTTACGTGTGGTTGTGGTAGCCCAGGTGTTTGAGGGTATAGCTGTGGTTGTGGTGACCCAAAAATTTATTGTTGGGGTGGTAATGGGACTGCAGTGAGAATGGCGGGGGCAGTCTGGCGCGTAGGATGTCTTCAATAACCAATGGAAAAGTGGTGTGGGGTACCCAAACATCAATGTTTTATTACTATTACTTTACATGACTTGCATTATTTGCGGAGTGTGCCTTGGTGAGGTTTGGATGGATAGTTTCCTTGCTAGGTGCTTTGGTTATCTCCTTTTATCACAGGGCTTTAGAATTCCTCCTCACTTGTGCATGAGAGCTTTTGGTTTTCCCTAGTGAGTATACTTGTATACTCACCCTAGATATATAAAATTGCTTTCAGGTTTTCAGGAGGACTTCAAGGACCATGCCATACCCTATTAGCTCGGACGTTGGGACCATTGACGTTGCTGATTTTATTATCTTTTGGTACTTCCCTTTGGAGTTTTATTGTAATTCGTAGCACTTTATTTGGAACATGCATATGGGAATGGATTTTTGGTTTTAATTTACTTCTACCTTCAGTTTTGGAGCTATTTGGATTTTTACCATCGTATCTCCTGATCCTACTAAATAAAAAGGGTAATTAATTCCATATTATGTGTGATTATATACCCTTGGTGCTAGTTTCCACTATGGAGCCTATTGAAGGTGGGACTCAAGGGTCATTATCTCTCCTTCAACTTGAGGAAGCAAGGGTCTGGCAGTTTGTTGCCCCTTCTCTCATCTTGGTGAAGGTGGGTCATGCCAGAATGGTATCAAATGAGATGGTTGAGAGATAGGATGGAGTCCGGGGTTAGGCACGGTGAGGATTTCATGGGATGGTAGGTAAACAGTGTTAGACAATCTTGGCGTGTGAAATAGGCCAGGGAAAACCGGCTAGGACACCGGATTTTAAGGCCCCCTGTGATCCGATGCAAGGACTCTGGACCTACCCAACGACCAAGTGAGGCTAAAATGATTACAACATAGAGATACTAGGAAAGGTATATGCATCATAATTAATTGTGTTCTTGTGTGTCTTGGGTATTTTGGGGATTTAAAATAAATAAAAAGTCTAAGAAAAATTTAAAAGCAATATTCTACACTACTCGGGCTTAGGAATTCCTTGTTTACTTTACAGCTATGGCACCCAGATGGTGACCACAGGTAGTGCGAACGATTGAGGACTAGGAGGATGATTTGGATGATCATTATAGGGATGATCAAGAGGAGATGGATGAATAGTGGCAAAATATTCTTCATTCCTTTCAGCGGCAGACCCTCGGGAAGTACAAGGGCAGTGTCTCAGACATGGAGACAGAGAGCTGGCTCGAGGATCTGGTGATAGCTTTTAGCTTGATCTAGGCTCTGACAGGGTAATGGGTTCCTCTAACTATAATATGGATTAAGGGAGCGGCTTTTCGGTGCTGGACACTCTATCTTAGGGAGAAGAGGGAGGCTGAAGTTTCATGGACTGACTTCAAGAGGGAGTTCTGGGAGGAATTCCTCGCTTCCACGATGAAGGCAGAGAAGAGGAAGGAGCTAGTCTCCCTTTAGTAGGAGAGCATGTTAGTGAGGGAGTTAGGGATCAAGTTCAAGGATCTCCTTCTCTTTTCTCTGGACCTCTTTCTGAATGAGGGGTCTCGGGCGAGACATTTAGAGGAGGCACTCCGATCTTCTCTTCAGTATGTTGTTACTCCCTTCTCTTTATCGACATACTTAGAGGTCCAAAATAAGAATGAAGTGGTGGAGAGGATGAACATTATGGGAGGTGTGCCATGAGAGGGGAGCCAGTTGGGCTCATCAAAGGGGAAGACAGTCAGCAATAGGCCTCCAGCATCAGGGCATTCCATATTTTGGATAGTGGGGAGCAGGCCCCAACAGTTACAGTTTCGATCTCCCGGTCCTCACCCCTTCTTTTCAGGCCTAGGACTAAGATTATTCATATATGGAATTCATGGGAATATTCAGAATCAGTTCCCAGACTGAGTGTAGTACAGTGGGGGTGGGCAGGTTCAGTGCCCACCACAACAACAATAGTTTCCAGCCGGGCCTTTTTAGAAGAAGCAGCAGGGAAAGCGATCTCCCACTCCTCCAAGAGTAGATATTGTCAGAGGAGGTCGGCCTTAGGGAGCTCCTTAGGGGCCTTAACTAGGTAATGTTCGAGGAGGCACCAGAAAGATGAGGGATAGAGGAGCTGGGTGTGGGCATTTGCACACCACAGAGGCAGCAGTTTCTGCAGGTCCAGAAGTCATTTTAAGTATGATCATCTTGTTTAGCACTCTTGTTTGCACCTTGTTTTATTCAGGAGATTCACACTCATTTTTTTCACCCATTCTATCTCATGATCTGGGTCTATACACACAGAGACTCCTCGTTCCACTGGTTTTGAGTACACCAGTCAGAGGTTAGACCAGCTTTTCTTATGTTTTTTTGGGATGAAAACTGATGTTGGGGCCACATCAGTCCATTGGGTACCTTCTTTTACTGAAGATATAGACATATGATGTCATTTAATGCATCGAATGGATGTTCTATATGTGTTTCATTATCGAATGATTCTGGAGAATGGTCGTGTTTTCAGATATGGGCGCCCAGCGTGTAGCTTTTGTCAGTGAGCGGGGGTTTCCAGGAGTGCATCCGGTGAGTAGAGCCCCTCCTTTCCTTATTAGCTAAGATATCAGTGGATTCGAAGGATATAGATATGGTGGAAGTCCCAGGGATTATTAGTGATTTCATGGATATCTTCCTTGGAGAGGTGGTGACTCTACCCCCTCAACATGATTTTGAGTTTGGGATAAGCTTGTAACCCGGTACCCATATGATTTTGATGTCTCCCTATCAGATGGCACCTTATGAGTTACAGGAGTTATAGATTCAGATTTATGAACTGATGAATATGGGTTTTGTTCAACCAAGCGTGTCACCATGGGGTGCTCCAGTCTTGTTCGCAAAGAAGGTATATGGTGGTCTCAGGCTATGTATAGACTACCAGAGGCTGAAACAGGTGATGGTCAAGAACCTTTACCCCCTCTCGAGGATCAACAACCTTTTTGATTAGTTGAAGGGGGCAAGATGGTTCTTCAATATTGATCTAAAGTTAGGATATCTCCAATTGAGGGTGAAGGAGGGTGACCTCTCGAAGACTGCCTCCAGGTGAAGATATGGGCACTTTGATTTCGTGGTCATGTTGTTCGGTGTTATGAATGTACCAGCTGTGTTCATGGGGCTCATGAACTCCATTTTTCTGGGAATATCTAGACTGGTTCGTATTCGTGTTTATTGATGATATTTTGATCTACTCAAGATTGGAGGAGGATCATGCTGAGCATCTGAGAACAGTTTTAGAGGTCCTCTGACAGCACCAACTCAACGGGAAGTTGTCCAAGTGAAATTTCTATACATGAGAGGTTCACTTCCTTGGACATGTTGTATCCGAGCAGGTAATAGTAGTGGACCCATTGAAGGTCTAAGCGGTTGTTTCTTGGGAAGCACCTAAGAATATGGTAGAGGTTTGTAGTTTCCTGGGTCTATCAGGTTACTACCAGAGATTCGTTCCCAATTTCTCCTAATTTGCAGCACCTTTGACAACCTTGAAAAAGAAAGACCATGATTTTTTATGGAGTTAGCAGTGCCAGGAAGCCTTTAGTTATCTGAAGGGGAAGTTTTTTAGTTCCCCAGTGTTGAGTTTTCCAGAAGAAGGGGTGATGTTTGAGGAATTCTATGAAGCTTCAGGACAAGGCTTGGGTGTGTATTGATGCAACAGCAGAGGTGATCTCTTATGGGTATAGGAATTTACATCCCCATGATCATAAATATTCCACCCACAATCTAAATCTTACAGTGGTCATGTTCTCACTAAAGTTTTGGTGGCATTATCTCATTAGGTAATGCTTCGTAGTCTTCACATATCACAAAATCTTGAGGTATATCTTCTCCCAGCATAACCTGAACTTGCAGTAGTGGAGGTGGGTGGAGTTTCTTCAAGACTACAACTTCAAAATTTCCTACACCTCAGGAAAGGGGAACGTGGTGGCCGATTCCTTGAGCAGGAAGTCATAGAAGGATGTGGTTCGAGAATTGGTAGGTGCTTGGAAGTTGATGGAGGAGTTTGCTTCCCTACCCCTATATGCAAGGGTGGAGGATAGAAGAGGTTGTATATTCCAGATGACAGTGCATTCCTCTCTGTTTCAGCATGTGGAGGAGTCTCAGTTGAGGAACTTATAGGTTGAAGTGATGCTCAATCGTGTTATCCATGGTGAATCTTGAGGAGGATGGTTGAAAGATGGGTAGAATCAGATGTTGTGTGATGGAAAGTTGTTCGTCCTGGTAGAAATGCACAAGATAGTTCTTGGTGAGTTCTACAACTCACCCCTGGAAGTACACCCAGGAGTTTCCAAGATGTATTAGGGTTTGAGGGGTCAGTTTTGGTGGCCTGGGGTGAAGCGGGGAGTGGAAAAGTTTGTAGAAAAGTACCTTGTGTTTCAGTAGGTGAAGTCTAAGCACCACATCCCAGGAGGTCTGTTACAACCTTTAGATGTCCCCAAGTGGAAGTGGAATGAAATATCGATGGATCCAATCACAGGACTACCTAGAGTTCAATGGGTTTGGGATGCTATCAAGATATTGGTGGATCGAATGATAAAATCATCTCACTTCCTGGTAATCAAGGAGTCGAGTGTGGTGGATGCCTTAACACAGAGGTACGTGGACAAGGTGGTGCGGTTGCATGGAGTTCCGAGGTCCATATTCTTAGATCGGGATACCCGATTTACCTCACGGGTCTAGAAAGGATTGCAATATTATTTTGGCACCCAGCTATGCCTCATCACTGCTTTCCACCCCCAAACAGATGGTCAGATATAGCGGACCATCCATACATTGTAGGATAAGCTACAGGCACGTGTTTTGGACTTTGGGGGATCGTGGGTATGATTCTTTCCTCTGGTAGAGTTTTCCTACAATAATAGCTATCACTCTACCATTGTCATGGCTTCATTCGAATCCTTATACGGGAGTCTGTGTCGCTCACCCATGTGCTGGGCATAAGTTGGGGAAGCAGGACTTCTTGGCCCAAAGTTAGTATAGATCACGATGAAAAAGGTTCAGCTTATACAGGAGAGGGCGAAGGTAGCTCAGGACCGGAAGAATTCATATTCTGATCATAGGAGGAGACCCTTGGAGTTCTAGGTCAGGGACCACATGTTTTTTAAGTTCTCCCCTCAGTATGAGCAACGGAGGTTTGGTAGGGGCAGTAAGCTTTATCCCTAGTTCGTCGGACCCTTTGAGGTGTTTCGATAGGTCGGCAAAGTGGATTATCAGCCAGTTCTACCACCACCACTATAGAGGGTGCATGATGTCTTCCATGTGTCTTAGCTCCGTTGGTATCTATGTGATGATTTGCACATCCTTGACTGGGAGAAGCTGGATATCGAGGACCTCACGACATTCATAGAGCGACCAGGGAGGATCGAGGATCATGAGAAGAAGGTGATTTGTAGAAAAACCATTCCCTTGGTTCGTGTGTTATGGAGGCATGGTGGCCTTGAGGAGAGTACCTGGGAATGGGAGACACAGATGCGTGCCCAGTACCCAGATCTATTTTGAGTTTTGTTCTGATTTGTTTCGTACTTGATTGTGATGTAGTGCTTGACCTTGTTAACTATGAAATGTTTTTCTTTCCTTGTTCTCTAAATGTGTGTGAAGAGTCCTGACTGTGGGGATGGGAGGACCTCATCCCTAATCAAGACTCATTAAGGTTGATGCAATTAAACCCATGTGGACGAGTCAGTTCTGCCAAAAGTGGATAGTGCCTTGACATGGAGGAAGGGACTCCCTAATCCATATGATTGTACGGTGTGACCTTTGTATGTTTTTGTGGTTAATTTACTGAGAGGTTTTTCTAGATGTCGAGGAGGTTTACTCCTGAGAGGTATCTTCGAGGTGGTTGTTCAGACCCCTCTCTTTTCTTCAGTTCTAGTTTCGATTCTCGAGGATGAAAATATTTTGAGAGGTATCTGATGTAATGTCCCAAACCCACCTGGTCCATTACTTTGCCAAATTTCTGGTGTTTGGGGTGTGACTCATTAAGGAGTTTGATAAAAACTTGGTTCCACCGAAACGGTGGAACCGGTCATGGAGACAGTGTGACGGTGGCACCGTTCTTGGTAGCAATGTGACGGAGGAACCAGTCATGGAAGCACTGTGAAGGTGGAACCGTGACGGTGGCACTGGTCATGGCAGCACCATGACAGTGTCACCAGTCATGGAAGCACAGTGACGGTGGCATTGGTCATGGCAGCACCGTGACAGTGGTACCGGTCATGGCAGCACCGTGACGGTGGCACCGGTCACGGAAGCACTGTGACAGTGGCACCGGTCACAGCAGCACTGTGACGATGGCACCATGAAGGTGGTACCTTGATGGTGGAATCGTAGTGGTCGCACCATCATGGTCGCACACCGAAATAGTGGCACCACTTATGGTGTTCCACTGAACTGGTAGAACTGTGATGGTGGAACCGTTACTATGTCTCACCAAACGGTGTCCCACCCTTTGTTTTTTTCCATGTTCCTCTCCCGTAACATTTTTTTCAACATAAAAGTGTTTTAATACCCCTTTAAAATCCATTTAAATCCCATAAATGATATCTAATATTCCCCCCAGAGTTGGGAGACCCTTGGGGTTACCAAAGCATGTGGATTTTTCCTTGGTGTCACCCCTTTTTCCCATACTTTCCAGTTCCGCCCCTATTACATATTTTCCTCTATTTAAAGGAAATCCTTTAACTCACAGCCGTTATGGCCACCTCTCTAATGAAAATTATTAAATAACAATTCATTCCATCATGTGTAACCGTCCAACCATGTGGTGAAATCACAATCCGACTTTAAATTTGTTCAAGATTTAATATCCCGTAACTTTGGGATCCCGCCTTTTATCACACGGGGATTCTTTCTTCTTATTGGATGGTCTCTTTTCCTTTCCTTGGTGCATTTAGAATCCCCCTTCCCGAGGCTAGTGGTGTGCCTGTGTTGGATCCTTTCCTAATCACTCTTGGAGTCCTTGGAGTTCCTCCCCTGCAATTCTTGCATCCCCAGTTCTTGTCGCATGGAGAAAAACTCCGATCATTGATCATCCAAGTAGGGTTATTCCTTTGTCTCTCTTTACTGTGTATCATGTGAGGTGGGTATGATAATGTTTCCTTCGGGGATGGATGAAATCAAAACTTAATGAAGATAATAAATGGGTTTTAAAATAATGAAGGGGTGTGTTTGATGTTGTTGATATACTTTTTTATCTTTGTTTATATGTCGTGAATTGTATGGGCTTGCGTTCACTGAAAATAGTGGTTGGTGGTGGTCCTTCCTTCCACCCTAATGAACCCTTGTCTTCTGTGGTGATTGAATGGATGTAACATAGAAATTGGTTAATCATGTAAACTTTGTTGATTAAATGGATGTCTAGTGAACAAAAATACTTGTGTGATCACCCTGGTTAACCAAACAGAAAGAATTAACTTAATGAATGGTGTGTTTGAATATGAAAACTCCCTTGCTCTGTCTTGGTAATATGTGTGGTTGTTCTGCTTGATTCTTGTGGGGTGATGTAGATGGGGATGGGATCCTTTGTTCTAAATTTTTTGGTTTGTGGATCTGAGTCCGTGTGGGGCTGTATGTTGGGGCTTGGTTTGGTTCCAGTACTTCGAGGGGTCTCACGGATCCCTTTTGTTGTTGTGACTTTACAAGAGAACTGGGTGTGAATGCTTAAATTGATGCTTGGATATTTTTTCTTCCTTGGCTTGTGGCTATGTTTGTTAGTTGTCCGATAGTAATGAATTATTTAAATGGAATCACTTGAATATGATAACAAGAATGGGTTCTATGGAGAATTGCTTTTTGGGAATGATTTGTGTCATATTTGTGGCTATTGTGCTTTTTATGAATGAATAGTAACGAGGGTGTTTGTGTATAAGATGGTTTTAGAACCCCTAGGTTGGGATGAGTGCTTGTTTACCTATATGTATAATTTAGTTCTTATGTTTATTATTCACACCCCACCCAAGTTGATCACTTCGTTCTGAACACCCACATTTCATGGGGGAGGGTGTTTTTTCCAACACTCCTATGAGTGGATGGTTATTATCTTCTTTTCTGATCCCTTTCCCGAGTATCCCAAGACTCTTCGGGCAGGCTGTGATGGCCTGAGATCCATTATAGACCAAGATTCTTTAGTCAGGGTATGTTTTAGGGTAATGCCTTCAATATTACATGTGATTATATACCCTTGGTTCTAGTCACCACTCTGGGGCCTATTGAAGGCAAGACTCGGGGTTCATTATCTCTCCTTCAACTTGAGGAAGGAAGGTTCTAGCAGTTTGATGTCCCTTCTCTCATCTTGGTGAAGGTGGGTCATGACATCCCACCATTGTGAAAAGTATTCATGAGTCACATGGTCTGAAGTATAAATATTTTGCAATGAAGCAAGAGGCATATAGAAAAGATGTGGAATGATAATTTTGGAGTTTTGTAATAAATCATTGCAATCATTGTAGGACCAATATGTTTTTAGAAGAACCATGTATTCTTGATATAATGACGGCATGCATAATCATGAATAATATGATAATTAAGGATGAACATGATTTGAATGCTCCAATTATAGATGCAATGGAAGCACCAACATAGGTTGTGATGGTGGTTGATGAAAATGATTGATTTTAACAATTAATCAATCAATATAGAAGAATCAAGGACAAAAAGGCACATATTCCAGTTTACAATGCATTCATTATGCATTTATGGAAACAACATATTGATTTAGAAAATTAATTATAATGATAAATTCATTATTTATGTTCATTTTCATTGACTATTTATTTTAATTTTATACATTTTTAATCAAATATCATTGACTAAATTAAATTTAACATTGTTAAACAACAAGGTCATGCTTAATTTAATTTAAACCTTAATTATTTATGTAGTTAATTCTGTAATTATATTAAAATCATTTTTTTAATATAAAAAAAATAATATTAGTTAATTATTTTTATATATTTTTTATATAATTAATCAAATTATGTAATCATATTTATTTTAATTTATTAGTCCTCGATATATATATATATAATTAAATAATATATCGTGTGTGTGTCTACATTTTTAAGTAATTGATCAAATTATGTATTATTATTATTTATTAGTTTTGAATATATGTGTAGGTGTACATATATAAATATAAATATAGTTTTGAATATGTGTGTATAATTAAACAAATTTTGTTTTAATATTTATTTTACAAAATTTTAAATTTTTTAATATGTTTTTGCATTATTAAAATAAATTATAATTTACTCAATTTAATTTTATGAGATTTAATTTAATTATTAAGATTATTAAACCTAGAAACATATTGTATTTGTTGATTTTATAATAAAAAAGGTATATTTAATGAATATTGTTTTGATACTAAAACTGGTGTAATACATTATCAAAATGGTGTGAACCAACACATTAGAGATGATCCAACATAAGCATAAATCGGTTTGATAAAATATATGAACATAAAATAGATTCATGAAGATGAATAGGAGTTCCATTATAATGTGTTTGTAAGACCATTTCTTGGAACTCAAAGAGGCATCAAAGAAATAAGAGGCAAAGGCATAAAATCATGGGCCAGGTTTGGTGTAGAGGCAACGATGAAGGAAGCCCAGGCAGTGGCCTCCGAAGAATCTTTCACCTCTATAGATCTTCACATAGTTGCTGCCCCTCAGGCATATCCCACTGAACTACACGCTTGTGGACCAGGATGTCAAGTATGCCCTTCCCATCTCCTCCATGATCAAGTACGAAACTCTAATCCCAACTGCAAAACCAAAAACATACACAGATCATACAAACTGCTACCAACACATTTTCAAGTGAATAAATTGACCTCTGATGAATAGTAGGGTGAAAATGAGGAAGGGGTATGCATAGGGCGCAAACCCCACCCTCTGGTTGTCATGTTTTTCCATCACACCACCTGCACCTCCATTTGAAGGAATATTAAAGAACGATTTATTTGGGTTGAACCATGTGACAACTAGTCGAGGAGTAGTTTGAGTTAGTGTGGAGGTATAAATTTAACTCCACCCTCCAACTTTTATATATCAACCAAAAAACTTTTCATTTAGTTGACTACCATCAATACTGAAGGGATAAGGAGGGTTTCACAACACTTAACTCCACCGCCAAGATTTTCTATAAATATATTTGACATGCATATTATTATATAAATATATTAATTTATAGGTATATTTTTAAATATATGTTTATAATTACATATTTACAATTCTTTAAATATGTTCTCAATTATATAAATAAATATATATTAAATATATTTATAAATATATTTTAAATATATTTATAAGTATTTTCAGTATTTATATATAAATATTTATTTATTTATTTATATAATTATAAATATGTTTATTATTTTTATATATATTTATTTAAATAAATATATAAATAATTTTATATTAATTATTATATATATAAATACATATTTACAATTATTTAAAATTGTATAAATATATTTAAAATTTATTCGTAAATATATTTTAATAATTATATAATTGTAATTATATATATATATTTATTTACATAGTTATAGATATTTATTTATAAATAAATTTAAAATATATTAACAACTTTATTTGTATTATTTACACTATTATTCATATTTATTAATGAAATTATTGTAAATATTTAATAATATAATTAATATTTATTAATAATGTAATTAATAACATTCATTGTGCATTTAGGATAGCAACATATTGATTTAGAAAATTAATTGTAATGATAAAATACATGAACATTAAATAGATGCATGAAGATGAATAAGAGTTTCATTATAATGTGTTTGTAAGACCATTTCATGGAACTCAAAGAGGAATCTAAGAAATAAGAGTAAAAGGCATAAAATCATGGGTAAGGTTTGGTGTAGAGGCAGTGATGGAGGAATCCTGGGCAGTGGCCTTCGAGGAAGCCTTCGTCTCTCCAGATCTTCGCATAGTTGTTGCCCCTCAGGCATATCCCTCTGAACTGTGTGCTTGTCAACCAGCACGTCGAGTATGCCCCTCTCGTCTCCTCTATGATCATGTACGAAACTTCAATCCCAACTGTAAAACCAAAAACATACACATATCATACAAACTTCCACCAACATATTTCCCAGGTGAATAAATTGACCTCCGACAAATATTAGGATGAAAATAAAGAAGAGGCATGCACAGGGTGCAAACCCATCCCTCTGGTTACCATTTTGCTCCATCACGCCACTCACACCTCCGTTTGAAGGAAGATGGCGGAACGATGTATATGGTTGAGCCCTACGACAACCAGTCGAGGAGTAGTTTGAGTCAATGCGGAGGGATACACTTAACTCCACCCTCCATCTTTTCTATATCAAGCAAACAACTTTTTATTTAGTTGACTACCATCAATACCGTAGGGATAAGGAGGGTTTCCCAACACATAACTCCACCCCCAAGATTTTCTATAAATAATAAATATATTTTCCATGCATATTATTATATAAATATATTTATTTAAAAGTATATTTATAAATATATGTTTATAATTACATATTTAAAATTCTATTAATATGTTTCTAATTATATAAATAAATAAATATATTTATATATAAATATTAAATATATTTATAAATATATTTTAAATAAATTTATAAATATTTTTAATATTTATATATATATATATATTTATTTAATTATAAATATGTTTATTATTTTTATATATATTTATTTAAATAAATATATATAATTTTATATTAATTATTATATTTATAAATATAAATTTACAATTATTTAAAATTGTATAAATATATTTAAAATTTAATTTTAAATTTATTTTAATAATTATATAATTATAATTATATATATATATATATATTTACATTCTTATAGATGCTTATTTATAAATAAATTTAAAATATATTTAAAAATATAATAAATTGTTAATAATATCGTTATTATTAAAAATTATATTTTCTATATTACTAATTTAGTTAGGGTTTATTTTTAATTATATTATTAAAAACTTTATTAGTATTATTTACACTATTATTCATATTTATTCATGTAATTAATGTAAATATTTAATAATATAATTAATATTTATTAATAATGTAATTAATAACATTCATTGTGCATTTATGGCAGCAACAAATTGATTTAGAAAATTAATTGTAATGATAAAATATATGAACATGAAATAGATTCATGGAGATGAATTGGAGTTTCACTATAATGTGTTTGTAAGACCATTTCTTGGAAATCAAAGTGTCATCAAATAAATAAGAGGCAAAGACATAAAATCATGGGAAAGGTTTGGTGCAGAGGCAGCGATGGAGGAAGCCCAGGTAGTGGCCTCTGAGGAAGGATTCACCTCTATGGATCTTTGTATAGTTGTTTCCCCTCGGGCATATCCCTCTAAACTACACACTTGTGGACCAGCATGTCGAGTATGCCCCTCCCGTCTCCTCCATGATCAAGTACAAAACTCCAATCATGCTTCCAAAATTTCAGAAAGGCTGAATAGATTTGTGGCCTCTTGTGACTGGATGCAATCATTCCCAAGGTATGAGATCTCACATTTACCTCCTATATATTCTGACCATTGTCCCATCTTGCTCCAGCCACAGGTTGTTCCTAGGAGATGTCAGCCAAAGCGGAGCTTTCATTTCGAATGTATGTGGCTCCACAAGGATGGATGTGAGGATGTTGTCAGAGCCGCTTAGTCCCCTTATCATGATCATGTTTGGGACAAAACTAAGGAGGTGTCGGATCAGCTTCAGAGATGGAGTCAACAACACTTTAGGGACTTTGACCAGAGAATCTGTGGGCTAGAGAATTCTATTTCCATATGTTACAAAAGTTCTTCGGGTTTTTCTCTGCAGGTGGTTGTTGCTATGGAAAAGAATCATGATGAGTCCCTAAGAGACAAATAAAGTTATTGGTTTTCTAGTTTAATAGAGACCTTTATCAAATAGGGTGATCAAAATACTAAATTCTTCCATCAAAAGGCCTCTTCCAAAAGAAGGAAGAACCTTATTTTCAGGTTGGAGGATGAGAACGGCAACATTACTACTGATGAGGTGGCAATTCGAAAGCTAGTAGATGATTTTTTTCAAAATCTATTATATTTTGAGGGGGGAACCTCCCAAGGGGATCCTCTGAGCTGTGTTGAGCCTAAGGTGTCAGAGACCATGTCCATGAATCTCGAGGATGATATCTCTAGAGAAGAAGTTGTGGTGGCCCTGAAGAGCATCCACTCATCTAAGGCGCCTGGTCCCCATGGGTTCAATGCCCTTTTCTTCAAAAGGTTCTGGCATATTGTTGGACCCGATATTATTTCTCTAATATAGGGGTTATGGGATGGTTATGCTAGTATGGACAAGATAAATGGAACTCTTATCGTGTTGATCCCAAAAATCCCTAGCCCAGTTAGAATTTCTGATTACAGGCCCATCAGCTTGTGCAATGTGATTAACAGGATTTTATCCAAATTTCTTTCCCACCACATGGGTAGAATCCTTCCCTCGATTATCTCAGAGAACCAAAGTGCTTTCATTCCCAAGAGGCTCATTACTGATAATTCCATCGTGACCCATGAAATCTTCTATTCAATGAAAACTCTTTCATACTCAAATAGTGGGATCTTGGCTATGAAATTGGATTTGTCAAAGGCATATGATAGGGTAGAATGGGCCTTTCTGGAGGAGGTGTTTTGTAAACTGGTCTTTGGCCCAAAATGGGTGAGAGTAGTCGGGAGTTTTGTTAAAATTGTTTCTTATTGTATCAAAGTAAATGGCTCCCTTACTAAGTCCTTTAAACCATCCAGAGGCCTCCGACAGGGTGACCCTCTCTCCCCATTTTTATTCCTCCTAGTTGTGGATGTTTTCTCTCACATTTTATCTAAAGTATCTTGGGTTGGGGTTATCCACAGGGCCAAGGTTTGTCATTAAATTTTCCCCATTACGTATCTTTTCTTCACTGATGATTGTCTCCTCTTCTCAAGAGCAACTTCTCAGGAGTACCTAGCGATCCTCAATTTCATTGATACTTTCACCAATGCATCAGGACAATGGGTTAATTTTTCCAAGTCTAAGATGTATTTCAATCGTGGTGTGCAATATGGGATGAGGGATTACATTATTGGCTAGGGGATTGAGGTCTTTGATAATCATAACAAGTATCTGGGGCTCCTGATGGTCTTCTTCGGATGATCCAAAAAGATATCTTCTCCTTTATCCTTGACAAAGTCCACAGGAAAGTCCAAGGTTGGTCTGAAAAAAATCTCTCCATGTTAGGCAAGGAGGTTCTTATCAAAGCGGTGGCCCAAGTTGTTCCTTCATACGTTATGTCCCTTTTCAAGCTCTCGGGCTTCTTAATCATTTAACTTCATTCAGCCTTCACCAACTTTTGGTGGGGTTGTGAAAATGGAAAAATAATTTACACTGGATCTCGTGGGAGAAGTTGTGTGCCCCTGAGGCTTGTGGTGGTTTTGGATTTCATGATTTGAATGTTTTTAACGATGCTCTTTTGGCCAAGAAAGGTTGGAAATTATTATAGGACCCTGACAGCTTATTTGCAAGATTCATCAAAGCTAAATACTTTCCTAATGGGGATTTTTTGACCTCCAGCTTGGGTCCTCGTCTGATTTTCTTCTTCAAAAGTGTGTGGTGATCAAAAGTATTTTTGAATCATGGAATTTTTTGGAGAATTTCTAGCGGTGTTTCGATCAATGTCTGGCATGATCCATGGTTGCCTGGTCTAGAGGGCATGGTCCCTGCTTCTTCACCTACGCCCAGCCAAGAGCTGGAAGTTGTCAGGGATCTCCTTATTGATGACCTTTTCGGCTGGAACATCTAGAGGATCAAGCACTAGTTCTATGAACTCGAGCGTAAGGCAATCTTGGCGATTCATGTGGTCCACGATGCAGGACCAGACAAGTTGTGCTACTCTCTTGAGTCTTCTGGTTGTTATTATGATCGCTTAGGGTATATGGCGTGTGTTTTGGGCGGTGAAGGTATGTGGCCCCCTCTTTGGAAACATCTCTGGAATCTTGATACTCCGCCTAAGGCCAACACTACTAGAATTTTGGATATTTGCGATGGGTTATTTGTGATGTGATCCCGTCGCAAAAACTCTTTTGCAATGGGGTCCCGTCACAAATAGGCCGTTGTAGAAAACGGCGTCGCAACTAGTATTTTTTGTGACGGGCCCGTCATAAATAGATCTCCGATTAAATATATTATATATACAAGAACCTTTCACAACAGGCCTGTCACAAAAATTATTTGCGATGGACCAGCGTCCCATTGCAAATAGTTTATATGTTATAAACCTATTGTGACGGGCCCATCGCAACAAAGTTATTACGATGGTAAAGCAACCCGTCACAGTAACTTTTAAAAATATATATATATATATAATCTATTTGCGATGGGCCCCCATTGCAAAAGGCTCCATCACAAATACTTAATAAAATAAAAAATATATATAATTATGATTAACGAAAAAATAATATTAAAAATATTAAAAAAATATTAAAATTCTCAATATTTTTAAATAATTAATAAAATAAAATAAAAATAATAAAATTATGATTAATGAAAAAATAATATTAATATTATTAAAATAAAAAAAATTAAAATTCTCAATATTCAGAAAAAAGATATATAAAATATCATAAAATATTATTATTATTATTATTATTAGTAAAATAAACAAACATTAAAAAATATAATACTAATAATAAATATTAAAATATTAAAATATTAAAAAAATATGCAATATTCACACCAATATAAAAGAAAAAAACTCTAAATAGTTTATATTACAACAAATGTTCAATTAAAATGTTTTTAACAGAACAAAAAAATCACTAGGGGATAGTCTTCTGAGGAGCTGGAGGAGCTAGATGAGATGGTGGAGGAAACTCCATCCCTAAACTACAGGTTAGATGGTGCATGTACTCCATATGCTCGTGTTACTGCTACTGCCATCGACGCATGTCCTCCAAGTGCTGCTACTGTTACTACCATCGATGCATGTCCTCCTCGTGCTGCTACTTCTTCTGTTACTTCCATCGACACATGTCCTCCTCATGTTGCTGCTGCTTCTGCTGCTTCTGCTGCTGCTGCTGATGCATCTCTTCATACTGCTTCTGCAAACTCTCTATAAGCTCAGTTTGAGCTCGCAAATGATCCTGATACTGTGAGCCAGAAGATGATGAATCTCCACGAGCTCCTCTCAAGCTAGATGCTGACATCACAGTAGTACCATAATAAGTCCCAGGAGTCAAATGAGAGTTGATACCAACTACTTGTCCCTTCTCAAAGGCATACTGGGTTGCATGCATCCATGTCGCCTCATCGAAATGGTGGGCACTAGTCTGATTAGCCATCTCGTCCTGACTCTCACCCCGTGTCTAAGAGGTCATGGCCTCATATGACTCCTTCAGTTTTAATTTGAAATTAAAATATTGAAAATATTATATGCAGTTAATTTTCAAATTGAAAAAAATAATACTGACCACAATCTGATACTGGAAATCACCTCTAATCTCTCCAATGGCTGGATCACTATACATCCTCTGATAAACGTCGTACTCTATAATATTGGGATGCTCGACTGCCTATATGAATATAAAATAAATTGTTTATATGTAATGTTATATAAAATATTTAAAAAGATACTTACCATATGCTCTCTATGCGTATTGAATGTACGGCTACCAGCTCGATGTGTCACCTCCTGTCTCCCCCGGTTCTGTCAACCCAATGAAGATCTCCTCTGAAATCCACCACTCAACCAGTGTGAGCATAATCCATCCCAAACGTGAGATGAAATGTACTCTGGTCGGTGGTCTTTACATGAATCATCAAATATTTTCACTCCTACTTTCTTAATGGTTGTCCTTCTCAAATTGTGAAAAAACTGAATGAAACGCTCACGCATAGACACCTCTCATGCCTTGTGGATAGCACCACGAATGCTATCATCGATGGGATACCATAAACCCTACAAATAATTTATAATATCAAGTTATTAATGAAATAAATTTCTAAATAAATATTATTTATTTACGTACCAGCCAATGATTGAACATTCCAATCTACACATCAACAGGAATGTGTTCCCATGTGATCCATGGCTAAGAAAAATAATTGTGCAAGATAGCGCTCCCCTGTCCAACATCTACATGCGCAAAACTGTGAAAAAAGAACAAATGATCAAACAATTAGTATATAAATAAATTAATGAAAGATAACTAAAATACACAGGTTATCATACCTCTGCGTGCGTGGATTGAAACCAAGATGTGGACATCGCTCGAGGATAGGGTCGGGAATAATCAGTCATTCAAGACTGTGCCCCCTCCGCGTACCCTTTGAACCACCAGTAGGTTGAGGGTCAGATGATCCCAAATCCTCCTCATTCAAAGGTACCTTAGCCTCCTCCAACTCACAAAATAGATCGGGGTCCATCTGAAACACAAAATTATTGTTGTTAGCAGATAGTTGAAAATAACTATTACATATAGATATATATTAGTTATGATTATAACCAGCATTTAACTGTGTCAATTTTCACCTTCATCATCATCTTCATATCTGACGATGTCAATGTCTTCATATTCATCATCAGTGTCATCAATATCCATATGAGTTTCAGTTTCATCATCTCTTTCCATTTCAAATTTATTTGTAACATCATTAACATCATCGTCACCATAGACCCTTAATTATGGGGTGTCATCATCGATATTCATGTCTCTTTGTGAAAAAGTTGGATTTTGAGTAGTCTTGAAAATTTTCAATTTCTTGTACTTCATCAGAACAACATTTAGTTTGAGTAAATTGGTTTTCTTGAAATTTCATTTTTATTATGCTCCACCAATCAATCGGGTCTCTTGAAGTATCACATTACTTTTTGTAATATATTTTATGTGCTTGTTGAGCTAATAAAAATGGTTCATTTACTACAAGAAGACTTTTATATTTAATATCGACGATTCCATAAATCAGATGAACACACAAGCCTCTCTCAATATCCAACCACCAATATTTAAAAAAATTATGTAATTTTTTCCGAGATAACACAGTTCAATAATTTCATCTAGTATGTCGTAAAAGTCAACTTCATTTTCTCTATGATGTGATCCTCTCAAGAAAAATCCATTGTTCATTGTTTTTTTATTCCTCATATGCACGTGTATGAAATCTAAAATCATTCACCACATATGAATTATAATATTTAACCATTTTGGATGGTGGGTTACTTAATATACACAATCACTTATCAACTTTATCAACATGTTGAGACACCTAAAAATTTGTAAAACAATTATCAATATAATAAATAATAAATATAATTGATATATTAAACCATCAATAATTTATGTTACTAGTTTTTGAAACCATTGAGAAAAAATTTTCTATCTGCATTCTTCAAGAGAAGCTATTATAATTTGTGGAAGATATTTCTTGATATGATTATCATATAACGTACAAATAAAATAATTTTACTTACTGTAACATAAATTATAAAATAAGTGATAGAATCACTCACAGTACAAATGATATCATTTCTCCACAGTTGAGAAGAACATATGTATGAGCTCTGTGATGTTCATCATCTGAAAGGCATCATTCGTGAACTCCACTAAATTCAACCTCTGGGTGATTAAAACCTAATAATTGATTGTTCATTTCATTATCAGCATTCCCCTCATTCTATCCCATGTGGTTGTGTTTTGATGGATATTCAGATTCAAAATAATGAGAGTAGAAAAAAGCAATTTCCTCTTACAAATAAGCTTCAGTAATTGAGCCTTCAACTGATGCTTTGTTACGTACTTTTTTCTTCAATTTTTACATACATCTCTTGAATGTGTACATCCATCAAAACTGTACCAGACCACCGCATTTAGCTTCATGTGTAAAATGTAATATTAGATGTTCCATTGAGTCAAAGAAAGTTGGCGGGAATATTTTTTTCAATTTACATATAATGACAACAATATATTCTTCCAGTTTTCTTAGTGTGTCATAGTCTGTTATCACTGTACAAATTTCTTGAAAAAAATATGATATGTATATTATTGAATCCCAAATCATATAATTAAACAAACCTCTGAATCCAATCAACAAAAGTTTTTTGATTATAACATGACAACCATGATTTTTTAATCCGGTAATATGACCATTTTTAACACATCTGCCCAAATTGGAAGCATAGCCATCTGGAAGTCTCAAATCAGCAATCCAATTACAAAATAATAAGCGACTCTCTTTGGACAGTGTATAAGATGCTTTTGGCTGCATTAACCTCTGTGATCTGACATTTTGAAACAGTTCAAGTTCTGTTCATCTGCAAATTTGGTCAAGATCTAATTGTGCCTTTACATTATCTTTGGTCTTACCTGGTGTATCCAAAACTGTATGAAATAAATTATCAAAACATTTCATCTCAATATGCATGAAATCCAACATGTGGTAGACCAATAAATCAGACTAATATGGAAGATCCCAAAAAATGCTCTGTTTTATCCAATTATGTTTTTTCCCAATGCCATGAATTTTCTGTTAGTTTACTATTGGCCCAAATGTTATGGGAGGTAATGAAAATACAACTAATTTTAACTTTGTACCTAATATCATTTTTGGAGGTTCATCCCTTTCAATTGTACCTTTTCTGAAATGAGATTTTTTCCTCCAAAAAGAATGTTCGGTTGGAAGAAATATGCAATGACAGTCAAAATAGAAAGTTTTTTCCACTGATGATCATAAAGGCTTTATTGTATTTCATACAGTAAGAACATTATTTCAGACCATGTGTACTCTAGCCAGATAACATGCCATATGCTAGGAAGTCACTAATCATCCACATCAATGTAGCTTTTAATATGAATTTTTTTTTCACAGCAACATCATATGTACTAACACCATTACTCCATAATGAATTTAACACATCAATCAATGGTTTCAAATAAACATCAATATTCTTTTTTAGATGTCCTGGGATTAATAAGGTCAAAAAGATATAGGTCTCCTTCATCAACATCCATTGAGGTAAATTGTACGGAGTTATAATGACAGGACAACATGAATAATGACTACCATAAGAACCAAACTGATAGAAACTATTATTAGAAAGACCCAATCACACGTTTCAGGATTCTAAAGTAAAAGACGGATATATTCGTTCAAAATTTTTCCATGAATCACCATCAGATGGATGATTCAAGATTTTATTGGTTGAAATCTTGGTTTTGTGTCATGATATCATTGATGTTGTGTTATGAGACATAAACAAACATTGCAACCTGGGTGTAAGGGGGAAATATCTCAACTGTTTCATAGGAATCGATCCAGACTTCCCCGGTTGAGCTTCTTTATACCTTGATTGTCCACATATGGGACAACTATCCAATGACTCATTTTCACTAGAATATAAGATGCAATCATTTACACATGCATGAATCTTATGATAACTAAGGCCCAGATTACAAACCAGCCTCTTTCTCTCATAATAATTTGCAGGCAACACATTTCCTTCAGGTAAAAGTGTTTTAACCAAATAAAATATCTGATCAAAATAGTTGTTTGACAATGCATTATCTGATTTAATAGAAATAAATTTTTCTACCACTTCTAATTTTCTTATCTTACAACCAGGATATAATACATCCTCAACAGACCTCAATAACTCATAAAATTCAGATGGTGCCAAATCAGGAGTTAAATCAATAGCATCCTGAGTTTCAGTTTGTTGAACAGATGGACCTGCAACATAATGTACTAAATTTTGAAACTGTGATGGATCCAGAATCAAGTTATTAGTATCTTCTCTGGAACAGCGTTCACCATGTTGATACCAAAAAATATAATCTGATTGAAAACCAAACCGCAAGAGATGTCCCTTAACCTTATCAAATGTGTCAAACATTCTTAGAGCACATTTTTTACAAGGACACTTAATTGTGCCTTCTGAAACAAATTTTGGTTTTGATGATGCAAATTATAAGAAAGATTCAACACCCTCAATATATATAGAATTTAAACTAGAACCGTTTAGATTTCTGTATTGATTTATTCGAGCGCGATCATCTAATAATGACTATTATCGACTTCCTTGTTCCATATTTTTCTACAAAATATAAAATAATTATTGTTTTTGAATAATTTGAAATTAGAAAAACACTATCCAAAAAAAAGAAGATAAATAATTACAACTACTTCTTAATAATTACTATTAATTATAGTCGACACAATTTCTAGTGGATTGACGGCTACTCTTTTGTCTGACGGCTCATTTACTTGCAACTTTCTCACACTTAAATCACAATGAAGAATCTACTAGGAGGTACTCTTATTCATTCTCATGCATATGAGAATGCATAAGCATACCTCCGAGCAGATTCTTCTTTGTGATTTCAGTGTGAAAAAGATGCAAGTAAATGAGCCGTCGGACAAAAGAGCCCCCTTTTTGTCAATAAATCTTCTTCTTGCAACTGTCACCGCCTTAAAACATTATGAAAAATGTGTTCCTACGATTGCATATTCAAACTCGTGCATGCAAGATTGGATATCCATACGTAGAAGCATACTTTCTGTAATGTTTTGAGTCAGTGAGAGTTGAAAGGAGAAGAGTCATCGAGCAAAAGGAGTGTCATCAATCCACTAAAAATTGTTCCAAGTTATTACAATTTATTATAATTTATTTTATTGCTAATTATTGCTAATTATTGCTAATTATTGCTAATTATTGCTAATTATTGCTAATTATTGCTAATTATTGCCAATTATTGCTAATTATTGCTAATTATTGCTATTTTTTCTATTTTTTCTATTTTTTGCTAATTATTTCTATTTATTACTAATTATTACTATTTATTGCTAATTATTGTTATTTATTGCTATTTATTTCTATTTATTGCTATTTATTACTATTTATTTCTATTTATTGCAAATTATTGCTAATTATTCGTAATTATTTGTAATTATTCGTAATTATTCGTAATTATTCATAATTATTCATATTTATTCGTATTTATTCGTATTTATTACTATTTATTACTATTTATAAATATTTTTTATTATTTATTACTATTTGTTATTATTTATTACTATTTATTACTATTTATTACTAATTATTATTAATTATTACTAATTATTACTAATTATTACTAATTATTACTAATTATTACTAATTATTTCTAATTATTAATATTTATTACTATTTATTACTATTTATTTCTATTTATTTCTATTTATTTCTATTTATTTCTATTTATTTCTATTTATTTCTATTTATTTCTATTTATTAGTATTTATTATTATTTATTACTAATTATTACTAATTATTACTAATTATTACTATTTATTACTATTTATTACTATTTATTACTATTTATTACTAATTATTATTAATTACTACTAATTATTACTAATTATTACTAATTATTACTAATTATTACTAATTATTACTAATTATTACTAATTATAATTAATTATTACTAATTATTACTAATTATTACTAATTATTACTACTTATTACTATTTCTTACTATTTGTTACTATTTGTTACTATTTATTACTAATTATTACTAATTATTACTAATTATTAGTATTTATTAGTATTTATTACTATTTATTACTATTTATTACTATTATTAGTATTTATTACTATTTATTACTAGTATTTATTACTATTTATTAGTATTTATTAGTATTTATTACTATTTTTAGTATTTATTACTATTTATTACTATTTATTACTATTTATTACTATTTATTACTATTTATTTTTATTTATTACTATGTATTGCTATTTATTATTATTTATTACAATTTATTGCAATTTATTACTATTTATTATTGTTTAATTCTATTTACTAGTATTTATTTCTATTTATTACTATTTATTACTATTTATTAGTATTTATTAGTATTTATTAGTATTTAATACTATTTATTAGTATTTATTACTATTTATTAGTATTTATTACTATTTATTGGTATTTATTACTATTTATTAGTATTTATTACTAATTATTACTAATTATTTCTATTTATTACTAATTATTTCTATTTATTAGTATTTATTACTATTTATTAGTATTTATTACTATTTATTAGTATTTATTACTATTTATTAGTATTTAATAGTATTTATTACTATTTATTACTATTTATTACTATTTATTAGTATTTATTACTATTTATTAGTATTTATTACTATTTATTAGTATTTAATAGTATTTATTACTATTTATTAGTATTTATTAGTATTTATTACTATTTATTAGTATTTATTACTATTTATTAGTATTTATTACTAATTATTGGTATTTTTACTAATTATTAGTATTAATTACTAATTATTAGTATTTATTACTAATTATTAATATTTATTACTATTTATTAGTATTTATTAGTATTTCTTACTATTTATTACTATTTATTGCTATTTATTACAATTTATTAGTATTTATTACTATTTATTACTAATTAATACTATTTATTACTAATTATTAATATTTATTACTATTTTTTTCTAATTATTACTATTTATTTCTAATTATTACTAATTAGTGTTAATTACTATTAATTACTGCAAAATCCAGCTACCAATTGCTAATTACCGCTAATTATTTATATGCATTACCAATTATCGTTAATAATTATTAATTATTGCTAATTACTAAGAATTAGTACTAATAATTTAATTTTATTATTACAAATAAATACTGATGACAAAACAATTTAAATCTAACTTAATTACAACTAATCAACAATAATTAAAATTAATATAAAGAAATGAAATAAATACTAAATTAAATAAAATATAAATACTTTTAAACTTGATCTCTTATAATTGTAGGCAGCTTCACAACTTCTTCGTAAAAAAAACTAACTCTCAAAAATTTTCACTCTAAAATTAGAGTTTACAGAAACAGAGGAAGAAAGAATTCAGGAGGAGAGAAGAACAAATGGGGGGGGTATATATAGGTTAGATTAGTTGCGATGGGACTATTAGCGATGGGATTCTCGTCGCTAATAGTACTTTTTGCGACGGGTCGCGTCGCAAATACCTTCGACCGCATTAATTACGGTCGGTGGTTAAAAGGGTATTTGTGACGGGGCCTGTCGCAAAAAGTAACATGCCGACACACCATTTGCGACAGGACAACATCCCGTTGCAAATAGCTTTTTACAGCCGCCGGTTATTTGCGACGGGTCCCATCGCAAATACCATCTGGGGGTCAAACTAGTTGCGATGGGGGATCCCCCGTCGCAACTAGGTCTTATCGCCTCCCGGCATTTGCGACGGGCAGTGCCTACCCGTCACAAATACCCTTTCGCGCAGTTTGGCGCGTAAATCGCGCCAATCCGCGCGTAAGTTTTTGTGACGGGGTGTCTATTCCCGTTGCAAATAACCTCTTTGACGGACTATTTGTGACGGGAATAAATCTCGTCGCAAATAATAGTTTTTCCTATAGTGCAAACTCTTCTATTGGCAGTTGCTCAGAGGTATCCTACCCACATATGCTCATCTGGCCAAGAGGCACCTTTCTGATAATGGCATGTGCCAGCTCTGTGGGGTTACAGAAGACACTGATTTCTATGTCATTTTTTCTTTCTCCTAGGTCACCGGGCTTTGGTCCAAGTGTGCGACACACGATTCATCCGTTGGAGGAATTTTGGGGATGTAAAACTCATTGTGGAAGATTGGTTCAAATCTTTGTCTGCTCAAACTATCGCAGGATTGTGTATCCGGGCCTGGATTATTTGGTTTCATTGAAACGCCTTCATTTTCGAGAATATTGTTAAAGATGACAGGGTCTGGCTTTCCAAAATCCATTCTTGGGGATCTCTGTGGCTTGATGTCAAGGGGGAGCCCCCACCTTTGCTTGTCCATTCCCCTCCGAGGAAGCCTTCGCCTCTACAGATCTTCACACAGTTGTTGCCCCTCAGGCATATCCCTCTCAACTGCGCGCTTGTAGACCTACACGTCGAGTATGCCCCTCCCGTCTCCTCCATGACCAAGTACGAAACTCCAATCCCAACTGCAAAACCAAAAAAGTACACAGATCATATAGACTGCCACCAACACATTTCCCAGGTGAATAGATTGACCTCTGATAAATAGTAGCATGGAAATGAGGAAGAGGCGTGCACAGGGCGCAAACCCCTCCCTCGGGTTGTCATGCTGCTCCATCATGCCACTCGCACCTCTGTTTGAAGGAAGACGGCAGAACAATGTATATAGGTTGGGCCCCGCAACAACCAGCTCGAGAGTAGTTTGAGTCAATACAAAGGGATGCACTTTAATCAACCCTCCATATTTTTTATATCAAGCAAATAACTTTTTATTTAGTTGACTACCATCAATACCGTAGGGATAAGAAGGGTTGCACAACACTTAACTCCACCCCAAGATTTTCTATAAATAATAAATATATTTGACATACATATTATTATACAAATACATTTATTTATAAGTATATTTATAAATATATGTTTATAATTACATATTTACAATTCTTTAAATATGTTTTTAATTATATAAATAAATATATTTATTTATATAAAAATATTAAACATATTTATAAGTATATTTTAAATAAATTTATAAATATTTTTAATATTTATATATAAATATTTATTTATTTATTTATATAATTATAAATATGTTTATTATTTATATATATATATATTTGAATATATGTATATGTATATGTATATATAATTTTATATTAATTATTATATTTATAAATACATATTTACGATTGTTTAAAATTGTATAAATATATTTAAAATTTATTTGTAAATATATTTTAATAATTATATAATTATAATTATATATATATATATATTTATATAGTTATAGATATTTATTTATAAATAAATTTAAAAATATAATAAATTATTAATAATATCGTTATTATTAAAAATTATATTTCTATATTATTAATTTAATTAGGGTTTATTTTTAATTACATTATTAAAAACTTTATTAGTATTATTTATACTATTATTCATATTTATTAATGAAATTATTTAAAATATTTAATAATAATGTAATTAATAACATTCATTGTGCATTTACAACAACAACATGTTGATTTAGAAAATTAATTGTAATGATAAAATACACGAACATGAAATAGATTAATGAAGATGAATAGGAGTTTCAATATAATGTGTTTGTAAGACAATTTCTTGGAACTCGAAGAGGCATCAAAGAAATAAGAGGCAAAGGCATAAAATCCTGGGCAAGGTTTGGTGTAGATGCAGCGATGGAGGAAGCCTAAGCAGTGGACTCTGTGGAAGCCCTCGCCTCTGCAGATCTTCGTACAGTTATTTCCCCTCAGGCATATCCTTCTAAACTGCACATTTTTGGACCAGCACGTCAAGTATGCCCCTCCCGTCTCCTCCATGATCAAGTACGAAACTCCAATCCCAACTGCAAAACCAAAAACATACACAGATCATGCAGATTACCGCCAACAAATTTCCCAGGTGAATAAATTGACCTCTGATGAATAGCAGGATGAAAATGAGGAGGAGGCATGCACAGGGCGCAAACCCCTCCCTCAGGTTGTCATGCTCCTCCATCACACCACTCACACCTCCGTTTGAAGGAAGATGGCAGAACAATGTATATGGGTTGAGCCCCGCAACAACCAACGGGGCAGTAGTTTGAGTCAATGTGGAGGGATACTCTTAACTCCACCCACCAGCTTTTCCATATCAAGCAAATAACTTTTCATTTAGTTACTACCATCAATACCGAAGGGATATGGAGGGTAGCACAACACATAACTCCACCCCCATGATTTTCTATATATAATAAATATATTTGATAGGCATATTATTATATAAATATATTTATTTATAAGTATATTTATAAATATATGTTCATAATTACAAATTTCCAATTCTTTAAATATGTTTTTAATTATATAAATAAATATACTTATTTATATATAAATATAAAATATATTTATAAATATATTTTAAATAAATTTATAAATATATTTTAAATAAATTTATAAATATTTTTAATATTTATATTTATTTATTTATTTATTTATATAATTATAAATATGTTTATTATTTTTATGTATATTTATTTAAATTAATATATATAATTTTATAGTAATTATTATATTTATAAATACGTATTTACAATTATTTAAAAATGTATAAATATATTTAAAATTTATTTGTAAATATATTTTAATAATTATATAATTATAACTATATTTATTTATTTACACAATTATAGATATTTATTTATAAATATATTTAAAAATATAATAAAATGTTCATAACATCGTTATTATTAAAAAAAATATTTTTATATTACTAACTTAATTAGGGTTTATTTTTAATTATATTATTAACAACTTTATTAGTATTATTTACACTATTATTCATATTTATTCATGCAATTATTGTAAATATTTAATAATATAATTAATATTTATTAATAATGTAATTAATAACATTCATTGTGCATTTATGGAAACAACATATCAATTTAGAAAATTAATTGTAATGATAAAATATACGAACATGAAATAGATTCATGTAGATGAATAGGAGTTTCAGTATAATGTGTTTGTAAGACCATTTCTTTGAACTCAAAGAGGCATAAAAGAAATAAGTGGCAAAGGCATAAAATCATGGGCAAGGTTTGGTGTAGAGGCATCGATGGAGGAAGCCTAGGCAGTGGCCTCCGAGAAAGCCTTCGCCTTTGAAGATCTTCGCACAGTTGGTGCCCCTCAAACATATCCCTCTGAACTGCGCGCTTGTGGACCAGCACGTCGAGTATGTCCCTCCCGTCTCCTCCACGATCAAGTACGAAACTCCAATCCCAACTGCAAAACCAAACACATACACATATCATACAGAATGCCACCAACACATTTCCCTGGTGAATAAATTGACCTTCGACGAATAGTAGGCTGAAAATGAAGAAGAGGCATGCACAGGGCACAAACCCCTCCCTCTGGTTGTCATGTTGCTCCATCACGGCACTCGCACCTCTGTTTGTAGGGAGACAATAGAACAATGTATATGGGTTGAGCCCTGCGACAACCAGGCGGGGAGTAGTTTGAGTCAATGTGGAGGGATTCACTTAACTCCACCCTTAAGCTTTTCTATATCAAGCTATAACTTTTTATTTAGTTGACCGCCATCAATACCGATGGGATAAAGAGGGTTACACCACACTTAACTCCACCACCAAGATTTTCTATAAATAATAAATATATTTGATGTGCATAATATTATATAAATATATTTATTTATAAGTATATTTATAAATATATGATTATAATTACGTATTTACAATCTTTTAAATATGTTTTTAATTATATAAATAAGTAAATATATATATATATATATTAAATAAATTTATAAATATTTTTAATATTTATATAAAAATATTTATTTATTTATTTATAAAATTATAAACATGTTTATTATATATATATATATATTTAAATATATATATATATAATTTTCTATTAATTATTATATTTATAAATACATGTTTACAATTATTTAAAATTGTATAAATATATTTAAAATTTATTTGTAAATATATTTTAATAATTATATAATTATATATATATATATTTACATAGGTGTAGATATTAGTTTATAAATAAATTTAAAATATATTTAAAAATATAATAAATTGTTAATAATAACGTTATTATTAGAAATTATATTTTCTATATTACTAATTTAATTAGGGTTTATTTTTAATTATAGTATTAACAATTTTATTTGTTTTATTTACACTATTATTCATATTTATTAATGAAATTATTATAAATATTTAATAATATAATTAATATTTATCAATAATGTAATTAATAACATTCAATGGCATTTATGACAGTAACATATTGATTTAGAAAATTAACTGTAATGATAAAATACAAGAACATTAAATAGATGCATGAAGATGAATAAGAGTTTCATTATAATGTGTTTGTAAGACCATTTCTTGGAACTCGAAGAGACATATAAGAAATAAGAGGCAGATGCCTAAAATCATGGGCAAGGTTTGGTGCAGAGGCAGCGAAGAAGGAAGCCCGAACAGTGGCCTCTGAGGTAGCCTTCGCCTCTACAGATCTTCACATAGTTGTTGCCCCTAAGGCATATCCCTATGAACTACGCGCTTGTGGACCAACATGTCGAGTATGCCCCTCCCGTCTCCTCCATGATCATGTACGAAATTCCCATCTCAACTACAAAACCAAAAACATACACATATCATACAAACCACCGCCAGCACATTTCCCAGGTGAATAAATTGACCTCCAATGAATAGTAGCATGAAAATGAGAAAGCGACATGCACAGGGCACAAACACCTCCCTCTGGTCGTCATGTTGCTCCATCACGCCACTCGCACCTCCGTTTGAAGGAAGATGGTGAAACGATGTATATGGGTTGAGCCCCGCGACAACCAGTTGGGGAGTAGTTTGAGTCAATGCGGAGGGATACATTTAACTCCACCCTCCATCTTTTCTATATCAAGCAAACCATTTTTCATTTAGTTGACTACCATTAATACCGAAGGGATAAGGAGGGTTGCACGACACATAACTCCACCCCCAAGGTTTTCTATAAATAATAAATATATTTGACATGCATATTATTATATAAATATATTTATTTATTAGTATATTTATAAATATATGTTTATAATTACATATTTACAATTCTTTAAATATGTTTTAATTATATAAATAAATATATATATTTATATGTAAATATTAAATATATTTATTTATTAGTATATTTATAAATATATGTTTATAATTACATATTTACAATTCTTTAAATATGTTTTTAAATATATAAATAAATATATATATTTATATACAAATTTTAAATATATTTTAAATAAATTTATAAATATTTTTAATTTTTATATATAAATATTTATTTATTTATTTATATAATTATAAATATATTTATTATATATATATATATATATTTAAATAAATATATATATAATTTTATATTAATTATTATATTGAAAAATACATATTTACAATTATTTAAAATTGTGTAGAAATATTTAAAATTTATTTGTAAATATATTTTAATAATTATATAATTATAATTATATATATATACATATTTATAGATATTAATTTATAAATAAAATTAAAATATATTTAAAAATATAAGAAACTCTTAATAATATCATTATTATTAAAAATTATATTTTCTATATTACTAATTTAATTAGGGTTTATTTTTAATTATATTTTTTTTAAAGGTGGGGGACGAAGCCCGAATTATTATATAAAAAACACAAGCAGGAGAGTCATCAAGTACAACCAAAATCAACAAAAAATCAAAACCAGCATTCTCAAGTTCCCCCTTTCGGGTGGCCAATCTTCTTTCTGATTTTATCAGCGATTATCCATTCTTTGTCCCTCAACTCATTCCAGAGTTTGGCATTGATGCGCCCACGCCCTCTCCCTCTATTGTATCGGGCTTCTATTTCTCTTTCTTGATGAAGTAAAGTGTCCAGATCTTCATCTGAACTGTCATCCTGTGCAACCTCTTTTTTCTTCTCATCTTCAATTCTTTTATCACTTTTCTTTTAGCTTCGCGTTCTAACCTGTTGTCATGAACCACCTTCCGTGTCTTCAAGATTAGCAGCCTAGTCGGTGTTATTAACTGCTACCAGGGGCTCCATTTCTTGCATTTTTAATTATATTATTAAAAACATTATTTGTATTATTACACTATTATTCATAAATATTAATGCAATTATTGTAAGTATTTAATAATATAATTAATATTTATTAATAATGTAATTAATAACATTCATTGTGCATTTATGGCAGGAACATATTGATTTAGAAAATTAATTGTAATGATAAAATAAACAAACATGAAATAGGTTCATGAAGATGAATTTATATAATGTGTTTGTAAGACCATTTCTTGGAACTCAAAGAGACATCAAAGAAATAAGAGGCAAAGGCATAAAATCATGGGCAAGGTTTGGTGCAGAGGCAACGACGGAGGAAGCCCAGGCAGTGGCCTCCAAGGAAGCCTTCGCCTCTGCAGATCTTCACACAGTTGCTGCCCCTCAAGCATATCCCTTTAAACTGCGCGCTTGTGGACCAGCACGCCGAGTATGCCCCTCCCGTCTCCTCCATGATCAAGTACAAAACTCCAATCCCAACTGCAAAACCAAAAACATACACAGATCATGCAGACTACCACCAACACATTTGCTAGGTGAATAAATTGACCTCCGATGAATAGTAGGATGAAAATGAGGAAGAGGCATGCACAGGGCACAAACCCCACCCTCTGGTTGTCATGCTGCTCCATCACACCACTCGCAGCTTCGTTTGAAGGAAGATAACAGAATGATGTATATGGGTTGAGCCCCACGACAACCAGTCGGGGAGTAGTTTGAGTTAATGCGGAGGGTGACACTTAACTCCACCCTCCAACTTTTCTATATCAAGCAAACAACTTTTTATTTAGTTGACTACCATTAATACCAAAGGGATAAGGAGGGTTGCACAACACTTAACTCCACCCCCAAGATTTTCTATAAATAATAAATATATTGACCCTCATATTATTATATAAATATTTTTATTTATAAGTATATTTATAAGTGTATGTTTATAATTACATATTTATAATTATTGAAATATGTTTTTAATTATATATATATATATATTAAATATATTTACAAATATATTTTAAATATTTTTAAAAATATTTTTAATATTTATATATAAATATTTACTTATTTATTTATATAATTATAGATATGTTTATTATTTTTATATATATTTATTTAAATAAAAATATATATAATTTTATATTAATTATTATATTTATGAATACATAATTACAGTTATTTAAAATTGTATAAATATATTTTACATTTATTTGTAAATATATTTTAATGTTTATATAATTATAATTATATATTTATTTATTTATTTATTTAAATAATTATAGATATCTATTTATAAATAAATTTAAAATATATTTAAAAATATAATAAATTGTTAATAAATTTAAAATATAATTATAATAAATTTTTTATATTATTTATTTAATTAGGGTTTATTTTTAATTATATTATTAACAACTTTATTAGTATTATTTACACTATTATTCATATTTATCGATGCAATTATTGTAAATATTTAATAATATAATTAATATTTATTAGTAATGTAATTAATAACATTCATTGTGCATTTATGGCAACAACATATGGATTTAAAAAATTAATTGTAATGATAAAATATGTGAACATGCAATAGATTCATGAAGATGAATAGCAGTTTCATTATAATGTGTTTGTAAGACCATTTCTTAGAACTTGAAGATGCGTTAAAGAAATAAGAGACAAAGGCGTAAAATCAGGGGCAAGGTTTGGTGCAGAGGCAGCGACGGAGGAAGCCCAGGCAATGGCCTCCGAGGAAGCCTTCGCCTCTGCAGATCTTCATAGAGTTACTACCCCTCAGGCATATCCCTCTCAATTGCGCGTTTGTGGACCAACACGTCAAGTATGCCCCTCCCGTCTCCTCCATGATCAAGTACGAAACTCCAATCCCAACTACAAAAACCAAAAACATACACATATCATATAGACTGCAACCAACAAATTTCCCAGGTGAAATATATTGACCACTAACGAATAGTAGGATGAAAAAGAGGAAGCAGCATGCACAGGGCGCAAACCTCTCCCTCTGGTTGTCCTGCTGCTCCATCACGCCACTCGTACCTCCGTTTGAAGGAAGGCGTCAGAACGATGTATATGGGTTGGGCCCCGCAACAACCAGCTCGGAAGTAGTTTGAGTCGATGCAGAGGGATACACTTAACTCCACCCTCCATGTTTTCTATATCAAACAAACAACTTTTCATTTTGCTGACTACCATTAATACTGGAGGGATAAGGAGGGTTGGACAACACTTAACTCCACCCCCAAGATTTTCTATAAATAATAAATATATTTGATATGCATATTATTATATAAATATATTTATTTATAAGTATATTTATAAATATATGTTTATAATTATATATTTACAATTCTTTAAATATGTTTTTAATGATATAAATAAATAAATATATTTATATATGAATATTTAATATATTTATAAATATATTTTAAATAAATTTATAAATATTTTTAATTTATATATATAAATATTTATTGATTTATTTATATAATTATAAATGTTTTTATTATTTATATATATATTTATTTAAATATATATATATATATATATAATTTTATATTAATTATTATATTTATAAATATATATTTACAATTATTTAAAATTTTATAAATATATTTAAAATTTATTTGTAAATATATTTTAATAATTATATAATTTTAATTATCTATATATATACATAGTTATAGATATTTATTTATAAATAAATTTAAAATATATTTAATAATATAATAAATTGTTAAAAATATCGTTATTATTAAAAAAATTATTTTCTATATTACTAATTTAATTAGGGCTTATTTTTAATGATATTATTAACTACTTTATTAGTATTATTTACCCTATTATTCATATTTATTAATGCAATTATTGTAAATATTTAATAATTTAATTAATATTTATGAATAATGTAATTAATAACATGCATTGTGCATTTATGCCAACAACATATTTATTTAGAAAATTAATTGTAATGATAAAATATACGAACATGAAATAGATTCATAATGATGAATATGAGTTTCACTATAATGTGTTTGTAAGACCATTTCTTGGAACTTGAAGAGGCATCAAAGAAATAAGAGGCAAAGGCATAAAATCATGGGTAAGGTTTGGTGGAGAGGCAGTGACAAAAGAAGCCCAGGCAGTGGCCTTCGGGGAAGCCTTCGTCTTTGCAGATCTTCGCACAGTTGCTGCCCCTCAGGCATATCCCTCTGAACCGAGTGCTTATAGACCAACACGTTGAGTATGCCCCTCCCGTCTCCTCCACGATCAAGTACAAAACTCCAATCCCAACTTCAAAACCAAAAACATACACAAATCATACAGATTGCCACCAACACATTTCCCAGGTGAATAAATTGACCTCCGACAAATAGTAGGATGAAATGAGGAAGAGACATGCACAGGGCGCAAACCCCTCCCTCTGGTTGTCATGCTGCTCCATCACGCCACTCGCACCTCCATTTGAAGGAAGACGACAGAATGATGTATATGCGTTTAGCCCCGCGACAACCAGCCGGGGAGTAGTTTGAGTCAATGTGGAGGGATACACTTAACTCCACCCTCCAGCTTTTCTATATCAAACAAACAACTTTTCATTTAGTTGACTATCATCAATACCCGAGGGATAAGGAGGGTTGCACAACACTTAACTCCACCCCAAAGGTTTTCTATAAATAATAAATATATTTGACATGCATATTATTATATAAATATATTGATTTATAAGTATATTAACAAATATATGTTTATAATTACATATTTACATTTCTTTAAATATGTTTTTAACTATATGAATAAATATATATATTTACATATAAATATTGAATATATTTATAAATATTTTTTAACTGAATTTATAAATATTTATTTATTTATTTATAAAATTATAAATATGTTTATTATTTATATATTTATTTATTTCAATATATATATAATTTTATATTAATTATTATATTTATAAATACATATTTACATTTATTTAAAATTGTATAAATATATTTAAAATTTATTTTTAAATATATTTTAATAATTACATAACTATAACTATATATATATATATATATTTACATTGTTATAGATATTTATTTATAAATAAATTTAAAATATATTTAAAAATATAATAAATTGTTAATAATATCGTTATTATTAAAAATTATATTTTCTATATTACTAATTTAATTAGGTATTATTTTTAATTATATTATTAATAATTTTATTAGTATTATTTACACTATTATTCATATTTATTAATGCAATTATTGTAAATATTTAATAATATAATTAATATTTATTAATATTTATTAATAATGTAATTAATAACATTCATTGTGCATTTATGGCAGCAACATATTGATTTAGAAAATTAATTGTAATGATAAAATATACGAACATGAAATAGATTCATGAAGATGAATAAGAGTTTCATTATAATGTGTCCGTAAGACCATTTCTTGGAACTCGAAGAGGCGTCAAAGAAATAAGAGGCAAATGCATAAAATCACGGGCAATGTTTGGTGCAAAGGCTGCGACAGAGGAAGCCCAATCAGTGGCCTCCGAGGAAGCCTTCACCACTGCAGATCTTTGCACTGTTGCTTCCCCTCTGGCATATCCCTCTGAACTGTGCGCTTGTGGACCAACATGTCGAGTATGCCCCTCCCGTCTCCTCCATGATCAAGTACAGAACTCCAATCCCAACTACAAAACCAAAAACATACACATATCATACATACTACCACCAACACATTTTCTGGGCGAATAAATTGACCTCCAACAAATAGTAGGATGAAAATGAGGAAGTGGTATGCACAGAGCGTAAACCCCTCCCTCTGGTTTTCATGCTGCTCCATCACGCCACTTGCACCTCCGTTTGAAGGAAGGCGGCGAAACGATGTATGTGGGTTGAGCCCTGCGACAACCAGCCAGAGAGTAGTTTGAGTTAATGCGGAGGGATACACTTAACTCCACCCTCCACCTTTTCTATATCAAGTAAACAACTTTTCATTTAGTTGACTACCATCAATACGAGAGGGATAAGGAGGGTTGCACAACACTTAACTCCACCCCCAAGATTTTCTATAAATAATAAATATATTTTACATGCATATTATTATATAAATATATACATATTTACAATTCTTTAAATATATATATTTTTTCGAAAAAAGGAGTTGCCAATTCAATTAGATGAATGAGTGTCTGAAACAACAAACAATGAAAGCCAACAAGAGAAATTAACTAGTCAAACATGAGAATCACGAGAGAGGCCATGGGTGGCCAAAAGATGTGTCGCCATGTTCCCTTCCCTTTTAACAAAAGAGAGAGGAAGCGGGAACGTTGAGGCGTAACGACCAAATCTTCAAAATAAGTAAGCCAAATGGTTGAAGCCTGTCTCCTGGGGAGGATATTGCATTGATAATGGGGAGGTAGTCTGACTCCAAGATCAGATCATTCCAACCTCTCTCAAGAGCGAAAGAAAGGCCATAGAGAATGGCTTGGGCTTCCGCCACTGGTGGAACCCATCTAGCGGAGAAGGACGAGGAGCAGGCCACAATCAACAATCCAAAAGAGTCCCTAGAAATGATGTCGATGCCGGATGTGCCATAACTGGAAAGGGAAACATCCACATTAATCTTTAAAACACCCGACGGGGGCGGCTGCCAGGAGCGAGAGGCCTAGTGCAAACCTGGGCCATTGTGGGGCAGGACATGTCATTTCCAAGCATTCAGCCAAAGGGTGGCCCGATCAACCCAAAGAGAGCATGCTTTAGACACCTGGTTAAAGACAATGTCATTCATGCATGCTTAGATAATCCATGCCAACGTGCAAATGAAACACATTTTTTTCCTTGGCGAGAGGAGAAGACTGGTTCAGGGGAAATGTCGCCAAAGAAGACACCCTGTCAAGGAAGACATCTGCCTCAGAGCTCCGAGCCCACCACACCTCCTTAGCACCAGCTTTGCAGATAGGGCAGGAGGGATCACTAGAAGCATGACACCAGACAAGGAAGTCTATCGTAGGGAGTATCCCCGAGGAAACCTGTTAGAGGAAAAATATTGCCTTAAAGAGGGATCAGAAGGTGCTAGAAAAAAAAATCCAAAGGTCATCATCCCCTATGGTCGGCGCCTCAAGGGCCTCCTTATAACCCGACCTGACCATGTAATCACCAGATCAATCCAGAGACCAACAAAGACGGTATGGCCCGATATTCCTAACAGAATGTATACTTTGGATAAGCTTCATGTCTATTTCATTAAACCACTCTTCAAATATCTAATTGCACGAGCCATTACCCGTATCATTAAGCAAAAGATGGAAAATATCATCATCCCAACCCTTAATTGGTTTCCTAGTTGCCAAAGAGCTAACACCATCAACAAGCCATGGGTCCTTCCAAATTCTAACAGAGGACCCATCACCAATCCGCCAATAGAGCCTCCTAAGGAGCAGATCACGTGCACCCCAAAGGCTCCTCCAAAAGAAGGTGGGTTGTGGGTCGAGGGATTCCCTGTCGAATCCTGAATGGGGGAAGTACTTGGCCCACATGACTCTAGCGCACAAAGAATCAGGATCGTGGATAAGTCACAATCCTTGTTTAGCGAGGAGGGCATCGTTAAAAAGACGCATGTCTCGAAAACACATATTTTCGCAAGCTTTGGGGCGACATAGCTTTTCCCAAGTGATCCGGTGGGATTTGTTCTTCCCATTAAAAGAACCCCACCAAAAATTTGCCAGTCGTGAATGAATTTGGTCAAATAAGTAACCCAGGACCTTGAAGAGGGACATAAAATAGGTCGGGATTGATTGGGCAACGACTTTGATAAGAACCTCCTTCCCAAATTTTGAAATCCTTTGAGGAGACCAACCCTGAATTTTCTTCATTACATTGTCAAGAATATTAGAGAAGACCTCTCTTTTTTACCGCCTAAAAGTAGTGGGAAGCCCCAGGTATTTTTGGTGTTTGTCAACCCCTCAAATGCCGGAAGCAAGATGAAGATCCTCTTTCCTGGATTGTTGAACAACAGAGCTGAAAGAAATTTCAAACTTTGAGAGATTGACAGATTGCCTCGAGGCCACATCATACAAGCAGATCAGATGACAAATATAGTTTCATTCTTCTAAAGTGGCCCTGGAGAAGAGGAGGTTGTCATCCGCAAAAAAATAAGTGGGAGATAGGGGGCCCTTGTCGACAAACCTTTGCGTCATAGATAAAATTTCCATAAGTTGTTGTGGAAATAAGATTGAAAAAAACACCAGCAACCAGGATAAAGAGAAAGGGAGAAAGAGAGTCCCCCTGGCGCAGGGCTATAGTGGGAGAAAAACTCTAAGTGAGACCACCATTGATCCGAATCTTGAATAAAATAGAAGAAACACAGCGCATGGCGAAGTCAGTCCATTTAGAGCAGTAACCCATCTTAGTCAATACAAAACGGAGGAAAGACCACTTGACTCTATCACATGCTTTTGTCATGTCAAGTTTCCAAGCCTTAACATATCTTTTGGCATTATTACAAGTTTTCATGGAATGAAAAATCTCATGGGCCACAATGGCGGTGTTGTTAATGAGTCTCTTGGGGACAAAGGTACTCTGATTTTCAGAGACCAAGGAAAGCGGCCAGTTCCGAAGATGGTTAACCAGGATTTTAGAGAAAATTTTGTTCATAATGTTGAAAAGACTGATGGGTCTAAAGTCCATTACTAAGGATGGATTTTTGATTTTAGGAATGAGAGTAATCAGTGTTTCATTGATTGAGTAAAAGTTGGATTTGCCAGTCCTAAGGTCTTTCATGAGACCCACAATATCCTGGCCGAAAATATGCCAAAACTTTTTGAAAAACAAGGCATGAAAATCATCTGGACCTGGAGCCTTTGTCGAATGGATTTGATTGAGGGCTAGGAGGATTTCATCATTTGTAATATCACGTACAAGCGGGTTATTCATCTCCTCTGTAACAACCAGGTTGATGCATCTCTCCACCTCTGATGAGATGAAAGAACCTCCCGCAGTATATAAATCCTAGAAAAAATGCAGAGCAATATTAAAAATATCCTCATGATTTGAGATAGACCTTCCACCGGGATCAGCAAGGCATGAAATCAGGTTTTCGCGATGCCGCGCTGAAGCCTTTTGATGGAAATAGAGTGTTCGCATCACCCTCCATGTGGGCATCACGCACTCACATAGACCAGAAACTCTCCTTAATTCCTAGGGCCGTATCCAGCTCAGCTTCCAGTTTTGAAATTATGGAAAGACTTGCATCCGAGGTGGGGCAAGAGAGGAGAGCGTTTAACATTGGACATCCGGCTGGCGAAACTTGGCAAAGTTCCAATGCTTAAGCTTGGAGGACACCTGGGAAAGGTTCTTCTTAACATCATTATCCCCTCCAGAACACCCCGCTCGGACCACATCCACACAATCCTCCTCCCCATCCCAGAAACCTTAAAACCTGAAGGGCCTTTCAAACCTGGGTCTCCCGCCATCGCATGGGAAGTCGATGAAAATTGGGGCGTGATCGGAAGCAGCGTATGGAAGATGAGTAACCTGGAATGAGTTGAAAATATTAGCCCAATCAGTTGAGCCCCGGAATCTATCCAGGTGTTCTTTAATACGAGACTCTAAAGAGGTCCCACAAAACCAAGTAAAGGGGTATCTTGAGTAACCCAGATCCGTAAGCTCTGCATTCTGGACAGCATGGGGGTTGAATGGCTTGTGCTCTTGTTCCTATTCCCAAAATCAAGGGTGTTGACGTCCCACGGCCCATCGTTCCCTGGAATAAGGGGAAAGGATGGTGGAACCAGTGGAATAATCACCGCCTTAGCTTCAGGGATCTTGGTTTGTGTGTCTGTTAAGCATTGCCCTTACTTTTTATTTTTCACCCTCCGGGGTGGGGTTTCGACCAGAGGAATTATCCCGAAGCCACAAGCCATATTGCAACATAAGACGTCCCTCTGGATCTGTTTTTTTCATCCCACAATCCTTGACTCCATGGCCAATGAGGCCACAAAAGATGCAGAAAGATGGGAGTTTTTCAAATTCAAAGGAAATCCATAGTTTTGAGTTGGAGAATTTCAGAAATGATCCTCGCATAAGGGGCTGGGTGATGTCCATCCACACCCTAATACGTACCGATGACCCCCACTGAATATGACCTGAAACATCCCATTCCATGAATTCCCCAATCATATTTCCAATCCCACGCATAACTTTCTCGGTCCTACCGGTAAAAGGGACCCCTTTCACCCTGATCCAGAAGAGAGAATGCAAAAAAACCATCCTGTTAATATCAACATCCTTCGCAAAATCATTGATCACAATTAGGCAGTTATCAAACGATCATGGTCATCCATTCAAGACACAAATCTTGTCGGATTCGCTGAAGAATTCTAGAATAATCATTCCGTGTTCAATCTCCCTGATAGCAACTCCCTCTTCCAATCTCTAAATTGATTGCATCGTATTTCTCAAGGCGTTCAAGTCGTAGGATCTTTTAGATAGAAAATTTCCTACCAAGAGAAGGGAAAAACGATCCCGTAAGCTTGTGTATTCTACAGTGTTAACTTCGATCGTCGATCTTTCTCGATCTGTTATTGAGATCTTGTCCCAATTTTTCACCAGGTCGTCTTCCATGGCAATTGAGATATGGACACCAGATCATCGCTGATGACGCCGTAACCGAGAGTCCTGCAAAAACCCAAAATAGAGCGAAGCAAAAACCGAGATGAAGGATCGGCCAGTACAGATCTGGGGTGAAGCTGGATCGCAACTCCATAGATATGGAGCGAAGCAAACTCTCTAGTTCTGGAGTGAAACTGAACCGTCAAGCGCTGATCACAAATCCACAGGATCCAGGTAACCGTCGCTGATCTGGCCGTCGCAGATCCAGGAACCAAGGCTGAGTCACAAATCCGCAGAAACAGAGAAAACCGAAGATCCAGACCGACGATTCACCCTATCGACAAATCGTAATCACGAAACACAGACAATCAGATTCATAATCAAAAGAAACATGAGACCTATTAACCATAGTTGGTTTCAGAAGTCTTCCTCTCTCTTAACAAAATTAATAATACTTCATAATATTGTAATTCATAAAATAATACTTAACATGAAATCTAACCATAATTTTTTCCAAGTGTAAATTTAATGGTTTTAAACATTAAAGTTTTTGTCATATAAATTAGTTTTTTCCTACATTTTTTAATTTATAATTATTTTTCAATAAATTATTATATGTTTAGTGAGTTTGATAAATTTCATTTAGATAGTATGTATACTTTGTAATGTATACACTTTGAAAGCCACCTAAATAAAACACAATAATATTAGAAGTATATGAAATTGAAATTCAATAAATTATAAAGTATAAATAAATCTAAATGAAATTGAAAACATTGACTAAATTTATAATTGTGGGGGGGGGGGGCAATTGATGTGGCGCTCACCACTTTCTATACCTGCATCAATTGAAGTTGCGCTAGCCACACCCATTTCCCCTAATAAAATAAACATACCCCCGCTATTTTAAAAAGTATATATTCACCCAAATGGAAAATTTTGCCTTTAACCAGCATCGATAAAAACACATTATCATCATTAGAGTTTGCGCATTTTATCGACACTATATACAATGTTGATAAAATTATCACCTGTAGTAGTGTAATACTACACGAATAGCCCACTCCACGAGCCAAAAAAATAAATTTCAAATAAATTTTCATTAAAAATATTAAAATTAAAAAAAAATAACATTAAAAAAATTTCAATACATTAAAATTGCAATGATAGATAAAATTTTTTACCAACATTTACAATTTCCAACAAACTCAAAATAATACATAGGAGATTGGGTGGTCCTCTGTTCCACTATCCTTTGGTCCCCCTTCCTATAGAGTATGATTGCACTACAAGTTGTCAAACACACCACCACCAAATTGAAGAAATGTAGAGTGCACTTATAATAAAAAAATGCATATTTTATTAATATTGTAAAGAAATAAATAAAACTTAAATATGACACAATAATACATTAATAAAAAAATAAATAAAAAGGAAAACATTAATGTTAAAACATAATACATAAACAAAAGGGCAACATAATAAATTAATAAAACATATTATAAATTAATACAACACTCACACTATGTTTGCTCTATTTTGAGTATGTCTAGGGTGTCCATGTGAAAATCATTTTTTGACTAAGGAATCTAAGACCATCGAAAGGAGAAAAATTTGGAGGCAAAATTTACAACTACTGGAAGGGGATGATGGAAGGAGTCATGGCTGAGACTCGAGTCACCAGAAGCTATATGCGAACATCAACTAGAAGGTGTAGTGGATCAGTTCATCGAAATTTTCATCAGATGGTATATCTTGCGTTATCTCCATGAGGTGGGAACAATGTAGTGGTAGAGTTGCCTAAGGTGGTGGAAGCCTTTGACCAAACATATGTTTGTTCATAAAGATCAGAATAGGTGGATAGTAACATGTGATGTTAGGATGGCAATGACGACCAAAATCACCCACACTGTTATAAGTTAGTGCAATCAAATTGTGAGAAATACTTGATCACCGTAATCATACTTTGTTACTCTGAATAAAGTAAAGCAACATTCCCCCATTGATTATGATTAATGTCATGAACCTAATTTGGTCGCCATCAAAACTGGCACCCGATACGGTCCGCGACAAAGCCCGAAGGGCGTTCCCGATCCCCACGGGCTGACACAAGTGCCCGAGTATCATAAAATAAAATTTGGGAACGATTTACCTGAGATTATAAACAACAAAACAACAAACAAGTCCAATATAACAAATCTAGATTTTTCAAAACAAACCATATTTTACAAAAATTCAAAATTGAATTACATAATTTAAAACAATTCTCAAAGACTATAACAATTGAAGAAACCCAAAATGGACATCCTAAGAACCTCCTCATGGAAAGGGGCACCGCCCTCAAGCCATCTCCATGACACTGCGACAAGAAGGACCACTAGAAACCCGAACCTTTGGCACTAAAAGATTTACCCAAACATGCGATAAAATAACCAAGTCTACTTACACCCAAGGGTGTAAGTAGGGTGTGAGCCAAAGCACAGTAGGATGCCACCACTAAAAGATTCCATGTGATAAACATTCAAAGACTAAAAGCTTGAAAGTTTTCATAAACATGAAATGCTAATAAGAATTTTAAAGAGATGTAACTTTAAATAAAAACTGTTTTCAAGTGGGCTACTTTAAAGAATCAACACTTTTAAAAAGAGTGCCAAAGATACTGAATTTTCCAGCCAAACATACCGTATACCGACGATAAACATAAAGTATCTAATGAGAACAAGCAAAGGGAAATAACCCCTAGCCACTAGCTCGCTGTGGGTCCCAGGTACCTTGTATCTCAGTGGAAGTAACCATACAAATATCCGTTCTCGTGCACACAAGCCACTAGTAGAGATCATACCCATAACCTAGTGGTCCCCCAACATCATCATCATCATCATCATCATCATCATCATCATCATCATCATCATCATCATCATAGTTTAGTTAGTGTTATTACCGTTAAACTTGCTACGTGAAACTGAGGCCAAACCCCATGAGATCACTAGCATACTAGTACGTGTCCACCCACCTAGATACTTGGGTGTTCCCTCTTGTGCTCAAACAAGTTCCACAAGACAAGAGACATAATTTTCACATGAAAATACCACTTCCAAGTCACACACACACACCAAACATGCTACATGTATGTCACACAAGTCACATAATCCCCTTTTTTCATTCAAATTCATTTTGAAATCATAATCACACCAAAACAACTCACAAAACTTTTCACATATCTTTCACACTTCAATAAATCCTTTAAAAAATTTATAAAACCTTTCCAAGATAGTTCAAATCACATAACAACCCACACCCATGTCACATAATACTACTTTCACAAACAAAATTAATTTTTCACATCATAATCACACAAAACAACCCACAAACGTGTTTCACACCTTTCTTGAAATTTAATAAAACCCTTTAGCAATTTATAAAACATTCTAAAAATGTTTGAAGTCTTAAATCACCGCTTTACCTTTCAAAATACCATCTTAGGTGAACACACTCACCAAAACAGTACATGCACATCCTTTACCTACTTTGTTTAACTCAATAAATCATTTAAAATTTTCATAAATCAATCGCAAGGGGTAAAACCATGTTTTGCACATAAAACCTATATCAAAACCCTTTTTCAATTCCAAAATCACACCAAAGCATTACCAAACCAAAACTGGTAGCCCCTTTCAAAAACTAATAAATCACTTTCATATTTTGTAAAACTACCACAAAAGATATCACATGAGTTACATTTAAAAAATACACAACTTCAAGAAAAAATGTAACTTTAATACCACATACTTAACCAATGCTACTAAAAATGGGGTTTTCACCACACACAATATATTAGGAACATGCTAAATTAATAAATCAAGCAAGATAACTTGTCAATAATTTCTTACACATGGAATCACTTATCTTTTGTGTCAAAACCCCCAATCCATTGTGCGAAATATCAACCGCACCACCGCTGCACCACAAGGGAGTGAAAATCCACCTAAAACCTCAATATTAGACCAATAAACTCAAATACAAACCCTAGGTATGAACCCTAACTTCTGGACATTTTAGAACCTCAAGAAAAGTGGAAGAAACCCTAAATAAATGGGAGGAACATGAGAGGAAACTCACTTAATTGAGAGATCTTGAATAAAACGCCCCAAATACACTAGTATCTGAATTTACAAACATCCAAAAATGAAAGTGAGGTTCAAATAATGCTGAGTAGGTCATGTGAGAACTGAAATGGAATGAAAAAAGTAAAAATTGAAGGAGTTATGAAATAAAAAATTTACCTCTTCAAATCTGGATGATTTGAGGCATCCATAAAAGTTTCACCCTAATTCGTGATGAAAATTAGCTCCAAAGAGGGGGAGGAGAGTATGGGGGCACGACTTAGATAAGTGGTCTAAGGTGAGAGTTGGAATCACTGAAAAAACTTAAAAATTGAATGAGATATTAAAGAATTTAAACAAAACTTTAAAGTAGGAAATGGGCTTTCAGGCTGGCCCAAAACCTTAATAAAAAACCCAAATCCATCATTATTATGGATGCCTATAGGGTCCAAATTGATATAGTGGTTTTAATATACTAGGTTATGAAAATTGGAAAGTGGAATGGGTGTAAAATTTTGAAAAATGAAGGAGTTATAAAAGAAACAAAATTTATTTTTAAATCTGGAAATGAGCTCATGGTTTGACCCAAATTTTGAAAACCCACCATTTCCACCAAAATGCATGGGAAACCCCCAAAACAAATCAAGAATGGAAATTAAATGAAAAATACCTTTAAAATAATTCATGGATGTTACAATTATCCCCACCATAAAACTTTACACCCTCATAAATCCACAACAAGGCCAAAGGAAAAAACCAAACCCAATTGAAAGGCCAAAATGGACTCCTTTGCCAAGTTTTGCCACCAACGAAAAAGATAAGATATCTCCCATTGATCAATCAAGGAAGGAATACTCTCAAAATCCAAAACATACTCCAATTTTCTATAATGATCAAGCACATTCCGAATTCATCCCTAACGAAGCACCTCAAACATCATCTGAACAAGACTCAAGTAGTTTACCCAAACGAACAACAACATCGAACAAGGTTACACTGACCGTACTTTAACTAAATCGTTGGACACTCTCCCATCCCAATGTTTACCCAAGGAAGATGTTGGTAGTTAGATAACTACGAACGAGACTACCTACCACCAAGCCAAGACCAAGGACAAAACCGAGTCACTGATACGGGGAGACACAAATGGGATCCCCACCATAAGAGACAACTTAAATTTTCCTGAGACGGAATCGGGACACTAATAGGGGGAGGCCCAAATGGAATCCCTAACATAAGAGGTATAATCTCATTACATTTTTCCAAAAGAACTTACATGAGACCCATAGTGTGTCTCCCCACCATAAGAACCAACCATCTAAACCGACTAGCACGATCCAACATGAAAAGACCCCAAAATTTAAAGAGTTAGAACGACCGCATGGTTAGTCTGCACAATTTGGGAAACCGTGTGCTAACCATGCCGAGCATTCTATCCAAAGAGGAAACTTTTCACGGTTACATGGGCCACAATGCACGGTTGTGTAGAGACTGTGTGATAGCTACTGTCTCTTATCGCACGATTCCCTAGGTTGGCGCACGATTGTTACTAATCATGCGTAAACCGTGCTCTTCAATCTACCCATTCCAAATTTCAACCTTTCTCCAAAAACTCAATGGAAACCAAAGGGGGAAAGAATTACATTGGGTGATAACATGGGAACGATTCCCTCCACCTCTTTCCACCGAATGAGGACAACATAAGAAAGATGACGACACCATAGGTGTAAACTTTTCCCATATTTCATACTGAGGACAAAAATTTGACCAAAGGTTTTAATGAACTGGGGATTTCCTTGACTACACGCCAGCTTCACTACGAGACCTACGGTTGGAGATCAAATTATTGAAGCATCTTCGGCCTCACAGTTATGCTTTTGAAAACCCCAAATGGAATTTCTTCTTCCACTGCCACAAAAAACTACATAGAGATCTCAGATGGGTTCAACGAGACATAAAACACTCTAACCTCACATTACCATCACCCAACATTTTACTGAAATAAGGTCTTAAAATATGCACACACATCAACCCTTGTTTCTTCAGATTAGAAATGGAAAGAGGAAATGACATAAAGAAACACCTTCCTCTAAATAGAGGATGTTGAGATTTTCTGAAGGGATACACACTTCCAAAAAGAGGATACTCTCAGAGTATTGCACAACGTTCACCTTTCAGTCAAATGAACACATGATATCACAAGGCATCACCGAACATGACCATTTCAACTGATATAAACAAGAAAAAGAAAGGGATCTTATGCCAAGTCCCAAACATCACACGATTCCAAAAAATGGAAAAAATATCTTCTCCTGGCTATATTTTCCACATGAGTGGCTTAAAATCAGCCCTTACTTTAAAGAGACTGATAAAGGACCCATAGGCCCTCTTAGAGAACATCCAACACTGATAACCCTAAACTATCGTCACCTTTGATGACTCAGGTAACTTAAGGAACTATAGTCTCTTTCAACCTCCCACGACCACTCTCCCACTACAAGATGATTCAAAAAACCAAGAGAGTAAATGGTGTAGACTTAATCTTTAAATATCAAGAAAAAGATTCCTTATATTGATCAACTGGAGGATATTCCAATGATGAAACAATCTGGGTTGCACTTCAGATGTGAACTAACCCTTAATGGGGGCGTGCCTTATCCAATGAGAGAAACTAATGACCTAACCAAGCTGTTCCATCAGTCAAGACATACCACAAACCAGAACCGAACATGTGAGGGTAACCACCATAAAGGCTTCCCAAAAAATTTATCATAAAGAGACCACTAACCAGCCCTTCAACCCAGCTTACCGACCGAACCCAAACCCAAAACACTGCTCAAACAAGAGGGGTTCTTAGACTTAAAATATCCCACAACAAAAACATTTCTGAAAACACATAAGACACACCACCCAAACCGGTCATCAAGACATCAAGTTTTCCTTTAAAAGAAATCACATCATTGAAAATAAACGGGTTGGTGGTTGGAGTATCCACCAATGCTATCCCATGGGCCTCACACATGAATCTTTACATGCCACCCCATGCACCCACATCATATTCATCATAACAATCACCCATTCATGATATTAACCACCCATCATTCTATATAACCCCATGTATGTAGTCTCCCATGGAAATACTAAAGGTTAAAAAAAATTATTTCCACTTTTCAAAACCAATACAGTCAACCAATACTTTCTTTTTCTTAAGACCGCTAGCCATGAAATCAAAACCTAATTTACATCTTACAAAACTTTTCAAATGATCACAAATCATTCAATAAAAACTCACTTTCAATTCATGTATATTAATTTCAAAACATTTCAGCCCGTTTCCAAACACTTCTAATTTCATGAAAAACTCCATTTCATAAATCCAAATTAAAATGGGAACTCAAATCTTCTCATTTTAAAACAAGATTCTAAAATTAAAGGACACAAGAAAATGCTAGAGGAAACTAGTTTTAGTGGGTGACTTGGACATATGGTTGGCGGCCATATGAAAATCACTTCACCATCACAAAGAGTGTTCTAGGGAAATATCCCCAGCTCCATATGGCTTGCCAGGCCCTGTGAGCTCACTGAGACCATTATCCTAACTCTCTTTTCATTTCCCCTAATCACCATCAAACTAAGAAAACCAAAGGACTCATATAAAACCCAACTTACCCCGATGACTTGAATCACATCACGAGGTGTGATGGCCATGCACCCTACTTGTAATCAGAATGTCAAGCCCTGACAATCCTAACTCCAAACTATCCCAACTCTTCCCCAAATAACATGACCCAAATACAACAAACCTGCTACGATACCATTTTTGTCACGAACCGAATCCGTTCTCCATCAAAACTGGCACCCGACATAGTCCACGAAAAGTCCCAAAGGGCGTTCCCAATCCCCACGGGCTGCCACAAGTGCCCAGGTATCATAAAATAGAAACTAGGAACGATTTACCTAAAGGTTTCGGGCGCAGCGGAAGCACATGGGTGGATGAGACCACTTGGCTTTTTGTCATTAACAATGATCAAAACGGGATCAATACGACGATAAACACCAGTCTCCATGGATTGAATCACAGAAATAGGCAAAAGAAATAGAAAGTCCCGGAACCACAAATTAGGATCGTTACAGGTTGATTATAATTAATTTAATCAATTGCAAAGAAGTACCTTTAGGGTGTTCTTTCTTCGTTGATGTTCTTGATCACGTTCTGGTGTGATTCGTCATTGCGTCGCAAAAGCCAAGTGTAGACTTCCTCTTGCGGTGATCCACACGTGTACCTCGTATCTCGGGACGTCTTCAAAGGATTCTCCGGGTGCTAACGTGAAGAAACATTTGCTTGCATTGTCTGCCTTAGATCGTCTTGATCTAATGGAAGAAGATATCTCTCGGTCTTGAGAGCGTTCTTGGAGGAAGAAGTTCTTTTGTCCTTGAAATAATTCTCTTGTGTGTTACACACAAGAAAAGAGTTGGGGTTGTGAGGATATTTATAATCGCGTTTGAGGTTGTAGAGTTATGACAATAAATAAATGCGTTACGCGTTTTATTTATTTCATTGACTCTTATTTAAAACCTCCATGTCGAATAATTAATTCCTTGACTTGAGCCCATGCTGATTATAATAAATATCATTTAAAACAATATTATATTCTCAAAATCCTGACTGGAAAAACTACATGGCGTGTATTATTAAATACACGGCGTGTACTAGTTTTTCATTGAAAACTACACAATGTGTACATTTAATGTACACGATGTGTATATCTTGTTTTCTTTTATTCATTTCCATTACATAAAGAAAACTACACGGCGTGTAATTATTAATACACGACGTGTACTTGTTTTCCATGAAAAACTACACGGTGTGTAATCTTTAATACACGGCGTGTATATCTTATTTTTCATTTCCTTCTTCCTCCATCATTAAAATGATTTTGGCTTCCTTGAATAATTATTAAACCACATACGAGAATAATCTTTATTCTTCTTGAGATACTTGAATACACTTAGTGTGTGACCCTCTAGGCCTCTTTCTCGTTGACATTAGGTGGGCTTGCCTAACATCCAAGATTACTATCTAGCAATGGGTCAAGGAACCCAAGAGAAAGAAGTTGACGCCGCATTGACGTATCACCTCATACAAACGGTTACTATGTAATTTAATCCCTTTGTCTCGATATCTCATCAACAAGGTTTCATGGCAGTGTCATAAACCTATATGTTTGATCCGTCGTTCTTTGACTACCTGAAATAAACTCGTCGTTCACACCATGGCCATGGAATTTAATGCGACAGTTTTATTTCAATCAAAGGGATGAGATATCAACTTCCATAAATGGAAGGGACAAATCCTTCCTCGACTTATCCATTAACAACATGTCACTCGTGACGCACCCAATGTACCCTACTTCCTGCCAACTGTCTGCGTGATGATTTCATCAGTAAATCTATGTGCGCGAGTCATGACATGAGTTAATGATAATCTTCCAGTCTAAGGACCATTACACACGCTCATAGATAGCAATGTCCAATGACACCAGGACATGCAGAATTGCTACCGGTGGGTCTGTTCTCATAATCTCTAATCTTGGAGATTACCAAGTGAGAACTCCATGAGAGAGAGTCTCGTCTTCTTACGAGTGCTCGCACATGACAGTCTGTATACTATGTTTCCTATCATAGTATGTCATCCAACCATAGAACTTTATTTAAGAATATTGTTATAACATTTCAAGGTTCTCATCATAGCGGGGATTTTCCATGAATTTATCAATTCAACAAATATTCTAGGACATTATTATATTATAGTCATACAGAATAATGAACAATATATAATAAGTGAACATTCATGTAATAAAAGTACAAAATAGTTGGTTCTCAGGACACCAACCCTTACAAACTCCCACTTGGACTAGAGCCAACTACCTATGACTTTTATTCCACTAGAACTCACATGATGATCATGTTTCTGCTGAGTCAAGGCTTTAGTCAAGGGGTCTACCACGTTGTCTTTCATGGAAATACTGCTCACTGCAACTTCACCTCTCTGAGAAAAATCCCTCAAGAGATGATACTTCCGAAGTATGTGCTTTGTCCGCTGATGTGACCTTGGCTCTTTAGCAAGTGCCACCGCTGCAGTATTATCACAATAAAGTGTGATAGGATCTTTACTGCTCGGTACTACATCCAGCTCTTAGATGAAGCTTTGCATCCATACTACTTCTTTAGCTTCCTCAGAAGCTGCGATATACTCGGACTTTGCTGTAGAATCTGCCACCATACTTTGTTTTGAGCTCTTCCAGCTCACTGCACCTCCATTCAAACTGAAGATGTATCCAGTCTGTGACTTCATGTCATCTTGATCAGTTTGGAAACTAGCATCTACATTTCCTCTGATGACTAGCTCTTCATCTACTCCATAAAACAGGAACATATCCTTAGTACACCTCAGATACTTAAGGATAGTCTTGACTGCCATCCAATGGCGGTCTCCTGGATCAGCTTGATATCTGCCTACCACACTTAATGCGTAAGCAACATATAACCTCATACATAGCATAACATACATGACTAACCCAATCACGGATGCGTAAGTGATCCTTTCCATTATCTTTCTTTCCTCATGTGTCTGAGGACACATTTTCTTGGAAAGATGAATGCCATGTGACACTGGAAACAATCCCCTCTTGGACTATTCCATACTGAATCTCTTCAGTATCTTGTCAATGTATGTACTTTGACTCAGGCCTAGCATTCTCTTGGATCTATCACGATGGATCTTGATCCCAAGAATATATGCTGCCTCGCCCAAGTCTTTCATGGAGAAACATCTATGCAACCATGCATTAACTGACTGTAAGATAGGTACTTCGTTTCCAATTAGTAATATGTCATCAACACATACTATTAAGAAAACGGCTACAGTTCCACTAAACCTCTTGTAGACACAAGGCTCACATTCATTCTTAACAAAGCCAAATTCTGTTACAGCTTCATCAAAACAAATGTTCCATGAACTTGATTCTTGCTTTAATCCATAAATGGATTTCTACAACTTGCATACCTTGTGGACATCCTTTGGAGTCACAAACCCTTTAGGTTGTGTCATGTAGACATTTTCCTGGAGGTTCTTGTTAAGGAATTCTGTTTTGACATCCATTTTCCAAATTTCAAAGTCATGGTAAGTGGAAATGGCCAATAGGATTCTGATGGATTTCAGCATTGCAACCGGTGAAAAGGTTTCATCATAGTAAATTCCTTGATGCTGTCTAAAACCTTTTGCAACCAGTCGTGCCTTGTAGGTACTGAATTGCCCCTCCATGTCCAGTTTCTTCTTGAATACCCATTTATTACCAATATTATTTACATCAACTGGAGGATATACCAAAATCTAGACTTGGTTTTGGTACATGGAATCCATTTCAGAATTCATGGCTTCTTTTCACTTGGCAACGTCTGTACCTTAAATTGCTTCCTTTTAGGTAAGAGGATCATCATTGTCAACCAATAATGAGTCACCATCCTCAGTGACAAGAAAACCATATCATTCAAGTTCTCTCACCTCTCTCGTGCTCCTATGCAGTTCTTGTGTCTCTAGAACAGATTGTTCTTCCACGAGGCTTTGTGGAATCTGTTCTTGTACCAACTCCTGTACATCTTGAGCCTCGACTTCATTGAAGTCAATCTCGCTCCCACTATCTCTTTTGGAGATGTGCTCCCTCTCAAGGAATATGGCATGTCTTGCCACTGTAACCTTTTTGTCTGAGGGGTTGTATAGGTAATATCCCCTTGTTTCCTTAGGATATCCTATAAAGATACACTTTATGCCTCGGGGTGCAAGTTTGTTACCTGAAGAGGCCTTAACAAATGCTTCGATACCCCACACATGTAAATTCGATAACATGGATTTGCGTCCACTCCATAACTCGTATGGAATACCATTTATCGATTTAGTTGGTACTTGGTTTAGTATGTGTGCTGCTATTTGTAATGCATATCCCTAAAAGGATAATGGAAGACTCACATGACACATCATTGATCTCACCATGTCCAATAGGGTGTGGTTCCTCCTTTCACTTAAACCATTCCACTGCGGTGTGTAAGGAGGAGTGAGTTGAGATAGAATCCCAAACTCCCATAAGAAATCAATGAAGTCCTGATTAAGATATTCTCCTCCTCTGTCTGAGCGGAGTTTCTTAATCTTCTTACCAAGCTGGTTCTCAACTTCATTCTTGTATTCTTTAAACCTATCAAAAGAATCTAACTTATACCTTATTAAGTAGATATATCCATATCTACTAAAATCATTAGTAAAAGTTATGAAGTACAAGAACCCACCCCTTGTTTCAACTGGAAATGGTCCACACACATCTGTGTGAACTAATTCTAGAATCTCTTTAGCTCTTTCACCTTTCCCACTAAATAGGGCTTTGGTCATTTTTTCTTGTAGACACGCATGACATACACCAAGTGGTTTTAGTTCGAAAGAATCTAAATACCCATCTTGATTTAATTTTGTCAAACATTTCTCATTGACATGACCTAGTCGGTGATTCCAAAGTTGGGTGTGGTATGAGTCATGTGAATTAACTTTGTTATCAATTTCCATTACTTGGTTTGTGTAGTCTAACACATAAAGGCCGTTATATAAATGTGCCCTACCAAAAAAAATGCTATCTTTATAAAAATAGCAACATCCACTTCCAAACTTGAATATGAATTCATTAGTATCTAATTTGGATACTGAAATAATGTTTTTGGTTACAGAGGGTACATAATAACATCCTTTCAAAACCAAGACCATCCCCATAGGCAGTTTGAGGTGGTAGTCCCCGGCAGCTACAACAGCAAGTCTGGCTCCATTGGCAACTCATATATCTACCTCCCCTCGATCAATCTTCTTGAATCTACTTGGTTCCTATATTTGGATATATATGTGAGCACCACAAGTAGTATATAATACCCAATTAGTAGAAATAGATAGATTTCATTCGATAACAAATGCACCAGAAGCTTCCCCTTGCTTCCTTGGCTGGGTGCAATTTTTCTTCCAGTGGCCCTTCTTGCCACATGTGAAACAAACAACATCCTGTTCCTTTGCCTCCCCTTTGATCTTCCTTTTCTTAGAAGGACTTGAAGAAGATTTGGGATTAATTCTCTTCGCATTCCCTTTCCTTTTATTCACCATAAGTACAGAAGGTTTTTCACGCTTCATGTCATTATCTACTTGGTGAATGAGGATAAGAAGATCAGACAAAGACTTCTCAATGTTGTTCATGTTGAAGTTCACAATAAAGTTTGAGAAGCTCTGGGGGAGTGATGCAAGAATGAGGTCAGTACCTAGTTCTTTGGGGATTTTAAACCCTAGAACCTCCAAGCGCTCAATGTAGCCAATGAGATTGACTACATGAGGCCCGACTGGGGCACCCTCTCTAATATTGCTCTAAAATAGAGCCTTGGAGATCTCAAAACTTTCCTGTATTTCTCTCTCCTGGTATACACCATGGAGGTGCTCGAGCATGCTATAGGAATCCATGTCTTCATGAGACTTCATGATCTCACTAGACATAGATGACAACATCAAACATTGAACGTCAAGAGCTTCGTTCAAATGTTGATCATAGACCAAGAAATCTTCATCACTTGCCCCTGGGGCAGGAGAATCAGGAAGCGAGGACTCCAGCACGTAAAACTTTCATTCATAGCGTAGGATAACCTGAAGGCGCCTAAACCATTCCTGAAAGTTACTGCCAGTGAGGATATTGTCTTTATCCAGAATTGATCGCAGAGAAAAGGTGGTTGAAGAGTTTGTCATATCGATTCTACAAATTAAAATAGCAGATTTATCAGTACTTTCTTGATTACATTTTATGAGAAATAATAAATGAATTAATTAATTCTCTCACTATTTTATCAAGTCCCAATGGCCCTCACCATTGAACTCGGAATGTCCAGTTTCTTTGACATTCTAGTGGTAAGGATCCATATTCCCCTTCGCATAACCCCAATAAGGGTTGGTCAAGCTATTTGAAGGTATTTAGGCAGACATGTCTTTGCCAACTGTGAGCTTACAGTTCCTTGATCTATTGAGTGGACTCCCCAATCCTGAAATCCTGACTTGGATTTTTTCAACTCTTACCTCCAATATTACACCAAGTCTAGCAAGGGCTACTTCTCTTGATGTAATATGGTTAAGTCAACCAAAAACCCTTCATAAGGTCTTCCTTTATAAAAGTAAGTGTCCCAACCAGGGTTGGTCAAACACATAGTTTTATTGAGTCTTGCCCTTAATCAGGTAACGAAAGTCTTGGTCTAACTTAATATGGTATTGAGGAATTTTAGTCTTTTATGCATAGTTTCTCATTATCACATGCTTGTTAATATTAAGTGATTCTTGCTTAAGTGATTAACCATGTTCTGATAATGTTTACGCATAGTCCGGTTTTATTTTATTCCATCTTTGCATGCTTGTTCATTTTATTAACTATGTGATCGCGAAAACACATACATAATAAATAAACCATTCAATGAGACAAAAATAAAATAATATGGTATGATCATGAGCTTCTATTTGGTTAGCTTATCTAGCAGTTTTGATAAGCTAACCCTGACCTAAGGAAAACACATTGAACCTGATGGTTTGTGCTTTTCAGCTCCCTCCTGTCCACCTTTGTATCTTCTTGCGTCGGTTTCGCCTCGGCTTCGGGATTTGAACCATCTCCTCTAGCTTGGGAGATCCTCCATTACATGGGTTTACATTAAAGAAACCATGGGCATGCATGCCCTACATTTTATTGGAAGAAGGCTCGCAGGCCAACAAATTTAAATTAAATAAATTTAAATGAAACCATACACATACAAAGGGTCTTTGGTCTAGCTCTTGATCATCCATAGCATGCAACGACATGTATGAAAATTTAGAATTCAAATTCTTTTAATCATTCTTTCATTTAAGATAAGTCGTGCTCAAATTCAATTAATTATGATCTTATAATTAATCAATTCTTTATCTTAAATTCATTTCTGAATATCCTTGAGATTATTCTCATCCATATTCCTTGTACGGGTCTTTGTACATTGAAGGAAACTTGTTGAAATTCCATTTCTGGAAAGTACACGGCATGTAATTTATAATTACACGGTGTGTATTTCTTTTCACTCATTATCCAAAGTACATGTTGGGGGATTTGGCGTGTTTTCTTTACTTTGGAAATTTTGGAGTACACGATGTGTAGATAAATCATACACGACGTGTACTTCCTTGTTACGTGGTAACTGGCCTGGCAATCCCGTGTATGCGGTACGTGGTTTATCCTTGTATACGGTTTCACCTGGGCCAAAACGGACTACATGATGTGTTGCTCCAACATACACACCATGTATTCTGGTTTCCACTTGCCGTTCAATTCTAGTCAACACAGCGTGATTAATACTTAGGCATATTCAATTCACATGGTGTGGTTTGGCGGACCAGTGCCGGTTCGTTGAACCTAAGTACACGACGTGTAGTTTTAATTACACACTGTGTAATCCCGTGTTGTACAGTCAGAAAGAGTGGATCCTCCAGATGAGTTCCTCATTTTTATTTTAATCAAAATCAAAATTAAAATGCTATTTCTATGATATGAATCGAGAAACAAAGGAGGAAGAACAGATCTCATTTATTCAGATTTATAGAAAGATTTTTTTTGAATTAAATTAAATATAAATGCGTAAATTATCAATGAAAATTAAATAACTATAATTAACGTTGTAACCTCCCTCTAATACCATTTGAAGGTTCCGGGCGTAGCGGAAGCGCCTGGGTGGATGAGCCCACTTGGATTTTTGTCATTAACAATGATCAAAACGGGATCAATACGATGATAAACGCCAGTCTCCATGGATTGAATCATAGAAATAGACAAAAGAAATAGAAATTCTTGGAACCACAAAGTAGGATCATTACAGGTTGATTATAATTAATTTAATCAATTGCAAAGAAGTACCTTTAGGGTGTTCTTTCTTCGTTGATGTTCTTGATCACGTTCCGATGTGATTCATTGTTGTGTCACAGAAACCAAGTGTATACTTCCTTTAGCAGTGATCCACATGTGTACCTCATATCTCGGGACGTCGCCAAAGGATTCTCTGGGTGCTAGCATGAAGAAAAATTTGCTTGCGTTTTCCACCTTAGATCATCTTGATTTGATGGAAGATGATCTATCTCGGTCTTGAGAGCATTCTTGGAGGAAGAAGTTCTTTCGGCCTTGAAAGAATTCTCTTGTGTGTTACGTACAGGAAAAGAGTTGGGGTTGTGAGGATATTTATAATCGTGTTTGAGGTTGTAGAGTTATGACAATAAATAAATGTGTTACATGTTTTATTTATTTCATTGACTCTTATTTAAAACCTCCATGTCGAATAATTAATTCCTTGACATGCACCCATGCTGATTATAATAAATATAATTTAAAACAATATTATATCCTCAAAATACCAACTGGAAAAACTACACGGTGTGTATTAATAAATACACGGCGTGTACTTGTTTTTCTTTGAAAACTACACAACGTGTATATTTAATGTACACGGCATGTATATCTTGTTTTCTTTTATTCATTTCCTTTCTATAAATAAAACTACACGACATGTAATTATTAATACACGACGTGTACTTGTTTTCCATGAAAAACTACACGACGTGTAATATTTAATACACGACGCGTATATCTTGTTTTTAATTTCCTTCTTCCTCCATTATTAAAACTATTTAGGCTTCCTTGAATAATTATTAAACCACATACGAGAATAATCTTTATTCTACTTGAGATACTTGAATACACTTAGTGTGTAACCCTCTAGGCCTCTTTCTTGTTGGCATTAGGCGGGCTTGCCTAAAGTCCAAGATTACTGTCTAGCAACGGGTCAAGGTATCCAAGATAAAGAAGTTAACGCCGCATTGATGTATCACCTCATACGAACGCTTACTGTGTAATTTAATCCCTTTGTCTCGATATCTCATCAAGCATGTTTCATGGCAGTGCCATAAACCTATATGTTTGATCCATCGTTCTTTGACTACCTAAAATAAACTCATCGTTCACACCATGGCCATGGAATTTAATGCGACAGTTCTATTTCAATAAAAGGGCCGAGATATCAACTTCCATAAATGGAAGGGACAAATCCTTCCTCGACTTATCCTTTAACAACATGTCACTCATGACGGACCCAACGTATCCTACTTCCCACCAACTGTCTGCGTGACAGTTTTCATTAGTAAATCTAAGTGCGTGAGTCATGACATGAGTTAATGATAATCTTCCAGTCTAAGGACCATTACACACGCTCGTAGATAGCAATGTCTGATGACACCAAGACATGCAGAATTGCTACTGGTGGGTCTGTTCTCATAATCTCCCATCTTGGAGATTACCAAGTGTGAACTCCATGAGAGAGAGTCTCGTCTTCTTACGAGTGCTCACACATGATGGTCTGTATACTATGCGTCCTATCATAGTATATCATCCAACCGTAGAACTTTATTTAAGAATATTGTTATAGAATTTCAAGGTTCTCATCATAGCAGAGATCTGCCATGACCTTATCAATTCAACAAATATTCCAAGACATTATTATATTATAGTCATGCAGAATAATGAACAATATATAATAAGTGAACATTCATGTAATCAAAGTAAAAAACAGTTGGTTCTCAGGACACCAACCCTTACATTACCTGGGATTATAAATAATAAAACAACAAACAAGTCCAATATAACAAATCTAGATTTTTAAAAACAAACCATATTTTACAAAAATTTAGAATTGAATTACATAATTTAAAACAATTCTCAAAGACTATAACAAATAAAGAAACCCAAAATGGATATCCCAAGAACCTCCTCATGTAAAGGGGAACCACCCTCAATCCATCTCCATGACACTACACCAAGAATGACCGCTAGAAACCCAAACCATTGGCACTAAAAGCTTTACCCAAACATGCGACAAAATAACCAAGTCTACTTACACCCAAGGGTGTGATCCAAAGCCCAGTTGGATGCCACCACTAAAATATTTCATGTTACAAGTATTCAAAGATGAAAATCTTTCAAGTTTTTATAAACATGAAATGCTAATAAGAATTTTAAAGAGATGTAAGTTTAAATAAAATCCGTTTTCAAGTGGGCTACTTTAGAGAATCAACACTTTTAAAAAGAGTGCCAAAGATACTGAATTTTCCAGCCAAACATACCATATGATGACAGTAAGCATAAATTATCTAATGATCACAAGAAAAGGGAAATAACCCCTAGGCACTAGCTCATTGTGGGTCCTAGGTACCTCGTATCTCGGTGAAAGTAACCATAAAAATATCCATTCTTGTGAAAACGATCCACTAGTAGGGATCATGCCCATAACCTAGTGCCCCCCATCATCATAATCATCATAATCATCATCATCATCATAGTTTATTTTGTGTTTTCATTGTCAAACTTGCTACGTGAAACTGAGGCCAAACCCCATGGGATCACTAGCATACTAGTACATGTCCACCCACCTAGATACCTGGGTGTTCCCTCTTATGCTCAAACAAGTTCCACAAACCATGAAATATAATTTTCACATGAAAATACCACTTATAAGTCACACACACACCAAACAACCCACATGTATATCACACAAGTCACATAATCCCCTTTTTCATTTAAATTCATTTTGAAATCACAGTCACACCAAAACAACCCACAACACTTTTTTGCATATCTTTCACACTTCAAAAAATCCTTTAAAAATTTTAAAAAACCTTTACGAGATTTTTAAAATCACATAACATCCCACAAACATGTCACATAATACTTCTTTCGCAAAAAAAAATCATTTTTCACATCATACTCACACAAAACATCCCACAAACGCATTTCACACCTTTCTTGCAATTTATAAAACCCTTCAGAAATTTATAAAACATTCTAAAAATGTTTTAAGTCTTAAATAACCACTTTAACTTTAAAAATACCATCTTAGGTGAACACACTCACCAAAACAGTACATGTACATCCTTTACCCACTTTGTTTAACTCAATAAATCATTTAAATTTTTTATAAATCAATCCCAAGGGGTATAACCATGGTTTTCACATAAAATATATATCAAAACCCTCTTTCAAGGACAAAATCACACCAAATAATTACCAAACCATAATTGGAATCCCCTTTCAACAACTAATAAATCACTTTCATATTTTATAAAACTATCACAAAAGATATCACATGAGTTACATTTGAAAAATACACAACTTCAAGAAAAAATGTAACTTTAATACTACATGCTTAACTAATGATACCAAAAATGATTTTTCACCACAAAAAACATATTAGGAACATTCTAAATTAATAAATCAAGCAATCTAACTCATCAATAATTGCTTAAACTTGGAATCACCTACCTTTTGTCACAAAAACCCCAATCCGTTGTGCGAATCATCAACCGCACCACCGCTGCACCACAAGGGAGTAAAAAGCCATCTAAAACCTTAATATTAGACCAAGAAACTCAAATAAAAACCCTAGGTATAAACCCTAACTTCTGGACATTTTATAACCTCAAGAAAAGTGGATGAAACCCTAAGAAAATGGGAGGAACATGAGAGGAAACTCACTTAATTAAGATATCTTAAATAAAACGCCCCAAATACACTAGTAGATGAATTTCCAAACATAAAAAAATGAAAGTGAGGTTATAATAAGGATGATTAGGTCATGTGAGAATTTAAATTGAGGGAAAAGAGTAAAAATTGAAGGATTTATGAAAGAAACAATTCACCTCTTCAAATCTGGACAATTTGAGACATCCAGAAAAGTTTCACCCTAATTCATGATTAATATGAGCTCCAAATAGGGGGAGGACTGAATGGGGGCGTGCCTTAGGTATTTGGTCTTGGGTTAGAGTTATAATCACTGAAAAAACTTAAAAATTTAATGAAATATTAAATAATTTAAAAACAAATTTAAAGCCGGAAATGGTCTTTTGGGCTGGCCCAACACCTTAATAAAAAACCCAAATCCATCATTATTATGGATGATTATGGGGTCCAAATTGATATTTTGGTTTTAATATACCATAGGATTCCAATTGGGAATTGTAATTAGTGTAAAATTATGAAAAATGAAGGATTTATAAAAGAAACAAAATTTATTTTTAAATCTGGAAATGGGCTCCCGGTTTGGCCCAAATTTTGAAAACCCACAATTTCCACCAAAATGCATGGGAAACCCCCAAAACAAATCAAGAATGAAAATTAAATGAAAAATACCTTTAAAATAAGTCATGTATGTGACAATTAAAGTTCATATAATCACTTGTGTTATTTTTTTTATATTGTTTACTTTTTAATCATTGAAATTCATAGTTCTTTTCTGGTCTTCTTGAGGTTTTACATTATGATGAAATGACTTGGGGGCACTTTCCTTCCAAGTTTCAATAATCATTTAATGAGGTAAATTATGGAGCTTTTACTTCTATGTGTTCAAGATACATTGCAATGCTTCCTGGTGGTTTTATCAGACAATGGTTATGGACTCAAAAAATGGCATTAGAGCTCATGTTTGAAGTGTTTTTTAGACGGTCAGACCATGGTGAAGGAGTTTCAATGCTCAGTTTTGCAGTAAAAATTTTACCTTCTCCTTGTAGGAGAATATTGATAAGTAGTTCCTAAACTCTAACTGCATATTTTCTGTAGATAGTGGGAGTTCACTATTTCTAATGGAATGACATTGATAGAGAGTAAGGGTTGGGTGGAGAAGTTAAACAATTTTTTTGAGTTCTAGAAGATGCAAATTGAGTATTTTCATCTACAAAAGGACCATGATCTTATGTTGAGTTGTTTCATGTTAGAAATGATGAATGTGGAATATTTAGAGAATCTAGATAAGAAAAAACTTAGGTTGATGTGATTTTCACATGCCCAGAACATGGTATAAACCATCAGAGAAGTGAAAACTACATAAAAACTCATGAAGAGCCTCACTAATATCTATAAGAATCCCACAATGATGAAAAAAGTGTTCTTGATGAGGAGAGTATTTGGAATTTGATTATCAAAAGGTATGTCATCTACCAATAATATAAATGACTTCAATGTTATTTGAAGTCAGTTTTTTATAAACACCCCCACTAGTACCCCTCCTAGGCTAGCAATGATGAAAACCAATTATCCACCGAAGCCCCCCTTTAATAGGCCAAGAGTTAGAAACTAGAACCTTGGGTATCATACATACAGATGATAGGCACTACCCTTACTATTCCCAAGAATAAATAAGCATCCACCAAACAAATTTATATCATAAATAAACATCCTAGTATGAAACGTGATAAAACTAGTACATGATATGTAATACAATGTGGGAATACAACTAAAAATAAAACACCAACCAATCCTATAGCAACAACCATGAACCCAAATAACTCACAAAAAATATACAAGCTAGTATCTCTCAACTTGACCACCAAATCTCTCTAGTAAACCTAAAAAATAGTCATATATATAAGGGTGAGAATAATACATATAATCAGTAAGATCCTCCCTGAAATATCTCATGAAAATGTGGAAGGAGCATACTAATTCCCTAGGGAATAAAAAGAGAACCAAATCATCAATAAATTAGAAAAAAAATCCCAACCTCAGAAAGGCTCTCTCACCAAATAATGCATAGAATAGTGTAACTTTATTTCAAAAAATAAATACAATGTAGGGTACCTCACTTCGATGTTCCCACTGAACTAGTCACTCTAAACCCCAACTGTTCATCAGTTGATACACTTATCTACCCTTAAGTCACCTTTTCCATCAAGAAACCATATCATCATCCCATCCTATAGCCCATGGAACCCATCATATATTAATCAACATCACATACATTCCACCCATGCAACCCATCATTTCTATACTGTCATCACATCCCTACACCCCATACAACTCATCATCATATCTTGTATCCAAGTGAAGAGTTTGGAAGCCAAAAAAACCCTTATATTATGCACTACACATCAAGATATTATATCATGCACAAGGGTAAACCTATAATAACCATAGTTATTACAGTCTATGTACATTTATATGATATAACCTTGAGCTGCAATAGCCCACATATACCAGTATGGTGTAATTAAGAGCCATCATAACTCGAATGAACCCATAAAATATAACAATAATCTAACACAACTTTGGTATGATTACGTACATGATCATCCCATAGGAGAGAGTGGGGTAGGGGAGTAGTCTAACATTTGATCTGTCAACAACCTAAATTTTGTGAAATACCTGAATCACAAGTCTAATATGATTATTGGATGCCCAAAATTACTCGAGTGGTGGAGAGTAATAAATCACAAAAAATATCAGTATCATACAAAATCATAGGGGAAAATACCTACCTTAGACATTAGCTATAAATACTATACCTCATGACATCCTAACGTCCATCTTAAGGACTATTTTCTAAGACTCATCTATGTGCACAAATATCCTGATCTCATCATCGCTAATTGCCTGATGAGTATTCAATTTCCAATTCCCAAAAATATTGTCGTCATCAATTTCTAATTCATTTAATTAATTGTTTATTATAATATGTTCAACTATTTCATCATCATCCAAAATACATATAAACCATTACCATTCATTTATTTTACTAATTATTTATCAATCCATATCTATGGGTATTCTAGAAATCAATAAAAATCATCATGACATATGATATATATGTTGTATTTTCACTAAAATGGTTTCCACTATGCTATGGTGAAACATATGATGTTGTGGTTGACAACCATGCTGGTTTTAGCATGTATGTGATACATGAAACTTCCAAATCCTTATCCAATCAATTTTCATCATTTATAAACCAAAGGGTTGGTTTGTTTATGGCCAGTGTACCTCATTCATTGAAGTTTTCAATGAATGAACACCAAAAAAGATGAAACGTTCGAGTTCCTTTGATGGAACCTGATACATTACGTTATAAACGACACTCAACATTCAATGCAAATAATTGTGATTTACTATATAAGGAAGTGATCCTTATCTAGTTGGTTGTAATGAAGTATGTGTGATAGTGGTGAATCATCTGTAACCTAGCTGAATCTCTCTTCCATCCCTGAAGATCATTCATCACTCATAGAAGGTTCTAGAACTCCTTCAAGAATTCAAGAGTCCTTCAGAAGAATTCAAGGATCCATTGGTTGGTGTTATCCTCTTGGAGGTAGGAGGCATTCATTTTCTACTCCTCATGATCATCACCAAGATAACTCTATTGATAAAAAAGGATGAAATTTTCTGATGTTCACAAATTTTAGGAATGCCATTTTATGCTCTTTTATTCTGATACACTTAAAAGTTTGATTCCTTAAAGGTAAACCTGTTTGTATTTAGGTTCTCTTACACTTCCTAGGGTCATAAGATGATCCAAAAAAACTCATCAGTAGTATCAAAGTAAATTTCTTATAGTATTAAACATGTTTAATCAATGTTTTTGAAAAACATCACTGTCACCAAGGCGTAGTGGTTACCATGGTGGTTCTTAGAAAGGATTCTATAGGAACAATGACCGACTCCATGGGGTAAGAGTCCCCATGATCCTTCAAAACTCCCATATCACCAACACCATGCTATAGGGAAAATCATGGAGCAACTTTGACTTTTCATCACATAAAGGTAAGTCTTCTTACCTTTACATGAGATGTTTCTTGATAATAGCATGCACAAGGGGTGGGGAATCAACTTTTTTGGCTGTTTTTATATGCCATTTCACCATATATTTCCTTTATGAAAAAGGTTTGTGTAAATATAATTTTTGGTTAATTTTACATTAAGGATGAAAAACGACCACCATTTAAGGGCTAATACATTTTGTATGCTATGGAAGATCACTAAAATGTTTGAAATTTAGTTTTAAACATTCTTATTTAAATGGTTTATAAATTATTATAAAAAGGTATTTTAGGATATTTTAATTTATATAAGGTTTATAAATTAATAAATTTTAAACTGTATATAAATAATTAAATGTTTATGAATTTTTTTATTCTTAAATATTAAAGGCTAATATTTAATATACCTTTTACCAAAATTATATGTCATGACTTGTGATCTATAAATAAAAGGGTTTATTTATAAATCATAAAGTCTAAATTATAAAGTGTTTATAAATTAAAAAATATTTTATATTATATTGATTTAAAATGATTATATAAAATAAATCGAATTATAATTTTTTTATAATTCATGAAATATGTTATAAATGTTATATAATACAAAATATGAAAGAGTTCGTATTATTTCAAATATAAATTTTTTATATTATATCTAATTTATATAATGTTTATACTTAGAATTTATTTATGAAATGTTCAAGATTTTTTATTGCATGTTTTGAAAAAAAATGTCTATTTTTTTGTTAAAATTCCATAGATATTAATTTATAGTAAATTGTTTGAGAAATTTTAACATTATGCATGCCTTTTTTTAAATTGTTAAATTTCTTCTAGGAGTTATAACCCTACATTACATGTTAGGTATGACTCTATAAAATTTAGTTTTCTTATACCATGTCCTCAATTTGTATTTTGAGTTATGAGATTGAGATTAGTTTTTGAATGTATTTTTTATATATTAGGTGTTAGATATATCATGAATTGAATTCAATCTTGAGTAAAGTCTTCCCAAGTAGAAGGTCTTAGGGTCATGCCAACTACTAGCCTAGAGGATATTCCTTATCTAGAAAGGTGAATGGAGTGGGTTATCTATCACTCTAGGCTTACTCATGTGAATATTATAAAACCCCTATAACTCAATACCATTACATGAAAATTTTAGGTACATTATGCATATGATGAATTCAGATTTGTATGAGTAAACCCGACTTCTATTTTTGGGTTATAAATATGAACTTATGGGTTTTGTAAAGAGTAACATATTAATGTGGTGTGAATATATTAATTTTGTGTCTAGAATAGGAATTAAAAAAAACTAAAATGATATAATCATACATACACAAAGAGGAATAACCACGAGAAGATAATGATTACATATGATGTAATAGTTATGAATTTAATATGCATATGATGTATATTATCAGTGAGGCTGGAAACCCACTTATATACTAATTATGAGAATCCATCCAAAGAAACACATGTTAAGACCTAGACCATTCATATAGGTAGGTTCTTCTATAGAATAATGCCCCTGAATTATCTTGTGTAAGTCCAATAAGTGATAGATAACACTAGATCATTATTTGGTAGATTATTCCATATCAAGGTGCCCATGTATTATCTATTTTTAGTCTATTCATGGATTTTGATTTGGTTACACTTAGCTAGGAAGCCCTTAGGAAGGATACTAGAGGAATATAGTTGACTAAATACATATAATGGGTTTGGATAAAGATTTATCCACCTAACTATCCAAGAGTCACAATTATTGTGATTGGGATAATCCCATACAAAAATAATTAATTACTAAGAGGAAATCCCTAGAAAACTCATTTTTAGTGAAATATGGATCTTGGATGACTAAATAAATATGATGTATGGGGATATCAATTTTTGTAGGAGCATATTAATTTAAATAACTTAATGAAATGTTATAATAAATTATACTCACCCACCTATATATCTTTTTTATAAATTACAACATGCTTAATCATAATCATACTAAGATAAATTATTGGAATGACCTATAAAACAATTAAAGATTTATGTCTTGGATTGAGAAGTGTTAAGATGGAGAAAAATTCTAAACATATAAATATGAATGTTATAGATATTAATTCCACCATCTCATAGTCTTGGGTATTAGATACCGGGTGTGCATCACACATTTTTGCTGCAAAACACAAACTCCAAGATAAGATATAATTGATAAAGGGTGAAGTATATCGTTATTTAATAATGGAGAAAGAGTTGATTCATTATATTTTAGTACTTATGATAAATGTTAACTGAATGGATTGGTCCTTGAATTGAACATTTTTTATTCGGTTCCCACCATAAAAAATAATTTGATTTATATATCTTGTTTAGACAATATGGGGTTTTCATTAATTATTAAGAAAAAGAGTTGTTATATATATAATAATGAAATGTTTTATAGTGTTTGTAATATAATTAATTATTTATATATTATAGATATAAATAATCCTTTTTATAACACTCAGAATATGAAGGTTTGGGTTTATTCTAATCTCTCCTACATTTAACATTGTTTCCTTGGACATGTAAACTAGAAACACTTTCAAATAATATATATATATGTATTGTTGAACTCATTTTATTATGAATTGTTTTATACATGTGAATCTTTTTTATTGGAAAAAATGATAAAGAAAACTTTTAGGAGAAAATGTGAGAGGGATAGTGGGACATTGAATCTCATATATAGTGATGTATGTTGACTAATGAATACAAAAGAAAATGGTGGTTTTTTTACTTAATTACTTTTACTAATGACTTTAGTTAGTATGGTTATGTGTTTCTTATGAAATAAAAGTATGAAACTTTTGAAAAGTTTAAATAGTTTTAGAACAAAGTACAAAATAAAATTATAAAAATTATTAAGATTATCTGATCAAATCAGGGTGGTGAATACTTGATCTAGGAATTCATTGATCATTTGAGAGAGTATATAATTGTTTAAAAACTCACAGAATAGTGTATCTAAGATGGGGAATCATACCTTGTTATACATGTTTCAATCAATGATGAGTCTATGTGACCTTACCATCTTATTCTAGGGTTATGGTTTGGAAACTGCTATATTTATGCTAAACCACATTCTATCTCAAGCATTCAGGAAGAAACCACATGTGATATGGTATGAGAAATATCCAAATTTTTATTTTATCAAAATATGGTGTTATGAAGTATTCTTTTGATGATTAACATCATAAAAACATGACCCAAAATCTGATAAGTTTTTATTTATTAGTTATCCAAAATAAATAAGGTGATATTATTTCTATTATCCTATTGAGAATGAAGTGTTTATGGCCCAATTTGATATATTAATTATGAAGGAACATATAAATTGAGGTTCCTTTGGGAGTAAAGTTTAACTTAAATAAGTTCAAGACTAACAAATAGAAAGTTTTCTTGAGATGGAAGTTGATCCAGTTCCATAAAGGGTTATGAAAGAAGATTCAATTCAATTTACAAAAGAACTTCAAAAGTATAGAAGTATTTTTAAGGAACTTAAGATATATGGATTTATCACGGCCTATGATGATGAAGTAAAATTCATAGGATATAAACCTACTTCCTAATGAGAATCATTTGTGACCGCTGATTCTATGGAATGGTTAAAAGCCATGGAATATGAGATGAAATATATATACACTAACCGTATCTAGAACTTGGTAGATTCACCTGAAGGGGTAATACCCATAGAGTAAAATTTGGTTTTCCTAAATAAAATTTACATGGATTTTAGAGTGTCTACCTATAAATCATGACTAGTAGCAAAGAATTATAGAAAAATTTATTGTAATGACTATGAAGAAATCCTTTCTCCTTTTGTGATGATAAAGTACATTAATATTTCTCTCTCCATATAAGATCATTATGATTATGAAATATATCAAATAGATGTAAAACTTTCTTTCATTAATTGGAATTTATTTTAGAATATGTATATTAAACAACTTAAATGTTTTGAATTTCTAAATGAGATTTCTAAGGTATGAAAGTTTCAATGGTCCATTAATGGATTGATGTATGCTACTTAAAGATGAAATATTCATATTAATAATAAAATCCAAGAGTTTGGTTTAGTGAAAAGTATAGATTATTCTTGTGTATATAAGCATGTTATTGGAAATATAGTAGTTTTTTGTTATTCTATGTTAATGACATATTAATTATTAGAATTGAAATCCTTAAAATTCATTCTATGAAGGTTTTTCTAGGAAAATGTATCTCAATAATAGATGTAGCGACCTGACCCCAGTAAGCCCTGATCTGACATCATGCTACAATTACATTGGTATAAGATACAAGTAAATCATGTCCCAAAGGACCAAAAAGTTTAGTAGTATTGGTAAAATAGATACATACATGAGTCTTATTTTACAAATGAATACAATGATTAAAATATATATTTTTTATTTAAGGATAATAACTTTATTCCATCTAGAGTATCCTTTCATATATTTCTTAGTATACTTCAGGGAATCCAGGGGAAAAGAAACAAAATAAAGGTGAGCTCAAATGTTTATTAAGGGTACAATATAACAAAATAAATAATGAGTAAATGAGAATAGTAAATATGGAAAGGTAATAACTGAAGACACATTCCATGTAATCAATAAACTGATAATAAAGTGTGTAAAAAATATGGTAAGGTAAAAACTAAAAACACACGTCATTCAAATAAATAGATAAGACATGATCAATATGATAAGGAAAATAACTAAAACACATTCCATTTAATCAATTAAATGAGAATTAAATTCATCCATAGATATGTCGATGAAAAATCTCATGGATAAATAATAATAACTAAATATAAATTAAGGCAATGATTAATTATTTGATTCCATGTTTCTAAGGTGCATGGTACCTTTACCTTCAAGATTTATTCTCAATACATTTTAAACTATTCTGATTTGTCCAACTAATTAATCTCATGAAACTAATGATTCATCGAGGGGATATCTATAACCATGCCCCACCCATGTCGTACCTATCCAAATCATTCCTCATATATTGAATAATTGATTTAATAATATACCTTATCAAATATATGTATGGAGTAGAAGATAAATATTTATCAATATCTACCCGAATAATTAAATAACTTTAAAAGTAAACACCATATGAAAAATGGTATACAGTTTAGGCAATGAACATATCCATGATAAATGATATGAATAATTAGGGGAAATTCAATGTTCAATGATTATAAGAAATTGAATATTTCATGAGGACTAACAAAGGAATAAAGGAAGTGAATTTCAATACTATCCTTGGTAAAATCTATCATAAACCATACAAAGGAAGAATAAATATGGTATTAATAAAAATATCCCAAGTAAAGTAGGTATAAAGGTTTTTTTATTGATAAATTAAAATACTATAAAAATATCTTTTAAAAACATTCTTTATGAAAATATTCTTTTCATTTTGATTTTTTTTGAAAATTCTTTTCTTTGAAAATCACTTTTAAAAACATTTTATATAAAAAATTACATTTTAAACATGAAAATGTAGCTTCTAAGAAATTATGGTGAGTTAATTCATACATGCCGTATGAGGTAAAAATAATAATCCTTTTTCATGGTAAAAAGGTTAGAAAAATTACTTATTCTGAAAGAAACAAGAATATTCCTTTAAAAATATTTATTGAAGAAAAAAAGGGTAAAAATGTATTTAATAAATCATTTGGGAAAGGGTAAATTTTTTTTTGAAGATATTTTTAGAAAACTGGGTTTTGAGAAGAAAACTGGTTCTCCGATCAAAGATAGAAATGAAGTCTAGTTTTCTTAAAAACATTTTATAAAACATTTTAAGTACCAAAGTGTGGGAAAATGATACTATTACTTGATAAAGGTCATGAATAACCAGATGAGAAGAAAATTAAAGGGTTTTATAGACAATGATCAAATAATTTCCTTCGATATAAATTCAAGAGTAACCAATCCTGAACAAACTGTGATTGTGAAGTAAACCCTTGAAAAGATTATAACATAGAATTGAGAATCAATAAATGAATATATTATGTGTATCAAATATAAATACAAATAAAACAAGTGGAAATACAAAAATAGATAGTAAAAAGGTGATTACAAACATAATATTAGAATATTAATGACAACAAGGAAGTAATATAACCCAATGAAAAGAAATTGGGTTATGAAATTCTTTTCCACTTGGGTAACATTAAGTGTAAATACCCTTAGATGAAACAATTCAAATTAAAACTCAATATATCATGAAGAATGAATGAATAATGATATTACATGTAAAAGTGATAGTATGTACACCATACATAATAAATTTGGTTCACAATAATAAAGCATGCCTCAAAGAATGGAAATACCATTAAAAGATCATTAAAATTATTATTGAGGAAAATAATCTTTAAACATTCCAAAGTGTCCCGTACCACTTTGAAACATTTAAATAATAAGAATAATGAAGGAATAACATCAAATTAATTTTTTAAATACCATGAATATAAAATAATTCATGATATAATATATCAAAATGGGAAATAGATGCACCACACAAAATATGTAAGTGGTCAATATGACATTTATCTCATGGATGTGAAAAGTGATATGAAAGTCCCTTACCTTGCATTTCCTTTTTGGGTGAACATCCTTTAACCTCATATATAATGGTTTTAAACATGTAAATAACTTATACTAGAACCATAATCATACTTATAATATCATATATTTTTATAATAGCTTATTTCCCATTTTTTAATGATCTTTCATTATTTTCACTATTTCGGGTGTTAATTGCCTTGTTTGTCGAGTATGTTTTAACTTGTTACTTATTGTTATTATTAATTAAATCATGGTTTAATCATCTAAATACTGTAAAAAATAATTTAAATATCATATATATTTATTATATATGTATTTATAATAATCCATAATGTTTGGATATAAGAAATTAAATGCACCTTTCATGGAGACAATATGCCATATGTACGCATGAATGCTACTTTCATTTCATTGTCATATTAAAAGAATGAAAATTAAATGATATATATGTATATTATAATTCTAGTATCATATATATATGTCATATATGTCATATAGGTTTATTAAAACCATCCTTTATACATTCCATGTATAGCATGAACGAATCACATCACTTTGAGGAGGCGGTAGTCCACACATCCACAAACGATGTTATTGTATTTACAAAAAATGGAAATCATAAAAGTATGTGTTATATAAGAGTTAAATAATAATAAAAAATAAATTATAAATATCATATATATCATATATAAATATATTTTCCATCAAAATTCCCAACCATGAAAGGTGGTAAAGGAAAAATGAACAATCATCATTTCGTGAGGTGATAGTTCACCGTACACGAATAGTAAGCTCATTACCCATTAGATGGAAGTGTGTGTAAGTGTAGGTTAAAACATTATAATAAAATAATATCAGTACATTTATTATAATTTTTTTATATATGAATTTAATAATAAGATTTTATGGGGTGGATAATGAAAATAAAATAAAGAGCTTGAGGAAGGATGTTACCTCTTTTTCGGGTAACTCCTTTTGGTTTGCATCAAAGGGATTCAATGGATGGATTTATGACCAAGGTTATGATTGTAGGTTTAGGTTAGGTATTTTTATGAGCTATTTTGGCATATATTGGTCGAACCAAAGCAGTTTGAGAGGAGTGAGGAAGTGGGAGTGGTGAGTGCCTTTTTTAAGTGGAGGAGGAGTGGCATTCTTGATTTTTTTGGAAAGGGAATTCCACCCACGTTTTTCATATTAAAAGTGGATCCAATAATGGTAAAAAATACATACATGGGAGTATGGGGTCTAAATATGGTAGTATAATGGATTTTGGGCAATTTTTTATGTTATTTTTTCTCTTAAGTTTAAGGTTTAGTCCATTGTTAAGCTAACATTTCTCTTCATCGTTGTAATTAATTTTAATTACTTTCACTAATATTTTTGGTCAAAAAATAATTTGAAATTATTATAAATTATAAGTTATTATAATTCAAAATATTTAATATTTTGTTAAAAATTCAAATCACATATGTGGCAGAAATTAATTTAAATTTAACCCTACAGATGGGACGACAGAGCAGGTTTTAAAGTAAATTGTTCAAAAGTTTTCTATGTTTTTATATTCAATTTAAAAGTGAAATTGATTAAAATGAAATATATGAGATTAATTTATATAAAATTTAACTAATTAAACTTTAAAACCAATCAAAAATATAATTTAACCTTATAAATAAATTAGATGAAAAAGTAGTTTTGAAATAAAATTCATTATTTTTCACTATTCATAAAAAAATGAAACCTCACAGAAAAATACCAAAAATTCACCCTGACCTAATTTTTATGTTTTAGTTTAAAGAATAAAGTTTATTTTTTTATATTAAATTTATAAAACTTTCAAATTTTTTATTTTAAATAATTTCATCATTAAAAGGTAGTAAAATTGCCTTTTTTAGAAAAATACCATTTTAAGCGTAAAACATGATTTATTCTTATCTTATGCTTATAAAATATATTGGATTAATATAAAAAATGTTTTATTGAATATATAAAATATATATTTCATTAATATCATTAAATAGTTTTAATTAATTTAATTTATTAGGATAAAACACCTTTGTAAACATAAAAACATTTCCTTCATATTCTATTGGTTTTTATATTCATTTTTAATTAACTGGAAACCTATGAATTCATTTAATATTTTTATAAACCATATATTTTCACAGTTTAGTTAAAAATATTCATAAACACAAATTTAATGACTATTTCATACCTTATTATATTAACTAATAATGTTTGATCAATATATTGTTGTTCGATAAAACTCAGTTTTTCTTCTAACGCAAGCTATGGAAAAAATAATTATTGCGTGCGATGCACACCAAATTCATATCGAATAAATTTCAAGCTATATAATAGATTTATTTTATCTAAAATAGTAAATATATTATAAATTCTTTGGATATTATATTACGTTACATGCTTGGTGTTGTGTGTTATACATGCTATTGAATATAATGTTCTTACTTTAGAATCTCGAGGTGTTACATTATACCCACCTTAATAAAATTGTGTCCTCACAATTTAAACTCAAACTTTGTAATAAATTGTTTGATATTTCATATGTTTAAATCCCATATCAGGAGAAGGTTTTGTAAAACATCCTCTAGAAAAGAGAGAATGAGAAGTAAAAAGTTCACATGGACAAACATATAACTATGTCTCTAAGTAAGAGAAAATTAGTAGTAAGTAGAGATACGTACATAGAGAAAAGTGTAAATATTTATAGAGAGTTATTGAGGTCTTCAATAAAATATAAGTGAATTTTTCAATGAAAAGTTGAGAGCCTCAAAGTCATAAATATGTGATGATTTAGAAGACCATCAGTTCAACAAAAATTAAGGTATTAGGAAAACAATTTTTTTGATCATTTCCCTAATGTTGAGTTACTATTTCATTGCCAAAGAAAATAATAAAATATAACTAATTGATATATTTTTATAAACATAGTTTCATCCCTTGGTTGTGCTTCAATAAATTTCCAATTCATCCATTACTTCAAGAAATGGATATCCAAAAATTAACTTTGATTCATGAAGCACTAAAATACACGTATAACGGATCATAAGACCCATAAAATAAGTCATTATATTTGTCTCTAACTATTTTACAAAACCAATATGGTTAATACATTAATCTATAAACATAAAAAGTAACACTACTGTTTCATCATTAATATTTATTCGTCAATTTTTTTAACTAAAAACAATAACATATTAACCAGGGCATTGTGTAGGTCAGTGGTTGGAGTCAAAAACTTATCATCCTATGTTCATGGGTTAAATCCTCATGAACTTTCCAAACATTATGGGTTTTCACCCAACACACCTGTTGTCCTTTTATAAAACCATAAAATTTCCAAAATAACTATGATGGGAATCCTTGAAATTTATTCATTAAATAGCCTTTTAACTAAGGTTTTCAATATAAAACCAATATAAATACTTCATCTATTTATTTTCACATAGGTCATTCCATGTTTAAGGTTTAACCTAGGTCATTATTTTTCATTATCTATTCAAAACATTCATTATGGTTTGTAAGGAAAATGTGACTTATTCTAAGCATATCCCCCGAGAGTGTCAAACCAGGTGCATAGTAAGGCCCGTTGTCATGTACTAGGTTACGATGAGTCAGTACCGACACACCTTTCCATAGTTGTTACCCCTAGGTACATCTTTTATAGAACCACATCCACTTGTAGTATCCAAGAAGGGATGTATTTCTAGGAAGGCCCACATAATCTCTACCTTACTAAAATTCTAGGATGTTCTTCTATACTTATCCTTAAATTATACCTTAGGGTTATGATCTCTAATCTATGTTTTACTAAATTTAGTTTCCAAGGTTTACACTAAACTTATTATGATACCAAATATAGTGACCCAACCCCAGAATCCCAGAGTCAGTGTCTACTATCATTACATTATCATAAGATACAAATAAATCGTATCCCAAACTACTGAAGAGTTTAGTAGTCTGGGTAAACCAGATACATACATGCATATTGTTTTAAAAATAAATACAATAATTACAGAATATTTTTTTATTTGAGGATAATAACTTTATTCCTTCTAAAATATCCTTTCATGTCTTTTATAGTATACTTTAGGGAATCATGAGAAATGGAAACATAATAAGGGTGAGCTCAAATGATCAGTAAGGGTAAAGTACAGTGGAAACAATAATGAATCAATGAGAATACTCATTATAGAAAGGTAATAACTGAAGACACATTTCATATAATTATTAAACTAAGAAGGAAGTGCGTAAAAAACATGGCAAGGCAATAATTGAAAACACATACCATTGAAATAAATAGATAAGGCATAATGAATATGGTAAGACAAATAACTAAAAAATTGGAATCAATAAAATGAGAATGAAATTCATCCATATATACATAAATGAAAAATATCATGGATAAATAATAATAACCAAATAAAAATTAAGGAAATTATTAATAATCGGATGCCATGTTTCCTAGGTACATGGTACCTTTATAGTCAATATTTATTCTCAAGATAGTTTAATCTATTCCGATTTGGCCAACTGATTCATCTCATGAGACTATCGATGCATTGAGGGTCTATCTATTACTGGGCCCCACCCTTTTCATACATATCCAAAGTCTTACTCATATATTGAATAATCTATTTGATAATTCACCTTATCAAATATTCATATGGAGCAGAAGATATAGATTTATCAATATTTCCCCAAATAATCAAATAAATTTCAAAGTAAACACTGTATGAAAAATGGTATATGGTTTAGGAAATGGATATATCCATGATAAATGATAATAATAATAAAGAAAACTTCAATTTTCAATGATCATAGGAAATTGACTATTTTAAGGGGAATAACAAAGGAATTAAGGAAGTGAATGTCAATACTTTCTTTGGTCAAATCAATCATAATACATACAGAGGAAGAATAAGGATGGTATCAATACAAAATATCCCAAGTGGAGTAAGGATAAATAGTTGTTGTAATTTATGAATAGACATAATATAAAAATATATTTTAAAAACATTATTGAGGAAAACAACCTTTTCAATTTGAAAAACATTTTAAAAATCATTTTCTTTGAAAATCACTTTTGAAAAAATTTTCTTTAAAAAGTAACATTTTAAACATAAAAAGGAAGATTTTAAGAATTAATATCTAGTAAATCCATACATTTTATATGATGTAAATAGAACATTCCTTTTGTATGGTAAAAAGAATAGAAAAATTCCTTGTTCAAAAAGAGACAAGATGATTACTTTGAAAAATTTTGTAAAATAAAAAAGGGTAAAAACATAACACCCCAAGGATTTAAAAATAAATTTAATATTGAATTTATAAAACATTGAGTCTCTATAAAACAAAACTTTTTTATAACTGGGCTAATAAATATAATTTTTCCACTTCTGTGATTTGAATTTCGAAAATCTGACACACATGGTTGCGTTTAGGGTGATTTTTAGAGTCGGATAGAACAAACTTAATTTTTGGTGAATAATAACCTACCCTTATGAATAATAACCCACCATTATGAATAGTAATATACCATTATAAATATTAACATACCCTTATTAATAGTAACCTCACCCATTAAAGTATAAATAAAATTTAGACACCATATAAATGAAGTAGAATATTTTATAATTATTAATTAAGTATTAGTATTTTTGTGAGTGATAAATATTTAATTAAAATTTTAAAATAATAAATTAATTAATTTTCATAAAATGATTTCCTAAATAAATATTTTATTTTCTTATTATTTTAGGATAATTTTATGAGACCATAGTTAATTTTTGAAAGTATTATAAAAGCAATTTTAAATATAAAATCTGTATTTTTCAAGTAAATAATGATTTTATTTAAAAATTAAATTTTACATATTTAGAAAATCATTTTGATAAAATCGATTCACTTTTTTGGATTCTACACATCAAAAAATGGTTAGGGTTAATTTTTGAGATTTTTCTAAAATAAATGAATTTTTGATGAATAGTAAAATACAATAATTTACGATAAATGCTAAATACTTGGTTTATTGAGTCATAGGTGATGTAATGATGATATAGGCACACTTGGTTCGAAATCAAATGCACTTATTACTTTTTTTTGTCACATTAATCAAGAAAATTCATAGTATTGAGCAAAAAAAATAAAACTAATGATTAAAATAGTGAGAAACCCCTCCTCTCCTCCACTATAAATACCACCCCTACTTACCTATTTTCTTAACTCCTATCAAGCCTTGTTCCTTGTCTAAATTCTTCAAAAATCTCCTTACTAGATCCTCCAACACGTACATAATCCCTTGGTCTCATAAAAATACCAAATACTCTCCCCTAAAGAGGCTCTCAAGGAAGATTAATTCAAGAGGTAAATTCCTCTTTTCAATTCTTTTACTTTCCTTTAAAGTTCCTTTGTTTTATTTTCTATCCTCACCTCTCATCATCCAAATGTTATGAAAACTATATTAACTTACATGTAATTTAATTTTTTTGTGATTATGGAATAAATTATTATCATCTCTCCTTTACCCTTCTTTTATGCTAGTAGTAAAAAACACCATCCGAGATGTGCTAATTTACCACATTCAATGATGATTGGTTTTAAATTTCTATTCCATATGTAATACTAGTAATTAAACCATTATTATGGTAAAAAAACTATAATATATTTATTATGTCTCATCTATGGTTCTGGAATCTTTTTTTACACATGTTTTTTATTTATAAAGCAAAATGAGTTTGTTGTGTTCAAAAAACGCTAATTAACCCAAACTGTTATCATTAAATAATTTATATGATGATCCATATTTACTACAAGTAACCAAATAAAATTTAAAAACATGTAACCTTATGGATGTTAAATAATAACATATAACTTCAATTCTGGACAACCATCCTCATTTTACACGATTCTCTATTCATGTATATAAGTATACCGATCATGAAACAAACGAACCCAAACAATGAAATTGAACCTATTAAACCATAAAAAAGACCACGAATGAACTTAATAAGGTTATAATAAATCAATTAAATTAATATTTGGTTATTTAATTATTAATTAATGAACCTAAATTTGATTATTTAGGTCATGAAGATCAAGTTGAGAACACCTTCGTACTTAAGGTAAGGGTTTCTTCATCTCACTTCCATTTTTGTGAGATATTATGTATTCACTACTACTAATTGTGTATGGTGTATTTATACTGTCCATTTATATTTCATATAATTAATCTCTTTATTTTCATGATATTCAAGGTATCATTTGATGATTATTATTTTTTGGGCATACGATTCAATTGATTACAAAGTTTTAAGTATTTGCTACCTGAACCTCCATTTTCATTCGGGCTGCTCTTATTCTCTACTCACCTCAATTAAATTATTATTTATTCCTATTTAATACTAATAAATTCAGTGTTAATTTTCTATATATTTTTACCAATCATAACCCTTATTTATTTTATGAGGAGTTACATGTTTTAAAAGAATATTTCAAAAAATTGTTCCAAAATGCAAGCCCGATTCAAGGAACTTCTCGAATTATTACCTATTTTTAAATTCACTATATAATATGTTTGAATTCATATTTATCTTTATAAAAAAACTCATTTTAAAATTAAAAATATATTTTGGTTCATTTCTAGTTTTATGAAAGCAAACATGCCTTTGCGCTTTAAAATCCTTTAATATTTTCCTTAAACCGCACTAAAATGTTTTATTTCTAAAACTTATTTAAAAATTATTTTAAATGATTTCCCTCAATAAGACTTTATTTAAGCCTATAATATAATTTAAATGACCTTAACTTTTATTTTCTGGGATATATATGTTTATAATATGATTTCATGACAAATACAAATGATTTTCCAAAAGAACTCTTCTTTCCAAAGTAAAAAGGTTTTTTCTCATCTAACTTTAACTTTTATGAGATATATGACTTGTTAACCACTTATTCCTTACCTGTGGTGTATTTAAATTCCTTTGGTATATCATATCAATAGTATCCTAATTCTCATGATATTGTAATGGATTATTATTTGAATGTTTCTAGGTGGTATGGGACACTTTAGAATGTTTAAGGATTATTTCCTCAAGGATTTTTCAATGGTCTCATTTCATCTATGTCAACATCCTTTGTTGAATCTTGTAATTCATTGAGATTTTTATCTTATGATATCATCCACCATGTTTTATTGAATTATTTATGATTAGTTTGACTGTGTATGTTCTATCTTGAAAATATTCACCATATTACTCTGAATGGTTAGTGTTTATGTTTAACGATTGGGGAAAGTTATTTAAATTTCATGTGTTAGTTTCAATATGAATGTGTATATTTTTTATGTTGATACACATTCATATGAATAATTAATTAGAATTATTTTTTAGGTGGGGCTTGCTATATCCCCTCAGTTCATTGGTAGGTCTCATGAGACAAACTACGGTTTTGGCAAGAGGCCCTGACAATATGATTATTTATAGTCTTGGCATGAGGATTTGAAATTATGGTTATGATGTGAATAATTATTCATTACCTCATTATGAATCTAGTAATTGAAATTTCATGTAGTTATTCAACTAGTATAATACCCATGATTATGTTTTATTATGGAATTATTTATTCAGCTCTTATTCCTTCCATAGTATATAAAAGTTTTTTTTGTTAAAGGAATGTGTCTTTATTTATCCACTATGCCTAATGTTTATCTTTATGATTTATTGCAATATATTTCTTACCCTTACTGAGCATTTTATCTCAACCCTTTCTTATGTTTCATTTTCCCAGTACATGAAGAGGTATATTATGAACGACATGCAGAAATAACCTAGGAGTTATGTATGTTGTCAAAGGAGTTTCTATATTGTTTTTCCTTTCAAGTTGTAATTTTGAACTTATGTATGTTTATGGTTTTCAAAAAATACTAAACTATTTGGTCCTTTGAGACATTACTTCCTTGTAATCATGCTAATTTAATGAAATAATGCACCAACTCTAGGCTTCTGGGGTCAGGGCGTTATAGTTGGTATCATAGGAAGTTTAGTAGAAAACATAGAAACTAGATTTAGAAAATGTAGATTTGGTAACAAAACCATAAGATATACTTGACTATACACATACAAGAACATCCTAGAATTTTGGAAAGGAATAGATTATTTGGTTCTTCCTTGAAAATAAATCCCTATCTAGATACTATATGTGGATGTGGTTCTGGCACAAATGTACCTAGGAGTAACAACTCTGACAAGTTGTTTCGGGCTTGACACAAGGTAAATGAGTACACAACAATGGGACTTACTAAACACCTGGTTTGACACTCTTGGGGGATATTCTTAGGATAATTCACATTTTCATTACAAAAAATTATAAAGTATTTATTCCCCTAAAGTATCTAGAGTATATGGTTCTAGGATTTGTGATACATAAATTTATTTTATGTACTATACCATGTTTAATTTTATATAGATTTCACAATTTTATGATCTAATTTAGTATATGTAATTGATTATAAATGTCACCTAGTAGAAGGAACGAGAACTTAACTAATTCACATGATGCAAAGAGTAAGAAGGATCATATCTCTTATGGTCTTAAGCTATCATTTCAAAGGAATATAGTCTCCAAAGTATCCTCATCATATGAGAAGATAATATCATGTGTTAAAAAGGCATATAAATAATTTTTTGAGTCCTATGGATTTAAAGGGAATTAAGAGAAGAATAGGGTGGTAGAAGAAAGAATGGATAAAGAGAAGAATAAAAAGGGTAGTTTTCCAACATGTGGTACTTGTGAAAGGAAACACCCTGAAGCCTGCTTAAAAGGAAAAGGAGTATATTAAAAGTGTGGAGAAAAGGGACACAAATTTCATGATTTAAAGGGTAAGAAAATGGTTTTCAATTTACAGTGCTTCAATTGCAAGGAAATGGTACACTATGCGAATCAATGTACCAAGAATCAATGGAATATGACCCAAATGATGTTACTGGATAATGATCAAGTCATGATACTGCAACAAATTAAGTGGAATGATTAATATTCCTCATTTAGAATCATGTCATTTTAATACTTTATCAGCAATGTATTGGTTATAAGAATTATGGAATATATGAGGATTATACTGCAGTACTATTTCATTAAGAATTTGAGGTTGTATGATGAATTGTACCAAGGATAAGTGACTCAGTAGAAAGTTAATATCTTGGGAAAGTATATGGATAAGGGAAATAAAACCCTAAATATATTCCTAATGATTAAGATACTGATGTATAAATGTTTGATTTGGATAAGTACTCACTATCTCAAAACTAATCATTAACTTATCTATAAGTGGTCCATGCTATCATTGATGGAGTTTACAACATTTATGGATATAAGGAATATATCTAATAGCATGTTTAAAGATGTATTCATGTTTTCAATAAGGTTTTAGGGTAATTTGACTTATTACCATATTTCAATAGGATACATGATGAAGATATTCACATGTTTAGAATGTGAAAATTTAGGGCTGCTTCTTGTTGATTAAAGGAAAATAAGGTAGCAAATGCATTGAGCAGGATGAATCAGTAAGTTCTAAACAAAATTAGGGTTTCCAAGGACCTTGTGTACATGGATCTAGCAAGGATGGAAATGGTAGTGATTCTAAAGTGTTGGATCATGATATTTTGGAAATTTAAACCACTTATGAAATGGTTTAAGTTGATTATTGTATAATGTCACCACATGATGCAACCTATACTAAGAGATGAAGTATAGATAGTTCAAGGCACAAAAAAAAGGATAATATTTTGTTTATGAAATAGAAATGTATATTTATACTCTTATATAGTGGAATAATTCCTCAAATCTAGTAAAAGAGTCTTAATAAATTTTTTTGTCCTATTATCATTTTCTTTTTTTTTCCATAACTATAGTTTATGGTTTTGTGGTAATGACCTTTCATATGAGCATGTTCTCTATCACTTTTCATCAGAACATGATGTTTTGATTATTATTTCATGACCATGTTATTCAATTAGAATGCGTAGTTTTGTAGTAACCGATGAATTTCCCTTTCCCTCTTATTAAGATGATATTTTAACCATATTTATAATGTGGGTTTCCCCCAAGGTAATTTTCAAGTATCAACCATTAACTTTCAAAATTTAATTTCAAAATTTCAAGGATGATTTTTTAAGGAGGGGAGAATGTAACACCCCAAGTATTTACAAATAAATTTAATATTGAAAGCATGAAACACTAAGTCTCTACAAAATAACACTTTGTTATAACCGAGACAATAAACATAATTTTTCAACTTTTGTGATTTGAATTTTAAAAATCAGACATATATAGTTGCATTCAAGGTGATTTTTGGAGTCTAATAGAACAAAATTAATTTTTAGTGAATAGTAACCTACCCTTATGAATAGTAACCTGCCCTTATGAATTGTAATATAACCTTATGAATAGTAACCTACCCTTATGAATAATAATCTCACCCATGAAAGTATAAATAAAATTTAGGTACCTTATAAATGAAGTAGAATATTTTATAAATTATTAATTAAGTATTCATATTTTTGTGAGTGATAAATATTTAATTAAAATTTTAAATTAATAAATAAATTCATTTTCATCAAATGGGTTCCTAAATAAACATTTTTTCCTATTATTTTAGTATAATTTTATGATACCATAGTTAATTTTTGAAAGTATTATAAAATCAATTTTAAATATAAAATCTGTATTTTCAAGTAAATAATTATTTTATTTAAAAATTAAATTTCACATATTTAGAAAATTATTTTGTTAAAATATAGTCCATTTTTGTATTTACATGTCAAAAAATGGTTAGGGTGAAATTTTGTGATTTTTCTAAGATACGTGATTTTTTGATAAATAGGAAAATACGATAATTTACGATAAAGGCTAAATACATGGTTTATTGAGTCATAGGTGATGTAAGGATGATGTAGGCACACTTGGTTCAAACTCACATGCACTTATTACTATTTTTTGTCACATGAATCGAGACTATTCATAGTCTTGAGAAAAAATATTAAACTAATGATTAAAATAGTGAGAAACCCCTCCTCTCCTCCACTAAAAAAATCACCCCTCCATACCTTTTATCTTCACTCCTCTAAAGCCTTATTCCTTGTATAAATTATTTACAAATATCCTCCAAATATCCTCCCACAAATCCATTAGCCCTTGGTCTCATAAAAATACAAAATCCTCTCCCCTAAAGAGGCTCTCAAGGAAGATTAATTCAGGAGGTAAATTCTTCTTTTCAATTCTTTTACTTTCCTATCAAGTTCCTTTGTTTTATTTTCTATCCTCACATATAATCATATAAATGTTATGAAAAATCCATTACCTTACATGTAATTTAATGTTTTTATGATGAAGTAATAATTTATTATCGTCTCTCCTTTACCCTTATTTTATGCTAGTAGAAAAAAACACCATCCGAGATGTGCTAATTTACCACATTCAAGGATGATGAGTTTTCAATTTCTATTACCGTATTAAATCCTGGTCATGATACCATTATTATAAATAAAACAGACTATAATATATTTATTATGTCTCATCTATGGTTCTGTAATATTTTTTTACTCATGGTTTTTATTTATAAAGAAAAATGAGTTTGTTGTGTTCAAAAACCGCTAATTAACCCAAACAGTTATCATTAAATAATTTATATGAAAATTCATCTTCACTCCAAGTAAAAAAATGAAATTTAAAACCATATAACCTTATGTAAATTCAATAATAACACATAACTTCAATTCTGTAAAACCATCCTCATTTTACATGATTCTCTATTCATTTATATAAGTATACCGATCATGAAACAAATGGACCCGAACAATGAAATTGAACCTCTTAACCCATCAAAAAGAACATGAATAAACATAATAAGGTTATAATAAATAAATTAAATGAATATTATTTTATGAAATTATTAATTAATGAACCTAAATTTGATTATTCATGTCATTAAGATCAAGTGTAAAACACCTTCAGACTTAAGGTAAGAGTTTCTTCATCTCACTTCCATTTTTTGTGAGATGTTCCGTATTCACTACTACTACTTGTGTATGGTGTATGTATACTGCACATTAATGTTTCATATCATGAATATATTTATTTTCATTATATTCAATCTATAATTTTATGATTATTAATTTTGGGGCATACGATTCAATTGATTACAAATTTTTAAGTATTTCCTACCCGAACCTCCATTTTCATTCGGGTTGATCTTATTCTTTACTCACCTCAATGAAATTATTATTTATTACTATATAATCCTCATAAATTATTTTTTAATTTTCTATATATATTTACCAATCATAATCCTTCCTTATTTTATGGGTAGTTACATGTTTTAAAATAATCTTTCAAAATAATTGTTCCGAAATGCAAGCCCGATTCAAGGAACTTCTCGAATTATTACCTATTTTGAAGTTCACTCTATAATATATTTTAAGCCATATTTATCTTTATAAAATAAAAAATTTCAACATGAATAATCTATTTTGGTTCATTTCTGATTTTATGAAAGTAAACATGCCTTTTCTCTTTAAAATCCTTTAATATTTTCCTTGAACCGCACTAAAATGTTTTATTTCTAAAGCTTATTTAAAAAATATTTTAAATGATTTCACATCAATAAGAATTTATTTAATCCTAAAATATAATTTAAATTATTTTACCTTTTATTTTATAGGATATAAATTTTTATAATCTGATTTAATTAAAAATAAAAATTATTTTCCAAAAGATCTCTTCTTTCCAATATAAAAAATATTTTTATCATCTCACTTTATCTTTTATGAGATATATACTTTGTTTACCACTTATTCCTTTATTGTGGTGTATTTACTTCCATTTTTTATATCATATCAAGAGTCTCCTTATTCTCATGATATTCTAAGGGATTATGATTTAAACTTTTCAAGGTGGTATGAGACACTTTAGAATGTTTAAGGATTATTTCCTCAAGGATTTTTCAATGGTCTCCTTTAAAAGTGTCTTCATCTATATAAAAATCCTTCGTTGAGACTTGTAATTCATTGAGGTTTGTCTATTTTGATATCATACAACATGTTTTATTTAATAGTTTATTATTAGTTTGACTATGTATGTGCTATCCTGAAACCATTCACTATATTACTTTGAATGGTTAGTGTTTATGTTTAATGATTTAGGAAATTTATTTACATTTCATTTGTTAGTTTCAATATGAATGTATATATTATTTATGTTTATCCAAATTAATATGAAGAATGAATTGGAACTATTAAGTGTCGGTTGGGGACCTCTATAGTCCCTCAGTGCATCAATAGGTCTCATGAGACAAACTATGGTCTGGCATGAGGCCTTGACAGTATGATTATTTATGGTCTTGGCACTAGGCCTTGACGGTATGGTTATGATGTCCCACATTATTCATTACCTCATTATGAAGCTAGCAATTGAAATTTCATGTATTTATTCGACTATTATAATACCCATGATTATGTTTTATTATGGAATTATTTATTCAACTCTTATTTTTACCATAGTATGTATGAGTTTATTTTTTTAAAGGTATTTTTTTTAGTTTTTTACCATGGCTAATGTTTATATTTATGATATCTTCCTCTGTATTTCTTATCCTTACTAAGCATTTGAGATCACCCGTTTCTTATGTTTCAATTTCCCAAGACATGAATAGGTATATTATGAATGACATGTAGAAATAACCTTGGAGTTATGGATGTTTTCAAAGGAGTTTCTATATTTTTTTTTCCTTTCAAGTTGTAATGTTGAACTTATGAATGTTTCTAGTTTTCCAAAGCTACTAAACTATTTGGTCCTTCAGGATAAGACTTACTTGTAATCATTCCAATGTAATGAAATAATGCACTGACTCCGAGCTTCTGGGGTTGGGGTGTTATAAAAAGTTTCTTTAATAAATAACTTTTTAAAGGGTAAAAACATTTTTTTTAGAAAACTGGATTTTTCAAAGAAAATAGGTTCTCTGACCAAAGAGAGAAATGTAGTCAGGTTTTCTTAAAAACATTTTCTAAAATATTTTATGTACCAAAGAGTGGAAAAATTGTACTATTACTTGATAAAGGTCATGAATAACTAGAGTAGAATAAAATTAAAGGGTTTATTATACAATAATCTAATAATTTCCTCTTATGGAAATTCAAGTGTAAATAATCCCGAACAAACTAAGATTGTAAAGTAAACCCTTGAAAAGATTATAATGTCAAAGTGAGAATAAATCAATGGATAGATTATGTGTATCGAATTTAAATCCACATAAAATAAGTGGAAATACAAAAATAGATTGTAAAATGGTGATTACACACATTGTATTAGAATATTAATGAAAATGAGTAAGTAATATAACCCCATGAAAATAAATTGGGTTATGATTTTTTTCCACTTGGGTAACTTTAAGTATAAATACCCTTATATGAAATAATTAAAATTAAAACTCAAAATATCATGAAGAATGAATAAACCATGATATTACATGTCAATATGGCATTATGTACACCATATATAAGAAATCATGTGCACAAGAATAAATTATTCCTTAAAGAATGAAAATACCATTAAAAGATCATTAAAATTATTATTGAGGAAAATAATCTTTAAATGTTCCAAAGTGTCCCATAACACTTTGAAACATTTAAATAATAAGAATCATGAAGGAATAACATTAAATTATTGTTTTAAATAACATGAATATAAAATAATTCATGATATAATATATCAAAATAGGCTGTAAATACACCACAAAAAATAATTAAGCGATGAATATGACATTTATCTCACAAATGTAAAAAGTGAGATGAAAACCCCTTACATTGAATTTCCTTTTTGGATGAACACCCTTTAACCTCATGTATAATGATTTTAAACATGTTACCAACTTATAACATAACCATACTCATATTTATAATATCATATATGGAGTAGCCCAGTTCACACAGAACATGGCCCAGAAAAGGATCAGAGCAATAGGAGTAGCAGTCACCAGATGCAGAGCTAACCGGATTGGAAGAATGAGAGGGTATGGAAACCGCCATCGGGACTAGGCACCGTGAAACTTTGTATGGGGAAATGCTAGCCGATCAACAATTCAAGGTGGGGAGCTTAGGAGATCAATGATTCAAGATGCTGGGGAGGGGCAGTTCTAGTGGGTTGGGCCTACGAGTCATGTAATGGGCATGGTATGCCTCTGGGCCTTTGGGTCATGTTTTGAAGGTCATGTTGGGTCTTGTACCTCGGGCCTACGGGTTATGTACGGGTTCCCCTTCAACCCTTAAAAGGGGGATTATCTATAATAAAATAAAAAATAAGGCCTTCGGGCCATTCGGGCTAGTAAATGAATTGTACCGTTCATGGAGACAGTATGCCGTACGTACACATTGACACTACTTTCATTTATTTATAATATTAAAATAATAAAAATTAAATTATATATATGTATATTATAATTATAGTATTATATATATGTCATATATTTTATCTAGGTTTATTAAAACCATCCTTTACACATTTCATGTATAGCATGAACGAATCACATCGCTTTGAGGAGGTGGTAGTCCACATTTCCACAAACGATGTTATCATATTTACAGAAAAGGGAAAGCATAAAGGTATATGTTATATAAGAATTAAATAATAATAAATAAATTATAAATATCATATACATCACATATAAATATATTTTCCATCATAATTACCAACCATGAAAGGTAGTAAAGGAAAAATGAACAATCATTGTTTCGTGAGGCGGTAGTTCGCCGTACACGAACGGTAAGTTCATTACCCATTAGATGGAAGTGCATGTAAGTATAGGTTTAAACCTTATAATAAAAAAATATAAGTAAATTTATGATACTGGTGTTATTATATAAGCATGTAATAAGAATATTTGAGGGGTTGGAGAATGTAAATAAAATAAAGAGCTTGATGAAGGATGTTACCTCTTTTTCGTGTAACTCCATTTGGTTTACACCAAAGGGATTCCATAGATGAATTTATGAACAAGGTTATAATTCTAGGTTTAGGTTAAGGATTTTTAAAATTCATTCGGGTAGATATTGTTCGATACCAAGTGGCTTGATATGTGTGAGGAAGTGGGAGGGGTGATTGCCCTTTTTTAGTGGAGGAGGCGTGATATTCTTGTAAATTTTTTTAAAGGGAATTCCACCCACGTTTTTACTATGAAGAGTGGATAAAATAATGTTAAAAAGTATATAAAAGGTATTACACGGTATAAATATATTAGGAAAATGTATTTTTTACAAGTTTCTAGGTCATTTTCCCCTTAAGTTTAAGGCTTAGTCCCTTATTAAACTATTTTTTCTTTTATTCATTGTAATTAATTTTAATTACTTTCACTAATATTTTTTGTAAAAAATAAGTTGAAATTATTAGACATTATAAATTATTATGATTTCAAATATTTAATCCATTTTCCAAATTCCAATCATAAAAGTGGCATAAATTAATTTAAATTTAATCCAGCAGACGTGATGATAAAGTGGGATTTTAAAGTAAAATGTTCAAAAGTTTGCTATGTTTTTATATTCAATTTCTGAGTGAAATTGATTACAATGAAATAAATGTGATTAATTCATATAAAATGTATCTAATTAAACTTTAAAAACAATACAAAATATAATTTATCCTTATAAATAAATTAGACAAAAAAGCAGTTTTGAATTAAAATTCAGTATTTTTCATTATTCATCAAAAAATAAAACCTCACAGAAAAATACCAAAAATTAACCCCAACCTAATTTTTATGTTTTGATTTAAAAAATTAAGTTTATGTTTTCATATTGAATTTATAAAATTTCAATTTTTTTTATTTAAAATAGTTTCGCAATTAAAAGGCTGTAAAATTGCCTTTTTAGAAAATACAATTTTAAGCACAAAATAGGATTTATTCTTATATTATTAATATCAAATATATTGGATTAATATAAAAAATATTTTATTGAATATATATCACATAAATTTCATTAATATCATTCACTAATTGTAAATAATTTAATTTATTATGATAAAATACCTTTATGAATATAAAAACATTTCCTTTATATTCAATTGGTTTTTATATTAATTTTTAATTAATTGGTATCCCATTAATTAATTTTATATTTTTATAAAACATATATTTTAATAAATTAGTTAACACTATTCATAACCACTAATTTAACAACTATGTTATATCTTATTATATTAAATAATAATGTTTTATTAATATATTGTTGTTCGGTAAAACTCGGTCTTGTGTGTAATGAAATCCATCAAAGAAACTCATTATTGAATGTGACACACACTAACTCAGTATCACGTTCATTTAAATATATATCATATATTTATTTTACCTAAAATAGTAAAAATATTATAATGTCTTGGGATATAATATTCCCTCATGTGCTTGGTGTTGTGTATCATACACGCTAACAAATATAATTTTCTTACTTTAGAATTCAAAAGTGTTATAAAATACATGGTCGAAGTGTCCTGCATACCAGGTATGAAGATCTATTTAGATATATCTAAGAGTTTTCTTAGACTGATTGAAAACACATGTATTAGTAAAGTGATAAAATATCTTAGCATGGAAAACTTTAATAAGGGGTCTTTACTAGTGTTACATGAAATGAATCTTAGAAAGATTAAATATTATTATATAGAGTTAGAAATAATGGAAATGATTTATTATGTATCCTCCATAGGATCTACCATGTATACCATGTTTTTCTCTCAACTTGATGTCTCTTATTCTTTAAGGATAATAAGTATATACCAATCCAATCCTAGTGAGAGTAATTGGATTACTATGAATAATATTCTTATATACTTAATAATGACTATTGATGTATTCTAGGTATTTATAAGAGATCATGAACTTTGTGTAAAGGGTTACACATATACTAGTTTCTAATCCAATAAAGATGATATGCGATCTCAATCTGAATTTATGTTTAGACTAAATAATATAAATATTAATTGGATGTGTTCCTTGAAATCCACTATATATGAAATAATAAAAGAAGTAGAGTACATCACTGCATTTGATGTTGTGAATGAAGATATTTGGATCAAGAAGTTCATTATTGATCTTGGAGTGATTCATAACATTGAGAGAGAAATTGATCTATATTGTGAAAATAAATGAGTTAGTGCTCATTTTAAGGAACCCTAGTCTCACCAAAGGACCAATTACATATTTCTCAAATACCATATCATATGCTGGGTCATTTTAAGGGTCGATGTAAATATTTTTAAGTGGATATAGATAATAATGTATAAAATACATTGACAAAACCATTACAAAAAAATCCAACATGTGGTTCATATAGAATCTATGGGTTTAAGACACATGATATATTGGTTGTAATTTTTGTAAAATGTATCAAGTTATTATAATAAATAAAATATCAAATTATCAATAATTAATTTGTTTTGTAATTTATTTTATATGAACCATCGAATGATAATATCCCCCTCAAAGTATGACTTTGATTTTTCCCTAACTGATGATCATTAAAAATTATTATAGGTTATAATGATATGATAGGGTTAACATGAATAAAATCTCGTATTAATTAAAAAAGGTTGTATATGAGTCAAAAAGAGTTGATTCATAAGGTAATAAGTATAGACTTATTACATGGTTTGACCCACAAAAGTATATCTCATGGAATGTTATAAAGTCATTGATATACTTAAGGGGTATAATTATTATAAATCCATCTTACTCAAGGTTAGTGAGATACCTACCATGAGAACCTTCATACTTTTATACCCTACTTACACTAGTTTTAAAATAAATTAGCTTTTTAGGGGGTGGGTGAGTATGTTTTTAATCATTTCATTTCTTGGAGCACAACCAAGATGATATTTTTCTACTTATATGCAAAGAAAATACATATGATGTTTGATTGAATTAGACTAAGGAAATGAATATAAATGTTTAGTTGAGTCACATAAGATGTGTTCAGATACTTAGATGATGGACATGTGATGTACTCATCTATAAGATGAATGAAATGCGATGTATTCATCCACCTGGTTAGTATTTTTTGAAGAATCAATAAATATGGGTTGTCTATAATAGATTGACATGTTAAATTTATAGTGTTAACTCAATGTCATGGATGACATGATTATATAGGTATACATATGATGTATATGATAAATATCATGATGGATATGTTCATATAGAGATATGAGTATGTTTGATGGAAATAAAACTAGATTATTTAGTAGATAGAGTAGCACTAATTCTTTTCTAGAGGCCTCTTTTTTACTTACATATATGAAATTAGGATTTGATATTTATTGTCAATGCTACTAAGGCTTGTAAGGTCACATAGTTAGGACCTTATAAAAGTATTATGTTTTGGACATGGTTTTTATTATTAAATGGATAGAGTTTGATGAAACTATATCCCAAATGATTTTTGGGTGGATTCAAAATGAGTTATAAATATTTTCATAATGTCCTTATGGGATTTTAGTGAAAACGAGATATTTTTTGATGTGTACTAAAACAATCACCACCATGTTATGGTAATGAATATGATTTTGTGGTTAATAGACACACTGGTTTTAGTATTCATGTGATTCATGTGGATTCCATGTACTTTTCCACTTGGTTTTCATCATTTACAAACAAAAGGGTTGGTTCATTCATGGATAGTGCACCCAAGTCATTAAGTTTTCAATGAATAAACACAAAAAAAGTTGTAAAATTTGAGTTATATGGATGGAACCTAATACATTATGTTATATAAAATGATCTTCATTTAATGAAGAGAATTGAGGTTTCCGATAAAAGGATATGATCATTCTTCAATTGGCTATAACAAAGTGCATGTTATAGTGAAAACTTGTTCAAAATTTAATTAAATCTATTTTCCATTCTTGAATTTCATTCACTGGCTAGTGAAGGTTTTATAACTCTATTGAGTATTCCAGAGTCCTCATGAATCATTCATGGATCAATTGGATGGTGTTCCCCCCTAAAAGTTATGTGGAATTCATCTAAATATCCGCATGATCTCTATCTAGCTAACAATATCAAAGAAAAAGGTTGGAATTTGTTGATATTTGGGGGTTTTAGTTACATCATTTTATTCTTGATTTTTCAAAAATAATTAAACTTTTGTTTCCTTGGAGATAAATATATCTATTTTTGGGCTATCTTAAATTTCTTATGGTCATAATATGATTCAAAAAAACCAATCAATATAAAGAAAACTTTAGAATATATAATTGGTGGAGAGAAAGCATCACCAATAAGAATAAGAAAAAGGAAATCCCAACACCCATCCTTTTTCATCTAATACACTATCAACTCCACACCCCTTCCATCCATATTACACATCCACTATCCACTGATACATACCACTAATCCATATAAATTCACATATCAAAAATATCACTACACTGAACAACCACAATGGTTCAATTTAATTTTAAAAAAAGTTGGTAGAAAGTATTATATAATTTATCAACTATAATTCAATAGTAATTTACATACTAAGATCAAACACACAAAATAATATTAACAAGGTCTGAATGAATTAAATATTTACTTATTTAACTCCAAATAGATTTTTATATTTATCGGATTGAATATATTAAATCATTTATAAAATTTATTTAGAATGTATAATTAAATTTAAACCACACATGAACAACAATAATTATCTAAATGATAACACACAAGTGCCACTAATACATTTTTATGAATTCCCTAAATAAACTCTATTTTATTATTTTTTGGGTCGACAACTATTATTTTATGTTATTTAATAAAGATGAAAAACTCAATACATATTCATTGTTATTTATATCATTCCAACCATTTACAGATCATCAAGAACATGTGATAATATAAGAACCAATAATAATATATGAAAATTAAAATTTTCTAGTAAACATCTAGGAAATAATATCAATAACTTCATGCAATCTTCATCTACCATCCCTTTTCCTAATTTTAGAGTTTTGTTTTTAGATACTTAATTTATCATAGTCAATTCATTCTATATAACCACTAAAAATATGAGTCTTTTAGTGCCACACTTTAAAATAATTGAAAGGATAGAAATTCAGGCCCCCTACTAAGAATTTATTATACTACGAATAGGAAGAAAGGTAGAGGTTGGTATAGTATACGTTGTAGGTACTTGAATAATAATAAGTAGTCTTTCACATCTAGGACTTAAAAGGAATGACCAAAGTGAAGGATATGAATAGATTCACAGGTTCTTGGAGATCTTAAGTTGCCTCTCTATATGTGTAGTATTCAAATATAAAAACAAGGATAAGAAAATATAAGATATAGAGAAGAGAAAATAAATATATATTAAAATATAAATTTACTAGATATTACAAAAATGTATGATATATCTATAAAATCTTATTTACTTCCCATGATTCAATTACAATGAATGAAGAGTGTGAGCCTTACATTAATTCCATCACTTTAAAATATGTGTTTCATCTTAATTACAACCACTATCAAGCTTCCAAGTATTATATATTAATTTATTTATTTATCTTAACATTACAATGATTTAATTATTCAACTCTCATTCATATTCATTTTAAATTACAAAAAATACATCACCTATCTTCCATAAATTTTAGACATCTATTTTCATGATTTAATACATAAAATACAAATTTAATTCACTCAAAAATTTTAATAGTTGGTTGATCATTTAAAAATTTCATGTTTTAAAAATTCAAGAAGCACCAATCCTTTCACCAAAACATGTTTCAAGGAATTTTGGCCATCTATATGTCTTATACAACCATCACTATAGTGTAGAGAAAAACCATTATCCATTTTACCTTTCCATATATGAGACCACAGTGTAGCATCTCCCCTTTCTCTATTTTGATCACCCTAACATGAATTCCCTTACAAATTCAACCACACTCATCCTTAGGTGTTTCCCTTATGTCTTTTTACACAAGTTCACCCCATGGTAAAAACGATTATTATAACACCCAGTAGTGGGTGTTTTGTGGTACCTATTTTTCATAGGGAGTGGCCTCATATGAAAAACCATACACCATGGATGTTTATCTACCTATGGTAAAATATTTACTTTAAAAATGACCAAACCCAACACACCTATCCAAAATGGATAGCTAAATTATTTTACACACATCTTAAGAATCTAAAATGGCTATCACCACACCCACTGTTATGGAATAGTGCAACCTAGGGTGGGAAAAAACTATCTAATAGACTCTAAAACTCCTCTAAACTCCCACTCAATACCTATAATCCATGAAAAAAGGTATGGATTCATAAATATGGTCCCTTACATAGTAAGAACCAGTGAAGGTATGCTTCAGAGACCCGATTTAGGCATTTTTGTTACTTTATTCACTCCATAAATCTTGGGATGTGATGGTGATTGATGTGAGGAATAGAAAAAAAAAGTTAACAAAAAATTCATGGGAGTTAGAGACCTAATATTTAATGAGTATTTTCATCAAAAATATATGTAGGAATCTTCCAATAAAGTAGAAAATGTGAAAGAAATAAGACACATCACTGGAAAGAAAATTCCTTGAAAGGGAAAAGGAAGGAGGAGCCACAATGGGAGTATATAAATGAATTATGATTATTTATATTGAAGTTATTGAAGAAAATTTCAGCTAATAAAAGGAAAAAATTAAATGTGGGAAAAAATATATAAGTTATTCTTTCAGTTTTGGATCTACAAATCCTATATCATTAGATAAAAGTGGATTTCTCATATGTTCCTATCATTTATTGGGGTATTAGATGATATACTATGGATCATTATTACAATCAATATCTAATTAAGGAATTATGAATAATTTTATATCTTGTAGGTATTAAAAGTGCATATTTTTTAATTAAAAGGATCTTGAGAGTGGGTAAAGCAATGTTTTCATCCAAAAAAGGAACCAAAAGAAGTTAGAGTTTATCAATGTGAGACACATCCTAGTGTAATGGAAGAACATAATTTATATTGGAAAACTTGATGATGCTAGTTTCTTTACTATTTCAGATATGGTGTATGGAATACTTTTCATAGCTCTATGGTCATCAGAAGAGGAGTTAAGGAAGATATTCTTTACCTCACAGGTTTACTAGAAGGAGTGATGCATGAAAAATAGTTAAATTCTATAAACTTATGATATTACAATCTATGTCACCTTAGTGAGAATGGGATAAAATTTATGGTTTATAAATGTTTGTTAAAGGATAGGAGAATGGACTATATAATGTGCGAGGATTATATATTTAAAAAGAAATAGAATTTATCCATATGAATTAATGAAAAAATACCAAATTAATGGAGGTTGTAGTGGGTTCACATGAATTTATGAGGGCTAGATTTTGTGAATTCTTATAGAGGATTTATAAGGACCCGACCTTAAACATTACATATTCAAGTAATTTTAAACTAGATTTCACATGATTAAAATTCCAAAGATCATCCAGGTTTAGAGTTTTATAGAATTAGGACTAACTCATACATGGTAAACCCATAAATTAAAATTTTACACATATATAAAGTATCATTTTTTCATAAAATACAAGTCTTTAAAATAAATAATGTTTTCTCTTCATTAAACATATTCATAATTTTTCCCCTAAACCCATACATGTCCCTATTATTCCTTAATCATTGTGAAAAACATTTTAAAACATGGTATGAGAACAAAAGCTTAGTAAGTTACATAAAATAAAGGAAACTATTAGTCCAGTAAAAACCCATAGAAACACTATCTTAAAAACACACATTTTTTACCCCAAAAAAGGAATCATGTTTTAAAAATATCACCATATTACCTTTTAAAATCAAGTGATTTTCATTAAAACTCATAAGAAAGAATATAAGATATAATTAGGTAACTTGGGAAATAATTTTTCATATCACTCTTAAAAATGATGTAACCAATATGGTCAACCTCTAAATATGAAGTACCTAATTCATTTAAGGTTATAACATAACCACCCTTCCTTGGTTTATCATGGAACCACCCATCATTGGTTAATAACATTACCACCCATCCTTAGTTTATCATAGAACCACCCATAATTGGTTTATAAATTAACCAACCTTTATCATAAAAAATTACCATGAACCATAACATCAACATAAATCAAGAAATATTTCATCATAAAATAATCTTTAAAAAAAATAAATTTCCATTTTGAAATCACTTATTTTGAAAAACTGCTTGCGTAAAATGGAATTTTTTTTTATTTTAAAGTAGCCATATAAACATGTAAAGTAAGCTTCAAAATATTAAGGTGACATGAATTTGGTAAATTTAGTTCATGCCATATATGTAAAAAAATATCCCTTTTTGACTTTTGTAAAAAGAAACATTAAAAGAAGTTTTTTAGAGTAACATACCTTATAAATATCATATCATTGAAGTGAGCATTAATAAAATGAGTTGATTATCTGTATCCACTATAAATCCACATAAAATAATTGAAAATAAAACATAATAAAATAAAAATTCATTTCACACATAATCTTAGAAATACATCATCCATGAAGTTGATGTTTAACCCAAAGAATGGAAATTTGGTTAATAATTCAATTACCTCTGGTTCAACATCCATAAAACACATTAAAAACAATTTTATAATGGTTTAAATAATGGTATTAATTTATTAAATAACTATATTTATATTTATAATACCTTAAATGATCATTTTATAACATATCTACACCTGTTCATTAATAATATTTCATTATTTTCAGTGTTTCAGGTGCGTTCATTTCATGGTTTCATGGTCGATTCATTTGTGTATAATTATTGATTTTATTATTAAATGGAAATAATAATCTATAAGTGGAATGGAATGTTATTAATTAACTTACATATTTATAAATGGTCTCATATATCATTTTTTTCTAGAATGAGGATGATTCATTTTATAAAATGTTTTTGATAAATGTTTAGTTTATTTTGGTTGTTTTTTCGATCATTATGTAGTAGTTTAGTTTTATTTATTATTATGTCTATATATTAGTTACAAAACATAAAATAAGTTATACTATACTTATTTAAATCTCATTTTACCAATATATTAGTTTTATGACCAGCCATGAATGCAGTAACAGAAAATGAAAACTCATTATCCATGGAGACGGTTAACCGTCATAATTTGGACAATGGTTTCGTTTCTTTGAATAAGAGGATATAATAAAATGGATGGGTATAAGAAATTTGATTAGAAATATAAAATTATAGTATATAAATGATACTAGTTTTATCATGAATTTATGGATGAAGGAGGTTAGGAGAAGGTATAATAAAAACAAGGAAATTAATAGAGGTGGTTTGAGAAAGTTACCTTTGGAATAACACCTCCTTAATGGACCACTTAAGAACATTTGAATTGATATTTTAGTGTAAAAAAGAGAACTAGGACGTGGGTATAGTGGGTATGATAGGTTTTGGTAGATATTAGGATATATTAAAGTCTTTTTATGAGAAATGGGGTGGTGATGAGTGGTATTTATACTTAGGAGGGGTAATTTTAACTGATTAAATAATGATTATTTTATATTTAAAGCCAGAAACATTTGGTTGGAATTAATTATAGTGAATTAGATTGATAATTAATTTTTTAAGGTATTAATAATTTCAATAAAAATATCAACCAACCATTTAAATTTTTATTTTGTAGGTATTTTATGCTTTTACCTTTTAACTTTAACTTGTTTCATTATTTTACCTATACTATGGTAATTCTTTTTTTACCATAGTAAAATTTTTATGCATAAAAATGAAAATGATTATACAACCTAATTTATACCTTATGATTCTAAATATGGAATCCATTTTACTAAATTAAATTCACATAATTTAAGAAATTACATTTAAAACAAAACCAACAGACGCGATGTAAAAGCGGGTTTTCAAGAAGTGTATTTTTCAAGAAAAATGATGATTTTATATTAACTATATGAATATATATAATTATTTTATGAAACTAATTTATTATTTTATGATATAATATCTATAATTTTCATTTATAACATTCCCTATTAGGTATTGTTTTAATTAATTAAAAAGAAAAAACATTCTGTTCTTTAAAACAATTTTTATAAAAATCTCATTTTAAACCCAAAAATAAACTTATTATAAAATACATATAAATTTGATTAAAAGTAATTTAAATGGATGAAATATAAATAAATAATACTTATGTTACTTTAAATCAAAGTTAAAACATATTGGTTATTTTAAAAATATTAATTTATTGAAAATAAATGACATTTTAAAAAAAATCAGTATTTTTTACTACACACTGAAAAATTAATAATTTCAGAAAATTATCAAAATTTAATCCTAAGATAATTTTGAAATTATGAATCTAAAAATGAAATTATTATTTTTTAAATTAAAATTCTATCATTTTAAAATTAATATTTTAAATATAAATTTATAATAAATGAGTTTAATAAAACTTTTTCTTACTTAAATATTGGAAATTTTATCATCGCGATTTATTAACTTACTAAAAAAGTGGTGATAATTTTTATCATAACATTTTCAGATTCCCATGTTTCTTATTAAACCACATAGTTTCTCCAAAAACCATAACATGCTGAATTACACTATTTTTCAATACTTTCTATCTACGGTCAAGAATCCAAAAAGGTTGTTACTCATAAGAAATGTTCTCTTCCAACTGAACTATTTCAGGGATGAAAACATGATATGAATCTAGCACATACTTTCTTAACATCAAAACATGAAAAACATTGTGGAACTGGGATAAACTTGAAGGAAAATACACTCGGTAGGAAAATTATCCAACCTTTTCCATGATTTAATATGGTCTAATGAACCTTAGACTTAACATTCCCTTATTTCAAAAACACATACCATTTTTTCACGGAGTCATTTAAAAAAACCTGATCACCTACCTCAAATGAAAGATATTTCCTCCTGTTATCGAAAAATATTTTTTTCATGCTTTGAGCTATCCTCATATTTTCTGAATTATTTTTACTTTCTCATCCATTTTCTATACTAATTCTGGTCTCATCAACTTTATTTCACCTACATCATCCCAAAATGCTAGAGTTCAAAACCTCTTTCCATATAATTCCTTAAAAGGTACCATATATATACTATAATGAACACTTTTATTATAAGAAAACTATACTAAAGAAATATGCTGATCCCAAATTCCCTAGTAATCCATTGAATTAGCATGATGTATTTATTCTAAGGTCTAAATTGTTCATTCTGACTGTCCATCATACTGAGGATGAAAAGCTGTATTGAAATTTAATTTAATTCCCAATGAATTCTGAAGGCCTTTCTAAAAATTAGAAGTGAACCTAGGATCACAATCATATACCATAGAGACTATAACTCCTTGTAACATGACTATATCCTTAACATACAAGTAATAAAGTTGATCTAAAGATAGATTATCTCTAATGGGAAAGAAATGTGTATATTTAGTTAGCTGATCAATAATAAACCAAATTGTATTGTCACCACGAGAAATATTTGGTAATACCACTATGAAATACATGGATACATTTTCCCATTTCCAATCTATAACTAGAAAATGATAAAGTATACCATTTAGTAATTTCCATTCTACTTTAACATGTTGAAAATTTAAACATTTCATGGTAATATTGGCAATATCTCTTTTCATTCCATCCTACCAGTAATACATCTGACGGTATCTATATATATTAGTGCTTCTAGGATGAACAAAAAATGGAAAACTAAGAGATTCACATTACAATTATATCTCCATATTAGTATCATAAGGCATACATAATATATTCCAAAAACTAAAAACACACTATTTATTAGCATTAAATTCAGTAAAATTTTCCTTTTTAAACAACTCTATTTTTTTTCTGTATCCCACAATCTTCTTTTCAAGATTTATTAATTATGTATAACAGTGATTATAGCATTGATACCTGAATCAAAATTGAGGAAGTCCCTACGTTCACAAATTATAATCCAAAATTTATCAAGTAATTAACCAAATGACCATGTTCTAAATGTAGCATGGTCAATGATTCTTGATGTTTTCAAATTAAGGAATCAACCACTTTGTTTTATTTTCTAGGATGGTAATTGATTGTGCAATCATAATGGTTAATCGGTTCCATCCATCTTGTCTTCTTCATGTTCAACTTTTTCTGAGTAAATATACACTTTAAAATATTATGATCAATATATATTTCACACTTAGATCAATATAAAATTTTTCCTCTAAGTTTTTAAATCTAAAACCACAGTATATTATTCCAAATCATGTGTAGGATGATTTTGATCATGAGATTTTAATTTCCATGGAGCATTAGTAATTACATGATCATTTTTCATCAAAACATAATAATTTACCTTTAATGAAGCATCATTATAGATAAAAAAATAACCATTTCTCGAGGGTATGAAAAAAACATGAGCATTTACCAATCCAATTTTTAGTTCTAGAAAACAATCATCACATTCTTTTGTCCAAATAAATTTAACCAATTTTTGTGTTAAATTAGTTATTATTCTAGATAATCATGAAATTTTTTCAAAAAAAACTATGGTAATAGCATGTTAATTCAATAAAACTTTGAATCTCAGTAAAATTCAAAGATCTTATCCATTCATCAACTGTTATTGTTTTGGCAGGATCAACAGTAATTCCATATTTACTTATAATGTAACCAAGAAAAGAAATTTGTTGTAACCAAAAACCACATTTTCTAAATTTTCTATATAACTTATTTTATTTAATGGTTTGTAGAACAATCCTTATATGTTTTTCTTGATCCTCAATTTTTTTGAATAAACCAAAATATCATCAATAAAAACAACCATAAACTTATATAAATATCAATGGAAGACTCTATTCATAAGATCTATAAATACAATAGGGGAATTTTTCAAACTAAAGGGAATAAATACAAACTCATAATGCCCATATCTAGTCCGAAATGCAGTCTTTGGAATATAATCCCCCTTTTCTTTCAACCGATGATACCCCAACCTGAGTTCAATCTTTGAAAGGTGCCACACTCCTTAGAGTTGATCAAAAAAATAATTGCTATGAGGAAAATGGTACTTGTTATTAATTGTGATGTTATTAAAAACTCTATAATCAATAAAAAGTCTCATAAAACCATATTTTTTTAAATAAAAGATGATAACCCCATGGTGAAGTGCTATGTTGAATAAAACCTTTATGTAGTAACTCTTGAAATTTATTTTTCAGTTCCAAAAGTTCTACTTGTGTCATTATATTAAGGGGGTTTAAAATAGGCTTAGAATTAGGAAATAATTAAATAGTAAACTCAAATTATTGATCTTGAATAACACTAGGAAATTCATTAGGAAAAACATCCATGTATTCATTCACTAATGGAACAACACTAATTTGAATAGTTCCATTTTTTTCAATGACATATGCTATGTAACTTTCACTACCATTTCTAATAAATTTCTCTATTTCTTGGTAGGTTATTAAAGGTATGAAATTTGTAACTCCCTGATACTTTTTGAAATATATTTTTTCAAATTAATTTAAAATTTTAAATATTTTTCATTTCACGCAGCACTGAATATAACTTCTGTTATATGAAAGCAGTAAGTTTAGTTTGTGTTTCACGCAACACTATGTTAATATTATACTCCATGAAAAACTAATATTATCTTTTAGTACACGAAACACTATGTTTGGATTAGGTTACATATAATTCTGAGTTCTTTTGATAGCTTTCATTACATGTAATAACTATTTTTACCAAACTACAATGTACTATTAATAATAATATTAAAATATTATTATAATTGTTACTTAGCCATTGGAATGGTAGTTATGAATAAGATTAATTAAATTATGAAAATATGGTTTACAAATTTATATAAGAATAATTATTTTATGACCAATTAACTAGAAATGAAAATAAAATCCTTTTGAAAATATAGGATTTTTTTTGCTAGAAAACTATATTTATGAAATTAAACACATTTTACCTCAATAAATTAATTAAACAAAATTTTAATAAATTATTTTAATGATATATATATATATTATATTCATTTAACTATTTAACATTCATTTTATGGGGCTTTTAGAGAAAATATAAGAATAAATATAATTTTACACATAATGATATATATTCTTTCTAAAATATAATTCTACCGACTTTTAATGGAATACATATTTTAAATTTATTTTTTGAAAATTTTATAAATTTTATTTAAAATAATAAATTTCAAATTTTAAAATCGAATATAAAAATTTACTTTGGGTGATTTTTTGTTATTTTTCTGAGAACTTTCATTTTTTGATGAATAGTAAAAAACACTGAATTTTGATAGAAAACTACATTTTCATCTAAATTATTTTTATTGTTAAATTATAGTTTAATTTTTTTAATTATATTTAGATCAATTATACATCTATTAATACAATTTATGTTATCATAATCAATTTCACATTAAAATTGGATATAAAAACATTTCAATCTTTTGAACAATTTCACTTTAAAAACCCATTATCTCGTCCTATTTGTGAGATTAATTTTAAATTAATTTCTACCACTTATGTGTTGGAATTTGAAAAATGGATTCCATATTTAAAATCAGAATAATTTATAATTTATAATAAGTTCAATTTAGTTTTTGACAGAAAATATTAGTGAAAGTGACTAAAATTAATTGTAGTGATTATGGTAAAAACATGATTACTTAGTGGTTAAACATTAAAATTATGGTATAAAAATGGACTAAAATTTTACAACACCATTTTCTATCCATATTTCTAATACAAACCTTCATGGATCAAATTTTGTGTGTTATGTAATCCTCTTGGAAGGTAAAAATGTGGTGAGCCCAAAATTCTTTTAAAAAATGTCTAGTGTGTCCTCTCCCTCCACTTATAAAAGGCCACTCACCCCTCACTTCATAAAAAATCTCAAGACCATTGTATAGAATATAACCTATCAAAATCTCCTCCCCAAATCTATACTATAATCCTATAAGCCTCACTTTGGGCATAAATCAAATCAAGTTAGTTCTTTGGTGAAAACCAAAAGGAATTACCTAAAGAAGAGGTAACATCTTTCAACAAGAAATTTTATTTTATTTCTATATCCACCACTAAATTATTCTTATTCCATGATTATATAATAACCTAATTATCCTCAATAAACTAATATGTTGTTATGTTAAGGGTTCTATCTACACCTATACACACTTTCATCAAATGAGATACACAATCATCGTTCATGTGTACGACAGACTACCACCTCACAAACCAATGTCATTCATTATTACATTACTACTATTAATGGTTGATAATAATGATGGAATTAGTATTTTTATTTTATATATAAGATATTTATGATGTCTTTATTCTTCTGTGATTTTTTATGACACATACCTTCATGATTTCCATTTTGTTGGAATACGATAATTCCGTTTGTGGATGTGTGGAATAACACATTTTCAAAGTGATGTGATTCATTCATAATTTACATGTAATATATTCAGGATGGGTTTAGTAAACATATATGATATTTATTACATAATAATTCTACTAGAATGACAATATATATATATATATATGTTATATTTGGTGTCCTAGAACCAACTGGTTGTACTTTGATTACATGAATATTTAATATATTTAAATATTAAACATATTATTACATATTGTTCACTATTCTACATTACTATAGTGTAATAATGTCCTGGATTATTTTTCACATTAACAAGGTCGTAACAGTTCCCCACTATGATGAGAACCTTGAAGTGATATGAAAATATTCTTAAATATAGTTCTACAGTTGGATGACATAATATAATGGGACACATATTATATAGATCATCAGGTGCGAGTACTCGTAAGCAGATGAGACTTCCTCTCATGAAGTTCAAACTTGGTAATCTTAAAGATAGAAGATTACGAGAATATACCTACCAGTAGGAATTATTCATGTTTTAGTGTCAACAGATATTTCTATATACGAGTGTGTGTAATGATCCTTAAACTTTAATATTATCATTAATAAGTGTGATGACTCACACACTTTGATTTATTGAAGAAAACTATCACAAAGATAGTTGGCAGGAATTAGGGTATATTGGGTGCATCATGAGTGGCATGTTATTAATAGAAAATTCGAGGAAGGATTTGTCTCTTCCATTTATGGAAGTTGATATCTCGACCCTTTGAAATTGAACCGTCACATGAAATTCCATGGCCATGGTGTAACAATGAGTTTATTTCAGGTAGTCAAAGAATAAAGCATCAAGAATAAAGGTTGATGGCACTATTATGAAACCTGCTTAATGAGATATTGAGACAAAGAGATTATATTATATAATGACCATTCATATTTAGATGTCATTATTTTAACTTAAGTTATTTCTCTTGGGTGCCTTGACCCATTTCTAGATAGTACTATGGGACTTTAGGAAAGCCTACCTAATGGCAATGAGAAAGAATCCTAGAGGGCCCCACACTAAGTGTTTTTGGTGGTCTCGGTTAAATTCTATTTGAATTTAATTAATAAATATTATTCTTAAGATAGTGGCATAATTTTATTCAAGTTAAAATGATTTCATAAATTAAATAAATATTTATTCACCAGATTATGGGTAATATATATATATATATATTTATTTGAATATTTAATAAATATTTATTTACTAATTTGTAAATTGAAGGTTTCGGGCGTAGCGGAAGCTCGTGGGTGGATATGCCCACTTGGATTTTTGTCATTAGCAATGATCAATCTAGGATCAATACGACGATAAACGCCAGTCTCCAAAGATCGATTCACAGAAATAAACCAAGAAGAAGAAAGGTCCCGGAACCACAAAATTGGATCATCACAGGTTGATTATAATTAATTTAATTAATTGACAAGAAATATCTTTTGGGTGTTCTTTCTTTGTTGATATTCTTGATCACGTTCTGATGTGATTCGTCGTTGCATCGCAAAAGCCAAGTGTATACTTCCTCTAGCAGTGATCCACATGTGCACCTTGTATCACTAGACGTTGCCAAAGGAGTCTTCGGGTGCTACCTTGGAGAAACCTTTGCTTGCGTTGTCCGCCTTAGATCGTCTTGATCCGATGGAAGGGGATCTCTCTCGGTCTTGAGATTGTTCTTGGAGGAAGAGGTTCTTTCGGCCTTGAAAGAATTATCCAGAATTATTGTGCACAACGATTCTCTTGTAGGAAAAGAGTTGGGGTTGTGAGGATATTTATAACCAGGTTTTAGGTTGTAGAGTTATGACAATAAATAAACACGTTACATGTTTTATTTATTTCATTGACTCTTATTGAAAACCCCCATGTTGAATAATTAATTCCTTGACATTTTCCCATGCTGATTATAATAAATATCATTTAACAAAACAATATTATATCCTCAAAATCCTGACTGGAAAACTACACGACGTGTAATCATTAATACACGACGTGTACTTGTTTTCCATAAAACAACACGACATGTAATCATTAATACGCGGCGTATAATCATTAATACATAGCATGTACTTGTTTTTTTTCATTTCCTTTTGAAAATGAAAACTACACGGTGTGTAATCATTAATACACGATGTGTACTTGTTTTCCATGAAAAACTACATGGCGTGTAATCACTAATAAATGAAATGTATATCTTGTTTTTTATTTCCTTCTTCCTACATCATTAAAACAATTTAGGCTTCCTTGAATAATTATTAAACTACGTATGGGAATAATCTTTATTCTACTTGAGATACTTGGATACACTTAGTGTGTGACCCTCTAGGCCTCTTTTTCGTTGGCATTAGGCGGGCTTGCCTAAAGTTCGAGATTACTGTCTAGCAACAGGTCAAGGCACCCAAGAGAAAGAATTTGACGCCTCATTGACGTGTCACCTCACATGAATGCTTACTATGTAATTTAATCCCTTTGTCTCAATATCTCATCAAGTAGGTTTCATGGCAGTTTCATAAACCTATATGCTCGATCTGTCATTTTTTGACTTCCAGAAATAAACTTGTTGTGTCACCATGGCCATGTAATTTTTTCGACAGTTCTATTTCAATCAAATGTCCTGAGATATCTACTTCCATAAATATGTAAGGGATAAATCCTTCCTAGACTATCCATTAAAAACATGTTATTCGTGATGCCCCCAACGTACCCTACTTCCCGCCAACTGTCTTCATGACAGTTTTCGTCAGCAAATCTAAGTGCGCGAGTCATGACATGAGTTAATGATAATCTTCCAGTCTTAGGACCATTACACATTCTCACAGATAGAAATTTACAATGACACCAAAACATGCGTAATTACTAATGGTGGGTCTATTATCATAATCTCCCATCGTTGAGATTACCAAGTATGAAATTCATGAGAGAGAGTCTCATTTTCTTATGAGTACTCGCACATGACGATATGTATACTATGTGTCCTATCATAGTATGCCATCCAACCATAGAACTTTATTTAAGAATATTGTTATAGCATTTCAAGGTTCTCATCATAGCGGGGATCTGCCATGACCTTATTAATGCAACAAATATTCCAGGACATTATTATATTATAGTCATGCAGAATAATGAAAAATATATAATAAGTGTACATTCATGTAATCAAAGTACAAGAAATTGGTTCTCAGGACACCAACTCTAACAAAATCCCACTTGGACTAGATTCAACTGCCTATGACTTTTGTCTGCTAGACCTCACATGATGATCATGTTTTTACTGAGTCAAGGCTTTAGTCAAGGGGTCCACCACATTTTCTTCCATGGAAATACTGCTCACTGCAACTTCACCTCTCTGAGAAAAATCCCTCAAGAGATGATACTTCTGAATTATGTGCCTTGTCCACTGATATAACCTTGGCTCTTTTGCAAGTGCCACCACTACAGTATTATCACAATAGAGTGTGATATGATCTTTACTGCTAGGTACTACATCCAGCTCTTGGACGAATCTTCGCATCCATATTGCTTCTTTAGCTGCCTCAGAATTTGCGATATACTCAGACTCTGCTGTAGAATCTACAACCACACCTTGCTTTGAGTTCTTCCAGCTCACTACACCTCCATTCAAACTGAAGATGTATCCAGTCTACGACTTCATGTCATCTTGATCAGTCTAGAAACTATCATCTACGTGTCCTCTGATAACTAGTTACTCATCTCCTCCATAAACCAGTAACATATCCTTAGTACACCTCAGATACTTAAGGATAGTCTTGACTGCCATCTAATGGCAGTCTCCTAGATCAGCTTGATATCTGCCTACTGCACTTAATGCGTAAGCAACATCTAGCCTTGTACATAGAATATCATACATTTCTGACCCAATCATAGATGCATAAGGGATACTTTCCATTTTCTCTCTTACCTCATGTGTCTCAGGACACATTTTCTTGGAAAGATGAATGCCATGTGACACTGGCAACACTCCCCTCTTGGACTGTTCCATACTAAATCTCTTCAGTATCTTGTCAATGTATGTACTTTAACTTAGGCCTAGCATTCTCTTGGATATGTCACGATGGATCTTGATTCCAAGAATATATGCTTCCTTTCCCAAGTCTTTAATAGAGAAGCATTTATCCAACCATGCCTTAACTGACTGTAAGACAGGTAATTCGTTTCCAATTAGTAACATGTCATCAACATATACTATTAGGAAAACAACTGCACTTACACTAAACCTTTTGTAGATACAAGGATCACATTCATTCTTAACAAATCCAAATTCTGTTATGGATTCATCAAAATGAATGTTCCATGACCTTAATGCTTTATTTAATCTATAAATGTATTTCTGCAACTTGCATACCTTGTTGGCATCCTTTGGAGTCAAAAATCCTTTAGGTTGTGTCATGTATACATCTTCCTGGAGGTTCCCATTAAGGAATGCTATTTTGACATCCATTTTCCAAATTTCATAGTCATGGTAAGTGGTAATGGCCAATAGAATTCTAATGGATTTTAGCATCACAACCGGTGAAAAAGTTTCATCATAGTCAATTCCTTGATGCTGTCTAAAACCTTTTGCAACCAGTCGTGCCTTATAGGTGCTGACTTGCCCCTCCATGTCTAGTTTCTTCTTGAATACCCATTTATTACTAATAGGCTTTACATCAACTGGAGGATCTACTAAAATCCAGACTTGGTTTTGGTACATGGAATCCATTTCAGAATTCACGGATTCCTGCCACTTGGTAGTGTATGTGCCTTCAACTGCTTCCTTGTAGGTAAGAGGATCATCATTGTTAACCAATAATGAGTCACCATCCTTAGTGACAAGAAAACCATATCTTTCTGGTTCTGTCACCTATCTCATGCTCCTACTCAGTTCTTGTGTCTCTAGAATAGATTGTTATCCCACAGGGCTTTGTGGAATCTATTCTTGTACCAACTCCTGTGTATCTTGAGCCTTGACTTCATCAAAGTCTATCTCGCTCCCACTATCTCTTTTGGATATGTACTCCCTCTAAAAGAATATGGCGTGTATTTCCACTGTAACCTTTTTATCTGAGGGGTTGTATAGGTAATATCCCCTTGTTTCTTTGGGATATCCTATAAAGACACACTTTGTGCCTCGGGGTTCAAGTTTGTTACTTGAAGAGGCCTTAATAAATGCTTCACTACCCCACACATGTAAATTCGATAACATGGATTTGCATCCTCTCCATAACTCATATGAAATACCATTTATCAATTTAGTTGGTACTTGGTTTAGTATGTGTGCTGTTGTTTGTAATGCATATCCCCAAAAGGATAATGGAAGACTCACATGACTCATCATTGATCTCACCATGTCTAATAGGGTGAGGTTCCTCCTTTCACTTACACCATTCCACTAAGGTGTGTAAGGAGAAGTGAGTTGAGATAGAATCCCAAAATCCCATAAGAAATAAATGAATTCCTGATTAAGATATTCTCCTCCTCTTTCTGAGAAGAGTTTCTTAATCTTCTTACCAAGCTAGTTCTCAACTTCATTCTTGTATTCTTTGAACCGATCAAAAGAATCTGACTTATACCTCATTAAGTAAATATATCCATATCTACTAAAATCATCAGAAAAAGTTATGAAGTATGATAACCCACCCCTTTCTTCAACTGAAAATGGTCCACACACATCTATGTGAACTAATTCTATAAGCTCTTTATCCCTTTCACCTTTCCCACTAAATGGGGATTTGGTCATTTTTCCTTGTAGACACGCATTCCATACACCAAGTGGTTTTAGTTTGAAAGAATCTAAATACCCATCTTGATGTAATTTTGTCAAACATTTCTCATTGACATGACCTAGCCAGTGATGCCAAAGTTGGGTGTGCTATGAGTCATGTGAATTAATTTTTTCATCGATTTCCATTACTTGTTTTGTGTAGTCTAACACATAAATTCCATTATATAAATGTGCTCTACCAAAACAAATGCTATCTTTATAAAAGTAGCAACATTCATTTCCAAACTTAAAGATGAATCCATCAATATCTAATTTGGATACTGAAATAATGTTTTTAGTAATAGAAGGAACATAATAACAACCCTTTGACACCAAGATCATTCCAGTTGGCAATGTGAGGTGGTAGTCCCCGATAACTACAACAACAAGTCTGGCTCTGTTGGCTGCTCTTAGATCTACCTCCCCTCGATCAATCTTCTTGAATATACTTGGTTCCTATATTTGGATACATATGTGAGCACCAAAATCTTTATCTAATAACCAATTTGTAGAAACAAATATATTGAATTCGATGAAAAATGCACCTGAAGATTCCCATTTCTTCCTTGGATGGGTGCAGTTTTTCTTCCAGTGGCCCTTCTTGCCACATGCGAAACAAACAACATCCTGTTCTCTTGAATCCCCTTTTATCTTCCTTTTCTTGGAAGGCCTTGAAGAAGCTTTGGGCTTAAAGATTTTCACCTTCCCTTTCCTTTTATTCACCATAAGAAAAAAGGCTTTTCACACTTCATATCATTTTCCACTTGGCGAATAAGGATAAGAAGATCAGATAGAGACTTCTCAATGTTGTTCATGTTGAAATTTATAAAAAAGTTGGAGAAGCTCTGGGGGAGTGATGCAAGAATGAGATCGGTACCCAGTTCTTCAGGGATTTAAACCCTAGAACCTCCAAGCGCTCAATGTAGTCAATGATCTTGACTACATGAGGCCCAGTTGGGGCACCTTCTCCAAGCTTGCTCTGAAATAGAGACTTGGAGATCTCAAACCTTTCCTATCTTTCTCTCTCCTGATATAGACCATGAAGGTGCTCAAGCATGCTGTAGGCATCCATGTCTTCATGAGACTTCATGAGCTCACTAGACATTGATGAAAACATCAAACATTGAACGTTGAGTGTATCACTCAAATTTTGATTATAGACCAGGAAATATTCATCACTCACCCCTGGGGTAAGAGAGTTAGGAAGTGAGGACTCAAGTATGTAAAACTTTCATTCATGGAGTAGGATAACCTGAAGGCGCCTAAAACATTCTTGAAAGTTACTGCCGGTGAGGATGTTGTCTTTATCCATAATTGATCACAGAGAAAATGTGGTTGATGAGTGTGTCATATTGATTCTACAAATTAAAAGAGTATATTTATTAGTACTTTCTTGATTACATTTTATGAGAAATAATAAATTTTATTAAGTCTCCCACTATTTTATCAAGTCCCAATGGCCCTCACCATTGAACTTGGAATGTCCAGTTGCTTTGACATTCTAGTGTAAAGGATCCATATTCCCCTTTGCATAACCCCCAGAAGGGTTGGTCAAGCTATTTGAAGGTATTTAGGTAAGAAGGTCTTTTCTAACTACGAGCTTACAGTTCCTTGATCTGTTGAGTGGACTCCCCAATCCTGAAATCTTGACTTGGATTTCCTCAACACTTGCCTCCATTTTACAACAAGTCTAGCAAGGGCTACTCCTCTTGATGTAAAATGTTTAAGTCAACCCAAAACTTTCATAAGAGCTTCCCTTATAAAAGTAAGTGTCCCAAAAAGGGTTGGTCAAACACATAGTTTTATTGAGTCTTTCCCTTAATCAAGCAATGGAAGGCTTGGTCTGACTTAATATGGTATTTAAGGAATTTTATTCTTTATGCATAGTTTTTCATTATCACATGCTTGTTAATATTATGTGATGCTTGCTTAAGTGATTAACCATGTTCTAATAATGTTTACGCATAGTCCATTTTTTATTTTATTCCATCTTTTCATGCTTGTTTATTTCATTAATTATGTGATCACAAAAACACATACATAATAAATAAACCATGAAATCAGAAAAAAATAAAATAAGATGGAATGATCATGAGCTTCTATTGGTTAGCTTATCTCGAGGTTTTGATAAGCTAACCCTGACCTAGGTAAAAATACCTTGAACTGATGGTTCATGTTTTGTAGCTCCCACCTATCCACCTTTGCATCTTCTTGGGTTGGTTTCGCCTCATCTTCGGATTTTGAACCATCTCCACTAGTTTGGGAGATCCTACATTACATGGGGTTTACATTAAAGAAACCATGGGAATGTAGGCCCTACATTTTATTAGAATAAGGTTCATATGCCAAAGAATTTAAATTAAACAAATTTAAAGAAACCATACACACATACAAAGGGTCTTTGGTCTAGATCATGATCATCCATAGCATGCAACGACATTTATGCATATTTAGCATTCAAGTTCTTTTCATCATTCTATTTATTCAAGATAAGTCACGCTTGAATTAAATTAATTATGATCTTATAAATAATCAATTCTTTATCTTAAATTCCTTTATGAATTTCCTTGAGATTCTTTTCATCCATATTCCTTGTACAGGTCTTTGTACTTTTTGAGGAAACCTTGTGAAATTCCATTTCTGGAAAGTACACAGCGTGTAGGATATATTACACAGTGTGTATTTTTCACCCTTTATCCAAAGTACACGCCGAGGGCTTTGGCGTGTTTTCTATACTTTGGAAATTTTGGAGTACATGGTATGTAGATTAATCTAAAACGGCGTGTACTTCCTTGTTACGTGGTTACCGGCCTGGCAATCCCATGTATGTGGAACATGGCTTCTCCTTGTACACGATTTAACCTGGACCAGATCGGACTACATGACGTGTTGATTCAACATAAACGCCATGTATTCCAGTTTCCATGCGCCGTTCAATTATGGTCAACACGGTGTAATAAAACTCAGGTATACTCAATTCACATGGTTTGGTGGACCAATACCAGTTCATTGAACCTAAGTACACGGAATGTAGTTTTCACTACATGCAATGTATTCTTGTGTTATACGGACAGAAAGAGCGACTCCTTTGTATGATTTCCTCATTTTTAATTTAATCAAAATTAAAATTAAAATGTTTTTTTGTGATGTGAATCGAGAAACAAAGGAGGAAGAATAGATCTTGTTCATTCAGTTTTATAGAACGATTTATCTTGAATTGAATCAAATATAAATGCGTAAATTATCGAAGAAAATTAAATAACTATAATCAATGATGTAACCTCCCTATGATACCAATTTAAGGTTTCGGGCATAGTGGAAGCTCGTGGGTGGATATGACCACTTGGAATTTTTTCATTAGCAATGATCAATCCGAGATCAATACAATGATAAATACCAGTCTCCATGGATCGATTCACAGAAATAGAGAAAGAAGAAGAAAGGTCCCAGAACCACAAAAGTTGATCGTCACAGGTTGATTATAATTAATTTAATTAATTTACAAGAAGTAACTTTTGGGTGTTCTTTCTTCATTGATATTCTTGATCACATTCCGATGTGACTCGTTATTTCATCACAGAAGCCAAGTTTAGACTTCCTCTAGCGGTGATCCACACGTGAACCTCATATCTCTGGACGTTTCCAAAGGAGTCTCTAGGTGCTAGAATGGAGAAACCTTTGCTTGCGTTGTTCACCTTAGATCATCTTGATCTGATGGAAGAGGATCTCTCTCAGTCTTGAGAGCGTTCTTAGAGGAAGAGGTTCTTTCAGCCTTGAAAGAATTCTCCAGAATTGTTGTGCACAACAATTCTCTTGTAGGAAAAGAGTTGGGGTTGTGAGGATATTTATAATCAGGTTTGAGATTGTAGAGTTATGACAATAAATAAACGCATTAAGTGTTTTATTTATTTCATTTACTCTTATTGAAAACCCCCATGAATAATAATTAATTCTTTGACATGATCCCACACTGATTATAATAAATATAATTTAATAAAACAATATTATATCCTCAAAATCCCAACAGGAAAACTACACAGCTTATAATCATTAATACAGGGTGTGTACTTGTTTTCGATAAAACTACACGGCGTGTAATCATTAATGCATGACGTGTACTTGTTTTTTTTCATTTCCTTTCCAAAATAAAAACTAAACAGTGTGTAGTCATTAATACACGGTGTGTACTTATTTTCCATAAAAAACTACACGGTGTGTAATCATTAATACACGATGTGTGATCATTAATATATGGTGTGTAATGATCCTTAAACTTTAAGATTATCATTAATAAGTGTGGCGACTCGTGCACTTTGATTTACTAAAGAAAACCGTCACATAGATATTTGGTGGGAATTAGGGTATATTGGGTGTATCACAAGTGGCATGTTATTAATGGATAATTTGAGGAAGGATTTGTCTCTTCCATTTATGGAAGTTGATATCTCAACCCTTTGATTGAAATTGAACCATCATACAAAATTCCATGGCCATGGTGTAACAACGAGTTTATTTCAGGTAGTCAAAAAATGATGTATCAAGAATAAAGGTTGATGACACTATCATGAATCCAGCTTGATGAGATATTGAGACAAAGGGATTATATTACACAGTGACCATTCATATGTAGATGTCATTGTTTTAACTTAAGTTCTTTCTCTTGAGTGCCTTGACCCGTTGTTAGGCAGTACTCTGGGACTTTAGGCAAGCCCACCTAATAGAAATGAGAAAAAATCCTAGAGGGTCACACACTAAGTGTTTTTGGTGGTCTCGGTTAAATTCTATTTGAGTTTAATTAATAAATATTATTCTCAAGATAGTGGAATAATTTTATTCAAGTTAAAATTATTGCATAAATTAAATAAATATTTATTCACTGGATTGTGGGTAAAATATATATTTTTATTTATTTGAATATTTAATAAATATTTATTTACTAATTTTTAAATAAAATATTTATTTAAGAGAATAAATTATTTATTTGAGTGTTCAATAAATGGAATTGGAGTTCGAGCATACCAAGGCTAATCAAGTAGTAAAATAATTATTTGTAAGATGGTGAATAATTATTTAAATAGTTGGCACAAATTAAATTAATAATAATGTTGCTATTATTTTGTGACGTGGAATTTTATTTATTTCATTCTGCACAAATTGTCACACCATAAATAATTATGCGGTATTATTATTAAAATCATGGGTTTTCTTTAAGGTTATGAATGTATTTAGTTTCTATTACACAATTAAATTTTGTAACTAAAGCCCCATGTCAATAAATAGACATGTATGTCTATTGTGCAATGTACCAAACTGCACACCCTTTGAATTGATAATTTTTGAGCTAAAAAATTTCTCTCTCTAATCCTCTTCCCACCCCTCTCAAGAATGAGAGATTTTCTTCAAGGATGAAGAACAAGTGATCAATAAAGATTGACATAAGACACCCGCTTCACTGCGCTAGCACCTGGAGAATGAGAGGTGTCGATCAGAGGCTATCAGATCACATGTGGATTACCGCTAGAGGTATTCTAGTTTGGATCCTCGCAAGCACAATAAGATAATCTAGAAGGGTCATTCTGGACAATCAAAAACATCAAAAAAGAAAATACCAAAGATCCAGGTATTATTTTCTTTATGAAATTAATTAAATTAATTATAAACATGATGTGAAAGATCCTATCCAAAGGTTTCGAGCCTCTTCCTTATTTATCTAAATATTTGATTCTATTCCATGGAGACTAGAATTCATCATCGTATTGATCCCAAAATAATCATTGATCATGGTAAAAATTAAAGTTGCGGGCCGACCCAGCTGCGCTTCCACTGTGCCAAGAAACTACAAGTGGTATCAGAGGGAGGTTACATCATAGTTTATAATTATTTTAAAAATTCGTTAATGATTTATAGTTTAATAATTTAGTTTGTCAATTCAAGTTAATCGTTCTATAAATCTAAATCTCAAGATCTATTCCTCCTCTTTTATTTCTCATTCACCTTACAAAAACAATATTTTATTTTAATTTTTATTAAAATAAAATAGAGGATCTCATCCAGAGGTGCCAAAGGTTCCTGGCCATAAAAAACCAGAATACATGGCGTGCAGTTAGATTCACATGCTATGTATCAAGGTTCAATGCATTGGGACTGGTCCGCCAAACCAAGTAGTGTCATTGGATTTTTTTAAGTCTTAAGGACTTCATGTGTTGACCAAGAATAGATGGCGCACGATTTCCAAATTACATGCTGTGTGGCCCACTAGACACAACATGTAGTCCCTTCAGGTTAGGGTTAGACTATGTACCCCATACACGGTTTGCCCGACTGGAGACTGCGTAATGTGGATACTACACGACATGTGGCCCACTGAACATGCTGTGTACTCTGAGAATTTCTGGAGTACATATACACACCTTATCCTTGGGCGCGTACTTCGAATGGATGATGATTGATAGTACATATTGTGTAGTAGGAACTACACGTCGTGTACTCATCAAAATTATAAAGATTTATTAAAATCTATTATTATATTATAAAAACCCATGAGACATGTACCATGGTGCATGCTTAAAGCTGGGGCACAACATGTGATATGTGTTATATATATATGTGTTCAATTTAACATCTACATAATATTCATTCTTACTCATTGGGTAGTTATGAATGGGAATTTACCAGGTTTCCTTCAATGTACAAGTTACATACAAAGATAATTTTAAATGAATTTATTTGTTTAAAATTATGATGGACGAGAATCTCAAGGAAATTCAGAAAAAGGGTTTTAGATAAAAGGGTTGATTAATTAAAGATGATAATTAATTGATTCGAGTGTGATTTATCTTAAACAAGAATGATTAAAGAATTTAATTCTAGTTTTATTAAATTCATAACTCATTGCATGTATATAGGTGATCATGAGCTAGACCAAGACCTTTGCATGTTATTGGTTTCCTTATTTATCTATTAAATTAATTGTTGTCCTGTGAGCCATCTCTCTTCATTAATATGTAGGCCATGCGTGCGCATGGTTTATTTTATGAAAACCCCCCATTTTTACCCCTCACCTAAGTGTGAGTTTAAAATCATATGTAATGGATGGAACTCCCAAGCTAGTAGAGACAGTTCAAGCTGGATCTGAGATGAAACCAATCCTAGGAGATACAGAGGTGGACAGGTGGAAAGATGTAAACACAAACCCAAAAGGTTCAAGGTGTTTCTCCCCTAGGCCAGGGTTAGTTTATCAACCTCTAGATAAACTAACCATTAAAAAATCTCATGATCATTCCCTTTGCTTTATTTTATTTCTTTCAGTTGCATGGTTTATCATTATGGATGTGTTTTCGCGGTCACATAATCAATGGATTAAACAAGCTTACAATATGGAACTAAAATAAACCAGGATTATGCATAAATATTATCAATACAGGGTTAATCACTTAAGTAATTTACAATTAATATTAACAAGCATGTGATAATGATAATAAGAAATTAATTCATAAGAGATAAAATCACTCAAATATTGGAGGCAAGATTTTAGGAAATCTAAAGTTAGGATTTTAGGATTAGGGAGTCCAATCAACAGATCAAGGAGCTCTAAGCCCGTAGTAGGCAAATACCTGCCTACCTAAATACCTTCAAATATCTTGACCAACCCTTTTTAGGGTTATGTGAAGGTGAATATGGATCCTTTCTACAAGAATATCATGGCAATTAGACATTATGTGTTCAATGGTGAGGGCCATTGGGACTTGATAAAATAGTGGGAGACTTAAAAAAAATTAATTTATTATTTATCATAAAATGTAATCAAGAAAGTACTAATGATCTGATTTTTTAATTTTAGAGTAAAAATTACAAGATATTTAACCACACTATACCTATGATCAATTCTAGATAAAGAAAACATCCTCACTGGCAGTAACTTCCAGGAATGGTTTAGACACCTTCGGGTTATCCTACGCCATGAACGGAAGTCTTACGTGTTGGAGTCAAAATTACCTTATCCGACTACCAAAGAGGTGAGTGATTAGGATTTCTTGGTCCATGAGAAACATATGAATTATGAAGTCAATGTTCAATGTTTGATACTATCATCAATGTCTAGTGATCTCATTAAGTCTCACGAAAACATGGATGCATATAGCATGATCGAGCACCTCCATAGTCTTTACCAGGAGAGATTAAGACAAGAAAGGTTTGAGATATCCAAGGAACTCTTTCAGAGTAAGCTTGGAGAGGGTTCCCTAGCTGGGCCTCATTTAGTCAAGCTCATTAGCTACATTGAGTTCCTGGAGGTTCTAGGGTTTAAAATCAATGAAGAACTGGGCTCCAATCTCATTATCTCATCACTCTCTCAGAGATTCTTCATCTTTGTTTTTAATTTTAATATAAACAACATTGAGAAGTCTCTATCTGATCTTCTTATAATCATTCACCAAGTGGATAAATATGTGAAGCATGACAAGCATTATTTCTTTATGATGAATAAGAGGAAAGGGAAGGCAATGATATTTAAGCCCAAAGTTTCTTTACGCCTTTCCAAGAAAAGGAATATCAAAGGGGGGGCAAGGGAACATGAAGTTGTTTGTTTTTAATGTGGAAGGAAGGGCCACTAGAAGAAGAACTTACCCCACCCTAAGAAGCAAGGGGAAGCTTCAAGTGCATTTTTATCAAATGTAATCTATCTATTTCTAAAAATTGGGTATTAAATACAACTTGTGGTGATCACATATCTATCCAAATATAGGAACCAAGTTGATTTAGGAAGATTGAATGAGGGGAGGTAGATCTATGAGTAGCCAATGGAGCCAGACCCACTGCTCTATCTGTTGAGGACTACCACCTCACATTTCCAACTGGGATGATCTTTGTGTTAAAGGGTTGTTATTATGTTCCGTCTCTTGCTAAAACATTATTTTTGTATCCAGATTAGATATATATGGATTTTTTTTAAAGTTTAGAAATGAATGTCAATTCTTTTACAAAGATATAAATTGTTTTGGTAGGTCACATTTATACAATGGTCTTTATGTGTTGGATTACACAAACCAATTAATGGAAATTGATAATAAATATACTTTACATGACTCATACCACAACCAAATTTGGCATCACCAGATAGGTCATGTAAATGAGAAACACTTTACAAAGTTACATCAAGATGGATATTTAGATTATTTCTAACTAAAAACACTTGGTGTATGTCATGAATTCTTACAAGGAAAAATGATCAAAGCCCCATTTAGTGGGAAAGGTGAAAGGGATAAAGAGCTTCTTGAATTAGTTCATACCAATGTGTGTAGACCATTTACAATTGAAGCAAGAGGAGGGTACTCATACTTCATAACTTTTACTAATTATTTTAGTAGATATGGATATATCTACTTAATGAGGTATAAGTCAGATTCTTTTTATAAGTTCAAAGAATACAAGAATTATGTTGAGAACCATATTGGTAAGAAGATTAAGAAACTACCTCAGAATGAGGTGGAGAATATCTTAATCAAGTCTTCATTGATTACTTACGAGAGTTTTGGATCCTATCCCAAATCACTCCTCCTTACACACCCCAATGGAATGGTGTGAGTGAAAGGAGGAAACACACCTTGTTGGACATGGTGAGATCAATGATGAGTCATGCGAGTCTTCCATTATCCTTTTGGGGATATGTGTTACAAATAGTGGTGCACATACTAAACCAAGTACCAACTAAATCAATAAATGGTATTCCATACATGTTCTGGAGTGTAAAGAAATCCATGTTATCGAATTTACATGTGTGGGTAAGTGATGCGTTTGTTAAGGACTCTTCAGGTAACAAACTTGCACCCTGAGGCACAAAGTGTACCTTTATTGAATACCCCAAGGAAACAAGGGGATATTACCTATAAATCCCCTAAGAAAAAAGGTTATAGTGGAAAAAAATCCATATTCCTTTAGAGGGAGAACATCTACAAAAGAGATAGTGAGAGAAATATAGACTTTGATCAAGTAGAGGCTTAAGGTACACAATAGTTGGTATAGGAACATATTCCACAAAGCCGCATGGAAGAAAGAACTATTCTAGAGACATAAGAACTACGTAGAAGTACAAGAGAGGTTAGAGAAATAGAATGGTACAATTTTCTAGTTACTGAGGATGGTGGCTCATTATTAGTTAATAATGTTGATCCTATAACCTACAAGGAAGCTGTAAGTGGAAAAGATGTTGCCAAGTGGCAAGAAGCCATGAATTATGAAATGGATTCCATGTACCAAAACCAAGTCTAGATTTTGGTATATCCTCTAGTTGATGTAAAGCCTCTTGGTTGCAAGTGGGTATTTAAGAAGAAACTAAACATAGAATGACAAGTCAGTACCTATAAGGCATGACTGGTTGTGAAAGGGTTCAAGCAGCATCAAGGCATTGACTATGACAAAACCTTTTCACCTGTTGCAATGATAAAATCCATTAGAATTCTATTGGACACTGTCTCTTACCATGACTATGAGATTTGGAGAATGGATTTCAAAACATCCTTCTTTAACAGGAACCTTCAAAATATGTCTACATGACACAAACTGTAGGGTTTAGAACTCCAAAGGATTCCAATAAGGTATGTAAGTTTCATAAATCCATTTATGGATTAAAGAAAGAATCCAAGTCATGGAACATTCATTTTGATGAATCTATAACAAAATTTTGTTTTATTAAGAACGAATGTGAGCCTTGTGTCTAAAAATGGTTTAGTGGGAGTGTAGTCATTTTCTTAAGAGTATATGTTGATGACATATTACTTATTGTAAAGGTGATACCAGTATTATAGTTTGTTAAGGAATGGTTAAATCAATTATTCTCCATGAAGGACTTGGGTGAGGCAACATATATTTTTAGGATCAAGATTCATTTTGATAGATCCAAGAGATTTCTGTACCATAGTCAAAGTACATACATTGATAAGATACCGAAGAGATTCAGTACAGAACAATCCAAGAGGGGATTGTTTCTATCATCACATGGAATTCATATTTCCAAGAAAATGTATCCTCAGACACACGAGGAAATAAATATAATGACAAGGACTCCATACGCATTAGCTATTAGGTCAGTCATGTATACCATGCTATATAATAGGCTAGATGTTGCCTATGCATTGAGTGTGGTATGAAGATATCAAGATGACCCTGGTGGCTACCATTGGATGGAAGTCAAGACTATCCTAAAGTATCTGAGGAATACTAAGGATATGTTCTTAGTTTATGGAGGAGATTAGGAACTAGTAATTAGAGGATATGCAGATGCTAGTTTCTAGAATGATTAAGATGACATGAAGTTGAAAATGGGATAAATATTCAACTTGAATGGAGGTGTAGTGAACTAGAAGAGCTCAAAGAAGAGTGTGGTCATAGATTCTATAGTAGAGCCCGAGTATATCGCAGCTTCTGAGGCAACTAAAGAAGCAGTTTGGATGAAAAGATCTATCCAGAAGCTGGATGTGATAACTTTTAGTAAAGATCTCATCACACTGTACTGCGATAATACTACAGCGGTGACTCTCACAAAAGATCCAAGGTCACATCAGTGGAAGAATCACATACTTTGAAAGTATCATCTCTTGTAGGATTTTTATTATAGAGGTGAAGTTGCAGTGATTAGTATTTCCATATAACACAATATGGAGGACACCTTGACTAAATCCTCGACTCAGTAGAAACATGATCATCATGTGAGGTCTAGCAGACTGAAATTCATAGGAAGTTGGCTCTAGTCCTAGTGGGAGTTTGTAAGAGTTTGTGTCTTAGAACCAACTGAATATAATTTAATTACATGAATATTTAATATATTTAAATATTAAACATATTATTACATATTGTTCATTGTTTTTCATTACTATAGTGTAATAATGTCCTGGAGTATTTTTCTCATTGATAAGGTCATAGTAGTTCCCCTCTATGATGATAACCTTGAAGTGCTATGAAAATATTCTTAAATATAGTTTTATGGTTGGATGAAATACTATAATGGGACACATATTATATAGATCATCAGGTGAAAGTACTCGTAAGAATATGAGACTTCCTATCATGAAGTTCGAACTTGGTAATTTCCAAGATAGGAGATTATGAGAATAGACCCGCCAGTAGGAATTCCTCATGTTTTGGTTTCATTAGATATTCCTATCTGTGATTGTGTGCAATTATCCTTAGAGTTTAAGATTATCATTAATAAGTTTCACGACTCGTGCACTTTGATTTACTGATGAAAACTGTCACGCATACAGTTGATGGGAATTAGGGTATGTTGGGTGCATCATGAGTGGCATGTTATTAATGGATAATTTGAGGAAGGATTTTTACCTTCCATTTATAGAAGTTGATATCTAATCCATTTGATTTAAATAGAACCGTCGTGCAAAATTTCATGGACATGGTGTAATGATGATTTTATTTCAAGTAGTCAAAGAACAACGTATCAAGAATAAAGGTTGATGACACTATCATGAAACCAGTTTGATGAGATATTGAGATAAAGGGATTATATTACATAATGAGTATTCGTATGTGGATGTTGTTTTTGCAACTTTAAGCTCTTTGTCTTGGGTTCCTTGACCTATTTCTAGACAGTAATCTTGGAAATTAGGCAAGCACGCCTAATGCCAATGATAAAGAATCATAGAGGGTAACACACTAAGTGTTTTTGGTGGTCTCGGTTAAATTCTATTTGAATTTAATTAATAAATGTTATTATCAAGACAATGGAATAATTTTATTCAAGTTAAAATGATTATATAAATTAAATAAATATTTATTCACCGGATTGTGGGTAAAATATATTTATTTATTTTATTGAACATTTAATAAATATTTATTTACTAGTTTGTAAATAAAATATTTATTTAAGATAATAAATTATTTATTTATTTATTTAGGTGTTCAATAAATGGAAGTGGGGTTTGAGATGACCAAGGCTGGTTCGGTAGTAAAATAATTATTTTCAAGATGGTGAATAATTATTTAACTAGTTGGAAAAAATTAAAATAATAATAATGCTGCTCTTATTTTGTGATGTGGAATTTTATTTATTCTATTTTTCCCAAGTTGGTGCACCATAAATAATAAAGATGTATTACTATTTAAATCATGTGTTTTATCTAAGGTTATGAATGTATTTAATTGCTATTATGCAATTAAATATTGTAACTGAAGCCCCATGTCAATAATTATACATGTACGTCTATTATACCATGTACCAAACTGCACACCCGATGAATTGATAATTACTGAGCTAAACAATTTCACTCTCGAATCCTCTTCTCGCCTCTCTCAAGAATGAGATATGTTATTCAAGGATGAAGAAAAAATGATCAAGAAAAACCGACATAAGACACTCACTTCTCCATGCTTGCACTCGGATAATGAGAGGTGTCTAACAGAGGCCATTGGAGCACATGTGGATCACCGCTAAAGGGATTCTAGTTTAGATCATCGCAAGCTCAACGAAATAATTCGGAAGGGTCATTACGGAAAATAAAAACATTAATGAAGAAAATACCGAAGATCCGAATATTCTTTTATTTATGAAATTAATTAAATTAATTATAAACATGATGTGAAAGATCCTCTCTAAAGGTTTCAGGCCTCTTCCTTCTTTATCTAAATCTTCAATTCTATTCCATGGAGACTGGAATTCATTGTCATATTGATCCCAGAATAATCATTGATCATAGTAAAAATTAAATTTTGGTGTCGGTCCAACCATGTTTCCACTGCACCTAGAAACTAAAATATTTATATACATATATGTCATTTAATTTTTTTATTTCAATATGATAAGAAAATGGAAACAATGTTCATGCGTACGTACAACCTACCATCTCCATGAACGGTGTATTCCATTTCATATTTCTACAGTTTATATATTATTATAAATAATCAAATACTAAATATACATGATATTTATATCATTTTTTACATTCATTAAATAAGTAAATAATGATCTAAGTAAGAGGATCAATAATAGAATGTCAAAACATATAAAAAAAGTAAACCGATTATTACCTGAATCATAACTTTAGCATGAAATTATTAATAAATGGTTAATATAATGTTATAATAAAATAATATATGGTATGATATATAAAAATATGGTTCTTTTTGATATGTATAATAAACTTATATTTATTATATAGTAGGTTTGAATGTGTATGAAGAAATTCAAGACTTAAGGTAAGGGAATTTCATCTCACTTTTTATATCCATGAGATATATTCCATATTCACCAATAATTTATTTTATGTGGTATATATACAACCCTATGACATGTTATTTCATGAATTTAATTTATTTCATGATATTAAAATTTTAAATTGATGTTATTATTTTAGGTATTTCATGATTCAAAAGTCTCTTTAGAAAGGGGATTTCTAGTCTCACTTTTATTTCTGTGAGACTTATTCCTTATTCACCACTCATTTATTTTTTGTAGAGTATATACTACCCATGAATGTATTATATTATTCTTATCCTTAAATTTATGGGTATTTACATATCCATTTTATGATCTCTATTTCATGGGGTATATAGTTTAAAATTTACCGAATCGTTAAAGTTATTTTTTCTCAATTTTCCTTCTTTAAGTCACATGTTATATTATGCACTTATATTCCTTTATGAGGTGTATATAATACCCTTTGAAATTTTATATGATGAATATAATTCATTTCATGATAATTTAATCTCCATTTAATTCCATTATATCATGGGTATTATGATTCAAAGTTACCAAATTGGTACGAGTTTATTGCTAAAATCTCATCATTTATTGGCATTATTTATGATTAGTGTTCCATTGATGAAATATTATGATCCATATCTCAAGAACTCTCATAAAGTTTCTTATCCTTTTTTTATTCCTGATATATTCTTGTATTGGTCCCATTTTTCACTCTTTGATACTTAATATAATTAATAAAATGTTTTTTAAAAAATCAAACTATATTTCTCTTCGGTCAAAAATCTGTTTTATTCAAAAACCATGTTTTCTAAAAATGTTTTCAAAAATGTTTTTAAATGATATTTCAAGGTTCTTTCAAATTAAACTATTTCAATGACTTCAAATGCTTACTTTATATGTTTTCAAATTTATTTTCATAGAAAAAGGTTTTCAAAATGTTTTGTATTTTAAAAAGTGTTTTTCAAATATTCCTTCATAAATTTTCAAGTTTATTTTAAAATAAAAATGTTTTAAGATGTTTTATGATTATTTTTTTTCAAATATAAAAGGTTATTTTCCTTAAGAAAAGTTTTAAATGATTTTTTATGCTTACTTTTTATGTTTTCAATGTGGTTTTCAAAGAAAAGGATTTTTTTTATGTTTTAAAAAGTGATTTTAAAAGAAAGGTTATTTTTATTAAGAAATGTTCTAATTGATATTTTAAAATCATTCTCTATATAAGATGACATAATTTTATATAGTTTATGCTTTAATAGGGATATAATCCAAGGACACCATTATCATTATTTCTTGAATGGTTTATGTTTATGATGATAAGTTGTTTATGAAACTTGTTTCTATTTCATGTTTTATACCATGATAAAATGATTATGAATCCTGCTTATTTTCATGGGTACTTCTTTGATGAAATGATCATGAATCCTATCTCTTTTACATAGATTATGATAGGATGAAATTTTTATGATACCAATTTCATTTTATGGGTTATGATATGATGAATTCTTATGATCTTGTGGAACACATATGTATGATTTAATTATGTGATGGGTGAGAGATATATCTCACTATAATTCATTGGGTAAAGACTTATATCTCATGAGATAAATATGGATGGAATAAGGAGTGAACTTAGTTCAATATGATAGGTTTGGAATGAGGAGTGAACTCATTTTAGTAATACAGGTTTGGAACAAGTAGTGAACTCTGTTTAACAATATAGGGCTAGAATGGGAAGTGAGCCCAGTTCAATAATACAGGCATGGAACAAGAAGTGAACCCGATTCAGTAATATAAGGATGAAATGGTAAGTGAAACTTTTTCAGTAATATAAGGTTGGAATAGGGAGTGAAACTGGTTAAATAAAAGACTTTTTCTACTAAAATGGTCTTGAAAATGAACCATGACTACTAATATGGTTTGGGGAGTGAACCCATTCCACTAATATGACCTTGGTAGTATGAATTTACTAATAGGGAAATCTTTTTATACGTTTATGTGTCAACTAAAATTTTGTTTCTTATTCCTATGTTATGATTTCATGGATTATTCTCTTGATTACCTTATGATTTATGTCTTATTAAATGCCAATATTTATGCCATGACTCATGTATATGATCTTTTATATATAGGTTATGATCTTAAAATGTTATTTTAATGTTATCATACCCTTATATTCATGTTATGTTTATGTATCTTACTTGTTTACCCTTACTGATCATCTGAGATCACCCTTTATTATGTTTCCTTTCCCTGGATTATTAAGAAAATATTTAAGTAGGAGTACTAAAGGAGAAGATCTTTATGGGAGACTTTGGAGATATTTCACTAGGTTAGAAGATATTCTAATCCAAGTTTCCAAAGGAACTAAACTATTATTGTCCTTAGGCATATATTTTTAAAATATGATGAATATTCATCTAAAATGATGTAATATCCATGTATGTTAATCCTAGGTTGATATAGTTATTATCAAAGGAAAGTTTTAGTAAATATTTGGAAAATAGGATGAGAAAACTTTTATGATACCACTAGGGATATTTATAAGGATATGCCTTGGAATGTATCTAAGGATAAGCCTAATATATTATAGATTTAAAAGTATGTGTCATGATTTAGGCATCCTATAAGTAATGTTTCATGATTATGTGGTTTTATTCCATGATAAGTGATGCTCACACTATGCTTTCTAGTCTTAGTCAATATATGGAACTAGAAGAAACTAGGTTAACATTAAATGTTTAAAAAGTATGTGCATTATAAAAATTGATTCCCTAAGTAGAAATATCATGAAGAGAATCAGGAAGGTGGTACGAGTATTGGTTATACTAATGAAGATAAAGATACCAAAAATGACATGTGAAAGGTATGGAATGTTATAACAATATTGTTCACATTAAATTCAATAATCATGATTAGATTGAGGTTGAGGAACTTTAATTTAAGATTTATATTTCATATTCTAGAAAAGGGGTATTAAGGAATAATATGATGAAGCATGTGTAATATTTTTATAATAATGTTGGATGATTGAAGTGTATATGTTTCGGAATTAAAATATTATGTTATATGAATCATGAAGTATATAAGGATTGTTTGTATGATTTTTTCTTTAAGTATTTTCAATAATGTGTTAAATGATACTGATTAACTTGAAAATTTATTTAATGACAAGGTTACATTAAGAGAAAGTAACCCTTAACATGTTCCTAAGGATGATAAAATGAAATTTTATTTGGATAAAGAGATTATGATATAGATAAAGTAAATTAGATTGTATTTATGATCTAAGAACTAAGAAAGTATTTGTTGAAAAAATTATTTATTCTATCATGGATGGTGTTTACAATTTTCTTGGATTTAATGAATATATCCAATTATCTTTGGAATAAGAAAGAATACACTTTTTAATAAGTATTTATGAAAATTCAGGCTATTACTATGTTTTAAGAGAAAACATGATAAAGGTATTCACATGTTTGGTATGTTACAACCAACTGTGTAAGGAACCAGACTTAACTATTTATATTATAGTTACTTTATACTAGAATTCATTTTTTTAATTCCCAAAGATATTTTAGGTTTAGTGTTTTAGAGAATTAGGTCATAAAATATGCATAGAAACTAGTATATTACAAAGTTTATGCTTCTACTCAATATCCATTTTTTTTCATAATATGAAACTTTTAAAATAAAACACGCTTTCTTTCCATAAAAAAATTCATTACTTTAAACTTCAATTCTTCCTTTCCTTTACCCATCTATAAACCCTGTGATTTTTTTCAAAACATGGGATGGGCACAAAAAGATTAAGAAGGAACATAAAAAAGGAAAGAAACCATTAGTCCATCAATACTTAAAAAAACACATTAAAGATAAACTTCTCATAATTAAAAGTAATATATACTTACTTTGTGAAAACATGAGGTTTTCATAAAACATAGAAAGCATAAAAAACCATTTAGATAACTTGGGGCGTCATTTCCTTAACATAATTATGATTTTAATCCTTATTACTACCATATGATTTGTAACCCTCATGACTACCTTAAAATGTAACTCTCATGGAAAAGTTATGATATAACTATCATAGTTACACTTGGAATAACCATTATAGTAAACTTCCAACATACCCAATTCATTGGAGGGATATCACTAACCCATTTGAATTTAGTTCATAATGGAACTGCCTGTTATCATAACAATGACCAAGAACTGTAAGATAATGACAAAACATGAATAATTTCATCATAAAAACATTCCTTGAGGAAAATAAATTATTTTAAAATAATACTTCACACATACAAAGGAAAAAATTTTCTTTTTAAAATAATCATGTAATATTGTAAGTAAGACTTTAAAATAATAATGTTTCATAAAATTGGGAAAATATTCTCATTCTATATAAGTTTAAAAAAAACTTTTTGAATTTCATAAAAAGAGACATTTAAGTGGATTTTAAAAGGAAATCCCCTTACATAAAACCTTAAAAATGAACCCTTTTTTGAAAAAAAATGAGAGAAATTAGAAAATCCCAATTTTAAAACATTTATTTCCATATAAATATATTTATAAAAACCATTTTGAAAACATGGACATGAAATAGAAGGATTTATAAGTGTAAATATCTAAAACATTTAAAATGATGTTTTTATTAAAGAGTAACTTACCTCAAGTTCTACTTCCTCCAAACATATTCAAACCTCATAAAAATATCCATACTGAGAGTCTAATATAACTACTAAACATGGACATGTTGGGGAACATGATGACCATGTTCATTCCATCCAACCTTTAATTTGATTCCTTTCTTCCCACCTTAATAATTTTTATTAACACATATCACACTATGGCACTCCTTTTTTTCTAGAGACATAGTCTATTCACCATCTACCATTTCCTTAGATTCAGTATCATCAGTATGTTGTTCATATGGATTGGAATCATTGAAATGTGTAGAAATTTGTTGGTCCTATTCATTGAAAGCATCAACCTATTGGGAAACCTATTGTTCCTCAGGATTGGGTGCATCAAAATGTTTAGAAGTCATTAATCTATAGAAGTGGTTGAACATTTAATTTAGATTACATAAATGAAATAGTGAACAAATAATAATATGAGGTAACACAATGTATATTACAAAAAATATAGCCTAATTATTGAACTCTTTTTTTATTAAAGGTTGAATGGATTTAACCCCTACACTAGGTATCCAAATCCCCTCATTGTGGTGTCCTTTTACATAAAATGAACCCATCTATATTGGGACCATCATGAAAAGATTGTGATTTACCAATTAAAGGGTTATCCTTAGTTGAATTGATATCTGACCCTTTTTTGATTTTGGTTGATAATAGAACCATTGGACATTTTCTGTTTATAGTATATGGAACCTAAAATACTTATACTACCTTTGATTCCATTATAAAAAATTCATCTTTGTACCCTTCCTTACTGAAATCCACTTTCACGAATTCTAATTCATCCATTTTAACTACACTCATGTTATCAACCCACTTACATTGAAAATCAGGGACTTAGAATCATATATAATCAAACTCCAATATTTTTTTGACGATGCCAAAGTTTGACGTATTTACATAAATTGTATTTTTATATTTTGTGCTAGATATATGCATCGATTCAGCCACAAGTGTAACTCCACTATTTTTCATAGTACTATGTTCATCATTTTCATTTTTATTTAACAAAAAACCATTAATCAAATAACCATGATAAGATAATACATACACACTTGGTACTTTGGCTATTCATCAAAGTCATTCTAAAATTGAATCCATATTTTTAGTTGAATCCTTAAAAATATGGTCTTGAAACTATCTTATAAACTATTAATTATGTGTATTTGATATAAAAATTTCAACCCTTAATGGATTCAAATGACTAAGAATTATTTTTGGGTTTCAATATATGAATCTTCCTCAAAACTATTTTTCAAAATGTAAATGTGATCCTACTATCACCCTATAATAAAAAGTGTGATAAAATTTAATTCACAACTTCCATCACCAAAAATCCACCCTATGTGATGAGATTTTGGTAGACCAATTCTTTCTACATTGGATAGGTATTCGGTATAGAATTCAAAGGATTACTCAACAACATATCACTCTAAAATACAAAATTATAGAAAAATTTTATTTTTGACATACCCTTTCAAAATCTTTATATATATTTCAATGGGGTACATCCATCTATAATGTATAAGACTGCATTTTAAAATATATCTAACCAAATGAACCATCAATAGGACTGTCATATCAAATAATTATAGAAGGAATAATATTTATATTTTTCATAATATAATAGAAATTTCCTTATCTACAATTGGAAATTTCACTAAGTCTATAACATTATTTCATATATATTTGAAAGAGAAACAAAGTTTGGTTAATGTATGAATAAATTTTTAAGAAAAATGAAATGTAAAGTTATAGGCATTATATATTACATCAAAACATGATAGTCATGTGATTTCAATCCCTTTAAATTTAAATCAGTCATTGAAATGATATTATTTATATTTTATGAACACCTCTATGGAACCTTTACATCATTCAAGAAGTTTAAAAACTAATATCTCTCTTTTCAGGAAAGAGTGTAAGCATCTAAAGGAAGAAAAGTTCATCTATCACCCTTTACTGGAACCAAAACTTCCTGTATTCCAATGACAATCATGTCTAACCTAGACATAATTCCATCCTTTTTTTAGGTTCATTTAGTAATATTCTAATGAAATTATCACATACATTTTTTACAGATGCATAACATCAAGAAAATTCCTGTTGTACAAACAATTCCAGCATGTTAATTCAAAATTAAAATTTTTCACATTTTCCAACTACTTTTTATATGTTTTTATGAATAAGGTTTACTGAAAGTAGTGTCCATATATTTTATTTTACAAAATGTTTGATCACCTATTAATAGAGACAATGATATAACTTCTTCTAAACTCCCATCGAATGATTTCATCAAAGATCAGTATTTATGTTTCCAGGGTAGAAATTTGTGATGTCCTAGAAACACAGTTTTCAATGAATGTTTCAACCTAATTTAGTGTGTACCTTATTCAAAAATGTTACACCCTTGAGTTCCTTTAATTCTATATCCTGAAAAATTTCCATAACCATAAAATTCATTTATATTCCCGTATAACATGGACTCGATGTAAAATCTTCATTTCTATAAGCATCATACAATGTAACACCTGAATACCAAAATAATTTCAAATCATTGATAAATGGATCCAAATAAACATTAATATCATTACCCATTTTTTTTGGTCTGGATATAAGAAGAGATAACATAATGTATTTTGATTTCATGCATAACCATGATAGAAAGTTATAATTTATGAACATAATCATCCATATATTATGAGTGCTACTTTGAAAACCAAAAGGATTCAATCCATCTATAGATAGTGAAAGATGAATTTTTCTTGGATATTTTATAAATTTAAGATACTTATAATCAATTTTATTCCACTGAGGAGATCCTGTTGGGTGATAAAGTTTCCTATAATTATTTATTTTATCTGTTTTCATGTCAATTGCCTTGTAGTATCCTCACTTCCATATAGGTTCACAAACATTGGAATGTTGTAAAATTACTATAAAAATTTTTTAGGACCTGATTCCTCTTTCTTGTATCAAGATGCACAAAATTTTGAAATTTTTAATTGATTTGTGGTCCTTGTGAAAAAGTATAAATTAATTTGGACATATATGTATTCTTTGAAAGATCATACCCAATGAACATAATAGTTTTTAGTGTCATATGTTCGGTTATGGTTCTCATTATATTCTAAGAGAATATCATTAAATGGAAAAATTAGTTAATTAAAGCTATAATTACCCCATATATTTCCAACTTTTACATTATATAGATTCAATATGGATGAAAATGATATATATTTAGTATAACTAGTATACAATAGATTTTTTGCACAACTCCTTAACTTATGAAAAAATTTTGGACAATCAAAGTTCATATTCAACTATCTTTGTCATTTTATCAATATTATATTTTTCATAATTCACACTATTAATCATATCCTTGATATGGTATTCATCATTGTTCACACTTGTAATCATATTAGATGATCCATAAAACATAGTGTTATCTGAGCCACTAGCTACATTCAATTTTCCCCATGTTTAGTCCAATATTTATAACTTAGATCTATTCCATGATAGATCAAGAATTCTTCTTATTCCTATAGACTAATTATTCTTGAATAACAATAGTGTAAACACAGAAAAAGGATTTTTGAAGGGTCGTATGCATGATATCTTTCAAACTTTATAAACTCTTTCACCCCATCTTCATACTATTTTTCATATAATTAGAATCTATCAATTTTCAATTCATATCCATACTATTTTATTAACTAATATTAATAGTTAACAAAATAAATAAATACAAAAAATTATGAGATTAGAACCCATAAAATGACATTATTAAATAATCATTTAATCTACATGAATCCATTATTCTAAGATAATAAGAAATGAATGAAGGGAATTTTGAGTGGAACTAGAAAAGATAATCAACACATCCTACCTTGAACCAAAGCAGAAATAATAACCCTAAAAGAGAGAGATATAGAGATATATAAGAAGTATAAAAGGAAGTGTGGGGGATATATTATGTGATGTTACCCTGAATGAACTAGAAGTATCAGGATGAGGTTCTCAAGCTACTGGAAAAACTGAAGAACAATATAATTGGATGTTTTGAATTCTGGTCATGATTCTAATTTAAAGAGTGGAGGGTAGTATAAATGGATCTTTAAATAGAGTTCTAGGAGTCCTCAACTCAAACTAATATGGTCACAATTCCAATTCTTTTCAATGTGCATAAGTGTTACTGCACCTCAATCATATCAAAGTTATCTCATTAATCTTACCATTGTTGATTCAATAACTCTCAAATAGTTTTTTAACTTTTCTAGGTGGGATTAAAACAAGAGGTGGGATTTTATGTTTATTAATTTATTTACATGGAATGTAGTGGGATAAGGGGTGTTTCCATGGTAGTATGCTTAGGAACCAAATTTGATCTTTTGTTAGATGATGAAAATGTTGATTGGGTCCAATCACATGATATTGATAACCAAACATTTGAAAAACTATTTAATTTAAATAAAATGAACTATAAGTCTTAGTATGGGGTTCTCAAGATACTTGAAAAACCAAAGAATAATCTAATTAGGGTTTTATGAATTCTTTAAATTTAAACAATTCACATGGCTAGGATGAAGCTTCAAAATCCAAAATGAAAATTATTATTATAACAAAAAGAAACAATAAAATTCAACACATGTTAATGAAGTATCTTAGCGGGATCAACTAAAAGAGTTATCTCAAACTAATAATTGGAGTATAATCACAACAACCTGGGATCACCTAAAAACAAAACTCAACCTCAATGAAACCAACAGAGAGATTCAATTATGAAAAAATGCATAGTGGAAGCTAGGATAGAGGTTTATACAAGATGGAATAAGATATATATGTTTTGAATGTTGGTCATGATTCTAATTTAAAGAGTGAATGACAATCTAAGTGGAGCTTTAAGTAGAGTTATAAGAGTTCTCATCTCAAACTAATGCTGATCACAAATCAAATTTTTTCTATGGGCATAAGTATTCCCACAACTCAATCATATAAAATCTATCTCAACAATCTTACCATTTTTGGTTCAATAAATCTAAAATATTTTCTATAATTTTATTGGGTGGGTGTAAAATAATAGATATGATTTTATGTTTATTAATTTCATCACATAGTATATGGAGGACCCACTAGTGTTTTAGTGATAGGATTCATAATTTTCAAATTTGATATTTTTTCAGATGATGAAAACATTAATACGGCCCAATCACATGGTCTTAAGAACCCAATGTTTGAATAAACTCTTGAATTTAAATTAAATGAACCAGAAGTCTCAGGATGAGGTTCTCAATCTACTAAAAAAACCTAAGAACAATCTAATTGGGGTTTCATGAATGATTGAAATCTAAACAATTCTAATGGATGTGATGAAGCCTCAAATAACAACAATGAAAATTATTATTGGGTCTGAAAAAAACATATTCAACCCAAGTTGAAGAATTTCCTTAGTGGGATCAGAAAAAATCATCATATCAAACTAATAATTGAAGTATAAGCCCAACTTCCAGGGATCATCTGAAAAAAAATCAAACTCAATGGAATAAAAAGAGAGAATCAACTCTGAAAAAATTTCATAGTGAAAACTAGGAGTGATGTTGAAAAAAGACATAAGTATATATGGATATTTTGAATGTTGTTCAGGATGATAATTTAAAGAGTGAAGGGAAGTATAAGTAGAGCTTTAAATAGAGTTCTTGGAGTCCTCATATCAAACTAATGTTGGTCACAATTCCAATTTTTTTCTATGGGAACAAGTATTACCGCACCTCAATCATATCAAAGTTATCTCAATATTATACCATTTTTTATTCAATAATAATCAAATAATTTCTATAAAGTTTTTATTTTGGAGTATAATAAGATGATGTAGTTGATTTTTATTAATTTATTCACTTAGGATGTGGTATGCCATGTGGTGTTTTAATGATAGGATACTTAGGAGTTGAAGATGATATTTTTTTAGATGATGAAAATGTTGATAGTGCTCAATCACATGGTCTTAAGAACCAAACATTTGAAGAAAATATTGAATCTAAATCAAATGAAATATAATTATCAGGCTGGGGTTCTCAAGATACTGAAAAAACCAAAGAACAATATGATTGGGGTTTCATGAATTATTCAAATTTAAATAAATCACATGGCTGGGATGAAGTGTTGAAGAACAATAATGAAAATTTATATTGGGTCTAGAAGAAACAATAAACTTCAATATAATTGGAAGAAGTATCTTAGTGGGATCAACATAAAGCCTCATCTCAAACTAATAATTAGAGTATATGACCAACTACCTAGAATCAATTGAAAAAAAACACAACCTAAATGGAACTAATAAATATAATCAACTCTAGAAAAATGTTAGAGTAAAAATTTTAAGTGAGGTTTAAACAAGAAAAAAGTAGATATAGATGTTTTGAATACTATTCATGATGATAATTTAAAGAGTGAAGGGAATACTAAGTGGATATTTAAATAGAGTTCTTGGAGTCCTCATCTCAAACTAATACTTCTCATGGTTCCAGTTTTCTCTATGGGAGTAAGTATTCCTGCACCTCAATCACATCGAATTTATCTCAATAATCCTACCATTATTGATTAAATAACTCTCAAATAGTTTCTATAACTTTTCTAGGTGGGAGTAAAAAAATATTTAGGATTTTATGTTTATTAATTTATTCACTTTGTATGTGATGGTCCATGTGGTGTTTTAGTTATAGAATTATTAGGAGATGAATTTGATTTTTTGTTATACAATGAAAATTTTGATAGTTCATGATAACATTGTTTTGAGAACCCAACATTTGAAGAAACTCTTGAATTTAAATCAAATGATCCAAAAGTCTCATTATAGGGTTCTCAAGATTCTGGAAAAACCAAAGGACAATCTAATCGTGGTTTCACGAATGATTTAAATTCACATGGATGGGATGAATCCTCAAAGAATAATAATGAAAATTATTATTAGGGCTGGAAGAAACAATAAAATTTGACACAAGTTGAAGAAGTGTCTTAATGGGATCTTTAGAAAGATTCATATCAAACTAATAATTGAACTATAATCCCAACTAAGTAGGATAATTTGAAAAAAACTCAACCTTAATATAACTAACAAAGAGAATAAAATTTGGAAATATTATGGAGTGGAAACTAGGAGTGAGGTTTAAATAAGTTAGAAGGAGATATGGATGTTTTGAATTCTGTTCATGATGCCAATTTAAGAGTGACGAGAATTCAAAGTGGAGCTTTAAATAGAGTTGTAGGATCCCTCATCTCAAACTAATACTGGTTACAATTACAATTTTTTATATAGGAATAAGTATTCCTTCACCTCAATCATACCAAATGTATCTCAATAATATTAAAATTATTGATTAAATAACTCTCAAATAGTTTCTATAACTTTTCTAGGTGGGATTAAAATAAGAGGGAGGATTTTATGTTCATTCATTTATTCACTTGGAATGTGGCGGTACAAGTGTTGTTTTAGTGATCAGATGTTTAGGATCTAATGTTTATATTTTTTCAGATTACTAAAAAATTGATAGCACCCAATCACATGATCGTGAGAACCCAACATTTGAAGAAAATATTGAATTTAAATCAAATAAACTAGAAGTTCTCTAACACCCTGAGTTTTTATTGAATTTTTTTTGAATAAATTATATTTTAATTTATATATTTCAATTAAATAAGTCAAAAATTCATTTCACATGGAATCAAATTTTTGTACAATATATGTAACACTGACTTGGAATATGTTTCACGCAACACCGGTGTTTCTAAGAAACATCATTTTTTTATTATAATTATTTAAATGAGATAATTATAACATATCCATTAAACATAGTTATATAAATATTAATAAATAATTTTCAAATATTTTTTATAATTATTTTATATAAATAAAACTTATTGATAATAAAAGATATTATTTTTGGTAAAGTCCTTTTATGTTTAAAAACACTGTTTTCTCAAATGAACCGCTTTTAATGTCCTTCTGTGAAAAATAATAAAATTAATTTAGAAAAATTTATAAATTTAATTTGATAAAATAAAATTCATTTTTTAATTTAGAATGTTCAAATAATATTAGGCTGAATTTTTGGTATTTTTATGAGAAACTTCATTTTGGATGAATAGTGAAAAATACTAGATTTTATTTCAAAAATTCTTTTTAATTTAATTTATTTATAATGTTAAATTTTATTTTAACTTGATTTAAAATTTTAATTAGATAATATTTTTAACAATTAATACATTGTTAGTCATTGGAACCAATTTCACATTGAAATTGGATATAAAGACTTAGCAAAATTTTGATCATTTTTTACTTTAAAAACCCCAAGTGTCGTCCCGTCAGTGGAATTAATTTTTAATTAATTTCTGCCAATTATGTGATTAAAATTTATAAAAATGGATTAATTATTTGTAATCAGAATAATTTATAATATCTAATAATTTTAACTTTGTTTTTTACTAAAAATATTAGTGAAAGTGATTAAAATTAATTACACCAGTTAAAAGAAAAATTAGGTTAATAAAGTACTAAAACTTAAATACAAGACCCAAAACGACCTAGACACATGTAAAACACCCATTTTATGGCCATTATTAGTCCATTAACCTTCCATTATTGAGTTTTTTTGGTTTTTTATTACTTTTTTTAGGTAAAAACGTGGGTACACCTAACTTGTTTTAAAAAATGCCAAGTGTGTCATTTCCCTTCCCTATAAAATACCACCGCCTATGCCCACCTCATCACACCTATAAAGACCATTTTATCACCCAAAATATGCTCAAATAATCTCCCAAATTCCCTCCATTCATCCTATAATCATTCCATTTTTTATAAGGAAACTCAAGGAAGCGTTTTTCACAGTCCAAAAGGAGTTACCTCATTAAGAGGTAACGTCCTCTCTTAAGCTCCTTTACATTATTTTCTTTCTCCAATAAGTACACACTATTTATTCCATTTAGGTGTGACAAAACCATTATAACAATTATACTATGATGATTTTATTCTAAGTTTTCTACCTACAATTACACACACCTTTATCTAATGGATATCAAACATATCGATTCTGTGTACGATGAACTACTGCCTCACGAAACGATGATTGTTCATTTTTCCTTTACCACCAATTATGGTGGACATTATTATAGAAACTATATTTATATATATTATATATAATATTTATTATGTATTTATGATTATTTATTCCTTTTTTCAATACATACCTTTTTACTTTCCATTGTGTGTTAATATGATAATCTTGTTTGACAAAGTGTGGACTACCACCCCCTCAAAACGATGTGATTCGTTCACACACCACATGGAATGTATTAAGGATGAGTTCAGTGAACCTATATGATATAAAAATGATACTGGAATAATGATATAAATATTTATACATAAATATATATATATATACATACGTCATTTACATACTTTCTTTCAACAAGAAAATTAAAACAGAAACAACGTTCATGCGTATGTACGACTTACTGTCTCCATGAATGGTGTGTTCCATTACATACTTATTTATGCTATAAATTATTAAAATATACATATTATGAATATAGATGATATTTATATTATTATATACATTCTGTAAATATTATTTAAGTATAAGGACCAATGATATAACAAATTAAGACACATATGAAGAATAAGGCGAATATTACCCAAAGTGAAACCTTAACATAGGATCGTTAAAAAGTGGGTAATATAAGGTCATAATCAAAACATATATGGTATTATGTATAAGAATATTCTTCTGTAAAATATTTATAATAAACTTATATTTATTATACAATAATCTTGTTTGAGTATGAAGAGAGCCAAGACACAAGGTAAGGGGATTTCATCTCACTTTTAATTTTCATGAGATACATGTTATGTTCACCAATATTTCCCTTGTGTGGTGATGTACTGACCATGATTTTATTCATGTAACTTATACTTAAATTTATGGGTATTAAAATGTCTATTTTATGATCTTTATTTCATGGGGTTTAAGTTTCACAAGTTACCAAATTAGTAAAATGTTTTATCTCAATTTGCCTTCTTTGAGACTCGTGTTTTTTTATAAAACTAAACTCTTTTTTTGAGGTTTATATACTTCCATTTTACATGATATATCATAAATATTATTATTTTCATGATATCTTGATCTTAATTTAATTTCCTTTTCTTACATGGAGAGTATGATCCCAAGTATCCAAGTTATAAGAGTTTATTGAGACAATCTCATTGATTTTTTGATATTGTTTATGTTTATACTTCCTTTGATGAAATATTATGATCCATATCTCAAGGAAAATAATGAGTTTACTCATCCTCAGTTTTTTTAAGATATCCTCATGTATTACTACCATTTCCCCACTCTTTGGTACTTAAGGTAATGCTTAAAGTAAAATATAACCATCTCTCTCTTTGGTCATAAATCTATTGTATTCAAAAAACTTTTTTTCAAAAATGTTTTCAATTTTTTTCAAAATATCCTTAAAGATAATTTTCAAGGAAAAATGATTTTAATTTTTTTTATTTTTTCAAATATTCCTTTATAAGTTTTCAAATATATTTTCAAAGAAAAACATTTTCTATGAAAAAGCGTTTCAAAAGTTTTTATGTTATAAAAATCAATTTTCACAGAAGAAAGGATATTTTACTCAAGAACTGTTTTCAAAAGATCTTTCAAAATTATTTACCATATAAGATAACATACATTGGTGTTACTAATGCCTTTATGAGTAAATTATTCAATGTTTTTCATTCATATTATTTCTCTGAATAGATTATGTTTTGATTGCATGATGTTTAAGAAACCCATTTCACATTCACGGGTTATATGCTTTTGAAACCCATTTCACATTCACGAGTTATATGATTTTGAAACCTATTTCTTTTCAAGGGTAATTTTTACGATTAAATTATTATAAAACCTATATATTTCCATAGGTCAAGATATGATTACATGTTTATAATACCCATTTCATTTCTTGGGTTATGATACGATTATTTATGATCTTGTGGAACATGTATGTATGATTTGATTATGTGATGGGTGAGACCTCTATCTCCCTCAAATGAATTGGGTGAAGATTTATATCTCATGATATAGAATAAGATGGTCTTGGGAATGAACCTTGGCTACTAATATGTCCATGAGAGTGAACTATTACTACTAAGATGGTATGAGGAGTGAACACATACTACTAAGATGGCCATGAGAGTGAACCATGACTATCAAGATGGTATGGGGAGTTAACCAAAACTACTAAGATGGTATTGGTAGAAATTCCATGAATACTATGGAAATAATTATATGATTATATTTCTGCCACAATTCTATGTTTCATTCCTATGTTATGCTTTCATGGATTATGTTCTTTATTTCCATATTATTCATTTCTTATGAACTGACAATATTTATGACACGATTCACGTATATGATCTTAGATATGCAAGGTATGATATTCTATTTTCATGATCATGTTATCATACCCTTATGCTCATGATTATCCTTACATGTCTACCTTTTTTACCCTTACAGAGCATTTGAGATCACCCCTATTTATGTTTCCTTCCCCAGGTTATGAAGATATGTATTATTTTTGATGTGTCTAAGAAGGGTGATGGTAAATAAGAAACTACAGGGAGATAATTTAGCTGATTTATGTACTGGTACATTTATGTTTCCATGTTTCCAAAGTTACTATACCAATTATGGTCTTTGGTCATCTGTTTTTATAATGTTTAAGTATTATGAAAAAGTTATGTAATGTTAATTTTTGAAAAGAGAGGGTATATATAGTTGCTATCATAGAAAAGGTATAATTAAACTTTTAAAAATAGGATGTGAAATCCTTATTGAGAACCATAAGGTCATGTCTAGGTATAAGTAAAAGGATAAGAAAAAGTATAGGAAAATGTCATGTAATTTTTGTGAAGGATAGAGTGAGTGGTTTCTTAGAAATACGGGGGGAGTGCTCGAGCTCGGTCGACACCGTTGGCTTCCATGCCCTAGGCAACAATGAGCCTCGCTTCGGCCCCTCCCCCCTCTATGGGGGAGGGTCCTCCATCATCTCTTAATGGTGTTTGATCTCCTCCCTTCATTGCCTTTTCAAACCCTAATTTATTACCTTCCTTTCCTCATATTTCTATCAGCCTGAAAGTTCTTGATAACTTCAAAGGTCTTCCTCTCCTGCCGATCTCATCCTTAGATTTTAATGAGGCATCCTCTTTGATACATCTTACCTTGATTTCACGCTTCAGTCAGTGCTGACCGTTGATATATTCCTTTGACCTCTTGATTTTTGATTCATGGGGCTTTCAGGAGAAAGAAACCGTAGGTCTTCTCGACTCCAGGAATATTATGATTTGGTTTGTATCTGAAGAAGACTTAATCCTTTCCTGGTCGAGCATGCCTCATTCCTATGATGGTGAAAATTTCTCTCTTTTTAAATGGTCATATGATTTCCATATGCAATGAGATTCTCCATCGATGGTGATTTGGGTAAGATTCTCAGAACTCCCTCTTCCATTTCGAAATCCCTAGATTCTTCCTTTGTTTGAAAATTTGGTTGGGCGCTTCCTCTATAATGATAGTATAACCCAAGCATTGTGCCAAACGATTTCTCTGAGGGTGTGTGTTGAGGTTAATGTATCGAAGAATCCTGTTCATTCCTTCTATATTGCTATTGGGGAAGAATTTAGATACAAACATCATGTCATTTTTGAATCTTGGTGTGATTATTGTGTATCATTCAAGATGCTGGGTCATGGGGTGGTGGTATGTAGGTGAAGGGCAAGGCAACATGGTGCTGCTCGGGAGGTTCATTCGAGGGTTCCGAGTGGTTTTCCTGGTGATGAAGGCAAGCTTCTAGATCTAACTGGTGTTGGGTTTGGTGAAGGATGTGAAGGTTCTGGTCAAGGTAATTGCAAGGATAAAGGTACCATTTTCTCAGGTGTAGTAGTGGAACAAAATCCAATAAGGGATCTAAATCCTAATCCTAGTGTAGCTGGAGTATTTAACAGGCCGCCGAGAGACTTGGCGATTCCTCTTGGGGAAAATTCGACTATAGGGGGTGAACAGGCCAGGGTGATGGTTGTAGAAAATTTGGAGATGCACAATGCTCAAACTCTTACCCTAATGGATTCCATAGGAGATGATGGTCTAAATTCTATGGGAGGTGAGATCCCAAACCCATGTACCTATGAAATGGTTGTGCGTGCAGGCAACACAAGCTCTAAATCGGAGACCCATTTGAATGGCCAGGGGTGGGAGAATCCTCTACAAGGTGAAAGTCGGAAGTAGAGGCAGGGTTCCAATTCTAGGAGGACTTTGTCCTATCTCAACTTAAACAACATATTTGATAGTTTGAGTAATGAGGGATAGGTGGAAAACAAATCCATTTGTCCCTCCAAAGTTTAGTCAGATTGAAATCCCTTAGATGATAATAGTTTTGGAGGGCCTAGTAAAGGGCTACATGGTTAATGAAGGAAGAAAGGGAATAAAGAAAACAGGGATCCTAGGAGCTATATTGTTTCCAAAAAGGAGAAAACTAAGGGGTGTAAATACTACTCCAATCATCCTAGGATGATAGTGACTCAGACTGCCAAAAAATATGGTAAACCAAAGGTTCTTGAGATCCATACAGTGGAATATGAAGAGGTTCATCATGTCGGAGTCTCCATGTCTCAAGAGAAATCTAAAGATGCCTCAAGGTAAGTTGATCAACAAGAATAATTGCAAATGCAATTTGAGGAGGTAATACTGGTGATGGAGGATGCTCTTCCCTCTGGTCAGTAGCTTATGGAAGGACCTCCTGTCAGCTAGAGGCACCTAGAGGATGCAAATTGGGATAAAAATATGGATATACTCATTCACTCGGGTGAGGAAATGAGGGAGGATGTCCTGGTGATTAAGGTGATAAGGGAAGACATTGATCAAATGATGAGTAGATTTCTCCAAGTGGAAGGTACCAGTGAGCAAGGGGAGTGGATTAACAATCAAGACCATATATTGGTTAGAGGCTTCAACATGGGGAAAATTAGTAAATAAGAGTACATGAAAGTTTGGGAGTACCTGGAAAATTGTTATGAATCACTCCTTGAAGATGATCCAGGAAGTGAGGTAAATTCCTTTCCCTAGAAACTGTCTAGGGAATATGATTACAATCAGATCAATCTAGTGTTTAAAAATTCAGTATTCTCTTTTGATGTTTGATCTGTTGAATCTATGAGGGTTCTCACTTTCCCCTTAAAAGTGTTGGAAAATAAAAAAGTAAATTTGGATGGGTTCTTAGAAATACATCATTGTCTAGATACTACAAGTGGATGTGGATTTGTAACACATGTACATAGGGGTAACAACTCTGACAAGATGTTCCTGGCCTGACTCAGGGTAATCTGGTATAGTAAAATGGGCATTGCTGCATACCTAGTTTGACACTCCCAGGGGATATGCTTAGGGAATTCAAAAACTCTTCACGAATCATTATGAAGGATTTAAATATAAGTTGGCTATGAATAACCTTGGATAAACCCAAGGTATCTATATTAAAGAAGGTTTCATAAGTTATTTTTCATGATTATGTGGTTCCTCATTATGATAACTATTTATTACTCTATGATTTTGGTTTTATTCAATGGATGAAACCTGAAGGAACCACATTAATGGTTATTGCAATGGACAATGCAATGATTGTCCTCCTCAGTAACCGAATGATATGGGAGTTGGAATTAAAAACCTCTTTTCTATGTTCACTCAACTTTATCAAGCTATGAATCATGGTAAAATTTCAAATGAGAAAAGGAGGGAACAACATTCTATTGAGTCTTTCATGAGGCAACTCCCACCTTCTTTCATAGGGTCTTCTAATCCAAATGTTTCTGAATAATGTATCATTACCATAAAAAATATATTCTCTATTATTCAGTGTTTGGAGAATGAGAAAGTAATTCATGCTATTTATCAGTTAGAAGGTGAAGCTGATCAGTGGTGGATTCTAATCAAGAATATGAGGTAGTGAGATGAAATTGAATCCATGGATTGGGACGAGTTCAAGAACTTACTTTTCAATAAGTAATTTTATAAAATTATTCATACCAAGATGGAGAAAGAGTTCCCGGAGTTGAGGCAAAGGGATGATGAATATGTTGGTAGCTATTAGGATAATTTAACAATACTTTCAAGGTACACATCAGGTATTATTATCCAACCCGAAATTAAAGTTAACAGGTTCTTTAGTGGCTTAAAGACAAGTATCAAAAGTGCGTTGGAAATTAGAGAATTTATTACCTATGAAGAGATTGTTCATTGTGAAATCAAGTTTGAAATGGAGGTAGGAGTCATGTTTAAATCTCATGGTTTTAACAAGAATATGAAGATAGAGTTTAAATTAAAATCTAAAAATCATGAAGAAAATAAGATAAACATTCTTTTATTCTCTAAGTGTGAGAAGAATAATGAAGAAAATTTCCTTAAGGGGTCTAATAAATTTTTTAAGTATGAAAAGGAAGGTCACTAAGAAATTGATTTCCAAAGTGATGTAAAAAAGTTAGCTTAAAATTCTAATAGAGAAAGATCCGCACATAATAAACCTCCCATAATTTAGTGAACAAGTGTAAAGAGAATGGGTATTATGGTAACCACTTCCCAAACCCAAGGGATGGTGATAATGATTGACTTCAACAACCTCTCAAGCCAATGGATAAGGGGAAATATCATGAAATCTCTATTTATGATGAGGGGTGTGATAAAAACCTAATGAAAGACACACTTACCATCCACTTTAGAATTGCTAATGTCATATTTGATTCTAGATCTACCCACTCTTTCATATATAAATAATTTTCTAAGGGTGTTAATATTCCACCAAAATAATTAGATGTGGAATTAGTTGTGAAAACCCCTAATGGTAGGATGATTTCATCTCAAGTCTATGATTCCTATCCGGTTGAAGTTTGTGGGAATGTGATTCTTGAAAATCCTGTCATTCTTACTTTGGTCAAATTTTATGTCATCTTAGGCATGGGTTATCTTTCTCTACATAAAACCCACATCAATTGTCAAGGAAGGGAATTTAAGTTTGATATTTAAAACCCTCATATGACCATCCATTAATGTGATGATAAGTATGTACTTCCTGTGGAGATTACATCTAGTGTATGGGTCTTAATTCCCATTCAAAAGGGTCATTTATCTCAAGTGGTTGGGGAGAATATCAATATCAATGATATTCCCATTGTGTGGGATTTTGTGGATGTATTTATGGAAAATTTTCCTAGTCTTCCACCAAAATGTGAAATTTAGTTCTCAATATAACTCATACCTGGTTTCACACTAATTTTAAATACTCCTTATAGAATGGACCCAATTGTGTTGTAGGAATTGAATAAGTAACTCCAAGAAAACATTGATAAGGGATTCATTCATCCAAGTGTACCACCATGGGGTGAACCAATTCTTTTTGTTAAAAATAAAGATGGATCAATGAGACTATGAATTGATTATTGGGAGTTGAACATGATCACAATCAAGAACAAGTATCCTATTCCCCATATTGATGACTTGTTTGATAAACTGTGTGGATATCAGTACTTTTCTAGGATTGAACTTCATTATGGATATCATCAATTGAGGTTCAAGAAGGAGGATACATAAAAGATGAAATTATGTACAAGTTATAGTCACTATTAATATATAGTGATACCTTTTGGTCTTCCTAATTAGCCTACTATCTTCATTAATTTAATGAATAGAGTCTTTACATTTTACCTTGATCAATTTGTGGTAGTCTTTATAGATGATATTCTTATCTATTTAAATAGAAAGGAAGAGAATGAATATCACTTGATAATTGTACTGAAGACCCTAAGGAAGGAGAAGTTATATGGAAAATTTATGAAGTGTGAATTTTGGTTGAAAAGGGCTTCATTTTTGGGTCACATAATCTCAAGATATGGTATAGCAGTAGATCCATAAAAAATGAAGGCTATTGAAAGCTAGCCTAGACCAACCACGGTGACTAAGATCCATATATTTCTTGGTTTAGCTGGATATTATCAATGGTTTGTGAATAATTTCTCATGAATATATAATCCAATTACCATGTTAACTTAGAAAGGTGTAAAGTTCCTATAGACAGATAAATGTGAGGAAAATTTCAAGGAACTGAATAGAAGGTTGGTCAGTGCACCTGTGATTACATTACACTATAGTGGATAAGGGTGTATAATCTATATGGATGCATCCAAGAAGGTATTGGGATGTGTTATTATGAAAAATAACATGGCTATAGCCTATGACTCACAACAGTTTAAGATTCATGGGAAAAATTACCCAACTCATGATTTGGAGTTAGCAGTGGTATTTTTTGCATTAAACAAATGGAGGCACTATCTTTATGGAGAAAAGTGTAAAATATATAATGATAAAAAAGTATGAAATATATATTCACATATAAGTATTTTAACATGTGATAGAGAATATTTTTAGATTTGATAAAGGATTATGACTACTCAATACATTACCACCCAAGGAAAGTGAACAAGGTGGATGATGCTTTGAGTCAAAAGAATCATTCTAGCTTATCCATGATGAGGATCAAAAAAGATCCAATATTTCTGGATTTGAAAATGATGGGTCTAAAAATATTGAAAGAAGGGGAAAAATTTTATCTTTCTCAAATGAATGTTCGACCCTCTATCCAAGTGAAGATTAAGGAATATGGAGTGCTACAAAATAAGGTAAAAAATGTTCCTAAGTTTACCCTTGATCAGGATGGAATGGTAAGGTTCAGGAACCATGTATGTGTTCCTTCCATAACATATTTGAAGAAGGTGATTTTATAGAAAGCTCATAGTTCTTCATTCTCTATTCATCCTAGAAGTAAGAAGATGTATAGAGACTTGAAAGAATAATTCTAGTGGGATAGAATTAAGAGAGATATCATGGAGTTTGTATGTTGGTGTTTGGTATTCCAACAAGTTAAGGATGAAAGAAAAAAATTCTAAAGGGATGTTTCATCCATTACCCATACCAGAATGGAAATGGTAGAACATCACTATTGATTTTTTCATTAGAATACCCAAAAAATATAAAGGGTTTAATGATATATGGGTGGTATTCAGATACATTAATAAGTTAGCACACTTTATTTCTTTAAGATAATATTTCTATCTGGATTATCTTTCCAAGATATACATCAAATAAGTGGTAAATTTGCATGGAGTACCACATTCCATTCTATCAGATCGAGATCCAAGGTTTACTTCAATGTTCTGGTGAAGTATTCATAAAAAACTTGATATAGAATTAAGTTTTAGAACTTCTTTTCATCCTCAGATAGATTTTCAGTCTGAAAGAACAATTCAAACCCTAGAGGATATATTGAGATCTTGTTCTCTGGATTTCAAAGTCGGTTGGGATCAATACCTACCTCTATTTTATTTTTCTTAAAATAATAGATTTCACTCAATTATTTAGATGTTACCTTATGAATCCCTATATGGGAAGAAATGTAGAGCTCCAATGTGTTGGGATGAGGTTGGAGAGAGAAATATATTGGGACCTGAGATCAATCAAGAAATGATAGAGAAAATTAGAGAAATTCAGTAGCATATCAAGGCAGCTCAAAGTCGGCAGAAAATTTATACATATATCTTTTGGCATGATCTAGAATTTGAAGTTGGTGAAAAGATATTTCTATGAATCTCACCCTTAAAGAAAGTTATGAGGTTAAGGAAGAAATAGAAACTAAGACCTAGGTATATCGACCCCTTGGAGAATCTTGATCTTATCGGGATCGTAGCCTACCACTTGGAACTTCCTCCAAATACATTTTAAGTCCATCATGTGTTCTATGTATCTATCCTAAGGAATTAAATACCTAAAACTTCATATGTAATAAACTTAGAGGTCATGCCACTGTAGTAGGATCATTCTTATGAGGAGAAATATCTTGAAATTCTGGATCATATTGAAAAATTTATATAAAACAAGAACAATCACCTAGTCGATGTTTTGGGCATAAATCACCAATTAGAGGAATCTACATGGTAACTTGAGGGTATCCTCATTTTTTTACCCGAGTAATGAATGTCGAGGGAGAGATTCATTTTAAGGGGGTTATAATGTAACACCCTGAGTTTTTATAGAATTTATTTTTGAATAAATTAAATTTTCATTTAAATATTACAATGCACTAAGTCAAAAATTCCTTTCACATGACACCAACTCGGCATACAGTATATGCAACATCGACTTGGAATATGTTTCACGCAACACGGATGCTTCTATGAAACAATATTTTTTTATTATAATTATTTAAATGAAATAATTATAAGCTAGGCATTAAACTTAGTTATATGAATAGTAAAAACTACTTCTTAAACATTTTTTCATAATTTTTTTATATAAATAAAACTTATTGATAATGAAAGATATGTTTTTTTGGTAAAGTCCTTTTATGTTTAAAAACACTGTTTTCTCGAATGAACTACTTTTAATATCTTTCTGTGAAAAATAATAAAATTAATTTTAGACACATTTAGAAATTTAATTTGATAAAATAAACTTCATTTTTTAATTTATAATGTTTAAATTATCTTAAGGTGAATTTTTGGGATTTTTTTTAGAAACTTCATTTTTGGATGAATAATGAAAAATACTGGATTTTATTTCAAAACTACCTTTTAATTTAATTTATTTATAATGATAAATTATATTTTAAATTTATTTGAAAGTTTAATTAGATAATATTTTTAACAATTAATCCAAATTTGGTCATTGGAACAAATTTCATATTAAAATTGGATATAAATATTTAGCAAACTTTTGATCATTTTTACTTTAAAAACCCGCAATGTCGTCCCGTCAGCAGGATTAATTTTAAATTAATTTCAGCCACTTACATGATTAGAATTTGGAAAAATGGATTCCATATTTTTAATCAAAATAATTTATAATTTATAATAAGGTCAACTTTGTTTTTGACTAAAAATATTAGTGAAAGTGATTAAAATTAATAAATCGGTTAAGAGAAAAATTAGGTTAATAAAGTACTAAACAGTAATATGAGACCCAAAACGAACTAGAAACATGTAAAAAACTAATTTTATAGACATTATTATTGCATTAAACGTCCATTATTGATTTTTTTTTTGATTTTGTATGACTTTTTTAGGTAAAAACGTGGGTACACCTAACTTGTTTTAAAAAATGCCAAGAGTGTCCTTTCCCTTCCCTATAAAAGGACACCACCCTGACCCACTTCCTCACACTCCTCAATACCATTATATCACAAAAACTCTATTAATATAAGCTCCCCACTTCCCCACCTTCATCATATAATCCTTCCATTTTGAAGAAGACAACTCAAGGAAGCCTTTTGGCACAATCCAAAAGTAGTTACCCGATTAAGAGGTAACGTCTTATCTCAATCTCTTTTCCTTTATTTTTATTCTCCACCCACTCCACTATCTTTATTCCATTATGGTGTGAAAAAACCAGTATAATAAATATACTAAGATTTTTTATGTTATGTTTTTGACCTACACTTACACACACCTTCATCTAATGGATATCGAACATACTATTTCTGTGTACGACGAACTACCGCCTCACGAAACGATAATTGTTCATTTTTCATTTACCACCAATTATGATAAAAAATGTATTTATATATGTTATATATCATATTTATTATGTCTTTATGATTATTTATTCCTTTTTACAACACATACCTTTTTTACTTTTTATTGGGTGTTAATACGATAATCTCATTTGAGGAAGTGCGGACTACCACCCCCTTAAAGTGATGTGATTAATTCACACACCACATGGAATGTATTAAGGATGGGTTTAGTGAAACTATATGATATAAAAATGATACTATAATCATGATATATATATATACATACATATATATACACATGTAATTTAAATACTTTTTTTAACAAGACAATTAAAACGAAAACAACGTTCATGCGTACGAACGACTTACTGTCTCCATGAGTGGTGTCTTTCATTTCATACTTCATTATGATATATATTTTTAATATATATATATATATATAATGTATGTAAATTATTTTTATATCATGATATACATTATTGAATCATGATATAAGTATAAGGACCAATGATATAACAAATTAAGACACATGCGAAGAACAAATCGAATATTACCCAAAGTGAAACCTTAACATATGATCATTGAAAAGAAGGTAATATAAGGTCATAATAAAAATATATATGGTATTATGTATAATAATATTATTCTTTAAAATATTTATAATAAAATTATATTTATTACATAGTAATCTTTTATTAGTATGAAGAGAGTTAAGACACAAGGTACAAGGATTTTGTCTCACTTTTAATTTCTGTGAGATAAATGTTATAATCACCACTCATTCCTTTGTGTGGTGTATGTACTGAACATGATTTTATAATATTTATCTTATAATTAAATTTATGGGTATTAACATGTTCATTTTATGATCTTTTTTTCATGGGGTTTAAGTTTCACAAGTTACCAAATTGGTAAAATGTTTTGTCTCAATTTGCCTTCTTTGAGACTCATGTTTTGTTATGAACCTAAAATCTTTTTCAAGGTATATATACTTACATTTTACATGTTATATCATGAATATACATATTTTCATGATATTTTAAGCTTTATTTAATTTAATTTTATTACATTGAGATTATAATACAAAGTGTCCAAGTTATAATAGTTTATTGAGACAATCTCATCGCTTTTCGAAATTGTGTATGTTTATGCTTCCTTTGATGATATCCTATGATCTATCTCTCAAGAAAATTCATGAGTTTCATTATATTATATTTTTTCAATATATAATCATGTATTAGTACCATTTTTCTACTCTTTGGTACTTAAGGTAATGTTTTAAGTAAAATCTGACCATCTCTCTCTTTGGTCAGAAATATATTATATTCAAAAGCCATGTTTTCAAAAATGTTTTAAAAAATGTTTTCAAAAAACCCTTGAAGATCATTTTCATGGAAAATGGAATTTAAAAATGTTTTATTATTTTAAAATCTTACTTTATATGTTTTCAAATATATTTTCAAAGAATTTTTTTTCAAAAGGTTTTATGTTATAAAAATCATTTTTCAAAGAAGAAATGATATTTTCCTCAAGAACTATTTTCAAGACATTTCAAAATTATTTCCCATCTAAGATAAAATACACTGCTATTTCTCATACATTTATAGGAAAATTATTCAATATTTACATTTATATTATTTCTATGAATGGATTATGTTTTGATGGAATGATTTTTAAGAAACTCATTTCACATTCACACGTTATATGCTTTTGAAACCCATTTCACATTCACAGGTTATATGCTTTTGAAACCCACTTCTTTTCATCGGTTATGTTTATGATGAAATGATTATGAAACTTAACTATTTCCAAAAGTTATGATATGATTACATGTTTATAATAAAAATTTAATTTACTGGGTTATGATATGATTATTTATGATCTTGTAGAAAATGTATGTATAATTTCATTATGTGATGAGTGGGAACTATATATCCCTCTAATGCATTTGGTAAAGATTTATATCTCATGATATAGACTAAGATGGTATTGGGAATAAACCTTGACTACTAATATTGACATGGGAGTGAAACATGACTATGAAGATGGTATGATGAGTGAACTCATGCTACTAATATGGACATGGAAGTGAACCATGACTACCAAGATGGTATGGGGAGTGAAACCATACTACTAAGATGGTCTTGGAAGTGATACCTTGGCTAATATGGAAATAATTATATGATTATGTGTCTTACATAATTCCATGTTTCATTCCTATGTTATGATTTCATGGATTATGTTATTTATTTCTTTATTATTCATGTATTATAAAGTACCAAGCTTTATTCCATGATTCATGTATATAATCTTTGATATGCAGGGTATGATCTTCTCTTTTAATGATCTTGTTATCATACCCTTATGATCATGATTATCCTTACATGTATCCCTTGTTTACCCTTAAAAATCATTTGAGATCACCCTTTTTATGTTTCCTTCCCTAGGTTATGAAGATATGTATTATGTTTAATGTGTCTAAGAAGGGTGATAGTCAAGAAGAACCTAGTGGGAGATAATTTAGTTCATTTATGTACTAGTATGCTTATGTTTCCATGTTTCCAAAGGCACTAGACCAATTATGGTATTTGGGTGTCTATTTTTATAAGGTTTAACTATTCCACAAAAGTTATGTAATGTTAATGTTTGAAAATATAGGGTCATTATAAGTTTGGTATGGGGTTCTCAAGCTACTGTAAAAATTGAAGAAAAATATAATTGGGGAAAACAATCCCCAATATAAACTTATTACACATAAAACCAAAAATAAAAAATAATTTTTTACCCATATACACATGATACAATGTCTATCATCCCACCGTGTAATATCCACATACTCAAAAAAATATAACATGAACTACCACCCATCCTAATTGGTACCATTCTCTTACCAATATCATTAAAAAAGTTCTACTTACACACATTTGGTGTTTACTAGGTGTGATAATAGTAATCCATGCAGGATCACACTAGGTGTTCCATAAATAACCTTTTTTAGAAAAAATAAATCATTCAAGTTTTAAAGTAGTACATGAAATTTAATTTTCTATATTTAAAACTAATAGGTAGTATAATATAGTTTTTTTGACCAATTGAAATTAAATTGGGAATCATAAATACAAAATATTAATTCATACAACATGGAAGTACACCCTATGTCAACTGAGGTAAGGTTCTAATAGTATAATAAAATAACCCATTAGGTAGGTGACCTCAATTAGTGTAATTCATTTAGGATGAATTCACCAGGCCAATTGAGGGAATTAATCATTCAATTACTTAACAAGTCATAGAGACACATATAACTAGTGAGAAATGACCTCATCTAATCTACATCTTCCTTCCCAAGAACTCATGTTTCCCATGATGTTTAATTAATATAAACAACCATTATTTTTTATGTAATTTTCATAAACCAGTTGTTAAACCATTTAATATTCTTATATAACACTTTCTAAAGATATTTATATTTTTCATATCAAAGAGAAGATTTAATACAATACATTTCATATAAATATCTCTATAAACTAGCTTAATACACTATCCATGATGTTTTAGAAATTTAATATTAAAATTCAAGAAACAATGATCCATCTAATAATGAATGGATATGGAACCACCTACCTTAATTTATTTCAAACACCTATAATGTGTAAGAATATACTAAAAACATAAAATAGAGACCCAATTATATACAAATAGAACCTAGATGTACAACTATATACAATGTTATACATCTTTCATTGATTATATATGAAAAAATAATTATAAAATTATAATAAAAACACATTATCAAAATTATCTAATTTCTGAGACTTTAAAATCAACTACTCCGTGGATGGAATATGTGACTTTTCATGGTCGTCTACACAAGTTATGTTTGATTTTCCACATTGATAATAATTTTTATTAAGATGATTATTATGATATAAATAATAATTGTTTCTTTTATTTTTATTCATCATTTGGAAATAACATTTTTTTTAAAAATGGTTAGATAGTGAAAAAAGAAATTTTAAAGCTCAATAATAAAATGTTTTTCTCATATATTTTTTACTCAATGATGAAGAAAACCCATTTTTTCATACAACATACATAGCATACAACAATCAAGATAGTATAAATCTAAATATGAAAATATAATGAAATATTTCAAAAATTAGGGCTTTATCACTCTCTATAGATGTTGATATTGATAAATAATGATAGAGGAGAAAAATTTAGAGAAAGTGATGGAAGGATAAATCTGATATATCGATAAGAGAGACAATAGATTTAAAAATTAAGTGGAAAATAGAGCTATATAATGTTGTGGATATTAATAGGGAAGATTATATTCAGACGGTGGATAAGAGGTGGATGACAGCTTAAAGGAGGGTTGTATATGTCATAGAGAAAAATAAGTTTGTGCACGCCATTCAAACCATTTGGGAAAATTAAATAAAAACAAAGATGTTAAATTGTGAGAGACGAAACACAAGTGATCACATACCCTAGCTTTTGAAGGTGTCGATTCATTTGAGATGATCGAGGGAGAGTGACGACAAAGACTTTGTTCCATGAGAGTTTAAACAGTGCGAGTGAGGAGAAATCTGTTAGGGTTATATTTAAAAGATTGGGAAGGGATTTATTAGCTCTTTTAAAAAAGAGATGATAAAGAGGGGTTTTTATCAGCGCTAAAAAAACAAGTGTTGATAAAATCATACTTTATCAGTACTAAAAAAGCGCTGATAAAACATATCTTTAGGAGTGCTAGAATTTTAGTGATGATAAAGATGTGTTTTATTAGAACTTTAATTATATCTCTAATAAAGACGTATATAATTAATTTTAATAATTTAACTAATATAATTAAAAAATTTAAATATATATAACTATAAATAAATATAAATGTACATAATTATTAATAAATATTTAAATAATTACAAATTTATTTAATGAACTGTGAATAATTATTTATAAATATAATTATAAATATATATAATTATAAACAAATAATTATTTATATAATTATAAATATATTAAAATAATTATAAATATGTATTTATAAATAAATATATTTATAAATATTTATATATAATTATAATTATATAATTATATAATTATATATAATTATAAATATAGATATTAATATATAAATATATATAATTATAAATATAATAAATATATTCATTATTTAAATATATTTAATTTAGTTTTATAATTATTGTATATAATTATATAAATAATTTTTTTAAAATATTTTATTTATTTATTTAAAAATATAGACATAAAATTTTATAAATATAGTAAATATGTGTTTATAAATATATATTTTTATAAATATTTATTTATAGACATATTTTTATAAATATATATTTTTTAAAGGTTGGGGCTGAAGCCTCAATTTTTATTATAAATATTTTTATAAATATATTTTAACACTATTAATGAATATATAATTAATTGTACTAATATATATGATTAATATAATTAAAAAATTTAAATTTATATAATTATAAATAAATGTAAATATATATAATTGTAAATAAATATAAATATTATTATAAGTTTATTTAAAGAATTGTAAATATTTATTTATAAACATACTAGAAAAGTTCACGTATCGAGCAAACTCAACCCTAAAATTTATTAATGAAAATAAACAACAAACATGAACCACCAAACAAGTGACACATAAAACACCACCAATCCAGGAGAGTGGAAAACAACACCACCAAAAAACACTAACCCAAAGACCCACATATCATGTTCAGTAGAACCACTTATTTGTAGGATCTGAAAACCCACTTCAAAAAAGGCCCAAAGACCCAGAAACACCCACATTGACGCGACCATTAGTTGTTAATCACTAAGACCCTGTGCACATGACTGCAATCATGAGACTGGATGAAAAACGCCACTCGAGGTCATCAAACAACAAAATGCTCATATGAGGACGTCACTATGCCCTTCAGCATAATTTCTCACATGATTACAGTCATCCTCAATAACCATCGCCAAAGGTGTCAGTTAGCACATCATTAGAAGGAAATCACTATCAGTATCCCATAATACCAATAGATCATGGTTCCCAAGAGCATCACACCCTTCAGCATCCCATACCACTGCAAGTCATCCGCAGCCGTGAAAACATTATCATACAACAACCAAAGATTGGCCCAAATAGAAAAATTCATTCATCCCACAAAGAAAGGCCAAAGAGCCCCTACTGACAAAGACACCCATCACCAACCTCTATCTAGTGCATCACTCACCGAAACGATCTCTAGGTCGTCATCGTGCAACCCAAGGAGCGTGCCAAGGCTGACAAAACCTCATCTCCATCTAGGATTTCTATAGATTCCCACATCCGTCCAGCAGACATCGTTGGCCGCCCACCCACAGATAAATATATTTGTAAATATGTATTTATAAATATAATTATAGATATTTATTTATAATTATAATTATAAATAAATATTTTTATATAATTATAAATATATTTATATAATTATATAAATATATATAAATATAAATATAAATATAAATATTTATTAATATATAATTATAAATATAATAAATATATTTATTATTATTTTATAATTATTTAAATATATAATTATTTATTTATAATTATAAAAATATTAAAAAAATATATATTTATTTATAATTCTAAATATAAAATTTTATAAATATAGTAAATATAAATTTATAAATATATATATATATATAAATATAAATAAATTTATTTATAAATATTTATTTATAATTATTTACTTGTAAATATATTTTTAACATTATTAATGGATATAAAATTAATTTTAATAATATAATTAATATAATTAAAAAATTTAAATGTATATAATTATTATAATGCCCCGAACCTAGAATCCTTGAGCGAGAGAATTATTTTATTTCATTGGAATGATTACAAGGAATCAAATTCTGAAGGACCGATTAGTTTATTAGTCTTGGAAGACATGATTACATTCTTGATAACCATAATACATTGAGAAAAGTAAATAAAACATCATACAATATAAAATGAAATAAACTACATCCTTAAAATATTATTCAAAGTTTTCTTCTTCATAACATGGGGAAAGGAAACATAAAAAAGGGGTGAGATCAGATGCTCAGTAAGGGTAAGTAATATAACAGAAGTATAAATAATAAGGCATCACTACTGGGAATCCATGTTTTCCCAATGGTTTTAAACCATTGGGAAAGGCCCTCAAACCGTTGGGAAATCTTATCCCAACCTTTTTAGAAACTGTTGGTGTGTGAGGTGTTAGGAAAGCCTTATACCAACGGTTCACGTTGAACCATTGGGAAAAGGCTGTTTAGATTTCAACTTCCCATGGTTCATAATGAACCATTGGAATAAAATTGGATCCTATTATACCAACGGTTCAGCTGAACCATTGGGAAAATCAGCGCACAAGGGTATGCCAACAGTTTTAAAACCATTGGCATAAACATATAGGAGGTATAAACCAATATTTTTGAAACATTGGGAAATGCAGTAGAACATAGGGGTATAACCCAACGGTTTTGAAACTGTTGGCTTAGACCCCCATTAATTTAAAATGAAACAGCCTGAAATCAACTGCATGTTGTAATCTGTGTGAAAAATGTGACATCTCACAAAAATAGATTGCAATAAAAAAAAACACTCATTCTGGGTATTTAGGAACACTACAACCTGCAAACATAGAAAACACACTGCACACATATAAAACTCACAAAAACTCACTTCAATCACCTACAATCACACAAAAAAAACACAAAAAACACATAGAAATAATCATCTCATTTTTGAAGGCTTACTCACATCCCTTCCCCTTGTATGGTTAACATATTGATGTGGTGGAGAGACCAAGAACCAACAAAATGTTGTCTTTTTTATCAAATAGGGATGGGGATATTATAAATTCAAGTTTATAACTCATATATTAAATAAACTGGTTGGTTAATAGTAACTAGGTGATCATCAAATTCAAAGGCCAATTTCTTTCCTTTATTCATTCTATTCTAGTAGAAAAATGTTGGTTTCTCATCCTATTACTCTAATAAAGTCTGATAATTATTATAAGGTTCAATTGCTCCTTGAATCACTAAAGATTTCTCCTTTTTAAAATTCCCAGCCTTCTTGGGATTTCTGTTACCAACCCTTTTCCACTCTATGAATCATTATCATCTGAAGGCCCTTCACCTAAATCTAAGAATCTGTTCTGAAGGGGAACTCCCTTGGAAATGGATTTGTTGAAATCACCCTCCTTCTAGGCCTCTACTTTTTCCATATTCTGTGAACCTGCATGGTATGCCTCTTTTTTCCCAAGATCTAAGCCAAAAATACCATATTTGTAGGTCAGAGATAAAGGACCAGATCACTAACCCACTGGTCGACCTCAAGCCACACAAAACTTGTAGGAGGTTTCAAAACATCCAAAGTGAAGCAGTTGGAGGATCTCGATTCCAGTGAAAGTCATAGGACCGCCGAAAGAAATGGATTGAATCTATTTTTTGAGTTCGAAACCGCTGAGAGAAATGGATGCCACATAAAGGGGGACAAATATATTTCTCTCTAACAATTTCATCCATCTTCAAATCGTCCCAAAATCGGGATGAATTTGGTTAATAGACTAACTAGAAGTCAAACACTTTACTTTTTAATGTTGTATAAATACTGAGAAACTATTGTCATCAAAATATGAAGAAAATAGGATGATCAAAAGAATAGAACTGCTTAACAAATTGAAAATTTCCTTAAGATTGATTCCATAAGATTGATTCCTGAGGAATATAAGGTTAACTTCACCTTATGAAGAGAGTTTCAATAAAAAAATATTGAAAAAACATGGTGTAGTAATCACTGGAAGAAATTATTAAATGTTAAATTGAAAATACTTTGCAAGAAATAAGAAGAAAATATGGTTTTTAAGGCTCTGGAATCAGATGAGAAAATGAAAAGAATAAATGTGTGATTACTTCAGAAGTAAAACTAGTCTTAGATAAATGCATTAGAAGATGATATAGGTCAAGTAGGATATGTGTGATTTTGGGTGTGTGACATCAAGATGGATTTTTGGACCTTTGAAAGTAGTACATGAATGGTGAAACCTGATTTGGGTTTTGGAATGTAGTGTGGCTTTGGTTTTGAAGAAGAGAACTTGAGTGCTTGTGGTTTACCCTTGTGGTTGTCTTCTAGAGGGATGAACATGTTTGGGTGACTAGCCCATGTAATGTATATTAAAATGGGTGGTCCTTATACTTATAAATTTGATCATGAGAATAATAGGTGCTCAAGGAAACGTGGGTTGATGTGGTTTTATGTGCAAACTTTCTATTTTGGTGGAGACTGTGCATGGGAGATTTGGTTTTGGTAAGAAGCACATAGAGGTGCCTGGTTTTCATTAAATGAGAATCACTTGGAGTGTTGGTGTTTTTCTAGTGCATGTGGTTACTAGGGGTAGGACTAGTTATAGGGCGTAGGCTGAGTTTCTTGAGTAGGGAAGAAAACTATGAGTAGGTGGATGAATGATTTCGATGTGATGATATTATCATGGGTAGGGATGCCCAAAACTTTTAAATGACTTTGACATGTCCATGTAGTGATTGGCGACATCTAAAATAGATGACTGTTGGTGGTATTCATCGATAAAATCATAGCATACAATTATTTAGTGACGATCATTCCAAAAACAATAATATCTTCATTAGAATAATGGGGGGAAATGGCTATATGTTAAGATATTATACTGTCTTTTGGACAAATATGAAACATATTAGGGGTTAGGATCATGGAGAGTTCAACAAAGTGGTTGAGGTTTTTTGGGTGAGTTGATGATGATGAAACTTCTATGGTGGGGAGTGATGTATTTGTTGCAAATATATAATCCTTGTTCTAGAAGGCTCATTGGTTTGTGAAACTGTCTATGGATTGGTTGGGGTGGCATTGTGATTGGATTGGTTGGGGTGTCATTGTTATTCTAGTGAGGAATCCTTGATGTGTGCAATTAGTTTTCATAGGGTGTTTAAATAGTAAATCATTTAGGGTATATGATTGAGTCGATTGTGGGCATGGGATTGGGGTGTTTTCGAAAAGAAATATGAGGTGTGGGTATCAGAGGTGAGTTGTTGTGTGTGGTAGGAAACAAATGTGGTTTTGAGTTAGTAGAGGGTTTGACTATTGAAATACACTAGGGTCGGGTACAGATTCCAATTGGTGGGTTTGGGTGGTTGTGTAATGCCTTTGGTAGTGAAGGCATTGAAATGAATTTAGGTGGAAACATGCCGATGAATGGAGATGGGTGCTCAGGGAATGAGTCAAATGAGGATAGACTGAATGAGGTTAGCACATAGTGTGGGTTATTAAGGTTTCACGATACATCTATTGTATGGTTTTGGAAATGATAGGTGCATTTAGAGTTTGATATGTTTCTAACATTTTGGGGGAGTTATCTCTAAAATGGAAGCATGTATTTAGAAAGAGCTACTAAAAGGGATAAGCTGTGAATTCAGCAATGTGTTGGGTTGTCAAAATCTAGAATTTGTTTACAGAAAACTAAAAATCTGAAATATGTTTGCAAAATCAGGAATTTGTGAACTATTTTTGTAACCTGTGAACTTCTCTAAACGTTTTTAGAGCATGGTTATAGGAAATCTGAAATCAGTTTAAAAAATCAAGAACTCGTGAACTATTTTTATAATCATGTTTATGTACCCAATTACCCAATGCAATATAGAATTCATAATTGAATTCTCAATTGAATACATGAAGAATGAATTATGTAATGAATTCTGAATTATGAATCAAAAACACATAAAAAATGAATTATGTTGCATACAGAATTCTGAATTATATATAACACATATATAATATGACATACAAGGGGTTGGGGGTGTCCCGGGGGGTGGGGGTGTCCAGGGGTGAGGCGATGTCCATGAGGGTGGGGGTGTCTAGGGGGTGGGTTATACAGAATTAAGAATAAATACAAAATTTAATTTTCTATAACACATACACAATTGAATTCATAAATTAGAAGCTAATAACCCAAAATAATGTATCAACAGAATCCAAATATATTTGGTCGGTTTTCCATATACCAGTTGTTTTTACATAAAATGATGTCCATTTTAAACAAAAGACATACACTTAGAGTGATACCAGCCACACTGTGCCTCGGATTGAGGTGGGGTTGACTCTTACACATCAGATATGACTCATGGACCGTTTTCATAAAGTATCAATAGAATCTGAATGCATTTGGTCGGTTTTCCGTATGCCAGTTGTTGTTTTCACTTAAAATGTTTTCCATTTCAAATAAAGGTGAGACACTTTGAATGGTTCTAACCACACCACACCTAAGACTGAGGTGGGGTTGACTCGTACACGTCACATATGACCCATGGATCGTTGTGCTAAAGTATCAACACAATCTGAATACATTTGGTCGGTTTTCTGTATGCCAGTTTTTTTTACTTAAAATGATGTCCATTTTAAACAAAAGAGAGACATTTAGAGTGATACCAGCCACACTGTGCCTCTAATTGAGGTGGGGTTGACTCATACACATCACATATGACTCATGGATCATTTTTCTAAAGTTTCAAAAGAATCCGAATGCGTTTGGTCAGTTTTTCGTATGTCAGTTGTTGTTTTCACTTAAAATGATGTCCATTTTAAACAAAAGAGAGAAAATTTGTGTGGTGTCAGCCACACCATGCCTTAAATTGAGGAGGGGTTTACTTTTAAATGTCACATATGACCCATAGATCGTTATCCTAAATTTTCAATAGAATTCGAATGCATTTGGTCAGTTTTCCGTATGTCAATTTTTGTTTTCACTTAAAATAATGTTCATTTTAAACAAAAGAGAGACACTTTGAGTGATTCCGGCCACATCGTGCTTTGGATTGAGTAAGGGTTGATTTTTACACATCACATATGACCCATGGATCATTGTCCTAAAGTTTCAATAGAATCCGAATGCGTTTGGTCATTTTTCCGTATGTCAATTGTTGTTTTCACTGAAAATGATGTCCATTTTAAATAAAAGAGAGTTACTTTGAGTGGTTTCGGCCACACCATGCCTTAGATTGAGGTGAGGTTTACTCATACACGTTAAAAATGACCCATGGATCATTTTCTTAAAGTATTAACACAATACGAATGCGTTTGGTTGGTTTTCCATATGCTAGTTGATGTTTTTACTTAAAAACCTATCCATTTCAAATAAAAGTAAGACGGTTTGAGTGGTACCGGCCACACCGGACCTCATATTGAGGCAAGGTTGACTTTTACAAGTCACATATGACCCATGGATCGTTTTCCTAAAGTTTCAACAGAATCCAAATGCCTTTGGTCAGTTTTCTGTATGTCAGTTATTGTATTCACTTAAAATGATGTCCTTTTGAAACAAAAGAGAGACACTTTGAGTGGTGCCGGCCACACCGTGCCTCGAATTGAGGTAGGGTTGACTTTTACACGTCACAAATTACCCATAGATCATTTTACTAAATTATCAACACAATAAAAATGTGTTTGGTCAGTTTTCCGTATGCCAGTTGTTTTTACTTAAAAGAGTATCCATTTTAAACAAAAGAAAGACACTTTGAGTGGTACCGACCACACCATGACTTGGATTGAGGCGGGGTTGACTCATACACATCACAAATGACCCATGGATAATTGTGTTGAAGTATCAACACAATACTAATGCATTTGGTCAATTTTCTGTATGCCAGTTGTTGTTTTCACTTAAAATGTTGTCCATTTCAAATAAAAGTGAAAAACTTTGAGTGGTACTGGCCACACCATGCCTTGGATTGAGGTGGGGTTCACTCGTACACGTCACAAATGACTCATGGATTGTTTTGATAAAGTATCAACACAATCTGAATCCATTTGGTCGGTTTTATGTATGTTAGTTGTTGTTTTCATTTAAAATGTTGTCCATTTCAAATAAAAGTGAGACACTTTGAGTGGTACCGGCCACACCATGCCTCGGTTTGAGGCGGGGTTGACACATACACATCACTTGGGTGTTTCAAGTGCTGTCAAGTGTGGATTGAAGATCTGAGTGAGTCTAATCCTCTTCTTTATTCCTCTTTTTGATTAGGGTTTTGCACTCTCCTCTCATCTTCTTCCGAAGCTCTAAAACCCTCTTTTCCGTTGGGATTTAGGGTTAATCTTGAAGAGATATTAGATTGGGATCCGAGGTCCAGGGAAGAGGGTTGGGGGGGGGGGTTGTCCGGGGTCCAGGAAGGAGGGTGGGTAATGTATCTAAAACTCTATCTAGGTATCATACATCAAATTTCGACAGGACTGCGAACCGCCGCGGGGTGTCATCCTGGAGCAAGGCCAAATCACGGCGTGACCATGGCGTGACTGCGGTGTGTTGGCCCGGTCCAACGACATCTGCGGTGTAGAATCTTCTATCCAGGAGTGAAGGGAGCGGGAGGAGGCGGAGCAACATTTCGGTCGTTGCCTCCCTCCCCATTAACTATGGGTGGGTAATGTATCTAAAACTCTATCTAGGTATCATACATCGAATTCCGACAGGACTACAAACCACCACAGGGTGTCGTCCTGGAGTAGGGCCAAATCACGGCATGACCACGACATGACCGCGACATGACCGCAACGTGACCGCGGTGTGACTGCGGCGTGTTGGCCTGGTCCGGTGACATCCGTTGGGCATCATCTTCTAGCCAGGATCGAAGGGAGCGGGAGGAGGTGAGGCAACATTCTGGACATCGCCTCCCTCCCCATTAACTATGGGTGTGTAATGTATCTAAAACTCTATCTAGGTATCATACATAGAATTCTGACATGACTGCAAACCGCCGCGGGGTGTCATCCTGAAGAAGGTCCAAATCACAACGTGATCGCGGTCACGACGTGACCGCGGCGTGACCGCGGCGTGACCACGGCATGACCGCGGCGTGACCGCGGCGTGACCACAGCATGACCGCAACATGACTGAGGTATGACCGCAGCGTGACCGAGGCATGATCGCGGCATGTTGGCCTAGTCCAGTAACATCCGCAGGGTAGCCTCTTCTGGCCAGGATTCTAAATAAATCCTATGTAGTTGTCCTACACATTATAGGAACTGATCTTATGTTATAAAAAAATACTCTTGATTTAGGATTGTGGTATTATAAAGATTTATATTTTATATTTGTTTTTTTTAAAAGTGGTTTTATTATAAAAAAATGACTTTATTTATCAAGTGAAACAATTATATTAAAGAAAACTTATTCAAGATATGCGATTAAATATAATTAAGCAGAATTACGAAAGAAGCTAAATTCAATTTAAAGCATTCTTAAATTAAAGAGGCTATGAGAGGGACTCTACCTCAAGGTGGAACCAAGCCGTCCACTTCAGCTCTTGGAGCTTTCTAACTAAAAGCTGCTGCTCCCCCACTGGGTATACGCACCTTCACACACATGCAAGGACACCTAGCCCCTATGAACACACCCGAATGGCCATGAGCATGTGCAAGGGGATCCTTACACATATGCTTATATGCATATACTAGTCTCCAGTCACCTGCGCATGCATTTTTATACATATACATGGGCACACCTAGCCCCATACGTGTATAATCATTGCCATGGTTGACTATACACATAATGGGGGAACCCAAATACATATACTTACTTACATATGAACACGCAGGCGAGTTACCCTTGACTTGATGTCTCGAAACCAACGAGCAGGGATCAACACACTACACAAAGGATATTAAGAACCTTAAAACACATAAAGGACCCTACATAACTAGTGAAAAACTAACCAACAACATTAAAGCCTTACCTCTATTGGCAGCGGAGAACCAAATCCACCCGAACCAACACAAAACGATCCAAATCCCAACCAAAAACATAATATGGAGTCAAAAACATTGAAATATCCAAAATATATGAGGTGCAAGACAAGTAGTAATCATAGAATATTACCTCAGATCAAAGATGACGGACTGAAATAATCTGAACCCCTTATGACCTCCTTCATATAATATAACTACTCCCTGTCCATAGAAACCAGTAAAAGACCTAAGTGGCCAATGCGATAAAGAAAATAAAATAAAAAATAAACTAAAACATACCTATCTCCAGTGACTATAAATGTCACCACCCAGCATATAAGAACAACAACTCCACATGGGTCAAATCATGTTCTTGCAAGCAAGGGGGAAACAAATCCATGTTTCAAAATGATACTATAAAAAAGTAAATTCCTATTAATTAACAATTAATCTTCCTATAAGTGGTATATAATTAGTTTGGCTTGAGTTTTAGCTTAGTTTGGTTTTGTTCAATACAAGTTTGTTTGGGAAATTTCCATTAGATTTAGTTTGTCTTGTTTTTGTTTATATTATCTTGGAAAATTTCATTCATTTGGGTTCTAGTCGATCATGGAATTGTTGTTATGAATTTCGTATGATCCAGTAATGGTTTATTCATGGGGTGTCACATAATGATCATTGACCACAATAACCTTCCACCTACACCCCAATTATTATACTTTGTCCAACCAATGAGGTATTGACTAACCATGTGGGTAATTTCTAACGTATCACACTCCACAAGAATCATCCACCATTTTATCTTTTATTTAATTCTTTATTTGAGAAAGTCGAGGGGTCTTGAAAATTCATAAGAGTGTTATCGAAGATAATCTCTCTACCTGTTGGTACTATACCACATCACCAATGAAGGGTCTTGTGGTGATGCATGATCATTATCATGAAAACCCTTTAGTTTTTCCATGGAGTCGTTCATTGTGACACAGAGTCAAATGGTTGTGTTTAAAACCTTTTTTTATGATGAATGTGACATGCCAATTGGATCTTGTGTGATAAGGTAGACCTGTCACCAGGGATTCCATGGTGTCTTGTGAACCACATGGGAACATCTCTAATTAATGAGCATGGCTATTCTTGGTTAGGTAAAGCTACTTATATTTTTCCGACCAGCTACATGTTATCCATCTTTATGAACCGGTATGGGTTTCCTAGTATATCATATACCACCAGTGTAATATTCTAATAGAACTGATTATCCATTGGTTCCTTGGAACCAACTCATTCCATTTGTCCACAACGAAGTTGGAATTAGCCTCTGGGATGTCTATTTAATAGTAAGGATACCCCCCTTGGGGAAATGTGAGACAAATTTATTCCTGTTCTGGATGTATGGGATAACCTCTCATAGACTCTAGTTTTGGTGATGGATATGCTCAATATCATGAAAGAAAAGTTAATAAATGATATTTCTATACGATTTCTCATCTCTTTTAATGATTGGATCATTATTTTACTCTATCGTAGTAGAGCTTGGCCGACTGCTATACGCCTTCATTGGTTCCCTTCCCAGAAGGTCCATAATACCATCAGTTCATATTTAGAAATCATAGAAGTAGGAGAATACACCACATGGGGTTATTGGGTGAGGCTGTAAATATATATAATCCTTAGGATTGATGGTTTCATTGAAATATTTTTGAATGGGTGGTTTTTTCCAGTAGGGGATGCACGTTCAGGAATCCAAGTTGGCACTTTGGTAATGGCAACTTGAGTGGTAGAGATTCGGCCTCTTAATATAGTCGTATTGACCCTTATAGGCCTATGGTATCTCTTGAGACATATTCAATAGGAAAATATCATTTATAGACTCAGTGGTACTTTACAGTTTTTATTTGGATAGATAGGGGATCACCTCCATTGATATAATATCACAACACCACCGTAATCCCTAGTGCCTTGTTTCACCCTAGGATACTATACATCTCTTGATTTAAGTACACACCATTAGGCCCTGATGAGGTTGTTGATATGGTGAGATGATCTGACCATTTCTATTTCATACATTATCTTTCACTGGCTAGGCCAATTATTGAAAATGGAGATGACTCTCTTATTGAAAGGGAATGAAAGTTATCACTTCAAGATGGGGTTCTAATCAATTCAGTTTCATTACATTTGGTTCATATCAATTTGGTTTAGTTCAATTTAGTTCATGTAGGGTGTGGTTATATAGGTTTTAATTCATTATATTTTGTCCAATTTGATACATAATTTGTGGTTTTGTATGGTGCCACTTTATTTAGTTCAACTCATTTTGGGTTTAATCTTCATAATCTTATTTGGTTTGGTTTCCCGTGGTTCATCTTGATTTGTTATGTTTGATGTCATCCTAATTGAGGCAGGTCACTGATTATGTATGATTCGTTTTGATACAATATGATATGATTTGTTTTAGATCTATTTAGTTTTAATTTTTTTGTTCGGTATACACTAATTTAATTTATTATAGATTCATTTAAGAATATTCAATTTTACTCTTTATAGGTTAATACAATTTAGATTATTTTAATTTTTTCTACTTATATTATGTATTATTTCATTCAATTCAGTTTGAATGATTTCATGTTGGTTTCATTTAAATTGGTTTGTTTCATCCTCAAGAATGTGTGGCATTGAATCAGTTATTGAGAATCTAGAATGGGTCACCCATACATTAGACATCCGTGAAACATCAAATAAACAGAAGTAAAAAACATAAATAACCCAAATGAGATTAATATAATTAACATCAATTCAAAATTAAAAAATGAATCATAAAAATAAGATTCAATGCAAGTAGAATCAAACATACACTAGTCCGTGTTAGACAAATATAATAGCACATACCAAAACAGAATAAAAAATCAATTATACCCATATATCCATTGTACAATATCATGTTTCTCAGTATATCTCCACTCACCCATAAATAAATAATCATGAGATGATTATACTAAAGGATGAATCTTGAACATATAACATGATATGAGCTACAAACACACACAAAAAGATATGCAGGATGTAAAGTAGTCTTATTCATGAAATTCATACATAATATAGAGTTTTCATAGACACATAAATCACTACAAGCACCAAATTAAATTGGGCCAAACAAATAAAAAAGAATAAACCAACCTCAAATGGTGGAAGATGAACCAAGACTATCCGGACCACTTTACCTTCGGCATCAGATGCCAAAACATGCCTCAGGAGACCTGAGAGAACCATGATACCCCTAGAAACAAGGATCAAAGTTAGAATCAGGAAACCTCAAAACCCCTAGGGTTCAACCGAATGAAACTGGGAAACCGGATAGAGGAAAACTCTAAGAAATTGAAGAATTAAAGAAGATTAATTCTTACCTGGAAGTACTAATCAAGAAACCTCAAGAAATTTGGGAGAAATGGCGGAGGAGAGGGAGCCAAGAAAGGGAGATGTCGCGCAGGGTGTTCGGCCATGGGGGGTCTCGCGCATGACTAGAGAGGGGGATGAGGGACATCATTAGAGGGGGGAACATTGCCGGAGGAGAGGGAGCCAGGAGCCGAGAGGGGAGGGGGGTATCATCGTCAGAGAGGGAGCTGAGAGGGGAGGGTTGGACATTGCCGGGGGAGAGGGAGCTGAGAGGGGTTGGGGGTTGGGAGGCGGAGGTGAAGGTTGGGAGGTCAAGTAGGTCGAGGTCGGGAAGGGGAGGAGAGGGCCGAGAGGCCAATGCTGGGGAGGGTTCACGCGGGGGGTGAAAAATCAAAAGGGATCCTGATAAAAATTAGAAATTGGTAATGTATACTGACGGTTTTAGAAAAACTGTAGGAATAAACCATAATTTCCCAATAGTTCTTATAAACCGTGGGCATGCATGCGTTGGTATAAACCCATTTTCCACTAGTGCATGGTGAATAACTAAAGAACACATGCCATTAAAACATAATTTTGAGCATAATATTGTAGGAATAAAAGATGAATAAATAATTACATAATAAAATATAACCATGTATATTATACTATTAAAATAATCACATAGACTATCAATTACTAGTTTCATAATGAGGGAATGTATAATGCACGATGTCATAACCATACTGTCAAGGAATCATTCCAAGACTATACATAAACGGTTAAAAACCAAAACTAGTTTGTCTCATAAGACCTACCGATGCACTGATGGGCTATAAAGGTCCTCACCTGAGAATTACTAAGTCTAATTCATTACTCATATGAAAGGGGTGAATCACAATCAACATATACATTCATATTGAAACTATCATATGAAATGTGAATGACTTTCCCCAATCATTAAACATAAACACTAACCATTCAGAGTAATATGATGAACGATATCAAGATAACCCATCCACAGTCAAACTAATCATAAAAAATTAAATAAAATATGGTAGATAAATCATAAAATATTAATCCTAATTAAACATAATAATTAATAAGAGTGTTGAAATAGATGAAAATACTATTATAAAATTATCGAGTAATTCTTCATAGAAATACTCTTTCACTTTTCAAAGAAGAGTTTTTTTTGGAAAAATATTTTTATAAACCAATAGTGAACTAATATAGTTTTTTCATAATTAAATTAGTGATTTTAGAAAAATAATGGTAGATTAAAACATATTATATAGTGCACTTGAAAATATGTAAGAATTCGAGAAGTTCTATTGAATTAGGATTGTTTATCGAGAATAATTGAGAAGGGAAACTTTGTAAAACATGTATTACCCATAAAGTAAAGATGAAATGATATAGAAAAATGATTTTAGAATGTATAATAAGTATATAAAAATAATTAATAATTATATTGGTGTATATAGGGAGAAATCATAACCCGAATGAAAATAGAGGTTCGGGAAGAAAACCCTTACCACTTTGTAATCAATCGAATCATATGACCCAAAATTAATAATCATAAAATGATACATTTAATACCATGAAAATAAATAGATTAATGATATGATACATAAATGGTAAGTATACATATACCATACACAATAAATAGTGGTGAATAAGGAATATCTCACAAAAATGGAAGTGAGATGAGACGACCCTTAAGTTATGTATGAGTACTTGACCTTAATGTCTTGTATAATCAAATTAAGTCCATTAAATAATTAATTAAGAACCCTTTATATATGTATTAGAATCATTATAGTTTTATTATGTTCATTTATGGCCTTATTGATGAGTTATAGAGTTTAATTTCATCATTCCAGAGTATTTGTTTTCTTTGTTTTCATGATCCGTTCGCTTGTTGTTAAGTTATTGAGTTCATGTGGAATGGATATAATTCTATAAAATTGATTTTATATGATAATAATGAAAATAAGTAATATTAAATGGTTATATAATTCATTTGGTTATATGGTATTAAGATGAGTTATTAGATAAAACATTAGTGATAATCATTTAGATTATTTTGGCGGTTTTTGATTATCACAAACTAGTTTTGTCATATGAATTAGGATTATGTATATATACTAGTTATGTAAAATTTAATATGTTATAATACAAATATTATAGTCTATTTTAACCATAAAAATGGTATCATTTATAGCCTTTAATATTAAATTTAAGAACAAAAGTTCGTCGTCCATGAAGGTTGTAAATCAGCACCTCCCAGATGATGATTTCATTTTTAAAATAAATAAGATAGAGTAAGGGGATTGATGATGGGTATTCCATTAACATGATATCATTATTGTATATAGATTATACTAGAGTTATCATGATCATTTAGATAGAGCAGGTGAGGAGAGTATAATAAAATAAATAACTTGAAAATAAAATAAGAGGAAAAGAAAGAGGATTTTACCTCTTGGATACTCCTCCTTAAGAACTTCCTTAAGGAAAGGGGTTTTGGTATTTTGGTAAGACCAAGAGCTCTTGTACATGGGGAGAGATTTGAGAAGATGATTTTGGTATAACTTTGATAAGATTCAAGTCCTATAGGAGTGAAGAGAAGAGGGTGTGAGGGGTGGTTTCTTATAGTGGAGGAGAGGGGTGATTTCTCATTATTTAATTCATTATTTTATTATTTTCTCAGGACAAGTAATAGAATTGATTATTGTGACTAAATAAATTAAATTGTTCATGTGATTTAGAACTAATTGGGCTTTCTTAATCTTTACATCAATAATGAATAAAAAATTAATGTATTTAACATTTACCATAAATTATTATATTTTACTATTCCCAAAAATTCAAGTATTTTAGAGACATATCAAGATTTCATCGGAACAATTTTTCAACATGTAGAACTAAAAAATTAACTCCATTTTATGAAAATAATTTTCTAAATATGAGAAATTTTATTTTTAATAAAAACTTCATTTACTCAAAAAATACATATTTTTAATTTTTAATTTTAAATTGATTTTATAACACTATGAAAAATTAACTATGGGCTCATAAAAATATATTAAATCAATTGAAAATAAAATATTGATTTATGAATAAATTTGATAAAAATTAATTTTATTTTAAATCATTTTATCAATTATAAAATTTTAATTAAATATTTATGACTCAAAATAATACCAACACTTAAATATTAAATTTTAAAATATTCATTTACTTATACAATGATATAATTATATCATACTTTCATTTACAATATTCCTAATTTTTTTTATATTTTCATGGGTGATGTTACTATTTATTTGGACGGTTTACTATTCATAAGGGTCATATTACTATTCATAAGGGTAACATTACTATTCAAAAGGATCAGGTTACTATTAACCAAAAAATTTAAGTTGACCCTATTAGACTCTAAATATCTTACTGATCGCAACCATGTATGCCCGTTTTTCAAAATTCAAATCATAGAAGAGACAAAATTATGTTTAACGTCTAAGATATAACTATCATGTTTAAATAATTATAATAACAAATTTTTATTTCGCAGAGACTCAGTGTTGTGTGCATGACATTTTATATTAAATTTATTTGTAAATCATTGGGGTGTTACATTCTCTCCTCCTTTAATAAATTGTGTCCTCATAATTTGAAATTAAACTTCAAAAGTTAATAGTTGACACTTAAAAATTCCCCTATGGGAAACCCACATTGGAAATAGGGTTATTAAAATATCCTCTTAATAAGAGGGAAAGCGTAAATGCGAAGGTCACCATAATATTAGGCTTTGGAATTGGAGAATATTATTGGGAAGTCAAAACATTTATATGAATGAGAAATATAACCATAAAGTCCCAATGAATACTGATATAGGACATTGTAATTAACATGTTAATCATCAGAAAACCATAAATCTTTTGATCGGTTAAAAACCACTAATCTCTTAGTAATAAAAGTTAATAGATAACATTTTTGTTTCAAAATCCTTTTCCTATAGTTGAGGGATTCGTTTAATATCTAGATAAGCACTTGAGAAATTAAACTTACTTGATTACTTTCTATGTAATATGAATAATATCATACTTTGGTTGTGATTCAATATATTTTCACTTCATTTTTTATACATAGAAATAAACATTCAAGATGGATTTTTCACACCTGAAGAATTGAAATAAACTTACATAGATGACATATACCACAAAATTATAATTGCATATTCCTATTATCTTTATACATTAACCAAATCCAAAATGGTTATGATAAGATAAGATAATTACCCAAAAATAATAAACCTTTATATGATGAAAATCAACTTTAATCTAAAAAATTCAAATGTAAAACTCAAAGTTCAACATAGATAATTTTTAAAATTACTATCATTATTATAAAACAATATTCTAGACTATGACCAAAAAATAAGAAGTATTTGTTCATATAGTCTTCAAAATGACATCGATAACTCTCAATGTCTTATACCAAAAACTTAATTTCCCCTATCACATAATATCTAAGATATTCTAACTATTTCCATAAATAACATGGATCACTATAATTCCACAATAAGATCATATTTGAATCCAAAATACAATTCAGATTTTATTCCTCAAAAATATTTTATTTACCAAAATATTATAGGATTCTCAAAATTGTGAATGTCTTCTAAAATAACATTAATCACTTGATCACCAAATCATTTTCCAATCCCAAATTTATCTATTTGTTAAAAAAATTCCCTAAAATAAAAATAGAATTTATCCATTAGATGTTTTGACTAAGAAAATTCATGATAATTAGAAATTTATGTAGGCTAGTGGTAGGCGTTTCACCCTTTTCGCCCTTCGGTTGTGGGTTCAAACCCCATGATAGAGTTCTATCGTGGGCGCCCTCAAATGATTAATGTGATTTTGGGGTTCTTAGGTGCAGCAGAGTGGCTGACCAAGGTCGTCTCTCAAAGGAGGAAGTGAATTTAACAACTTATTAAAGGTATTATAAAAAAATAAAATAAAATAGAATAGAAACACTACTTGAAAGGATGAGGGTTGGTTATAGTTTATGAATCAAGAAGAAGTTTGCTGGAAGAATATTGTATATTTTTTGTTTTTAGTTTTGAAATGAATTTTGATTAAAATGACACAACAAGAAGATGTTTTTTTAGAAATCTATTTTAAAAGGCATAATAGATCTAACTCTACCTCTTTATTTAGTTATTAATCTTTATCATTTATATAAATATCCACTTAATTATGATCCCCTAATTTTTTAACCCTCGAACCCTACAAGAGTTAACTTAACCACAAAGATAAAATTACTTAAACCCTAGGCTAGCTTCGGAACACACAATCACATCACCCTGCTTTGATTGTTGTTCTAAGGATAGATTATGGTCAGTGGTTAATTATATCACATATACATTCTGTAAATGAGGATTAATTGTGTTTAGGTATTATATTTGAACTCTATAAATTTATCCCGTGTGGTCTTGTATTACCGATTAAGATCGCACTCTCAAAATTTACACAAAATCTTGACCTCGCGTGTTTTGTATTAATTGTTCAATTGCTTGCTTAGTTTCTTGTAATTTAAAAACACAATTAATGAATCATATTAATTGAATTAAATTAGCTCAATTATTCAAAATAATTAAATGAAGAAGGTATAAGATAGATCGATTACTAAAGGACTACTCTTCTATGGGTGGCCTAATCATCGTAGAAGCGTTTTGCATGTGCAAAGGTTTATAATGGGTATAACCCAATAACGCTTCTAATCAAGAATTTCAGACCAAATAATAAGATTAAGAGAAGAATAAATTTAAACAAAACATAAGAAAAGAGAAGAAATAAAAGAAGAACAAAGAAGTTTATTACACAAACAAAATCATTACAACATGAAGGAGAAGAAGAAGGCTTCGTCGAAGGGATCCTTGCTTCAAGAGCTACCCTTATTTAAATGGTTGGAGAATTGGAGTGGGTCCACTTATCCTCTTCCCTCAACTTTCCAATTCACATCCCAACACCTAAAAATGAGAAAAACTCCAATTTATAGAGTGGAGGGGAGGCTAGGTTTAAAGAGGTTTCAAGTGTGAATGGGAAATCTCGGCCAAATATTTTAGTACAACTTGAAACGCCCATTTGACCTCAAAAACGCGTGGACCAACTCTCCTTCCAGAAGGATGGTTTTTGGGAAAATGAATCTCCGATCTCCTCTCAAAAGTTGGGCTCAATCCAAGCCCAAATGAAGAAAATATGGCCCAAATACAGAACCCATATCCATTCTACCGAGTCCAGCCCACTATTGGATTAATGTCCCATTTACTCTAACCAAATGCACTTTTTAGCTCTAGTGTCCTGAATGAAAGTTGTATAAAATTAAGTTAGAAACACTGTTACAAATATTAAAATTAAAATAATAAATATAAAAATATTTATCTTCGAAATACTACAGTGCACTATAAAGGGTAAAACTAGAATTTTCACCAAATTTTCAAATGAATGATCAAATTACAAATATTTTATAAATAAACATATTTAGCAAAATGTGGGGAAATTATATCATTTATTATCAATAAAATATTCAACAAAATAGTGTTTTATCAACTCCCCCACACTTACCCTTTTGCACTCCTGAGCAAAATCACATATTAAGTAAACATCAATATCAAATCAAAACCAATTTTAAAACACATATCCTTGAGATCAATCAATTTAACACCAAGAATCAAAAGATATCATGCCTCATAAAAAATTTTATTTCAAGTTCTCCATTTATATCATTCAACATATTTTCACTTCATTTATCCTCCCATGCACAAAACACTTACCTTGCTTGAATTTTCTCTCATCACTGAAATATCAATTTTTTTGCAATGTCTTTCTCATCCAAACTAATACAAGGGTCACCATAGGATTGATAGATTCCTACAGTGCTACCCAATGTGAGTCAAGGAAATATGTTTATCATGAGGACTTTTCAGGGTTATTCTGTGGATTTCGGTTGGTAGGATTAAGATGTGAAAAAATCTGAGGCTGAATGAGGAGAGCTTGACTCTTTTGAAGAAAAATTGCATTAATCTAATTTTCACTTAAATATGGTCTTCTCTTCAATCCCCATAGTATCAATTCAGCTCTATCACCATGAAAAGTCATGAAAAGTTTACACCATTCTTCATTTTAACATTAAAAATGTCAATCTTCTCAAACATGATTTTCTTGAAAGTTCTAGATGGGTATAGATTTCCACCTCAATTAGAAGCTCCAGAAAAGAAACAGATTCACTTGTCATGAAAGCTCCAGAAAAGGCACAACTTTCAATATAATGGCTTTCTTCAGTAGAAAACACATCTCTTCAGAATTTAATTTTCCACCCAAAGTATCACAGAAAGTGGTGGCACAACACAAGATAGATTCCCCCACACTTAAGCTCAACTAGATTATGCAATTTTACTTCAAGAGTTGGTTGGATAGGGAAAATTGGCTTGTAATATGGCTAAACTAACAGGATTTTCATGGATTATAAGGGCTACAAGGATTAAGTATTCAAGGTAGGCCATTATAAAAAAGGATTCTTTGAAATAGGGGATTTAATACCAAACAAATGCCTCAATCATTTAAATATAAGTACCTCAAACCCTCAAGTTTTGACAGGAATAGATCAAATTCTGGTTAAATCAAGCATGGTTTGGTTCTATCAAGAAGTGAGGTGATTGTAAATAATATGAAAATAATGGTTTAGAAGCCTCACAGGAAAGTGATTTCAAATATAAAGACAGTGAGATGTGGCATGGGATTCAAAATTCCGTGTACTTTTCCTGAAATTACTAAATATTTGAACTTGAAACAAAGACATTTCAGCATTCATTTAAGCTTAGTTTCAAGGGGTAAATTGTTTCACTTATTGATATGGATTTAAAAATGGTGATGAGAATCATTTTAGCTCAAAAGTTTCAAAAAACACAGAATATTTTAAAATAAACACACAAAATTTGAAAAACACACAAATTTTTTTGGTTTTTTTTAAACAAGAAAACAATTTAAATTACTAAACTAAAATGTTCCATCCCCCACACATAAAATATTGAATTGTCCTCAATGTGAACCCATGAGATGATATATGCACATGAAATGCATAATTTTTAAATAGGACAAATAATATAAAAGTGAAAGGGTTAGGAACAACCTGATGTGCTCAAGTGATGATGGGGTCATGCAGTGTGATAAAATCCACTGCATCAGTAGGAAGTCCCTCAATGTATCTCTTCAAACATTGCCCATTGACTGTAAATCTCCTTCCAGTGTCCTCTTGTGTGATATCTACTACACCATAAGGAAAAACATTAGATACAATATAAGGACCTAACCATCTGGAACGCAACTTTCCAGGCATCAACTTCAGTCGTGAACTGTAGAGTAGGACTTTCTCTCCAACATGAAACTCCCTTTTCTGGATCATTTTATCATGAACTGCTTTTGATCTTTCCATGTAGAGCCTTGAGTTCTCATATTATGACAGTCGAATCTCCTCAAGCTCTTGAATTTGCAACTTCCTTTGAATTCCAGCTTGGGCCAATTCCATGTTGCATTTCTTTATAGCCCAATAAGCCTGATGCTCAAATTTTACTGGGAGATGACACGATTTCCCAAAAACAATCCGAAATGGTGACATACCAATGGGGGTCTTGTAAGCTGTCCTATAAGACCACAATGCATCATCCAAGCACTTGCTCCAATCCTTCCTATCTGGCTGCACAGTTTTCTCCAAAATTTATTTCAACTCACGATTTGAAACGTCAGCCTGGCCATTTGTTTGGGGGTGGTATGGTGTTGATGTTTTGTGTGTCACCCCATACTTTCTAAGGAGGGAAGAAAAATTCCTATTTCAAAAGTGTGTTCCTTAGTCACTGATGATGGCCTTTGGTACTCTAAACCTGCAGAAAATTTGAGCCTTGAAAAAATCCACTACAACATGAGAATCGTCAGTCCTGGTGGCCTTGGCCTCCACGCATTTACTCACATAATCAACAGAAACCAAAATATACAAAAATCCAAATGAACTAGGAAAAGGACCCATAAAATCAATTCCCCATACATCAAAAATCTCACAAAATAGTATGGGTTGTTGGGGCATCTCATGTCTCCTAGAAATGTTCCCAGTGTGTTGGCAATGGGAGCATGACTTACAAAACACATGGGCATCATGGAATAAACTAGGCCAATATAATCCAGAGTCCAAAACTTTCCTAGCTATCCGTTGGGGTCCAAAGTGTCCACCATAAGCAAGTGTATGAAAAAAATGCAAAACAGACGCAAACTCATGATTGAGAACACACCTCCTAATGACTTGGTCACTACACATACGCCATAAGTATGGATCATCCCAAACATAAAATCTTGACTCACTCTTTAATTTTTGGACTTGATGTTTCTTTAAATTTGTAGGGATTTCAAAGGCAAAAAGGTAGTTAACTAAATCTGCATACCAAGGATGCGTACCTGAGATGGAATAAAGATGCTCATCGGGGAAAGTGTCCCAAAGTGGTACTTGATCCAAGGTGTCATCCTCTAGTGTGTGAGTAAGCCTACTCATGTGGTCCGCCAACAAATTCTCTGACCCCTTCTTGTCCTTTATCTCAAGGTCAAACTCTTGAAGAAGGAGCATCCAATGGATAAGTCATGGCTTTGCATCTGGCTTCTTTAGGAGGTACCTCAAAGATGCATGGTTAGAAAAAACAACTACTTTAGAGCCCAATAAATATGAACGGAATTTATCTAAAGAAAATATGACAGCAAGAAACTCCTTTTCCGTGATTTTGTAATTTAATTAGGTTGAATCCAGTGTCCTCGATGCATAGGCGATCACATGTGAACGTCCCTCCACCCTCTGAGATAAGACAACTCCAACCGCGAAGTTGGAGGCGTTACACATAAGCTCAAAAGGAATCTCCCACCGTGGGGGATGTATGATCAGTGGAGTGGTCAGACACTTATTTATCTCATCAAAGGAAGTCCTGCAAGAATCATCAAACACAAAATCAGAATCCTTTTAGAGTAATCGTGACATAGGAAGAGCAATCTTACTAAAATCTTTGATGAAGCGCTGATAAAATCCTGCATTCCCTAGGAAATATCTAACATCACACACACATGAAGGATATGGAAAGGATAAAATAATGTCTATCTTAGATCTATAAACCTCTATCCCATGTTTTGACACTACATGCCCTATGACAATGCCATGCTCTACCATGAAATGACACTTTTTAAAGTTCAGGACCAGATTCTTCTCAATACAATGATTCAATACCTTTCCCAAATTCTTTAGACATTCATAAAATGAGGATCCATACAATGTAAAATAATCCATAAATACCTCCATGTAGGTCTCAATAAAATCAGAAAAAATACTCACCATGCATCTCTGGAAGGTACCTAGGGCGTTGCAAAGTCCAAATGGCATCCTCCGGTAGGCAAATGTGCCAAAGGGACAGGTGAATATAGTCTTCTCCTAATCCTCCGAAGCTATAGGAACCTGAAAATATCCATAAAATCCATCCAAGAAACAATAGGGTGTTTTCCAAGCTAGTCTCTCAAGAATTTGATCAATAAATGGGAGGGGGAAATGGTCCTTGCGAGTGGACTGATTTAGTTTCCTATAATCAATACACACACACCAACTGTTTTGCACCCTCATTGGAACTAACTCATCTTTCTCATTTTTAACAACAATAACACCACTCTTCTTTGGCACAACCTGAATAGGACTTACCCACTGAGAATCTGAAATGGAAAAGATTATACCAGCCTCGAGAAATTTATCAACTTCTTTTTTAACAACTTACAGGAGGGTGGGATTGAGTCTCCTTTGTGGCTGTCTCACCAGTTTAGCCCCATCCTCTAAAAGAATCCTATGCATGCAAATGGAGGGGATAATACCTGATATGTCAGCCAAGGTCCACCCAATTGTCCTGATGTTCTCCCTCAAAATATTCAAAAGCTTTTCTTCATGTTCAAAAGGTAGATTGTTAGCAATGATAACAGGTAATCTCTCACCACTCAACAAGTATGAGTATTTTAGATTTCGTGGAAATGGCTTGAGTTCTAATGAAGGAGGGTGTAGTATGGATGGAGACATTGAAGGAACTGAAATATGTGCACAAAGAGCATCAGTATCAGAATAGACATCATCAAAATCAGAGAATAAAGCATCAAATCCATCAGCATACTCAACATCCATGTCATAATCAGAGTGAAAATGATCAAAATCAGAATATGAATCCACATCAAAATCAAATCTTAGAGATTCTTGTTCCTTAGAAACAGGTGTGGAAGTACTCTTAGACATCAAACTAGAACCAATACTCATAATCTCTCTAAGCACAGGACAATCAAAATCCATGGAGTTTTTACTTGGTGGTTCAAAATGGGATATAACAAAAGAAGAATGGTCCTCATAGGGGTACTTCATGGAATCCATAACATTAAATATCACAACTTCATCTCCAAACTCCATGGAAAGTGTACCCTCATTGACATTTATGATAGTTTTTGCAGTTTTGAGGAACTGTCTACCTAATATTATGGGAGCATGATAACTTACCTGATCATCCACCTTTTGGAGCACATAGAAGTCTGCTGGAAAGATCATGTCTCTCACCCGGACAAGTACATCATCAAGGACTCTCGATGGATATGCTGTAACTCTATTTGCCAACTACACCACTACTCTCATCGTCTTCAACTCACCAACCTGTAAAGAAGAGAATACAAAGTGATGCATCACATTTATTAAAGCTCCTAAATCACTAAGAGCATCATAGAAGTGCAACTACCATATGGTACATAGGATGGTGAATGTCCCTGGATCCTTTCACTTTGTCAGTATTGCTAGAGTTGGTGTAATGAGTGCTGACACATTCCTTCCAAGGTTGATCCTCTCATTTCCCTTGATCCCTCTTCGATTGGTGTAGAGTTCTTTTAAGAATTTAGCATACCTTGGTATTTTCTTAATGGCTTCAAGTAGAGAAATGTTAATCTACACATGCTTGAATGTGTCCAAAACCTCCTTTTGCATTTCTTCTTTATCCATCTTCTTGGTTTGAACAACCCTGTTTAGAAAAGGAAGGGGTTTAAGAGGAAAATCATCAATATTTTTTTTACCTTCATCTTTCTCCTTGGATTGATCATCAGTTGGTATGGAATGCGGATTCTCTGGAGTAGAGATGAATCCCAGTGGAATGGTAGGTACAAATGTATCATTCATTTGCTTCCCACTTCTCAATGTGATGGCACTGACATTCCCCTTTGGATTTGGAGTGGGTTGGGAAGGTATATTTCCAGAATTCTTACTCAGAAGTTCATGGAGGGCGGTGGCAATCTGGCTCATTTGAGTCTTCAACTTCCTCAACTCCGAACCTTGAATCTTCAGCTCATTCTGTTGATTAAGAACAATTTGTTTCAAAATATCATCAGTGTTAGAGTCTACCTTGTGTTGGAGATTCCCTTGTTACTGACTTGTTGATGTTTGAGCTTCGAATCTACTTTGGGGTTGTTGGAAACCCTGTTGGTAAGGTAGAGGCTGCTGGAAGTTTTGTTGAAAGGGTGGCCTTTGTTGTTGTCCAGAGCCATTCCTCATGTCCTATTGGTCTTTCCACCCTTGGTTGTATGTTGGAGAAAATGAATCAAACTTATTTTGGGGATATGGTTGTTGTTGCTGCGGAAATGGTCTCCCAGGGAATACTGCTGCACAATTCTCTGTCTCTTGTAGTTGTGGGCAACAGTCAGTTGGATGGCTTGTCTCAGTGAAAATGCCACAAGGCCTTGAAGGAGTGGGTTGGGATGTCTTTTGAGCCAAAAAAATCTACCTCACCATAGTGGTCAATTCTTCCAACTTGGTATCAATCAAATGACTTTCAAGAGAAGAAGGACTTACCTGATGTACTCCCCTGACATGTGGTGTACCTCTCTCTCCAAATTGTTGGGAGTTTTGGGCCATTTTTTCAATCAATGCACGTGCGGCTGCTGGTGTCTTGTACACCAATGCTCCTCCAGCTGCAACATCAACCATGCTCCTCTCCATGGGTGTGAGTCCTTCGTAGAAGTATTGGATGAGGAGTTGCTCACTGATTTGGTGATGCGGATAGCTTGCGCACAACTTCTTGAATCGCTCCCAGTACTCATACATTTACTCTTCTTGGGATTTCATGATCCTCAATATCTCCTTTAGAATGGATGTGGTCCTTGATGCTAGAAAAAATATTTGCAATAAAATACATTTCAAATCATTCCAACATGTTACATCTTCAGGTTTCAAATAATACATCCAATATTTTGCAGCTCCATCAAGTGCGAATGAGAATGCTCTTAATTTAATTTGATCTTCAGAAACATTTCTTGGTTTTAATGTTGAGAAAACCACATTAAATTACTTAAGGTGTTTGTTGGGATCCTCACCAGATAAGCCATGAAACTTTGGAAGAAGGTGAATTAATCCAGATTTCAATTCAAAGTCCAATTCGAGGTTTGGGTATGCAATAAAATTTGGTTGATAGTTAATATCCGGTGCAGCTAATTCTCGAATGGTTCTATTAAGTTCATTTCTATTATTTCCAGTGATTGGTTCCTCTTTTATGTTTGAATTTGAATTGTTTCCAATTTCAATGTTTTCAGAAGAGAGGAATTCACCAACTGGTTGAATATTGAAACTTCCCGTTGACTGAGAATGTCTGATTCGTGCCCTAAGGCTACGTTCAATCTCAGGGTCAAGATCTAAGAGATCTTTGGGATTAGTTCATATCATAAATAAAATAAATATGAAAAGAAAGAAAGTGGACCATAGTAAAATAAAATTGAGAAGTTGAGTTGATGGTCCAAACAGAAAAGAATAGGATGAGAAAAGATGAAAACTTGAGAAAGGAGAAAGATAAAAGAGAGAGGTGAAGAAAATAATAAAATGAAAAATAAAAGAAATACCTTTAAATGGTTGAATAAATTACTTGCTTCCCCGGAAATGGCACCAATTTGATAGAGCACTGTCATGGGAGTCTTCAAATGATTAATGTGATTTTGGGGTTCTTAGGTGCAGCAGAGTGGCTAACCAAGATCATCTCTCAAAGGAGGAAGTTAATTTAACAACTTATTAAAGGTATTCTAAAAACACAAAATAGAATAGAATAAAAACACTACTTGAAAGGATGAGGGTTGGTTATATTTTATGAATCTAGAAGAAGTTTTTTGGAAGAATATTGTATATTTTTTGTTTTTAGTTTTGAAATGAATTTCGATTAAAATGACACAACAAGAAGATGTTTTTTTAGAAATATATTTTAAAAGGTGTAATTGATCTAACACTACCTCTTCATTTAGTTATTAATCATCATAATTTAAATAAATATCCACTTAATTATGATACCCTAATTTGTTAACCCTCAAACCCTACAAGAGTTAACTTAACCACAAAGATGGAATTACTTAAACCCTAGGCTAGCTTCAGAACACGCAATCGCAGCACCCTGCTTTGATTGTTGTTCTAAGGATAGATTATGGTCAGTGGTTAATTAGAGAACATATCCATTCTGTAAATAAGGATGAATTGTGTTTAGGGATTATATTTGAACTCTACAAATTTATCCCGTGTGGTCTTGTATTACCGATTAAGATCGCGCTCTCACAATTTACACAAAATCTCGACCTCACGTGTTTTGTATCAATTGTTCAATTGCTTGCTTAGTTTCTTGTAATTTAAAAACACAATTCATGAATCATATTAAGTAAATTATAGAATCTCAATGATTCAAAATAATTAAATGTAGAAGGTAGAATATAGATCGATTACTAAAGGACTACTCTTCCATGGGTGGCGTAATCATCGTAGAAGCGTTTTGCATGTGCAAAGGTTTATAATGGGTATAACCCAATAACACTTCTACTCAAGAATTCCAGCCCAAATAGGACGATTAATAGAAGAAAAAATTTAAATAAAACAGAATAAAAGAGAATAAATAAAAGAATAACAAAGAAGTTTATTACACAAACAAAATCATTACAACATGAAGGAGAAGAAGAAGGCTTCGTCGAAGGGATCCTTGCTTCAAGAGCTACCCTTATTGAAATGGTTGGAGAATTGGAGTGGATCAACTTCTCCTCTGCCCTAAACTTCCCAATTCACGTCACAACCCCTCAAAATGATAAAAAATCCAATTTATAGAGTGGAGGGGAGTCTAGGTTTAAAGAGGTTTCAAGTGTGAATGGGAAATCTCAGCCAAATATTTTAATACAACTTGAACCTCCCATTTGACCTTGAAAACGTGTGAACCAGCTCTCCTTACAGATGGAAGATTTGTGAAAAAATGAGTCCCCGAGCTCCTTTAAAAATTTGGGCTCAATCCAATCTCAGATGAAGAAGATATGACCCAAATACAAAACCCATGTCCATTTTTTCGAGTCTAGCCCACCATTGGATTAATGTCCCATTTACTCCATCCAAATGCACTTTTTTGCTCTAGTGTCCTGAATGAAAGTTATAGAAAATTAAGTTAGGAACACGTTTCCAAAACTTCAAATTAAAATAAAAAATATAAAAAATATTTATCTTCGAAATACTACAGTGCACTATAAAGGGTAAAACTGGAATTTTCACCAAATTTTCAAATGAATGATCAAATCCCAAATATTTTATAAATAAACATATTTAGCACAATGTGGGGAAATTATATCATTTATTATCAATAAAATATTCAACAAAATAGTGTTTTATCACTCCACAACCTTTCCAAAAATGACGAGTTGTCCCTGGAATGCAGGTTGTCCTTTTTCTAAAACCATATTAATATAACTTCCACAATAAATATGATGGACATCCTTGAAATAAGTTCAATAACTAGACATTATTTTAACAAGGATTTTCAATAAAACCTCAACACATAAATTAATCATACAATTATTTTCACATAGGTCCTTCCTTAGTCTAGAGGTTATCCTATAGAATAGAGAATTGACTCGGGTAATGCACAAGTCCCCTATATTTAAGGCAAATAACTAAAAATGGATTCTTAGGATCAGTTTATTTCCTTCCATTTTACTCTTTATTTTTCCTCAGTAATTATTTTCCTTATGTCCTTTCCCACACATAAATAATTTCTTTATTCCTTTAATACACTTTCCTAGGTTTCTCCTTCCATATTTATTACATTATGGAAATCGATCTTTTTTCTCCATGGTCTCCACCACTAGAGATCTTAGAAAACTCCATTCTTCTTTTCTTTGGTGGGCTCAGGTGTTGGATAAGGTATATGTTGTTAATAATATTTTGGGAAAACTGATTAGGCATGAACAAAATATCTTTAAATCCTATCAACATCCCATTTGGTTGCTCACCACCACCACCTTTTCCATCACGTTCATTGTTAACATGACTCGTTCGGGTTCCATCCATTGAATAAAACTAGAAATCATAGTGTGAGTAACAATATTCATAGTGAGAAAAACATATAATCATTTATATAATATCATAAAACCTTATTTTTAACCTAAAACACCTTAGGTTTAAAATAGGTTATTAATTTTCATTATATATTCAAATCCTTAATAATGGTTTGTAAATTTAATGTGAATTATCCTAAGAAAATCCCCAAGAAGTATCAAACCAGATGCACAGTAAGGCCCATTATCATGTACCAGGTTACCCCGAGTCAGGCCTGGGACACCTTGTCAGGGTTTTTACCCCTATGTACATCTATTCCAGAACTACATCCACTTATAGTATCCAAAAAGGAATGTATTTCAAGGAATATCCGCATAATCTAGACCTTACCAAAATTCATGGATTTTCTTCTATACTTATCCTCAAATTAAATCTTAGTATTATGTTCTCTAATTTTCTAAATCTAGTTTCTAAGGTTCCTACTAAACTTCATTTGATACCAACTGTAACACCCTGACCCCATAAGCCCGGAGCCTGTGCATTATTTTATTATATTGGAATGATTAGAAGGAATCAAATTCTGAAGGAAAAATTAGTTTAGCAGTCTTGGAAGAAAATATTACATTCTTAATAACCATAATACATTGGGAAAAGTAAATAAAACATGACACAATATAGAATAAAATAAATTACATCCTTGAAAGATTATTCAATGTTTTATTTTTCATAACTTGGGGAAAGGAAAAAAAATAAAGGGGTGAGATTATATTCTCAGTAAGGGTAAGTAATATAGAAGAATAATAAATAATAAGGCATGGTGAATAACTAAAGAACACATTCCATTAAAACATAATCTTGACCATAATATGGTAGGAATAAAAGATGAATAAATAATGCCATAATAAAACATAACCATGGATATTCTACTAGTCAAATGATCACATGGACTATCAATTACTAGTTTTATAATGAGGTAATTCATAATGTGGGATTTCATAACCATACTATTAATGCCTCATGCTGAGAACATACATAAACGGGTAAAAAACCAAACTAGTTTGTCTCATGAGACCTACCGAAGCATAGAGGGGCAATAACGAGACCCACCTGACAATTACTAAGTTCAATGAATTCCTAATATGAAAGGGGTGATACATAATCAATATATACATTCATATTGAAACTAACATATTAAATGTGAATAACTTTCCCTAATCATTAAACATAAACACCAACTATTTAGAGTAATATGGTGAATGGTATCAAGATAACTCATCCAAATACAAAATAATAATATAAAATTAAATAAAATATGGTATATGATATAATAAAATGATAATCCCAATTAAACATAAGAATCAACAAGAGTTTTGAAATAGATGAAAATACTCTTATAAAATTATCGAGTAATTCTTGAGAGAAATACTATTTTAATTTGAGAAGAAGAGTTATTTTGGAAAAATATTTGTATAAACCATAAGTTAATTAAGATATTTTTCATAATAAAATGAGTGATTTTAAACAAATTATGGAGACTTAAAATATATTATAGAGTGCACTTGAAAATAGGTAAGAATTCGAGAAGTTCCCTTGAATCAGGCTTGTTTATCGAGAATAATTGAGAATGGAACCTTTGTAAAACATGTATTACCCAAAAAAGAAAGATGAAATGATATGGAAACTTGATTTTAGAATGTATACATATAACTTATAATATTTATATAAAAATAATGAAGAATTATATGGGTGTATAGAGGGAGAAATCACAACCCAAATGAAAATGGAGGTTCAGGAAGAAAACCCTTACCACTTTATAATCAATCGAATCATATGACCAAAAATTAATAATCATAAAATGATACATTTAATAATATAAAAATAAATATACTCATGATATGATACACCAATGGGATGTATATATACACCAAACACAATAAATAGAGGTGAATAAGGAATATCTCACAAAAATGGAACTTAGATGAGAAGACCTTTACCTTATGCCCGAATGTGTTCTGCACTTGACCTTAATTTCCTATATAATCAAGTTAAATACATTAATTAATTAATTAATAACCATTTATAAATTTATTATAATCATTATAGTTTTATTAATTTCATTTATGGCCTTATTTATGAGTTATAGAGTTTAATTTCTTTGTTCCAGAGCATTCATTTTCTCGATTTTCATGATTGATTTTCTTGTTTATAAGTAACGAAGTTCATGTGGAATGGATATAATTATCAAGAATTGATTTTATATGATACTAATGAAAATAAAATAAGATTAAATGGTTATAAAATTCATTTGGTTATATGATATTAGGATGAGTTATTAGATAAAACATTAGTGATAATCATTTAGATTATTTTAATGTTTTTTTATTATCACGAACTAGTTTTGTCGTATGAAATAGTATTGTGTATATATACTAGTTATAGAACATTAAATAGGTTAAAAAAATATTATATTATTTTTTAACCATAAAAATGATATCCTGACCAGACTTGAATAAGATATTTAAGAATGAGAGTTCATCACCCACGAAGGTTGTAAATCGACACCTCCTGAATGATGATTTCATTTTTAAAATAAAATAGAGAGTGTCACGAACCAACCCGGGTCGACCCTGAACCGGTCACCCGAGCCAGCCCGTGACATGGTCCGAGGGGCGTTCCTGATCCCCACGGACTGGCAACTAGTGCCGGGCATCAAAATTAAACATGTGGGAACGATTTGGCCCAAAATAAAATAAAATAACCAGTGAAAAAAATGAATAGAACAAAATCAAATAAATAAAGAACAAACATCAATGCTACTAACCTGACCATGACCAAAACTCCATGTGACCCTGTGGGTCACTCTCCAATACCACAACCAACGTCGCTCAAGGTGGACAACTAAAGCTGGAACTTACAACAGAACTAAAAACAAGAAAACACTATAGGCGTGAGTATTAAAACTCATTAGGTAGGCCCGACTAATTCTATTCCCAATGCACATACCAATAAATAAAGAATTTATCAATTCTAGGTTTGAAATAAATTATATAAAATATGGTTTCCACACACTTTCATTTATAAAACAAGTAACAGTCCATTGCCCTTTTTAATTTAGAACAAGTTTAATGTTGAAAGAAACAGGTGCATTGCATTTTTAAAACATTTTGCAAACAATTTAGAAATCCAAACTTTAGTTGTTAGTTAAAAGGAAAATCACACCCAACACACACTAAGGGAAATGGTAAAAGTGGCACACATGGGTCAAAAACTGAACTCAACCTCTCAATCGTCCTCCACATAAAAATAAACACTAAAAGAAACATGGGTTGAACCTAGGAGATCATGAACAATCCAGAACATACTATACATCGGACTCATCTTGAAGGCATGCCCTAACTCGATGACGTCATAACGCCCATACTACTACCCGATATAGCCCTGCATGGCCTAAACGAGGGGCCCAATCCCCATAGAAGCAATAAATCAGTATTCCCCTGCTATGGGGCCACTAGCCAGTGCATGTTCTAAACTAGTGCAGTAATCGTTCTCAGAAGATTCACTCATTATGCTAGGTTCCCATGTCAACACAAGCAATAAATAGGGGTGTGTCCATAATGTAAATAAATCAGTCATGATGCACAAACATCACATACATCTCACACAATCAAAGCACACCAAAGATCACCCCTGAATGAGTTTTCCAAAATAATTTATTTTATTAAAGTGCCAAACGAGCCTTCACAAATTTTAAAGAAAAACCTCATTTTTCGAGAAAGCCCAAAATATTTGTTCAGAATAAATCATTTATCTTTAAAACTAAAAGTACATTTGAAATTCTATGAATTATGTTTAAAGGCCAAACGGGCATTCTTTCAATACTGGGTGCTCGCTCATCAAGAAAATGTTTCAAGTGTTCGGTATAAAATAAACGGCTCTTTTCACACCAAATAATCATTTAAAAATTTGTTATCTTATATTATTTCTAATTAATTAAAAATTAATAAAACAACAAGAAATTAATAAATTCTAAATCTAAAGGTAAGTGCAGTGGGGGACCTACCTCGGCTCTCTGTCCAAACACAAGGGCGCAACATGCCTCACGTAGGCGTATAAGCAAGCACAAGTTGATGATAGCAATATCGCGAGGCTACCTTGCGAATGCGCTACAATAAACACATCAAACCAAAATCACACAAATACGGACTTAAAACAAACCAAACAACCAAACAACGTGAAAGAACCACCACGACACGTTCTTGAAACACAACTCACACCATCTACATTATTTACTAAACCACTTTAAAATTTATAAAACAAAACCAAAGAGAAACCCATAGAACACAAAGACCACCCATGATAAAAATAATTTGGCATAAAATACAATAATCAAGTGCATTTTATGAAAAACCTAGCACAATTAAGTATTCCAAATTTAATTCATAAAACGAGGACTCACAAAACCAACCATTAATGCAAAAGTCGAGGAAAACTAAAATGGTTTCAAAATAGAACAAGGCTATCAAATACACTCATACTTGCATCAAGGGAAAATAAAGCACAAGAATTTCATAATTACATTGGAAACAAAAAGTGTAGGAACCTACCTCAAGGAGGAGAAGACCAAGCCAGAGCACTTCGGCACTTGAAACCCTTGGCGGAGACTGTCCCGCACTTGCGCACACATGTGTACATATATATATATATACCCTTAATCCATTATACATTTTCCCTACACCATGAGAGAAAATGTGCAAGTAGGTCATATGTATATATATATACACGTACCTGAATATGCAAGCGCAACACCTCAAGAAGACATTAACATTCTACAACAATTCTAGGAACCCTAAAATTCTAAGGAACCCAAATAAAAGGTGTGAAACACAATAGAAGAATATAACACTTACCCCGAGGGGCATCGACGATCCGAAACGAGCCATTACGCTTCACCGTAGGTGGCAGATGCTGGAATACACACAAAGTCGACCCGAGGGGCATTCCACATACCCTAATGACGAAATAAACCAACAAAAATTGAATTATCCAATCCCTAGGATTTTAGATAGACTCAAATTGAGTGTTGGGAGGTGATAAATTTGTCAAAGTGAGTGAGGAGGGTATGTAGGGACCATACCTTGATGAATCAGACACAAAACATGAAGGGATCCGGTGAAATCAACAAACAAAGGGGAAGTCCAAGAGGCGGGGTGCATGTTTCAGACTGAACGGCTCCAAGGGGGGGTGCGGGTCGTCGCTACCGAAGGGAGGGGAGGTCGCCAGATGGGGTAACCGCTGGACAAGGCCACATCGGAGAGGAGATCTGGTCGGAGTGGGGTGTCATTGGTAGAGGGGGCGTCGGCGAAGGGAGAGGTACAGAAGGAGTCGGTCTACAGTGGGGGAGAGGGGCCAAGGTAGGGAGGCTAAGGAGGAGGCCGTTCGGGACGTAGCAGGGAGCGCTGGCAGGGAGCCGGATAGGAGGGGCTGGGTCGCACTGGAAGAAAACGGGGAAGGAGGGGGGGGGGGTGGGCCTCGGGTACCTAGGGTTTTCTAGGTTTTCTTGTTTTTTTTTCTTATAATAATTTTATTATTAAAATATTAATAATATTAATAATAAACATAATAACAACAATAATAATACTATAATAATATTAATAATCTTAATAATAATAATAGTAGCACAAGAATAAAAATAATAAATACAACGAAATGAAGATTAATAAAAATAAAAATAAAAATAAAAATAAAAATAAAAATAAAAATAAAAATAAAAATAAAAATAAAAATATAATGTTAATTACACCATATTATTAAAAATAATAAAAATATAAAAAAGGGGGAAAAAATTCCCGACACTTGGGCTGACTGCGTGGCGAACGCTAACCACGCGGTGGTCACGCACGAGTCCAAAACCTAGTAAAGATGTTAAAAGACAACAAATTTTAATCCGAGGATCAGCCCGAACCTCGGCGCGAACGCTCAGAACCAAGAAATAATAAAAAAGGAAAGGGCGGTTGTGAAAATTCTCCCCACCATAGACACTTTCTTCCCCCAGAAAGTCACCCAGCTGAATGATGGACCAAACAAGAATCCATGCCCAATTGAAACTAAAAGGAACCACACCACAAGAGAACAGGAGAACACGAGAGGTTTCTCCCCACCACAAGAATTCAACTAGCACGAAAATTTAACACCTAAACATACCACCTAGGGAAGAGGGGGGGGGGGGGGCGACATGAGAACTCCCAACCGATCCAGACTAACCTCCATGCCACGAGCGAAACAACACCTCAGCCAAACTTGGAGCTCTCGACTCAGACCAAAGAAAGCCTGAACACTACAAAAAAAAAAACTCCGAGCAGAACTTAACCCATGCGGTAAACCCGAGCATAACCGCAATCCTGGAATCCTCCATAGGCACTTATATCTCCAAACAAACACCACTAAACCAAGATTAACCCACACAAGGTCCAAACCTACCTTTAAGAAAAACGCACGATTTAGAACACCATAATCAGACAAACAAGACTGTTTGGATTACAAACGAACATGTTCATCCCAACCTCATGATGACACAATGAACCTACAACAACGCCAAAACTTTAACAGTGGAAGGAAAAGAATGAAAGGACTTTAAATGTTTCGTTTCCAACACAGAACATGACTTGAACTGAGGCGTCACACCCCTGAAAACTCTTGACTGCGCGCGAGCTTCACCCCAAGACCTATGGTTGGGGCTCTGATGGTTGAAGCATCACCTGCCTCATAGCCAGGCACTGGAATCTTCTGGTCACAGTGTCTTCCCCAGATGACGATTCCTACAAAACTTCTCTAGATGACCTAGACACCTGAAATGATGGTACGTCTTCGAAGGGGTGTGACATGACGGCTTGTATGCCCTAAATGTTCATATTGACGGTACACCATTAGACGGTCCGACGAACTGGAAGTTAGAGCTACTGAAAAGAACTATTTAGAAACAAAATCACCTGAGACACTCTATTCGTTAGATGGGGGACCTTCACGAGCAACTGGATACGGTGGATTGCCAACCGTTTGCGCTCCAGAGACCAACTCAGCTAAGAACACCTCATGCACCAACTCTCAAAAGTGATGCTCCCAATAAGGGAGGACTCACTCCTTGATCTCTGGATGAAGACCCCTGATGAAGGGAGAAGTCTTCATCCAGTCCTGCGACACTATCCCCCAAAAAAGAGACATAAGATCCTTAAAATAGTCAACATACGCTTTCAACGTCTGCTAGCCATGTTGAACATGCATGAGCTCTTCCATTTTCTTTGTCTTCACCTCCATAAGTATAAACCATTGAATGAAGACGGCTTTAAAGACATACCACATCATCCCAACTTGTAGTAATGGTGGGGCGAACAACTCCTACTCATCCAGAGCTGGACCTTCGAACAAACCCAAAAAAGCATGCACTATAACAGCTTCAGGAGTTCCCAATACCTTGAAGACGCGCTCGACCTCTTCGAGCCACTCCACTATTTATAACAAACTCCAATCACCATGATGGACAAACAACATCTGAGAAAGACCAAAAAATGGGCATGACTCATCAAAACTCTGAGGACCCTTCTGGGCGGCATTTCTGAAAAACATATATAACACCAATCCGAAACCGATATCAATCGGAGCAACGTCAATAAAGAACCCTCATCCAAAAACAACCAGCTCAAAACCAAACAAAAAAAAACACAACCCCCAAACTGCTTTTCACTTTATATTTCAAAACCACCTTCTTTCAAGGCTACGTTCCAAATACCAAATCCACTTTTCACACCAAAATCACCTTCCAAAACCATTTTCATCTTTAAAAGCCAATTTAGAAATCAAGGTCAAGCCTTTAATTTCAAACACACCCAGGTAATCCCATGAAATGTTGCACATGTCTTCATCCACTTTCATTCATACACAACAACACACACTTTCCACACATCCTCTCACATGTGAAAACGTTCATAAGGAGTACCTGAGGTTTCACCCCAAATCATTCTCGACCAATTTCAAAGCAAAAACCAGCTTTCCATACCAAAGGCTTTTAGTTTTAAAACCCATTTCATAAATTTAAAGTCATTTAAAAGAAATCTGTCCCATTTTCAAAAACCCATTTTTTTAATTCCAAAAACACACTCACACCAACCAGAACAAAAACAACACTCAACTTGCATCAAACCACCCGAGTGAGGGACTAGTGGTCATACTTAACCTGGCGACATGGTAGTGGGCCATGCCCTAAGTAAACATCAACAACTTGGAGGAATTCAAACCGTGTACCCGTACTCCACATGGGTCACTACTCCATGTGAGATCACGATGTAACATCGGTTTACCTCCATTGTCATCCCTCAATCCAAAACCAACCAAAACGAAACAAAGACCCAATTCCCGGACTACCCCTGGAGACTCGAGGTGTGAAACGAGCGAGGGTTCATGACGTACTTCCCGTACCTACCTCTCGAGTCCCGAAAATCCCAATCTCCATCTACCAGGCACCCCAAATAACATGGACCTCCTCTGATACCATTTTGTCATGAACCAACCCAGGTCGACCCTGAACCGGTCACCCGAGCTGGCCTGTGACATGGCCTGAGGGGCGTTCCCGATCCCCACAGGCTGACAACTAGTGTCGGGTATCAAAATTAAATAGGTGGGAATGATTTGGCCCAAAATAAAATAAAATAAGCAGCAAAAAAAAAGAACAAAAGAAAATAAATAAAGAACAACTATCAATGTTACTAACCTGACCATGACCAAAACTCCATGTGACCCCGTGGGTCACTCTCCAATACCACAACCAACATCGCTCAAGGCGAACAACTAAAGTTGGAACCTACAACAGAACTAAAAACAAGAAAACACTATAGGCGTGAGTATTAAAACTCAGTAGGTAGGCCTGAATAATTATATTCCCAATGCACATACCAATAAATAAAGAATTTATCAATTCCAGGTTTGAACTAAATTATATAAAATATGGTTTCCACACACTTTCATTTCTAAAACAAGTAACAGTACATTTCCCTTTTTAATTTAGAACAAGTTTAATGTTGAAAGAAATAGGTGCATTGCATTTTTAAAACATTTTTCGAAAAATTTAGAAATCCAAACTTTAGTTGTTAGTCAAAAGGAAAATCACACACAACACACACTAAGGGCAATGGTAAAAGTGGCACACATGGGTCAGCAACCAAACTCGACCTCTCAATCATCTGAAACATACAAATAAACACTAAAAGAAACATGGGTCGAACCTAGGAGATCATGAACAATCCAGAACATACTATACATCTAACTCATCCTAAAGGCATGCCCTAACTCGATGACGTCATAACGTCCATACTAATACCCGATATAGCCATGCATGACCTAACCGAGGGGCCCAATCCCCATAGCAGCAATAACTCAGTATTCCTCTACTATGGGGCCACTAGCCAGTGCGTGTTCTAAACTAGTGCAGCAATCATTCTCAAAAGATTCACTCACTATGCCAGGTTCCCATGTCAACACAAGCAATAAATAGGGGTGTGTACACAATGTAAATAAATCAGTCACGATGCAAAAACATCACATACAACTCATATAATCAAATCACACCAAATATCACCCCTGAATGGGTTTTCCAAAATAATTTATTTTATGAAAGTTCCAAACAGTCCTTCACAAATTTTAAAGCAAAACCTCATTTTTTGAGAAATCCCAAAACACTTGTTCAGAATAAATAATTTATCTTTAAAACTAAAAGTACATTTGAAATTTCATGAATTACGTTTAAAGTCCAAATGGACATTCTTTCAATACTGGGTGTCCACTCATCAAGAAAATGTTTCAAGTGTTTGGTATAAAATAAATGGCTCTTTTCACACCAAATAATCATTTAAAAATTTGTTATCTTATATTATTTATAATTCATTAAAAATTTATAAAACAACAAGAGATTAATATATTCTAAATCTAAATGTAAGTGCAGTGGGGGAGCTACCTTAGCTCACTGTCCAAACACAAGGACACAACATGCCTCACGCAGGCGTACAAGCAAGCGCAAGCTGATGACAGTGATATTGCGGGGCTACCTTGTGAATGCGCTGTAATAAATGCATCAAACCAAAATCACACAAATATAGACTTAAAACAAACCAAACAACCAAAAAATGAGAAAGAACCACCACAACACGTTTTTGAAACACAACTCACACCATCTACATTATTTAGTAAACCACTTTAAAATTTATAAAACAAAACCAAAGATAAACCCATCGAACACAAAGACCACCCACGCTAAAACTCATTTGGCCTAAAATCCAATAATCAAGTGCATTTCATGAAAAACCTAGCTCAATTAAGTATTCCAAATTTAATTCATAAAATGAGGACTCACGAAACCAACCATTAACGCCAAAGCTGAGGAAAACTAAAATGGGTTCAAAACAACACAAGGCCATCAAATATACTCATACTTGCATCAAGGGAAAATAAAGCACACGAATTTCAGAATTACATTGGAAACAAAAAGTGTAGGAACCTACCCCAAGGAGGAGAAGACCAAGCCAAAGCACTTCGACACTTGAAACCCTTGGTGGAGACTATCCCTCACTTGCGCACACATGTGTTCTTATATATATATGTATACCCTTAATCCATTATACATTTTCCCCACACCATGAGAGAAAATGTGCAAGTAGGGCATATGTATATATATATATATATATACACACGTACCTGTATATGCAAGCGCAACACCTCAAGAAGACATTAACATTCTACAACAATTCTAGGAACCCTAAAACGCTAAAGAAGCCAAATAAAAGGTGTGAAACACAAGAGCATAATATAACACTTACCCCAAGCGGCATCGACGAGCCGAAACGAGCCATTCCGCTTCACCGTAGGTGGCAGATGCTGGAATACATACAAAGTCGACCCGAGGGGCATTTTACATACCCTAACAACAAAAGAAACTAACAAAAATCGAATTAGCCAATCCCTAGGATTTTAGCCGGACTCAAATTGAGTGTCGGGAGGTGATAAATTTGTCTAAGTGAGGGAGGAGGGTATATAGGGACCATACCTTGATGAATCAGACACAAAATGTGAAGGGATATGGTGAAATCAATAAACGAAGGGGAAGTCCGAGAGGTGGGGTGCGTGTTGCAGACCGAACGACTCCAAGGGGGGGGGGGTGCGGGTCATTGCTGTCGGAGGGAGGGGAGGTCGCCAGATGGGGTAACTGCCAGACGAGGCCACACATGAGAGGAGATCTAGCCGGTGTGGGGTGTCATCACTAGAGGGGGCATCAGCGAAGGGAGAGGTGTAGAAGGAGTCAGTCTGCAGCAGGGGCGAGGGGCCAAGGCAGGGAGGCTGAGGTGGAGGCCGGTCGGGACGCAGCAGGGAGCGCCGACGGGGAGCCCGATAGGAGGGGCTGGGTTGCACTGGAATAAAACGGGGAAGGATAGGGGGTTTTCAACCCGTGGTGGAACAAGCAAGAAGGGAAGGGGTGGGCCTCGGGTACCTAGGGTTTTCTAGGGTTTCTTGTTTTTTTCTTCTTATAATAATAATATTATTATTACAATATTAATAATAGTAATAATAAACATAATAACAAGAATAATAATACTATAATAATATTAATAATCTTAATAATAATAATAGTTGCACAAGAATAAAAATAATAAATACAACGAAATGAAGATTAATAAAACTAAAAATAAAAATAAAAATATAATGTTAATTACACCATATTATCAAAAATAATAAAAATATAAAAAAGGGGGGGAAAAATGCCCGACACCTGGGCCGACTGCACGGCGACCGACAACCGCGCAGCGGCCGTGCACGGGTCTGAAACCCAGTAAATACGTTAAACGACAAAAAATTTTAATCTGGGGCTCAGCCTGGACCTCAACGCGAACGCTCGGAACCAAGAAATAATAAAAAAAGGAAAGGGCAGTTGTGACAGAGAGAGTAAGGATATTGATGATAGTTATCACATTAAAATTATATCATTACAGTATATAGATGATATTAGAGTTATCATGATCATTTGGACAGAGTAGGCGAGGATAGTATAATAAAATAAAGAACTTGAAAAGAAAATAAAAGGAAAAGGAAGAGGATTTTACCTCTCAAATACTCCTTGAGAACCTCATTAAGGAAAGGGTTTTTGGTATTTTTATAAGAACAAGATATACTGTATGTGGGGATATACTAGGTAAGGGGTTCTGGGAATAAATTTCAAAATATTTAAGACTTAGAGGAGTGAGAAGGAGTGAGGGGTGGGTTTTATAGTGGAGGAGAGGGGTTATTTCTCATTATTTTATTATTTTTCTCAAGATAAGAAATAATGATGATTATTGTGACTAAATATAGTAACTTGTTCATGTGAGTTCAAAATAATGGTTCTTACATTATACTTACATCAATAATGACTAAAAAATTTATGTATTTAACATTTATCGTAAATTATTGTATTTTACTATTCATAAAAAAATTCAAGTATTTTAGAAAAATCTCAAAATTTCACCCTAATTGTTTTTAATGTGTATAAATCAAAAAATGAACCCAATTTTATGAAAATAATTTTCTAAATATTATAAAATTAATTTTTAATTAAAAACTCCATTTACTTGAAAAAACATATTTTAAATTTATAATTGATTTTAGAACACTCTAAAAAATTAACTTACATATCATAATATTATCCTAAAATAATATGACAATAAAATATTGATTTATGAATACATTTTATAAAAATTAGTTCTCTTTTAAATCATTTTATTAATTATAAAATTGTAATTAAATATTTATGTCTCACAATAATACCAACACTTAAATATTAATTTTTAAAATATTCATTTACTTATACAATGATATAATTATATCATACTTTAATTTATAAGATACCTAATTTTTATTTATAATTTCATGGATAAGGTTACTATTCATTTGGTAGGTTTACTATTCATAAGGGTCATATTACTATTCATAAGGGTAACATTACTATTCAAAAGTGTCAAGTTACTATTCATTAAAAAAATTAATTTGATCCTATGAGGCTTTAAATATTTTACTGATCGCAACCATGTGTGTACTTTTTTTCAAAATTCATATCACACAAGAAGAAAAATCATGTTTAATGGCTAGTTTATAACTATATTGTTTAAATAATTATAACAATAAAGTGTTGTTTCAGAGAGACTCTGTGTTGTGTGCATTACATTATATATTAATTTTTTTGTAAACACTTGGGGTGTTATAATTATAAATAAATATAAATGTATATAATTATATATATATAAGTAATTGTAAATATGTATTTATAAATATAATTATAAATAAATATAAATATACATAATTATAAAAAAATAATTATTTATATAATGACTAAATTAAAAACATATTAAAAATAATATTTTGTAAAATGTATATATGTATAAAAAATGAATAAATTCCAAAAATATTATATCAAAAAATGAAAAAAATACATCAAATGTGAAATAAGTACATGCCATGCATACATATGTACACATTTCCTATACATAAACATATATACCCCATATGCATGTACACATATACATACACATACATACATATGTACATGTACAACATCTACAAACACACAAAAAACACACAGAAACAACATAATGCATACACATATATACAGAATAATAACTATGTGGTAGGTCACACCCCACACTATTCAGACATGAAATCAATACATGAATATTAATGAGAGTTAATACCACTTATCAATGTTTGTCATCCCATAACCTAGAGAGGTCACTAGGACCACTCAATTCCATCTAAAATACCATGTATAGGGTCTCACACATATGTGAGAACATGACCAAGATACTATACCTTCCCATTACCTGGTCACTAGAATTTCATACTCAAACATAGATGAATCTCCCAAAATCTTAAATAACTCTACCAAAAATAATCCATGACATGATTCTCAACCAATAAAAATCATTTAAAGTATCACATGAAATAACACGTCCTCAACCACATACAATTCATATGGTGTGATTTATAGAGTCCATATCCGAAATAATATTTAAATGAGTAGAATATGTCAATAGGTCATTGATCAATCAGATTATTCCATGACCTTTCAAAATTTCACTAACATTATATTCCAGGTTTTATCACACTTTTATTTCACTTATATCACAATATAATCAAGGGAGGAATTCTAAATATTTTAAAATTTTATTTCTTGAACCTCACATGATAATGGGTGAGGAATTTAATTAACAATGCGACGTCTCTTTTCATTCTCATTCAACAATGTTATTTCTAAAACCTAGGGTACAATATCACAACACTTAGGGTTTCATTGACTAAAAAGTGTATATTTTAGTTGAAAATTATCTTTAATAGATTAAATAACTTTATCATAGAAATATAACAAAGGGTTTCATTCTCCATACCTTTAAGGTAAACATAAGGAAAATCACATAGAAACATTCATTTTAGTCTAACCTCAAATTCAATGATTTTACTCAAGTCCACTATTCTCAATAAATAAGTGTGAAAGTTCCCAATATCGAGTTCAAAAAATAAATATCTATCTTTTTACATGACCACATGCATATTTGGTAGCTAATCCATTATTCACATTGTATTACACATATAACATACTACTAAATCTCACTATAGTTTCCCACCATCACCAGTTAATATAATATTGTTAACAACTTCAATTCCTCAGCATGACAACAAAACATCAAACCTATTATTTCAAAAACTATTGTTCTACTAACATTAGTAATTTTGATAATCAAATCACCATACCCTATCAAAACCCCCCTAAAAACTAGAATGGTAAATATAATAATCTCATTCAATGAGAAACTCACCAATAGACCAACATGTATGACGACCTAGTCATTATTGTTATTACTGTAGAAGTTTCTATTAAAGAATTAACACAACTGATAAGAAGACCTACTCAATATCACACCAAACTCTTACCTCATATTACTGTTCTTCTCAAATGGTAATAATCCTACCAGGGACCAAAATTACCACATTTTATGATTATATTTATAATCACAACCAAATGTCTATAATTTTTTACCTTATACCCCAAGATAACATATGCAGTGTCAAGTAACCTCGAACAAAGTTTAAATAAATTACATCACCCAATTCGATCCATTGGAATATTTTTACTCATATAATAGATCATTATCACTACCTAACATATATGATACCATTATTTATAAAGATAATATCTTGATAGGGGAGAACATAATATATACCTCAAAACATATATGATGTTGTAAGAACATAGTTTTCCAAATCATGTAACTTGTATCCACCATAATCCATAGATATGATATCAATCCATATATCTCATCCTAACACCTTAATGTAAATTTATAGGTTATATAATCATTTCACATACTCATGGTCAGTGCTTGTGAAGATAAGTCCTTATAGGCTCAATACTGAACGTCATAAGAAAATGGGATAAATCTTCAAATAAAGTAGAATTCTCTATAATTGGAAATCAATGTTTTCATGGATCACCAAAATCATAAAATAGACCCATCATTAAAACCATAGTATAACTCCTATTAAAAAAAAATTCAAAGATACATATCCATGTCAAGATACTTATATTTTAATCAAAAGTGATAATTTTTTACCACCTTCCTCACCCACCATGAAAAAAAATCTTCATGAAAAGAAGTCCTAAAACAAGAATGTACCCCATGAGAGAATCATCCCAAAAATATCATTAAAGTATCCACTATTTATCATCAGGATTTATCAACATAAGGGTAGAATTAAATGTTAAAACTCATATAATTTTATACCAATATGACTTGTCTCAATATCCATTTTGAGTTCAACCCTCAATATGGATATAGGGGTAGGTCCCTTATACATGGGTCCCTTTATGATCTACTCGACCTTGTCATAATAAACTATGGGTGGAACCCCAATAGATACATACATAGTCATCATAAATGCATGAATTCACATAGAAGTTTACACATGGTGACACATAACAATTAAAAATATTTCTCAATTATTAGTCAATTCATAACACAAAAAGAGATAATATCAGAATTTGTGATTGAAATTTCCCAATTATTCATCACAGAACAACTCCCCCATCACAAGAGCATGCAAATCATTCAAGTCATAACAATATATAATGCATGTAACAATAAAAATGTATTATTTAACTAATGATCAAGTACTTGATTTTGTTAGAATACTCTTATAATCCCTACATTAAAATGCATCACCCACTTCACCCTATAGCTGGGTTCCATATCCTTACATACAGAACTCAAATACCTATAACCTTGTTTCCCAAACTTCTCAAACCAAAACCTTATATGTACTTAACTCTAAACTATCTATTTCAAATATACCTACTCAAATACCACTTTGACATGACTCAAACCAATAGGGCCTCACTAGGTTCAGTAATAAGGCTACACGTGCCTCCCCAATTCCACCTTCAATAGGTCATAGGCCAATGACTACCATAAAGAGAGAAAATGCACAAAATTTGAGGCATTCACCCATGAAACCTCTAATAAAAAAATTCCACAAATCCACCAAAAATACACATATATTATGTAAATCTATAAGTAAAATAAAATTCATGAGAGTATATATGACATACCCTCAGTTGAGAATATAATAATTATAGTGACCTAGGTTTTTCATTGAGAGTAAATTTACTCATTCTTGAGTTTTGAATCCATGAACACTTAAAAAGGGTAAAATGATAATTTTTCACTTCTCTAAATGGAATTTTTAATATTCCATTATATTTGGGATGATATTTTTTCCTTTGGTTACTGATTTCATACTTTTTAGATAGGGTTGGTTTTTCATAAAAATATTGGGTGTCATTGGAATACTGCTATTTATTTAATTTAGCTGTTCATTTTAAATACAATATTTTACTTAAATAAAAAAATGTGGAATTGATATATTTTGGTGGTGATAATGTGGATATATATTATAGGGTATTATGGAGCTAGATTTTTGGATATGGTTGATAAGGCATGTTAGAGTAATTAAAGGGGATTTGATCTAATGTACAATTATGTTTTCCATTAATGTGAGAGAAGTTAAAGGAATTGAATTATGAATAGATTCACGGGACACCATTGAAATACCATTAGAAATACTATAATCCTATTTATTTTTATTAAGGTATAAAAATCTTGTTGTGATTGATAGTGGAGTATTCAAATAGAGGAGAATGAATAAGGGAATTGGATGACTGACTAGTGGAAATCATCAGAGGATCAAAGGATAGTGTTCGTAATAGAATCATGGTAACTGACACTAGAATTTAATTTTTTTATCGGTTTCTATATTGACTTAATATTCTTTTTTTATTCAAGATTTATAGAATAAATATAATAATAAGTGAATATCATAATTGGGATGAATAAGAGTTTCTATGATTAAGTTGTTAATGATTCATGATTCTAGAATTTGAAAGAATTAAAAGGGTAGAATGTGTTTGATAAATAAATATTAATATATTATATGTTAATATATTTTTATATATGATTATAAAACCTGTAAATGTGACTACATTCTTAAAAAATGGCTTATGATTTATGTTATACTTATTGATATATTTTTTATAATGGATATTATTATTGGTATTGAAAATTTTAATGATTATCCAATATTTAGTAGAGTTAATAATTTGAAATTTAGTTCCCAGATTAGTTAAAATCTTTATAAAATATTTTAGAGGTGAAATGAAATAAATTAATACTTCTTGCATGGCCCATGCCAATTAGGAACGTGGTTCGTTCCACTTACTAGAATGAGGTGTTGAAGTGATGCTCAAGGTTAGGGGGATAAATACATAGATAAATAAATGGGTTATTCAACTTTGGTATAGATTCATGTAATATTTTTGGAAATGGAATACCTTGGATAGTATGTTACAAGGGGTGGTGTATACTATTACATGTTTATACCAACATAACATGGTTACCCTACCAAATATTTCATAGGGTCATATACACTTATCTCTTTCTATAGTTTTACCTTAACTTATGTGTGATATATATGGAATATATTAAAGGACATGTTCATGTATTTAGTATGATAGGATCTAGTTTTAGGTTTCCACCAAGATGTAGTCATAGGTGGAACTTTAAGGTTAAAGTTTGAACATACAGGGAAGCAAGGATGTTATATGGCATGTATCCCACTATCACAAATAATGTCAGAAAATTTACATAACCCTTGGCTTCAATGTTACAATATTAGAAAAAAAGAAAGCCTAAAAAATCATTCAAGATATAAGTATACATTATATATGTATAAGTTAAATTATTGGGTACTAACATTGCATACCTAACTATCCTCTTGGGGAATGCATGTTGTGTCAGATGGAGTGCATGTTGCGTAATTCTCCCTTTTTGGTACTTTTCACATCTTATCACTCGATTATTGGAATTGAAAAAAAAAATAATCCACTCTAATATTTTTTTCACATAGATTACAATATTAGTGTCCTATTTTATATCAAAGGACACCTATGATGTGTTTTTGATATTTTTATTGTCTTATCTCTGAGGAAACAATGGTTGGATTTAGTCAAGTTATTTAGAATTGGCAACAAGTTTAATACACCCCTAGTAATGTATGGATGGTAGGGTGTGGTCCCCAACATGAATTACAAATTTAGGTATTATATAAGATATTTTTGGTAGTTTTGGATCTATCAATGGTTTATGAAAGAGCAATGAACACTAAATCTTATGATATGTCTCATATAGCCCCCTCCCAGAAGTAGAGAAGTCGAAAGAGGATTTTATATCATCATTAATATTAGGAAGATTTATATCTTCCCATGAACTCCATGGTTATTTATTGTTCATGAAAAATGAAAATTTGAATATTTGACATTGAATCTTCTTAAATTCCCCTACTCGGAAGCCACTAAATCGGTGCTCTGAGTCGAGTCGTCACATGACCTTATGTGCACCTCCCCTTACACCAGACATTTCCGACTAGTGGCCAGGGTCTAATAGGTCATTTGGGGAGACTATACCCTATTTATCAGAGTGATCCACAACATAACACAATATAAATAATAGAAGAAAATAAGAACAACCAATAAATAAGTATAACCAAGAATTCCCAAACTGGGTACAAACCACAAATAAAATATAACAATTTCATGCTATACTAGTAGTGCAGAGTGAATAAAACCCAAAATAAAACAAACAAACAAATCTACAAACAGGTCCTAACTCCAAGTCTAGATCCTTCTCCAAATACATCCCTTTCCCAACTCAATATCATAGTGTAGGACCTTTTCCCTTGTCCTGAACTACAACCAAGAGATCTGCTCGGGTACCCAAAAATGGCCTGAGCAGGGTGTGAGTACAAAACTCAGTAGACCACCACCAACGGTGTATACAAAATATCTAGTCTAATAGATAGTGCATGAAATTATAAAATAAATGGTAAGCAAAGGAAAACTTAAGTGCCATTATATAACCAAGTTTAACTTAATTTAATTCATAGCATTTATCCCCAAATTTCACTTCTTATACCATATTCATTACTTAAACCATTTCGTTTACATGTTCCATAGGTTAGGAATAAATATCATCTACACAAGGGTCTAATAAAATCAATAACAATGCATATGGGAAAAAATTCAAGTCCCCATCTCACTAGGGATACACATATCATATTTTTTCTTTTGGAAATGAGGATGACCTTGTCTGTTTAAGGTTAAAACTTTCCAATCAGTTTCTAAAATGTTTATTTGTAAAACTGGAAACATCCAATGATTCTATATCCATTTAGACCTACTTTCCAAAGTTAGGTGCTCATTATTTGTGGACTGATGAGACTTAAGAATTTTCATTGGTCGAGAGGATGGGAGGTCAGGCTCATCACACCTTTTTTGGGGGAATTATTGCCTACTCTGGGACTCTCTTATAGATTTAAGTTATGTTCACGAATCCTTATTAATTCACCAAGAATAAAAATGAGTTTTCCTTTAGATTTGAAATCCAATGATTGATATGTATGGGATTTAGAGAATCTTATATATATGTTTTAGGTTCTTCATTGATAGAGAATTATCCATATGTATTGGAGATTTTTAGTCAATGGTATCCTTCAATATATTATATAGAAATCTCTTGGTCACTATGATGACCATACTGGTTTTAAAGCCAAACAATGGGGCACTTGAAGTTTATTGTCGTTCCATAAAGACATGGATTATTTCAGAGTTGGGATCGTACCTTCAGATGGGCTACCTATGTATCCTTATTAAAAAGGAATCAGAACCCACATAGTTCGATAAAAAGGATATATTTTAATGTCATATAGGATGAAAAAGATTTAATGAAAGATGGGATTGAACCTTATAAAGGCTTCCTACATACTCTACTTTTAAGGTAGAGATCAAAGTCCACGTGGTTAGGGAAAATAAATATGGGGTTTATGCATAGTTAATGGCCCAAAAAGAGATGTCATGATTACTTTTACACTCTAAGCCCACGTGAGTCATGCACAGTGTGAGAAACAAGAGGTATCAGTAAACTTGACAATGGTTCCATGAAAGATGCAATCATGAGAAATGATGTGGGGCTTGCGTATGTATGGTGACTCAAGTAAATGAAGACCAGGACTTAGGAAAGATGCCCAAGAGTAGGGTCCATAAAGGTATTTGTACTTTATGGAGATTTGGAATTTTAACCTGGGACTTACTCCTAAAAAGGAAGCCCAAATTAAGAGGGACTTATGATTAGGGCTTACTCCTGAGAAGGAGGCCCAGGTTAAAGGGACTTGAGACTTGGGGCTTACTCCTGAGAAGGAGGCCCAAACCAAGAGATCTTCTCATCTCAAAGGATGATGTTATATAGGAAACCCCTAAACATGGTGATATAAAGCTTGTAAGTCATGAGGTTTTGGGATAGGTTCTCATAGAATTCATTTCAGATAAGGAAACCAACAAAGGAACCATGCCATAAATGTCTTTGAAGAGGGTTTTGAAGGCTATATCTTGAAGAGGAGAGGTGGATTTGAGGAAAGGAGGTTACTAGGAAGGAGGAACGCAAGTATTGTTCTAGCATACAAGTCTTGGTTGTGCAAGTATACTTGCACGACATGAGTCAACTTGGGCGACAAAGAATCCATAGGGTAATAATTGGGTGACTTTTAACTCAAGCACTTAGTATCATCCTTAGAGACTTTCAGAAGGGTGGCACACAAGTTACCTTGAGACAACAAGGCAGCGCGCAAGTGTCTTTATTTTCATTAAGGGATGGACACTTAGGTGTGCAAGTATTAATGAGTTCTAACACTTAGGCCTTATTATTACTCTTTAGAGCTTCCATTCTAGGTAAAGAAATACTTTAGAAGTGTTTGGAAGACGTCATACAAAGACTTGGGCGACTAGAGCTTGAATCTGAGTTTTGGAAAATTCGTCATCCAAATGGAGAGCCCTCAGGGGCTATTTATAGGCCACTGGGAACCTTGGTCAAAAAAATGAATAGGGAGCGCAAGTGACTTGCGCGACCCATATGTGGCACGCAAGTGAATTGCACGGTGAGAAAAAAACTTGCGCGGCTCCTTCTTAATGGGTTCCTTGTTCATGCCTTTGTCAATTTTTGATGTTCTTCAAAGGATGAATCTCTTTGTGATTAAGGTATTCCCCTTTTCCATTATTTGGACTCTATGATGGAAAGGAGCGTTAAAAAAAGTCTCCCCTTAGAGTTGGATACGAAAAAGGAAAGAGGATTTGACTCTGAGGAAAATGAGAAACCAGGGTTCAACGACATGTAAGTTTTAGGCGCGCAGGTTGCCGCGCACAGGTTCCAGCGCACAGGGTTACAGGATTGCCTATATATATGGGCGTCACTTCACACAAACCATCCTACCTTCGAAGATTTTGAGCTCTCATCATGCAAGTGTGTTTCTTTTCTCAGTCGATCGCTCTTCTTTGTGTCGTGCTTCTCCAGTAAGGATTTTGACTTGTGCGGCAATACTTGCGTGGAAATACTTACACGCCAACACTTGCGTGGAAAAACTTGTACAACTTAATGCCTTTTCCATTTTTTTTGTTGTCTTCTCTAAAAATAGACTTACTTAAAAGTCAACTATTTGATCTTTGTGCAGATTCAATGGCTCCCAAAAGAATTGCATCAGCTGATGATTTGGCCAACAAGAGAATATATGATATGATGAACATCGTCAGCCATGATTATTATGATATCCGCGACAACACACTCCCAGATTTGGCTATGTATTTGAAGAAATATCATGTCAATTTCCCATATAACATCTACTTGCCTTTATATGTCCATGGTCATCTATAAGGAGTCAATGTTCCAGAGGCAAAGAATTATATTCCTCATTTATGGTTTCAGACTTACACCAATTTCTCTTCAGAAAATGTCTCAGTTGTAGGATCATTTTTCAATGCTGGAACAGTGGAGAAGGCATACATAATTCATCATAGCCCATGTGCTCCAGATATGAAGCCTCAGAAGCCTGAGCTGCAGCCGCATTCTTATCCTTCTATTTTTCAAAATTCTCAGATGGACCAATCCAAGGGATGGAAAAAGAGTTGGGATTTCCATCCTGGAGGAGGTGTGAAGCCGACCTGGATGTGGGCATATTGGGTGTGACAAACCAGTGCAGAGTTTGTTGAGGATCTGAAGGTAGCTGCAATATATGAAACCATCTGGGCTGGGCAGACATATGTCTATAGGAATGATAATTTTGTGCCAGAGCTAATCAGCTGCTGGAGCCCAGAAACCAATTCTTTACATCTGACTAATGGAGAAGTAGGAATTAGCTTATGGGATGTCTATAAGATCTTGGGGGCTCCAATTCTTGGAGACATGTATGATGAATTCACCCCCCAAGGTGACTTGGAATGATTTTGAGAAGACTCCGACTCTAGATCAGGAGTTAATGAAGATTTTCCACAAGCTTAAGAATACCAAAACCATGAAGACCCACTCTAAAAAATATATCCATCCATAGGAGTGTATGGACATGTTTCTCATCAAGAAGAAGGAGAAGGGGCCCACCTGTACTCGTCCTACCAGCTTCCCCAGAGCAGAGAAGAGGGTGATCTTGGCACATTCTATCCAACACCAGAAGGGAGAGAGTTTGAAAAGTGGGGGTATGAAGTGAATCAAATAATCCTAGAGAAGACCCGTCTGGAGGGTTTCTTAGCCTTGTGGCCCAACATTTATCTTCTTCCAGTTAGGGATTTGAATGGAGGCGTTAGTCTAGAGACCTTTATTGTCACAGCTAAGTTGGGTGAGAGAAAAATGGTTGGGTTGGCCACCCTAGTTTTGGAAAAGATTCACAAGAGCCTACTCCATATCTATATGGGTAAGTCTCCTTTGAGAATAGTGGGAGCATTCCATGTTTTGTGGGGATAGATCACCACTCACTTCTGGACATACACTGTACAGAGGGGAGTACATGTTCCTAGAAGTTATTTTAGGCCATCAGTGCAGGCATTTTCCAGAATTTCTCTATTTTCTCTCAATCCTTATGATATGAAGGTGAGGATGAGCATGTTCAAGGAATTTCATTTCTTTACTTATCAAAACCTGCCAACCGGGCGGTTTGTTGATGATGGAACAACTAGCTTGGAATTGAGGTCATATATGCTGGCTTGCAGAGATGGTGTATTGGCCACCAGAATTGACGGAGAGATTATATGCGAGACCTATGATCCATATAGATTTGCACGCCAATTCAAGTGTCTGTAGAAGATTTTTGTATCCCCTCCCTTGCACGTAAGGTTAGAGAATCATACAATGGTTTCCTGGAAACTATGGTTACTAACAGCTATGGAGAAGACCAGGGTAGTGTTTGATCTACCAGTTGTTGGAGTGGTGAGTCAATTGACTACATGGTATGCCAAGAACTGGGTAGCATCATACTCAATAGGGGTATTGAATCTTCCTGTTTACCAGGTGGGGAGTAAAAAGAGAAGAGACAGGAAATAAAACTTTCATCTTGAAGGTGACTCTTCCTCACCTGGAGCTGATTCACTAGGTTCTTCACCCAGGGCTGATTCACCAGATTCCTAGGATGGGGATGATGAGGCACAACATTCATCAAAACGGCCTCGTTCCAGATATAATCCTCCGGCCAGAGTCAAGAGACCTACTCCAGCGAATCCGGGCGTGTTATTATCATTGAGACAATTTAGTCGCCATTATTTTATTGAGAAAAAAGTTTCATTTCCTTATCCTCTATCTGTGATTGCAGGAGCTAGGAAGAAGCTGAAGTCCCAGATTGTAGGACCTTCCTCATGGCCTTCTAGTGCGCATTTTGAATATTTATGACCAGAGGCTATCCAGACATGGTAGATTTTATATTGTGATGCTGAAACTGCCTGGATGGACTTATGTGAAGGGCTACATATCCCCAGAGTGGGGGATCTCCAGGATTCTACTATATCCACTTCAAGGATAACCTTGATGAAGTGAGGTCTTGCATCAGAGAGTTGGAAATTCTCATATATTCCACTGATGATTCCATTTCTATCACCAAGCGGGTAAAGGAAATGATGAATTGTGGCACCACTGAGGGGATTAGTACTTCAGTAGATGAGGAGTGGCACGATTACGTGGCTCCTGAAGATGTGAATTTCTTTCCTTATTTGATTTTCAATTTGATTTTAGTCAAAGATTTGTTACTCAAGTAAATTACTTTCTTCATACTACGGCTTGTTAAGGAAGGAACTACTGAGGTCCCTTCACCGTGGTATAGCCCTGGTGGCACCACTCTTGGAGTCCCCAAATCTCCTCGTGATCTAGGTGAAGTATCTCCAGGCCGACAAGCCATGGATGAGGAGTTAGAAATGGATTTTCACTCTGCAATACCGGTATTTGGAGGTGATGATTTCAACACACCCAAAAAGTTAAAGAAGCATAGGCATCGAAGGAATAAGTCCACAACTAGACGTTTCATCAGTAGTGGTAAGTCCTTCAGATAGTCATGAATCCTATCTCATGAAAAGATTGGTCATAATTCTTGGGATTGTAGGGGCTTCTTCGATTTACCCTTTAAGGGAGAGGACTGACCCTTCTCTGAGGATGATAGAGGGTGCTGGTGAATAGTCTCAAATTCATGCTGACCTAGATTCTCCTTAAAAAACGATGAGAGAAGAAGAGCCAGCATTTGTTCCTAGTACTGCTCCTATTGCTGCTGCAAGGAGAGAAGAGCCTGCTTATGGTAAATTAACAATACTTCATAGAAAGTTGAATGAAAACATCAACTGACTTCCATCCTGTGATTCCATAGGTTCAACACCTACACCAGAACATTTGGCGACCACTTCCACTGACTCCGCAATTTTCTCTGAAGAAGCTACTCGGGGTCAAAGGTCGCAGGAGGAGGGTCTCCAAGAATACATGTCAAATGCTCCCACTGGTGAGACTAACCAGGAATCTAGGATATCATTGGATGAAATGATGAAAATTGGTGCGTCTTTTGAAGAAATTTTAGATCATGTTAAATTACCATGTGATTTAGAAGATTTTGGATGTGAGTGTTATCCTTCGTCCTGTTAATTTTTTTATTACATCTCTAACCATGATTGGTTGAAATGTGGAGTTATGTCTGAGCAAGATACTGATCTGCCGATGCCTGAAGGGGGTAGAGACAACCCTATAATTGTAGAGACACTATCTCAAGTGGAGCTTAATCTGGAAGAGCTTCCTGAAACCCATATTGAAAATCCCGTTGAAGCTAGAAAAGACAGGGAGGAGCCTTCTCATGCTGCTGATCTAACATTGGGTAAGAGATGATAATATTTGTGGCTGTACTTAATTTGAAAAACAGCTAATCAACTTTTGTTATCCTTTGAAACTAACCAAAGATTTCAATTGAATATGCAGGGCTATCAACTTCAATGGCTAGATCCGAAGGTGAAGCCTCAACCTCAGCCCCAACAAGAGTAGAAAGTAAAGTACCCAGGGTCAGGGGGGAAAGAGCTAAACAGGTAACTTCCTTAAGTGCATTAATACTATAATATATTCCCCCTTGTGATAGTGGTGCTGAATTAGACCCAGAGGTGCAAAAGGTTCTCCAATTATCACATTGCAAGTAATGGTAGAATATATAGAAGATCATATCTAAAGTTCCTCTTGAAGAGCTGTCTTCGAAGATCCCACAACTATCATCCTTGTTCTTCATGCTGGGACTTGTTGGTTTTGGATATCAAGAGATCCATACTGCGGTGAAACAAGTCATCTTAAGGAGGGAGCATGAGAAAAAGTGCCACCAAGATATGACCAGAGCGAGGCTGCTGACCAATATTGGAAAATTTGAGGCTAAGGTGTCCTGAGCTGAGGCAGATCATGCTGCAAAGATGAAGGTGCTGAAGCATAAGATCAAGGAGAAAGTTGTCCAGCGGATGCACCTTCAGCAACAGCTAGATGTCGTTACTGGGGAACTTGACCAGCTTAACAATTCATTGGAAGGAGTCCAAATGGATGGTATGAAATCCATCATAGATTCCAAGAAATCACTCCATCAAGATGAAAAGAGTGAAGCTGGTCGAGTAAATGAATTTCAAGTGGCTGCTGATGAATCTCAGGATTCCGTAAATCAAATGAACAGTTATGTTGAAAGCCTCTTGTAATTCTTGAAAAAGAGAAGATACTCCAATATGTGGATGTTCTTATAATCTTGTGCATCAATGAAAAAGAAATTTCATCTTCAATCATTTGTACCTGCATTATTTTGCTAACTACTTAATTTTTTTTACCTAATTCAATGGGCCTAGTAAGAATAGTTTGCTTTTTTCTAGGATTATACAAACAACCCCAAAAACTTGAATCTTTTTATTGCTCAATATTTCCTAAATCATACAAAATGTATGTTTAGTGAGCTGGGACTCGACATTTGTTCAGAGTTCCTTTTACAGGTTCCCAATTTAATGAGTACCCTATCTATTGTTGGCGGTTTAAAGTCATGCATGTTGGACATAAAAAGGATAATGTTTAAGTTCGAATAGATTTGTCCAAATGGATTAAAATCAACTCAATTCCTTGATAATTTGTTTGAAAATATATTACCACATTCAAGTATGGGGGAAAACATGTAAACTATGACTTAATAAATTTTGAATATGAGGTATGATATGAAAAAAGGGATAAAAGGAATTAGGGGAAGTATTTCCTAAGGGTGAAGTTACCACTATTTGACAAACCCGTTAGCGGGTTGAATTATGCAGGGACACTTAAGGGAATTGGTTGAATAGTTAAATAATAGCATCTTTTGGATGACAGGTCCGTTATGTAGACTACTTATTCAAGGCCACCTAAGGACCCATGCTGCATAGTCAGGCAAAATAACTCTTAGAAATTTTACTTTTCTATTACTAAAATCCTGTGAAAGTTTATGGAGATTCAAATTTTACAAAGCATAGAGTCTGTTGTATGAAGAGAGGTACTTGAATATGGAGAGGATATTCCCAATCAATATTGTCAAAGAATTGGATGAATGTCACTCCTACGAAGGTCTGAACCAAACGTAGGGAAGGGAAATATAAACCATAGAATTGAATACTTTGAGATCATGAAAAAGAGTATGGGACAAATATGTTAAGGATGGTTATTTTTTGTGGATCACTACATATCATCATTAAGACCAATAAGTAAAAAAGAGGTTTTCCCCCCAATAATGAAGTTACCACTATTTGAAAAACCCGTTAGGGGGTTAAATTATGTAGGGCCACCTAAGGGCATTGGTTGCATAGTCAAATAATAGAATATTTTGGTTGACAGGTACATTATGTAGACTATTTATGCAAGGCCGCCTAAGGGCACGTGCTGGATGGTCAGGCAAAAGAATTCCTGGGTATTAGACATTTTGTGACTAAAAGTCAAGAAAAGGGTTATGGAGGTCTGGAAGAATTTAAGGTTAGGAGTATGACACATAAAAATGGATATTGTCCAATAAATGAAGGAGATACATAGACCAATGATGACCATAATCATGTTGTGGTTGGGTCCTGAATTGAGATGTTGGACTTCACTACATATCTCATTAGGATGAGAATCAAGCCATACATAGTTCTTGAAATACATTTTAACGTCATGTGGGACAAGAATATAGGAGATCTTAGTTTAGGGTCATAGAGCTTAGACCATAATGAGGGAGACACATTGTGTGTTTGTTATAAACCTGATGTGAATAAATACCAGGGTTTTCATACCACATTCATGTGATTGCATGGGGACTTTTCAGCCAAGGGACTGAAAATGGAGTTTGGGGTTAGGCCCAAAGACTTGGGGATGGATTCGAGGGATGCTCGAACGTTCCTACATATCCCATAAGGATGGGAATCAAGCCATACGTAGTTCTTGAAATATCCTATGTACAGATTTGGTTCGTACATGTGAAGGGTGAAGGGGGACTTTAGTGCAAAGATTGTTGGACCCAAGATTAAAGGTTTGGGTGTCGCCATGTATGTATGCAGTCTTTGTAATATGACATGATTGGAGATCAATGTCAATAATTATTCCCTCTTAGGTGAGTGTGTCAGAGACTGTTGTAGTTTATTGTCATACATGAAAAAAATGCGAATAGTTTAAGGTAATATGTATGGACCGATGCTGCACAGTTTAGCATCATATAGCTAGGACCTATTTCTATGCAGTTTAATGTCTTGTAGTGAGGACAATGGGGGACTGTATAGTTTAATGTCATATAGAAAGGAATATGGTGAACCAATGTGAAGATATTAGTTTCAGGGGGGGGGGACTTCACGAATCAACATTGTATGAGATGGAGGTGAACCAATGTGAAGATATTGGTTTTGGGCTTGAACCTCAAGAGGTTGCCTATGTACCCAGCCTAGAAGGCAAGGATCAAAGTCAGCGTAGTTCAATTGAGAATGAATTGGTGATTGATTTTTACTTGAATACAACTACATGAAGATGGTGTTGGGACTTACGTGTGGTTATCAGACCATAGAGGGTGTTATGGTTGAAGCTTACTTTAAGCTCACATGAGTCTTGTTCGGTGTGAGAAACAAGAGGTAGCAACAACCCTAACGATGCTTATTTTAACATCATGTGGGACAAAGGGTGCTGTACAGTTTAGCGTCGTGTAGCTAGGACGCATTATTGTGCATTTTTATGTCTTGTAAGATATATGCATAGTTTAACGTCATGTAAGACATATTAAAATAATTTTTCACAGTTTTAAACATCATGTAGGATGAACATATACAGTTTAACGTCATACAGGATGAAAAGAGGGACACAATTGAACGTCATATTGGACGATAGAGGGATCTATGCAGTTTAATGTCCTACAGTAAGGACAATGGGTGTATTTGTGTTACACAAAATACTTTTTCAATAATCTTGCATTGGTTGGAGCTGTAATGAGTTCTCCATCCATTGAGATTAAAGAATAAGCTTTATTGGAGTAGACCTTATGTATGGAGTAAGGTCCTTCCCACTTTGGATCAAGCTTTGGAGGATTTTTTCCCAGTATCATTGGAGTTATGAGGACCAATACCAATTCTCCTTGAATGAATGAATGAAGACGAACTTTTTTATTGAAAGCCCATGCTATTCAATTGTGATAGACTTCCAAGTGGTGCATGGCGCACAATATTTTTTCATATAATCGTTCCAATTCATAAAATTGCTTCTGAGATTGTTCATCTATAGATGACTAATCACAAATGGCTACTCTGAGCAAAGGTATTTGAACCTCAATGGGCAAGACTGCTTCTATTACATACACAGCCGAATATGGAGTTAACTGCGTAGTAGTGCGGGTGGTGGTCTGATAAGCCCATAAAGTATTAAAAAGTTTATCAGAACATGATTTCTTATCTTTATCCACAATATTTTGTAGTATGTTTGAAAGAGTATTATTGAAGGCCTCTATTTTTCCATTGTCCACTGCATGATACCGAGATGAATGGTTGGATTTGATGTTGTATTCTTGATACAACTTTCTCACCTTGGATGAATAGAAGTTGGTGCCATTGTCCATCAATATGGTATGAGGGACACCAAATCTAGAAATGATGTTAGACTTTATGAAGCTAATAATGACTTTAGAACTAACTTCTTTGAGAGGTATTTCCTCTGCCCATTTGGAAAAGAAGTCAGTAGCAGTAAGAATATACTTAAACTGCTTGGATGTAGCCGAAGGATAAGGTCCTACTATATCCATTCCCCATGTGGCAAATGGCCATGAGTATTTAGCTGTATGAAGCAACTCTGGGGGTTGATGAATGAAGTTGGAACATACATGGAAATAATGACACTTATTAGTGAAATCAACAAAATATTGCATTATTAAAGGCCATAAGTATCCCAGCCTTCAAATTTGACCAGAAAGTCTATGTCTAAACTGGTGGGCACCACAAACTCTTGCATGAACTTCACTCATGACAACCATTGTCTCTTCACCATCAATACATCTGAATAGAATTCTATCAAAACCTCTCTTGTAGAGAATTTTTTGGTGATCTGGGCTATCATAAAGAGTAAAATTGACCACACGTCACCAGACTTGTTCTTTTCTAGCTCTATCAGGTGGGAGTGTTCTATTTTAAAGGTATTCCCTGATAGGTGTCATCCATCCTGTAGTATGACCACAAGGTTTAGAAATGGGAACAATTTCATTGATTTCCTCTATTCTGATTTGAACAAAAGGTGAAAATACATGATGATGGGAAATATTGATGATTGTTTCATCTCGGTTTGGATCTGCCAGGGCTGTGGCTACATTATCCAGTGCATCAGCTTGGGCATTTTGTGATCATGGGACATAAGAAAACATCAGTTCTGAAGGAAATTATTCCATTAAATCTCTGACATAATCACACAAAGGAATTAACTCTTCCTTTCTAATGGAATAATCCCCATTGATTTTTTTGATTACCAAATCTGAATCACCTTTTACCTTCAAGTGATTCACCTGTGCCTAAAGTTCCAATTCCAAGCCTGCAATGAGAGATTGATATTCTGCTTCATTATTTATACCGCCTTCCAATAATAAGAAGGAATAGGGTAGCACTGAATTTTCTGGGGAAACAAGCACAATTCCTAACACAACTTTTTTGAATTTAGGATCTTCCATTTTCTTCCCTATTGGAATTCTGGAGGTACCATCAAAGTAAATTTCCCATGTTTGAGGATTATCTTGAATAGAGAAGACTTACTAATCAAGAAGTTCAATATTTAAAGTTGTATCTTTTACAAATGGGTATTCAACAAAAAAATTGGCCAGAGATTGGCCTTTTATATCCTTTTGATACATGTATTGGATATCAAACTACTTCAAAATAACTACCCACCTTGCCAGACGTCCTGTAAGTATTGGAAAACTAAGGATAAATTTGAGCAGGTTATTGTGAGATACCAATTGGACCTCATGATGTTGTAGGAAGTGTCTCAATTTCTGAACTAAAAAGATTAATGCCAGGAAGCACTTTTCAATACTTTAATACTGAGTTTCTGCCTCAAGCATAGTCCGACTGAGATAGTAAAGACTGTTTTCATTCCCAACATCATTATTTTGGGCAAGGAAGGCACCCAATGATCGCTCTAAAGCTATAAAATAGAGAATAAGTGGTCTTCCTTCAACAGTTTTCATTAATACTGATGGACTCAAGAGATATTTCTTGAGAATATTTAATGCTTCTTGACATTATTTAGTCCACTGGTAGGTGACTCCATTCTTCATTAATTTGGTGAAGGGTAAACACTTGCCTACCAAATTGGCAATGAAACACTGAATATAGGCCAAGTGTCCTTGAAGTCCTCTTAATTCTTTCAAATTTCGAGGAGGTGACATACCAAGGATTGATTTTGTTTTCTCAGGATCAACTTTGATACTACGATGACATACAACAAAGCAAAGAAATTTTCCTGAGGTTACCCCGAAAGCACATTTCCAGGGGTTCATCTTCAAATTGTGTTGTTGAAGTTTTTTGAATATGATTTCCAGATCATCCAAGTGATCAGGACATTGTCTAGATTTAACCACAAAATCATACACATAACATTCAACAAATTTCCCTAAAAAGGGTTTGAAAATATGGTGCATGGCACGTTGATACGTTGCACCTATATTCTTCAGGCCAAAGGGCATTACCCGATAGCAAAACACACCTTGGGGATCTTTGAAGGCTATAGACTCTTAATCTTTTGGGGCCATTCATATTTGATTATACCCATAATAACCATCCATGAATGAAAGAGCTTCGTAGCTAGTTGTTTCATCAATTAAGATTTCTGTGATTGGAACTGGAAAATCAACCTTGAGACATTGCTGATTAAGATCTCTGAAGTCAATTCAAACTCTAATTTGTCCATTCTTATTTTTTACATGGAAAATATTAGCTAGCTACTTGGGATATTGAACTTCTCTGAAGAAGTTAGCCTTGATAATCTTATCAACTTCAGCTTCAATTTTGGAAGCATAAGTTTGGTGTGTTCTTCTTTCTACTTGCTTGAATCCTCGATGTTCTTCTAGCAAACCCAGATGATGAGTGGAAACATCGGGATCAAGACCCAACATTTATTTATAATTCCAAGAAAATACATCTTGATTTTTCTTTAAAAATTAAGTATACATTTCTTTCTCTTCAAGAGTCATGGCCACACTAATTAAAGTGGGGTGTGGATCTTCTTTTGTACCTAGATTTGTTTCTCTGAGTTCATTCATAGTGGTAGAGATACCTTCTTTAAATTCTAGAGGAGAATACATGAGATATTCCTCTTCTTCTTCAATATGTGTTACTTCTTCTATTTCTACTTGCATAGTGGATGACAAAGAAGAATTTCCATGGTCAGGGGAGAAGTTAAAATTTAAACATCTTAGAAAAGAGGCTGCCATTTCTGACCTTATTAATGATGAAGGGTCTTCCTTGGGTAATAAAGAGGAGATGATGGATTGGGAATCAAAATCATTGTTTTCCTCTGACATTTCTATAACTTCTTCTGTCCTAGTTGATGAAGTATAGAATTTATGGATTTATGTAGATGAAATGAAGACATCTCCATTTAAGATTTCATCAAAGCTTGGTGAATCAACAATTTCTCCCATGCTGTCTGGCTTGATTTCCGTAATTGACATTATGAAAGTTTCCATAAGAGTGTTTGGATTTAGGTCTATCCTATCAATTTTATTGATAGGCAACACATAATTTGTACTCACATGTATGAATGGATTTACTGGAATCTTTTCCAAACCACTTGGATCATTAATTTTGGTGACCTTCTTCATCGTGGATTTTCCTTTACTTCCATGTGATAGAATTTTGCCTCAATGCATTGAGACTCACATGTTTTGAATGGGGCTTTGTCACCATAAAATGTCCCAATTTGACCATTGAAATAATATTTGATACATTGATGGTATGACGAAGGTACATACACATGTTGATATAGCCAAGGTCTTCCAAGAAAAATGTTGAAAGCTGTGTCCTAAAGAACAACCATGAAATCTAAATTAGAAACAAGGTCTCCAAACTGAATTCTAAGTGTAATTTTGCCCATAGGTTCTTGTTCATTCTTATCATATCCTTGCAACATCAAAGTAGAAGGGGATAAATCAGATTTGGTGAGGACCAATTGATGAAGTGTACGAGTAGGAATGAGATTGACTCTTGAGACATTATCAATGAAATCTCATCGGATGTCTATATCATTGACTTTTCCAGATAGATATAAAGGCATGATATGTACATGTACAATATCATCTCCATCTTCATTTGTAAAAGATATCACTGCATGGAATTCTGTAGAATAATTCTCTATATGGTAGACTTCAGCTGCAACAATTTTAGTTTCGAATTCTTGAGGACTTGAAAAATCCTCAATAAGCACCTCCTAAAGATCCTTTAATAGATTCAAGGCATCCAGAATTGATAAATTTTCCGGTACTTAGGCCAAATGTTTTAAGAAATCATACTTTTGGTCCTAAGGTCAGCATTTCCCATTAGGAAAATGTGGTTTCGCAGGTCCCTTGGAAGTTGATGCTTTGGCAGTAGATGTATCCTGTATCGGGGTAGGAATTTGAAATACTCCTGGATTTGGTAGATTATACTGACTAGGTCTATCTATTTTCTGATAGAAACAAGGCGTGACCTCTAACCGGTCTTCCAAAATGACCGCATTAGGAGCAAATCTACCTTGTGTGGAAGAATTTTTTTGCTCCTGTTGAGCCTGTTGAAGGGCTTTTCCATGAGCTTCCAGCACATATACAGTTCTAGTAGGGGTAGGATTGAAATAGTGGCTTCTGGAATATCGACATCTTCCCCTGTATCCTAGACCTTTGTCTCTTCCTCTAATTCCTCTGTTAGATACAAGTAACTTAGGCTCATCATAATCGAAACTGTCATTGGCATAAGGATCTGTTAAATGAATCATGTTAACAGAAACAAAGATCAATTCTTCATCTGATGAAAACTCTGCCTGATTAACTAGTTCAAGCTGTGTCGTTTGGTGAGGCGGTGCCTGTGGTTTTGAAGCAGATGGCATAAAATCTTCCAGAGTCAAAGACAACTTAGGCTTTGACACAAGCTCGTCTTCTTCTAACTGCTCTTCTTTCTTAAAATTACGCTTCTTCTTTGAAGATTTTCCTTTTGATGAAGGGGGTTTTTCTATGGCATTCATAACAGAAGACACAGTTGGTTGATTAAATTGCGTTCATAAAATGGCATGAGTACAGTTGATCGTTTTATTGACCATCCAATCATCATATTTTTGTGCATTTTTACTTTTGAATTCTTGACACTCGTCTTCTTCCTCTGGATCAGTAGTAGCAACACATCCTACATGGGCTGAAGAACCTTTCAGTTTTATATGTCCAGAGTCCACCATCTTTTACAGGAGTACTTTGAAGACAAAACACTCCTGAATGGGATGCCCTAACATCTGATGAAATGAGAAATAGTTGGGGAGGTCTTCATATCCTTCCTTGTTTGGCCTTTTGGGCCTTGGGAACTGAACCAGATTGTTTTCCAGAGCCGAGATGAAGTAGCCAAGAACTTGTTCATTCTGAAAAGAATAAACTTTGTTCTTCAAATATTCAAATTGTTTCTGCCTTTGGTCTATTTGATTATCTTGGAGAGGCAGCCGTTGTTGTTGATGCTTAGGAGGTAGATCCCTTCGATATGATGAAGGTTTTTAAGTGAAAGCAGGTACATCTGCTTGTTTAAGTGTAAATGTAGCAGTTTATGATTTCCTGATTCTCTTTCCTAGAACTGATGGAATTACATGAGTTTTATCCTTATTATTTATAAGAGATTCTTCGGTATTATGAGAGATTAAATTAAGGTCTCGAAACCCTCTTGTGTATTTCACAGGGATCAACGGTGTGTGTAATTCATCACGCAGATTTTCTACATAGATTGACAACAATTCTTTATGAGGGAGTGCTAAAATCAAGGAATATGTTAATCCCTTCCAACAAGCAATGAAATCTAAAACTCTTTAATTTTAATTTTTCTTATAATTGTTAAGATCAAAAACTATTATCTTTGGTAATGTTGAACTAAATTGAGGAAGGAACCTTTGACAGAGATCTTCCCACTCGGTAATTGACCGAGATTGCAAACTTGTATACCAGACAAAAATAGGTCCTGGTAATTATTGTACAAAACACCTGAGCTTAACTGCTTCTTGTTGTTGAGGAGTTCCCATCATAGGATCCCAATGAGAAATGAAATGTGTTAAGTGTTGTTCTGGATCTCCCGAACCATTAAAAATTGGGAATGTGGTATTCGGAAAATTTGATGGGGGAGGGATTGCATCTATCCATTCAGGGTAAGCTCTCTTTTCTGGTTAAACTTGTTCATGCTTTCCTTCCATAGCTTCCAACCGAGATGTTAATGACTCAATGGTAGTCATTAATTTTTTAGAAACATCTGGTTGAGCTTGGGCCTGAGCAGGTGCGATAACTGGAGTTTGGACAGGTGTGGCGACCGATACTAACACTTATGGTAGTATTAGTGATTGCTGTCGCGTATGACCCATAGTATTGGACCTGTGAGGGTGTACTTGTAAAGGGGGATATTCTTGATCCATCTCAGTAGCTATAAAAAATTCCCTTGATTGATTAACTCCATCATGTTTAGGAGGAAGACTACCTTGAAGTAGTTCTGCATTTAACCTCCTTAATTCCTTCATTTCTTCTTCTTGCTGTGCGAACCTTTCCTCTAATGAGAGTGATTGGCCTTCTCTAGAGGTAGGGTGGAATGTAACCTGACTTTTACTCTTTTCCTTGGCATGTGCCTTTCTAGAGTATGGAAGGTCATTAACCAAAGGAATGTCTTACCCCTGGGAAATACTCTGTCTTCTGGTACACACACCTCCTTCATTCGTTTCTTTGTGTACAACTTCTTGAACATAAACTTCTTCATCTGATTACTCTGATAGAGGCTCATGTTTTGGGAGATTAGTGACAATAACATTGATGACATTTATTGATGCATAATGCATTTCATCCCTTCTGTCAGTGCTTTTGCGATACTGTATTCTTCCATGTCCTTTATGAGACATTGAATTTTGTTTGGTTTATCCTTTAGGAACTTCTTGATGAACCATAATTTGGAGGGAATCTCCTGATAATTAGGCCCTACGTTCCTCTTGTGGCTTCTTCCCTAATCGAGAGAAGACTGAATTTCATTGAGGAAAAGATTGAGAATTTGAACAAGTCCCCAGTTGGGTGGATTGGGTCTGTTTCTGTTTTTCCTACTCAACTCCTTGAATCCTATATGTTGATCCAGAGGGTTGGATTAAAAAGAGTCCCTAGTCTGGCAAGATGAGGTGGATCTTGAGCTGCTACATCTGAAAATTTCTTAAAAGATCTCCAGATTTTGCATACTTTAGTCCAGAAATTAGCCAGATGCATCATCCGAAATCCACTCAAATCACCTGGCTCAGATGATCGTTGGATTATTTCTGACACTTATGTCCCCTGATGATGTGCATGCTATAAACGAGAAGCCTATTTAATATTATCATTTTATTGATGCAAGAGTAATTCAACAACTTGTTCTTTATATGCCTGACTTTGGCTTGAACTAGTTGAGGCCTATTCTTGGGAAAGTCTTTGATTACACACAAAACTAGTTAGATGTGGCCAGCCATGGGAAATAACATTGCATGAGACCACTTTTGGAAGGATTTGTTGAATGGAGAGTATAGTGAAATGAAATTATCCATGAACACCCCATCCCCTAATATGAATACTAGATGGGTAATTGGTAATTTACTGGCGCAACCTTTTTAATGCTCCAATGCATGAATGCTGAAGGGATCTCTTCCACTTTTCAACCTTTGGATTTCAGGAAACTAAGAGATATTCCAAGTCAATTTGGCATTACAAACCTTCTATTATCTTTACATGATTTTGATAATCATCATAAGATAATATTTTCTCTTTTAAGTGACAAGGAGTTTTCCATATTTTGAGACGAATATCGTGAATACAATCTTCTGTCAACATTTTTGGAATATCATACTAAGAGTCAGACAAAGGCCAAAACATGACTGGTATTTCACCTTTTGCCAGTTGTTTTCTCATATTCAACACTTCCTCTTTGTCATTTGATGAAGATTATTCTACCTAATTGGACCAAAGCTGGTGCTTCTTTGTTGCTTCATCATATTCAACAAGATTTATAAAGAATTAATTTTTCAAATTAGAAGATGAATGAACTAGGGGTGGTTCGGAGAATGACCTACACCCCAGGCTATCTTCTGATTGAGAAATTATTTCACCTACTAGCGGTAAGGCATCAGACAGGACTGGCTTCGCATTTGCAAGTGCCTCAAGATAAGAGGGATTTCTCGTTAATGCATTGTCTATTGAAGAATTTTCCAGGCAATGCCAATTACTACTGTAGAGATGACTTTTGTAGCTAAATTCATCATCATGAGGAGGACCACCATGGTGGGTTACAAAAAAAGATGAAACATCTTACTCCTTGGTCTTCTGGCCATGCAGAGGGTTATCACGACTCTCATCTGAAGATAATACATTGAGATTGACCGAATTGTCATGAAGCAAGCCTTCATGAAGAAGTGTCTGATGAAGATCTTTAGAATTATTATTGTTACTTACAGAATCTGAAAATGAAAGAGTAGAATCTTGAGTTGAAATAGACAATTGTCTGAGGGCTTAAATAACTCCAGCATTGAGCAAGGCCTTATTGTAGATTGGCTCTTGATTTTTTAACTATGTTGGATGGGTCTTTTTATTATATGCCTTCTTAATCACTTTGGAAACCAATTTTTGATAAAAGTGGTTATTATGGGCAAGTGTATGTGTGTGTTTAAGAGAAATGGTCAGGTTAGGCTTCTTATATCCATTTAAATCGGGTGTATGTGCCCGACTTGATTGTCCATATGACATGGGGGAGTATGCCTCCCAACCATCCTGGACTGGAACAGAAGTGTGTATCTACTCTTGAGTGACATGTTGATGAGTAACTCCCCTGATAGGGATAGATTTATGATTCTTTCCCTGTGATTCTACTGAAGTTGTTATAATATTCTAGCAGGTATCCAGAATATGGGAAGGGATTTGCTTCTACTCTTTCACCATTGTCAGAATGTGCTTGGTGACTTCAGCTACCAGAACGGGAATATATGTCCATTCCGTGTTTGAAGTAGGTGTGTGTTCCTTCTCTTGTCCACCTTTTCATGTCAGTGAATTCTAATAGTACTCATGTGTGGGGGCAGAATGTTGTTTCTGCCTCCTGTTTGTCATTGGAGCTTTCCAATTGACATCTCTGAGTGCTACCAAACGAGACCGTTGGTTATCTTGATGAATCATAGGTGTATGTGCCTAATGATTTTTCTCCACCGAATATGATTGATGAACTTCCTTCAAGACTGACATATGAGACTACTGGTAGAATTGATGAGTGTAAGCAGGTGTATGTGCCTGTTTACAGGTGGTCACCACATTTGATTGGTGAGCTTCTTTGGTTGCAGTCAGATGAGCCTACTGACTGGATGATGATTTATAAATAGGTGTATGTGCCTACCTATAATACTCCGATGGAATTTCCTGGAGGGATTGGTGTGTTACTGCCAGACGAGTCTGTTGGGCAGTGAAATCAGGACGGGCGGGTGTATATGCCCGCTCATTGTTTTCCATCAAGTTAGATTGATGGACTTTTCCGGAGGGGGAAGAAATAAGAAGATGCTCCCTATTATCCGAATTTCTCCTCTGACGGTTCATCTTGCATGATCAGGTCTGAGGGACCTGAGCTGAACATCCAGAGGTGATACCCTCATCATGTTGAGGGTACACTACCACACGAGTCTGGTGAAGATTGTTGGTGGGAGTCCTCATGAAGGGATCCTGTCTTTTTTAATTGAGGCCTTGAGTGACCTCTTCATTCACCTCCCTGTAATATGGTAGGTACTGGTTGTTGCGTTCCGAGGATAACGAACCTAAATGGTTGGAAATGGTGGTTGGAACTACCTACTTTTTAACTATTGGTCGTCGCAGTCCAGACAACCAGGGTGAGTTATTCACTTGGAGGGCTAGTCGAGCGGCCTCCAGAGTTGGGATGGTACCGTGTTGATGGTATTACCTCACCAATTCATTCAAAACCCAGCGTTGAAGATGCTGATTAAGAGATTTCATCCTCCGAGCGGACAAGGATCCAACAGGAGTAGTGGCCGAGGCATTCACAGGTGTAAACTTTAAAGAATCCATTCTATGTTGCAGAGAGATCTTGGAAAAGAGTGCTTGTTTGATATAGTAGATATAATCAAGATAGGTTTGGCTAGAATACATCTTTTGGATTAACACATATGTGTTTGATTTCTTTGTTGTCCCTCATATTGAATTTAATAGGGGCCTAACAAATAAGTAAAATATCATTTAACTTGGTTAAGGATTCACTTTGGGTTCACCAATTTTTGTTTCTTCTAGAAATGGGGATGAACTTTTTTGTTTAAGGTTCAAACTTTACAATCAGTTTTTAATGGGTTTATTCATAGAACCAGAAACATCCAATGATTCTATATCCATTTGGACCTACTTTCCAAAGGTAGATGCTCATTAGTTGTGAACTGATGAAGCTTAAGAATTTACATTGGTTGAGAGGATGGGGGGTAAGTCTCATCACACCTTTTTGGGGAGAATTATTTCCTACACCGGGACTCTCTTACAGATTTAAGTTATGTTCACGAATCCTTATTAATTCACCAAGCATGAAAATGAGTTTTCCTTTAGATTTGGAAACCAATTATTGATATGTATGGGATTTCAAGAATATTATATATATGTTTGAGGTTATTCATTGATATAGAATTATCCATATGTATTGGAGATTCTTAGTCAATGGTATCCTTCACTATATTATATAGAAATATCTTGGTCACTATAATGACCATACCGATTTTATAGCCACTCAGTGGGGCACTTGAAGTTTATTGTCATTCAGAAAGACATGGATTATTTCAGAGTTAGGATTATACCCTCAGATGGGCTACTTATGTATCCTAGTTAAAAAGGAATCAGAACCCATTTAGTTTGATAAAAAGGATATATTTTAACATCATATGGGATGGAAAAGAATTAATGAAATATGGGATTGAACCTTACAAAGGATTATTATATACTCTACTTTTAAGATAGAGATAAAAGTCCACATAGTTCGGGAAAATAAATATGGGGTTTATTCATAGTTAATGGACCAAAAAGAGATTTAATGATTAATTTTACACTCTAAGCCCGCATGAGTCATGCTCGGTGTGAGAAACAAGAGGTATTAGTAAACTTGAAAATGGTTCCATGAAAGATGCAGTCATGAGAAATGATGTGGGGCTTGCGTATGTATGACGACCCAAGTAAATGAAGACCAAGACTTAGGAAAGAAGCCCAAGAGCAGGGTCTGTAAAGGTATTTTTACTTTATGGAGATTTGGAATTTTAACCTGGGACATACTCCTGAAAAGGAAACCCAAATTAAGTAGGACTTATAATTGGGGCTTACTCCTGAGAAGGAGGCCCAAGTTAAAGTGACCTAAGACTTGGGCCTTACTCCTGAGAAGGAGGCACAAACCAAGAGATCTTCTCATCTCAAAGGATGATGTTATATAGGAAACCCCTAACCATGGTGACATAAAACTTGTAAGTCATGAGGTTTTGGGAGATGCACTCACATAATTCCTTTCAGATAAGGAAACCAACAAAGGAACCATGCCATAAATGGCTTTGAAGAGGGTTTTGAAGGCTATATCTTGAAGAGGAGAGGTGGATTTGAGGAAAGGAGGTGACTAGGAAAGAGGCGTGCAAGTATTGTTATGGCACACAAGTCCTGGTCGAACAAGTATACTTGGGTGACATGAGTCACCTTGGGTGACGAAGAATCCATAGGGTAATACTTGGGCGACTTTGAACTCAAGCCCTTAGTATTGTCCCTAGATACTTTCAGAAGGGTGGCGCGCAAGTTCCCTTGAGAGGGAAAGGTGGAACACACGTGTCTTCATTTCCCTTAAGGGTTGGAAAATTAGGCGTGAAATTATTAATGATTTCTAACACTTAGGCCTTATTCTTCCCTTTTAGAGCTTCCCTTCTAGGTAAATAATTACCTTAGAAGTGTTCGGAAGACATCAGACAAATCCTTGGGTGACCAGAGCTTGAATATGAGTTTTTGGAAAATTTATCCTCTAAATGGAGGGCACACAAGGGCTATTTATAGGCCACTGGGCACCTTGCGTGAAAAAATGAATAGGGCGCACAAGTGACTTGTGCGACCCATATGTGGCGTGCAAGTGACTTGCGCAGCAGGAAGAAAACTTGCATGACTCCTTCTTAATGGGTTCCTTGTTCATGCCTTTGTCAATTTTTGATGTTCTTCAAAGGATGAATCTATTTGTGCTTAAGGTATTCCCCCTTTCCATTCATTAGACTCTATGACAGAAAGAAGTGTCAACACATATCAACACATTTCCTCACCTCGAATCCTCATTCTAAGTGGAATGAAACCGTTATTGGAATAGAGCCTCCACCCCATTCCCCAACCCATGCATTTTGGGGTAGAGTTTAGAGCCTCAGTCTAACTAGAATCGTGGGCGTAGAACCTCAAGTAAATACCCCAATCTTCCAAGCCTTTTGCACATGATTATTTATCAAATCACCACAAACATACCTTAACAAAACATAACATAACCAATTCCATTGTAAATAATCATTCAAAATTCATAACAAACAATATGGTAATTGAAACTATGCCATAACCCATTAACACATTTTCCAATTTAAATTCATAGCCATTTATCCAAATTACCATTCCCGTGATTTAACCCATTAGGTGTATTAAATAGCCCCTATGCCTTATACAAATTCATCATTGACCATACATTTACCCATTGAGCCCATCTATCATTTCACAATAATTTACCCACTTATGCATTTCAAGTGAAATTATCATATCATATAACACAACCCCTTTATTACATTCAATCATTTGGGTGTACCACTTAATTATCATGTATTAAACCATTATACAAATTCATCTACTTCCTTGTTACATATCATTAACATATTCTCCATTTTCCATTCCATTACCCACTTAAAAGTTCACCATTTAATATGAACTAACCCCCTTAGGAATTTATAACCACAATTCATTAAACAATCAACATAATCCTTGAAAACCCAATTAACCATTTCCATGTCATTCCAACCAACCCCATATGCCTTATCACAATAGGAATCTCTATTATCATTCAAAATACGACTAATAAACCATTAAAACATGTTCTATATGGGTTTCATATTGTCACCCAGCAACCCTTCACTTATCCCTACCATTATCTGGGCCTGGGATTACCGGCTCACCAAATGGGTGGCCCTAAAATGGTCAAGTTATCCTATATACATCCCAAGGGGACCATGAGGGTTTCAATTGGTCACTTAGACACCCATTTTAATCAAACACTTCAAACAGAACCAAGATCACAAAAAAATAAAAACAAGAAAAACAACTTCCATGCACAAATCCAAAATAAAACTATGGGATAATACTGTTAGACCACCTACCTCAAATATGATGATGAACACATCCTAAATCATAGACTTCGATCCGTATTCAAACACCCCTTGAATTCCAAAAATATATCTCACCTAAAAAAAGGGTTTTAGGGCTTCAAAAGGATATAGACCAAAATAGAAACCCTAATATAGAAAAGAGAAGGAAGGAGAGGAGTAGAATTACCCAGAGCTTCAATATGAAACCAACGTTTCTCCAAATGTTCAGTAATCGAAGGATAACCACCTCTTAGAAGCTTGGGTCATCCAAGTTCACACTAGGGTTTCAGAGGGTAGAATTGAAAAGAATCCCAAGTTGGGGTTTAAAATCCCCTAATAGAAATTTTGTAATTTTCTCAAAGTTTAAAAGATACACGGTTTACCCACACAGTTTTCCAGACAACACACAATCTGTGCAGATTGCTACTTCCTGCATACCCTTCTCTCTCATGGTTTTTAGATCGTATGCAAATCATGTGGATTGCTACATCCTACATGATCTCCCCTCACACGGTTTCCCAAACCATGCACAAGCCGTTTAGATTTCCCAGAAAGCCCCTTTTCCCTTTTTTCATGTCATGAACCCCCAGAACACCCCCAAGCCTTCTCAAGAAATTAGGAAAACACTTAATTAACCACAAATGGGGACTTAAACTTAAACATAAACAAGAGAATACCTTACAAAGAAATATGAGAACTTACAACCTCCCCACCTTATAACGAATCGTCCTCGAGCTGCTTTTCTGAGCATCACTAAGCTTCTAGAACAATATATCATGGAACTAGGCCTACATATCCATTTCTTATTTCCAAGTTTTTGGTTAGACATCACAAATACCATCAAACATGTACCAAGGGCACATACTTTCCCCTCAAGGATCCCTCACCATAACCCACAACTGAAACCAAAAAAACTCTTCAAGGATGCATCCAATTCAACCATTCTCACAATGAGAACTTCATGGGGGGAATCTTAGGTGACAAAACGTAACTCACAACACATGAAAACTTAACACACAACATCACATCATCATGGGAGAACCAATCGACACCCCATCGGTCCAATCCTGTATATAAATCATGACCCAAATCACTTGTCATTATTCTTCCTCTATTTTCAAAACTCTAACGGTGACGAATCCCTATATTACTCAAAGGAAAACACATGATCCTTCCAACCAAATTTCTTGAAAATTTCACTCCATAAATATACATTCAAATGCAAACTAAAACTCTCAGGTACCTGACCCATTTAACCCGTGCCAAAGCTCTCTACCGGGGCTAACTCACCTGAATGGTGACCACACATCATTCCAAACTAAAACTCTAATCATGTCATCAACCAACCATTTATCCAGTATGGTTCTCTCCACTATCTTCGGTTACTTTGCACCTCCACTTCTGATAGTAGGCCACCTGAACCTCAAACCGACCTTCACACCACCCGGAATTTCTAAATAATTGCAACCCAACATCCATGGGAGCATTACTCTATTTTGGAATCCATCCACACTATACAAACTATTCATGAGGACATACCTTCACTATCTATTCAAGGAATAAGATCAACATGACCTTCCCCAGGTACAACTCTATTCAAAAAGGTACTTTCCTCTATAACATCTACCCAGAGGTGGGTCACTCTCACCATACCCATTCAATCTTACCATCTTAGGTCGGTCCACACTCAATTATCTTTCCCTAGAGAACCCACTGAGGTCATTTCATGAATTCTGGTAGAATTCCATCATCACAGCATTTCAACCCTCTAGACCGTCATCAACTTCACCCTTGGTATTATACCACACCATACAGATGAGGTTCCCTCAACTTCAAGATGTTTCAAAAACACATAAAAAAGATTACTTGAGTCTAACCCCAACCTTCGTTTGAGTTATAGGACCCAACCTCTCTTACCACGGCCTATAGTCACATCCAACCACACCCTTATACAACTTCAACACAGACACCAAAAACTTCACACAGAACCTCCCTGAACTTGAAGCCAACACTTGGATCATCAGCTACCATAACTAATGCCCACATAGGCTCTCTGAGAGACCCAATGTGCACCTCACCAATTCCTCACTGGCATCTCGGTGCCACTACACTAACTAAACATTTTCCCTTCCACATATAGAACCGACTTATCAATACCCACCTTAGGTGTGTCGTTACCATTGCTTACCACAAGGGATTCCAACCACTATATCTTAAACTTGATCACAAACCGAACCCCAAACTTAGACATGGCCATATATATTTCCTTCCAAAAAAAGAAAAAAACATAACCCAATGCCTATTCTCGGTTTCCGTGAACCGCACCCATGGCATTTGTAGACATTCAGTCCATCCTGAGGACCTCACCCCAAGCTATAGAGGGTTGTAAATCCCATCATCTAGCTCCATGTATACCATTCACATGAGTGTAACTCCATGATGTACCCCATCCAACCAAACACTTTCAACTCTCTTGGCATGATCCAAAGCTTCTCAACATACCTGGGACGATGTCATGATATTGAGCAGGATCGTCACTAGCTGAGATACACTAAGAAGTTGTCGATGAAGACTACCACTAACTTATCCAATTCTAGTGTCAAAAAACAGGACACCACGAACTTCCAAGGATCTCAGGCTTCCCTGCTGGACGTATCTCATCAAGACTCAACCACCACCACTTAGGTGTGAATAATAACCAAGTTTAACTATCAGTCTATGACCAAATCACCAAGAAGCTGTGAACCGAAATTTCATATGGCACTAATCCCACCACACCGCTTGAGTACTTCTGATGCATCCTTGATAGCTAACAGCCGAAACATAATGGTTCACCACACCAACCAAACCAACAGTCTCTCACAAATCAACCTTAACTTGGGTATAACCCATTACCTTGTTACTTACCTAACCATGTATCTTGGTTAGTCTACCTCATTAGCTCGAAGGTGGCCTCTGCATCTCACCCAAAAACCAGACCATTCATGCTAACACATTCATCCATGATATCACCCTCACCTTGGGTGTCCCCATTGAGAAAAATCATATAACCACACTTCATCCACCCTTGTATTTTCTACCCGAAAACAACTTCCAAAATTACATTAATCGTCACCCAAATAGGTGAGTCAGGAATTTATAAGATAAAACCCTTCAAAACAAACCTTACACATTACCAGAAGCACTAGGGTGCCCTTAGGAAAGAACCAGGCACAACTATACCATTTACCAAAACTTGGTGGTACTTAGCATGCATTAACACCACCTCTAAAGAATCTCCCATGATTCATATTCCACGGTACTTGCTCCTTTGCTCTAACCTCCCACGAGGTACCCTTGATTTTCTGAAACTATCTTTACATAAATAAAACTCAAGAAGCACCTCCAACCATCAACCTTCCCACTTAGCCCATTAGGCCAAACCCGCACCATACAACACTCTGAGTTCCACCATCAATGTACAGAGCATCTACATGTGCAACACACACCCAAAAGCACTAGTAACCCTGTCTGACCTCTCTCCGACCATACATATCATGAAAAAAACAAATAAAACCTCAGGAATGGAACTCTCACTCCCATTTTGATGTGCACTATGCCTAGCGCACCAAACAACCATCTACTCTAGGTCCCACACCAAAGGTGTACACATTCATCGACACTATGAGCAAAATATCCTCTCCAGGAATCAAGACACAACTTGCAAGGTCTCTACTCACAAGGTCACCAAGTCCCAAGTACCACCCTTAGGGTCCATCATGTACTCCATATGGTCACAAACCATGATAGTTCCCTCAATCACATTACCGAACAATACCTCACAACCCAAAGGTCACAACCCTATCGAGGGTTCCCTAAACACACCACTTAGGCCATATCACAACCGACAAAGCCTCACAATCCAAATCCAAAGTCTCAAACTAGATCACTCTCACTACCCCAACCCACACATACATGGTTCAAACTGAAAATACCAATGATACCCACCATTGAACTCAAACATTCTCATGTTAAACTTATCATTCATCAGACACTTCAAAGAATGACCAATAAGATTTAACCACAATTGGAAAAGGTCTCACACTATCGACCTTTAACAAATCACTCTTAATACTCTATCCCAATGGTCATCATCACACTTAGAACACTAAACTCTACCATACCTACCGCGGGTCATGGTCCACCTAGGGTAACTGATTTACTTAATCACAAGTCTTTCTTCAATGCATCTTCAACCAAATATTCATTTAAAACACAATACCTCCCTCTTGGGAACATTTCCCATTTCAAAACATGTTAAAATCATCATTTTATATCATTTACACTTTTCGTTAGGCAACCTCGTTACCCATTTTACCATCACTACAAAAATATTTCTCTTTTAGACACCATTAAATCTTTATAATTTATCACAACCCAAAATTTCAACTTGTCTATAAAATTTATTTATACACGATATTCCTTTACTACTCATTTTCATCATTCTTATTAGTAATAATTTTCATTAAATTTATTACAAAGGTAAAATGCATCCCCCCATTAATGTTCCACACACCCAACCCCATGTGTTCCTACCATAATGCATGCCACCTATGTCCCTAGGTGCCTAAAATGATGCATGAATTCACAAATACATGCCATTCCATGAGAAAAATATCATCAATCAGTAAATTCACACAACATGTGCATCACACAACAGTGAAATATCATTCAACTGTAACAACATACATCAAGAACATCAATTCCCACCTAGGGTGACTTGGGTTTTCCCTCATACATGGGCTAGCTACTCCCAATAACGAGTTCATTAACAAGGACCAACATATACTAACCTTCTATCTACCATCCCAAATAAAAAGACCATAGAAAATAACTACTTTGATACCACTTTGTAACATCCCCAACCTGGAAGCCACTAAATCGGTGCTCTGATCCAAGTCATCGTATGACCTCAAGCACACCTCCTTGTATGCTAGAGGTTGCCGAATAGAGGTGATGGTCTAATAGGTAGTTTGGGGAAACTATACCCTCTTTATCAGAGTGATCCACAATTGAACACAATATAAATAGTAGAAGAAAATATGAAAAAACAATAAACATGTATAACCAAGCATTCCCAAAAAGGGTACAAACCACAAATAAAATACAACAATGTAATGATATACCAGTAGTGCAGAGTGAATAAAACCCCAAATAAAACAAATAGCCAAATATCTAAATGGGTCCTGACTCCAAGTCTGGATCCTTCTCCATGTACATCCCAAGCCCAACTCAATATCATAGTGTATGACCTTTTCCCATGTCCTGACCTACAACCAAGAGATCTACTCGATTACCCAATAATAGCCAGAGTAAGGTGTGAGTAAAAAACTCAGTAGGCCACCACCAATGGTACCTACAAAATATCCAATCTAATAGATAATTAATGCAAGTATAAAATAAATGGTAAGTAAGAAAAGGAAAACTCAGGTGACATTAGATAACCAAGGTTCACATAATTTAATTCCTATCATTTATCCCCAAATTCCACTTCTTATACCATATTAAATACTTAAACCATTTCATTCAAATGTTCCATGGGTTAGGCATAAATATCATCTACAGAATAGTCTAATACAATCAATCACAATGTATAGGGGAAAAAAGTCAAGTCCCTATCTCACTAGGGATACACATATCATATCAACACATTTACTCACCTTAAAGGCTCAGACCAGGTGGGATGAAACCATCAGGAGAATAGAGCCTCTGTCCCCTTCCCTAACCCATACATTTTGGGGAGGAGTTCAGAGCCTTAGTCTAACTCGACCCATGTGCGTAGAATCTCAAGTCAATACCCCACCCTTCCAAGCCATGTGCACATTCTTATTTATCAAATCACCACAACCATACCATAACAGAACATAACATAACCAATTCCATTGGAAATTTTCATTCACAATGCATAACAAACATCATGGGAATTGATACTATTCCATAACCCATTAACACATTTTCTAATTACAATTCATAACCATCTAGTAAAATTACCATTCCTGTGCCTTAACCCATTAGATGTATTCAACAACCCCTATGCCTTAGCCAAATTCATCATTGACCACACATTTATCCATTAATCCCATATATCATTTCACAAGTATTTACCCACTTATGCATTTCAAGTGAAATTCTGATATCACATAACATGACCCCTTTATTACATTCAATAATTTAGGTGTACCACCTAATTCTCATGTATTAACCCATTCCAATTTTTTTTTCCAATCCCTTGTTATATCTCATTAACATATTCCCCATTTCCCATTCCATTTCCCACTTAACATTTCACCATTTAATATGCACTAATCCTCTTAGGCACTTCTAATCACAATTCATTAAACAATCGACACAATTTTTTTCAACCCAATTACCCATTTCCATGTCATGCCGACCAACCCCTTATGCCTTTTCACCATAGAAATATCTATTATCACTCCAAATACAAATAATAAACCATTAAAACATGTTATACATGGGTTTAATATTTTCACCTGACAACCCTTCACTTATCCCTACCATTCTCTAGGCCCGAGATTACCGGTGCACCCCATGGGTGACCCTAAAATGATCAAGTCAACCTCCATGAATCCAAAAAGGACCATGAGGGTTTCAATTGGTCACTTGGACACCCATTTTCATAAAACACTTCAAAGGATCCAAGATCACAAAGAAAGGAAAACAAGAACACCAACTTCCATGCACAAATCCAAAATAAAACTATGGGATAATACTTGTTGACCACCTACCAAGAATATGATGATGAAATCATACTCAATCATAGCCTTTGATCCTGATTCAAACATCCATTGAATAAAAAACCTATATATCACTAGAAAAATAGGGTTTTATGGATTCAGAAGAAGATCTCCCAAAATACAAACCATAATATGGAAAAGAGAAGGAATGAGAGGATTATAATTACCTGGAGCTTTGATCCGCAACCAACGGTGCTCCAAAGGGCCAAGAATCGAAGGAGAAACACTTCTTGGAAGCTTGGGTCTTCCAAGTTCATAACTAGGTTTGTAGGGGGTGGAATGGATGAGAAACTTGAGTTGGGATTAAAAATCCTGTAATAGCAATTTTGTAATTTTCTCTAAGTTTCTAGGCTGCACGGTTTACCTGCACAGTTTTCCAAACAGTGCGCAAACCATGGGTATGCTACTAATCACACACACTTCTCTTGAATGGTTTCTAAAACATTCATGAACAATGTGTATTGATATTACCTGCATGGTCTCCCCTCGTACAGTTTTCTAAACCATGCGCAAACTATGCAAATTTCTCAGAAATCCCCCTTTTCCCATTTTTCATGCCCTGAACCCCCAAAACACCCCCAATCCTTCTCAAGGACTTGGGAAAACACTTAATTAACCACGAATGGGGACTTAAAATGAAAAATAACCAAGAACATAACTTACATAGAAATCCAGGATCTTACACTCTTGGTAAATTGTTGTCCTAAAGACCAATGTAATAAAAGCATAGATGTCAAGGTAGTTACTCCCATTTATTGTGCTCATATGATTATATCAGGAGATAGAAGGTAAACCTATAATTTGGAGTAATATTAGTTTTTTCCCTCACTAAATAATCCTTTTTTGTATCTATAAGATAAAGAGTGATGTAGGATGAGGGTTAGGTATTTCCTCAGTCGACACTACTACAAAAAAGGTCTTTACCGGTGCTAGAAAATTCCATTATCAGTGCTAAAAATGTTATAATAATCGAAGTGTGGTTAAAATACCAAAAATTTTATTAGTGATAACAAATATCTGTTAAAGGAACCCTTTAATGGTGCTAAAAAATAACTATTAAAATGGTCCTTTAACAGTGCATTTTTTTAGCAGATTTAAAGGGAACTTTTAATAGTTCTTTTTAGCGCTAATAAAGGCAATACTGTTAATAGGGTTAATTTTTTTCTAGACACATATGCACCTGACCCCTTTAATAGTGCTTTCATGACCCCTTTAATAGCACTCCAAACCCCCTTCAATAATGCTTTTCACCCCACAACCCCTTTTATCAGTGCTTTGAAAATTTACAGGCTATGTGTGCCTGCCTGGATTCAAACCCTTAACATCTCCATCAAAAATAGAATGTCTTTACCACTACATGTTGTTTTATTGTCTATTTAATGATATTTCTATATATATATATATATATAAATATATTTACATATATTTATATAATTATTTTTAATATATTTATACAATATATGTGTGTGTGTGATATATATTATATTTATTTAAATATATTATATATTATATTCATTTACACTTATTAGATTATTATATATATATATCTGTTTATTAATACACAGATATATGTATATTTAAACATTATAAATATATTTTTATAATGTAAAAATGGCTATATATTATTTTAAATACATTTTTAGAATATGTATTTATTTAGATATATTATAATATACATTTTTATATAAATATGTTGATATATGTATTTATATGAGTGATTTATTATAAGTAAATATAAGAAAACATGCATATATTTAATTATAAATAAAATTAGGTTGTAAAAAATGATAAAATTTAAAAACTATAATATCAATATGAATTTAAGTCCTAGGAATAAATTTAGTCCCCACTGAAAAAAAGGAAAAATAACCCTTTAAACGAGGCTGAAAATTCATCAAATGTTAAAAAATAGGATAGCCTAACTAAAAAATCAGTTTTAGAGGCCTTATAGTTCTTTTTTGGCCTCAAAAAATGTAACATAACTTTACCTCTATCAATAATGAAGTATATATCATCATAGACTTAGATTTGATATGTGGTAGAGCTTAAATGGACACCCTGATCAAAAGTTATGGTTTTTTGAAGTTTGAGTTATGTTTTCAACTCATTTTAGATTTTTTTTAAATTTGTTAAATTTTTTTATCTTTAAATTTTTATTAAATGAATATTAGTTGGCAATAATAGAAAAATTATTAATTAAAAATGTTTTCTAGTTATTTTATAATCCATTTACACTAAATATCTTATATATTAAATGAAAATTTCTATTTACCTTATCTAAAACATATTTCAAAAAATAAATATTATATTTAGATCAATATAAATATATTTATATATTAATTTATTTTTTTAATGAAAAATATTTTTTTAGAATAATTTTATCAGCACTTTTTTTACAAGTGCTGATAAAATTCCCCATTTATGAGTTCTTTTTAAAAATCATTGATATAGGGTGGGCATTTATTAGTGCTTTTAAAAAAGTGCTCTTAAAGGTGGGTATTTAATAAAGCTTTTCTAGTGTTGTTAAAGAACCCCTTTAACAGTTCTCTTTTTAGCACTGACAAAGGGGGTCTTTAACAACGTATTTAGCTAGCACTGTTAAAGCCCCAACGCTGCATAATACCAGTTTTGTAGTAGTGCGAGGTATCATCAATGATGTTCAAGTTACTCTTATGGTGATGGAGTCTATAATTTCCTAAATATTTAAGAGAGGGTCCTTCACACTAGGTATGGGTTCTTAGAGAATCATTATGCCATTAAACTATTTATGAGGTATGATTCCTATACATATGATTAGGTAAGGAACTCCCTTATAGTATAAGTAATGGGTCCCCCATCTGTGGAGTTTGTTTTTTTGAGACCGATATATGTTTCCTCTAGAGTAGTGAAGGCCCACACAATGACTTAACGTTTGATGTAAGATTCTTGGGATGATATTTTTTTGATGGGTTCTATTAGAATATGATGTTTATCTTAGAATAATGAGGTAATGGTATGTCTAATGGGTTTACCTTATTTTCAAATGAGAATTGGTATGAGAGAAAGTGATATAGATTTATCTTTAAAATTATTATATATGTGAGTTTTTATTTGTGTTTTACCCAAGGGCTAGTGTCATGAATTGATTTCACAATCTCATTATTCATTAATCTTCTACCTTATGTTGTCATGGGTGAATAGGTAGGTTTAGTTCTCTTCTGATACATGGTTATTATTTTTGGGGTTTTTTTCTTGATGGGACGAGTAGAATATTAGGATGTCTCCCTGTTTTACTTTAGGAGGGTTGGTTATGGTGTGTTTGGAAAGTGAATTCATTAATTTATCTCATCTTTTTCCTACCATACCTATAACGTCATGACTTGGATCACCCTGTATAGTAACTGGACCAGTAGAACCAGATGACCTCAGACACACCTCCCCAAATTTTAGATGATACTAACTAGTAGTGGGGGTCTATAGAGGTACTGTGGGGAGGTCATACTCCCAATATCAGAGTACATAATCACAGATGAAATAAATTAAAAATCAACAACAATAGTAAATAAAAAGAGTGTGTAGAATAATAAAACATCTGAATAATAATAAATAAAATGTAGTAAAGGCCCAAACAACCATGAAATATATAAAAATGATGTCCCATTGGTACAGTTACATATGCAGACCAAAATAAAAGGAAATAAAGTTACCAGATCCATGAAAACTTTGATCCATATCACTTCCCATTCTCTTAATGCCATCTAAGCTATGCATTTTAATGTCCAACATCTATACCATGGGCCTCATCTCAACCTGTAATAGCTACCAAGTGAATGTCTAATTGGGTATCCATGTGTAGTAGTGTCATGAATAGGGTGAGTAAAAAAATCAATAGGAAACCATCAGCATGGTCTTTTACTAACCAATATATTCAATGATATCTGCATGTGATATGATTTATTGAAAATAAATAAATACTATCAAATAAAAAACCAATGATACCTACTTTGACCCAATTTTATAATGTGTTTTAGAATTTCATGTAGACCATACGAACCCATGTACCATTTACCACTATTTTTTATACTTTGGTTCATTACCTCAATCAACAACACCTTCTTTGAAAAGTGTCAAGGTGTCTCTGAGCACATCACGATGACCACACCCACCATCAAGTACCTCAGGATGATCCCTAGGTAATCTTAGAAAAAACATAGAGCACAATCCTATTAGGGGTAATATACCCATAACCATGGGATGCAGGCTAAACCAACTCAAGGTAATATACCCATCCTCATGGATTAGATCAACCACCTTATATTTTTTTGGTCCCAATGTTTTATTTTTTGTCAATGACATGTCGATATGTGTTTGTTGAGTTTAGAGTGATGCTTGGAGAATTGTTATAGATTCATAAAATGACATTGGATTTCTTTCTTGGAAAATTATCCATGTAAATGTGATGATTTTTGGGCTGATCCTAATTTCAAAGATATGTGTTAAGGAGGAAACATTTTTTTCTACAATGTTTTGAGATTAAAAGGAATGTGAAAAAGACCACAAAATATCTCTTATTACACGAGGATGAGGATGTAAAGAATTCCATTAAAAAATATATTCATATATTTTTCATAATTATATTTAAATTATAAAGTCCATGAAAATTATTCTCATGTATTTTCATGAAGAATTATGTAGATGAAGTCTTGGAATTATGTTTGATACTTAGAATAAATTCTATGTATTATATGATCGAGAATTGGTGGAATTATTAAAAAATAAGGGCCAAATACACAAGACAACCTAGGATAATGATCAACCAAGGATTTGTGGGATCATGAGGTTAATCATTCCTAAGGGATCCAGCCCAGGCCATCTTGCATGGTGAAAAATGCATGTGTGGTCTCATAGATCTTGCTGAGGAGAGTGGGTGCATAGCATGCCCACATGGGCTGGTGGGCATGCACAATTGGGTGAAAAAATGTGAGGTCCATGTGTGCATTTTTGTATGTGGGAGCTGATCCCCTACTTACTACTCGAACAATTATGATTTAATTTTTAATATAAGTTAGTGTGAGAACAAAGCGTTGGTCGATGTGGGAGATGAGAAAGCCACACATTGTTCATCCATCAATTAAAATAGACATACATAAGAATAATCATCATATGAGTTTCATTTGGACCATTCAATCATCATGAGTCATCTTCTTCAACCTCCTAACGTCGATGAGTTCAAGTTTCACCATATTATATGAATGAACCTCTGATAAACAATTATAAGGTTTCCATGGCTGTTATAAGACTGAGATTTTGAGATGTCGAGGATACAAAACTCTTTGTATAAAATCTACATCTTGTATGCATGATTTATTTTAAAGTTTATGATTTTATTTAGGATGATATGAAGATCCATTTTATCTGTCTACATAGAGGAGTTTGATCTTTAATATTTAGGAGAAGCATATGACCCATATCACATGCATGTGAGGAGCTCTTATGTAAGAAAATACACCATGAAACTAGGCATATATTTGAGTAACCTAGAATGACTCGGGTGATATAAGATATTGATTTAAATGAAATATATTGTGGATATATTATGAAGTATATTTCTAGGAGGAAGAGGCAGTGGATTTCTCATATAAAAGGAGATGCAATGATCCTGAGAGAAGTTATTGAAATACTTGAGGAGGAGGCTGTCATTTCTAGAGAAACAGAACACCGCAAAAAAAAGTTTTACAAGGAGAAGTTTCCATGGGTATTTTTACCTATGTATAACAAAATCAAAGGATTCATGAAGAACCTATTCCTCAAAACCATTTAGGATCTTGATAACTTCATTCATTATCTTCCTAGTTAGCGTAAACCATTAGAGACACGTGAAATAGTGTATACATCTACACTGTATTTCACTAAGGAGAACAAGAAATTGCATATTATACCAAGTATTTTCATCTACTATTGAGTGAAATATATTGATCATAAATTGATAGGTAAAATTTCTATTGTAAAAATAAAATCACTTTTGCAATAAAGATAGTGCATGAATATAAGATTCTCATTCACATGTGAATGCATATGAGACATAACCAAAGCTTTGAGAAACTCAAATCAGATTCTAGAAAAGGCAATGATCAAGTAGTAGACAATAAATGATAATAAGTGTATAAAATGATAAATACAATTATATATTTTCTAGGTTTTACACCTTTATAAGACCCTACATTGTTCACAGTTTCATGAGTGTTTAGCATTCATATCTGTTCTGAATTGTCATCTTTGATGGATTTTTGGTTGAAATATTCTTTATATGAGAAATGTTTCTCACATATTCACCATGGATTCCCCTAGAGGCATTCCTATTTTCTATAAATGACACGTTATACCAAAAAGAGTAGGCTTTGTTCCCATAGCTTTATCAACACTAAAAAAACCACTGAACTTAGATATTCCATCTTGATATGTCTTATATCCAGATAAATGTTTTTACCAAAATTCTTCAACTCGATCCTTATTTTTTCTAGGGTGAAATGATCTTATTAAAATATTTTTTTCTCCCTTTGGTGTAGGATAGGATATCTCACTTTCTTTCTTGGTGACAATTTTTTAACAATCTTCTTGTTATGTTGACAACCTAAGGATGTCATGTCACCTTTTATATTATAAGTATTTTTCCTCTTTGGTGTAGGAATTATCTTTTATTCTACCTTTACCCCTAAATAAAGGCCTTATGTTATTTTCAATAATTTCATGTTATTCCAAAATTGCAATGCCTTATTCCCAAACTTACAAAAACAAAAATAATAGCCTATGAGCCTCATTTTGTACTTTTTTGGTGTATACTTTTAGATTTCACAGATTGTGAACATTTATTATTTTGAGTGGAACCATTAATATTTTATAAACTTCTTGGGGAATAACCCCCATGTTCTTTTTCACATCCAACTTTTATGTGATGGGTTTACCAACAATATTCACCATTAATACTTTACTATATTTTTGTTTGAAACCTATACTATCACTTGAAACATCATAAGTATATAAGATAGTTTATGGGTTATGGGATACCTTCTTCTTGGATTTTATTTCCATTTGATTAGATAATGATCTCATACTCTTCTTAGAGTCATGATCCTCAAATAAAACTTTTGTATCAATGTATCTTTTCCAGCAATATGGGAATCTCTATCTTGTGGTGATCGTCAATTCTTTTATTTCACCACTAGATTAAAACACTTCATGTTGAGGGAGTTCTTCTAATCCTCAACTAATATTAGCATGTATTACCAATACTCCTTCATCTTATTTATTTTTTCTTTATGCATGTTTCTTGATTCTTGTAAATATATTTCATGCTCCTTTAACTTGATAGCTTTATACCCCAAATGGGTAGAATTGATAACCATATAGATTCTGTGAAGTTTTTCAAATTCTTGGAAAGATTATAAAAATAAAATCTCACAAAATTCTTTATCACAAACACTTCATTGAAATTATTCAAAAACTTCATCATATATTTCATTACAAAGAGAAATTGTTTCTTCCTTTGCTTTCACAAGTTTTGTGAGAGTGTTGGATATGACAACCATTTTATCCAATGATTCTTCCCCAATAATAGATTCTTCTTCCTTATATAATTTTTTTCTTGAAGACTCTTGATGCCTCTAACAATACATTTTTACCACTTCTTTGGGGATTATCTTCAAATGATATTTGAATAAGGAATGAAGATCACTAAGTGATCCATTATCATCAAAGATAGACTAGGTTTTTCTAAAGAATCACAATCATAAGAATTATTGAAATACATACTAATTTTATTACCTTTAATTGGTGATATCATTTCCTTTACAAAAAGATTATTATTCAGCTTCTTTGACTGTCTATTTTCTCTATTCTTCTGTGTCTTAAAAAAATCTTCATTTGAGGTATCTAACTTATTTCCAAAAATATTCACTTCATGAAGACTCACTTGGATATTTATAGGGAACCTACTTATTTGATACCACTCGATGCATGGATCAAGGGGAAAACTTGTTGAATATGTGAGATAGAAAGAATATTGTGAAAAAAATCCATCATAGAATCCAATTCAGAATAGATATTAATTATCAAAAGGAATGTGTGGAATATGTAAGAATAATTGTCACAAAGATGAGAAATTAATGACAAGACTACCAAGATATATTCCTTATGATGATAATTGGAAGAATCAGGAACATAAAAAGAATATCAAGTCATGTTAATATTATGAGAAGATAAATAATGTTAATAAAGAATTCCTAGTTGTTTGGACACACCAGCAAAAATTGGATAAGCAATTAAAGAATGTTGAAAAACATATATATGTTTTTTACTAACATGTAGGGAGTTGAAGGATATGGATGTATCCATTGAGGGGGAGTGTTGATTAGATGAAACTATTAAATTGTCATTACATAGTGAATGTGGAATTATGAAAAACTTTATAAAATTACAAGATGAGGTATGAAAATCACACTTTCATACCTCATTATTAATTATATTAATCATATCAATTAAGGTGGAGTGTTTGGTTAATGAAAATATATAAAAGGTGGGACCTATATCTTTTCACCTGATCTTTATGATGTTTTTGTTAAAGTTTGTGAAAGATTTATAATTTTATTGATAAATATAATTAATTACAACCCCTTACATGATAGTTTATAATTTATGAGCATTATTTCACATAAATAGTAGTTTATGGACAACATTGACATCCTTGGTTTTATATATCTTATTTTCAACACTGGTTAAGACCACATATACTTAGAGTTGGTTAACTAAAGTATCTTTTATAAGTGAACCATGTGAGATCATCCCCTTACTTATAAGTGATAATAAATATCATATAAGGGAGAAGAACATGTTTTTAGATGAAAAATGAGATAAGAAAGATCCCCACTTACCATTTTCATTTGATTTACGATAAGGGGTAGAAAATTTTGAACACATATTGAATTTTGAATATGTGAAAAGATATTGAAAAAAAATACAAAGGGAGATATTTTTAGGACTAGTATTGTATTTATTATCAATGATGTGTCAATATGTGTTTGGTGAGTTTATGGTGATTCTTGGAGATTTTTTATGGATTCATTAAATAAAATTAGATGTTATTCATGGAAAATTATCCTTGTAAAAGTGATGAATATTGGAAAGATCTTAATGTAAAATACATGTGTTAATGAGGAAATATTTTTTCTATGATGTTTTATGAAGAAGAATAATGTGAATAAGACCATGTAATATCTCTTATTTCATGAGGATGAGGATGTGCATAGTTCCATCCAAAAATATATTCATATATTTTGTATAATGAGATTTAAATTATAAAGTCTATGAAAATTATTCTCATGTATTTTTGTGATTAATTAGGTTTGAGGAAGTATTGGAATTATATTTGATACTAAGAATAAATTCTAAGTATTATATGTGTGAGAATTATCTTCCTTAATAAAAAATAAGGGCCAACCAAACAAGCTAACCTAGGTCAAGGATCAACCAATTCTTGTTGGAACAATATGTAAACCACACCCAAGGGGGATATCTTAGGCTGTATCACGTGAAAAAAAGGTGTATATGGTCACATAGATCCCATAGAGGGGAGTGGGCACATAACAAACCCACATTGTCTGGTTGGCATGCATATGTGGGAGCAGTTGTGTGAGGCCCGCATATGAATTTGTTAATGTTGGTGTTGATCCACCACTGCTAGCTCAAATTATTACAGTGCGATTTGTAATATAAGGCAACACGAGAATGAAGCAATGGTCAATGTGGGACACGGGAAAGCTGCACATTGTTCATCCACAACTTAAAATATATGAATATAAGCATCACTATAATATGATATTTATATGGACTATACGATCATCATGAGTGATCTTCTTTAGCATCCAAACATTTTAAAGTTCTAGTTTTGATAGATTATATGGCCAAACCTCTAATAAAGAATGTTGAGGTCACCATGGCCATTCTAAAATTGAGATTTTGAGATATTGAGGATATGAAACTCTTTTCATGCAATATATGTATTTCATGCATGAGGTGTTTCAAAGTTTACAATTTTATTGAGGAATATATGAAACTCCAATGAATCTATCTACATGGAGGAGTTAGAGATTTAAGATTTATGGAAAGCATGTAACCCATATCACATGCACATGAGGGGATCTCTTATAAGAAAATAATCCATGAAATCAGTATATATATGAGTAACCCCAAATGAATCGGGTGATATAAGATATGAATTGCCATGAAATATCTTGTGGATCTATGATGTGAAATATTTCTCAGAGGTATAGGTGGTGTATTTCAAAAATAAAAAGATATTCAATGATCCTGAGAGAAGCTACTGAAATATTTGACGAGGTGTCTCTCATTTCTGGAGAAAAAGAGCATCCTGAAACACATTTTTGTAAGGAGAAGTTTTCACATAGCTACTTCTTGTATGGAGGATGAGATCTCATGGGTATTTTGACTTATGTATAACACATTATAAGACTTCATCAAGAACATATTATGTGAATCCATTCAGGAGTATGATTCCTTCATGTGTTATTCTCCAAGTTTGCACGAACGATTTGGGACATAGAGAAAGTGTATACATCCATATTATATTTTTAAAAGTAGAATAACCACTTGAATTCTATAATAATTATTTTCATCTACTATTTCATGCAAGAGGTTGAGAATACACTGCTGGGTAGAAGGTCTATTTCACGAAGAATAAGCACTTTTACAATAAATACAGTGCATGTATATTGGATTCCCATGCACACATGAATGCATAAGAGAACATAATTGAAGATTTGAGATACCCAATTCAGATTCTAAACAAATTAAGTGAACAAGTTGTGGATAATAAATGATAATAAGCACATAAAATAATAAAGACAAATATATATGGGCTAGGATTTACACCATGAGAAGACAATTTATTTTTCACACATGCATGAATGTTCAGAATTCAAGAATAGATTGAATTGAGTTGTGTAAGTCCTATCTTGCATAAAATAATAAATAATAATCAATTTTCACCTACTGCGCACATCTAATTGAGTTTAGGACTTCATTAGATGAAAGAATCATCCTGCGAATTTTGGCACTGAGGTAGATGATCATTTACAGGTGATCAGAATTATTGAGTAAGACCATTAAGCTACAAAGGTACTTGACAGGTATGTGAGTAAGTTTTAGTAAGAAATATCATAAGGTAAGATCAATAGATCACATTATAGAGGATAAATCCTTAAATAAATTTGAATTCTTTAGGTTTGTATTGGGAGTAGGTGAAATATTATGGTTCATGAAAGGAGCATAAAGAGTCTCTTGGTTGGATCCAGATCAGATGTATTTCAGTTGGAGATGGAAGTAAATAGATTCTCTTGGTTGGAGCTAAAGAAGAAGTCTTTGAATTAGAGTTGGAAGAAAATAGAGTCTCTATAGTTAACCAAGCTTTATGTACATGGATATTACATTAGTTTTTCATAATAATTAATACACTATACAAACACATGCTCAAATACTGTATTAGTTTAGTGCCATTGGAAACTTGGAACACATTCTTCTAATTTGGAGGAAGATCTTAAAAATCTCCTATAAAGATCTTCCCCTTTAGTTTTCCTACCTAAAACCTTTATCTATATCCAAGGGAATAGAAAACACATAAAAAGGGTGATCTCACCAATGAGCCTGTACCCAAGTGGTAAAGGCTCATTCTTAGAATCCAAAAGACGCAGGATCAATTCTAGGCATGGATGAATTTATGGATTACTATAGCAGTACTATAGTAGTGGCAGAACTATAGAGATAGTGACCCTATAGTGGTGGAGGTACTATAGAAAGAACTGTAGTGGCGACAGTACTGTAGCAACCCAGGTACTGTTGTAGTACTATTCAATAGAGTGCCCTTTGGGTAAAAAATGGTCTTTCATGCCCATGGGGCTTCAAGCTTTGTAATGTGTCTCCCTCTACCCAATAAAAAGAGGCCTTTGCTTTGCTTTAATAATAAAATTAAGGCTTTGGCCCCAACCCTTTAAAAAATAACTTGAAAAGGGTGATCTCAGATGTTCAGTAAGGGTAAATGATGAAAATATCAAACCGAACATGAACATAATAATATAAAATCAAGAACATAAATTTTGAAAATCATACAACATATAACATATATCAAAATTTTTAGTCATGAAATAAATCTTGGTAGTCATATGGCATAAGTCATAAAGGAACATGTGCCATGAGAAAATAGCATTAGCATTAAACATGGAATTTTAGAAAACACATAAGAATAAAAAATAATTTCATATTAGCCAAAGATTATTTCAAAGACCATCATTATAGACAAAGTCCTTAAAAAACTGATTTCACTCCTCGTTCTAGACCTGTATTACTGAACCAGGTTTACTTGCCATTCCAACCCTATATTACTGAACTAAGATTACTTCCCGTTCCAGTCTTGTCTATCTCATGAGATATAAATCTTTACCCAATTATGTCTCTTTTCCTGAATATAGGTTCTTTTCCTACTGAGGGGATGAAGTTTGTGATTAATTATGCCTTGGGACTGCACTTTTTTCGACCTCCGTGATTTCCTTGTATCAACTTTCTTTCAAAATCAATAAAAATTTTAGTTGTCAGTCATGACACGTGGTGCCTTTATTTCTTACACTGCATGTTGATTGGGCCAGGGTGGTGTATGATCATCCAAATTACACACCGTGTATCCCACGTTCACGGTTTTTAGTCCCTTTGAGTCACAGATGGACCGTGTATTACCATTCATAGCCTACATGACTGTTGACCATGTAATTTGGAGACCACATGTCTTATACTCCATTTCTTCCAAGGAACTATTTATATGTTGAGTCCCTAGGAATGTTCCTTGGATAGATGGTGATAGACATACACATCATGTAGATCACTTGTACACATCGAGTAACTATACAAAATTATGTAGATTGAAAAATTTATTTGTTATATTATGAAAAAAATATCATCACGTGCTTGTGTGTGGTCATTAAGTTGATAGGAAATTCTATGTGATGGGTTTTAATATATATATATATATAAATGTTTAATTAACATTAGTGTAATGTTAAGATCTACATATCATGGATGAGTCATATTAAAGTTGTTATTCTACGTGAATTGAAGCGTAACACATGATTGAAAAATCATGTAATTCATGTAATCATTAAGTTGATACTACACATCAGGAAAGTATGTGATAATTCTTATATTCCATATGTCACAAGATTAAACTTTATAGAAGTATAATACATGTTGGGTAAATTCGGACGAGTATTCAGTGTGTTGCCTCCAAGGTAAGTTTATGTACATATTTAATTTTAAATAAATTTATTTAATTTGTTTAAAATTATAATGAATGAGAATCTCATGGAAATTTGGATGACAATTAAGATAAAATAATTGATTAATTAAAGATGATGATTAATTTATTTGAGACAATTTATCTTAAATAATAATGATTATTAATTGAATGATAGTTTTATTAATTGTATAATTCATTGCATGTATGTGGATTATCATGAGCATAGACCATACCTTTGTATGTGATTGGTTTTATTTAATTTATTTTTAAATTAAATTGTTTTCCTACATGCCTCCTCTCCTATTATTATGTAAGGACCTATGTGCCATTGGTTTCTTTTAAGTAAACTCTTTCCCCCTCACCTACATGTGAGTAAAATCATATGTAATGGATGGAACTCCCAAGATAGTGGAGGTGGTTAAAGTTTGGATCCAAGGAAAAAAATAATCCAACATAGATACATAGGTGGACATGTGGAAATTTGTAACACGAACCTTAATTGGTTAAAGGTGTTTTTCCCCAAGGCCAATAGTTAGTATATCAACCACTAGATAAAAAACCATTAGTAAAAGCTTATGATAATACCACTTTATTATTTTATTTTTTTCAAGTTTCGTGGTTGTTTCATTATGGATGTTTTTTCAAGATCACATGAATTTAATTAAATTAATGAGCTTGAAAGATAGAACTAAAATAAATTAGATTATGTGTAAATATTATCTAATACATAGTTAATCACTTAAGTAAATACTCTTAACATTAACAAGAATGTGATGAAGATATTATATGTAAATTTACATATAAAGGATAAAATAACTCAATTATATATATTAAGTTAGTACATACTTCCACTCTTTCAGTTAAAATTGAACCATAGTTCAAAGTGCTTGACCAACCAATGTTTGGGTGATTTTAATTATCAAGGAATTATAACATGATTTTATGGGTTGACTTAAATTATTTCAAATCAAGGGTTGATTTTAAAATTAGGACTTGGTGTAACTGATAGGTAAGGATTGAGGAAAACCAATTTTAAGATTTCATGATTGGGGATTCCACTCAACAGATCAAGGAACTATGAGTTAATGTAGTTTAGTTAGGAACTGTGAATTACTACCTAAAACCATTTGAGTTGCTTGAACAACCAAAGGTGGTGTAATGATAAGGGGAATATGAATTCCTTTACACTAGAATATCTATGTAATATGATATTCCAAATACAATGGTGAGGTCTATTGGGTTTTGATAAAATAGTGGGAGACTAATAAGTTTAATATTTATTTATTTGTCTAAATTTTATTAGTTAATGTACTAAAATTTTATTAATATTATTTGTAGAAAATCATTAAAATTAATTCAAACATATCATTTAGATCCATAATTGAGAAGAATAACCTTATCACTGGCATAAATTTTCAAGAGTGGAAAAGGTGCTTATGTGTCATCCTTTACCATGAAAGGAAATTGTATATGTTAGAAGAACCTATTAATGATTCACATGGTAATGAGGCATGTGATGAACAACTATCTCTCTACGAGAAACATCTGAATGATTCTACAGATGTGTAATGTTTCATTCAATCATCCATGACCAATGATATTTTGAAGAAACATGATGACATGAATGTGTATAGAATGATGTCTCACCTTTGGGATCTCTATCAAGAAATGGTGAGACAAGAGAGGTATGAGATCTACAATGGTTTGTTTACAACTAATTTTGGAGAGTGTATGCTAGATGGGCCTCATATATTCATGATTATTGGATAAATTTAATTCTTAGACATCTTAGGGATTAAATTATCAGTTGAGTTGCGTACAGATCTCATACTTTCATAACTGCCCAAGACCTTATCTAGTTTTATTATTAATTATAATATGAGAAATAATGAGAAGAGTCTTTTAGAACTTCTGAATATTATTTTCCAAGTGGATAAGAACATGGGGTGTTATAAACCCACGGTCCTTATGGTAAAAAAAGGAATAACAAGGGGAAAGGTCCCAAGACACACAATAAGTCTAAATCTCATGAGCACTATACTTACATGAAGAGAAAGAACTAAAGGAAGAGAATGGGAAAGGAGGCAGTATGTTTTTCATATGGAAATTCAGGCCACTAGAAGAGGAACTGCACCCAGAATTAAGTAGAAGCTAAAGGTTCATTCATTATCAAGTGTAATATTTCAATATCTACACATTTGGTATTAGGTAAAACTTGTGGTGCTCACATCTTTATCCAAATTCAAGAACCAATTAGATTTTGAATGATTGATAGAGTAGAGGTGGATTTGAGAGATTGTAATGGTCTAAGGCTAGTTACCCAAGCCATTGGTGACTAACACCTTTAATTTAAAATAGGAATGATTTTGGTTTTAAAATATTGTTATTATGTACCTATGGTTACCAAGAACATATTTTTTTGTATCATGTCTAGATACAAATGGGTTTATTTTCAAATTTGGAGATTAAAGTTGTTTCTTTAATGAGGAAAACATATGTGATGGTATGAAACATTAAAATAATGGTCTTTATTTATTAAATTATAGAAACCAATTTTTGTAAATTTATAATGAATCATGTTCACAAGACTCATATAACACCCAACTATGGAATCACTATATTGGTCATGTAAACAAGAAGAATTTGACAAATCTCTATCAATATGGTTATTTAGACTCATCTGAGCTAAAATAAAATGAATGATTCCATGCTTTTTTGTAAGAAAAAATGATCAAACCACCATTTAGTGGATAGGGTGAAAGGGCCACAGAGCTTGTAAGATTGGTACACATTTATGTGTGTGGACCATTTCCTTTAAAAGCTAGAGGTATATATTCCTACTTCATAACTTTTACTGATGAATTGAGTATATATGGATATATCTACATGATGAGGTATAAATTTAGTCCTTTTAGAAATTCAAAGAATTCAACAATGAAATAGATGATCAAATTGGAAAGATGAAAGAGAAGATTCAATTGGATCGAGGTGGTGAATATCTTAACAAAGAGTTCATCAAATTTCTACCAAAGTTTGGGATTAAATCTAAAATCACTTCACCTTACACACCATAGTGAAATGATATTAGTTAAAGGAGGAACTGTACCTTGTTATACATGGTAAGGTCAATGATGAGTCATGAAGACATTCCAGTATCCTATGGGGGATATGAATTATAAAATGTGGAATACACATTAAACAAAGTACCAATTAAAGTGGAAAATAGAATTACCTTAGAGTTTTAGAGTGGAAATAAATCCATTTTGTCAAATACACATGTATAGGGTTGCTAAGAATTTGTTAATTCTTTCTTAGGCAACAAACTAGCACCTTAGGTCAAAAAGTGTATCTTTATATGGTATCCAAAAGTAACAAATAGATACTACCTATAAAACCGATCGAATAATAAAGTGACTATCATGATAAAATCCATATTTCTTAAGAGGGATCACATCATAAAAAAGGATAGTGGGAGAAAGATTGACTTAGATGAAGTTGATGCTCAAGATACATAAGAGCTAGTACATGAACATATTTCACATGTGCCCATGGAAAAGTAGTTCTTGAAACACAAGTACTGCATAAGATCATAAGTGATGTAAGATAACTAGAGAGATGTGGATTTCTAGTTAGTAAAGATGGTGAATAATTATTTGTTGACAATGATGAAAGTATCTCAGAAAAGGTGGAAATAGAGAGCTCAAAAACTGTAAGATGGAAAGAATCCATGAATTTTGAAATGGATTCCATGAATCAGAACCAAGTTGGGGTTCTGGTCAATGTGCCAATTGATTTAAATCCAATTGGATGCAAATGGGTATTCAAGAGGAAACAGAACATAAAAGGTAAAGTAAATACATATAAAGAAAGGATAGTGGTTAAAGTGTTTAAAAATAATCAAGGAATTGACTATGATGAAACCTTTTTACCAGTTTCCATGTTTAAATCCATCTAAATTATAATTTCTATAACAGCTTACCATGACTTTGAGATTTGAAATAAGTTTGTCAAAACTACATTCCTTAATGGGAACCTTTATAAAGAAGTCTATATGAAATAACTAGAAGGGTTTGTTACTCTAAGTGATTTCAATGGGATTTTCAAGTTGTAGAGATCTATTTATGGATTGAATAAAGTATCCAGGTCATGAAACATTCAATTCTATAAATCCAAAAAGAATATGGTTTCATTAAGAATTAACATGATCTGTGTGTTTATAAGACGTTTAGTGGTAATTTAGTTGTTATCATAATAGTATATATTGATGAAATCTACCTTATTAGAAACGACATACCAGTCTTACTGACTATTAAGGGATGGTTAAAAAAATGTTTCTCCATGAAGTAATTAGGTGAAACAACCTATATTTTACAGACCAAGATCATTTGTGATAAATATAATAGGCTTCTTAGACTAATTAAAAGTACATATATCGACCATATAATAAATATATTTAGTATGAAACAATATAAGTTGGGATTGGTTTCAGTGTCACATAGTTTACATCTTTCTAAGAAAATGTTCTCTTAGACACAACAGTAGAAAGAGAGAATGAATAATACCACATACGCTTCTGTGATATGATCAATCATGTATTTCATATTATGTAATAGAATTGATTTTACCTATGCACTGATCATGGTTGGAAGATATCAAGAAGATCTAAGAGAAAAAAATTGGTCTTCTGTTAAGTATATACTTAAGTGCTTGAGAACTAGGGATATGTTCCCAGTGTACAGAGGAGATGCGGAGTTTATCATTAGGGGTTATACTAATTTTAGTATTTAGATATATCATAATGATATGAAGTCACAATTAGGATATTTTTTCTATATCAACGGAGGAGCTGTGAGCTAGAAGAGTTCAAAGCAGCCATTTGTCACTGAGTCTATAGCAGATTCTGAGTATATAGTGGCATCTAATATAGCCAAGGAATCTATTTGGATTCAAAAAATTGTCCAGGATCTTGATGTGGTACCTATATGTAAAGACCGTATCATATTTTATTGTGATAATATTGTAGTGGTGGATCTTAAAAAAGAGCCAAGGTCAGACCTATAGATAAATAACATACTCTAGAAGTATCACCTCTTGATGGATTTTTATCATAGGGGTGAAGTTGCATTAATAAGAGCAACCATAGAAGATAACATGGTAGAGCCCTTGACTAAAGCCCTATCTCAACATAAGCACAAGTATCATGTGAGAGATAGTGGACTGAAGGTTGTTAGTAGTTGGCTCTAGTGAAAGTTAGAGTCGATTGGAGTTGGTGCCCTAGAATCAACTTATGTGTACTTTATGATAAATTGTATTTATGGTTTTGAATATTAATAAACTACTTGTCACATCATGATTGTTCTTATACATAACATAGTATGGGATAATGTCCTAAGAGTTGTTGTCACACTAAAAGTCCATAGCAGTTCCCCGCTATGATCAGAACCCAGAAGTGATACGACATTTTTCTTGAATAAATGTTCTATAGATGGATGATATCATTTGAGGGATACCAATGATATAGGATATCAGGTATGGAGACTATAGGACTTTGAGGCACCTTATCATGGTGTACTCCCTTGGAAATATCTAGTAAGATATTATGAGAATGAGACCCACCAGTAGGAAATCCACATTTATATGTGTCATTGGATGTTCTTATCTATGAATGCGTGTATTTATTCTTAGACTTTAAGATTATTGTTAATGAGTATTATAAGTCACATACTTTGATGTATTGATGAAAACCATGATGACATATTCTCACGGTGAGGTAGGATATGTTGGGTATGTCATAAGTAATATTGCATTAATGAATAATGTGAGAAAAGATTCATCCCTTCTTCTCTTTAACAGAAGTTGATATCTCATAACCTTTTATGGAAACTACATATCTTAAATAAATCCACGGACATGGTGTTCTATAGGAAAGTTCAATTTTCATGAATTAAAATAAAGAGACATAGAGCACATGGGTTGATGACACTAGCATGAAACCTTTTGGATTAGAGATATCATGATAAAGGGATTATATTACACAGTAAGCATCCGTATGAGGTATTATGTCATTTTAGCATTAAATTCTTTCTCTATGGGTGAATTAACATGTTTTAAGAAACTAACTTTGGAATTTAGGCTAATTATCCTAATGCCACTAATAATGAGGCCTATAGGGTCACACACTAAGTGTTTCCTAAATCTGTATTAAATAATAATGTTATTATTTAACAAGTTGAATAAATATTATTAGCGCACTCTGTTTAATAATTATTCATGTTTTCTTGATCTCATTTATACCATCACTAGTTATTCAAGAGAATATAATGTGAGTAGAATATTTAATTAATATTTATTTTCTATTTAGTGAATATAATATTTATATATTTATTAGAGAATAATTTAGTGATATTTATTTAATAATTAAATAGTCATTATTCAAGTCCTGCTAAATATTATGGAGGAATGGTGAACCGATTTTAATTGTCTGGTGAGAAATAATAAATATTGAATATTATTTAATTAAATAATATTTAATTTAATTTTCAATTTAAGAACATGCTGATAAATAATAATAATAATAATATTATTTAACATGTGGTTCTATAGGGATTAAATATTTAATAAAGGGCACTTGTCCAATTATTTTATTTTAACCCTAGCAATTTATAAACCCAATTATGTTATTTTTCATGAGATCCAATTAATTTTTTTGGTTGTGGACAATGTATTTAGAGAATTCTATAAAGCCCTAGAGAGATACCCTCTCCAAGAACTCTCCCAAGAATGGAGAGAGATCTTCCTCCACCCCCACTCTAATATAAAGAGAGATCCAAAATAATGCTTTGGAAGCAGTTCTCGAGGCGATCAAAGGCGGACAATTCAAGTGATAGGATCTTACATGCTAGAACTTGGAGATTCTTATGGTGATGTTCAAAGATTTGTGAACACATGTGGATCACTTCAAGAGAGAATATGCTTTTATTCCTACCACACAACAACAATACAATGCAGATCCATTGTCAAGATTCAACATTGAATAAAGAATTCCATCTAGGTAATTCTTTAATTAATTAAATTTATTATAAATAATATGTAATGATACATACTTTTGTTTTATTGTTCCATCCCTTTTATATATTCTTTTATTAAATTCCATGGATCATGATGTTTATCGTTGTGTAAATCTCAGATTGATCATCAATCATGAAAAAAATCAAAGTTGGTCACGACCCCTCACATGCTTCTACTGTGCCCAGAACCTAAAAAAGTGGGGTTAATGGTTCCCAAATTTGTGGGGAGGTGAAGAGAGGTTAATTATTACCATATTTTGGGGATTAATGGCATGTCGATGAACCTAATGGGGTTAAATGGTGTAGCGATGAACTAAAATGAGGTTAACACAATTATAATAAACTAAATCTTGATTTATAATTTCTATATTTGGGAGAGAAATTCCTATGGTTCATATAGGGGAATATTATTTTTATTAGGAATGCATTAATAAATATAATAAATAATTATTATGATAAAAATATTTAAAAAAACATATTTATTATCATTTCGCACACCTTCATTTTTTAAACTTTATAAGTTTATAATTTTTATTATTATAGTCAATATTTTTTATAATTATTTATCAATTATTTTAAATTATTTATATTAATTTGATGAAACATTATTAAATTATCGATATTTTATTTTAATATATAATAATGTATTTTTATTAACCAATAATATATGTTGTACTAAAGAATTAATAAATTTATATTAAATTATTAGTACCATGTCTATTGATATTGAATAATTTATGATATCATATATTAATAATGAAAAAACCCTTGTTAATAATAATAATTAATAAATGTAAACCCATTTGTTGGTAAAATGATTATTGGTAATGGTATGATAAAGTGAAATATTTAATTATTAATGAATAATTTGAAAGTATTGAATACTTAGTATTGATGGATATATCGATTGGTAAAAATAATTTTTAGTACTTATAAAGAATACCTATAAAACATAATATCTATTAGAATTACTTATTTTCACCAACAAATATATTATTTTACACAAAAGTTATTTTGGTAAAGGACACCTTTTTTGTAGTGTTACATTCATTTGAGTCACATCCCTAAGGAGGGGTTCTTACATCTCATAGAAATTCTAAAGTCAATCCATCATCCATTATTGTCTAAGGCATCAAAACGGTTCCCTAGTACCAACATGGCCTAGGTTCTCATCCACCTTAAGGTTTTTATTAATTGATCATACCCATTAAATCATTTAATTCAATTAGTATATTCCAATTTAATAAGAGGTAACCACATATAGTGATAGGCCCATATATCTCATGCCATATAAAAAAATTATTACAAACATATGGACAATATATGACACCACATACCTCATTTAGTGCTTTCTCCATTTATTTTTGAGAGACGAAAGCTCTACCAAGTCCTATCGAGGTATGTCTGAGATCATACAAACCAATGAAAACCATCTAGGATCCTATCTCAAAAAATAAAAACAAAATAATTAATTATAATAAAATTATAATTAACAAAAAAATTTAAAACAATTCCAAAAAATATGGAATAATTATCAATTAACTCACTAGACACATGCCGCTCAATGAAACATCAAGCAACCAACCATGAGAGGTTCGTAGTGAACTCATGAAACCAACCCCTAGAAAATAACTCAAACACATCACAATTTCACATGAAAATTTAATTTAATTTGAAGGAGAAACCATAAATAATTTGGTTACCCCACATTCCTTGACCCAAGAAATAAGAGGCGACATGAAGATGGAACCTCGAGATGACCTCTATAAACCTACATGAAAGCCCCATAAAATTCATCTAATACCACCATTATATGATATAATTGACATAAAATACCTAACTAAAAACAAAATGAAGTCAAGGGATAAGAATATACAGAATAACATAAGTATAAATAGACCACCATACCTTGTATTTCCATTCAAAATTCACCAAAATTATCCACCTTGAAGGGGGATCCATGGTGTGAAAAAGGAGGGGTGGTTCAGCTGAATGCACCCACTCATACACCCTTTCTTATTAAAAAACCTAATATGGATGAATTGTGAAATTACCATCCTTACCATCATATAAAAACCCAAAACCTCACTGGATAGCCATTGACACCCCTATATAAGAGGGTGCTACCAACTAGCTAGTGGATGTTGTAGTTTTCAATATAGTAGATTGACCACCCCGAGTTGATTTTGATGAACACTCACGTCTTTTATCACCAATTGGACCCCATTACCCATCCAAAATACCTTCTTTGAGAGGTAATAAACATTGAAATTAAATTCAAAATCCCATTAAAATTTTCTACTTTTCCACTAATTGAAAATTAAAAATTTATCTTGAATTTCAAAATACTGTATGGACATGAGGCATCAAAAACTCCTCATCATAAAAATTCTCATCCTCAAGAAGTGAGAGTGTTCATACACCCACATCTCCCAACCAAAGTCAGTAATTTTCTTTCATCGGCCTAATTTCATTCTTAAATGATCGAAGCACATACAAATAAAACCTCCAATTCAAAAATCCAATGCTATAAAAATTATGAGCCAACACTCGTAACCACCATTGAAATATCGAGATGGTGATTTACCAAGATCATCCATCCCAATACATGATTACATAATCATCCAATTATCCATTAGAAATATGGTGCTCCCCACTATAGGTATTAGTTCATAACTACCAATTATAATCCCTTGATTCCTCCTCCATTGGAATTTCTCATTGGAACTCAATACCTAAGTTCCAATGACATGCCCAATACAGTTTCCATACCACTTCATCCATACATACATGAAACCATTGGTTTAGTGTGGGTTCATCCCTTCATTCTCAAATTCCAAAATAAATGTACAAGCCTCCCACATCCAATCATAACAAAAGAACTTAGTATTTTACTTAAAAATCCTTGACCTATTCTCAAAACACACCCCCCGTAACCAAAAAAACATATCCGACATGGTTTCCATACCACCAAACCCATGAAAGATCCAATCACACATCAGTATCAATTCTCATTTATATATCCAAACTGAGAGGGATACATAACCACCATCCACACTAAACATGGATCACATTGTCTTTACCTCAAAAAGAATGTTTGATTCTTGAAACATGCTCATCATACCAAAAATGACATTTTGGACGTATTTTGAAACTTACCGTATACAATTACATACACCAACATAAGTCAAACCATCCTCAACTGACTCATCTATAAACCGATTGACTTTAATTTTTGATTCAATAATAATTTACCTAATCCTGATGCCTCCACTCTTAGAGGTGGCCTGTAATCATTACAATAAACAACCATTGAAGTGAATACCCAACTTCTGGTGGAATTCTAGGGTTGAATCCTCAACTGTTTCAAATGATCCATCATGCTCTTACATACAACAAGCACCGACATATCTCTGATCCGATCATGTTTAGATAATTTCACTCATCTTGAGCCCTATATTGATTCCTAGACTACACCCAATACCTTATCTGAATTTATACCTGATATTCAGTAAGGAATCTAGATATGAATCAAATTTTATTTACACTGGAACCTTAATTCCATCATGTATTCTACATGGTCAACTCAAAATGATTGTTTACATTCCAATACAAGGGTTTCATTCCCACAAATGATACTTTATTCCCTACTGTAGGAGTGTTGTGTTCACTACCTTTCCAAAATAATTCCTTAACCACCATGGATAATTCTCCATTCATCACCAAACTAAATGAGCAGACATAGCAGTCCTAATATCACCAGAGTGAGATCACAACATCAAATACCACCCATTCCCAACTTCCAGTAATGAAACCCATGACATTTAGAAAGATAAGATCCATAACAAGGGCCTCACCCTCAGAAATTTAATGGTGGAATCCTCACTATACAACTTACCTTATACTAATCCTTGAGTGTATTATCCACAAGGTATATTATCAAAACACTTGTGCCAATACTCCAAATCCATGCTCATTCCATCCAATGTGTAACCCCTGGATCAATATTGTCACTACATATGATCCATTTCTAAAATAGCCCTCTCTATTGAGGAACTTCCTTCATTTTATCCGAAGATCCAAGTCACTATGCTGGCAAGCATCTCATCAAAATTTCCATCGATACTTGACCTGATCACGACTATCATGAATTCAAAATATAATTAGTACCATGCATAAAAATCATGTAATATCTCGTCTCTAATTGAAACCCAAGGGTTATATGACTTTTGTTTGGCCATTCAGAAAAAAAAACTCTCGAAATATGAATTTCATGTCATTAAAAATGACTATCAATGCCCTAAAACATGCTAACTCATCAAGAAAAACACATGCTTAGCCACCATTTGGTGTTGTTATAGTGCCTTGAGTGTCTACCCACATTCTCACTGCATACTAAACACATTAATAACTATAGCGTTAGGAACCTTAATGGACCTTACCTCAGAAATCCCACCTCAATACCAAAATCAATCTAAGTGAATCACATCCTTAGGGAAACCTGTGCCTGATCCAAATACATGTCCCGTGCCTATTCATCCTATACCCACATCCTCAAGGCATCCCTATGTCTAACCACATACTAAAAATACACCCCATACATCAATATCAATAGGTAGCATGTACTTGTTCTTTCCATCTTGAATGTACTCTAGAACTCGGGCTCACCCCTCACTCAAGTTTCCTTCCAAAAATAGTATACACTACCCTATAATACTCAAGCTAAGTATAATAGTATATAGGTCTCATACTTAACCCAACTATTTAGGTCTTATGTTTGGGTCATTGGGTTCGACAACCAATCCACATGTTAGGCCTCTCACTAAGGTGACATCTCACAGAATGTCACACATGATCATGTCTCAAGCCACAACATCAACATTACAAAACATACATATTTAGGGACTCAACATCTGGTCATCATCACATGTCAACTCATCCAACCACAAGGGAACTGATTCTCATGAGCATCCCAACATGTACTACCTCTAAAAAATCACCATATCATCGGTCAACATGTATATGTATGAAAAAATCATCCTAGATGACATATTTCAATCAATTATAGTCATACAGTTAAGTTAAGTAGAATTCCATTCGAAGATATATTGGAAAAAATCATATAGGTTGTTACTAACACTTAAGTAGCTAAACCTGAATAACAATCACTTTGGAAGGGTCAACTACTAAGGCACAAAATGCCTATGTTGACCTAATAAGGGTTAGTGAAAATCCCCTCCTAGAGGGAATAGATCATCATCGTCACCATAAAACATCTCTTTATAGATTCTCATTACCTTTCATCGTAAGGAATAATATTTATTAGTAGGTTCAGTTTAGTAGAATGCCACCAAGTACTTAAATGGGAAAATTTCGTAGATCAGTTGTTGAAAAATTAAATAGATGATCCTCAGGCATCACTGAAAATAGTCACACTAGTAGGAATATATATCATGGGAATTTTATGTGTCTAATATGATGCATGAGAAACCTCTCACCTATCAGGACAAGAGAAAAAATCCATACTTGTCTTCTTTCCAATGGGATAAGGGCCAAAATATATAAGAAAAAATCAACCTCAAATGTCACGTACATTTAACTAGGTGAAAATAAAGTACCTATAACATCACAAGTCTATAAAATCAATCCAATAACCATGATAACCTAAAATTACAATGTAAAATGGGTTAATGATGGACCATCCTAGGTTCCATCACATGATCCAAAAAATTCCTATGTTTCCAATCCCCTAAATTCTTGAAAGAGTAAGACAAAAAATAAAACACTCTGATATCACTTTATAATGTCCTGACCCAAATCAACAAAAAAATAACTATATTGGTGGAACCATATGACCTCAGGCATGCCTCTTTGATCTCCAAAGGCTTATGACTAGTATTGAGAGTCAATGAAGGTACCGTGAGGAGGCTATACCCTCAATATCAGAGTGCACAATTACAGATAAAATAAACTAGAAAACAACCACATTAGTAAAAAAGCAGAGTTCATAGAATAATAAAATATATGAATAATAATAAATCAAATGCAGTAAAGTTACAAATAGCCCTAAAATATATAACACTAACATCAAACTGGTCTGGTTATATATACAAACCAAAATAAAAGGAAATAAAGATATTGTCTCCAAGAAAACTCTATGCCATATTACATCCCATGCTCTCGATGTCGTCCAGGGTATCAATCTAAGAATCCAACATCTAAACCATGATCCTCAACCCAACTTGTGTCTACAACCAAGTGAATGTCTACTTAGGTACCCATGTGTAGTGGTGTCTCGAGTAGGGTGTGAGTATAAAACTTAGTAGGGAACCACCACCATGGTCTTATACTAACCATGATATAAAATGACATGATCATGTTATATTCTCTTTTGAGAATAAATAACTGTTAATAAAATATATAAAAACAAATGATACCTACTTTATCCTGAGGTTGGAATGTATTTGAGCACATAACATGGACCATTCCAACCCATGTACAAATTACCACTATTATTGATCCTTAGATTCATGAAAGTGATTGACCATAACTTCTCTAGCCAATTTTAGGGTTTCTTTGAGCATATCACAGTGACTGTGACAAACATTAATGCACTTAGTCCAATCCCTATGTAATCCTAGGTGAACTATAGAGAAAATTCCCATCAGAGGTAATATAACCATCCTTGTATAACACATGATCATCCAACTAGGGGGGTGGTAATATACCCATCCCCGTGGCACAAATCAAACACCTCATGAACAATACCATATAGGGGAAATATACCCATCCCCTACTCATACATAGAGAATAGGCTTACCTAGGGTAATATACCCATCCTAGTAGAATTCATGCTCAACCAAATAGGGGTAATATACACATCCACATGGAATAGATTAACCACCTCAAGTTCAATACCGTTAAGGGGAAATATACCCATCTCCAGATCATCCATATTACACATGACCTCTGATGGTAATATACCCATCCCTGTGGCATGTGATCTTAGTAAACCAGAGGTAATATACCAATATGCATGGTACGTTATGAACTAAGGGAAATATACAAATCCCCAAGGTACAATTAGGATCTATGGGAACTATACCCATCCAAAGGCCAAGAACAATGTCCTATGAAAGAAAACACCTACATGGGGCATCCATAATCACAGGGAATCAAACAAGAGAAAAAAAATAAAAAGGGGTCAAACACATGTCTAACATACCTTGACATATTTATATTAGCAAGGAACCCACTTGGTATCCAGGTTCAACACATAAGAAGAGGCATCCATATTGGGATCCTCAAAATCGATACACAAGCAGGGGTATCCCCTTTAGAAATCCTATAAGCCAGTATGTAAATGCAGGTATCCCTCTTAGGATCTGTAGGGTCAGTGCGTAAGTAATGGCATACCACTTGGTATCCACAAGGTCGATATATAAGAAGAGGCATCCATCTTGGGATCCTTGGTCACAATTAGTCTCTCAAGACAATTCCCATATCTTGGGGAAAACATTCTTCCTGAAAACATCATCACATATGAAATACACTAAGATTTGGAAGGTAAGTCACTTAAAAACTGGTCCAAGTTGATGGATCATGGCCCATATTAGTTCCAATGTCTCACTAGGCTGGTTAGCTCACCCAACCCTATTATGGTTTACCTAATATCTATCCACCTAGGCTGGGTCACATCAAACAAGTGAGTTATACTTTCCCTAAGTTAGTATAACAATCTAAATTGCTCTAAGGCATCATAAGGTTCTCATACAACCCACTTAGGAAAAATATACCAATTACCCACTCTCATATACAAGGATATGTCTAAGGATACCTTTCTAGAGGCTAGTACATTAAATTAATTTGGGCCACCTCCCTCAGGAGTGGTTTTTATGCATCATGAAAATTTTAAAGTCAAGGCCTTGACTATCTGTGGACGAGGCATCAAAATGAATCCTTAGGATCAACATGGCCTAGGCCCTCATTAATTTACAACAAGTTTTTCATTAATTGAATATTCCCATTAAAAAATTTAATTTAATTAGAATATTCCAATTTAATCGGAGGGAACCATCTACAAAGATAGAATCACACATCACATGCCTTATAAAAAATCATAAAAACCATATGGATAGTGTACAAGACCACATAACTCATTTGGATATTTTCACATTTATTTATGAGGGTTGATAGCTCTTACAAGGCCTACCAAGGTTCGTATAAGACCATCTAAACCTAAACCAACCATCCAAACCCCTATCTCAAACCACATGAACCAAAATAATTAATTATAATAAATTAATAAATTTAGAAAAATTATAATAATATGGATTTTTTGATTAACTCACCGGACACATGCCACTTGATGGAACCTTGAACAACTAGCCATGTGAGGTCTGTAGCTAACTCCTGAAACTAAACTTGGTAAACTTCCTAACATGAATAACTAATTCAAATTCCAATTTAATTTAATTTAAAGGATAAACCATAAATAATTTGGAAGAACCACATACCTTGACCCAATTATAAAAAGATACATACATATGACATCTTACGATTCCCTCTATCAATTATATATGAAATCCCAATCACATTTGGCCAATTCCACCTTGATTTGGTGTAATTGAGTTTAAATCCCTATCTAAAAACAAAATAAAGACAAGGGAAATGAAGAGTAGTAGAAGGATAAATAAAACAACATACCTTGGAAAATCATTTAAAATCCACCAAAATCACCCCTAGAATGGGGATCCATATAGACCAAAGGGAAGTGTGTCTATGTAAAATTTCTCCCTTCATACCCCTTTCTTCTTTAAAAACCCAAGGAGGTTGGTTGGTGAAATTACCAGCCTAACCCTAATAAAGATTAACATCTAGAACCTCACTGACTAGATGGTATGGGTCCAACAACTATCCAGTGGAATCCTGTTATAAGGGGGTCTACTATTTATCCACTAAATAACCAATGGCTAGAAAATGACTTGTCAGTGGCTGCTGCAGTTTTCACTATAGTATCCTGATCACCCAAGTATTATTCTGACGCACACCTGAGTTCCCCATCACTAATTAGATCCCTTATCCATCCAATATACCTTATTTTGGGGTCCCTACTCTTTATAATTAAATTTTGAATCAAAGTTAAAAATTCAACTCATCCCTTGATTGAAAATTGAAAATTATTCTTGAATTTCAAAATCCCATAAGGACATGAGGCATTACATTAAATTTTTTTAAATTTACCTAAATATGTATAGTTATTCAGTTCCTCCATTGTTGTTAGATAACTTAACATTGTTCTTATTTTTTCTGGGTCATCCTTATGGTTATTATTATACTCACCCTTAAATATTCATTTCTTCACACATGTTTTGTGTTTATGCATATGTTGTACAGTTCTGGGGTGATCTTGGTGGAAATAGAGTGGGTGGAGTTGGAACTTAGTGATTCATAGTGATGAAAGATATTGATAGAGTTTTTGTTAAGGATGTTCCATCCCTTTTTTATGAAAATTGTTGCATCCATAGTTTCTTTATTCTCTACCCTATTTTATTATTTTACAGATTGACTCTATATTATCCTTGTATAATTTCTAATAATATATATATGTTCTTTATTCCATTATTGGTTATTTTTTCTTGTAACATATGGTATGTTTTATATATATTTAATTTTTAAAAATGTATTAATGGTGAAAGTTTTCATTAGGATAGAACCTCTCATGTTTGTTTTTAATTATTGAGGCTAATAATTATCCCCAAGCTTAATTAGGATAGGATAGGGGTGGAACAATTGACCGATCCTCCAACCCAGGTGGGGTCTTGGAGGTTCTAGTTTTTTCAGAGTGGTATCAAAGTAGGTTATTGGCCTGAAGCCTAAATTTTAGATATAGGAGTTGTTTAAGGTCATGGTTTGGGAATTAGTTAAAAAATTATTAAATTACTTAAGACCATATGTTATAACCAAAACACTCTCTATTGGATGAGGTGGTCAAAATATTTCTATATAAAGATTTAGATATTATTCTAATTGACTTGAGCATATATAACATCATTAATTGTATATTTTTATGTGGTTCATGAATCATATAATCGTGATTTTTTTGTTTTATTGGTGTGGAATTATATGAATAGTAATTACAACATGTGTATGTAATATAAAATTCCTAATGAAAATATATTTTCTATAAGTGTGGTATAAACCTTTCATGGATATTTTAAACATCAAAACTACACACAATGGTGTGAGTTTTTCTTAATAAGGTATTTTTTATATCCTATAAAACCATCACTTAGACAATTTTCTTAATATTTACCTAGATCAAGGATATGGTTCATAATTGTGATATCCCAAACTTGAATTCCACATAATAGGTGCCTCGAGCCTAATGGGCCACATGGCCTCAAGCGTATCTCCCCAAACACCTGAAGCTTTCGACTAGAAGTAAGGGCCTATGGTGTGTCTATGGAGAGACTAATAACTCATTACCAGAGTCTAGGATAGTGGATAAATATAAAACAAGATAAATAGAAGAATCAATATAAGTAAATAGAAGGAACAATAGAATAGAGAAAACATGAACAATAACTGAATAAACTGAAATAACTGATGATGATATGTCATTTCACTATAAAGTTGGAAAACATGGAAACAAGATAGTAGGCATAAAATATTCTACAAAATCATAAAAGAAAAATACAAAAGACTATCCCAAATATCCTGAGCTCTAGCCCAATCATTTTCTACCAAGATCCATCCTAAACAGAAAGCAATCAAGTTTTCTAAGAGGTATGATTTTCTTTATCATAACCTGAAATCATGTAGTCTACCCCAGTTAACAAATGGTGCCTAGAGAGGGTGTGATATAAATCTCAGTGGGCCACCATCACTAGTTTCTATAACATATGACATGTGTAATAGAAATGTAATAGTGTGCAGGCATGCATATATAAAGTAAAGTAGTACAATGTAACTAAATACCCAAGTACCTGCTTCATACCTCAACTAGTGTATGAACAAACAACCATTCATTATTTTATTAATACAATTTTATAATTAAGTCACATGTTTTCAATAGTAAAGATTCAAATATGTAACAAGGAAACCACAATTGATAATCAATAAGAAGTGGTTCCATGGCATTCAACAAGGGAACCTAGACCTCAAGGGTTGCTAACTCAGTAGTAACTGGGTTTAGCTATGGGTTAGAGTGTAATATAAGAAGCATAGTCCAAGGCATTCCAAAATAATATGCCTACCAAGTCCAAGGTTATCATTTAAGATAAAATGAGGCTAAGCAGTGATAAGGCCCTATTGGATGTACCCATGGAACCTACTTTTCAATGCTGGATCCAAGGATTGTATCAAAGAAATCCTATAATACTACATGAGGGATCTTACAGTGTCATACCGAGCATCCAAAAGGATAGATAAGTATCAATATCTAGGTGGGTTTTAATATAATCAAGCCACATCCTTGAATCATAATGGGTTTCCCGAGTTCTTAGGACATTTCTTGATAAGAATACAATGTGAGCTCGAGTCAGGACAATCCTATTTTGATAGTGATGTCATATAAAATTTCATTTGGTTCAAGCCTTTCCTTTCATTAGTGTGACAAGGTCAAGTATCATGCAACCACGACTGAAATCCATTCAAGGAATATTCGATAATTAAGTTTCACTCTACTACCTTCCATGAAAATGGTAAGGGGTACTACAGACATGCAACCTATTATTAATTCATATTTAATCCGGACAAGTCATATTCATACACATAATTTACAATTTATTACTTAAATAAATTAATTATATTTTGGCACTTACCTTAGGTGGGTCAAGTGGAAGTGACATGGTACTTAACACTGACCATTATATGGTTAAACAAACATTAAATTTTAAGGAGGCTTACCATTAGTGTGGACAAGCTCAAGCACACTTGAACAATGGATCAAAAGTGTCAAAACACCGAAAACTCAATTATGGAGTTATTTTCATAACCAACAAAAATTAATCACATAAATGGAAATATCATGATGTATCGCCCTTGTGTCCAGGTGTGTGTGCTGCAGGTTACATAAGGAGTAGATCATTTTTCACCAGTTCTTCGGCAGCAATTGGGAAAGAGAGGTGTGGAAAGACCTTGGGGAGTTCTCTACAGGGCTCTCTTTGGATGATTATATCCCCTCCTTCCTTGAAAAATGGTTTCATGGTGCTGAGGGGAGAGGACCAAAGAGGGTGGCCTGAGTGATGGTCCTGCATACAGGATGCTGGAGTCTCTAGCAAGCACGGAACAAGTCAAAGCATGAGGGAAGGGCTATGATGGCTCATTTCATTACCATATGGGATAAAAAAACTACTACTCGACCTGAAAAAGGTGGTGTGTTTTTTTAAAGAAGCTTCTTCTTTCCACCAGTTTCAAACAGGAGCCAGGGCGAGGTCTTCTTCCATCAACAGTTCAGGTAACTGGGTCAGATGGCATCCTCCTTTGGGCGGGTTGAAACTCAACACAGACAACTCTTGTGTAAAAAGGCTCATGAGTGGAGGAGGTGTGCTGTGGGATACTAATGGTTCAGTGTACTTGTCCTATTTAGCCAGGCTGGGCCATGGTTCTCCCCTCCAAGCAGAGGCTATGGCCCTCCTCACAGGGATCAAGGTTTTTAGTCAAAAGGGCCTGGAGATCTCTGAGGTCAAAACTGATTCCTTAATAGTTCATGATTCCTTGAAAGGTAGTGGTGCTTCTCCATGGGTGATTTTCTATAATATAAGGAAATGAAAAAGCATGCATAACAACAACGTTAATGTGCTCCATACTTGGAGGGAGGGGAATAAGGTTGCAGACCGCCTGGCCTCAGTGGAATTATCTAGCATGGCGGAGGTGTTCTTGCACACAGCTGGCAACATCAATCCCAATGGGGTGGATCTTATTAAAGGGTACATGCTCAGGCTTCACTATTTTAGACCCCCTTAGTTTCTCTCCTCGGGCCCTATCCCCTCACTTTTTTACTTCCCCCCTTTTAAAAAAAATTACTTGATGAAATGAAAATATCATGATCATGCTATTATAATGAATATAATCATGGAATATAAATTCAATAAAAATCACCTATTGAAATAATTGGTCCCCACATAACAATTCCAAAATCAACTAACTTGAGAGATGATTTATAGACCACCCACCTTTGGCTCGTATGACTCTCCTCCACCGATATCAGCCCTAGATTTTTCTTGGATATAAGTAAATCTAATAAAATAGGGAAAACACTCAGACCTAAATAACTAGGTCAAGAACAAGAGAGAAGAAGAAAGACTTGAAATTAAACGAGTACTCACCATTGCACATCCAATGCGATGAATGAAAGCTTGATCAGATCCTAGATGAAGGAGGTATTTCAATCCATAGATTAGGCCTTCAAAAAGCTCCAAAATGAGATTAATGGAGGATAATCCAATAGGAATTAAAATTAAAAATAAGGAGGAGGCTTAATTAGATCATTACGAGTAAAATAGTCATTTTACCCAAAAAATATCATGGGCATGGTTTTCCCACATGGTTTTACAAACTATGCACCAACCATGCATGAGCACCTAGGAAAGAGGGAAACTCACATGGTTAGGCTGCATGGTTAGGGAAACCATGCACCAACTATGCAGTAAGGCTCTGTCTAAAAACATGCCATTCATATGGTTTTCTTTAACCATGCAGCCACCCTTCACATTTTACTATAAACCATGTTCTAGGCCTATTTTCCCAAAATATAGGTTTTGGGCTCTAAACAAGACTCAAAAAACCATCAGGACCTCCACTAACTCATTAGGCATCCATAAACAGTCCAAAATAAATAATTAGATTGAAATTTTAAGGATCCATACCTAAGTGAAAAACAAGGTTCTTATAGTCTTCCCCCCTTAAAAGAAATCATCCTCAAGTTCACCTTCTAAGGGTGGAGAAATAATATCTAAGAACAAATATAGCCATTGGGGATGTATGTCAGCCTCCCACTCCCAAGTCTTGTCCTACATATGATAGTGCTACCATAGGACATGTACTATAGGGATAGACCGGCCTTAGAGAGCCTTAATGCTCCGGTCAATGATGCATACTAGATAATCTTCAAAGGTAGCATCGACATTTAAATCAAGTTTCTCAGGATAAAAGGTATGATATGGGTCGTCATGATATTGGAGAAGCTGTGAAACATGGAAGATGACGTGCATGACACGGTACCTATGAGGTAGTAGTGACTGATAGGTTACCAGCCCAACTCTCTCTAGAATTTCAAATGACCCTACACAACAAGGTGAAAAATTACCTTACTTCCATAATCATCTATAAAATAGATTGGGTGATACCTAAAGGAAAAAATCATCCCCGACCTCAAAATATAGAGGTCTTTAACGAGGATTGGCATAATATTTCTATCTAAACCAAGCAGTAGTCATATGCTTTTTGATATAACAAACCTGTTCCGAATTCTTCTAAACGAGATGAGGACCTAGTAGTGCTGACTCACCTTCGTCTAGCTAGTACAATGGTGAACGGAATGGACTACCATATAAGGCCTCAAAAAAGAAATCTGAATTGTCTCCTTAAATCTATTATTGTATGAGAAATCAACGAGAGGGATATGCTTCTCCCAAGTACCACTAAAATCAAGGAAACATGCTCATAGAATACCATCTAGAACCTATATTTTCCATTCCAATTTTCCATTAGTGTGAGGGTGAAAAATTTTCATAGAAACACATGTGTTCCCATTGCCTTTTGTAATCCCTACCATAATCATGATGTGAACTAATCATCCCTATATGAAGCGATAATATGTGGGACCCCATGTAGTCATATGCTCTCATATACATACAGTCTTCCCATCTCATAAATTGAAAAAGTCTCCTAAATAGGAATGAAATGAGCCACTTTCATCAGTCTATCAATGATAACCCTTATAATGTCTTTACCTCTAGGAAAACTAGGAAAACCAATGAAAAAGTACATAGAAACATATTCCCATTTCTATTTAGAGACTATAAGTAGATTTAACAAGCCTGTAGGTCTTTGGTGCTCTACCTTAACCTACTGATATGTAGAACAACTAGTGATAAAGCCTACTATATGACATTTTATCCCAGGACACCAATACTTTCGTCACATATCTTGATACATTTTGGAGATTCTTGGATGAACTACACACTAAGAAGAATGTGAATCACTCATAAAACCCTCTCTCATATATGTAGTAAACCAGAAACACCCATGAATATGCATAATGTCATCTTATTCTATAAACCAATCCAGAGGTGGGTTATCTCCTGATATGCTCTCACAGAGAACCAAGACCTCAGGATCTGAAAATTTCATTCTCTTCACCTTCTCATGGAAGGAATAAGTGACTTATATAGATGAGAGGTAAGACTACCTGTGACTATCTTGAAACTCTAGATATAGCTCAGAAAAAATGCCATTAACTTCCATTCATCATTGGCTTCCCGTATGGCTTGTGTTTGAGTTTTCTTACTCTGTGCATCAGTGACTAAATTTCCCTTCCCAAGCATACAGGAAAGCACCAAATCATAGGATTTCAAATATTTAACCCATATTCATTTTATGAGGTTCAAGTCACATTGGTAAAAGATATATTTGAGGATCTTGTGGTCAGTGCACACCACAAAGTGCTCACCCATCAGATAATGTCTCCAGTAATGTAAGGTATAGACAAATACTGCTATCTAAAGGTCATGTGTTGGGTAGTTTCTCTCATGAGGCCTCAACTACTGAGATCCATATGCAATGACTCTGTCCTCCTACATCATCACTACTCCTAGACCGATTCCTGATGCATCATAGAAGATGATATAACCTCTTTTGGCTCTAGAAGAGTCAAGATAGGAGTCAATACAAGCCTCCCTTTCAAATCTTGAAAGGATTTATCACATTCTTCTGGCCATAGGAACTTTACACCCTTCTTTTAAGACTAGTGAGAGGTGAATAATGGTGTGAAAATTCTTGTATGAAATGATTGTAATATCCATCCAACCTTAATAAACTCCAATTTTCAAACACGTTCTTGGGATTATCCTATTAAATTATAGCATTAACCTTTTATAGTTAAAAAGACCCCCTTGATTATGATAATATATGACCCAATAAGTGAACTTTTTCAATACATAAGTGGCACTTAACAATCTTGGTGTAAAGATGTTACTCTCTCAGTGTACTCAGAACAATCTCAAGATGTTTGGCATGGTCTTTACAAGTGTGATAATACACCAAGATGTCTTCAATGAAGACTATGAAAAAAGAATACAAATAGGGTTGAGAAAAACTATTCATCAAATCCATGAGAATTGAAAGCACATTCGTAAGACCAAACAACATAACTATGTACTCGCATAGGCCATTCCTGTTACAAAAAGTTGCATGAGGTATGTCTGATGGCCTAACTGGTACCCGATGATAACCCAATCTCAGGTCGATCTTAGTGAAGAACTTTTCTCCTTAGAGCTGGTCGAAGTGATCATCTATTCAAGGTAGTGGATACTGGTTCTTGATTGGAAGCTGTTTCAACCTTCTGTAATCCACACCTAAATTTAAGGTTCCATCTTCCTTCTTGGAAAAAGCATGGGTGAACCCCAAGATGATATAATAGGCCGTATAAAGCCTTCAGACACTAAATCCTCTAACTTTCTCTTGAGATCCTAGAGCTCAATAGTTTCCATCCTATATGGAGTAATGGATAATGAATATTATCCTGAAAAAAGATCAATAAATACTCTACCTATCTTTGAGGAGGTAAGCCAAAAAAAGAATATGAAAAGGAATACCTGAAGTGATCCACTACTAGAGATAAATCAGATTGATGTAAACCCTAATATTCTATGAAGAGATTTTTTATCTGGTCGTTCAATCCACCTATCCCATGATGCTTTGGTCTAGCTCTTCCAGTCTGGATATCCCACTCACCTTTATGTAGACAACTACTGCCTTCTGGTGATGTAAAAGATACCCTATGGCGATAACATTCTACAAAAGCGTGATACTGAATCAACCATCTATCCTGAGTATAACATCAAATCCCATTATCTTGATAAAAAAGAGGTTAAATAAGAAAGGGTAACAGCCTACCTCAAAGGGACAATCCTTGTACTAGCGTATTCCCTCTTTTTGTACCCCTAACGGTGTATCTAGGGTCATTACACCACAATAATACTGTATCTCCAGTCTAAGACTCTCCATGAAAGATACATAGATAAAATAATTCAAAGCACATATATAAAATAAATAAAATACTAAAGTAGGTGACACTAGAATATTACCTCATACTATAGATGGTCCTACAGCCTAATCCTTGGGTATTAGCTGTAGTTCATGCAACTGGCCTGATCCACGAACCTATGTAACAGATGAACTAACATGGTCATAACTACTCTAATGGCACTGATGGTGATTAGGAGTCTAGATACCACAACCACAACCTCCTCCTCATCCAGTTTTATCAGTGTTATTCCAACTCCTTGACTGATGTAGCACAAAAGAACTCGCTCTTGAAGGTGGATCTAGCATGTATTCTTTTCTACTCGAGGTTGGTGGAATGGTCCTGAAGAAATGTCAACGATTCCCCATATGGCCACAATAATATAACTTCATGGGGTTTCTATCACAATGAGGCTTTAGGTTTCCCTTTCATCAACACTAATGGTGCACTATAGAGCTATCAAAATAGGTACTCTGGTTGTCACTACCCTGATGAGAAACCTTGATGAAACCTTTCCTGCCACTAGGAGAACCACTAGCCTACTACAACACTGATCCTATAAACCCGGTATTATTTCCATCCCTCAGGTTACACTCAGTGATAAGATCCTGATTGACTATTTCATAAAAGTTAGGAAGGCCAAAGACATTCACCTATGCATAGATGGCGTACTGGAGCCCATCCTCAAAACATCTAGCACATGAAATCTCATCATTGGGTAAATGTGATGAAAAGTGTTGTAAATTTATGAAATGAACTAAATACTACATAAATGACAAAGAAACCTATTCGATATGCATGAAATATCTGGATCTATTAGCTATCAATGTCTATGAAAAGAACTTATCCTAGAAGGGAGTCTTGAAATCAACCCACATCATGCCATGATGATACCCAACTTGGGTAATCACATTACACCAATGATTGTCCAAATCCCAAATCATGTATATAGAAAACTTGACCCTCCACTCTGGAGGCACCTCTATATGATCAAAGATAGACAGATTGGACTCTAGATAGGACTCAGTAGCCTGTGGACCACTATCCACTGAGAAAGTAGGAGGATACTGTTGTTGGAACTCACGAGTCAGATTATCCATTGTAGGTTCAACTCACAGAGCACCATGAATGGACTGAATTAGACACAAGAAACTATCACAAACTTGGGCATTGGTTCCCAAATCAATTAAAATAGGTGGGGCCTCTAGTGGAACTTCTGGTAGTAAGACTGGCGGCTCAGGTCCCACCATGTCTAGAGTATGGTCATTGGCACCCTCTTAGAATATGATATAAGGACGTCATGTCAGCATTGGTCTATAAATGTGAAGAACATGACTTAAAAAAACATATAAGTAGATAGATAACATCACTAGTGGAATATGATCATAATAAAACTCACTACCCATGACATACTACCCCAACTACCCGCTTAGATGACCAGGTATCAATAAGCTCTCAAGTATAAGTTTCATTTCATTTTATTTAATTACCAGGTTCACTCCTTTACCTTTCATAAACATGAAAATTCAGAATAAGGACATGAAAACATTTCATTTTATAAATTATGTTTTACTTTATAATGGATGTCCATTCCCATTGAATCAGTTCCCATACACCTTATCAATGAAAACAACACCCATTTATTTATATAATAATGGCTCAACTTGGTAAATTACTCATCCCAAACCATGAGGGACCATACACCTCATGAATTGAGATAGGAAATCACTCAATCACAACCAAGAGTAATAAAATAATAATATAAATATCACAACATCACTCAACAATCACATGCATATCAAGCAATGAATGTAGTGAAATGCACCTATATGTCAGGACAATATACATGACATTCGAATTCTAGGTGCCTATAATGATACATGTAACAATTACCCTTGAAATCATATCATGGGGCCAAGGATGAAATGAAATCCCCAATTAGAATAATAATCAACAACTGCACACAACATGTGATTAACCCAACGATACAATGATATCAACTGTACTAGGAAAAAATAAAAGAACAATTATAATTCACTAAACCTGGATTTTACCCCAAACATGGGTTCGTGAATCCCAAGAATGACTTATGAAAAGTACCAAGCTTTCTTAATATATAGACTATGTTATCTAAATGGTAAAGTAATAAAAGAACCCCTTTCATACCACTTTGTGACGTACCGAACCTCGATTCCACTTAATAGGTGCCCTGGTCCCGGTGGGCCACATGCACTCAAGCATATCTTCCCAAACTCCAGAGGTTGCCTACTAGCAGTGATGGACTAGGGTGTGTCTATGGGGATACTATTCCCTCATTACCAGAGTGTATCATAATGGATAAATATAAACATAGATAAATAATAGAATCAATATAAGTAAATAGAAGGAACAACAGAATATAGACAACTAGAACAATAACTAAATCAACTAGAATAACTTAGAATGATATGTCATCTCACTATAAATATGGAAAACATGTATGAAATATAGTAGGAAAAACATGTTCCACAAAATCATAAAATAAAAATACAAAAGACTATCCCAAGAATCCTGAGCTCCTACCCATTCATCTACAACCAAGCTCCATCCTAAATAGTAAGAAATCTAGTGTTTGAAGTGGCATGCTTACCTTTATCATGACCTGAAATCATGTAGTCTATCCCAAGTACCAAAAAACACCTGAATAGGGTTTGAGATAAATCTCAGTGGGCCACCACCAATGATTTCTATAACATTCGTTCTGTGTAATGGAAATGTAACAGTGTGCATGCATGCATGCATATATAAAGTAAATCAGTACAATGCAACTAAATACCCAAGTTCGTAATTCATCCCTCAACTGGTGTCTGGACATAAAACCATTCATTATTTGATTATTACCATTTAATAATTAAGTCACATGTTTACAATAAAAAAGGTTCTAAGATGTAATAAGGAAACCACAAATTATAGTTAATAAGATGCGGTTCCATGGTATTCACTAAAGAAACATAGACCCTAGGGGTTTCTAAATCAATAGTAATTAGGTCTAGCTAAGGTTCAGACTGTAATCTAAGGAGCATAGTCTAAGGAATTCCATAATAAGATTCCTACTGAGTCCAAGGTGATCCTTCAATGTAAACTGGGGATAAACAGTGATAGGGCCCTATGGGATATAACCATAGAACCTACATGTCAATTTTGGATCCAAGGAGTGTATCCAAGGAATACTATAATACTAGATGAGGGATCCTACAATGTCATATTAGGAATGAAAATGATAAAAAAAGATCATGATCTTGGTGGTTTTCAACATAAGCAAGCAACGTCCTTGAATCAAAATGGGGTTCCTAAGTGTTTATGGAAATCCCAAAAAAGAATCCAATGAAAGATTAAGTCATTCCATTCCTATTTTAATAGTGATGTCATATAATATTTCATTTGGTTCAAGAATTTCCTTTAATTAGTGTGACAAATTCAAGTAGCATGAAACCATCATTGAAATTTAGTTAAGGCATATTCGATAATTAAGGTTCACTCCACTACCTTCCATCAACATGGTAAGGGGTGCTACGGACATGAAACCTATTATTCATTCACATTTAATTAGGCCAATTAATAGTCATACACATACATTCCAATTTATTACTTATATCAATTAATTACATTTAGGCACATACCTTAGGTACATCATGTGGAAGTGAAATGGTACTTTCCATTCACCATTATATGATTAATCAAGAATTAAATTATAAGGAGGCTTACCATTAGTGTGGTAAAGCTCTAGAACACGAGAATGATGGATCAAAAGTGTCAAAACACCAAAAACTCAATTATAGAATATCACCTCACATGGGGTGTTGGGATTTGTTAGCACAACCACCAGAAATTAATCACATAATTGGAAATATCATGATCATACAATTATAATGAATATAATCATGGCATATGAATTCAATAAACGACACCTGATGCAATTTTTGGGCCCAACATGATAATTCCAAAATCAATGAACTTGAGGGATCAGTTATATAAAAAACACCTTAGGCTCTTATGACTATCCTCCTATGCTATTATCCCTTGATTTGGATTAGATAGGAGAATATCTAAGAAAATAAGGAAAATGCTCACACCTTGATAACTAGGTCGATACCAGGAGAGAAGAATAATGACTCAAAAAGACTTGAGTAATCACTGTTGTGCATCCAAAATGATGAAAAAAATCTCGATCAGATCCCAGAAAAAGGAGGTATTTCAATCCCTAGACTAGGACTTAAAAACTCTCCAAAATGAGATCAATGGAGTCTAATATGATAATAATTTAGATTAAGAAAAAGGAGGAGGATTAATTTGACCATTAAGAAAAAAATGATCATTTTACCCAGAAAATAGCATATACACAGTTTGGATGCATGATTTTCTAAATCGTGCACCAACCTTTCATGAGAACCTGAGAAAGAGGGGCACTCACATGTTTAGGCCACATAGTTAGAGAAACCATGCGCCAAACATGTGGTAAGGCTCTGTCAAAAAACATTCCACCCATATGGTTTTCTCTAATAGTGCGGCCTTCCCACACGATTTACTATAAACTATATTCTAGGACCATTTCCCCAAAAATATAGGTTTTAGGCTCCAAAAAATCCCTAGAAACCCTCGGGACCTTCACTAACTCATCAGGCATCCATAAAAGGTCGAAAATAAAGAATTAGAATGAAATTTAAAGGATCAATACCTGAGTGAAAACTAGGTTCTTACATTGATGGCCATGATTAATTATTATAGGGATAGGGTTGGGTACTCTCTTGTCGATCTATCATTGATGAGGTATTCCAACATGTGGCGGGGGATGGATCCTCTTTTCCTAGATTCATACTCCCTCAATCAATTTACATTTTCCTCTATGCGGCATGGGGACTCCATAGGGGTTGGTATACCCTTAACATATGTTTCTAGTCTCGGAGAGGTGTGGATCTGCCATATTTATTCTGGATGCTGTATTCTACCATGTTTTATGGTTCTATTCCTCAATTATTTTACATATGTTTTGGTACTCTCATAGAGATATAATCATTATAGGTCATGGGTCCCCCATGTAAAAAACGGTGTTCAGAAACTTCCTAGTGTGTTAGGGCGTGTGTACTCTATCCATGGAGTAATTACTCCCTTAATTGATACAAATTTCCATTTATTAGGAGTGAATTATATATAGAGTTCAGTATTACCTTGATTGTTATGGAAACCCTAGCAAGGTGTGGGCACCCCATTACAATTTTTGAGTGTTTATGCAGAAGTTTAAATAATTGGGTAGTTAAGATATTAAAGATTCTCCACGACTGGAGTCAATTTATCCCTTGATTGATACATATTTCCTTAGCATATTACATGTCATACATCATAACTTAGTTATTATTGAGTTCTTTTCTATCATGTGATAATTTTAATATATCTCAGATCTAAGGATATTTTATAAGAAAATTTACTATATAGGACAATGTATCCTTTTGGGATTAATTGTATTTAGAGGGATGGTTATGATATCATTAATTCTAGGAAGGGGATCCTTGTCTGTCTGGGTCTAATCAGATGTTTTCCTCTAGTTTTATAGGATAAATCCTTTTTATAATAAGCTTGTTCCATGATTGGAAGATAGAAAATGAGTGCTGACCTTTATAGTGGTTCATTCCAGTGATTGAGATTTATTCATATTCTTTATTTTGGTGTCCTTGGCATGGTTACAATCCTATAAGATTTTTGAGGATGAGATTTTGATGATCATGCATTTGATGATGATTTTTTATCTATGTAAGTTTAGTGTGGGTGTTGAAAATAACTCTAGGATCCACACCATAGCTTTTTTTATCATTTCTATGCCATGCGGTATTTCTCGCTTGGTTTCTCTCAAAATCCTAACCTTTAGAGAAAATTATGAAGTTTCTATTTCTGGTGGAGTTACCTATTAGTTCATGATATAGATTACGTAGAAACATTATATACATTGTTAAAATTTTGATGAAAGATTATTTGAGACATATCATATGTCATAATGTGGTATTGGTTCATTGTATTGAGGTTGAGGTTAGGGTTACTCAAGTTATGGAAGGTGTATTCCTAATATATGGAGAAGACTCGTTAGGTTCATCTGAATGGGTCAGTATTATCCACTTTATATTGTGGTATAATAGGTCATTGAAGTGATGATATCATGTTTTATAGTGTTTATAGGAGGCTAATTCAATTTTTTGATGCACTCATTAATATCTTTCACAAAGGAGTGATAAAATAGATTTAGAGATAGGATATTGGTTACCCTTTATTATGTTATAGAATTGGTGATATGGGAAGGTTGGAGTTATCTCAGTGAATTATGGTGGAGACATTGATATGTATAGTTCATCAAGAGATGAAGGTAAGTAATGATAGATTTTTAGGGACATATTACCTTGAGAATATTTTTAGGTGGTGTAGTGTTATCATTAACATGACTGAATACAAAGTTCGATGTGATTAGATTGTCTCTATGTAACATTTTCTTAGATTTCTCATATAAATTTAGGGATCATGAATCTCTTTCCATAGGATATATTTATGAAATAATAAGTTCAAAATTTATATTGATAGTTTTCAGGTTTTCATCTTTTCCTATATAGTGAATGACCAGTGGATAGAGAGAGTTTTAGGGTAGAAACCTTTGATGAGATTATCAAAATATGATATGGTGTGTTTATCAAGGTTTTTGCCTTGAATCAATAATGAGTAGATAATTTTTTGTGGAAAATTTGAAACTCTATAAATGTAAGTCCAAGTGGAAGTGATGGGAGGAGGATATATTACCCAAGTGGTCATGTTTTGGGTTCATATAGATTTGGATATCCAGATTTGGGTAAAGTGTATACAAATTTCTATTATCCCTTTACATGGATCTATTTATTGGTTTCTTGTATTAAAATCTTTGGTTATTTTATTTTCAAGGATGCAACTTTTTATTGTGGAGAGAATTAAGTGACTTGTTTTTTCCTTGAGAGTAACCTAGTTCATTCTTGAGTTTTGAAGCACTAAACCTATATAAGGGTAAAATTTTAATTTTCTAGTTCTTAGAATGGAATTTTAAATGAATTGTTAGATTCATGATGTGGTGATTTTTCTTAGGAAGTGATTTGGTAATATTCAAAGAGGGCTAGTTCTTCCCAAATATGTTAGGTGTCAATAAAATATTTTTATATATTTAATTTAGTATTTTATTTTCAATGAAATATTTTATTTAAATAAATAATGTGTTATTGAGATATTTTAGTGGAGAAGATGTGGATATATATTAGAGGGTATTATAGAGATATATATTTTAATGTAAGTGATATGTCAAGTTATATGAATTTAAATTAATTTTAATTATAGGATTGTATTAAAGGTAGAAAAAGAATTAATGTGCGGTTCTATTTGAAATTTATGGGAGAGAAGCTAGACCAATTTAATTGTGGAGATATTCAGGGGACACCATTGAAATTTTCTTAAAAATCCTATAATCCTCTTTATTTTACTTAAGTGATATAACTCTTGGTGTGGTAGGTCATGGTGGATTAAAATAGAGGAGGGAAATGAATGGTATTGGATGAATATCCAGTGGGAATCATCAGAGGATCAAAGGATATAACTTATCATTGAATCAAGATAGGTAACTCTAAGATTTTACTTCCTTCCTAGTTTCTTTATATAATTATCATTATTTTTTTATTCATGGATGAAGGAATAAAGATAATAACTGGGGAAATTAGAATTGAGAATAATAAGGGTTTCTATGATTGAATTATTAAAGATTAATGCTTTTAGAATCTTTAATAATGAAAATAATGTAATATGGATATTAAATAAATATTGATAAATTTTTTGTTTATATAATTGTTTTATATGATTATAAAACCTATATATATGATTTCTTTCTTTAATAGTGGTTTATGATTCATGTGATATTTTTATATGCTATTTATGATAATTAATATTAATGGTGTTAAACTTTTTAATTATTATGTGATATTTAGTAAAATACCAATTTTAAATGTTGATTCTAAAATAGTGAAAACTCATAGAAAACATTTTATAGATGAAATAATGTAAATTATAACTTCACATGGCCCTTGCAAATTCAACATAAGGGTTGTTCCACTTATTAGAATGATGCGTTGAAGTGATAGTAAGGGATGGGGGGATAAATTGGTAAATATTTACATGGTTTGTGCCACTTTGATAGCTGATCATGACATATTCTAGAAATATATGACTATGGACATGAATTGCTCTAGGTTTTGTAGTGTTTTACAAGGTCATGTCACCTTAGCATAGGGGCCTTGAAAAATATTTTATGGGATCATTCACCCTTATATATTATTTTAGTTTTACCTTAGCTAATGTTTGATACATATAGAATATCTTATAGGTAACTAACATGTGGTGATGATAAAATTACCTAGTTACAAGGTCTTCTAGGACATAGTTATCAATTGTGCTTGAATGGTTAAATCATGAATAGTTGTGGAAGAAGCAATGGAACATGACTTTTATTCCACTAACACACACCATATCGATAGAGATACATGAACATAGGATTTGGTGTTATGTTCTTGCCTAATCCTTAAGCCTCACACACCATGTCACATATAAATATACACTATGTATGTATAAGGTATATTAATGGGTTGTAATAGTACAAAAAAGTTGACCACTCAGTGCGGGCATGTTGTTCTAGATAGAGTGGGTATCTTGTAGTCATTGTTTTTGGTACTTTTCACATATTATTTCTTAGGTGTTTGAGTTAGAAAAAATATAGGTTATTATAAGAATTTTTCTATAAATATTGAGACATTGGGGATTATCTTCACTATCAAAGACAAACTATGATGCATTTTTGATAGTTTGAGCATCTTATATTTATAGAAATGATGAATAGATATGAGTGAGATGTTTAGAGTGGGCACATGGTTTGGTAATCCCTTAGAAACACATGGATGATAGGGTGTAGGTAACCACATGTATTATAGAGTTTTATATTTCTAAGAATTTATTGATGGTAATGTTGGTTAGTGGAAGAGTTGGAAACACTAAAGATTTCAGTCAAGTCTTCTATGGTGCCCTTGTAGCATTAGGTAAGTCAGAGGAGGATTTTAGATCATAAATGATCTTAACAAGAATTACAATGCAATCTATAGTTGTGTTTAATTCATGAAAATAATGATTTATAGATTTTTCATTAACTATTGGTATATTTAAGTATTGTAAACTAGCATAGTGGAAGCATGGAAGGTGGGGAAGTTGTTCCCATTTTTCATGCTCATGAGTTTTTTTGTGGGAGATAAAATATAAATCTCTACTTAGGAGTGTTCTTGGTGTTTTTCCTTCATTGAATACTTCTTTTTGGTAGCTATGATATAATGATAAGTGTGATATTGGGGTTAGGTACTCCATTAGTTGAGGTTTCATTGATAAAGGACATGTTACCCTTATAGAAATAGAGTTAGTACTTCTTCAAAGATTGGGATGAAGGTCCTTCATGTTATGCATAGGTTCCTAGAGACTCATTATGACATTATACTATTTATTAGGTGCATTTTACCTTTCATATGATAGGGTCGATAAATCCCCCTATGGGTTAGGGTATGTGTCCCCCATATATGAGGATATCATTCTCTTAGATGGTATACATTTCCTCTTTAGAGGTGTAGGTCCTCCACTATAACTAGAAATTTGATGTGAGATTATTGGGATGAGATTTTTATGGTGCATTTTTAGGTTATAAGATATTTTTTTGAGAATAAAAAGGTATTGGTATGTTTTATCGACTTCCCTTATTATTTTTTGATAAGTAATTTTTGATTAAGTGATATAGATCACTATTTGGAAGGCCTAAAACATGAGTTTTTTTTAGGTTCCCAAATGGGTGGTGTTAGGCATTGAGGTCAGAACCTCATCATGCATTTATATTAAACCTTAAATTATCATGGGTGAGTTGGGAGGAATTGTTCACCCTTGTAACATGTTTGGGAGTGATCTAAGAGGCCATGAAGTTTTTGGAGCTGGTATATAGTGATACTCAATGGTGGTGGTTATTGGTGGTGTTTGATCAAGGAGAATCTATTTTGAGGAGGTTTCAACCACTTTTTATGATGTGTTTTTCATCCCTAATTTTTTATACCCTCCTTTGTTTTATTGTTTTGGAGATTAACCCTAAAATATCCTTGGATTATTACTGATATTTTTATATATGATTTATTATTATAAGGATCAGTTTCCTTAGTTAATTAATTAAAAAGAATAAAATTTTTATTTTGAATTTTGGTGGTTAAAATGTGGATTATTTTTAATTTTTAGGTATAGATTAGTGACTGTGTTTCATTTTTAGATTCTACCATAAGTTTTGTAGTAGGTGAATAAAATTTTATGTTTTTTTGGATGTAGTCTATGAAATTATAGGAGGTTCAAGAGTTATAGTTGATGTTTGAGTGTGTTTATTGAAGTAAATTCAATGTGGGGTGGTATAAGTTGGAAATATAAGTTATATTGGATCCAAAAATAAGTTATATGGACCATCCAACAACATACTGGATATCCATAAGAAGTCTGGTGAGTCTGACTAAAGATTCAGTGGGTTTTAGGATATTTTTTTTATAAAAACATGAAAATGTGTCTCTTGATCCATAATTATTTACAATCCTAAAAGGGAACCCCCTAACCCTCATTTCCTACCCTGACCACATTCCATGGAGAGATCCATGTGGATGTCTTCTTCTCCTCCCTTATCCATGAATCAATTGTGATGAATGCAGTTTTCCTTCCACCAATTCAAGGTATAATCTCACTCTCTCTTATTTTTTCCCATCTTTATCCATCCTCCATTTCTTAATTTTTTGTTATAGGGGAAGTTAGGGATTTCGAGTTTTTATTTCACTATGGCATGGGGAAATCACCATAATGATTATGGATTCTTCTTCCCTTGTTTAAATAAACCTTCTATGATATATATACTTCCCATTTATAAAAGATTTTATAGAAAGTGTATGAGTGGTGATTTATTTTAATTATTTATGGTTTTGGGATAAAATATGATCTTCTTAATATTAAATTGATTAGGAATTTTAGCTGTTATAATATTTAATTAATTTTATAAAATATCCACCTTGGATATCTTTTGGGGTAGTTATTATTAAATTATGGCGATTCTTTTGTTAGATTCCTTTGGCTGTGTAATTATATGTATTGGATGTTATATGTTTTCCAGTGATCATAAGACTATGTGAATCTTTCTAATGATTATGATAGGTGGTATCAACTCCATGGGTTAATTATTCGGCTTTTATTATGTAATTACCGCCACTTATTTTCCTAATGAATAATAAAGTAGATCATTTTTTGAGAACCATGAATGAATGATTTTAAATGATAATTTTAGATAACATGTTAATGTTTTTCAAAGGGTATTTTATATGATCCTTCATAATTTTTTTACATACTCTCTTTATTTGAAACCCTGATTTCAAACCTTATGAAAAGTTTATTTCAGTAAATCATTTATTGAATATGTTAATGTTTAATTTTAATGCATCAAGTCCAACATGTTTAAAGTAGTTTTTTATTGGACCTATTAATTTGGGATTATTTATGCATAGATTCATTTATAACTGTATAAAAAATGTTTCCTTGTTCTAATTGCACACTTGATCTAAACATGAAAGGTGAACTTGTGTAATGGTACATGACTTCTCAACCATTTACATTGCTGGTTTAGGAGTTGGATGTGTTCAGAGGAGTCTCGATGAGGGTTTAATGGATTTTAGAGATATAATTCAACTACAATGCATTTTTCTTGACATGAATCAGTATTCATGACATGAGATTATGTTTTCGGATTGTGATTCATGCAATTCATGGATTGAGTTTTTGATGTGGTGTTATATGCAAAATTAACTCATGATTTGATAGGATGATTCAAAACATGAATTAAATCAAGACTGAGGTAGAATTAAAATCATTAGATTTTCTTTAAGTTTGAAATTTTAAATATTCATGACTTGAATATGTTTCATGGCTTGAATTGGAGGGAATCAAGAAAATTAATGATTTCAATAAGTTTTTCACACAATGAATGTGTTGATGACCATCTTGCTTATAAATTCTGGGAGTCCTCAATTTTACCTCTTTCAAATCTTATTCCTCTCAATTTTGGATGAGCCCTAGGTGATTGTGTGATATATTACATACCCTAATCCAATATTGACCATTCAATTTTAGATTTTTATTATTAGTAATCTGAGTTGAGTTATCCTCCTTTAAACCTTATTTTCTTCCATTATTCTTTTAGAGATTCATAATGATGATGTTATTCCAATTTAGGGAGAATTTGAGATGCATTTTTAACGATACCTCAATGTGATCTAGGTTTATTCTAGGATTCCTTATGTGTTTATGTTATTCTAGCTATTTCTCCTTCACCATGTTGTGAACTAAAATTCAAAAATATTCTTTATGGTAGAGGATCCTCATTCTATTCCTTTTTTATGTGCATGTGTGGGGGTTGCATGTTTTTTACTTTTATTAGGTGCATAGTAAGGGGTGGATTAATGACATAATGAATTGGATAAATATTAAATTTATAGGAATGAGGAGATATCAAATGTTTTACTTCTTTTGATGTTATTACTAATGAAATTATATGTGCTTGTTTCCATTGCTGAAAATCATAGCTATTGGGAGCCTGACTTTTGTTATTGTTGATATTTATATGATACCCTTGATATGAGGATTGTTTGATCATTCCATGAATAAAATGATAAGAATTTAGATATTACTAATTAATTAGTTGTCCATGGAACATGGATTTGTGTGATAATACCCATGGTAAATAATTAAGTAAAGTAATATAATCCCTTGAACCTAAATTGTGGAAGTCAGGATGTAATGATATGTGTGGTTGATCATGTCAAATTTTTTTGTTTGATGTGGGATATTATGCTGTGATAGTGGTGATGGACTAGGTTATAGAATATTTTGGGTAGTTATGCGATTGTTAGTTGACATGGGATATAATGTGGTTATGTTGTGTGGTGGTTGTTTTGTGTGGTGGTTGTGTTGTGAAATGGTTGTGTTATGTCATGGTTGTGTTTTTTAGTGGTTGTGTTGTACGGTGGTTGAGTTTTAAAGTGGTTATAATGTGCTGTTTTTTAGAGATGTTGTGTTTTGGTGATATGGATCATATGATGTGGTGTTTTGGTAATGATTGATGTGATATGATCTAGATGTTATGTGTGGTTTGTTTGTGTTACTTTCCTAGTTAGCCATGGAATAATTTATAATACTGGAATAAAATTTAATGGGTTGGTAAATAAATCATAATGGGTTGGGATTGATGTTTTTTAATTGAATTAAATAAAATGAATGATAAATAAATAGGATGTGTAAATGTGAATGAAATAGATTAAAAAATGTGAGTTAATATAATCATTTTTAATCTATAAAATGATGGAACCTATAATTGAAAGTGGAATTATGTGGTTTTGTATGGTGGTTGTGTGTTTGATTCATTTAGTGGTGGTGGTGGTTGTGAAAAATGTCATGTGGTGAAATGGTAATGTTGTGGTTTATTCTAGTGAAGTTGATGTGAACCCATAGGATGTGTATTGTTGGCTATCTACTTATCATGTATTTTATGTTATTTCTATATATTCCCCACCAGAGATAGATAACCTTACAAACTCCTAATGGTTTTGGGTTTTGGGTGTTTTCCACAACATCCAATATGGTAGTGATATAGATAGATGGCTACCCCCTCTTCCCCACTCTTCCTTCAGTAGTGCTGATATAAGTTGGTGTAAAAGATTACTTGGGGATGATACATGTTGGTGTTAGAGATTACTCAGTAATGAAACAATTTGGTCTTGGTGATTAACTCGTGGTTATGGTGAAATGATATGTGGTGGGGGGTTTTTCATGGTAGGAGGAGGGTCTGAGGTTGATGTCCTTCACATTCATGATACCCTACTGCTCTGGTTATGTGATGAGGTTATGCTGTGATGTGATGCTAACTTATGTAAGAACCAGATTCTAGACCTTACATGGTATGGGTAGGTAGTGATGTATCCCAACCCACATTAGATATGGAATAATATGTGATGTGATATGTATAGAAGGGATAAGAGAACAATATGTTTGACATCAAGGTGTGAGATAGGAAAATCAGTGTGTAAGTAGTAGAAGAGAGTCTTTATTATTGTATTCATGATTTGGTGTGTGTGTCATAGTGAGGTTGGGATTGGTTAGTTGACCTATTTAGGTTCATGTTGCTTCTACTTTTTATTTACTAGAACATTAGTATGATATTTTCACGTTGGCACTATATATCTTTGGTATGATCTTATTGAGTACACATGTTATCCTCACACTATGTATATATAAACCATTCTTCAGGTTTCTAGGAGAACTTAGGATATTGATATGGACATTAATAATTTTTGTTTTAGAGGTTATATTGAGTCACTGTCATTGGACTTGTCTTCTGGTATTCACATGGATAATTTTATTTTTACCTTTTAATGTTATTCATGTATTGTGGGATGGTTTTAGGTTTATTTTACATTATATGTATAATTTAATGGGTACTTGTTTATTCTATCCCTTGATCCCATATTATTATAGTGATTACTGCCTTCTATATGTGATATTTTTATACCCATGGTGCCTGTTTCCAACCTGAGGCTAATTAGTGATAGGAAACATGGACTATTATCTCTCTTACATCATTTTCGGCCAAATAGGGTACCTTTGGATGAAGGAGTTCATAAAAAATTTAGTTATTTAATCTTTTATATTATTTTATTTCTATAGTCTAATAGTTAGTATATTATAAATATCCAAATGGTTTTAAGATCCATATAGGGATTGTAGTTGTCTTGTGTTTGGGGTATGTATGGTAACTTTATTTTATTGAAGTCTCATAAAAATTCCGTCATCTTGGACTTGATTCAAGAAATGTAGTAAAATTTTGGTGCATACTTATTTTATATAATTTTAAGTTTTTATAGTATTAGTAAAATGATATATTAAAAAATTATGTTTTTATGGCATGGATATTAATCAAAATTTCTCTTTTGATCCTTTATTGTAACATCCCGAGATTTAGGAATATATTTTCCTCTAAATTAATACTATGTTTGACAGCTTATTACACATATAACACCGACCTAAAATGATCCATGAAACATTATATGAATATTATTATAAAAATTTAAGAATAATAAAACCTATAGTAAGTAAAAATATTATAATTAATTATAAATTCATATAAAATAGGATTAAGAACACTTAAAGTTTTAAAATCAAATTTTTCAAAAAAAGTGGTTTCCCTTCATATATTTTATTTTAATTTAAAAGTTTTTCTATTTTTTTGGGATTGAATTTTAAAATATTAAATTTATTTTTGGATTCATTATTTCTATATTATATTAGTATGGATTTTTATGTTTTTTCTAAAACAATTGATTTTTAAGTGAATAGTGAAAAAATACTGATTTTGAGAACACCTTAACTTTTATGAAATTATCATAATAAAAGAATTAATTAATATTATTCCAAATATTTTTACTATAAATATATATATATAAATTAGAACAAATCAATTAAAAACACCATGTTGAACTTATGAAATCCATGTTTATCATTTTGGAAACATAAGTAATATTTCACTCAAAAAATTGTTTTTATTCACTTATATTAAAAAATAGCATTCATAAATTTTATAAATTTAATATAACTAAATGAATTTAATATTTTGGATTAAAATTTTCAAATTATATAATAAGTTCAATTTCATTTTTAGGCATAAAAGTTTGACTACTAATATTAAGTTAATTACCATAATAATGGTTAAAGGGTTATTACCAAAGTATTATTTTATTAATGTTGTGAAAATTTTTAAATAGTAAATTAAATTGATTTATTTAATATAATTAATTTGAAATTATTTTCTACATATTTATAAAAATTTAATATCCGTCATTTAATTGGTAATTAATTTTATAGAATATTTAGAACACTTAATGGTTAAACCATCATTTTTCTACAAAAAGGATTTTCTATATATTATATTTTTTAATTTGAAAGTTAATTTTATCACATATATAAATTGAATTTTATTAAATCTAAGATATTTTTTTATCACATCCATATTTGGTAAGAGGTACTATATTATATTTTTAGTAAAACATAAATTACTTTGTTAAAAAACTTGTTACCAAGGAAAATGCTAAAATGTAATGTGTAAAAATATAATTATAAAAGAATAATTTTTATAAAAAATATGTTCAAATGAATGGTTAAGTATTTATAGTACCAAACCACACTATACTCAATTATGTACCACTTTTAGATCCATTGACCCTTGAATAGTGTCATGACATCATTGAGATGTAATGGGTGTTTATAAAAATGCCATTTCCTCTACTTATAAATGTAGATCACCTCCACCCTTTAAATGATACAATTAACCTTAATTTTTTTCTTTAAAATATACCCAATTTAAGTTTCCTATAATTAAATTTCATGTCTATAATTACCCAGTCTCTATAAGTTATCCCAATACCTTAATTTCTAAGAAGAATTTAAATAGAATGTTCAAGTTCTCCACATGAGTATTACTTTAAGCTTAAACATTTATTCTAAATATTCCTATTAAAAATATATTATATACCTTAATGTATGATAAAATTAGTATTTATAAAATTTTGAAATATTTTTATACTAATCTAATATAAATTTTCTACATTCCTCTAAAACCATTCAGAAAATGAAAAAATCATCATGAGTGTGTGGACCATCGACTCCATGAACAATGAGTTCTATTTTTCATAAAATATTTACACAGATAATTAAAAAGAGTTATTTAGTAAAAAAATAAATTATTTTAAACATTACTAAGATTCTTAATTTTTAAATTAGTTTACTTTACACCTTTCTCATGTTCAATGAAAAATGAGATCATCACATGTGTGTACATGTAGACTACCACCTCTATGGAAAGATACATTTCAATTTCCATTTCCTACTACCAGGTTTGAATTTTAAAATGTATATAATGCATAAAAATGTTATTTATAACACTATAAATATTTTTTAATGATAATATTATACATTCTTGATGTGATATCAATAATAAATGGTCATAATAAACTTGACCACTTAAAATGAACTTATTGAATCACTTTTCATAATTTGAGTCCATTTTGGAGACCTATGGAATTGTAAAAATTTTATGTTAAAGGAATAATAAAAGTAATAAACATATAAAATTATGGATATTATGAATAAATTTTATGAAACCTTTATTTATGGTCAACACACTGAAATAGTTACAAAGAAATTTTCTAATTAACCTCAAGTAACCGAAAAAGTTGAAAAAATTATAATAAATAAATAACATAAGATAGTTAATAGAGCATGGAATATGAAATATATATGAATAAGGTTATTAATAAAGTATTTAATAAACTTAATTTGATTATTCATAAAGTTAAGTGCATGTTTAGAATGAATCAGGATCTGAGGTAAGGGATCTTCAAAACCACCCTCATTGCTTTTAAGTTATATGTTCTCTTTATTTTTATAAATTTTACTCAATATTATCCTCATTTATTTATTACATATTATATATATATGTTACTTACATATATACCCACTTTAAATTTACTTTATATTTGGGATAATACATGTTTTATGTTACCTTTTAAATTTCCAATTTTAAGTAAACCTGACATAAGGTAACTTTATGTTTTATTATTTCATGAAAAGTTTCACCTCCATAAAATGTCTTAAAATAAAAATTGAATCTAAAAAAATCATTATTTTATAGAGAAATTTAGAAGTTAAATTATAATTTAAAGTAAAATAATACACCCTTTCCTTCTTTAAAATATACTTTTCTCATTTAGAAAGGAATCAACCACATGGTTCATTTTTATTATTACTTATCCTTGATCCTTATCATGATTTTTTTAAATTGGAACTTAATGGTAAATAACCATTATTTTTTTTAAATTTTAAAATCCAAAATTATTTAATTCTTTCTTCTCTCAGGAGTCCTTGTGACATAGTCTTTGATTATGCTTTGAGACAATATTATGAAACCCACTTCGTTCTCATGGGTTTTATCATGCTTATGCTTCATGTATGGTATCTTTTACTCATGTGAAACATGTATTAATGTAAATATTATGATTTTAATTATGTGATGGTTGGTCATGGAATTATATATTCCTCCAATGAATTTGGGAAAAGTTTACATCTCATGATATAATATAAAAGGAAATGGGATGTTAACCCAATCCACCACGGGACGCTGTCCACAATGTTTATGGGAATATAGAGTTAAACCAATCCACTATGGGACTTTATCAACTATGATATTATTTTTAGTGATCCTTTAATTATTTTTATAATGTCATGTCTTATGTTATTTAAATATATTTATGATTATATGAATTTAGGGTATCATTCCCTTATATCATGTTTCAATTCATATCTCACACTCTTATGCCATGGTACATGTTTTTTCATTTGATATTACGTGTCATTATATAATGATTTATGGAAAAATATTATTGTTTGATGTTCATTTTCATAAGATATTTCCCACTTCTAATGTTTTCAAATATTCTTATGATCTAAACCTTGTTGATATATTGATGATTTTTTTCTTTACTGAGTGTCTGAGCTTACCCCTTCTTGTGTTTCCATTCCCAATGTTATGAAGTTGAGTATAACTTATGAGAAGTCTAGACGGGAGTTTAGTGTGGCTCAATTATGGATAAATATTCAAAACTTTTGTAAAATAAATTGCATATGTAGTTTGTCCTCAATGACACTAAACCTTCTATTATTGGGATTTTGTGACTATTTATGAGATGTAATATTTAACTTATAGAAATGAAGTAAAATAATGTTATGTTGAGCTTGGGTTTTTATATTTGTCATTCCATATATAAGAAATCATTTCTTCCAACTTTAATCTAGATGAATTATAATTTGACTAACAATACTTAACCTTGTTCAAGAATTGAATCACTGATGTGATAATGGTTGGGTTGATCTATTGGGAATGAATTATTTTCACCTTAAACTTGTTTGGATTCAAAATATAACTTCATGTTTTATATACTAAAAAGTTATTTTTTCATAAAGGATGAAACTTATAATTTATATTACATAAAACTCTTAGTTTATAATTTGTTTCTTTTAAAAATACTTTCTTAGATTATTTCATTATTTCAAAATAAATATTTTTTTCAAATAAGATTTATCAAAAAACAAATTTGTTTCTAATTAAAACTTTAGTTTTATATATCTTTACTATATTTATTTTAATATAATGGAAAGTGTATTAACAGGTTTTAAACTATATTAAAGATAAAAAAAATCCCTAATTGCAATTTTTTCATAATGATGTGTCAACTACCAAAATTGGCATTTAAATCAAAACTTAAATTAGGTAAATGGTGGTTGTAGATATCAGAATAGATATTGGAAATAAATAGTATTTTGGTCCAAAAATTAATTTTATTAAGTAATTGATGCAATAATTTTTTTCATACAAAATTTTAAACAATTTTTATTTATTTTTAATGAATTTTTGAAAAAAATTAACTATTTATTTTAAATATGGGTAAAATAAAATTGTAATAATAATGTGGATAAAGATAACTAAAAAGGATTCATTTGGAAAACTTGAAATTAATTAAGCATTTTTGTGATAATTTTACTAAGTTTATTAAAACATTTATACGAAAAAATTGGGATAACTTGGATAGACCACAACCTCAAAGCCTACAAGCCACATAACTAGCCCAAAGTGGGCCAGCCAGCTAAGGAAGGATGAGGGAGTTCCTACCTAGTGGTAGAGGAAGAGTGATATATGTGGGGAGGATCCCACATAGAGTGTGGACTAAGGCCTTTGCGAGCCTGTGTGTGTCATCACATGACCATGTACGTGTGTGAAGGGTTTGTGCCAGTGACGACCCCCTACTGCCATAACATAACCGAAGGATGTCGTGGGTTGTAATATATAAAATTGATAGAATGATCTCATTTCCAATGTGGGAAAATAAATATGCAGACACTATTCACCACTTACCAAAATAGCAAAATCATGGCTTAGTCTCGCTACCACCACACTCAACATCGCTGCCTCCATATAAAACTTCTAAAAAATTCCCTGGGATCCACCTAGAAGTTTGGGATCAATATGGAGAAGACATGTTGAGTAATTGAACTAAAATGGATGAATTATGAACCCTTTTACAACCTCTAATATTTAAATTTTTAAGAGGAATAAATCCTTTCATGGAATGGATCTCGATTCATCCATTGTGAAGGCCATATCACATTTATGTGGATAAAACATGCATGCCTATGCTGTTACACCACCTCTTCACTACTAGTATCATCAAGGAGTACTTGAAAACACTATGGATGAAGTAATTTATCGAGAATGGAATCTTCATAAAGAATATACCATAAATAGCTATGTGTCTTGAAAATGAATAAGAGCTACCATTGCGCAAGCTACCATCACACGTGCTACCGTCATGATAACTACCATCGCACAAGCCATCTTCATATAACTTCCATATTACCTAGGTATTATACTATCACTAAATAAAGGTAGTACTACCATCACCAATAGTATATTCTGCTACCATGATGATCTACCATCACTTCTGTTACTATCACAAGAGATACTATAATGATATAACATTTATACTACTATATTTACTTTAGGTTTTACCCTCGAGTGGTAGATGAGCTACCATCACTATAAAGTGGTATCTGAAAGTTATATTATCTCTTTGAGGTTATTACATTGGGTGGTAGAAGGGATGATATTGTTGATACAAGGCCACATAGTTGTGGTGTCTAATTATACAATAAATTGATTTTTAAGGAAGATAAGTTGTATTATGAAGGAACTAGTTGTACCACATCCATGCAAAAAATGAATAAAAGGAGATAAGAATGATTTTAAAATCCTATATCTATGGGTAAATTTGAGATACCCCTGGGCCATAAAAATATTTAATAAAAAAAATTGAGACATGGATATCACCTAAATTTAAAGAGTTTTAATCACTCCTAAAAATGTGAATAAATTGATGAACACTCACGAAAACACTAGATACGAATGGGAAAAAAGATATATATTTAAAAGATACTTATATTTCAAAAAATAAAAGATACTAGATAATTCATAGGATTTTATTTTTCTTATTTAATAGGGGAAGATTACTATGAAAAAGGTGTCTAAATTAAAATATGAGAACCAACCTTCTACAACTCTATAATTTTTTTGATACATTTTTATTTATATTTTTTTAATCCATTCTGTTTTCTAGCCTTCATACTCCAATTATTTATTCTTTAATGGAGTGGTTGAAGCCTTGAGTGGTTGGGTGAAGGAGAGTTGACCCAAATTGTAATGATTGAGTCTAGTTTTATCTTAATTTTATTGATATTTTTATCTGTTAAATGATTTTTAGTATGTAAATTTAGAAAATTGATATAAATGTAATTGTGTTTGTGATAAATTTTGAGTTTTAATTATTTCCTCGATTAAGGAATATTTTATTTTTTAAACTAATTTTGAATCATATTGATTGATTAGTTTAAAATTAAGTTGAGTGTGTTTATTGATTACTAAAAATGTGAGGATGATATAGTGATCATTCTAGTATTCTTGGGAATTTAAATACCTGATTGGGTATTTCCTTAATTATTCAAGAGATAATCATTATGGAATTTTTCCAATAGTAGGAGAGTAATCCAAACAAGGAAATTGTGTGGGTAACTCTCATCACCATAAAACATAATCAAGGGTGAAAAAGGAAAAGAGATTGTGAATCATCTAATTTAACTAATTGAAAAATTATAGATACTTTTAAAGAAAATGCTATGATTGCATTAAAAATGTAATCCAACCCAAAAACCAACCACTTATTTCTCATATAGATTCTAAAAATCCATGTTTCTTCCTTTAATAGTCCCAGTGATATTATTATTTACTTTTTCACCATGAAAAAAAGTTTAAAGCACCTCTCCTTGGACATAAATTTGGTTACAAATAATAATATATACCTTAGGGAAAATAAATTGATTTTTACACACCCCAGAACTGGAACATGTAAAAACATAGCAATTTTTCTATGGAGTAGGTGTTAATATAACCCAAAACCCACAAGACTGGGAACTCTAATAAAGGATCATTACCTTTTGATGCTGATATAGAAAGAACCTTGACAACTAGAATTAATAACATTAAAAACTTTTAAGATATCAATTTAGAAGACACTAGTGAAGCTTCAAGTGTTCACCCTAATCCCACAATAATGTTAATTATCCCACAACAAACTTTAAGGGACCTTTGTTCCCCATAATTTGAAAAATAAACAAAATTAATTATCTATGCCTGCCCAAAAAAATGATTTTGAACTTTGTGTAAATATGATTCCATTGCAACCCAAATTTAATGGCCATGAAGGTGAAGTTCCCAACAAACCCATTCAAGTGCTTGAATTCATATACTCAAGATTTATTCCATGAGAAGTAGCTAAGGACCATTTCAAGTGGAGGGAATTCCCCTTTCACTTGAGGGATCTTTCAAAGAGTGGTTTTATACCCTATAAACTGGAGAAATCTATGACTGGGATGATATCTAAATAAATTTCATGCAAGTATTCTTCTCAACCTCTTGGAGAATAACAATAAGGAAGGAGATATATGCCCCCTGACAAGAAACTAGAGAAATCCTTTATAAATATTTGGAATGGATCAAGAATTTGTGTACAAGATTCCCCCATAAATCAGTGGTAGATTACTAATTTCTAGTCTTCTTCTACCAATTATTATTAGAAAATGAGAGTAATCCTCTTGGATTCATTATCTGAATGAGATTTAATTGGAAAATCACCCATGGAAGTTGGGATCTTGATTGGGAAAATAAAAAACAATATCAATAGTTCGGAAGAAGAGGTATGAGTACAAGATGTGTTCACAAGATGAGAACATCTAATCAAAAAACATTATTTGGAACCTAAATTGATGAAATTGCATGGTTAGTATAACAAATTGTTGTTAACCATGTAAAAAAACAACAAGGACCACATCAGGTATGTGTTTTTTGTTTTTTACCAATCATTACATTGGTTAATGTGATGAGATACATGGTATAGGGAGTTGTTCAATGGAATTATATCCAATAAAAGTTCAATAAAATCAGTAATGGAGAAAAAATTCATATGCCCAACAAGGATTTAGAGGAAAACCAAACTAGGATAGACTACCCTTTTCCAACCAATACCCAAATCAACCAATGTTCTAACAAAAATTCCATAATCCACATCCTTTATAAAAATTTTACAAGCCACCATAAAAGAAAAAAACTTACTAACAACCCATGTTTCAAAAGAATCCTTATATTAAACCTTAAACCAATGCAACCCAACTAAATATAAACAACTGCAGTTAAAATTAATAGTATTAGAAGATAATATGGATCAAATCACAAACCAAGTTGGAAGTGTTTTTCATATGCTATCCAAAAATCTAGGGAAAATAACATTTCAAACAATCCCAAACCCAAATTAATGTGTTATCATGATCATCATAAGGGGTGGTAAAGTGTTTTAGTGACCTAATCCCATTGAAGTTCAATATGAACCTAAATAAAACAAGTACGAGAATTCTGGATAGACTCTCAAAAAGAAACCCAAACACCCAAAAGACAAAGTTAAGACAAGGTTAAGAAATGAAATTGACAAAACCCCATTGTAAAGGTAGAAAAGGGAGATGGGGGATATTTTAGTACCATTACCTTACGATTTTACCAAATCATGGAAGTTAGAAGAAGTTAAACTTCAAAGAGATATCTAAGAGGCATTTTAAAAGGTTGAAATTAACATACCTCTCTTGTAATCCATCTACCAAATTCCCAAATACACTAAAATTTTCAAGGAAATTTTTACCAAAAGAAGGAGGTTTGAGGGGAATGAGAGAATAATCCTAGTTAAGATCATCTTATCCATGATCACCCCACCATTTCCTAAAATGTTTCAAGATCCTGGAACATTTTTAATTCCATGAATTATTGGATATTTAAAATTTTTAATGCTTTGTGTGATATTGGTGCCTCAATAAATGTAATGTATCACTATGTATTTTCATATTTATAAATAGAGAAATTAAATCCCACAAGCGTAGTGGTCTAATTTGAAAACATGTCCAATTTTTTCTCATAATAGTGTAATAATATGTTCTTATTGGGGTTTTAGGAATAATTTTTCCAGTAGACTTTTATGTACTCACCGTGGATGAAAACAAAGCACTGGTCCATTCAACCATTATTCTGGGAATACCATTCTTGAAGATGGATAAAAAATTCATCAATGTGCATGAAGTAAACCTCACCATGGATCTTAGAGAAAACAAGGCACATTTCAATATTATTGATTCAAAGAAGAACCCACCAAACAACCAATCAAAATTTTCAATTTACCATAAAGAAGGTATTGATCAATTTGAATATTCAAGTATGCCCTATAAAATTGTAACATTAGTATATCATTTTTATATTGATAATATGAAAATACTAGTGAGTGAAAAAAGATCAAGATATTCTGAATTTTACTTATAATAAAATATTACATATAATTTCATTGATAGTTTATTATAATTTGATGAAGAATAAAAATATGACCAGACGATTTGATCAAGAAGCACAAGTTTAAAGGGGCATACCATGAAAAAATTATCAATAATATCAAGAAGTAATTGACTAAAAAAAGAAGAATTGGTTAAGATATGATCCATATGGATGATAGTACAACTTGAGTTAAATAATTATAGAGAAGGTTTTTCTAAAGATATAGAAGAAAGAGTATAATATTCTTAGACTGTTGATAAGGAGGGATCACATGAACAATGTCAATCTGTACTAAATAAATTTACAAATAGACACGATTTTAACATTTTAGATGTGAAAAACAAAACTAAGGATATATAGATCAAGAAAACCAAATGGAAATCATAAAAATCAAAGGAAGTGAAGAAAATTAAAAGATTTCCATAAGCACTTATGAAAATCATGGTCCATTTTGCAGCTGAAAACAAAAACACAAATCTGGATAGCTTGGGAACCAATCTGGAAGAACCAAATTTTGAGGATTTAGCTAGTGATATAGTAACAATTGACACAATTCCATTTATTTATGGTTAAAGATTTTTATTCTAGGAAATAGGAAAGGAACAACATAGATTTTAGGTGAGTATACACAGATAATATATCAGAGAAAACAATTTGTGACCATTTTTGAAGCACAATTACATACACGTTTTCTTAGATCTTGAAAATATTGGTTCCCTATGATGGGAAATGTAAGATGCTTCAATAGAAACCCAGTATAAATTCATGTGTGGATTTTAATATGGCAATTAATTTCCACAATGTGTGTCTAGTTGTTTTTCCATGTTAGCTGAAATTGAAGAAACAATTGTAGTAAGATGAGAAATTTTCCTAAACTAAAAGAAAGAAAGCGGATTTAGAGAAAAAAGAAGCCCATTTAATATCAATGATAAAATAATGAAATAGTTACATAAAATATTCCACAATGAATAGTGGATGAGATCAAAATTCTATAACCCATTTATTGATTTCTTCTCATGAGGTTAGGTCAATCCAATGAAATTAACCAAAGTCTCCTTCAGGAGGACTGTAGAGATTTAATATTTTCTTATAATTTAGGTTTTTAGATTATAGTTACTTATCCCATTAATCCTTTTGATCTTTAATGGAACATTTCTAACAATATTATGTGTTTTATAGTTTTTTATATGACCATCATGGTAGGAAGTCCTTAGGAATCCCCAAACAATGAGAAGATAGTGGATAAAAATATTAATGAGGAAAGAGGAGTTCATTTTTACATTTTATATCTTTTAACCACCTATATTTTTGTGTAAAACCTACTTTAAGCTGAAAATTTCAGCATCATTGTTTAAATTGGAAAATTTCACACCCACGTATAGAGCTTGGATGGATTGTTCAAGGGAAATGGGGGGGGGGGGTTAATATGTTTACCCAACCTTTTACCAAATTTAATTTATTTTCAATTATCCCCTCTTACTCTCAAACCAATTCATAGGTTAAGAGGAATGTATCAATTGTGTGCTCTCAATAATTACATACAAAATCTATGAAGTTAATAAAGACAGTTTCACACAATAATTTTTACACGTTTTGGTACAAATACCTACACCTTTCCATGTTCAACCTATAGTTTTTTAAGGATTCTCTTATCACAATATCTTTATAATGACAAAGACTTCTTGGAATTTGAACACAATGTTTATGTAGGAAATACACAATATTCTTGAGTCTTTGGAGTTCTTTATACTAGTACCACTAGTATTTAATGGTGTTTTTTACACTATAACCATTGGTTCTTCAAATAATGTTCATTAAACACACTGAACAAGATCTATCTACTACATTGGATGACTTTTCATCAACTTTATAGTTTTGTTCTTCAAATTTAGGTCATTGAATACTACTGAATTAACAATATTACATGCATGTTGGACCAATGCTCTTTAATAAGTTGAAGATGTAACTTCTTCTTCAACTTACTGTCTTTTTATAATGAATAAATGATGAATTTATTAATACAATGCAAGTTGAATTCTTCCTCACCTTATTAAATTCTTGGGCATATCCTTCTGTCAATGAAGTTACCAGTATTAATAATTTTATTCAAATATAATGTTATAAACACTCTAAAATCATTCTTCTTGAATTATCCATTAGCACAAAACAATTTTTATTATTATATGTGTTATCTTAAGAAGCTTCACACTAGTTCATAATGGGTGTCTTTAAGTTGTATGAATGTCTTTCATGACTGCATGTATGTTCATAGTATCATGCATGATATCTCCTTACAATCTACATTACACTTTCACCTTACAGGTATGCACTAGTTCATAGAATCTATGTATTCATATTCAAATTTTATAGAATTTATGCATGTATTTCATGCAACATCTCCTGTCAGATTCTCACAAGTAATAGGTGGGAATTGAATATTCCTCAAGAACACTACCTATTCCTGTATGAAATTGTGTGAGGATTCTTGTTCCTGAAACAAAAATAGATGGTATTATTCATGAAACATTTAAACCATCATGCAGGAGATAAGTTATACAAACAATATAAAAGCATGGAACAAACCTAATTTATACAAGAAGTACATTGATATTCTCTTTTGTACCAAAACATGTAGTTACATGTAAGATTATCATGAAACACTAACTTATTTTATGAAAAAAGTTGTTCAAAAATAACTATGAGTGTGTGATGAAGAAGTCTAGTGCTCATAGGATCCTCTACTCCCTCACGCAATCCAAATATTCAAGAAACCTATTCCTTATGAAACTATTGTTTTATGATGACCTGTTTCTAAAAAAATGAGATCTTATTTAGATTATTAGAATCACCCTTGGTTGAGGGTTATTCTCTTTTTATAGGTTATGAATTCCACCTCACCTACTCTGGGGTTTAATCAACTTTGAGATCCTAAATTATATTCCATGCTGAGGACCAATTCAAAGATTCGAAGATCTATGAATTATTTCACATGGGTTTCCATCTTATTACAAAGTATTGTGATGTTAGAATAATGGAATCCCATTATTCAATGAAATAATCCTCTTTTTCATGTGAAAAATATCACATGTTTATCCTATTGGAAGACCGTACTACTTCTATGGTGATTGGATAACTGAATGGCCTCCTGTAACTTTGTTTTCAGTTGGTTGAGAGCATCTTAAATTTATTATCATGAATGAAAGATGGAGATTTCATGAATGAATTTATTTCAATTTTATCAGTCTCATTCATATGATATGATCACTAGAGATGTCCTAACATTGGGTGTATCATGTAGTGTCGAACCAACAACACCGGGGAGGTCAAATGTGTGGCAGAGGTTGAAGACGATAGAATGTCTAAAAATAATCATGGTATTATTAGAATAAAAATAGCACGAGAGACCAGACAGTTGAGATCTCCTATACTTAATAGTGCATAAAATGTCTATATTTTTAAGCATGGATGAAAATTAGAATGGTCATCCCACATCCCACATCGATGTTTCCACATGGATCCACTTCGGTTTATCAATCAAGGCATGAGACCTCCGGTTTGAGTTGGATACAAGGGATCAACACTGTTTACACTTCCCACATGCCTGGCCACACTCACCTACATGGACATAGGCACCCTACGAGTGTTCTGATGCAACCATCCACTCCTATAGGCCTTATACATAGGACCACCACGGGCTTATAACAAGTACTTCCACCTTTATCACTTCCCCAGGTAGGACTTCCCATGTGGGTTGATCCTTGGGTCCCCCTATCAGTGTTTGAAGGATAGTTAGTGTTGGTCAATTTTTTTTAAGAAAGGACACTAAAATGAAATACTTATAGAATTTCTAAGTAATAAAGAAATTAAAAACCATACTTAAAAATTATAACCAAATTAAACCCTCTTATCTTCTTCTCATATTCATCATAAAAAATATATATTTATATTTCTAAATCAAATTAAATTAAACCATCATCACTACATGAAATCTTTAAATTATTTAAATGGAAACCTTAAAACAAATATAATATAAAAATTAATATTTAAATGATCTTCACTTGTATTAAACAATGTGAAAAAACTCCTTACCACATGTTAAAAAAATTAAGATAAATTCAACAATCATCAGAGTAAAATGATGAATTTTCCAAGAATTAAATACAATGCCCTGATATGAATCCATAAACATTCTACAAGCATATTAACCACTCATGGATAATTTTCTTACCAAATGATAATCAATGAGTCTATAAAAATTATCCAAGAATCATCACCAATATTCTAGAATATATCTAAAACTCTTTCTAACTTTCCCATTACATTAATAATCACTAATCATATTGGAATTAATCATACATTGAATTTTTATTAGTTATTTTATATTAAAAACAAATACAACCATAATCATCAATCATCAACATAGGCTTTTCAATCTCTCACTTTGGATTTGATGTTTGTAATATTTTCTTAAAGTCAATTCCCTCCCACCTTATTGAAAATAAATTCAAAGGATTAATGTTAGGGTTTTCTTATTCATTTAAAGGAATTTGGAAATTACTTTTCCTTTTTTTATGAAATAAGGATGTTAAAATATGGTTCTCTTGGAACATATACTTTTGTTTGTATTCTCTAAGTATAAATGGGATAAATCGATGCACAAAACAAAGGATATATAACCAAGGCTGTCTATTCTATCCATTAAGAACCCTCTATGTGATATCATTCTCATAACATAATAATTTCTCAAAGAGGGGGTTATATAAAAAATTTACCAAGTAATATATTCTACTTCACACTTCAATAAAAAAATAAAAAATTTCAAGTGCAATAATATTTTACTCCCCATTTTTGATAGTTTACTCATCAATCAACACTCCCACTTGATACACATATTTGATATAATAAAGATAATATAATTAATTATAATTAGGTTACCTCCATTTTAAACTTCTATTAAGATGACATGAATTTATAGATATTCACTAAATAAACCTTGATATCATATTCTTTATATTTACTAACCCTAAAGGGGTGCAATACCTTCCATTTTATCTGGTTGAAAATTTCATCAAACAGTATTCAAGATATTCATGTTGAAAATCCACCATTATGGAATAATTAATGATTATATCAAATATTTAATAATTATTCCAAATTTTTATCTTACACTTTATCCATTCATTTTTTATCTTGAGAAATAATTTCACCTTCGATTCTTTACAATTTAAACACAAATACTACAAAAGAATAAGAGAATAATATGGAACACTTGTAAGCTTCTTAATAAGTACCACATGGCAGATAATTTCCTCTCAAACCAAATAATTCTTTCCTTATATCTATAAAGTGTCTCATACTATTAATTCTTGTGTCTACTTTACATTTGAAATATTTATCCTTCTTTGATAACATGGAAAATTTACTTCCTGTCACATTCATCTTGTGTGGATTTTTTATCCTCACTTCTTCCAGTAGTGAGGAACCTTCCCCATGTGCTTGTTTTTATATCTTCAACACCCCCTTTGATATATTAGAATAGTTATTCAATTATTTACATTATTTACATCCTTATTGCACCTTCCAAATCATTTTTATGAGACAATATAGTTGTAATTTATTGAAAACCTCTCATAAAATTTGAATTCTTATTCATGTGGAACAATTTGTTTTCCATTTTCCTTTTCTCAAGCAAGTGCTTCATTTTAATATTTTTTTCTTTTCTCTAGAATCTTGAAGTTTATTAGGAAAAATTATTAACTATTCCTTCTTAACATATTATATTTGATTACTCATACTTGGCTTATTAAATGTTTTTTAGTTACCTTTCTTGGGTAACTTATCAATGTATTCTTCCATAATGTATTCAATCAATTATATCTTATTATTTCTTTCATATATTAATTATATTCATGATCTTAGCTTGATTCCATTCATTTCCATGGAATATTTTAAATAATACATGGTATGAAATTTCTTTCCATAAAAGAATCACCTTTTATTAGTTGATATAATATTCTTGGAAACTAACTTTTCATTCTTCTTTAGAGTAGTTTGTTTAATAGTTTTATTGACTTCTTTATTTTGTATATTACTCAAGGAATAGTTTTCATATTTTGTTATTCTCTTCTAAATATGTTGTGGTATTTTATTCTCATCAATTTATGTATATTTCATGGTTGGTATATACCATCACTCATCATAACTATGACCACTTCTATTTCAATAATCACAAAAGTCTTTAAGATAACCAAATATGTTCTTGATATATAGATTCTTCTTCATCTATGAATTATGCTTCAGTTTTTAATGTTTCTTCCTTTCTTCAAATCTAGTCCTTCTGAATGATGGAATTTTATAATTTTCTTATGTTGAAACATTATAACAATAATCAATGTCTTGATTCCTAAATTTCCAACATCAACAAAAAATATCCAATGAATATTATTATTTTACTTATAGTATCAATATGACTAGATTTAGTTCTTTTTTTTGGAGTTGAATTTCCTTATTTGAAGAATAATTTTGGGAGTTATTTTTCTTGATAATTCTAGTATCTACCTATAATGTTTTGGTGTATTTTTTATCAATTTTATCAACCCATATCTTCCCATATTTTAGCTTGCACTACTAGATGATAATTCATTAATAGAAACTAAATTAATATGGTTATATGTTACCTTATTATATGATCTTGTAGAAGGTTGACGAAGAGATGATTTTGAGTTCTTCTTTCCAAAAAAATGAGTCTATTTAGAGTCATGAGTCTTATCAATAGATTTTATAGAAGCATCCCTTTTTGAGGTTTGACTCTCTTCATATGTTTGGGTGGAACTGTTATTCTTCTCAGTAAATTATGAAGTTTAAGCATGTGTCTCCTTCAAATTTCCCAAATAAATATATAGTTTTAGACATTTCATACTGAGGGAAAACATATCATTTTCAAATATTTTTAGTTTTCCTTCCCATTTACTTGTTAATTTAATAATTTTATCTTCATAATGTTTACTACCTTCAATCAAAAAGTTTTCAAGGTCTTTGATTATTTTGTCTTTAACTTCAAATTAGGCTTCCTTGACACTAATAATAGATTTATGATATTATTCTATAGCATGTATCTTTTACATATAATATTCATGTAACTTGGTATTTTCTTACATTAATATGTAATGTTCTTTGAGATTTCTTTTTTTCCCTTCAAGTTTAACATCTCTAACATTCATGGAAATATTGAAAAAAGTTTCAAGAGCTTGGATTAATTCTCCAAAAACATGTTTTATTTTAGTTCTCTCATAATAATTTCATTTCAATAATTATTCAATTATTGAATCATTTTATTGAAAAGAGTAAAAAATTATTACTTCTCTCCAATGAGGCCTGTGAGAACATTGAACCTTTCGAGTTTCATTACAAGTGCATCCTAATTTATATTTATTACATCTTCAAGTTGTTCTCTATTATCAAAAATCTATTTTAAAGAACAAAGTATATATGTAATAAATTCATTAGAATCATTATTAATATACCATTCTAATTAATAGTATAAGTCTTCAACAATTTTGATATATTCAACTTCTTCATACTCTCTACACCTTGAGTTATCAAAATGGTCATTTTCAACTGATTTGATAGAATAACATTGATCCTTATCTTATTTATTTGAGATTTTTCTCAATATCTTTTCTTCGAAATTATTCTTATTTTTAGATCCTTGGTAGATACCTTCATATTTTTTCATTATGAGTGGATATTAAATTTTCCACATAAGGTTCTTCAGAATTATCTTTAAATATACAGTTCATATAAACATTGTGAAAACAAATGGGAAAAACTTTGATCTAGTCACAGGTGGACCTAAACTATAATACCACTTATAGAGCCTAGATGGATCACGAAGGGACACTAAAGGGGGGGGGGGGGGGTGAATCAGTGTACCCAAAGTGTTTCTAAATTTAATTTATTTTCAATTATATATTCTTACTCTAAAACCTATACCATAGTTAAGAGGAATGGATCTATTTTGTGCCTTGAACAATTACATACACATGAAATGCATATAATAAAAGAAAAAACAACACACCGAGATTTTTTCAAGGTTTGGTATAAAGACCTACTTCATTATATGATAAAATTTTGGTTGTTTCATGGATTTTATTATCACTATATCTTTATAGTTATTAAAAATTCATGGAATTGGAACACAATTTTTCTGCAAGAAATAAACAATATTCTTGATTATGTGGTGTTATTTATACGTGTATTTGATGAAATTATTTATACTGGAACCACCAGTTATTTCAATAAGCTCAATAAACACACTAATAAAGATCTCTATACTACACTAGATTACTTTGTATCAATTTTATAGTCTTTTTATTCGAATGCAGGTCATCAAATACTACTGAATTAAAAATATCACCTGTGCATAGGCCCAATTATTTTTAATAAGTGTAAGATGAAACTTCCAATTCAACTCATTATTTTTTAGAATGAATAACTGATTAATTTATTAATACATTTCAAGTTGACTTCATCTTCACTTTATCAAATCCTCAGGCATATTCTCCTATCAATGAAGTTTCAAGCCTTAATAATTTTATGAAAGTATAATCTTAAAAACACTCTCAAATCATTATTCTTGAATCGTAAATTATCACAAAAAATATTTTTTTATTATTGTATGTGCTATCTTAAGTGTCTCCACACTGTTTTCTCAAGGGTGTATTCAAGGTACATGAATGTGCTTCATGATTTCATGTATTTTCATAGTATCATGCATGAGATCTCCTTATAATTGGAAGTGAACATTAAAATAATAGATATGAACTAGTGAATATCATCCATGTATTCTTATTCAAATTTTATAGCATGTATGAATGTATTTCATGAAAGTTATCCTATCAAATTCGCACAATTAATAGGTGCAAAGTCTATCTTCATCAAGCACACTGCCTATGCCTACATGCAAGTGTGCGAGGCTTCTTCTTCACAAAACACAGATAGATGGTATAATTTTCATAACATTTTAACCAATATGCATGATTGAAGGTATAAACAAAATACAGAGGAATGGAACATACATTCATTATGAAAGCAGTGTACAGATCTTATCCTTTCCACAAAATCGTGTAGCTTCACATAATATTATAATACAACTCGAATTTATATAACAAAAAAAGTTATTTTAAAAGCACTAAGACTATGCGATGCACAAGTTGAGATATCATGGGATCCTATTCTCCCTCGTAATAACCTAATATTTACATAACCTACTCCTTGAAAAAGATTTGTCTAATGGTGATCTATTTACCTGGAAATGACAACTTATTTCAAATGGAAACAATACCCTTGGTTGAGGGTTATTATCTTTTTATAGTATATTAATTACACCTCCTCTTATTTTAGTTTTAAGATGCATCGATATCCAAAATTATATTATATGTTGAAGACCCATTCAAAGAGAATAAGATATTTTAATTATTTAACATAGGTTTCCTTTTCATCACATGAAATTGTGGGGCCAAGAATAATGATGTCACATTCTTCCATGATATAATTATCTCATTAATGAAGAAATGATTGCATTCTTATCCTCTTTGAACCTTGGCCCCCTAATAATGGTTAAGGGCTAGTTGGTGTTTGCCTAAATTTTTTAATCAGGCCACCAAAATTAAATACTTAATAGAAATTCTAATTGACAAATAAATTCAAATCCATACTATAAAATGAATACCAACTCAAGAACTCTTATTTTCTTATCATATTTATCATGAAAAATATGTAGTTATATATTTTCATGGAATTAAATTAAATAATATTCACTCGATGAAATCTATAAATTCTTTTCATGGAAACCTTCAAATCAATACATCGTGCAAATGAATATTTGTATGAACTTCACTTGTATTAAATAGTGTTAAAAAACTCCTTAGCACATGCCAACAAAATTTAAGATCACTTTAATAATCACAAGAGTAATATGGATAATTTTCCAATATTTAAATCTAATGAAATTATATGAATCCATAAAAATTCTACAGGAATAATCATCACTCATGGATAATTGTCTTACCAAATGAAAATCAGTGAGTCCCTAAAAATTCTATAGAAATCATCACTAATATTTTGGAATTTATCAGAAACTCATTCCAAATTTATCATTACATGATTAATCACTAATCATAAGGTAATTATTCATACATTGACTCTTTATTCCTTATATACTAAAAAATATAAAACTATACTTATCAACCATCCACATGGTCTTTTCACCATACATATAATGATTTCCTTACTTGACTTATTTTGGAGGCATTAGTTTCTTAGAAACCCCTTGATATAATGTTTTATATTTAAATGATAATGACGTTGAATGAGTAAAATAGAGAATTTAACTATTATAGTGAAGTTTGGATATTGAATTGATGACTTATGATTTGAGGGAATTGGCTGATTCATGTAAATGAAATTTCCCTACCAATTTTCATGTTTTGAAATTATTAAATTCATTAGAATTGATTTGTTATTATTAGTCATTCCATAAGTGATTTTCTGAATATATATGTCTATTAACCAAGAGGATTTATAGATCAAATAACTTATATTATAACTTGAGTATATTTCTTGAGTGATATTGGGATATGTTACCTTTAAAAAATTTATTTAGAACTTTTCAAAGATATGAATCTATAAAGACATATTTAACATGATTGAGAAATTTTTATTGTTAAGACCTTATCTTTGATACCACCTTTTACATTGACCATTGTTTATCCCATAGAGACCAATAATGACCTTGTTAAGAATGATCCGTATTTCAATATATTTATATCCATTCATACTATCCTTATAGTATTTTAATGATATTTTATATTTGAAGTGCAGGGGTGAGGGAAGTTATAGTGGAAGGGATAAAATAAATTATAAGGGAAAAGTTTGGGGGTACTAATTTTTGGTATTGAGAAAGGTAGTTGATTAATTCATTATACTTTATTTTTTTTATTTATTAAAAAAATGAAAAAAGAGAAGAATGGATTGTGACTTGGGAAAATAGAAAATTAAAATTACTGAGACTATTATTTTTATCACATGTTGTTAAGTGATGGATGTGAGGTTTGTTCCAAGCATGATTTTTAAATTTTTTAAAAAAATATAAAAAAGAAGTTTGGAGATGAAAAAGGAAAAAATATAAAAGTAGAAAAAATTAAAGAAGGATAAGTTCTTTCATTAATCTTACAATGATCATAACATTACTTTGAGAATGGGAAGTGTGATTTTTCAATTTAAAGAGAAAATTTTCTTTGAAATTTTACTTTTTATATCACACTTTATACTTGAGAGATCAACCTCATCTTTTAATCCTTATTGTTTTTTTTCAAATCAATCCATACCAAAATTAATCCTCAAATTATTAAGATCCTTAATTGAAAATACCTCATGATTTTATGTTTTTTTCTTTACAAAGTTGATAATTTAGTTCCTTTACAATATTATGGAAAGGTTCATGAATTCAAGGTTTGATTTAAACTCCATTTCAATTTCTACCTTGAGTGATGAGATAAAATAATTCAAAATTATGTATACCATGAAATGGAATGTTTAATAATTATATATTGATATCATTTAAAGAATTAAAGGACAAGATTTATCATTTTCAATGGGAAAAAGTAAGATTATTGTATTGATTTAACTTCTGAAAAATAATAAGTTAAAGTGATGTTTTATCTAGAAATTATTATTTTTTGGTATAACATTGATAATAATTTTATTTTATTTCTTTTATATTTTAATATTGGTAATATGGTGTTTAAATTTAATTCAATTTTGAGATTCAATGCTCAAGGACAGACATTGTTTAAGTGTGAGGGTATTTGATGCATTCAATTTTTTATGGAGTTTATTCAATAATTTATTTATTTTTGATGAATTTTAATGAATTTTTCCCTAAAATTAGCTGATTAAATTAAATATGGGTAAAATAAAATTATATAATTATTATGGATAAAAATAAAAAACGGTTAGATTTTTAAAATTTGAATTTATTTATACATTTTTGTGAGAATTTTACTAAGTTTTCTAAACATTTTATAGGTAAAAAAATGGGTGAACTAGGCTAGACCTTAACCTTAAGACCAACAGGCCCTATTACAAGACTAAGGTAGGAAAGCTAGCCACGTATGTATAAGGTATATCCTTCACAATAATAAGGGAAGAGTGATACACACAGGGAGGATCCCACATCGAGTGTGGACTAAGGCCCATTTGGTCCTATGCGTGTTAGCAAAGGGCCATGTACGTGTTTGAAGGGTGATTGCAGACACAAATCCCCCAATACCATAGCACAAATGAAGGTTTCTGTATGTTTTAATACATGAAAGCACTCAAACACACTCATTAATGATTTGGGATAATGAATATGTGGGAACTATTAACCACCTACTGAAATGGAGTCATCATGCCTCTGTCCCACCACCTTTATGCTCAAACATTTCCCTTGCAACGCCTCCACTACTTGATGCCGCTACCTCCATCAAAAACTTCCATAAAATGATATGGTTTCCACATAGAATATCTAACTTGAGTTATAGAAGAATTTTCGAGGCCTCTAAACACCATGTATGACTTATGAACCTCCACTAAACATTGACGATACCCATTTTGAATAAAAAGAAATCCCTTCATGGAATAGATCTTGATCTGTCTACTTTGAAGGTTATATCTCCTTGACGAAGAGAAAATAGGCATGTATATTCCATTGCACCACTACTGCACCACTAATATCACTAAGGAGAAATCAACAATATTTTCTATGAAGTGTTTCACTAAGAATTAAAGATACAATAAGGAGATTCCATAAACAACAACATGGATCAAAAAGGAAGAAGAGATATCATCGCATGAGCTACCGTTTCATGAAATACTATTGTATGAGCTTCCATCACGCGAGCTAATATCATAGAACTTTCATTCTATTTGGATGTTATATCTTCATTGAATAAAGTATGTACTACCATTTTTATGGTAGATCTTCTACTGCGATTAACTACTAAGTGATTCAAGGGAGAATAATTTTGGATTTCACAAAATGAAAGGAGATTAATCCAAACAAAGAAATTGTGAGGTTAAATCTCATCATCATCAAAATTAATAAAGGGTGAAAATGGAAAATAGATTTTGAATCCTATCATTTAATCAATTGAAAAATTAACAATATTATTAAATAAAATACTATGATCACATTACAAAAGGGAATCACTCCCAATACCAGACCACTTATTTATCATCTTGATTCTAAAAATACATGTTTCTTTGTTTAATATTCCTAATGATCTTATTAGGTACATTTTAACCATGAAAAAAATATTAAATAATTTTTTCTTAGAGACAACTTTGGTTACTACTAATGCTACTCCCTTAGGGAAAATAAATTGTTTTTTCACACCCCATGATAAGCACCTCTTAGTAGTCATTATCTAATAATACATTCATGGTAGATTTTTTATGATTTGCCTTATATTTTTAATAAATTGTTGATAGTATTTTATGGATAATGATTCATTAAGTTTTTTCTATTAGTCCTGAGATATATTTTATATTATGTTTAGTGATTTATGTATCCACTATATGTATATCTTAATATTAATTATGGGATTTCTTATGAATTTTTTGGATTGACCTTAACATTATTATTATCTTGTTTCATCGAGAACATTGATTCCTTGCCCTGTGATGTATACATTAGAAAAATTATTCTTTGATATATTGATCATGTTGAAGGAGTTATATAAATTACTATCCTAAAATGATTGAGAAAGTATATCGCATTCTAATGGACAGGTTAATGGAATATTACACTAGTTTAAAAAATACCATTAATGTTAGTTTTTTTCTTTTAATGTCAGTTTTTAAGGTGATGTATTTGCAAGAGACGTTGTAAATATATTTTTAATATCAGTTTTTATAACCAATGTTAATTTTTTTGGATGGATAAATATTTTGGAAAAATAATATAATATATTATTTTTATAACTTTTCACATCAATTTTTCAAATAATTGATGTTCAAAGTATATGTGTTTTTTTTAAAATGAGACAGAAGCTAGAAACCTATATATTTGTCTTAAAGAATCAAAAAAGAAAATATGACTTGAAAATAAATATCAGTTTCAAAGTTTATATTCTATTAGAAATTATAAAAAAATATTTTTCAATCATATAATTAAAGGAAATAAAAAAACATTTAAGAAATTATCATAATAATCAAAGATATTATAAAAAATGAAGAAAAATAGAAATTAAATGAGAGTAAAAGTGATCATTTTATGGGTTTTACCTTTATACAAGATCATTAATGAAAACCATTTCTTTTATCACCGATGCCACTCTCTCTACCTCACTGCATTTGATATAGATAAAAATCCATCATTGATATTTAATAATTATTTGGAACCTCTAAATGAGGAAAAAATGGGTAAATGAAACATGGGAGAGAAATAATATGACTAAGATAAATCAAAAGATAAGGGATAAAATGAATGATTGTCATTGAAATAAAAAAGGGATTGGCATGATTGATTTATAGGAATGTGGGAGAATATGTGGGTATGATCGAAAATTTTTAATTTTTTTATATGTCATGTAATAAATTTATAGGAAAAAGATTAAATTCCTGTGGCTGTGAGGTGAAGAATTTTATGTTCTGTGTTTGGTTTATATTTTTAGCATTGATTATTGAAATAAAAAATGTTAAAAATGAAAATATTAATCATTGTGAAGTTAGTTATTGAAATATTTACCATTAAAACCCTTAAGGGTTGGGGGTTTCCATTGGTTATTTCAATAATAAATTATAATACCCTTCCCATTTGCAGTTTGAGATCAGTTATTGAAATAACCAATGTTAAAACTTCAACAATAAATCTGTAACGACCCATAATTTTGGAATATTTTTTTTCTATATATTAATTTTATCTTAGATATCTTTTTTCACATGCAACACCGAACTAAAATAATCAGAGACATATTAGATGGATATAATTAATAAATATATATGAAAAAAATAACTCAAGTAAATAAAAGTTTATTAATCATCCAAAATATTCTTATATGTATAAGATAATGAAAAAAGATATTTAATATTAAAATTAATTGTTCATTCATAAATAACTTCTAAAAGTATTGTATATTTTATCTAAATAATTAAATTGAAAAATATTAAATAATGATATATAACATTTCAGTATATGGACTAATATATTATAATTATTTAAATTAGAAATTTATATGAAATAATATTAGGAAAACTTAATGTTGAAAATGTTTTTTTTCAATAAAATAAGTTTTCTTTATATGTTGTGTTTTCATTTAATTGATAATTTATAAATGATAAAATTTAAATTTCAAAAATTTAAAATTATTTTTAGACTTAGAACAATAATATTATCTTAGGATTAGTTTTTTAGATTTTTCTAAAAAAATTATTTATTGGAGAATAATTTAATATACTATTTTTACTAATAATTCAACCTTTTTTTATCATTATTAGTATATTAGTATGAATTAAAAATTTAAAAAACTATTTTCATGAAAAATAATTATTTTATAAGTTACATTATAAATTTAATTTTTTATAGTTTACAAACCAATATTTTATGTTTTAGAACTTAAATATTTTTCTCAAATTTTTAATACATTATACATTTTTTATATTAAAATTAATTTGTAAAAATTTTAGAAATTCAATTAGATTAAATGGATATTGATTTTTTTTCAAAAGTCCCAAATTTAGTAAGAGTGTTTACCTTAATTTTTTAACAAAAATATAAATTACTTATTTAAAAACTAATTACCAAGATAAAACCAGAATTGAAAAATATAAAAAATCAAGTGTTAAAAGGATTAAAACATATTTAAAATATGTCAAAAAACGAGTTATAGAGGCTTTATTGGCCATATATCACCCCAAACTCCATTATTTCTCATGTATTGAACCATTTACCCTTGAATATTGTCATTCCATTATTGAAAAATAATGAGTGTTCAAAAACGTTCCCTTTTTTCACTTATAAAAGGGGACACTACAACCCCTTAATGACACAAATATTCCATTTAATTACTTATTGAAAATATTAAATTTTTATCTTTTCTATAATTTTCTCTCAATTTCATAATCACTTGGTCTCAATTATTTATCATAATCCCGTCATTTCTAAGGTGACTTTCAAAAGAATGTTGAAGGTACCTAAGTGAGTATTACTTACTCCTTTAATTTTATTCTTAATATGTTTATTCTAGAAATACCATAAACATAGTATTATCATCAAAAAAATATACGTATATAACTTAATTTTTACTATATTAATGTAAAACCCATCATTTACCAGTCTCCATTCACATAGAAAAATAAAAGAACATTAATCGTGTGTTGTGTGGACTACTACCTCCACAGAGTAACTTTTTTAATTTTTCATCATGATTTTAATTATTTATTCAAATTACTAAAAATATGATTGAAAAAAAACTAAAAATTGTCATTTTTATTATATTATAATGATATTATATACTTCCTTATCCATACTCCGCCATCAATATATTGCATTTCCATGGTTGGGTCGGCTTAACTACCAACATGAATAATTTTGTAAAACTCTATCATGGATGACCATGGGAACTTAAATAAAAAATAATTATAATTTAATAATAAATTATTTATTTGATTATGGTTATATAAATTTTATAATATGTTTTTAACTTAGTAGAAAAATATCATCTTTGATCTCTAAATTACCAAAATAAGCCAATACTGACTCAATTTCCATGAAAACAAAATAAAAAAATATAATAAAAAAATATTATATGATAATAAATAGTAATTATTAAATTAAATATATATTAATAAAGTTAAAAATAAGTTATCTATTAAAATTAATTTTATTATTCAATAAGTTAGGCGCGTGCGCAGAAAGAATCCAGAACAAGGTAGGGGATTTTTGTCTCAAATTCCTCTCTTTAAGAAATGTTTTTTTACTGTGCACAAAATATATTTTAATTTTTGTATATTATTCCTAATTGAGATGTTATATCATTAAATAAACTTTATTCATGTTAACTGAAGTTCAATTTAAATATCTCTATCTTTCAATAGGTTTTGGGTTAAATACTGCTCAAATTGCAAGAAGTTTTCATGACTCAAATCATTTCCTTGGGTCATAATCACTCCTCTTGGTCTAAAACTTTTCATGTTTGATATTATATATCATATGATGATGTTATGTTTTATTTACACTATATTTTATGGGGAGATTATTTTTGAGAGCAAAGTCTTATTCTTCCTCCTCCAAAATGACATTTTTATTTTCAAAACAGTTTTAAGGGGGAAAGTGAGAACCCTAACAACAAAACAGTTTAACCACAAAAATTTACTATATTTTTGTTGAAGAAAAGCTTGAGATGATTGGAATCAATTTCCCTGAATAGTATCCCAAGAATGGTATTTACCTGGGAGTCTGATCATCCTGCAGGATGTCTTCATAATGTTTAGCCAGGATGTCCCAATATTGAATGTATTCCTCCATGTTGATTTTCCCAATGTTGAATCCTCTCTTCAAAATACGGTTCTTCCTGTCAATCTATTTACCCTTCCCCTTTGTAGTTTCTACACGTAGTAATTTTCCCATCATTTGTTTGAACACTTCCTTTGGTGCTTTAATATCCTTAACTTGCTCCACCATTTATTCATCTGAGTGCAAAAGAAGGTCCATGTAATGTAGCACCGATTCAATCTGACTATGAGGATAGCATGAGAGTTTACCTAACTCTTCTGCCTCGGAGGAGGTGTATCCTCCACCCGTCGCACCTCCTAGAACTTAAGAAGCCCCTCCCCTAGCTGGCCCTTAGTCAGTTCTTCTGCCTCCCCTTGAGGAGATGTGGCCTCAGCCGTGAGTAGGAAGTCAGCACCCCCACCGGTAGCTAACTCCTGATCTCCCCCAACCTGAGATCCAAAATTTTTAGAGGCTGCAGCCCCCACCTTCATGTCAGCACCTTTTCACACCTTCGAATGGAGTTTGACTTTACTAGTGGACCTAGTTACAGGTGGTATTGGTAGGTTATAGTAGCCTTTCCGTTGTCGAGGCCTCCTGAAATGGTGGATAAAGCCTTTTGAAACCAAAATGGAGTTCTTTCCCTTCCTTGAAGATGCTCTTAAAAATTCCTCTTCAATGCCCACTTCCTTTGGTTCAGGAGGGGATTCCAACACTGACTCCGAACCTGCTTGGCTAACCTCCTCTCCCGTTAAAGGATCACCACCAAGGACACCCTCTATCTCATTTTCATCCCCAAGATTATGGCCCTCAACTTCACCCAGCACAACAAACCGGTTTTGAGAATTATAAGAACACCCTCTGGATTTAACCTTCTCAATGTAGGAATGTTTGATCTGTAAGGACTATATAGGAAAATAAGATCTACTTGGTTGTTCGAAGACACTTCCCATGTATTTTATGAATCTATTAAATATAAAAAAAATATAATTATGTTAAGAATAATTCTCATCTCTTATAGTATATATTTTCTCAATATCAATGTATTTACTTCCCACTAATGATATCCTTTTCCTAGTGTAAAATAAAATTGTTTTTATCCCAAATTATCCCTATCTCCCTCTTTCTTTATTTGATAATTTTTTTTTCATTAACCTTTTAATGATGTGGTTTTTCATTAAATGCCATTTAAAAATATTTAAAAGGATTTTCCTTACAATGATCTTATATTATTCCATTCTACTTCACATTTTGACTTATATTTTATTTATTATCAAGGTAAATTTAGTGGAATATTTTTGAGGTATGGTTTTAAGAATCATTTAGTTCATCTTTAAAAAAATGGTATTTGTAATGTGATGTGAAAATCACTTTTTTGAAGATGATATTATGAAATTATTTTAATTAAAAAATACAATTTTTGATTTATTTTCCATTTTCAAAGGATTATTCTCCAATGAAGTAATGGTTCATAAATCACCCTATATGTTTTATATTTAAATACTTATTTTTAGTGATCATGTATTTGGTATCAAATGATCATTATTTTTTATGTGATACCATTTGTAAAAGTTATTGAACTCATTTTATTTCCAAGGGTTATTTATGATAAGATGAATGATTTGATTTTATATAGCACTAATATGAATGTCTGATGATAGTTGGGGTCTAATATCACCCTACAATGAATTGGTTATTATTTTATATCTCATAATATAACTATTAGAATTTAATATGTAATTCTTGCTCTAATATTGGAATCAAGTATGAAATAATTACTCTAATATGGTAATCAGGTAAGGATGGTTCCTACACTAGGAGAATAAAGTGGTGATTTATTCTCCATAATTAAATGATTACCTATTATTTTATTTATTCCACTTAATTTTATGAATATATCATTTATTTCCAAGATATTCCAAATGTTTATGATATTACTTATTTTAAAGATATTTTATTTCTTATGTTATGATTTTATGTTTTGTTTTGATTTTCATTATATGATTCTAATCCATGTTTTGATGAACTTTATTTGGTATTATGTTTCTATTCCATGGTCCTTAATTCTCAATAATGTTTTATAATTTTCACTTATAATCCCATGATCCTTTTATTTGATATTTCTCCCTTTCTCATGTTTTTTATGTTTATGATCTAACATTTATGTCCAGTTGATAAGTTTTCATTACTGAGCATTCAACACAACCCCTTATTTCACTATTTGATATATAATGAATATTATTATATAATATGATATGTATATAGTATAATATATAGGATTATTATTATTTATAAATGTTTAGAAGTGTTGAAAAATATGATGCTTATGTAGCTAGTCTATAAGACACTAAACCTTTAGGTCCTCACGTTGTGTGACTATTTGTGAGATGTATTAATTAAATCAGGGTATAAAAGTATTATTTTGGTAAATTTATATTGGATCTCCAAAAAATAAATATTTTCTAAAAGTGGGATGGTATTTCAATGCCCTAATTTAGTATATACTTTCTTCTTCAATGAAGGGATGGGCTGCCATATTTCCATGACATAGTGTACACTATTCTCTCTCCCATATAGGATGTATATTTAATAGAGATCATATTTTAAATTATTTTTCTTTTAATTTAAATGTCTTTAATACCACCAAAGAGTTATTTTAAGTGAAATTTTCACATTTTATTGGTTTATAATTATTTTGATCTTAATTGAAAAAATAGAATATTTTTGGATTTTAACTATTTTAAATTTATTTTATATTTCAGACATAAAATTTTCTATGTTAAATTAAATTATATAATTAATTTCTTTAGGCTTCCATAAATCTTTGGGTTAATTTCATATATCTACACCCAAAGCGAAATCCAAATATTTGTGGCCCAAAAGAATCTCACAAGTTAGGCCTTGAAATATTTGCATGGATCTGGAGATTTTTTTAAATTTGGGACAATATATCACAAATTAATGAACTAATGGAACTAACATTACACATGGATAAAGAGGGAATGTGGAGGAAAAACTTTCATAACTATGGACCCATTTTATAATACCAATATCATTTCCATAAATTCAAGGTAAACTTAATGTGTAGAAGAAGAATAGTCATCCATCATAGATTAATTTTATGGAGTGAATTATCTATTTATCTCTCTAAATATGGCTGATTAATCTTAAATTTCATGGGTAGACATAGAAGACATATTGGATCAACTTTTAAGAACACCAGTTTTCTCAATTCTTCTATTTAATGGGACTAATATGCACCAACTTTCAAAGGATATTTTTGGAGAAAAAAATTATTCTCCCCTCTCCATATAGAGATGTGTATTTTCTTAATTTCAAGGGGTTGGAAACTTCAGGTTTACATTTTATATATTTTTATAGTTTATTTGTTTTTTTAATTTATATTATTCCTCTTCTTTCTCTCATTATCTTATTTTTATCTTTTGTGTTTCCACTTTGTTCTCTTCACACTCTAATCACTTATACTAATGATGATAAGTAACTAACCCCAAATAAGTTCATGAGAGAGTAATATAGTGTTGAACCCAATTTATTTAAAATTCATATTTAATGTTTCTTATTTTCACAGAGTTTGGTTGAGAGGGATCTTTGTGGGAAAGGTTCCTTTGTGTCTCCACATTCCACTCGAGGTAAGATTTCTCTTCTGTAATATTATCCCTTGATCGAGGAGGTTGATCTGTGGTCTCTCAATAACAGTTGAGTACACCATATATTCATAACATGGGTAGAATATGATGTTCAAGAATATAATGGATCATGTTCATTAAGTATATTTGAAACTAATAAATAGATTATAAAGGTTCACTCTTGGTGTTCTCCTAAGAAGATCTCATTTCTGTGTAACATCATTCTATATACACTCCTTATATTTTCATTATATATATATATATATAAATGTCACATGCATCTTAAAAAACTACATATTTTTATTATTTAGTTTTATATTAGTTATAATATAAATAGTGACAATAGAAATTTGGTGTTTTGTGAGATGTCTCCTTAAGATTGAACCTGGGTGTGCACTATATTTAATGCTCCGGTAAATAAAATATTATATGGGTATTCATAAAAAATAACCATTTATCAATTTTCATCTATTATTGGTAAGGAAAAACATTTTCACACACTTTTTTTCAAAAAAAAATCATTAATTTTGAAAACTAAAAATAAATATATATTTTTGTTTATGAGGTATTTCAACTCAAATTATTATGCATGGAATGACTAATAACAGGAATAGGAATAAGTTCAAAATTATATTAAATCGAAGAGGCAAGAACTTAAATAATACATAAAAAAACTATAGATACAATATGAAATATCATAAGAATATATTAATGCATCCCAATAGGAACTCGAAATTGATCAAAAACCAATACAAAAACAAGTGGTGGAAGATATTTATCAAATCATTTTTTATGTTAAAAACCCAAGGTGGTTGAGAAGGAGCTACTAAAAAAATTAATAACATCATCCTTCAGTAAAAAATTTATTGAGTATGTATTTGAAGAAAACATTCCAGTTGGTAAACTTATGGGAGATCAAATATTTTTTAAAGAATCCTAGAATAACTTTGTTGAATATAACCCAAAACTTGATCTTCCAATCCTTCATAATGATGAAGAAGTTCCTCACTACCTCAATATTTATTTTGAATATTATTATGAAGATAAAACTATTGATATTGAGTTACCAATGGTCATTCTATAAGTGATCAATTTCTAATCCAACTTACTTGAAAGGTAAGATTTCTTTATTAATTATTCATATTTTAATCTTATTAAAAATTAAATGTTTTCTGACTTCTATTTTTATGAAATCTTTGACCCAACACAAATATATAAAAACATGGATTTTGAGGAAGATACCACCCAAGTGGTGGTGATAAAATAAAAATAAGAGTTGGAAAATTATGTGGTCATGCGACTACCTCCTCTACAACAACCTGTATACCATATAGAGGAGAACACCAGAAAGTGCAATAGAGAGCACCCTTATCTTATTTTCCCTCCCACTAAGGACCTCAAATTATATATTTATTCTTTATTTGGGGTTGGAAATTTTATTATATTCTTTGGGATTATCCAATATTAGTTTCTACCCATGGACACCAGTAAAAGTCACATGTGGTGGTTTACCTCAAAGAAAGCACATCAACCTTCTTATTGGGGATAATCCACTGAAGTTGGATGACTAGAGGTAGTAAAAACCTAGCACCCTCTTGGGGATCTAAACCAAGAATTATCTATTTTATTTCCCATTTACCTATATTATCATTTATTTTTCATATGATTTTCTTTTATTGTAGTTTTAAAGTGATATTATATATGAGCTTAACTCAAGTCTGCCACTAAAAAAATTAGGTTTTGTGTTTCCTTTTCTTTATTTTATTTTCTTCCCAATTAAAATTCTACATGAAAATATTTTTAGATATAATTTTAACTAAAAATAGGGAAGTAAATTTAATAATTATGCTATTGGGATTTAAATATTTTTTAGGAATATTGTATGTGATTCTATTTTATTTTGTGAGTCTATTTATGAATTTTTAATGTATTGATTTTTTTTATTTTTTGTGTGTTTTTAGAATTCTTTAGATGAATAAAATACTCAAGAAAATTCATATAATATTAGTTTTTTTGGTGAATTAATTGATTTTAATATTTGATGTTTTAAATTATTTTTAATGGATTTTTTTCTTGATTTTTTTTCATTTGATGAAGTTTGATTGATTTTGAAACTCTTGTGCAGTGGTGATGCCTAAATTAAAAATATTGCCAAACCTAAGAGGTTCTTGAACTTTTTTGAAATATTTCTGCATTTATATTTTTCTTGAGAGTATTTAGACAAGTTGTATGATCTATAACTTTCTATTTCCACTTTTTTAAAGCTGTTAGAGTTCATGGAATGTGTTAAGTGTGATTGAAGCACCACATTGAAAGCTCTTTTTTAAATTAAAATATTATTTTAGATTTACTTATCATATAAATTTTATTAATACCATAGTATACATTAAATAACTTCTAGGAAGCCACATTACAATCTATTTATCCCTTTATAACCATATTTGGAAGTTAAATGCATGATTTTTTTGAACTCAAGTGTGTGTGTGTGTGGGGTGGGGGGAGATGAGTTGTATTTTTTTCTGAAAGAATCTAATTGAGATGAATTGAATGTGTTTCTGTATTTATTAATTATTTTATGGAATAAATTTATGATGTAAATAGGAATGGTTGGAAAAATTAACATTACAAATATGGTATAGGATTTCAATAATATTTGAAGATAAAAAGATTCATCTCTTTTCATAAAAAATATGATTTTGAAGATAAATTATGGATCTGAATTCAAGCTAAAACAATGTTGAAAATAAGGGAAAATAGGGAAGATGTTTATCACTGATGCATAAATTAAAAGTTTTAACATCCCAATAATGGAAATAGGTTTTTAGGTGATTCATTTTCAATCTGATTAAGGAGTACACTATTTTTGAGCAAAACTATTTTCATACATTTACTTCACTTTAGAGCTTAACCCTCCTTATTCCACCTCATATGTTTTTAGCTTTAAAAAATTACAACACTAAGCCTTATAACAACATTTGAAAAATACCTCATTATTGAAACATTTGTGACTCTATAAAGTGGAGATACTAGAATAATAACATATTTATGGAGATTACATATGTTTTTTAGAATCAGAAAACTTGTACATAAAAATTTCATTGAGTGAAGAGAGAAATATTTTTCTAGGGAGGTAAGTATGTCATACACGTGAGGATTAACAAGATATTGAATGGTTTTTTATTATTTTTGAGGTGTTAGGGAATTTTTTTCATGTATGAGGCATTATATTTTTATTGATATTATAATTGATCTATGTTTTCATTTATGGCTTTGGAAGTTTGTTTTGACCTTGGTATTAGATGATTTCCTAGGTTTCAAATATTTAAGTGTGGGGGAATTGATAGAGAATATATTTTTAATTATTTTACTTTTAATTTAAATGTTTTTAATCGTACCAAAATTTTATTTTAAGGTAAATTTTCCCATTTTTTTATAATTATTTTGATCTTAATTGAAAAAAGAACTATTTTTAGGTTTTATCTATTTTAATTTTCTTCTAAATTTCAAACACCAAAATTTCTATACTAAATTAATTTGTTTAATTCCTTTTTATTAGGCTTACATAATCTATGTGTTCATTTAATTCAACTGAACCCAAAGTTGAATCCAAATATTTGATGCCCAAGAGAATCTCACATATTCGTCCTTGAAATCTGTACACAAATCTTATTATTTTTTAAGTTGGATCTATATTTCACAAATTAATTGCTCAATAGAACCGAAATTACACATATATCAAGAGGAAATTTTGGGGAACAACTTTCATAACTATTTTCACACTTTATTGTACCGATATCAAGGACATAAATGCAAGGGAAACAAGATATGTGGAATACAAAGAGCCAGTCAAGCCAGGCTAATTTTTTAGAGATAATTAGATATAGATCTCCCTACATATGGCCGATGAAGCTGAAATTTCATTGGTAAATAGAAGAGACATATTGGAACAACCTTAAATAATAAAAAAATTTCCAATTTGGAAAATTTAATAGGACTAATATGTGCCAACATTCAAAAAATAATTTTGGAGTTAAAATTCCTCTATGGTCTCCCTATAAAGATGCATTTCCTATTTATTTCAAGGGGTTGGAAATTCTAGGTGGAAATTTTCTATATTTTTATAGTTTATTTTCTATATTAATAGTATTATAAATTTTTAATATAAATTTTTCTTCTTCTTCCTCCCATTTTATTATTTTTATCTTTTATGTTTTCACTTTGTTGTCTTTTAAATATGAACTCTTATACTCATAATCATGAGTAACTTACCCAAAGAAGTTCCCAAGAGAGTAATAAATTTTTAAACCCAAGTCATTCCAAAATCATGTTTAATGATTCTTATTTTCTAAGAGTTAGGTTTAGGGGTATCTTAGTGGGAAGGGTACATTTGTGTCTCCACTTTCCACCCAAGGCTCAACTTTCTCTTATGTAATATTCTCCCTTGATCGAGGAGGTGGATGTGTGGTCTTTGGGAGATTGTTGAGTGCACCGTATATTAAAGAAATGTGTGGAATTATATTTTCATGTATACAATGATGCATGATCATTAAGTATATTTGAAACTAATAAAGTGACGATGAAGGTTAAATCTGGGTGTTCTCTTGGGAGGATTCTCTTTCCATCTAACATCATTATATCTGCATTCATTTGATTTGAAATGTATTATATATATTAATATTAAATGAATATTTAAAAACTAATTCTTTATATTATTTACATTTATATTAGTTATAATATAAATAGTTACACTAGAAATTTGGTGTTGTATGAGATGCTTCCTCAAGACTGACCCTGGGTGTGCACTATATTGCATGCTTAAGAAAATAAACTATTGAACATGGATCCACAAAAAATATCCATACATTAGAATTACACCCTAACATAGTCTCTATGACTCGTTGAATGGGATGAGTATAAGTTTTATTTACTAGATTCAAAATATGATTTATGATCTTAGGCTCGAAGTAGATATTTTAATGTATGAACCCTCCTGATATAGGTGTTATTTTTTAGAGTTATTTTGCATCTATCAGTTAAAAAATTTCACTGATGCTATGATATGATTACTATATAAAAAGATAATTTCTTATATATTTATGTAAAAGTATATACATTTTAATGTTTATACATATTTATTCATTGTGTGTAATTAAACACCTTAGGTGGTTCCTGAATGAGTATTTATACTCCCACCCCATATGGACACTTTGGTAGACATACAGTTTACATAATACATTTATTCTATGAATACATACATGATTAGTTGATGGTTTTTAATGGATTTATTGGGAATGTTTTCATAGGAGTGAGTTAGATTTACACTTCAGTATCATATTTTATGGAATTTTGATTATATAACCATTTGGAATATAACCTTATTCATTCTAGTTTTTTATAACATTGGTTCAGTTTAGACTTGATGATATCTATGGAATTATTAGATATTGGTTAGTAACTTGTTTGGAACTAGTTTCATTGATATAGTGAATTATTATATATTTATATATTTTATTTTCAGTATCATCGACATACATATTTATCTAAGTGATGAATAGGTTAGATATTTTTGTATTAGGAACAGTTGACATATAGATAGGTCATGCTGAATTTTTGATAGGATTCAATCATGGATTATTTTAGTTTTTAAAGTAGGTAAATAATTACCAAATTTTAAAATAAGGCCCATGAAAATATTCTATATTCTATGGGGATCAGGAACACTCTTGGGGTCAATGAGATCCAAGATTGGGTACTCTTTTGGTATCCAGGTCAAGGTTATTACAAGTGGTTTCAAAGTAGTGTTGGGTTTACTGGGATTTTATTTATTCATAAACAATAGACATGGCTGTAAAAAATTTCAAAATAACCTATAAAAATATTTATCAACCTATTTATGGTGTATTATAAATTTACCAGGGGATTTTTAAGTATTGAGTAGGCACTATAGGACTGAGTGAGTATTTTACATAATATTTATTGAAAATGACAATGATGAAACTTGAAAAGAATTATAGGGGGGTTGGTTAGGGATGAAATTTTCAATTGGTTAATGCATAATATGATCTATTATAATATTAAAAAATTTGAATTCTATTTACGTCATAACTATTATATATGAATGATCTTAATTAATTAAATAAGAACTATTGAAGTAATCAGTGTTTTTTCTGAATACCATATTAAGTGGTATCCAATCAATTAAAACCACTCACATACATTCCCAAGTTGAGATTAATAGTCAAATAAACACGAAAAAATATGTTTTATAATTATTATGCATCTTATATTCTTGATATTGATACCTTTTTCAATTTAATGTTTTAATTTTAAGCATGTTACATGTTTTTTATTTAGTATTCTATTACTTAGAATTCACTTTATTGTTATTATGTCTTTTTTTCGTAATATTTACATTCTTAGACACGAGTTGTTGTGTAAAATCACATTTAAACAATTTAAAACGTGAATAAAAATACCTAATATTATTATTTTTTGAAATTAAAGGATTTATTGAAATGTAATGGTTACTTTTGGGTGATTATATTAGAAATTATTTTCTGAAATAATATTTATAACAAAATAGGATTTTATAAAATCAAGAGCATCTAAGAATTGAAGCCTACTTGTTATTTTTAAATAAATATGGGGTTTATTATTTTAATTTTTTTTATTAAAAATGATAGTTTTGATAAATTAAAATTTTATATCTCTTGGTTTCATAGAAAATGAGGTGTTTTAAAATTAGAACATTGGTTTTGATTTTAAAATAAAAATAAAATTACTATAAAAATATTTAAGGAAGTATTTTATATAAAATAGAAATCAAGTTTTAGAGTACATAAGTTAGATCATAGGTAATTCCTATAGTGAGAATCACCTTAGGTTTTATTTTGGTTTGTTGGTGGAATTTAAAGAATCATCTTTATTTGATTACATATTTTTGAATACAAGAGTTATGTGAGGTAGTTATTCTTGGATGAGAGTCACTTTAGAATTATTCGGGATAAGAAGTCATATGATGAGAATTTTTGAATCAACCTATGTCTATAGTGAATTAGCTCAAGAGAATATTTAGTTTTTCTTATGAATTTTAGTGGTGAAAATGTGGATCAATTTGATTTTTTGGGTCTTTATCAAGGGTTTGTTTCATTTTTAGAACTGATATTAAGTTTTGGAGTCTTTGGATGACATTTTATGTTTTTTGGATGTGGTTTAATATTTCATAAAAGGGTAGAGATTTTGGGTGTGTTTGGTAGAGGAAATTAAAAGTGGGGATAATAGTAGTAGGTTATATAAGTTTTGTTGGATCCCATTAGTAGTTTATTGGACCATCCAAAGGCATAATAGAGTACCACCAGAAGTCTAGTGGATCCCACTAAATTTTTACAAGGTTATAGGAAAATTAAGTTTTAAAAGAGTAAATGTTTATTTTTACACTAATTTTTTAATATAAAAGAGGGGACCCATCCCCCATTTCTTCCCTCTCAGTTTCACACCATGGAGATCTCAATGTGGACATCCTATTTGTAGAGACCCGAAGCTTGACGTACATGGAAATTACATTACTTTTGTGGAATACTTAGTACATAACAAAAACACACACACAAGGATCGTAGTAGTTTAGTGTCTTTGGAAACTCGGAACGTAATCTTCTAATCGTGGTGAAAGATCTTCAACATCTCCCATAAAGATATTACCCCTTTTTTTTACCTAAAACCTTTCTTCATATCCTGGGGAAAAGAAAACATAAAAGGGTGAGCTCAAATGCTCAGTAAGGGTAAACAAAATAAAAATCAATCACATCATATTCATAAGAACATAACTTTTGGAAATCTTAACCAGCAAAAGAGAGCATATTTTCATAACATGGGATAAATCATAGTAGTGAAATGAAATCCCAATAATCATAACTTAAAACATGAAACTTTGTGGAATACACACATAATCATAGAGAATCAATTCTTGTTATTCAAGACTCATTTCCAAGACTATCTTAGTGGACAAAGTAACTTTATGAATCGAGTCACCCTTGTTTCAGTCCTGTTTCACTGAACCGGTATACCTACCATTCTAGCCATGTCTATCTCATGAGATATAAAATCTTTACCCAATGCATTTGAGGGAGATATAGGTCCCACCCATCTCATAATGAATCCTTTCTTATGTGTGCCACATAATCATAAATCATACATCATCGCATAACACATGTAACAAAAATGGGATTCTTGAAACATCATGACATCATAAAACAAATCATATAAGGTAAATGAATTCATAAAAATAATTCCCTCACAACATAATCAAATCAATTTAATAATAGGGATAAAAACAGAACCCTATATTATCTTAGATGGAAAATAATTTTGATAAAACATTTGAACTCCATTCTTGAGGAAAATATCCTTTCTACTTCAAAAACACTTTTCTTTTCTTATCATGTCATACAATTATAAACTAAAAGAAGTTGATTAAAGATAGAATTGAAAACTTGTAAAGGAAGATTCTTGGAAATAATGTTTTAAAAAATCCATTCATGCCGTATAAGTTAAAAAAACATTCTTCGTACTTTTGTCAGAAAAGTCAAAAAGTACTTCGTACGAAAAACGACAAAAGATTCCTTTCATATCTTTTAATAAAAACTCACCAAAGGGTAAAATTGGATTTAAACAATTTTAGGTGTATGGAAATAAAATTATATATTGAGGAAACATGGATGTGGATGATAAAATACACCCCAGTAAATTTCAAAGTATGAATAATCTCGGATAAAAATGAGATTGTGATATTTTCCCTTACCTTAGGTCCGATATGATTTGTACGTATCCGAAACTCCTGTATAATGATTTAAATAATGTCATTTACTTATTACAGAATCATATTCATTGTTATTATATCATATATGGTTCACTTATGACTTTATATTACCCGTTCTTTTGTAAATTCCATGTTAAAGAAGGGTTTTGGGTAAAATCGTTTCATTTGTCGTTCGTGTTTTTAACATGTAATTATTAATATGATTACTTGGATCATGATTACTTATATCCAGAATTTAAAACATGATTTATATATAATATATATTCAGAATATACATATATATAATATATTGATAAATGGAATGAAATACACCGTTCATGGAGACGGTAGTCCGTACGTACGCATGAACGCTGCTTTCGTTTCCTTATTGAATTGAATGGAATTAAGTAGATGACATAAATATAAATAAATCCAGTATCATTATTTTGTCATATATTTCATTAGTACTTACTATATATACTTTATAATCATTCTTGAATGGTTAATCATTGAGAATGAATCTCATCGCGTCGTGGAGACGGTAGTCCGTACGTACGCACGAGCGATGATATCGTTCCCATGGTTGTGGAATTGTGTTGAAGTGTATGTATACTATTTCAGTATCAATATCACTTTATAATAATCATATATAGTTACTGATTACACCATTATACCCATCCAATTAAGGTGGTGGCGGAAAATAGATTACACCACGGCGTGGAGACGGTATTCCGTACGTACGCACGCGCGGTGATTTCCTTTTTCCGTAGGATTGATAGAAGGTTAATTAGAGTTGTTTCATATTTATGATAACATATCATTATATAAGAAATACTGATGTTATTACTTTATCATGAAACAACTAAATTAGAAGAAGTTGAGGAAGAAAGAAATTGAAAAAGATCGGTAATGGATATTACCTCTTTTTGATGCGCCTTCACTTAACCTCCACTTAAAGAACTAAGGATGGTCTGTGGAGAAGATCAGGACCTCTAGGATGATACTAGGGAAGTGGAGAAGATATTTTGGTAGGGGTTGGCCGAGCTTGAGGGCTCAAAGTTGTGTGAGGAAGAGAGGGAGGAGGTGCCCTTTTATAAGGGAGGAGAGGGGCACCTTAGGAATATCTCAAAATATTATTTTATATTAAAGTCAAAATCGGTTTATAATGGTTCCAAAGGGTCTTATTTCGAAGCTAAAGTGGGTATGGGTAGAAATCCTATCAACCAATAGTATTTAGACAAGTTTAGGTTATTATTTTAACCTTATCAATTAGATTTAACTCTAAGTTAAATAATTTAACTTTTACCGTGTCTTTCTGTTTTCTTACACTATATGGTTAATACACTTACTATAACATGCCAAACGAACCCCAAATTGTTTATTATTAATATATATATCCTTATCTAAGTCATTTGGACGAACCTTAGATTTTTAGTAATAAAATAACAATTAATAATATAATATTTGATTTAAAAACTATTTTGTGTCAATTTTTACACTATTTGATATATGATTTTTGTGAAAGTAATAAAAGAATTATATGTTCGAACCAAGTTGATTAAATCAACAATAATATATCATAGTAACCTATAAAATTAGTGGAATTCAATAAAAGTCTTAAATTACATTTATTTTTGTATTTATAACATCAATCATGTCAATATTTCGTTAATAAGATAATTACTGCATCATCTTTGTGTCATAAATAAATTAACTTATTTGATGTCTAAAAATTACACATAAAATACCATTATGTAGGAAATCTTTTTATATTTCTAATGAATATTTACAATCGAATTTATCATATGTATAACTTTATATTAAAAATGTTTTAGTAAATAGACGTTGATTTTAACTCTTTTAACTCTTATTTGAATTAAATATTAATAAATGTCCTAATCTAATCCAAGTGGGCCTAAATGATAATATTTTACACATAAGGTTCTTTTTGGTCGAGATACACTTTTCCAATAGAATTAGGACATGCGTTAGGGTAATATTAATATCATTTTTACCCTTAATTTCCCTATTTACTTTTAACCGTGGTAAATAAAAGTAAAAAGTTACTATTCACCAAAAATTATTTTCATCTCATTGAACCAAATTTTACTTACTGAAATCAACCGTGTCTCTCGGATTTTTGAAATTCCACTCACAGAAGCAGTAAAATTAAGTTTTATGAAAAATTCAGTTTTTTTAACTACCACTTAGTGGTTTCACTATTCATCAAAAATTGAAAGTTTTTAGAAAAATACCAAAAATTAGGCCTAAGCTATATTTGATATTATGAACTCAAAAATAATTTCTATTTTACCAAATTAAAATCATATCAGTTGCATTAATTAATTTAAAAATTAATTCCTGTCGTCAAAACAAAAGGCGTGTTTTTAAGAGATAATAACTATCAAAAGATTGACACTTGTTTATAACTAGTGTAAATGTGAAATTACATCCAATGACCAACATTGTATTAAATTGTAAAAATATATTCTAAATATACTTTAAAACCACTCAAATTAATAATTTATCACTATTAATTATTTCGATTGAAAAAGTTGTTTTTAATTAAAATTTAGTAATTTTCACTATTCATCAAAATATGAAAGTTATCTGAAAATCACCAAAATTTCACCCTAAGCTAATTTCGATATTCCAAATCCAAAAATGAAGTCCATTTTGAAAAATAGAATTTACAAAATTTCAAAAAGTGGTTATTACTATTCATAACGACTAGTTTTAATAATATTTTAATAGCATATCGTTGTTTAGTGAAACTCGGTATTGCGTACTACACATGCTATCAAGGAAGTTCGCGATTGTGTGTAATGAAAGGAAAGTCAAGGATGCGTGTTGTGCAAGCTCCTTTTGGTGTAGCGTACAACACAAGGCATTAATGAAAATAATGTTTTTCATAAAATCTCGGGGTGTTACATTCTACCCCCCTTAAAATGAATTTCACCCTCGAAATTCGTCGGGGTTATAAATGGTTTACTATTCGAAAGTTTCTTTAATAGAAACCCACATCTTAAAAAGGAATACCAAAACCAACCTTTAAAAACAAAAGTATGAAACGTAACAGTTACCCAAATAAACTAATCACTGGGTTTCCACATAGGTGAAAATATGGATATGGAAGAGAAATCTAACCATCATGTTCTGATGGAGAGTGGTAGAGAACATGGCTATGGAAAATCCAACAATCACAAATCCATATATTTGTGATGATCTAAGGTACCATCTGATTAATCAGATATAAGAGCACTAGGACAACATTTTTTTTGGTTTTCAAGATCGTTTCCCTAAAGTTGAAGAATTTGAATTAGAATAAATACTTACTTTATTTTGGTACAATCTCACTGTTGTTCGTGCCTTGAACAATTTCCACTTCATCTCTTAAATAAATGAAGTCGAATTTGTTATTCGTGAAGTGTTAGCAGATCATGTGATAGAATGACGGGTCATTCCATCTGTCTCAAACAAAAGGTTAGCAAAAGTTATTAAATATAAGTCATTCTATAGTGAGATTAATCATATATGGTTCCTAAAATGGACTTATACTTCATATATCATATTGCTTAATATAATAAAAATAGTTTCTACTAAACAGGGACTTCTTGTAGGCCAGTGGTAGGCGATAAAGGCCAGTCTCACTTCGGTTGTGGGTTCGATTCCCACAGCCTTGTCCGAAGCGATGGGTTGTCACCCGTCCTACAGGTTTTCCTTTTTCTAAAACTATATTACTATAACATCCCATCAATAATATCGAAAAAACTTCTATCCTTAAACAACACTAACTTATGTCCAACATAATCCATTCTAATCTTTAGGCTTATCTATAATACTTCAGTCCACTCTTATAATATAGTGAAAATGATTACCAGAGATTTAATACCATCGTTGATCCCCATATATCATAAGATATGTCTTGTTGGTCACATTCTAAACATTCAAAGGCCTTAATAAGGTATTCTCTTGAATACCCATTGAACCTTAGTGAAAACATGAATGCAGTTAAAAGTTAACACTTTCCACATACCAAAATCCTCAAAATTCTATACACTCAAACCATGATATCACTTAGTCCTTATATCAATCATGATCTCATGAATACTGTTAAACATTTCATTTTCTCATTTTCCATTCATTATGCGCATATCATCTTATTTCTAAAAATATCTCAATCACTTTGAATACCACATTAGACCAATACATAAATATTCCAATACTCCATGATACAACATTATTTTGGAATCCCATTGCATAAAAACTTAATCATTCCACCACATCGTTGTCATATTCAACATCGCCAATAGTGATCGCATGTGACTTCCCTTTGTACTTTGCCTTAAGTGGTTGCTCATGTTGATCATCACTAACCCTTGGATTAGGGCATTTATTAGCATAATGCCCCATTTCCTTGCACTTGAAGCATTGAAGTGTTGGTGGTGCGTTCTCTGCAGTGTTTGCTTTATTCACATCATTAGAAACCCTTTTTCCATTACTTCGACACTCAGCTACTCGATGACCTTCTTTTCCACACTTAAAACATTTTCTAGTCCCTTTAAGACAATCTCCACCATGCTTCTTTCCACACTTTGTGCATAAGGAAACATTCATCTTCTTTTCACCATTATTCTGAGATTTCTCCTTGAACTCCATCTCTCGTTTCTTGTCAAAACCATGAGATGGATATGTAACACCAACTTCCATTTCTACCTTGATAGCACAACACACAATTTCTTCATAGCTACTGAAGTATCTTATAGCTAATGTCCTTCGAAGACTTGGTTTTAAGACACTGAAAAATCGATCAACTTTACTTTCAGGTTGGATGATAATGCCAAATGCATACCTTGAAAGTCTTGTAAAATTCGCTTCGTATATACCAACAGATTCATTATCCTTCTGCTTCAGCTCAAGAAACTCCTTTTCCATCTTTGTTCGAAGAATATGAGGGAAGTACTTACTGAAAAACAAGTTCTTGAACTCGTCCCATTCCATGGACTCAATTTCATCTCTTGGCCTCGTATTCTTGATAAGATTCCACCATTGATCAGCTTCTTCTTCCAAACGATATACTGCTAAGATGACTTTATCATGTTCAGAACATTGAAGAACTGAAAATATCTTTTCAGTGGTACTGATCCATTGTTCAGCAACAAGTGGATTGGAAGTCCCACTGAAAGAAGGTGGACGTTGCCTCATGAAGGACTCAATAGAATATTGTTCCCTTCTCTGCTCATTTGGAAGTCCAGAATGATTCATAGCTTGTGTAAGTATAACAATAAGATTTTGCACTCCATCTCCCATAACATTTGTTTGTTCAGGAGGGCAATCATTGCATTGTCCATTTCATTGATCAACACGGTTCCATCAGGTTCCAGCCATCATCTAAAACCCAAAATGAATAGTGTGAGAGGAAAAAATCATGCTAGGGAAAAAACATAATAAAGGGGGAGTACCTTCAATATCTAATATCTTAGGTTTAATTCTATGATCGTTAGCGTAGTTCTAGTAATATAACCTATACGTATACTTAACCTTAGGGACATCCCTAGACATACCTTAGAAATATCTCTAGAGATCTCACTAACATTTTCGCATCCTAGTTTCCAAAGGTTGACTAAACCTTTCCTCTAATACCAACTGTAGAGACCCGAAGCTTGACGTACATGGACATTACATTACTTTTGCGGAATACTTAGTACATAACAAAAACACACACACAAGGATCGTAGTAGTTTAGTGTCTTTGGAAACTCGGAACGTAATCTTCTAATCGCGGTGAAAGATCTTCAACATCTCCCATAAAGATCTTCCCCTTTTTTTTTACCTAAAACCTTTCTTTATATCCTGGGGAAAAGAAAACATAAAAGGGTGAGCTCAAATGCTCATTAAGGGTAAACAAAAGAAAAATCAATCACATCATATTAATAAGAACATAAATTTTGGAAATCTTAACCTGCAAAAGAGAGCATAATTTCATAACATGGGATAAATCATAGTAGTGAAATGAAATCCCAATAATCATAACTTAAAACATGAAACATTGTGGCATACACACATAATCTTAGAGAATTATTTCTTGTTAGTCAAGACTCATTGCCAAGACTATATTAGTGGACAAAGTCCCTTTCTAAACTGAGTCACCCTCATTTCAGTCCTGTTTCACTGAACCGGTATAACCTACCATTCCAGCCATGTCTATCTCATGAGATATAAAATCTTTACCCAATGAATTGGAGGGAGATATAGGTCCCACCCATCTCATAATGAATCCTTTCTTATGTGTGCCACATAATCATAAATCATACATCATCGCATAACACATGTAACAAAAATGGGATTCCTGAAACATCATGACATCATAAAACAAATCATATAAGGTAAATGAATTCATAAAAATAATTCCCTCACAACATAATCAAATCAATGTAACAATAGGGAAAAAAACAGAACCCTATATTATCTTAGATGGAAAATAATTTTGATAAAACATTTGAACTCCATTCTTGAGGAAAATATCCTTTCTACTTCAAAAACACTTTTCTTTTCTTATCATGTCATACAATTATAAACTAAAAGAAGTTGATTAAAGATAGAATTCAAAACTTGTAAAGGAAGCTTCTTGGAAATAATGTTTTAAAAAATCCATTCGTGCCGTATAAGTTAAAAAAACATTCTTCGTACTTTTGTCGGAAAAGTCAAAAAGTACTTCATACGAAAAACGACAAAAGATTCCTTTCATATCTTTTACTAAAAACTCACCAAAGGGTAAAATTGGATTTAAACAATTGTAGGTGGATGGAAATAACATTAAATATTGAGGAAACATGGATGTGGATGATAAAATACACCCCAGTAAATTTCAAAGTATGAACAATCTCGGATAAAAATGAGATTGTGATATTTTCCCTTACCTTAGGTCCGATATGCTTTGTACGTATCCGAAACTCCTGTATAATGATTTAAATAATGTAATTAACTTATTACAGAATCATATTCATTGTTATGATATCATATATGGTTCACTTATGACTTTATATTACCCATTCTTTTGTAAATTCCATGTTAAAGAAGCGTTTTGGGTAAAATCGTTTCATTTGTCGTTCGTGTTTTTAACTTGTAATTATTAATATGATTACTTGGATCATGATTAATTATATCCAGAATGTAAAACATGATTTATATATAATATATATTCATAATATACATATATATAGTATATTGATAAATGGAATGAAATACACCGTTCATGGAGACGGTAGTCCGTATGTACGCATGAACGCTGTTTTCGTTTCCTTATTGAATTGAATGGAATTAAGTAGATGACATAAATATAAATAAATCCAGTATAATTATTATGTCATATATTTCATTAGTACTTACTATATATACTTTATAATCATTCATTAATGGTTAATCATTGAGAATGAATCTCATCGCGTCGTGGAGACGGTAGTCCGTACGTACGCACAAGCGATGATATCGTTCCCATGGTCGTGGAATTGTATTGAAGTGTATATATACTATTTCATTATCAATATAAATTTATAATAATAATATATAGTTACTCATTACACCGTTATACCCATCCAATTAAGGTGGTGGCGGAAAATAGATTACACCACGGCGTGGAGACGGTATTCCGTACGTACGCACGCGCGATGATTTCCTTTTTCCGTAGGATGGATAGAAGGTTAATTAGAGTTGTTTCATATTTATAATAACATATCAGTATATAAGAAATACTGATGTTATTACTTTATCATGAAACAACTAAAGAAAAAGAAGTTGAAGAAGAAAGAAATTGAAAAAGATCAGTAATGGATATTACCTCTTTTTGATGCGCCTTCACTTAACCTCCACTTAAAGAACTAAGGATGGTCTTTTGAGAAGATCAGGACCTCTAGGATGATACTAGGGAAGTGGAGAAGATATTTTGGCAGGGGTTGGACGAGCTTGACGGCTCAAAGTTGTGTGAGGAAGAGAGGGAGGAGGTGCCCTTTTATAAGGGAGGAGAGGGGCACCTTAGGAATATCTCAAAATATTATTTTATATTAAAGTCAAAATCGGTTTATAATGGTTCCAAAGGGTCTTATTTCGAAGCTAAAGTGGGGATGGGTCGAAATACTATCAACCAATAGGATTTATACAAGTTTAGGTTATTATTTTAACCTTATCAATTAGATTTAACTCTAAGTTAAATAATTTAACTTTTACCATGTCTTTTTGTTTTCTTACACTATATGGTTAATACACTTACTATAACATGCCAAAAGAACCCCAAATTGTTTATTATTAATATATATCCTTATCTAAGTCATTTTTCCGAACCTTATTTTTTTAGGAATAAAATAACAATTAATAATATAATATTTTATTTAAAAACTGTTTTGTGTCAATTTTGAAACCATTTGATATATGATTTTTGTGAAAGTCATAACAGAATTATATGTTCGAAACAAGTTTCTTAAATCAACAATAATATATCATAGTAACATATAAAATTATTTTAATTCAATAAAAGTCTTAAATTACATTTATTTTGGTATTTATAACATCAATTATGTCAATATTTCGTTAATAAGATAATTACTGCATCATATTTGTGTCATAAATAAATTAAATTATTTGATGTCTAAAAATTACAAATAAAATACCATTATTTATGAAATCTTTTTAGATTTCTAATTAATATTTACAATAGAATTTAACGTATGTATAACCCTATATTAAAAATGTTTTAGTAAATAAACTTTGATTTTAACTCTTTTAACTCTTCTTTGAATTAAATAATAATAAATGTCCTAATCTATTCCAAGTGGGCCTAAATGATAATATTTTACAATTAAGGTTGTTTTTGGTCGAGATAAACTTGTCCAATAGAATTAGGACATGTTTTATGGTAATATTAATATCATTTTTACCCTTAATTACCCTACTTACTTTTAACCGTGGTAAATAAAAGTAAAAAGTTACTATTCACCAAAAATTATTTTCATCTCATTGAACCACATTTTACTTACTGACATCAACCATGTCTCTAATATTTTTTAAATTCACTCACAGAAGCGGTAAAATTAAGTTTTATGAAAAATTCAGTTTTTTTAACTACCACTTAGTGGTTTCACTATTCATCAAAAATTGAAAGTTTTCAGAAAAAAACCAAAAATTAGGCCTAAGATATATTTGATATTATGAACTCAAAAATGATTTCTATTTTACCAAATTCAAAACATATCAGTTGCATTAATTAATTTAAAAATTAATTCCCATCGTCAAAACAAAAGGCGTGTTTTTAAGAGATAATAACTATCAAAAGATTGACACTTGTTTATAACTGGTTTAAATGTGAAATTACATCCAATGACCAACATTGTATTAAATTGTAAAAATATATTCTAAATATACTTTAAAACCACTCAAATTAATAATTTATCACTATTAATTATTTCGATTGAAAAAGTTGTTTTTAATTAAAATTTAGTAATTTTCCTTATTCATCAAAATATGAAAGTTATCCGAAAATCACCAAAATTTCACCCTAAGCTAATTTCGATATTCCAAATCCAAAAATGAAGTCCATTTTGAAAAATAGAATTTATAAAATTTCAAAAAGTGATTATTACTATTCATAACGGCTAGTTTTAATAATATTTTAATAGCATATCATTGTTTAGTGAAACTCGGTATTGCGTACTACACACGCTATCAAGGAAGGTCGAGATTGCGTGTAATGAAAGGCAAGTCAAGGATGCATGTTGTGAAAGCTCCTTTTGGTGTAGCGTACAACACAAGACATTAATGAAAATAATGTTTTTCATAAAATCTTGGGGTGTTACACTATTATCCATCCCTTTTGCACATAAATAAAGGGGTATTTAAGTGGTATTTCTTCATAAAATTAAATTTTAAATCACCCTCTCTCTTTACTTATATCCTTTTTTCTATTCTAACCTTTTTCTTTTCTGTTTTCTAGCCAGGGGAGTTATAGATTTTGAGTTGTGATTTCACCAATTCATAATTAAATTACCTCATAGGTTAATTATAATTCTTCACTTGGTTAAAATAATCTTATATTGATTTTTTTATTTTGTTTTCTCATATTTTTGATACTAGGTGGATGAGTGATGATTTATTTTAGGGATTTTATGGTTTTGAGATAAAATTAGAGGTTATTCATGTTAAATTGATTATGGATTTTTCTAGTTATAATATTGGATGATTTTTACAAACTATTTAACTCGGTTGTCTTTGGGTTTAATTATTCTTAAATTATAGTGATTATTTTATTAGATTCCTATGGTAATAGAATTTTACGTAATGAATGTTAGATGTTTTCTGATGATCATTGGACTATGTGAATATTTCTAATGATTATTCTAGTTGGTGTCAACCCTATTAGTGAATTATAAGGCAATTTGTTGTACATTATTTCCATCGATTTTCCAAGTTCCTAATAAAGTATATCATTATTTTGATATCTATGAGTGAATTATTTTCAAAAATATTCCCAAATAAAATGTTAAATGTTTTCATTGGGGATTTTATATGAACAAACATAATGGTTTTGTTACATACTTGTCATATTTGAATCCATGATTTCAAACCTTGTGAAACATTGGTTTTGGTAAAGAATATATTGATTATGCTAATGTTTTATTTGAATGCATCAATTGTAGCATGGTTCAAATAAATTTTTGTATTGGACATGTCCATTTGGGATGATTTATTCCTAGAGTATTTTTTTTAGGTATAAAACATATTTACTTATTCTAGTGTCATAATTCTCTAAAAATGAAAAGTGAATTTTTTTCTTTAATTGTGGATATGCCTTTATTTCCCAAGTATCATCCTTAAAATTTCATAAATTTACAAATGGTTTTAAGATCCATAATTTTATTATGGTTGTATTGTGTTTGTAGTGTATTATCTAACTTTATTTTGATTAAGTCTCACAAATATTCCCTCAACTTGTACTTGGGTAAAGAAATGTAGTAAAAATTTTGCTAAAAACTTATGTTATAATTTTTTAGAATTTATAGTATTAGTAAACTAAGTTTCTGAAAACATATTTTTTTATTTTATGACTATCCCGAACTAAAACTTTCTATTTTAGCCTTTATCAATCCCTTTAAAATAAAATCATTTCTTCTAATTTAACCTAATGAATTATATATCAACAAACAATACATAAACATTGTTATGTATTGAATTAACAATATAATAATGGTTAGTTAGATCAAGTTGGAAGGAATGATTTGGACTTAAAATTTCTTTGTTTCAACATATAACTTCATGTTTTATATACCTTAAACATATTTGTTTCCATAAAATTTTGAACACAGAATTGGTATTATATAAAAACTTGGTTTATAATTTGTTTCTTTTATAAACACTTTTAGGGATTATTTCATTCTTTTTTAATATATTTTTTTCAAATAAGTTTTATCAAGAATATATTTTTCTCCAATTAAAACCTTAGTTTTATATTCCATGATTATATTTAATTTAATAAAATAAAAGGCATGGGATTGGAATTTAAACTACATTTAGATACAAAATCATTAATTAAAATATTTTTTAGTGATGTGTCAAGTTCCTAAATTAGTATTTAAATAAAACCTATAATTAAGAAATTAATGGTTATAAATATCATAAAAAATACCAGAAATACAGTTTTTTGAACTAAAATTTAATTAGATAAATTAATCATTATGTATTCATACTATCATAGTAGATGTTTATGATTTTACTTATATTTTGAATATAATATTAATAGTGTTCCATGGATATTGCCTCAATTTTATTTTTTCTATTAGGTCTTAAATGTAGTCTTTGTTATACCTTTTATTTGTGTGGACACTATATGTATATATAAATATTAACTATGGAATATATTTTTAATTTTTTTATTTATCCTAGAATTATTATTATATTGTTTCATAAAGTTTTTTTATGTTTTGGATTGTGATGTATACATGTGCATGAATTATTATTTGATATATTTTTGATGTGTAAGTTATGATATAGGTCATTTTTATATAATTATTGAGCATTTTTTTATATTATGATGGAAAGATAAATGGAATGTTATGGGATCACAATGCCCTAAATTAGTATACACCTCACCCTAACCCAAAGGGATGAGATTTAATATTTCATTGACTTGGTATAAAAATTGATCATTCCTGAATGGGGTAGGTATTTTACCCTAACTTGGTCTCTTTATCTTCTTGAATAGGATGGGAACAAGGATTCTTAATTGAAGTCACCACATGATTTCTAGGCTTAAGATAAAAATAATTTATGTTTATTTATAGACCCTCCTAGTATAGATCGCTATCTATTATAGTTTTGGTTTATCAATAAGTTATTATTTTTCATTTTTATATTTCTCTGATTGTTTTATGAAAAACAAATTTTCTCTATGTGTATGTAAATATATATACATATTCATCTATACACCTATTTATTAATTGTGTGAGTTGAGATATTGTTGGTGGTTCCCTACTGATTACTTATTATCATAACCTTCATAGACATGCAATTCACTTACTTTATTTCATGTATGAATAGTTACATGTTTTGATGATGGATGTTGATGTATGTTTTGGGTGTGAATTTCATAGGATAAAATTTTGTATCTAATTTATTTTTAGAGATAATGGTATGTTAATTTGAGACATTTATTTCATATAACCTTATTATTTCTAGTTTTTATCACTTAGTCTATGTTTGGCCTTAGATATATCTATGGACATTTGTTTTATTGGCCAGTAATTTTTTTGGATCAAGTTTCATTTATATTGTGAGTTTGTATATTTGTATATTTTTTCTCTCATGTATCATCAGTGTAATTTTTTTTACAAATGATCAATAGTTTGAATGTTTTTTTAAGAATATTCTATATTTGAATGATTCATGTAATATTTTTGGTAAGATTTGGTCATGATTTATTTTTTCATTAAATGTAGGTGAATCATTCTCGAAAGGGAAACTAAGATTTTTTTCACTCATTTCTAGATCTTGGGAATTGAGGAACAATACTAGGTAAAGAGATATCTTAGATCAGGTACTATTATTGTATTTAAATCATGGCTATTACAACTCCGTTCTTTTATATTATATATTATATAATGTGGGTAGTTGTTGATATATTACATCATTAGATATGTATGGATAGTGTAGGTTTTAATTAGGCTAAATCCTTCCATGTGGTTTTCTATATTTTGGTGCTAGTCACCTAACCTTAGAATATTGTAGATGGGCTTGGGGTGGCATGCTAGGCCTAACTTATAGACTGGGTAGGGTATCAGAGGGTTGATACATGTAAATAATAAATAAATATTGTGTTATAAAAAAAATTCTTGGAATGATTTTTGGGTTGTGTTTGTTTCCAAGGGGGTTGAAAGAACATCCCAAAACAACGCATGAAGTCATGGGGAGCATATTGGATGATGGTTAGATGTGCAATGAAGGTATTATGATAGAGTTATGGAAAATTATAGTTTTGAGTAGGTTTTTAAAAATCTAGCTATGTCTAAAATTTAATGGTCATTTCAAATTATATAACGGTCTTTTAAAAATTTGTAAGGTTCATTTGAAGCTTGGCATGAAAATGGAAAATCAAATAGTTCTTAAGGGTCATTGGATCATTTCATAAGGGTACTATTCAGAACTATAAGGTTTTTTTTGAAAATAATTTAATGGTCATTTTCATATTTCATAATACTCATTTATGATCATGTCAGTGTCATTTGAAAATTCCCTAAGGGTCATTTTTGAACAAGTTAGGGCCATTTTAAAATTCTATAAGTGTCATTTCTTACCACATAAGGTTCTTTTTAAAATTATATAAGATTCATTATTGACCACATAAGAGTCATTTTTAGATTCTGTATGGGTCATTCTATGTCAAAGGGATAAATCATAAGGTTCATTAGAGATTCCATAAGGTTCATTACCTTATATCAGAAGGGTCATTCCCTTATTCATTTTTGGATAAGACTAGAATATTGGATTTTAGAATAATATTTTATTAAAGAAGCTGAATGATTTCTTAAGTTTTATTAGTTTCAAGAAAAACATGCTAGATCAAAGAATGAATATTTTACTATTATTATATGATTTAAATTTTAATTTGGTGTTGATTTGGTGGATTTTTTTACCAAACCACATTCAATGAAGGGTGAAGTCACATTTATATGTTGAAAAAAATGAGTTTTTTGAATTATAAATATGTGATTTGACTGAAGATCGCAGGGTTTATTATTTTCAAAATATTATGGTATTTGGTTGGAAATGAATGGTAGAGAAATTAGTGATGCTGAATTTTGAGTTTCCCTATTCAAATATTGATATTTTTCTCACATTAATATTTAGTGAAGAAAATATTTTAAAATATAAATAAAAAATAGGTGATTATGGAGAAAACTTTCAAACATGAAAGGGAGATATCTTTTAAGGTGAAAGAACTTAAAATAAGTGACATAATTTTAAGATCATTCATTTAAGTATTGAAGGAGAAAATTTTAAATAACATACTAAAAAGATAGATATGAATTCTTGGATAATCACTGAATAGTCATTGATAAAGAAAAAGGTGTTACAAGAGGTAACCCATCATAATTTCTTGAAAGTTTTGTTGATTGTTGCACCATCCCTGGTGTAATTTCTATTTTAGGTTCACACAAGTTTAATAAATTTACTAGAGGATTAGTGAGTTTCAACTTGTAAAGAGAACAATGAGTTCTTTAATTATTTGGTGATGTTTTTAAACTTGGATGGTTAGAGTTGATACTACATATTATAAAAGAAAATTAGTGATATTAGTGTTTTTGGTGTATTGGAACTTCATCTTTGCATGTTCCTTAGATTAACCCGGTTTGGATGAACCAAGTAAAAAAATTCTATGTATCTATTCTATTATTTTATTACTTCATATAAATCATGATAAAGAGTTATGTTTTATTATTAAAAGTGGGTCAAGAAAATTAAAAATAGTTATTTGAAGAATTTATAATACCATGATTCACCCCCTATCAGGGTATTCACCTTGTTTGGGACCAACTAGTAGTATTAGATCTAAAGGTTCATAATGTTGTTTTTATCTTTTTGAATTACAATGGTATTTATTGTTAACTTTAAGGGACATATGATATTTGATGGAAACAATTTCAAATTGTAGAATAATCATATGTAATATGAATTATGATCATTTGGAATAGATTTCTACATAAATGTAATAATGGGACTTTGGCTAGAATGAAAAACATAGAATTATCAAAGAAAAACTTAAGTTATCTTGATGCATATGCTAAATAAGTAAATAAATTGCAATGATTATTATAAAAATACATATAAATGAAGGTTATTTCATATAAATCCTCTTATTATTTTTGTGAAAAACATCTCAATATTTTTTATGTTAATCTTATGGTACATGAAGTTATGTTTTGTGTGATATAAAAAACATATGAAGACATAATAATGAACTTGAATGTGACTATTGATGTATTCTTTGATTGGGTGAACATCATCAAGGATGAAAATCATGGACTTAGGGAAAATATTGATGATATCAAAATCATAAAAAATATCCTGATAATACTACCACAAAATTTCAACCCAAAGGTCTTATTACTCAAAGATAAATACCCAAAGTAAGTGACTCCAGATAGTCATTACAACAATATCATGAAATATGCAATGATTAAAAATGACAATTAGTCTACGATAATGGAAAACTCTTTGAAATTTTCAATAAATAAATAAAATTACACATAGTGGAGGATGATTCCTAGGATAAGGGTGCTGATGAGGTGATGTAATTTCTTTCATCAAATATCAAAATAGGAAAACAAAAATTCAAAGTAAAACTTCCAATTTATTAATTTTAGTGTGGGGAATTTAGGCATCTCAGTATATTATGTCCATTTAAATTAAAAGATGATGATGAATAGGTAGAATCCAAGAAGAAACCATTTAAGGGTGAGAAACTAAATAAAACTCCATGGTATAAATTCTATAAAAATAATACCATTATTTCTTTAGAAGATGTTAACTTGGAAGAAATAGATGTGGAATAAGTTAAGGACTGAAAATACCTCAGTGGGGAAGTTATGGTGCATATTATAGATAGAAAAAATGTTGAGAACAATGCTGATGGAGGTACTAAAGTTGGAGAAAGAGTTTAACTCTAGGATGAATTAGAGTATTTTTTTGAAGAACATAAAATTTAGAGGGAAAATAAAATAATTCAATTAGAGTGGTGTTTGACTCCAAAATTTCTATATAGAAATAATATGAAAATAAATATGTGTTAAAAGTTGAAATTGAATAGCTTAAATCTTGAATTAAAAATATCTTAGAAAATGTGATTAAGATTAATCTCATAATTGATGAATAAGCCCAGTTTATTAATAGTCTTTTTGTTTCAATAAAATATCATGTCCAAATAATTTAGTAACTCAAAATAGAATTCACGGAGACGAAAAAAACTTATGATTAAGTGATAAATCTAAATATTGGAATATAATCATGAAATTTGAGTGTACAGGATATGAAAGAAGTTTAGTATATGCATAAGGAGTTGAAAAAATAATTATTTCCTTTCTCATAAGTGATGGGTTTTAAAGATAATGTAAAATATATTGAGAGACCCGTTTATAATAAAAAAAATTATTTGCAGTTGATGAAAAACCACAATTACCCACTCACTGAAAGAAGTTTATTTTAAATGACTCACATCAAACTCAAAATGATATAGTTTGAAGAGTTAAGAAATAAAATAATTTACCATATATCTAGTGTTGTTGTTGTGGAAATATGGGTAACACAAAATATATGTGTTTTATAGAGAAAAGAAACTTTATATATCAAGAGAAACAAAAACAGATGAGCATAATTTCTTATACATGGTATGGGTTTAATGATTATTTCTTTTATTGTGGTGGTTATGGACACACCGATATGAATTTTTCATAAAAGTTATAAAGGAATATTCTAAAGGATACCAAAGAAGGAGATAACAATAGTCAAAATAATCATTAAGATTATTAGAAACAAATAATAAAATTGGTGCCTTTCAAGGTAAATATGATTTGATAGAGCGGAATGTGTAAAAATATTATTTTCCACCAAAGGAAGTGAAGAATAAAATATAGGATAATAAATGGAATTCTATTAAGACCAAAATAATTGAAATTTATTTAAGAGACACATATCAAGATATAATATAGATTTTGGGAAGAAATTGTACTTATAAAATTACATGGAATAGTGACCTTGTCATTAGAATATGATACGACAAATATGATATTATTCACTTTGGAATTAATGAAGGGATTAAAATTATTATCTTGGAAAAATCCAAAATAAGAGGAAAATACACGAGGTGCACAAGTTTCTTTTTGGATGAAGGCCTAAGTTACAAATTACTAAGTGTAAGTCAATTATGTCACTCATGGCATGAAATTAATTTCAAAAGGAAGGATAAAATTTTAAAAGGAATACATGAATTGATTATTTTTCAAGGGAAACACATAAAGGGAAACTTTTAGATATTTTATAGAGAGGAATAAAAGTGTTTCTTATAGAATGAAAAAAATAATGAGTTGTGGAATAAATGACTTATCCTCTTAAATCAAAAGTCTTGATAAAACATGGTAAAAAATTAAGGATCACAAGACATCATTAAAATTTCAAATGATGACACTCACATGCGTAACACTTTTCAAAAGGGGAAATAATTTGGAAGTCCTAAAATAAAAGTGATATGAAGTTTAAAAAATTACTAGAGTTGGTTCATGATGTTTTGTGTATGACTATTACACCGAAATCCATGGATTTATAGAGATACTATATTCTATTTATCGATAATTACGAAATTATGGCTTAGATTATGGTTATATCAAATAAGTAAAAATTCTTCAAGTGAATTATGTGATATTAGATATTGGTTAAGAAAATTGTTGGGATAAAAATTCAAATGATATGGTCTAATAATGGTAATATATCCACTAATAATCAAGTGGAGTAATATATAAAAAATCATCAGACATTGAACCAAGTTTTAGTGGTGAAGAATCATCAACAAAATGGTGTAATTTAGAGGAGGAACTAGATTGTTAATAATTTTGCCCAAATAATTTTACATGAGAAATGTCTACCTGAGAAATGATGGAAAGAAGTAGTTCTTATATTAGTGTATATTTCCAATAAGGATTTTCTATGTATAAATAAATATAATACACCATAAGATATATGGTATTTTAAGAAGCCTATACTTTAGTAATTTTATATTTTTTGGAAGTAAATTATTTATCCTTAATAAATATAAGAACCAGAAGTTTTAATCTCATAAAGATTCAAGTAGTTTCTTTGGATATTAATTAAAAATAAAGGTTTATAATTTCTATAACAAATGGATTGGGAAAATTGTTTAAAATAAGGGTGTAAAGGTTATTGAAAACAAGAATATTTTTCAAACTATTGAGTAGTTTTTATAATAAAATAGTGATTAAATTATAGAGGATGATGATGATGGAGTGAGAAACCTAGTGGGAGAACATGAGGATGTATAGGAAATATAATAGGACACTGAAATTGAGGAAAATATAGTAGTTTCAATAGCTTTAAGTAGAAAAATATTTAGCGATAAAATGAGTGACTGGAACATTTTTTGTGACCAGACATCTTCAGTGTAAACATATATAATAAAGACTCAATAATAACCCTCTTTTATCTCTCAATCCAGAAAAAACATTTTTGAATATGTTTTTAAGGATATCAACTGGGTCAAGGAAACTCATTATGAACTTGACCAAATTAAAGAGAATAAATTGTGGGAAATTTTTCTAAGATTAGAAGATGAAAATTCCATCAGTACCAAGTGGGTGTTATGAGATAAAATTAATGAATATGATAAGGTGATTCAAATAAATCATGAATAGTGTGCAATAGATATTCCCTAATTTAAGTTATTGATGTTGTTGAGAATTTTTACCCACTTTTCTAGTTATAAAAAATTCAAATTTTCTTGGTAATTTTGGTAAAAAAGGATATCAAGATGTACCAAATAGATGTCAAATTGTCATTTTTAATGGATTCCTTGAGAATGAATTATAAATTGAGAAAACAGATTCCATTATTATAGATGAATATGAAAGAAAATTCTATCAGTTGAATTAGGTTTTATATGGTATGAATCCATATCTAAGAGATTGGTATTCTATAATTGATCAATACCTATGATTTTTTTGATTCAAATGAGAAGTAGTTGATAAAAACCTCTAAATTAAGAAGGAAGAAGATCAAAGTATGTTGATGCTCATTTGTGTAGATGTCATAGTTTATAGAGGATCATAAAACACATAATGAAATCTGTTTTTAGAATATATGAGGTGTGTATATGAGATGTCAATGATTGGTGAGTACACCTTTTTTACTTTGATTACAAGTGACTCAAGTAAGGATTGGTACATTTATTTCCCAAAAAAAATATAATAAATAACCACTAAATATATTTAGAATATAAGGTTCTAAGATAAAGAAAACTCTGATTGATACATAGATGAAATTATTGGGAGATGATGGTGGTAAGGAGGACTATATCATAGAGTATAGATAGATTATTTGAAGCCTCTGGTTCTTGATAGAAAAATGACCTGATACTATGTTTGTCAAATGTTAAGCCACACAGTACCAAATCTCTCCCAAGGAAATCCACATGCTAGTGGTGAATATGATACTTTAATACATCAATAATATAGTTTATTCTACTCTATTTTATCAAAGAACATCATGAAAATAGTTTTTGGGATATACATATATGATTTAGGTTTGTTTTGATGATGATCGTAGTGCTTTCTATCATGAATGTTCATACATTTTTTGGATAATTTAGATTAAAGACTACATTTGACATATCATTATGGAGGTTGAATACATTATTAACAATAAATAAAATACTCAATTATTATGGATGAAAACACAGTATGAGGATATTGGATTAGATGATAAATCTTCTATTTCTACCATGGGTGATATCTAGAGTGTAGAAATATTATTTAATCAAGGAGAATGGTGAGAAAGGGTGAGTGAAGTTGGATTATGTGTCAACACAAAAATGAAGATGTAGATATCATGAAAAATGAACTACCCAAAATTGATTTTGAAAGGAATCTGTTGGATTTTTGAGTGAAAATGGAACCCTATAACTAGATGGGTTAGACAATATACCCCAACAACCCATGTGATTTGGTATTTATAACAAGTTGTGGTAACTCACTTGAATTAATGTTATGGATTTCTAACTCTCTTTTGTGATATTTCAATGAAGTGATCATTGGTTTTGTTAGTAAAAGGGAAGAAATAGTCCACAAATGACTTGGGAGAAGTTTTCCATAGTTTTCCATGTTTTGAAATAAAGTGGGAATAGATTTTTCATTCATATTGAAAAAGTGAGATAAATCACAGGCTAGTATTCCAAAGGGGTGGAGATTATTTAACTGATGAATCATAGAGATCGTCTTTCAGTAGGTGTTTAAGAGAATAAAGAACAAAGAAGTGTTTTAAGGGATATCACTTTATTTAACTATTGTATCTTAAGAAAAAATTGACTCATGTGGTCTTAGAGATGATGTTTAGTGAATAATTTCTTCACTGTCATAAGGTAAGAGGTTCTAAATTTATTTTTGATCAATTTTAGTAATATTTTTATTGTTTAAATAAAGTTATGGTAAATATATTTGTAAATTTTCAATAAACCCAAATCGGGGATATTGTTAGAAAAAATCACCTTGGAATGATTTTTGGGATGTTTTTTTTGAAAAGGGAGTTGAAGGAACTTTCATAATAGATCATGAAGTCATGAAGAGCACATTTCATGAAGGATGTAGATGCATTGTAATTATTCTAGTAGATTTTGGGACAATTATTATTTTTAGAAGTTTTGCAACTTAGGAAACCATGAGAGATGACAGGTGAATCAAGTTGTAATATTTTTCTGATGTTATAGGGATATTTTCTACATGTTGTTTGGAACCTATTAAAATAGTTTGAGTTATATATACATTCAAAAAAAAGAAGAAATTTATACATGACATAATGATTTTACATGGTTTACCACTAAAGTCCTGTCAAAGTAGCATACACATGAAATTATACAAATGTACTAAAATACACTAATCATCACAAGTTATGTGAATATAATATACCATCCAAGATTACTCCATTCAAGGCTCACTATATTTAAAATTTGGTTTAGATATAAACACTTTCTCCATTGGATAACTTTCTCTAACTCATCCTATATGAACTACTTTGGATGGAATTCATCTCAGTTTATCGACGTGTAGGTCATTTCCAAATCTTCATGAATGTGTTTGTTGATTTACATAAAAAATAGAAGATAATGAGGCTTTAATGTTATTTAAAATTTAAAGAACATCTGTTCTAGATACTTCATTCAAATACTACCTTTCACCCAGGTAACTTCACTCATAGTTCATTGAGTAAAGTTTTCTCTAGTACCTTTAATCAAGTCCCTTTGTATAAGATTCTTCACCTATGTGTGATTAATCAAGTGTTATTTTCATAAATCCATTCACTAAGGCATATTTTCTAAATTAGGGTTTCCATAATACCTTCATTATACCTTATTTATGAATCTATCTTCATAAAAAAACATTCACTCAACCTTGTTCTCTAAAATTCCTTCACATAACATCGTTTACTCATGTAAGATTTCTTAATTATTAGTTGTGGAATAATCCTCGCATAACTATATTCACGCATATAATTTTTTCAAGAATATTTCTGAAAAGTGACTTCACTTGGGTGAATGTTTTGTGAAAATAGATCCTATAATCCCTCTCTAAACCATAATTAGTTCTTAATGAAGGAGGTAATATATTAATTATAGGAAAAACCAATACTTTGTGTAACCTAGTGTGATTCTACTTCTACATCATGTCATTCATGTAGCTCAACTTACATGATGCATGAATATAATAAATCTATTAAATTATGTACAACTAACTAGAATTCAACTGCTTGAATAGTGTGAATTCTGGCCATCACATAACCCCTAACTATCATAATGCCTAAATAGTTTATAATGCTTTGACTAGTGTGAAATTTCTTCCGCTAGTATAAAAAACCACCTTTTCATAAAAAATAACTCAAAATGTACCCTAATAAAATAGTTTCTTATAATTATTGTAAATAATATTCAATTTTCTTTAAAATACTAGAAAAACTTGGAAAATTATTGACAACAAACAAAACATATCCTATCTAATGAAGCGACCTGAATTATTGTAAAAAACTAGAAACCAAAACATTCATCCACATACCCATAGGGAATTCCCAATCCCCAAGGGCTGGATACTAGCACCCAGACATAAAAAAACCATGGGGAACAATTTATCCAAACCTAAAACAAGATATGTGGAATATATATACACAAAAGAAATAAACAGTGGAAGGAAACTAAAATAGATATATTCCGAAACAAAATCAAATGATGATAAAACTAAAAAAACTGGAACAAAACCAATATACAGGTCAAAAAAAGCAAAAAAGAAAACAAAAAACAAGAAACAAATATTCTACATAATAATTTGTTAAACAACCCACTATATCACCACCATCTACCCATACCTTGATGATATAAACCTCACCACTTCCCTAAGAAACCTTTCCTTTTCCTACACCAAAATACAATACAAGTTCTATACATCATGGAAGGGGTGTGTAGGGTGTGAGATAAACAATCTCAGTAGGGTCCCACTCATGTTTTCCATATCATGTATTTGTTCAATTATCAAGATATTCTCAATTAAAAAAAATATAGAATGAAAATAAATAAAGTAGTATATATCAAAATAATGGTAAACCATTTTTACCATTTCCCAAAGTTCTAAAATAATATAGATAAGACCATTTCAAAAAATAAATTTCCCTCAACATTTATCAAATAGGTATATAAAATCCAAAATAGTACAAGAAAAAAATACAACAGTAAAATGTACCAAGGATAACTCATGGTTAGGTTAGGTAGGTCACCCATACATCAATCATGATAAGTGCACTATAAATTCTTTAGAAACCATGCATCAAGGTATAGAGAATATAATAATACCCTAGAAAGTGAACCATACTAAAATGTCAAGTGAATTCCTAGATCCAAATTCATCTTGATATAAGAACATAAGGAAACCCTAGAAATTAGACCCCCCATATGAAAAAAATACAAACCCAACAACCAAAACATATACCTAAGGACCCATAAATATCATATGTTATATTTCAAATCATTTCTAAAGGGATTATACATTTCAAAAAATAATTTAAAACACTTTTATCCCATAAAAACATACTTTTAAAACCCATTTTTCAATCCATTTCACAATGATTTAAAAATCTTAATTCTTTAATGAAAATGAGTGTAAAACAATATTTTCTCAAAAAAATAAATTTACAAAGACACAAATAAATAATTCATTATCATTTAAATACTTTAAAAAATAATTTAATAAAATAATATAAATCAATGCTTCAGATAACATAGGCTAGTGACAGAACCACCAAACACAAACTTGGGTCTCACACTAACCATAGTGGGATCAACCAACATTGAAATGAACACAGAGACAAAAAAGGATGCCCTAACATTGATTATCATATATTAGAATCAATTATATAAACAAAATGGTAATTTGAGAGGACATATCAACACATACAATAAATAACATGCACGCTGCACCACAAACAACATGAGGTCCGACCTTTAGAAGATAAGAGAATAACGGATCTAGAAGTAAAAAAGGAGAACATTATCATCACATGATCTCAGATTCACAACCAAAACCAATAATTTTTCAAAATACCCATGATAAATAAACACAATGTGAATAACATAAATTAATACTGAATAAGGAGAAAAGAAACCAATATAGAGATCAAACACTGAATAGAGGAACCTTGAAGAATGGAGATCACCCAAATGTTCTTGGAAGAGACTAGGGTTTGTGGGATATGGATGCACAATGAAAGAAAAAATAAGTCACTCAATTAAAAAAATAAAACCCACTTGGAATTATGGGTTTAAAATATAAATCATAGATTTTTAGTGTAAACATTCCATATTACATATCTGCTGAAAAATATGTCACTTTGGATTAAATTTATCATGAGTGACATATTTATGATTTAGAAATAGGAATTACGATTTAAAGAAGTTTTAAATATTGAACCTTTATTTTATGGATTGTTACCCTATGGTTGATTTATTCTATAAATACAACATCTATGATGTCAAAGGGTCCTATAGGAAGTTCCAAGAAAATACCCCTAAAGAAAACTCCAAAACAATTTACCCACCCTCTGAACCTGATAAATAAACTTTTAAACATGAAAAATAAATTTTTTTATCCAAAATATTATAATCTACCCACCATAGTACATTCCATCACCAAGAATTCATGTGGAGGAAGGGTGTTATGGAAATAGGTAATCCCACTACTCCCTCACTAACGATTCTTACTCCCATGTCTTGTGAGAGTTTGGTCAGTGTCACCATAACACTATGAACAATGGGATATATTTTCCATATAAGAATTTCACCTAAGAATCAATGGTCTCAAATAGTTTCTATATAATATAAACATATGTCTCTATCTCAATCTCCTCCAAACTCAAAACATGAGAGGGATATTGATGGTATTTCTTAAGCCTAAATATATAGAAATCATCATGGATAACTATCAACTAAGATGAAAATGATAAGAATTAAGAAACCTTCCCAAGTTTCTCAATGAAATAAAATGGTCCAACCCTATCACAGATCCAAATTTCTCTATTTTTTTAAGATGATGGTGAGTTTACTGAGGATAAAATTTCAATAAATACTAGACACCAATGGAAAACATCAAAGGATGATATCAGTGATCCACATATAATTTCTTCTGAATCTGAGCTATAACTAGATGTCAATGTATATCCTGAATCCCCACCGATGTCTCCTAAATGAGACTTGGTCCCTCAAGAGGGGCCTCTCCCACCTCTCTCTAATAAATAGGTAACTTGTATATGTGAACATATAAAGCCTTAAAGGGTACCATTATGATCGAAAAGTTGAAACTTTTGTTATATAGTTAATTGACCAGTCCTAGATGGACATCTCATGATCCTTAGAAATCAAAGACACAGACCTAGATCATATCCTCTAGAATCTAAATATCATTCTCGTTTTGACCATCCTTTAGGAGATGGTAAGTTTTAATCTACTCTAACTAAGTCCCCATGAACTCTTAGATAATTTTCTTGAATCTATAATTAAATATGGCATCCCTATATGAGATAATAGAAGATAGAACCCCATGAAACCTCACATTCTTTTTCATATACAACTTACCTAGATCTTCAACTTTAGTGGTGTACCTGATTGGAATGAAATGATAATATTTCATAAACTAGTCAACCATGACCCAAATATCATTCTTACCTTGGGGATTATATATAAAAACAATAAAAAAAGTCTATATACACCTTATTCTATTTCAATACTAGCACTGGAAGAGGATGGAGCATACCAGAAGGCCTCATGTGATCTACCTTTATCTACTGGTAGGTGTAACAATAGGAAACATAATTTGGAATTTCGTAATTCATAACTTTTCCATATAAATACCATATCATATAGAATCCTACCTTTTATTACATAAATTTTCATTAAATTGTACAAAAAAATTATTTTTTAAATTTTAGTTTTTTGGAAATAAGGTACATAATACGTTAATTTTTTTTAAAACATGAAAGGATTCTTCATTAGTTAATCCTAAGTAAAATTAATGCATCTCATAACCTAGGGAAATACATAAAAGGAATGGGTGAGTATAAGTCTTATTAAGGGAAATTAAGGGAAATATTTTAAGAGTGATCTTGAGGAATATCAATAAGAACATGATAAATATCATTATGGCATGAGGATGTGAACATGAGGCAGATCATAATAAAAAGGAAATTGATCACAACAAGACAATGTGGCTATAAAATTTAAATGATACATTCATAATCATGTGACTAAGTTTTTCCACCTAAGTGTTATACAAATTTCCAAGTTTATTGACCAAGGTATCATAAATGGTGTCTTCTTTAGAGATTAAATTATTTACCCACTGCATTAGAGTTCTTTCAGGGTTCACCCATCATATGTGTTAATTAATGTGATCTATATAGATCATAATTAAACATTTCATATATAACTCATGGAAAATAAAATAAATGGGTTTCATATTGAAAAAAATATGTTTTTTAAAAAGTTCTTAAAGACAAGATCATTATGTAATTTGTATCCCATGAAAAGGGAATGTGGGTTTGGGTTTCATGTGTTGAGTAAATAAGGTTTTGTTATGAATTTTCCATTCCTTATTGTTTGGGGAGATTGTTGAGTCAATAAGGTTTATTTATGACTTTACCAATCCTTATGTTTTGAAAATCACAAACACCTTGTCTCAAGGAAAATTTCATTTTACCTAGTGTTTTACTTTAAAAAAGAAAATTTTCCCTCCACAAAAAAATTTATCCTTACTATGTTTTTCATTGTTAATTATCTTGACTTTGTGTAAAATTCAGTTTCATATCTAAAACCTCAGAATCATATAATACTTAGATAAAGAGAATTCTGTTTTCAGGATCCAAATTTTGAATTTGAGTTCTCTAAATTTAGACTCCGAACTCTTCTGAGTTCTGACTATGAGTTCTCTGGATCCAGACTCTGAATTATTCTGAGTTCTGACTCCGAGTTCTCTAAATTCAGACTCCGAACTTTGTAATTTTAAATTCTTAATTCTAATGAATTCAGACTCTAAAAATTGTAAATTCTGACTCCGAATTATAATAAATTTAGACTCCGAACTTTGTAAGTTCATACTCCGAATTCTCATGAACTCTGACTCTGAACTTTGTAAATTCTGACTTATAATTCAAATGAATTCAGACTCTGAACTTTGTAAGTACTGACTCTGAATTCTCATGAATTCTTACTTTGAACTTTGTAAGTTCTGACTCCGAATTCTCATTAACTCTGACTATGAACTTTGTAAGTTCATATTACGAATTCTTGTGAATCTAGATTCCTAATTTCCTTAAAATTCAAACTATGTAATTCTATAGAGTTCAGGATCTAAATTCCTTAGAAAATAGAATCTGAATATCTTTATATTATAGACACTAAATGTGTTTTTGGTTAGACTCCGAACATTTATTTTCTTACATTCAAAATATTTGATTTTGGTTATGTAACCACATTTTTTATTAAACTTTTTTTTGTTATAAAATGATGTCATGCATTTAGTTACTAACTAACCATTGTGTGAGTGACACGTGTATAGGTCCCTCTAAAATTCAAGGACAAATATGACAATCGGAGGAGGGAGCTGACTATTAGAGATGTGCCTATAAATAGAAGCTCACATGAGAGAGATCAAAACTGTTCTATGAATCTACAGATTACATGATATTGAAGTGATTTCTTGAGAGAGACTCTCATGATTAGTGCGTACTGAACGCCTTGTTCAAATTTTCTTCATACGACTCTGAATGTTGCTGATTATATTTGAGGACTTTCGGGGATAGGAAGATAGAGGTTCCAACTACCTTGAAGTTGAGGGATTCCTTACTGAGGAAGACAGAGGTGCCAACTACCTTGATGTTGAGATCTTAAGGGGATATAAAGACAAACTCTGATATTTGTATCGAGGGCCTACCCTGGTGTGGGTAAGATAGACTTTTTTGAAAGTATAAATCAAGGGACCTTTATCCAAGGTTGTTGGATACCCTTCCCTTTGGGTTAAAAGATTTATTAATTGCTACTTGGTTTGTTTCTAGTTTTCCGCTGCATTTTGATTGTTGAGGAAAGTATAACTATCTTATACTTTCTTATTCTTGTATACTCTGATTTAGTAAGATTCTATATGCTTTAAGGTAGAATATTTATCTTTGTAAACTTTCATTAAGTTTTATTTTCTGGAACTATCTTTTTCGGAATCACTTTCTTTGAATAATATTTCCGGAAACTTGCAAGTGTGTAGAACTAGAGGTTTTGTGAATTTTTCCTTGCTTATCTTTGTTAAACATTACCATCCTTAAAAGTTCCAAAGGAATTTTTAAAAGTGTACAATTCAACCCCCTCTTGTATATCGAGCATCATACGATACTACAATTAGTATCTTCATTCATTATTTTGATCCAACAATTGGTATCATAGGAGGTCTCTGAAATACTTATATTCCAATTTAAGTTTTCCTTGCTCAATTTTTCATTGTTATGGTTTTTCCTTGCTGAGGTATATTTGCCTTGTTTACTTAACCTTACTACTAACAAGTTTGTGTGGAGACAATGTTCTTTAAGATGACAGGAATCAATGTTGGTTCCATTGACAACCTAAATCCAACTAGACCACCTATTTTTGATGGAAATGATTACGAATATTGGAGAGATCACATGAAGACATTTATTATCAATACTAGAGTGGACAATTTTTCCAAGCTTTCTGGAGGTTATAAAATTCATGACAAGGAAGTTAGTACTTTCAAAAATCAAGAAAATCATGAATATTAACAGAATTATATGGTATGCAATACATTTCTTTGTTCCATGACTAGAAATATATATAGACAAATTTCATCTTCTGAAGTAGCAAATTGTATTTGGAAGAAACTTTAAATTACACACTTTGTAATTTCAAATGTCATTAAAACTAGAAGATCCATACTCAGAGCTGAATATCATGGTTTTTTCTTTCCTTATGGAGAACCCATATGCACGGTGCAACAGAGATTTATGACTATCATTAATAGTTTAAAATCTATGGATGAGAAATAATTATATGATGAAGCTCTTGTGGACAAGATCATAGAAATCATTACCAATGAGTGGGAATCCAAGAGGACTAATATTTATGAGAATAGAAAGGTTACCCAAATTACTCTTGATGAACTTTTTGGAAAACTTCTTCAACACAAGAGTAGAATGAAGAGAGATGCTGATAATGTAAATAAGAAGAATGGGAATGGCAGTGTTGCTTTTACTAAAACATCAAATCATATGAAAGCCAAGACTCCTGAGAGAGTTACAAGATCCAAATATAAGAAGGTTGTTATACAATCCAAATCTAGTGGAAGTGAGTCTTCATAAAATGAACTATCCATTCTTGCTCGAAGGATGAACAAGATAATTGGACAGAAGAAATTTTAATCCTAATATAAGAAGAAAGAAAGGAATGATAAGAAAGAGTTAGAAGTTACATGTTATGAATGCAAGAGAGCTAAAAATATAAGACCTTATTGTCCTATTATTAATAGAAAATAAAGAAAGGAAAAGCATTCTAAGAGAAACAGAAAGAAGTACTACAAAGATAAAGCTAATAATGTTCTGAAAGATAATGACACCTGGAGTGCTAGTGGTGGTGACTCTTCAGATGAATCATCAGATTATGAATCTTCTGGATATAAGAATATTGGTTTACTAGAAAGACTACTGATAGAGCACTGTTGTGGGTGCCCTCAAATTATTAGTGAGATTTTGGGGTACTTAGGTGCAGCAGAGTGGCTGACCAAGGTTGTCTCTCAAAGGAGGAAGTGAATTTAACAACTTATTAAAGGTATTATAAAAATAAAATATAATAGAATTAAAACACTAGTTTAAAGTATGGGGGTTGTTTATAGTTTATAAATCTAGAAGAATTTTTCTGGAATAAGATTGTATTTTTTTTGTTTTTAGTTTTGAAATGAAGTTTGATTAAAATGAAACAAGAAAAAGATGTTTTATTTAGAAAATATTTTAAAAGGTGCAATCGATCTAACTCTACCTATTCACTTTATTATTAATCATTATCATTTCAATTAACATTCACTTAATTATGATCCCTTAATTTGTTAAATCCCAAACCCTACGAGAATTAACTTTACCACGAAGATGATGTGAATTTAACCCTAGGCTAACTTCGGAACATGCAATCACAGCACCCCACTTTGATTGATGTTCTAAGATTAGATTATGGTCAGTGGTAAATTAATGCACATATACATTCTGAAAATGAGGATGAATTGTGTTTAGTTATTATATTTAAACTCTACAAATTTATCCTGTATGGTCTTGTATTACAGATTAATATCGCGCTCTCACAATTTACACAAAATCCTGACCTCGTGTGTTTTTGTGTTAATTGTTCAATTTCTTTCTTAGTTTCTTAAAATTTAAAAACACAATTCATGGATCATATTATGTGAATTACATTATCTCAATGATTCAAAATAATTAAATTAAGAGGTTAGAAGATAGATCGATTACTAAAAGACTACTCTTCCATGGGTGGCGTAATCATCGTAGAAGCGTTTTTCATGTGCAAAAGTTTATAATGGGCATAACCCAATAATTCTTCTACTCAAGAATTCCAAACCAATTAAGAAGATTAATAGAATAATAAATTTAAACAAAACAGAAGAAAAGAGAAGAAATAAAAGAATAACAAAGAAGTTTATTACAAAAGCAAAATCATTACAACATGAAGGAGAAGAAGAAGGCTTCGTCGAAGGGATCCTTGCTTCAAGAGCTACCCTTATTTAAATGGTTGGAGAATTGGAGTGGATACACTTCTACTATGCCCTAAACTTAAAAATTCACATACCAACCCATCAAAATGAGAAAAACACCAATTTATAAAGGGGATGGGAGGAGAGGTTACAAGTGGTTTCAAGTGTGAATGTTGAAATTTGGACAAATATTTTATTCCAACTTGCACTACCCATTTGACCACAAAACGCGTGAATTGGCTGGACTTCAAGAAGGATAAGATGTTAGGATATGGGTCCTATATCGCCTCTAAAACTTTGGGCTTAATCCAGGCCTATATGTAAGAGTTATGGCCGAAATACTGAAGCTTCTCCATTCTGGCGAGTCCATCCCAACTTTGACTTCATGGCCCATTTTCAACAACCAAATGAACTCGTTAGCTCTAGTGTCCTGAATAAAAGTTGTATATAATTAAGTTTGGAAAACTGTTACAAAATTTCCAATTCAAATAATAAATATAAAATTATTTATCTTTGAAATACTACAGTGAATTATAAAAGGTAAAACTGTAATTTTCATCAAATATTCAAATGAATGATCTAATCCCAAATACATTATAATTAAACATATTTAACATAATGTGAGGAAATTATATCATTTATTATCAATAAAATATTCAATAAAATAGTGTTTTATCAACTCCCCTGCACTTACCCTTTTTCACTCCGGAGAAAAACCTCATATCAAGGAAACATCAATATCAAATCAAAACCAATTTTAAAACACATATCCTTAAGAGTAAACAATTACAAACCAAGAAACAAAATATATCATGGCTCATAAAGAAAACATTATTTCAAGTTCTTCATTTATATAATTCAATATATTTCCACTTCATTTATCCTCCCATGCACAAAACACTTACCTCGCTTGAATTTTCTCTCATCACACAAATATCATTTTTTTTGCAATGTCTTTCTCATACAAACTCATACAAGGGTCACCATAGGCTTGATAGATTACTACATCTCTACCCGATGTGAGTCAAGGACATATGTTTATCATGAGTACTTTTAAGGGTTATTCTGTGGCTTTAGGTTGGTAGGATTTAGATGTGAAATATTTTGCGGCTGAATGAGGAGGGCTTGACTCTTTTTGAAGCAAAATTGCATTAATATAATTTTCACTTAAATATGGTCTTCTCCTCAATCCCCATAGTATCAATTCAGATCCATCATCATGAAAAGTCATGAAAGGTTTACACCATTCATTATTTTAGCATAAAAAATTTCAATCTTATCAAACATGATTTTCTTGAATGCTCTAGATGGGCATAGCTTTCCACCTCAATTAGAACCTCCAAAAAAGGCACAACTTCACTTGTCATGAAAGCTCTAGAAAAGGCACAACTTTAAATATAATGACTTTTTTCAGTAGAAAACACATCTCTTAAGAATTTAATTTTCCACCCAATGTATCACAGAATGTGGTGGCACAACACAAGATAGATTCCCCCACACTTAAGATCAACTAGATTATGCAATTTCACTTCAAGAGTTGGTTGGATAGGGAAAATTATCTTGTAATGCGGCTATCCTAACAGGATGTGCATGGATCTTAAGGTCTAAAAGGATTAAATATTCAAGGTAGGACATTATAAAAAAGGATTCTTTGAAATAGGGGCTTTAATACCAAACAAATTCCTCAATCATTTAAACATAAGTACCTCAAACCCTCAAGTTTTGACAGAAATATATCAAATTCTGGTTAAATCAAGTATGGTTTGGTTCTCACAAGAAGCGAGGTGAATGTAAAGAATATGAAAATAATGGTTTAGAAGCCTCACAGGAAAATGATTTCAAATATAAAGACAGTGAGATGTGGCATGAGATTTAAAATTCAGCGTACTTTTCATGAAATTACTAAATATTTGAACTTGAAACAAAGTCATTTCAGCATTAATTTAAGCTTAGTTTCAAGGTGTAAATTGTTTCACTTATTGATATGGATTTAAAAATGGTGATGATAATCATTTTAGCTCAAAAGTTTGAAAAAACATAGAAAATTTTAAAATAAACACACAAAATTTAAAAAACACACAATTTTTTTTTGGTTTTTTTAAACAGGAAAACAATTGAAATTACTAAACTAAAAGGTTCCCTACCCCACAATTAAAATATTGCATTGTCCTCAATGTGAACCTAATAGATGATATATGCACATGAAATGCATAATTTTTAAATAGGACAAATAATATAAAAGTGAAAGGGTTAGGAACAGCCTGATGTGCTCAAGTGACGATGGGGTCATGCAGTGTGATAAAATCCACTGCATCAGCAGGAAGTCCCTAAATGTATCTCTTCAAACGTTGCACATTGACTATAAATATCCTTCCAGTGTCCTCTTGTGTGATCTCCACTACACCATAAGGAAAAACATTAGATACAATATAAGGACCTAACCATCTGGAACGCAACTTACCATGCATCAACTTCAGTCATGAACTGTAGAGTAGGACTTTATCTCCAACATGAAACTCCCTTTTCTGGATCATTTTATCATGAACTGATTTTGATCTTTCCTTGTAGAGCCTTGAGTTATCATATGATGACAGTCGAATCTCCTGAAGCTCTTGAATTTGAAAATTCCTTTGAATTCCAGCTTGGGCCAATTCCATGTTGCATTTCTTTATAGCCCAATAATCCCGATGCTCAACTTCCACTGGGAGATGAAATTATTTCCAAAAAACAATCCAAAATGGGGACATACCAATTGGGGTCTTGTAAGTTGTCCTATAAGCCCACAATGCATCATCCAAGCACTGGCTCTAATCCTTCCTATTTGGCTGCACAATTTTCTCCAAAATTTGTTTCAACTCACGATTTGAAACCTCATCCTGACCATTTGTTTGGGGGTGGTATGGTGTTGATGTTTTTTGTGTCACCCCATAATTTCAAAGGAGGGAAGCAAAATTCCTATTGCAAAAGTGTGTCCCTTGGTCACTGATGATGGCCTTTGGTACTCCAAACCTGTAGAAAATTTGAGCCTTGACAAAATCCACTACAACATGAGAATCATCAGTCCTGGTGGCCTTGGCCTCCACACATTTACTTACATAATCAACAATAACCAAAATATACAAAAATACAAATTAACTAGAAAAATGAACCATAAAATCAATGCCCTATACATCAAAAATCTCACAAAATAGTATGGGTTGTTGGGGCATCTCATGTCTCCTAGAAATGTTCCTAGTGTGTTGGCAACAAGAGAATGACTTACAAAACACATGGGTATCATGGAATAAACTAGGCCAATATAATCCAGAGTCCAAAAATTTACAAGCTGTCTGTTGGGGTCCAAAGTGTCCACCACAAGCAAGTGTATGACAGAAATGCAAAACAGACTCAAACTCAAGATCGGGAACACACCTCCTAATGACTTGGTCACTACACATGCGCCATAAGTATGGATCATACCAAACATAAAATCTTGACTCACTCTTTAATTTTTGGACTTGATGTTTCTTTAAATTTGCAGGGATTTTAGAGGTAACAAGGTAGTTAACTGAATCTGCATACCAAGGATGCGTACCTGAGATGGAATAAAGATGCTCATCAGGGAAAGTGTCCCGAAGTGGTACCTAATCCAAGGTGTCATCCTCTAGTGTGTGAGTAAGCTTACTCATGTGGTCCGCCACCAAATTCTCTGACCCCTTCTTGTCCATTATCTCAAGGTAAAACTCTTGAAGAAGGATCATCCAACAGATAAGTCATGGATTTGCATCTGGCTTCTTCATGAGGTACCTCAAAGCTGCATGGTCAGAAAAAACAACTAATTTAGAGCCCAATAAATATGAACAGAATTTATATAAAGCAAATATGATAGAAAGAAACTCCTTTTCTGTGGTTTTGTAATTTGATTGGGCTGAATCCAGTGTCCTCGATGCATAGGCGATCACATGTGAATGTCACTCCACCCTCTGAGATAAGACAACTCCAACTGTGAAGTTGGAGGCATCACACATAAGCTCAAATAGAAGGTCCCACCATGGGGCTGTATGATTGGTGGAGTGTTTAGACACTTCTTCAGCTCATCAAATGATACCCTGCATGAATCATCAAAATCTAAGTCAATATCTTTTTGAAGCAATCGAGATAAGGGTATAGCGATCTTACTAAAATCTCTGATGAAGCGTCGATAAAATCAAGCATGTCCAAGGAATGATCGAACATCATGCACACATGTAGGATATGAGAGGGATGAAATAATGTCTACCTTATATTTATCAACTTCAATGCCATTTTGTGAGACTATATGACCTAAGAACATTCCCTTCTCGTCCATGAAATGACATTTTTCAAAATTTAAGACCAAATTCTTCTCAATACAATGATGCAACACATCACCCAAACTAGAGAGACATTCATCAAATGAGGACCCATAAACTGTAAAATAATCCATAAATACCTCCATATAGGTCTCAATGAAATCTGAGAAAATACTCACCATGCATCTCTGGAAGGTACCTGGGGCATTGAAAAGTCCAAATGGAATCCTTCGATAAGCAGAGGTACCGAATGGGTAGGTTAATGTCATCTTCTCCTGGTCCTCTTCTGCAATGGGAACCTGAAAATAGCCATAAAATCCATCCAAGAAACAATAGTGTGTCTTCCCAGCTAGTCTCTCAAGCATCTGATCAATAAATGGGAGGGGAAAATGGTCTTTGCGAGTGGAATTATTTAGTTTCCAATAATCAATACGCACATGCCAACTGTTTTTTACCCTCATTGGAACTAACTCATCTTTCTCATTTTTAACAATAGTAACACCAGTTTTCTTAGGTACAACCTAGACAGGGCTATCCCATTTTGAGTCAGAAATAGGGTAAATTATACCTACCTCGAGTAATTTTTCAACCTCTTTTTTAACAACCTCCAGAAGGGTTAGATTGAGTCTCCTTTATGGTTGCCTCACTGGTTTATCCCCATCCTCTAAAAGAATCCTATGCATGAAAATGGAGGGGCTAATACCTGATATGTACGCCAAGGTCAACCCAATTGCCCTAATGTTATCTCTCAAAAGATTCAAAAGTTTTTCTTCATGTTCAAAAGAGATATTTTTAGCAATGATAACAGGTAATCTATCACCACTCAGTAGGTATGCATATTTAAGATTTGGGGGAAATGGCTTGAGTTCCAATGTAGGGGGGTGATTTATAGATGGAGAAATTGATGCAACAGACATATCTGCACAATGAAAATCAATATCAGAATAAAAATCATCCAAATTAGATAATAATGCATCAAATCCGTCAGAATACTCAACAACCATGTCATAATTAGAGTTCACATGATCAAAATAAAAATATGATTCCATTTCAAAATCAAATCTTAGAGAGTCTTGTTCCTTAGAAATAGGTGTGGAAGTACTGTTAGCCATCAAACTAGAACCAATACTCATAATCTCCCTAAGTATAGGAAAATCAAATTCCATGGAGTTTTTATTTGGTGGTTCAAAATGGGAGATAACAAAAGCATAATGGTCCTCTGAGAGTTACTTCATGGAATCCATAACATTAAATATCACAACTTCATCTCCAAACTCCATGGAAAGTGTACCCTCATTGACATTTATAAGAGTTTTTGCAGTTTTGAGGAAGGGTCTACCTAAGATTATGGGAGCATGAGATCTTACCTGATCATCCTCCATGTTAAGCACGTAGAAATCTACTAGAAAGATCATGTCTCTTACTCGGACAAGTACATCTTCAAGAACTCCTGCTGGATATGCCGTAGCTCTATTCACCAATTGCACCACTACTCTCATCGGCTTCAACTCACCAACCTGTAAAGAAGAGAATATAGAGTGAGGAATCAAATTTGTTGAAGCTCCTAAATCACAAAGAGCATCAGATAAGTGCAACTCCCCTATGGTACATGGGATGGTGAATGTCCCTGGATCCTTGCACTTTGTCAGAATTGCTAGAGTTGGTGTAATGAGTGCTGACACATTCCTTCCAAGGATGATCCTCTCATTTCCCTTGATCCCTCTTCGATTGGTGCAGAGTTATTTTAAGAATTTGGCATACCTTGGGATTTGTTTAATGTCTTCAAGTAGAGGAATGTTGATCTCCACATGCTTGAATGTGTCCAAAACCTCCTTTTTCATTGCTTATTCAGCCATCTTCTTGGTTTGAACAACCCTGTTTGGAAAAGGAAGGGGTTTAGGAGGAACATCATCAATCTTTTTCTTACCTTTATCTTTCACCTTGGATTGCTCATCAGTTGGTATGGAATGCGGCTTCTCTGGAGTAGAGATGAATCCCGGTGGAATGGTAGGTATAGATGTATCGTTCATTTGCTTCCCACTTCTCAATAAGATGGCACTGACATTCCCCTTTGGATTTAGAGTGGGTTGGGAAGGTAGATTTCCATAATTCATACTCACAAGTTCATGGAGGGCGGTGGTAATCTGGCTCATTTGAGTCTTCAACTCCCTCAACTCTGAACCTTGACTCTTCTTCTCATTCTATTGATTAAGAAAAATTTGTTTCAAAAGATCATTAGTGTTAGAGTATACCTTGTGTTGTAGATTCCCTTGTTGCTGACTTGTTGATGTTTGAGCTTCAAATCTCCTTTGGGGTTGTTGGAAACCCTGTTGGTAAGGTAGAGGCTGCTGGAAATTTTGTTGAAAGGGTGGACTTTGTTGTTGTCCAGAGCCATACCTCATGTCCGATTGGTCTTTCCACCCTTGGTTATATATTGGAGAAAATGAATCAAACTTCTTTTAGGGATATGGTTGTTGTTGCTGTGGAAATGGTCTCCCAGGGAATACTGCTGCACAATCCTCTGTCTCTTGTAGTTGTGGGAAATAGTCAGTTGGATGGCTTGTCTCAGTGCAAATGCCACAAGGCCTAGAAGGAGTGGGTTGGGATGTCTTTTGAGCCAAAGCAATCTGCCTCACTATAGTGGTCAATTCTTCCAACTTGGTATCAATTAAATGACTTTCAAGAGAAGAAGGACTTACCTGATGTACTCCCCTGACATGTGGTGTACCTCTGTCACCAAATTGTTGGGAGTTTTGGGCCATTTTGTCAATCAATGCACATGCGGCTGCTGGTGTCTTGTCCACCAATGCTCCTCCATCTGAAGAATCAACCATGCTCCTCTCCATGGGTGTGAGTCCTTCGTAGAAGTATTGGATAAGGAGTTTCTCACTGATTTGGTGATGCGGATAGCTTGTGCACAACTTCTTGAATCGCCCCTAGTACTCATACATTGACTCCCCTTGGGCATGATTGATCCTCAATATCTCCTTTCGAATGAATGTGGTCCTTGATGCTGGAAAAAATCTTTGCAAGAAAAGACTTTTCAAATCATTCCAACATGTTACATCTTCAGGTTACAAATAATATATCCAATATTTTGTAGCTCCATCAAGTGATAATGGGAATGCTCTTAATTTAATTTGATATTTAGAAACATATATTGGTTTTAATGTTGAGAAAACCACATTAAATTCTTTAAGGTGTTTGTTGGGATCCTCACCAGATAAGCCATGAAACTTTGGAAGAAGGTGAATTAATCCAGATTTCAATTCAAAGTTCGATTCGAGGTTTGGGTATGCAATACAATTTGGTTGATAGTTAATATCCGCTGCAACCAATTATCGAATGGTTCTATTAAGTTCATTTCCATTATTTCTATCCATTGGTTCCTCTTCTATGTTTGAATTTTAATTGTTTCCAATTTCAATGTTTCCAGAAGAGAGGAATTCACCAACTGGTTGAATATTGAAACTTCCTGTAGACTGAGAATGTCTGATTCGTGACCTAAGGCTACGTTCAATCTCAGGGTCAAGATCTAAGAGATATTTGGGATTAGATCCTATCATAAATCAAATAAATATGAAAAGAAAGAAAGTGGACCATAGGAAAATAAAAATGAGAAGTTTAGTTGATGGTCCAAAAAGAAAAGAAGAGGATGAGAAAAAAAGAAAACTTGAGAAAGGGGAAAGATGAAAGAGAGAGGTGAAGAAAATAATAAAATGAAAAATAAAAGAAATACTTCTAAATGGTTGAATAAATTACTTGCCTCAATGACAACAGTTCCAATTTTATAGAGCACTATTGTGGGTGCCCTCAAATTATTAGTGTGATTTTGGGGTACTTAGGTGTAGTAGAGTGGCTGACCAAGGTCATCTCTCAAAGGAGGAAGTAAATTTAACAACTTATTAAAGGTATTCTAAAAATAAAATATAATATAATTAAAACACTATTTTAAAGTATGGTGGTTTTTTATAGTTTATAAATCTAGAAGAAGTTTTCTGGAAGATGATTTTTTTTTGTTTTTAGTTTTGAAATGAAGTTCGATTAAAATGAAACAACAAAAAGATGTTTTTTTATAAAATATTTTTAAAGGCGTAATCAATCTAACTCTAACTATTCACTTTATTATTAATCATTATCATTTAAATTAACATTCACTTAATTATGATCCCTTAATTTGTTAAATCCCAAACCCTATAAGAATTAACTTTACCACGAAGATGATGTGAATTTAACCCTAGGGTAACTTCGGAACATGCAATCGTAGCACCCTGTTTTGATTGATGTTATAAGATTAGCTTATGGTCGGTGGTAAAATAAGGCACATATCCATTCTGGAAATGAGGATGAATTGTGTTTATGGATTATATTTAAACTCTACAAATTTATCCTGTATGGTCTTGTATTACCGATTAAGATCGCGCTCTCACAATTTAACCAAAATCCCGACCTCGCGTCTTTTTGTGTTAATTGTTCAATTGATGTCTTAGTTTATTACAATTTAAAAACACAATTCATGGATCATATTAAGTTAATTACAGTAGCTCAATTATTCAAAATAATTAAATGAAATAGGGTAGAAGATAGATCGATTACTAAAAGATTACTCTTCCATGGGTGGCATAATCATCGTAGAAGCGTTTTGCATGTGCAAAAGTTTATAATGGGCATAACCAAATAATGCTTCTACTCAAGAATTCCAAAACAATTAGGAAGATTAATAGAAGAAGAAATTTAAACAAAATAGAAGAAAAGAGAATAAATAAAATAAGAACAAATAAGTTTATTACACAAACAAAATCAGTACAACATGAAGGAGAAGAAGAAGGCTTCGTCGAAGGGATCCTTGCTTCAAGAGCTACCCTTATTGAAATGGTTGCAGAATTGGAGTGGATACACTTCTACACTGCCCTAAACTTCCCAATTCACATCCCAACTCCTCAAAATGAGAAAAACTCCAATTTATAGAGGGGAGGGGAGGATATGTTACAAGTGGTTTCAAGTGTGAATGTGGAAATTCGGCCAAATATTTTATTCAAACTTGCACTGCCCATTTGACTACCAAAACGTGTGAATTGGCCGGCCTTCCAGAAGGATAAGATGTGAGGATATGGGTTCTCTATCTTCTATATAAATTTGGGCTTAATCCAGTCCCAAATTAAGGATTTATGGCCGAAATACAGAAGCTTCTCCATTCTGGTGAGTCCATCCCAACTTTGACTTCATGGCCCATTCTCAACAACAAAATGCACTCTTTATCTCTAGTGTCCTGAATAAAAGTTTTAAATAATTAAGTTAGGAACATGTTTAAAAAATTTAAAATTCAAATAATAAATATGAAATTATTTATCTTTGAAATACTACAGTGAATTATAAAGGATAAAACTGGAATTTTCATCAAATATTCAAATGAATGATCTAATCCCTAATACTTTCTAATTAAACATATTTAATACAATGTGAGGAAATTATATAATTTATTATCAACAAAATATTCAATAAAATAGTGTTTTATCAACTACCTATTGAAAATCATTGCTTAATGGATAAGGTACACAATAATGAATCAATGACCAATGTTTCTTTGAATGAAAATTATAGTAATGATAAATACTATAAATCTTTGGATGAAAAATATTCTTATGATGAATATGATAATTTTCCTTCCTATAAAAATATTTTCTAAACTTCATGAGAATGATAATTCTAAAGTCAACAAGATGGTTGATAAGGTAAATTCTAAGATTTATATACTTACTAAGGAAATATTGGATCTTTCTAAAGATATTGATAAGAAAACCCTTAATTTTGAAAGTATTTCAAAAAACCTTGGGGAAGTAAATTTTGAGAAGGATAAACTTTCTAAGGATCTAGAAAATATAATTTCTAAGATAAATATTTTTGAGCCTAACTCTATTTATAAAGATAATGTTTTTGAAGACAAGAACTTAGTTATCAGACTAAAATCCAAAATTTTTTCATTTAGGAAGTGTTTTTCAAACTTTAACTTAGGTAAAGAAAATTTTGATAAGATGTATTCTCAAATATTACCTCTAAGGAATAATACTAGATTTGGTTATACTAGTTCTAAACCAATTTTTAGTAACAATTATTTTGTTCCTCAAAGTGATCCTTTCTACACTAAGTGTCAGCGTGGTGGACACTGGGAAAAAAATTGTTCCCTAAACAAAACTCAGTCTTTAGGATTTCATAAAGCCTATCTTTCTATGAAAAGGTGGGTGCCTAATGTTTTTATTTCTAAAAATTATGGATCCAAGAATTTTTGGGTTCCGCAAGTCTAACTCTTTTTTTTTTCAGGAAAATAGAGAAAGTACCAACAACAATGGTATATGAATAGTGGATGTTCCCAACATATGACTGGTAACAAAACTACTTTGAAAATATTATCAAGACGAAAGGAGGAAAAGTAACTTTCAAAGATAATTCCCAGGGAAAAATTATTGGTATAGGTAACATTGTTCTTCTTGGAAAAACTTTAATTTCAAATGTTTTATTTGTTAAGGGTATTAAGTACAACCTCATTAAAATAAGTAAATTATGTGATGAAGGTTACCTTGTGAATTTTAGGAATGACAAGCGCTTAGTACACACTTCAAAATAAGAATTTACTCTTTCTACCCATAGGCAAGAGAATGTATACACACTAAACTGAGAAGACCTTATGATCCAAGACTTACCTTGACTTAGTATGATAGAAGATAATTCTTTGTTGTTCCATAGAAGTTTAAGACATTGTAACCTTAAAAACATATGAAAACTCTCAAAGAAAAGATTAGTTAAGGATCTACCGGAGCTTAGATTAGATTCTCAAAAAAGTATGCAATCCTTGTCAATATGGAAACCAATATAAATAGAGTTTTAAATCAGTCGGTGAAGTCTCAACTACTTATGCATTATAGTTAGTACATATGGATCTTTTTGAACCAACACAAATTGGAAGCATTGAAGGCAAGTATTATGTATTTGTCTTAGTTGATTATTACACTAGATTTACGTGGGTCTATTTTCTAGGAAAGAAATATGAAGCTTTTTCTTATTTCAGAAGTTCTAGATCCCAAGTCAAAAATGAGAAAAACATTCCTTTGATAACTATTCATAGTGATCTTGGAGGAGAATTTCAAAATTCTGATTTTGAAACATTTTGTAGTATAAAAGGCATTACTCGTAACTTCTCAGCACCCAAAACACATAAACAAAATAGTGTTGTTGAAAGAAGAAATAGAATTATTTAAGAGATTACTAGAACCATGTTGAGTGATTATTCTGTAGCCAAACATTTTTGGGATAAATCTTTGAGTACTTATTTTTATACTACAAATCATGTTTTAATTAGACATTTTCTTAATAAAACCCCTTATGAGTTATGGAATGGTAGAAAATCTAGACTTTCCTACTTCAGGGTTTTTGGTTAAAAGGTATAAATTTTTAATACTAAAGATAATTTACACAAATTATCACCAAAATCTAATGAAGAAATTTTCTTAGGTTACTCCACAACTTCTAAAGCTTATAGCGTTTTCAATAAAAACACATGCACCGTTGAGGAAACAGTACATGTCAAATTTGATGAAACTAATCCTTTTGTTTTTAAACAACCCCAACCTACATCTTCAAATGTGTTTTCCAAAACTGATTATTAACCTTTTTTAGAAGATCCCTATGATAAAGAATAGGCCCAAGAAAATGTTCTTGAATAATTTACCCCATTATATTTCCTACCCTATGTTGATAAACAAGTTTTACAAAAACCAAATCATTTGTTTCTAAAGAATCATCCTAGTGATAGTATCATTGGTGATGTGAATAAACCTTTAAGGACTAGAAGTTCCTTAAGAAATGAAGTAGAACATCTAGCATTTTTTTCCCAATTAGAACCAAAAGGCACTGATGAAGCTTTAGGTGATGATGATTGGATAAAAGCTATGCAAGATGAGCTAAATGAATTCTAAAGGAATAAAGTCTGGACCTTTGTTGAAAGACCTAAGGAAACTTCTGTTATTTGTGTAAAATGGGTCTTCAGAAATAAGTGTGATGAAAATTGAATCATAGTAAGAAATAAATCCAGATTGGTTTCTAATGTCTATAATCAACAAGAAGGAATAGACTATGAAGAAACCTATGCTCTAGTAGCTAGACTTGAATCTATTCATATTCTAATTGCCTTTGAAGCATTATTCAACTTCAAACTTTTTCAAATGGGCATGAAATGCGATTTTATTAATGGTTATGTTCAAGAAGAAGTTTTTGTTGAACAACCTCCAGGTTTTGAAGAAACAAATCATCTTGAACATTTTTATAAACTTACCAAATCTTTGTATGGACTTAAGAAAGCCCCTCGATCTTGGTATGATAGACTTACAAGATTTTTGCTTCAAAATAAATACGTTAAGGGAAATGAATATCCAACCCTTTTTATAAATAAAGATAATAAAAATGTTTTGATTGTTCAAATATATGTTGATGACATTATATTTGGTTCAACTCAGAAATATTTAACCGATTCCTTTGTGGATCTAATGAAATTGAGTTCGAAATGAGTATTATGGGTGAGTTAACATTTTTACTTGGTTTTTAAATTTATCAAAAACCAGAAGGAATATATATATCCCAACATAATTATATTAAATATCTTCTTAAAAAGTATGAATTTAACAACACTAAGAGTATAAGTACTCTTATTGGTACCTCAAATTCACTTGATCTTGATAAAACTGGGAAATCAGTAGATCAAAAATCTTTTAGAGGTATGATAGGAAGTTTAATTTACTTGATATCTAATCATATAGAACTAATGCTTTCAGTTTGATTATGTTCAAGATATCAATCCAATCCTAGGGAATCTCATTTAAAGGTAGTGAAATGAATTTTTCGCTACATAAAGGGAACCATGGATTTAAGACTCTTTTATACTTCAGGAAATGATTTTGTTCTTAATTTTTTAGATGCTGAATTTGGTGGATGTAGAATAGATAGAAAAAGTACATCTGGAACTTGTCATTTATTTAGAGATTCATTAGTTTCTTGGTTATGCAAGAAAAAACACTCAGTATCACTCTCCACTGCTGAAGCTGAATATGTAGCAGCTGGAAGTTGTTGTGCTCAAGTGTTGTGGATGAAAGACACACTCACAAACTATGGTATGAGTTTTTCCAAAACAAAAATTTTGTGTGATAATACTAGTGACATTGCTTTAAGAAAAAATCTTGTACATCACTCTCGTTCAAAACACATAGATATTAGGCATCACTTTCTTAGAGATAACACACAAAAAGAAGATATCATTCTTCAATTTATCAGAATTCAAGATCAACATGTTCATATTTTCACAAAATCTTTACCCTCCAATAGATTTGAATACATTAAACAGAAGTTAGGAACGATAACTGTAAGGTAATAATCCTTATTAACTTCCTGTTAAAACCAATCTACCTATAGTAATAAACTCCTTTTCATAGGGGGAGTACATATGCCTATTAGTTAGTTCAATTTTTTTTCCTTAAAATTTTCATAACGAAGATTTTCATACTAAAAATTTTCGTAATGAAGATATTCTTACTTAAAATTTTTGTAATGAAGATTTTTGTATATAAAATTTTCTTAACGAAGATTCTCATACTTCAATTTTTTGTAATGAATATTTTCACACTAAAAATTTTTGAAATGAAGATTTTCGTACTTAACATTTTCATAATGAAGATTTTCATACTGAAAATTTTCATAATGGAAATTTTATCACTGAAAATTTTTGTAATGGTGATTTTCACTTTCAAATTTATTTTTTGTTTTTAAAATTTTTGGAATCTAAAGTTTTTCAAGATTTTTTTTAAATACGAATAATCTTCATAGAAATCTGAAAGGTTTGTTTCCTTTCTTAAGTTTTCATAATCATCATTTACTTGATGGTAGTTTATTTTGTTTTTAAAATTTTTGGATTTTTTTTCTAAATCAGAATGATTTCTTAAAAACCACAAAATATCAGATTCAATATTTCCTTGTAGCTATCATATAAATCATCAGATCTGATTAGAAGGATTTTTAGCCATTTTATTGAGTTTTGAAGAGGAACCATCGCATCAAATGCCTATATAAAGGACCCCCCAATGCTAGTCCCACATTGAATATCAAGCTCTCACGTGCTGAAGCTATGCCTCTCTACTTAAGACTTTTCCGAACTTCTAAGAGTCTTCTCAATTCTGAATGTCTGTAGAAGAATCATCTCAGAAAGATATGTCTACTGTCAAGCCAATTCTGGAGTGGCAGGTGTAACATCCCAGGTAAATAAGTAATATTAAATTATGAGTTTTATCAATATTTGTGAATAAAATATTAATATTACTTTAGAGGGAACTCTATGCTCGATGGCTTACCCAATACACAACAATGAGTTCCTTTGAAATCTTACGTTGCACTCTAATAAAAAAATAATTTTATTTTAAATGGTAGTTAACACCTAGCCGTTGTAAAGACAGGAATGAACAGAACTAACTAAAAAATGATTATATATATTTTTCAAATATTTTTACTTTTTACAATAAATGTTAGAGGATTAAAAATGCAAATGAACCCAATTTTAAGCATAAACATTCTAATATTTTTTTAAAAGGTCGATTAAGCGCCTTTTGATGGCGAACCTCTTTTAAATCCACTTTTTTACAATTTTATGTGTTATATTTGACAAAATAAAATTCTTCTTTAGAATCGGGACATCAAAATTTACTTTGCGTAATTTTTTAGTATTTTTCTGATAAAGTTCATTTTTAATGAATAGTGAAAAATGTTGTATTTTAAGTCAAAACCTATTTTAATCTAATTTATTTATATGATTAGATTATCTTTTGGATTGGTTTTAAAGTGAAATTAGAATATATTTTTACCATTTAATCCAATAGTGGTCGTTGGAATTAATTTCACTTTGAAATCGGACTTAAACTAGTGTCAATCTTTTGATACATGTTGTTTCATAAAAACATGCTATTTGTTTTGACAGTGGGAATTAATTATTAAATTAATTAATTCAACTTATATGTTTTGAATTTTTTAGAATAGATATCATTTTTGAATTCAGAATATCAAATATAGCTTAGGGTGAAGTTTTGGTATTTTTCTGAAAAACTTCAATTTTTGATGAATAGTGAAACCACTAAGTGGTACTTAAAAAATTGATTTTTCATTTAAATGAAATTTTACCACCTCTGTGTTTTGAATTTCAAAAATCCGACATAAATGTTTGTCATTAGGAAGTAAAATGTGGTTCAATGGGATTAAAATAATTTTTTGGTGAATAGTTACTTTTATGTTTATTAATCGCTATTAGAGGTAATTAATGCAGTTTAAGGTAAAAATAATGTTTTAATAATATGAAATGACCTAGAAACATGTCCTAACCTTATTGTATGTGTCATGTCCGACCAAGACAATCCATGGGTCAACTTGGGGACCCCATGGAGCCACTTTAGTAGGAAAATGACATTAATATCTTTTTATTTAATGTTAAAATTAAAATGTCACAAACATGAGTTGTTTTACTAAAACACTTTTTAAATAGGGTTATACAAGTCATATTTTTGACTAAAAATAGTAATTAGAAAGATAAAAAGATTTCCTAAATCATAGTATTTTTTTCTATAATTTTTAGACATTAAATAAATTTAATTATTTATGACATCATGATGATGAAACGATTACCTCATTATTTAACGATTTAAATAAAATGAAAATATAATGTAAAATCTAAGCCCTACACATATCCAAAACCTATTGGATGGGTGGATTTCGAACCCTTATCACCTTATCGTAAAAAAAAACGTGGGTCCATTAAAATCTGAAAATCATTTGAAAATAAAGTTACATTTTTTACCTTTCCAAGAGTGCCCCTCCTCTCCTCTTATAAAAGGCCCTCACCTATACCTCCTTATACACACCTCTCAAGCCTTTTTCTCAGCTAGAAACTGCCTATTTTGTCTCTCCACATCCCTCTCTTACTCCTAGAAGCCTCAATTTGGGCAGAAGTCTTCCCAAGTAAGCCTTTGAGCTCAAATCAAAAAGAGTTTCCCGATTTAAAGGTAGTGTCTTCTCTTGTGTTCTTTTGTTTTATTTTGCTTCTCCAACCCCCTAAAATCTTTTTATTAATTTATTTTGTAACAAGTCCAGTATCTTCAATATACTAGGATGTTTTTATAAAAAGGATTCGAGATACACTTACACACACCTTCATCTAATGGTTAAAGAACATACTGTTTCTGTGGATGGCGAATTTCTGCCTCAAGAAATTATGATTGTTCAACACTCATATAACACCTTCAAAGGTGGACATTAAGATGTCAATATATTTATATATTCTATATAATATGTTTATGTTTTACTTAAGCTTCTTAATTTTTTATTTAAGGCATACCTTTATGGTTTCCATTATGGGTAAACGCGATATCTTCATTTTAGGAAGTGCGGACTACCGCCCCCTCGAAGTGATTTGATTCTTTAATACCATATGTGGGACGTATAAAGGATGGATTTAAAATTATTATATATGATGTTATACTGGAATTATAATATATCTTTATATAATTATTATTTTCTTTCCATTAAAGTATGAGATAGAAATGAAAGTAGTGTTCATGTGTATGTACGACTTACTGTCTCCATGAACGGTGCATTTCATTTCTTATCCCCAAATGTAATGTACTATTATAAGTACATATATATAATGGATATATATGATTTATGTTAAATATAAATGATTAATATAATTCTATAATTAAAATACACATATATCTCATTTAGTTTTAATTCCATTAATATGACCTAGAAATGAAAGTAGCGTTCATGCGTACGTACGACTTACCTTCTCCATGAACGGTGCATTTCATTTCATAGCTCTAAATGATTATGTAAAATTTTAAATACATGTATATTCTGGAAATATATGATATATATGATATCCGAATCATGAATATCATTCTGGATATAATGAAACTTTGACCACACGAACAACATGTAATTGTAAGAAGTCCACTTTCGACTTAAGAACCAAATATCGACAAAACAAACATTATTAAATTAAATGATTACATAATGTTTAAAACATTTCAATAAGTGATATAAAAGTAATAATGAACTTGAAAGAGTTTCTTAATAAAGTATAAATTAACTCAAGTTTATTATTTAGGATGTTAAATAATGATCGAGTCAAGTCGGACCCGAGGTAAGGGATCCTACCCCTCTCTTTCTTCTTAAGTAAACTCTTTTATGTAACTACTTTTAAGCTCATCTTTCTTATGAATGGGATTTTCTTTTATATTACTCTTACTGTAATTTTTATGTTCATGTGATGAGAGACCCTACTTTCTCTCATCAATCCATTTTGGAAGTTTTGAGTGGCGTCGTTAGGCTGCAGAATTTTCATAAGGGATCCTACCCCTCTCTTTCTTTTTAAGTACTCTCTTTTATGTCATTTGTTTTAAGCTCATATTTCTTATGTTTGGGGATGTTCTTTTATATTAATCATAATGTAATTTTTATGGTCATATTATGAGATACCCTATTTTATCTCATAAATCCATTTTTGGAAGTTTTAAGTGGCGTCGTTAGGCTGCCGAGTTTTCGTAAGGGATTTTTCATCTCACATTTATTCCCGTGACATTTATGATATGTTTTCCACTATTTCCTTTGAGTGGTGTATGTAATGCCCATTATTAAACACTTTATGTAGTATAATTTCATTTATGGGTATTTACATCTTCATTGTATGGCCCTTCTTCCATGGGGAGTATGTTTCGAAAGTTACCCAACTCGGTAAGGGGACCTTTCACCCTACTCTTTTTAAAAGACTTATTTTGTTATGTCTTTTAATTCACATACTATTATGTTGGGATATGTTCTTATATATCCTTATTTATGTAAATTTTATTTCCAAGTGAAGAGATACCATTTTCTCTCTCATCAACTCATTTTCTAAATTTTAAAGTGACGCCGTTAGGCTGCCAGATTTCTGTAAGGGAACTTCTTAACCCACTTTCAATTCTTTGGGTTAAACCTCTACTTCTTGATTTTATCTTGCCAAGATTATGTGTGGAATATCTATGTTGTAATTTCCACAAGCCTTTGTGTGAATATACTATTTCTACACATAATCATCTCATTGATAAATTCTTATGAACTTGTATGGGAAATCATAACTCAATCTCATTTCATTGAGTTAAATATCTATGTCATTGGTTTTGTTTTTACAAGATTATGTGTGAATGAAATCTGATTGTTTAACACTTAATATCCACTTATATTTAGTGTATTTATATTTCTCACACATAATTATGTGATATATTTATCCTTAATTTAAGGATACCATCTTTATAATGGATTTCATCTCAATTTAAATTTCCATTGAGACTTCATTGTTGTTATGCACCAATTCACTCTTATATGGTGTGTATACTGTACTTTGACATATTATATCATGAATCCATTTATTCTCATGATATTATAAAGTTCTGATTAAATGTTATTCCACAATTATTTGTATTCAAGAGTCTCTCATTTTGTTAAAAACTCTATAACAAAAATATCGTTTTAAATGTTTTAAAGATTCATTATTCTAAATCTTTATCTTTAATGTCCATGTTTTCAAAATGGTTTTCAGTATTTATTTATATGGAAATTAATGTTTTAAAATTATAATTCCATTAAAATATTCAAAGTGGTATGGGACACTTTGATTCAAAAATCTCTTTTAAATGATTTTTGAAAATGGATTGATTAATTCAATATCTTGGAATTACTTATTATGATAGGAAATGAAATGTTGTTATTGAAATGGTTATATTTTTAATATTTTATGTGTAATGATGGTACTTGGATATTTTACGGGTGGTTACGTGATAGATGGGTGGTGCCGTGAATACCAGTACGGGTGGTTATGTTATAACCTCCAAAGCATTGGGTATGGATGTCGGCCGTATGGCTATTCCATTAAGTATGTGTGGAAGTCGACCGTATGGTTATTCCATTTAAGTATGTTTATGTCCCAAGTTACCTTTATATGTTATGTGTTCTTTATATGGGTTTTATGGTAATATTTTGGTTACAAAAGGGTAAGTAATGGTCTTTTATTTAGTAAAGAGTTTTTACTACTTCATAAAGGTGAAAAGTATTACTTTGATAAAGTATTCATGGTTTACTGGTTGTTTTGAAAAACTAACAGTTTTCCTTTTTTGTGTATCCTTTACTTAGCTTTTTATGCTCACCCCAAGTTTTTGAAATGTTTTTCACAGGACTTAAAGTGGAATAGGGTCAAGGATGGGATCAAGAAAAAGTCATGCTATCTAAAACATGGAACTAGACATGTTTATTTTTAAGAGTTTTTATTTTATGGAAACTTAGTAGAAGAGTCTACTTTGTAATATTTTGAGATGTAATAGTTATGTCCTAATTATCTAAAACTCTAAACCTGAAAAAATCCTCAATGTGAATTATTCATTTAATTCAATATTAAGTAAGGTTTAAGGCCATAGCCTTATAGTTGGTATCAGAGGTCGGTTTAGATAACTTTAGAGGTTTGGGTATTCTCTAAGCATAAGTGACAGTACCATAATGGTTATGATTTCAGAAAGAGTCATAGTTTTTAGATAAAGTGAATGAGTAAGTATATATTAGTGTTTATATTCCTCATTAGCACATGATGATTTTATTGATATACGCACACTGAAATTTCTGTTTTTAGTAAATGAATGGATCTAGCAGGCACCAAAGTGACAATGGGTTTGATGGAAACTGTGGTGGTTCTCTGATTAAGAGACTTGATGAAATGGGGCACTCAATGAGGAATCTCGTGGTTGTGATAAACCAACTATCAAGGAGTCATGATCAAACACTTGAACCTTGGGGAGTTCTCTAATGCATCATGTTTGAGATGACCAACTCGTGTGGAAGTTCAGGTAATAATTATAAAGGTAACCATTAGGGTTTATATGATCCCTACTTTTTAGGTAATTACGGGTTACTCTATGATATGATGCCAAATGAAAGGCATGAGATAAAATTGAGGTTAAAATATTTTATGATCATTTTTGAAGATTTTACCTCATTTTGGGGAATGTTTTAAGAATTATATAGTTTTTAAAAAAGGACAAAACGAAGACCATGTGACAACCCGTCGCGTCGGACAAAGCTGTGGGAATCGAACCCACAACCAAAGTGCGACTGATATTTATCGCCTACCACTGGACTACGTGAATTCCCTGGTTAGTTTGACTAATTCTTTTTAGTTATAGGATCTTATGAATCTATAATAATCTGATTTTGGGTTATCTATGGAAATTATTAACCTATCCTGGAGGATATGTGATTAGGTTAATTACTTTTCAGTATGAGACTTTAAGAGTAACTGATGTTATTTGGAGATAGATGTTAAGGTTTATCTTGGAAGACTATGTGATTAAATCCTTCATATATTTGGGTTTCAGTCTTATTTTTTATTACTTTGAAGAATTTTATGGATAGATGTTTATTGAATGGTCTTTGTTGAACTTTGGGTATTGTTTAACCAATTTTGGAGATTAAGAATAGATTTTTTTATAAAGGATTATCCTTTTTAGGTATTATCTGATCTCCTACTAACCTTTTTGGTTTTAGTTTCGGATAAAGTCTAAAGACATGGGAAGTATATAGTTATCTTTTGTGGATTAGGTGATTCTAAAGAAGTTGATTATAGTACTCTTAATACGAACAAGTCTTCCTAAATACTCGTCTTTTGGAGTAAATATGAGTTTGATTAAGGAATCTAGTAAAAATTGAAAGTCTAAGTGACTAGTAAGTATGTTTCATTATGATTTAGTTAAGCTCAAAAAAATTAATTCCTCAATGAAGAGTAACTTAAAACAAAAATGTTGTCTGTTAACTTTTCCTACCGGGGAATCGAATACCGTTTAACCCATCACAAGTTTGTGATTTTCTTATGGTTAACTTTCTCTTAGACATGTTTACTATCACTCTCCCTCAGAACATGACCCTTTGTTTTTTTCTTCCATATCCATATTTTCCTACATGGAATCCTAGTATGGGTTAACTCGAGTGACCTCTTTACTTCTCTTTCTTTATTTTAAAGTGATAGTTTTACTGACTCTTGTTCCGATGTGGGACTTTCAATGATGTTTCAAAGCCCAATTTTTTTTAAATTGCGAGGGCGCAATTCCCAAAAGGGGGGAAGGATGTAACATCCCAGGTAAATAAATAATATTACATTCTGAGTTTTATCAATATTTGTGAATAAAATATTAATATTACTTTAAAGGGAATGCTATGCTCGATGGCTTACCCAATATGCAACAACGAGTTCCTTTGAAATCTTACGTTGCACTCTAATAATAAAATAATTTTATTTTAAATGGTAGTTAACACCTAGCCGTTGTAAAGGCAGGAATGAACAGAACTAACTAAAAAATGATTATATATTTTTGTCAAATATTTTTACTTTTTACAATAAATGTTAGAGGATTAAAAATGCGAATGAACCAAATTTTAAGCATAAACATTCTAATATTTTTTTAAAAGGTCGATTAACCGCCTTTTGATGGCGAACCTCTTTTAAATCCACTTTTTTACAATTTAATGTGTTATATTTGAAAAAATAAAATTCTTCTTTATAATCGGGACATCAAAATTTACTTTGCGTAATTTTTTGGTATTTTTCCGATAAAGTTCATTTTTTAATGAATAGTGAAAAATGTTGTATTTTAATTCAAAACCTATTTTTAATCTAATTTATTTATATGATTAAATTATCTTTTGGATTGTTTTTAAAGTGAAATTAGAATATATTTTTACCATTTAATCCAATAGTGGTTGTTGGAATTAATTTCACTTTGAAATCGGACTTAAACTAGTGTCAATATTTTGATACATTTTGTTTCATAAAAATACGCTATTTGTTTTGACAGCGAAAATTAATTATTAAATTAATTAACGCAAATTATATGTTTTGAATTTTGTAAAATAGACATCATTTTTGAATTCATAATATCAAATATATCTTAGGGTGAAGTTTTGGTATTTTTCTGAAAAACTTCAATTTTTGATGAATAGTGAAACCACTAAGTGGTACTTAAAAAAACTGATATTTTGTTTAAATGAAATTTTACCACCTCTGTGTTTTGAATTTCAAAAATCCGACATACATGGTTTTAATTAGGAAGTAAAATATTGTTCAATGGGATTAAATTAATTTTTTGGTGAATAGTAACTTTTATGTTTATTAATCGCGATTAGAGGTAATTAGTGTAGTTTAAGGTAAAAATAATGTTTTAATAATATGAAATGACCTAGAAACATGTCCTACCCTTATTGGATGTGTCATGGACGACCAAGAAAATCCATGGGTCAACTTGGGGACCCTATGGAGCCACTTTAGTAGGAAAATGACATTAATATCTTTTTATTTAATGTTAAAATTAAAATGTCACAAACATGAGTTGTTTTACTAAAACAATTTTTACATAAGGTTATAAAATTCATATTTTTGACTATAAATAGTCATTGGAAAGCTAAAAATATTTCCTACATCATAGTATTTTTTTCTATAATTTGTAGACATTAAATAAATTTAATTATTTATGACATCATGATGATGCAGTGATTACCCCATTATTTAACGATTTAAATAAAATGAAAAGATAATGTTAAATATAAGCCCTAAACATGTCAAAAACTTATTGGATGAATGGATTTCAAACCCTTATCACCTTATACTTGAAAAAAATCAATGTGGGTCCATTAAAATCTGAAAATCATTTGAAAATAAAGTTACATTTTATACCTTTCAAAGAGTGCCCCTCCTCTCCTCTTATAAAAAGCTCCCACCTCTACCTCATTACCCACACCTCTCAAGCCTTTGGCTCAGCCAAACCCTTCAAATTTTGTCTATCCAAATCCCTATCTTACTTATAGAAGCCTCACTTTGGGCAGAAGTCTTTCCAAGGAAGCCTTTGAGCTCAAATAAAAAAGAGTTACCTGATTTAAAGGTAGTGTCTTCTCTCGTGTTCTTTTGTTTTATTTTTCTTCTACAACCCCCTAAACTCTTTTTATTAATTTCTTTTGTAAAAACTCCATTATCTTAAATATACTAGGATGTTTTTATAAAAATGATTCTAGCTACACTTACACACACCTTCATCTAATGTTTAAAGCACATACTGTTTCTGTGGATGGCGAATTTCTACCTCACGAAACGATGATTGCTCAACACTCATATAACACCTTCAAAGGTGACCATTAAGATGTCACTATATTTATATATGATATATAATATGTTTATGTTTTAATTAAGCTTATATATTTTTCATTTAAGGCATACCTTTATGGTTTCCATTATGGGTAAACGCGATATCTTCATTTTAGGAAGTGCGAACTACCGCCCCCTCAAAGTGATTTGATTCGTTAATGCCATATGTGGGACGTATAAAGGATGGATTTAAAATTATTATATATGATGTTATACTGGAATTATAATATACCTTTATATCATTATTATTTTCATTCCATTAAAGTATGAGATAGAAATGAAAGTAGTGTTCATGCGTACGTACGGCTTACCATCTCCATGAACGGTGCATTTCATTTTGTATCCCCAAATGTAATGTACTATTATAATTACATATATATAATGGATATATATGATATATGTTAAATCTAAATGATTAATATAATTATGTAATTAAAATATAAATATCTCTCATTTAGTTTTAATTCCATTAATATGACATAGAAATGAAAGTAGCGTTCATGCGTACGTACGGCTTACCGTCTCCATGAACGGTGCATTTCATTTCATAACTCTAAATGATTATGTAACATTGTAAATACATGTATATTCTGAATATATATGATATATATGATATCCAAATCATGAATATCATTCTGGATATAATGAACCTTTGACCACACGAACAACATGTAATTGTAAGAAGTCCACTTTCGACTTAAGAACCAAATATCGACAAAACAAACATTATTAAATTAAATGATTACATAATGTTTATAACATTGAAATAAGTGATATAAAAGTAATAATTAACTTTAAAACGGTTCTTAATAAATTATAAATTAAATCAAGTTTATTATTCCGGATGTTAAAGAATGATCGAGTCAAGTCGGACCCGAGGTAAGGGATCCTACCCCTCTCTTTCTTTTTAAGTAAACTCTTTTATGTAATTCCTTTTAAGCTCATATTTCTTATGAATGGGATGTTATTTTATGTTAAACTTACGGTAATTTTTATGTTAATTTTATGAGAGACCCTACTTTCTCTCATCAATCAATTTTGGATGTTTTGAGTGGCGCCGTTAGGCTGCCGAATTTTCGTAAGGGATCCTACCCCTCTCTTTCTTTTTAAGTACTCTCTTTTATGTCATTTGTTTTAAGCTCATATTTATTATGTTTGGGGATGTTATTTTATATTCCTCATAATTTTTATATTCATATTATTAGATACCCTATTTTATCTCATAAATCCATTTTTGGAAGTTTTAAGTGGCACCGTTAGGCTGCCGAGTTTTCATAAGGGATTTTTAATCTCACTTTTATTCCCATGACATTTATGCTATGTTTGACACTATTTCCTTTGAGTGGTGTATGTACTGCCCATTATTATACACTTTTTTTAGTATAATTTCATTTATGGGTATTTACATCTTCATTTTATGACCCTTCTTCCATGGGGTGTACGTTTCGAAAGTTACCCAACTCGGTAAGGGGACCTTTTACCCTCCTCTTTTTAAAAGAATTATTTTGTTATGTATTTTAATTCACATAATATTATGTTGGGATATGTTCTTATATATCCTTATTTATGTAAATTTTATTTCCAAGTGATGAGATACCATTTTCTCTCTCATCAACTCATTTTCTGAATTTTAAAGTGACGCCGTTAGGCTGTCAGATTTCTGTAAGGGAACTTCTTAACCCACTTTCAATTCTTTGGGTTAAACCTCTACTTCTTGATTTTATCATGCCAAGATTATGTGTGGAATCTCTATGTTGTAATTTCCACAAGCCTTTGTGGGTATATACAATTTCTACACATAATAATCTCATTGATAAATTCTTACGAACTTGTGTGGGAAATCATAACTCAATCTCATTTCATTGAGTTAAATATCTATGTCATTGGTTTTGTTTTTCCAAGATTATGTATGAATGACATCTGATTGTTTCACACTTAATATCCACTTATATTGAGTGTATTTATATTTCTCACACATAATTATGTGATAGATTTATCCTTAATTTAAGGATACCATCTTTATAATGGATTTCATCTCAGTTTACATTTCCATTGAGACTTCATTGTTGTTATGCACCAATTCACTCTTATATGGTGTGCATACTGTACTTTGACATATTATATCATGAATCCCTTTATTCTTATGATATTATAAAGTTCATATTAAATGTTATTCCGCAATTATTTGTATTCAAGAGTCTCTCATTTTGTTAAAAACTCTTTAACAAAAATATCATTTTAAATGATTTAAAGATTCATTATTCTAAATCTTTATCTTTAATGTCCATGTTTTCAAAATGGTTTTCAATATTTATTTATATGGACATTAATGTTTTAAAATTATGATTCCATTAAAAGATTAAAAGTGGTATGGGACACTTTGATTCAAAAATCTCTTTTAAATGATTTTTGTAAATGGAATGATTAATTCAATATCATGGAATTACTTATTATGATTGGAAATGAAATGTTGTTATTGAAATGGTTATATTTTCAATATTTTATGTGTAATGATGGTACTTGGACATTTTATGGGTGGTTACATGATAAACCATATGAAGGGTGGTGCCGTGAATACCAGTACAAGTGGTTACGTTATAACCTCCAATGCATTGGGTATGGAAGTCAGCCGTATGGCTATTCCATTAAGTATGTGTGGAAGTCGACCATATGGTTATTCCATTTAAGTATGTTTATGTCCCAAGTTACCTTTATATATTAGGTGTTCTTTATATGGGTTTTATGGTAATCTTTTGGTTACAAAAGGGTAAGTAATGGTCTTTTATTCAGTAAAGAGTTTTTACTACTTTATAAAGGTGAAAAGTATTACTTTGATAAAGTATTCATGGTTTACTGGTTGTTTTGAAAAACTAACCGTTTTCCTTTTTTGTGTATCCTTTACTGATCTTTTTATGCTCACCCCAAGTTTTTGAAATATTTTTCACAGGACTTAAAGTGGAATAGGGTCAAGGATGGGATCAAGGAAAAGTCATGCTATCTAAAACATGTAACTAGACATGTTTATTTTTAAGAGATTTTATTTTATGGAAACTTAGTAGAAGAGTCTACTTTGTAATCTTTTGAGATGTAATAGTTATGTATTAATTCTCTAAAACTCTAAACTTGAAAAGATCCTCAATGTGAATTATTCATTTAATTCAATATTAAGTAAGGTTTAAGGTCGAGGCCTTATAGCAGGTGTATAGAGAAAGGGTGGTACATCTGAACTTCCTCACTAAGTATGATTCGATCATTTCAAAGAAAATCAAATTGAATGGATGAGAGAGTGTTTTCATATCAAATCTAGGGGATCAAGATTTGTTATATCCAAATTTTCTTATTGTGGTTTATGAATCAGTTAGTTTCTTCAAATAAGAATGCAAAGAGAAGTTTTCATTCAAAAGATATGGAAATACCTATGCTCTTTCATATACTAATGTAGCCTGATTAGTTGGTATTCCATATGAAGGGGAAGCTGAATTATGTTCCCACAAGTTTACGGATATCAAAGGTAACTTTTTAAAGGTGAAATCAATGGAGTGCCTCAGTCTTATTGATGTCAAGACACCAAAGATTTCCAACCTCTGAACAAATAATTAGATCCTTGAATTATGGGTTCAAGGATTAATCATTCTGAGAAAAGGGGACAAGGAAACATTGAAAAAGAGTGATATGTACATCCTAGATTTTTTAGTGAACCTGAGGAAGGTTAATTTGGTTAAGCATATTCTGATTACAATCAAGAATATCAAGAATGGAAATATGAAGGCTCAGTTTATCATATACCCTTCCATTATTTCTAAGTTGATTGTTTGATGCTTAGAATCTTTTAAAATCCCTCGCAGTTCAAAACCAAGAAATTGAAAAGTTATGCTAGTCAGTGATGATAATTTGAAGAGGATGAACACTGGTTTTTCTAAAGACTCCAGAGAATTTTATGACCTACTAGAGGAAAAATCTGAAGCTATTTTGAAAAATCAAGAAGTGTCCGAACCATCGAAAAAAGTTGGAAATAAGAGGAAGCTAAAGGAAGTAGAAGAGGAAGGAAAAACCCCAAAAACTAAGGAAGCCCAATCCACACCTCCAAAACCTAAGAAAAAAAAGCTTATCTAGACGAGTTTATAGAAAAATAGAGGGAAGATAAGAAAAATAAGAAATCAGGGGAGCCATGTTTTGGTTTGGATCCTGCTGAAGCCAAATCCTTAAAAGAGAAGACAACAAATGAGCCTGAGAAGAAAACTAAAGAAAAGAAACAAAATAAAAAGATGTATGAGGCTGAAATTATTTAATACTTTCCGAGGGATACTGAGAAAGCATCAGAGAATATCCCAGTACTAAAATATTTCATGGTAGATTATTTACTTGAGACCCCGGGGAAGAAGTTCATGACTTTGGAAAAATCCCAAGAAAACGTTTTTGAAGTAGAAAAAGTTTTGGAAGAATTAGAATAAGAAGAAAGAAGTGGTTAAATTGAATATCTCATAAAGAAAGTTGAATACTTCCATGAGAAAGAAATTCCATCTGAGAAATTGTCAAGATGAACTTCAGAAGCAGATTCTTACAAACTTGCTATACTTGGGAATGATTAGAAAGAAGAGGATGAGAAAGATGAAGATGAAGTGAACAGGCTGTCTGAGGAAGAAAGTTTTAATCATAATTTTATTCATCCCAAAGATGCTGAGGCAGGAGCTGATAAGAAGAAGATAGATGAATATAGAATTGTTTAGCTATCTGATAGTGAACATGAATCTCTAGATGAGGAATCCATTACGAGAACTGATAAGGTGAAACAGGTGGTTCTTGATACACCTACTAAAGTCGTTTTAAAGAAGAAATCTGCTGATCTAGAGAAATCTCCCTTACCTAGCAAAGCCTGAGATTTGGAATCATCATCTCTAGGACTTGATTTCATTGTCCAGTCATTGAAGAAGCTAGTTGGCACCATTCTAATTTTCCCAAGCACATACTCTAGATGCTAGATGCTTCAACACACACTAAATTAGAAATCAGATTCAGTTTCCATGGTGATGGACAAGTGTGTCAAGCTGGAGGCTAATTTCAATAATTTCTTCATTAACTATGATGCCCACAAAAGGTCTTATAAGAAAATGATTGGATGGTCAAAGAAGGAAGTAGATGATTCGATAGAACTTGATGAATTCCAAGATGGTGTCAAGGAGGTGTTTGACATTGAAGATGGTAGGATCAAAGATCTTACAACTAGTTTTGAAGAAAAGTTAACTTTGAAAAAAATTATCAGATTCAAGAAGTGAAGGATCGGAATGGGAAATTGTATTCTGTTTCCCGAAGCTGGAAGAGAGAAATAGATCTTTGGATTGAGATAGAAGAAAATCATGTCAAGTAGGAAGAAGTCCTGCAGTCTTAGGAAGAGGCTCTTAAGTTTCAGGAAGAAAGAATCAAGGTTGTAGAGAAGAAAGCTAAGGATCAGGATCATCTTCTTAAGCAAATAGAGGAATATCATAAGGATCTCAAAAAGATGAAGACTATAGTCAAGAAGTCGATGCCAAAGGAAAAGGAAGGATAACTTTGTTGCAATCTGATCTTTTGTTGTACTTTTCTTCCTTGTACAAATTCTTTGTAATCATAATGAAATTTTTGGTTTCTTTTCTATTGGATGTGTTGTACTAATATTTCAGGTACCATAATTTCTTTTCCATTCCCTCAAATTCTTTTTGAAAATCCCAAAGTGGGGGAAAAGAAAAAGAACACCAAGTAAAGAAGAAATATCCCTAAGTAAGGGAGAGTTTATCTAAGGGGGAGTTTTTATCACATTGATTTCCTTACTCAAGATAATGAAAAATCTCATTCTAGAAATCTAGAATACGATCTTTAGTGTTCCAAAGCCTAAGGGGGAGTTTGTAATATACATATTTACTCATATTATAAGGGATATAAGTTTGATTTCCATAGTCTAGAATTTTTTTTCTAAGTCCTTATTTTTTTTGTAAGGATGTTTGTGCTTTCCAAAAATGTGGAGATTGTTGAGTCAATAAAGTTTTCTTTTGACTTTTCCATTCCTTCATGTTTGGGGATATTGTTGAGTCAATAAAGTTTCCTTATGACTTTACCAATCCTTATGTTTTGAAAATCATAAGTACTTTGTCTCAAGGAAAATTTCTTTTTACCCTGTGTTTTACTTTCATAAGTAAATTTTTCTTTCCCCAAGGAAATTTATCCTTACCATGTTTTTCACTGTTCATTATCTTGTCTAAGTGTAAAATTCGGTTTCATATCTAAAACCTCAGAATCATATAATACTTAGAAAAATAGAATTATGTTTTCATGAACCAAATTATTACTCCGAGTTCTCTGAATTCAGACTCTGAACTCTTCTGAGTTTTGACTCCGAGTTCTTTGAATTCAGAATCTGAATTATTCTGAGTTATGACTCTGAGTTCTTTGAATTCATAATCCAAACTTTTTAAGTTCATATTCCGAATTCTAATTAATTAAGACTCCAAACTTTGTAAATTCTAACTCTAAATTCTAATAAATTCAGACTCTGAACTTTGTAAGTTCTAACTCCGAATTATCATGAACTCTGACTCCGAACTTTGTAAATTCTGACTCAAAATTCTAATTTATTCAGACTCCAAACTTTGTAAGTACTGACTCCAAATTTTCATGAATTCTGACTCCCAAAATTGTAAGTTCTGACTCTGAATTCTCATGAACTCTGACTCAAAACTTTGTAAGCTCAGATTCCAAATTCTTGTGAATCCAGATTCCGAATATCCTTAAAATCCAGACTCCAGAATTCTATAGAGTTTAGGATCTGAATTTCATAGAAAATAGAATCTGAATATCCTTGTATTATAGAAACAGAATGTATTTTTGGTTAGACTCCGAACATTTATTTGATTACATTCCGAATATTTGATTTTGGTCATGTAACCATATTTTTTATTACACTTGTTTTTGTTATAAAATGATGTCATACATTCAGTTACTAACTAAACGTTCGGTGTGTGTCATGTGTACAGGTCCCTCTAAAACTCAAGGAAAAATATGACCGTTGGAGGAGGGAGCCAACCGTTGGAGCTGTGCCTATAAATAGAATCTCATTTGAAAGAGCTTAACATTGTTATATGAATCTAGAGATTACTTGTCGTTGAAGTGATTTCTAGAGAGATACTCTCATGATTAGTGCATACTGAACATCTTGTTCATATTTTCTTCATGCGACTCTGAATGTTGCTGATTACATTCGAGGACTTCCGGGGATAGGAAGACAGAGGTGCCGACTACCTTGAAGTTGAGGGCATCCTTTCTGAGGAAGACAGAGGTGCCAACTACCTTAAAGTTGAGGACTTGTGAGGATATCAAGAAAGACTTTGATCTTTGTATTAAGGTCTTACCCTGGTCTGGGTAAGACATACATTCTTGAAAGTATAAATCAAGGGACCTTTATCCAAGGTTGTTGGATACCCTTCACTTTGGGTTAAAAGATTTATTACTTGTTACTTAGTTTGTTTCAAGTTTTCCACTAAATTTTGATTATTGAGGAAAGTATAACTATCTTATACTTCCTTATACTTGTATATGCTGATTTAGTAAGATTCTATATGCTTTAAGGTAGAATATTTATCTTTGTAAACATTCATTAAGTTTCATTTTCCAGAACCATATTTTCTGGAATCACTTTCTCGAAATCATATTTCCAGAACCTTTAAATTGTGTAGAACTAGAGGTTTTGGGAATTTTTCCTTATTTAACTTTGTTAAAAATTACCATCTTTAAAATTTACAAAGGAATTTTTAAAAGTGTACAATTCACCCCCCTCTTGTATATTGAGCATCATACGACACTATAATAGAATCTTCATTCATTATTTCAATCCAACATCATGTATGTCAATACCCAAATAAAATAAATAATTTTTATATATAGGTGAAAAACCCTATAACATAAACAGGTTTGGGTATTCTAAAAATGAAAATAAAAGATAATTTCTTGAGGAGAAAAGAGAAATTTTGAGAAGTAAATCCAGTAACATAACAGGTACTAACAATTGTTTTAAAAATGGTAAAATAAGATAGGACATGGTTATTCCAAACATAAAATAATCATATTAAATTAGAGGTATAAAATAAAGTGAAAAAATAACATAGTTTATTTTTTTAAGAAAAACAAAATAAAGTGGGAAATTGAATATAAAAGAGAAAGTGAAGATTTTACTTACCTTGAAAATTTGTTCCTATAACATGAGGATTGAGACCTTGGGGTCTTGAGGAAACATTGGGAGGAATCATTTAGAGGTAAAACTACTAGATATTCATGGAGGATTTTTAACAGTGAATGTAAATTGAGAAATTAGTGGGTATTTATACCAAAAGTGGAGGATTTTTTCATTAATTTTCGAATATAGTTCTTAGAAACCTAGGTTATGGAAAATGAAAAACCATGGGATTTACCATGGTATTTTCCCATGGTTTTGGACATTTGGAACATATTTTATGTTATTTTAATCCACAATTTGAGATCATTATTTTATATTACATCTTTGGTGTGAAAAATTACAGTTTCCACAAAAATAATGTTTTTAATGTTGAAGTTTATATTTTAGACTTTAGAAATTAAATTATAGGTTTGGAAATTGATTAAAATATATTAAAATAAATTATATTAATAAAATAACACATTTAATGTCTTTTATTATGGTTAATTTGTTATTATATCATTATAAAATAATCATTAAGTCATTAAACATACTGGAAAACTTCAAATGTATTTTTACTATTCCCCAAAAATAAAGTATTTTAGAAAATTCTCATAAATTTACCCTAACCTAATTTTGGAATGATTATTTAAAAAAATATAGTTATTTCATCATAATAATTATATGTTTATGATAATTATAATATTTAAATAAAATAATAATTACTTATTAAAAATAATAGCGGATTGAAAATGCATAGTAAAATTTCTAACACTGGAAAAAAATTATTTTATCATTTACATTTAAATAAGTGTATTTTTACAAACTATTTCATTAAAATAAGAATTATTCATACTATATTATTTTTTAAAAATATTCATATCTATTCTAAAAAGAAAAATTTCTTTATAAAAAATCAATTTATCAAATTCCAACCCAATTTTATTAAAAACAACTATTCTTAATACAGAATTGAAGGAATGTCAATATTATTTATGCAATGGAATTACACTTTAAGTAACTAGGGACTAGACACATAACCAATTATAAAACCCATATACGACTTAAGGGTAAGGTATGTGATGGTGATAAATTCATGGGGCGGCTCGGCTAACATCACCCAAGTGGTAATTTCCACTAACTTGAACTTCTCTCATAAACTATTTCATTCTAGGTTAACTTATTGAAGCTAAACTTGGGATTGGACAAGAGAGATCCTCAATGATAATACCTCCCTCCTATTCTATAAAAAATGGTATTAATACAACATGAATCTTCTGGTTGAGGCCACCATTTCTCATTTTTACATTAATCACCATTTATCATTTCTACTTACAAATTATTACATAAAAATTTATTTCAAAGAGTATAGTTTCCAACAGTCATATTGACCAACAGTCAAAAAATGGTTGAATCCCAATGGTCAAATTTAACTTTATACTCACTTCATTATTAAAAATACATGGCTTTTTGTGTATGGTAAAATACAACACACATTTTAAAGAATCAATTATCATTTGAAAAGTATGGTTCATTACATTCTACCCCCTTAATAAATTTCAACCTAAAAATTTCAACTCATTCTCTCAATTGAGGAAAGATGTGGGTACTTCTATATCATTGCCTCCTCTGGTTCCAAAATCACTTAGTCATATATATATGGTTCTTCCACAACACTATGATAAGGTGGGTAGTCTTTTTTGTGTAGAACCTTGTCTCTATGGTTCAAGATCTCCACCGGTTACTCCTAATAAGAGAGGTTATGTTCCAGTTGTACCATTTTTGGATTCAATACATGTGAAGGGTCAGGTGTGTACTTTCTCAAGAGAGATACGTGAAATAAATCATGAAATTGAGCTAGATTTGGTGGAAGTGATAGGTGATAGGCCGCTATTACTATTCTATCAAGTATTTCATAGGGTAAAATGTACCTAGGGATAAGATTCTTTTTATTCTTAAATGGTTAACTCTATTCTATGGTGACATTCAAAGGAACAATTTATCACAAACATCAAACTCTAAGTCCCTTCAATGGTTGTCAGCATATCTTTTATTTCAAATATGAGCAACCTTTCTGTGTTGTTGGATGGAATGAACCTTTTTTGTCATATCTTGCACAAGATCGTGCCCAATAATATTCCTCTCACCAACATCATCCCAACAAGTAGGAGTTCTAAATCTCTTCCCATAGATATCTTCATAAGGATCCATTTTAATACTTTAATGGAAGATGTTGTTGTATAATAAATAAATAAATTAGATATGTTGATCCCATCCACCATTAAATTCCATTGATCATGTTATCAACATGTTCTTGAGTGATTTAATAGTCTTTTCAGATTGGAAACTAGTTTAGGGGTGTTAAGCCATACTAAAATTCAATTCAGTATAAATAGAATGTTGAATACTTATCTAGAATTTTGATGTGAACCTTGGATCATGACCAAAAATGATATAAATTGGAACCCAATGAAACCTCACCACTTAATTTATGTAAATCTTGGCAAGTTAGTCAAGAGAGAAATCTTCCCGAATAGCTATGAAATGGGAAGTCTTGGTGAGATGATCCACCATAACCCATATCACATTGTTTTCTTTGGATGTTCTCAGGAGACCAGTGAAAAAGTCCATAGTGATACCATCCCACTTCCATGTTGGTATGAGTAGTGGTTATAATACACCTTTAGGAAGTTATCTCGCTGCCTTCACTTGTTGACACACCAAGAACACTTTATTTTATTCTACAATCTCCCTTTTCATTTTATCCCCACAATAATGATCATGAATGTCCCTATACATTTTAGTACTTCCAAGATGTATAGAGATTATAGAGCTATGAGATTCATCTAGAAAATCCTTCTTTATTTATAGAATATATGGACTAAAAATTCTTGTATGAAATTTTAGTACTCCTTTTTTATCAATACTGAACTTAAGAAACGTCCCATTATTCACAACATCTATATTCTTCTATAACAAAGGATCTTATCTTTGAGCTTTCTTGATCATCTCTAGTAATGATGGTTGAGAAATCCTTTGGGATAGGGTTGATGATGTACCTTCCCACTTGATTCCCATGTACAAACTTACAAGGTCCTCGATCAATGGATATTCTTGAATCCAAATCATTTCCAAAACAATAGAGTCTTCCTACTTAATGCACTATCAAATTTGTTTTATCTTCTAGGCTATAATGAATTGAACAATCATATTCTTTATAAAGTTCAACCATATAATATATCTCATGTTCAATTCCTTTTGTATGAAAATATACATTATGATTTGGTGGTCTATGTATATATAAGATTTCTCCCCAGAAACATAGTGGCTTTATATCTTCATAGAAAAAAATCGCAGCTAGATCTAGGTCATGCGTAGGATAATTTTGCTCACGAACCTCTAAATATCAAGATGCATAATCAATAAACTTTTCATTTTTTATGAGGAAATACCCAAGACCTTTTAGAGATGCATCACTAAACATAACTAATCCTTCTCCAATAGATGTTAGAGTTAACATAGGTGTTGTAACCAATCTCTTCTTCAACTCTTAGAAACTTTCTTTACACTCCTTTGTCCAGTTGAAATTGGACCATTTTTCAGTTAACTTTTTTAGTGGATTAGAAAGATATTAAATTTTTTTCACAAAACTCTAATAATATACTTATAAACCTAGGAAATTATGAATCTAAATTACTATTTTAGGATGATGCCACTCATCCACAACCTTTGTCTTGGCAGGATCAGCTGAGATTCCTTTATTTGTTACAATGTTTCCCAAGAAAGAAAATTTTTGTAACCAAAATCCACATTTGATAAACTTTACAAACAACCTATACTTCCTTATAGTTTTCAATATAAGCCTTATATGTTCCCTATTATCATCAAAATTTTTGGAATATATCATAATATCATTAATAAAAACATCCAAAAATTTACCAAGGTAATCCTTAAAGACTAAATTAAACAAATCCATAAATATATAAGGTTCATCAGTCAAGAAAAATGGAATAAAAACAAATTAATAATGACTATATCTTGATTGTAAGGTAGTCTTTAGAATATCTTCTTTCTCCACCCTCAATTATTGATAACCAGATTGAAGATCAATCTTGGATCAGAATTGAGCCCCATGAAGCTGGTCAAATAAATCATCAATCCTTGGGGGGGGGGGGGGTACTTATTCTTCATTGTGATACTGTTAAGTTATATATAATAAATTCATAGTCATATCAATCCTTCCATATTCTTCACAAATAGAACATGTTCTCCACAAGGAGAAAAACTTGTCCAGATAAAATTATTAATGAAAAGATCTTATATTTGTTTCTTTAATTCCTCAAACTACACATTTTATATTATATAAAGGGTCTTTGATATCAACTTGGATCCAAGAATGAGTTCAATGGTGAAATATTCCTATCTTTATAGGGGAGGTCTAGGTAACTCAATAAATACATCAATGTATTTCTAATATATGGGTATATTTTCTATTTGTATATATTCCTTTAATTCTTCATTTTTACTAATAATTTCCACAAAGAAGGCTATGTGAGGTGATTCCATACATAACTTAGGTCAATATATCTCTCCTTTAAAAAAATGTAGTTTTTCCATTCAATACTATTGATATTTCCTTGATTCATTAGTTAATATTAGTATTATACTTTGATATCTAGTCCATCCATAATATAGTGCCGAATTCTATCATGGGAATGACTTCTAGATTTTCAATGAGATTATGTTCTTGAATGTGAATACAAGACTTTCCATACACTATCGATTCTTAGATAATACCTCTAAGAGTATTTAATGATAAATATACTTTAATAAGTTTAGGGATTGATTCTATATTCTTTTCAAACATGGAGTAAATAAAGGAATATATAAAACATGAATAAAACAATGTACTCGATAGATTTGAAAGAATAACAGGAGTACCTTCTACCACATCATTTGGAGATTAAACTTCATCTATCCTGATAGAAAAATCCCTACCATTCTCTCTTGGCCTATGTTGAGGTTGGTGGTGATTACCCTCCATTATCATATAATTTGGATAGTCATTGGAAATGTGCCTAATATGTCCACACTTTAATCATTTGACTTCATGCTGGGCCTGATCCATATTCCCTTTTTCATTAGTATTGAGAAGTTAAGGCCTCATCTCACTATGATTGTTCCTAGAAATATTTCTGTCTCTTCCACACTTATAACCGTTCTCACTCCCAATCAAGTAGTTACTTGAGTTATTCTTCCCACATTTGTTGCATGTGGGAAGTTTCACTTTATTTTATCTTATTCCATGATAAAATATCCTCCCTAAGATTTGCTACATAGATCTATTTTTCATTTGATATATGGGAATAATATGTCTTTTAAAACTTGAGTTCAACCTTCATATAACTCCTCACTATCTCATCATAGATTTCATAGTCTCTATAGGATAGAGTTTTTAATATATGGGGTCTTAGTACACCAAATATTCTATCAACCTTTCTATTAAGATCCATGAAAAAGCTAGTGGTGTAATGAGAAAGTCTTATAAAGTTCATCTTATAGCTTCCCACAGATCCATTTTCCTTCTTCTTCAGCTCTAGGAATTTCTTCTCCATCTTCTTTTTCATCAAATGAGGGAAACATTTTTTAATAAAGGTTCCCATGAAATCTTCCCACTCTATATAATCAATATCCCTTATTGGATTTGTGTTTTTAATGACTTTCCACCACTAATCAACTTATCCCTCTAATTGGTACATATATAGGTTGACTTTATCTTATTACGAACAAAAAATTATAAAAAATACATTTTCTATAGAGATTATCCATTATTCAACAATCAATATGTCAATAGATCCACCAAAGGAAGGTGGTCGTTTATCTATAAATGGCTCAAGGGAAAGTCTTTCCCTTCAAGGAGAATTTGGTATCTTTGCCTGATTCATGTTATTGTTCATAAATGGAGTCAGTTGAATCATAATTCTCATGATTTTTTCCATTACTACTTCTATTGGAGGTCCGTTAGTGTATGATCCATTGCACTCACCATTTATGCGGTTCCTCCTAATTCCTACCATTTTCTAAAAGATGAATACCTTAGTGAGAAGCATGTTTCTTTTAATAATCTTATAATCCTAAAGGAATTTTTAGGTCTTAAAAAATCATGATTTAATATAATATTTTTGAAAAACAAGTATATTTATATAAATATTTTATAAAGGTTCATAAAAATTTAGTGATTACACAAAAATATCCCCCAGGTGTATCGAAACAGGAGTGTAACATGGCCTGTTTTTGTGAACTAGTCCTCATTAAAGTTTATCTCAAAGCAGTGTTTTTGGGTGTTACCCCTAGATACATTTGTGACATATCCACACCCACTTGTTCATATCTAGGAAGATATTTATTTTCTCAAAACCCACTAACTTAATATTTCACCAAAATACCAGGATGTTTTCCTATATATATAATTTTATATAGGGTTCTTTATAAAGTTATAAAATCTTAATTTCCACAAATAAGTAACCATACTTTGATACCAACTATGAAATTACACATTTTATTACATAACTTTTCATTACATTGTACAAACTGATAATCTTTTAAAGTTTAGTTTTTTGGAAATAAGGTAAATAATACATGAAAACTTAAAACATTATTCTAAAAAACTTGAAAGTATTCTTAAATATTTCATACTAATTATATTTACTGAATATCATAACCTAGGGACATACATCAAATTAAAGGGTGACCATAAGACCCAGTTGGTGAAAATAAGGGAAATAGCTTACAAGTGATCTTGAGAAATATCAATAAGAATACGAGTAATATAATTATGGAATGATATGGGGAAAATTAGGCATATAGTAATAAAAATTAAATTAATCATAACATGAAAATGTGGCTACAAAACATTAATGATACATTCATAAGAATATAACAAATTTTTGTCATTAAGGTGTCATAAAAATTACCAAGGTTACTCACCAAGGTATCATAAAACATGTCATCTTTAGAGATTAAATTATTTACCCAATGAATTAGGGAACTATAAGGGAGTAACCTTAATATGTATTGCTTATTTAAATCCACATATATTACAATGAAAAATTTCTTAAATAACCCATTAAAATAAAATAAATGGGATTCATATTGAAAAAACAAGGTGTTTTAAAAAAGTGATTCAAGATAATATCATTATGTCATTTTTAAAAAATGAAAATGAAATGAAATTTTGGGATTCATTTATGTTAATACCCATAAAAAATAAATATTTTTTATATTTAGGTGATTACCCATGGAAAATAAAGAGGTTTGGGTATTCACAAAAATAAAATAAAAGATAATTTCTTGAGGAGAAAAGGGAAACTTTGACAAGTAAATCTGGAAGATAATAGGTATAAAACACAGTTTTAGAAAATGGTAAAATTAGAAGAGAAAATGGTTTTACACTCATAGAAGAATCTTATTATAGTAAAGTGAAAAAATAAATTGGACAAAATAATTTAGTTTGTAAATTAGAATACATACCACATAAAGATGGAACTTGAATGGAAAAGAGAAGTGGAGATTTCCCTTACCTTGAAGAGTTGTTCCTAAAAATTGAAGATTGCAACATTGGGGGATTATAGACACCATTATAGGAATATTCAGAAGGTATAAAAACCATATATATCTATAGTATGGATTGTTGGTGAATGTAAATGGATAAATGGGTTGGAATTTATAGAAAAATTGGAGGATTTATTTATTAATTTCCAAATACAGGCCTTGGAAACCTAGGTTGTGGAAAATGAAAAACCATGGGCCTTCACTTGGTATTTACCAATGGTTTTAAACACATGGGTCATATTTTGTGTTATTTTAATCTACAAGAGTTTATCATAATTTTTTATTAATTATTTTGGAATGGAAAAGTAAATTTTACACAAAAATAATGTTTTTAATGTTAATGTTTCCATTTTATATTTTGGAAAGTAAATTATAGGTTTGGAAATTCATTAAAACCTATTAAAATACTTTATATTAATAAAATTATATATTTTAGGACCTTAATTGTGGTTAATTAGTATTATAACATTATTAAATAATTATTAAGTCATTAAACATATTGAGAAAATTCAAATTGCTTTTTTTACTATTCATGAAAAAATATTTTTTTAAAAAAATATCATAAATTTAACATAAAATAATTTTGGAATAATGATTTCAAAAATTATATTTATTTTATATTAATAATTCTCTAAATATTATAATTCTAACTTTCAAATATAATTTTTTTATTAAAAATAATAGTGGATTGAAAATGCATAGTAAAATTTCTAACACTTGAAAAAAAAATATCATTTATATTTAAATAATATATTTTTTTATCTTAATATTTAAATAAAATAAGTATTATTAATAATATATTATTTTATTATACATTTATATATATATATATATATATATTCTAGAAACTATAATTTCTGCCCAAAACCCCAATTTATCAAATTCCAACTCAATTTTATTAAGCAAAAATATTCTTAGAATGGAATTTATGAAATAAAAATTTTATTTATACAATGGAATTAAACTTTAAGTAAATAGGGCCTCAAAACATAACCCCTTATAACACCAACATATGACCTAAGGGTAAGGTGTGCGATAGAGATAAATTCATGTGGTGGCTAGACAAAACTTGCCTGAGAGGTAATTTTCACTAACTTGAACTTCTCTTGTAATATATTTATCTATAACTTCACTTGTTGAAGATCAGATTGGGATTGGTCAAGAGAAAAACACAATGATCCAACCTAACTCCCAAGATCTGACAAATGGGATTCATAATGAATGACTCTACTAGTTAAGGCCATCATTTCTTTTTTCTGCATTAATTATCCTTTGTCATTTATACTTACAAATTACACGATAAAAATTTATTACCAAGAGTATAATATAAAATGATCATATTGAACAACGGTAATGTTTGGCCAACAGTAAAAAAACAGTCAAATCATGATTGTAAAATTTTCTAATATAATCAAATAATTATTAAAGAGATATGGTTTTTCCTTGTATGGTACAATATAACACACATTTCTAGGAAATAATTATCATTCAAAAAGCATGGGTCATTACATCTCATATCATAATATATCTTCATACTTATTGGATAAGAAACCCATAAAGAACTATGATAGTCATGAAAAATTGAACTCCTCATATATTATGGGATGAAAAAACAATACCTAAAGTGGTAAATACAATCTAAAGGGAGATAACAAGTAGAAAAGGTCTCCCCACTATAGAGGGTTTCTTTGATTCCTATGAACTCATCATCTTAGTACTAACCCTGTAGAATAGATGGAATGAGAGATGATGATAATTGAAAATTGTTTAAAACTATACATGAATCATCCTAATGAGTTTATATATACAACTCAGTAAAGAGTTCCATTAGGTTCCACTTGTCCTTAAATTCTAGAACACAGTATAGTGGGACCTTCCAACTAAGAGTGTCACCTATGAACTTCCCCTTACCTGGGGTGTAAGAGATGTCGAAGTTGAAAGTTTAAAGATATTACACCCACCACCTCTGTATATGATTTAATTAATTATGAGAAAATAAATATCTTATAATTTTATGATAAAAAAATACAATCAACTTATCCCCAAAAAGCTAGTTCCACCAACACTTCAACACATTCATAACTAGGACACAATCCAAATCCTGAGTGGGAAAAATAATCCTCATGTGGCTGAAGATGATGAGAGAAATAATCCACAAAATTATCTTCTTACATAATAATACAACCCAAAATACCACTATAAGAAAAAAAATATACCATATACCCTTTACCAGGCTCAGGTAAGATAAAATTAATAGATGATATTAGAATCCATTTTAGCTCATCAAAATATGTTTGAAACTTATTATCCCATATAAACTTTACCCCTATCTTTGCAATAGAATCCAAAGGTGTTAAAATAATTTAGAAATATTTTAAGAACTATTGGTAGTATCTATAAAGACCTAATAATCTCTGTATCTCAAATAAATTCTATGGTTTTTTCATGAAAAAATAACCTTCACCTTCTCAAGATAGACTAAAATTCCATGTTTAGAAATCATGTATCCCAAGAACATTAATTCTCAGATCTAGAAATTTCATTTCAAAAGATTTCCATAAATATGGTGAATCCTCATGATTTTCAAATACAAATTCATATGGTTCTCATGCTCATGCTTTGACCCAAAAAAATTAAAATACCATCCACAAACACAACAAAAAAATTATCGATATACTGATGAAATATCCAATTCATTATAGGGATAAAAACTATAGGAGAGTTATTCAAAACAAAATTAATCACAATATATTAATAATATCCATAACTAATCCTAAAAGTAGTGTTCATAATATTATACTAACAAACCCAAATATGATAATAACCCAACCAACAATCAATTTTTGAAAACTACTTCATCCACTTTAACTGATCAAACAAGTCATCCAAACTGGGAAAATGGTACTTATTCTTATCATAACTTGGATTAAATTTTGATTGTATACAAAATAATAATTGAACCATCTATATTATTTTAAAATATAATAGGGAATAAACATGGTGAAACAATATAAAATTAATACTTTCTCCATCAGATCATCCAACTTGATCTTGAGCTCTTCCAACTTAGCATGCGCCATCTGATAAATGGGTATAAAAATTGGATGATTACCCAACAATAGATCGATTGAGAACTCTACATAACTCTATATATAAGGATAAAAAAGTAATATTATAAGACATTAGCAAAGTCCCTCATTACCAAGGAAATATATCAAAGGTAATAACCAACATTAGACTCAACATTAATAGAAATAAAAAAATATTGAGCTCTAAGAGGAAAGGTCTTACATAAACATACCTCAGATCCAATTCTCCATTCAATAGTAGAGATATCCCATCGATATCGAATAATGCAAATCACCAATGATAATAATCCATCTCCTCATGATGAGTAACATTCCAACCCATCTCAATGATGACATCAATTAGTTCCAGATCGAGAATGGGAAAATCCTAGACTAACTCTACCTCAACTATCAATAGAGAGAAATTAAGATATCAAAAATTCCAATCCTTCCTATTTACAAGAGATTTATCTAGATATAAAACAATGGTCATGAGCTCTATTTAATGTTTTAGCACAAAAAATAGGCATATATAAATGAGCGAGAGGAAGCAGTATTAAAAAAATTAGTTTCTATAGATGATGAAAAAGGTACCTCTCACTATCACTAGTCCCACATAAACCTCCACTAAAAAATATTACACTACATGAAGGTGATTCACTCCTCGAGGCCTATGGAAATAACCCTATAGACTTTTAAATATCTGAATACATCACAAAAACCATTGAAATTGAAGACCCATGACCCTAAAGAGGCATGGAAATAACCTGAAAAAACCTCTACAGATGGCCTCAACACCCACAAGAACTGCAAATATTGGTGGGTGAATGACAAAAATGTCAGGTGTTCCTAACCTTTACACACAAATATAATGTCATTAGGACATTTCTACCTACTACTGATGGTGTGGAGGAAACCCACCATTGAGAACCTCCTCCACCACCCATGTGTTATCTTACCAATTCTTATTCTTTCCCAGTGTGCCAATAAAACTTCCACATGGTATAAGAGGTGAGGTAGATTAACTAATATTTCTCATAACATATATCTATTTCATTATTGATCTATCAAATATATTTGCATAAGTATAAATATTCATCATATACAACTATTATCAAATGTCTGGTCCCAAACCATGGAAGTATTTCTAAGCTTTCAACTAGTCATTCATCACCACCTCTAGAGAAAAAAGAACTAGCTCCCTAAAATCATTGGTGTATTCTTACAATAAATGATCTCCTATATACAAAGAGAGTAACTACAATTAATTTTATATCATAAGATAATATGGTGAGAACTGATTAAATAAGAGGGTTTTGAAACCCTTCCAATCCAAATCCACATATCATCTCACTTGTACCATAGAATCCCACCACCACATACTGGGTTCCCTCAATCATGAAGGCTGTGTATTTTTCCATGATATCCTCAGGTGTCTCCAGGAAGTATACGACCTAATAATTCTTTTATAATATGTCTACTTCCCCCTGGGGATCATTTTTACACTTAAGGGATGGGGTTTTCTCATGTAGGAACTTTTAATATCAATACTTGAATCCTTAGGGGCCCTATTTCACCACAAAAATGGGATTACGAACCCATGGTGAATTCTGATCCATGTAAATAACTTCCCATATGTTAGATTTTAAAATATTCTCATACAAAGGGGGATTCCCTTGAGGAGAATATCTCACTTCACCCTCCTTTGGAACCCATGTAACACATCTCAGAGGAATATTTTTACATGTTAGAAACAAAATAAATGATAACACAATAGAATAATATCAGCTTAAACCAGAAAAAATAAGTAAAAAGTGAGATTAAGATCAATAACTCAACATTGGAGACACACATTCCAATATTCTATGGTAACTTGAGGCTCATCATGGAAAGATATATCCATATTCTCATTACAACGTACCTATCAAGTATTAAAAATCCAATCTTCTATATACCAGACACGCAAACCAAGTAAACTCATGGAAAAATGACCTATGATACCAATTTGTAATGAACAAACTTAGATTAGCCTTAAAAAATGGTACCCAAATTGATCATCCATATACCCAAAGGGGGTTCATGATCACCATGGGATGTTGATTAGAGCCCAGGTATTGACAACAACCAAAGGGAATGATTTCACCTAATATGCAACAAGATATATGGAATATATATACACAAAAAAAGAAACAATGGAAGGAAAATAAAAGAGATATATTCCATAACCACTGAAAGTAGTTATACAACTCAAAACAGATATTAAATGCAATGTACAGGTCCAAGAAACCCAGAAAGGACCACTAAAACAAGAACTAACTTCTCTATGTGATGTTGTGGGATACACCCCACTATCAACCAATTAGATACGCATACCCAAAATATATAAAACTCCCTTACTCATTGTAATGACTTAACTTTTCCTATAAAAAAGACAATAGATGGTCTACACAATAAATAAAGGGTGTATAGGGTGTGATCTAAACAGTATTTGTAAAGTCCCTTCCATGTTTTCTATATCAAGTCTTTATAAAAAAATCATGATATTCTAATTTAAAAAATGGAATATTAAGTAGTAAATTAGTATTAATCAAAATCCTCATAAAGATTTTTTCCCAATTTTATGTAGTTCTAAAATAACATAGATAAAATAGTTTTAAAGAATAAATTTACATAATCATTTATCAAGAAGGGTTATCAATTCCAAAACAATAAAATCCAAAGAACAATGGTAAAATACAGTAAGGATAACTCACATTCAGGCTAGCTAATCATGACTATTTTACACTTCAAGTCCCTAAAATCCATTCATAAAGGTATAAGGGATAGAGTAACACCCTAAAAAGTGATACCTCCTATAAGTTCAAGTCAATTCCTAGATCCAAATGCATCTCAATCTAGGAATGAAGGAATGCCACAGAAAATGAACCCCCATACAATATAAAAAAGAAAATCCCCACTACTACACCTTTAAAATAAGTACCCAAGGATTCTATGTGATACATTTAAAATGATTTTAAAAGGGAATAAAAAATTAATAAAAAAATTTAAACACTCTTATTCTATAGAAACATGCTTTAAAAACCCATTTTGTAATACATTTCACAATTATTTTAAAATATTATTTTGTTGCACTCTTCTTGTTATAATACTCATAAATAATCTTTAAATATTGTAAATAATGTTTAATATTGTTCTATAATGTTTTATTATGCTCATGTTTAATTGTAATCAATTCTGTGAGTATTACTTCGTAATAGAGATTGTAGATATTTGGTAAAGTATGAGTCACCATTAAGGTGAACTCACAGTCGCCATTAATGTGACATGACGGTCTCACCATTTAGTATGAAAATTGACAAAGTATCAGACACCATTTCAATGACACTGTTACAGTGAAGCCATTGTATCATGATACCAGTTCTAGAATTTGAAAATGTACTAGACATCGTTTCAATGGCGATATTTCCAGCAACACTGTTTCTCACAAGGGACCTAACACCATTTTCGAAACAACATTCGATCACCTAACCATTTAATAAATTTCAAAAAATAAGAAACAATAGTTTGGAGGCACCATTTAGAAGAAAAGGATGAGTCACCATTGACTGTGGAACCACTCTTGACTCACCATTCCTACGACACTATTCCTATTTAACCACTGACTATGACACCGCTCCATACATAGCCATTTCTACCTAATTTAAATTAAATTCAAAATTATTTCTAATGGTAATATTTGAGTTATTAAATGATACTAATATTATTAATGATCTTTTACATACATGTTAGTAGATAGTATGAGGTATGTGGTGTGGAAATCATGCTTCTTGTGAGCCAAAACAAAAACAGATGAGGATTAATATAGTATAGAGAACGAGCTAAAGAAGATGATATGAAGAGAGTGATAAAAACACCAAACCACATAGAAGAAGAGACATGATAATCCATCTTCTTTGTTGTGAGATAAAGAATAACTCACTGTGAAACATCATAAAAACATCCTTGCAGCAACAACAAATAAAATAAGAATAAGAGCTATGAAGAACATCTCATTAAACTAGAAACTAGAACACAGAACTCACGATGCTCTGTTTCTAAGTATATTTACAGAAGAGAACCCAAGATTCAAATCGGCTACATTTAATGAGTCCAAATATGTATAGAACAACATTTAGAGCATTTATAATACCCTCTTATTATATTCTTCTTTGTTGTGTACTGTTTTATTATTCCCTTGAGCTGTGTACGTATCTATATTAAAAAAACACACTATATCCTATACTAAACAATATTATACAAGATATCCTCTCATTACCACTCTCTTAAACCATTTCACTCACACGTAGAACTGTGGAAGAGGTCCCTATGTGACCTAGTTGTTTTAGTTTTCCATGAATAAGTATGGTAGAGGTCCAGTTAGACCTGGATAGATTTGTATTCTATTGTAAACCCTGATCTAGGGTGTAGATCAATCTTGTTTATATATATTTTCATTGGTGGCAGGTGATCACCAAGTGGAGAGTACCAAGTATCTTTTTGAGACTTAACCTCTTATTTTATCCTATGTGTTCAAAGTTATGGTTTCTTGCTTATATTTTCTTATTCAAATCAGAAAACTGTACTTTACTTTGATAGTTAATCATAGATTGTGTTTTGATTATAATTATTTGTGGTAGACTGATTTCAAAAGGTGAAGTAACTTCAAAAATTGATTTAACTGAGAATTAATCAATCTTTGAGGAATCTTTCAAACTCTCAAACATTTTAAAAATCTGTTACTTTGGTAAAAAGGAATGTTTGATTTTAAATGAGGGGACTTTCAAATAAATAATTTTTTACAAGAATTTTTATAGGAACTCAATTAACCCCCCTCTTGAGCGTCCTACTCCAACCAATATTTGGTATCAGAGGGTTGTTTTTAAATTACTATTTTAAAATCTTTTCTACTGTGGTTTTAGTTGTGTTTTAAAGATATCTAAATTTATATTAGTTCTAAGTTTTTAGTTCTTTAAAAACTTATTCTTTATTCTTTGTTATGGATAATATATTTAAAGGTTATACTACTAATAAACTTCCCTTTTTCAATGGAAATAATAATGATCAGTGGAAAATTAAGATGAAAATGAATTTAGAAAGTATGGGTTTTGAAATTTGGTCTTCCATTATAGATGAAAATAATATTACTATTACTGCCCGAAATACTTGGGATGACCCAACTAAGACTGCTTACAATAATAACTACAAAGCTATGAATGCCTTATATTGTTATTGAGGAGATGTATAATTCAATAGTATTTCTGCTTGTAAAACAACCCATGAAATTTGGGATACTCTAGCTATTTCACATGAAGGAACAACTAATGTTAAGGATAAGAAACTTAACACATATACTATTAAATATGATAATTTTAAGATGAATCCTAAGGAATCTATATCTAAAATGTATCTCAAGTTCAATGAAATTGTAAATAATATGATCTCTCTAGGAAAGAAAGTTACTACTAAGGAACAAATCATGAGAATTCTGAAATTTATACCAAAAAGATGGAGGGGTACTTCAGGGTCAATTAGAGAATCCTGTGATATCAGTAAGTTGCTAGTTAAGGAACTGATATGAAATATGATGATGTACGAGGAAGAATTAAAGGTCAACAAATAAGAATAGAATGAACCAAAGATAAATTCAATGGATTTTGAAACCAATACATCAAAAAGTAAAGAAAAGGAAATGGTAAAAACTCATTTTGATAGTACAAGTCATAAAGATTCACCATCTGACAGTGATGAGGAAATCGATCAATTAGCCATAATGTTTAAAAAAATTTATATAAAGAATACTTTTTTCAGTAAGCCCAACTATAAAAGAAAATATGACAATAAGAGAAACTAGAAAAAGTAATGAATGAAAAATAACAATTCAAATGAGATATTCTATAGTGATTGTAAAATAATAGGACTTGTAAAGGATAATTGTCCTATGTTAAATCATAAGAAGAAATATGAGGATAAAGATAAAAGGTACAAGAAAGAAATCAAGGCCAATCACAATGCTTCAGAGGATTGTTCAAGTGTGTTATAATTCTAACGTGATGAAAAGTCCAATAAATCCATTATGTGTTTCATGAAAAACACATCTGAGGTAACCCTTGAGTCTCTTGTAAAAAATTCTTATTATTATAGAGGTGAATATGATTATTAAAATATGATTAATGAAGAAATTTTTGAACACTTCCCAAATGATTGAAGATACATTCAATGAATTAAAATATAAATATAAAATTTTAAATAAACAACATGGTCTCACCGCTACTGTTAAATCTGAACTTACTATGGAAAAAGAGAAAAATTATCAATTTCTTAAAGAGCACAATAAACATAAACTGTCAAATGATTAATTGAAAAAATACTTATAAAAGTTTACCAATGGAAAGAATAATATTACAAAAATTATTGGTAAAATTTTTTTCACCAAAATACACTACTAGTATATGGTACCAACCAAGGAAAAAAAATCTGGTCAAAAAAATTTTGTGTCAAAATCTTGAAAATCTGTTTTCTTAACCAAAATTGAAAAATCTACTACATGTCCTAGAATTGGGTATTAATTTATTGTCTCTAGTTTTTATAGACCAAATAAATTTTATTTTTAAAATACATTACAATATGATTATAGGAAACTTGTGAAGCTAGTGTGGGTTCCCAAAGAACTTATTATTAATGTTACTGGACCCAATAAAGTCTAGGTACCAAAATCCTCTTTTGTTTGAAATATTTATAGGAAATATGTTTGAAGAGATCTTATAGAAGTATATGGTACTTGGATAGTGGATTTTCAAGACACATGATATGGAAAAACTCTAGTTTCCAAAAATATTTTCATGATTTATGGTGGTCATGTCACACTTGGTGACACTGAAAAAAGAAAAATAATTGGCCTTAGCTATATTGGTAACTCTAATTTAGTTTTAATTTCCAAAGTACATTTTATTGATGTATTAGAATATAATCTTCTTTTCAAATATTAGTTATGTGATGATGGATTCAATGTTAAATTTTGAAAATAATGATTTCAATATTTTTTATTCAAAAAATGAATTAGTTTTCACAGACTTTATATATGAAAATGTTTATGATGTTAATTTAGATTTCTAAATTTCTCAAAATTATTATTATTTTAGTGCCTTTTACAAAGAGTCTTGGATCTAGAATAAGAGACTACAAAATTTTAATATTCATTCACTTTGAAAGCTTACTAGGAAAGGACCAGTCAAGGATCTACCCAAACTAGAATTTATAAATGATAAAGTCCGTAATACTTGTCAAAAAGTTAAACTCCAAAAAATATATTTCAAACCAAAGAAATAAGTCTCAACTTCTCAACCTATTGAGTTGGTTTACATGGATTTTTTTTAACCTTCATGAGTTTCAAGTCTTCATGGGAAGCACTATGTCTATGTTCTTATAGATGACTAATATATATATACTTGTACATTATTTTTTGCTCACAAAAGTGAATCTTTCACTCAATTGATTAAGTATGCTAGAATAGTCAAGATCCTAAGTGGTGTTAGAATTAAATCTTTAAGAAGTTACCATGACTGTGAGTTTGAAAATAAAGAGTTTGAATCTTTTTTCTCACAAAATTTATATAGTCATAACTTCTCTGAACCAAGGACACCCATGTAGAATGGAGTTTTAGAAAGAAGGAATATAACCATACAAGAAATAACCTAGACTATGCTAAATGATTATGATTTACCTATTTACTTTTGGGATAAAGATATTAATATATCCTGTTACATAATTAATAATCTTGATTAAATCTATCCTTATGAAAAACCCTTATGATTTGTAGAAATATAGGAAACCCAAAGTTAATTACTTTAATGTTTTTGGTTCAAAAGTATATATTATTAATACTAAGGATAATATTGATAAATTTTCATCCAAAAGTGATGAAGGAATCTTTCTATGATACACAATATTTATTAAAGTCTATAGAGTCTTTAATAAAATAACTAAGTGTGTGGAAGATTCTGTACATGTCAAATTTGATGAAATATATCCCCATGAACCCAAGACGTCCCTAGAAAATATTGAGGATGATCTTTAAAATATGGACATAAATGAAAAATATTTTGATCTTACTATTAAGAAACCTATTAAATCATCCAGTTCTAGAAATTCTCCACTTTCTATTCATGATGAAATTGAACCTATTGAAGAAATTGAAATTACCACCCCTTCTTTTTATAGACCCACAAGAACTCTTAAGAACCGTCCTTTAGATATTGTAGTTGGAGATTTAGACAAAGGAACTCAAAATACAGTTTCTCTTAGAAAACAAGTTGAACATCAAGCCTCCTTATCAAAAATTGAACCTAAGAACATCAATGATGCAATCAATGATGAATTTTGGATAATGGATTTATAAGAAGAACTAAATCAGTTTGAAAGAAATAATGTTTGGAAACTAGTGGATATACCTAAAGACACCTTTACTATATTCACTAACTGGGTGTTTAGAAATAATGTAGACGAAGCAGATACTATTGTAAAAAATAAAGCTATATTGGTTTCACAAGGATATATTAAAGAAGAATTCATTGACTATGAATAAACTTTTTCACCTATTTCTAGACTTGAATCCATTAGAATCCTACTATAATATGAATCATATCTAAATTTATAACCATATAAAATGGTTGTAAAGAGTGAATTCTAAAATGGGTATATAGTTGAGGGCGTTTTTGTTTAACAACCACCTAATTTTAAAAACCCTAATTTCCCAAATCATGTTTTTAAGTTAACAAAGGCTACATATGGTTTAAAACATGCTCCAAGATATTAACATGATAGACTAAGTACTTTTCTTATTTATAAAGGTTTTAAAAAGGTATAGATGATCCCTATCATTTTATAAAAAGAATATCTAAACATGTTTTAGTTGTTCAAAATATATTAATGATATTATTTTTGGATCTTCAAAAAATTCTTTATGTGTTGATTTATTAGAAATGAAGAAAAATGAATTTGAATAGAGTTTAATGGGTGAATTTAAATTCTTTCTTGGATTTAAAATATTTCAAAATAAATAAGGTATTGTTCTGAATCAGTGTAAACATACTAAAGGTATTATAAAACTTTTTGGTTTGGATAGAATTAAAATTAGTGATACTCCTATGAGTACCACCTATAAATTGGATCTTGATTAGAATAGAAAATTTGCTGATTAAACCAATTATAGAGGTAAGATTGGAAGTCTTCTCTACTTGACTTCTAGCTGGACTGATATTATGTTTAGTGTATGTATGTGTGCTCATTTTCAAACAAATCCTAAAGAGTCACATCTTATTAAAGTTAAATGAATTTTCAAATACCTCAAACATACTACCAACTTAGGACTATTCTATCCTAGAGGAATTTTTTTTGACTTAGTTAGTTATTCTGATACTAATTATGGTGGTTGAATGTTAGATAGAAAAAGAAACTTTGGACCCTATCACTTTTTGATCAAGTTAGTAGTATCACTATGTATTAAAAAGAAAAATTCTATTTCATTATCTACTACTGAAGCTAAATACAATGATTCTAGTAGTTATTGTGCTCAGATTTTGTGGATAAAACACAATTTTATAGATTATATATATCAATTAAGACATCTCCCAATAAAATTTGATAACACAAGTGCTATTAATATATCTAATAATCCATTTTCTCATTCAAGAACAAAACATATTGATTTAATACATCACTTTTTGAGATATCATTATAAAAAAGTCAACATTACTTTAGAATTCATTGGAACAAAACATTATCTTGTTGATATTTTTACTAAGTCCTTAAATTATGACAGAATGAGCTACATCATTCATGAATTGGGAATGATCAACCTTGAGTGAAAGTTTACTATCTCACCGTTTACTATCTCATAGTTTACTGTCTCACCATTTGATGTCTCAATAATTGTTGTCTCACCGATCAGAGTCACACTGATGTGATTCCACCATAACTGCATATTCCGTCATCACTGTTATAACTCATCTTTTTATATTTAGTAATCTTTTTCCCACATTACTATTTTAATTTTGTTATTTCACTATTATATTACATTTTTTTTGATTCTTGACTCTTTAAATCACTAAATGATAAAAACCCATCACTCCACTTCTCTCCTCACTCATGCTCTCAACTCCGGAAACCGAAACACTTATTTCTCAAAATCATTAATCTCATTAAAACCCTCTATTCATGTTGAAAATTAAAAGGATTAAGTTTCCATCATCCTCAACTCTAGAAAAGTGTAATTTCTCAAAGAAAGTGAAAAAGGATCCAATCAAAATTCCTGAAAAACCTCTAGACCCTGGTCTTCCAGATTATATAGTCTTGCATGAAAATGAAGTATGTGTGAAGTGGATTCTCTCAGGTAAGTCACTTTTTATTAGAGTTTTGGAAGAATTGGGATGTCTTGAATGGTTTAAAAAAGATAAGAAACCTATATACCACAAAATTATTTTTGAGTTTTATCAGTATGTACATTTTACGTTTAATAAAAAGGATGACTTTGTGGTTAGAAGTTGGGTAAATGGAAAAAGATGTTATTTTTCTTTATGGTTTTGGGATACCTGTTTAGGAGTACCTCTTGAAGGTATCTTTGATGATCATCAAAGAAACTTTCCACATAAAGTGACATATTTATCCTAGAAGAGGCTTTGGGTGACTTGATTGGATTTGGAAAAAGGAGAAGACCTATAACTACTGAATTAGATGGAGAGACTATATTGATGTTCAAATTTATTCAACACCTGATATTTCAAATAAAAGGTAACTTTTCTAATTTGAAATATCAAGATATATTATTATTGCATCTCTTTAAGAATGGTCAGAAGATAAATCTATGAAAGCATCTTGTCCTTTACGTGTGTGATATGATCAAGACAACTTCAAAGTCAACCTTATTATTCTATTCAAGATTAATTTATTCTATACTTCAAGATAAGTGTATGGTAGGGATGAATTAATAATTTTTTGAGGATTATGAGTTTTTTATTTATAAGGATATATGCAAGAAAATGAAAATTAGTTGGAATCCATGGAAGAGGTTATGGGTTTAAGAAAATGAAAATATGTATGAGGATTTCAATCCTATCAAGAACCTTTCAAGACAGAAAGATATCCCTGATTCTTGTTTGGAAATAGATGAGTTTTTGGAATATTCATATGTAGGAATGGAAGTTGATGTTCCAAGATATGAAGCAAGAGTTGTTTCTGAAGGAAATGATCCAAATATTTCCAAAAGTACTGAAGAGCCTCCTTATGCATCTCCTAAACCAACTCAGGCTGTTCCCTCTAGAGATTATCCTATCTCTAAGGATGATGAAGGTGAAATTAAAGAAAATAAATCCAAGGATAAAGATGCGAATAATGGCGAATCAATTGTGGGAGAATATGTTTCTAATGAAAAATAGACAGAAGAAGAATCTGTAAAAAGAGAATTCATTTTACATACTTAAGTAATGATGGAATAAGATTTTCAGTTAGAAGTAGATGAGCATGATGCTGAGGGGTACCAAAATATAATAGAGGATGTGAAAAGAGTTCACATGATTTAGTCACTTAATTCTATAAGGGAAGCATCATTTGAGGGGGAGTAGAACCATAACTTGAAAAGTTTTTATGTTCCAAATCCTATTGATTCAAGTTCAGTGGATTCCTGGTATAGGTTTACCAACTACTTTGATGTTGATGATTCTCAGAAGTACTTAAAGAAAGAGATAGACCACTCAACTAAGTTTCAACTCAAACAAATCACTGCTAAAGAGTGATATCTTCTAAGGACCTATAACCTGTCTCTATTCCTAAACCTACTCAAGAAACCCCCAGTTTTGTAATCCATGATGATCTAAAAGATTTTGGAGAAACTTTATTATCTAGTTTCGGAAATATTATGAAGTCACATCCCACTCATGTGACTAATCTTCATGAAAGTGATACTAAAATTATTCTACAAAAGTTGATTTAGAAAAAGTAACCTAAAATGCTTCATGAAATTCAGAACCAAGGATTAAAAATAAACTACTAAGTGATGAAGTGAAATTCTTCAGATCTTTGGTTAAGGAGATAAGGAAAGATGTGCAAGATGATCCTACTCCAGTTTCTATTGTGAGCCTATGTGAGGCTAATACTGTTAAACTCTAAGGGAAGGTTGTGTCTTAGATTCAACCTAATTTGATTTCAATGGTTGAATAAGTGGTAAAGAGAAACACTAAAATAGAAAATGAAATGTGTGAACTGGTGGCTGCAATCAATCGGCTGATAGATGAGTATAAAGGATCTTTAGAAACTATTCTTAAAAGGATTAATGATCTATCCAAAACTAATTTAGATCTATCTTATTCTAATCAAACCTCTAAAAATTTGGACAATTATTTGATCAGATCAATGATTAGATAAGAGATTTAGACTTTGGTTGGTGGTCCAAATCAGGAAAGCCTGAGTAAGATTGAAAAGTACAATGAGCATGTGCATGATATGATTATATTTTACTCTAAGAATTAAAATAATGCTCAAACAGAGATTTCAAATAAGGTGGTTTTTTATTTTACAAATATTTATACGAATCACCTACTGACAAGTCATTTTAAACATCTAGTGTAGAATTTGAATCAACCTCTAGTGACTAACGCTTTCAAGGAGAAAGTCAAGTAGTTGAAGGATTTTACTCATAATCTTGAAGAGTTTATATAAAATAAGTTTGACTTTGAGATATCCATGGAGTATGTTGGAGAGATCATCAAGGACTTCATCAATTTTTGGTAGCCTTATTTTCATATTAAAAGTGCAACCATCATTTCCCCTCCAGCTGCTTCTCCCAGACATGGCCTGATTTCTTCCACCACTCCTTCTTCTACCTCTTTTTCTCTAGTTACCATAACCCCTACTCAGGATTTAAGCCAGATTAGAGCTATTATTACTGATTATACTCTACCTTGTTATTCATCTATACCATGCCTTGGACCTTATATTTTTGAAGGGATGCCTCTCCCTTCCCTCTCTGTTGGATCTGTATCTTCCACCTCTACTACTTCTGTACTTGATACTCCTCCTCCTACTTTCTCTGACAAGGATAAAGGGAAGGCTATAGAATATGATGAGAAGTGAAGGATCATTTTTGATAGGTATATGATTTATTTTCATTTTGTGATTATAGTGAACTCTGATAGTATATTCAATGAAATTTTCTATCTATTTTATTAAATTATTGATTTCATTTAGTGCTTGTTTTTCTTTTCCTTAATTTCTTTTTGATAATCCCAAAAGGAGGGGAAGAACTGGAATTTATGGACTAACTTAGTTTTATATCTTAATATCATATAATATTTTTGATATGTTATGTAAACTATTTATTCATTTCTGAAGTGTTTGTCTTGTAAATGCCTTGATTTTTTATCATCAAAGGGGGGATAACGTTGGACTCCTATTGTTTTAAAGATCAAAAATCATGTTTAACTCTTGTAAATCATGTTTAATCTTATTCTATAATTTTTCATTATGCTCATGTTTAATCCTAATCCATTATGTGAGTATTACTTCTTAAGATAGATTATAGATATTTAGTAAAATAGGAGTCACTGTTAAGGTGAACTCACTATCACCGTTGTTGTGACCAAATAGTCTCACCATTTAGTCTGAAAATTAACAGAGTATCAGACACTGTTTCAATGTCACTATTACATTGAAACTGTTGTATCTTGCATCTAGTTCCAAAACTCGAAAAAGTTCCATACACCACTTCAATGAAACTATTTACAGCAACATCATTTCTCACAAAGGACCTGACACCATTTCCGCAACCCTGTTACATCACCTAACCATTTTTTTTTTGGAAAATTATGAAACACCGGTCTAGAGGCACCAATTAGAAGAAAAATACAATTCACCAATAATTGTGGAACCACTCCTGACTCACCGTTCCTGTGAAACCATTCCTATGTCACCACTTACTGTGACATTTTTGCATACTTATCCATTTCTTCCTTATTTAAATTAAATTCAAAAATATTTATAACAATTATATTTGAGTTATTAAATGGTACTTATATTATTAATGATTTTTTTGCAGACATTTCAGTAGGAAATATGAGGTATGAGGTGTAGAAATAATTCTTCTTGTCACCCAAAACAAAAACACATGAGGATTAATATATTGTGGTGCATGAGATGTAGAAGATGATATGAAGAGAGTGAGACACACACCAAACCATGCAGAAGAAGAGAAATGATAATCCATCTTGATTGCTGTGAGATAAAGAAGAAATTACTGTAAATAATCCTAAAAACATCCTTTTAACAACATCAACTCAATGAATGAGAATAGCTACAAAGAACATATCATTGAACTAGAAACCAAAACACAGAACTCACAACACTATGTTTCTGAGTCTATTTATAGAAGAGAACCCGAGCTTCAAATCTAATACATTAAAAGAGTCTATAACTACATATAAAAACACTTAGATAAATTTTAATCCATTTTTATTATATTATACTGTACTGTGTACTGTTTTTTATTCCTTTGAGCAGCGTGTGTATCTATATTAAAAACACACACTATCGCCTATTCTAAACAGGATGATACCAGATATCATCTCATTACCACTATCTTACACCATTTCACTCCCACATAAAACTATAGAAGAGGTCCCTATGTGACCTATTTGTTTTAGTTTCCCACAAATAATTGTTGTAGAGGTCCAGTTATACATGGATAACTTTTAATACTGTTATGAACCCTGATTCAGGGCGTGGATCAAAATTGTTTATATATATTTTTTTAGTGTTAGGTGATCACCAAGTGAAGAGGACCAAGTCACTTCTTGATACTGAACTTCTTGTTTTATTTGCGGTGTTCAATGTTCTATTTTCTTTCTTATATTTGTTTATTCAAATAAGAAAACTTTAATTTACCTTGATAGTTAATCTTAGAGAGTGTTTGAATTAGAATTTGTTTTAGTAAACTTATTTTAAAAGTTGAAGTAACTTCACAAATTGATTTAAATAAGAATTAATCAATCTTTGAGGAATCTTTCAAACTATAAAATCTTTTACAAATTTGATACTTTGGTTGACTTTATGGTTTAATTATAAATTGGGGGACTTTCAAATAAATAATTTTTAACAGAAATTTTTGTAGGAACTTAATTAACCCCCTATTGAGTGTCCTACTCTGACCAACATATTTCTTTTACCAAAATGACGGGAACACCATATTTTCTAAAAAACCATGTACACACACAAAAAATAAATAATTAATTATGATGATCATTATTTATAAAACAATTTAATAAAAAATACCAATCAATGGTTTACGTAACATATGTAAGAGTTGGAACCACACACCTCAAACTTAGGCCGAACACCACTTGTAATAGGATCCACCAACACTAGAAAGAAAAAAGAGAAAAAAATGGAGTCCTTAAAATCGATTATCATGTCTTATAATTGAATCTATAAAATAGAGGTTAGTGGATAGGATAAATAAACACAAACATCAAAGAATATGCACACCACACCACAACCAACTTGAGGGTCGGACTTTGAAAGATAAGAGCACGAAATATCAAGAAGGAAAAAAGGAGAACATCATCATCACATGATCTTATATAAAAAATACAACTAATTATACTGTGAAATACCCAAGGGAAATGAAATGAACATGTAGAGAAGAAACACTCACTGAAGGAGTAATAGAATGAAGCGAGAGATTAAACACTGAATAGAGGAACCTAGAAGAGCGGAGATCATACAAACATGCCTATAAGATTATATGATTTGAGGGATATATATTTAATATAAAATAATAATGGATTAATATAAATAGAAAAATAAATCCCATAGGACATGAGGGGTTTACATCGTAAGTCAGAGATTCACAGAGTAAAATCCTCATATAGTAAGTCTGCCGAAAAATACATCAGGTCAAATTAAATTTATCCCAAGAAAAATATTTAAAATTTAAAAATAGGAATTATAATGTAAAATAGGTTTATGTATTGAACTCCTCCTTTTCATCATATTATACATCGATCAATTTATGCCGTAAATATGAGATTTACGATGGAGATGGGTCCTGCAAGGAGTGATAAATACTAAACCTTATTGAAAACTACAAATTTATTTCCTCATCCTATGAACCCAAGAAATGAGATCCTAAACATGAAAAATAGCATAAATTTTTCTCCAGTATGTTATATCCTCAATATTTAAATCATATTTTAGCATTTATCAGTTTAGAGAACAAGATTTCAATATATAATTCCATGCCTTAATCAATGTCTCATTTTATTACACCCCCTATCTTCTAGCTCAACCAAACTCAATTCCTCATGGATCTTATATCCCCATTATTTTAAGACTATGAACTCCCACTTTATGAGATAATATCATCACAGAAAACACTTTTCACCGATTCTATTTATCTGGAAAGATAATCAGTATCTATTATATAATATTAAATTTCACCAAAAATTATCGGCATTTAATAATAAAACCAAAGAGAAAGTACTTTCCTTGCATGAAACACACTATAAAATAATTAGATTCAAAATGAGAGTGGGGGATATCCTAAAATCATCTAGTGGAAGGATATGGCTGAATTCAAAGGTTTAACTAATTTTTCTCAATTATTGGAGCGGGAAACAAGTTAGTCATGATTTCTATGGCTTGATCATTACTCCCAACATGCTCTTCTTAGATCATTTTTTCTTAAATTTTTATTTGATAAATTAATGCCTTATCTCGACATGCTTGGTATGAGAGTGATGTAAAATATTTTTTGGGAGGTCAATTTCACTTTTGTTATCAAAAAATATCACCATATATGGCTTCAATTATTCAATAATATACCACAACCACTACTTCATTTACAGAAGTTTAATGGATGCCTTTATCACTAGGATATATTATTTTTATTATTTGTTCTTGTGAATTATCTTTTTTTATTACTTGTTTGATTACTTGGGGAGATTTTTTTTCATGTGAATGTTTTCTTTTGTTTGATTACATGTGATTTTTAGTTTAAAACCTTATTTTATTTTGATGATATCTTAATCTATAGTGTATGAATTTCTATGATTATTATCATGTTAGATAGATAAGAGATTTATATAAATCTCACTAGTTTATGAAAAAGTCTGAAAATTCATTTTTTTACTCAAAAAAGTGAATTAATTTTCTACTACTGTTTTTAGAAACTCTATAGTTGCCAGTTTTAAAAAGTTTATGTATTTATTTTAATGAAACTTCTAAAGATATAGGATTTTCATGAAAATTGATTTTTAATAAATCCATCATTTTTATCTTGATATAATTAGTTTACATTTAAGCCTAAAAAGGTTTTTTTGATGGTGATTAATTTTTTTGAAGTTCTGCATTGATTTTTCAGAACTACTGTATTTATAGAGTGTTTTATATTCTATTTTTCAATGATTTTTGGAGATGTAGAAGTTAGTTTTATTTGATTATTGTTTTTTTAGAAATATAATAAGATTTTATATAAATATTTATTATTTTCCAAAGTCTGAATCTATTGTTAAGAGACTTAAAATTCATGGAATTTTATTAATGCAAACTGTCCAGTTTTTCACAAAGTATATTTTATTAACCCTGTGTTACTATTTATCATCCATACAATATGTTACTATTCTTGAATAGTAAAAAGTATGGATAATAAACCCTATGTTACTGTTAATCATCCATACACTACAATACTACTCATAAATAGTGCAAAGTATGGTTCATCAACCATACATTACTATTCATCATCCACACGCTATGTTACTATTCATTAATATTGAAAAGTATGGTTTATCAACCCTACATTACTCTTTATCATCCATAAGCTACCTTAATATTTATGAATAGTGCAATGTATGGTTCATCAACCCCACGTTACTATTAATTCTCAAAGTTATTGTTCATTATGTGCATTTCTAGTTTATTTTCTATATATTTATGGATTATTTTTAATGTTTTTATGATGGAAAAAATCTAATTAAATATAAGAATTATAATTGAAGGGTTTTAAATATTTTTGGTGGATTATTTAAAGAGAAAAATTAATAATTTTTTAATGTATTTTTTCAATTAATTTGGAGGTTTCAAAATTGTTTAAATACAAAATTTTGAATCTACTTACAGATTGTGTTGTAAGTTTTCAGGAACTATTTTGTCTAAATTTAAAGATGTTTGAATCGATTTAAGTTGATGTTTTAAATCATTCATCACTGCTATATTTCTAGAAATATTTTTTCTAAGGAGTTATTCAATTTTTTTAATTTTTTTAAGATTTATTCTACATGAATAAAGAGGCAACAATGCAACATTTTTCATTTGGATATTTATGAATGATCTTGACTCAATTTATTTTGAATTTTAGAAGGAAGCAGAGCTAATGAAAATGATGAATATTTATTCCCTATATATATATCATTATTTCCTAAATGTTATTGATAGAATACAACAAATAGATAAAAATTACAAGAGAAATATATCGAAACATGTTAACATTTTTGATACTTTGCTTTTTCAAAGAGAATGTGTTGTGAACTTTGAATATGTTCTGCATTTGAAACATACTGTGAAACTTTATTTTCATCACCTGCATGATAAATCGAGGTATGAATAACATATGCTTTGACTAAAATTTCCTTGATGAGATGATCCAATCTAAACCTAAAAAACCAGTACTTGTTAATAACTATTTATCATATTTCGTCTAGTTTTGGGTCTGTATAAATTTTTCTCACATCTCACATGCACTATATTTTTCTATTTATGATTTTAATCCCAAAATAATTATTTTTTATACTGTTTTATTAGGTTGTGACTCCCAGATTCTAAAGTCAAGATTTAAGGGTTATGACTCCCACTATCTAATGTCAGGACTATTTGGGGTGTGACTCCCAGTGTCTAAAGTATGGTTGTAAGGGTTGTAACTCCCCATACAAAAGTCAGTGTTGTGGTTATCCCTCCACTAGTAAAATATTTTGTGATTAAGTTATGATTCTTCCATAAAAATAATTTTTAGTGCACACATATATCTCACTGAGTAGAGAGGTATAAGAGTAGAAGTATTCCCACTTTTGACTGAACTAATATAAAAATAAGCCTTGTGTTATTTAATTTTTCCACTACTAATTAACATTAAAAATTAACTATGATAAATATTTATTTAATTAATTTACTTGATTACTTTTTCTAATTTGGTCTATTCAACCCCTCTAGTCCATCTTACATTACCCTATCTGACCTAACAATTTTTATCATAGGGTAATCCTTTTTTAATTTATTAGCTCTATTGTTATCCTTCTGATACCTAACCATTGGTATCATAAGTTGTTACTTCTAGAATTTATCCAAAACTTCTACAAAGTCTTGTTATATATATTTAATTATGATAACATATTTCTAGAACTCATAGTTAAAGGATAATTATCTTATAATATGGTAGGATTGAACCACAATGATTCTTGGTTACCTCAAAATCCACCTTACTTTGATGGAAATGATTATGGCTTATAGAGATATCGAATGAAGCCTTACCTCAAACAATTGGGAATTGAGCATTGGTCTATCATGTACAAATAGTACACACTACCTAAAGATGACCCATATACTCTTACCAAAATTGATTTTACTTGAAATGTTTTAAATGAAAAAGTTGTTAATATTTTATATTTTGATGTTAATATAAGTGTTTTTAGTTATGTGTCTTCTTTTAAGACAACTCATGAAATATGGAATATTGTACAAGTAACTATACTTGGCTCTAAAAAATTTATCCAAACAAATCTTGGAATGCCTCATACTGAGTACCAAGAATTTAATATGGGTGAAGGTGAAATAGTAAACCAAATATTCCACTAATTCAAAATCATTGTAAATGGAATAAATTCTCTCAGAGAAGATTTAGAAAACCCCATACTTATTGAAAGAGTTCTATGAGACTTACCAAAAAATGGAATAAAAAGAAGGTTTCCATTGATGAAATCATGAATTTCAAATAATACACCCTGGATGAATTAATTGGATCACTACTCAAATATGAACTTGAACTAAATAATAGAGTTGTTGAGGAGACAAAAAAAGAAAAGGTGTATATTTTAAATCTATAAATTTTATTTATAATGACTATTCTTATTATGATCTATAGGATAGTGAAAAGGAAAACATGGCTCATATTGTGACTGGAGTCTAAGAAAGAATGAAAAAGATAAGATTTAATATTCGATTTAAAAGAAACCCTCAAAAAGAAAAAATATAAAGGAGATAAGAAATGTGATATGACTTTTAATGCTTCAAATGTAACCTGTTATGAGTGTAGGAAGAAAGGTCATATCCAACCTGATTTTCCTAAACTAAAGAATAAATAAAAATGCAAAAAATAAGGGAAAAAGGCATTGGTCACTAGTTGAAGTTTTATATAAGAATCTAATTTCAGTGAAAATTCTAGAAATGAAAAAGAATATGCTGACTTGTACTTCATAGAATCACTATATAAGGATAGTAATTCATGTTTTTATTCTAAATATTCCGATTCTGAATGTGATTCTAAAAACCCCAATGTTTTTTAATGAAATAAATAAATTTAAAGATTAAGAAATGATATTTTCAAAACTGCTGATTTATATAATAATATCAAATAAAAAAAATGAAAAAATAGTTTTTAAAAATAAAATACTTTTATAGTATAATGAAAAACTAAGTAACACCTCTTCTGCTTCTTCTCATTCAATTTTTTATGAAAATTTGAAATCTGCTCAAGATTTAAATGAAAATTTGAAAAAGGAATTTGAATGTCATAAACAAAGTTTATATGATTTTATTCAAGGCCATGCAAAATATCATGAGATGATGTATTTTACTAAAACAAAGAAAAATAAATATGGTTTTTGTTATGAAATATGATTACCCCAACTGTATAAAACTAATTTTGTTAAAATTAAAAATATTATACTTCTACTTTTACTTGTTTTAAATATGGCATGAAAGGTCATTAAGAAAATGAATATTCTCTTAGAATTATACAATGAATGGTATTTAAAAAAACTAATATTCCTGAATACTTTCTATCTAGAGTACCTTACAATACATGTTTAAATTCTATATGGGTACCTAAAAATTTTATAACTAATCCTATTGGACCCAAATTATCTTCGGTACCAAAATTTTCTAGTAATTTATTTTTATAGGAAAAATGCCTTGTATGTCTCAAGAACGACATATGGTATATGGAAAATGGATTCTCTAAGAATATGATTAGAGACCCATCAAAGCTTTCCACTTACAACACATGTGATTGAGGCATTATTACATTTAAAGAGATGTCTAAAGGCAAAATTAAAGGATTTTTTAAAGTTGGTATTTTAAATTGTACTTTTATTTCTAATGTTTTATATGTTGAAGGTTTAAAACATAATTTAATTAGTATATCACACTTATGTGATTATAGAATGGAAGTTAAATTTCAAAATGATAAATGTTTAATTTTTAGAGTTGATTATTTATTATTTTATGCCAACTGAAAAAGTAATATTTATATTATTGATTTTTATGAACTAACTATTCAACATGTAAAGTGTCTGAATGTTGTACATAATGATAGTATCCTTTGGCATCGACATTTAGGTCATGTTAATTTTAGAATGTTACATAAACACTCAAAAAATGAGAATGTGTTACAACTGTCATCATTGAAGAAAGAACATATTTATGTATGTAATTCTTGCATGAAAGGGAAACAAAAAATAATTTGTTTTAGACCCATTAATCAAATAAGTACTAATAGACATTTATAGTTAGTACATATTGATTTATTAGTTCCCACTCAAATTTAAATCCTTAGTGGAAAGAAATATAACTTAGTTATTGTTGATGATTATATTAGATTTACTTAGGCATAATTTCTTACTGATAAAAATGATATTTTTCTAGATTTACTTCTTTATATAAATTAGTTCAAAATGAAAAGGATGTATGATTATTTATATTCATAGTAATAAAGAAGGTGAATTTTATAATTTATATTTTGAATTTTTTTGGGAAAAGAATGGATATTTTCATAATTTATTTGATCTTAGAGAATAAAAAACAATGGGGTTGTAGAATGGAAAAATAGAAATCTTAATGAAATGGGTCAAACTATGTTAAGTGAATATAATTTTCCCAGAAAGTTTGGGTAGAGGATATTTTTGATACTTGTTAGATTTCAAATAGAATTATTATTTGACCTTTATTAAAGGAAACTCTTTATGAATTATTCAAAAATAGAAAGCCTAAAGTTGGTTACTTTAGAGTTTTTGGTTGTAAAGTTTTTATTTTAAATTTAGTGGGAAATTTAGATAAATTTGATGCTAAGTGTGTTGAAGGTATTTTTATTTTTTATTATAATAATATTAAAGGTTATAGAGTTTATAATAAAATAAATATGGTTATTAAAGAATCTATTCATTTTATTTTTGATTAAAATAATGTTAAATTAAATTCTGATTCTAATGTTTATGATGAAGAGTTTAGATAATTTAATTTTAGTAAAGAAGTTCCTCAAGATAATAATGAATTAATTGAGGGGGAACATACTACTTCTCAACTAAATCCAAAATTATAGAATATTTACAAAGATCATATTATTTAAAATATAATTAAAAATGTTAATAATGGTGTTAAAACTAGAAATAATATTTTAATTTTTTTTTCCAATTCTTATTTTATTTCTGATTTTGTTCCTTTTAATAGTAATGATAATTTGAAAGATGCAAATTGGAATATTTCTATGCAAGGATGAATTAAATCAGTTTGTTAGAAATAATGTTTGGACATTAGTAGAATTTCCCAAGGATAAACAGTTAATTGGAACTAACTGGATATTTAGAAACAAACTGATGAATCTGGAAATATTTTAAAAAACAAATACAAAATTGTTTCTAAAGGATACTCCCAAGAATAAGGTGTATACTTTGAAGATTATTTTGTACCTATTTCCAGGTTAGAAGAAATTATAATTTTATTATCTTTTTCTTGTTTTCAGGGTTTTAAATTATATCAAATGGGTGTAAAAAGTACTTTCTTAAGTGGTTATATAACTAAAAAAGTTTATATTTCTTGACCCCTTGGTCTTGAAAGTGAAAAATTTCCAAACCAATTTTTAAACTTTATGAAGAATTGTATGGTCTTAACCAAGAACCTCATGATTAGTATGAATGAATTTCTTTGTTTTTGTTAACTAATGATTTTAAGAAAGACAATTTTTATCTAACTATTTTTAATAAAATTACTTGTGATGATATTTTAGTTTTTCAAATTTATGTTGATGATATAGTTTTTGGTTCCTCTAGTGAAATAATTTGCAATAATTTTTCTTATTTGATTTCTTGTAAATTTGACATGAGTTTAATTGGAGAATTTAAATTCTTATTTGGACTTTAAATTATTGGAGGAAAAGATGGAATTTTTCTTAATAAATCTAAGTATGATAAAGAGTAATTTAAAATATTTGGTCTTGATTATAATAAATCTATGAAAACTCTTATGGGTACAAATTGTAAATTAGATATTGATGCTTTTGATAAATATATTGATTTTATTGTTTATAGAGGCATGATAGGTAGCTTGCTATATTTAACTGCATATAGACCTAACATCATTTTTAGTGTTTGTTTCTGTGCTAGATTTCAAGAGGATCCTAAAGAAAGTCATATTATAGTTTTCAAAATAATAATTATATATGTTAAAGGAACTTCTGATTCTAGTTTATTTTATCCAAAATATAATTTTTTGATTTAACATCTTATTCTAATTTTGATTTTGTAGGATGTAGAATTGATAGAAAAAGAACATTATATATGTTTAATTTTTTGGGAAAAATATTAATTTCTTGGTCTTCTAAGAAAGAGGTATCAGTTGCTTTATCTACTGCAGAAGCTGGGTATATCTCTACTACTTGTAGTTATGCTCAAAGTTTATAGATTATGAAAAGATCATGTGATTTTGGTGTTTATATTGATAAACTACCTTTTTATTGTGATAATACTTCTGCAAATTCTATTTCTAGAAACCCCTTACAACATTATAGAACAAAATATATTGATCTTATATTTTATTTTATTAGAGATCATGAGAAAAAGGGTGATATTGTTTCAAAATTTATTCCTTCTAAAACTTAGCTAGAAGATATTTTTTCAATGACTTTAGACTCTTCTCAATTTGAAAAAATTAAATTTGAAATTCTTATGTTGGATATTTAATTTTTTACTGCATTTATTTATGGGTAGTTTGTTTTCAGTTTTTTTATTTCTAAAAAGAGGGAGAGATATTTTTAATGAAAATGGGGAGAAATAAATTGGTTTTAAATGTTTTTAAAATTGGTTTCAATTGTTCCCATGTTTTTGTTTTGTAATTAAACAAAATGGGGATATTGTTTGTGCATATGAATTATATTTTGTTTGATTACTTGTTTGATTACATGGGGATATTGTTTTTGCATGTGCATGTTTTCTTTGGTTTGATTACATGTGATTTTTTATTTTAAAATAACTTTATGTATTTTTATGATTTCTTAAACTAAATTGTATATATTTTTATGATTATTATCACGTTGGATAGATAAAATATTTATATACATTTCATTAGTTTATGAGGAATCTAAAAATGAATTTTTATTACTCTAAAAATTTAATTCATTTTATGCTATAGTTTTTAGAAACTCTATAGTTTTCAGTTTTAAAAAGTTTAGGTATTTATTTTAATTAAAATCTTAAATATAAAGTATTTTCATTAAACATGATTTTTTATAAATACAACATGTTTATCTTGATTTCATTATTTTACATCGATGTCTAAAAAGGTTTTTTTGAGGGTGATTACATTTTTTAAAGTTATGCTTTTATTTTTCAAACTGATGTTTTTCAAGAATGTTTTCATTATGTTTTTTAATGATTTTAGGAGCTATAGAACTCAGTTTTATTTGAAATCTATTTTTTTAGAAATGTAATAAGTTTTTCTAAAAATACGTCTACTTGAACAAAGTCTAAATATGTTTTTAAGAGCCTTTTAAAATTTGTTTAATTTTTTTAAAGTGTGTTGTCCAATTTTTTCAAAAAGTATGGTTCATCAACCCTACATTACTGTTCATCATATATTCGCTATGTTACTGTTCATGTATAGTGAAAAGTATGGTTTATCAACCCTATGTTACTATTCATCAACCATATTCTATGTTACTATTCATGAATAGTGAAAAGTATGGTTCATCAACCCTACGTTACTATTCATCATACATGCACTATGTTACTATTCATGAATAGTGAAAAGTATGGATCATAAACCCTACATTAATATTCATTCCCAGAGTTACTATTCATTCTGTGTATTTTTTAATTGATTTTCTAAATATATTTGGATTATTTTTAAAGTGTTTTTTGCCAAAATATCTCATTAAATATAATGATTATAATTGAAGAGTTTTTTAATATTTTTATTGGAATATTTAAATAGGATAATTTTAAAAAAAATCAACACCTTTTTTCCATTAATTTGGTGGTTTCAAAATTGGTTAGATTCAATTTTTTGAATTTACTTACAGATTGTGTAGGCAGTTTTTTGGAACTATTTTGTATAAATTTAATGAAGTTTGAAGGGATTTAAATCAATGTTTTAAATCATTCAAAGCTTCTATATTTTTATATATATTGTTAGAATATTTATTCAAATATTTTTAAATTATTTTTAAGATTTATTATATAGAAATAAAGAGGAAATATTGCTATGTTCTTCATTTAGATATTTATTAATTCTATTCAATCCATTTGATTTGAATTTATGAATGAAGCGGGGCTATTAAAAATGCTGTATATTTATTCCCTATATATATATATCATTCCTTTCTTAAGGTTATCAACATGATACAATAACAAGATAAAAAATACAAGAGAAATATAGAGACACATGTTAACATTTTTGATACTTTGATTTTTCAAAGAGAGAGTGCTATGAAATATGAATCTGCTAAGAATTTTCAATATCCCACAACTCTATTTTCTTCACCTACATGATCTCTCAATGGATTAATTACTTCTACTTTTTCTACAATTTTCTTGATGAGACTAGTTATCTAAACCACAACAACCATTACATGTGATCTCATTGTTTATCTTCTTTCACCTGGTTTTGAGTCTGTAACACTTTTTCCCATTTCTCACAAGCACTCTATTTTTTTTATTCTTCTAATAAAAGAATCATTATTTTTTATTTTGTGTTCTTGGGTTGTAACTCTCGGATTCTAAAGTCAGGATCTAAGGGTTGTTACACCCTTTATTTAAATTCCGGACTATTTAGGTTGTGACTCCCAGTGTATAAAGTTAGGTTGTAAGGGCTGTGAATACTTATTAAAAATTTTGTTTCATAGATATCCCTCCACTATAAAATGATTTTCTCATTGGGTTAGGATTTCCCCATAAAAAGTATTTTTAGTGAAAAAATATCTCTTCCCATGTAGAGAGGAATAAGAGCAGAAGTAGGCCCAATTTGGACCAAACTACTATAAAAAATATCCTTATGTTATTTAATTTTTTCACTACTAATTAACCTTAATAATCTACTCTAATAAATATTAAATAATTAATTAATTTGATTAAATATTTTAATCGGGTCCATTCACCCCCGCTTGACCATCTTCCATTACCCTATCTGACCTAACATTTATATCACACTTAATGAAGTACTTTTTTGATTTCTAACTAAAAGAACCTACAAATTTAATTTTGGTAAATAAATTATTGAAAATTATGGAATTTTTTTCAACCATATCACTAACCAAGTATAGATTTCAAAATTAAAATAACTCAAGAACCTTTTATACCTCAAGGTATAAGCTAAAACTAAGAGCTCCTTGTATTTATCTAATAATTTATCCAATTACTATGAGATACTCCTCATTGAGATTAATTTGGAAATGGGCCTCCAAACATGTTACAAAAATGATATCCATTAACATTGTATTTAGATATTGGAAGCTTCCAATTATCCTTTTATACAAGGTAGGATCCAAATATTTCCCATCCTTATGCTTCCCAAGAATTATTACAACCACAATCAGTGTTAAAATTTTATTAGAATCATGTATGTTGAACTTATTTAGAATCTATATTTTATAATTATCTAGATATATGAAAGGGTATCTCTCATTTTGAACCACTTTGAGCCTTAGAAATTATGTGAGTTCACTAATCAAAGAGATTTAAAATTATAAACTTGTTAGTATAGAAAAATCCTCTATATATTTATTCATGTTTCTTCTAAATAAGTTGTCATCCACATAGATCATTACAATGAACTATTCTTCCTTGTATGTTTTCACATAAGGTTGTGATCAACACCAAACCTTTTAAATTCCATCTTCTTCAAGTAATAGTCTATCAGATCATCCCATGCTCTTGGTTCCTACTTCAGACCATACTAGGTCTTCTTCAAACTGTACACTTTTTTCATCATTTCAAATTATGAAACCCACATGTTGTTCAATATAGACCCCCTATTTGAGTAAACCATTCATGAATATTGGTTGTACATACATCTGATAAATCTTGAATCATCTTCAAATCACCATAACAATGAAGATCTATATTAACTAAAGTTAAGCCATTACTGAAAATGTTTCTTCAACATTGAAACTATTAATTTTCACATAACATCTACACACCCGATGTTATTTATTTTGGACCAAATTTTAATGTTCATGAAATTTATTCTTGAATATCCACTCCATTACGATCACAAGGTGGTGTTTATTCTTTTTTATATGTTTCCATATTTTTTTATTAGATCCAATTATTCTTTCATGGATCTTAGCCATGATTAATTTTTCATCTCTTCTTTAAATGATGTTGGTTTCATAATTGACAATATAGAAACATTCTCTACATTACTCATCCTTCATGTGTATTATAGAGTATTTCTATCTCCAATTATGTTGGATAGATAAACCTCACTCTCATGTTTATCATATGAGGTTCATGCTAAATTTATTTAACGACAGTATCATCCTCTGATTCCAATGTAGAAAATTTTTCAACTGGGTAACTTTGTATAAATTTTTGAATTGTGTCACCTTCATAACCCTCATCACAAAATTTATTATAGTTTAAACTTATATAATTATACCCATATTTCTCCACAATGACTTTTATGTCATTACTCTCTAAAATTTTATTCATCATTTTATTGAATCATTTGTAAAACATAATATTTATTGATTATATAAGAAAAAATCTTTCATTTAACACATCCCCATACATAACATGATTTTACTCTTTATTTAAAACATAGAATCTGATTCTTGATGGTTTCAGGTGCATTAGAAGCATTAAGTGTGGGCATGACAATTAAAATTTCTTTTAATTCCATGTTTCCCAAAACCCCAATAGAGGACCTTTCATGTTAAATTTTCAATAAATTTATTTATATCAGAAGAAAGCGATTACATCATCTTAGGTTTCTTTTTTAGATTTTGATGTTGATTATCCAAAAATACACTTTCAAATTGCCTTCATTTCACTACGAGGATCCAAGGATAGAATGCCTCTAGCGATCCACACATGATCCTTTGATCTTTTAGAAAAGTCAATCAAAATTTGGGTGCTAGTATGGAGTATCGATTGTCTTGAATTGTTATTGATGATAACTTATCCTTTAGTCTTAATGGAAACTCTCTTGTTATTCTTATTGTTTAGAGGAAGATGGAAGGAGTTAATAGAGAAGTCATTGTGTGCAACAATTCTCTATTTTTGATTATTCAGTTATCCCTACGCAATAACCATCATAGTTTATTTATAGAGTTAGGTTTTAGTTTAAAGAATATTATTTAATTTCATAATATCCCTTGAAATGATATTGTTTCCTTTAATAAACCCCATTCCTCATAATAATAATATTAAATTTTGGTGAAAGTTAATATTAACATACGATAAATAATATTTACCATTTTTTAAATAATTATTCATCACTAGACACGATCATGGTCCATTTGAAATCCTTGTAATTTAATTAATACCTGAATAAAAATTTTATTCACAAACAAATATTTTATTTTTATATTGGTGAATAAATATTTATGAAATATTCAATAAAATAAAAAAATATATTTAATTTAAAATCTGGTGAATGTATATTCATTTAATTTATGTGAGAAATAAAACTTGGAATAAAATTATTCCCCAGTCTTGAGAATAAGATTTATTATTTTAATTAAATTCTTATAGAATTTAATTGAGTTCAATATAAAAACTAAGTGCATGAGCCTTTAATATTCTTTCCCATTAGAATAATATGAGGTTTCCTAATGTCCAAGACTACTGTTTAGAAATAGGTCATGGAATACTAGAGAAATAACTTAATATCACAACATTTAAAACCATATACAAAATTTCACTGTGTAATATAATCACTTTGTCTCAATATATCATCAAGCATGTTACACATCCATATCATCAATCTATATTCTCAAGACATATTTCTGTGAATATCTTAAATAAACATCATTGAATTACGACCATAGAATTTATGCGATAGTAATATTTCAATCAGAGGATTGAGATATAAACTTCCCTGATGATGGATAGGACAAATCCTTCCTCAAATTATTATAAATGACATTTAATTTATGACACACCTAACCTATCCAACTTTTCCATGAACTATTATAGTGATGGTTTATGAAATAAATCTAATAGAATGATTCATAACATGAATTAATAATAATCTTAATATCTAAGGATCATCACATACACTCACAGATAGGAATATCTGATGAGAAAAAACATGCAGAATTCCTACTAGTGGGGTTGTTTTCATAATATCTCATATTATAGATTAATAAGTGAGAACTTCATGAGAATAAGAGTCATCTTCTTATGATCACTTACACCTAAAATTCTATGTACTACGTTCCCTATCACAATACATTTTTCAACTATAAAATATAATTAAGAGATATTATCATAGAATACCAAGGTTCCCATCATAATCAAGAACTTCTATGACATTATCAATGCATCATATACACTAATAAATTACCATGATAATTTTATACTTAAGAATAATCAATATGTGACTAGAAATTTACAGTAATAGTCACTTCTTTGAATATACATGTAATCTAAAGTATGAAGTAGACAGTTCTAGGGAAAAAATACCCCAAAAATATAACTTGAACTATAACCAACTACTAATGAATGGTTATTCCTTACATATTAAAAATTATTCTACTGAGTATGGCTGAAATTTATAGGCATACCATATTTTTGTGGCTAGGGTTGGTTATGAAAAATGTCCGTGCAATGAATCTATTAATTGAAACATTAATATATTGAGAAAATCCCCTAAGTATTAATTTAACTGAGTATCAAAATTTTTCCCATGTAAAAATACTAACATCATAACAAAATCCATCATCAATGTTTATCATAAAATGATAAATTTATTTCTTTTGGTATAACCCAAAATTAGAACAGGATGTTCCTAAATCACTTCTTAAGCTGTATCAGAAGTTGTAATGTACACATTTATTATAGATATTCCAACCACTGGTTATAATAACTTTTTTTCCACATTACTATAGCCTTATTAGTGATAATAGAAAAAAATTAAATAAATTAAGATAATAGTTCAATTAAATTGTTCACTAGTACTCTAATGTCTCCAGATACCAAGAACTCATACAGTTCTACTTTTTAAAGTATTGTCTGATATTTTTAACACTAATTCTAGGAAATTATGTTCAATATATTTGATATTTATTAATTATTCTTTATGAATTAGTAATATCAAACATCAATACATATCATGGAACATGAGATAAATTCTTATCACTTAAGCTTGTGAAATTATTTTAATCTCCATAATCCCTTCCAATTACCATGAAAGTAATACTGGAAGAATTATATGCCAATAAATATTCAGTATTAAATTGTTTAGAATTTTAATTAAAATAATGTTTCAATATATATACTATTACTAGATATATAAAACAAATAGATCTATTTTTATAGACTTTTTCCTAGAAAACTGTTGATGCTTTTGGTCAAACTTGAAGAAATATCATTCCTTAGTCTTAAAAATGTAAGACATGATTTTTTTTTTCAAATTCTATTAATATATTTATCATGAAAAATTATTATTCTCCCACTAAACACTTATATACACATGTCACTAATTCATTTACAAATTAATACTCTATGATCACTGTACATGATTCATTCATAAATTAATTTATGTAATCTATGTAATGTATTGATTTTTTGTGATTTCACCAACTCTTTTTGTTATTCCTAGTAGACATATACAATATGGTTTCTTCAGGACATTTAATAAATAAATATTCCAAATGGATTCATATAAAAAAAGTGTCTTTGAAAATCAGTATCCCAATATATTGATCATAAAAATATACTTTGGAAAGTAGAATTCTAAAAATATTATATCCATGATGAGTGGTGAAAAAGTTTTTTCATAGGTGAAAACTTTTAATAATCTATCATTCCATATTTTTACCATCTTGTAGCATCTATGTATATTTCCTCTTAAACAATAATTTGATGAATCAAGTCTTAGAAACATTAAAAACGTGGAATCCACTAATCTTGATACATAGAATCCATTACTTGTCAATCATATAATATTAACATTTACAACATATTTGTAGGAATATTTATTCTATAATAATAATATATGTATCACCTATGGTGTTTAATACAAAAAACCTCTTTGGTTATATATTTCTATGTAGTGCGTGTCTTTGGAAATACTCCTCCCACTAAGATCAGTGCAATTAGTATTCCGATGCCAAATCCCATGCATTCAAATCCTTAACCCATTGAAGGTAATTTTTATCCCCCTATCTTTAAATAGACATGATTCTATTATGTAAATATAGTTGTCTTTGACTATATGTTAATATCCTTACCTACAGAATTTTAAAGCTCGATTTACCTTAGTGTTTTGATGTTCTTTTTTAGTTAAGTCTAACTTTTGACAAATGGTTTTCATCAAATACATGTCATAGTATCCTAATTGATTCTTATAATATCAAAATTTTTATGATATACATTAAGAAATTTAGTTATAATATTGTTAGTTATTTTATTTCTAATTGAAAAACATGTATTGGAAGGATTGATGAAAGATTTTAAGTATATATAAGACTCATCATTGATCTTTATTTTAACTACCATAATTACATTTCATTATAAAACTAAATGTGTGTTAGTGATTACCTTTAATCCATATATATGATAAATGATTTCTTAGATAATACATTATGTAACAAGCCATATTAGTGATTCATCAATATTCACTAAGTGCACTCATTTAATTCACCGAACATTTCTAAAATTTATTAAATGAATATCAAGAAGTAAATTAAGTTACATTAACTTTAGAATAGTAAACATATCCATATTGAACTAATTCTAAAATTCTTTGTGATGTACCTTTATTTGAAATGGTTTCTTTATCAGAATCTTGATATGTAGTTAGTTTTTTTATCTAGTATCTTTTCTCAATTAATAATATTTTTTTAAAAGGATTAAAAAATGCCACTAATTTCAGTATTATTTGAAGAAGAATTATTTTTCCAAATAATGTAAGAGTATTATATTTTATATTTATCAGTAAATGTAATTGATATATGTGATTTAAGAATTATGAAACTAATAGTTTAATATTTAAAGTACCATAAAAGGTTTTTTTTTTAATTTTGAAATAATTCCTCATTATGTCTTGCTAGGCACTAAGATAAATGTTTTAGTAACACTTATTACAAACTTGAATCCATCCATTTTGAAATAAGAAGTAGTGAGATATCCTTGGATAATATTGGAATCACCCTTTCTTATCTCTATTGGAGTTAACTTTATAAACCATATATTCTTTCTGATTTATTATATTTAAATAAATGTATATTTAAATAATATTTCATTTAATATAAAAGTGATGAATATAAATTTTATTAATATACCTAAAGTGGATAAAACTGATTTCTTCTTTAATTCATCACAATTTTTTTTCTAGTGTCTATTCTTTATACATGAAAAGAAAATAGTCTCCTTTTCATTCTTCTTAAATTTATTGTTTTGTCTATTAGAAGGAAACTATAAAGGATCTTTTGGTGTTAAAATATACACGGGATATTAAACCTCTTATATCAAGCATTTCACTACAAAGGGTGGAGAAATAGGTTTCATCCAATCCTTATCCACTTGGTGAAGTACATAAAATTGTCTCTTGAGTGATTTACCCCTTTTATTTATCCATGATTTGAAAAATATGGATAACTTTAGTGTTAAGGATAAAATTATAAGGTTAATTAATAGTTTATTATCCAAGTGGAAGATCAATTTTTCTAATCAATCAGTATGCCCCCTCATTTTTAAAGAAATATTAGTATCTAGATCGCCCCTTTTCAGTTTACACTAATATAGTGTAATGAGAATATTATTTATTTAAATCCTTTCATTCTCTTTCTCAATATAAAGTAGTTGTTTTATTATAGAGTAAAAATCCATGTCTTTATGTTTTATCATAAACTTTGCAAACATATTTTATAATATAATACAATGTTCATAGGAAGAATCATCAAAATATCTATAGTAGGCTACATTTTCACCTTAGATCAATTTCTAGGGTGGTAGACCAGGAATAGGGGATTAAAACACATAATAAATGTTTTTTTAATAATATTGAATCACTTAAATGATTGTACCACATTTATAAATTTTTATTTGAAAGAACATACCTTGAGTTAAAGAATTATTATACTAATTTCATAGTTTCTCTTTCCATTTTCTATGATAATTAAAATAGATAATTAATACTTTAAATTATTACAAATTATATGAGATATAATTTATTGAATCTATTTAATCTCCCAATATTTTATCAATTTAAAACATCCATCACTGTTAAAATTAGAATTTTAAGTTTATAGGAAATTCTAGTGGAAAGGATCCATATTCCCCTATGCATAACCCCAAAAAGGGTTGGTCAAGCAAATTGAAGGTATTTAGGAAGGTAGGTATTTTCCAAATATGTACTTTCAACTCATTGATTCATTGAGTGGACTCCCCAATCCTGAAATCATGACTTGGATTTCCTCAACACTTGCCTTTAAATTACACCAAGTATGGAAAGAGATACTCCTATTGATGTAAAATGGTTAAGTTAACCCAAAAACTTCATAAGAAATACACTTATAAAAGTAAGTGTCCCAACAAGTGTTGGTCAAACACTTAGTTCTATTGGTTTTATTTCTAATCAATTAATGAAAGACCAAGTTTTAATTAATATTCAGTTGAAATATTTTAATTTGTTAAGCATGAATTTTATATTTTTTTTATCCTTTACAAGTATTTATAATATTTAGTGGATTTTAACTAATTAATTAACCCTATTGGATAAAACATTTACGCATAATATATTTATTTAAATTCCATATTATTACATTAATTAATTAATTAATTTATATTATTGTGGTCTTGCATACGTAAAATAAATAATGCATGGATAGAAATAAATAAATAAATTAAATGAACTGATCATTAGCTTTTCTAATGGTGGATTTATTGAGTAGATAATAAATCAACCTATAACCTATGGGAATAACACTTTTTATAAACTAGATAATGAGTTACAACATTTCACATGTACACCTATGTTTCACCTGAGTTGGAATCATCTTGGTTTTATATTGAACAACCTTTATGCATCTTTGGATACATTATTAATTAAAAATATATATAACTCACACACAGGTAATGGTAACCAAAGGATTTGTTAAGGAGGATTATATTAATGACCATGGACATGTAGGTATTATATAATAATGGAGAGGGAATGAATTACATACTATAATTTTAATTTAATTTTAAATAATAAAAAACTCATGAAATAAATTAAATTAAATAAATTCCAACACATACAAAGTTCTTGGTCAAGCTCATAATTATTCATACACTCAACAAATACATAAAAGTAAATGGTTAGTATTTCTTTATTTATTCTTTATTTAATATTAAGATAAACACGTTTTCATTAATTCCCTTTCATCTTAATGATCATCCAAACTTAATTGGAGGTACCCATCATGTATGAAATTTATAGAAAATAAACGGAAGAACCAATAATAAAATATTTAGTAAAAAAAATTAATTAAATATTTAAAATTATTTATTACCATAATCAAATTTTCAAACACACATGGTATTATAATCAATAGAATATGGGTTTAATGCTAATTTTTTAATTTAATGTAGTTTTTAATTCTATCATTTAATGGGAGACAACACGGCGTCTACATACCGACTAAACACCATGTAACTTGGTTTACATGTATCTAGGGTATACACCTAGGTCTATGGAGTGTTTGTTTTCCATAATACATGATAGGTACATAGTAGCTACATGTCAAGTGTTTCAATTTTTGTATGTCCAAGATGCATACTTGGGTTTTTAGCATGTGCCTCAACATTCTACATGTCGTGTACATGGTCGCTACATGAAGTGTGATCTGAATGTCATGTTCCCAAGAAAATTGACATAAAATATAGTGTGTTATAAGGTGAGAGACTACATGATGTGTACATGCCATCTACATTCCATGTTTCTATTTATACCGTGTGTCTGATTTTCTCACCGAGTGGATCAGTGTGTTCTTCAACCTTAGGAATTGATAAACTACATGACATGTACACTACATACACATTGTGCATATCATAAATTCTATATCCTGTTAGTCTCACATAGTTTTACCATATATAATGACTACATGGGTTACATGAATTTCACCGCTAACCAGTGCACACTTCATAGTGTGTATATACCAGCAACATGCCCTATAATCCTACATTCCTTATTCCATACATTCACAATATACCCGTAGTTTGAAATAAAATAATCATGTGTAATAATTACATGGAATTCCATGTATCCTATGGAATTTCCATGTTTAGTTTACTTGGGTGAACAACATGTACTCTAGAAACATTATATGTAACCATGTCTTACCAACCAAAAACATAGCAGTTCCTAATGAAATCTTTGGTCGTTCTTCATATTTTATTTAACCTTTATGAAAGTGAAACACTAAAAAAAATTATTAACATGTCAAATCATTTTTCTTAAATTTTTATTAACGAAATAATAAAATATAATGAAATTGTATAAAAAATTAAACATTTATCAAATATCAAATAAATAATCATAAATTCAAAATGTGACTACTATGATAAAACTTGATGGTTCCGAGCATAATATAAGCATGAAGTGGTGGGCAATGAAGTTAAAATTTATTTTAATTTTATTTTTTTGAATCCCTAACAAAAGATATTTCATATTAAATTTATAATTAATTAATTTAGATCAGAAGAAAGAGATTATATCATCATAAGTTTCTTTATTTGATGTTGATGTCAATCATCCAAAAAGGCCATTTAAAAATACCCTCATTGTGATATGAGGATCCAGGGATATAATCCCTCTAGCGATAATCTACACATGATTCTTTAATCCTTGAGAAACACCAATCAATCTTTAAGCGCTTGTGTGGTGAATCGTTTATCTAGAATTGTTCATGATAATCTATTGTCCTTCAGTCTTGAAGGAAACTCTCTTACAATTCTCATTATTAAGAAAAATATAGAAGAAGGATTCATGTGAGAATTCATTATTCACAACAATTATATATTTACGATTATTTGATTATCCCTACATAATAGCCATAACTATATATTCATAGAGTTAGGGTTTATGTTAAAGAATATTATTTCAAAACATACTCGCCCCAATGATAACATTATATTGTTTAATAAACCCAATGCAACATAATAATAATAATAATAATAATAATAATATATTGTGGCACTCAACAATATGCACATACAATAGAAAATATTTACTATATTGTAAATAATTATTCCTCATCGGACACGATCTTTGTCCATTTGAACTCCTCGATATTTACTGAACACCAGAATAAAAATTTTATCCATATATAAATATTTTATTCACATACTGATGAATAAATATATATTAAATAATAAATATAATACATAATTTTTTTTATTCACAATCTGGATAATGAATATTTATTTAATTTATGCAGTCATTAAAACATAAACAAAATTATTCCTCGATCTTGACATTTATATTTATTCTATAATTTAAATTAATAAAGAATTTAATCGATATCAATAGAAAAAATTAGTGTGTGGACCTCTATGATTCATTCTTGTTGGAATTATAAATGCTTGTTTAAAGTTCAAGATTACTATCTTGAAATAGGTCAAGACACCTAAGAGAAAGAAATTAACGCCACAATGTCAAATACTACATATGAATTATCATTATATAATATAATCCAATTGAATCAGTATCTCATCAAGAAATCCGCACAACTGATACATATTTCTTTGAATATCTGAAATAAATTTTTTTACACCATGTACATGGAATTTAAAAAATGATCACATTTCAATAAAAGGATCTTGATATCAATTTTGATGAAGATGGTAGGGAAACATCCTTCCTTGAATTATTATTAATAACATGTAATTTGTGACACACCTAAAGTATCCAACTTCTCAATGAACTATTATCTTCATTGTTTATGAAATACATCTAAGTGTGTGATTCATGACATGAATTAATAATCATATTAAATTATAACAACCATTACAAAAGCTCACAGATTGAAATTTCCAATGACACCAAAATATGAAGAATTCCTATTAGCGGGTTTGTTCTCATAATCTCCCATATTAGAGATTACCATGCGAAAAATTTATGAGAAGAAGACTCATCCACTTACAAGTACTCAAAGTTGATAGTATATATAAAGTTTTCCCTATCATATTACGTTATTTGATTGTAGAAATATATTTAAGAGATATAATCACATTATCACAAGGTTCTCATCATAGCTGCGAATTACTACGACCTTATCAATGTGAAAAATACTCTAGGGAATTATCACATTAATGTTATACAGAAGAATAATAAATATGTGACATTAAATTTATATTAATATTCACTTCTTCGAATATAAAAATAATTGAAAATATAAACTAGTTTCTTTTAGGGCACCAAAACCAACACTTCTAAAGAACTAAAATTATTTCAATGATGGATTACTTCCATACACATTTCATATGGTGTCTTCTCTTTATATAGGTTAAGCACCACATGGTTTGGAGCATACACAACTAATTATACAACATCTTTCAAATAGTAGTGAGAGACACCAATTTCAATGAACAATTGTTTGACCATATTATTCACCTGATGATTTTATCATTCAACAACTTCATTTTTTGGAGTCTTTTTGAAAGATAACTCATTATTAATTCTATGTTTTTTTGATGTAGTTTTCAAATTTTATAGACATGTATTCTTTTCATTTATCAGATCAAAATATATTGATTGTGCATTTGGTCTCATTTTAAACTCTACTTCAATAACTCTATATACAATCCATAAATCCTATCTTTAACTGAATTAAAAAAACACATTAAATTCTATTATATTCATAAATAAATAGGATGACATAGCTCTCTCCATGTGTTCCGAGTTGATTCATTATACCACACACATATATGTGAGCTAGGTCGATATGATTATAAGCCCTTCACTTATTCTTTCGATACATATTTTCTACCATATTTACCTATAAAAATTCATTACATTTATTTTCATGATCAGTATTAATATTTAAAGGTCCCAATGCTTCTTTTAAATTGGATAGATTCTCAATGAGCTTTCGGTGGATGTGGTCTAGAATTTGATGCCATAAGTTGTTCTCTTATTCAACTATTAAAAGAGAAGTGTTTTTAGTTTTATTCACCTAGTATGGATTAACATTTTTCTCCATATTTTCATTGTAAAGTTTCCAACCTTTCCTTTGATCTAATAAACCTTTTTGATTAAATAGGACCACAAGTCCTGATTCATAGAGTTTAGTTACACTTAAAAGTTTTTTCTACAATACATCCACATAGAGAATTTTTGTTTTCTATAACTCATCAATTTCTAGTCATGCAATGCAACTCTCATTGATTTTTAAATATTCATAATTACCAACACACACTTTTCCATAAACTACTCCCTTCACATTTTTTAGGAGTAAAATATTTCCAGTTAAGTGGGATGATAAACCACTACCAAGGATCCATATGACTCTATTCTTTATATATTTTAGAGTTATTGTAGAAATACTAGCCTTATCCCTTTTCTTTATTTACCTATATGATATACTTAGTTGAGTTAAGGTATAATATATCATATCCTATTTTTTAGCTATGTTAGTGTAATCAAACCCATATTCATATTCCAATGAAGAGTATCCATTTCTCAATCGAATAAAGTTAAATTTCCTTATATTCATCATTTGTTGAATTCCATAATGGTTCTATTTATTTATTATTTGTCTATAATGAATATATATATATAACCAAAATTAAATAAATGAAATAAATGTCTATAGAAACAATTTATTCTATGAGTTGAAGGATATGGTATCATTCTTATTTTATAACTTCTAGGTGTTTCTCTGTTTAGGTAGATCAACACCTCTTTATAGTTAGACATGACATTGCCAAAAAATCCAAAAAATTAACATTTTATTATATGAAATATCTTCTATCATTTTTTCATCCTCATGTCTTAAACCATTATAAATATTCTCTATTTTTTTATTAATAATTGATGGTTGAGTCATATTTTAAACCCTATGATTTCCTTTGATGGGAGATATATTTTTACATATAATTGGTTTCTTATCTTGTGCACCAAAATTATAAACCTTTTACTTTCTTTTATCATGGTATGTCACTATTCTTACTTTTGATGTCACTATATTAAATCCAGACCCATTTTACTCTTTAATATAGGTATTTCTTCATTCACCTACTCCTTATAAGCCTTACTTAAAACTTTCTAATAGTTATCCATATAAGAACTTCCTAAAGTTTATATTCTTCTCTAAATCTCTATATTTCACTTCAAATTAAAATTTATTTCCCAAGGTAACCACCTGTTCTTCGAGGGATTCTGTTTTCTTTTTTAGATCTTTCTCAAATAATTAAGGCTATCAACATCATTAGTTTATTCCTTATTTTATACTAGGGATTCATAACATATTCTGAGTTCATTTTACAGGATGAACAATTTTTTTATTGCATTTTTAGTCAGTCAATCTCATCTTTGTGATAATAAATATATTTATAAGATTATTTAATATGCCTCAAATCATCTAGTTTTTCCTTTTTTGAGCACAAATATTGTCAAGATACCCTTCAATATCCAACTTAAGATATATGAAACATTTAGGTTCATTGAGAGTTTCATTTTTAGATTTATCCTTTTCAATGGTATCTATGACAACATCTTTAGTGTTTTATTTAAATTCATTTTCCACCACCTCCAAACACTCTCTGTTATTATAATCTTTATTTCTTACCAAGTTTTTACTCTAATTTTTTTTCAAAATTAATTTAATTATTTAAAATACCTCATAGGAGGGAAAATACTTCAGGACATCTGTATGATTTCTTTATCTACTTAATCACCATCAAACCTCCTCTTACACCTTGTTGTAATGTGCCAAACTTTACCACATTAGAAACAATTTAATGATAGCTTGTTTTCAAATATAACCTTCCATATATTGAATTTTATTTCCTATATAAATATAAATTCATCACGCAAATATTCTTAATCATATCCACCTTTATGATTATAATGTATTTCCATATATTTGAAATCTATTTATTTATTTGATTGACTTGTTATTCCTTCCATCTTAACACACATCTCATAAAAAACCTAGACTGATTTATAGATAAATTAGAAAGTGTTTTTCCAAGTTCCTCTCTTTAAGAGGTGAAACCTCTAGATTTTAATGAGGTTTTAATCTTCACATGATATTCTACAAAATATTGATATATTTTATCTCTTCACCAAGGCCTTAAATATGATTAACGACCTTAATGATTTTGTTGAAGAACCCAAAAAACATTTTCATCTAAGAATATTTTTAAGTCATTTAAATTATTATGTAAAACTTTAAGCTTTTATTCCTTAACCTTGTTTTCAACATCATACATTTATATATATATTATAGTTTATACTACATGACCTCAATGTTGAAATAACTCCTAATCTTCATATAGATCTCATTTTTCAGTGATCCAAATAAATAATTTTGATCTTTAACATCAACATTCATCAATGTTACATCCTCTTCAGTCATGGATAGTTCAAACACACCACCAGTATATATCCCATGTTTTATAATAGAGAAAAAATATAACCCAAGATACTACTATTTAGATCCTATCATGTTATTCCAAATTGGATAGCAGATGATGTTAAAAAATGGTACCCATTTGGAATTCATTGTTCTTTCCTTACAGATGAGTAACTACTGAAGGATTAAATGCCTATAACATCGGCTTTGAAACCAATTATTTCAAACCAAGACACATTTTTAGGGTATTTTTGAATCCACATGTGAATATTTTCTTATATAATAGAGATATTTCTGTCAAATTTGTTGGAACACATTAAACATTTCATATATAAATAAACATTAACCAAAAAAATATATATAGAATTTAAAATATGGAACCCTAATTTTACTTGGTTCAACACTAAATTATTTTATAAGGATTACACACATGATTTTGTGTTGATATACAATAATAAACTAATTTTCATTAGGAAAGTAGATACATTTTTTCTTATATGGTCACTCTATGCCAAGATCACTACAATTATAATTTGATTCTGGGATAAGAGAATTATCTCCCTCAGACCACATTCACAGAATCCTCCTCCACACAATTCTTTAAATGAATTTATTCTCCATTTATTAATGTGTATGTACCTTCCAAATCATTAAGAAAGTGTGATTGTATTTATATTAAAATGAAAATGGAATGATGATCCATTTCAATTCAAAATTTCAATAACATCATGAGTGATACTCTATTCAAATATTATTTTTCACCCTTGTACCTTCACTCAGGATTTACTGAGAAATGTTCTCTCAAGTACATTCACTCAATTACCTTTATGCAATTTGATTTTCCCAGGTTTTCTTACTCAAATTTTATTATTGAAACCCCCTTATCTAAGGTATGTTTTCTCATGTAGGTTCACCCAACTGCATTCACTATACCTTAGTTAAGAAACTATATTTTCATAACAAACTTCATTAAAAATTATTCACTATACTCCCTTTATATAACCCCATTAACTTAGTAAAGTTTTCTCATGTATCTCTCAAGAATAAATCCTCACATAGTTTTCTTCACACATATATTTTTCTCAAGTCTATCCCATGTAAGTGTCTTTTCATAGGTGATCCTTGTGATAAAATAGAGCCACTAATCCTTTTTCATTTCTTAGTTAGTTATTAATGAAAGTGGTAAGCCAATATTTATAGGAAAACCCAAAAATTCACACAACATAGTGTTCTATAACATTATTGGAACATCGTTTTTATAGATAAAATTCTGCAACCCTTATCTAGAGTGAATCTCTTGGATTGTGTGCAACTGACTAGCATGAAACAAACCATTTTCCCACAGCCTAGATAGTGAAAATACCTATCTAGTGTGAATCTAAACTAATGTAAAGTGACTTTACTAGTGTTAATCATCTTTTGCATTCATAAAAAAACCTCCCTTTACACTAAAAACAACTCATATCTTCCTCTAATAAACTTATTTCTTCCAGTTTTTAAACCACCACTATTTGTCTTCAAACTCCTAGTAAAACCTAGAAAATGATTGAAAACATACACGAATCATCTTTAATACCAAACTCAGAACATTTTTATTCCAACAAGATGGTTTCTGAAAATATAGCTAGTTCCAAACCATAAGGTTAATTTTGAATTTAATAAGTTTATTTTTTAAAACTGTTTGTGACATATAGCACTGATCATGAAAAATGGAAATGGAAATAGTTTGTAAGGGTCATTTGGATATTCCATAAGCCTATTTTCAAAATTCTAAAGGTTTATTAGAAATACTATAAGGGTCATTTTCAAATTATGTAATATTCATTTCTAACCACATAAGGGTCATTTTAAAATACCATAATAGTTATTTCTAACTGTGTATGTGTCATTTGGAAGTTCTATAATATTAATTTATGAACTTATAAGAGTCATTTTCAGATTTTATATGGGTAATTATATGAAATAGGGGGAAACCATAAGGTTCATTAGCAATTTTTTATAGGTCACTCCCTTGGATCATAAAGACCATTACCTTAGTCTTTTTTTGGAGAAGTCATCCTGTAATAGTTTATGAAATATGTTATTAATCATTAAATGTGATTAATAGATCAAATAATAAAATTAGACAAAATAGAGCCTGTATCAAAGAAATATTATTTCATTGTGAGTTCGATTGATATTTTAATATAGGATTTCAAAAAATATAATGAAGTTGGTTATTTAAAAAATATTAGATTACTTGGTTGGAATTGAGTGATAGAGAAATTCAAGTGAATAACATCAGAGTTTCCATATTCAAATGTGAAAGTATATCTCATGTGGATATTTAGTTAATAAAATATTTTTAAATAGAATTAAAAAATTGGATATCATAAAGAATCTCTCCATAAATTAATGGGAGATATCTTTCATCTTGAAAGAACTAAATAAAAATGGTGTTCTATTTGGATGATTGTTCTTTTGAGAACTAAAATAGAAAAATTCCAGAGAAGCATTGGAAAGGTAGAAAATAATTCTAGATTAAGTGTAGAAAGTTATTTAAGAAGAAGAAGTTGTTCATGAGGTACATAACTAGAAGTTTGTAGAAGATGTTTTGAGTGATACACCATCCCTAATGTAATTTATATTTGTTATTCACGAATGAAAAATAAAGTTACAGGAGTAATGAGTTTCACCATATAAATAGAATAATGAGTTCTGAGATTGTTTTGTAAAGTTTTTGAACATAAAGGGTTAGTGTAGATACTACATTTGGTAAAATAAATTTGCATGCTTAGTGTTTATGGTTCTTTGGTATACCACCTTTTAATGCTCCTTGAATTACCCTAGTTTGTGTAAAAAAAGTAAAAATATTTCTTTTCTATCTTTTAATATATTATTAATTCATATAAAACATGAGAAAAATAGTGGTGTTCCAATTAAAATATGGATAATATTGTTGTAAATGTTTTTTTAAAGAATTTATATAACCCTGAATCACCCCCACCTGTTAGGAATTAACTTTTTTTTAGGACTAACAATGTTTCAAAATCATCCCAAATAACTTTCCAGGAAAGGTCCTAAAGGGTTGGGACATGTCAACAACACATAAATAACTTTTATCAATAAAATTTACAATAAATATTCTATAATATAGTGTAAATATATCTATAAATTAAACCCAAAAGAAAAACTCAAAAAATAGATACAAACTCTTCCACAAATAAACAACCAAAGAACACAATCAATTCCACCCATATAGATTGACATTACCATCTACACATTACCATGTACTCCTAAAAACCATCAAACATCGTTATAGACACAAGTTTTTCATTATAAATGTTCCCATGTAGAGGAGAATATATCAACTCAACTAGACTTCCCAAGTTATGAGGAACACAAAATATAATCTCATTTATGCAAAATTATCAAATTATTTGAAATAATAAACCATAATCATGACCTCACAACTCAATTCCAACAATGGGTAATCTAGGTCAATCCTTATCAAGGCGACTACCTCATCCCAAATTATTAAAAGATGATATACATGAATCTAAATCATTACAGAAGATAAAAAATCATAAATCATAAATTCATATTGTCAATGATCTCATTCACAAGATCACCTCAACATCAACCCCAAATAGTATATCTCATAAAGATTTATCCACCAAACATGGTCCTAATAACTAACAACACCACTATCCATGAGGAATAATCAATCATCATAAATTATAATAACACTTAGTATAGGTACAAAATTAAGGTAGTGGAAACATGACTCATTGAGGGTATGTGTAGACCAAAGGTGTACCAGATTCCATTGATGGGGGGATTTAACCCTATTTATTAGGGTATTATCTGACACCATCAATATTATGATGGAGATACACCCTATCTATAAAAATTTTCACCTTATAGAGTACCTAAACCTCATATCCCATAGATTACCCATACCTTACCAATGATAGTGTTGATTAGGGGAGTACCCAACTTTATAACTTATATGATGGACCCAAACCTCATTGAAAATGAAGTCAATAAGAGGAGTACCTAACCAAATATGTCTACCCAAATCCTAACTCAAGGACACCAAAACCCCATATCAGTGTTAGGACCTTGTTGATAATTGATCTATAGGTGGTGATTCACTACAATGGTATCACTAAAATTAGAAGAAGCCATTAAGAATCACCCACTAACCCATTCTTGAAATCTCTATCATTAAAACCTAATTATGTAATCTACCATCAACACTAACTCAATCAAAAAATTCATCCCATCAACACAACATCATATCCATGAACAAGTACAACAATATTATAACATAAATTTCCCACCTTGAAATTAAGACATATCATTATCATTATAATCATCTCATGATATCACAATAACTAGGCCATCTATTTTTATAAGTCAAATTGGCCAACCGAAATACATGTCAAACCATGTCATTAAAAAATTATCTATCTCATCATGGTGTGTAGATAACTATTGAATATATCCCACCAAGTGAAAACTATACTCTTTATCACACAAACCATTTATATAAAATAATGAAAAGGAAATATGAGTATTATTGCATCTAATACCACATAAAATCACATAATATAAAACCAATAATACCATTGAATCATTTATCCATATCAAGATATTTAAATAATCCTTTATCATCTCATAACACTTACAGATGTTTCATTGCTTAATGAATTGATAAAAGGTTCATTAACTTCTACCATCATAAAAAAAACCATTAAAAATTCTAATCTAGATGATTCATTTATCTAAATAAAATTTCATTTTCATACGAGTAATCATGGGATCCATTAGGATCTCCTCATATTTTGTGGTTGTTTAAAATGTTTTTTTATTTCCTATAAATGCATTCATGTATAATATCTTAATTTATTATTTTTATTAACCTTAGATATTTTAATCAAGGTATTATCATGTTATTATCAAAATAATAGTTAGGTAATGTCCTCATAATTTTTTAATGGGCTGGATTATCTTTATTATTAGTACTCATCACCTTTAAATGATTAAAATCCCCCTAAAAACATGAAACCCTTACTTGAAATTCATGATCCTTATGAAATAAAGATTAAAATCACCTATTACTTTATCAAATGATAAATATTCATTTTATTTAAATTTGGATATGTTGGGATCAAATAATGTGTTAGGGACTTTTACATGGGTAAAAATCACCTACCAAATATTTTTCATCAATTCTTCATCTCAATGTTATAATCATAATTATTAGGTTGTTGGTATCCATAAAATGGATTTGTTAGAAAAATAAAAACCCAAATAGATACAATTTATCTTTGATGAAATAAATGTGTAATAAATGGATAACATTAATGTGCATACCTAGATATCCAATTTAGTAATCTCCAATGAATTTTCTTGATGAAGATCACAAGAGGAGGAAAAAAATGTTCTTATCTCTAAGGGTTTATATTGCCTCGTGGAACCTAGTCTCAATCAGAGGACTCCCATAAACATGACAAGGTTCTAGAATCATCACATAGGGTGATTAAAAATATATGATATGGAATATTTATTTAGTAGTCATGAATTATTTTTTTGTTCACAAAAAGAAGGATCCCATCCCTTTATATATCCACCCAAGGTGTGTTACATTTAATGAAACATGTCTTTCATATTCAATATATCAATATAAATTTATTTCTATTTAGATCAAATCATTTAATCCTATTTAATGATTATTCAATAAATTTAATTGATTCATAATTACTTAATAATTAAAAATAAAACCACATAGGAATGAGTTGGAAAATTCATAAATTAAGTTTACGTTTAATAAGGTACAATATATATAACATATATATTTTAGTGAACATATCCTTTAATCTAAAACTTTAACTAAAATACATTTGTATTTTTATATTGAACTTCATTATCATTTATGAATCATTTCAATTACCTTTTGGATATGGTTTCATTAAAATATCTTAATTTTGGAACAAATATTTTGTCCAAAATTTAATCCACATCTCGAAGCATAACTATGTGGTCCCGTGATCCTTTGAAATGTTGAATAAAAATATGAAATATAAATTTCATAGATGCAATAAAATATAGGACTCTATAAATGAATAATTATTACTCAAGATAATAAAAGATCTGGTTTAATGACCCAATGTTTATAAATTTTATTTTGTTTGAATAAATATGTGTTATATTATTGTATAGTATTATAAACATACAAAAAATACAGAAACCAAAAAAACTTTATTTAATAAATAAAAACCATTAAATTAGTCTAAAAATAAGAAATTAAAATCCCCAATATTACAATGGGACAAAAATTATAAAATAATAAAATTAGAATGAAAAAATTTGGATCACCCCAATTTCCAATAATCATAATCCCCACGAACTACACTGTGGAAAAGAAAGTGAATATTAGTAAACCAGACAACATATTATAAATGGAAGATGTAGAACCTTGGAAGGAATTTTCATGAATAATTTATAAATTAAAGAATATGTATTTATAGGAGGTAATATGATTGATGGAATAGTAATGTGATTATTTGAATAGTACTGTGACGATTGTGAATAGTAATATGACTATTGGGAATAGTAACATGAATGTTGGAATTTTAATTTCACATAAAAATAAAAAAATTTAATCTAAATAATATTTATATTTAGAAATTAAATAATTTATAAATATTTTAATAACAAAAAATAAATAACAATATTAAAAAATTGAAATAAAATATACACACTTTTTAATAAATAGTATTTTTATGTATTTTAAAAAAATCATAATTTTTATATTAAAAATTAAAATTACCTATATCAAAAAATTATTTTGATAAAATGAATTTTATTTTTAGAACTATCACATTAAAAAATTTTATGGGATATTGTTTTGGTAATTTTATAAAATACTTCATTTCTTAGACGAATAGTAAAAATACAGTTTTTTCATAACTGATATATATTAAATTACACCATTCATGATTCAATAAGAAATTAAAAAATTATATAAATTTTGGATAGAACAAAAAAATATTTAATTTTATAAATGATTCATTTAAATTCAATAAACATGTATTCCAAACGTAAATAGTTTTTTTCAAAGTATAAAGTATAAAGTATTCCTTTAAAATAATTTTTTGCCATTTTCATACCTTTCGTTTTGATTCAACTAATAAATTTTGATTATAAAGTATTTTAAAGTCTGAAAATCATGTTATTTAATCCAAATATATTTTATAATGTAAAAAATATTAATTTTTAATGTTTTACATTGGATATAATATTTTATTCAATATTATAACTCAAAAAATACCCCTCTCCTCACGTACAGATAACCCCTTAACCCTCCCCTGGAAAATACTTCACTTTCACTTACTAAAACCAACATTATACCTAAATAACCTTTATTAATACCCATATCATCCTTATAGAAATTCTATAGTAATTAAATTAAAATATTTTAATAATTTAAGGGTCATAGAGATGAAACAGCTTCCAGAAAGTGGTAATTTCTTGTTGCCCCTTGGTTTCGTTTTCCTTTTCTAATTTCATATCCCCTTTTATTTTAAAATCCAAACCTTATTAAAAGAGTTAAATATTATTCTAACATGATATTTATAAATTTAATATACTATATAAATGTTATTTTAAATATAACATCATATTGAATATATCTATATTATCATTGGAGAATGTCTTGATAACTGTCGATTAACCACCAATGAGGAAGTTTCCAATTATTTTATTATCACCACTCTTATGGATGATTATAATAAAATATTTATAAAATATAAATATATAAATATATGTATTTCTAATCTTATGTATTTAAACATTATAGTGTATAAATAATAATTAGTAAAGATCTTTAAATTAAAGAAAGATGATATATTTTAAGAAATATATGATATCAAACTATCTCCACTTTAAAAAATAGAATTAAGAAATAAATTCCAATGATTATAATTAATAAATAGTGAAAATATGAGAATAATTAACTTCTAGATTTGTGTTTTAATAAACTTATGTTTATTATTCAGGACGTAAAAAAGAAACAAAATAAGATGGGATTTGAGGTAAGCGGATTCTCGGACCCAATTCATTCATTTGGGATTATCTTCCCATTCACATTATTCCCAATATGGATATTCCTATATTATCCTTAAAGTTTACTTTAAAAATTATTTTCTATACCATTCCAAGTAAATACATGTTTTTATCTTATCAAAAGGACTTATAATCTAATCAAAAATATTTTCCAGAAGGACTTTATTTTTTAAAACAACTCTTTGACCCCTATTGAGATGTTTTTTATTCAAATAAAAATGATCCTTTATTACAAAACATTATCTACCTTATTAATTTGGGAACCATAGATGTTTTTATTTATATTATGATTTATAACACCCTTGTGAAACCCATTCCTTTCTATGCATTTATTTCATGATTATTATTGTTATATATTATATTTCTATGTTGAATGCATGATTATGATAATTTTATTATGTGAAACGTGGGACTATAATTTTGTATCCCTATAATTTATTGGGTAATGTGATATATATCATGAGATTATGTGTATTATTCCTGAGAAAGATGATATATTTGTTCATAATTATGATGTTATGTTATATGCACATATGTTATGCATGAAAATGATGTTAGATTTGTTCAAAACAATGTGTGGTATTTGAGCACAATGTTTTTTATGTTTCATTATTATATATATTCCACATTCCATGTATTTACCAAAATTTTCCCTCATATTATTATAATGATCCTATGATGATGTTCATTATTCTCATCCATGTAATATTGATTCATATACCTTATTTCTCACATGATATTCCTCCGCTTAGAAGATTTTTAGCTCACCCCATTATTTTATGTATATCCTCAGGTGAATACATGTACAATATAGAATGTGAGAAATTTTAGGATAATAAAGAATAAGTATTTAAATAATGTTTAATTTTTATTTTGTATAAGTTATTTATGAGCCTAATTTTCCCCAGATACTAAACCTTTTGATCTTAGATTATATCTCTGTTATATTGTTTATCATAAAAATGATGTAAATTTCATGTAATAAAAAGTTGGATCGATATGTCCAGGGTTATCTCCATCAAACATACACATACCAATTTATGATATTTTCCACCACAATATATTTTTTCAATGACATCGAGTGACTATAAGACATGGAATATGTCAATATAGTATAGTCATCTCATCTTTTATTTATTATCTAAAAAAGAATGACCAATTTATTGAATTCATATCATATAGTTCATTTAATATATGATGACATCAAGTTCCCCTCATCAATGTAGTTAAACAACATCATATGTGACTCAAATAAGAAAGGATATTTATTTCCTCTATTTTATTCAATCAATGGTCAGATTTATTTTATTTTCATATAAGTGGAAAAATCTTATGTTGCTTTCACTCCAACTGAAGAGATGATTGACAAAATATAAAAACACCCCCTAATTATCTAAGTTCATGTATTTAACTTTTATAAGTAGGGTATCAAATTATGAATGTTATCATGCTAGAAATATACCTAACATTAGGTAAAAAGGATTTATAATAAACATACAATTATATGTATATCTATGATTGTATAAAAATCCACCAGATATACTTTAGCAAGTCATCCTAACTAACAAGTATATACTTTTTACCTCTAGAACTTATTATTTATATCTTACATACAACCCTTTTTAATGAGTATAAGAATATATTAAATCTAATATTAACATATCACCACAACCAATAATGCTTTATGATGATTATATATTATGGAAAACTAAAAGTTTATACTTTGAGATGATATTTATCATTCAAACATTCATATAAAATAAGTTTCAACACACATGAAGGAATGATATATGGAGTATTCCTTTATTAAAATTATATAATATGTTTAAAACCATCACAACCAATATCTTAAGTGATTAAAATCCATTGATTATACATAAATATTATGTTGTTACTAAAGTAATGGTTTTTGAACATTATAACCATATGTAATTATTGTCACATCCCTATGTGACCATATGATAAAATTCTCCCAGTATCCTCTTAGTGATTAATATTTATGAAATAAGAAAGTTTGAATAAATGTGTGATATTTTAATCATAGTCATTAAGTTTATCTATTTGAACATATATTAAAACTATTTAACTTTATAAAATCAAATGTTATAATTTTATCTTCTATTGTATACTTAGAACTTTTTCTAAGATTAACATCATTATAAATTATGAAATTATTACGTCAAGTTTTCTTCTTGAGGTAAATATAACCATTTACATTTTTATCCATCATATCCTAAACTCTTTTATGATAACGTTATATCTGATTCATTATGGTAAAAACATGTAACCATTTACATTTATCTTTACTATTATATCCTAAACCTTTTAGGAAATCATTTGAATTTTACTTTATAAATAATGTATCATAACAATGATATTCACTTTATTACAATATCAAAATGTAACTATTTAAATTACCTTTACCATAATATCATAAAACTTCATTTGGGATACCAACAATATTTTACATTATCAAAATAATGAAATAAAACTCTTTATATTTATTTAATGTCATTTATCCTAAAATTTTTAGGATATTAAGTGAATAATAAAATTTAATCTTATACCGTTATAATTATTTAGTTAATAGTGATATTAAATTTCTCAAAGTAACCAACTCTAAACATTAAAATTTTATTTACAGTCACATATCCTAACTCTTTAAGATATTTATTAAATAATCACCTAAATTTAATCTTGTAAAGTCTTTTATTTGATAATATTTAACTTCTATATATTAAAACATACTCTCACTAGATATATCATTCCTAAAACCAGTATCCAAGATCCTGTTCCTACTTTAATACATTTTCATAATAAATAAGGAATCTCATCCCAAATGATCAAATAGTTTAGTAGTCTTGGTAAAATTTATACATACATGATTCCCATATTACATTTGAATACACAAATTAAAACATTTTCTTAGAATTACCATTTTTTCCATTACAATATTCTTGAAAATTATTCATAGTACACTTCAAGGTTTCCTAAGAAAGGAAATAAAATAGGAGGTAGCTCAAATTTTTAGTAAGGGTAAAGTATAATAGAAGCTATCTTGAATCCATGAGAATAATCATCACGGACAAGTAAACAATTGAACTCACATTCCATTTAAATAACTTGACTAGAATTATCAATATGGAAAAGTAAATAACTAAAAAAATAATTCATTTAACTAATAAAATGAGTATTATAATAGGATATGGCATAATAAATATATAAATGTAAATAAATTAAAACACATGCTATTTAATGAATAAAGTGAGAATGGAATACATCCATAGATATTATCATAAAGAAAATATCATGGATAATAATTACTAAATTCTCAATAAAGTAAATGCTTAATTATTGTATTTCATGTTTCCCATTAACATGATACCACTACCATCAATAACTATCCTAAATATAGTTTAAAACAGATTCGTAAAAAATCCATTTAACTATAGGTAACCAATTTATTCATCCCATGAGACTATCAATGAAACTAGGGGATATCTATAATTGATCCCCACCTATGTATTTAATTTAAAAATTATTCCCCATATATTTAATAATAGATTTAATTCATAAATAATGTTCATTGTCATCAAATATCTGTATGGAGTAAAGAATACAGATTTATCAATATTTCCCTAGATAAACAAATGAATTAAAATATTGAACATTGTATGTAGAAATTATATATTTTTTAATAAATAAAAATATTCATGATAAATAATATATATATTTAAGAGAATTATTATGCCCAATTATCATAGGAAAACGAACATTTCAAGGAAAAGTTATTGGCTACAAAACATAAATCAAGGAAGTGACCACTGATACCAACCTTAGTCAAAATAATCAAAAACCATCTAAAGGGAGAATAATTATAGTAATAATACAAAATATCTTTAGTGGAGTAAGAATAAAGGGGTTTTGTTTCTAATTAATAAAAATACTATAAAAATATCTTTTAAAACATTCTTGAGGAAAATATCCTTTTCATTTTGAAAATCACCGTTTAAAACTAAAAGTTCAAAAAAAAATTATAAATAATTTTATTTTAAAATAATATTTTTGAACATATAAAACAATATTTCAAAAATTTATTAGTAACAATGAAAGGAAATTCCTTACATGTCGAGTATGATAAAATAATATTTCCTTACACATTTTTGGTAAAATCCAAACATGCCTTGTTTTGAAAATGAATTGAACATTCCATTAAAAAAATTTAAAAAAAATTAAAATGGATATATTTGTATCTAATAAATAATTTTGAAATGTTTTAAAATATTCTATAATGTTTTAGGACAACACTGTTTGGGATGAAAACAAAATTTTTTGACCAAAGAGAGAAATGAAGTAAGTTTTAAAAAAACATTTTCTCAATCATTTTAAGTAATAATGAGTGGAAGAATGGTAATATGTTTTAAAAAAGTTCATGAATAACCATAGGAGAATAAAATTAAAGGGTTTATTATACAATGATAAAATAATATCCTTTAATGGAAATTAAAGTATAAATATTCCTGATTAAAATGAGATTGTAAAATAAACCCTTATAAAGATCATAATGTTGAAGTGAGAATTAACCAATTCAACGATTATTTGAGTAAAATGTAAATCCACATAAAAAATTGGATACAAAATATAATATAATCAAATTAAATACACACATAATCATAGAATATCAAAGACAATGAAGAATTAATATAACACATTAAAAAGAAATTGAGTTATGTAATTATTTACCACGTGCTAATTTTTAAGTCAAATACCCTTGGATGGAATAATTAAAATTGAAACCTAAAATAAAATTAAATATTAATGAATCATGATATTACATGTAAAAATGGTAGTATATATAATGTTTAAAATAAATTTGGTTCATAACATTACAATATGCCTCAATGAAAATAAATTGAGACGAAATCCCTTACCTCACGATTCCTTTTGATTGAACATTATTTAACCTCTTTTATAGTAGTTTTAAACATGTTATTAACTTATAAAAGAACCATATAAATATTTATAATATCATATATGATCCTTTTATATCATCTTATCATCCATTTGTTAATAATCTATCATTGTTTTTATTGTTTTCATTGTTTTAAATGTTAATTTCCTTACCTTCTCTTGCATATTTTTTAAAGAAAAATATATTTATTGCACATATTATATATTTATATTATCAAAATTTTAATAATAAAGAACTAATTATAATATTTTTATGTCAATTATACTTTTTTAAAACCAATCATTAAATGTTTTTATGAAAAATGGACTATGTAACCATCATGGAGATGGTAGGCCGTATGTACGCTTTAGTAATGTTTGAATTTTATAGGGATCATTATTGAAAGGAGGTAAGTAATATTTTATATTTAAATAATGATAATAATATCATATAAACCATATTATTTATTTAACTATACATATATATATTATCTATGTGATGTGGTGATGAAAAGAGAGTCACATTGCTTCGTGAAGGCGGTAATCCACACGTATACGAATGATGTTATAATTTTTATGTGTAAAAAATGATATGATATATTTTAAAAATGATAAATATTTAATTAATATCATATTAATTTTATATATATCACATATATTCATTAAATGTATCCTTTTAAAATTCCATTTAAAGCATTAGTGAAAGACGAATCACTTATCTTTGTGAGGTGGTAGTCCACCATTCACACAAGATATGTTATTATATCCCCCAAAAAATGGGAAGTAAAGAAGGAATATATATGATATAATGACTCTAGAGGTATAATTATGTTTTAAATATCATATATATACTTTATAACCATCATCATACCCAACTGTGCTAGCTGGTAATGGAAAAATGAATGAAATCATTTCGCGAGGCAGTAATCCGATGTACACACGAATGATGATTTAGTAACTAATTTTATGGATGTGGTGGTGGTTTTAGGTAATTAAATTATTTTAAAAACAACTCAATATATATAATATATTGAGTTTATTATATTATAACTTTTTTATAATATTTTATGGAGGTGGAGGAAGAAATAAAATAAAAAAACTCATCGAATAATGTTACATCTTCTTTGGGCATCCTCATTAGGTTTGCACCAAAATCCTTCCTATGTTTGGTTTCTTCCAAAACCGAGGCTTCTAAGATGATATGAGATAATTAGTGAGTTTATTTGGTTAGGTATTGGATAAAATAAGAGATAGTGAAGGTGTGAATAATGGTGAATTATGGGTGGCCTTTTATAGGTGTGGTGAGTGGAAGACTTGTAATTTTTGAAAATAATGAAATATACTATGTTTTTTATGTCATAAGGCTCAAATAATAGAACATTTTTGATAATATAATGTATAAGGTTTAAATATTTCTATTCAATGGATTTTAGAAATGTTTTTAGGTTATTTTAATGCTTATATTTTTAGTTTAACCCCTAGTAAATCAATTTTCACCATAACCATTGTAATTAATTTTTATTGTTTATACTATTCATTTTAGTAAAAAATTAATTTGTATTTTTTAGAAAATGTAAATTGTTATGATAATATATATTTAATCAATTTTTTTAAATTACATTAAAATAAGTGAAGAAATTTAATTTAAAATTAACCCCGAAGATGCGATAAGAAAGTGAGCTTTCAAAGAGAAAATGTTCAAAAGTTTAAAAAGTTTTTATATCAAAATTAAATATTATGAAGATTCAAAATAAATATATATTAATAATATATATATATATAACAAAAAAATTTACTTTAAAAAAAATTAAAATATTATTTAACTTTATGAATAATTTAAACGAAAAGGAAGTATTCAATTAAAATTAAGTATTTTCACTATTCATCGAAAAATGAAATATTTATGAAAAATACCAAAAATTAACCCTAAGATAATTTTGATATTATAAATTCATAAATTATTTCAATTTTACCAAATATATTCACTAAAATTTGTAAAAAATAATTTTAAATTATATGCAGAAAGCGCGACTAATTCGTCTTTTAGAAAAATACATTTTTTTAGAAAAAAATTCATTTTCATTTTATATGATTATTATTTTATATATAATAAATAAATAAACAAAATTTTTATATTTTTTAGTAATATTCATACCTTCTAATTTAACATCAAGGTTATAATGATATACAATATTATTGTTCATTTAAACTCACATGTTCTGCAAGCTATCAAAGTGATTAAATTTATAGAAATAAATTTTGTGGGTTATTTAATATTGATGTTGTGTATCAGATATTCCACGGAATAAAATGTTATTATTTTATATTTTCAGGGTTTTATATTCTCCCCACCCTAAATAAATATCATAATCACAATTTAAACTTGATATTGGTAATCAGGGGCCTAATATTTGAAAATTATTTTGTTGAAAGACCACTTATTAAAAAGATTTAATATAACATTCTCTAAATAAGAGAGAAAGGGAAGTAACAAGGTCATATGAAATAACACATAACTAGTTTTTCATATAGGTGAACATTTTTGGAAAGTGTTGATATAGATATAGAAGAAATGTTTAAATCATTATAGAGAATGATTGAGTTCAAAATTGAATGATCAATAGAAAGTTAAGAGTGTAAGAATCATACAACTTTGATGATTTAGAATTTCATATGATTATTTAGATATGAATGTAATAAGATAATATTTTTGTTTTAATATATTTTTCCTAATTTTGAGGAATTAGTTTTCTCTTTAATAATATAAAGAAATATACTTACATGATAAGTTTTTATTTAATAATCACAATTTCCCCCTTTCATTATGCATAGATAAATTTTGAATTCATCACTTACTACATGAAATGAATATCGAAAAATTTATTTTATATTCCCAAATCACCAAAATTAACTTTTACTAGACTGTATAATCCCTAAAATAGTGACACGAATTTCTGTGTGTCTCTAAAATTTTTCCAAAACAAATATAGTTAGCACAAGTTTCCAATACAATACATTAATATCTAAAAATCAATAGTAACACCATTGGTTCAACATAAATACTTTTTTTATGTTGTTTAACTGGTGACATATAAACTAGGATATCACATAGTCCATTGGTTGGAACTATACCCTTATCATCCTTCAATAATTAGTTTAAACTCCATGGCCTTGTTGGAGAAGACAGGTTGTCACCCGACATACTTGATATCCTTTTTCAAAAACTATATTAATATAATTCCTATAATTTTACCCAAAACAAATATTATGGAAATCCTTTAAATAAAATTAATCATTAAATATTATTTTACTATGGGTTTTAATATAAATAATTTCAAAAAATGACTAATAATCTTATTTGAAAATTATTAAAATTAAATTTAATATCATATTAACCTTAAATTCTATCAATAACTTTAAACTTTTTTATATAAAATGTAAAGGAATTATTCCTCAAATAATATTTCTAATAAAACATATACAAGGTATAAATTTCTCCAAAATGTCCTTAATATTGGTATAATCCAATCACATAAATCCTAAAAAGAGTGATTAATACATTCAACTTATGGTCAAACTTAAACTCATAAACCATGATGGTATCCATACCTATTAAGTTAATGAATACACATATGATTATAAAATTCAACAAAAACACTTGATGTTTCTTGATTCTTATAAACAAAATACCATATGTAAAAATAATTCTAAAATTTATTTTTTTAATCCCAATATATAAATACTTCATCTATTTTATTTAAACATAGTTCTTTCATGGTTTGGGGTTTAGCCTTTAGAAGAGAGAATTGATTTAGATAATTCCCATAATAACCACATTTAAGACAACAAACTATAAATTGATTATTAATATGAGATTTATTCCTTCCACCATACTCTTCATTTTCATCATAAATTCTTTTCTTTATGCCATTACATTTCACACATAAATTAGTTTACCATTCCATTGAGACATTTTACTGATTGTCTCCATCCATATTTCTTACATGATAGAAATCAATATTTCTTTGCTATATGGTCTCCATCACACGATATCTTAGTAAAATCTATCATTCTCTTGTTTGGTTACTCTTGTAGTTGGTTAAGGTATATGTTTTTTGAATATATTTTAGGAAAACAGATTAGGCATAATCACAATATCTTCCACTCCAGTTATCACAATATCTTATTGATAATTTGAGATAACTATTAGTTTTTCCTCTCCCATGAATCCATGAAGTGTAAAACAGATTATATTTAACAATATTCTATAGGTAATTATGATAATTCTTGAAAAAATTATGTTTTAATTTTTATATTCATATAATTTGGAATGAAAACCAAATCAAATAATATCCTACCTTGATTTGGATTGATTACTAATGAAGAAAGGATCTGAACCATGATCATTGGAAAGATCCTATGAATTATCTTTTCATTGGTCATCGATCTTTGATCCGATCATCATTTTCTAAAAGAGTCTTATTTGATGACTCTCTAACAGTCCTCTGGATTTTTAGATTTTACGAGCGGTGTTATCGTCTCCCCTATAGAATGTAAAGTAAAAATTTATATATGATACAATGACTCAATAAATATTATTATGTTATAAATATCATATTTATACTTTATATCCATCATAATACCCAACTATGATAGATATTAATGGAAAAAATAATGACATCAGTTTTTGAGGCGGTAGTCCACCGTACACATGAATGAAGATTTTGTAATCCATTTGATGGAAGTGGAGGTAGTTGTAGGTCATGTAATTATTATAAAATTATCTTAGTATATACAAGATACTTATGTTATTATATCAGAATGATTTAATAATAATTGAGGAAGTTGGAGGAATAAATAAATAAAAAAGCTCGTTGAAGAACGTTAACTCTTTTTTGGGTATCCTCCTTAGGTTTACACTGAAAGACATACTTGTTTGAATTTATGATAAAAATTAGGATTATAGTATGATATGAAGGATTTTTTTAAGTGATTTTGGATACTTCTTTCTGAACCAAATGGGTTTTATGGTGCGAATAAGAGTGGAGAGGGGTATCCTTTATAGGTGAGGCGAGTGACACACTTGTAATATTTGAAAAGAATGAATTCTACCCATGTTTTTTTCATGTCACAAGGATCCAATAATGGATAATTATAATTAATATAAGGGATAAGGTCAAAATATTTCCATAAAATATATTTTGCAATATATTTTAGGTAATTTTAAACCTTATATTTTTAGTTTAACCCTCTGATAAATCTATTTTTAGCTTAATCTCGTTAATTATTTTTCCACCGTTTTCACTATTTATTTGGGTCAAAATTAAAGTTGATATTATTATAAAATATAATTTATGATTATTCTAAATATTTAATCCATAATTAAAAATTTAATTCATATATGTGGCAAAATTTAATTTAAAATTTACCTTATAGATGCACTGAGAAAGTAGGGTTTTAGAGAGAAAACACATAAAAGTTTACAAAGTTTTTATTTTAAAATTTAATGTAAAAATGATTAAAATTATAAAAATTGGATTAATAGATATATTATTTAACTAAATTTAATTTAAAACTAGTTTAATATTTCATTTAACTTTATAAATAATTTAAACCAAAAATAAATTTCCAATTAAAATTCATTATTTCTCACAATTCATTGAAAAATGAAATATCTCAAAAAAATCCAAAAATCTTACCCTTGGATAGTTTTTATATAATAAACTGCAAAGTGAAGTTAATTTTATAAAATTAATTTTATAAATTTGGATTAAATTAATTTTAAATTAGGCGTGTAAACTGTAATTAATCCTTCTTTTAGAAATATACTTTTTTTTTCAGAAAACATTTATTATTTATTTTAAATGATTAATTTTTTATTTTTAATCAATAGATAAACATAATTTTCATATTTCAGTTAGTAATATTCATACTATATAATTTAAAATCTATTATATAATAGTATACTATATTATAGTTCATTTAGACTCGGGGTTGCGTGTTCTGCAAGCTATCGAAGAGATTAAATTTGAAGAAATATATTTTCTGGGTTTTTTTAAGTGCAATGCGGTGTGTTGAATATGAAATCAAATATATTTTTATAATTTTATAAGTTTATAGTGTTACACTAGACCTTTAGACACTGTAATCTCTTCAGAATATATTTCTAAGACCCAACACAAAAAACATTGTGTTTTAGGAAATAACACTTCTTTCATTTTAGTACGAATATAAAACAAATAAAATATTGTTTTCATATATCATATGGTATTATTTTTGTTTAAATATAATATTTATAGAAGAATAATTCATTAAAATATGCCACTTATGTGTGGCATGAACATCTTCCTCATATTTCAGTAGACATAAAAAACACTTCATCCTAGATAAATTTGTTTAGCCTAATATACATATCAAAATATATTATAGAATATGATGGACCATAAAACCATTATATAAAATTAGTCAAATAATGTTATTTATAATAACTATTTGTTAAAACCTCATATCATATAATAGAAGTGAGATAAAGATACACATCCTTTACTAAGATTCATCTAGGCTTGATAAATATCTTTATATAAAAATTTATGATGTAAAAACTATTTACTTAATAAATTTAATGAAAAATATAAGCTAATTATGGTATTACTATTATTTTTAACTCATGTATATTTATAGTACATGTAAAACATACACTCGATATCACAACCTCCAAAGTCAAAGAAACAATTTCTATAACATTAATAACTAACATTGACATTCGATAAAGTTCCTAAAACCCTTCAAATATTCTAGAATTTCTAATGATACACTTATATGGAATCTTTTCTCCTTCTTGATGATACCATCAGTCTTAAAATTACCTTAAATGAATTATTGAATTAATATTATTGGACTTTCTAACTTTTCCTCTTATAGTTTTTAACTTTTACTTCCTTGCACTATCTATACAGTACCAAAGCATATACATCATATTCCTAGTTCATTTAATCTCAACAATTTGAGAATATTTGGTAACACTTTCTTGAAATCATTTATATTCTTAGAACATTTACATATTGGAAAAGAGAATTAATTCTTTATTCAAAATAATCCTTTAGTATCTCCCTATTGATAAAATATTCAATAATATTGAATATCAATGGAATACCCAATCATATTGAGTATATGAGAAGATTTTGAAATTACTTAGGTCACTTTTCATTAAATAATGTTGAAACCATAAGTAAATATTTATCTGTTCATCAAACATATAGGATCACTTATTGAAAAACTCCAATAGTTGTTGCTAAAGAAGGTGTAAATTTAACACATATAATTTTTCTCTTTCCTGAGAAGTTTCCTTAAAAAACTAGGATTAATATTTTTTACATTGTACTACTCATTTCAAAGATATTATTCAAGAATAAGTTTAATGATGATGATAACATTGAAAATAGTAAAAGTTTTTATTAGATAAATATCATGTTTTAATATATTTTTATTAAGTACTTTTTAATTCTAGTGATGAAAATAAAATTGATGAACACATACATCATATCCATTTAGTGATCCAAAATCCATATTATACTATGAAATGTGTCTTCTTGGGCATTCATCTTGATACATATTTATTTAGGTATGGATTCATCCCAATTATAAAAGTTGTGATTCTTGTATAGTTGAGAAGATAAAACTGTATCCAAACCCATCATATAGAATTTCTTAACTCTATCCTCATGATATCTTAACATTATGGATTCCCATCTAGTGCAACCCAATGAAAATTAAAAAAATAAGCTCACTAAGGAAAATCTAGGGGTACCTGGATTTGGAATGAAACTACTCAACAAGATAATTTAGATTCAATTAGTACTTTATTCCCTTACATGGGATAATCTGGGGACACTTGAATTTAGCATGAAACTACCTATTTGAATGATCATGGCTTTAAAAAGTCTCTCTTTGAAAGGAATATCAAACTAATTATTTGAGGGGTTCTCCCATTTAATGTCTCACCAATTTAATATACATCATATGTATATTAAATTCATAATTATTACATCTTATGTAATCATTCATTTCTCATGTTTTATTCCCATTTTTTGTAAGAATTATTATAAGGATTTAGTTTTGGAATCATTATTCCAACCAAAAAAATTAATGTGTTAAAACCACATTAATGTGTAACTTTTACACAATCCACAAGTTAGTGTTATTCACCCAAAAGAGAAGTTAAAAATACACATATATTTATGAATGCATCAAATGAATAAGGTATATGAAATTTTCATATAAGGGAATAGATAAACAAGAGTTTGATAATATCCACATGAGTAAGCCTAAAACGATAGATATCCAACCACATTAACCTTTTCTAGAACAAGTATTAAGTCTTCAAGATAGTAAGTAGTTTAAATCCAAGTCTCTCTACCCAGAGATACTTTACTCAAGTGAGAATTAAATTCATGATATCTCTAAAATCCAACATGCATAAACTACTCTGAACAACTGAATTAATACTAATAACTTCAATTACAGAAAAGTTCAATGTAGATAAAAAATAAATTTTATGGTGTCATAAATATAATGTAATACATGGATCTATCTCCTAGAATATTTTTTATAATTAAAATTAAGCATAAAGATCCATAATATAAATAATTTATAACTATTAATATATTAGTGAATAGATTTCAAATAAATGGAAAATTTAAATATTTAAACATGAGATAACCATTTATAAAAAGTTATATATAAAATCTAATTATAAACCCTTTTATAAATTACCTAACATTAAGGAAGTTCCATAATTTTAAATATAAACTATTTTATACTCAATACAATATGAACTCTTTGATATTATTTATTTTATATTATTTCATATTATTAATGAAACCATTGATCAAATCAATAATCATAAATCTTTTTGATGTAGTTTAAATAATATATTTAAATAAGCCCCCCATTTAATTTTAACAATTTCAAATTAATTAAATTTTCACAATTGTTAATTATTAAAATAAACACCTTTTATATTTTAACCATATTTATGATATTTATAAATTCTATTATAAATAATTTTTATAATCCTGAAATAAAGACTTTATTTAAATATTATAAAGAAACCACATAATTTTAGATAAAAAGTTTTCTATACACTTTATTATGATTTATACCATTTTTTAATGAAATTAATGTTAAAAGGAAATTATTAATATTAACTCTTTAATATTAAAATAAAATTTGTGATAAAATTTTCAAAATAATTTTATCGATTAACCATAAATATTTTATATTTTATTTATTTATAAAATCCATTATATAAATTTTACAAACATCCCATAAAATTGTTTCATTAATTATAACTAATATATAAATAATCTAATTCAATTATTAATTGTATCTATTTATAAATAAACTTATTATTTATTTACTATTTATTTTGACAATTATACAAAATAAGGACCCTTTTACATTGAAAAACTTCAAATTAATTATTTTTTAACAATTCAAAATTTCAAATATAACCTTCTTTATAAATTATTATTTCTTTATAATTTATAACCCTTTAAAAATTACCCCTTATGAAACTTAAAAAAACCTATTATTTTATGATGAAAAGTTATTCCAAAATTTTTTGTTAAAGGTATGTTAAATATTAACACTTAATATTTGGAATATTTATTTTGATAAATGTTAAATACATATTTATATAATTAATTATAATTAATTTATAATTAATTAATTTATATACCTTCTATAAATTAAAATATTTCCAAAATACCATTTATTATTTATAAACATTTTATAAACAACACATATTTGGAAAATATTTACCAATTAACCATAAAATATTTATAGTTAATTTAATTATAAAACACTTTTATAAATTTTATAAATATTCCAAAATATTTTTCTATAGTTTATACACTATTTATAAAAAATTTAATTCAATACATAATTTCATTTTCATGAGTTAAATATATACTTTATTTAGTTTCAAAAACAAGTGTAATAAATGTGGACTTTTCATATTTGAAAAAGGTTAATAAACCAAAATTTATTAAAACAATATAATTATTGTTATTATCATTTTATAAGATATTTTATAAACATGAATAACATAAACAATTAAATGTAAGTAAGATTTTTTATATTATTTATAGGCTTTAAAAATCCAAATTCACAATTTGTAAAATTAATTCTTTATTATATAATAAAAATAATTTGTTTTCATCAAATTCTAGATCTGATACCACCATTGGATTTTTAGTGTCCATCAAATAGATATTAAAGCAGATGGAAACCTTAAATAAATATGATATATCTTTGAAATAATCTATATGTAATAAATGAAGAACATAAATGTGCATACCTGGATAACAAATAAAGTGATATCGAATGAGTTTGCTTGATGAAGATCACACGAGCATAAAATAAATTATTTATGAATTTGGGGGATTACACTGGTCTACGGATCCCCATATCAATTGAATTACTCTCATATACTTGAATTTGTTCTAGATTCTTTACTAAGGTTGAAAAAAATATATCATAATGATGATAGATTTGAGATTTTTATATAAATTTGTTTTTCATAATAGGAGGGGTCTTATCCCTTTATATTTCCATCTATTGTAGGTTTCAATTAATGAAACATGTTGGCCATATTCAATGTATATGTATACATTTATTCCCATTTTAATTAATTCATTGAATCCTTTTAAATGAATATTCAAGTTATTTAATTTCAGGAACCAACCTAAGTAAACCCATAACAATCACCTAATCCAGCCCAAAAAAGGACCAAGAGGCATTCACGATCCTCGCTAGCTGCTAACTAGTTTAGAGAATCAGGATAAACTATTAGGAATGATTTATCCCAATAAAATAGTAAAAAAAACCAATATAAATAGAAAAATAAAAATGAACACTATCAGTGGAATAAAAATAAAGCCACACATACCTAGATATGACCCTACTAGTCACCAAAGACCTCAAAACCATCATGAAACCATGGAAACTAAATCTGAGAAGGAAGTTGTACCTGAAGCTAAAAATAAAGATAAAGCTATAGGTGTGAGTATTAAAACATAGTAGGCATACCCAAATAGTCATTTCTAGTGGATTTAGTTTAAATAGAAGATTCACTAATTTCAAGATTCAAAAACAATGTATAAAAGTTTGTTTTTCAAAAACTTCTTTAAAAAAATCATTGCGCATTTCCCATTTCATTTAAAAGTAGTTTCTTTTCCAAAAAGGAGGCTTTATGATTTTAAATAAAGAGATAGAGTGTGTGTGTATGAAGAGTGATGTTTTTATTTAAAAAGGGAATGAGTAAATGTATAAATTTTCAAAACATTTTCCATAAAAAATATGAAAACAAACTCATCAATTTTAACAAATAATTACACCACATAGGAAAGGAGCATAAATGATCACACAGTAAGGGAATTGGAAAATAAATCACATGGGTAACCAACCAAACAAGGAACCTAAATCATCTGCCGTAGTCAAATAAGTACCAGAAAACATTGGAAAACCTTGGAAATTAGTTGAAAATTTATAACATACTGAAACCTGATTCATCCCATAGGAACACATAACTATATTCCATCAACCATACCAAATGTTCAGTTTTACCCTACCCAGCCCAACTGAGGTGTACAATCCCAAAGAAGAAAAAGGTCCATACTAAGGGCCACTAACTAGTGCATAATCTAAACTAGTTAAAAAAATGTTCTATGAAAATAATCTCTCTGTTCTCGGTTCCCTTGTTATGTTCAAAAGGAGGTGTACATAACAAATCTAAGAAACCAACCATACACACAAGCACGAGACATCACATGAGTCACAAAATCTAGAACCAACTTCATACACCCTAAGAAATATTCCATTTTTTAAACCATTAATTCATGAGGGATGTCCAAAACCGAGGATGTTCCCACCTCTTTTTCAACAAAAAAGGGGAGGAACCCATTTCATGGAGGCCTTTCTAAACAAACAATTCAAAAGTGCCAACCAGTCTTCACACAACCATTAAATGTCAAACCATTTGAAAAAGTACCAACACAAGACAATTTCAAAACCAAAAGTCCACTTTGAAACCCATTTAAGAATCCCAAATCCTTATTTTAAATCATAGGCACATGTATAAATGATAAAGGGGAATTTCAACAAGCACTTACTCTGTAAAACCAAATACTACCATTTCAAACAATGAAAATAAAGAGGAAATCACCTCATTTCACATCAAGAATTTATTATAAAAATATTACATCACTATATATAATTAAATAAAGGTGTAAAAGGAATTAAATCATTGTATTCTTAAATTTAATATCCAAATGCTAAGGGATGAAACCTCAAACAATCCACTTTTGACGACATCCACTCAAATATTCCCTTTTCCACTTTCTTGCATATTCAAATTCACATATATATTGGGAAACATAGCTCCTATGTAAAAATTTTCCTGGTCAATTATATAAAAGTGGGTGCATTAATATATACTTACACTTTCATATACCACTTTACACTAATACTTATATTCATTTCTATATACACATATGAGGACAGATAACACCATTATATATATCTGTTATACCATGAGGGAATATATATAAAGGGAAAGTTATATATGTATATACCTACCTATGAATACACATGTAAATATTTAAAAATTACAACCCAAAACCACCGTAGTGAGGTCCAAGATACTCTAGAAAAACACTAGAAACTCAAAACTACAAAACCCTAAATTAAAAATGAAGAAAAGAATTAAAACGACACAAAACATACCTAAAAACCATGGTGAACCTATATCCATGGATGGTGGTGGATAGAACTATCCTCAATAGGACTAACAAACCCTAGTCATCATGAATCAACCGAAAAATACACCCATAATTAATTTGGTTTTGACCATGGTGTACGCACTACATAGAAGAAAATAAAACCAAGAAATGATGTAGGGGAGTGGAGTAGATGCTCACATGATAAGAACACTCCCAAGACCGTGAGGGAAAACAATGTCTGGATTCTGTGGGATAGGGGAGGTCCTAAATGTGAGGAGGGGGGGGGGGCTTGGCCAAGTGAGAAAGAGAGAGGGAGGGTGATTGTTGTGTGGGTGAGGAGGGAACCCCCTTTAAGGGGTTAAAATATAAACTAATAATATTAATATTAATCTCAATAATAATAATAATACTAATCACCATCATAATGATAATAACAACAATATTATTATTCTTAAAAAATTTATTCTTTCCATTTATTATATTTATTTCATTTTATTTTTATTTTTTATTTTTTTGAACTATTGGTAGAGTGTTCGGTTTGGCCACACAGACTTCTAGAACATACGCCAGCCATATGGTTGCCTCTATCCTAAGAGGGTGCTACCATGTGGTTTACTTTGAGGGGGCATACGCTTTTTCCCTAGACTGTGCAGCCTAGATAGATCCACTATATATGCTGTATAGTTTTCACCAGGCTAGTGCACAATTTCTCTTAACTGTGCACCATGTGCCTCCTCCTGTTTGACTATTGAACATCAATATTTTTTAAAACACATAGAAAATCTATAAAATCAAGAGATTGTGGTTCTCTTCTGGTACCTAACTCTCAAGTCCCTAAATTTCTATATATAATCAACGTAACACCACTAATAAAAAAAGGCCTACTCAGATTCCTTTTTGTTTATGAAACAAACTGGGTCAACCCTAAACCGATCACTTAATCCACCTTCAACATGGCTCGAGAGGCATTCTTGATCCTCCCAGGCAGGCAACTAGTGTTGTGTATCAAGATAAAAAATTGGAAAAAATTTAACCCTATAAAACAAAATAAAACAAATATATAAACATAATAATTAAAATAAACACAAGAGATAGGAAGAGAATAAAGCCGCACATACCTCCATGTGACCCTATGGGTCACCAACGACCTCAAAACCAACATCACACCATGGTGATCTAATCAATGTAGGAATCAATAACAAAAGATAAAAACAAAGATAAATCTATAGGTGTGAGTATTAAAACACAATTTTCATTCCCAGAGATTACATTCTTAATGAATTTCCTTTAAATAAAATATCCATCAATTTCATGTTTGAAATACAATCTATAAAAGTAATTTTTTCTTACATTTTTAAAAAATCAAGGTTAATCTCCCTTTTAATTAAAAACTACATTATTTTACTTTAAGGTGCACTTAGTATTTTAAATAAATAGAGAGAGTGTAATAAGGGTGATGTTTTTATATAAAAATCTAAATAGTTAGTGTAAATAAAATTTCAAAACATTTTCCATAAAACATTTCAAAACCAACACATAAATTTTAATAAATAAGTACACCACATAAGAAAGTAGGAGAAACGATCACACAACAAGGGAACTGAAAAATAACACACATGAGTAACCAACAAAATAAAGAACCTAAAGAATCCACCATAGAAAAATAAGTACCGAAGAACAAGGGAAGACCTAGGATATCAATGTATAATCTAGAACACATTGAAACCTAATTCATGCCATAGGCACCGATGCCCTCAACCCACCCAAACACCTGGTCTTACCCTATCTGGCCTAACCGAGGGATACACTCCCAAAGAAGAACAAGTTCTATAATAAGCGCCACTTGGAAATGAGTAATATAAACTAGTGTATCCAATGTTTTTGGAAAAACCTCTAATTATGCCAGGTTCCCATGCTATGTTAAAAAATGGGTGTGCCCAAAAAATATAAGTAACCAACCACACACACAAGAAAAATCCATCACACGAGTCACACAAATTGGGACCAACCCCAGCCACACCAAGAAATATTAACTTTCCGTAAAACCATAAACACATGAAGGAAATATCAAACTGAGGATGTTTCCACCTCTTCGTCAACACTCAAGGTGATTCCCCCATTCCATAGAGTGTTTTCTAAAAAACCATTCAAAAGTTCTAATTGGGCATCACATAACCTTTAAATCTCAAACCATTTAAAAAATGACCAACATACACAACTTTCAAAACCAATATTCATCTTTGAAACCCATTTAAGAATCCAAAATCACCATTTTTAATCCAAGACGCAATAATAAGGGCTAAAGGGGAATTTCGTCAAGCACTTAGTGTGAAAAACCAAATACAACCATTTCAAATAACTAAAATCAAGAGAAAATCACATAATTTCACATCAAGAATTTATTCTAAAAATTATACATCACTTACTAGCATTAAAAAAAGTTTTTATAGGCAAGAATGCAATGTATTCTTAAATTTAAAGGGAAAATGCAAAGGGATCCTACCTCAAACATACAAATTTTGACAACAACCACAGAGATCTTCCTTTTTTCACTTACATGCATATGAACCTTCACATATATATAAGGAAACCTTTCCCCTTTGTACACATTTTCATGGTCAAATATGTATAAGGTATCCCTACATATATTATTACACTTTCATATACCCTTTTACACTTACACACGTATGAATATTCATATACACATATAAGAAAACCTATATCCATTATATATATTTATATTTCCATGGGGGAATATATATAAAGGGGAACTTATATATCTATATTCCTACCTATTCATACAAATTTAATTCATTAACAACAATACCACAAAACCATCTCAACGAGGTTCCAAATACTCTATTAAAACACTAGAAACTCAAAACCAAAAAATCCCTAAATTAAAAATTAGGCGAAGAATTAAAACAGAACAAAACAGAACCAAAAAACATAGGGAGACCACTTCCCTTCATATAGGCATCTAGAACCAGACTTAATGGGACATACGAACCCTAATCATAAAGAATATACCAAAACAAAATCCTTTAAAATGAATTAGGGTTCAGTCATGGTGTTCACACCAAAAAGAAGAAAAGAAAACCTTGAAAAGAAAAAAGGATGAGGGGAGAAGAGGCTTACTAAAGAAAATGAAACAAGATCAAGAGGAAAATAGTGATCATATAGAGAGATAGAGGGTATTTCTAACACGTGATAGGGGATCAGCCACACGAGATAGAGAGGGGGAGGGTCTATCATGAGCATGAGGAGGGAAACCTATTTGAGGGTTCAAAAGATAAACTAATAATAATAAAAATAATAATTTTAATAATAATCTTAATAATAATAATAATAATAATATTTTTATTATTATTAAAAAAATTATTTTTTTCATTTATTTTTATTTTACTTTCATTTTTTTAAACTCTTGCCTTCCCATATGATTTGGAACAAAGTATGCCATACCATGTGCCAACTATGCAGTTTCCTCTTTCCTAAGAGGGACATACCCAAAATTTAACTTGGAGGGGGATAACAATAGTGTGATAGGCCGTGTGGCCTAGAAAACACCACTTTTTAGGAAGAACAATTTTCACTTGGCAGGAACACAGTTTCTCCTAACTACGTTCCTCCTCTTGTTTACCTAGAAACCATATTTTTTGGAAAACACCAAATAAATCTATTAAGAAAACAAAAATAGGGATAAATAAAATAATAAAGAAATATCAGGTCATGGTGTGACATTTAATCCAGTCATAATGAGTTAATAACTGAAAATGAAACCACTTGAGAATGGGGTGGAAAATGTATGCATTAAGATTACATTTAATAAGGTGAAACGTATATGTATCATATAAATTTTAGAAAACACATCCATTAGTAGTGTTGAAGACATGTCGTGAATCCAATGTCACATATAAAAGTAATTAATTATAAAATATTTAATATTATTAATCATAATTTATTAATATTATATGATATATTATTATAATATAATTTAGAATAGTTAATAGGGTGGAGGATAAGGGTGGCAATTTTAAACCAATTTAGTATTTGTGTGGAGATTTTTAACATAATAATAACCAATTTATTAAACTAGTTATCATTTAATTTAATTATAGAACATCATATCTTTATAATTTTGTTAATTTAAAATATAAATAGTTAAAGATAGTTTCATCTTATTTGTTTTTCCTGTCACTCTACCTATAGACTCATCCCAAAATCCCAAAATTCCAATCAATGGTCATTTTCACTTATAGATTTTGAGTTTGGCCAACCCCTCAGTTCCACATTTGAAAATCCTAGGCCACTCATCCTAGTTTGGTCCACTAACATCAAAGCTTGACACAACCTGATGGGGGTCACACCATGAAGGGTAGGTCACCATCAATTATCAAAAATGAACACATAGGTTTCTAAATATACCATTTTAGAACATGAAATAATGTAATAATAATAATATTTTTATTATTTAAAAATGATATAATTTAACAAGTATATATTATAGAATTATAAAAAATTAATTATTACACATAAATGAACCAAAAATGTCTAGATAGGAGTCTTAAACATGACACTAAATTACAAAAATTCTATGTAAAACATTATTTAATAAGAAATGCTAAATTTATGATTTCTTTATATAAAGTAAATATAACATAATTTATCGATAAAAACATAAAAAACATGTGATGTATCAATTAATTAATAAATTAAAATGGTTACAACCAAAACTCCTCCAATTTATGTAAAAAATTTCACTCTAAGGTAAACACCATGTTCTGAGATCACCCAATCCTAAGAAAATATAGGATCATTTACTAGGTTAAAATTTATTTTTCCCCTATTTCATGAAAATATTTAAAGATTTATATTTTCATTATAAATTTATTTTTCACCTTTATTAAATTACATCATAGAACAATTTAATAAATATGGGCACCAATAAATAAAATAGTATCAAAATGAGTGTTGTAAAACCACTAGTTTGAGGTAAATTAGCCTTGTATTATACATTTTAATGTCATATAATACTTGAGTTAATTTTTCTGGATGATTTTAGTGTGTCTTTAAAAGTTTTTAAGGGTTCAAGGTTTTTACATGGTTAGGGAAACCATGCAATTTCTCTAGAAAACTATGAAAGAGTTTTTGGGAGTTATTGGGTAGATGCACAATTGAAGCTTGGTTTTTAAAAATCGTGTGGGTTCGTAGGAGAAACTGCGTAGGTGGAGATAGTGGTGAAAATTAGGGATGGTGTATGTGTTTTCAAACTATGATAACCAACCATGTGAGGTTGGGTTTGTATGTAGTCTTATTCACATAGTTGGCGCACCATTTCCCAAACCATGCGACAGACATTAAATGAACTGAAAATTAGGGTTGACTTTATTTTTTTCCCCAAAAACTTATTTTTATCCTATTTAAAATGTCTCTCAAACTCATTTCATCCCCTAGGTGTTCATAGGGGGTTCTTTTTATCCACAATATTTTTATGAGGAATCAAAGTGCATTAGATCTTTGAAATCAATTGTAAGTATATGTTTTGTCCTGTTTTCTTAATATATTCTCATCTTATCTCACCAAAAAATATTGATCTAATATGTTATGGATAGATCTATGATCTTTTATGCATTATAATGAGATCATAATTGGATGTGTTGTATATAATATGTTTTGAGACCAAATCTAGAGGTTTTATAGTTCTGTTTACCATTTTCATCACCCATTGAGAGATATGTGGCTTCAATATCTTCTCTACTTATTATAGAACATGATGGATTTATTTTATTGAATTTATTGATTGTATATTAAAATTAAATATTTAATAAATTAATAAAGAAAACCCTTTTGGTTTATGATTTGGGAATATGGGGATTTTAATGGCTTTTGGACATCCTCTTTGATTTATGATTTTAATATTATAATTTAAAAATTATGGTTTTTAATGCAAGAAAGATGATTGGTGAAATTTTTTAATGATAAGAATTTTTTTATAATTATTTGTTATGAGAACTTGGAATACATTGTTTTAATGAGATTATATTTTTATTGGATGTAAACCTGGATAAGAGGCATGTTATCAGACTAGTGGAACCTGGAGATTGGAACCCTAAGAAAGACATAATGGATCAGTGAGTAACCACTCAAGAGTATGATACTAACACCTGGAATTAATTTTTGTATGAGTTTATGGGTGTGATATAGGTATTATAAGTGGTAATAATGAGTAATTATTTTTTTTTAAATTGTTAAATTATTTTGATGTTCCCTTTTGTATTTTTGAGAAGTGAGCTTACATGTTCTTATCCTAATAGAATGAGTTGGGAAGTATGTTAGGGAAAAACTAATGGGTATGATTACTCAGCCCTAGATATTCAAATTGATTAAAATTCAGAAATTATTCTTCATGATGTAGGTAAAGGAGTGGTATAGTTTTTCACTAGTGGATCATCATGATTATACTTCCTCGGGTTGGTGTTAGAGCTTGGAGATTATCTATTTCACTCATTAGAGTGATGATACATTTTTGTAACCATGTTGAGATGTATTTTGTTTTTCATGAGTATCTTTAGTATAAATTTTCACTATAACTCTGATATCGATGTTTTATTGGTTTTTCTTTTGAGTTGAATTTTTTATGCTCGTGCATCATATGGATGGTTTGGTTATTTTTTTGTTATCATTCAAGATTACGTTTTCTCTTTAGGGAAAATCATCTCCCAATATTTTAATAATCCTTTTAAATTTATTTATATTCTTTGGTGTCTTTGGGATTTTGTCTAAGTTAATTATTACTATAGACGTGACCTAAGATAATGGGTTGGGTGGGGATGTTAAGAATGATATCGGTCTTCTTAGGTAGATCATCTTGAAATGGTAGCAATGAGATATCACATGGCATAACCTAAAATGTAATGTATAAAAATATGTAGATAAAATATTTATACTAAACATGATGTTACCAATGTGTTATAGGTATAAAATGTTTTCTAATAAACTTCATGTGTGATTTCATATCATCATTTTGGTTTTAGCGGATGACCAAGACTTCCCACTAGGATTTCATTGCTCACGTTGTGTTTGATGATTCTTGGAAATTGGTTATAATGATTGTTTCTTTGATGATTTGAAATATTATAAGACTTATGTTTGTAATAAGTGATTACTAAGTGGTGTTCTATTCTGGTAATAATAAATGGAACCTTTTAGACATCATAGAACCTCATAAAAAGAAACTATAAAAATGGTTTCACTTGATCCATAGTATAAACAATAGTTTATTCTGAGAATTATACTCGATTTTTCAGGATATTGAGTTTATAATATAACCTAAAATTAAATCTAATATAGTTTTTATATATATTAATTTCTATACTGAGATTTTTAATAGGTAAATGGTGGAATAAATGGATATCATTAGAAATATGACCAGAGAAAGTTTGTTTGCTTCGAAGGGAATAGGTGGGAACTCTAATGATGAGAAGAAGAGAATGAAGGACACCTACTTCCAAGGTGGTGGAGTATCTCAAAATAAACTTACATGATTATTTAACATACCACTATGTATGAATATAAATACCATATGTTTTCAATTTGGTTCATTAGAGCATAAGAATCAATTTTTTATGTCATTTCCTAATGCATGTCACAATTATGTTAAGATAGTAGATATCCAAATTTATTTTCATACTGCTCCAAATTCAGATACTAGAAATACATTTCTTGTGTATCATACACCTTATAAATGAACTGGATTATAATTTCAAAATTTTATCATCCATTAGGCCAAGTGAATAATGGTTATTTAATGAACACCTTGACTCCTAAACTAATTCAATCACAATAAGGAAACAAGTAAAAAGAAAGATCAAGTAAGCATTTGTATGGAACTGAATAGATGATCATTAAAGAAAAATCATATACTTAAACTGTATGAGGTACCATTATTATTAACTCAAATATTATAAATATTCGATTAGATATTGGTGTATCTTATTTTTTTTTCTTTACATTTTTGATCAAATAGGGCAGTATATCGAGATGATTCCACATGAGATGGGTATCCAAACACCTCTTGGGAAGTGGGAGTTCATGAGATTTAAATGTGAATCATGTATAAAAATTGATGAATTACAATTTCATTGGAACTTTTTTTATACATGGATGTCTTTAACATGATTAGGGGAATAGATTGGTTAGTTTCTTTCAAGTCCCATATTGATTATTATGCATGAAGATTTATGTTTACATATCCTAATGGGACAATACATATTTTTAAAGAAGAATAGGATTTGAATGATGCAAGAGAACAACCTTTAACACAAATTGTTAGAAATATTTCTAATCAATTGGTATCAATAACTTTGGGTTCTAATGGAATAATTGATAATAAATATTTTCCAACCTATGTGGACTGATATCATGACACGTTTCTTGAAAATTTCATAGGTTTTCCACCAAAAAGGGATGTGAAAATATTTATTGATCTTCTTATAGGGAAAAATAATATTTAATATCCATCATATTGAATGGTAGCAATGTAATTAAAGGATATGAAGATCCAATTGGAAGAGTTAGAGAGTAAAGGTTTCTTAAGACTAAATATGTCACCATGTTTTGCTCCTATTATTTTTATCAAAAGGGTGGATGGTTATTTTCAACTCTTTGTTGATTATCGTAAGATGGATCAGATTTGGATAATTAATAGACATCCACTAACTCATATTTATGACCAATTTGACCAATTTAAGGGAACCCAATGGTTATCTAAAATTTATTTATACTCATAGTATCTCTAACCCCTAGTTAAAAAAGAAAATATCTTAAAACCCACTATCTAGAGTCTCTATAGCCATTAATAATATGTGGTTATGCCTTTTTTAATAAAAATACACATGTGGTTTTCAAAGCATTGATGAATCATGTCTGTCAGTGCTACCTAGAATGTTGTTTTTGGTAATTTTGGATGAAATTCTATTGTATTCATGAACTTAGAAAGAATATGAAAAACATTTATAGATTGTGTTGGGCATTTTTTTGAGAGAACCAGTTATATAAAAATTATATAAATGTAATTTCTTGATACAAGAAGCCCATTACCTCATTAATTTAATTTATGGGAAATTAATCTTTGTAAACCATTCAAAAAAAGATGTTGGTGCCTCATGAAAACCTCTAAAATTCATTTTGAGGAACATAGATTTCTGGGACTAGAATGTTACTATTGTCACTTTTTTCGATAATTCCAATGACTCAAATCTCCTATGAAAACAATTTTAAGAATTGGAACTCTATTTCTTTGTATTGAGGATTTTCATAATTCCTTTTTAGTACATAAGGTGAGTCTTACTTCATCCAAAATTCTTGTTTTTCCAAAACATGGGAAGGTATATGTGCTTTTCTATGATACATCTAGATATAGACATGGATATGTTCTCATGAAATGATATCATATAGTAAATTATAGATCATAAAATTTAAATATACACAAAAAAATTTCCAACCCATGACTTGGAATTGGATGAAGTATTTTGTGCTTTAAAAACATAGGGTCAATATCTCTTTGGTGAGGAATTCTCTACGTTTATAGAATATAATTTTCCAAACAATATCTTTTTAAAAAGTGATTTGAACCTAAATAAAATGAAATTGATGGAATATATCTTGATGTTAAAATTTAAATTACTTTACAAACAAGGAAAATGTAATTTTGTGTAAAATGATTTAAGATAAAATTTATACAGTTAATTAAGAAAATAATCTCATGATTAGTAGAAATTGATAGCTATGCTTGCTGATATATACTTGGATTATACTATGCATAATAAATTTGAAATTTTCTATCTGATGAATCTTATTACTAACTTGGTTGAATAAGTCATGTATGCTCAATGATTAGATTCTGGTTTCCCTACCATAACATCAAAACCAAATGGTGGGGAAACCATGGATATATTGAAACAAGATAGAAATTTAGTGTCTTTTTTTCATGATAATGTGGTAGTTCCACAACATTGTTGATAAAAAATATTTTTTACTTATCACTAATCAAAATAGATAGTTTATCCAATAATTTAGAAGGTGTATAAGGAATTTCAAACTCATTCCTAGTGGGATGTAATGAAAAGAAATGTGGTAGAGTTTATTTTAAAATACCTTTATTATAAATAGGTACAGTCAAAGCAAAAAAGACCAGCTATTATGTTGCAATCTTACTTATACAAATATACAAATGAGAGAACATAACTATTGATTTTTTCAAAACTCTACTAGGATTTGTTCAGAAACATGATGTCATACAGTTTATTATGGATCATCTCACAAACTCGGGTCACATCACCCATATTAATGAATCCAATACAATGAATGAATTTGAAAAACCCCATATTTAAGAGATCATAAATTTTCAAGTAATACCTATTTTGATCATCTCCAACTATGATACTTGTTTTACCTCTCATATTTTTTGATCTTTACAACAATATTTAAGTACCCAATTGAATACAAGTACATATTATCATCCTCAAATGAATGTACAATCATAATAGATTATCATAATTCTAGAATACATGCACTAATACTGTGTTATGGATTTTAGAGGCCTACAGTAGGGTCATATATAGTTAGTGGAGTTTTCATACAATAATAGTTATCAAACCTCGATAAATATGAATCCTTTTGAATAATTTTATGTCCATACTTGTCAGTATCTACTTTTTTGGGTAGATACCATAGAAACATCATTGTTGGGACCTATTATTTTTCATGAGATGATTGAGAAAATTCACATGATTATGGAAAGGATGAAAATAACACAGAGTCACCAAAAATATTATGTAGATTATCATCATCACCCATTATTATTTGATATAGGAGATCATGCATTCTTGGAGGTATCTTTAATTCTAGAACATCAATGTTTGGGAAAGGAAGGAAAATTGTCTCATAAATATATCAAAACTTTTAAAATACTATAATATATTGGTGTTATGTATTATTATTTGGATTTATCACCATGATTCGTATACACACAATGTAATTCATGTATCTCAATCGAAGATGTACCAATATTATCTTGTCTATGTGATTATACGGGACAACCTTTATCTTTCAACAATTTCTACTTTTATAGACATTACAATACACATTAAGGATAAGAAAGAGAAATTATTACCTTGAAAGAGTATTTGGTCATTTCATGTTTTAATGGAAGCATGATTAGATTCAGGAAGTAACTTTGGAATGAGAAGACTTTATACTAGCTTGAAATTTTCAAAATCACAAGAAATATATAGATTTATGGGGACTGAAATCCTTATGGTGGATAGAATGTAAGACCCTTGGTTTTAATTACTTTACCCATTTACAATGTATCTAAAAGTAATATAATACTTGGGTTCAGTTTCAAGATTTTTTGGATTGTTTTGGTTCTTTTTGAAAGGGTTTTAAGGGTGCATAATTTAATAATGGTTAGAGGAAACCATGAAAATTCTCCAAGAAACCATGAAAGAGTTTAAATGAGTTAGTAGGTAGGCAAAAAATTAGAACATGATTTTTCCAAATAGTTCGGGTGCCTAGGAGTAAAGAATTAGGTGGAGACAGTGGGAAAGATAATGGGTGGTGTACGATTTGTCAGACCATGTGAACCATCCATATGAGGTTTTGTTTTGATAAAATATCATGTGCAAGGTTGAAATATGATTTCCCAACCCATACGTCCAAACCATGAAATGTTTATTAAATGATCCTAAAATTAGAGTTTAACAATGTTTTTGGGCCCAAAACACTCTTTTTTCTCCTCTCTTTTTAGGATCTCAAACTGCTATAATCTTCTAGGTGTTTTCAGTGGTTCTTTCTGATCCATAAGCTAGTTTTTATGAAGATAAGTGTGTTGGATCTCTAGAATTAATAGTAAGTCTCTATTTTCTATCTTTGTCTTTATATATTCTCATCTTGTCTCAAAAAAATGTTAGATATAATTAATTATTGGTAGATATATGATCTATGATGTGTTTTGATGATATCTTGATTGTATCAGTTAAGGGAATAAGGTTTTGATCCCAGATCTAGAGGTTTCGTACTTTTTTTTACCATTTTCATCACCCATTAAGATGTAAGTGTCTTCTCTCTCTTCTCTACTTATTATATAACATTAAGGCTCATTTTTACTGAATTTATTTCATGGGTTTTTGAAGAAAATATTGATTGAATTCTTGAAGGAAACTATTTTGGTTTATGATTTGGTAACATAATAATTTGTATGGATTTTTAAAAACATCATTGATTTATAATTTATAAATTTTGGTTATAATATTATGGGTTTTTATAGAAGGAAACATGTTTGATGAAATGTTTTAATGGGGTGAAATTTTTTATTTGGAATGATTTTATATGATAACTTAAAAATATGGTTAGTGTGAGTTCATATTTTCATTGGACATGACCCTGAATAAGGGGTGCAGTTCTAGAATTGGGGAACCTAGATATTTGTAATGTAGTGAAGACATGGAAAATTGGTGAGTAACCTTTCATGAGTATCTGAATACCACCTGTAATGCATGTTCCTGTGAGTAAATGGATGTCATGTGATTAATCCAAGTTATAGTAATAAATAAATTATTTGTTTTTTGTTTAAATTATTTGAATTTGATAAACAATTTTGATGTTCCTCTATTTATTATAAATTTTATGTTGAACTATGATCTAATGTGATATTTTCCTAGTAGTGTGAGTTAGAAAGTCCACTAGTAAAATCATACTTGGTATGATTACTCACCACCTAAATATTCACTTTTATGTGTATGAAGATGTTATTATTATTAACATAGGTAAATGAAAGGTATCATTTTTCTCTAGTGAATAGTCATGATTATACGTCCTCAGGTTTGTGTTAGAACTTGAATATTCTCTTTTGGATTCATTAGAGTAATTCCATATTAGTGTCATCATGTTGATGTGTCTTTTATTTTTCAAGAGTCTTTTTTGTTATACTTTTTGCTGAAACATTGATATTGATGTTTTATTTATATTTTTTTTAGATTTTAATTGTTTATAATGATTCACCATATAGTTTTTTGGTTCTTTTTCATCTTGTTAGGTTATGTTTTTCTTTAGTAAAATTCATACCCCAAAATTTTACTAAGACCATGGAATTTATTTCTAACCTTTGGTGTCTTTGTGATTCCACCTAAGGTCAGTAGAACCCCAGACCTAGACCAAGACAATGGGTTGTATGGGAATTTTAAAAGAAAAAATTATAATCACAAGATAATTCATTCTAAAGTTAAACTCAAGCCAAATCATATGGAGTGTGTAATGACCAAGAATTTTATCAATGACATTTCTCTTCTTATAATTATTTAATGTAGTATAAAGAAATTATATCACATAGAGAAACCAATAAAACATTATTCTCATAAATAAATAATGATAAATTAGTCAAAAAATAAACCAATAAGTATGAGAAATATTATATGGGGACAATAAATAGAAAATAAGAGAATGAGAATAAGATAATTTGGTTCTTCTCGATCCACCAGAATGACCACACTCACAAACAAAGTAGTAGGAATTAGTGAGCCCATATGACCATTATAAATCTGACCATTGGAATAATAACCTAACCATTGGAATAGTAATCTGACCATTAAGAATAATAATCTAGCCATTAGAATTGTAAAATCACCTATAGAAATGTGAAATAACAGTTAGGTATCTTATTAAATTAAAATATGATATATTTATATCATGGTAAAATTAATTAAATGTTATAAAAATGATAAATAAAGTTTTAGTATTTTTGTAAAATTTAACTATTTTATTTGTAATTTTATAATGAATATAATTATTTAAAAGAAAATTTATATTCATAAAATGGATTCATAAATTAATTTTATGTTGTAGTATAACTATAAGATAATTTTATGAGACCATAAGTATTTTTTAAAAGGGTTATAAAATCCATTATAATATTTAAATAAGTATTTATCGAATAAATGGGGATTTTATTTGAAAATTAAATTTCTCAAATTTAGAAAAATATTTTAATAAAATGGAATCTATTTTGTAAATCTTCAAAAAAAATTAGGGTGTATTTTTCGGATTTTTATAAAATAGTTGTATTTTTGGTGAATAATGAAATACGGTAACTTATGATATTTAACATTATAAGCCAAATAAAAGATTTTTTTATTCAAATATGATGTAAACACCCATTAGTTCAATCTCACATGCAATATTTACTATATACAGTCTCAAGAATCATTATTATTGATCCTATGAGAGTAAGGATGTGGAAGGTGAGGAACAATACATCTGATCCTCCACAAAGAAAAGAAAGAAGACCCTCATTGATTCAGATGTATTTATTTATCATGTTTTGAGGCTCCCGGGATGGGAGGATTAATAAAAAATTCCTTGTACTCCCATTAAAAGGTTAGATAGCCAAGGTAAAATCCCTCAAAAGTGATTGGATACTGCTAATGACATCCCAAAGAGAAAGACTAAGGGGACTAACATACATGTAGAGCCAGAAGCTCCTCTATATGATGAGGAATTTGGTATGCTGATAGTGGAACCAAATATCATGATTTCGATGATATTATTTATGTAGTATTTTAAATCAGAAAACACCCAAGAGCTCCTCATGCATTCTAATAAATAAATTCTAGAGGAGTATTTCCAGATCATGATCTCAAAGGATGATGCACATAGAATGTTTAAAATAATGTTGAGAGTTGATTTAAATGAAGAAAAAATCTCTTGGATTGATAAATAAAACCATATTATGGTAATGGGATTAAACTAGGGGTAAAAAGACTTGTAGAACATGTGTAGACTTGGGAGAAGATGAAATTTCATTTCGAGTATCTCATCAAATAAAATTCAAAAATGGTGGTTAATTACATCGACTGGTGTTTAATCAAGTTAAAGAACTCTAACTTCTTTAAATTTTCCTAGAATGGAATGATAATTTCTTATGAGGATTTAATTTTTTGTAAAAAAAAAACAAAACAAATAAATATAATAATAAAAAACACCCATATCCCCCTTATAAATACCATTGATCACCACCCCTTACCCCTACACCTTATTGGACTTTAATCATGAAAGATATCTAAAAAATACTCTCCTCTCACTTTCCCCATGTCCACGCTCTGCTGGTCTCACCAAAAGATCAATTCCACATTCCTTAAGGGGTTCTTTAAGGAGGCGATATTCAAGAGGTAACATTCTCAAACAACCTTATTTAATTTCATTTCTTCTACTACCATCTCCCACTATAAAAAAACAGTACATTATAGGGGTTTATTTATAGGGGGTTATGCACACACCACTCTAAATTCATTTTCTATAATATTATAGGGGGTTCTTCACAAACCCCTCCAATCATCGAATTTAGAGGGGGTTCACAACCCCCTCTATTTTTAGCATTTTTTTAATATGTAGTTAGATTTTAGAGATGATTATGTTAAAACTATAACTACTTTAATAATTATTAGCTCTATATATTTAGTTGAAGGCACTATATATATTCGGTTAGAGGTGCTACACACACACACACATATTTTGTTGGATTTTAGAGGTGTTATGTGTATGTGTGTGTGTGTTATACGGAATTTGTTTTTTTAAGAAAATAGAGGTGGTTCACAACCCCCTCTAATTTAAGGCATTAGTGGGGTTTCCAAGACCCCTCTTAAACCCCCACTAATGTCTTGCATTAGAGGAGGTTCAAAACCCCCTCTAATTTGAGATCAGAGGGGTTGTGAACCCCTACCATTTTCTTAAAAAAATCATAATATATATAATATATATTGTATACATATATGAATGTATTTATAAAATGTATAATATATTATATTCACATGAATATGTAATATATATATATATATATTTTAATTGTGTACGTATAAATATAATATGTATATATATATTTGCATAATATATTTGGGTAAATATAAATATAAATAAATATATATATATATATATAATACACGTGTATTCAAATAAATATAAACAATTAAAAATAAATATATAAATACACATTTGCGTTTGTGTGTGTTTGATATAAATGTAGTTATAAATTTATTCATACATAATTTTATATAAATATATGTAAATATATAATTTATAGAGTTGTGCAGAACATATATATATAAATATATATTTATATCAATATAAATATAGATATTTGTTATTTATTTAATTTATTTATATAATTTATGAAAATAATGTTTATCTTAATAAACTTATTAATATATTTAAATAAAATAATATATAAATTATGTGTAAATTTGTTAATATAAATATGTTTATTAATATATATTCATTTTTTAATAAACTTATTTTATGAATTTAAATATGTTGTTTTAATAATGATTATTTTAATAAACTTATTAATATATATAAATACAATAATATATAAATTATATGTAAATTTATTAATAGATATATGTTTATTAATATATATGCATATTTTAATAAACATATTATATGTATTTAAATATATTATGCAAATAATTTACTTTTTAATAAACATAAAAATATATTTAAATAGAATAATATATATAATATATGAATGAAAGGAATTCGGTGTAGTGGTTTTCACATATGCGACCAATAGTGCAGATCTGTAGTTTAATTCCCGTCGGCCCCCAATATTTTGGAAAATATGCAGACCGCGAGGGTAGACTTGTGGCTGGACCGGGATACCAGACCAGGGATACGCACGGAGACACCAGACCGGGGACAAACATGCACATAGACACTAGACTGGGGACACCAGAATGACACGGGGGGGGGGGGGACACCGGGGAGACACACCAGACTGAAATGAGGGGACACCAAGGACAGACCTAGGGGGGACACAGGGGCAAACAAGGGACAACCAGATTGCCGGGACACGGGGGGACACCAGACAGACATGGTGGGGGGACACCAAGACACCAGAAAGGGGACAACCAGACAGACACGAGGGGTCACTGGGGGAACACACCAGACATACACGGGACATTGGGGACAGACCCGGGGGACACAAGGACAACTAGGGGACACAGGGACACCGAGGTGGCACCAGGGACACAAGAGGTTTTTCTGGTAAAAAAAAAGGAATTAGAGGTGGTTATATAAAACTACCCCTAAAGCAATCAATAATTAGGGGCAGTTCAAACCGCCCCTAATACATCTATTAGTGGCGGTTAAGGGTATAACCGCCGCAAAAATGGTGAATTTTGGACAACATTAGAAGGGGTTAAAACCCCCTCTACTGTAACCGTCTCTAAATTCATCACGCATGTACCCGCGCTTGCTCAAAACCGCCTCTACTAACATTAAGAGGTAACATTAGCAGTAGTTACTCATGACCGCCGCTAATGTATTTAGAAGGGGTTATAACCCCTTCTAAAGTAAAAAATAACCCCTTCAAATGTGGTCATTTTTTTGTAGTGTCCTGACATCCTTCATCCATAAAATCACAATAAATTTAGTATCTTTTATATACTAGAATTGTATATTTATAATGTAGTATCTTTTATCCACATATTCACTCATATACTCTTATTTAATAAATTTTTTACCATTGTCCATATTATGTCGGTTAAACACCATCGTGGATGACGAGTTTTTATTTTCCACTAATCACTTCAAGGAATGTTTAAATCCACTTATAGTTTTTAAAAATGAACTAATTATATACATATATTATATGTGTTCTCACATTCTAGAAAGATTATATGGGAATATTATTAAATAAACAAATAGTTTGGGATGGTCGAAAAGAAAACAAAAAAACTAAACATTTATCATTAAAATTTTATCAAATAAATAATCCTAATGGAAAAAATGATATATGGGAAAATTCAGTCTTTTTGAAGTGAATTAATACTATATCATTTTACTTCTATAATTTAATTTCCATTTCATAAGAATATCCACAATTATACATAAGTGAATCGACCACGAAACCATCAAACAAAGGATCCAATAATGATGAAATTAAACTTTATAACTCATAGAAATGGACATAAATAAAAATATAAAAAATATAAAAAAATATATACGTAATATTGTCTATATTAATTAATTAATGTATATAATTTTATTATTCACAACATTAAGTGAAAGTTCATAATCTATTCATACATAAGGTATGAGACCTATCTGAGACTCCATATTTCCTTTGGGTAACACTATATCTCTCCTTGAATCAATTTATCTCTTCATTATTCATATATAATTATACTATATTATGTATATATATTCCAAAAATATATATTTAGATCAATTAATATTTATTTTATGTGGAAATACATTTTTTAAATGTTTCAATTCTCAATTCCTCTTTATAAGGAAAACTGATTAAAGGGAACTTCTTTGTTTCTTACCCATTTCCAAGTATAATCCATAAACTATTTTAAGCTACAATTTTGTTTTAAGAAATAACCCATTTTATCATGAAATAAAATTTTAGTTCATTTTTAGTTTTATAGAAATAATTATGCCATTATCCTCTTTAAATACTCTTTATTCTTTTCACTGAAATTATTCTAAAGTTGCACATTTCTAAAGTTACCTAACCACTTTTGCATGTTTTCATTCTAGTTTGACATTGTTATTCATGATCTATAATTATTTTTCCTAAATGAGTTTCTAGTAATGATTTAATTCCTTCATTAATGGATACCATTATGATTCACCCTTTGGTTATTCCTAATGTCATGATTACGAAATCCATTTATTTCCATGGGTAACCATTACGTTTATTATTTATGTTTGGTTTCTATATGTGGCAGACATATGCATGGAAATGTTATGATGGGTGAACCTAGATAAATCACCAATTAATTTGGAAATGGTTTGTCTCATGAGATGTTATGTATGAGATTAGGGATTAAACCTAGTCATTTTTGGGATTTTGTCCACCATATGATATCATCTTGGAAGTTATCACTGGCTCAAGTTTATGTTGTTATATATATTGCTTCCACATTACTATATTTCCATTATCATATGATTCCATGTTATATAATTTATGACTCCATATATTTATTCATGATAAATGCATGTTATGTTATCATGTTTCACCTTATGACTCATGTGTTATGCTTCTTTTACAAGTTTATTTCATTATTGGGATTTTTAGCTTGTCCCTATTATCTATGTTCTCCTCTGGTTATCCTATGTAGTTGAATGAGATCAAAGGGTGTTATAAAATCATTATGGAGATAAAAAAAGATTTTTTTATTATTGTTTAAGTTTTTTATTTATGTACCTAGTCTTCCAAAGACACTGGGATTTTCAATTCTTGGTTTTTATTTGATTGATAATTATGCTTAAAATCATGTAATAATATGTGTAAAAGGATAAGGTTGATATAGTTTTTATCAAGGCACAATATATATATTTTTCAGGATTAGGACTAAATTTTTTTAGTAAGAACCCTAAGGATAAATCTATCACCATGGAAAACCTACATTAAAACCTTGGGAATCATTAGTTAATATATAATTTTCATATATAAGTTTAACCTTTAATTTTTTTAGTTTCATTTTCATAGAATCATTTTTAAGTATTCAATCCCCTTAATTTTTATTTATTTTTTATATTTAATGGGGGGAAATAGGAGAAACCCTTGAAACAAAAAATGTGATAGTAAATATGATTTCCCAAAAGAGCTAAAAAAACTGAAGGGAACAATAGCTTAGAACATCATGGTAGTACTAGATCAGTAGGATGAAGTTATGAATAATAACTTAAATCCTATGGAACACCCACCCTCTCCTATAAAAGAAAATGTTTTGGTTGAATATTTTATATGACAAAGTCCACATATACTTTGTGTATCTTCTGATCCCATCATCACATAACAATGAAATATATCCATTGAAAAGGTATTCTCTATCCTCTAGTGTTCTAATGATGAGAAAGTCATGTTGGTAGTATATCATTTTGATGTGGAAGATAATTAGTGATGGATATTTATTAATAAACAAAATATAAATAGGAAATTGATTCAATGACATGGGAAGGATTCATGAAAATATTTTTTGATAAATATTTTTCTTGAACTCTCCATCTTAAGATAGAGAGGGATTTCTATTAACTGAAGAAAAAGGAAGTTGATTCTATCAAGGCATATGAGGAAAACTTTATAAGTCGTTCGTGATACAACTTTGGCTTCATCATGAACACTGAAACAAAGGTGAATATATTATTTAGTAGAGTGATGTAAAGTTTATGTAATTCCTTGGTGATTTGAGACTTTTAAATCTACAAAAAGATTTATGTTTTTCCTATAAGGTTAATATATATATTGGAAACTCTCAGTGGTTTCATTGGATCAGATATAAAAAGAATAAAATAGAGTTTCACATGGTAGGATCAGTAAATAAATCCCATGGGGGAAAGAAAGCTCAATAGTCCACATGTCAAAATTCCGGGAACAAGAATCCTTGAATCTATCTAAAGGGAACTAGGAGAAATTTAAAATGTGGAAAAGAGGGGAATCATGATTATAATTTATGAAGTGATACAAAGAATCCAAAAAATAAAAAATAGGAAAATAATGTTTAGATAAACACTGAAACAATATTAAAATGTTTCAATTGTAATGAACGTGGAGATTATTTGAGATATTTACCGAATACAACATTTTTTAGAGAAATCAATGACAACAACCTCCAAGGAAACAAGGAAGGGAAGATGTTATCACTACTGTTGAAGTGGATCTCAAAAATTAGGTGGTGATAGGTACACTAGTTATTCATTAAATATTAGAAAATGTAATTTTTGACTATAGTTCTATGAATTATTTCATATATTGAAGGTTTAATATAAGTATTTAAATGATGCATCAAAATATATAGGTTGAGTTATCTGTATGAATAAATAATGGGGAAATTATTGCTTCTAAAGTATATAACTTCTCCCCAGTCAATGTTTTTGGACTAAATCTCCCAAAAAATATCATCTTACTTCCTTTGGTGGTGTTTTATGAGTTATTGGGAATGGATTGACAATATTTATATAAATACAACATCAAATGTCTGAAAATGGCGATCACTCTACCCATCCCAAGGAATCCTAAAATTCTCTGTAAATGTAAGGAGGGGGATGGATATCCTTTGGAATCATCTTACCAAGAATGGATACTATTTCCATGTGATCAAGATTTTCATTCTCAAATTTTTGGTATAAATGATGGGATTATTCTCGAAGAAAATCCCATTGCATGGGTCTACACTTATGTGTTTAATGAAAAATTTCTTGGTCATTATCAAGAATGAGAGGTTGAGTTCTTAATTGAACTTATACCTAAATATCGACCCATATCAAATACTCTTTAATATAATGCCACCATTACATTGGAAGAACTAGAGGTGTAGTTACAAGAGAATATGGAAAATGGTTTTATACGGCCGAGTGCTACACAGTGGGATGCACCGATCCTCATCATCAAGAAGAAGTATGGATGAGTGCACCTCCACATTGAATATTGTGATATCAAAAAAATCCTGATAAATAAAAAGTATCACATACCATATATATATGAATCGTTAAATCAACTATGTGGGGCCATGTATTTCTCTAAGGTGTAACTTTAGTCAGGATATACCCAATTAATGGTGAATGAGGAAGATATTCCCAAGATTACCTTTTGAATAAAGTATAGACATAATGAGTTCATAGCGATTCCATTAAGACTAACTAACTATCCATAAATATTCAAAGACATAATGAATAGAGTCTTTATAGATTACTTAGAATTTTTTTAGTCTTTATAATTGATATTTTGATATAATTTAGGAGCAAGGAGAAGAATAAAGAGAATTTGAATACTATGCTAATGAATTTATGAAGGGAGAAAATATATTAAAAGTAAAATACATATGAGTTTTGGATGGATGAAGTATCTTTATTAGGAATATTATCACTAGGAATGAAATATATATGGACCCTTCTAGGACTGTGAAGATTAGGGAGTGGACCAAACCAATATTTGTAATTGAGATCTATAGTTTCCTTAGTCTACTTGAGTATTACCAATGATTTGTGAGGAAAAAATCATGATTTTCAATCCCAATAATTAATATAACTTTAATGTGAGTAAAGTTTGTTTAGAATAGTGAATTTTAATAATTATTCAATGAGTTGAAAATAGGCTTATCACTGCCCCAGAACTTACACAACCCATGGGTAGGAAAATCTTTATGGTATATGTTGACGTGTCAAAGAAGGGATTATTACATGTATCATTTCATGATTATAAAGTGATAGCCTACAACTAAAGGTAGCTAAATGTTAAAGAGTAAAATTATTCCATAAATGATATAGAGTTAGAATATGTGATATTCTCATTTAAAATATGGTAGAATTATCTCTACAGGGAGATGCGCGAGATATATATTGATCAATAGAGCCTTAAATATATATTCACACAAAAAGATCTTAATATGATCCAATGAAGAAGGTTTGATATTATCAAGGATTTTGACTAATAAATCTAATACCATAATAGTAAATAAAATAATGTGGTAGACACTCTATGTATAAAGGATCCTAAAACATTATCAATGATGAGAATTGAGAAGGATCCAATAGTGTTATACTTGCAAAGTATGGACATGGTAATCGTAATATAAGGAACATCATCATTCCATTATCAAATGATTTCTATACCATACCATTTATATAAGAAAAAGTACACTCAATGAGATGATGTGTAAATTAAGAATAAGGTGAAATATATCAGAAAAAAGAAACCTTGGAGTTCAAAATTGATAAGGAATGAGTCATATGATTTGGTTCATGATTATGTGCACCATCTAATTGTAAGAACCTGATTTTTCACTCAGGTATGGGTCCTTTAATTTTTGGTTTAAATATTTACTTTGGACCTATTTTGGATACCCAATGGGTTAGTTAAGACCTTAGGGGTGTCTAGGGATTGTTTGTAGTCTAGAGCTCATATTTTTGTGGGAAAAATCCTTGAAACACAATTTATAGAAAGATGTGCTGGAAAGACACACGATTTGAAAAACCATACGGATGGTGTTTTTTTGGACATAGACACCTCACATAGTTGGTGCATGACCATGCCACCTAACCACGTGAACACCCCTCTTTACTAGGTAATTGTGCATAGGTTTCACATAGTTAGGACAAACTGTGTGTAGGGTGTTTGGTTGGGAAGAAACACCTCAGACAGTTTTTTCACGGCTTGGAAAACCATGTAAACAAACCGTGCACATGTTATTTTTTCTGGGTAAGTTTTAATTTTTCCCCTTAATGATATATTAAGCCCCCTATTTCATCCCCAATATGAGATTATATAGGATTTACCTCCATAGGTCTAAATTTATATCTTTTTGAAGATATAACCTTGGAATAAATATATCTCCTTAATCTGTAAACTGATTAAGCTTTCATTCATCACATTGGATGCACAATAGTAATTAATATAGTCAAATTAAGCTATTATCCTTCTCTTTTTCTCCCGACCAATATATCATGGTATGATATTTTTTCCCTTTTTCATAGATCTTCTATGATCTGAGCCAAATATAGGGCTAATAATGGAGGAGGAGAGTCATAAAAGCCTAAGGTGGGTGGTCTATAACTCATCCTTAATGTTCGTTGATTTTGGTTTTGTTGTGTGGGGACCACCGATTTCATCAGGTGTCATTTATTAAATTAATATTCCATGATTATAATCATTAGAATAGTATGGTTATGGTATTTTCAAATATGTGATTATTTGTTGGTGGTTATGCCCACAACACCCAACAACCCATGTAGGGTGTTATGCTGAAATTGGGTTTTTAGTGTTTTGACACGTTTGAGCAGCCATTCGGTTGTTCCTTATCTTGAACATTCTAAGGGTAATAATTTCTATATTTAATGTCTTGAATTATATTGTGAATTTTATAATAGAAAGCACTATTTATGCATATCACTTTATCCACCTAAGATAAGTGCATCAATTGATGATTAAATATGAAATGGAAATTGGAAAGTATACTAAGCATATGACTTGGACTTAATTGTAAATTAATGGCTGGTTTTATATCAGTATCACCCTTTACCACTTTAATGGAAGGTAGTGTATTGAACATTGAATATGGAATATGATTTAAATGGATTAAATGAATGATTTCAAACTAATTTTCCTTGTCACACTAATGAAAGGAAAGGCTTGGACCAAATGAATTGATTAAAAATGCTTCATGCTACTTGACCGTATCATAATAATGAGAGAAAATTATTGAAACAAATGAAATATTACATGAATTCATACTAAAATAAGAATGTAATAACTTTATCTCTCCTTTGATCCTGACCGAAGAATGCCATGATCACTTGGGAACCCCATTCTGATTCAAGGACACAACTTTCTTAGGTTGATACCCACCTAGATCCCGATAGTTTTTTGTTCTTGGATTCCTGGAATGACACTGTATGATCTATTTCCATGTCATTATAGGATGAATTGGATACAATCCTTAGATATAGCATTGACATGTAGGTGCCATGGTTACAACCCGTAAGGCCCTGTCTATGCTTAACCCCGTTTTACCTTGGTCAATCACCTTGGACTCAGTAGGAACCTTATTATGGAATGCCTTAGAATATTATCCTTGGATTACACTCTTATCCTTATCAAGGATAAAATTATTATTGATTTAGAGACACTTGTGGTCTACATATTCTTGGTTACTACCTTAGAAATTCATTATTAAATATCATTGATCATGGTTTCCTTATTACATCTTAGAACCTTCACTATTTAAACTATCTTGAGGTGATGTCTGTGTTGGCTATGCCTCACAAGACCAATCAATCTAAAATTGGTAATTACTTAAATTAAATGAACTTGTTACATGTTCAGACACCATCTGAGGGCTGAAGCTGGTACTTGGGTATTTAGTTAAATTACAATACTTTACTTATATATATATGCTTGCTTGCACACAGTTACACTTCCATGACATGGGCCAAATGTTATAGAAACCATTGGGGGTTACCCATTGAGATTTATCTCACACCCTCTCCTAGCATCATTTTATACCTAGAGTAGATTACATGACTGTAGGTGTTGAAAAATGGAAGCATACGACTTCAAACACTTGATTGATTACTGTTTAGATTGGAGCTTGATAGTAGAGGACCAAGTTGGGTCTCAGGATTCTTAGTATAGTCTTTTATTTCCTTTATACTTTTTTGAAACATGTTATGCCTTCCATATTGTACCCATTATTTCCAGTTTTCTAGTGACATGACATGTCATCAGTTGTTGAATGCTATTCCAGTTGTTATACATTTATTATTATTCTTTGTTTGTCTATTCCTATTATCTGCTACTACTGTTTACTTATATTACTTCCACGACTTACCTATTTTTACTTCCACCCATTGAGCTACATTTTGGTAATGAGGGAATAATCTCTCCATGGACACACCCTAGGCACTTTCGGCTAGTTGGAAACCTCTGGTGTTCAGGGAGATGTGCTTGAGTCTATATAGCCCAACGGGCTCAGGGAACCCATTAAGTGGAATTTGGGTTCAGGACATCACAAAGTGGTATTAGAGTTGATTTATTTTATTTCTTTTATATTTGGAGACAATATATTATAAATTAGGAATTCTTGGGACTAGGTCATAAGTCATGGTTGGGCGTCGCGAACCCATGTTTGGGGTAAAAACCAATTTTCCTAAAATTATAATTATTGTTATGCTTTTACCTATTATAGTTGATATTATTTCACTATTGGGTGATGCACATGCAGTGTGGTGTTATTTATTATTACTCTATTTGAGTATTTTCTTTCATCCTTGGCCTGATAATTTGAGGGAAAAGAGAATTATTACATGCATCATTATAGACACCTAGAATTTACATTTCATACATATTTTCATACCATATAGGTGAACTTCAATACTTTGCATTGTTTGATATGCTTGTGATTGTTGAGTGATGTTGTGATATTTATCTTGTATATGTATTACTTTTGAATGTGATTGAGTGATTTATTGTCTCAATTCATGAGGTGTATGGGACCACATGGGTTGGGATGAGTAATTTACAGAGTCAAGCCATTATGCTATAAATAAATGAGCGTTATTTCTAGTGATAGGTGTATGGGAACAAATTCATCAGAAATGGATATCCATTATAAAGTGAATCATGAAACATAAAATTAATTGGTTTCCCATCCTTATCCCAACCTATCATTTTTATGAGAGATAAAGGAGGGAACTTGGAAATTAAATGTATAATGAAATGAAACTTATACTTGAGAACTTACCTATACCTAGCCATCTAAGATGGAATTGGGGTAGTATACCTTGGGTAGTGAGTTTTCCTACATTCATCATCTTCTAGTGATGCTATATTTATGCTTATGTTTGTTCTGAGATGTGTTATTGGAATTTTTAGACCAATTCTGTAAATACTTCCTCAAGTCGTTCACCAGGAAGGTGGCGATGACCATGCTCTAGATGTGGTGGGCCTTGAGCTACCAGTCTTACCCTCAAGAGTTCCACTTGAGGCACTGCTTATTATACTTGATCTGGGCACTGATTCCCATGTTCATGATAGTTTCCTATGTCTAATCCAGTCATTTCAAGGTGATCCATGAATTGAAACTATGATGGTAGATCTGACTTGTGAGTTCTAATAATAATATCCTCCAACTTTTTCAAGGGATGAGGAAACGCTAGCTGTTGAGTCTTGTCTAGAAGCCACCCTATCTATCTTTGAGCATTTGGAGATGCCTCTATAGAGGAGGGTAAAAATTTATATATACATGCTTTGGGATTCTTCCAACCATTGGTGGGATGTGATTACCAATGCTAGTCATCATCAGGGAATGTTATGGGATGATTTCCATACTTCTTTTGATGATTAGTTATTTCCTCATACGTTGAGAGCTGACAGATCCAGATAGTTCATGCATCTTGAGAATAGTTATATTCTAGTCATGGAATAGTCATCACATTTAATAGAGATTCGGAGATTTTCATAGCTTCTAAGATGTTTTGAGGATGGGCACTAGTACGCCATCTGTATGAAGGTCAATGTCTTTCACCTTCCTACTTTTTCTATAATATTTGATCAGAATTTTATCACTGAGCATAACCTTAGGAACATGAATAGTACAGGGAAAAGAGGACCAGTGTTGCATCAGGCTATTAGTTCTTATAGTGGTAGGAAGAATTCTCTTAAGGTTTCTTATCAGAACATTGAAAACTAGAGTTTTCATTTCAATAGCTCTATAGAGCATCATCCGTGTCGATTATGGGGGAACAAGAGGAATCTGTGTGATAGAGACCCAATGGAGTACCAATATTTTGTCCATATAGGGAATATTCAGTGTTTTTGCAGAAGTGTTCCTCCAGCACAATGTGGGAAAGGATCCACACCTGATCAACCTTCAGGAGTAGGTTCTTTTGTGCCATTCTAAGCAGGGAGTTGGAATAAAACCAGTAGTTCTGGACTATGAGGAGGTCGTTCCCTTGGTAGTCAGACACGTAACAACACTAACATAGCCGTTTTTATTATGGTAGTCTATCTGTCACACAGGGTCATGAATCAGGCCAGTTGCATGCAATACAGCTGATGCCTGAGGATCAGACTGTGGGAACTTATACAGTACGAGGTACTATTCTAGTAGCCTCTACTATAGTTTCTTCTTTATTTGATACAAGGGCTTCAAAATCTTTTATCTATGTATCTATTATTAAATTTCATAGCATAGAGATACAATATTACTATTTTGTAATGGCCTAGATATGCCGTTAGGGGTACGAACAGAGGAAATACACCAGTGTAAGGACTGCCCCTTGAGGTAAGTAGTTACCCTTTCTTATAGAACCTCTTAGTTCTCGAGATTATGAGCTTTTACATCATACTTAAGATAAATTGGTTGGTCCACCTTCATGATTTTTTAGACTGCTATTGTTGCATGGTATCTTTTACATCACTAGATGTCATCAGTTATTAAAATAAGGGTGAGTGGGATGTCCATGCTGGTAGAGCTAGACCAGAGCATCCTAAGTTAGGTGGAGTGACCTCCCAAATTGAAAATTTCTTCATGGGGGGATTAGGGTTTACATCAATCTGATTTCCCTAAAGTAGTGGATCATTTCAGGGATGTTTTTTCCAATGACTTTTCTAGTTTACATCCTAAAAGAGAGGTAGATTATAATTTTGAGCTTGTTCTAGAAAAATCTCTAGTGTCCATTCCTTAGTAAAGAATGACACCTATTGAGCTTAAGGAGCTCCAGCGATAGAAAGAGGACCTATAGGCCAATGGATTTATATGGCCTAGTATATCCTATTAGGGTTCACCTGTGATTTGTTCGATGAAGGTGGATGGAACCTTACGTATATGTGTGACTTATAGAAAGTTGAACCTTATTATGATCAAGAACAGGTATCCAAATCCTCGAATAAATGATATCTTTGACTAGATCTGAGGATAAATGGTTTTCTCTAATATCAACTTGAGATCATGTTATCATAAGGTGTGAGTCTGACCATCAGACATACCTCATACAAATTTTCATACTAGGTATGGTCTGTATGAGTACCTTATTATGCTATTCAGTCTTACAAATGAACCCACCATTTTCAGGGATCTGATGAATAGGGTATTCCTCCCTTATTTGGATTCCCTTTTCATGGTATTTGTCGATGACATCTTGGTGTATTATCACAGTTATAATGACCATGGAAAAAATCTTGTGATCATACTGAGTATACTGAGAGAGAATCATCTTTATGCCAAGCATTCTAAGTGCCAGTTTGGATTGACAATGTCCACTTATTGGTTCATATTATCTCAAAATAAGAAGTATATGTGGACCCAGAAAAGGCTAGTGTTGTAGTTTCCTAGGAGCATCCCAAGAACATGTTTTATATATAGAGTTTATTGGGACTGGGTAGATGTTACAGGGGTTTCATACAAGACTTATCATGTCTTTATTCACCACTTATTGGTCTGATAAAGAAGGGTGTCAATTTCTTATGGTTTGAATCATATGAGAATGCCTTTAAAGAGGTGAAAGGGAGGCTGGTATCGACACCTTTTCTCACTCTTTTAGAGCCAGAAATGGGTTATACCGTCTTCTGTGATGCATTAGGCATTGGGCTAGGAGTAGTAATGATATAGTAAGACAAATTCGTTTCACATGGATCTTGTTAGTTGATACCTCATGATAGAAATTATCCAATGCATGAACTTGAGATAACTGCAGTGGTCTATGCCTTACGTTGCTGGAGACACTATCTTTTGGGTAAGACCTTTTTTTGTGCACACAGACCATAAGATCCAAAAATATATCTTTTATCAGTGTTACTTGAACATCAGACAATGAATATGTGTCAAATATCTACACTCATTTTATTTTGAGATTTCCTATATGCTTGGGAAGGGAAATGTGGTTGTAGATGCCAACGAGCCCATACCAAAGTGGTAAGGGCTCCTTCTTGGAAACCAAGAGACCTAGGTTCAAAACCAAGCAGAGGAGAATTATCAGGTCACTGTAGTAATACTATAGCAGTACTGTAGCATTATTATAACAGGAACTATTCAGTACTGTAGCAGCCAAACTATTCACCTGATTTGGGCTTTCAGGTCACCGGTTTGGGCCTACGAGTCTCAGGGACTTCAAGCCATCAAAGGCCTCTAGGCCATAGGGACTTCGGGCCATTGAAGACTATGAAGCTTCCCAGTTCACATAGAGCAGGCCCCAAATGAGGATCAGAGCACCAGTAGCAGTCACCAAAAGTAGAGCTAATCAGATTGGAAGAATGAGAGGGTATGGAAACTGCCATCAGGACCAAACACCGTGCAACTTTGTACTGGGAAATGCTAGATGATCATAAATATAGGTGGGGAGCTAAAGGAAACCAATGATGCAAAAGCAGGGGAGGGGCAGTTCTAGTGGGCTAGGCCTATAGGTTATGTATTGGGCATGGTATGCCTATGGGGCTTCAGTTCATGTATTACAGGTCATATTGGGCCTTATTCCTTGGGCCTACAGGTCATGTATGAGTTCCCCTTCAACCCTTAAAAGAGGGATTATAAATAATAAAATAAAAAAGAAGGCCTTCGGTCCATTCGGGCAATGTGATTACAGATGCACCAAGTCATAAAACTCAGAAATAGGCAGTACATGAATATAGTGATGAATGGAATCCAATGACACTCTTTTATGATTTTCATATGGAGGTTCATGGAAGCCATGAGTAGTCTTACCTCTTATCCTTGATAGTTACCTCTTCCCTCCTTGAGAAGGTGAAGAGAAGACTATTTTTAGATCCTGAAGGCTTGGTTCTCCATGAGATTATATCAGGAGATAACCCGCCTCTAGTTTGTCTGTGGACAAAGACAACATCCTTCATCTACATGGAAATATATGGGTTCCTATAGATATGGGATAGGAGTTGATGATGGAGTCCCTTGCTTATCAGTGGGTAGTTCATCCAAGAATCTCAAATATGTATCGAGATATGAAATTCCAATATTAGTGGCTAGGGATGAATCTTAATATAGAAATATTTATCATTTGTTGTTCCACATTTTAACAGGTAAAGGTAGGGCACCCGAGACCTACGGGCATGCTTTAACCGATTATAGTCCCAAAATGAAAATGTGAAGATGTTACTATGGATTTTGTAGTTGGATTACCTAGGTCACTGAGGGGTATTGATGTTATCTGAGTAGTCATTGACTAACTACTGAAATCATCCCACTTTATTCCTATTTGGGATAATTTCCCAGTTGATGGGCTCAAAAAAATATTTGTCCAAGAGATCCTATGACTACACGGGGTTCCACACACTATAGTTTTTGATAGGGATTCTCATTTCACTTTAAGGTTCTGGAAATGTTTGCTGAATCCTATAGGAAGTCAAGTTCTTCTAAGAACAACTTTTCACCCTCATACCGATGGATAATAAAAATGGATGATACAAGTAGTAGAGTACATTCTCTGATAATGTTTCCTTCATTTCGACGGTTCATAGAAAAGTCATATCCCTCTCACCAAGTTCGCTTATAACAGTAGATTTTAGGCGAAAATTCATATAGTCCCTTTTGAGTCCTTGTATGGTAGGCCATGCCATTCACCCATGTGCTGGATGGAGGTAGGTAAGGCAGCCCTACTAGGTCCTCATCATGTTCAGAAGATTTCAGGGAATGTTTTTTTCATTAGAAAGTGTATCCCTACCGATCAGTCTAGACAAAAATATTATGCTGATTACCATAGATGACCTCTAGAGTTCAAGTTTAGGGATCATGTGTTTCTTAGAGTATCACCTAGGATAGGGAATAGATGGTTATGGAAGGAAGGGAATTTGTCACCTCGTTACGTAGGGCAGTTTGAAATTCTAGAGAGAGTTGGGTCGGTAGCCTATCAGTTGTTACTACCTCAGAGGCACCGTGCCATGCATGCCGTCTTTGATTTCTCACAACTTCTCTAGTACCATACTGACCCATCACATACCATTGATCTAGAGGAAGTTGAGTTAGTTTTTGATGTTACCTTTGAGGAGTATTCAATACACATCATTGACCAGAGCACAAGGGATCTCCGAGGCTGGTATGTCCCTCAAGTACGAGTACTATGGAAACATGGCCGAGTATAAGATGTGACTTGGGAGAGGGAATAAAACGCATGTTCCTAATGACAAGAGTTGTTCTAAAATAGTGTTTCTCCACCCATGGAAGGTGAACTTAGGGAAAAGTTAATTTAGTTGGGAAGACTGTATGAACCCGGTTTTATACTCAGTCATAGATCCCTTAAATTTCGGTCTAAATCTTTACTTTGGACCTGTTTTGGATGCCCAATGGGTTAATGACGACCTTAGGGGTGTCTGAGGATTGTTCAGAGACTAAAACCCATGTTTTGGGGGGAAAATCCTTGGTGCATGCTTTAGAGGAAACTGTGTAAGAATGCCACACTGTTTGGAAAATAGTTCCGGTGGTGTTTTTTGGATAGAGACACCTCACATAGTTGGTGCACACCCATGCAACCTAACCATGTGAATGAACCTTTTTCTCAGGTAACCATGCATGGGATGCACATGGTTTGGACAAACCGTGTGTAGGGGGTTTGTTTGGGTAGAACCATCTCACATTGTTTGCACACGATTTGAAAAATCGTGCAGACAAACCATTCACATGATATTTTTTTGGGTAAATATCAAGTTTTTCCCTTAATATCTATTAATCCCCCTCCTTCATCCCTAATCTAAGATTAGGTTTGATTTTCATCCATATCTCTCAATTTGGATATTTTTGAAGATCTAACATTGGAATCAAGAGATATTCTTCATCAGACAACCCATCGAGCTTTCATTTGTCCCATTGGATGAAAAAAAGTAAGTATTTGATTCCTATTATTCCACTATCCTTCTCTTTTTCTCTCGACCAAGATATTGGGGTATGATCTTTTTTCTCATTTTCATAGATCTACTTAGATCCAAACCAAATCAAGGGACAATACTAGAGGAGGAGAGTCATAAAAGAATAAGGTGGGTGGTCTATAACTAATCCATAAAGTTCATTGATTTTGGATTTGTTGTGTGGGGCCCACCTATTTCATTGGGTGCCATTTATTAATTTCATATGCCAGGATTATACCTGGTAGAACTATATATTTATGGTCTTTCTGAATATGGGATTATCTGTTGGTGGTTATGCCTACAACTCCCAAAACCCCTTGAACGATGTTATGCGAAAATTAGGTTTTTAGTGTTTTGACATGTTTGAGACACCATTCAGGTGTGACTTTGATTGACATTTCTAAGGGTAAGCATTTCTATTTTAAATAGACTGAATTATATTATAAATTTCATAATGGAAAGTACTATGTATGCATACCACTTGACCCACCTAAGGTAAGTTCTTCAATTGATGATTAAATGTGAAATGGAACACGGTAATTATACTAAGTATATGACATGGACTTAAATGTAAATAAATGGTAGGTTGAATATTCATATCACCCCTTACCACATTAATGGAAGGTATCAGAATGAACCATGAATATAAAATATGATTTAAATTGATTAAATGAATGGTTTCATGCTACTTGGCCTTATCGAACTAATGAAAGTCAAGGCTCAGACCAAATGACTTGATTAAAAATGTTGCATGATACTTGAACTTATCACACTAATGAGAGGAAATAATTGAACCAAATTAAATATTACATGAATTCATACTTAAATAGTAATGGCCTGACTCGAGCTCACCTTGGATTCTAATCGAAGAATTCCTTGACCACTCGAGAACCCCATTCCGATTCAAGGACATGGCTTGCATAAGTTAATACCCACATAAATCCCAATCCTTATTTGTTCTTCAATGCTTGATATTACAAATTAGGATCCCTTTCATTATCATTATAGTATTCCTTGGATATACTCCTTGGATCCAGCATTGACATATAGGTTCTATGGTTACAACCCATAGTTCCTTGTCTCTTCTTAGCCCTATTTTACCTTGGCCGATCACCTTGGACTCGGTAGGCACATTATTGTGAATATGGTCATTAGATTACACTCTTATCTATTTCCAGGATATAGTTACTACTGAGTTAGCAACCCTTGAGGTATATGTTTCCTTGGTTACTACCTTGTAACTTCATTATTAAATATCATTGCTCATGGTTTCCTTGTTACATCTTGGAACCTTCACTATTAACACTACCATGACATGATGTCTGTGTTTGCTATGCCTCGTGATACCCATCAATCTAAAATTGGTAATTACTTAAATTAAATGAACTGGTTACATGTTATGACACCATCCAAGGGATGAAGCTTGTACTTCGGTATTTAGTTACATTGTATTGATTTACTTTATATATATGCATTATTCCACACTATTAAATTTCCATTACATGGTCCAGATGTTATAGAAACCATTTGTGGTGGACCACTGAGATTTATCTCACACCCTATCTAGGCACTATTTGGTACCCGAAGTAGATTACATTACTATAGTTTTTGAAAAAGGGAAGCATAAAACTTGAAACACTTGATTGATTGCTATTTAGATTAGAGCTTGATAGAAGAAGACCATGTTGGATATTGGGATGCTTGGGATAGTATTTTATTTCCTTTATACTTTTGTGGAACATGTTATTACTTCCATGTTGTATCCATAATTTCTATCTTTCAAATGAAATGACATATCATAAGTTTTTGAATGCTATTCTAGTTGTTATACATTTATTATTATTCCTTGTCTGTCTATTCCTATTATTTATTTCCACTTTTTACTTATATTGCTTCTGCTACTTACCTATGTTTACTTCCACCCACTCTGCTAGGCTTTGGTAATGAGGTAATATTCTCCCCATGAACACACACTAGGCCCTTGCAAATATTCAAAATCCTCTGGTGTTTAGGGAGATGTGCTTGAGGCCATGTGGCCCATCGAACTCAGGGAACCCATTAAGTGGAATCTAGGTCCAGGATGTTACACTAATCCAGAGATTAAGTGGGGGATTTTGAATGATTCACATAGATCTACTTGCTCTATCAACCTAGTGATCACCAAGATGTATTGTGATCTCCAAGATCACTATTGGCTGGACAATATAAAGAAGGATATTTCTGAATACACATCAAATTTTTTAGTATGTCAACAAGTGAAGGATTAAAGGAGAAGGTTTAAGGTGATTATGTAACCATTTCTCATACCTATATAGAAATGGGAAAAAATCACCATTGAATTTTTCACTAGACATTTGAATAAATATATAACAAATAATGCAATATGGATTTTTGTGGATCATCTTACAAATACTTATTACTTTATTTCAATTTGATAAGACTTTTTACACAATCAAATTGGACATATATACATAAGAGAAGTGGTGAGGCTACATGAAGTACCATTATCAATTGTATCTAATCAAGATACAAGACTTATATCTAATTTATGGAAAAGTATTCAATATGATCTACCCAATGAGATGAAATTTAGTATATCTTATCACCCTCAAAATCATGGACAATCTAGGAATACTATTCAGACATTGGAATATATGTTGATAGCTTGCTCAAGGGACTTTAAAGGAGGATGGAATCATCATCTTCCTTTAGTAGAGTTCTCATACAATAATAGTTTCCACTCAAGAATCCAAATGAATTTACATGAAGATCTTTGTTGAAATAGATGTGAGATACCTGCATGATGGGATTGAGTCAGTGAACATAAGCTACTGGGTCCTAAAATGGTCAAATAAATTGCAGAAAAGATGAATATCATTCAATATCATATCCGAACTGTTCAAAGTACACAGAAGATATATGAATACAATCATTGATGGGATATAGAATTTGAGGTTGGAGACAAGGTATTCATCTTCATATATCTATAGAAGAGAGTCATGAGAATTGGTAAAATGGGAAAGATAAGTCCCACGTACATAGACCCCTTTGAGATTTTATACTACATTAGAGTTTTGGGCCATCAAATAGCTCTTCCACCAACCATTTCTCAAGTACATGATGTATTGCATGTATCCATATAGAGGATGTAAATATTATATCCCTCACATGTACAGAATTTATAGGTGGTATATCTAGAAATTGAAATCCCTTATGAAGAGAAACTAGTGAAGATATTAGAATGTAGAGATAAAGATCTATAGAATAAGACTACTCACCTGGTCAAAGTACTATGGAAGAACCATAAATATTAAGAGGTAACATGGGAACCATATGAATAAATATAAGAGATGTACCCTCACCTATTTTCACCTTCATATGTAAAACAAAAATTGGATGTTGAAATTTCATAAGGGGGGATGAATGTAAGGACCCAAAATTTTATCAATGAAATTTAACTTCTTATATTTATGTCATGTAGTATAATAAAAATACAACAGAAAGAGAAATGAACAAAAAATTATTCTCATAAATGAAGAATGATACATTATTCAGTATATAAACCAATAAGTGTTTTAAATATTACCATGGGATAATAAATAGAAAATAAGTGAATGAGATAGGATAATTTGGATTTTCTTGATCCACCAGAATGACCACACTCACAAACAAAGCTATGATAATAAAACCCAATTTTATTAATAAAATATTAATTTTGAATATGGAATTGTATATAAAGTTATGAAAAAATTTAATTTAATTAAGAACAAATGGAATAAGAGGTATTTATAGGTAGTAGTGAACCCATGTGACCATTATAAATCTCACCGTTAGAATAGTAACCTAACCATTGGAATAGTAATCTGACCATTAGAAATATTAATCTTACCATTAGAATAGTAACCTCACTTATAGAAATTTAAAATAATATTTAAGTATCTTATAAAAGGAAATTATTATATATTTATATCACGGTACAAGTAAATATATGTTTTAAAAATGTTAAATAAAGTGTTAGTATTTTTATTAAATATAACTGTTTTATTTAAAATTTTATAATGGAAATAATTATTTTAAAAAAATTATTTTCAAAAAATGTATTTCTAAATTAATATTTTGCTATATTATAATTATAAGATAATTTTATGATACCATAATTACTTTTTCAAAAGGGTCATAAAATCGATTATATTATTAAAATAATTTTTTTTGAAATAAATGGGGATTTTATTTTAAATTATGTTTCTACTATTTAAAAAATTATTTTAATAAAATGGATTCCATTTTGATGTCTAAATGTGGAAACATTTTTAGGGTGATTTTTTGGGGTTTTTCTAAAATAGTGGATTTTTTTGGTGAATGGTGAAATATGTTATTTATCATTATTATCCAAATACATGAATTTTTTAGTCATGGATGATGTAATAAACTATTATTTTGAATTCAAAATAGTAAATCTATATTGTTATAATAATAAACACTATTGATATTCTTGATCCAAAATAATAAAAAAATGAATATAGTAATTAAAAACACCCCTCTCCTCCCTCTATTTATACCACCCTCACCACCCCTTATCCTCACACCTTCTAAGCCATGAATCTTTAAAAATATCTACCAAACACACTTATCACCACTCACCCCATGTACAAGTGCTTCTGGTCTCACCAAAATAACAATTCAAAGTCCTTAAATGGGTTCTTTATGGAGGTGATATTCAATATGTTACATTCTCAAACTACCTCTTTTAATTTCTTTTATTATTCTACATTATCCTCACCTCCTCAATCCATCAATGAATAATAACTCCAATATCATATATAGACTATAATTTTATATTCATAACGTAATATATTCTTTCCACCCCTTCTCTAATCTCGTCTACTAAAAACAAAACCATTGTCCATATTATGTTGGTTAACCATTGTTGTTGATGATGGGTTTTTTGTTTTCAACTAATGAATTCATATAATTTTTAAAGCCACTTATAGTTGTTAAAAATGAACTAATTATATATATTATATGTTTTTTCATTCTCTAGAAATATTATATGTCCATAAAATTAAATAAAATAAAAACAGTTTGGGATGGTTGAAAAAATAACCAAAATAAAATAAAGATTTATTATTAATTGTTTTATAAAATCAATCATCCTCATGTAAAAAATATATGTATGGGACCATTTAAAATTATGTAATTTCATTTACACCATTTAATTCTCTTCTATATTTTTATTTTCACTTGAAAATAACATCCATATTAATACAAAAGAAAACCGACCACGAAACCATGAAACGAACTCTCTCAGAACGACAAAATTTAACATTAAAACTCATCTAAATGGACATAAATTAACTTCATAAAACTATAATAAATAAGATATATGTGGAAGGGGTTATTTATTAAGTAATTAATGAATATAATTTGATTATACAAGACATTTAGTGCAAGTGCATAACACATTCAAACATAAGGGAAGGGATCTCACCGAACCTCCATATTTCCTTTGGTAAATGCTTTATTTCCCTTTCCCTCAATTTATATCTTAACTTTTCTTATATAATTCTCATATATTCTGTATATATGTTCTAAAAATATAGATATATCTCAATTAATATTTATTTTTTGGGGTAACACATGTTTTAAAAGATTCTCTTCTCTATTGCTCTTGATAATAAAACTTGATTAAAGGGAACTTTTCTATTTCTTATCCATTTTAAAGTACACTCCATAAATTTTTGTAAAATCACCAATTTTGTCAAGAAAATATTTTTCTTTTCATTTACGGTTTTACTAAAATACTTATTTCTTTAACCTCTTTAAATTTTCTTCATTCTTTGCACTAAAATTGTAATAAAATGGCACAATTCTAAAGTTATCTAACCACTCTTTTTCATGTTTCCAATTTATTTGGACATCATTATTCATGATATATTATTATTTTTCCTCTATTTATTTCATGGATACAATTATTATAAGATCTTTGGTTAAGCCTTATAACATGATTACAAAACCCATTTCTTTTCATGGGCTACCTTTATGTTTATTCTTTTTGTTTGGTCTCTATATATGGAAGACATATGCATGTACATGTTATGATGAGTACACATAGATAGTGCACCAATGAATTGGGTAATTTTTCTCCTCATTATATGTTATTTATAGGATTATGGAGTAAACCTAATCCATCTTGGGACTTTATACACCATGTGATATCACTTTTGTAGTTATTATTGACTCATGTTTATGTCATGATATATGTTTCAAAAAATTACTATATTTCCATGATCATATTATTCAATGTTCTATATGTTATTCATCCATATGTTTATTTACTATCCATGACTTTTATGTTATCATGTTATGAATTCTAACTCATGTTCTAGGCTTATTTTATTTGTTTATTCCCTTACTTGGCTTTTTAGATCATACATATTATCTAAGTTTTCCCCAAGTTATCCTTTGTAGTTGTAGAAGTTAAAAAGTAGTTAGGAACTCATTACAGAGATAAATGAAAAATGTTTTATTATAGATTAATTTTTTTCCAATTATGTACCTTATCATCAAAATATACTAGGAATTTTGATCCTTTATTTGTATGCACTGGATAATTATACTTAAAATGATGTAATAATATGTGTAAATGGATAAGGTCACTGTAGAATGTACTTTTACATTTAATATAAATGAAAGTTTTTTGTGTTTTAAAAATTTTATTTCACACATATTTATGAAATTTTCATGGTTTATGTGCTTATTTTATAAAACATGACTATTAACCATGCACCACCCCACTCATTATTTGAAGAATAATATGCTTTTTTATGCATGATTTCACATTATGCATGGAAACAATGTTTCTCCAAATACCACAAAAATATTAAATATTTAATTAATTTAAATGAATAAAATATCATTAATTGTGTTTACCATGAATGATTATGCCATAATCCATGAGTTGGTTGTGTTAAAAGACATATAATGTGTTCTCCTTTAATCACTTTAATTTTCCAACCCGAAATGAGGGTTAACTAAATACAAAAGGGTAATATTTTTTCCATAAATTAACCTAACCCTTCTAGTTATATTCTTCCATAAAATTATAAATAAATTTCCATAAATAAATTTAACAAAATCCTATAGACAAATAAATTCATTCTATAAATTATTATTAGGAGGCACTTATAAAAATAATTTGTAAATGTATCAAAAAAATGCCTGAAATAATTTAACTAACCAAAAAATTTAAACAAAAAACCCCTTAGAATTATATATTTGGGTAACAATAAAAAATTATATAATGAAATGTTTTTTATATGGAACATCCAAAATAATAAAAAAAATACCAAGATGAAACTATAACTCACCATCATATATATTAAAAGGTTCAAAATAATAAAAAAGACCAAGCCTGGGAATTTTCCCCCACATGGGCCTTCGGGCCACCGATTTGGTCCTTGATTCCTTTAAGGACATTGGGACACCCTATAATTTGGACCAGTAAGGCCTTCGGGCCACCTCAAGGCCTTTGGGCCACCTTTAGTGTAGATACAAACTAGACAAGCTATAAAAAATCTCTATAGGAGGATGAGAAAAGAGCTTTCACCGCAGACGAAGCTACACGGATTGCAAGAATGAGATGGTATGACACCTACCATCGGGACAAAATGGTGAGTGAATGGGATAGCCTAGACCTACAGCCATGCGAAGGTGGAGAGCTGATTTCATGATGAAGATGCTGGGAGGAGCAGTTCCAAGTAGTTAGTCTGGGTTGTATGTAATGTTAGAAACCTACGGGCAATGAATTCCTCTAAGTCCTACAGGGCCATGTAATACTTACGCCTACGGGCCTTTTAAGGGTTCCACATCATCGCTTGAAAGGCAAATTATCAAAAATCAGTAAAAAATGAAGGCCTTTAAGCCATTTGATGGATAAAAAAGACAGACATAAAACTATTAAAATAGAATAATTTCTCCCAAGATCGAACATATATTTTAGGATTAATCAATGTTAAATTAATTTTTCTTCCATTTATCCATGTAATGATGAAAAAATTATGCACACATACACACACAATAATGAGAAATGCATGTGTGTGTGGGAGTGTATAATTCAATTTTGTTTTCCCAAGAGACTACTGTATTATACCAAAAGGTGAAAAATCCATGTGTACCTATGTGTTTTATAAAATAGTGTATGTCACAACCCTAAAAACGTATTGAAGGGAATATATAATTTATAAAAAATACATAAATAATGAAAAAATCTAAATAAATAGATATCTAATTAATTATAGTGAAAACCCCATAAAATTAGTATATTTTCACTCACATAAAAAAACTTTAACTCACACCAAACTATTTTTTTCAAAAAAAATTCCACAAACTCAGATTAAATTTAAAGAGATAAAAATGAGGTAACCTGAGAAGCCCTATGGTGAAGAGATAAAAATCCATCCCATTTATATCATCATCCAGGTCAAAAAAATATATGGTTTATCCATCCAACCATATAATTAACCTAACTATAGGTAATATTGTTTCTCTTGACGAAGTATTTTTATTAACACATTTCAAAAAGAAATATCCAAAATTAGACCATCTCAAAGGTCCCACATAATAATTTTAATCATTGTCTTAACACATTTCCAGTTTTTTAATAAATCCTTAGAATATAAATTTTCAAACAGAAAAACCATTTTTTTATCTAAACATCCATTTTACGAATCAATATGGGTTTAACAAACATAATATCAAAACGATCATAATTCTAAATTGATAAAGATAACAAAACACATTCCATATATCAAAAATTTGATTTAAATGATTTTAAATAGATATTAAAGCAAAAAACCCAAGTTTTCATTACTTATAAGAAATAATATTAGAAACATACCAAAAATTATTTCAAGAAAGTTATATAGAATAATAATATAGAATATTACAAGTCTTTATATGATATGCTAATACCTAATTATAAAATCCCAAATTTCATAAACAATACACTAAAATATCTTATAATAATAGTAAATGTAGTTCCAAAATAGCAGGTAATGATATGTTGTAAAATTAAAGGGATGAAAATAAGACTCATCACCTTTTATGAAATGTTCAAACTTCAAAAGATGGATGAGAAAACCACATTAAATAAAGTAGAATACAAAAAAATTGTCTAAAAGAACTCTGGAAATACATCATGAATGAAAGAGTGAATGTGGTATGAAAATGAGTGGGTTTTTTAGAGATTAAAAAAATATACACACCTATTTTAAATTTTTTATAATTTTAAAATGAGTTTCATTAAATATGCATCATTACTTCCCATTTTGACAATAATGGAATAATTTTTAGTGTTATGTTCCCAAACCATGCACATAAATCTTATTGTACCCAAAATCACCAAAATCATTACTTTTTAATAAATTTACTACAATATATTTTCCATAAATGTGAATAACAAAAATGAGGGAATTGAAATTATTCTCACCATTAAACTTTACATCTTCGAGGAATCATTAAGGTCCTATGTCAATAAGGCCATTGGTGTCGCTTGTGAGATTTCCTCTCGCATACATTTTTATATAGTTTTTATTTTTTTTAATAATACATAAACTAGTAGAATTAACATCCATATTAACACTTTTATAAATTGATATATAATTCATAAATTCTTTTCTAAGAGAGATTCATTAACTTCCAAATCAATTTTATCTCAACTGATGAAATAAGAAGGGTATAAATGATACTTTTAAAAGTGTTGTGAACATGAATCCTTTATCTCTAGTATATATATAAGATATATTATTTCCCATGATATGGGATACATATGGAGCATAATCAATATGATATGAGATATACTAGGTTTAATATTATTTTACAAACTATAATTATATTTAGTCTAAACATTATTTGGTAATGTAATTAATGTATTATGGTCATTCAAGTGTTCAATGATAACATAAAATAAATGAGGATGAAAATATTAGAGTGTAATGTTGATGTTTAAGAGTTGGTCAAGAATTTGAGAAATGAATGAAATTTATGAAACACTTTCTTTAATAAAATAGGCCTATAAATGAAGTTCCATGATATATCTTGATGGCGTATTATTTCACAAAAATATTAAAATTTATTTACAATCTTCACTCTTTTTAATCAATTTGATACTTGAAATATCATTATTATAAAAATATGTCCAAAAAAAGTTAGTTGTAGATTCTATAGTTGGTGGATTACCAGTAGAGGAAAGAACCATTCAATTGTTGTTGAGTGGCTTCAATTAAAATACATGACACAAATCTATTACATAGTGATATATTCTTCATATTATTAATTTATTATAACATTTTAATGATCTATACCAAATAGGTTTTATGTTTTCACTATTTTAGGTATATCAGATGTCTTTAAAACTCTCGAATGGAACTAGATCATTCCTTAGAGAAGGATTTAAGAAACATTGAAATTTATAAATTATGGAAATATAAATTTCAATATACATCACAATCTACAATGTAAGAGTATTGTAATATATGATTTTACCTTGATGTTACCATTCAGGATCTAAGTATCACTGAGAGGGGGAGGGGTGAATCAATGATATCTTTTTCTTTTTATGTTTCCTTATTTTTGAAACAAAAATTTCCTCCTGTTAAAGAGTTTTTTCCCTTATGAACACACACAACCATAGGAACATAAGATTTAGAAGGTTCACTACTCAACAAGAGTAGCTATGTCGATGGTATGGTACAGAAATAATCCAGTACCACACAATCCACTAGAAAAAAAATCCTTTGATGTGGAATAAAGTGAGTAGAATATACCCTTACACTCATGTATCACTTGGAAAATAATCTACAAGTGTGTGTGCACCCTCTTAGCACAAATAGGGAATTATTGTATTTCAGTGCTTCTTTACAATTGAACAGGTGTATTCTCTGAATTACAAATCTTCACTTTCTTACCCAGAAGCCAGTAAGAACTATTTTACGCACACCTGAATATGTGAGAAGACCCCAAATATTTTGTGAACCCTTTTCGGTGTCTTGCATCCAACTATTATGCCCCACTTACAATATTTGACTTTTTTCATGAAACACCTCTTTCACGCAACTTCAATATTTCATGCAAATCCCTTCTTGCGCGCAACTTCTCCTTCTTGCACACAACTCTATTTATTTCACGCAATCTCATTTTCATAATATTTTTATGAACCTCAGAGCTCTATATTTCTCTAATTGTTGATCTTTTTTTTTAAATTTGAGGGGGTCACCTCTTATTTATAGACATCTTCAACCCCCGCGCGTAAAAACCCCGATGTGTCGTGCAAGATCTCTACACTCCGTGCAAAACCCCATTTGACGTCACCTTAGGCACGTAAGTCTCTTTCACGCCAACCTCATATTTCCTGCCCTTCTTTTAATATTTCTCACAATTAATTCCTTTTGCATTTTTTGAAGTTTGGACCTCAGATCATTCCTTGCGTGCAACATTCAAAACTCCATTCAATCTTGCACGTAAAAACCAATCTTGCCTGAAAAATTCAATCATTCATGCTAGCCTATCCTTTGCCAGATTTTTATGTTAGGATCATGGAACTCTACTTGCGTGCAACATACCAAGACATCTTAAAACTTTTACGAAATATCCTTTTCCAAAAACATCTTTCTTCATCTCCCAATTTTCAGGCCCTAAAATTTGGAAAACGCTGGAAAACAGCGCCACCTTAAACTATTCTTTTGTGCCACCTCTATATTGTCCGTTCATTTTTCATTGCTCTCTTCACTACATACCATAACCATTCTTCATCTTTCATCATGAAATCCACTATCATGATATATATCTTTTGAGATACCAGCTTTATCATCGTCCGAGTTACAATCATAAGTGCTTAAACATCCCTATATTTTTGGTGCCTCATTCCATCCAATCAAAACTGTATATGACTAGAATCAGCATTTCTCCCCATTTACATCATAAGGATTGAATCAAAAGTTCTCCTATCATATGATATTTTTGGAATAAAAATCATCAATGCATCGTCTGATTTACCATGTTCTTTGCAAAGTGATTTGATTTATCTTCTTTGGCAATAAAAGACAATACTCTGTAACATCAAACTCTTCTTAATTTCTTCTCCATCTAACTTGGTCCCAACAATATAAGGGATATATATGTTGATATTGAGGTTTATATTATGATATGAATATTTATTTTTATCATGAAATCCATATGTGGATATAATTAACCATGATAAGACTTTGTCACATACTATAAAATTGAGCATTATAACACATTGATGATTTGAGGATATCCTTGTGTGAAGTATATCTTATTTGGGATTATCATAAGAAGTGGTATATAAATATTTATATCCATGATACTTATCATAGATAAAAAATGGCACATAGAAATATAATATAAAATAGTTGTCAGACATATTAAAAATTATGTCATAGAGATATTGTATAATGTGATATAGAGATATTATTACTAGTGATAAAGAATTCATAACTCCTCATGGGTAGGGATAACCAAATATTTACAAAGGATAAAGAAATAATTATTGGTATATAATGATATTAGGCTTGTAAATGAGGCTAGTCTTGAATAAATCAAACAAAACATTGAAATAATGGAGGATATTTTTAAAGAATCATTGGATGCCGACTATTTTTTTCAATATACTTAAAACGAAAAACCTACATGTAGAGAAACTCCTTGAAATTTAAAGGTATATGAGAGAATGGTCAAGGGATATATGGATTTAGGAGGGGTATAATAACACATTATAGTTCTTGGTGTGTATTAATGAGAAGAAGGTGTTTAGGATAATTAAAATCAGACTCGAAGATGAATCATACACTGGGGATGTTGAGGTTGTAGGGAAACTGCTCATGAACCATTTTGAATCCCTAATTTACAAAGCACCTAACAGTGATGAAGGAAGGTGTCTAGGGGTGAAAAATGATGAAATATTACTCCCCAATATTTACAGTCCTGTTAATGACAAGGTTAATGTGTACTTGGTTTTCATTCACTTATAAAAATTATTTCAAGGAACCCATGTCAATTATGAAACCTAAAATCCCACCCAGTCCAGATAAATTCTAGAGATCAATCTATGTGGTGTCATGTGATATCATCAATTATCAAGTTAATGAATCCATACAAGATTTTTTTAGATGTGGAGTACCTAAAAGGGTAATTATTTCTTCCACTATCATTATGATCCCAAATGCTAATGACCCATTGTGATTAACCAGTAAAAACCCATATACATGCGACACTTCTCTTAGAATATCCTCTCCTAACTAATGTACAAGTGGTTTGGAAATATCATCCCAAGGATCATCTTGTATGAACATCATGTATTTATCCAAGTATATAGAATTCATGGGTGATATAAATTTCTAAATAAGTGGTGGAATATGTCTATAATAAGACGCTTGGATTCAACATCATGATCAAAGTGGATATGGAAAAATAATTTGATTAGATAAAGTGGAGCTTCATACTTAAGGTTATGAGACAGTTTAGCTTTAAAGAGTGGGTTTGTGACCTACTCTTTAGATTCCATGCCTCACCACGGCTCTCCATCTCAATCATGGGAATGGGTTTTAGCTTCTTCAGGACTATGTAAAGGCTAAGGAAGGGCGATCTGGTGTCACCCAACCAATTCATAATGGTAAAATAGGGTCTCCCAAGAAACAGAAAAAACAGTTTAGATGAATGTACGATCCCAACTTATAAAAATAGTTTCGGGGCCAATATTGTTTTACAACATATGTTTGTTCATGAAATTATATTCTTTATCAATGCAAGGTAATAATCTATTGACATCCACAATAGAATTATAGAGTCTTATGGAAAATGGAGTGAGAAATAGTCTAACCTAGGAAAGATCAATGTTTATATCTCAAAAAATTATTTGAACCAACATAGAAAGATCATTTGAGATAAGTTGGGTTTAAAAATATGGAACCTTCCAATGTAATACCTTAGGGAACCCATTTTGAATGGAAAAGTGTCAAAGTTATTCATTGAAGGTATCATCAATTATATCATGTGTCTCATTTTTAATAGGAAGAATCACTGTCTATCATGTAAAAGAAGAATTACATTGGTGAAAAGGGTTATCACGTATATTCCAATGCACATTATCTCAGTTATTAAGTAAATAAAGTGTACCATAAAAAATATTGAAAAAGAAATATATTCCTTCATCAGGGACACTAACTAGGGATGAAAATTCCACTGAGAATATTTGTAGAGGATATATAAAATAATCAATAAAGGAGGTATTAATTTAAGATACATGTACGAGGCCATGTAGGGAATTCATGAGAAGATTACCTAGGAAATTATTAAAGGAAAATACTTCTGGGTTAGATTCATTAAGGACATATACGAGGATATGTGGAAATGTTGGGTTGAAATTACAAGGATAAAATCAAGATAGAAACATTCCATGATGAAATTTTTAAATATTCTAATGGGGAGGGTGAGGAGGGTGGTTGTACATGGTGACATTGGATTATGGAAGTAAAACTAGGCCAGAAGCACTATCTTATTCATAGGGTTACCCATACCTTATATCTCCATCAGTGAAGCTAGCATGCACTCTAGTTTTATCAACAATTATTGAGGTACAAAAGAGTCTGTATGGGAATATTTTCACAGTGAATTATATCGATAGATGTATTTTTTGGAGTCATTGTCAAGGATCTTTTGTGGGCTGGAGTTCCACTTGATTATAAATTTAGATTATGAATATGAAGAGAGGAATAGAAGGTTGTGGCACAATGATATTCTAGTGAATTTTAACTTCTTGGTTATTCATACAAGGAAAAGATCCATTTTGATGGATGCTGAATTTCAAAAGTATAGTATTTACCTAAAATCATGATGTCTGGGTTGTGTATAACCAAATGAGGAAACAATTAGGAATATAATCTTTAGAGGATAATTGGGTTGAAATATATTTGAAAACATTAACCAGTATATATGGATAATAGTTAAAGGAGAGTCATATGGGGATTTTATCTCTATGTGGTTTCCTGAGAATGGGATGAAGGGAATTAAGACTAAAGTCCTTGACATGGTTTTTTTATATAAGTGATCAGTGTTATAAAGGGAAATGAATAAATATAGAGAAGGTAATCACTGCTCCCACATACTTAACCAAGTTCATGTGAAAAACCTTATGACAGAGCATGGAGTGCTTATTCTAGGTGGGGGAATTTTGTTTCTTTGAGAGGGATGCTTCTGAGGATCACTCTAATTTTAGTTAGTAGAGACAGGACCATCCATGGATGGGAGGTTAAATGGAAGTCTCTCAGAACTGGTTTGAAACTGAATTTTGATGGATATTTCTTATTCAAAGATATGATATGTAAAGGTTTAGTGAGTGTTTCCAAGGGCCTGAACATATTTTCTTTCCACTCCATCTATGGTGAGGGAAACTGTATTCGGATGGAGATAAGGGAATTACACACTATCCTATCACTATGCAATCTTTACAAATTTTATATTTAGATTATAGTGTTTGACTTCAAAAAATATATTGGAGATCCTACTCCTGAAATCTAAAACCCCATGGGACATGAAATACATTATTAGGAAGTGCAGAATGATCATTGGGAAGATCACAATAGTTTTATGTACATGAATGGAAGGTAATTGCATAGATGACAACCTGTCCTACAATGGTAACCCTAGTGAGAGACTCATATTATACCAATTTAATGGGTCTTTCCTACATGACTATAATATCATTGTTTGTGGTGATTTTATTGGGCTACATCACTTTCGCCCCTTTCACTCAAGGGTTTTTGAATAAAAAGTTAATTTTGAGTGATAGAGAAGTCAATTTTATTCAATAACATTGTGTGTTATAGGATCACGTCTGTCACAAACAATGATATGGGGATATCATTGCATGTGATATAGTTTCTTTTAATATTTTGAATAAAATAGATTATTTTTAAAGTATTTATAAATAATAAAAATAAGATGTAAAAAGTGTTTAAATTAGAATAAATGAAATGATCATATTGTTTTATACCATATTTTAAATGATGTGAATTGTTTACGAAAGTAATAAATATTTAATTTTTTATTTATTTATTTAAATTACCCATTTAATATATATGTATATAAATAGATTATATTATTAGTATTTTTATGTCTCAATGTATGGATTTTAAATTATTTTAAATACAACATTATTCCAGGAATTTAAGGAGTTTCTTTCTGATATAATATAATATTTAATTTTGGTCCCAAAATTAATGATTTATTTTTCAATAATTAAGAAATTGGGATATATTATGATAATTTTCACATATTATATTATAATGACATATTTAAATTAAGATCCTATTTGAGTACTAATTTAAAAATAATGTAACTTTGGGTCAAAATTTCACTAGACCAGGGACTGCAGTTCCATATAGAAAGGTGGGGTTGGTTACATATCACACCATACATGCACTTGAGTAAGGTTTTGATTTCATATGATCTTAATTAATTTAATTAAAAGGTTTCATGTACATTTTCATCAGATTCATATGGATATGTAAGATATGTTATAATTACTTTCTTCATTGATGAAGCAAAATAAATTCATTAGTTATATATATGGTATACATAAATGTGACATAAATGTGTTCATTTAGTTGAAGGCATGGAATTTGAAATTTAATTATTCGATGTATGCATAATTATAGAGAATTCATTAGGTACTTATAAATAAATTGAGAGATCTATAAAACTCCACATAATACCGAGGTATTATGCCACTTCTAAAATAATCAATTTTCAAGACCTTGATCATCCAAATGTGTGGGTTTTTCCATATATTATTACTCATCAATTATCTTGTGCAAGAAAAGAATAACACGAGTGACCATAAATCTTATGTTCTTATAAATGATGTAAAATTTAGGATACACTTGAATGAATGACCATTACTCTTAGATGGGAAGGATGTTTTATACATAACTATTAAAGAGTTATGTTGGTGCCACGACCTCACAAGGATACCCTAAGAGGGTGGTGAATCAAGGTACACATTATTTTCTCTAAATATTCCTCTATAGATAAATGTTTTACCTTTTAAGATAAAATACAATATTATTCACCTATTTTTTATATTTTATATGCACGATACCAAACTAAAAATAAAAAATGTTGGCCACAATTGGTTAAATACTATATGGGTAGTGAATAAGGGTATTATGGATAAAAAATTATACCCTTAGATATTTTTGTTGTTTTTAAAAAACCAATATTTCCTCTTCTTATCATAAAAATGAATAAACTATAATGAAATAATGCACAATACATATCAATTTTAATTATTTTACCCTAACCAGATAGGCATAAGAAGAAAAAAAAGACAATGTTCTAATGTAACAATGTACTATAATCACTATAGAACAATATTTTTATAATTTTAGGAGAATTATAATTATGAACTTGGATTACTACCATTCAAAATTAAAAATCTCATTGCTATCTTTTCTGAAGCGAACACACTACAAATTTATAAGACTACTTAGATGATATCTGTCTACTCTGATTAGATTTAAAAAATGGGTTTGACATAAAGCTCCATTTTCATCCATTGGATGAATTCCAATTTACTACATAATTTTATTTATGAAAAATAAATCCCTGAATTGTTCCTTATTTAGAATATTTTGATTATGTAGGTTACTATTGATATCATGAAACCTTTGCGTGATGTCCTCTATCAACATGATTTCTCCACATGATTCCTTGTGAGATTTTCACCATGGAATCTTGATTTATAAAAGGTCTTATTTGGATGAACTCAACATATTTTCTTTATGTGGTAAAATTTCACAACATAACTCTTTAAAAGTACCCATTCTACATACTTATTTTACAAATAATGTGCTACAAAAAATCCTTTACAACTTATAGAAATCTATAACTAACATTTCATTCTCATAATTTCTACATTAAAAAAAATGTTATTAGCAGACCCTTAGATAGTAAAGGGAATCATAAAATCCATTAATCACAAAATTAATATTCAATCATTTTCTAAAAACACATTCATGTGGTTTCCTTATAGTTCAAAACATTTACCTCCTTTAAAAAATAAATGAATACCTTTTTATGTGACACAGCGTAATTTCTCTTCATGGTCTGAAAAATTTACCACTTTTAGACTATGAAAGATGGGAATATTATGAAGATTCATATTCTATAAAACTATCACATGGATGTGATATTATCTTATGTGTTAATTATAAGAACCAGATTCTTTATTAAGGTAAAAATATTTTACTTTCCATAAATTTTTGGTTTAAATGATTTATTACAACTTATGTTAATTCCAATAGAGGTTATGGAGGTATCAGCGTGTCTATAGATTATTCAGAGCCTAGAACTCAATTTTTGGAGAGAAACAGGAAGTCTTCATGGTTAATATAAATGGTGTGGAGAAGGCTACATAATTACTAATAAACTTGTGATACATAAGAAAAGAGAAGTTGTATCCCGCACGGTTTAAAAAATTGTGTTGATGGAGGCACATTTCCATGCAGTATCATCTATTGTTTTTGATAGAGGGATAAGACACTATTTTTCACACGGCTAGGAAAACTCTATGCACTAACAATGTGAGGTGTAACTCCTTACAATAGATAGCGCATGATGAACGCATAGTTTGGCCAACAGTGCAACTAAACCATGTGGCCTAGTTTTTTTGGTTAAATTATATAATTTCTCTTAATTATTCTTTTTACTCAAATAGTATTTTATATTTCTTCTCACAGTGGACAACACCTATGGGAGAGCTATCCATTAAATTCTAATCTAGTATTTTCCACCATTTCTCTATCTGTTCTCAAAATCTAGCACCTTCTGTCTTTTTGGATCTACACCAGTGATTACTCAATTTCTTTTGTACCAATAATCATTTATCTTCAGTTTGAAGAAGTTATTTAGGTGTAAGAAATTTTTCCTTTTTTCAAGGTCTTTTTTTCATTCTTTATTTTTCTCCCTACCAGAGTCGAATTAAGAGTTGATGCTGGATGAACACTCCAATTCAGACCTATGGTAGGTGGTATCATTCTTTTCCCTCAATTTCTTGGTGTTATATATATATATATATATGTCATTGTTTTATGAAACCTTTTTTTTGAGTGACACCCCAGTATTGGAATTAAACCCTTGTTAACAATGGATATGTATGACCTATGTATTTAATAAGACACATTGAAGATGATTTTAGGTTATTAAACTTGAATTATAATCACCCAATTTGGTGTGTTGAATAATTAATTGGACCACTATTGGTGGAATATGACTTGAATACCTTTTTAGTGTGACATTTACCCCTTTCTGGGGGATGATAAATGAAAAATTATAAATTGTAATTTGAATTGATTAATGGAAGGGAATGGAAGACCAAGTCCCAAGGATTTGGCCATGTATTTTTTATTTAATAATGAGTTGCCTATTATAACGAAACTCCCATGTGAGATAATTAAGATACTAATACTTCTACTCTTATCCCTTGTCTCGATCCACCTTATGATGTGTGGTTTAAATGAAATGATCATGGTGATGACCTTAACATAATTATATTATGTTGATTGTATGTTTGTTAAATGCCTTGAAAAAAACACGAGTTCTTATACTAATGTCTTAGATAGACTCATTTGGATACTACCTTACTTACGCTTGTGTGACACTTCAAAAACCTTGTGGAATTGCAAGGAAAAAATCATGGGGGATGACAGTCATATTCTCGATTGATACTTGGAATCCTTATCGATTTACAAGGACATACTCATAGGAAAGTTTGTTATATATGTCATGGGAAACACTTGGTTTCCCTTAGTGAACCATCACAGATGAAATCAATGAGAGATGATGTCATACCACACCTTTAGCGATACCAGTATTATAACAAGGGATGCCTAGGATGGGCTTGTTAGGTGATTTGTTCATGCTACATCTGGAGTGATACCTGGATTCTAAATAAAGAATGATAAGGATGGGCTCAAGTTCTTAAAATTGAATAATTATTGAAATGTTTTATACGATTGCCTAGTTAGAACTCCTGATCACATATCTTTACAGGAGATGATGTGATACATGACATGTCTAGAGACTTATTTATTTAGTGATACTGATGAATTAAATGAACTTGATTATAAAATGGTACAATATGGACTATTTATTCAGAGACATCAAAATAAGGATGAAAAAGGTAGAATAAGACGAGTGTCCATGCAAACTCATTCCTTTATGGGTTGTTTATTTTATGTACTTTCTTTTTTAAATTATATTACTTCATACAAAATTATTTATTGTATATTCACTGAATTAGGGGAATTAGAGACCTTTGGGTGATAAAATACTAGATTTGTATCTCAAAACCTTTTTGGGATGCTGTTAGGTACCCGAACAAACTATTTGGATGCATCTATGGATAAGGGAAAGCACCCTGCTACATGTCTTTGACTTCTTCTTCAGAGTAGGGGAGCACATGATAGAGATGAGGCTTGTGGTGCTATTTGGGGTTAGTTTTTAGACTTTTTGGTTTTCTTACATGTATTGTATTGTTTTATGGAATCCTATTTTGGATGACTGTAGATATATGACATGTACATCATATCATCATTTGTATATGAGATTCCTTCTAGTATTATTTATTTATTTCATCCTTTGATGTTGTTTATTGTCTGATTGATTTAGTTATTCTGATATTAATCTATTATTTTATATATTTTTGGATACACTCTTGTGATGAGGGTATATTATCCCCATCGAAACACCCTATACCCTCACTGTTAGTAGGAATCCTCTGGTGTTTGGGGTGATGGGCTTGAGGCCATGTGTCCGACCTGATTTAGGGCACTAATCAGTGGAATCTGATTTTGGGAATTTAAAAATTGGTATCATAGAATTATTTTCTATTTTGTTTAGATTTTTGAGATAATAAAAAGGGGTATGAATGAATAAGAATTTAGTAAGGAGTTGTGCCTGGGTGTAGCTAACACATGTATAAGAAAAATCCAAAATTTCATCAAATGAAAATTGTTTTTTCTAGATTTTGGATATTATAGTTGATTTGATTCCATCGTTGGGTGATGCACTTAAATTATGATGTTATAATTGATATGATTGGGGGTTTTATTTTGTTTCAACCTTCTAAGATGAGGGTATTCCATGTCATGAATCATTTTAGGAACCTTATAAGATTCACATTCCATGCATTATACCATGCATTATACCAATCCATATAAGATGTATTGCTTGATTTCATGATGTTGTGATATGTTCCATGATTGATATAACTTCCATTTTAATAGATGTTTTGTGTAGGTAATTGAGAAACATGGTTGGTACTTAGCTTTCCTACTGTAACCTAAGAAGTTGTTTCCCAATTATGCTATAATAGACACTCTAAGAAGCTAATTGTGGCATGTTGAGTCATGTACCAAGAGTCGCATGGTCTGGAATGTGTTATGGTGTGGATTAAGTGGATTATATATTTTGTTTCATGAGAATCATGATACCTTATGGATCATAATTTGGTGAACCATTTGGTTAAAAAATTTAAAATTAGTTGTGATACAATAAAAATAAATATGAAAATGAAATGGAAACTAAAATAGTTTATAGTAGAGAAATTGACCTAGACCCAACCTTAGTAGTAGGAAGTAGGAAGTATCTCTTTATTTTATATGATCTATAACTTACCTAGAACTAACTCAAGGAGCAGGTAGAGTAGTGTGTTCTTATATGGGATGTCTTGTAAATATACTATTTAAATATATGCACTTTTAGTGGTTATTGAATCTATATCTGAGGTGAGAAATTGTAATTTGTAGAGGTATTCGACCACGATGTTATTCCAATCGCATTCCAGGATGGTGGAAGAAATCATTATTTTGAGGTGGTGGGCCATGGGATACTAGTAGATCTTCTCATAGTGCTACATGGAAAACTAGTTATGGTTCTAGACACAGGTGATGAGGGAAAGTTCCATGAAAACGTTTTATGTTCCATGAAAACCGTTCAAGGAACACAGTGACCTTCCCCAACCATGGAAAAATTGATGTATGAGTTCCATCAGCAGCATCCCCAAATGTTTTCAAGGAATGGTAGACCAAAACATAAAGATTCATGGCTAGGGGCCATACTATCTATCTTTGAGCAAATAAATATGCCTATCAAGAGGAAGGTAAATATAGCTACATATATGTTGCATGATTGTGACAAGAGATGGTGGGATGTCATTACTTAAATGGATCTTTCTCAAGTGAAGTACTAGAAGAATTTTCATATGGAATTATATGCCTACTTCTATCTGAAGACATTGGGAGTTGATAGATCTTGAGAGTTCCTGAACATGGAGTAGGGCACATTATCAGTTATGGATTATTCGGCCTGTTCTACAAATCTCCAATGGATTGCACCTATTATAATGGGGGATGAGAATAAAAATCCATGAATTTTAAGGATGGTATAAAGTATGAAATCTGATCATAGGTCAATATATTTTAGATGAATACCAGTTCTGGAATAGTGAATCAGGTGCTTATCATAGAGCGTAACCTGAGAGAGGAGGGGGGTGCGAGCAAGGGTAGGTCAGAACCTCAATCTAGCAATGCACTGATCAGCAATATGAATAATTGTATGGAGCTTCCACATGGCGATTTTAGATCACATAACACATACTTAGGTACCTAGGTGAGGTTCCAACAGTGCGTTAGGAAAGAAAATTTGTGACGTTAGTGCACGAGAGACCGAGTTGAGTGATGATCCACAAAAATATGGGCCATCTACAACACTTTTGTAGAACTTTAACTCTAGTATCCAATGAGAGAGGGTCTACACCAAATCCCTGTGAAAGGGAGGGGTCAAAATCTTCTCATTATATAGGGATATGGAGTACAGATATCTGATTAGGCTGAGGCAGTGGTTGTGGTCATGTAAGTAAAAATATGGATTTGTAGTGATAGTATAGTGGATCTACTCTGGTTAGTCTATCTGTTTTAGAAGGCACCAAATTAGGCCAGATATATGAATCACAACCAACATAATATGATTAGAATTCCTGAACATCAACTGTGAAAGGTACTATTCTAGTCACATCTACATTAGCATATTCTATTTTTGATACAATGGATTCTCATAGATTTATATTTATGCCCATTATGGAGAGCCTCAAGGTTCAATGTTTTGAGGGATTTATGATTCCTAATACTCATTCAGGGATTCTAATGGAGGATGCATGTAATTTCAGGGAGTAACCCTTGAGATTGGTGACTGTCACTTCGTATGATACCTCTTTTTCTTTAAGATGATAGGTTTTGACATCATTCACAACATGAACTAGTTGGTTCAATTTAATTCTTTCATAGATTTATATCACCGAAGGGTGACCGTCACATCACTAGAGTACATCAAGTTTATTAAAAATGGTGGATACGATATCTATGTGATCTGAAATGGAACTGAACATTATGGGTTGGATGTAATGACAACCCAGATTCTGAGTTCATATCTAGATGATTAGAGAACACATCAGGAATATTTCCTTCTAGTTGTTGATCATTTAAAGGACATTTTCTAGGAATAATTTTTATGATTAACTATAGGGAGAGAGGTAGAATTATATATTGAACTAGTTTTACGATATGAGCAGGTATCGATTCCTTCAAATTGTATGACTACTACTAAGAATAAGGAGCATGAGAGGGAGTTATAGGATTTAGAGGCTAAGGGTTTTATTCGATCCAGTACTTATCCATGGGGTTTTCCAGTCCTTTTTGTAAAAAAGGAAAACAATACCCTTAGGTTATTCATATATTACTTGAAAATTGAACGAGCTAATAGTTAAGAATTAATATCCCCTACTGCGAATAAATGACAATTTTTATTAGTTCTGAGGGGCTTGGGTGTTCTCAAAAATTGATTTGAGAACCAGAAATAATCAGGTGAGTGTTCAATCTGTAGACATAATGCATACTACTTTTCATAAAAATTATGGTCTATATGAGTACCTAGTTATGTCTCTCGGTCTCATGAATGTTCCAACAGTTTTCATGGTGCTAGTGAATCATGTTTCCCAACCTTTTCTGTATTTGATTTTCATGGTATTCATGGATGATATCTCAGTATATTCTCATAATTGACACAATGATGAATTTTTTTTGAGATCTTATTGGATACACCAATATAGAATTAGTTATAAGATAATATAACAAAGTGGTACTTCTATATGGATCAAATTAATTTTCAGGGTCACATTATCTCAGAGACAGGAGTATCAGAAACCTAGAGAAGGTGAGAGGTGTAGTTTCCTCAGAGTAGTCCAATAAAATATTTGAGATAAGATGTTTCTTGGTCACTATTATATATTATAGAAATTTTATATAAAAATTATCATGCCTAGAAACACTACTCATGGGATTCACTAAGAATAGTGTGAGGTTTGTATATTCAGACACATGAAAGTAAGCCTTTTTGGAGTTAAAATGGAGATTGGATTTAGTGTCAGTACTAATTATGATAGATCCAGGAGGGAGTTACACTATTTACTATGATTCATCATGCAATTATCTAGGATTAATTATTATGAAGGGGATATATTCGTATAATACATTTCTTGACATTCGAGGCCACACAAGAGGAATTAACCGATTCACGATCTCGAGTTAGGTATAGTTGTTCATGTAATGCAATTTTGGAGAAATTATGTACTAGGATAGAGGTTTATGGTATTAATTGAACACAAAATCCTCAATTACATATTTTCATAGCATGATATAAACCTGAGGCCGTGAAGGTGGGTTAAATACCTATAGTATATCGACTTCAAGCTTGACTACATTCCTAGTAAAGGAAATTATGTGGCTGGTGCACTGAGCAGGATAACTCAGATGCAGGTTGTTAAAGAAGATAGTAATGAGTGGCAACATATTTATCTGAGATGTACTTGGAGGTGTAGGATACTTAGGGGAGATATTTAATTTCATCATTAACTATTAGCTATACCTTTTTTGAAAAAGTGAAGATGGGGAAACTATCATATTCTGAGGGCCTAGTTCTAAGAGTGAGTGTGGAAGGTGAGGGAACTACTCCTAATTAAACCATAGGAAAGGATGAAATTCTGTGTATACATGGTCGCATATGGGTTTCATAGGACATACAAGAGGTGGTGATTTGATACATTCATGGTTCATCTTGAGAAGTTCCCCTAAAATTACCAAGATTTATCAGGATTTACACCACAAATACTAGTGTTCGGGTATGAAAAGAGATGTAGCTGGTTTTATCATGACGTGTTCAACCTATTAGTATATGAAGGTGGAATAGTAGTGACCAGCCAGAATTTTACAGCAGCTATACATTCCTGAGTGTAAATGGGATGATGTTGTGGTGGACTTCATGACAGGTTTATTGAGGTCACATTGAGGTTGTGATTCCTTTTGGGTTGTTTTTTACAAGATCACAAAGTATTATCATTTCCTACCTATTGAGGATACAATTTCTATATATGATATTAGTAGGTTGTATATCTGTGAGATAATGTGTCTTCACATGGTCCCTCATACTATAATTTTATATAAGGATGACATGTTTAATTCACAGTTCTACCAAGGGATGCCGATAGATTTGGGTACACAGGTTCTTATGAGAAAAACCTACAAACCTTGGACTAATTTTTAGTCATAGAACATGATATATGTTATTGAGGACATGCTATGGGAATGAGTCCAAGATTTTAGGGCCTCTTGGGAGAGACACATACTCCTGGTTGAATTCACCTACAAAAATATCTTTCAGGTTACTATACAGATGGTGCCTTATGAGGGTTTTTATGATAGGACATGCCGATCACCCCTATAATAGTTAGAGGCAGGAGATGAAGCTATGATTAGACCATGTTTCATGTAGGAGACTATGGTGAAAGTTCATTTGATTCATAAACAAATTTTTATTCCATAGTCTAGAGTGAAATCTTATGCTCCTCGGTGCCAATGACCTCTAGAGTTTGAGGTTAGGAATCAGGTCTTTTTATGTGTCTCACCGAGGCTAGGACATAGGATGACTAGGAGATAGGGTAACATTTCACCATGATATTTGAAGCCTTTCAATATTTTGAGATATTTGGGCCGATAACCTATCTATTGCAGTTACCACAAAGGTATCAATCCATGAACAAAGTCTTCCATATATCTAAGTTGTGCCACTATAATTTAGACCCATCTCAAGATTTTCACCCTAAGGAGGTTTACTGATATGTAGTTGTTTCCTTTTAAGAGTATCAGATTTGTATCATTGATAGGATCATGAAGGTTCTCCAAGGATGATTAGTCCATCTAGTTCTCGTGCTATGGATTCATGGTCATTTATAGGGTGAGGCCTCGGAGAGGGAGACCGATTTAAATGATTTGTGACCAGAGTTATTCATGAGAAATTATTAACCACCCTTTATAGTGTAATTTGGGGATGAATTGCTTTAAGGGAAAAGTTTCTAGGAACATTATTCTTTCTTGAGGTACATAATCTTTTACTTTCAATCAATTTTTCTTTTAAATGATTAATTATGGCCTATTTGAATGAACTTTTAGGTCATTGTGGTATTGGGGGGGGGGGGGTTGGGGCTTGGTCTGAGCTAAGAACCTGACTTTTAGGGAGAAATAAGCAGGCCTCATGGTTAGTTGAAACTCGATGGGGAAAGCCACATGGTTACTAATAATCATGTGATACCTGGGAAAATAGTAGGAGGAGCCCACACAGTTTGACAAACCATGTGGATGAAGTTTCATAATCATGCAGTAGACTTTTTAGTTTTTGATATAGGGATGAGACATGATTTTTCAGGGTTATGCAAACTGTGCACACTAACCGTGCGAGGTGCCCATCCTTACATCAGATGACGCATGGTTGGAAAACTATTTTTCCAAACATGTGTCCAACCAATATATCTTAGTTTTTTGTATGAAATTATGAAATTTACCTTAATTAATATAATAACTCAAATCCTATTTCCTATTTCTTCTTCTAACAGAGAACACCTATGAGTGATGTATCCTTTCAAGCCTAATCCTATCTTTTCCACCATTTCTACATCCAATATCATAATCACGAATAGTCATTCTCATCATATAAATGATGTTTGTAACTCGATTCATTTTGTTTTGTTATTATTTTAAATTCATAATGATGAAGTTATTTAGGTGTAATCTAATTTTCCCGATTTTCAGGGTTTTCTTTTGTTCTTCATTTTTCTCCAGACCACATTTGATTCACGAGTTGATACTGGATGAGCACTCTACTACGAGCCTATTTGTAGGTGGTCTCTTGATTTTCCATCCCTGAAGAGGTGCTTATATATATTCTGTTGTGCTACTTGCTCATTTTTCAAAGATACTGACCTAAAATGGAATTAAATTCTTGTTTAAAATGGATATGTATGGCCTATGAAATTTATGAGACCCATTTATAAAGAGTAAAGGCCATGAAACATGAATTAGAACCACCCCTTTGGTGTGCTGTATAATTTATTAGACCACCATGGGTGTAATATGACTTGAGTACCTTTTTAGTATGTTGTTTACCCTTTTCCATGGGATGTTAAGTAAAAAATGATTTTTTTAATTTTAATTGATTAAAGGAAGGAAGTAGAAGACCATTTTCCTAGGATTTATCCATGTATTATCTTGTTTAACTAGGAGTTAAATATTATAATGAAATGCCCATGTGAGAAAATTAAGAGGCTAAGGCTTCTAAGATTATCCCATGTCTTGATCTAACTTCTAAGCTGAGGTTTAAATGAAATGATCATGGTGATGACCTTGACACAATTAAATGCTATTGATTGAATGTTTTTAAAATGAATTGGGTGAAACATGTGTTCGTATACAAACACCATGGAAGGAATAATTTGTATACTAACTTTCTTATGCCTGAGTGAGACTTGGACTCCCTAGTGCACTGACAAGGATGAAATCATGGGGGTTGACTATCATATTCCCGATTGATACTTTTTATCCTTTTGGATTAACAAGGGTGGACTCAGAACTATATTGATTATACATGCCAAGGGGGAAACTTTGGATCCCTTATAGGAAGGACTAACTCAATGAGTGATGATGTTATAACACACCTAGAGCAATACCATGATTCTAATAAAGTATGAATATGATAGCATTGTAAGGTTCTGGGTTCATGCTACGCCTGGAGTGATACCTAGATTCTGAATAAGTAATTCCAAGGATAGTATCAGGTTTATAAATTGAATAATTAAGAAAATTATTTATACGACATGTCTTCCAAGAAAAAGAACAATCTTGGATTTGTTTAGTGTCTTTCTCCTTACTGATGGTATGGTTAGGCATTTATTGATCACATATCTTTAAGGGGGATGCTGGAATTCCGTCTAGATCTTGATACTTACTTATTTAATGATACTGATTAACTAAAATATCATGATTATAAATTGGTAAAATACCGATTGTTTATTTGAATACATCTGGCTAAGGACAAAGAAAGAATGAGAGGATGGGTGTCCATGGTAAATCGAAACATTATAGGATTTTTACTTCTAGTACATACTTTTTACAATATATTACTACATGCACACTGTTTTTATTATATATTCACTAACTGGGTGGAATTAGAGACCATTGGGAGATGGCCTACTCGAAATGTATCTAAAACCCTTTTTGGGATACTGTTGGGTACTTAAACATACTATTTGGATGAAGGTATGGATAAGAGAAAGTACCCTACTATAGGTTTCTGACAACTATTTAGGACCAGGGGAGTATAGGACCAACCTAAGGCTCATGATGTTAACTGGGATAGTTTTTTGAATTTTTGTTTTTTTACATGTATTTAATTATAGTATGGGTACATGTTTTGGATTATTATAGACATATTACATCTATATAATCATTTTTATATGATAATCCTTCTATTATTGTCTATTTATTTTTCCTTGGATATTGTTTATTGTCTGATTGATTTATTGATTTTGATAATTATTTGTTATTGAATATCCACCATGTTACACTCTGGTGATGAGGGAATATTCTCACCCTTCGACACACATTAGGCCCTCACTACTAGTCGACAACCTCCAACATTTGAGGATATGTGCTTGAGGCTATGGGGAAAACTGGTCTTAATGCACTGATTAGTGGAATTTGGGTCTGGGATATTACAATCATGTAATTCTCATTTGGTTCGAATAATTATTATGCGGTTTTCATAATTAAAATGTGATTCATGTAAATATTTCATAGAAACCATTATTTTCGTTGGATTTTACATCCATGAATTTGGAAAACATTGGGAAATGTCACTATAATTTTTACCTTCTTCAAAACCACTTCTGGAAAACTAATGGATGTTTTTCAATCAAAAGTTTTCAACATTCACAACAACCTAAAAACCCTTATATGACATTGAGAAAGATTGTTTTCCCAGAAATCATCCATTTTTGATTTTTTACAACACTTAAAACCTTTAATACCACATCAACTATCCTATTTAAAAACACTTGCGTACCCATTTATTCAACCACTATTTTCATCATGTGACTCTAGATAACAACCAAATATTTACTCAACACATAATCGAAACACAAATGACCAATGATTTTTGTGTGAAATAAGTGTAGTGTGAAAATTTCATCAATTAATATCTTCATTCTAAATAACACCCATTGAATATTTCTTAATACCAAATTTTATCAACAATAAATACTAATTATTTTATATTGTTACATAATGTGTAGTTTTTGATAAGATATTTGATTCAACGAAACCTAGTAAAATTATTTCATTATGAAATTATATCTTTAAGTAACCCTTTTTCGGATATTTATTTAATGAATGAGACACTTAAAAATTATTAAATTTGAAAATACCCAAACATCCTTACTCCCCCCGATTCAAAACAGATGATAATTCTCCTAGATTATCACCTTAATCTAACTTGAAATGGGTTTGAGTAATTTCATCTCACCCCATTTCACTTATTTCACCCCTCAGATAATGAATCTAATTGGAACTTTTTTGAGGTATGAAACTTGATAATAATAGTTATCATCACAAAGGGAGATAATGAACATACCTTGGGGATTGAGTATTTTACATCCACAATTTTTAGTTATGGGGGTTGAATGGTTTATCAGATCTATCTGATTCCTTTCAAACACATATTTGGGTAAGGCCTTTGTAATAATGTCTACGACCTGTTGTTTTCAGGCACAAACTACAAATTCACCAACCCATTTACCACATTATTCTTGATAAAATGATACTTTATTTCAATGTGCTTCATCCTCAGGGGATGGGATATATTTTTTCAAAGATTGATAGCACTTTAGTTATCAAAATTGATTATGATTAGAGACATCACTTATATTCCCACATATTCAATTTTTATTTCATCCAAAATAACATTGTACAAGATTGAGTCTCCATAATATATCTATCTTCTACAGTTCTTAGAGATATGGATTATGGAATCATATAAATCTAAAAATGCACTATCCACCAATATACAATGCACTACCTAATTTTTACTTTCTATAATTTACTAAACCATCCCAATCTATATCTCTATATCTAAATAACTCTTCCAAATATATTTCAATGAACAATAGACTAAAATCTAGCATGCCTTTTATATACCACAATATTACTATTATCACATGAAAGTGGATTTCTTTAGGATTAATTTAATATATTACTTTTATAATTACAATGTTATGTTATGTTGTTATTAAGTACAATAATATTAGAATGATCTACCTATATACTGTGACATTGATTGCTTTTCCATCATTATCTCATGACAATTTCATCTGCATAGAAACCGTGGTTATAATCTCTTTAGATTAATCAATTCTAAATCATCTTAGAACCTCATTGGAAAATTTATATTGAGAAATAAATGTGAAATTAGTTCCTTCTTCCACCTATAGAATAGAGGAAAACATCAGTTCACTAATCCTTGAAATTTTCGAATCACACTTCATGATCCTTCATACCATTTTCATAGTGATTCATCAGCTCCACTAAAGTTAATTTCATCCACATAGACTGGAATAATAATCCTTTGATAACTATCATTATTAACAAATATATTGTAATCAAATATACCATGACAAAAACCAAACTTATTCAAGTACTAGTCTCTTCATGAATATAATTCACTTTATTCCCTCTTTAACCTATATAAAGACTTCTACTGCTGAAAAAAATTATTTTCATATTAATGAAAAATAAAACCATCCAAAAATTTTATATACACCTATTTTTCGAAAACATCATTTAGAAATATTAACTTTACATCCATCTAAAAACCATTGAATTTTATTTTAACTACTATGGATAATAATAGTCATACTATTTACAACATTTCTAAAAGTGTAAATGTCACATAAAAATAAATCAATTTAATTTGGGAGTACCCCTTGTACACCAATTGTTATTTGTCTCAATGCACCATAATGTATTCATTCATCATGTTATGGAAGACCTATTTGATCCTAAGGATGTTTCTATCCATTGGGCTCAAAAAAAATTTCATTTCTAATTCTTCTCAATTTGGTAAAGATATCCATTCATTGCTTGTCCCAATTTTCATCATTTTTTTATTCTTCAAAACATTTTTTATCTACCTATTATAGAAAAGATATTTTTTATAGAAAATTCATTCACTTCATTTTCCTTAGTGTTTTATGGTAATCTATGATATAATGCCTATCAATTTTAGTTTGAATCATCATCTTCTATGTTGGTAGATGTATAAGTTCATTTTGATCATCATTAGTATCTTCTTCTGAATCATCATTTGTTTTTTATACCCCACTTAATTTCTTACATCCTCATCACTTTCATCAGGAAAATTATAACCATGTAATTGAATACTCTTACCATTCTCCATTAGAGTGACATCATTAATTCCAAAATCCTTTCATATCATATTGTTAAATCCTTTCAATAAATTTATTTTTCCTGAGCATCCAAGGAAGATCCATTAAACTCCATGGGATTAAAATAATTTGTGTTTATCCTTATTTAGAATGAAACACTTACTTCATAGGATTCTAAAATACATAAAAGTTGGATTATTTATTTACCAAAGTTCATAATAAGTCTTTTATTCTCTCAAACAAAATAAAGATCTATTATAAAGATAAACTAATGTCAGTAATACTTCCTTTCAAAACAAATTTTTTTATGTCCTTTTAAAACATCATATTTCTAGGCTTGTTGTTTTTATTTTGATATATTCACTCAACAGAACCATTTTTCTAAGGAGTTCTCACTACTGAAACTTGGTTTTTTATTTCGTGCTTATTGAGATAATCCTCCACTTTCTTGTTTGTAAACAACAATCCATTATTGGTTTATAATTTTATAATTTGTGATCCAAACATATTTCCAGTATCCCAATGATACTGTGTTATGAAAATGAACACCTAAAAGTTTTTAGTGATTACCACAATCCAAAGATTATTACTATAATAATCAATAAAAATAATATATTATCTCTTCCTATAAATATTTCCAGATGATATATTGTGAGACTCATAAATATTATCCAATTAAAGAACTCATATTGACCTTTCCTCTCACATTTCTTATCTTTCAAGTAATTTCACCTTTTTGATTAGTGTTGTAAGTGTGTATACAATCATGTGATAACAAAGGTAAATCTCATGCTCCGTCACTTCTCACCAGATCTTCCAAGGGTAGAAGACTCAAATAGACAATCAATTTATGCCACAACCTATTTTCGTATTATATAATTAAAATAAAATATATTCTTATCCACTAAAAAGTAGAATTTCGCCTTCTCATGATTCTCCTACATTAAATAATCATCTTATTTTCCTTTGAAAATATATATCTTCTCATTAAATCTTTTTGAAATCCCCAAGACACACAATTGAGTGAAATTTAAAATGTTCTATTGAATAACTTCTACTAACATGACATTTGAACATATCATATCTTTCCCTATAAAGATCACCTTTCTTGAGATAAAAATATTTAGGCCTTCATCATTGCCCAATATATATTTCATTCCTTGTCATACAAAATTCCTATGATGATCTCATTATCTACCATCATGTAATACATGCATCCACTATCAATGATCCATACACTAATGAAATTTGATGCTGTAAGGAAAATATCTAAAACCACTCCCTGGACAGATATTTTCATTTTAATCCTTGTTTCTAGCATTACACCTGGTGTTGATAGATATGATTGATCTTATTTAGAGTATGATGGGAATGTATTATCTTAAAAATCTACACATAGAATTTTCATTTTTTAGATGGCTAGATGATTCCTTGAACTTCTACATATAAGATCCTTGGGTATGCATTGGAACAATACTATTTATTATTAAAAAGAAATACCAATAGAAAAGTCTAAATCCTCTAAACTAGAAATAATGAAAATAAAAGAATCCCCTGAGATTATAACTATGTTGGGATTTCATTATTTCTATTTTACCCTTTGGTACCTCTTTGTTATGAAACAAACATTTTAATAATATCTAATATTTTCGCAAAAAATAACACCTGTTATGAGGTTTCACTAATGAAAAATCATATTTATTTACATTGGTTTTTTTTAATTTTAAAATTTATTTTTAAATGATGTTGATGCAGGTGTTGATAAAAATAATTATTTCAACATCATTTTTCTTGAAAATTGACATTGATATTTCAATTAAAATAGAATTTAAACTATTTTTCAATCTCAGGTTTTCAAAAATCTTACATTGAATATATATTTCCATATCATTTTCAATTTTTAAATGACTTGAAAAAAATAAATAAAAAACAAACCTCCATTTCCAAATTTGTTCTATAATAAAACCAATATGGAAAAATTTCCATAAAATGTTCCATGTATGTTTTTCTGAAAAATGACATGGAAAGTATCTTTCGACTTCATTTTTAACCAAAACTATTAACGAAAGTCATATATTTATGATTCCATATCAGTTTATAAAAAATATGACATGGAAATATTTAGTTAAAAAAATATTTTAAATTATATTCACAAAAAACCATCTAAAACCTTGTACAAACAAAATTAAAATACCAACAAAAAACAGAAAATGATTATCTAAATACTCATTTTTTAAACATTAACTAAAAGATACATACGTGATAATTTAAATTTTATCCAAATAGAAATTTTTTTTGCTAGAAAAATTTAAGATAGCTAATATATTTTTTCATATAAGACTCAACATCGATGAAATTCTAAAATATCAATGAATTTTATAATATTAGAAACTAGAATATTTTGATATAAAAGCAAAATTAATTAATATAACTAATATTTCCAAATTTATTCATATCCCCACTTGTTATTATATTAATGTAGAATCTTAAAACCTATTAACCACATTTCACCCTTCCTTTTTTAATATTACACCACAGTTATGAAACTTTATCTTGAAAAAAATAACCAACATATATATATATAAGAAAAAACAAAGATTACATAATATAAAATATATTTATCATTAATTTTACATATTTTATTTTATTTTGTTCCTATATCAACAAATCATCATCATTAAAGTTTCTCCATGCCTTTTATTTTCATATATCAAATATTAAAACATCTATTAATAAAAAGAATTAAAAATTAAGAACATATAATAAACAATGAAACTTACTTATTTAAAAATTTTCTGAAAGTTCTATGAACACTACTTAATAAAGAGAAATAAAAATATAATGTGCATTCACGTGGGAAGAATATTCCTAACATCCAATGATCACCACAATATAAAAATGTCACAATTAATGGAATTATAATGAATATTAGTTCATAATTATCTTACTCATCTTACCTCTAAAGTAATTAAAAAAACCCATCACCTAATATCCATATTTTCTTATCCAAAACATAAATATATAACTCTAGCATCATTATCTCGATATGTTATAGGCATTGAAATGTTTTCTTGAAAAATAATACCATAAACAGAAGTGGTCTTATTTTTGAATTCAATGCGTGTGTTCATAACTAATTAAATGATTAATATATTAATTCACATGAAGTAATCTTTATTTGAAGAATGAAAAGATGATACATAAATTTGATTATATAGAAAAAAACTACAACACAAGTAAACTGCACTCATAAAAAAATAAGGTCCATAATTTTTTTAATATTATCAATGGATAGTCTTTTCCACATATATATTCCTTTATCAGAAATGTATAAATATTATCCATGGAAGAAGAAATATGGGATAATACTTTTATACACTTAGAAATATCAAAAGTATATGAAGTTTTTGATTCATGAACCTTTTCTTTTGTTCTAATTATTTTTATGTTAGATACTCCTATATAAATTAAATATAATAAAATATTATAAATATTTTTCATTAAATAAAAAATAATATAAAAAACAACCCATACTATGTATGTCAGATGATACAGAAGTCTATACAACCTATGTAAATAATGACTCATACAATCTCAAACTATGGTAACCTCCACTATAGAAAATGGAAGTATTATATTTGGATTAGTAATATCATGTATCGATACTCCAACATGAGCCAAATTTATAGTCTAGTGAGGTACACAATGCCCAAAAATTATCTGTGACTCCATACAATACAATATGTACATGGTGATATCCAACATAAAACTCATAGTATATGGTCATTTCTGAAGGAGGAGGTGGGAGATCTGAGTAAGAAGGCAGTGCAGGCTGTAATTTTCTCATCATTTTTTCAAACATAGCTAGCACAAATGATTCAATTTGATCATAGATTGATTGTATTAGGTCATTTAAATCATATTGTAAGGAATCTATTTTTATGTCACTTGATTTCTTACTTTGATCGCCAAATTTTTTCCAAATATCGAAACCTTCCTCATATCCTCTTACATGGTCAGAGTTTTCTACATTTCATAAATAATTAGCTAGAATATCCATCCTACACTTAGGGATAAAGGTCACATGCATCACTTTCTCTAAAATGGTAAATTAAAATGGTGTATTTGTGTTATTAATTTAAAAATACAAAAATTCAAGGAAAATAAAATTTATTTTCTTATAATTCTGTCAGCTACTTCCATAGATTTATTAGTAAGATAATTTTTTATTTTTTTTCATCTTGATATTTTTAATATTTTATAACGAATTGGAGGAGATAGAGGAATGAACTAGGACTCTTCTGAATAACTACTATATTTATATCTTAATTAATCAAACTGTTATGAAATAATTTTCTCCTCTGGTAAATGATACCCTCCATATGATAAAGTTTAAGGGTATACATTATGTAATTGAATATCATGATAAGATCTCTTAGAGGCCGGTTACATAAAAATAAAATGACAGGTAATCAAGTAATTTAGAAGAAATTTTAAAATGTATAATAATTATAATAACATAAATTCTTCCTCATGTTGTTTGAATAAATATTTAGTCCATGTGTATGTATCTAAAAAAACATAATTGAGTCATGGTATCTGATTCTGTAACTTCCCTAAAATATATATTTTTTAATTTTGTTTATGAAATATCTCCATCAAACCATTTATAAAGATAAAAATATTTCATAGTTTATTTAATTTCATGAAATTATAATTTTATCTTTAATTTAATACATTAAATATTTGTTATATAAAATATATATTATTTGAAGAATGAGATAGAAAAATAAATTGATGAATTTTATTATTAAAAACTCCCACAACTACTCTTTCATTGCCTTGTCAACAAACATTCAATCATGATATAAAATGTTAATACTCTAACAAATATATATGGTTATATAAATCATAAACTAAGTTTAATTTGGGATTTTTGGGTTATTATTTTTATAAAAATTAATATGTATCCTTTACTATCCATAAGAAAGTGAAAGTTTCAATAAATATGGAATCACATGTCTATAAACTGTAGGAATAATTTTCTCTAAATAAGAAGAAGACTCCACCAATAGAGGTGCACCAGTAGTTCTTCATGATTTTTTAAATAATTTTTTATTATTTTCATTAATTTTTTTTATTTAACATTTTATAATATGAAAAATATACATATACCTCAATAAACGTTTCCCTTCCTCAACATCAGTCATTGAAATATATGAATGTGATGATATTCTTTATACCTTCATATTTTTATAAAATTTAATATATAAAATAAATGAATAAAAAAATATGTAAGTAAAAAAATAGTGCCACACATGTGTATGTTTAAAAAAAAATTGATTTTAGGATTCTTAATCAAAAAATATGCAACATAAACTATTAATTGTATACATTAATTCTAAAATGATAAATTTGGTCAACTTTTATAAATTTAAATATAACAGTTACAAAAATGTATTTTTATTCATAAATTTAAATAAAACATATTGATCCAAGTTAGGTTTTTCAATTAATTTTTTTTAACCATAACAGCTAATTATAACATTTAACAAAAAATCATATAAATAATCAATATATATATAATTATACATTTAAATTTAAAAAAAATATAGTTTTTACACATGTAAATTTTAAAAAATAAATAAATTCTAAATATTTACAAGAATAATTAAGAGAGTAATTTACCATTTTTTGATATTTCTTAATCATTATTGTTTCATACATCATGGACTATGTCTGCATTATAGTTATTATGATCATATGAAAATCAGATAATAGATAAAGAAAAGTGACATAAATCCAAAATATTGTCATCATCATCATCACCCAAATGAATTGTTTTACCTTGTAAAACAATATACCACTGATCATTCAATGGATCAATAAAATAAAATATTTACTTTTCAAGTTCTGCTATGATAAATGGTTACTCTTTAAAAATAAATACTTTCAAATAAATAAGGGTAAAACAATAATAATCATGTTTGAAACCACTATTACTATCAACCCAATTACACTTAAACAATGTTAATTAAAATTTTGAAAAGTAAATATCCTATATATCCTAAAGAACTCAAAACTACGATGTTGATACATAAATTGAGTTTTAATCTTTTTTAGTCGAAAAATGAAGTGCATTAGTGAGTAAAATTTCTCTACTATTTTGAATAACACTCTTGTCATCGTAATTTTTTGTGTAAAATGTGCATCCATTAATATCATAACCAGACCATGTGTTCACATTAAGAGATGGTCCCACCACCAATGATTTCAATATTTTTGATGTAGATAAATCTTTGTTGACTTTCTCTTTAAACCATGAAACAAATTTTTTTTATGCTCAACCATCAAACTATTTTCATTTATTTTTAGATATGATACCTTTAATCTACAAATATGTGATGATACATATGGTTGAACCACATTTTTCTTGTTTAAAATTTATAAATATATCTTAATTACTTCATCACATGGAATGAACTTTAACTTTCCTATACCTTCACTATCATCAGCAAAATTTCAAGATATAAGGGGAAGAACATTATCTACTACAACTAATAATTAGTTCATAACTCAATAATATCTTTTGATGAATATTTTTGAACAATATAATCCTATATTAAGTGATTATTTTTAACATATCCATTCAAAATTTTTATATATATTTTAAAAGAATAAATCTAACGTAAATAAATTGGCCCACATATTCTTATCTAAAACACCAAATGACTCACCATATAAACCATTATATCACAAAATGTTGATGGTTAATACATTTTTAGATGAAATTATTAGATCTCAACATCATACTCTAATAAATTTATCCAATTTGGAAAAACAACTTTACTAAAAATGGATTTCAAAAAATAGCATAACCTGGTGACAATATTTATGACAGGTGTTAGTAATATACTAAAAAACGTGACCAGTAGTAGTTATTGCATCAGTACACGAAAATAATGAGATCTTATACCTATTAATTTAAAATCCTTTTTAATGACACCAAATTCTTATCATTTGAAGAATACCCACTAGTAAATTTAATACCACAAACACAAAAAAAATCATTTTCTCACTTTTGATTAATGTGTGAGAGTCTAGTGATAAATATGTTATATTTCCTTTCATTTTGAGAGATAAATACAAATGTAATCCTATGGACATCAATTCAAATTTACTATGAAGTCCATATTTTTTTTCGTTTTATCTCTAAAAAATTTCCACTCAAACTATCTATTAGGTCCATAAGGCTAGATACCCTGAGGGGAGGGGGTGAATCAGGGTATGATAGATTAAAACAACTGCCGCTTTTGATCATGTTTTTCTGTTAGAAAAAACCCTATTCTCTTTACTTCCTATTGTAAATTATGAATAAACCTTAAATCATGAATATGACACAAAATTTTTTACGTGGTTCACCCTTACTGGGCAATGTCCAAGGAGCATACTCCGAGAGTGTGCTGATGTACCAATTCCTCTATAAGGGCATTACTGTTTACAAGTTCGAAGAAGAATCACTGTCCCTCTAGGTTTACAACCACTCACAATTTGAGAACACACTACTCTCTCAATTGAAGTTATCTCACTGCTTCTTCAGAAGATCTACTCATAGTTTATAGACCTGTTGGTCTCTTCATTATCTCAATTGAACTCTGTATCTTTACCTATTGATAGATTCTCTATTGAATGACACAACCCGTACTTTGGGACTGTTCTGTGACTACCCCAAGTCCGCCCTCCATAGGCCAGGGGCTAGAGACTAGCACCAAAGGCATAAATCCAAATATTGGGAATGCGTCGCCTTTTATAAAAGTAAACTAACACAACAGAGTATGCAACAGAAGAAAGCACGAAGTAAAACTGAGTACAAAAGTATGTGCTGAAAGGTAAAGGGACAGTATACAAACCCAACTGTAAAGTACATTACAACTGAAAAGCTAGTACAACTGTATTAATGTAAATAAGCAACCACTGAGTCATCCTCCAGGAATCCCACCTGAAGGGTGGGTATATATGGTCTCCTCAGCACCTCGGGACCGACCGTCTACTCCGTGTATGTCTCGCCATGTGGTCCACCTCTGGGTACCATCCAGCTCCACAAGCCTCCACCTCGATCAGTTCTGTCTGTCATCTGTATCCAACATAACGCTGTGCGGGCATAGCTCATGCAGGGGTGAGTATATGATACTTAGTAGGGACCCTGAGACCCCCAAAGGTCTCCCAGAATCCACGAAGGATAAACCACAGAAGAAAGAAACAATCACAAAGTATCAACCAAATCTACTAAAGTATATTCCCATATATATACCTAAGTTATCAAACACAGATCGACAACAACTCTTTATCCCAAGAACAACCCAGTCCACACAGGAAAGAAAGTCAATCACATCGATGATAATGATTGAAAGTCAAGACTCAGCTCACACAGGTATAAATCTTTCGTATAGCGATAGAGATTCTCAAATGTAGTTACTGATTCATCTTATTTGTCAAACCCATGTAGGGTAATAGACCAGCTAAGCAGTCAGACCCATGTAGGATACTAGACCAGCTACTCTGTTGGACCCACGCAGGATACTAGAACAGAAGTCAACTGTCAGACCCACTTAGTAAACAAGTACAATAGTCATCACTGTCGAACCCACAGAGTATTCCAATACAATTGTCATCGTTTTCGAACCCACAGAGGATTCCAGTATAGTAGTCATCATTGTCAAACCCACAAAGTATTCTAGTATGGTAGTCATCGTAGTCGCATCCAACTCTAGCGTTCTTACACTCAGCACGCTCGATTCCGGGAGGGTCCGCTCATTGAGCCAAGGGATCAATACATTAACTACCACAAAGTCTAAAGTTGATGTATTCCGAAGGTCCGCCATGTCATAGAGGGATAATCCAAAACAAAACGTATCCAAGATACTGTGTACAAGATGACCAAGCCTTTTACAAAAAAGTACACAACGCATTGGTATACAGTACACACCGTGTTGTCAGACCTCAGGTACTACCCATGTGCAACGACTCGTGTCGAAGTGCTGGTCCTGTAGAAAAGTAAGTACATGGCATGTGGTATGGTTACACGCCGTGTACAAACATCTGGGGTCGACTCCATGTACGCTGGCCATGTGCCCGTACATGGCCTCAACCCGTGTTCTCCAACCCATGTAATTGGTACATAGGTCAGCCCGTACCATTGGCCATGTCTGGATGTGTGGTAGAGTACATGCCCGTGTACTCCACACCATGTCCATGTATCCTCAGGATACACGCCGAGTCTCGTGAATCTATTTCTTCCATTCTACGTAGAGAGTACACGTCGTGCCTCTTGGCCATGTATTTCTGTCCATGTTCGTGTATTTCCAAAAATACATGCCGAGTCTCGTGTAGCAACTACCTCCTTGATGTTTGGAGAGTACACGACGTGTGACAAAGGTCACACGCCCTATGTTAGCCATCTGGCATCCGAAACCCTAGCCGTAGAATTCCAAAACTACATGGCGTGTTCTCTAGGATTACACGCCGTGTAGTCTGGAATTTTCTAGAAATGACGCCTTTGGACAGTGCGTCTCACATGATGCCCATTATTTATTCTGATGGTTCGTTCATCATGAAACTTTAGAATCTAGGTTTCCTTAATGTACTGAAGTCAATTTTGGTGATTTCAGGCTTCTGATCGGCTCTGAAAAGACGTTTTGAATTCCCGCTCGAAGAATGGTCGAGGAACGGTCCATCCCATTCCAGTCCGAATCATCGCCCGCTAACGTCGTCACACCTCCTCTAGGTTTCCATGATGTTGAGTCTTCAATTTTGGGTTCGTTGTGTCGCATAACAAACCCGTAACGATCCGTTGTTCATCACCCATGAAGAACACGAAGAACCACCAACAATCACATTAATGGCGAAGTATCCAGACAATGTTAGTTTGGGCCAGTCTCTCCGTATTAGTTCGATAGCAGGCGGTTAAGTATAAACAAAACAAGAAGGAAAGAAGATTCAATGTTGATCCAATAAAAACACACCCCTACCTCCTAATTGACATCGCACGTCGTCGAGCCATGGAAGACGAGCGTCGCGGTAGTCAGGAATCACGGAAAAACGGTGTCATAGGCGACACTTCTCACGAGCGGTATCTTCTCCCCTAATGTGGTAGAAGAAGTAGATAAGAGAAGTCGTGGAGAATTCTCCATTGAGAGATTACGGAATTATTCGGGGAAGAATGAAGCTTATCTAATTCTACAAAGGTTCCCCACCAAAATATTTACTAAAGAAAACATTCTAATAGACTAATCCAATTTAAAAGAAATGCCATGAAAATAAATTTAATTCAAATGAATTATTTACACCTCAAATTAATTAATGAAGTAATTAAATAATTGAGTTGGAATACTTAATGAGAGGGAGGTGGAGAGTTTAAAATTCAAAAAAAGAGGAGTTTTCAATTAAATTAAGGGGAGTTAATGGGGGTTTAATGGGAGTTGAAAGGTTAGGGGCTCATGTGGGCCCCACCTCACATTATCCTGTCATGGGAGGTTATGTGGGTGTGAGCCCCACCTCTATCTTCCCCTTGTAGGAAATAACCACAAAAGATAAATAAAATTGTGTACAAAAATTTTATTTACTTCTTTTATAAATCTCCAAAACTTAACTTCTCCACCCGAGAAAACAAAAATGTGGTAAAGGTCTCCTTAAGATAATACTGGCGCTGCGAGTTCATCGGTACCCTCATATTTCAATTCCGAGCATTGGTTTAAAATATAGAAAAACCCACACGTACGTTTACTGAACGTACCAAAACAAAACTTCAGGAATTTATTCCAGGCACTCTGGGCCTCAGAATCAGGCACCGTCAGAAACCACAGACTCATAAGATTTTAATGTATTTAAGAAAAAATTTTCCTTGAAATTTACAGGACTTTACATTACTCCCAACTCAGGGATTTACATTCTCGTAAAGCTACAACACACACTAGGGAAACAAATGGGGGTACTGAGCTCGCATCTAAGCCTCCCGCTCCCAAGTGCTCTCCTGGAGGTTCCCGTGCTGCCAGCAAATGCACACCAGAGGAATCACCCCTCCATGTAGGACCCACTCCTAGATATCCTCGATCTCCACCAGGACATCCGTGAATGTCTCCCCATCATCGATATCTATCTCCCTATGGTCGATGGTGTGGGATGGGTCGTGCACGTATCTCCTCAGCTGAGATACGTGGAAGACGTCATGCACCTGGTGCAACTGAGGTAGAAGGTCCAGGCGGTAAACCACCTCACCTACACTGCTGAGGAACTGGAAAGGTCCAATGAATCACAGAGATAACATGCCACCCTAGCCAAATCTCCGTAGACCTCGTCGAGGTGAGACCTGTAAGAAAATGTGGTTTCCATCATCGAACTCTAGTGGTCTCCATCTCCTATCAGTATATGACTTATGTTTGTTTTGTGTAGCCTTCATCCACTCTTGGATGATCTGCACCATATCCTTCATAGCCTGAACCATCTCTGGTCCAACATGTGCTAACTCCCCAGGGTCATTCTAGCATAGAGGTGATCTGCAAGGTCGGTCATACAGTGCCTTGTATAGTTTCATCCCAATGGTGGAGTGGTAGCTGTTGTTGTACGCAAACTCCACCAAGGGTAAATGATCCTCCCAGCTACAACCAAAGTCAAGGGAACATGCACAGAGCACATCCTCAAGAGTTTGAATGGTCTTCTCAGTCTAACCATTCGTCTGAGGATGGAAGGCGGTGCTCACACGTAGTTGTGTCCCAAATTCCTCCTGTAACCCCTTCCAAAGTCGGGAAGTGAAACGAGCATCTCAATCGGAGACGACAGTCGATGTCACACCAAGAAGCCATACGATCTCTTCAATGTAGAGGCATCCCAAGCTCTCTACTTAGCCCTTCCCTTTGATTGGTAGGAAGTGGGATGAATTGGTTAGTCGGTCGACGATCACCCAGATAGAGTTGTGTCCTCTGGATGTACATGAAAGCCCCATCACTAAATCAATGGATATCCCATCCCACATCCACTTAGGGACCTCTAAGGATTTTACCAAGCCTGCTGGTACCTAGTGCTCCGCCTTCACCTACTGACAGGTGAGGCATTGTGAAACAAACTTTGCTACAACCTTCTTCATACCCGGCCACTAGTGTTGTCATTTGAGGTCCTGGTACATCTTTACCACTACTGGATGTACTGCTAGAGGGAAAGTGTGAAACTCACTCATCACTTCCTCCTATAATACAACTGGTATCGTGGTACATCCCCTGAAGAGGATGACATGCTCCCATCCTTCAGAAAACCCATCAAGTGCCTGCCGTGAGGATATATGAGCATGAAACATCTCAAAGTCAATGTCTCCATGCTGTACCTCCCTGACCCACTGAAGTAGTGGAGGAGTGACTCTGAGAGACTTTATAAAGGCTTCTCCATCTCTATCCACAAAGGATATATGTAACGTGGTCAGCTGCTCCGTCGCCTCTCCTAACAGCTGAATGCCCGATCTCCTGCTGAGAGCATCAGCTACAACGTTCCCCTTCCCAAGAGTATATACTATCTCAAACTCATAGTCCTGGAGGAACTCGATCCATCGCCACTTCCTCAGGTTCAGGTCCTTCTGTAGGAAGATATACCTGAGACTCTAGTGGTTAGAATAGACCGTAAAGCGCTCACCCATCAGATAGTGCCACCACATCTTCAAGTTGAAAACCACTACTGCTAACTCCAGGTCATGTGTAGCGTAGTTCTGCTCGTGCTCTCTCAACTGCCATGAACCGTATGCTATAACCGCTCACTCCTACATCAGGACACATCCGAGTCCGGTCCCCGATGCGTCGTAGTAAACTACGAACGCAATGCCCTCCTCTGGTAGCCTCAAGATGGGCGCACTGGTCAATCTCTGCCATAGCTCCTGAAAGATCTGCTGGCATATATCTGACCACATAAAGGGTTTCCCCTTCTTCATCAAGGCTGAATGTGGTGCTGCTACTCTGGAGAAGTTTGGCACAAATCTTCGATAGTACCCAGCCTGACCCAGGAAACTCCACACCTCCATCACGCTTCTGGGTGGCTCCCAATCAAGTAATGATTCGATCTTCGCTAGATCCACTGCAACTCCAGGCTCCGAGATGATGTGTCTCAAGAAATGAACCTCTCTAATCCAAAATTGGCCCTTTGAGAGCTTACCATAATGCTGGTTCTCTTGGAGTGTATCCAGTAAAACCCGCAAGTGGTAGGCGTGCTCCTCCTCAGTAGTCGAGTAAATTGGTATGTCGTCGATGAAAACTATGACAAATCAATTGAGGTAAGGCTGGAAGATCCTGTTCATGATACTCATGAACACTGATAGAGCATTGGTTATGCCTAAGGGTATAACCAAGAACTCGTGGTGGCCATACTGCCACCTGATGGCCGTCTTCTGCACATCCTTGTCTCGAACTCTAAGCTGGTGATAGCCTAACCTGAGGTCTATATTTGAGAACCATCATGCTCCCTTGAACTAATCAAAGAGGTCATCAATCCTCAAGAGTGGGTAATTGTTCTTCACAGTCACCTGATTCAGGTGACGGTAGTCAAAACACAGTCACAAGCTCCCATCCGCCTTCTTAGCGAACGAAATTGGAGAATCATTGGGTGAAACAATGGGTCGGATAAATCCTTCCCCTGCAAGTCCTCCAGCTGTACCCGCAGCTCACAAAGTTCAGCGGGAGCCATACAATATGATGGAGTAGATATTAGTGTTGTCTTGGGGTACATGTATATGTATAAGTATTCCTCTCTACGAGGAGGTAGTCCTGGACCGTCATCAGGAAAAATGTCCGCATACTGATGCACCACATCAGGAAAACTCTGACTCCGCACATCAACCTCTCTAAGGATGAGACTAGCCAACTGATGTGTGATCGGCTGCCCTCTCCTCTGCGTAAGTCCATCCTATACTGCAAAGGCTCCCTTCACGCCAGTGAAGGTGAACCTGGTCCCATCCGTGCGGACACACTGCACTTTGCACCTAATATTGTTGATCTGAGCAAGGAATGTAGATAATGAGTCCTTACCCAAGATGACGTCATAAGGCCTCAACTCCAATACAATAAGATCCTAGTTGAAGCTCTCACCTCCTAGAGTAATCTCACACTTCCGGCACAAGTGTGTAATAATCAAGTCTGCTCTCGTAGGAGTCTCTAGCCCTAAGGATTGAGCCAACGGCTCTGTCAGAATCTCCGAGCTCCGAACAAGGGAAACAACAATAAAATAATGACTTGCATATATGTCTATAAATACTGTAACAAGTGTGGAGTAGACACAAATAGTACCTCAAATCATCTTAGGTGCGCCGTGGTCATAGGCCTCGACCGCCTGGAGCTGAGCCTATCTCTGTCCGCCAGCTCCCTGTGGTCAGGGTGGACCTCCTGGTGGTGGTGGAGGTAGAGCCTCAAAACGTCACCCACCACCTACTGCTCGGCCAGATCCTCTGCCTTATCCACCTGATCCTAGCAGACCACCACGATCGAACCTCTACCTAGGCCTGGGAGGTCCCTCTACCATTTTCTGCTCATCTGCATGGTGGGTCGGGTAGTCTCGAGCCATGTGACCCTGCCCACCGCATGCATAGCACTGCCTGCTCCTTGTATAGATGGCTCAGTTTCATGTGCCCCGCACAACCAAACCCATATGCTGAGGTCACCCACCTGATGGCCTGGTCCACTTGGACCTCTGTGTCAACTGTCTACTATCGGCTGCAGAAGACTCCAGTACATGTCACCTTGCGGTGGGTCTCACTTTTGGTGTCAGCTCAGCGAGAAACATCTGCACAAGAAGGGCTCACTCCAGCACTCTCTCCTATGTGAGAATGCTGAGGGAAATCATCAAATCCCTAATCTCATGTCTGAGTCCCTTATTAAAGGTCTAGACACTTTATAATGGGTCTTGCACCATATCTATGGAGTAACACGAGAGGTCGGTAAACCTCACTGAGTACTAAGCTACTGTTATGCTGCCCTACCATAGATGAAGTAACTACTGAATCCGCACTGCACGAAGGGTGGCTAGAACAAACTTTGAGCTGAAGAGACTCTCGAATTCATTTCAGAGTAAAGATTCCTTGTCATGTACCTGGAGAATCAAGCTCCACCATATACCTGCTACATCGTGCAGGAGACTCGCGACAAGGATCACCATAAGGTCAATTAGTGCCCCTACCAATATGAAAACTATGACGACATCCTCTAGCCAGTCGTCAGCTGCCTGTGGGTTCGTCACTCCATGGAACCTGGGCGACCTCTTTTGCTGAAACTCATGCAACACACTCAGGCGGCGTTCAATCTATACTATTGGAGATAGTGGTATCGATAGCCCAGCGGGTAGTGGTACTGCTGGTGCCTCTGCTGTGATGGGGCCCTGCACTACGACCTCATCGCTCGGTGGGATTCCATCTCGTACGCGACTCAGAACCCTAGCTAGATGCCTTTATGGGGCCATCCTGCAAGAAACAGGTGCGCCACGATCAAAACAGTATACCTGGTGAGCTGACATAAGGTAATCACAAAGAAAACTTTTCAATTGAAACACACATGCAATCAGTGTTTTCATGCACCGAGTCGGAAATCAGAAGTCAGGATCCTGGTGTATGGATACATCGGCCGCCAGACAAACACTAGAATCCCTGGACTGAAAACCACACTCAATAATCTTAATACTATTACTTCACAGAAAAGAAAGATCAGAGTCCTAATTTCTACGGTAGAACTGACTCCTCTGATACCAATTTGTCATGACCCATCCTCGGGGACCGTGTCATGTCTTCCCCAAGCCTGCCTTACATAGGCCAGGGGCTGGTGACTAGCACTAAAGGTGTAAATCCCTTTACTGGGATGGAATTTCCATTATAAAAGTAAACTAACACAACAGAGTATGCAACAGAACAAAGCACTAAGTAAAACTGAGTAAAAAAGAATGCACTGAAAATTAAATGGGTCTGTATACAACCCCAACTGTAAAGTACAATACAATTGAAAAGCTAGTACAACTACAGTAAATTAAAGCAGCAACCATTGAGTCGTCCTCCAGGAATCCCACCTGTAGGGTGGGTACAGATGGTCTCCTCAGCACCTCGGGACCGGCCATCCGCTCTGTGTACGTCTCGCCAAGTGGTCCACCTCAGGGTACTGTACAGCCCCACAAGACTCCACCTCGATTAGTGATGTCCGTCGTCTCCATCCAACACAACGTAGTGTGGGCATAGCCCGTGCAGGGGTGAGTATACGATACTCAGTAGGAACCCCGAGACCCCCGATGGTCTCCCAGAATCCACAAAGGATAAACCACAGAAGAAAGATACAATCATGAAGTATCAACCAACTCTACTTAGGTATATGCCTATACATATACCTAAGTTATCAAACATAGTTTGGCTCGAACTCTCGAGCCCAAGCACAACCCAGTCCACACAGGAAAGCAAGTCAATCACATCGATGATAATGATTGAAAGTCAAGACTCAGCTCACATAGGTATACATCTTTCGTATAGCGATAGAGATGATCAGATGTAGTCACTGAATCATCTAAGCTGTCAGACCCACGTAGGATACTAGACCAGCTAAGATGTCGGAACCACATAGGATACTAGACCACCTACTCTATCGGACCCATGTAGGATACTAGAACAGAAGTCAACTGTCAGACCCACTTAGGATACAAGTACAACAGTCATCACTGTCGAAACCACAGAGGATTCCAGTACAGTTGTCGTCATCATTGAACCCACAGAGGATTCCGGTATGGTAGTTGTCATTGTCGAACCCGTATGAAGGTTCCAGTACAGTAGTCATTGTAGTCGCAGCCAGTTCTAGGGTTCCTGCACACATCACACTCAATTCCAAGAGGGTCCACTCATCGAGCCAAGGGATCAATACATAAACTACCAAAAAGTCTCAAGTTGATGTATTCCAAAGGTTTTCCATGTCATAGGGGGATAATCCACACAAAAAGTATCCAAGATACTATGTACAAGATGACCAAGCCTTTTACCAAAAAGTACACGACATGTTGGTTTATGGTACACATCGTGTAGTCAGACCTCGGGTACTGCCCATGTGCAACGACCCATGTTGAATGGATGGTCGTGTAGAAAAGTAAGTACACAATGTATGGTATGGTTATACGCCATGTCCAAACATCTGGGGTCGGCTTCATGTACGCTGGCCATGTGCTCGTACATGGCCTCAACCCATGTTCTCCAAACCGTGAAATTGGTACACGAGTTAGCCTGTACCACTAGCCATGTCTGGATGTGTGGTAGAGTACATGCCTGTGTACTCCACACCATGTCCGTGTATCCCTAGGATACACGCCGAGTCTCGCGAAGCTGTTTCTTCCATTCTGTGTAGAGAGTACACGTCATGCCTCTGGGCCATCTATTTCTGTTCGTGTACGTGAATTTCCAAAAATACATGCCGAGTCTCACGTAGCCGCCACCTCCTTGATGTGTGGTGAGTACACGCCATGTGACAGAGGTCACATGCTGTGTGTTAGCTGTCAGACGTCTGAAACCCTAGCCGCAGAATGCCTGAACTACACGACGTGTTCTCCAGGTGTACAGGCCATGTAGTCTGGAATTTTTCAGAAACGACGCCTCTGGCTAGTGCTCCTTCCTTGATGCTCGTTATTCATTCTGACAGTTCGTTCATCATGAAACATCATACTCTAGGTTGCCCTGATGTCCCAAAGTAGATTCCGGTGTTTTCGGGCATCCGATCGGCTCCGAAAACACGTTTTTAATTTCCGCTCGAAGAACGGTCGAGGAACGGTCCATCCTATTACAGTCCGAACCGTCGCCCGCTAACGTTGTCGCACCTCTGCTAGGTCTCCGTGATGTTGAGTCTTCAATTTTGGGTTCGTTGTATCGCATAAAGAACCCGTAACAATCAATTGGTCATCACCCATGAAGAACACGAAGAACCACCAACAATCACAATAATGGCAGAGGATTCAGACCGTATTAGTTTGGCCCGGTCTCTCCGTATTAGTTCAGTAGAAGGCGATTAAGGAGAAACAAAACAAGAAGGAATGGAGATTAAACATTGATCCAATCAAAACATACCCCTAGATCATAATTGATGTCTCACGTCATCGATCCATGGAAGACGAGAATTGCGGAAGAACGGTGTCGTAGGCGACGCTTCTTATGAGCGGTGTCTTCTCCCTTGACGCGGAGGAAGAAGAAGATAGGAGAAGTCATGGGGCCTTCTTCACCGAGAGAGTATGGAGCTCTTCATGGAAGAACAAAGCTTCTCTAATTTTCCAAAGGTTACCCACCAAAATATTTGCTAAAGAAAATATTATAATAGACTTCTCCAATTTAAAAGAAATTCCAAGAAAATCAAGTTAAATCAATTAATTGTTTACACCTCAAATTAATTAATGAAGTCATTAAATAATTGAGTTGACATATTTAATGAGAGGGAGGTGGAGAGTTTAAAATTCAAAAAGAGAGGAGTTGTCAATTAAATGAAGGGGATTTAATGGGGGTTTAATGGGAGTTGAAAGGTTAGGGGCTCGTGTGGGCCCCACCTCACTTTATCCTCTCATGGGAGGTTATGTGGGTGTGGTCCCCACCTCTAACTTCCCCTTGTAGGAAATAACCACCAAAGATAAATAAAATTATGTACCACAATTTTATTTACATTTTCTATCAATCTCCAAAAATTAACTTCTCCACCTGAGCAAACGCAACTGCAGTAAATGTCCCCTTAAGCGAATACTGGCGCTACGAGTTCATCAGTACCCTTATATTTCAATTATGAGCACCGGTTCAAAATATAGAAAAACCCACATGTATGTTTACTGAACGTACCTGAACAAAACTTCAGGAATTGATTCTGGGTTCTCCGGGCCTCCGAATCAGGCACCGTCAAAAACCACAGACTCGTAAGATTCAAAAGTATTGACGAAAAAATTTTCCTTGAAATTTCCAGGTCATTACATTGAAGTTCAACTTTCACCCACAAAAGAATCTCACTTTTCACCAGTTGTATCAGGAAATCCAAATTTTTACACGCAACCTTCACTATACCTTACATGAAATTCCCTATTTTTGTGCGAAATTCACTTTTCATGCAACAATCTCTTTTACACACAACCACATCAATTACACACAACAACCTACATTTATGCCCAGCCTTTGCTTTACGCACAACAACCTTCTTTACGCGCAACCTTAACTTTTTGGGTAACCAATAGTTTTACGCGCAACCATAGCTTTTCGTGCAACACCAAAATTTATGTGAAAACTTGATGTTTACACGTAACTCCCTTGAGAACAACAATTTTTCACACCACTGCTTGGATATTCTCTATGTCTGGAGCTCTTATGAAAGATGGGTTCACTTCATATTTATAGGCAAAATCGACCCTGTGTGAAAAACCCTTCTTCCATGCATAATCATCTTCGAGTGCAAAAAACAAATCTTCTGCGCAACATCACATTTCGTGCAATGCTCCATTTTTTTCACTCCTCATGCCTTTTCAAATTTTTGATATTCTGATCTCGTAACACCTCTTGCGTGAAAAACATCATTACTCAATTTCACGCACCATGCCAATATTTCATGAACCACTTTATTTTTCATACACCCCTATAATTTTTCATACACTTCCCTTTTCTAAAAACACATCTCTCCATTTTCCAATTTTTAGGCCCCAAAATTTGGCAAAAACTAGGAAACAGAACCCCCTTATATCTGTTCTTTTTATACCACCTCTAGATCATCCATTACTTTGTTGAGGTTCTTAAATAAATCATAGATTGTTGACAACATCCCTTGAACTCAACAACTCACCATGTAAACTCCCTTTTTTAACAAAAAATATGTAATGGTATGCTTTGTCAACAAACACAACATGGAGGCCCGTTTTGTCAACAAACACAATAACCTCAAAAAGTTTTCAAATATACCTCGATGTATTTTCTCCCAAAACTATCACATATGTTTTTTTCAACATTCATGATGTAAATATTATGTAATTTCTCTAAAAATATCTAATAAGTTAGTTCAAATAATATATAATATTTCTTCCAGATATTTATTAATGATCGGAACATACTTTCATTACAAATATGAATTAAATATTTTTCAACTTATCATAAAATTCATTATCTAAAAATGGTTTTGGGTGGGTATTATATTCCTATAAAATATTAAATGTGATTTTCAATCTATGACATAATGATCAATTTAAAAAAAATTTATTTTTCATTTACATTGTATTACTTATATTCTACAATTGATAATATAAAGCCTCTTCATCTCAAATTAGGAATGCTTTATGTCCCTTAACACTATATCCAGATAAGTTTCCATAAGAAGTTATGTAATTTGTAGTGAACATTATTATATCATGTAAAATAAAATTATATATCCTGTATGTCTCAAAAATTATAACACCAGACTCCCATAGAAGTATTAAATCATCAATCAGTGGGGAAGGATACACATAAATATAATTCCATGGCTATTGTATTCCAGAAATCATGAAGATCATCAAAACATATGTATTCTTCATAAGGATCTATGGTTAAATGTTGTGAACTATAAAAAAATAGGCCATGAAATTTGTTTGCTACTGAGGTTCTGATATGGATTTGTTCCATCTGTTCATAGTTCCTTTTTTTTGATTTCTAGTTTCACCTCAATAATCAAGAACTTTTTTATATATTATCTTCAAGTATGGTGAATTAGTAGGGTGACTTAGGTTTATATTGTAGATGTGCTCATCTGTATTCCATCTTAACCTTTTTACAACATTTGAATATGCAAATAGAGGACTCAAACAAGGTATTCTTTTAAGGTACCTAATTTTTTTAGTATGAGGATTGATGTTGGTACTTGAGAATGAATCAAAGATAAATTTTTCACCCATCTTATATCATGATGTACCATATTTATGAAAATTTGATAAATATTCATATTACTTCCTATACAACACAAAATAATTCGGGTGAGTAAGTATCTGTATACTTCTCAATCCCATTGGGTACAATATTTTCATTGTAACATAATTATAATCTAGAAGAACTTTTCCTTCTAGAAGTATATCTTTTAAAAGTTTAATAAATTTAAAAACTTTTATCACTCTACGCATTTTGTTCCTTAAATTAAACTAATCATTGAATAGCTGATAACACTATAAATTTAGTGAAAACTGATAACAAGGGTTTCTCAGAATCTCTATAAAATCATTCAAAAATTGATATGTTTTCAATGGATTCACCACCTATATCATGAAATAATTCTTCAACACGATCCTATTTATAATTCTGAGTATTTTCATCCACATTTGATGTTGAATTTTCCGTTATTTTACCATGCCAAATCCAATGTGTATAATTATGGATAAAAATGTGATGATAATTAATTTATATAGAATTTGACATTATTACATTGAATATTTTAATGAATAGATAGAAAATAAAATCTTTGTTTTGATTATTTAATTTGGAATATTCTAAGAAATCATCAACTCCTTTTTCATATTCTATAGTAGTTCACTAGTGTTGAAAAGGGTTTTTTACATCTGTTTTCTAGTTTTTTAAAATTTTTATCTCCATAAATGGTTGTAGGCGATGTAGAGAATAATTTTTCTACATTGGTTAATAAAAATTACATAATAAATAAATTTTAATTTCATTTTTTAGAAAATTGATGTCGAAAATACCACAAATCCATATTATTATCTTGGGTTTCCACATTGGTTATCAAATAGACGATGTGAAAGATATATATTTTTTAAAATTTAATATTTAAATTGGAACCCAATATTACAACAACATAACTAGAAAAAAACAAGAGAATCAAAAAATCTAAAAAAATAGTAATATATTTGAAACATTTTAACCTTACAATTTGAAATTTAAACTTTACAATATATTACAAATAAAAAACCCTATAAAATTCATGAAAGATTCTTTTCATTATCTTGGAAAGAATTTCAACCCTTATTCATTATAAGGTAATGGGTCATCAAAATGATAGAAACTAAAAAAATAATTTAACATGTATTATCTTTATAATTATAAGATAAATTCAATGAATGTTTATAATAAAAGATAACCTTGTGTAATTCTATAACTGTTATGGTTGAAACTATTTTAATCATAAATATTAACACATAATATCCCCATTCATTTATTCATTATTGATGATGGAAATTCCATTTCAAAATAATTTCTCGATTAAAAATAACATTTTAAAAAATTTCATCAAAATGTAGTAATTATAAATGAAAAGTAACATTTTGTTTTATATAATAGATAATTTTTCTCCTCTTTAATGTTGTATCTATAAATTATTCCCACGCCCAATTTGAATATTAAATTTATGAAATAAAATTAAAATTCATTATAATATACATGCATTAAAATAATAAAAATTAATTATTTAATAATTAGCTATTTTTTTCGCACTTCCCCATGTATATAAAATAACATGAACAATATCTTCTTTCTTAACCAACTAACACATAACATCCAATGGAAACTAACATATAAAACTATATAATTTTATTGGGTTTTAAATTAAGTTAAATAATACATTATGAAATATAGGTTTTATATCCTTAAAGATACAGAAACATGCAATTCTGAATTGAATTATCTTGAAATCTTTCAGCAATATATGATGTTCTTTCTTTATTTTTCATTATCATTGCTATTGATAAAATATACCATGGGTCTAAAAATCCATATACTAAAATAAAATCATACTGAATAAAAAGTGTATTAATATACAAAATACAAAACAAACATATATATTATGTTTCAATAAATTAAAATAATTAGAAGATATATGACAATCAAATTACATGGAGAAGACATGAATCAGATTTATTCCAAAAAAATATCTGTTACAACATCCATGATATCTTTCTTTAAAATCAGAATATTGGAACGAATTCTTTTTTTCATCCATAGAATGATAATAAAATTACAACAAAAAATATAAATATATTGATAATATATCAAGTTAAGAAGAATTAGTATCTAATGTTATAAAGGTATGTTCTTTTTGTTGACTATGAAGTATGTATTTACCTTCAAATTATTCCTATAAAAAATAGATAAATATATAAATTTTAAAATTTTAAATTAAATTTAACACTGGTATGAAATAAGGGATATAATATATACATACCCCTATCGTAATTTTTAGGATAAGTGTTGATGTGAAAACAAAAAAACGGTTGATAAATTTTACCACTATTGTGACCTCATTTGTAAGAGGTGGTACTATTGTTGATCTATCTATAATATACTTTACAATGACCCTAACCTTCCCCATACGAATCTTTTGATGATGAAAAATATCCCTAGTATAATATATAATACCATATAAAACAATATGATGTTAGGGATACATAATATAATACTCACAATAAATGAGAAGTGATGGAGGAGGAGGTGTAGTAATTGGATAAGTAGGAGGAGGTAGAGTTGTGTGATATTTAGGCTAAGTTGGAGGAGTGGTATCTATATGCTGAGATGGATGAGTGTGATCTATATATTGAAACTATTTTTTTATGTCTGAAAACATCAAATGAAATGAAACTCTGATCTTATTATCTGTTATCCCACCCATATCTTTAACTTTATCTTGAAAATATTCAATTTTCCTTTTATTTAAATCCTCCTTTTAAGATTATCTAGAATTACTAAAAACTTTTTTATTGATACACTTTACATTTATCCTCATACTTGATCCAAGTGTTCTGGATTTCCCAATGTAGTAGCTAAAATATTCTTTCTACCCTTAGGTATAAAGGTCCCCTGAGTGCTCTACTCCTCAAGCAATTCCTGTTTAGAATATTTGAAAAATTATTTAGTGAATCACAAAATAATAGATTTTAATTAGATTAAATATCATAAATATATTAAATAACTTACAATCCCATCAACTATATTCCTTGGATCTTCTATAAGACATTGACCATTTTAGATCATTTGGGCCCTCTTTTATTTTTCATGTCTAGATAGCGAGGAAGAAGGGATTGCCTCTGCTGAGCCTGAAGACTCAGCACTCAATTTCCAAAAATTCTTATCCATCATTAATTCTTCCAATAAGGTATACTCTCTATGAGATAATATATGAGTGTATACATTTTTGGATTGGTTTTCATGATGAAATCTATTTATTAGTTGTAAAAAAAGAATGATTAAATCATTAACATGATCAATAATAGAAAAAGAAAACTTCTAAAAGCTAACATTTCACTTACCAAAATATATTCTTACCACCTACTTTAAATCAACTAATTTAATGTATCTTCATCTGAATTAGGATATATATCATAATGATATTTTTTTCTTTCCCAAAAAATAAAATCACATATGAGGGTTGATTAAAAATCCATTCATCTCTGAGAATTCAAAGCTAAAAATTTCCTCATAACTTCTATAGTCTTAGTTATATCATATGTCATATTATAATAAGGAAAAATATAAATATCAATAAAAAATCCCTGATAAGTAATATAATAAAAAATTAAATTACAAAAAATTTATCCCATTGTTGAGATACAGTCACTTTATCAAAACTTTTATAGTCACAAATGAAAAAAATAACTTTGGACTGACATTTAATTGAAACAAAAGTCTTAAATTGTTTTGAATTTTTCACACTAGAAATATCATTATCATGAATGTAAACTAATATGCTTTGGTCCCATCTATAGGGAATATAATAATTTTGGTAAATGTGAAAAATAGATTTTCCACCCCTAAATGTCTTCTCTACCCCTTTAGAAGTAGATGAATCCTATGAAGAAGTATGATGAGGCTTTATAGAAGTATGTTTATGGGAATCTATAGAAGATCAATGTTTCATAGATGTTTTATGTGATATTATCCTACCATGATATGTAATTAAAAATTAGTAAAAAAATATAAAAATAAAATCAGAAAATAAAATTTTTTTAAAAAAAAAATTTAAAAAATAAAAATGATCTAACAAAAAGTAATCTAAACTAAACAAATTTTTATTTATATTTTTTATAAAATTAACTAAAATAATGAAAAAATTAATGAGATGTGGGTGAAATGCTAAAAATGATGGAAAATAAATACAACTACTACGAAAAAATGATTTTTTTTTAAAATGATAAATAAACAAAACAATACTAAACACAAGAAGATAAATCATAAGTAAAAATTAATAAAAATTTGCCAGTTACATGTAAAGTTGAATAATTGAAAAAATAAAAAAATAAAAAATAAAAAAATAACTTTTTTCAACACACAAGTTTTAATATTTTTTTTATGTAATAAAAAAATAAAACTAATTTATGTAACATTTTCTAAAGTTTATAAAGTTAAATAAAAAATAAATATATGTTACTTATAATATTATGAAATCACAAGAGGTTTTTTCCCAATATTTCTTCATCTTGATCATTCTATATAGAACAAAACATTTCCATGATGTGATCATTAATATTATCTACTAAAATTGTCATTGAAAGAAATTACTTCATCATGACTATTACTTTTACTAAGGAAACACATGAAAAAAAATTTATATTTTATTGATCCATAAAATATTGACCATATTTTCTAAATATTTATATCATTAAGATATTTTTGTGTCTTTGCGAATCTCAAATCAATGTTTTTCACCCTCTAAAAATTATTATTGGTGGAAAAAGGTTTTGTATAACTATCAAACTCTCATGAATCATTGGATGAATTTTATAATCTTTAATATGAGTGATCCATAGACAAAAAATTCGATGGACCATATATACTATTTTTATATCATTTTGTAGATGATAATATCAAGTCTATTGTTTTTTATTTTGACAAGAATAATGCCCCTTAACACTCTATCCAAATTTTTTTCCTTATATTGAGAATTCATTTATAGTGATCATAATCAATACAATGAATTGGAAATATTACATTTTAGATGAATCATACACACTAATACCTTAATCCCATAAATGTTTCAAATCATCAATTAATGGAGACAAGAAAACATCAATATCATTTATTAGAAGTTTTGGTTCTAAAATCATTAAACTCAACATGATATTTTTGATTAATATAAAATTCCAGAGATAAGTTCTAAATTAACAATAAAAGGCCATAAACTTTGTTATCTACTAATTATTTGATATGGATTCATTCCATCTGTGCACAGTACAAGTTTTATATTTTAAAATTCATTTCTTAATATAGAAAATTCTTGATCAATATTATTACACTTTATAATATTAGCTGGATAATGTAATTTTCCATTATATATCCACTCATATACATTCCATATTAACATTTTTGTATCATTTGAATTCGAAAATAAAAATTTTAAATAAGAAATTATAGTAAGATACAAAATTTGTTTAGATAGAGTCGCTATAACTACTAATTCATTCTATGATTTTTCTTTCATCTTATACCCTAATGTACCATATTACAGACACTTGGATGAATGTCTATATTCCTTCCTATATAGAACAGAGTCATTCAGGTAGACATGTATTTTCTTGTACCTCAAATGCATCTGGAATAATATTTTATTCACATTATAATGTGAATATGGAAGATTGTTTTATTTAATAAATATGTATTTCAACAGTTGTAGTAACTATGAAAAACTCTTTTCAATCCCTAAATTTTCTTCTTTATGTTGATCTATCTTAACACCATTGATAAAAAATTAATTATATTTAACCTAGATATAATGGGATTTTGGTATCACTATATAAATGACCTATTTGTGTTTCTTTCCCAATTGTATCTACTATAATATCAGGAATAATTTCTTCAATTTGATCAAACTTATCATCTTTAAAATTATCATCATCAATAGATCTAGAATTATTTTTATTTTAACAATGAAAAAATCAAAAGTATATAACATTGATTAAAACCATGGTAAATTAATTGACCTTTGATTTATACAGTTTTAAACTTCTTCACATTTAAACATTTCAAGCATGGTTAGAATAATATGTCATTGGTTGTATCATTTCATATAGAAAATTCCAAAAAAATAATAAATATATTCCTCATATTTATCACTTTTTTATAGTGTAGTAATCCAAATTTGTAACATTATTATCTAAAAAATATCAATAATTTAAAATAAGTTTTTATTTATTTTTCAATATAATTTTAAATTTAATTATATAAATAACAATAAAAAATTACCATACGATATTTCATCAAAAAATAAATATATCATATTTGATAAAAAAATTATAACTTTGAACATATTTAATTATAATTATCTCAAAAAAATAAAACAGTATCATTTAATCAACATGATCATCTAAATATAAATTATCAATAATCTATATTAAAACATCACAATCCACTATAACTTCAAAACACCCATTAAAAATGTAGAAACAAAACATAAACACAAATTAATCAACAAAGTAATATTATTTACAACACCAATTTATAAAATTATTATTCTATAAAAGAATATTTTAAAAAATTACACATAAAATTAAAAATAATTTTTATGTGAGAATAACTTGAAAGAAACATAAAAATAGAAAATTTGAGGAAAAATCAATGGAAATTTGGAAATAAAATACAAATGGAAATATATTAGATTCATGGAAAAATAAAATAGTAAAAAAAAACCATAAAAATATCAAAATAGGGATGATTGATAATGAAGTAATAATGTGGAAAAGGTATAGATAGATAGACTGATGAAGGTTGATGGTTGATGACCATGGTGGATTCTAACTAAATGATATTTAAGGACACCAGATTAATAAATAAATAGATTTAAATCCATATATCAAAGAATGTTGAGATTTGAGGCCAAAAATCGAAGAATTAGAAGATTCAAATCCATGAATGAAAGATGGAAGGGTTATGGTTTCACTATGTGGGAGAAAACTGAAATCCTTTTCATGTAAGAATGAAACCAAAATGATGGGTCTTGATGTTTTATTAACATTTAATAGTTTTTTCATTTGGTTTTTAAATTACTAACATTGAAAAATGATTTTTCATGTTCGTTATTAAATAACGAATGTGATTTTTTTTCAAAAATATTATTAAATAATTGACATTAAGAAGATACACCTTTTATATTCAATATTAGTTTTTTAAAAACCAATGTGTAAAATATGTGTGTATTGTATTCCATGTTGGTTATATATTAAACAATGTGAAAAACATGTTAGAAAAGAATAATTTTTTACTAGTGGTTCTTCATAAATTTATCCAATAAAGATAAAATAATTATCTAAAATAAAAATTTAAAAAGTTAATATATTGAAACATATAAAAATTTAAAAATATATATAAATAGATAAATCTTAAACCTAAAAATATTTTATGAAAAAAAATTATTGATAACTATTTGATCATAACAAGAAAAAATATATGGATCAAAACATATCATTTAAAATTTTAAATATAAGTGACTAATCATATATAAAAACAGATTATTTAAACATGCATAATTTTTTGAAAAATAATTTTTCTAAAAAACAATTTAAAAATAAAAAATTTATAAAAAAATAATCAAAAATAATTATATCAATAAAAAAAATTAATAACTGAAAAAATGTTGAAGGAAAAAATGATTTCATCCAAAACAATTATAACGATAAGATGTTTATAAATACAAACAATTATAAATATTAAAAATATCCAGAAAAAAGAAATTATAGTGATAAAAATTTATAATAATAAAAAATCTATAACATTAAAAAAATTGTAACAAATTATTAATTGATAATAAAATTCATACAGACAAATGAATGGATGAATTTAATTTTATAACTATCCGAAAATTAATTTATACTCAAAAATAAAAAATATAACTGAAAATATTTTGACTTTGATAATGTAAAATAGATCATGAATTATGATAAAGTTACTAAAAGTTAGTGGAAATAGGGTGAACACTATAATATTGAAGAAAAACTTTTGAAAAATAATATTTGAAAAATTAGTCAAAAAAATTAAAACACAGTAACTGTTTGATTGGAATTTGGATTCCTTGAATTGAATAATAACCAAGATCATTAAATATGGGTAAATTATAGAATATTTAAGATAATGAAATTAAACTAAAATAGAATATTGAACATCATTGAGGGTCGTCGAGTGTCATCTGTGTCATTAAAGGTCGAGAGGAGGGGGGATTGAAATGAAAAAAATAAGGGTTTAATTGTACCGATGTGTTGTTTAAAAAAATTTTATTTCATTTTTATTAAAAAGTTTACATTAAATATTTTTTATTACTTTTACCATCATTTTTATAAAATAATGAATTTAATAGTTCCTCATATCAATTTTATCTTTAGTTTATAATAAACCGATGTTAAAACCTTGAAGCTGAAGCCTCTATTTTTAATGGTGTTTACTCTAATTTGTAACTGCTTTTATACTGGTCATCCATTAGTTTCTTTGAATATTTCAATTTTTAATATTACCAAAATCAAACTTCATATTCAGATTTAGTTTCTATAGTCTATCATAAACCTTCTATAATTTTAATTTAGATTTTATCCCCATACCATCCTTATGATCCATATATGACTTAATCTTCTACTGGTATCCTTTTCCAATTTTTATGGCCCCTTACTTCACTTTAAATTTTTATATTCCTTAAGAGATATTCTTTCCTAATTTTATATCAAGTTTCAAGAGTCTCTCACGCTCTTCTATTTTACATAAAAGTAAAAAAAAATTCATCCTCTATCACTCTAACATGTTTGACCTGATATTTTATTTTCTTATTCAAACCATCGATAACCCAAATATGATTATCATATTTTATCTTATACTCAATGATTTTATATGAGTTTAATAGCTTTTTGGATATGAGATTTTCAATTTATGGCATTGGATTGGAATTATCCTCTTATATCTACTGCATATAGAGTTTGATATCATGAACAACTCTATTAGTTTTCCTCAGTTTAGATCTACAAACATATTTTTATTCAAGATAGGAATCTAATTCAGCATCAAGATAATATCTTATTACGATTTATCCCCTAATATCTTTTCTCTTGTCTCTTATCTAGGGGTTTCTCACACTAACCACCATATAATTTTCACTACGGTTTTGCAGTCTTCAATTTATTTTACCTCAATTTATTTTAACTTTTTTTTCTTATGAAATAATTTTTTTATTATTGAATAAATTGCAATTAGTTCTTCTACTATCTTTAAAATTATATACATTCTTTTTCATATTAATTTCATCATCCTTATCATCATTTTGAATTTTATTAAGTCACTTTACTTATGGTACCAAAATTTATATATCTAAATCATATGAGTAGAAGTTTCCCTTTAATCATTCCTTTTCTAATTTATATATTTTAGTAAAAGAATGAAATTAATTTATTCAACTCTTTTTTTACATACCACCTTTTATAGTGGTCTTCTTCATGGCCTTGAATTCCACCTCTTTAGAATTCCCATTTTCCAAATCCTCATCATCATTGTTTCTCATCTCATAAGTGACATGTGTATTGAGAAAAATATCTAATGTCAAATCATTTAGATATTTATCCTAAATGATAAATACATTTAGATTGAACCAGGGTGGAAATATTCTCTATATTCACTTGAAAATAATTATGATGTCAAGGGTTTCTTTGAGACTATTAATTTACCCCATAGTAACATTCACAAAATAAAATAATGTATTAATATATTCATCTTGGTGATCATAATGTCCTTATACTTATTTCAAAAAACATTAAGTTTATCTTCTCATGCTATTGAATCATCATCATATATTTTTATAATATTTTCCCAAGTGGAGTGTGGTAATTTTCATGAAATTAACTTTATGTAGATTGATTTGGATAAATCTACCCTTAATTAATTGATTCCTATGTAATTAGAATCTATTTCTATTTAGTCTACAGTATATAAATCCCCACTATCCATATTAACCAAGATCCTATACATAATAATTATATATACATCAATCCTTAATGATCAGAAGTGTCGTTGCATCTAATTCTTACACAATCATAAATTATTTCCTTTGGATACTAGAATCACTTATTTATTGACTGATGACAAGGATTATAATACAAATGAAACAATGATTATAACCTTGATCTAATACCAGATGTTGGTTCTACTAGGTTAAATACATTTTGGTAAGGGGGTGGTGAATCAGTTTATGTTGGATAAAAATTATTTCAATACTGGATCTTATTTCTTCAACAAAGAAAACGTTATTTTCTATCTATTCCCATAAAAATTTATAAAATTAAATGGAAACATAAACTAGATATAAAAATTTTATTTGTTTAACCCAAATTATGTGAATCCTGAGAGCATACAAAGGCAATTTTAAAGTGCACTAGAATTACAGTAGAACATTTTTTATAATGTTTGAAGAAGACTCAGTGTCCCCCTGGTTTATAACCATTCAAAATTTGAAATATTACTGATCTCTCTACTAATGTGAATGCACACGTCCTTCTAAATACTCTGAAGAAGATTTTTATCAACTTGGATTAGGTTTACACTAAAATTCACGTGATATTAAGATCATATTTCATCCATAGGATAAAGTCCAATTTACCGAATTATGGAAAAAAACTTAAAGAACCACTTCTTATTCAACATATTTTTATTATGTAGGTTACATTTCACCACATGGTACCTCTATGTGATGTTTCTTTTTTGCATGATATTTTTACATGATGCCTTATTTGAGTAGCCCCATGTACACCAACTTCAAAAAAGGTCTTACATGGATGAACTCTGTGTATTGTATTACATAGGCGCAATTCACTATCTAACTCCTTACATGAACCACTTCCACATACTACTTTAATGGACGATTCACTTAAAAAAATAGTTTTTACTTTGTGGAATATGAAACAATTGTATCATTGTCATAATTAATACTCTAACAATAAAATTGATCAGCGGGTCCATATGTTTCCAAGGGGATCCAAAAAATATTCTAATAAAAAAATATATTGTTCACTCCACTGAAAAAAATAAATTTTTGATGATCTTGTGGTCCATAAAATTTACCACCTCTTGACTAAAATTATATACTTCACACACAGATCTGTGTAATCTCTCTTTATGTTGAAAAAAAATTCCCCACAATCAACCAAGAATGATATGCGTCTTATATGGTTTCTCCTTTAATGAAACTCCCACATGGTCATGAGAACGTCTATCATAATCCCACAATTAAAACATAATTTAAATAGTTCATATTCATTTTGTGTAATTATTATATAAAAACTATCCATTTCTTTATATTTTACACCCAATAATATTTAAAACACTGGGAAATATTTCCACCATTTTTCGCTTCTTCAAATCCTTTTTCGAGTAACCACTATAACTTTTTCAATTGATATTTATCAATACACAGAACAACCCAAAAAACCTGACAATACATTGAGACATATTGATAAAAAAACAATAACAAAAATAGAAAATAATTAAAATGGATTTCCAAAAAAATATGTATCTAAGAACAATATATACAGCTGAGTGACGTTGTATTAATTAATCAGCACTTCACTAATATATAAAGAAAATATTTAATAAAGGAAAATTCTGGCCCAGTTTTATGGCCTTTACATGTTTAGGGAATACTAAAAACGTCTTGATGTTCTTAACATTTTCCTTTTTAATGTACTATATCATGAAGAATAATGTCTACTAGTTAGAATAATGGAAATTAAAATAACCATAAATAATTCATAATAAAAACTAAAAAAATATGGGTTTTATCTTTTTATTATAGTAACTCCATGAAATCTATGCTTATCTTACAAATTATATATCTTCATGAGAAAAAAAAACTTGTTTATGACTTTATCTCTCATTTTTTTTCTAATAATTTTAATATTTGTTAGCCACATCTTTCAAATCACAATTTTTTTTCTCCTAAAAAAATACAAGATATACTTTATTTAATTTGAAAATATTTGGAAATTCAATATATATTCAATTAATGTAAATATTTCATTTTAAAAATAATATATAGATATTGTTTTTTTGTCTCAATATTATTAAAAAAAATCTATTCAACACATCAAATTGGCTAGTCTATAATCCATTGAAATATTCAATGAATTTTTTTTAAAAGGTTGGAACTGAAGCCTCATTTTTATTAATAAAGTAAAGAAAAGACCTCTTTTTTACTGGGTAGAGGGAGACCCATTACGTAGCCCGAAGGCCCAGTGGGCTTGTATCCTAATACATAGCCCATAGGCCCAAATGTTTAGCCCAATTCACATTATGTGAATAGTAACCCAGCTGCTACAGTGTAGCACAGTACCGCCACCGCTACAGTGCCCTACCGCCGCTACAGTACCCACTGATCACTTAGATAAATCTTAAAAAACTATCAAGTCACTATTATTTATTTTATGAAAATAAAAAATTTATTATATACATAATCTTTTCTCTATAAATAACCATTAGGAATTACTACTTCATTGATTCAACTATTATATAGTATTTATAAATCTATGTTCACTCTTATGTAATGCTAGTGAAACTATTATATATTCAAATTATTTATTATTTATCTCTTGCAAAATATTAAATTAATTCTTACATGAACTTTGTAAAATTCCTTACATAATTATGTAAACTATTAAAATATCATAACCATTAACCAAAATATTTATCCAAAAAAATACTTTAGGATCCTTTAAATATTATTAGTACCTTCAAGTTTCTTCAAGATGTAAATAAATACAATTATATAATATAACAACTGACTTACTAGTTATTTTAACTCCCTTATTTGGATTTTTTGTCAACTACCTTGACTAGAATATCCAAGTAATTTCCAAAACCAATCCTCTAATATTTTACATACTTATATAATTACTTTAATCAACTAGTATAAATTACTTCCCCCCTTGAGAATATATTTTCATCAAATATACTATTGTAATCTTGAAATTTATCTTACTTGGACCCAAATATAACAAAAATCATTAATTCTCTCCCACATTGTACTTAACCGATTTACATATCTTCCACAAAATTTTATTTAATTTCTTTCCCATTGACACAAAAATCCAAATCTTCTAAAAATAAATGCTTTTTTTTAATTTTATCCCAATCACAAAATATATAGTAACCCCATTAGTAAACAAGCCTTATTTTATAATTTCTCATGTATATTTCCAATACATAAAAACCAAGGATATAGAGATTTAGTTTGTTTGGGAGATTAGACACACCAATAAATCATCTAAAATAAAAAAACAGTCATCATTATTTAAAACTCCATGTAGGTCTTATAACTTCCATATATATTCTAAAATGTATTAGAAAACCCCGGTGAAAATACATAAGGAAGAGTGTGTTATAAAAAGCATAATAATGCAAGTAATCATTGTAGTAAAGAATAACATGATATTCAAGAGGAATAATATTATATCATAATGGGAATTATCATATTTATGGAAAATTTTTATATGGAAATAAAAAAATAAGGTAATGGAATCATAGAATATGATTGAAAAACTTGGATATGACATCAAAAACATAAGTCTAGGGTCACTACCAAAGCCATCATCATAAAGGTGAAAAAGTCCCCTAGTTAATTAGGTTCACTCCCAAATCCCATACATAGCATATCACGAGATACAAATATTTAACTAATTAATTAAAGGACTATATAATCTATGTCCCACCTATCAAATTATTAAAACCATACATATCTTTACATATAGAAAGAAACCATGCATAAATCACAAGGATGATTAGAACCATGAGAAGGAAGTGAGTTTCATCATTATGATTAACTGAAGCCTAAGTCATAAAGATTACCTAAACAATGAATAATTAAAATATTTTAGATTTTTATAATTTGAAAGGGATATAGTTCTTGAATAAGTAACATCAAATTATAAAATTCATAAGAAGTATTTGGAGAATAATGATTAAAAATGAACTACTTGGTTGATTCTCTATAGAATAAGTAAAGGGTATCTATAAGTTAGGAAAGAGATTAATGTAAAAAATATATTCTAACCAAGAGTTTTCTATATAAAATAATTTGGGTTTTTAGAATCTATTCATGGTTAATTTTTTTGGGGGTGATTCTTAACATGAGACAAGAAATAATAAAGTTTCATTAAATCTGGTTTACTTGAATTAGGGAATTTCAAAGGAAACTAAAAACATCTGTAAACCCAATAAATGGAAAGGATATTCAAATATGTATATCTTTGGGGACATATATAGAAAAATATATTTCTTATTATAATAATCTTTCTCAAAAGTGTGAAAAAGAAATAGAACATATAACCGACGAGTAACGAGGGTGGTATGGAAGATCCATTACATCATGTATGAATTCAATATGTATTTATTCTTAAATTACATAATAATTTAATTATGTTAATCAAATAAAAACCAAATAACCCTATTTACCTTTATTTAATTTTATGTTCTATATTTATTATATTTTTTATTTATTTTTAATATTGTTCTTTATTATATCAGTTAGTAATGGTTGTTTAATTAAATTCTATGTAGAACTTTTGTTTGTTGTCTATGGGAAATGATGTTTTAAAATAACATCTTAAAATTCATAATTTTGTTGTTTTATGTCATTAATTTTTTACTTTATAACAATAATTTTATAGTTTTAAATGTTATTCTAAAAAATTAATAGAAATTAAGAATGGTGCCTTAATAAATCAATTTACAGTTGTTAAAGTACTACAACCATTAATTATTAATAAAACATATAGGATACCCAATATTATTCCCTTATAATATTTATGGATTCAAAAACATCAATTTTTAAACACTAAATACATTTTTAAAGTCATTGATGTTGGGTGGTCATGGAAAATAAATAAGTCATTTCATGGAGATGATAGTTCGCATGTACACACATAAAACACATTCATTTTCCATTGAATGGGAGGGGGTAAAAAATTAAATAATTATCATTTTAGAATTATAATAATTTTATAAATTATGTATTATTTAATTAAATGATCTATTCAGACCTACCATTTAATTTAGTGATATAAAATTGAACACATAGTTCATGGATGCGGTAATCTGCACATACGCATGGAGACATTTTCATTTTTCAAAATTATTTTGGAGAAATGTATAAAATAAATATTACATTAGTATAATAAAACATATTCATAGTAATTTTTTTTATCACAACTTAAATAACATATGAGAATTTATGGGGTTAAAATAAGAAAAGAACAATAATAGTTAGGATGAGAGTATTACCTCCCCCTTATAAGTTCTCCATTGGGTAACTCCCTAAGGCACCTTATCCCATTCATTTGGTGGGGCCATGGATTAAAATAAATGATGATATTTTTGAGGATATAATAAGGTAGAATTGAATTCAATCCAAGAATTTTTAATGAATGTATAAAGGTGGAGTAGGTGATCTCCTTTTATAAGTAAAGAGAGCAGAATTATTTGTAAAATATATTTACTTTTCTATAATTTCATTCAATTATTCTGGGAAAAGGATTGAAAAATATAAAATAATAGAGTGGATAATTATATAAGGTCAATAATACCTAAACCATCTAATATCCTACATGTTTTTATCATATTTTAACTTTTTACACAATGTTAAGGCACTTTTAACCAAATTTACCCTTGTCACGACAACTCCACTTTCACCCTTAATAACTAATTTTTATGGATGAAATTAAAATTGAATTTTTTTAATAACTTTTAAATAATTATTTTTAATATTTAAATAATTTTATAAATGAAAATATATAATACTTGGTTAAATTAATTTTAGTATTAGTGTACATAATGTCCAAGAAGCATTTATTCGAAAAATTTTATTTTAAGACTAAAAGTTATGAATGGGATAAGATTATCAATTTTTTATTTAAAAGAAATAAATTGGTTTATTATAAAACAAGATAATTTTTTATATATATTAAATTGAGTTAAAAGCAAATTTTACCAAAATAATGTATAATAAAATGAAAAGACAGAAATTGTTTTTTATTAGAATTAAAATGTTACATTTGTTTTATAAGGTTAAAAATTGGTTTTATCGATTTAATAAAATATATTTAAAATTGATAAAATTATTCCTCAAATAAATATATTTTGAATTAAAAGGTTCTATAAAATTCTTTGTCTCCCTTATACCCTAATAAATTAATAAAACTCACTATTGGACAAAACTATATTTTTCATTATTCATCAAAAAATATATTATTTTAGAAGGATCTAAAAAATTTATCATATGTTAATTTTGTTATTTTTGATTTAAAAAATTATTTTCATTTTATCAAATTGAAATACTAAAATTTATAAATTTTGAGTTTAAATTATGATTAATAAAATAAAGAAAACTATATATATTTAAAAAAATCAGTTTTAGACGATATGTGTTCATTATATTTTTTCACATAAATTAATAATTATATCAATGTTAATATATATATATAATAAAATTTATTTTCATTTCACCATAATATATTTACTGTCTGAAAAAATGAATTGTGTATGAAAATCAAATTTTTATAAAAATACATTTTTCAGTATAAAAGGATTTTAACCGAAATAAAATTATAATTAAATATCTATATACTATTAATTTAATTTTATAAATATATTGATTTTTTTTAATTTTATCAAATTATTATTTAAATAGAAATATTTTAGTGCATAAAAATAAAAATATTTTAATTTGATATTATATTTTTGTTTCGTTATTATTATTATTTAGAAATTGTATTACTTAAATTCATTACTAACAATACATAATTCTAGTAAAAAATATTTGACACATGTATATCCAAAGATAATTTCTATAATGACTATATTTTTAGCAACTATATTAACAATGTTCTGATTCCCTTCCATATATAGGCTTACTAAAATCATTTATTATGTCCTAACTTCTAATGCCACACTTATCGTTTCCGTTGTTTTCATTTTATATCTCACAAAATACTTTATCCTTTCACGATATTATTTATCATTTTAGGTTTTGTTATACTAATAGTGATTCATAAATGATATGGTGTTACATGGAAGTTTTTAGTTCAATAGATTTTATTATTCTCAATTTATTTCCCCCTTTAATTTTTGTAGTTTTAATGGAAAAAATAACACATGATGTGTAATAATGTATTGAATGTGATACATGGTTTCATGTAACTTAATTTTAATATTCCATTATAATTGAATAAAGTGTTTTTATCATGTTTTATACCATGTATGTACCAATATCTAATCAAGTATTAATTATTTTCAATGAACAAATAAATATTCTTTATAATTATAGGGGGAACATTAATGGATCATAAAATTTTGGGCATTACATTCTCCACCCTCTAAATAAATTTCTTTCTCATAGTTTTAAGTATCACATACTAATGAAAATATAAAAGGGAATATAAAAGGTAGTCATGACACAAGGTATAATTTACAAAGAAAAAAATACCCAAAAGACATAGGGAATGTATCTCTCCCCTCAAAACATGATTATCCCTAATATTTAGTTTCTTTTCAACTATATGAGACAAATATTTAACATTAGTCACCCTTTCATCAATATACTATCATAGTTTTATATGAAATGTGATTTCTTAATTCCACCAAATAATTTTTATTCTATGTAAAAATAAAAATAAAGTCCAAAAATCATATTAAATATATATAAATGAATGATAATAAGACCCACACAAATCATAATCCTACAAAACATAATGAATATTCACATACCTTGGGTAAAATAATTATACCAATAGGTTTTTTTATTTCAATAACTAATATTTGGTGAAAAATACATGAAATAAGACATCCAAAAATATATAGTGATGAATAAGTGTACCTAAAACCACTTAATTATCACAATAAAATTCAAAAATTGTCATTGCATAGTTTTTTCTTTTTTTATAAGGTCATGGAAGTTGTTGGTGTTTATTTTCATCTTAATCCCTTAGATTAGTGAAATGGTTTGTAGAGTGAACAAATCCCATACATCTAAAACATTAAACTTCTAGTGGATCCTTGTATAGAAAATTATTTTCCTTTATCAAGTTAACTAAATGCTTACTTTTTTTCCTTATCATAGTTTCACTTTATTCCCTTCATTACCACATATTAAAAATCTTCTATTTCATTTTATAATTTCACCATAATGTACTTTCCAAAAAATTGATAGAAAATAGATTCGATCTTCTTTCCTTCATCATATTAATCACCTAAACTTCGATGAGACTATATATTTCTATTTATTGGTGCATCTATAAGATCTACTAAATGTGTGTTTATAATCATAATTAAAGATCATTGATTTATAATAATCATAATATTTTTCACTCTAGCAATTATATCATTAGGTTTCTTTTTTGGACAATCTATACATTGTCTTAAACATACAGTGTTTACACGGTTCCTTTGGAATTAAACCATTTCAAAAAACAAAATTGGTTAATATGAGTGATGAAGAATTAATATAAAAATAGAATGATCCTAAATGATATTATGAAAAAAAAAATTTCTTACTATTTAAAACCATAACATTAGCTTCTATTACAAACTAAATCACTCTTAGTTTAATATAGGTTTCTTTAGGTTGGGTTCCCTCATAATTATTATCATAATTTCTTAACAAAATATATCCTTCCAAAATTATTATAAAGAGAAAGTGATTAACCAAAACTTATCCCCCTCATGTGTGAAACTAGGATTGAAATTAGGCCTCTATCATGAAAAGAGTGAAAATTGAGTTAATACCAAAAATTCACATTTTAGTTTTAGTATCTATAGGTACATCAATGTCAAATTTTTATTCTACTTATAATATTCATATAATAATTTCATTCCTAATAACAAAATATACCAAAAGCTTTACCAAAATTTGAGGATGGTATCCTTTACTTAACCCTATCCCTAGGTGTTTCACTAATTTTATCTCATCTTATTCAACAAAAATAACTAGATCATTATTTGATACTAAATATAGAAACCTTGTCCTTAAATCAACTTTATTTATTAAATTTTCACATAGATTTATGATAAGTACAAACCAAGGATCTATAGGCCTAGTGTCTTTATATAATTAGACAAATAAATGAATCATCTTAAATATAAATACTTCTTAATTATTTTAAATTTCACTTAGTGATTCTAACTCACATATATATTCTTAATCTATATAGGATTATTTGGGGAAAGTACACAAGGAAATGAGTGAGCTTGAAATCCCAGTAAGGTAAATAAATGTGGAAATAAATAATAACATTAGATTGAAGTGGCATAACACGATATCATAAATAGAAAATTCATAAGCATAGAAACATGTAATGAGGAAATGAAATCATAAGACCATGGAATTATGTAATATGTAGAAAAAATATATGCAATGAGAGAATAAACATATGTTAAGGGTCACTCCCAAGACCATCATCATAAAGTGGAAAAAGTCCCATGGTATAATAGGTTCACCCATAATAAATTACATAAAATATCCTATCATATAAATCGTTACCCCACGTATTGGAGGTATGTATAGTTATGGGAACATATGTAACATAATTAAAATCATACATATTCATTCCACATGAGGAAAAGTAGACATACATAAATCATAATTATGATCAAACCCCTGAGTATGAAGTGGGTGTCATAATTATGATTCAACACATAACCATAGGATAAATCATTAGTGTTACCAAATTAATTAAGGATTAAATTTTTTGGTACATTAATAATTGAAAAGGGGATATGGGTATTGAACAATATATTCTAATGTAAGAAATGTTGGATCAATTTATATGAAATATACACAAGAGGGGGTGAATTGTGTCTATCAAAATTTCTTCGAGAAATATTTATCATAAAAAATTCTATACTTTTATATTTATCATATTATTTATTTAGTAAAAATAAACATATATTAGGACACTAATATTTATAGTGGTTCAGGGCACAAAAATCCTCTAATCTATTCCACCAATTCTCTTCTCCATGATCTTGGTGATTTTCACTAGTCGGTTCTCTATTGACAAGGCCATCCACAACTATATGTAGGAAGGTAACACCTTTACAATTTAAGGCTAAAATGAAGCCTTCTCATTATAAACACAGAACCGATAAAATAAATTAACATGAGAAGACAATACTCAAAATGAAAGAGTATTGTTTTGAAAAATACTTTTCGATTGACCTTTACAGTAGCAGCAGTATGAAAATGACAGTAAATGGATCATCATCTTCAGAAAGGATGTTCTTCAGATAAGAGTAGCTCGGAATCAATCAAGTTGAAATTTATCTTGAAATATATTCAGCAACAAATTAGCAGTAGATTCACTATAGATAATCAATGTAGAAAAAGCAATATATTCAACATTTCCCTTTCTCATATAAGACAGAATATGATCATTCTTTTTAGTGGCAGATCTATAAAAGAACTTTTTAAAGAATTAGTGTATCCCTATTTTTCTTTTAATCTTGAATATCTCGATATTTGAATCATGTAATCATCATGGGTTCAAAGGATATATTGTTATATATATTCTGAAAAAATTAAAATACTTAGTAGTTATATAATAAAGATGAGTGCCTTATTCATAAATATAGATCCAAAAAATTCTCCTGACAGATTGTGATATTCAAATGCATGAATAATAGAGTAGTTGTAACTTCCCATAATAATCAAAAATAAATACTCCTATTAAATCAATCCTTTGAATCAAGTATAAAATGTTTTAAATCGGTCAAAGATGTACTAAAAAATTGGGCTTTGAATCTGGCTTGAAATCTTCCAGATAATCCGTAAAAGACTATTGTATGATAAATTCGAAAATTCAAATCTCCAACACTTAAAGAAGTCAAATGTAGGGTTCATTTTAGAATCAATCCAAATATCAAACGTAAGGTTGGTCACAAACGTAAGGTTGATGATCCATAATTTTTTCATCAACTTTCAAATGTATGATATATGATCTATACATATCTCTTCTTTAGAAAGTAAGGAACTTGGTCTATAATTTTTGACAAAAAATAAGGTTCGTTACAAAATTAGGGTTAACGATCCTTAATTTTGTAAAGAAAACATAAGGTTTTATACTTATGCAAGGTACTTCATCCAAAATTTTCTCATATAAAAAATTTAAGGTTCCTTACAAACATAAGGTTATTTTATGATATTTTTCTATCAAAATATGGTTGACTAACCATACTTTTTAGAACTCCTATACAATAACTATAGGATATAATCCTTATGCAATGCTCTCCAACCTACAATATGAATAGTGTTTCTAGAACATGCTGAATAGCTTTTCGAACACTTTGAAAAATATTTCACTTGAATCACATGCTTTAATATTATTCCAAAATTTGGAATATAAATAATGTTAATTTTTGAAAATATACTTAATGTAAAATCATTAGAATAAAAATAAGGTTATTTGTGAGCATCAAAATTATCATAAAAATAATGACTATTTTTGAAATAGTACATGTTCAATAATATCTCACTTTTTGATGATAAAAAACCAATAACATTATGTAATTTAGAATTTTACAAGGATAAAAAATATATTTAATTTTTACATTCAAATACCTTATTGAAAATATACAATGCTGGTTTTTATGAATTTCTCTTCAAAGGTTCTCTATATAAAAAAATTTCTCTCCTAAATGTCAATTTGAAAACAAAGTGAAATTTTGTATTTATCTAAATTTTACCTCTTTTTTTGATGTCAAAAAGAATGAGAGAATAAGGAATATAACACATGTAATGTAGTTCTGAACTTGTAAGTAAATGCTATGATAAACTATTTATCAATAAAGGATTCTGTATTTTTGGAGGCAATCTAACATAGAAATCATCAATGTAAAAACCCATCAAATATGATAAGTATGAAATTTCATTGACAAAACAGTATAAAAGTACATTAATGAAAAAGAATCTAGGTTGATGGGATAAATGTTTGAAAAGGGTATTTCAGTGATTTTGAATAACATCTTTCTACTCTACCAACTGTAACCTTAATCTCTTCATAACACCATCTCTAAGATGAATTATCAGATATCGTCATTATTGAGTCAAATTAATTTCTTCAATGAGGTTCACACAAAAAAACTAATGGTGTATTTCTTCCTTTTCCATAAACAGATTGAGCTTCTCAGTGAATCTATTCATAGATTTTAGAATACCTGGTTCACTTGAGGTGATATCCTCAACAAGATGCTTTTGATTATCTAGAAGCACAAAAACATGAGTGCTATTACATTATAAATCTTGTAACCTATCATTCATGTTTCTCATTACAAAGAAAATGGCTTGAAATATCTTGATGAAATCAAAAAAAGTACATGATGTACTATCTTGATTTACTATGGCCGTTGAAAATTGTTTCTCCATAAATTTTTTGAAGTCTACCAAATCTAATTTCAGAAAAAAATAATATTTTAATTTTTCATATTCTTCCAATAATTCATTCGTAAAAATATCTACTTATTTATTTGAAATAGAACTATATTTAAGATGCTGAAATCAATATTTCTCTTTCTCTAATTCTCTTCTTAAACCAACATTCTATTTTTAATATCTATAAAAATTTTCTAAAAATCACCTCAACATGATAAGAAATAGAATTAGAGGCACCCTGTGCTTGATTCACAACTTGATCTACCATGATCAGTGGTAAAGATTGAGCATATGATTTCTATTTTTTACCCTGATACAATGGTTTCTCAACTGATATTTCTATTGAAATATCAACTGATAATGATTCATTTATAACTTATGTACAAATTTTAGAGATATTTTATTGAATAGTTTGTTCTTAGTTCTCAACATCTAAAGGAAGGTTCTCATCCTAATAATTTTTCTTCTGGAATTTCTTCTTGAATCTTACTTTGTTGCAATGATTCTATCTGAGCATTTTTAATTTTTGAAAATTCAATCTGGCCCACCGATTGATCTATAATTTCCATTCCTTGAGAGTTTTCAATTTTATGTTCCTCCTAAGTTCTTTTTTATGCCTCTTCCTAAGGAAAAAATTCCATTTTTACTTGAGGAGTAGCTTCCTTTTATCTCTCTTCTTGAATAGGTTCACTTAAAAAATTTATAAGTAAAAAGAGCTTATGTCTCAAGATCTTTCTCTGGAGAATATTCTTCAAGATATTGAAACTCTATGTGCCTATATTTTTTAATTCCTCCTTGACTTTATTCATAAGTAGGGACATATTCTGTTTCAAATCTAAGTCTCCTTGTAGTCTTTAAAACTTCCCCTGTTCTAGATTCATCCATACCTTCTTTAGATTTTTCAGGTTTCCTGTAACGCCCCGACCCCAGTTGCCCAGAGTCGGTGCATTAATTACATAACATTGTCATGATCACAAGAAAGATCAAATCTCGAAAGACCGATTGGTTTAGTAGCCTTGGAAACACTAGATATATTCATAAGTTTTACATTACATCATAAAATGAAAAACTAATACAACAACATAATGTTTCCACAATCCACACTATTAACCCCTCATAAAATCCCTGCAGGTCATTCATAATTTACTTCTTCACTACCTGGGAAAAATAAAACATAGAAAAGGGGTGAGCTCAAATGCCCAGTAAGGATAACAATATAGCGGAACATTCATAATAAGCATAAACATTTAAGGCAATGAATTACTAAAACAAAAGCCTTTTAAAATTGAACTTCAACATAGTATGGCAAAAATAAAAATGAAGTAATGCCATTTACTTATTCACATGGATATTCTACTAATCGAATAATCACATGCAATATCAATAACCACTTTCATAATGTTGGAATGCATAATGCCAGACTATCATAACCACATAGCCAAGGCCTCGTGCCAAGACTACAAATAAGATTTTGTCAAGGCCTTGTGCCAAGACACTAGTTTGTCTCATGAGACCTACCGATGCATCTAGGAGCTATAGCGGGCTCCACCCGTCACTTATTAAGTCCAATGCATTCCCATATGAAAAGGTTTAAACATAACATAAACATTCGTATTAAAACTAGCATACGAAATGTCAATAATTTCACCATAAACTATGAATGGTATAAAAATAGCACATCCACAGTCAAACATATCACAAAAACTTCAATACAATATAGAAGTTTTGTATCATAATAAATCAACTTCAAATAATCTTAAAATCCATCAAAGGATGTTGACATAGATGAAATCAAAATTCTTTTTAAAGAAGTATCTCCTTTTATTTTGAAATCATTTAAGATCCATATAAAATAAAACATTTTCTTTGAAAATATTCTTATAAGCTTGTATGGAAAGCTTCGACGATTTTATAACGGCGGAAAATAACCGCACCCTCCGTATAAGTTAAAAAAAAAACATTCTTACCTCAATTCTGTCGAAAAGGTTAAAAAGGACCTTGTTTTGAAAACGACGGAAAGATTCCTTTATAAACCTCTTATAAAAAGTCAAACAAGGGTATAAATGACTTTAACCCATATTCTTGTAAATAGTAAAAATGTTTTGAAATACATTTTGAAGAAACATGGATGTGGATGATAACGAGATCCCAGTAGATTATTACGTATAAACAACCTCCGATAAAGAAGAGATTGTGAAATAACCCTTACCTTGTACTTTTCCTTGGTTGGGGTAGGTTAACCTCCTGTATAATGGTGAAATAGTTGTTATTAAATTATACAAGAATCATATATATTAATATGATATCATATATGATCTTTTAACATTGATTTGTTAATAATATCTTAGAATTATCGTCGTTTCGGGAGTTAACTTACTCATTTTCTTTTATATGTTTTGTTACATAAGCCATGGTTGTTGTATCTTATTCATATCCAGAATTATATACAGTCCTTAAACATTATTTTTAAATAATCAAATGATAATTATACTTGAATGGATACGATGGAGGATGAATCTCATCGCGTTCGTGGAGACGGTAGTCCGTACGTACGCACGAGCGACAATATCATTCTTTTGATATTAAAATAATATATAAATGGATGGTATATCATATATACAGAATCATTAACATGTTATATTTATTATTTACATGAGTTACACATCATTATTATACCCATCCAAATAATATTATATTGAATAACAATTACACCACGACGTGGAGACGGTAAGCCGTACGTACGCACGTATGGTGACATGTTATTCAAAGGGTGGATAGAATACTGAATATGATTGTACCATATTTATAATAACATCACAGTATATGTGAGATACTGGAGTTATTATTTCAGAATGGTAAGAACAAAGGAAGAAGAAGTGGAAGAAGAAATGAACTTAGAAAAGGGTGGTGAAATCATTACCTCTTCTTCGGGTTCTTCCTTTTGATTTGATCAAAATGGCTCCTTAGGTTGGCTTTCTGATCAAACTAAGGCCTCTAGGTTGTAGTGAGGGATGTTGGGAGAGTATTTGGGCAGAGTTTGGCCGAACCAAAAGGCTTTGAAGGTGTGAAGAAATGAGAAGGAGGAGTGCCCTTTTATAAGAGGGGTGAGGGGCACTTTTGGAAAAGCTAGAAATATTAATTTATAATAAATTCATATTCGGTTTACAAAGGCTCCAAAGTTGACTATTCAAAGGATGAGGTGGGGATAGGTCGAAAACAACTCATCCAATAGAATTTAGACAGGTTTGGGTACTTATATTAACCTTATCTTTAAGTATTAACTCTAAGTTAATTAGTTTCACTTTTACAATGTCTCTTTGTATTTTTATATTATATGGTTAATAGACTTACCATATACATACAAGAGACCCCCAAGTGGTACATTAATGATTAACCTATCATAATATAAGTCTCTTGGCCGAACCTTAGATTTTTAGGAATTTAATATCAATTAATAATATAATATTTGTTTTAAGAACTCTTTTATGTCAATTTTGACACTATTCAATAGTTGATTTTTGTGAAACTCATAACAGATTGATTACTTCTAACAAAGTAAATTAAATCAATCCTAATATATCATATTATCCTAGAAAATTAGTGTGATTCATTAAAAGTTTCATATTATATTTATTTGGATATTTATAATATCAATTATGTTAATTTTCTACTATTTTAGTAATTACTGCATCATCATTGTGTCATAAATAAAATACATTATTAAATGTCTAAAAATTATAAATAAAACATCATTATGTAGGAAATCTTTTTAGCTTTCTAATTATTATTTATAATCGAAAATCCAACATGTATAACCCTATGTAAAAATTGTTCTTCTAAAAGATGTAAGCTTATGCCATTTTTATTTTTATTTTAACTTTATTAATATAATGTGTCCCTACCACATACAAGTGGCTCCAAGGGGTCCCCAAATTGACCCAAGGATGCTCATGGTCGGGTATGTGTCCACCAATAAGGTTAGGACACGTTTTAGGGTAACTTTGTATTATTATAATATTATTTTTTTTAACCCTTATTTACCGGATTTACCCTTTAACCATGGTAAATAAAATATTTACCGCAGTAATTATTCAAAATGTGTAAAAATAAAAGTTACCTATTTACATAATTTGGAAATCCTGATTCCAAATATGGAATCCATTTTCCTAAATTCAAAACACAGAAGTGGCATAAATTAATTTAAAATTAATTCCCGCTGTCAAAACAAAAAGCGTGTTTTTAAGAGATAATAACTATCAAAAGATTGACACTTGTTTATGTTCGGTTTAATTGTAAAATTATGTCCAATGATAAACATTAAATTGAATGGTAAAAATATATTCTAAATATACTTTAAAACCACTCAAATTCATAATTTATCACTATTAATTATTTTGATTAAAAAAGTTGTTTTTAATTAAAATTTAGAAATTTTCACTATTCATCTAAATATGAAAGTTATCCGAAATGTACCAAAATTTCACCTTAGGCTAAATTCAATATTCCGAATCCAAAAATGAAGTCCATTTTCAAATATAAAATATATATAATTTCAAAAGGTAGTTATTACTATTCATAACGGCTAGTTTAATTGGTTGTTAGAACTCGGTGTTGCGTACAACACACACTATCACATTATTCAAAGAGAAGCGTACCGTAGAAGCTTGGGGTGTTACATTCTCCCCTCCTTCAAATAATTGCGTCCTCGCAATTTCTAGGGTATTAATGCATAAAAAGACTCGGGTGGTTCTTCATCATAAGTTCCTCGGGTTCCCACGTTGCCTCTTCCATCTTATGGTTTCTCCACAAAACTTTTACCAGACGCGTCGTCCGGTTTCTCAGCACTTGTTCTCTTGTATCAAGAATCCTGACAGGCTCTTCACAATAAGACAGATCGGGTTCCAGTTCTAATTCCTCATAGGTGAGTACATGCGTTGGGTCAGGCATGTATTTTCTCAACAGAGATACGTGGAACACATCGTGAACTTTGGAGAGACTTGGCGGCATTGCCAATCGGTAAGCTACAGCCCCAATTCGTTCTAGAATTTCGAAAGGTCCGATGTACCTGGGACTCAATTTACCTTTCTTACCAAAACGTATGACTCCCTTCCATGGAGATACCTTCAGGAAAACATGATCACCGACTTGAAATTCCAAATCCTTCCTTCGATTATCGGCATAGCTCTTCTGCCTACTTTGAGCTGCTTTGAAGTGATTTTGGATTACTTTCACCTTTTCCACCGTTTCCTCCACCAGTTCTGGGCCTACAAGTTTTCTTTCACCAACGTCATCCCAACAGGTTGGTGTACGACATCTCTTTCCGTATAACGCTTCATATGGTGCCATCTGAATACTCGAATGGAAGCTATTGTTATAGGAAAATTCTACCAGTGGTAAATATTGATCCCACATACCCTGAAAGTCAAGTGAGCAAGATCTCAACATGTCTTCTAAGGTCTGAATAGTCCGTTCTGATTGTCCATCTGTCTGAGGGTGGTAAGCAGTGCTCAAATGAAGTTCAGTATCCAGGGATTTATGAAGACTTTTCCAAAATCTTTAAGTAAAACGGGGATCACGATCAGAAACAATTGATAAGGGTACTCCATGAAGTCTCACAACTTCATTAATATATAGTCTTGCTAGACGTTCCAGGGGTAGATCTTCTCTTATAGCAAGAAAATGTGCTGACTTGGTAAGACGATCAACAATAACCCATATTGCATCGTTCCTTCTAGGAGTCTTTGGTAGCCCCATGACAAAGTCCATCGTAACATTGTCCCATTTCCACTCCGGTATGGGAAGAGGTTTCATGACTCCTCCAGGCTGTTGCCTTCCAGCTTTCACTTGTTGACAAACCATACATCTTGATACAAAATCAGCAATCTCCCTCTTCATGTTGTCCCACCAAAAATGTTCCTTCAAATCTCTATACATTTTGGTGCTCCCAGGGTGTATAGAGAAATTGGAACTATGAGCATCATCCAGCAATTCCCTTTTTAGATCAGGTAAATCGGGAACACAAAGTCTCTTCCCGAATTTCAAAATTCCATCTTCATACACAAAGTCTCTCAATCTCCCATCATTCACAGCTTTAATCTTCTTTTGGAATTCTTCATCATCGGTCTGAGAACTCTTAATCCTTTCTAGTAAAGATGGTTTGGCAACCATTTGAAAAAGCATTGATGTTTCACCTTCCCTGGTTATTCCCATGTCCATCTTCTCTAGATCCATGAAAATTGGGTCCCTTTCAATTCTCATCATGTTCAGAACTCCATGGTCTTTTTTTCTCAAAGCATCTGCTACTTTGTTTGCTTTCCCCGGGTGGTAGTGTATCGTGCAATCATAATCCTTGAGTAATTCAAGCCATCTCCTTTGCCTCATGTTGAGTTCTTTTTGTGAGAAAATATACTTCAAACTCTTGTGATCAGTATAAATCTCACATTTTTCACCATAGAGGTAGTGCCTCCATATCTTCAAAGCAAAGATCACAGCTGCTAACTCAAGATCATGAGTAGGATAGTTTTGTTCATGAATTTTCAACTGTCGTGATGCATAGGCAATAACTCTATCATTCTGCATAAGGACACAGCCAAGTCCCTTCTTTGATGCATCAATATAAATAACGAACCCATCATTCCCCGATGGTAGAGTCAATATAGGAGCATTGACTAATCTTTTCTTCAATTCTTCGAAACATTCTTCACACTCTTTTGTCCAAACAAATTTAACCCCTTTACGTGTGAGCTTCGTTAATGGGTTAGCCAATCGGGCAAAATTCTGGACGAAACGTCGATAATAACCTACCAAGCCAATAAAACTACGTACCTCAGTTATACTCGTAGGTGCTGGCCATTCTTGGATTGCTTTGGTCTTAGAAGGATCAACAGAGATTCCATCTTTAGAGACAATATGGCCAAGAAAAGAAATCTCCTGAAGCCAGAATTCACACTTGCTAAACTTCCCATATAATTCATGCCTCCTCAGAGTCTTCAAGATAATGCGCAAGTGATTTTCATGATCTTCATAGGTTTTGTAGTATACCAAGATATCATCAATAAATACCACCACAAATTCATCCAGATACTCCTTGAAAACTCTATTCATTAGATCCATGAATACAGAGGGTGCATTAGTCAATCCAAATGGCATTACAGTAAACTCGTAATGCCCGTACCTGGTTCGAAATGCTGTCTTCGGAATGTCTTCCTTCTTTACACACAACTGATGGTATCCAGATCGAAGGTCAATCTTTGAAAAGTATTGAGCTCCATACAGTTGGTCAAATAAATCATCAATACGAGGTAGGGGATACTTGTTCTTTATCGTTATAGCATTGATCTCCCTGTAGTCGATACATAACCTCATAGATCCATCTTTCTTTTTAACAAAAAGAACAGGGGCTCCCCATGGAGAAACACTAGGGCGAATAAATCCCTTATTACTCAATTCCTCTAGTTGTTTCTTTAGTTCGACTAACTCTACAGTGGCCATTCTATAAGGGGTCTTCGATATAGGCCTTGATCCAGGAATCAAATCAATGGAAAACTCAACTTCTCGTTCTGGAGGATGTCCAGGTAAATCTTCCGGAAATACATCTACAAATTCTTTCACAACAGGTACATCCTTTATTTGAACATTCCTTTCCTCACCGATAGTTACTTCATTCTCATCCTCCCCAATAATTGAATTAAGTTGAGCTACTGGGGGTGGGTCTAAATAAGAATTAGGTGGTGACGATTCTGCTCTAAAAATAAGGTGCTCCTTATCATTATCATCAAGAATCGTAACCTCTTTCTTCTTACAATAAATCTTCGCATCATAGTCCGAAAGCCAATCCATACCGAGGATTATATCAAACTCAATCATAGGTATGACGATGAAATCAGCAGATAAAGAAAATTTATGTGCTCTAATGGGGACTGATTCACAAAACTTTGTTGCAACGATACTTCCCTTAGGAGTTTTAACTGACAACTCCCTTATTAAATCAAATTGGAAATATCTAATTTTCTTAGCAAACTGGGAAGATATGAAACAATGCGATGATCCAGAATCAAATAATGCATTTGCTAAACTTGAGGAAACCATTAAATTACCTGCCACCACGTCTTTCGGAACTTCTACCTCAGTAGTAGTGATAGCATAAGCCTGGCCTTGATCCCTTGGACTTTTCTGAGGTAAGTTCTCCTGACGCTTAGGACATGCATTTGCATAATGCCCCATCTCCCTGCAATTGTAGCACTGAACGTTGGTAGCTTCCTTCTTCCCCTTGCAATCATGAGCTTGGTGGCCTTTTTCACCACACTTGTAACAGACTCCCATTCCCTTCAGGCAAGCACCAGGATGTTTCTTCCCGCATTTACCACAAGATGGATATTCAACCTTTCCCTTCTTCCCCTTATTTCCATTCCCAGATTGATCAGTAGGTCTCTTCTTCTCTTGCTTCACTTTAAAGTCATAAGACTTAGAGAATTCTTTTTCGGTCTTGATAGCACATGAGACAATGTCTTCGTACGACGAAAAGGATTGTGAGACTAATGCTCGACGGAGAAATGGTTTTAACCCATCAAAGAAATGATCAATCTTACTTCTTGGGTTGCAAATATAATCTCCAGCATACCTCGCTAACCTTGTAAAGTTAGCCTCATACTTTGTGACATTCTCATCCTCCTTTTGTCTCAGACTCAGAAATTGCCTTTCCATATCTGCTCGATGGTCGCGAGGAAAGTATTTTTCTAAAAACAGATCTTTGAACTCCCTCCATTCCATGTTTGATACTTCATCATCTTCCTTCATGTTTTGAATCAATGACCACCATTGATCAGCATCTCCAGTGAGGCGGTAAACTGCCATGGTAACTTTTTCCCTTTCACTACTCCCCAAAGCCTGAAATATTTTCTCTAGGGAAAATATCCATTGCTCAGCTACTAAGGGATTTGTACTCCCATTGAACGTTGGTGGTTGTTGTCTCATGAATCGATCTAACATTGATCCTCCACGCTGCGGATCAGGGTGCTCCATACGGGTAAGGTTATTATTCATAACCTGAGTAAGTTGTCCCAGTACGGTGATTAGCTGATCAGCACCAGTTGCATCACCAGCCCCACTATAATTATCTTGAGCAGGAGGGCAATCCCTACATGGAGTGCGTGCATTGATACGGTTTCCATTTCTTCCACTAGGCGCCATTTCTAAACAATGGCATAAACTAGATCAGTTTATGAATCAAAATACATAATCCCATACTTATAAAACACTTAACATAAATTTAACTATTTATGGATATAATCCATAATCATAAAAATGTTTTCTTTGAGGAAGTATATACTCATAAACCCTTCATAATGATTTGTAAAGATAATGAGAGTTATCCTAAGCATATCCCCCGGGAGTGTCGTAACCAAGAGTGCAGCAAGGCCCGTTGTCGTGCACCAGTTCCCGTTCGAGTCTAGCTCAAAGCGGTGTTTTCGGGTTTTACCCCTAGGTACATCTGTGCCAGAGCCGCCTCTACCTGCTCGTATCCAGACAGGGATGTATTGCTCGGAAAACTCACAAAATCTCTACAATACCAAAATTCTAGGAAGTTCTTCTATACTAATCCTCAAAGTTCATCTTAGGTCTACGTTCTCTAATCAGAGTTTATCTAAATCTAGTTTCCAAGGTTTGTACTAAACTTCCCCTGATACCAACTGTAACGCCCCGACCCCAGTTTCCCAGAGTCGGTGCATTAATTACATAACATTGGCATGATCACAAGAAAGATCAAATCTCGAAAGACCGATTGGTTTAGTAGCCTTGGAAACACTAGATATATTCATAAGTTTTACATTACATCATAAAATGAAAAACTAATACAACAACATAATGTTTCCACAATCCACACTATTAACCCCTCATAAAATCCCTGCAGGTCATTCATAATTTACTTCTTCACTACCTGGGAAAAATAAAACATAGAAAAGGGGTGAGCTCAAATGCCCAGTAAGGATAACAATATAGCGGAACATTCATAATAAGCATAAACATTTAAGTCAATGAATTACTAAAACAAAATCCTTTTAAAATTGAACTTCAACATAGTATGGCAAAAATAAAAATGAAGTAATGCCATTTACTTATTCACATGGATATTCTACTAATCGAATAATCACATGCAATATCAATAACCACTTTCATAATGTTGGAATGCATAATGCCAGACTATCATAACCACATAGCCAAGGCCTCGTGCCAAGACTACAAATAAGATTTTTTCAAGGCCTTGTGCCAAGACACTAGTTTGTCTCATGAGACCTACCGATGCATCGAGGAGCTATAGCGGGCTCCACCCGTCACTTATTAAGTCCAATGCATTCCCATATGAAAAGGTTTAAACATAACATAAACATTCGTATTAAAACTAGCATACGAAATGTCAATAATTTCACCATAAACTATGAATGGTATAAAAATAGCACATCCACAGTCAAACATATCACAAAAACTTCAATACAATATAGATGTTTTGTATCATAATAAATCAACTTCAAATAATCTTAAAATCCATCAAAGGATGTTGACATAGATGAAATCAAAATTATTTTTAAAGAAGTATCTCCTTTTATTTTGAAATCATTTAAGATCCATATAAAATAAAACATTTTCTTTGAAAATATTCTTATAAGCTTGTATGGAAAGCTTCGATGATTTTATAACGGCGGAAAATAACCGCACCCGCCGTATAAGTTAAAAAAAAAACATTCTTACCTCAATTCTGTCGAAAAGGTTAAAAAGGACCTTGTTTTGAAAACGACGGAAAGATTCCTTTATAAACCTCTTATAAAAAGTCAAACAAGGGTATAAATGACTTTAACCCATATTCTTGTAAATAGTAAAAATGTTTTGAAATACATTTTGAAGAAACATGGATGTGGATGATAACGAGATCCCAGTAGATTATTACGTATAAACAACCTCGGATAAAGAAGAGATTGTGAAATAACCCTTACCTTGTACTTTTCCTTGGTTGGGGTAGGTTAACCTCCTGTATAATGGTGAAATAGTTGTTATTAAATTATACAAGAATCATATATATTAATATGATATCATATATGATCTTTTAACATTGATTTGTTAATAATATCTTAGAATTATCGTCGTTTCGGGAGTTAACTTACTCATTTTCTTTTATATGTTTTGTTACATAAGCCATGGTTGTTGTATCTTATTCATATCCAGAATGATATACAGTCCTTAAACATTATTTTTAAATCATCAAATGATAATTATACTTGAATGGATACGATGGAGAATGAATCTCATCGCGTTCGTGGAGACGGTAGTCCGTACGTACGCACGAGCGACAATATGATTCTTTTGATATTAAAATAATATATAAATGGATGGTATATCATATATACAGAATCATTAACATGTTATATTTATTATTTACATGAGTTACACATCATTATTATACCCATCCAAATAATATTATATTGAATAACAATTACACCACGACGTGGAGACGGTAAGCCGTACGTACGCACGTATGGTGACATGTTATTCAAAGGGTGGATAGAATACTGAATATGATTGTACCATATTTATAATAACATCACAGTATATGTGAGATACTGGAGTTATTATTTCAGAATGGTAAGAACAAAGGAAGAAGAAGTGGAAGAAGAAATGAACTTAGAAAAGGGTGGTGAAATCATTACCTCTTCTTCGGGTTCTTCCTTTTGATTTGATCAAAAGGGCTCCTTAGGTTGGCTTTCTGATCAAAATAAGGCCTCTAGGATGTAGTGAGGGATGTTGGGAGAGTATCTGGGCAGAGTTTGGCCGAACCAAAAGGCTTTGAAGGTGTGAAGAAATGAGAAGGAGGAGTGCCCTTTTATAAGAGGGGTGAGGGGCACTTTTGGAAAAGCTAGAAATATTAATTTATAATAAATTCATATTCGGTTTACAAAGGCTCCAAAGTTGACTATTCAAAGGATGAGGTGGGGATAGGTCGAAAACAACTAATCCAATAGAATTTAGACAGGTTTGGGTACTTATATTAACCTTATCTTTAAGTATTAACTCTAAGTTAATTAGTTTCACTTTTACAATGTCTCTTTGTATTTTTATATTATATGGTTAATAGACTTACCATATACATACAAGCGACCCCCAAGTGGTACATTAATGATTAACCTATCATAATATAAGTCTCTTGGCCGAACCTTAGATTTTTAGGAATTTAATATCAATTAATAATATAATATTTGTTTTAAGAACACTTTTATGTCAATTTTGACACTATTCAATAGTTGATTTTTGTGAAACTCATAACAGATTGATTACTTCGAAAAAAGTCAATTAAATCAATCCTAATATATCATATTATCCTAGAAAATTAGTGTAATTCATTAAAAGTTTCATATTATATTTATTTGGGTATTTATAATATCAATTATGTTAATTTTCTACTATTTTAGTAATTACTGCATCATCATTGTGTCATATATAAAATAAATTATTAAATGTCTAAAAATTATAAATAAAACATCATTATGTAGGAAATCCTTTTAGCTTTCTAATGAATATTTATAATCGAAAATCCAATATGTATAACCCTATGTAAAAATTGTTCTTCTAAAAGATGTAAGCTTATGCCATTTTTATTTTTATTTTAACTTTATTAATATAATGTGTCCCTACCACATACAAGTGGCTCCAAGGGGTCCCCAAATTGACCCAAGGATGCTCATGGTCGGGTATGTGTCCACCAATAAGGTTAGGACACGTTTTAGGGTAACTTTGTATTATTATAATATTATTTTTTTAACCCTTATTTACCGGATTTACCCTTTAACCATGGTAAATAAAATATTTACCGCAGTAATTATTCAAAATGTGTAAAAATAAAAGTTACCTATTTAAATAATTTGGACATCCTGATTCCAAATATGGAATCCATTTTCCTAAATTCAAAACACAGAAGTGGCATAAATTAATTTAAAATTAATTCCCGCTGTCAAAACAAAAAGCGTGTTTTTAAGAGATAATAACTATCAAAAGATTGACACTTGTTTATGTTCGGTTTAATTGTAAAATTATGTCCAATGATAAACATTAAATTGAATGGTAAAAATATATTCTAAATATACTTTAAAACCACTCAAATTCATAATTTATCACTATTAATTATTTTGATTAAAAAAGTTGTTTTTAATTAAAATTTAGATATTTTCACTATTCATCAAAATATGAAAGTTATCCAAAATGTACCAAAATTTCACCTTAGGCTAAATTCAATATTCCGAATCCAAAAATGAAGTCCATTTTCAAATATAAAATATATATAATTTCAAAAGGTAGTTATTACTATTCATAACGGCTAGTTTAATTGGTTGTTAGAACTCGGTGTTGCGTACAACACACACTATCACATTATTCAAAGAGAAGCGTACCGTAGAAGCTTGGGGTGTTACATTTCCCCCCTGAGCAGACACATGATCCTCTTCAGCACCAATAGGATTGATTTTACCTTTTACAGTGCTCTAGAAATATACGAGCATTCTTAATGTTACATAATTTAACACATTACTATGGTGGCATCTGATTATCACATAAATTAGCCTCCCCATTTCTTTTTTAAACAACAGATTTGAAATAAACCTTCCATGAGGATAAAAAATCATACGATCCTCAGGTTGACAGCAGTAACTCAAATATGTAATCAAATATCTTGGAAAATTCAGATTTATGTCACTTAAAAATAGAAACATAATATACATATCATGAAATATAATCTTCACTAACTCAGACATCCTTGGGGCTATTCCAGTTTGAATAAATTTAACCAAAATCGTCTGATCTTGTTCGAAATATTTGACAAAATTTTTCCTTAAGTAGAACCAAACAGAAAAGACATGATAACCTCAGATTTATGATTTCTATCCCCAATTGACTTCAGATCAAACTAAAAAACACACTTGCGAGGGAAGTTTAATATCCTTGCAATTTCAACAAAAGAGATCAATAACCCCCTTTCTTCGATCTTCGCAATAATAGAATATTCTGTATCTCCCAAAATAAATTGAATAGTTTTAAATAAACTTATCAAATCAACTTCAAAAAGAAATTTAGTGTAGTCTTCACTGAATTTTGTTTCAATACCTTGAAAGGATAAAATTTTCTTCAACATCAGTTTCATCTGATACAACCATTCCAGATCGATGACTTTTCTATGAAGTATTTTTTGTCTAGTTGAATGATGACGCTTCACATCACTAGTTTTTCCTTCTTCAATTCTCTTTGTTTTTTCCATTTCTTTTGAAAATATTTGAAGGATTTTGGTTCTAGGGTTTCGAAGTTCTAAGAAGAGGAAGACGAAAGAGGGGAAGGGTTTCGGTATATCAAATGGTTTTGAAAAAATGAGAGGGTTTTTGAATTCAAAACGGTCTCTATAAGATCCTTGATTCCCGTGTCATTACGTACATAATAATCATTATAGAGTTTAAAAAAAATAAATAGTATGTGGCATATTTAAAATTTATTATTCAATAAAAATAAAATTGAAACTTATTTAACATATTAGTAACTAAATTATTTTAAACAGTGAAAATTTAAAATAATATAATCAAATAACATTTAGATTAAAATTTAATAAGATTTATTCAAAAATAAATAAAATTATAATTATAAATAAAATTTATTTAAAATTAAATAAACTTAACTCCCCATTAATAAAACAAAAACATGTTGTGTGGAGTGGTTTAGTAAAAATATCAGTTGATTGAAATTCTGTACATATAATTATAAAATTATATCCCTTTTAAAAACATGATCTCTTAGAAAATGATGTCTAATATCAATATTCTTAGTTCTAGAATGAATTATAGGATTTTTTGAAATATTTATGGAACTGTTATTATCACATAAAATAGGCGTACTATTAAAATTTAGTCCAAAATCTATAATAGTGTTTTTCATCTACAAAACTTATGCACAACAACTGCCAACAGATACATATTCTGCCTCAGTTGTTGACAAAGAAACAAATTATTTTTTCTTACTAGATCATGACACTAAATATTTCCATAAAAAGTGATAGGTTCTTAAGGTGGGTTTTTCAATCTAATATATAACTTCCAAAATTGAAATCATAATATGAAATTATAAAATCAGATATTTTTGGATGAAGAAGGGATTGAAAAATAGTTCCTTTTAAATGTCCAATTTTTTTATAGCTGTAAGATGAGATTATTTAGGATTTGATTGAAATCTTGGACAAATAAATACTGAGTAAATAATATCTATCCTAATCTCAGTAATATATAATAAACTACAAATCATACCTCTATATAACTTGTTGTCTACTAATTTTCCAGTTTCATCCAAATCAAGATTTATTTTAGTACACATAAGAGTTGTATATGTCTTGCTATTTTCAAGTCCTAATTTTTTAGTAAATTAGTAATGTATTTACTTTTATTTAAAACATTTCCAAAATCTTTTTTATAGATTTTAAGTCCTAAGAAGAAATTTATTTCTCCCATAATACTCATTTCAAATTTTTTTTGTATTGATTTTGAAAACTCATGAAATAGTTTTCTATTTTTTTGATAAAAAAATTACATCATCAACATAAATTTGATCTAATAAAATATTAGAAATTATAGTTTTCTTGAAAAGTGTTGGATCTTCCATTCCAACAGTAAAATTATTTTTCAAAAGAAAATAACTTAATCATTCATACCAAGCTCTAGGTGCTTGTTTAAAGACAAAAAGAGCTTTAGTAAGTTTAAAAACAAAATCTGGTTTTTGAATATTTTCAAAACTAGGAGGTTGTTAAATATAAACTTCCTCCATTAATAACCATTTAAAAAGGAAGACTTAACATCCATCTGAAATAATTTAAAATTCATATTAGATGCATATGCTAAAAAGATCCTTATGGATTCTAATCTAGCTATAGGGGAAAATACCTCATCATAATCTATACCTTATTTCTGATTATATAATTTGGATACTAGTCTTGATTTATTTCTATTTATGATCCCTTGATCATATTGTTTATTTCTAAAGACCCATTGAGTTCCAAAAATAGGATATTTATTTGGCCTTTCAACTAATTTCCAAACTCCATTTATTTTGAATTGGTTTAGTTCTTCTTGTACTTATACCACCTAATATTCATTAAATAAGGATTATTCTAATGACATAGGTTTTAATTGGGATAGAAAGGAATAAAACTCAACTAGATTTCCTATATTTATTCTAGTTTTTATTCCCGTATCTATGTATCCAATAATAGTTTCTAAAGGGTGATTTTTAGGGTTCTAAATAGTCTAGGTAAAACACTATTAGTTTCATTAGTGAAATATTCATCTGAACTGGATTGAATTTTTGTTATATAATTTTCAAAATCATCTTTTAGGTTTTCAAGTCTCATGTTATAATTGGGGTTATATTAATCAATTTCATCTTTAGTTTTTTTTAAAAGGTCCAGATTCATCAAATTTCACATGAAATGATTCTTCAACAATTATTGAATTTTCATTAAAAATCTATAAGCTTTAGAGGTAGCAGAATATCTTAATAAAATACCTTCATAAAATTGTGGATCAAACTTACCAATATTTTCCTTGGTGTTCAAGATATAAACCTTGCATCCATAAACTTTAAATTATTTTACTTTAACGTTTCTGTTATTCCAAAGTTCACAGGTTGTATTTTTGAAAATGGGTCTAATTAAAACTCTATTCATTATATAGTAGGCTGAGCTTATAGATTCATCCCAGAAATAGGTAGGAAGACAATATTCATTTAGCATAGTCTTATCCATTTATTGAATAGTTCTATTTTTTCATTCAATAATTCCATTCTGTTGAGGGGTTCTTAGTGTAGATAAAGTGGGTTTAATACCTATATTTGAGAAAAATGAATTGAATTCCTAATTATAAAATTCTTTACCATGATAAAATATAAATAAAATTATTTTAAAATATTTTTCATTTTGAAAATTTTTGCAAAAACATTCAATTATATTAAAAGTTTCATTTTTATATTTTAGAAAATATATCCTAGTAAATATAGAATAACCATCGACTAAAACATATAACTATAATTTTCCATCCAAACTTGATACCCTTGGTGGTCCAAATAGATTCATATGTATAAGTTCTACATGTTTTGTTGTACCAATTTTGTTAATTGATTTGAATGATAATTTGTATTTCTTTCCAATTTTACATGCATCACAAGTTTTTTCACAATAAAATTTAAGACTAGGAAAATTAGAAACGAATTATTTCTTAAAAAACCTATGTAATACATAAATATTTTAATGTCCATGTATTCTATGATAGATCTAGGATTCATTTATCTTAGTAGTAAAACAATTTATTTTTTGTTTTCATAGGGAATTTAAGTCTAAGGTGTAAACATTATCAATTTTGGGTGCTCTAAATTTAGGAAATTTATCTTTAAAAACAGAACATCAGTTTTCAGGAATATTAAAACATAACCATTATCACAAAGTTGAGAAATAAATTTCTGGTTGTGTTTCAATCCTTGTACATAAAGTACATTATTTATTGTGAAAAATTATGGATCTCCACCATTTCCCATACCAATTATTTTTCCTTTTATATTTTCACCAAATGTGACTAATCCACCATAATTTTGAGTTAAGGACTTAAAGTTCAACAAGTTTCCACTCATATTCCTGGAGTAGCCACTATCTATATACCATATTTCTTTTCTTCTACTGTGACCAGCTTCATGCAAAGGCATTTAAGAAATGGTTTGTTTTGGTACCCATATTTTCTTGGGTCTAGAAGTGTTAGCTAGTAGTGATTTGGGAATCCAGATTTTATTTGTTTTTCTATAATCATTTGAGTCAAATACACTATTTGAAATAAAGGATTTTTTAATTCCACTAATTTTGGGAATTCTTAAATAACAGTTTTATGTTATATGACCTTTTTTACAAAGTAATTGCAAATTATTCTTTTTAAATTTGGAACAAAATAGTTTCTGTACAATTTAAGTTTCTCACCTTTACTACCTATTCCATATCGTTTTTCTTAATCACATTATTTCCAAGAATTTCATTTAAGGTTTTTTCATTCTTTTTAAAAAAATATACTTGTACTTTTTTAGATTTCTAATTCATATTATAGTGTTTTTATCTGAGTTTCATGATCTTTACTAATTGTGTTAGATAAGTTATGTTTCTAAATTAACTCTTTATGCTGTTTTAGGAAAGTGTCTCTTTCTCCTAAAATTTCATTGTAAATATATTTAGTGATTTATTCTTTTAATAAGGAATCATATATTTCTTCTAAAATGTTGCAGTAGGCTATAATTTTTTCATTCAAATAACAAGGGTCCAAATAAAAATTGGAAGGGTAATAAGATTTTACCTCATTATCTTCAGCCATGAAACACATGTTTGCTTTTAGATTTGATTATTAAATTTTTGATTCAGACTTTTATGAGCTACTGGAGTCTCTAGAAACACTCCATGTAGCTTTCATTGATCTTTTATCTTTCTGCTCATAATCATTATATTTGAAAAACCTCTTTTTCATTTCTCTTTTTAGTAGAGGACAATCATTTATTATGTGACCCATTTTCTTTCATTCATAGCATCTAACTTCCTTGGGATCTTTTTCATCTTTCATGAAGGATTTTATGAATCCTTTGTTCTTATTATAAAATTTTCGGAATTTTATAGCCATCTATGGAAGTTCCATATCATAATTAGATGAGTAAGAACTTTATTCATATTTGATATCTTGTTTCATCTTTATACTCTTCTTCTGAGATGTAACTTTCAAAGCATTATTTTCTATTTTTATCAAGAATTTATACTCATTATCTTTATCTTCCATCTTATATTCATACATCATCAGGGTTCCAATCCATTATCTCATAGTTATATTTTTAACAGGTGATGATTGCCTAATGGCTGCGGATATCCCATTCTATTGGGTTGGTAGTACTCTAATTACTTTCAAGGATTGATCTTTTTGGGTGATAGGATCTCCCAAGGCAGTAATATTATTGACTATCTCTGTAAGCCTTCCATTAATTTGAGTGGTTCTTTTACAATAAATCATTCTAAATGTATCAAATTTTAGTTTTGATGTAGCATACATCATTTGAATGTCATTTTCAGCTCCTTTATAGGAAATTGAATTCTCTTCCACATCTCATATTCAGTAGGTCATTGTGATACTCGGTTAAATTCATCTAGTCCAAGACCACATATGAATTTATTCATTTTTTTAATTTATTTCATAATCTACTTCTATTGCATCACTCCATGTTTTTGGTTTCTCTGGAATCATATAAGGAGTAAGAATTTTAGAGTAACTCTGTATCCAAGGTTCTTTAGGTAGATGACCATCCTTTATTTCCAACATCCATATTTTTTAACATTGAAGTACGTATCTCAAACAACTGACATTACCTCTCATGTATCAGCGATTGAGATCTCTGTATAATCCCTTACATTCAGCTTGCTATATCTTTAACAAAATAACAACCATTGATACCAATTGTTGTATCAATTTATAAAAAATATACAGAAGAGGGGGGGGGGGGGGTGAATTGTGTGTATAAAAATTTCTTCAAGAAATCCTGATGATAACCAATTCAGTCTTTTTATCTTTATCATATAGTTTATACAGTGGAAATAAATAGATATCAGGATGCAAAGATTTATTGTTTTTTGGGGAATAAAAATACCCTAGTCCACTCCACCAATTCTCATCTCCATGAGCTTAGTGATTTTCACTAGTCAGTCCTCTTTTCACAAAACCATCCACAACTGAGTGTAGGTAGTTGACACCTTTACAATTTAAGGCTAAAAAAGCCTTCTTGTTCTATTGAATGAATCGATCAAACAACTTAGTATGAGAAACCAATTTTTTAAAAAAAAGTGGTGACATGAATTGGTCACCCAAATCATGACCCAAGGAAATTTATTAAAAAAAATAGCATTACAAACACGAGGTGTAATGAATTTACATCAACCATAATTTTGAGAATTAAAAACAAAGATATACCAAGAAAGATCCATTAAAGTCATATGATGAACTGTCTATAGGGGACTCCATCATTCCATCCAAAAGGGGTGAAACTGGAAGCTCAAATCAAGTCTGTTTGTAACTGATCATTTGGAGTGCTGCTCGACGTTGCTTCTTTATCCACATGAAAAAACTTCTCTCCCACTGCTATAAACTCTTCTATGATCTAAAAAGAATTTATTGTCTATGGGTATTCTAACAATCCACTGTTTTAAGAGTTTATAATGATGATTGCTTCTCAATCAACTCAATCCCTGTCCATCACACTGCTATACAAGTCTAATTGCAAAAAAACTGGAAAGGAACCTGAGAAATTCCTTAGAGCACTGAGAGAACCAATTAGAAATGAAATCAAGTAAAGGTTTGGACCAAAGATCTATTGGGAGTGTCGACCAGCATTACAACATCACCTTCAAATATAATCACAAGATGCAGTACAATATCTAGCGTAAAGAAAACAGGGTCATACCAGCAGGATACCAGAAAATCAACATCACCTTCCAGAAGGAGATCATGCAGTGCAAGATTTTAGTATTGATACATCTCGTTCCAGAATTGCAACAAGAGGAGGTCACACAGTTCCATACATTTCAAAATCACCCTACCTTATTCATATATCAAGTGCACAAAAAAGGAAAATAGCAGTACCATCCCAGCCTCGGAGGTCATACATAGTGAATCCAGGAATTCTGAATAGGAGCTGGTCAACTATGCCAAGCCCTCCCATTCCTCAATGTGTTGTAACAGATGCTTACATAGATGAACTCTCCATGAATTCCAGAAAGAGAGTTCCAGTGACAAACAAAAATAGAATAACTCAGATGGACAGATCCTGTATGGTGCTGGTTGAAGCAATTGAATCAGAAACAATCAGAAAAAAGAAAGGGACTACATCATTCCAAAAAAGAGACAGCAAAGCACGATTAAAGATGAAACTAGTGACATGAAAAAGGAGCAGAAATAAATTTACTCCCATGGAATGGCCATGATGTCAAAACCATGATTTCTTTTATATTCTTCTACCATCCTAATGAATATACGCTTTCTAATTTCAAGTTATTCCTTAGCAGTGATCAGCCTGTCCATGTATTTCTGAAATGTAATTGCATCTTGTTCATCCATCGAGGCATCAACTACGTCCCCCACAGGCTCCTCAATGCAGTAGGAATATCTTTACATAGGTTTTTGTTTTCTTTCATCATTATCCTCATCTAATTTAGAGTCCTCCTTAGGTATTTCACTGTTGGCATTCGATTGTTCAGTCATAGTTGGGAGTGGTGGAAACTCCCTCCTAGTGGCATCAAGAGATCTTGTGACTATTGTTCTTTCAATATGAGAATAAACCCTGTACTTCCTTGTTTTACTAGAATTTGTGGTGATAAAACCATCAGCATCTACCATTGGATTTTTTTCCTTTCCTATAACTTGATTTTAATAAATCCTCTTCAATTTTATTAGGGTGATCATCAATTTCAGGCAAGGATTCACTAGAATCGGAAAGTTCGTCCTGCTCCTTATCTCTTGAATCCCGTGCTACAGGACATTTTGTTATATCCTCCACCATGGGGGAAGTAATTTTGGTGTCAAACAGAGCCAAAGTCATAGAATCAATAAAGGATGACAAGTCAGGAGCTTGGAAATTGGATTGAGAAGGCTGAGCATAAACCATGATTTCTGTTTTCAAGTCATTTCTCTGCTCTCTAGTAGCAGAAGAGCCAATATTAACTACGTGGCAGACATTGGTCTCATCAACTTCGGGACCATTCCTTCCTTTTACAACCTAGGAAATAGTTCTGTCCTTATATCATGTGGTTTTAAATCTACATTCTTTCGTATCATGCCCAAGCATAAGGAAAGAAGAGCAGTAGTTAGGAAGTTTTTCATAGACAATGTCCTGGAAGAAACCATATTCACCATTTTGAATCCAAATTTGATATGGAATTTCCTTAGAGAAATCTATTTAAACTCAAATCCTAGCGAACAATGTTCTAGAGAGAGTCCTCATTTCCGAATCAAGTTTAAGAGGATTTACAATAAGCATGCAAATCGGGAAAAGGGATTTTTGTTTAAACAGGTGAAGCGAGAGTCCAGGGAAACCTATCCACATTGGGACAATGGGAGGTTCATCAGAGGGGTCGAAATCTGGTGTCCATTTAAGCACTCTCATAGAATGGCCCCCAAAGAACCAAGAGCGCCTTTCCCAGAGTCTATAGTATTCATCTTCGGAGGAAAGGCGGAAAAAAACATTCAATGAGTTTTATAAGCCAAGATTGAACCCCGAAAATCCAATGGCTTCAAGAGAATTTCTTAAGAATTTCATAAACGGTCTGTGAAAAGGAAAATTTCCAACAAGCACAAATCATAGATCTGAAGTAAGAATGTTTTCCTCATTATCTGAGATGGAAATTTCTTGATCACCTCGATGCTGGAAATGCTTAGGATAAATGGGTTGGTTGGGAGCCGTGACAACAAAAGTGTTGGAATCAATGTTAGCAGAAGATCTTCCGGCAACCACATCAGCAAAGGTTCTCGGAGCTGGAGAAGGGTTACGATCTTTGGCAGCCATCCTGAGAAACCGATTGTTTTGACAAATACTTTCCATTTTATCTTCACAGTTGAAGTAGTACGCAACTGACAGTAAATAGATCATCATCTTCAGAAAGGATGTTCTTCAGGTAGGAGTTGTTCTGAATCAATCAGGTTTCAATTTTTCTTGAAATATATTCAACAAAAAATCAGTAGTATATTCATGATAGATATTCAATGTATAACAAGTAAATCTTCAACGTTTCTCTTTCTAATATAAGATAGAATCTGATCCTTCTTTGTAGCAGCAGATCTATAAAAGTTATTTTTGAAGAATCAGTGTATCTCTGTTTTCCTTTTAAACTTTAATATCTCTATATTTGAATCGTGTAATCGTTGTGATTTCAAGAGATATCTAGTCACATATATTCTGAAAAAATTCAGATACTCAGTATTTATATAATAAAGATGAGCACCTTATTTATAAATTTAGATCCACAAAAGTAACCTGAAAGATCGCGATATGAAATGCTTGAATAACAGAGTAGTTGTAACTTCCCTTCAATAATCATCACAAAATCCTCCAATTAAATCTATCCTTTAAGTCATGTATAAATGGATTTAAATTAGTCAAATATGCGCTTTAAAATCAGGCATTGAATCTGGTTTGAAATTAGTATGATAATCTGCAAAATACCATTGCACGATAAAGTTGAAAATTCAAATCTCCGATGCATAAATAAGTCAAACTTAGGGTTATTTTTAGAATAAATCCAAATATCAAATGTAAGTTTGATCACAAATGTAAGGTTGATGATCCATACTTTTTTCATCGACTTTCAAACGTATGTTATCTGATCCATACTTTTCTCTTCTTCAGCACATAAGGAACATGATCTATTATTTTAGACAAAATGTAAGGTTCATTACAAAATTATGGTTGATGATCCTTAATTTTGTGTAGCAAACGTATGGTTCCATACTTAGATAAAGTAGTTCATCAAAAATTTTCTCATATTAAAAATGAATGGTTTCTTTCAAATGTAGGGTTCTTTTACCATACTTTTCTGTCATCATAAGGTTGATTAACTATACTTTTCTGAACTCCTATAAAATAAACGTAGGATATAGTCATTACACTATGTTCTCCAATTTACAGTATAAACAGTGTTTCCATAACATGCTGAATATATTTCGGAACAGTTTGAAAAATATTTCACGTTAATCATATGTTGTAATATTATTCTAAAATTAGGAATATAAATAATATGAATTTCCTGAAATATAATTAAAGTAAAACCATTAGAATTACAAATAAGTGTATTTGTGAGCTTCAAAATCATCATAAAAATATAGATTATTATTGAAACAATATGTGCTTAACATAAAATTCATGTGAAGGATCTGGGGATGAAAGGGTAAATAAGAACTACTTGGGTGATAATCTATGAAATAAGTAAGAGATACTTTTAAGGAAGGAAAGAGATTATTTTTTTATATAAAAACTCAAATTTAACCTAGAGGGTTCTAAATTAAATATTCTATAATTTTAAATGTTATTCATGTTGAAAAAATTGACAGGGGTGATGCATGGAATGAGATAAGGAATATAAAAGTTCTCTTAAATCGAGTTAACTTAAAAGTAGTAATTTATAAGGGAACTAACAACATGTATAAACCCAATAATGGGAAGGATATTTAACTAGTCATATATTTAAGGTACATATACATATATATAATGTAATATGTTCATGACAATAATATTTCATGAAATGGATAAGAAGAAAGAGAACATATAATTGAAAAGTAACAAGGGAAATACAGAAGATTCCTGACCTCATATTTGAATTCTCACCACACTTGTGTTTAAATTAATAAGTAATTAAATTAATTTCATTAAATATATACTAAAGAACAAAATTTATTAGTATTTTATTTTTATGATTTTTTCATTATGTTTTTTTATTTAATTTTAATATAGCTTTTATATACATTGGTTACTCAGGGTCATTCGATTAATTTTTCTCTAACACATATGGTTTGTTTTCTATGTAGAAATTTATTATAAAGAAACATCATTATTATAATAATTATATAGATTCATGTACATTATTATTCAATAAAAAAAATATTGATATATTTTCACAATTTTATCCCAAACTAGACCCAAATTAAAAAAGGTTCCCTAATAAGTCCATTTAATGTGGTTGAAGTTACTACGTCCGTTTCATATTAATAAGAAAATATATAATGTATGATATTATTACTCTAGAATATTAATGGTTCAAAAAAATATCATTTTTACTTAATTAGTACCTTTTTGAAGTCATCTATTTTAGGTGGTAATGGAAAACAAAACATGTCATTTTATGGAGGTGGTTGTCCACATGTACGCACAAACGACACTTTCATTTTTAATGGAGTGAGAGGGGGTAGAAAATTAAATAATTTTCAATTAATAATTATATAAAATTTTTGAAAAATAAATAAATAATCAAATAATCTTTTTAAACCCTCCATTTAAGGTAGTGATGAAAAACTGAACACATAGTTTATAAAGGCGGTAGTCTGTACGTACACATGATGACATTTTCATTTGTATCAATGGTTTTAAAGGAAGATATAAATGAATATTATGTTATTATTATAACACTTAATAATATTAAAAATTATTTTTTTATTATACCTTTATATATATAGGGGACTTGAGGGATGAAGAAGAAATGAACTAGAAATGTCGGGTTGAGAGCATTACCTCTTCCTTGAATGTTCCCCCTTGGTATCTTGTTAATGCTCCTTATCTTGGTATTTTGGTGAGACCAAGGTTCCAAGGTAATTGGTTTGGATTTTAGTATATTCTTAGTTCGATTTTTTAGTTAATAAAAAACTTTGTAATGGGTGGATAAATTGGGAGGGGGTGAGGTCATTTTATAAGTAAAAGTGAGTGCCATTTTTGTAAAATCTATTTACTTTTCAATAATTTAATTTCATTATTAAGGAAAAAATGATTCTAAAATGTAAAATAATGGTGTAGTGAAATAGATAAGGCTAATAATATCTTTACCATCCAATAAAATACAAATTTTTCACATGTTTTAGCCCTTTTCACTATTTTAAACCACTTTTACCCTAATTTACCCATATCATAGTAACTATAATTTCACCCTTAATAACTAATTTTAATTGAATAAATTAAAATTGAAAATGATTACTAATTCAAAAATATTATTTAAAATATTAAAATAAATTTATAAAATAAATTTTCATATATTTAGATAAATTAATTTTAGTATTTGTGTACATAACACATAAAACCTGATTCTAAAAATAATTATTTTAAGATTAAAATTTATCTATAGGATAATATTATCAATGTTTTTTAATTTAAAGAGATACTTTTTTCTTATAAAACAAATAAATTTTATGAGTCTTTCATATCAATCCAATCCAAATTTTACCAAAATCATGTTTAATTAAATGAAATTACAAAAAATAGTTTTTTATTAGAACTAAAATATGAATTTTGTCTTTAAGGTTAAACATATATTTTAAAAATTGAATTTTTTTTAAATGAATTAAATTATTCATTAAATACATATTTGATCAATTAAAGTATTTATAATATACTAAATCTCTCTTATATACTGCTAAATTACTTATATTCACCATTTTAATAAAACCTATATTTTTCAATATTCATTTAAAAATCAATTATTTTAGAAAAATCCCAATAATTAATCCTATGATAATTTTTATATGTGTAATTTAAAAATTATTTTCGTTTTATGAAATTAAAATCATAAAATTTATAAATTATTATTTTATGTTAAGATTCCAAAAATAATGAAAATAACCTATTTATAAAAAAAGTGATTTTACAGACATTATGTGTTGTTAATATTATTTCACCTCAATTAATAAATTAATTAGTGATAATATATTGTATCAATAATATTTATCATCCTTTCACCATTAAATATTTAGTCTACTGAATAAAAACATAGTGCACGTAAAACCATTTTTTAGAAAAATACATTTTTCATTATAAAATGATCGTAACCTAAATAAAATTTTATTTAATTATTTATATCCTTATCATTTAATATATTAAATCTATTGATATTAAATTATTTATTTTAATTTTATCAAACCACACTTTTAATTATAATATTTTCTTTCATGATAATAAAATATTTTAGTAAGATATTATATTGTTTAGTTTCATTATTATTATTTCTAAAATATATTCTTTAAACTCATTAATAATAATACATAACTCCGGTATGAAAATTTGACACATGTATATCCCATGACCATTTTACAATGACCATACTTACAAAGAATATATTTTGAGCGTCTATATTCCATTTATATATATAGGCATACTAAACCATTCATTCTATTCTAACTTCTTAATCCACACTTCTCATTTCTATAGTTTTCATTTTAGATCTTAAGAATCGGGTTCTTATTTAAATATATTATTTCTCATTTTTGGGTTTTTATACTAATGGTGATTCTTAATGGAATTTATGGCCTAGAAAAGTGTGTAGTTTTAATTATGTTAACCATTTCAATTTATTACCCTTATATATTAATTTTTATTATTTTAATGTATGGAGCCATCCATGATGTGAAATAATCCATTGTATGAGATACATGGTTTCATGTACCTTCTTTGTATTATTCCATTATAATTAAATAAAGCATTATTATCTTGGTTTATATCTTGAATGCACAAATATATAATCAAAGATTAATTCTTTTAAATGAATAGAAAAACATTATTTGTAATTATAGTTAAAAATTAAGGGCTCCTAAAATTGGGGGTGTTATATTCTCCCCCATTAAATAAATTTATCCCTTGTGGCTTTAAATATAAATTACTAATGAAAATATAAATGTGTATATAAAAGGTATTCATTAATAAATATATAATTTCTAGAGAAATGAAAACCTTACAATTATAGGTAATATGTTCTTTCCTTTAGAATATGCTTATATCTAATATTGAGTTTATCTCCAACCATTTGAGAAACAATTTATCATAAATGGTCCTTTCATTGATAGACTATCATATGGTTATATTAAATGTGGTTTTATTATTCTAAAACAATATTTTTCCTCTATGTAGTGGGAGAAATTAGTTTTCAAAATTACATTAAGTTTAAACAAAGGAATGATAATAAGACACACATGAATCATAATCCTATAAATCAAGAAGATTATTCACCTACCTTGGATTTAATAATAATACAAATTAGTGTTTTTATTTAAGTAGATAATAGTTGGTGAAAAATTAAATGACATATTCAATTCAAAAATCTAGAGTGATGAATAATATTATATGAAGGAAAAAAATACTCAAGAGGGGTAAATTGAGTTCTTAAAATTTTTCTTTTCCTAGAAACCACCATCTTAAATGTATGATAAGTTATGATATTTTCTTAAAAAAACAATAAAATATAAATATAATAAGAAATAAAAATATCAAACATAAGATATTTATAGGGGTTTGGAGAAAAATTCCCCTAGTCCACTCTGAAAATACTCAACTCATAGAGCTTGATGATTTTCACTTGAACCAATCTTTTTAATATAGACTGAATGTATTTTTCAAGGGACTACCCGACTGAGTAAAAGTAGCTATAAATTGGTTAGAAAATATGATATGTTAATGGGATCCTATAAATCTTTACAAAACACAAACCTTCAATACTATGTACAAGGATTTTTCACTTCTAAAAGCAACAAAGAATATGAAAGAATACAAATAAACCACATAGTTACAAGATTCAACTAACATAAGAGAAGAGTTCTTAAATCAAGAAAATAATAGTGAAGAGTAGATTTATGAGATTACTTTAAAGAATAGGAAGATTGTTCTTGATAGCATAATTTTAGAAAAAATATTTCTTATTATTTTTTATCTTGGTTGATAGAATTAAAATGAATGATTTTAGAGAGAGTGAGTTGAGAGTGAAAGTGATGGATTCTATTTTTTTTACTTATCTTTATTTTTTATAATTATTTTATTTTTAATTTAATACTCGTTTTTATATTATCTGTTAATTTTACAACATGATATCTCATTAAATAAAGATTCAAAATTAAATAATAGAATTCATTTTAAAAAAAACTACCTCCAAAACAGTACTAAGAAATATATTATTATATAATATTTTCTTCTCTCGATACTTAAAAACATTTTGAAATTGATTTTACCATAATTATGCAGTAAAAATTTTTATTCATCAATGACAACATTAATTTCTAATTAAAGTAAATTGACAGAAATAAATATAGAGGTTCTCGAATGACATAGCTGATTCTAGGTCACTACATAGACAAATTTGATGGACTTGAATTCATATAGAAAAATTGATCCACATATCCATTCTTCTCATAACCTATTTCATTATTTAGCCAAATCACATAGCCTTATTCCTCACATAGATGAATTTGATATAGTTGAGTGAATTAGGTAGCTTATTAGAAAGACATAGAATAATTTTTCATGGATCCAATTCGCATAGACAATTACTCCATATAATTGATTCACATAGTAATTTCATCAACGTATCTATTTTTTCATATAGGAGATTCATCGACATATATGATATTCATGTAGAAGATTCAATAACATAACCAATTTACAAAAGATTTTCATTCACTTAGCTAATTGATCTAGCTAATTTCTTGATCTATCAAAATATCCAGGTAAGAAAATGTATCACACGTATAATTTTCCATATTTAAGAAAATTTCAGAAAAACAATAACATTTTAAAAACTAAAAAATAATTAATTAAATAAAGATAATACATCATTAAAATACATAAAAACAAGACCATTAGAAACACATGAAGGGTTTTTAAGGTCATTAAAACATAACGTACATGTGATATGTTGAAATAACATTAGTAGTCCAAAAATATCTCCCCTTTTTGATGATAAAAGAACCAATTAAATAATAAACATTGAATTCAGAAAGATTTATAGATTTTTTTAGAAATGTAAGACATTATATATTTCTTTTAAAATTTTGTGATTATCCTTTCGTCAGTATATTTCTCTCCATCAACCCATCTAAAAAATATTCTTCCCCCTTTTGTGGCATTAAAAATGATGGGTAATACGAGGGAAAAAACATTTAATATATCAATTTATGAGATGAATTATTTAAGTACAATACTGATTTTGAATTTGAATTGGGGAAGAAATGGATTTCAAAAAATTGAAACAAGTAAAACATTCAGAAAAATGAATAATATTAAATGAATAAAATCACTTAAGAAAATAGGTAATATACATTAAAGGAAATCAATCTATTTGAAACACAATAAAGAGAAAATATATATTAAATCAAAACAATCAAATTCAAACATAATAAATAGAAAAAATACGTTAAATGAAAATAATTTTTTTTGAAACACAAAAAAGAGATAAAAAGTAATTTCATTAATGATGAACTATGGTACAAAATTACAAATATCCATAAAAAATACATTAATCAAGTCAACTTGGATTGTGAATTGTCTTAAATTCAAAATTATATTTGGTAGGTAGTTTGTTAATGGTTGGAGAGGATGAATATGTAGTTGGAAATTCAACTACTGGAGGTAAAAATTCTCTCCCAATATCTATAAAAGAACATGGTTTTTTCAAGAAACCTGATCCGTCTCTTGGTCTCTAGGAATGATTTCTAAAAAAACTCTTAATATTTATAGAATCTATACCAAAATCATAAGAACTAGAATTTAAAAAAAAATTATTGATTGGATATGATAGATATTGCTATAAATAACTTGGAGCGTTGTTTATAAAAAATTATGGCCGGTTCAGAAAAAATATCTACTATATTACTGGAACCTCTATAGGTATCTATTAGTTCTGGGACAAGATATATTCTTCCCCTTATAGAAAATAGAGCATCATAGACTTATTTATTCTATTTATGATGTATGATTTACAAAAATATAGAATGATAATGATGGATTTTATATACATTTGGGAAATTATTGGTTGACCATTTTTCGACTTCTATTTAATAGATTCAATATACCCTATTTTAAAACTCTAAGAACTATTGATGGAAATATAATTCGAAGAAGATTTAGGGATAAGAGACTCTAAATATATTTTCTTCTCAATCCTCTCAAATGAAACATATAAACTAACTATAATTCCATCCAAAAAATGATCTTTTGATCCATATTTACTAAATCCTATATTAAGACCTGAAAAAAATCATTCAATGAATTGGATTGGATTTTAGGCACTGAAGTATGAGTAGTAATTGGTACCAGAGAACTGAAAATAGACTGTTTTGGAGGAACTATCCTAAACCTCTTGTAAACTATAAGCTCTCATCCTGTAGGACCAGCTAGTATATTAGGGATTTCTTCTAATACTAAGGAACTACATTCATCTTCTGGTGATTTTATTTACTGATATATTATTTATAGATAAATATTAATGAATATATTTGAAATCTATTAATGGTTTTTATTAATTGGACCAATATTATAAGAAACAATATCCCTTACATGGTTGGTTACCCCCAAGGTCTCTTCAACATGAGTACTAACAAACTCTTAAAGATGTATAACCATTTCATTTAATGAAATTTTAGTCCATATGTATTTTTATATATTATTTGTTGTCTTGAAAGTCAGGTAAAATATAATTTTTGAATTATTACAGAAGAATATGTGTGAAAATGCCACACTGTAAAGATTTGATCTAATAATATAATAAATTTAAATTAGAATGAATTTGATAAAGCTGATAATTTATATTTAAAACCATATAAGTTGAGAAATTAGATGTCATAGTTGGATGAAACCACTTAAAGAACTCAATCTCACTCATAACTTCACTTTTCAAAGTGTTCATGCTTTCCTTTATCTTGGTGTTGAAACTCATAATCTCATCAAGTGAAATCACTAAAATATCTGAATAGAATATTGGAATATTATGAACTATATCCATATGATATTCAACAATCACTCTAATATCATTGATATTAAATTTGGTAGAAAAAATCCTCTAACATAATTTACTTAATCTTCACAACATCAATTTTCTCAGCACATACACCTGAATAAACAAATTTTTTTGTTGGATGTTCTTTATCAAGGTATTCGAGGAAAGAATATTCAAAACAAAATTATCAAATTTAGTTTTAGAAAGTGAATTCTTATTTATCTACCTAATTTCATATTTTAATGATTTTAGATCCTTTTCCAAATCCACATAATCTTATTTGAGAATATTAACTTTCATCACTATTATAGAGAAAATATTCTATGCATACTTTTTAACCTTAGAAATATCATAACTTTTTCATAATGGAGTATCTTTATATAAATGAGGAGATGATGAACTTGGTAGTGGTGTGTGAGAGTGATCAACATCATCATCCATATCAACATCCCCCGATCCAACTCTATCAGTAGAAGTTTATCCAAGGAGTGGATCAACCTAAGTGTAATCAACCTAATGTATCTACAACAAGAACTATCTCAAATAGTCATTATTTTTTAGTTCCAACACCAAGAACAAGCTTCTGAATCGATTCAATAGCTTTAACAACTCAATACTTTTGAATTTGTACTTCTTCTTGCATAACTAATATGATATTTGAAAATATAGGCAAAGTTCTTTATGAAATAGACTCTAGGAATTCCCTTATAGGAACAATATCTAAATGTTAACCATCCCAATATAGTGAGGTAGTGGATATTTTCCCATAAGTTGGTGTTGGAGGTGGTATGAAAACCTGAGCTCTAACCTCCTTTCCAATAGGGCTTAAATAACTTGAGTTTTCTTTCTAGTTATAACCAAACATCTACAATAGAACTATTGATAGGGTTTTTTCTCTTATGTCACTTCACAACTTATCCTTCATTGATATATACTTTTTTCCTTGTCATCACTAATGATATAAGCTTTACATAAGGATTATAGTTCAACTTTCCTTTATCTTGGAAGTAGCGGTGAATAAACAACATCATGTAGTGATACAAATTAAAATTTATATTATTTATTAGGAAAATAATAGGTACATGTCCTGAAACAACTCCTTTTCCATCTCTTTGATCATTTGACAAATATTAGTCTAGAAAACATACATATGAATTTCAATTCTTGTTCTAATTATTTCACAACCGTCATCTCAAAAGTTGAAGAACCAAATAAAAACCTGAACACTTTATTTGGTCCTATAGATATTGTACCCACTAAACTATGAATAAATTTGTAATCCACCTACTGAGGATAGTGAAAAAATCTACAATTTCCATAGAAAAAACAATCAAACTATTAAATTTTACATTTGATGAAATTAAATCCTCTATTTTTACCAAATAGAAATCATCATTTCACATAATATCATTTACCTACTCCTAAAATAGAAAACCTGATTACTTCTCATAGAAAATTAAATTCTCATATTTGTAATTAAAAACATTTCTTCAATAGTATCTCTATTTCTTTTAGCCAAGCCATATCTACAACTTTTCCCTAAAACATGTAGTGCAGCGCACTGCATGTCTATTCCTTCTTAAAAGATATAAAACCACTACTATCTCCTCAATTTTACTTTCCTATCATAGAGAGATCAGTTGGAGGTCAAGATAAATTCATGGTGTTAGTTAAACTTTATGGATAAGGAGACATAAGTGAATGGTAAGGAGGATAATGGTCTATTTGAGATTAAGTAATGTATCCGATTTAGAAAATGGATACGTAGCTATTTCAAGATCAAGGGTGAATCCAAATTAAAAATAAAGAAATAAATTAAAATAAATTAAAATAAAGGAAATGTAATTTAGTTTCTAAAAATCAAATCAAGAACGTATAAATATAAAAATCATAAAAAAATTCAAATACATTAAAAAAAATTAATTCATAAAGATTCAGAAAATAAAAACATTAAAAATAAATACAAAAATTAAAGTGAAAATAAAATTTACTAAATTAATTTAAATTAAAATAAAACAAAATCCATCTTAATAAAATAAAAACCTTTAAAATAACGCGGATTAATAAAAATATTCACTAATTGTTTCTTAGTATAGATAAATTCAAGAGTCATATCATTTTTTTAAATGTGGTATCTCAAGAAATGCTTCCTTAGAACTATATTATTGGTTATTGAATATTATATTAAATTATTTAAAATTTTAGTAGCACTAGTTTTATCACATTTTATTGAAACATGATTATAATTGAATCTAAAACCCATTAATGCGTGTTTCATCCACACCACCAGTACACCAAAACTACCTAGAAAAATGAATTCTAATTCAGCAGTAGATAATAAAACCAATAGATATTTCTTGCTATACTAGGATACTATGGATTTTTATAGAACATGTAAGGTTCCTAAAGTAATCCTCTTATATAGTCTACAACAATGAAATTTGATATAAATACAAGAATACAAATTAAATCAAATGTTTTTGGAAAACATTAGGAACTAGAAATTGTACCTATTAAATAACAGTAAATTATTTCTTTAGCTTTCAAATGAGATTCCATGGAATTAAATTGGAATATAGAATATAATCATATGATAAAAATAATGCATGTTATATTAGTATTTAAATTAAATAGACACATATTTATTCATGTATATAACTTTTTTTTTCAACTAGTTTCTCATATTCATCCAAATTAATATTTTTATTAGAACTCATAGGAGTTGAATTTAATTTTCCTTTTTTAATTACAAACCTATTAAGTAAGTCGTGTATATATTTAAATTTATTAAATAAATTCAAAAATTATTTTTTATAAATTTCAAAACCAATAAAGTAATTAAACTCTTCCATCATGATAATTTCAAATACTTTTTGGGCCTAAATGGACCAAAGGCCTTCAATTTTTATTCATTGTTTATAATACATATTTTAAGGGTTGAAGGGTTACCCATACGTGACCTATCAGCTTTTGTGACATTATATGACCCGAAGGTATTAGAGGAATCAATCTAGACTATGAATAAATCAATCCTCTCCTCCACAACATCTGCATCGTCATCACCTCTCCACCTTTGCATGGCTATTCGACTAGCTATCATGTGTAGAGATGCACATGCTAGATACCGATGACAATTCCATACCCTATCATTCATCCAAATCCAATAGCTCTTCTCTGGTGAATGTTCCTTGATATTAACCTCCTATAGAGCTCATTTCTTTTAGAATCTTCCTAGTATGTATGTACACATCATATGACCTAAAGGCCATGAGGTGAGCCAAAGGCCTGAAGTACTCTGAGACCAAACTCATGGCCCAAAGGTGAATAGTTCAGGTTGCTACAATACCTAATAGTACCAAACAATACTTAATACAGTAACTACTAAAATACTACTATAGTAACCCAGAATTATTCCTCCTCCTATATTTGAACATGAGTCTTGTAGATGCACTTGAAGAGTCATCACCAACCAGGATGAGGCTCATGTGCAAATTCCTTTTTCATGAGTTTTGAAAAAAAATTAAATAATTTTTTTTGTAGAACGAAAAATAAGATTATTTAAATATATCTAAACTATTTATATATATATATGAATATGATGTTTTAAGGAAAATTATAGTATCTTACATCCCTACTAAATATCCATTTGATAAAATAAATAAACTTAAACACTCTTACCAAGATCTAGGTGATAGTTTAGGAAACATAAAGATCTTTGGTATATTTGAAAACTGAATTTGGAGAAAGGTATTTTTTTTAAAATCTAGAGGTTATTTAAAATAAACATCCTTGATAAGAAAACAATTTAAAAATATAGATACAACATAAATCTGATATAATTATAAATCAATGTCTGATACACAGGCTAGAAGAATCCCAATGGATTATAATCTAGTTACTAGTGATAGATATCTTCATAATCTTTCTCCTTATCTTGGTTATACCCTTTAGCTACTAGTATATCAATATACCTAGTGATCACACTAAGATCATACATTCTATTTCTAATAACCCATTTTATTCCTCTCATAGGGTATTCAATGATTCTATAATCTAATTTACACACCTTTTCTTCTCCAACAAGTTATATTCCTCTTTCATAGTTCAAACCCAACATCAATCAAATATGGATTATTCTAAGGATTAAGGTTCTAACTGAGATAAAAAGTTAGAAAATTATACAATGTTTTTTAAACATGTTTTAGTGTTAAAAAAATCATCTAAGATTCATATAAAAATGAAAAAGGGATTTTTTTTCAGGGATCTTGGACATCTAGGAAACACACTTTCATGTTCAGTAGTTGAAACATGCGGCTAATTGTCGCCTATCGACTGGTCAAAGTTCCGGTGCTCCGCTAATGTGCATAGTAGCACTCAGGTCGAATCCTCAGCGATGATACTTTGAAATAGTCGTTTGTTTTCAGTTGATTGTATTGTGATTGGGGGGTTTGTTTGTAGAGCTTATGAAATAATTTTTGGATGATTTCTGATTTAACAAATTGATAAATATTAGGGTGAGTTCATCATTAGGTAGTTAATCTTGTGATATCCTTGAGCTTTTCTTTATATTGCATTTAAATTAACACCCACTTCACATGTTGACGTCTAATAGAATTCCTAAGTGTTAAAGATTTAATCCAAGCCTTAACTTAATTAGGATTTTAATCTCAATCATAACATGTTTATGGTAGTGTATTTTTAGTTCCAATAATCCATGGAAACCACATTCTAAACAAAATATTTCATTAATCCATGACAAATTAAGTCAAACATACACAATGTTAAATTAATGAATACTCATCGAGCAAATACTCTCAATCACTTAAAATCACTAAATTATAACTCACCCCAATGAGATATTTACTCAGCCATTTGGGTTTTTAATATTCTTATTATAATAATTATGATGATAAATTAAGAATAGAAGAAAAAAAAGGGATTAGAAAAGAGTGGTACGTCGAACACCCACACACGAACAATGATGATAATTAAAAACGAATTTTAGATTGAATGAGGAAGTAAAATAAGGGAAGGGGATTCAATTGAATTTAAAACATTTTAAGAAAATTAATATTAAACTATAGAAGTTGGAGAATAATAAGATATATTGAAGAAGAAACATGCATTAAAACAGAATTACAAAAAAGAGACTTACAAGATTACAAAAATGAGGAAAATGAAAGTAAGTGAAAATAAAGAGAGGAGGAAAGGTATCTCAAGTGATAACCTGAGTATAGAAGGTCATCCCAAGCCTTTGAAAAGTCTTTGTTCGTGCCAATATGTTCTCTTCTCTTCTGAAATGCCAACCCCTCTCAAGGAGAGAAGGGGAGAGTATTTATAGCCCATGGAGTGGACTGTTTGCATTCCCAATCTGTCCCTCCACTTACATCACCAATTTGGATATTCATACAGCCGAATATCCCAATATATCCTTCTTCAAAGTTGTATATAATAAAGTTGGCCGACTACTCTCAAACAATGGATTCATTTGGACTTAAGGATCAAATGTTATGGCCCGTTGATTAATCAAAGTAAAACTGTCCATTTCAATCCAGTCTTTTTGAAGTTCATAATGTGGAAGGGTTTTTGAATATGAAGATGCCTTAAAATATGAATGGTTTATTCAATAGAGTCTTCCTACTATATCTCCTATTTCACACTGCAAAATCTAATCTTGATTCGATGCTTACATCACGAGATATGTCATGCATACTATACTGATATTAATTCTCATCCAGAATGGCGGGCTGGACTTCAAAGCATATGTTGGGCCCCTTGTTTTTGGATTTGGGCCTTGAAATTTTTATCCAAGATGAAATTTAGTGTCCCCAGAATTATATTGGAGAGTTAAGGTTTTTGGACTTCTGGATTGAGCCCAGTAAATGAATCTTCAAGGCTGGTTCAGTTTGTTCACAAATTCTTGGGTCTTATTTGTGTGGACCATATGACCATTCAAATGGAAGAATTGGCTCATGGTACCTTCTAATGAAATTTTTTATATTTAAAGGAGAATACTAAAAAACAAGAACCACACAATTTTGATCAGTATAGTGATAGTTATTTTTAAAACATTATACTAACTCAATTGGACTACTTCTAAAATGCTCAAAAATTATACCTAATATTAAAACATTAATATTTCACACAAATTATGCACATTTCATATAAAATCAGTAAAGGGGGAATATAATAATTCATTAAAATATTTATAACATCAACTCCACCACATTTAGTTTTTTGAATTTCCTCATGTGCAACAAATATAAAAACATGACAAAATCATTTTTATTCAACAACAAATATTAAAATTTTGTTTTCTCCAATCGGGGAGGTTTAGACTATTTCACTCATCCATTTTGAAATACACCACAAGTTGTTACAGAAACAATTTTCCAAAACTAATTCATTTATTTATGCTCAAATTTAGAAATGGAAAATGTGGACACTCAAAACTTACACCTCTCAAGATGATAAAATTCATTTGTGGAGGTTCACTCATTCACCAACCAAAAGTGAAAATCATAGAGTTTTAAAAGAGCTCTCAGCTTCCAATCCCTATCCAAAGTGAACAAGAATCAAGAGATCTTTTTAATGGGTTTTTCTGTGGCTATGGGACGGTAGGGATGTAATGTCCAAGAGAGTGAAAAATAGGGTTAAAATACCAACATAGAAAAAGCAATGCACATTTTTTTGAAATAAAACATGGAAGGAAATGAAAACACATATTTACAAGGGAATGATTGTGAGAAGAAAGACACAATAGAGGAAGAAAATTTAAAGGTAATGAGAAGATGGAATATTTACAAAACAAAAAACTTCTCTCAATAATAATTTAATGCAAGTGTTCTTTTTTTCTTTTCCTGTTTTTTCTTTGTTTTTAAAAAAGTTGACCTTGAAACAGATCTCACACTCATATCCCAACCCACATTTGATCTCCTCACGACACTAATTTTAACAGTTATAACAAAATAAAGGTTGAGGAAGAGTGATTTTTGACCTACCCAGGACACAACCCATTTTTTTTTATTTTTTTTATTTTGTTTTTTTTTAATTTTTTTTGAACACTTTTAAATATCATTTGTACAACACATTCCCAAATCCTACTGAATGACAACCTCCCCCCACACTGAAATGGATTCTTTCCCTCAATCATATGATGACACACCAAAAAGTAAGGAAATGATACCCAAAAATGAAATCCATTCCCCCCACACTTAAATTTCAAAAACATATGCAATGAAAATCCATATTGATATTGGGTGGGATAAGGTATTGGGCTTGTAATGTGGCTATCAAAGAAAAGGATTCCATAGGCTTGAAGGGGCTTTCAAAAGAAGGATTACTGTAAGATAAATGAGAGGCTATTTGGCTATTGTGATTCTCATGTGGTTCAAAAAATGACTCTATCATATTAATACACACTAAGGTAGGAAATTCAGCTCGAAGTTCCACAAACTCAAGACTCACAAATGGGGGTGAAAACACACATTTTGAAAAGATGGCCATAGGTGGCCTTGGCATGAATGAAAATGTTTGTTCTCACGGTTGGGGAAAATCATTTTCCAAATCAAAAATTGAGCATTCAAAATGTGTTGGTTTTGACACAAAATTCTTTATCCAAAGTCATAATGAAAATATAGAATTTTTGAGATGAAAAAATGTCTGTTAACACCCCAAAATGGTTGTACAAAATTTCAAAACTTGATGGTGAGTAAGCATGACTTATATTTTTTTGTATTTTTTAAGTGATTGTTTTTTTGTTTTTTTTTTGATTTTTTTAGGTTTTTATTTTTTTAAAGATACACCCACACCAAAGAGAAAGTGAAAAATAAAGGTTTTGATAAAAAAATGGTAAAAAAAATGAAATTGAGAGGAAGAACAAGAAAGAGGTAGAGAGAGGAAGATATAGAGAGAGTTAAAGGGAAAAAGGTGCCCCTGGTTTGGATTTGGTGGGTCTCCTTCTCCATCTAGTGGTAGGTCGGATAGAGAAGTTGGGGATCCAGTGGAAGTCGATGTTGATCTAGGATTGTGTATCCTCTCATGGTGATGCTTTAACCGATGTCCATTAATCGTGAATGTCTTTTTGGAAGAGGGGTCTTGGACTTGCACTGCACCAAATGGGTAAACGTTAGTAATAACAAAAGGACCTTCCCAACGAGAATTAAGCTTACCTAAGTGAAGTCGGAATCAATAATTGAAGAGCATTACCTTTTCACCTTCATGAAATACCTTTCTCAGGATGTGTTTATCATGGAGTGCCTTGGATTTTTCTTTGTAGAGATTATAATTCTCATAAGAATCAAGTCGAAGCACCTCCAGTTCATCCAATTGAAACAGTCTTTCTTCACCAGATTTTTCACAATCAAAATTATAGGTTTTCACGGCCCAAATAGACTTATGTTGGATTTCAACTGGTAAGTGACACGCTTTACCAAAAACTAGCCTAAAAGGAGACATCCCAATGGGTGTTTTATAGGCAGTTCAATAAGCCCAAAGGGCTTCACCAAGTCTCTCAGGCCAGTCTTTTCTGGTGGGCTTAACAATTCTCTCAAGTACCATTTTCACTTCTCTATTAGAGAGTTCAACCATGCCATTTATTCAAGGGTGATATGCAATTTATGTTTTATGTATAACCCCATTCGTTTGGAAAAGAGATTCCATGGTTTTATTACAAAAGTGGGTTCCTAGGTCACTTATCAAGACACGATGTGTGCCAAATCATTGGAAGATGTGGGTCTTTAAGAACTCACTAACAGTATGATCATTATCCTTCCTAGTGGGTTTGGCCTCGACCCACCTAGAAACACAATCAACCGTAAGAAGGATGTATGAGAATCCATTGGAAGGGGGAAATGGTCCCATGAAATCGATGCCCCAAACATCAAAGATCTCGCAGAAAATTAAAGGATTTTGAGGCATTTCATTTCTCTTGGAAATTGTGCCAAAATTTTGGCAAGTGGGACATGATTGACAGATCTCATGTGAGTCCTTAAAGAGTTAATGCTAGAAGAATCCAGAGTCTAGGACCTTTCAGGAGGTCTTTTTTAGTCCAAAGTGGCCACCTCTGGGAAGTGAGTGACATAATTCTAAGATGGGAGAATGATCATTTTCTTCAACACATCTCCTAATTACCATGTCTTCCCTAGTTTTCCAAAGTTTATTTTCTTCCCAAAAATAGTATTTTGAATCAATTTTGAACTTCATTTTCTGTTCTTTTGAAAACTTTTCAGGAAAAAAACCAGAAACCCAGTAATTTACAATTGGGTAATACCATGGTATTTTTGGAGTGAGAGATGAAAGGTTCTTAGTGGGGAATTCAGGATCGATGATTTCAGATTGAGAAGAATTAGAAATTCTACTCAGGTGATCAGAAATAGGGTTTTCTTTTGCTGGTCTATCTTTTATTTCAAGGTCAAACTCTTGGAGCATTAGGATCCATCTTATTAGCCTCGGTTTGGAAGAACTTTTCTTGAGTAAGAATATTATAGTAGAATGGTATGTGAAGATTATGATTTTGGCATCTAAGAGATAGGACCAGAATTTATCTATGGAAAAAACCACTGCTAGAAGTTTCTTTTCAGTGGCAGTGTAGTGAGATTGAGTTTCATCCAATGTTTATGAGGCATAATAGATGACACGAGGAATTTTTTCTCTTCTTTGACCAAGAACATCCCCAACATCTCTATCAAAAGAATCACACATCAAATCAAAGGGTAATGACCAATCTAGGGGTTGGATTATTGGGGCAGATGTTAGAGTAGTTTTGAGTTCAACAAAGGCTCTCTTTCAAACCTCATAGAAATGGAAAGTGACATCATTTTGGAGCAAATGAGTGAGTGGGAGGGAAATTTTACGGATGTTATGGATGAATCTCCGATAGAAACTAGCATGACCGAGAAATGAACAGATGTCTCGAATAGAGTTGGGTTCAAGAAGTAATTGGATCACTTCAATTTTGGCAGGATCAACTTCAATACCATCTTTTGAAAATATGTGACCTAGAACAATCCCATTTTCAACCATGAAGTGACATTTTTCAAAATTTAACACAAGGTTTCACTTGACACACTTTTGGAGGACAAGAGAGAGTGAATTCAAACAAGATTGAAATAACTCACCTTAAATGTTGAAGTCATCCATGAAGACTTCCATGAAGTGTTCAATGAATTCTGAAAAGATACTCATCATACACCTCTGGAATGTTGCTGAAGCATTACCAAGTCCAAAAGGCATTCTTCTATATGCTTATGTTCCAAAGGGGCATGTGAAAGTAGTCTTTTCTTGGTCCTGAGGTGCGATTGGGATTTGAAAATAGCCAGTGCATCCATCAAGAAAGTAATAGTGTGACTTTCCAGTTAATCTTTCTAGAATTTGATCAAGGAATGGAAGAGGGTAGTGATCTTTTCGTGTTTCAGCATTCAATTTTTGATAATCGATGCATACACGCCATTTTTTCTTCACTCGAGTTGTGACTACCTCTCCATGTTCATTTGTGACAACAGTTATCCCATCCTTCTTAGGTACAACATGAATTGGACTAACCCAATCACTATCATAAATTGGGTTGATAATACCAGGTTGAAGAAGCTTTGTGATCTCTTCCTTAACTACCTCAAGTATGAGTGGATTGAGTCTTCTTTGTGGTTGTCTAATTGTTTTGGATGACTCCTCCAGATGGATGTGATGCATGCAAAGGGCAGGGTTGATTCCTGGTATGTCATCTAGGTTCCAACCTAAGGTTTTTTTGTTTTACACTAACACTTGAACAAGTTTGGACTCCTCGGTTTCAGTAAGTGTAGAAGAGATAATGACAAGATATAAGTGATCATTGAAGAGGAATGCATATTTCAGGTGTGCAGGAAGAGGTTTCAGATCAGCCTCATCTTTCACTTTTGAGATAGAAAACTCAGGAATGGAAGAAGGGTCTTCAGTTGCTTCAGGTTCATTCACCTTATTACTGTCCAAGGTGGGGTAGTAGAGATCATAATTGATGTGGAATTCAAGAGAGTTTTCGAGTTCCTCTAGATTGATGGAGTCTATGAATGAGAGGTCCACATCAACATCACCATTTATCACTTGGTTAATCATAGTGCAGATTTCACAAGATCCTTTGTCATTAGAACATGAAGAACACGATGGATTGGGGTTCGATTGACTCTTAGAAGTGTCCTCATAAGAATTAATTGAGAATACAGAGTGATCCTCAGATGGGTATCGCATGGCTTGGAAAATGTTGAACTTGACCAGTTGGTCACTGAATTCCATGGATAGGATGCCTGAATGGACATCAATCTTAGTCCTCGTAGTCATGAGGAATGGTCTTTCTATAATTAGGGGAGATCGAGAAGAGTTCATCTCACCTTCCATGTCAAGGACTTAGAAATTAGCAGGGAAGATAAGATCATTTACTCAGACAAGGACATCCTCAATTATTCCCTCAGGACTGGTTGTGCTTCGATTAGCTAACTGAATGAAAACACCTGTTGGGTGAAAGGGACCTTGACCAAGGTTGGAGAATATAGATTTGTGCATGAAATTAATTGAGGCTCCTAGGTCTATGAGTGCATCATCAAAGTTGGAACTTCCAATTTGGCATGGAACCATAAAGGTCCCTGGATCTTTGCACTTTATGGGAATAGACAGCTGGGTGGAAACATTTTCAAAGTTCCTAAGTTGCCTCTTGTTGGTACACAACTCCATGAGAATCTTGGCATACTTAGGAATTTGTTTTATGGCATCTAAGAGGGGAATGTTGACTTCAACATGTCTAAACATGTCAAGCATTTCAGAATCAGGTTCAAAGGACTTCCTTGTCTTAGAAACAGCTTGAGGAAAAGGAATTGGGTTCTTAAGTGGAATGAAAGGAGGTGATGGAATGGATTCAGATTCCTTTTAAATTTTCTTTTTCTTTTCATTTTCTAGGTCAACATTCAAAGGAGGGTTTGAGGATTTATCTTGAGGCATATAAAGTTGCTTTCTTGATCTCAGTGCAATTGCACTTACATTACCCTTGGGGTTGGGTAATGGTTGAGTTGGGAGTTGGTAATAATTTGATTGTTGTTGCTGGCTCAGGTGGGATGCAAGTTGACCTATTTGAGTTTTAATGTTTTAAGGCTATAAAGGGTGAAGGAGGCAAGATCTTCCACTGCACATTCCCATGGCTAATTTTAAGAAGAGGCTTGTCCCAGATTAGGATTTCCTTGATTTTGGTTCTTGGGAAATCGATTGTATTGGTTTTGGAATTGGGAAGGCTGACTAGGATAATGGAATCCAAAAGGAGGATTGTTCCTTTAAGGTTAAGGAACAAAAGGACAAGGTTGATGGAAGTTACCACCACCTTGACCATATTGGAATTGGTTTGGGTTTTGAGGAGGGAATTGAGGGGGCTGAGACATGGGGTTACCATACCTCAATCCTTGGTTAAAGTTAGAGGATAAGGGCTCAGAGTGAGGTTGGTTAAAGTTTATAACAAACTGACCTGATAGTTTAGGATTGGTGTTCCACTGAGAATATGCTGCATTGAGCTCCATTGGTCTGGATGAATCAGATTGATCCTCTTGAATTTGTGGACATGTGTCAGTTGGATGAGATGGAGAGTTGCAGATTCCACAATTTTTGACAATTCCAGGAAACATTGATTGTGGAGAAGACGTGGTTGTGGATTTGGTAGCCACATCTAGTTGTCGCACAAGTCTTGTAAGTTCACTCATCCACTCGATCATTTTTTTCGGCTCAATTGATTTATTATCTTGGGCTTATTTTACTTGAGCATGTGCTTGAGTATGGAATTGTTGTGTGTTTGCAACCATGTTACTTATGAGATCTCTTGCAGCTACCGGAGTTTTATCAACAAGAGCACCACCACTTGCGGCATCTATGAGAGTTCTCTCCATAGCCAATAACCCCTCATAGAATTATTGGATCAAGAGTTGGTCAGGGATTTAGTGATGTGGGCAGGTTGACAAAATCTTTTTGAACCTCTCCCTGTACTCATGGAGTGATTCACTTGGTAATTGACGTATACCACTTATTTCCTTTCGGATAGAAGCAGTACGAGAAGCAGGAAAGAATTTCTCTAAGAAGAGTTGCTTCATGTCATTCCATGTAGTTATGGAATCCGGAGGAAGGTAGTAGAGCCATGACTTAGCAATGTCCACTAGGGAGAAAGGGAAGTCTCAGAGTTTTATTTGTTCTTCAAAAACCCCTTGAGGCTTCATGGTAGAGCACACTACTTGGAACTCTTTAAGGTGGAGATGTGGATCCTCACCGGCTAGCCCGTCAAAATTAGAGAGAAGATCAATCAAACCTGATTTGAGTTCAAAGTCAGCTTCTATATTTGGATATTTAATACCAAGAGGTTGGTAATTCATATCAGGGGCAACGAGTTCTTTAAGTGTTTGTTCCCTAGGATTGGCCATTTCAATTTCAACTGGTTGGATGAGGACTGGTTCTTGAATTATTTGAGTATCTCTTATTTTCCACCTAATTTGGTGAAGTTTTCACTCAATTTTAGAGTCAAACAAATCCGAAGGATTGTTTGGGAGGTTATGGGGCATTCAGAGATATTTTGGAAGAAATATGAAGATGAGTTTTTCTTTGTGTTTTTTTTTCAATTTTTTTTAAATTTTGTTTCTTTGGGTTTTTTTACAATAACCAGAAACTAATGACTACATAAAGCACCATTCCTGGCAACAAAGCCATTTGAAACATGAGGCCAATTATCTCCTATAGACCAATCAAAGTTCTGGTGCTCTGCTAATGTGTATAACAGCACTCAGGTCGAATCCTCAGTGATGATACTTTGAAATAGTCATTAGTTTTCAGTTGATTGTATTATGATTGGGGGGGGGTTGTTTGCAGATCTTATGAAATAATTTGTGGATGATGTTTGATTTAACAAATTTATATAGATTGGGGTGTGTTCATCATTAGGTAGTTAAGCTTGTGATATCCTTGAGCTTTGCTTTATATTTCATTTAAATTAAAACCCACTTCAAAAGTTGACGTCGATTAGATTTCCTAAGTGTTAAAGCTTTAATCCAAGCCGTAACTTAACTAGGATTTTAATCTCAATTAGTATATGTTTATGTTAGTGTATTTTTAGTTCTAATAATCCATGGAAACCACATGCTAAACAAAATATGTCATTAATCCATGGAAAATTAAGTCCAACATACACAATGTAAAATTAATGAATACTCATCGAGAAAATTCTCTCAATCACTTAACATACCTAAATTATTACTCACCCCAATGAGATATTTACTCATCCATTTGGGTTTTTAATATTCAGATTATAATAATTATGATGATAAATTAAGAATCGAAGAAAAAGAAAGGGATTTGAAAAGAGTGGTACGTCGAACACACACACACAAACAATGATGATAATTAAAAACGGATTTTTGATTGAATGAGGAAGTAAAATAAGGGAAGGGGATTCAACGGAGTTTAAAATATTTTAAGAACATTAATATTAAACTATATAATGTGGAGAAGAATAAGATATATTGAAGAAGAAACATTCATTAAAATATAATTACAAACAAAGAGACTTACATGATTATAAAAACAAAGAAAACGAAAGTAAGTGAAAATAAAGAGAGAAGAAAAGGTCTCTCAAGTGAAAACCTGAGTATGGAAGGTCCTACCAAGCCATTGTAAAGGCTTTGGTCGTTCCAATATGTTATCCCCTCTTCTGAAATGCCAACCCCTATCAAGGAGAGAAGGGGAGAGTATTTATAGCCCAAGGAGTGGACTGTTTGCATTCCCAATATCTCCCTCCACTTACATCGCCAATTTTGCTATTCATACAGCCGAATATCCAAAAATCTGATTCTTAAAAGTTTTATATAATAGATTTTTCTGACTACTCTCAAAATTTCTTGTCATTTGGACTTATGGATCAAAAGTTATGGCCGGTTGATTAAAAAAGTAAAACTGTCCATTCCAATCCAGCCTTTTTGAAGTCCATAATATAAAATGGTTTTTGAATATCAAGATGCCTTAAAATCCGAATAGTTTCTTCAACAATGTCTGCCTACTATATCTCCTCTTTCACACTAAAAAATATCATCTCGATTGGACAATTACATCATGATATATGTCATGCATACTATACTGATATTAATTCTCAGACAGAATGGTGGGCTGGACTTCAAAGCATATGTTGGGCCCCTTGTTTTTGGAGTTGGGCCTTGAAATTTTTATCCAAGATGAAAAATCGTGTTCCCCGAATTATGGTGGAGATTTAAGGTTTTTGGACATCTGGATGGAGCCCAGTAAATCAATCTTCAAGGCTGGTTTAGTTTGTTCACAGATTCTTTGGTCTTGTTTGTGAGGACTATATTACCCTTCAAATGGAAGAATTGACTCATGGTACCTTCTAATGAAATGTTGTATATTGAAATTAGAAACCTAAAAAACAAGAACCACACAATTTGGTTCAGTATAGTGATAGTTATTATTAAAAAAGTAAATTGACTCAATTAGACTACTTCTAAAAATGCTCAAAAATTATACTTAATATTAAAACATTAGTATTTCACACAAATTATGCACATTTCATATAAAATCAGTAAAGGGGGAATATAATAAGTCATGAAAATATTAAAAACATTAGTAGTATCCCTCATTTTTCAAGATTTGGTTCACCAAATAAAGATCCAAATAATACATTGTATTTTCAAAATAAGGTTCATGTCTCATTTTTTCAACAGAATAATTTAGCTCACCAACTTGAGTCATTTTATGACTAAATAAACCTATTTTATAGAATTTCACAAGATTTTTTTCTTAAAAAACCATAGAATTTTTTTTTAAAACTTTATAAGTCTAGGAAGTGTTAGAATATCCATGAAATATTTCTTCATCAACCATTGGATCAAATTTATCATGATGAGACCTAGTGTACATAATATAATGTTTTCATAAAAATACATTGAAGAGTATAACTTTTAAAATTTGATTATCGTTGAGCTCAAGTAATTTTTTTATTAAAATAGGCTAAATTAGGGATATGATTATGAAATAATATGCAATACCTCTAGCTTCATCCCAAAAATGATTTGGAAAATTATATTAACAAAATATAGTCTTATAATTTTTTTGCAGGATCCTATTACTCCTTTCAATAAAACAATTTTGTTGATGTGTCCTGAGGGAAGAAAAATTAGGTTTGATTCTATGTTTTTAATAATAAGAGTAGAAATGATGTTTTTAAATTCTCTCCCATGTTAACTTCTTTAAGAAATAATTTTTGAATCATTTTATTTTTGAATCGATTTTTAAAAACTTATATAAATTGAACAACAGTCAAATTTTACACTAAAAAATAATACCCATGTAAATACATAGAAATATTAAAACAACCCATAAATAATGGATTTATTATCATAATTATTTATATACGGTCCAAATAAAACTATGCGGATATGTTCTAGAGGTTTGGATATAGAAACCCATTTGATTAAATTTAAAGAAGACTTGTGTTTCTTTCTAATTTGGAAATCAACACAAATTTTCTTCATACTAAATTTAAGTTGAGTTAAATATGAAACTAAGTTCCTCTATGATAATTTTCTCAAAGAATAAATATTACATGTACAATTATTTAATTCGATACCCTAGATTCATTTTAATTAGAATATAAACCATTTACTTATTCTACACAAAGAATTAGGATCTAGAGTATATGTAGTGACCTAGATACGTCTAGCCTAGAGTTAGTGAATTCTTTAATACACTGTCATAAAATACAATTAATAACCTTACTAAGGAAAAAATAGTTTTGTAGTGTTCATAAACAAGATACATACATTATTCCCATATTAAAATTGAATATAAAAATTACAACATAATTTTTTTCAAGAATAATAATTATTCCCTATAGAATATTATTTCTTATCTTTTATAGTACACTTCATGGACTCTTGGGAAAGGAAACAAAATAAGAGTGATATCAAATACTCAGTAAAGGTTATATGCATCAGAAGCTATTATGAATGAATGAGAACAATCAACATAGAATGGTAAATAAATAAACACACATTACATTTAAATAATTTGACTATCATAATCAATATAAAGAGGGAAATAACTAGAAACTCATTCCATTTAATCAACTACATGACTATCATAACTGGATAAGGCATAATCAATATGGCTATGTAAATAACTAAAACACCAAAAATTTAATCAATAAATTGAGAATGAAATGAATCTATAGATAATATCATAGAGAAAATTTCATGGATAATAATAAATAAATTTTTATTGAATGCAATTATTAACTATTTCGTGTTTCCCAAGAACATGATAAATCTATTATCAGGATCTATACTAAAGAAAGTTTAAAACTGATTCATAGAAAACCATTTATCAAAGTCTAGTAAAATGATTCATCCCATGAGATTGTTGATGCATTGATGGGATATCTATTACTAAGCCCCATCTATGTCTTTCTTGTCCAAATTATTCCTCATTTATAAAATAATTAATTTAATTTATAAAAATTGTTCTGTATCTTCAAATACCCATATTGAGTAAAGAATATGGATTTACCAGTATTTACCCAAATAAAAAAATTAAATTAAATATAGAACATTGTATATATAAATGATATAAATTTTAATAAAAAAATATTCATGATAAATAATATGGATATTTAGGGGAAATTTGATTTCCAATAATCACAGGAATGCGAACATTTTAAGAGACAAATATTGACTACAAAAAATGAGTCAATGAAGTGAATATCAATACTATACTTGGTAAAAATATTCATAAACCATCCAAAGGGAGAAAAATTATGGTACCCATACAAAATTTACCCAGTGGATTAAGAATAAATTGTTGTTTTAATTGAATAATAAAAATACCATAAAAATATCTTTAAAAAAATCATTGAGGAAAATATCATTTTCATTTTGAAAATCCAAATTTAAAACAAAAAACTGAAAAAAATATTTGAAAATAATTTAATTTGAAAATATTCTTTGAAACATATAATGTATGTTTTAAATCATAAATGGGTCATAGTGGTAAGAAATTATATACATGTTGAGTTTGATAAAACAATGATTCCTTCTACATTTTTGGTAAAACCCAAAGAAGCCTTGTTTTGAAAATGACATGAAGATTCATTTCAAAAAATATTTAAACATAAAAAATGGGTAACAATTTATTTAATATTTTGTTTTTGAAATTATTTAAACAAAATTGAAAACCTTATTAGAAATCACATTTTTGGAAGAAAAATTATTTTCAGTCGAATACATAAATGAAATTGGATTTTCAGAAACACATTTTATCAATCATTTTAAATACCAAAGAGTGGTAAAATGGTAATATTACTTGAAAAATTTATTGAATAAATAAAGGATAATAAAATTAAATTGTTTATTAAATAATGATCAAATAACCCCCTTTAGTGGAAATTCACGTATAAATAATATTTCTTAAAAATATATTGTAAAATAAACACATATCAAGATCATAAAATTGAAGTGATAATTAGTGAATTCATCGATTATGTTTGTCAAATGTAAACCCACATAAAATAAGTGGATATAAAATGTAATATAATAAAAATAAAATACACACATAATCATATAAAATAAAATATAATGAAGAATTTAAATAACCTAATGAAAATAAATTGGGTTATGAAATTCTTTACCACTTGGTAATTTTAAAGTCAAATCTCTTGGGATGAATTATTTAAAATATAAACATTAAATAACATGTATTATTAATGAATCATGATATAACATGTCAGAGTTGTAGTATATAAAATATATAAAAGAAATTCGATGCATAACATTACAATATTCCTTAATGAAATGAAATTGAGTGGAAATACATTACCACACACTTCTTTTTGAATTAACATGATATAAACTCATTTATAAAGGCTTTAAAAATGTTATTAAATTGTAAAATAACCATATCAATATTTATAATATCATATATGATCTTTCTATAACATCTTATCACTTGTTCTTTAATAATCAAAATAGGTTGGGGGTCATCCCCTTTATTAAAAAATAAAAAATAAAAATAGACCCCTATTGAATTAGGTTAAGGGAGAACCCATTACAAGCCTGAAGGCCATAGGCATGCATCCTTTGGTTAAGTAGAACAAGATCCTATTAAAACAAAGAAATACTTGAAGGTATAGGTAAAATAAGATAAAAAAAAGGATGTCTCAAGTGTGCCCATGCCACAAGCGTCCTCAGTGTCTACCACCTACACCGGTAAAAGTATCTATGGATGCAAACCACTAAAACCAAAAAAAACCTTATAGAAGACGTAACCAACATTCATGGGACCTTCCACTATATCTATTTCTATTCAGCACCGAATCCACCAACATTGGACGCTTCACCATCACTGGACCGTGAAAACAATACAACTGCTGAGATCCCGACTAGACAGAGTTGGAAAAACCATATCCGATACAGATCTGAGGATGAAGACACTGAAAATGAGATAGGGGTTCTAGAGAAGTTGAAACCTCACAAGCACCAACACCTTTCTCCATCCACAATGCCATTGTGAAAATACTAACTAGGTCGGTTTGGAATCACCATATATGAAACATATCACCGGTCGAAGCCATTCCATGAGACTAGTCCACCAAGGACCATGTAGACCAAAAGAAAATTCATGAAGCTAGAATGCCCTGGACATTTCCAAAGAAGACACCGATGGGGGGAGGGGGTGTTGATGACTCTAAATAATCATCTAGGGGATGAAACCATATGCGATGCAGATAAATGGAATATTTTATAATCATGGATATGGTAGGTAGTATGTACGCATGAAGAACATATCCATTTTTAAATGATCATTATATAAATGAGTTAAGTAATATTTTATCTTTATATAATTATAATAATATCATATAAACCATATTATTTCTTTAAATACACTTATATATATCATCCATGTGGCGTGGTGGTTAAAATAAAGTCACATCACTTTGTAACAACAGTAGTCCACATGTACACGAACGATGTTATCATTTTTAGGGTAAAAAATGGTATGTTATCTTTTAATAATAAAAAATATATGACATAAATATCACAATTATGTCATTTATATCAAATATATTCATTAAATTTTATCTTTATTATATTCCATGTAAAGATTTAGTGAAATATGAATCACATCGTTTTCTGAGGCAGTAGTCCTTCGTACTCACATGCGACATTATTATATCTCATACAGAATGAAGAGTAAAAAGGAATATATGATATAATTACCAGTAAGGTATATTTATATTATAAATATCATATATATACTTTTATTTACAATAATACCTAACCATGATAGGTGGTAATGGAAAAATGAATGACATCAGTTCGTGAGTCGGTAGTCGACCGTACACATGAATGATGATTGCTTCACTCATTTGATAGAATTGGAGGTGGTTTTAGTTCATTAAATTATTATAAAAACATCTAAATATACTTAATATACATATTATATTATACCATAAATGTTTAATAAAAATATAGGGAGTTGTTTTGAGAAATAAAATAAAAATGCTCGTTGAAGAACTTTACATCTTCTTATGGTATCCTTCTTAGGTTTGCACCCAAAACATTCCTAAGTTGGATTTTTTCCCAATATAAGGCTTGTAAGATGTGATTAAGGAAGTTTATAAGTGATTTCATAAGGTATTAGAATAACCAAATGGGTTTTAATTTGTTAATAAGGGTGGAGAGGGGGTGGCCTCTTATAGGTAAGGTGAGTGGAAAACTTGTATTTTTTTTGAAAAGAATGAATTATATTCATGTTGTTTTTCATTTAAAAAGGATTAAATTATAAAACATTATATATAATATAAGTTCTATGGTCTCAATATATCCATCCAATATATTTCATATAGGGTTTTTGGTCATTTTAACCTATATCTTTTTAGTTTAATCCCGTGAAAATCCATTTTACCTTAACCATGATAATTAAATTTTATTATTTTTCTTATTTATTTCGGTCAAAAATTAAGATGAACTTATACAAAAATATAAATTATTCTTATTAAAAATATGGAATCAATTTTACCCCATTCAATTCATATAATTTTAAAATTTTAATTTAAAATTAATTTTTGTAGACACGATATGAAAGTGGGGTTTCATAGAGAAAATGCTCAAAATATTTAAATGGTTTTATATAGAAATTGAATATATAAATGATTCTATTGACTTAAATTGGATTAATAGATATATAATTTCAATTATTTTAAATTAAAAATAATTTAAAATATAATTTTACTTTATAAATAATTAAACAAAATGGAAATTATCAAAAACAAATCATCATTTTCACTATTTATTAAAAAATGGAATATTTCAAAAAAAATAAAAAAACCCACCAAAATATAATTTTTATGTTCTGATTTTAAAATTTTTTGCTGATTTTATCAAAAAAAATCAAATATTAGTGAAAATTAATTTGAAATTATACTCGCAAAAGTGCGATTACTCCATCTTTTAAAAAATATATTTTTTTCCAGAAAAAAATTCTTTTCCTTTTAAATGATTCTTATTTTATATATAATAAATATATAACCATAATTTTAATATTATATTTATTAATATTCATAAAAAATTAGGATTAGGGTATAATGATATACTATATTATAGTTTATTTAGATTCAAGGATACATGTTCTGCAAGCTATCAAAAACATTAAATTTAATGAAATATAATTTCAAGGTTATTTAAGCACAATGTTGTGTGTAACAGGTGATATTGAATAAAATGTTCATATTTTATAATTTTGTGGTGTTATATTATGTCCATCTTAAATAATTTTTTTCCTCTCAATTTAAACTTGATCTTTGTAATCAATGGTTTTTTATTTGAAAATTATTTTGTTGAAAACCCAAATTAGAAAAAGAGTTTATAAAACATCATATAAATAAGGGAGAAAGATAAATAACTTGGTAATATGTAATAACACATAACTAGGTTTCCAAATAAGAGAACATTGGTACAATGAGATGATATGAAAAATGAATAAAAGTGTAAAAAATTATAAAGAGTGATTGAGATCACTGATCATAAGAAAGTGAATGATCAATTGAAATTTAAAGGCCCTAAATCCATAAATCTATGATGATTTAAAAGTCTATCAAATTTATCAGATATACATGTAATTGGATATAATTTTCATTTCAAAATCCATAACCTAAATTTGAACCTTTTTAATATCTATGAATATACGGAAATATACTATCATGATACATTACAATTTCATAAATGTAATTTTATAATTTGGTTATTATTTAATAAAATTTCAATTCAACTCCTGCTATAATAAATGAATATCCAAAAGTGAAATTTTTTTGCTTGATTCACTAAAATTTATTTTTAATATATCATAATATCTATTAAATAGTGGAAGGTCTTTTAGTGCATCTCAAACTATTTACCAAGACCAATATGGTTAGAAACTTTTATCCAATATAATATTTTAATCTCTAAACCAAAATAACAAAAAAAATTGGTTCAATATCAATATCTATTTTTCAATTTGTTCAAATAATGACATATTAACCAGCATATTACCTCTTCCATTGGTAGGTGCTAAACACTTACTGTCTTTCGGTCATGGGTTGATGCCCTATGGCCTTGTCAGACATGTCAGGTTATCACATAGAACACAAGTTATCCTTTTTCTAAAACCACATTAATATAATTCTAATAATTTTCCAAAACAATATGTTGGAAATCCTTGAAATAAAATTAATCAATAAATAAAATTTTACTATGGTTTTGAATATAATTTTTTTTCCAAAATATATAATAATCTTATTTGAAAGTTATTTCAATGTAAATAATTATCATATTAACCCTAAAGACTATTAATGAACTTAAACTTAGGTATATAAAATCTGAAGGAATTATTTATCAAAAAAAATTTCACTTAGACATATACTTTCCATAAATTTATCTAAAATTTCCCAAATCTCGGTAGACTTCCATCACATAAAACGTAAAAAGGGTGTTTAAAAAATTTAAATTATGATAAAACATAAAATCATAACCCACGATGGTATCCATAAATCTTAAGTTAATGAGTACTCATATGCTTTAAAAATTCAACATAATTTTTAAATGTTTCATCATTCTAATAATTAAAATATTATTGGTAAAAAGACTTCTACAATTTCATTTTTTAATCCTAATACATATATAATTAATCTATTTTATATTAATATAGGTCTTTTATAGTCTATAGATAAGCCTTTAGAATAGGTAATTGATTTATATTATTCCCAGGCTCCCCACATTTAAGATAATAAACTCTAAATAGATTCTTATGATAATATTTAGTTCCTTCCATCATATTCTTCATTTTTATAGGTAAATTATTTCCTTTATGATCATACTTTAGAAAAATAAATCATTTTGTCATTATATTGAGACACTTTTCTGGGTTTCTCCTTCCACATTTCAGACATGATTGAAATCAATCCTTTTTTTCTCCATGGTCTCCATCACTAGAGCTCTTAATGAGCTCTAACCTTCTCTTCTTTGGTGAGTCTAGGATTTGGTTATAGTTTTTATTATTAATCATATTTTGGGGAAACAAATAAGGAATATTCACAATATCTTTTAATCCACTCATTACCCCATTTGGTTGCTCATAGTCTCCAACTTTTCCTTCATATTCAATATTAACATGATTCTTTTGGGTTCCATACATTGACAAAAACCAAAGGCATAGTGTGATAAAGGGTAATCACAGTGGGATAACCATATTAGTATTTATAGTATTTTTAAATCATTATACATAATTTTTTAAATCAATTACAACTTATGTTAAATATAGGTCATTAAATGTCATCATATATTAAAATTATTCATAATGGTTTGTAAATAAAATATGAATTATCCCAAGAATATATCCCAAGGAGTGTCAAAATATCTTTACAATAATGCTCTTTTTCGTAAACCAGGTGTCAATTAGGTCAATCCCAATGTTTCTTTTTCTATGTAATTACCCCCACATATATCTATTCTAGAACCACGTCTACTTATGTTATCCAAAAATTATGTATTTCAAAGAAAAACCACCAAATATCTACCTTACCAAAACATTATGATATTCTTGTACACTTATCATCAAATTTTATCATAGGGTTATGTTTCATAATATATAATTTTGTTATTCTAGTTCCCATGGTTTCTACTAAACTTCCTCTGATTACAACTATAGTGACCCTGATCCCAGTAGTCCCAACTCGGTTCATGCTTTAATATATTTGAATAATATATAAGGAATTATATCCTGAAGGACAAAATATTGTATTAGTCTTGTTAAACTATATACATAAATGATTCCAATATTACATTTTAATAAAAAATTTAATTTTTTTTGAGAATTATCATTATTCACTATAGAATATTCATTCATATCTTTCATAGTACACTTCATGGAATTATAGGAAAGAGGACAAAATAAGGGTTTTCCAAAATTCTTCAGTAAGGGTAAAGTACAATGAATGTTGTCCTGAATCATTAACCATAGTCAAAATGGAAAGGTAAATAACAAAACACACATTCCATTTAAATAATATTATTATAGTAATAAACATAGAATGTTAAATAACTTAAAACACATTCCATTTAATTGGTAACATGACTATCATAATTGGGAAAAGAATAATCAATATGAAAATGTAAAAAACTAAAAACACATTCCATTTTATCAATAAAATTATAATTAATTGAATATATAGATAATAATATAGAGAAAATATCATGTATAATAAAAAATTAATTCTTATTGAAGGAAATTCTTAATTATTGGATGTCACATTTCCCAGAAACATGATAGCTCTACCGTCAAAATCTTCCCTTGTGAATGTTTAAAATTGATAGGTAGAAATCCATTTAACTAAGAACACCCAATCAATTATTCTAATTATACTACAGTTGCTTAGTGGAGCTATCTATAATCAGGATCCACCCATGTATTTCATTTTCAAAGCATTCATCATACATTTAAAAATTGATTTATTCAAAAAAAATGTTCTTTATCTTCAAATACACATCTGAGTAAAGAATATGGTTTTATCAATATTTCCCCTGATAAAAAAACTCTTAATATAGAAAAATGAATTTAGAATTGGTATATATTTTATGAAATAAAAAATTCATGATACTTAATAAGGAAATTTTGGGTAAATTTAAAGTCCAATTATCCGAGGAAAGTGAACATTTCAAGGGAATGTAATTGAATGAAAAAATGAATCAAGGAAGTGAATTTCAATACTATCTTTAGTCAAGATAGTCATTATTTATATAGAGGGAAAATTAGATTTAACCAATATAGTATATCCATATTACAGTATGTATAAAGGGGTGTTTTCTTTATGAATAAAAATACCATAAAAATATATTTAAAATCATTTTTGAGGAAAATATCCTTTTCATTTTTAAAACAAATTTTTAAAAAATAATAATTCAAAAAACTTTTTGAAAATAATTTTCACTAAAAATAATATTTGAAACATATAATTTAATATTTAAAACATTGAGTGTTAATTATGTTAGGAAATTATATACATTCCAAGTATGAAAAAAAATACTCCTTTTACATTTTTTGTAAAATCCAAACAAACCTTGTTTTGAAAGCAACATGAAGACTACATTCAAAAAAAAATTCAAAAGAAAAATTGGTAAAAATTTCCTTAATAATTTTTTGAAAATAATTAAAATAATTTTTAAAACATTTTAAAAAAACACGGTTTTGGAAGAAAACATATTTTTAACTGAATAGAGAAATAAATTTGAAATTTCTTAAAAACATTTTCACAAACATTTTAAGTACCAAAGATTGAAAAAAGTACTATTAATAGAAAAATTTCCTAAATAACCGTATGAGAATAACATGAATGCTTTTGTTATGTAATGATCAAATAATATCCTTCAGTGCAAATTCAAGTATAAACAATCTCAATTAAAATGAGATTATAAAATATACCCATACAAAGATTATAACATTGAAGTGAGAAATAACCAACTCATAGATTATGTGTGGAAAATTAAAATACAAGAAAATACAATGTATAGAATATAATATAGTCAAAATTCAATACACACATAATAATATAATATCAAATACATTGAAGAAGTAATATAAGCTAATGAGAATAAATTGAGTTATGAAATTATTTACCATATGGTAATTTTCAATTAATATATATTTGTATGAAATAATTAAAATTGAAACGTAAATATTATGAATTATTAATGAATAATTATATAACATGTCAAAGTGGTATTATATACACAATATAAAAGTAATTAGGTGCATACCATTACAATATGCCTATGTGAAATGAAATTAAGGTAAAATATCTTACCTCAAATTTCCTTTTCAGTGAAGATGATTTAACCTCTTGTATAGGGGTTTTAAAAAGAATATTAACTTATTAAATAAACATAATAATATTTTTAATATCATATTTTATCCTTTTATGACATTTTATAACCTATTTGTTAATAATATTTTATTATTTTCATTATTTCATGTGTTAATTTCCTTGTTTTCTCATGCGTACTTCATCATGAAAGATCTATTTTTTACACATATTACATGTTTCTATAATATCCATAATAATAATAAATAAATATTTATCATATTTTTACTTTATACTTACCACTTCTGAAATACGGTTATGAAAAATAGACTATGTTCCAATCATAGAGACGGTTGGCCATACATATGCATGAGTAACGTTTCCATTTTTCAATGGTCATTTTGGAAAGGTGGTATGTAATATTTTATATTTATAAAATTAAAATAATATCATATAAATCATTTTATTTCTTTAAATATACTTATATCTATTATCCATGCGGTGTGGTGATGAAAAGAGAGTCACGTCTCTTTGTGAAGGAGGTAGTCTACACATACATGAATGATGTTATCATTTATCATTATAAAATGATATATTTTATTTTATGAATCATAAATATGTCATTAATATTAAAATTAATTCATTGATTTAACAAATATTAATTAAAATTATATTTATTACATTTCATTTATATCGCTAGTAAAATAAGAATCACATTGCTTTGTGAGACAGTAGTCTGTCATACACACTGGTGACGTTATCATATCCAAAACGAAAAGGAAAATTAAAATGAATATATGATATAATGACTCATGATGTATAATTAGGATATTAATATAATATATATACTTTATATACATCATCATATATTACCATGATATGTGGTAATGGAAAACATAACGACATCGGTTCGTGAGGTGGTAGTCCTTCGTACACACTAGCAACATTATCATATCCCAAATGAAAAACAAGGTAAAAAAGGTACATATGATATAATGAATCCATAGGTATAATTATAATATTAATATAATATATATAAATCATATCGATCACAATATCCAACCGTGAGAGGTGGTAATGGAAAAAATAATGACATCGATTCATGAGAAGGTAGTCCGTTAAACACACGAATAAGGATTTCAAAACCCATTTTATGGAAGTAGAGGTGGTTTTAGGTTATCATAATATTATAAAAACATCTAATTATATGTAATATACTTAGTTTATTTTATTTTCATGGTTTAGTTTAAACTAAAGGAGGTAGAGGATGAAATAATATAGAAATGATCGTTGAAGAATGTATCCTCTTTAGGTTTGCACCAAAATCCTTCCTAGGATGGATTTTTTTTACCAGGATATGGATTATTTATTGATAACAAGGATTTTGGGAAGTTATTTATAAAACAAAAGGGTTTGGTTGTGTAAATGAAAGAGTAGATGGGGAGGTCTTTTATACGTGAGGTGAGTGACACATTTGTAATTTTTGAAAAGAATGAATTCTACCCATGTTTTTTTCATGTCAAAAGATTTTAATAATGAACCATTTTAGAGTATTTATGGGAAATATTTGAAATATATCCCTGAAAAGGGTTTTATAAAAGCTTCTAGGTCATTTAAATCCTTATTTGTATTAGTTTAACTGTTGGTAAATCCATTTTTACCTTAACCGCGTTAATTAATTTTTAATGATTTCAATATTAAATTTGGAAAAATATAAGATAAAATTACTATAAAATATAAATTATTTTGATTCAAAATATTTAAATAGTTTTAAAAATTCCATTCACATAATTGGTAAATTTTAATTTAAAATTAATACCACATATGAGTTGAGAGAGTGGGTTTTCAAAGAGAAAATGTTCAAAAGTTTACAAAGTTTTTATATCGAAAATAATATGAATATAATTAAAATAAACTAAATTGGATTAATAGATATATAATATTAATAATTTTATTTTAAAACTAATTTAAAATATAATTAAAGTATATAAATAATTTAAATGAAAATGTATTTTTAAATTAAAATTCAGTATTTTTCAGTATTAATAAAAAAATGAAATATTTCATAAACATCCAAAACATTCTCTCTAAGTTAATAATGATATTATGATTTGAAAATTTAAGTTATATTTATCAAATAAATTTCTTATTTTTTTAATAATTTTATTTGAATTTTGGTGCGCAAAGCGCTACTAATCCATCTTTTAGAAAAATAGATTTTTTTTCATAAAACATTTCATCTTCATTTAAATGATTCTTATATTATTTTTAATAAATAGATAACTGTACTTTTTATATTTTATTTATTAATATTCATATCCACCAATTCAATGGATATTTTATAAAAGTACACTATATTGTAGTTTATTTAGGCTCCAGGTTGCGTGTTCTACAAGCTATCGAAGAGATGAAATTTAAAGAAATATATTTTATAGGTTATTTAATCTTGTTTTTTAATTTATCATATATTATCAAAAAAGTACTTATTTTTTAATTTTATGGTGTCACAATATATACATTATTAGTTCTAGTTGCCTTAAATTAATGTATTTTATCTCTCAAAATAGAACTGACCTTATTTGAAAAATAAAAAAATACAGTTTATCAATTTTTTTTTGAAATTATTATAAAGTTATGATTAAATCCATCCATGTGGAGAAATATTTTGATGAGGAATAATCCTGTATTTACTACAGATATAACTTCCATTATCTTTCTATGAGTGTTATCACAAAAAGTGGCATATCCTTGATCAATTTTTAGATAATGAATGTAAATTTGAGAAATCACCACTCATATTCCTTGAGGATTCAATTCCCATATACCATGTCTCATTTATGATATTATAGATTTTCACAAATAAAAAAATCAAATAAGAAATTATTTTACTGACCATGTTCTCTTGGGTACTGCAGTGTTGGAAACCAAGGATTTAAGAACCCAAATCTTCTTGAGCGGTTCAACAATTCTAGAGGTGATTTTTTTAAAAACCTTGAAAAAATGAATTCTTATCTCCAAAAAATTATGGTTATACCCAACTAAAACTCTTACCATAGTTCCATTTTTATCCACAATGAAATAAAAGTAAATTTAGGTAATTTTGAATTCATAAACTAGGCATAATAGAATTCATATAAAGCTTTGGGTATTCACCTCTATATATTATTCTAAATTTATTTTTCCAGACATTATTATTTCCAACGATCTGGTTTATCTAATTTTATCATTTTTTTGAAAACACTTTCAACATCTTTATGATATTGAAATTATTTTTATAAGATTTCAATTTTTCAACAATGTTCAGTACAAGATAAAAAAGAATTATCTAGTTTGGATTTATGATCTAAAATATGATTATTTAAGTATCTTTTTCATTAATAATTACATTAGATGAACTCTTGTGGGATTTATTTATCTTCTTCAAGATTTCATATTTTTTTCTATATTGAAAAAGTATTCATTTAATTCTTCAAAATATTAGTTTTTATTTTATGTATAAAATTCATGATCATAAGAATAAAATGATTTTACCAAATCAGTTTGTGTCATAAATCAAATATCATTCTTTTGATTGGATATTTCAGTTTCTAATCCTCAATATGTATCATCACTAGAGTCTTTATAAGTGGTGCATGTTTCCTTCATGTATTTATTAAATTTTTAATTATATTTAATATTATGAAAATTATTCTTATAATCACTCCTTTTATATTTATTTTGAGGGCAGTTCTTACAGTCAAAGTATCTAACCTCTTTAGAGTGTCATCATGTTACTAATATTTGTTGAAGGGTTTCCTAAAACATCCTATTTTCTTGTAATTTTTTTAGAAATTTATATAAAAATGATAAATCTACAAATTTTATTATTTATTGATTTTGGTATATTCTTCACTATATGATTCAAATATATTTACATTATTGTTATACTTATAATATTTTAAAGTAGAAAACTTCAGGGATGCATTTTCTTTTTTAACAATATTATACTTCTTAGTCTCCAATTACATCTTTAATTTGTTTATCATAAGCGTACCAATAGGATATTTTATTTATAAATCCATTATAGTTTTATATTTACTATATAAAGTTAAAATTCCACTCCATATAGGTGGTAGAATTCTTAGAATTTTCAGAGATTGATCCAGTTTCGGAATAGATGTTCCTAAATAAGCAACATTATTTATAACCTTAGTAAATATTCCATTGAACAGTGTGGTTATATCTCCTCCCATCATTCTGAAAGTATCAAAATTCATCTTAGAAGTATTGTAGTTATGATCTCTCAAACTTTCGATCCATTCATGGGATACTAATATGGTATTTCACATCCCATAAGGTATTAAACATTGTGAAACTCGATTTAACTCATCATAACCTTTTCCACATATAATAGCATGAATGGATTTGTATTTTAATATATAGCTATATTCTATGGAAGAATCCCATGTATTAGGTTTAGTTTTGGTAATTTCATAAGGCATCATGGGGTTTATATAATCCTTCAAACCAAGGTTATAGAAATAAATTATCATTAGTTCCTTCAAGAAAACATAAATTTTTACATTGAAGTAGAAATGATTTACCATATATATACCTTCTCTATTGTTATAAATAAGAACCAGTTTGAAAAATATATTTATAATTGAACCTTTCAAATTCGAGAAATCAAAAATCAATCTGTTATAGCAATTTTTTCATAGGGAACGACTACACTAAGACTCTAGAGGGTGGGGTTAGTGCTGAATTAAGTTCATTAATTTTTATTATATCAAAAAATATACTATTAAAATAATGATATGTTTTGATCATTCATTAAAAAAATCATATAGAATAAATATAGGCAAAAAAAGATCAAACATAAGAGATTTATAGTGGTTTTGAGAATATAAATCCCCTAGTACACTCCACCAATGTTAAACTCCTATATCTTGATGATTTTCACTAGTACTGGTCCTTTTTCATGGGGCTTATAGTCCTTTTACTAGGGATATACCCGTTGAATGAAAGAAATTTTCACATAGTACAAAACTAGGATTATTTATTAGGATCATAAAAAGAATTAAAAACAAAATCATTCAACACTATGTACGAGGAGTGATTAATTAAAAAATTAGGAAATGATATGAAAGATAAAAATGAAGTTTAAGTTTCCATTAAGCCACTAGATGAAGAGAATAATTCTCTAATACATAAAATAGGAGTGATTAGTAGCTCAAGGAGAGTATTATAAAATTCATAAAGGATGATATTGATAGCATGGATGTAAAAAACTTATTTATTCTTCATATTATTCTTTATCTTATCATAGAGAATATAACTACCCATACATAAATTTATATTACTTCAATGCTGAATAATATTCATTAAAAAATAAAACAAATCCATGACATGCCCATATATGTATATTGTCTTTAGAAACTGGAAAATATAAACAACTATTTCATAAGACATCTTTATTATCGCCCACTTATTTCGTCATAACTAGAACACTGTTTGACATAACTTACATAATAACCTTCCTCAAGACCTAGGGAAAAGAAATATAAGAAAGGGTTTTCTAAGATTCTCTGTAAGGGTAAATAATGGAGATATCAATCATACCATAATCATAATACACAATAACATAACATTCAAAAATATTATCCTAAATATGAAAGATTGTGATATCATGCAAGGGGATAAATCATGAAAATTCATAAGACCCAAGAACATAATCCGAATAGTCATAACATAAGACATTAGATTTTTTGGCATACGCATAATCATAGAAAATCATTTTATATTAGTCAAGGCTCATTTCCAAGACCATCATAGAAGAAAAATTCCACTACTAAACTGAATTCAATCCACGTTGCAACTTTATATTACTGGAACAAGATCATTTACCATTCCACAGATGTCTATCTCATTAGATATAAATCTTTATGCAATGCATTTTATGGGGGATAAAGGTCCCACCCATATCATAATAAAATCATTATTATGTGTTCCATAAAAACATAAATCATTCATCACAATATAACCCAAGGAATAAAATGAGTTTCTTAAACATCATTCAATCATAATCCATATAAAAGAAATAGATTTCATAAATATAATTCCAAAATAAAAATAATAAAACCATAGTAATAAGTATAGACACATAACCCTATTATATAATGTCATCTTTAATGGAAAATAATTCTGATAAAACACTTGAAATTAATTCTTGAGGAAAATATCCATTCTTCATCAAAAATGTTTTCTTTAATAAAAATGTCATGCAATTTTAAAAGAAAATAATTTATTTGAAAATAAAATTGAAATATTGTAGAGGAATCTTCATGGAAATAAGGTGTTATGAAGACATAAAAATCCATTCATTCTATATAAGCTAAAAACATTCTCCTCGTACTTTTACTGAAAAAGTCAAAAAGTACGTCATATAAAATAATGACAAAAGATTAATTTCATAAAATTTAGTAAAAATTTACCAATGGGTGAAATTAATATTAAAAAATTGTAGAAGAATATAAACTGTATTTCATTTTTAGAAAACATGGATGTTGTCATGACCCCCTCCCCACAAAGTGTACCCCCCCTGGGCTGGCAATGTGAGAAAGGAGATAATGACCCTTGAGTCCCAATTCAAGTAGGCCCTGGGTTGGAAACTACCACAGAAGGTATAGTAAACACAATGATGGGAGGCATTACCCTCTTAGAGAAAACATGCAAAAGATAGAGATAAGAAAAACACCAACCAAATACAACTCAAACTGTAACATAAATGAAATACCAAGTATAAATATGTAATTTCATGAACAAATTCCACAACTGAAAGGGGAAAAATTAAAATTACCAAAAATAAAGTAAAAACAATAGCAACCATGAATCCCAATAGCTCCCACAACCCCAAGCTAGTAGAAACTAGCCTGATATCCAACCTTCTCCAAGTGGCCTGAAAAACAGTTTATATATACACAAGGTGAGTATAAAAGTATACTCAGTAGGATCCTCCCTAAAGCCTCTCATGAAAAAGTAAAGAAAGCATTCTAAAGCATAGTGACCACAAGTGAAACTAACTCATGACCTAAAAAGGTATACTAAGTTCCCAACCTCACCATAGCTACTCTCACCAAGTAACACATACAAGAGTATATAATATAATAAAGAATATCAAGGGTACCCTGCTACTACTTCCCCACTAGTTTTTCACTTTTCCCCAACGTCGCACATCCTAAGTATCTATCTCCAAAAAGGTTTGCCCACAGACACCTGGGAAAAGCACCACAACAAGAACCCCATGCAAAAAAACCACCACGCCCATGTAAGAAAAGAAACCAGGTAATTTCTAGGAGCCACCACAGCTCATATAACATGTATTATACATTTGGTATTATACCTCAAGTCATTACAACCCATACACTGAGTAAAGATCCCTAAGCCATTACATCCTATGCACGTTACACCTATTGTATTCTAAATGAAACTATATCCAGAATAAATGTGTGTGAATAACCACAATCCATTACATCCCTCTATACACATATATTGGGAAAAATAACCGTTGTGCCTACCAGCACAAGTAACTTCCATGTTAAAAGAGTGGGGTCAATGGTGGTAGTCAGCCATCCATCCTCCCACTGGAATGTTGGGGAAAACACCCATAGGGCTCATAATCCCTGAGGTGTCGGTTTCCCTAACCGATAAGGTGGAGTAGCGTATAGAAACACAAAAAGTACAGAATATAAAATAGCTCACAATCACACTATAGCATAACCTAGTATTAAACTCAACTATATCTAATGTCTCTCAGATTCCTGACTGCCACTTCTAAGACTAGGTATCCTATAAGAACACAACCATTTAAATATCTTTAATACATTACTTCATTCCCTTTTTATTGTTTTCAATTTATGTTAATTAATTCGTGAAACATTAATTGACCAATAAAAATTTCCAAATTATATTTCATTAGCACCACACCCAAAGTCCACTGTTACTTTAAATTACAACCTCATCATTGCTCCCCAGAAAGCTCCAACCCCATGGTTTAACATCATTTATCCAATTCTTTATTAGAGAATTACTTTCGCATATTCACAAGAATTCTAGAAAAGCATTCTATAAAACTAAACATATGGTTGATCAACATGGTGAGTAGATGAAATACCTATCGAGTATCTGCTGTCTATAGAAACAGCGTAAACTCATACTCCCTTGAGAAGAAAAACATGGAAATCACATGGCATACCCCGCACGTCTTTTCCTCTTTCAGAAGAACGGTAAACAAGAACAACTGCCTTGAGTAGCAGAGAAAGTAAAGCAGATAAACAAAAAAATAAATAATAAGCATCCAGACATTCACATCCATCCCATTTCATCATCCTTTATATCCTCCCCGAAAACCACATGCATAAAACAATGCATCTCACCACTCCAGGAATTAACTGCTACCAGAACCAAAAGGACTCCATGCTCCCACTTATCACAACAACCATCTAGGTTCACATCACAATACAAGCAGTAGGAAAACAACCATCATACCAATTGGGTTATTGGACCATAAACAGGCAAGAGGGTAACTTAGAACCCTACAAAAAATTATCTTTTATCAAATGACTAGTTCTTTAATACATCTTGTATTAACCTTTTTATTATTCGTGGGTTCCAAATTTAGGAAACCTAACCAGTAAGGTATCACAAATAATTAATCATTCTTACTTCACCAATTTGATTGACATCAAATTACAACAAAAAGAACCATGTTCATTTACATGCCTCTTTATCTTTATCCAAACAATTATCGATTAATTTTTGCTTTACATTCTTTACCAATTTCTATCCATAATGAAAAGATAAACAAAAAAAGCATAGATATCACACAATAGAGAAAAACAAGAGGCACTAACATAAGATCGATATCAATTTATCTATCTGGTTCAAATATTTATTATGTTAATTATATTGATATACATTGGAATAAAACATGCTAACTATATAGTTGCATATAAAAGAAAAGAGAAGTAATGAATCCCCTACTTTAAACAGTTCTTGACATTCCTTATAAGAGAACGAGCCACCCAACGAGTTACAATCTCCTCCCCTGTGACAACTATTTACTACTGAGGATGTAGAGACACCACCACATAGACCAACACCCATGAAAAAACTATTAGGAGCATGAGGTAAAATTCAATTAAAAGGGAAAGGATAAATAAGGATATGAACCCGAAATAATGAATATGGATCATACCTTATATCGAAGATTGATCGATATTTCTCTATTGCATCAAAGTAGATCAGAACCAATCTGAGGAGGAAAGTTTGATTGTGAAAATCCTAGTAGATGGAATGAGTGGTTTGATAATATCACAGCTGAGAACTAGGAGGAAGAATTTGGGAGGGTGATATCTCATCCATTTAGAAGATTTAATGGAGCAACAGTTTAAGGTACTTTGGTTTTTCCATTAAAAGTGGATCGCATTAAACCACACGGTTTGACCAAGTAAAAACATCCTGAGCCCTAGGGAAATTAATAGAGGAATTATAGACTTTGGAATCGGCCTTCGAGTCCTTAAAACAAGTATTTGAATGAATTTTACATTAAAGGGAATGTCAATGGGGAGAAATTGTAGGAAGCTGGTAACACTATTCACAAACTCGAAATTTAGAAAAGAAAAAACAATGTTCATGAACCACACCATTCTGGAAACACTGTTCATAAACTAAAAATTAGGCATAGGAAAGAGGTCACCATTGGAACCTCACCTTTCAAGAAACACTTTTCAAGGACTCAAAATTTTTCAAAGGAAATAGAGGTCACCGATAGAACCTCACAATTCTGGAAACACTATTCTTGAAATCAAAATTTGGAAAAGGAAATAGAGGTTACTGATGGAAACTCACTATTCTGGAAACACTATTCATGAAATCAAAATTCAGAAAATTAAATAGAAGTTACCAATTGAACCTCACTATTCTAGAAACACTATTCATGAACTTGAAATTTGGTAGAGGAAAGAGGCTACCGTTGGAGCCTCACTTTTAGAACTATTCCCAAAAAAGGAAAATTTGGAAAAGTGTTGGGGATAATTCACCTTGACCCCCTGAAATACCTCATACACCTGATTTTTGTAAATAAATGGAAAAGATAGGTATGATCCATTACATAAGATACCTCTCAAAACATTCTCATCCTCGAGAATTCAAAACCCACCTAAAGGTAAAACGAAATAGGGTCGAACAACCACCCATAGAGATACCTCTAAAAATAGAGCAAGCCACAAGAATCAACCAAATAAAGCCATACCATAAAAAAAAAAGAACTATAACCACAATGGGGACATCATTACATTAAAAGAGTTAAAAATCAACCAAATCTACATCCGGAGCACATATATGTGTCTCATGTTCCCGGGTACTCTTCTCGACGCCATTGTGTCGCCATAAGACACGAACCAAGGGGATTTAACGCCCATGCAACATTTTCTCTTTGTGGTCTTGGATATCCACAGGCCACTCCTCGATGGTTGCATCATCATTAACATAGATCTCTACCCAATCGATGACGTGTGAGTTATCAAAAAGATAATGACGGAGCTGGGATACATGGAAAAGATCATGTATCCATCTCATCTACGGGGGAACTACTACTCAATACACCATAGATATAACATGAGATAATACCTTGAAAGGCCCAATAAACCGGGGAGAAAGATTACTCCCATGACCAAACCTTCACTTCCCATATTGTGGAGTCACCTTTAGAAACACGTGATCCCCAACATCAAAGTCTAAGGGTCTCCTCCTTTGATCAGCATGTGATTTATGATGATCTTACATTGTCTTCATCCTCTCACGAATCACTTGAACCATCTCTATTGTATTTTACACTAATTCCAGTCTGAGAATTGTTGACTCTCCGACCCTAGTCCAGCATAATGGAGAATGGAAAAGTCGTCCATACAAGGCTTCAAATTCCTCTATACCGATGGTGGAGTGAAATTTGTTTTTGTAAGATAACTCCACCAAGGGTAAGTGCCTCATCCAAGAACCTCCAAAATATAGGATACAAGAGAATAACATGTCTTCAAGAGTACATATGGTTTGATAGGTCTAACCATCCGTTTGAGGATGAAAAGAAGTGATAAGGCATAAGTAAGAATCAAAATCATGCTGGAGACCTATCCACACCCTAGAAGTAAAATGAGGATCTCAATCAGAAATGATCATCCTTGGGACTCCATGAAGTCTCACCAATTCATCCGGATACTTCCTCGACAAAACTTCCACTGAGATTGACTCCTTAATTGCTATGAAGTGGGTCGATATTGTTAAATGATTCACTACCACCAAAATAGCATCATGTCCTCCATGAACTCTAGGTAAACTAGTGAAAAAGCCCATTAAGATGTCCTCCCACTTCCACTGAGGAACATTTAATGGATGGATCAGACCACCAGGAACATGGTGTTCAACCTTCACTTTCTGGTAGACTAAACATTGAGACACAAACTCTGCAACTACATGCTTTATCCTAGGCCACCAAAACTGAGTCCTCAAGGCTCGATACATTTTTTCCATGCCAGGATACACCACTAATGGAGATCAATGGAACTCTATGAGAACCGTGTCACGCACCATCAATTGAACATATATCCTTTCATGATACAACACTAGGTGTTGTTCATCCTCAAACCAACCATCAGGGGCCCCACCACAAACAACTCAATCTCTCTAGACCTCCACCTCTAGAACCCCCAACCGGGACTCTTCCACCTTCTGCACTAGAGATGACTACACTGTCATCTAAAAAACATCTTCTTCCCCCATCTTCTCCCTTATCAAGATGTAACAATGACAGTTCTTCCATTACTCTCCTGGAGTCACAAGATTCACACACTGCATCACTACGTGACTTTCGACATAGTTCATCTGCTACAACCTTCCCATTTTCAGCTGTATATGATATTTTGAATTTTTATTCCTATAAGAACTCCATCCAATGATACTGTCGTATGTTTAAGTCACATTGGGAGAAAACATACACCAAAATATTATGATTGGTGAAAACCACAAAGTGCTCACCAATAAGGTAATGTATCCAAAAATTTAGAGCAAACACCACTGCTGCCAAATCAAGATCATGGGTGGCATAGTTATGTTCATGGGGATGAAACATATAAGACCCATAAGAAACAACTGATCTCTACTACATCAGAACACAACCTAACCCCATATTCAAAGCATCATAGAGAAAATAAAATTGAACTCCCTATATTGGATGACAATGAGCTAGGGAACTTACTAACTTCTACTTTATATAATTGAATGCTTCCTGAAACTGATCAGTCCATATGAACACCTGATCATTCTTGGTCAAATCTGTCAAAGGAGTTGCAACTCGAGAGAAATTATCTACGAATCTCCTATAGTATCCTACAATGACAAGGAAACTTCGCACCTATGATACCATCTAGGGGGATTCCCAAGACACAACTACTTCTATATTAAATTTATCCACAACTAATACCTTATGAGACACAACATTTCCCAGGAAATAGACATATCGATCCAAAAACTTACACTTCAACAACTTACCAAAAAACTGGTGTTGACGAAGAACTCCCAAAATAGCGTGTAGATGATTTGCATGATCCTCTTTAGATGTGCAGTACACAAGGATTGTGTCAATGAAAACTACAATGATCTTGTCTAGGAACTCACAAAACACAAAGTTCATCAATCCCATAGACATGTCTGGAGAATTTTTTACGCCGAATGACATTACAACAAACTCATAATGCCCATGATGACAACAGAAAGCAGTCGTTGGGATATCCTCATCCTTCACACACATCTGATGATATCCTGACCACAAGTCAATCTTTGAAAACCAACATTCACCCTTCATTTTATCGAAAAAATCATAAATCTGTGTAAGAGGATAGCAATTATTTACTGTCACTTTGTTCATGTGATGATAATCGACACACAACTGCAAACAGTCGTTAGCCTTCTTCATGAACAAAACTGGTGCACATGATGATGAAACACTTGTATGGAAAAAACCGCACTATAACATACCATAAATAAGTATACACAACTCTCATAACTCATAAGGGGCCATCTTATACGGATACATAGAGATAGAAGATGCTTTTGGTTGTAGCTCGATCCAAAAATCGATCTCTCATCGAGGGGGTAATGCTACATCCTCATCTGGAAGGACATCAGGGTACTCTTCTATGACCCTAGGAAACTCCAACTGTTGATCCTCTGAAGAACTCAACATCAACTCATCCATCATGGATAATAAATACAAAACACACCAATAACCCATATGATGGTCTTGCACACTAATAAACACCACTGGTTCTCCATCTGCATCAATGAAAATGACCTTATTCTTAAAGATATCCATGATAGCATGAACTGAATACAACCAATCCATTCTAAGGATGACATCATATGGTTTTATCCCTAAACATAGGAAATATCCCCAAGAGCTGTGTTTCCCCATCACTAGCTCACAGTCTCTACATACTTCAAACAAGTCATCTTGACCTCCAACTGGAGTAGTCAATGAGAAGGGAACTAGAAGCCTCTCTACCTCAAGTCCCAAATCATGGAAAAGGGTAGGTGATATGAAGGATTGTGTCAATCCTAAATCAAACGAGGCATCCGCTAAAGTAGACAACAAGAAAAGGGTGCCATGAACATTATCTGGCTCACCTAACGCTGACAACGCTAAATCATGAAGCAGAACATGACCACCTCCATGACCTCTCTGACCCTGATGACGACCACCACCATGGCCACAATTTTCTCTCTAAGGATGGGGAGCGTCACGGGGTTGTCCTCTGCATGCCCCATCTTTCCTATACTGATATAAAGCTAGTGAAACCTGTTGTAACTGCCTCAGCTGGAACTACCTCAATAGAAGAACCTTGAGTGGAAAACTTGGTGCATGATGACTGCTATGAAAGGTCGTGCACTCTCGCTGCTGATGAACTCGAAAACCATAAGAAAAAAAGCACATGATCCCTTGGCATAGTCCTGAGGTCCACCGTACCAAGGGAAATGAGATTCTATGGGTTGGGACCAACCCCCGGCTAAATGAAAACTCTTCTACCCTGAAAACTGGGAACCTCAGACCACAACACTACATTGGAAGGAATCATGACTAATCCCCTCTCATGATGATCCGATTCTATCCAATGTCCTCTCGATGACCTCTTCCCTATCTAGAACCTTAAGATATGTCTTCAACATAAATGGGGTGACTTGACACTAGATCTCTGGATGCAAAGACTCCTCTAAATGCCTCGCCCTATCCTCCTCCTCTAGAAATAGGTCCGAAGAATATCATAAAAGGTTACTGAAATGGATTCCAAACTCTCGCACACTGGATCTCCCCTGTTGAAGGGTAAGAAGCTTCTGGAGATTGGACGCCTTTCTAGTCGAAGAAATAAACTCGACTCTAAACCTCTCTCAGAACTCCTCCCATGAGATCACAAACTCCTCACTATCCTTAAGGAACATGAACCAACACTCCCTCACTGTTCTACGCAACATAGTCACAACCAAGGACACTCAATGATCTTTTCTGAGTATAGATTGAACTGAATCCTATCTCGACCTCCTCCAACCATTCTTCTATGACTGCATCTGAAACGAATACCTCTTACTTCTGCAGACTCTAGCACAGAAACTCTCAGAGTGTCCTCCTCCAAGTGTCATAGTTGTCAACCTCTACCCTGTAGTGATCTGCTGGCACAACCAACTGGACATATTCTATGCGATCCTGATGAGGACATAGACATGGATCCATACCTAGAAAATAACAAATATTTAGATCTCCTAAACCTAGAATGTGGAAGAATCAACATTAATTAATTATTTTTTTCTTTTATTCATTTTAGGTTAACCTATCTCAAGGCCTACCCATTCAAACACATGCACAAAATAAATTGATTCATGATCCTTTACTAGGTCTCTACCCTGAAACTAGTATCAACTTGTTTAGTAGCTATTGAAAAATTAAACTCCACACATCAGATCATAGGGGGGCCTAAATGCCTATGTCTCAGCCAGTATCCAGTGTTTAGATCACTTTCTAAACATGATTGACATTTTTTACCTACCAAAACATGCAACCTCGCATGTTCCTAACACCAAACTCCGTCCTATCCCACAACTGAAGCTCTGATACCACACTGTCATGACCCCCTCCCAACAATGTGTACTCCTTGGGCTGACAATGTGAGAAGGGAGATAATGAACCCCCAAGTCCCACCTCTAGTAGGCCTTGGGTTGGCGACTAGCACTGAGGGTATAGTAAACACACATATGGGAAGCATTACCCTCTAAGAGAACACTTGTGAAAGAGATAGATAAGACATACACCAACCAGCTCCAACTCAGACTGTAATATAAATAAAATCCCAAGTACACATATGTAATGTCATGAAAAACTACTAAAACTAAAAAGGGAAAAATAGAAAATACCCAAAAGAAAGTAAAAACAACAGGAACCATGAATCCCAATAGCTCCTGCAATCCCAAGCTAGTGGAAACCAGCCTGATATCCAACATACTATAAGTGACCTGAAAAATAGTTTATATATACATAGGGTGAGTATAACAATATACTCAGTAGGATCCTCCCTGAAGCCTCTTGTGAAAAAGTAAAGAAATCATCCTAAAGCATAGTGAACAAAAAGTTAAACTAACTCATAACCTAAACAAGTATACTAAGTTCCCCACCTCACCATAGATACTCTCACCAAGTAATGCCTACAAGAGTATATAATATAATAAAGAATATCAAGGGTACCCCACTACTACTTCCCCAATGGTTTGTCTCTTTCCCCCAATGCCGCACATCCTCAGAATATCTCTCCAAAAAGGCTTTCCCGCAGAAACCTGGGCAAAGCACCACAACATGCACCTCATGCAACAAAACCACCACATCCACGTAAGCAAAGTAACCAAGTAGTTTCTGAGAGCCACAATATTTCATATAACATGTATTATACATCGGGTATTATACCTCAAGCCATTACAGCCCATACACCAATTATGGATCCTCAAGCCATCACAACCTATGCATGTTACACCTATAGTATTCCATAAGAAACTATATCCCGAATATATGTGTGTTAATAACCACAATCCATTACATCCCTTTACACACATATATGGGGAAAACTAACCACTGTGCATTCCAGCAAAAGTAACTACCAAGAGAAGAGAGCGGGGATAAAGGGCGTAGTCAACCATCCATCCTCCCACTGAAATGTTGGGGAAAACACCCCGAGGGCTCAAAATTCCTGGGGTGTAAGTTTCACTAACTGATAGGGTGGAGTAACATACAGAAACAAAAAAATTACAAAATATACTATATCTCAAAACAAAACTATGGAATAACCTTGTCTTAGACTCAACTAAATCTAATGTCTCTTAGACTCTCAGTTTCCACTTATAAGAATAGGTATCCTATAAGCACACAAACATCTAAAGAGATTTTATACATTACCTCATTCCCTTTTAATCGATTTCACTTTATGTTAATTAATTATTTAAACATTAATTAACCATTAAAAATTTCCACAATAGAATTCATTAGCACCACACCCAATGTCCACTATTCCTTTAAATTATAACCCTAGAATTTATCCCCAGCATGCTCCAACCCCATGGGATATCATAAATTATCCAAATTATTTATTAAAACATTATTTTTCCATATTCTAAAGCATTCTAGAAAAACATTCTATGCTACTAAACACAAGGGGGATCAACATGGTGGGTAGACGAACTACCAGTCGAGTCTTTGTCAGCTACAGAAAGAACGTAGACCCATACTCCCTTGAGAAGCTAAAAAACGGAAAGCACATGGCATACCCTATGCATCTTCAACTCATTTGGAAGAAGGGTAAGAAAGAACAGTTACCTTGAGGAGTGGAGAAACTAAATCATATAAATAACCAAATAAAAAATAAACATCCATACATTCACATCCATTCCATTTCATCATCACTAGTGTCCTCCCAATTAGCCACATGAATAAACCTATGTATCTCACCACTCCAGGCATCAAATAATGCAAAAAAACGGACTCCATGACCCAACATATCACAAAAACCATCCAGGATTCCATCACAACAATAGCAGTAGGAAAACAACCACTATACTGATTGAGATCTTGGCCCCTAAACAGGAAAGAGGGTAACTCATAACCCTATAAGAAATTATTTTTTTTCTAACTACATGTTCTTTAATCCATATTGGATTAATTGTTTTATTATTCATGGGATCCAAATTAGGGAAACCTTACCAGTAAGCTATCACAAATAATTAAACAAATTTACTCCACCAATTTGATTAACATCAAATTTCAACAAGAAGAACCATATTCTTTTACATGCCTCTTTATCTTTAGCCAAAAAATTATCGATTAATTCCAGCTTTAAGTTGTTTACCAATTTCCATCAAGAACGAAAAGTTAAACAATACAAGAATATATATCACACTATCTAGAAAAACAAGAGGCAATAACATACGATCAATATCAATTTATTTATCTAGTTCAAATATTTATTATATCAATTCCATTATAATCTAGTGGAATAAAACAAGCTAACAATACAGTAGGACATAAAATAAAAGAGAAGCAACAAATCCCCTATATCAAACAATTTTTGACATTATTTATATGAGAATGATCCACACAACGTGTTATGATCTCCTCCCCTGTGACAACTGTATCCCACCGAGGATGCAAATACACCACCACATCGGCCAACACCCAAGAAAATTCCATTAGAAACATGGGGGTAAAATTCAATAAAAAGGGAAAGTATAAAGGAGGAGAAAAACCAAAAATAATGAAGATGGATTATACCTTATATCGGAGATTGATAGATATTAATTGGTTGCATCAAAATAGAGAAAAACCAATCCTAGGAGGAAGGTTTGATTGTGAAACTATTATGGGATAGAACAAAAGGTTTGAGCATCTCACAGCTTAGAACAAGGAGGAAGAATTAAGGAGAATTATATCTCTTCCCTTTAGAATATTTAATAGAGCAACAGTTTAAGATATGCTGGTTTTCCATTAAAAGTAGATCGTATTAAACCACATGGTTTGACCAAGTAAAAACATCCCGAGCCTTAAGGAAATTAATATAAGAGTTATGGCCTTTTTAATGGGCCTTAGAGTCCTTAAAAAATGATTTAAATTCATTTTACATCAATGTAAATGTAAAAGGGGAGAAACTTTAGGAAGATGGAAACACTGTTCATGAACTCGAAATTTGGAAAAGGAAAAACACCGTTCATGAACCTCACAGTTGGAACCTCACTGTTCTAGAAACACTGTTCATGAACTCAAAATTTGGCAAAGTAAAGAGGTCACCATTGGAACCTCACCATTCTATAAATACTATTCATGAACCCATTAGAACCTCACTATTTTAGAAACACTGTTTAGGAACTCAATATTTGGCAAAGGAAATAAAGGTTACTGGTGGAACATCACCGTTCTAGAAACACTATTCATGAACTCAGAATTTGGAAAAGTAAATAGAGGTTAACGATGAAACCTCCCCATTCTGGAAACAATGTTCATGAACTCAATATTTAGAAAATTAAATAGAGGTTACCTATGGAACCTCACCATTATGGAAACACTATTCATGAACTTGAAATATCGCAAAGGAAAGAGCCTACCGTTGGAGGCTCACCATAGGAACTGTTCACAGAAAACAAAAATTTGGAAAAGTGTTGGGGAAAAGTCAACATGACCTCTCGAAAGAACTCATACACCTGATTTTCACAATGGAATAGACTCGAGAGGTCCAGGCCATTATAGATGTGGATGGTAAATATAATCCATTAAATACTTATGAATAAACAATCTTGAATAATAATGAGATTGAAAAATTATCCCTTACCTTAAGTCTGATATACTTTGTATGTATCTAAACCTATTGTATAATGATTTAAATAATGTCATTGAATTATTCCAGAATTATATCCATTTTTATGATTTCATACATGATCATATTATCATCTGTTTGTTAGTAACATTTTATTTTCACTCGTTATTCAGTTATTAACTGCTTTATGTTTTTATGCATGTTTTGTCAAATAAGTTCTGGTACTCCTTCTTAGGTCAATTTTATATCATTAAAAAATTTTATTTACATAATATATACCATATTTGTTCATCCTTTACATTTATATAATCATTATTTAATGAATACCATGTAAAATAAATTACATCCCATCGTCGAGACGGTAGGCCTTACGTCCACATGAGCGGCAATATCATTCACAAAATATTTGAATGGTATTGAAGGGGATAGTGTATGATATTTTAGAATAAATATTATGTTATAATAATAATTTATAGTTATTATTTCTATCATTATACCCTTTCAAGTATGGTGAAGTTGAAAAACAGATTACACAATGGTGTGGAGATGGTAAATCGTACGTACACATGAATGATGATTTTGTTTTTTCACTGGATGAATAGAAGGTGTAATATGGTAGTTTGATAATTATAATAACATCATAGTATATAAGTGATACAATACTAATTAATTTGTAATTAAACAACTCATGAAGAAAAAGTATAAGAAGAAAAATGTTTGAAATAATCGGTAGAGGAAATTGCCTCTTCTTCTACATGCTTCCTCTAAATATCCTCTTAGAGCACTAGAGTAGGAATTTTAAGAAGAACAAAACCTGTATAATGTAACTAGGGAAGTTGATAATGTAAAAATTCTTGGTATGGACGAGCATGAAGACTCAAAGTGAAGTGAAGAGGTGTGGGAGAAGGCTCTCTTTTATAATTGAGGCGAGGGGCACTTTTGGGATCTCTAAAAAATATTAATTTATAAAAAAATAAAAACCAATCGAAAAACCCCATAAATTCCCCAAAATATAATATTAGATGATATTGGGTTGTAATATCATCAACCAATATATATTATAATGTATGTATGTCAATTTAAACCTTATCATTTTAATTAACACTTAGTTATTCTATTTAGTTTTAAACTTGGGTAAGAAATATTTTAATATTAAAAGGGTGGAATATTTAATTCTTTTATGTAAATTAGACATTAAATAAATACCTTATAACATTTTAGACCATATAATAATTATTAAATATTTTTTTAAAATGTTTTATGATTTTTAAATAATTTAATAAAACATTATTTTGATAAACAATCTATAGTTTCAATGTTGATACTGTTCAATTCATTGATTTTTAAAAATAGTGAAATAATAAGATAAAATAAAAAAAATATTTTATTATATTCATAATATTTCAAGGTAATATAGAAAATTAATTTTAATTACTAATTATCCAAAATTATATTTAGTATAAAATTTTTAGTATCATTTATTCGATATCTCCGTTAATAAAATTAATACTACATCAACTTTGTGTAAATTTTTTAATATACATATTTTTTTAGAAAATATTAAAAATAAAATAATATTTTGTATAAAAATCTTCAAGATTTAATAATAATACTTTTAGTGGAATTTTTCTTCTATAAAATTGATCATTTAAAATGTTATACTTATTAAATTTTGAAGGTGAAAACTTTAACATCACTCTAAATAAAATATTATAAGTGTAATAATCCCTTATATAAGGATCCAAATGGTTAAAAGAACTTTCCTTGGATTCTTATGGTTGATATATACCCGAATAATAATATTTTTTTAATGTTTTTGGGTCTTTTAACACTACTACAAATATGGATTTTATCAGTGCTAAAAATGGCCATTAACAGTGCTAAAAAAGCACTGATAATACGAGTGAAGATAAAGGGGGGGTCCCCTTTATCATCGCTCCAAAAAGCGCTGATAAAGACCCCTTTTATCAGTGCTAAAAAAGCACTGATAAAAGGGGTCTTTTATCATCCCTAAAACGAAGCGCTGATAAAAGGGTCTTTTATCAGTGCCTTTTTTTAGCACTGATTAAAATAAAAAAAAATAAAAAAAATAAAAAAATACTACCAATCTCATGTGGGGGGTGGCTTTTTACAGCGCTTGAGCCCCCCTTTATCAGCACTTTCCCACACATCCAGTGCCATCCTGCACCGCCTACACCCTTTATCAGTGCTATCTCTTTAAATCACCCTTGCGCGCGTGCCCTTTCCTCCACCTGGATTTGATCTCGAGACCTCTCCCATGCACACCTAAAGCCTTTTCGACTACCCTATATTGATTTGTTCTCTTATTCATGATATATCTATTTATATATATATATATATATTTTATTATATTTATTCGTACAGTAATATATATTTATATTAATATATATAGTTATATTAATATATATATAGTTATATTAATATATATATATATATATATAGTTATATTAAAATATAGTAGTTATATAAATATTCATATATTGGTATTTTAAATAAAATAGATATTAGTTATTATTTAGATTAATCTTGTATATTTTATATGTAAATATGTTTAATTATTTATTTAAAAAATTTAATTTTTAGGTATGAATATATAAAAAATATGTACATATAGTTATATATTTGATTATAAATAGAAGTGAATTATAAAAAAAGATAAAATTTCAAAGATATAATATCAATATGAATGTAATACCATGGAATAAATTCAGTCCCCATCAAAACAATCCAATAATACCCCCTTAAACGAGGCTGAAAATCCACAAAATGTTAAAAAATATGGGAACCCCGATTAAAAACTTAGTTTTGGAGGCTTTCTGGGCCTCTTTTGGCCAAGAAAGATTCTTGACCAAGGTCCTCGGGGTCACAACGACGTAGAGATCAGTACAGGCTTCTATTTGATATGTGGTAGAGCTTAAACAGACACCCGGATCCAAAGTTATGGCCGTTTGAAGATTGAGTTGTGTTTTCAACATATTTTGGATCTTTTTTTATTTTTCTTATTTTTTTATTCTTTAAATTGTTATCAAATGACTATTACTCCATAAAAATTATCAAATTATTAATTAAAAATATTTTTTTTAATTTTTTAAGAATCCATTTTCACTAAATATCTTATATATTAAGTATATTGAGTGTAAATGTACATTTATACTTATCTAAAATACTTTTAAAAATTATATATTATATTTATATCAAAATAACTATATAACAATATTTATATATTAATATATTTTTTAATATTTTTTGAATTCAACCCTTTATCAGTGCTTTTAAAAAAAGCGCTGATAAAGCCCCCCCCCCTTTATCAGCGCTTTTTTGAGCGCTGATAAAGGCCCCCCCTTTTTCAGTGATTTTTCGTTAATGCTGATAAATGGGTGGCACTGGCCTTGCCCAGTTTTGTGGTAGTGTAATGGGTATTGTGATTTTAATAAATACAATATTGGCGATTTTTAATCAGTTAAATAATTTATGCATCATTAATGTATAAGCTATTTAGGTAATTATTTATATCCTAAAAATTACAAATAAATTACCATGATAAAGAAAAACATTTCATATGTGAAATGAGTATTTATAATATAAATTATCTTCAGAATAATCTTATATTAAAAATGATTTAGTAATTAAAATTTGAGTGAGACATATTTAACTTTTCTTTTAAAAAAATAAATTTAATGTTCTAATATCATCCAAGTGACCTCTAAAAAGCACCATTTCAATCCCAGGATGGATTAGGTCGAATAAAACTTATACAATGATATTAATACATGTTTCATTGTAATTTTATAATAGTATTCTTACCCTAAATTACCAAATTTACCATTTTACCGTTTTAATAAAAATTACTAAAGTTAATATTCATAATGCCCAAAAATAAAAAAATATATTTACATAATTTGAAAATAATGATTCCAAATATGGAATAAATTTTTCAAAATTAAAAACATAGAATTTTTAGAAAATAATTTAAAATAAATCCCATTGTTGAAAGGATAGAATGGGTTTTAAAAGTTAAAACATTGTAAAAGATTGAAATATTTTTACATCTTAATTCAATGTAAAATTAATTATAATTAAATAAATTATATTGAATGGTAATAATATATTACATTAATAATTTAGAATAATTCAATATTATAATTTCACAATATATATTATTTCATAGGAAAAAGTTGTTTTTAATTAATATTTAGTTTATTTTTACTATTCATCAAAATTTGAAATTTATTATAAAAATATTAAAAAATCATCCTAATTAATTTTTATATCTCGCAACCAAAGAAAATGTATATTTTTTCATATAAAAATTATTAATGTGTCAAAATCATATTTTAAATGTTGTTCTCTATTAAAAGGCCGAAATTACCAATTTGAAAATATAGGGTTTTATAAATCAAATAAGTTTTATTCATACGCTATTACAAAAAATATGTATTGTAGGAATAAAAAAATATTTTATATAACATATATATTTGATTAATTACATTTACTAATGGAAATTCAATAAATTTATTAAAAAAAATACAAAAATATAGACTATTTATATTATTCATAAATAATTGGTAGCAAAAGACTTCAACATTCATTTTCATAAGTTAGTTATATGCATTTCCTCTAACATAACTACTATGTTAAAATGGTAATTTTACACTAAGAGAATATCACTATTCATTTAAACTCACGATTGCTTGCAATGCAAGATATTGAAGAATTTTAAATATTTGGAGAAAAATGATTCATAAAAACATCACGGTGTTACATTCGATCCCCCTTGAACTAAATTTTTGCCTCAAAATTTGTCACTTGGATTAAAAAAATGAGGATATATCTCCCTTTTCATATTCCCAATTTCTCATATATCTTCCTAAAATTGGTAGTTCCTCCACAAAATGTTAACTAAATGAGTGGTCTTGTTTTATAGAACTTTTTTGCTATGATCTATAATCTATATCAGTTGTTCTTAATAAGAAGGATCTTACTCAAGAGATATGAATTATCAGTTTAGTACGTGTGAAGGATTAGGTATGTAATTTCTGTGGATAGATACATTGAACGCATAATGAACTTGAGAGAGATATTCGATGGAGTTCCAATCAGAAAGCTATATTCCAAACACGATAAAAAATTTCAAAAGGACCATTATACCTAGGGATCAATTTTACACTCTTTTCAAATCTCATTACACTCTTCTAGAGATATATTCATAGAAAAAAATTATCACTCACTTCAAACTTGAGGTATTTTAATTAGTTGTCAGAATAAATTTTATATCATCTCTAAGCCGCTCCTATGTGTTGTTGAATTGATCCGACCTTTCTGTTATTTCATCAACAAGATCAGGTCCTAATACCTTTCTTTAACCAACTTCTTCACATCAAGTTGGGGTTTTTCACTTCTTTCCATAAAAGTATTCATAAGGATCCATCTGAATATAGGAGTGAAACCTATTGTTTTGATAAAATTCCACCAAAGGTACGTGTTGATCCCAACCACATTTAAAATACATAGAGAAATCTCCCAACATGTCTTCCAGAGTCTGAATTTTCCTCTCAAACTGACTTCCTTTCTAAGGATGATAAGTTGTGCTAAAAATTAACTCTGTATCCATAGAATGCTAAAGACTTCACTAGATCTTTTAGGTAAACATAGGATCCTGATTAGATATAATGGAAAGTGGTACTCCATGAAATCTTACAACTTCCTTTACATATATCTTGGAATTATTATCCATATAGATTTCCCCTCTAATAGAAATGAAATGTGCCAACTTCATAAGGTGATCAACTATAACCCATATATTATTATTGCATGTTGATGATTTTGGAATTCCAATGACAAATTCCATAGTGATTTTTTTTCTATTTCCATTCTAATATTAGTAATGGTTATAAAATCCCCTAAGACTTCTATATCATAGTCTTAACATGCTAAAAAACCAAGAATCAAGTGACATATTCAAGAACATATATTTTAATTCCATCCCACCAGAAATAATCTTTCAGGTCCATGTACATACTTGTGATTTTAGGGTGAATATAGAATGAAGAAATATCAGCATCATCCAATATCCCCATCTTTAATTCTGGTATGGGTGGAATACAACCCGGATTCTTGAACCTTATTTGTTAATCACAATCAATGTTTAATTCGAGAACATTTCTCACCTTCTTTGTATCTCTACATCTTACTTATACAAATCCTTAATCTTCACTTGTATATATGGTTGAACATTCATTTGAGAAAGATAATATTTCTCCCCTTCTATTAAAATTTTGAGATCCATCCACCGTAAATCCATAAACATTGGATCTTTTTTGATACATGTCATGGATAGGCTAGCATGTTTCTTCATCTCAAAGCATCTTCCACCTTGTTCACATTCCTAGGTTGGTAATGTAGTGAGAATTCATGATATTTAATCAACTCCAACCATATTCTTTAATTAATATTAGAATAATTTTGTTTTAAAATAAAATTTAAATATTTATGATTAGTATAAATATCAGACCTTTCATCACAAAGATTGTGCCTTTATTTCTTTAATTCAAATATTACCATAGGTAACTCAAAATCATGAGTTGGGAATTTTTTTTCTTGTATTTTCAATTTTCATGAGGCATAAGAAATCACCATCTCATTTTTTATGATAACACAACCCAAACACCTTTTGGATGCATCACTATAAATCACAAAACTTTCTCCACTAAAAGGCGGTGTGAGCACATGTGTACTAGCTAACAAATTTTTAGCACTTTGTAATTCTTTTCACATCCCTCAATCCAAACGAACTCAACTCCTTTATGAGTCAACATGATGAGTGGATTATATAATCATGAAAAATCTTTCACAAAACAGCAATAATATCTAGTCAAAAAATGAAAACTTGGGATCCCAGTTACCGTTTTAAGTCTTGGCCAACATTAAATGACTTTAATTTTGTTGGATCCATTGATATCCCCTACCATAAGATTATGTGATGAAAAAATGAAAGTTTCTAAAGCCAAAATTCACACTTTGTAAATTTTTTATAAATATTCAGCTTTCTTAGGTTCTTCATAACAATTATCAAGTGATAGTCATGTTATTCTTTTATCTTTGAATAGAAAAGAATTTTGTCTATAAATACTACCATAAAATGATCAAGTTAGTCTCTAAAGACACTATTCATTAGATCCATGAAGATAGAGGGGGAATTAGTAAGACCAAATGGCATCACTATAAATTCATAGTGTACATACCTTTTATTGAAGGCCTTCATTGGTATATCTTCTTTATTGACCATTAATTGATGATATCCTAAATGAAGAACTAACTTGAAAAAGTATTGAGAATCATGTAGTTGAAATAATAAGTAAAAATGTGGGGAAGAGGATATTTTTTCTTGATATTGATCTTGTTATGTTCTCGATAATCAATTGAGAGTCTCATTGATCCATCTTACTTCTTAACAAATAGAACATGTGCTCCCTAAGGTGATAGAATCCTGTGTATGAATCCCTTATCAAGATTCTCATGGTGTCTCTTCTTAAATTCTTACAACTCAATTGGTTCCATTCTATAAGGTGTCTTTGAAATAGGCACAACACCCGGTATGAGTTCTATTGAAAACCAAACTTCACGATTTGGTGGAAGACCTAGAAACTCCTCCAAAAATATATCATCAAACTGCTTTACAAATTTTATCTTCTTAATCATGAGTTTTTCCCCAAAAATTTGAGGTAAATAAACTTTATTTATTGTAATCAAGACCAGTAAGATGGAATAAATTTCTAATAGAATATTATATTCATCCTTACATTGATAGATGACCATAGATTGATCCATAATATGAAATGTGACTTCCCTTCCTTTGAAATTGATATGAGATCCATATAGAGAGAGCCAATCTAGGACAATAATCACATAAAATTCGACTTGGAATGATCATATGATTTGAAGGAAGTACTTTCCCACAAAATTCAACTAGAGAAGAATTAGAAACATTCGATGAAATCATTGTGCCATTAAGAGTTGTCATAATTAACTAAACATTCAATTTCTGAGGTAATACAACTATACCCTTCAAAAATTCTTTATAACTAAAAGAGTGGGTAGACCCAGAATCAAATAATACATTTTTTTTACTTTATATTGGATGGTAACTGTACCTTTCAGTACTTTATTATCGTAATTCACATCACTAATAATGATCGGATGTGACCTGAATATGTATTTAACCCTAATAATTTTATTACTTGGATAATCATCAATAATCCTTATATTGGGGCATTGATTGGAATAATTCCTAATTTCCTTGTATTTGTAACATTGAAGTGTAAAAGGTGAAGTTTTCATATACTTTTCTTTATTCTCATCATTAAAAATGTTTCTCCCATCACTTTAACATTCAAATACCCGATGACCTTCTTTTCCAAATTTAAAATAGATACTAGTCCCTTTAAGACAATTCCCTCCATGTTTTTTTCAACACATTGAGCATAAGGTAAAAATCACCTTATTTTCAGTGTGGTCTTTAGATTTTCCCTTAAATTTCATTTTTCTTATCTTATCAAACCCATAGGACTGATGGTTTACTCCGATCTCTATCCCACCCATGAGAGCACATCAAATGATTTCTTCCTGTCAATTTATGTCCTATATGGATAATTACCTTTGGAGACTTGGTTTTGATGCCACCAAATAATCAATCAATTTTACTCTCAGGTTGGATAATAATTCCAGAAGCATACCTTGCAGGTATTTTAAAATTTTCTTCATAGGTTCAAAAAGATTCATCACCCTTTTTTTAGTTTCAAGGAACCCATTCTCTATCTTTGTTTGTAGCATATGAGGAATTTACTTATTGAAAAATAAGTTCTTGAACACATACAATTCCAATGATTCAATTTCATCCCTTCGACTCATATTCTTGATAGGGTTCCGCCATTGGTCAGATTCACCTTCCAAATGATAGACTGCTAAGATAAAATTATCATGTTCTAAAAATTGGTGAACTGAAAATATATTTTTAGTGGTACTGATCCATTTTTCACCCAATAATGAATCAGAGGACCCACTTAAAGAAGGTGGACACTGCCTTATGATGGAATCAACAAAATGTTTTTCCCTCCTTTGATCATTTAGAAGTCCTGCATGATTCATAGATTGAGAAAGTTGTGTGAGAATGGATATAAGATTTTTCATTCCATATCCCATAAATTTTTTTTGCTCAGGAGGACAATCATTTCATTACCCATCACATTCAGCATTAATGTGGTTCCTTCAAGTTCCATCTATTGACTAAAACCAAGAAGCATAGTTTGAGTAACCCAAATCATAATGTGAAGACCACATAATCAATAATAAAACTTCAATTTTGGACCCTTTAGTTTTTATCCTAGGTTATTCATAATCACTTCTAAAACACTTGGATTGTAACCTATACCTCGACATATCCTCAGGGTTCTTCCTAAGGATTTATCATCCTAGTTTCCATAGGTTAACTATACCTTTCCTTTGATTCCAACTATAATGAACCATACTTTACATAAACTGATATTAGTTCAAATATAAATAATATTCATCTAAAAATATAACAAAGTCATGAAAGGACTATGTAGTTATAGTGTATTTAAAAATTGGGAAACATAAACAACTGGTTCATAAGACATATTCATTCCCTCACACTTATTTTTTCATAACTACACCCCGTTTTGACATATCTTAATTAATACTATTCCTCATGACTTGGGGAAATGAAACATTATAAAGAGTAATATCAGATGATCAGTAAGGGTAAACAAGGGAGATATCAATTATATCATAATCATAATACATAAGAATATATAATTTGAAAATCTTATTCGATATAAGAAAGATCATTATATCATTTCTTGGGATAAATCATGAATGTTCTTAAGAATCAATGAACATAAGCCGAAAAGTTATAACATAAGACATGAGATTTTCTTGAATACACATAAGCATATAAAATCATTTCATATTAGTCAAGGCGCATTTCCAAGACCATCATAGAAGAAAAAGTCCATTATTAAACCACATTCACTCCTCATTCTAGCCTTATATTACTGAACCGAGATCATTTCATGTTCTAGCCATGTCTATATCATGAGAAATAAATTTTTACTCAGTTCATGGGAGGTAGATATAGGTCCCACCAATCTCATAACTAAATCATTCTTATTTGTTCCATAAAAACATGAATCATTCATCATAGCATAACCCAATGAATAAAATGGGTTTCTTAAACATCATTCCATCATAATCCATTTTAAAAAAATAGATTTCATAAATATCATTCCATAATAAAAGCAATCAAAACATAGTAATAATAGGAATAGAAACATAACCATATTAAATAATTTCATCTTATATGGGATATAATTTTGACAAAACAGTAGATATTAATTGTTGAAGAAACCATCATTTCTTCTATAAAAATATATTCTTTTATAAAAATGTTACACAATTTTAAAATAAAAATATTTATTTGAAAATAAAATTGAAATATTTTAGAGGAAACTTCATGTAAATAAGGTTTTATGAATACATAAAAATCAGTTCATTTTTTATAAGTTAAAAAAACATTCTCCTCATACTTTTCCAGAAAAGTCAAAAAATACCTCTTACTGAATAATGAAAAAATATTCCTTTCATACGATTGAGTAAAAAATTACCAATGGGTAAATTTGAATTCAAAAAAATTTCAGATGAATATAAATAGTAATACACTTTTAGGGAACATATATGGCGATGATAAATATACACTTGTAAATACACGTGAATAAACAATCTTGGATAATAATGAGAACGAAAATTTATCAATTAGCTTAGGTCTGATATCATTATTATGTATCCAAAACTCCTATATAATTATTTAAATAATATCATTGACTTATTCCAGAATCATATTCATTTATATGATATCATATGTTATCAAATTATCATCAGTTTTTTAATAGCATTTCATTGTCAATCGTTATTTAGATATTAACTTCTTTATGTTCTTATGTATGTTTTGTCAAATAAGTTCTTGTTATCCTTAATAGGTCATTATAATATAATTAAAAAATTATAAACATAATATATACCATGTTTATTAATTCCTTATATTTATATAATCATTCCTTATGGAAGATCATTTAGAATGAATCTCATTGCATCATGAAAATGGTAGGTCGCACTTACTCTTGAGCGACAATGTCATTCACATAATTTTTGAATGGTATTAAATTGGATGGTGTATAATATTTCAGAATAAATATCATATAATAATAATAATATATATTTATTATTTCCATCATTATACCCATCCAAGTAATGTGAAGGTGAAAATAAGATTACACTACTATGTGGAGATGGTAATTCATACGCACACACGCATGTTGTTTTCATTTTTTTCATAGGACAGATAAAAGGTGGAATATGGTTGTTTCATAATTATAATAACATCTAATTTCATAATTTATAATGGTGTTATTACTTTATAAATAAAAAACACATGAAGAGGAAGTAGAAGAAGAAATAAGTTTGGACGAATCAGTAGAGGTGATTTCTTCTTCTTCAACGTGCTTCCTCTAAATTTCATCTTAAAGAACTAGAGTTGGTATTTTAAAAGACTAAATCCTCTAGAACATAAATATGGAAGTTGATAAGGGAAATGGGTAGGGTATATACTAGATTGAATTCTGAAATTAATGTTAATAGGTGAGGGATGAGGTTCCCTTTTATAATTGAGGTGAGGAGCACTTTTTTGGATATCCAAAAATATTAATTTATAATAAAACAAACACCCATCCAGAAGCATAAAAAATGTCCCAAATTCAGATATGAGATTCTATATGGTTGTAATATAATAAAACAATAGATTTTAGACAATAATTTCTTCAAATATAATCCTTATCATTTTAATTAACACTTAGTTATTCTATTTATTTTTAACAAGTGTAACAAATATTTCAATATTAAAATGGTTTCATATTTACTTATTTGACCTAAATTAGGCCTTAAATAAACAACATAGAACATTTTATAACATATAATAATTATTATATATTATTGAAAAATGTTTTATGATTTTTAAATAATTTAATAAAACATTATTTTGATAAATAATCAATAATGTGAATTTTTACACTATTCAATTCACAAATTTTTAAAAATATTAATATAAAAAGATAACTTATAAAAAACTATTTTATTATATTAATAAGAGGTCAATGTAATATATAAAATTTATTTTAAATATCAATTATCTAATATTATATTTATTTTAATATTTTTAATAACCTTTATTTTTCATCTCCATTAATCAAATAATTACTACATGAATTTTGTGTAATTATTTAATATAATTATTTTTTGAATAAAAATTAAAAATAAAATATAATTTTGAATATAAATCTAATATATTTCGTAATAATACATTTAGTGTAACTTTACTTCTGTAAAATATAACATTTAAAATTTTATACTTATTAAATTATGAAGGTGGCAACTTTAACATCACATTAAATAAAATAATATTAGTGTCATAATCCCTTCTATACAGCTTCAAATTTCAATAAATCTTCCTTTGGATGATTATGGTTGAGATATAATCGACCAATAATATTTAGTAATGTATTTGGATCTTTTAATGGCTATTATTATTTTACTAAAAACAATATTATTGTTTTTTCGTCAATTAAATAATTTCCATGCAATTAATGTATAAGCTATTTAGGTAATTATTTATTTCATAAAAACTACAAATATATTACCATGATAAATAAAAATATTCTATCTTTCAGCTAAATTTTTATAATATAAATTATCTTTAGTATATCCTTATTTTAAAAATGATTTAGTTATTAAAATTTGAGTGATCCATATTTAACATTTCTTTAAGTAAAATAAATTAAATGTCCTATTCTCATCCATGTGGCCTCCAAAGGACATAATTTAGACCCAAGGATGGTTTAGGTAGAAAAAAATATCCAATTATATTTATAAAAGTTTTAGGATAATTTTATAATTGTATTATTACCCTCAATTACCCATTTTACCCTTTTACCATATTAATAAAAATTACCAAAGTTACTATTCTTAATGACCAAAAATTAAAAAAATATATTTACATAATTTGGTCCTACTGATTAAAAATATGGAATCAAATCTAAAAAATTAAAAACAATTTTTTTCGTAATTAATTTAAAAGTAACTAGTTGTCGGAAAGAGGGAATGAGTTTTAAAAGATAAAACATTGTAAAATATTGAAATTTTTTTACATCTGAATTAAATGTAAAATTAATTATATAGAAATAAATTATATTTAATGATAAAAATATATTATATTTATACCACAAAACCATTAAATATTATAATTTCACTATATATATTATTTAAATGGAAAATTTTGTTTTCAATTAAGATTTAGTGTATTTTTACTATTCATTAAAATTTGAAAGTTGTTAGAAAAATATTAAAAATTCATCCAAAGTAAATTTTCACATCCCACTTCCAAAGAAATATTTTTTGTTGTCATATAAAAAATATTAACATGTAAACATATAAATTTAAAAGGGTTTGTCCATTAAAAGGTAGAAAATTATCCATTTGAAAAATAAAGGTTTTTATACATCAGAAAGGATTTATTCATACCATAGGACAAAAATATCTATGGGATGAATATAAAAAATATTTTATATAACATATATATTTCATTAATCACATTTACTAATATTAATTCACTCAATTTATTGATAATTATTTTGATCTATAGTTTTCATAAATAATTAGTAGTGAAAGGCTTCAACATAAATTTTTATAAGTTAGATATATTTATTCCAACTAACATAATGGATAGATTAAAATTGTAATTTTATGCTAAAGGAATATCACTATTAGTATACAATCACTATTTCTTGAAATTAAATATATTTAAGAATTAAAAATATTGGTAGAAAAATATTTCATAAAAATAACTAGGTGTTATAGAGAAGTAACATGAATGCTTTGAGAGAGATATAGAGAGTTGAGAGTGAAAGTAATTGATTTTATTCTTTTTAATTCTCTATATTTTCACTATCTATTTTATTATTGATCAAATATTCTTTTATATGTTATTTATGAAAAAAAACAACATGATATCCCATAAAATCAAGTGTCAAAATCAAATTTCATATGTCCTTATCTTTAAAATACCTCATAAAGAGTAGTAGGAAATTTATTATTATATTACATTTTCATCTCCCAGTACATTCATCCTTTTTTAAATAGATTTTTCCATAAATACATAGTATAATATTTAATTCATAAAATAAAGAATTAATTTCCAATTAAAGTAAACCAATGATAATAAATATGAAAATTTTATAATGACGTTGTTACTTCTAGATCACCACATTGCTGAATTTCATTAATTTGAAATCACATAGCTGAATTGATACATGTATCTATTATTACATAATTGATTTCCTTGTATTGCGAAATCACAAACCCTTCTTTATCATATCACCTAATATTTTATAGCTGAATGATTCATATAGCTGATTGGAACATCACAACCTAATTTTTCATCGATCTAATTCATGTATATATTTCATCAATATATCCATTTTATTACATTGGAAATTCATTTACATAGGTTATTTTCACGTTGCTGGTTCTATAAAAAAACTTATTTTCATAGTTTTTTCATCCACATTTGCAATTGACATAGATGATTACTCGAAATATCCAAATATACACCTCAAAAAATGTCACATGCAACCAATTTTCTATACTAAATAAAAATTACACTAATACTTGAAGAAAATTTATAATTGCAGTAGAATGGATTAAATAAAAATAAAACATAAAAAACAAACATAAAAATAATATCATTAAAAACATATAAAGTGCCTCTAAGATCATCAAAACCTAAAGTACATGGTATATATTGGAAGTAAATTAGAATTATAACCAAAAAGTATACATAGAACCACTCTGTTATCACTATTCAATATAATAATAGTCCCTACATATGATTTTCCGTGTTTCCATGGTCTAGGGTGTTTTTGGTTCCCTTTTTCATATCAATCCCTTGGATCAGTGTGCTAGTTTTTATAGTTCCCAAATTCATCACATCCAGAACATCTAATTTCTAGTGGATCATTATGAATAAAATCATTTTCCCCTATTGTGTTAACTGAACTCTTCTTATTTTTTCCATAGCATTTTGTTACTCAATTCCCTCCATGATCACATATCAAATATCTTCAAGTTCCTTTGATAATTTCCCCTAGAAGTATCTTCACAATTTTTTTACTTGAAGAGGATTTGATTTTATTTCCTTCTTCACATTTATAACCAAAACATCCATGGGATTCCATCTTTCCTTTATTTGACATGTTTTCATGCTCTAATGAGTTTACATTATCAATCACAATTCTTTAATACTGATATGGAATAATAATATTAATTATCACTCCATATCTTATCCTGTTTGGTTTCTCATTTAGAAAATCGATATATTTTCCATGGAATCCAGTATATACTTGGTTTCTTTAGGATTCAACCATTACTGAAGACAATAGGGGTTATTGTGAGTGATGAAAAATTAATATCATAGGAGAATAATCATAAATGATCTTATAATAAACTCAATCTAAAAATGTATTAGTCTTTAAAACCATTACATTAGCTTATAGTTTAACCAAAATAACTCTTAGTTCAGTCTATATTTCTTGAGGTTGCACACTCTCATAATTATTATCCTAATTATTTATAATAAATCATATTTAATAGGCTGTAAAAACAATGTGATTAATCGAAGCATATCCCCTAAGAGTGTCAAATCTATTACATAGTTAGGCCTCTATTTTGAACTGGTTGATGATTGAGTTAATACCCAATATTAAACTTTAGGGTTACTTCCCATAGGTACATATATTCCAGACCCTAAATCCACATGTAGTATCTAGAAAATGGTGTAATTTCTAACAAAATCACATATTAAAAAAATTGAAAAAATATCAGGATTTTATCCTATACTATGTTTTATCCCAAAGGGTTTCAATAGTGTTCTCTCATCCAAATTCTAAAAAAATTACTAGTAATTTTTTTGATGATAACTATAGAAACCCAAGACTTATCCACACTTTATTTCAAAATTAATTATTGATATTTCGAACCATTTCACACTAACGATCTATAGTTCTAGTGTCTTTAGAAGATTGGTCCCAAAAATAAAACATCTTAAATATAAAAATAACATCATTATTTAATAATCCACATAATGCTTATAAATTCCTTAGATACATTAAAACATAATATAATACGCTTTAAAAAATACATAAGGAAAATAATGAGCTAAAAATCCAAGTAAGGGGAATAAACAATATAATAAATTAAAAAATGGGAGTTATGAGGCATAACATAAAATCAAAAAAATAATGACCATAAGTATAGAAAAATATAATAAGGATATTAAATAATAATATCATGGAATCATTTAATATGTGTAGAAAACATAAGATATGATATCATAAACATTAGTTAAGGGCCACTCCCAAGACCATCATCATAAATTAGACAAACTCCCATAGTGGATTAGGTGCACTCCATAATCCCTTACATAACATCTAATGAAATTAATATTTACTAAATGAATTAATGGGATATATAATTATAGTCCCACTTGTAATTTATTTAAAATTATACATACTCATTCCACATGAGGATAATAATAAATACCTAAATCTTAAGCACGATCAAACCTGAGAGAAGGAAGTGGGTTTCATGATTCTGATTTAAGGAATGAACGAATGATAAAACATAAGTAATTATAAAATAATGATAAATTAAATTGTTTTGGAATTTAATAATTGAATAAAGGACACATTTCGTGAACATGGAAATCAATGTCATAAAATTCGTTAGAAGTATCTGGATAAGAAAGGGTAAAAATGAACTACATTGGGTAATGATTTTTGAAATAAGTAAAGGAAATTTTTGAAGAAGTTAAGTGTTTATAATTTTCCAAAAAAAATATATTTGAAACAATTGGTTAATCCATAATATAATGAATATTTTTTAGATGTTATCCATGGTCTTATTTTTTTGAAGGGACTGATGATTGACACTAGATAATAAATAAGAAATTTCCCTTAAATCTAGTTTACATAAAGAAGGGAATTTTAAAGGAAACAAAAAAACTTTATAACCCCATAAATGGAACTGAAATTTAACTTGGAATATATAGAAATGAAATATATAATAAAATTGAAAATTTTTAGGCGTATAATATTTATTTAAAGGGAGAAAAATAAAGAGAACATGTAACTGGCTAGTAATGAGGGTGGTAAGGAAGATCCCTTATATATTATTTGAATTTGACATGAACTTTCTCTTAACTTCATAAATAATTAAAATATGTTTTTATAAATAAATAAATAATAAATTTATTACTATATTTTATGTTTTCCTATTTCAATTTATTATCATTTATTATTTTTAATTTAGTTTATGCTTATACCGGTTACTCAGGGATGTTCAGTTAATTTCTTTGTTACACTTATGGTTTGTTGTCTATTGTCTATGTGTTTATTAAATAAATTCATGATCTATATTATTATAGAGGTTTATGTCTATTTTTATTCGATTAAAACAATAATTATACAGTTTCAAAGATAATTATAGAGTCCCATTTTAGATGAATACCTAAGAGGGGGGGGGGGGATGAATCAACAAACTCTTATTAGGAATTCCCTATTTTTCAATTCAACATATTGAACCTGTTAAAGTTCACAATCCATTAAAATATTCATCAAATACTCACCATAATTATTAGTAATAAAGAAGAGTGGTATATAATATTTAAAAGGTTTTTCTTAAAATATTACTATTTTTTATTTTGGTTAGACCCCCCCAACACATATTCTTCACTATCAAACAAGTTATTACATCCACAGACAAACCCAGTCTGATAAATATAGATTCCCACTATATTCCACCACATATAGAACCAATATAAAGATAAAATTCTCTTCTTATATAAGGATAAATCACAGAAAGACATTTCACTTCTTATTGATTTCCTTTATACCAATTGGAAATGAAATTTTACTCTATGGAAAGATAGATAAATAGGTCTTCATGTGATCCTATTCAAGAAATTCAACAATGTTGGTCTTGAAACACTTCTCCTAATACTATTTAATCTCAACTTTTTTCATCTTATTTGATTTATTAGGTCAATCATCTTTACGGAGTCCTAGATTTTTCTATTCTCTTACTTTGATAAAGAAATAATGAAACACTCAAAATTTTGAGAATTCCCACAAGTATCAAATATTAATACATTTATTCCTCTACCTCTATAGAAATATATATATGTATCCTATATATATATAGTTAATATCATATCTTTAAAAACTATAATAAAACAATTATTGAATATTTCATGAAAGCCTTGATGATTTGAATAAATCAACCCATGATTTTATGATCATAACTATAATATTCCATGATTTCCTACAGTATCCCATGATCTCTTCATTGTAACTGCATATTACTGTAAACAATTATTTCTATTTTAATTATAGTAAACATAACCCAATTATTTTCTCATTAATTAAAAATATTAATTTATAGTTAATATCCAATTATTATTATTCATGAATACTTCATGAATCGTGATTCATTCATCATTAGATTCAATAAGCATAACATAATTGTTTCATCACACTTTAATTCGTCATATCCACATTTCATCACATGGTAGATATATACTATGCCTCGTATTTAATAACTTAGAAAATGGTATTGAATCATAATCCATGGAATAATTCATCCTAATATCATCTAATATCCACTCATACATTGTAGCATGCACATGAATCAGATCCTCTATAAAATATCAAAAATAACATAGAATAAGCCTATAAAAGAAATTAATCATGAGTGGATCCATTGATGAAGTGGAAAACCATTGAGTTAATGTAGTATCAACTATCTAAACTACATCAATTAAATATGTAAGTGACTCAATTATTCTATTCAAATGGTATAAATACATACATCTTTTATTTAAGGAGAACACAACTCATCTTTGAAACATCATCCACTTAAAGCCTCATCTTTTCATCAAATGAATTCTCATGTATGAAAGAGAAACTTTATTCATTACATGATAATTCAAACTCACTATTATGGTTTCTATGTTCTTAATATGTTGATTTCATATCATTATAGAAGGATAATCGAATCAAACCTAATGATAACATCCCAATGTAGCACTCCAACAACAACACACCAAGGGTATCACACCCAATGGAAGAACATGGAAATAACACATGATGGAAGAACCTAGAAGTAGCATTTGTTAGTATAACCTAGGGGTAACACATCAATGGTAACATATAGGTGTTAGAACCTCAATGGTAGAAGTTGATGGGAGTAACTAGTGGTAGTACCTGGTGGCAACCCTTGATGGTAGCACTTTGGAAATAACACCTTTTCATTAGCCACATTATCTTGAACTTATCCATTTGATTTAATCAAGTTATATCCTCACATGATTCATTTTTCATCTATGTGGAAGTATCTCAACAAATTTATAGAATTGTATAGATATATTAACTATCACGACATCTAATTCATTCTTTATTGAATCTAAGTATCATCACCACTTTTTCACTGACCAATAAATATTGACTCATTAACCATAAATGAAACAATTTGTCTCAAAAAATCTCTTATTTAATTATTTATTAATAATAACCCTGAATATCAATATGTTTTCTGGGATTGATTATTACATTATCCCATTATTTAAAATGAAATGAAAATTTAAATTTAGAGGGATTATCATCAATTCGTTTTCCCTTTCAAAGCACTCATAATTCTCTTCTCATTTTCCAGGGAGAAGGATGAAACCACATGTTCACTTAATAAAGAGACCTTAACTAGTATACTCTAAGTCAACATGGGAAAATCTGATGTAGAATATAATATAACCATAATCTAGGTTGTCAATTCTTTTCAAAAACTACCATGTAGGTGATATTATACTTAGAACTCATTTATTTCTAAAATAGGGATAGAAAAAACAAATATATCTAAAAAATATAATCTTATAGATTATTTTGATATTTTCATTAACGTTAGATGGTGGTTAAAATCTAAAGCAACAATATGATTTATTTACCTAAAGAATTTTTTATTTGGATTGTAAACAATGAAAAGCTCTCTCTCTATCCTGGTCAAAAGGTAAGTTAATGTTTTATAGATTTTAGTATTTTTTGATGGTTCTATGATTTACATATGAGGTGAGACCCCTATATAATAATGATTTAGGTAATTATTCATAGTTTATCACAATCCATTCAATATCATGGTATTCTGAGAATGGATGGAAATTTAGTTAAAAAATTCTTATGATTCAATAAAAGGACAAAAGTAGGATATTTTCCAATCTCTCCTCATATATATATGGAGGTTGATGTATCCAATCCACCAGTTGAATTCATACGTATTATGGTTGAATAGAAATTCAGTTGTAGTCATTCGGTACACATTGAATCTTGGTATTCTTTTTTGTTATTCATGGAAGAGTCTTGGACAACTCAACCAATAATGTTGTTGAGATTTCAACAATTAGTCTGTATTATAGAATTCCCAAGTAGTTGATACTGGTATTTAAGTTATTAGTGATTTATTTATTGTAAGGTAACTATCTCTCCCCTTCCCTAATATTTTAAATATTGGGTGGATCATCTTTCTCAATGACGGGGATGGTAGATGAATAAGTATCTTGAGATCCTTAACTTAAGGAAGGTTATTTAGGTATGAAAACATAATATTCCAATGTTTTGTATCCTTATCAAGTTCTAATTAGTATTCTCAGGGTGAATTATTCACATCCTATAACTATGTCAGATGGTATGAGAATAAGGGAGGATCATGTGAACATGACGATGCTCTAAGTGTCTTCAAAGGATATGAACATAGACTAAATTATTCATGTGACAATGCTCAGCATTAGGATTGATTAGTGTTCTAATACATTAAATGAAGGTTCAAGATCTACCCTTTTTTTCTTATCCAAAATGAAGGCAAGATATAATAAGAATATAACTATTTTGGATACTACTAATACATTTTATATTTTGGTACTTTTACACCCATATCATGATGAATATGAATGAAAGAAGATTAAATCGAATTGTTTGGGTGTACCAGAGCATAATAATGGCCAATTCTTTAAGTTCAGTCTGAATACTCCACCAGGCATTGAAATTCATAAAAATTTTGTTGTGCTAGATAATGATGTGCATAACTCATAGGAGTGGTGGAACAATATAGAGGAAAGACAAGAAGGAAAAATCCATCAGGTTGGAAACATTGATGAAAATAATTTTGAGATGGAACTTGATACCAAAAAATGATCTTCTGGGAGAAAAGAAGAGGTTAAGGTAGAGGATTTTCTTTGATCCACTATCAGGAAATGAAATAAATCATTGGGGAACTCATACATATTTACCAATCCAATGAAGACGGGATGGGCACAGAATGACAATTCATATTTTCCTAGTCCTATATTTAAAAGATTTTATAGTAAATGTATTCCTCATAAAATTAAGGTCCATGAAGTCACTAAGGATTTAGTCTGATAAGTTAAAGTTAAACTAGACTAGATAAGTCCTTTCCCTAATACTGTTATTGGGGTCTTGTAATTTGTAGAACAAGAGCATAAATCATTTCCCAATAATTTCTTTAGGAAAATTATTTATGCTAAACAAAAATTCAAAAAGTTTCTTTATAGGAATGCACTTTAGACCATAACATCACTATATTGGCTGAGGAGTAATGTGTTAGAATGTATGAGGAGAAATATACTTGGGGACATAATAAACCATGTAGTAGTGGATTGAATCACATATTAATTATATTTTTTAGGATATTGATCATGAAAATTTCCCTATTGATTTTTACATGAAAATTGTGAAACTTTTCATCTATAAAAATGAATATAGTATCTGAATTCATCCTATAATTTTTTAAGAGTCATATTATGTAAATTTAAGAGTTAACCCTCTAGCTCAAAGAGTATTTAGGAACATTGAATATTTATTTCGTCTTCATCTAAATCTTGATATCAAAAATTCTTCCTATAAGTTTTATCCTATATCTAGGTGAACAATATTTTCTAAATATTCTCTTCAGGTGATGGATGAAGACTATGGTACCGTCCATCCATAATCATGAATGATTTTGAATTCAGTTAGTTTTCATTTTTGGTTGTTGATATGGTTATTTGAAAATATATTTATGTATTTTAATTTGGGAATTTCATATTGCTTTTATGATGATTTTACAATGGGTTATTATTTTAATGGTTCCCAGTAAACCCCCTATAAGTTTATATTCTTAGAAAAATTTGATTTGGAGTGTTATAATCAGGTCTCCCCATTTAACATTTCATTTACTATGAAGGGTTGTTAGTGATTATCATACCTTATACTTCAAGTTTGAAATATATCTATAAATTTTATATTTAAAAAAATTAAGCATAATGGAAGATTATTCTAAATTTTTCTCATCCTTAAGGGATTCACTCCTCTTATTCCATTTTATGGTAGTTATTAGACTCCATGAAGAATAATCTCATCAATCTATCAAGTAGAGACAACATCTGTATTTTCTATTTTTTATACAGTGTGTATAACACTTCAATCATCTCCTTTAATTAATTTTTTGTTAGCATAAAAAAATTACATTAATAAGGGAATAAATAGGGGACTCTTGTTTATTTTTAAAATAAAATTTAGGACGATACCTTCCTCTCATCCCAGAAAATTAATTTATTCAAATATTAGAATAGGAATATTTCTTTGGACTCATATCTTTGTTTTGAGTCTCATATGTTTAATCATATTCTTTCCTCCCTCTAACTACTTATTTTTATGGAATTTACTTTTCCACTTCAGTCATATGATTTTTTTCCTAGTTGATAACAACTTCTCATCTACTCTCGTATCACCTTATGAAACCACTTGATTTCCTTTATCTTTAACAAAATTTTCATCCTCCTCTATCTTTCTAGTACAATTTCACAGCACCCCAAGATTTTATGAGATATATTATTTTTAATTTATTTGATGTCTTGATTTTTATGATACACCAAGATTATCTTGCTCTATATGTCACACCAGATTAGCTTGCAGTATACACAACACTATTGTTGGCTTATGTTACACACAATTTCAAGTTCGTTTGATAGAATTATTTCCATACAATAATGAGTATATATTATGTTCAATGTATAAATGAAATACGATTGGATTATTTTATATTCAACAAAAAAGTAATATTTCACTAAAATCAACACTCACTTGGCTTTCATTGCATGCATGAGTGACCTTCTTCGATAACTTGTGTTGTACGGAATAACGAGTTACACTAAATAATGATATATTATTAAAATATTATTAATGAGATATAAACTACATATTATGTGCATTATTAACCAAAATTATAATTTTATATGACATTAAAATTCATATTATTTATTTTCTATAACTTTATATAAGAAGAAATACAAATTTTCTAAATAAAAGAGGTTTTTTTAAAAAATGCAGTTTTTTCACCTTTTGATAGCGCAAGCTTTTTAAATCAATTATTTGAAACTTTTATAAGTTAAATTTGTAAAAATAAACTTCTTATTTGGAAGAGGGATATAAAATTTTACTTTGGATTAATTTTTGATTTTTTTAGATAACTTTTATATTTTCACGAATAGAAAACATACGCTAAATTTTAATTGAAAACAACTTCTTTCATCCCAAAAAAATTATATGGTTAAATTATATTACAAAATGGTTTTAAAGTATAAATAGAATATATTTTTATAATTTAATACAATTTAACTCATTTTCAATAATTTTACATTGAATTCATATGTAAAAACATTTCAATCTTTTGCAATATTTTAACTTTAAAAAACCCATTTTTTTTATTCCGAGAATGAGATAAATTTTAAAATAATTATTGAAAATTATATGTTTTGAATTTTGAAAATTGGATTATATATTTTTATTCATTAGTTCCAAATTATTGTAATAGTTTACTTTTATTATTTTGATATTATGAATAGTAACTTCGGTATATTTTATTTAACACAGTTAAAGGTAAATCGTATAAATTAGTGTAACAAATAATATTATAAGGAAAATAAAATTATCCAAAAAACAAAAAAAACCTAATGGATGAATATAATTCTACCCTTAATATCTTAGGTTCAAAACATAGTCATTTAATGTTCACTTGATAATGAAATTGACATAGATATTTATAAAACCAAAGAAGGGGACAAAATATCAAACTCACATTTCTTATAAGTATAATAATTTTATTATAAGAATAACCAGGTGATATCTTAGAAAATAAATAGTACATGGAAATATAAAATAATTAACTACATCATGGTAATTTTTTTTATTTTTTATGTAATAAATAATTACCTAAAACACTTATTCTTTGATGATGTAAAAACTAATTAGTTGATGAAAAATCAAAGAATTTTTTTATTAAAATCTTAATAACCATTAAATGGTCCATAAACATGAATAAATATTATTTATTTAGTTTATATCGACCATAATCATCCAAAGGTCAAGATAGTTACCATTTTAAGCCTTATATAATAGATTATGACCTTTATATTATTTTATTTAAAGTAATGTTAATGTTGTCACATTCATAATTTAATAAGTATACCATTTTTAATGTTTGATTTTATACAAGATAAATTCTAATAAATATTTTCTAAGGGAATATTTTAAATTTATCCTCGTTAAAGTAGTTTATTTTTAATTTTTATGAAAAAAATAAGTATATTAAATAATTACACAATATCATTGCAGTAATTATTTTATTAATGGACATATTAAATAAATGTTATTAAAATTTTTAAAATAAATATAATTTGGGTTAATTAATATTTCTAATTAATTTTATAGTACCTATTAGGAATATAATAAAATAGTTGGTTCAAAGTTAAATTGTTATCTTAATAATTTTAAAAATTATTTTATTTAATAATGGCAAAATTGACACAATTGATGGTTTATCAAAATAGTGTTTTATTAAATTATTTAAAATTAATAAGAAATTTTTAAATATATATAATTATTATTATATGGTCAAAATGTTCTAAATTATTTATTTATGATCTAATGTACATCCAATAATTAAATATTTATTCCTTTTAATATTGAAACACCTCTAACCACAATTAAAATGTTATAGAATAACTAAGTGTCAAATTGAAAAGATAAGGTTTTAATGTACATATAAACTTACATAAAATATATTGTTTGAAAAAATTACAATCCTATCTCATATCATCTTATAAATTGGGAAATGTTTTAGGTTTTTGTGTGGGTTTTTTAATTTTTTATGAAATAATATTTTTGAGATTTCCAAATGTATCCCTCGCCCCAATTATAAAAAGAAATATCCTCCATCACCAATTCAAATCCATTTGATCCCTAAATATCTTCAATAACCATCCCAATTCCCTTATAAACATCCCTAGGTTCATTTTATAGGTTCTGGTCTTCTACAAACCAAATCTAATGCTCTAAGAGGAAATTTAGAGGAAGAACGTTGAAAAAGAGGTAATCTCCCCTACCAATTATATCAAAATTCTTTCTTCTTATACATCCTCTTTATGGGTGGTTTAATTATTATATAATAACCCCAATATAACTTGTATACTATTATTTTATTATGAATATGAAACAACCATATTTCATATTCTATCCATCCTATACAAAATAAAATCACCACACGTGTATACACACGACTTACCATCTGCAGGTTGTGGTGGAATATGTTTTTCATCACCAACTTACCTGGATGGGTATAATAATGGAACTAATAACTATATATGATTCTTATAGTTTTATATTGATTCTAAAATATTATACACCATCCATTTCAATAACATTCAATAATTATGGGAACGATATTGTCGCTCGTGTATACATACGACCTACCATCTTCATGATGTGATGTGATTTGTTCTACATGATCTTCATTAAATCATGATTATATAAATAAATTGAATGAATAAATATGATATATATTTTTATAATATTATTATGTAAATGATATAACTATAACATTATAATATAAATAAGAATATATTCGACAAAACATGCATAAGAACATAAAACACTTAATACCTGAATAATGAGTAATAAAAAATGTTACTAACAAACAGATGAGAATATAATAATATATGATATAATAAAATTAATATTATTATTTAATAAGTCAATTACATTATTTAAATAATTATATAGGAGTTTCAGATACATATGAGGCATATCATACCTAAGGTAAGGGATAATTTTGCCATATCATTTTTATCTGAGATTTATTATACGTACGTATTTACTAGAGTGTATTTATCCTCCACATCCATGTTTCTTAATTATGTAATATTATTTCTATTCTTATACCATTTTTTGATGTTAATTTTACCCTTTGTTGAATTTATTTTAAACAGTATGAAAGGAATGTTTTTTCATTATTCGATTTGAGGTACTTTTTGACTTTTTCAATAAAAGTACAAGGAAAATGTTTTATTAACTTATACAGAATGAATGGATTTTTATAGTTTCATAAAAACATCTTTCCATGAAGCTTACTATAAAAAATTTCAGGTTTATTTTCAATTAAATTATTTTCTTTTAAATTTTGTTGGCATTTTGAGAAATGAAAACATTTTTGAAGAAGAAAAGATATTTTACTTAAGAACCAAGTTCATGTGTTTTATGAGAATTATTTTCTATCTAAGATTATGTTCTTAAATAGGGTAATGATTATATACCTATTATTACTATGATTTTATTGTGTTAATGATGGAATTATCTTTTATATAGATTATGTTATGATGGAATGATGTTTAAGAAACCCATTTTATTTCATTAGTTTTGCTATGATAAATGATTTATGTTATTATGGAACACATAATAATGGTTTAATTATGAGATGGGTGGGACCTATATCTCAATCCAAGTCATTGGGAAAAGATTTATATCTCATTATATAGACATGACTGGAACATAAAGTAAATCTAGTTCAGTAATGAATGGCTATAATGACAAGTAAACCCAATTTAGTAATGTACTTTCTCCACTATGATGGTCTTGGAAGTAATGGCTTGGCTACTATGGAAATATATTATGTGCTTATTTGTTTTCCACAATTCCATGTTTTATGAAAATGATATTTTATCCTGGTTAATGTTCCTTTATGATCACTCCCTTACATGCTGCCAAGATTTTTTTCATGACCTAATATTTTGATATTTTAATTGTATGTTAAATTTTTTACATTATTATGTTTCTGGTTTTCTTATTTTATAAATGTTTAACCTTACTGAGCATTGAGCTCACCATTTTTATGTTTTATTTTCCCCACGATATAAAAAAAGGTTTTTGGTAGGAAAACTAAAGGGGAAGATCTTTATGGGAGATATTGAAGATCTTTCACCAAGTTAGAATATTATGTTCCAAGTTTACAAAGACACTAATATAGTATAGTCTTTGGGTGTATATTTTTCTAATATATTAGGTATTCCGCAAAATAAAGGTAATGTCAATGAATTTCAATCTTGGGCCATTATATTTGGTTTCATAATGAAGGTGTCATAAACCATTTTAAACTATGTTGGGAAAACATTAGTGAGATCCCTAGAGATATTTATACGGACATGTCTAGAGATATCCTAAGGACAATTCTAAGTATCAGTTACAATCCTAGGGTTTTTTTCATAATCACAAATAACTTAGTTTTAAACAAAATGTATCATAGATTGACATATCTTAAGTTATTTACATTACTTATGTGTTTCTATTATCAAATATGTATTTCTTATACATTCATTTCTAGTCTTAGTCAATATCCAGAACTTCATAGAACACAATTATCCATTGAATGTTTCAGATGTGGAAATTATAGGAATTATGAAGATCGATTTACTAAATGAAAATATCATGAATAAAATCATGAATATGGTATGAGTATTGGCCATACTGCTGAGGATAAAGAGACTGTAAATGACATGTGAAAGGTATGTTATGTTCTTCTAGTATTGTTTACAATAAACCTAATAATCTTTTTTTTATAAACCACAAGACATGATTCATATTTTAAGAAAGATGAAGATGAAGGATCTAGAGTAATGGTTTATGAATAATGTTTTATAATTGAGGTGTATATGTTTGGTATTTTAAAGATTATGTTATATGAATCATGAAATATATTAGGGTTTTCATTATAATTTTTTAATTCAGGATTGGAAAGGATATGTTAAATAGTTATAAGGTGAAAAAATAGTGATTTATGGGTAATTTGATATACTTATAGAATACATGATTAAGGGTAATATAACCCTCGATATGTCACTTATATTAAGATAATGATTCTTGTCTAATGATATGATTGGATGAATTTAGGTTCTTGAGATCTAATTATGATGTTATTGAAAAGAGGGTTATGCTATCATGGATGAGTTATAAAACATTTTGGGACTTAAGGAATATATCCAATAAGTTTTTAAATAAAGAAACATGAATGTTTTCAATAAGGATATATGATAATTCATATTATTACCGTGACTCAAGATGATTCAAGATGAAGCGGTTTACTTTTATGGAATGCGACCAACCAGATATATCTTATGATATATGGAGGATAAATTTTATGTCGATTTTGTGAACCTTTTCTTATAGTTTTTTATTATCATCATTATGAAGGATTGTAAGGTTATCAAATTTTTATAAAGGTTATGTTAAGCATCAGATGAATTTTGTTAGAATAAAGTATTATCTCAATATATATAGGCTTATACATGTTTGATAACTTTTGATAACATTTTTGTGATCAAGACATATGGAATGAAATATCATTCAATTTATGGATCTCATGATCTTATAATACTTCGAAAATAAAAATTCAACTTCCTTTCTTTGAATAAGAGATGAAGTGGAAACTTTTCAAGGCACAAACAACGATAAGAATATACTGAAATCAGGTAAGTATTTCATCTCATGTTCTTGAAATTTAGCAAATGTATATTGAAAACCAAAATTTTTATCCTTGTAACTTCTTATCCAATGAATCAGATGGTCCCTTAAATCATAATTGTTTTTTGAATTTCCGATTGTTAACTTTCTTCTAACCTTGTTCTCTATCCCTCTCCATCAGAACATGATGGTTATATTTTTTCTTCTGTATTCATGTTTTCACTTCCCAACTATGTTTTATTATATGGAAACCCAGTGATGAGTCACTTTGAGCAACCATTATATTTCTAAAATTTATTTTTTAAAACAATTTTTTAGTATTCCTTTTTACGATGTGGCTTTCTATGACTGAAACTTTCAAGTAGTAAGCCTTTTACAACCCTAATGAGTTTCAAGGGAGAAATTGATTTTAAGGGGGGTAGAATGTAACACCTAGATATATTATGAGATAGATTATTTTTAATATTTTTTATTTGTTTTAGGATAAACTATGGTTATATTGCTCTATACAAAACACTATATTTTCATGAAGTATATGCAATACTATTCTTGGCTTGTGTTACACACAATTTCAGGTTCTTCTGATTGAATTCATTTAACACAACAATGAGTATAGATTTTGTTCAATTTATAAAATACATATGTTTGGATTATGTTATAAACAACACTAAATTATGAGCTCACTAAATGCAACACTAAATTGTCTTGCATTACTTGTAAGATCGACCTTCTTCAATATCTTGCATTGTAAGCAATACTGAGTTACACCCAAAAATGATAGATTATTAATATATTATTAATTAGATATAAACTATCTATAATGAATATTATTAAACACATTTTTAATTTTATATAACATTAAAATTCATCTTACGTATTTTCTTGAACTTGATATAAGAAAAGATTCCATTTTTCGGATAAAAGATGTTTTTTTTTCAAAAAATACACTTTTGTCACCTTTTGATGGCGCACCCATTTTAAATATAGTTTTTGAAACTTATATAAGTTAAACTGGAAAAAGTAATCTTTTTGTTTGGAAGTGGTATATAAAATTTTGGCTGATTTTTTCATATTTTTCGGATAACTTTTATATTTTGATGAATAGAAAAAATACGCTAAATTTTAATTGAAAAAAATGTTTTCATTTAAAGCATTTATAGGGTTAAATTATATTATTGAATTTATTTACAGTATAAATAGAATATAGATTTATTATTTAATAAAATTTAATTCATTTTCATTAATTTTATATTGAATTCATATTTAAAAGCATTTCAATCTTTTGCAATGCTTTAACTATTATACAAGAGCACATTTTTTTCATTCTGAAACAGGGATTAATTTTAAAATAATTACTGCAAATTATATGTTTTAAATTTTGAGAAAAAGATTCCATATTTTTAATCATTAGGTATAAATTATGTTAATAGGTTTTTTTTTTTTTTTTTTGATATTATGAATAGTAACTACTGTAATTTTTATTTAATGTGGTTAAAGGTAAATCGGGTAAATTAGTGTAATAAATAATATTATAAGGACAATACAATTATCCAAGAACTTAAAAAAATAATATTTTGTGAATATAATTATACCATTAAAATCATAAATTCTAAACATAGTCATTTAATGTATACTTGATAATGAAAATGACATATATATTAATAAAACAAATGAATGTGAGAAAATGTCAATCTCACATTTCTTATAAGTATAATAATTTTAATATAGGGATAAATAGTTGATATCTTAGAAAATAAATAATATATGGAAATATAAAATAATTAAATACATCATGGTAATTTATTTTTATTTTTTAGAAAATACATAATTACACTAAAGTCTAATTCCTTGATGATGAAAAAAATTAATCAATTGATGAGAAATCAATGAAACAATTTTTATGAAAATTATAATAACCATAAAAAGGTCCAAACACATGACCAAATCTCATTGGTCAACTATATATCAACCATAATAATCCAAAGGTCAATCTAGTGACCATTTGGATCCTTATAGAATATATTATTACCTTTATATTATTTTGTTTAAAATAATGTTAAAGTAGTCACATTCATACTTTAATAAGTATAACATTTTTAATGTTCTATTTTATAGAATATAAATTCAAAAAAATATATTCTAGATAAATATATTAAATATAATTTCATTATATTATTTTATTTTTAATTTTTACTCACCAAATATGTATATTAAATAATTACCCAAAATCATTGTAGTAATTATTTTATTAATGGACATATCAAATAAATGTTATTAGAAATATTAAAATAAATATATTTTTGTTTAATTAATATTTCCAATTAATTTTATAGATACCTTTGAACTTTAATAAATATAATAAATAGTTTTTTTGAATTTATCTTGTTATTTTAATATTTTTAAAAATTAATAAATTGAATAGTGACCAAATTGATACTATTTAATGTTTATCAAAATAGTGTTTTATTAAATTATTTTAAAATAATAATTTATTTTAAAAAATATACAATAAATATTATATGGTCCAAAATGTTCTAAATTATTTATTTATTATCTAATTAACATCAAATAAGTAACTAATTTTCTCTTTTAGTACTGAAATATTTGTTACTGAGTATAAATGAAATAGAATAACTAAGTATTAAATTGAAACGATAAGGTTTTAATGAACCTATAATATTGCATAAAATATATTGGTTGATTATATCAAAACCCTATATCATATCATCTTTAAAAGTGGGATACTTTAGAGGTTTTTGTGTGTGGTTTGATTTTATTATAAACTAATATTTTTGAGGTTTCCAAAAGAGCCCATCACATCAATTATAAAAGGGAACCTCCCCCCTCACCTCTTAAAATACAATTGAGCACTCAATATTGACTATACCCTACCATTATACCTTATATAATTCACTAGTTACATTTTATATGTTCTGGTCTTCTTCAAAGATCAACTCTAGCGCTCTAAGAAGATATTTAGAGGAAGAATGTTGATGAAGAGGTATTCTCCTCTACTAATTCTCTCAAACGCATTTCTTCTTATACTTCCTCTTCTCTAGTGGTTTAATTATTAAAAAATAACTCCAGTATCAGTTTTATTCTGATATGTTATTATGAATTTGAAACAACCATATTTCATCATCAATCCTTCATATGAAAAACAAATTCACCATGCATGTGTACGTATGGCTTACCATCTCCATGTTGTGTTGTAATATGTTTTCATCACCCAATTAACATGATGGGTATAATGATGCATGTAATAACTATATATGATTATTATAAAATAATATTTATTCTGAAAAATTACACACCATCCATGTCAATACCGTTCAGTTATTATGCGAACGATATTGTTGCTCGTGCAAACGTACGACCTACCATATCCATAATGTGATGTGGTTAGTGATACATGAACTTAATTAAAGAATGATTATATAAATAAATTTAGTGAATAAATATGATATACATTTTTCTAATATCAATCTGTAAATGATATAACTATATCCTTATAAGATAGGAAACAATTTATTCGACAAAACATGCATAAGAACATATAGCAGTTAATACTTGAATAATGAGTAACAAAAAAATGTTACTAACAAATGTATGAGAATATAATAATATATGAAATAATAATGTTTTCGGCTCAAGTATTTAGCTCAACATTTACAAGCCGAGGTAGGGAAACACTTTTTTTTATTTTCAAATTTGTTAATCCAAACTGTTGGCATGTATTCATCCTAAAATTCGTGATGTCTATTTTGTTGTGTTTGAATATGTTTTTAATTTCGTGTGGTTCCCACAAACAAAAAGTGGTTATAAAAAATTAAAAGAATAAATATTTGAGGTTATTATATAATAAAATTGACTATTATTCTGGACTAATTCACTAAAATTATTTAAATCATCATACATGAGGTTTAGATACATACGAAGCATATTTGACCTAAGGTAAGGGAAAAAATTTCAATATCATTTTTATTCGTGGTTGGTTATATATAATTATTTACTGGGGAATATATATCATCCACATACATTTTACTAATTAAGTAATATTACTTATATTCTTCTACCACTGTTTGAAGATAGTTTCACACTTTGGTGAATTTTTATTAGACGATATGAAAAAAATCTTTTTTCATTATTTGATTTGAGGTAATTTTTTACTTTTCAAGTAAAAGTATGAGGAGAATGTTTTTTTAACTTATACATAATGAATGGAGTTTAATTGTTTCATTATACCTTATTTCCATGAAGCTTCTTATACATGATTTCATGTTTATTTTCAACTAAATTATTTTCTTTTAAAATTTCACAGCATTTTGAGAAAAGAATTTTTTTTGAAGAATAAAGGATATTTTCCTCAAGAACTATGTTCATGTGTTTTATCAAAATTATTTTCTATCTAATATGACACTATTAAATATGGTTATATTTCTATACCTATTATTACTATGATATGATTGTATAAATTATGGAATGATCATTTATATGGATTATTTTATGATAGAATGATGTTTAAAAAACCCATTCTACTTCATGGGTTATGCTATGATAAATGGTTTTTGTTTTTATGGAACACATAAGAATGGTTTCATTATGAGATGAGAGGGACCTATATCTCTATCCAATGTAGTGTTTAATAGTTTATATCTCATGAGATAAGCATGATTGGAATGAAATGTAAATCTGATTCAATAATTCATGGCTGGAACGACAAGTAAACATGGTTCAGTAATGGACCATGTACACTATGATGGTCTTGGAAGCAATTCCTTTGATACTATGGAAATCATATTACGTTCTTGTTTATTTTCCATAATTCCATGTTTAATTCCAATGCTATTTTTCATGGTTAATTTTCCATTATGATTTATGACTTATGTACTACCAAGATCAATTTCATGACCCAATATTTTGATATTTAAACTTTATGTTGAAATTTTTACATTATTATATTTTTGGTTTATTATATGTTCTAAATGTTTACCCTTAATGAGAATTGAGCTCACCCTTTTTATGTTTTCTTTTCCCCTAGATATAAATAAAGGTTTTAGGTAGGAAAACAAAAGGGTATGATCTTTATGGGAGATATTAAAGATCTTTCACCAAGTTAGAATATTACGTTATAAGTTTCCAAATAAAGTAAACTAATACAATCTTTGGGTATATATTTATTCAATGTATTAAGTATTATGGAAAAGAAATTTAATTTCCATGTTTTCTATGATTGGTTCATTATAAATTTTGTTGATCCAGTCAAACAAGTTGGCACCCATTCATGAATATTTCAGTCTTCTCAAAATCTTCACATTACTTTCCACTAGTTTTATTTTGAAAACACTTCCCTTTAAAAGTATAAAAATTCTCTCCTTCTAACCTTGTATTGTATTACTCATCCTTGTGACCTTATAAATTTTATCTACCAATAAATTATTCCCAAATTAAAAATTTGTTTTTCAAAGATTATGATAGTACAAATTTAGTAAGAGGTTGTATTATCTAACTTTTTTTCCTTATTTTCTCATTAAAACCCCCTCTTGGTTCTTACTCTTTCCTTTAAAATACACATTGAACCAAAAAAATGATTAGTATCCATTTTTACAACAACCCCCAAAAAAACCCATTAAACTTTGTTCTTCTAGATTGGTCCCATGTCTATACATATTTGTATTAATATTTTTTTAATGAAAACATTGAATTAATATTATTGGGGGTTATATAGTCCCCATATCAAATTATTCCATTCTTTTACATTGGATGATTTCATCTCAATTTTATTCCCAAATCATTGTAAAAGATTTTTATGGGACCTACACTATCATTTATAAAATATCAATCTTGAGAATTAAATGAACAAAATTTTACATGATATATGTATCCCTTCATCTAACCCATTTGATGAGATTATTCATTAATTTTGGCATCCTTAGTGAAGTCTTCTCTAGCATTGTTCGACTCATATTGAACAGTGACATATATGAAATGTATTTCAAATAACTATTATTTTATTTTAGTCATATATTATTTATGATCACCCACCATATTTTAAATATCAATTGAAATCAACTTATGTTTCTTGATATCATTAATTATAACGTCCCAGGTTTTTGAATCGAGTCGAAAACTTCTCTAATTTAGAACTTTTGAATTTGTGGTCATGACTTTTTTTAACCAAAACTCAATTCTGAATGTACTGTTATCTTTATATCATGTTTTTGGATGGGTTTATAGGTTTATAGACTACCTTGGGCGTTCTAAAGGGGTTTGAGAGTGTTAGAGGCCTAAAACTCACGTTTTTTTAGTTTTAGGTCAAGTGTATGATTTAGGATAAACTGTACTACCTCTTCATTTGATAGTGCTGCTTGATTTTGAATTTATTCATGGTTTGGGTAAACTATTTAGGTGTATCACATGATCGTGTGAGATAGTTAGTAGTTTTTACGAGGCTTCCATAAAATTTGCACATGATTATGGAAAACCATGCAGAATGTCGCACAGGTAGTGCCACTGTAGCATACATGATTTCTGCATGGCTTGGATAACCATGTGGGATAATATTGCAGAAAATTTCTCAATAGTATAGGGTGTCACACGATCACCAAATGGGTTGGAAAACTGTGTCAGCTAATTGTGCATCCTCATTTAAGGGGTGAAATTATATTTATACCCCTCTTCAATTTTTTATTTTATTGTTCTTTTCCCCTCCTTCTCCATTTGTGGGTCAAACAATATCAAAGGAGGAGCTCATCCTCTTATCCTCCTAGGGTAAAGCCTAGATCCTCCAACTGACATCTGTTTTGGTCGTCAGTTGAATTGGAACCTTAGTAGTTATTCTCTCTTTCCCCCATCCTCTATTTCATTTCTATTTAACCTAACAGATCACTAAATCCATCCTATCCATTTACTATATTTTTTTTGGAATTAGATAGAAATTTCAATTTATTCCAATCCTCTTCAAGTTGGAGGATGCTACCGAATGGGAATACGTCAACAAGTCCAAGGTAGGTGGTGAAAACAATTCTTCATGTTTTCGTGGTCGTTTTGGGGGTGAATCTTTTAGCACACCATTGTGTAATTGAGAAATACCCCCATGCTTTATATTAAATTGATCGTGTGACCCTATGGGAAGTATTTAGGAATGAACATACCTTATTCACTTGTGCAGTTCTAGTTATAGGTCGTCGACCACCTTGGGTAATTGGAATGGGGTTTGTTTTTTGTTTAATGTGAGATTTTTGTCTATTTGGAATTGAATAATTCAATTATATTGATTTTATGTGTATATTTAAATTTTTAATTAAATCAAATTAAATTTTATTGCATGTTCAAAATTGAGTTCTTTTATTGAAATTAAGAAGTTCAATTCAATTACACTAAATTAATTATTTAATAGAAAGTTATTTAATTATACATGATAACTTGTGATAAGATGTTGATATCCTTGAGATAATGATGGGATTGTTCTAAATAAATTAGGTTGACATGAACATCAGGATTGAGGTGAAGTTGGTCTTCTCGTTGGGCTTGGCCAGGATAACTTGGATGGTGGTGACTATTGGTTGGGAATCATGGAAATTAGTTGAGGCGGCGAGGCCATCAGGTTGTAGGTATGTCCCAAGATTAATTGGATGGAAAGGACATCGATTTGAGAAACATGGTTTTAAGGGAATGATGTTCCATTTAATGTTTCTTAGGTATTAATTTTGTGATTGTCGCTCACTTGTTATGGATAAAGAATCAATTTGATCCATGTTCACATAGGTTGACTCCATGGTGAGGTTGTTTTGACCACTAGTGTGGGTAGAGGCCCCTGGTAGTGAGACTTAGGAATTGAATTGAGGGTGTTTATCATAGAAATACATGTAGAAGGTCAGGAGACTTTGGTTGATAGCATTGAGACTATCAGATGGGGGATGAGGCTTGTCATATTGAGGACATGGGACATGATTTATATTAGGGGATAGATATCTCCATTCCTTGGGATTTATTTCTATGAGCCAATGTTGTTTTTTATTTGAGGACAAGTATCATTGTGCCTCTTGATGTCAGACCTTGGGTAGAAAAGTGCTTTTGTGTAGGGGTTTGAGGAACCAAATTTTTTTTCTTGGGTGTGCCTTCAGGAAGTCAATGTTTGATGAGACACGAGTTGGCAGGAGGCACATGGTGATAGGTTACTTGATTTGAGGTGGAACATGAGGGTTAATTTAAGCTATGAAATATTAGGGATACCTCATGCCTTGGTCTAAAGATCCACTCCTTGTTAGGGATTCTAACATTGACCGAGGTAGGTGGCGAATTTCTGGTGGATGTTGAGCACGGGGGAAGTATTTGTTTATTTTATGCATGTGCTGGTTTTTTTTATATTACACCTATTAAACACTCATGTTGGGTTTTCACACATGGATGGTATCTTAATGAGGCTTATTCTCACACCCTAAATGGTCCCTTCATAATGTGTTTAGAGAATATTTTTTTTTCAGGCAATGGAGAAACCTCAGGAGCTAGTTCTTAGTGTTTATTAGCATGAGATGTTAGCATGGGACCTTGAGGTCTTACATCTACTAGAGTTACCTATTTCAGTTTTCATTTTCTAATCATCATGCTTCTTTATATATTTTTATTGTACTGTGGTCATCCATGGGAGACCTGTTTTTTTGGATATTTTACTATATGACCTAATATAGATACATGCTTTATTTTAGTAGCTACAATTTGTATGTTTACATGTTTTTCTTGTTTCCTTTATTTTTTATTCTATTTTTTACTTTCTTCCAGTACTGTTTTTTGATATAAATTGTGCTTCCACCATTGGCAGGTCTGGTTCAAGTCTTTTAATTCTTTACTTTTCTACTACATGTTATAAATATTACTCATTCCATTATTATATCTTCCCTGAGGGTATAATATTCACATATATTTTCAACTACACCATTATTTATATTCTATAGCCTTTGGTGTATGGTGAGGTGCACCTAAGGCTAGTGGAACTTGACCCGATAGCACTATTTGGGTGGCTAATCCGGTTGGGGATGTTATGGGTTGTATCAGAGCAGTTCTTGACAAGGAAATAGTAGTAGTATCTCACTAGAAACTAATGTGATCGATATTAATTTTGAATTTATTTTTTGACGGTATTACTATTTGAGATATGGTTAGATGTAGATTAATATGTGGTCAGAAATGGGTTTAGAGCTTGTGGTTGGGTGCGTGTAGCCCCTTGTATGAGGGATGAACCAAGTTTTCATGGGTGGGGTTTGAGGTTCTAATTTGATCATTTGAAAATTTATATGATTTCCACCTCATGTGGTCCATGAGGTATGTGATGGTTATTAGTTATGATTTGTGATCTTTAGCCTGGTATGAAATGGAAGAGATATTGGAACCCTGGCCTAGTATGTCAAGGTGTCTTTTGTAATTCTTGTTTAAGATTTTATTTCTACACATGATAGGATGTTTTAATTTTTTGAAACATGCACCTATGAATAATACATCTGAAAATATTGAATACGCCTATTAATATGCGGTGATATATATATATATATATGTTGGTGTGTGTGTGTGTGTGTGTGCCTATGAAATGAATTTCATGTGATATCTGAATTGGGCCTTGGTCTTATAGAAGTAAGTAGGTGTTTTGGAATAGGGTTATTTTGATCACCAGGTTGGGTGTTGAGGTTTTCATTTTGAGGCAATGTGATCATCATGATGGGTGTGACCTGATGTAATTTTGATAATTAGCTCCGTTAATGGCGGGTAAGGAGGCCATGAGGTCAGGATAATGTGGGGAATGGTTGCGATACGAAAGGGTAAGGACAATGAGAATGCGCTACGAGTTACTTATTTCTATTCCAGTGTTATATATGGATTGTATGACCATGTTGATGGTATTTATTGGGTTGCTACATGGAAAGCTCGGGTGGAGCATCAGGCAGGCAATTATGGGGTGCCACTAGAGCACAAGAAAGTTAAGACCCCTGAGGATCAATCTTGGTATGATCCATAGGTACAACCACATGTAAATTCTTAGGAACATTTTCCAATGCAGGAGGGGATGTTTCCATACATGACCAAATTTGGCCCATGGCTTGAAGAGTGGCTCTGAGTGATCTAGGTATGGGTCATCTAGGGAATCGACCGAGGTGCTCAGGGATCATAGCCATCTATGGTGTATCTAACATAGGAGTTCCAGTTATAGTAACAACCATAGTTTTTAGGTGAGAGAAGACCACCAATTACAGAGAATTGGATCAAAGCAATGAAGATTATTTTTGAGAAGCTCAAGACACCTCTATGGTGGAGGGTGAAACTGGAAACCTATATGCTCAGGGGACTAGAAAAGTGCTGTTTGGATGTCCAGGTATAGGCATGTAGAAATTATGGAATGGCCTATAAGTATTTTTAGTTCATATTTATCTATGAATTTCTTTTTAGATATGATAAGGGCTGAAAGGGCTTAGGAGTTCTTGAGCCTTCAGTAGTGTGACATGCCTATCATGGACTATGAAACAACGCTCATAGAGTTGTCCCAGTTTTCACCTGGCATGGTGAGTTAAAATTAATTAGGACATTTATTATTTTTTTATTTAAAAAAGAGTTAAAATTTTTAAATTCAAAGTTTAATAACTAAACCATTTTCAATATAGAGTTAAACATAAGATAAATTAGATTATAAATATTCAATTTGAAATATAAAAATATTTCATTCATAATGCTATTGTATTTATAGTTTTTAGACATTACATAATTAACTTTATTTATGACACAATGATGATCCAATAATTACATTCTTAATGAAATATTAAAATAATAGATATTATAAATATTAAAACAAATATAATTTGAATGTTTTGATGCCATACAAGAAATTTCTAGGTTAATATGACATGTTAGTATTGATGAAATGTATTTTTTTCGAATTAATCAAGTTGTTATGACTATCACAAAAATCAAATACTAAATAGTGTCAAAATTGACATAAATTAGATTTTAAAACAAATATTATATTATTAAATGATATAATATTTCTAAAAATATAATCTACTTAAAAAGGGATTATATAATGATTAATATTTCTTTAATTAACCACTTGGGGTTATCTTTCCATTTTATAGTATTTTTATTAACCATTTATTATAATAATACAAGAGGACATTGTAAAAGTTAAACTTTTTAACTAAGAGTTAAATCTAAAATATAAAGTTAATATGGTGACCTAAAATTGTCTAAAACCTATTGGTTGGGAGGATTGAAACCCATAACCACCTTATCCTTTAAATAAATCAATTTGGAACCATTATAAAACGAAAATGATTTTATAATAAAATAATATTTCAAGATTTTCCTAAAGTGACCCTCACCTCTCATATAAAAGGGTACTTCCCCTTCGCTTAATTTCACACCTCCAAAGACATTTGGCTTGGACTAATCCTACCCAAATCTCCTTAAAACTTCCCTCTCTTATTCCTAGTATAATTCCTTTGATAATAATCCAACCTGAGGAGCCCTTTTGATCAAATCAAAAGGAAACACCAAAAGAAGAGGTGATTATTTTATTATCTTTTTCAAAGTTCTCTTCTTCTTCCACTTCCACATTCTTTGTTATTCCAATACAAAAAAAATAATAACTCCAGTACCTTATACATACTGAAATTTTATTATAAATATGGTATAACCATACTAATTATTCTATTCATCCTATGAATGATAATGTCACCATGCATGCGTATATACGACTTACCGTCTCCACACCGTGGTGTAATTTTTTATTCAACACTATGTTATTTGGATTGATATAATGATGAGTAATATGTAAATAAATAATTAGACTAAAATTATAATGTCTATGTAAACTTATAATACCATAAAATTCCACACCTTTTAATTATTAATGAAATGATATCGTCGCTAGTGTGTATGTACAACTTACCATCTCCACGACGCAATGAGATTCCTCTCAACACTCACCATTAAACAGGGATTAGAAAAATATATATTATTAATAATTATGTAATATATGACATAAGAATTCTACTGAATATATATATATATATATATATTCACTTTGTTCCTTTCAATATGATATGAAAACAGAAACAACGTTTATGTGTCCGTACAACCTACCATATCCATAAATGGTGTTTTCCATTTCATATATCTATATATTATACAAATTTATATTCTAAATATATATTATATATAAATAATGTTTTATATTATGGAGGTATTTAAATATTTATCTAAGTTTTATGATTAGGAATAACAAGTTAAAACACGTATAATAAAAATTCAATTATTACCTAAAATATTAATTTAACATGGAAATTATTATTAAATAGGTAATATAATGTCATAAATGAATCATGTATGATATAATAAATATGAATATGGTTCTGGTAAAATTTAATAACATACTATGGTCATTATAAAAGATGTTAAACATACCATCGACCAAAGGATAGTGCAAGGTAAGGGTTAATTCTACAAGCTCTTCATTATATGAGGTTGTTTTTACGTGAGTATCTACTGGGACCTCTTTATCATAAAAATATTTGTTTTATTAAAAATGTATTTCAAAACAATTTTACAATTTTTTATACTATGGGTTAAATTCATTTATAGCCTTATTTGACATTATATGTTTTTAACATAATCTTTTCGGTGTTTTCTAAAAAATATATTGTATGATCTTTTCATCAAATTTAATGTAAGAATGTCATTTTTTAACATATACAGTGGGTTCGACTATTTTCCTCCGTCATAACACCTTTTAAGCTTCCCTTAAAATCTTATAAGAATATTTTCAAAATAAATGTTTTTTTATAATTAGGTGACTTTTAAATGATTTCAAAATAGAAAGAGTTTTTTATTTCAAATAGTTTTAATTTAATCTATGTCAAGATCATTTGATGGATTTTTAACTTGTTTTAAGTTGATTTATTATGATACAAATCATCTATTTTTGTATTTAAGTTTTTGTGATATGTTTTACTATGGATGTGTTATTTTTATACCATTCATAGTTTATGGTTAAATTATTGACATTTCATATACTAGTTCTAATACGAATGCTTATGTTTTGTTTAATCCTTTTCATATGAGGAATGTACTGACAATAGTATGTGATAGGTGGAGCCCACTATATCTACTCAATGCATCGGTAGGATCATGATATAATTAGATGTGGAATTGGACAGGGCCTTTTTCAATTTGATATATGGATTTGACCGAGGCCTTAATTATTTTTAGACATCTTTGTCGAGGCCTTGAAAAAATGTTTCAGAGTGTCTGGCATTATACATTCCCTCATTATGAAATTAATATTGATGGTTCATGTGGTTATTCAACTAGTATAATACCTCTGACTATTTTTTATTATGGAATTACATTCTCAGCTCATATTTCTTCCATAAAGTGTTCATGTTTATTATTTGTAAAGGAAGGTGTTTTCAATTATTCACCCTGACTATTGTTTATGTTATCTTCTGCTAAATTATTTACCCTTACTGAGTATCTGAGCTCACCCCTTTCTTATGTTTTATTTTCCCAGGATTCTAAAAAGTGTATTATGATTGATATATAGGTATATTATAGGGGAATAATTAAATTCTCAAAGGATTATATATTTTGTATTTTGGGTTTGAATGTGTAATGCTATGTTTATGTAAGTAATCTATTTTTTAAGACTGCTAAACTGATTGGTCCTTGGGGACATGATTCCTTGTAATCATGCCAATGTATTAAAATAAAGCACTGGCTCCGGGCTTCCGGGTTTGAGGTGTTACAAACCATATGTAATCCTTTATTTTGGGTGGAATACTATTGGGATTTGGCTCACACCCTACATAAGAACTTTTGTTTTATGTAGACATTGTTATTCATGACCTAGGTAAAGGAAAGATGTATCATGGTGATGGTGGATACATTTTCTAGAGTTCTACTCTTTATAGGTGTTGGTGGTGGTGTCTTGAGGGTGTCATCCCTATTGTCGTATGGTGGGTTTTTATAGTTTTATGGTCCCCTTTTTATTGTTGTACCCTTGGTTTTGGTTAAATTTGTAAACACTAAATCGGAAAATCCTTGCACCTTGTTTGGTTGAGGTTATTCTGTAATGTGATGTTTACTCTTGTTAGTTTCTTTATGATTTTGTCGATGGGTGAAATCATTCCCAAATTATATTATTGATACCAAGGCACTGGTTTCCAACCCATGGGGATATGGAACACCTTTCGAGCTACTCCATGGATCAGGTCAGATGTTGGTTTGAATGAAACTCCAGATTGGTTCGTGATAAAATGGTATTAGATACAAGTTACATTCTTTTGGGTGAATATATTTGGGGTAATATTTGGGGTATACTAGATATAGGATTGTATGGACTTGAGGATCTAGTTACAAATAGGGTGCCTAGACACCACACCTTGTGACAAGACTCGAGTCACCATGGATGTTGGGATTTTGTTTTACTTCTCTTCCAAGTGAGACGTAGAGGCTGAAAAATATATATGGACACTGGACATGGGTGGAGTGGATTGGTTGAATTTTTATTGTGATGGATTTGGTTATGTTTGGATTTATGGAAGAATCTAAGATTTTTTGTTATTGGTTAAAAGTTTAAGAATATGTCTTGATGGTTTTCCTTGTGGTGATTGCTTGTTGTAAAAAAATGCCTCCTTTAACAATTCTTGCATTACTGCAGGAAGAGGATGGAGAGATTTCTCCCTCTCCAATTGATCAGAGGTTAGTGGAAGCTATGGTTCAGGATATAGAAGATTTGGGATATGGAATGGGCTCTGGTCCTGCTCAAGTTTGAGAATCCAAACCAGGTCTAGGAAAGGACATGCCTCAGAAGTTCCTCAAGAATATGCCTTATTCTTTATGAGGTATCACGAATCCTCAAGAAGAATATTAGTGGATTAAAAATATAGAATATATGTTTGAGTTCCTTACAACCTCAAAGGATTTCAGGGTGAAGTTTGTTTCTTTCATGTTACATGGTCCTAGTTAGAAGTGGTGGGACTCTATAGTGCAAGCTTGAAAAAAGGAGAAAATGGGTTGGAAATACATCAAGGTTGTTTTTAATGAGTAGAATTGTCTTGAGACTTTTGCCTTTTCTAGATATTATGATTTTATAGAGAATATACTAGGAGTCATGTTCATGATGTTTTATGAAAACCTCTTGGATGATTTAGTTCAGTACACACCCAGTATCATTTCTAAAGAACAGATGAAGGATCAGAAGTTCTAAATGGGGTTGCAGCCTGAAATTCGATAGCATGTCTTCTTATTTAACATGAAAACCTATGTTAAGGTGGTTGATCATGCTATGATGGTTGATATTAATCAAGGAATAATGAATGGTGTTCGTGGATTAGTATCATTTGTGGAAGGTGGTAGTTCATCTAAGAAGAAGAGGAAGCAAGATGAGCACGTGGAGAAGAGAAGTGGTAGTTTTGGCCATCCTTTATTATTTTCTTTGTCTATAGATACTAAAATTCGGTCATCCATGTACCATATATATGAGAAAGTATGGAACACATGACCTACGTTTTCATCTCCACCCACACCTTGTCACCATGGAGGAACTATGGGGAACTTGTTTCATTTTTTCAAAGTGGAGATCCCATATCAGAGTATTGAATGATCTACAGATATAAAGGGGATGCCAGCACAATCAGGATCATTCAGGATAGCCTATTCCCAATTTAGAAGTCATAGAGGCAGAGTTGGACCATCTTTTGGGTAGATTCAATTTAGGGAAGAGACTAAGGGTAGTGTTCATCCTCAGATTTAAGCTAAGATGAGGAAACATCATGTTCTCTATCAAGCGCCGGTGGAATCAGATGAATGGCCTATGATAGATGAAGGTACTGCTCTTATTTTAACTTTACTAAATGATATTATATTTTATATGGTTTCTTTAGTTTCTTTTATTTCTTCCCACCTTTTTATGTGTCAATTTTCCGACCAAGCTTAAGCCATATGTGATGGAGTTGGTAACACCGCTTGGTAAGAAGTGAGATAAGCATTTCAGATGTCCATCTTATGAACTCACCGGGTCAGGGGTAAAATTGGAATGTTATTTTATCATTTTAAGTATATATCTCTTTTATGTGATCCTTGGTATGGATTTGATGATGAATTTTTAGGTGCACATCGATTTCCATAGGTGATGTGTGAGTTTGTGGAACGTGATGTGTTTAGTCAGGGTTTTCAAGGTGAATAGGATACTCGGTTGGGACGTGATGGACCTAAAAATTTGAAATTAGAGAATTTTGTTTATCATATATGGTCGCTAATGTTGAATAATGATAATAGGGGCTCTTATAGTGGATCACCTCTTGTGGTGGATGTGTTCCCATAGGGTTTTCTTAATGATTTCTCAAGTTTTCCTCTAGAACGGGATGTGGAGATATCTATTGATTTGTCACTGAGAACATAGTTGATTTCTCTCTCCTTGTACCATATGGACCCCACCTAGTTGAGGGAGTTAAAGGTATTATTGGTTGACTTGTAATCCAAAATATACATTCTCTTTAGTGTCTATGCTTTGTCCACCCTAATTTTTTTTTTCGAAAAAGGCTAATGGATATCTATGAATTTTCATTTATTACCATAAGCTAAACATGGAAACAATTAAGGGAAAGTTCCATTTTCCCTATATTGACAAACTTTTTGATCAGATCAAGGGTCGAAGATGGTTCTATTAGATTGAATTGAATTTTGGAGATCACCAAGTCAGATTTAGATAGGTGTAAATTTTTAAAACTACCATCCAAAGTAGGTTCGACCACTATGAGTACCTCGTCACACCCTTTGTGTTGAAAAATGATCATGAAATCTTTATGAAGCTTATGAATATGGTGTTGAACCAATAACTTAATTATTTTTGTGTGGTATTCATGTATGAATTCATTTTTTACTTTAGAACTGAGGAGGAGCATGAGAATCAATTGAGGATTGTGTTGGGCACTCTACAGGATCATCACCTCTATGCCAAGTGTTTTAAGTGAAACATTTAGATCATAGAGGTGAAGTTTAAAGGCCATGTGAACTCTTACTAGGGGGTTCAGTGGAACCTGAAAATATTAGTGTGGTTATTTCATGGGAATAACCAAAGAATGTTTTTGAAATTTGGATCTTTTTGGTCCTGGAATGTTATTACAAGTAGTTAATTTGATATTTCACTCATCCTGCTTCATCTATGACAATGCTTACCTTTAAAGGGGTAATGTTTGAGTAGAGCCCAGAGTGTCAAGCATCCTTTGAGGAGCTAAAGTATTAGTTGACCAAAACCAATTTTTTAATCTTTCTAGAATCTGGAATGGTTTATGTGGTTTGTTTTGATCCCTTAGATATGGGTATTGGGAGTTTGATAATGCAGGATGATCCTATGGTCACTTATGTCTCTCACTAGCTCTAACCACATGAAAATAACTACCCAACCCATGACCTAGAGCTATGAGTGGTGATGCCTTCCATGAATACATGGAATCAATATATTTTTTGGGAAATGTTTATAGTTTATTTGGATTATAATAGTTTAGACTATATTTTCCCCAAGAAACATCTAAATTTGAGGAAATTTCAATGGTTTGGGTATCTTTAGGGGTTTGGTTTTAATATGGTCTATACCTTAAGAAAATATAATTTAGTGGAAGGTTATTTGAGAAGAAAATTATAGTGCATGCATTGAGAAAGTCTAGTGATGAGTGGATGTTGATGGGTATTTTCTTTCAGTTGTACTTGGAGACCAATGAGCATAGTGGAGGTGCATTATTGTATATGGTTCAGATGATGCCATCCCTTGAAGATTTACGCCAGCATTATTTTTTCTCTTAAATGGTGGGGAGAAATCAAGTGAATGGTCATTGTTCCCTGAGAGAGTTTTGTGATTCAAGGGTCGCATCATGGTGCCGTTGTCTTCGAGGAAGGGAGTGATGGAGGATATCCATTAGTCCTCATGGTCCATCCATCTTGGTGTTACCAAGATATAATTTGATGTTATTTAGTAGTTCTGGTGGACAGGTATGTGGTGAGATGTAGCTGAATTCATATTATAGTGTTATACATGTTAGTAGGTTAAATAAGGGCATCAAAGAACCTCATTTTTTCTTTAGCTGCTACCCATTACTACCTAGAAGTGAGACGAAATCACCATGGAATTTATTATCAGCTTACCTAATACAACCTTGGGAAGAAATAAAATTTTGGAAGTGATTTATCATCTGAATAAATCACACCATTTCTTCCCAATCATATATTCATCTATATTGGATGAATTGGGTCAGTTTTATGTTTAGAAGATCATGAGGATTCATGTTGTGATATCGAAAATTGTTTCTTTTAGGGACCACCATTTTACTCATGGTTTTCGGAAGGACCTAAAAAGAAAATGGGGTTGTAGTTCCTGTTGAGTATGGAATACCATCCTTAAATGGATGGTCATACAAAGTGGGAGAATTTGATTTTTTAAGACTTTATCTAGGAATGTGTGTTAGATTTCAATGGTTTGTGGGATAGACATTTTGGAATGGTTGAGTTTTCGTATAACAATAGTTACCAATCTTCAATTCTAATGGATCCTTTTGGGGCACATTATGGTTGTCCATGTCAGTCACCTTTGTGTTGGGACCAGGTGGGTGAGAACTTGTAATTGTGATTGAGCCTTGTTCAATATACTTCTGATAACATCAGGTTTATGAGGAAGTGGTTGTTGATAGATCCGAGTCATCAAAAGTCTTATGCTGATTAGAGGCTTTAATATTTAGAGTTTTCTATGGGTGATCTGGTGATTCTTAAAGTGACACCTCACTTTGGTAAGGAAGGGAAGCTAACACCAAGCTATGTCGAACCATTTGATATTATAAATAGAATTGGTGAATTAGAATATAGGTTGGATTTTCCCTCCCATTTGGCATCAATTAATGACATTTTCCACGTCTCCTAGTTGAGAAAGTATAAACTATATTTTCTCATGTGTTGAATTGGGAGGATTTGGAGTTAATGTTGGATTTTTCTATGTTTGAGCGGGTGGTACATATTTTCAATTCATGAGAGAAAGTGATTCATGGTAATTCTATTCTTTTGGTCTGAGTTATTTGGAAGCATGATAATGAGTGTATGAGACTTGGAAGAGAAAGTATTAAGTTGAAGAGGAATACTCATTTTTGTTCTCGGGTCAATCTTCAAGTTGAATTTCATAGCTTGGAATGTTTTCATGGTGGGGAGAATTGTCACATATGTGTTTTAATTTTGAGGTATTCCTGTATTTAATTTTAGTCTAGTTTTTATCCCTTGGGATCCCTATGAGTTTTTAATGAGAAAAGAGAGATTTTAGGTTTGAAAGTAGGTAGCACATAGTTGGGACACAATCAGGGGAAACCATGAGTGCAATTTCATTTATGGATAGTGTATAACTGCATGGTTATAACAAGGTTAGTCAAACATTATAGGAAAACTATGTATATTTTCCTACATGGATAGTGAGGGGAACACAATTTCTGCACAGTTTGGAAAACCATGATGCTTTTCCTGGTCATTAAAAGTTGGATTTAAACCTTTTCCCTCTGTAATTTTAAACCCTAAACCACTCCCATCTACACTATTCTGGATTTTCAACAATGTCATCCTTCTAAAAGCTTCCTTTAAGCCTTGGATCCTAAATACTTGGGTGTTTTTTACTTAAATTATTCAAGGAAACATAAATCAATCCAATTTTATCTTGATTTCTCCGTCTTTCTAGGGTTTCTCCCTCCTCTTTCTTGAGTTCCTATTTTTTAGCAGGTTGTTTAACATAGGGAGGGTTTGTTATTGTGTTCTTGAGTGAGATATTGATGATTATTATTAAATCATGCCCTATTAGAGTCTTATGGTGGTGCAGTTTCGGTTTCGCACATATTGTTAGAATTTTCCAAGTGTGAGGTATGTGGTTCCATGATTTTACATTATCAGATGATTTTGATATGCATTCTTGAGTTCTTAAACATGTTCTACATATTATTTTTGTGGTGTGAATCATGTTTTTGATAGGGTTTGATATGGACATGTTATTAAAATGGTTTTTCTAATTGAAAATGGTTATGTTTTTTATGTGATTTTTTGTGGTGTTTCTTAAAGGTGTTGTATGCCTTGCGTGAAAGGTGAGTAATGTATTTTCAAAGAGATTTAAAGGTTCAATGGTGACAAAAGTGTATTTTACAAGTCAAATGGGGTTTTTTTCATATTTAATTTAATATTTTTCACCCTAATTGAGTCTTTGAATTGTGAAACATAGTAAACAAATGGTTTTTGTTATGATTATGAATTTGATAGGGTCTTATCCTTTAGAATTGATTTTCTTAAACATGGTTTATTCTTGTTGGTGTTTCCAAAGGGTTTTCATAAAATGTTTGTGTTTTGTGAAATGTATTTCCAAATGGTTTTGTTATATAAAGTGGTGATTTCCTTGTGTGCTTTTGGTGCATGGAATTTATATATGAAAGTATTGATTTATGTGATATGTGAAATGGAATTTGAGAAAAAAGAGAATCCTAGGTATCTAGGTTGGTGGAATAGAAATGGTACGCTACTTGATTAAGAAGTGGTTAAGGCTTGGATTCATCTAAAAGGTTTTATGATTGCAACACTAACTAAACATATGATATGATCAGAGACCAGTAGTCCTTGGGACACGTTCCCCACTAGTAGATAATGCATGAGAACACTATTTTTGAGACCATTGGACCTTATTATACATTCTCCTATAGTGGATCATGCATGAGGAATATATTGGTAGTTTAGAAATAGATTTTGATCACTTAGGTAAGAGGATTATAGATCCCTATTAGAGCTAGTTTCCTTTCGATATTTACCCATGGTGCTCTCTTGTGACATGATGCTTATGTGATCTAGTTATATCCATCGGCATATAGTAGACCTTTTGTACTTTTTTATTTTAAGTAAGAGTAATTGTAAAAAAAGGTTTTTTTTAAAAAAAGTGTTTATTGAGATAATTTTCTTTAAAATATTTTCATAGAAATGTTTAGAATGTTTTAATGGTAATGTGCATGTTAATTTATATTATACTATTACAGTAAATAAACCTTTCTTTTCGGTGGAATTATACTGGTATTTTCATCATACTCTATATACAACAATAAGTGTATATAGATTTTATTATGTATTATCGTGGTAAAGGAAAGATGTATCATAGTGATTGTGGATTTGATTGTCAGAGTTACACTACTTGTAGGTGTTGGGGGTGGAGGATTGAGGGTTTCATATGTCTTATTGCGTGGTGGTTTTTGGTATATTTATGTAGTACCCTTTCCATTGTTGTGAATTTGGTTTTGGTTAAAGTTGTAAACTTTGAATTTGAATATCGTTGTACCTTGTTTGGTTGTTCTTATTAAGTTATGTGATGTTTATTCTTGTTGGCTATTTATGATTATTTCAGTTTTTAAAATCATTCCCAAAGTATATTTTTTATACACAAGAAATGGTTTTTAGCCCATGGGGACCAATAATCTCCTTTGGGCTATGCCATGGATCAGGTTGAATTTTAGGTTGAATTAAACTCTTATTTTGTTTATGACATGAGAAGACCATAAATTACATAATATTTGGTATTACAATATGAACAAAAATGTTTTACATAAAACAAATTTTATTAGTTATATTTCCATGAAGATTCATTGTAAGATTTAAATTTTATATACTTATTGGATTTCCATTAACAAGATGTGAAAAGAATAGTTTTGGGACTCTCTAAGGGTAAAATAACTCAATAAATTTATTTTTACCTCATTTTCCAAATATTATATATTTTATATGACTAATATTTAATTTATTTTATTAAAGATGGCCTTCATTTTTTATGAAAAGAAAGAAATTATGAAAAGATGCCTATCTTTAGTGGTGGTTCAATAGAGAGATTTTAAAACAAAACTGACAAAAAATATTTTTTTGTAGGTTATAGAATGAAAACCCATGTTTCAAGAATGAATTTTTAGATGTAGATACATGAAAGAAATTTTCAAAAATATAATATGATGAATCATTTATATTATGATAATTATTTTATATTATTAATTTTATGATATAATACTTTATAAATATTAGTTTATTGTTATGTAGTAGGATTCCTGGAGATCTCACCAAGAGATCCAGTTGTAGAACATATACCCTCATACTCTATCATGTGGAGGAGTTCATTTTTAGAGGAGAAAATGATTTTAGAAAATTTTGATGCATTAAGAGTTCAATATAGTAATGATTTATAAGAGGTCGAGTTTGGTCTTCCATATCCACCCACTAGACCTAAAAATGGAAAAGAGTGATAAGAAGTAAAAATAAACAGTTTCTTATAGAGTAATCCAAGGAAGAATGTGAGATAATTGTAATAAATTTATGTTTATTTCCCATTAATTTTAGTATTATTTAAATTAGAAACACAAATATATCATTTTAACTTTTCATTTCAGTATAAGAATCTTGAGAACGTGATAAAGGGAACATTTATACATGAGGGTAGGATAAATATCCTAGATACCTCTTTATAAAAGCTAGAAAACCTCAGTTGCGTAAGTGGATATGAGGCACGTGTAAGTATCATTAATATTTTTGGTCATCAAAGTAAGAAATCAATACATCCAGAAATATATTCATTAAAACCAAGATAAAAGACCAGATATAGTCCATGGGTGACCAAATTCAATCACTTTTGCAGGCTATGTTTGAGAAATTGAAGAGACAGTCACAACCTGTGGATCTTTCCGAGCCGACCAAGCCATCCAAGTCAACCATCTTGAACAACCTTTCAATCTAGAATAAAATTCCTAGCCTTCACAGCCATCCCAGCTTTCCTATCCTCCATAGCTAGCCCATCTTACCCTTCCTTTCTAGTCTTCCTACATATATCATCCACCTCCTCATTTAGACATGGCCATATGCTGCGAGTTGTATGCTGGAGATAGTCATATAATTATTGTAGCTTTCAGGATCATATATATTTTTGGGGAATCCTTACATCACCAACCAATGCATTTGGTTCAGGTTATAATATCAACAAATTATATTATTGATCCAAATAGTCTACTTCCTTTTCCTATCAAGGAGGTTCCCAGAGTTGGAGATTATATGAGTCATTTTTTACTTTGGTTGGCTAGCCTTCTTTGTTATCTAACATAGAGGTATGAATTATTTTTTATATATTTTTTATAGTTGATTAAAATTATATTATACTATTTTCTAAATTTTTATATATAGGACTATCTAAAATCAATATAATTGTTATAAAAGAAACAAATAATAGTTCAGGAATGAACAACTTTAGATACTTCAGATGTTTCTAATGGGTTATAATGATTAACTCATGTTTCTTCTTATTTGAATAATATTAATGAGTTTTGGATGACATATGATATTTTTGGAAGAGACTATCCGTTGAGAGTATTCAAAAAAGAAATCATGGAACTTATTATTTTTTATGATATCAGTGGGGCTTTATATTTGTTGTTTTCTATATAAGTAAATTTATGATTCTTGTTTTCTTTATTTCATTAAATATATATGATTTCAATTGGAATACTATATTACTTTATTTAAATAGTTATCTACACATGATTATTATTCAAAATGATATCACTAGTCATAAAAATTTAATAGATCAAGAATTGATTTAATCAATTGTGAAATATGTGACAAATACTTCTAGAGCTTCATAAATATAGGAGATATTATCAAATAAGAATATTGGATGTTGGGTTTTTCCATTCATTAATGGGTAAGAACACTAAGATAATTATGATATAATATTAATTAAAATTTCAGTAATTGGGAAATTTTTATATTGCAGGATTCATTAGATGTTGGGATTATTCTTACCAAACGAATGTATATTATATTGTTTTTTCTATTTATTTGTTCTTATTCATAAAAAAAATTATCACTTTATTAAACTAGTAAGTTTTATTCGTCTTTATAAGTTATTTATTTTTAATTTTTTGTTGTTTATAAATATTTTTTTGATGAAATATATGAAAATGAAGGTCATGATTTTTTTAACAGAGATGAATTGTTGATAAAGAATCCAAATCCAATCAATTACATTCAAGTGAAATTAAATAAATTTCTATGTTATATAATATTTTGGTTTTGTTGTATATATATATGTTGGTTTTTATTTTAAGTTTAATATTTTACAACTCTAGTGTCGTAATAAAAAAAGAAGTGTGGAATGTGGTTATTATGTATTAAGATTTATATATGAGATAATCATAACTGGGTAAACTATTGAATTCAAAAATGTTAGTTATATTAATTATTTTCTATTTTATATAAAAATATACTATTTTCTTAATCTATGTACATACATTATTATTAGATATTTTTAACAACATCAAGTAATATATGAATGGAGAACTTAACCAACTTCATAGTCTGTTGGAAAACTATTTCATAAGTATGATTGTGATTTAAATTATCAGGCATGTCACTTTTAATAACATTACAGGTCTAAAACTATCTTGGGATATAATTTGTTCTATTGTGGAGGTATTAATTTTCATTCATTTCATCCGAATTATGTATTGGTAATTTTTTATTCTCTAGATTATGTAGTTATGAATTAACATACATTTAACTCATTTATTTGGATTTGGATATCACTATGAACTAGTCTAAAATTTTGGATCTATAAAACACGATATGTGTTTATATACTCGGTGATATTTAAGAATTTGAACATATCATGTTTCTCTATTGATGTTTATTATCTATTTGTTAGCATTTATAAATATTGAATTTATTTCTTTGAGCCTATATTTTATGTTGTTAAATATTTTTAATTAACCCCCCTCATAATGAAAGAATTTTTAATTATTTTTAAAGTGTGGTCTCAATTCCAAGTTTTTATTTTACAATATGTGGTAATGTTTCTAATATTTACCAAAAGGAATTTTTATTTATGGTGTATATGAAAATTGTTAACTTTACAATTGGTGGTGCCTCTTTTAATCTTTCTCTATAGTAGTTTGTATTAAAGGTCCCCTCATAATTTCAATCCTTATGAAGGTGTGGGTTTTATTTAACAAGATACTATATTGTTCTAGGTTTTTTCTACAAGTATTCACTGTTATTTCATATTATTTAATTAAATTATTTTGGTTTTTTATCACTCTTAATATGTGTGTGATGTTGGATATAAATCACATGTTATTGGTTTGTATGCTAAATGAAATTTAAGAATAAGATGCTATAATATTTAATTTTTGATGTTACGTATCTATTTATTCGCATGTGTACATATTCATTTTATCACATTTAATTTTTTTTATATATTGTTACATTTATTTGAATTAAACCATCACCTAATGAGAGAATATGTGATGATTTTATAAGTGTGGTTTCTACACATACTATTTCTTTTTTAGGTGGTGGTATTTTTTTTAATCCATATCTAAAAAATATTGTTTTGAAGTTGTGTGTGGGTGTTGTGGGTTGTTTTTTATATGGATCAACCTCATTGGATGTTTCTCATCTTTGTAGACCTCTCTATCAAGTCATTCATTTAGTGTAAAGATAATTGCAGTTTTTTTCATTTTATCACTTTTATTAGGAGCTCCGAGACATAGACTAAACATATGTTCTCTGGAATCCACATGAACAAAATTATGATACTACCTTTTACTTTGTTAAACATATTGATATTTACATTATTGAATGAAAAAAGTGATTCACATATCATTTAGATAAGAATTTAATTGATTAAACTACTACGAACATGGATACCAGTTACATATGTAAATTATATAATATCATTCTCTTTGAAATATTGAATTTTTGGTACATCATTTTATAAAATTTACACCAAAAAGGAATTTATCTCACCATAATTTTCAATCCATTCATGTTGTTTTTATATTTTTTTAATATAAATAATTTGATACATTCATAACTTTACCCTTGTTCCTAGTATGTTGACATTATATATCAGAATAAATAGAGTTATTTTCATCTAAAGGTACTCTTTTTATTTTATTGTAAATTTTGTGTCTATTCTTTATGCTTTGACGGTAAATTAATTTTTTTTGGTTTTTATGGGGTAGTATTTGATTCTATATATTCTATTTTCATGTATTTTTGTTTATTACAGTTACAGACAATATCCAATTTTATGTTTCTCATCCATGAGGAAAAATTTGTGTCGGATTCATTCATTGTACATCATGAAATTTTTAAGAAAATTATGTTTATCTACTAATTACCATTTTAGTTTTTTTACCATGTTGATCTATAAATATCCAGGTGTCAATATTTTTTTAACTTATGTTTATCAGGTCTATTAGTTTTTAGGTCTGAATATTTTTTTACACATATGTATCTGAAAATAAAGTTTAATGACAATAACATTTTGACGTAATACTAATTTCTAAATTCCAATATTTTGGAATATGAAAAATCATTAAGAAATAATTCTTATTATATGTGTTTCATATAAAAACCAAATTTATATGTTTTTACCATCTCCTTAAAAATTCATATCAAACATCACAACTATAATTTTTGTTAGTAGGTTGGGGATTTAGAGATGTTGAAATTGTGTTCATTCATGTAATGATATTTTCTCCTCATGCAATATAATCTGTTTTGAACCAATCTATTCAAGAATTAAGGAAATGGTTATTCTTACATCAATAAAAAAATTTATTTATGTTTTTTCAGCGATATTTTTGTTCATATTTTTTAATTATACAGATTCATATTCTACTTAATTGTTCATATTTATTTTTATTTTTGTTCAAAAGATTATTTTGATAAGAATCCCATAATGATAAATTTTTTAAAGTAAATAGAAGAGTGAGTAACCTACCTATGAATGTTCTCATCATTATATGAATGTTTTATATAGATATATAGTGAAAGAAGTCCATTTAACCAATAATTCTAGGTTTCCATAATTTCCCATACCTTTTCTGTGTAGGTTCAAATTTCTGAAGTTTATTAAAAACATGAAAAGCATGCTAATAGTGAATCAGGTGAACCTTAAATCGTAAATTCTAATCATGGGAAACAAACTCATTATAATACCAATTTTTTTTGTGTAAACATATTTTTGAATGGTAAAAATACTAGCTTTTATATAATTTGAATATATATCTTCATATTTAATGATATGTTGGTATAGAAAGAATTTTCAATATTGTGTGATTGTTTGATAGGTGGTTGATTTTATAGATGATATCTAGCTCTAGTTACCAATAGAATAAGTTACCGTTGTTTTTATTGTTTTAGTAATATATTTTCTGTTGTATTTTCTATATATATTGTAAAGACCCAAACTTTCATTAATGAAAATTACTCTTGATCCAATTAAATATCTTATTATGTAAAATGGATATATAAAATGTGAAATTCAATGGTTTTATGTTATTTAGATTTTTAAACACCATTAAGAATTTTGACCATTGTTAATATAGTCATTGAACAATGATCACATGATTAGTATAAATATAGGGCTTTAACAAATTCCATTTACTCAGAAAAAGGAAGCAATGGCCTCATCTAGTAGACTTTCCCCATAGGAATCCCATTTGTTAGAGCTCAGAAGTGAGGTTGAGTCTTGGGTCTTTGATATTGACAAATCCCAAGTCGAGCTTCAATACATTAATCTCAAGCGGAACCACCTACGAGAGAAGTGGAAGTTAATATAGACTACCACCCAGGCAATGTTATATGAGCCACCCCAAGAGTCTTCCACTATCACACACCTTACTCTTCAGTCTTATGCAGGTGTTATAAGGGGTTATGAAAAAATACCTTAACACTATGAATATGTGCAATATTTGTGTGATATAATAATGAATATACATTCATTTTACTACTATTACTTTGTAAATATCTTCCAAAGCGCAAACATTTTGTTTATTTAATATTTAACTAAGAAATATATTTTGAGGAATTTTTGAATTTTTGAATTAAATAATATTTTAATAAAATATTATTATTATTATCAATTTACTTTTAATTAAATATAAATCATCGTATAATTTTATGAATGCAATTGTAATTTTTATTACGGTTTGAAAGCTATTTTTGTCAACACCCATGAATTTTCAATAAATGACTATTTTTATTTTAAATGTAAAAATTAACATATTTATAAAATTATTTAGATAAAATGAATATTTTTTTTGGAATCGGGAAGTCGAAATTATCCAACAGTGAATTTTTCATCATTTTCTGGGACAGTCAAATTTTTGGGTAAAAACTAAATGCTGTTTTATTATATATTGTGTTTTATGACATTATAATGAACTAATAGCGATTTAATAAATAATATAAATTATATGTTCATCCAATATATGTTTTATAATTAAAATAATTCTATTTTATATTTGATTGATTAATTTTGTGATTCCTTAGTGGACCCTCCATGACTTATAAAACATGTTATCCTTTTAAAATTGTTTTCCTTGAGATTGTGGCTCACCTCCACATAATCCACCCTATTATTTTAGGAATTTTAGAAATTGGACTTATAAAATATTGTTTCCAATAACCTTTCTAAAAAACCATTGGAAAAAACCATTGGCTGGTTAGTGGTATTGATTATTTTAATGTGTGGAGACCCAAACCTAAATAATAAATAATTCCCTATCTTTTCCAATATAAACCCCCCAATCTCTCACTTCCTCTTCACTCGAAACCTTTGGTGTTAAACCAAACTGTGGCCTCCTCTCTCTATAATCCTCCCGAGGTGCCCTATTCTCCCATTAATCCTCTCTAAAACCTCTCCCAAGCCTTTGGGATCACACTTCCAAGTACGGGTTTTACTCCTTTCTCATTTTTGTCCAATTTTATTTAAGTTGTTATACCATTTTTATTTCAATTATAAATGTTGTACTATGGTTTCTCACCTTCCCCATACTGCCCTATTTATGTTTTAATTATGGGATACCCCTTTCTCTCTTATAAAATTCCTCTTATGTACATCTGTAACTATACCAAAACTCTAAAATGAATTTCGCTCTCCTCATTTACATTCAAGATTTTTCTTTTGTATCATAAATCTAAATTATATTAAAATAGTTGGGAAATGTATCTATATGATCCCCTTACTATAAATTTCATGTACATATAATGAGACACTCCATTCTCTCTCATCAACAATTTTTTATGAATTCTTATGTCACGCCATTATGCTGCCTAAATTGCAGTACGTTTTTCCAAGCCAAAGTCATTGTTCAGTGAATACCTTAACCATTTCTCTATCAAGGTTATTCAACTTTATGAAAAGTTACATATTTATTATATATTTTCATGTATGAATTTCACTTTATTTTATCATGGAATAAATGATGATGTTTAATGAATCCACATAGCACACTTATGAATGAAATGAAATGATTAAGAAGGGTGTGCCCTGATAGTGCTCCAATGCTTTGGGAAAAGTATAGTATCATGATAAGTCATGTTCAATGAGTGTTGAATCATTCTAATTCAAGTGCAACGAGGGTTTAATCATGATTTATGTGCAATGAGGGTTTAATCATGCTCCATGTGCAATGAGCCTTAGCTCATGCTAATTCCATGTTAAGTATTGTTGCCACATTTCAATGTTGTGATTGTCATGCTTTATCATGTCTTTAGGTTAATGTTTCTCCCACACTCTATTGATATGCCTATTTCCTAACATGTATTGTAATATTCATGTTATTCCTTTTTTATTCCCTTGTTGGGATTTATAACTCTCCCTTTTTTTATGCATGTACTAAGGTTATCCTATGAAATGATATGTATGAGGGAATATCTTAGCCATGGAATGGATGTTTTCAATAAAGATATTGTATCTTATGTTTTAAGTAGTTATGTAATGGTCCAAATCTCCAAATACACTAGAACTCTCGATCTCCAAGGTTTTATCAAATGAATTTTATGTAATAAATCATGTTTAAGTATGTAATAAAGAGTAGGGTTTTCATAGTTGGTATTAGAGGGAGGTTTAGTTATCTTTGAGATTAGGATCAGAAAACCATAATAAATACTTAGAGAAAAGACTAAGTATAATAAAAACATCCTTATGTTTTGGTTAGTATTGAGTAAGTGGTTTATCAAGAAAATACATCCATGTTAGGATACGAGCAGGTAGAGGCGGCTCTGGCACAGATGTATCATAGGGGAAAAACCTGAAAACACTGTTTTGAGCTAGAATCTAATGGGAACTGGTGAACTACAACAAGCCTTAACACACTCTTTGTTACGACACTCCTAGCTCAAATTATTTGGTAAATTCACAAGCATAGTATGAACCATTATTAAGGGACTAAAAAATAATAATTCCCTAAGAATATATGTTAGAAAGTAGATCATGGATAACATAGAATGAAGCCAATAGATTCATAAGTTAAGGAAATAAAATCTCTTTATAGGTCTTATGTTTTCTGTCTTGGGATTACCCATTTATGGGTTAGCGCTAACATTCCTTTTATTCCAGCCAATGGATGGTAATAGGAGGACTCGGGCTAACAACTGATGTGAGGATCAATACGATGACTGTACTAATGAGATTCCCAATCCAATGGAAGTGGGAACTGTGAAATTTGTCCTGATACTCTCTTAGTTAACTCAATATTGGAATAGAAACATGGGTCAAGAGGAATGTTCAACCCCCTAATAAAGAACAAGTATCTATCGAGAGCTTCGTGATACAAATACCTCCTACTTTAAATGGATCATTTGATCCCTCAATTGCTGAACAATGGATCAAATCCATTGAAAAAATATTATTCATCCTTCAATGTTTTGAACAAGAGAAGGTTCTATTGGCTTCTTATTATATCGAGGGTGAATCTTATCAATAGTGGACATTGATAAAAAATATGAAGCCAGAGGGAGAGATCGATGCATTGGAATGAATGGATTTTCAGAAGATGTTTTTCAAAAAATATTTTTCGCGCACCCTCTAACTTAAGATGGAATGGTACTTCCTTGCCCTCAAGAAAATAGATAATGAATCTATTAGAGCGTATGAGGAAAAATTCACAAGGCTTGCACGATATGAATTTGATTATGTCCTTACCCTCAAATGCAAGGTTGATTGCTTCATTGGTGGGAGAAAACCTTGCCTGCAGAAAGCACTGGTGATCCGTGACTTCGACAGCTATGAGGAAATTATCTGATGTGACTTCAAGGTCAAAATAGAGATAAGATAATCTTAGCAGTATCATGGGTATAAGAATCATAAGGTGTACATTAATGATGGAAGTTCGATGGATAAATCCAATAGTGCTATGAAAATCCAGCACCCCACTTTCCTATGGTGTGGAAAGAAGCACCCTAGAAATTGCCTGAAGGGGATGAGTAAATGCATTAGTTGTGGAAGATAAGGGCACCTAGATATTAATAGTCAGAAAGAAAAACCCACAGCTGTGATAGAGGAGAAGAACACTTCGTTCGAAACTCAACACATTGTTCATTGCTTCAACTAGAAATAACCATGGAATCTTTCAAATTAGTTCCCTAAGACAGGGGTTTTTGGAGGCAACCCAAAACCTCCAAGGCCATAAGGGATAGATTTTTCCATCACTACTACCAAATTGAACACCAAAAATGAAGTGGTGATAGGTACTCTAGTTATTCATTCAAGAATAGAAAACATAATTTTTTATTCTATTTTTACACTTTCTTTTATATCCAGAAAGATTAGTAGAACAATCCCAACACCACAAAAAATAATGGAAGTGAAGATTTCGTTGAGTATGAAAAATGGAGAAATCATTGCATCCCATGGATATAACTCCACCCATGTCATAATTTCTGTTTTGAACTTCCAATAGAACCTCATCATACTCCCTATGGTAGAATTTGATGCAATTCTTTGCATGTATTTTCTTTCTTTATATAGAGAAAACATAAATTTTCATGAGAGGTAAATCACTATCCATGGGGAGAATCGACCCCCGATTAATTACAAGTGCAAGGAAGAGGATGGATATTCTTTAGCTCCATCATCCTAAGAGTGGATATTACTACCCTATGAGCACGCATATCTGGCATAGATGATTGAGTCCAATGAAGAAACCATCCATGAAGACATTTCTATTTAGAGGGAATTAACTTAAGTGTTTACTAAGGAATTTCATAGTCTTTCTCCTAGAAGAGATGTTGAATTTTCAATTGACCTTATACCTGGGGAATTTCCAATATCCAAGACACCATATAGAATGGCTATTGCGGAGCATGAGGAGATGAAGAAACAACTATAGGAAAATATGGATAAGGATTTATATGCCCAAGTTCTACACCATGGGGTGCACTAGTCTTCTTCTTCAAGAAGAATTATGGGTCAATGCGCCTATAAATCAATTATCGCGAGCTTAAAAATACCATGATAATGAAAAATTATCATCTCCCACGAATTGATGAAATGTTCTATTAGCTGCGTGGAGCACAATACTTCTCTAAGGTGAATTTTTGGTCGCGATATTATCAAGTAAGGGTGAAGAAGGAAGATATCCCCAAGACTTATTTTCTTACAAGATATGGGCACAATGATTTCATAGTAATTTCTGTGAGAATCACTAATGCTTCAACAATCTTCATGGATTTGATGAATAGTGTCTTAAGAGATTACCTTGACAAATTTTCGTTAGCCTTTATAGATTATATTCTAATATACTCCAAAACCAAGTAGGATCATGAGGAGCATCTAAAAACTGTACAAGAGACCTTGAAAAAGGAGAAGAAATATGCAAATTACAACAAGTTTGAGTTCTTGTTGAAGGAGGTCTCATTCTTGGTCCATTTTATCACAAGAAGTGGGATATCTGTAGATCCCTCCAAAACAGATGCAATTGATGGATGGTCGAGACCAATATCAGTAACATATATCCATATATTCATGGGGTTATCTAGATATTATCTACAATTTGTGGGAAATTTCGCATGATTTTACAAACCTCTTACCAAGATAACTCGGAAGGGAGTCAAGTTTTCTTGGAGTGATGAATGAAAATAAAGCTTCAAGGAGTTAAAAAGGATGCTTATCACTACAACCGTTCTCACATTACACACAAGTGGAAAAAATTTTGTGGTATTCAGTGATGCTTCGAAGAAGGGCATGAGTAATGTGTTGATGCAAAACGACAAATTCATTTCCTATGCTTCAAGTCAATTGAATGCTCATGAACAAGATTATCTAACACATGATCTAGAGTTGGATGCGCTGATCTGTGCTTAAAAAATCTTGTGGCATTTTCTCTTTGGGAAGAAGTGTGAAATATATACGGACCACAAAAGACTCAACTACATATTCACAAAGAAAGAGTTGAACATGAACCAACAGTGATCATTAGAGATGATCAAATACTATGACTGCACAATCCATTACCACCCTGGGAAAGCAAACAAGGTGATAGATTCTCTAAGTATAAAGGACTTTGCGATTCAATCATTGATGAGAATTGAGAAGGATCCAATATTCTTAGATTTGATGAAGATGGACATGGGAATCATAAAGAAGGTAACTTCATCAATCCATTCACAAATTACTTCTCAACCATCTCTTTTGGAAATGTTAAAGGATGCTCAAAAGGATGATTTGGGAATTCAAAAGAAAGTGGAAGCTATCAGAAGAGGTAAATCCTCGGAGTTCAATGTTAATGAAGAAAGAATTGTGATATTTGAGAAAAGTCTATGTGTTCTGTCATGTTAAAAGATAAAGAAGGATCTTTTAGATGATGCACATAGTTAAAATTTCCCTATTCACCCACAAAATGGAAAGCTTTATTGAGATCTATGAGAGAATTATTGTCCGCATACCATGAAGAAGGAGATCACTGAATATACATCAAATTGGATGGTTTTTCAGAAATTAAAGGATGAGAGACAGAAGTATGAAGGGATGATTCAACAATTACCCATACCAATATTGAAATGGGAGAACTTCACCATGGACTTTGTCCCAAGACTTCCGAAGACATCCAAAGGCAACAATTCAATTTGGGTTGTTGTGGATCGTCTAACAAACTCTGTACACTTCATTGAAATTAAAGAGGATTTCTCATTGGATCAACTGGCACAGATATATATTAGGGAAGTGTTAAGGCTACATGGAGTACCACTATCTATTGTTTCCGATCGATATCCAAGATTCACCTCTATGTTTTGGGAGAGTCTTCAACATGCTCTGAATACAGAATTAAAATTTAGTACAACCTATCATCCTCAAACTGAGGGCCAATCTGAGTGGAATATCCAAACACTTGAGGACAAGTTGAGAGCATTCTCAATGGACTTAGAAGGAGGATAGGATCAACATATTCCTTTGGTTGAATTATCCTATAATAATAGTTTCCACTCGAGCATCCAAATGGCACCATATGAAGCCATTTATTGGAAAAGGTTTAGAACACTGGCATGTTGGGATGAGGTCAATGAGCGTAAGCTACTAGGACCAGAAATAGTCAAAGAAATGATAGAGAAGGTGAAAACCATTCAGCAGTATATCAAGGCTCCCCAGAGACGACGGAATAGTTATACAGATAACCGTCAATGATACATTGAGTTTAAAGATGTAGACATGGTATTTCTATGAATATCTCCATGGAAGGTCATGAGGTTTGGAAAGAAAGGGAAGTTAAGACCTAGGTACATCGGCCCCTTTGAAATTATTGATCATCTTGGGGTTGTGGCCTATCGATTAGCACATCTAACTACCATGGCCAATGTACATGATGTATTTCATGTATCCCTCTTAAGAAAGTACATTCCAGACCCTTCACATGTACTCTCTTCAGAGGTGGTACCGTTAGAGTTTGATCTTTCCTATGAGGAGAAACAGGTGAAGATCTTAGATCATAGGGAATAAGTTCTATGAAATAAGAAAATGCCCCTCTTCAAGGTGTTTTTAAGAAACCACATGTTTGAAGAAGCAACATAGGAATTAGAGGAAATGATGAATCAGAGTTACCCACATCTGTTTTATTATTGGAAAAGGAAATTTTGAGGGTGAAATTTCTTAATGGGGGAAGATTGTAACAACCCAAACATTCATTAATGAAAATTACTCTTGATCCAATTAAATGTATTATTATATAAAATGGATATATAAATTGCAAACTTCAATGGTTTTATTTTTTTTGGATTTTAAAATACCGTTATGAATTGTGATCATTGCTAATATTGCTCTCAAATAGTGATCACATCATTATTATAAATATATGGCTTTAACAAATCCAATCTACTCAGATAAAGGAAGCAATAGCCTCATATAGTAGACTTGCCCCATATGAAGCCCATTTTTCAGAGCTTGGAAAGGAGGTAGTGTCTTTGGGCTTTGCTCTTGACCAAGCCCATGCCGAGCTTGAATACGTTAAGCTCGAGTGAAATCACCTACGAGAGAAGTGGAAGTTGATTGAGATTACCACCCGAGCAATGTTATCCGAGCCACCACAAGAGTCTGTCACCATCGCACACCTTACTCTTTGGTCTTAGGTGGGTGTTATAAGGGGTTATGTAACAATACCATAACACCATGAATACTTTTATTATTTTTGTATATAATAATGAATTTACATTCATTTTATTATTGTTACTTAGTAAATAGTTTTGAAAGCTCAAATAGTATTTTTATTTATTATTAAACTAAGAAATCTATTTTGATGAATTAATGAATTTTTTAATTAAATAATATTTAAATATATTTTAATTATTATTATTATTAAATTAAATTTTATTAAATATAAATCATCAAATAATTTTATGAATGAAATTGTAATTTTTATTAAGGATTGAAAGTTGTTTTTGTTAAACCCCATGAATTTTTGATAAATGTCAGTTTGTATTTTAAAAGTAAAAATTAACATATTAAGAAAATTATTTAAATAAAATGAATATTATTTTTGGAATCAGTATGTCAAAATTATCCAGTAGTGATTTTTTCATATTTTTCTGAGATATTCAAATATTTGGGTAAAAATTAAATACTGTTTAATTATATAATGTGTTTTATGACATCATAATGACCCAATAGTGATGTAATAAAAATATAAATCATCTGTTTGGGAAATATATGTTACATCCTTAAAAGAATGTGATTTTATACTTTTTTTATTAATTTTGTGATGCCATAGTGGACCCTCTATGACTTATAAAATATTTTATCTTTTTAAAATTGTTTTCCTTGAGAGAGTGGATCACCTCTGCATAAGCCTCACTATTATTTTAAGAAGTTAGACCATAGTAATTATACAATAATTTTTTTCCACTCACCTTTGGAAAAAACAATGGGCAAAAATAATGGTCTGGTTTGTGGTATTGATTAGTTTAATGTGTGGTGTCCCAAACCTAAATAATAAATAATTCCCTCCCATTCCCTATATAAACCCTCCCATGCTCCCACTTACTCTTCACTAAAAATCTTTTTAGTTCATCCAAAATATGAAATCATCTATCTAGAATCCCTTTAAGGCACCCTAATCTCCCAATAAGCCTCTCTCAATCCTCTCCCAAGCCTTTGGCATCACACTTCCCAGTAAGGATTTTCCTCCTTTCTCATTTTTGTCCAATTTTCTTTAAGTTGTTCTTCCATTTTAATTTTAATTATAAATATTGGGGGTATGGTTTCTCACCTCCACCATACTTTCCTATTTATGTTTGAATGATGGGATAACCCTTTATCCTCCTAAAATTCCACCCATGTACACCCGTTACTACGCTGAAATTCTGAAAGGAATTTCTCACTCCACATTTAAATTCAAGAATGTATTTTGTATCATGAATCTAAATTACATTACAATTGTTGGGACATGTATCTATAATACCGCCATAATGTGCATTTCATGTACATATGATGAGACACCCCTTTCCCTCCCATCAAACACTTTTTATGAATTCTTATGTCATGCCGTTATGCTGTCAGAATTGCACCACATTTTTCCAAGCCAAAGTCACTATGTTGTGAATACCATTCCCTTTTCTCTATCAATGGTATTCACATTTATGCACATTTACTTATTGATTATAGATATTGATGTATGAATTTCACATTCTTTTACCATTGAATAAATGATGATGCTTAATGAATTCGTGTTTTATGATCCATGTGGCACACTAATGCATTAAATGAAATGTTTAAGAAGAGTTCGCTCTAATACCACTACAATGCATTGGTTAAATTATAGTATCATGATAAGTAATGTTCAATGAGATTTGACACATGATAATTCATGTGCAATGAGGGTTTACTCGTGATTCATGTTTAATGAGGGCTTACTCATGCTCCATTTGCAATGAGCCTTGCTCGTGCTAATTCCATGTTAAGTGTTGTTACCACATTTCCATGTTATGATTATCATGCTTTATCTTGATTTTATGTTAATGTTTCTATTGACTCTGTTGATATTCCTATCTCCTAACATATATTGTAATATTCATTTAATTCCTTGTTTATTCCCTTACTGGCCTTTATAACTAACCTTTTTCTTATGCATGTCCTCAGATTATCCTATGCAATGCTAAGTACGAGGGAATGAAGTAGTCGTGTAATGGATGTTTTTAATAAGGATGGTGTATCTTATGTTTTAAGTTGTTATGTAATGGTCATAAGCCCCAAGGACCCAATAACTCTTGTTCTTCTATGTTGTATAAAGTGAATTTTATGTAATTAATCATGTTTAAGTATGTAATAAAGAGCAGGGTTGTCATATATGTTCTATTTAAAACATTATGAATTCCAAAAAACTTAATTATATAATAATTATTTTCTAAAATTATATAAAAATATCATTGTCGTTTATGAAAAAATTGATGTTGAATCATTGAAAAAGAGCTTTCAATGTTGGGTTTTAAATAAAATGACATCGAAAAATGAAGAAGGGTGACATTTGGAAATAATTTTAATCTAAAACATTGCAAAATACTATAGAAACTGAATATTATGCATTGTTTTTAATTTAAAATGACACTGGAGACCACCCAAACCTGGTATTCAGTGTCGATTCATATTAAAATCGACATCGAATACTATGTTTCAGCATCGATTATCAATTAAACTGCTGCCAAAACTCTATGATGGTTGGTTTTCATCATCAGTTTGTTAAAATAAACATTGAAACCAATATTTTTAAATTCTCCTTTGTAAATTTTGGTTCAAAAAATACATCAAAATATAAGAAAACTTACTTAGAAAATCCTTTTCACACTGCTAAATGAAAGTGAAAATATTAAATTATTAAGTCAATTTAAACCTAAAATGGAATATGATACCTCACCTAATAAAAGTTAGATAATAGATATGTAAGTGGAATATAATCAATTTGAATTAAAAAGGTTTGGTCTATGGGTAAATATCCTAATTATACTCTAGTTATCATAAATAAATGGATCTTCTAAAACAAATGTGATGAAAAAATCATTATTTTAAATAAATATAGTCCTTTTTCTATAGAATATCATAAATAAGAGGTTATAGACTATGAATAACCATATTATTCTATGGTAATACAAGAGTACAATCAAATCCAACAAGCCTTTTTAGGCATCTAAATTTTATTTCTTTTTAAATGGATGTTAGGAGTGCCTTCATAATGGCTATCTAGATAAATATATCAAAGGATTTTTGTAAGGATGTGAAATGATGTGGTTCATTTTGATTTAAAGATAAATCTCACCTGGACCATATTAGGGGGCTGAAATAAATTTCAACCCATATTCAAGACCAATGTAGATAATTTTTCATAAAAATCAACATTATAGGTTGAGGTAATTTAAAGGGTGGGTTAATTTGGGTTAGTAAGAAATTATAAAAATTCATAAAAGAATGTCAAAAAATCATATAATATAATATTTCAATTTAAATAATTCATTTTGATACAATACTATAAAAGTAATAATTTTTATAATCCCCATATTTAAATTTAATAATTAAATAAAATAATATTTTTCATCTAAAAAATTACTTATACTTAATTAAATTTAATAAAAAAAGGATTACATTTAGAGTATACAATAATTACATACTTTTGGAAGGTGTTTAAAGTTATCTATAAAATAAATTAGTAACACTACTAACCAGCCCAAACTATCCAAAAAAAACTAACTCACCATATCCAAGGTGAAATTATAAATTTGAAATTTTTATAGTGGGTTGGATTGGGGTTTTTTTGGTATTATGGATTTGTAGATAATTTCACACCCTATCATATTGGATGGATCAAAATGTAAATCTTGAACTTATCACTTATTATGTGAATCATAAGTTTCACGGAGCAGAAAGAATTAACATTCTATTTCAATTTCCACTACTATATTTAATTATCTATATATAACAATTCAATGTGGTTAAATATTATGAATGAAACTAACTCGCTCTAATTCTAAGAGAGCTTCACTCAAAATACAATTATGTGTGATAGAAAAAGTTTCATTTATATTTATAAGAATATGTCACATCACTCATGAGTAAAACACATAGATGTAAGAGACTATTTACTTCATGATCACACACAAAATTTAGGTATATCTCTTGATTTTTTCAAAATTAAAAATTAACATGATTATATAGTCAATAAAATTCTGTATTTTGAAATATTTTATTCCATTAAAATGAAAATGGGAATGATGTATTATAAATGATCATATTCTAATTTATTTTTTACACTCAATGTGAAAAAATATATTAGAATGGGGAGGTATTTTTATGTATAATAAATTCTATAGTTTAGGTATATAATACCAAAAGATCGTACAAAAAATGTATAAACACAATTATATATTCCTAATAATAGTTTAAAAAGAATAATTTTGGATAATAGTGGATATACCAATACTTACTACATTATCATCATTTTAATAATAATTTATTATATTTCATATTAAATTTCAAATTTTAGAGGTAATTGACATGGGAATGAATTTGGGACTTAAATTTTCAAGGAAATCCATAGATTTAAATTAATATAATCATTATGGCTAGAAAATAATATGAAAATCCATGTGTTTTAAAATCAATTGTTAGGATTCATCCTCTCAACTTATATGAAGGGTAGTCAACCTCTTGAAACAAATACAATAATTTTTTGAAAAAAATATTAGAAAATATCACTAGAACCTTCCATTTATGTATGAATAGTTTTATCATTTTAAAATTACTTATGATGTATTTAATATATTTTTTTGAATTAATACATAATCCATATGCCAGTAATATATGATATGATCAAGATCAATGAAATGGAAACTAATTATAGGAGTATTATCAATTAGAAATTATACAAGAAGTATAAAATGTTGTTAAAGAGGACAAAGATATTTTAAGAGTGGGAATATGTCACTATTCTAGATAAGGAACCATATCCGTTATATAAATTCTTTGTATATCAATTCTACAGTAAATTATTATATAATGTGATTATATAATTCAGGAGAAAAAATTATCAATAAAAGGTCTTGATTTCTCAATGACTCTGGATTGTTTTCTCAAGTAATTAGTCTTTTATTAAGGATAAATTTTATTAGATTACCATAATCTTTTTTAAAAGTCATGAAAATTTCTTACGTATGATGTGATGATAATAATATTAATTTCTAAAGTGAATTCTCATAAGAATGGTCATATTGTTCCCTAATAATACATTATTTTCAAAATGTTGAAATTATTTTTAATTATAAGGAATGGCGATGTTGATGCAGTCAAATTAAAATATATTTAATGTTTTACTCTCTATTTAATAGAAGAAACTATAATATCATTCAATTCATGTGGGATTACATTGAATCCATATATTTTGGATTGATGAGAGTTATAATTTTACTTTACTATTGAATTTTAAATATGTTTCTATTACATATGTTGATAGAAGATGAATATATCAATCTATGAAAATATCCATAGGTTTCTTCCAATCATATAAATTTGGATACTGTTAATAATATGAATTTTTCATAAAATTATAAGGATGGGAAAAAATATCCTTGTGATGAAGTTTTAGATCATATTAAACAAAAGGATAATTAGTAATAGTAAACTAGATAGCTCATTAATAATTGTAAGGGTGTTAATGAAACATTATAAGATAGTCAATAAATATAGGATACTCCATTAATTAGAATAATTTAGAAGAAAACATAATAAAAAAATGGTGGAAAAAATTTTGAGTGAAAAGGGGAATGAAAAAAATAAAAACCTTAGGAACAGACTCAGTGTTTCAAAACTATTTTATGGGAGTTGAATAATAAAATAAGAGGAAGTGAACACAAGAACTTTATGATAAGATATTGTTTGTAATGGAAATCATATTTTTGAAAAGGTGAAAGGTGTATTCTAAACCAAAAAAATTAGAGTCTCAAAATATTATCATGGAATTCACATTGAAGATAGATGAATAAAATCAGAATAATGTTGAAGATGCGAAATTTAATGATGAATAAAATATAGAAAAATTACCTTCAAAATCTAAAATACAAAAGTTTATTCATCCAAGGGTCACCATCAAATAAAAATAAAGTGAAGAATAAGAACATCATTAGTTGAGACTTCATTTCTCTCCATCAACTCTTATAAAAGGTAAAGTACTATTTATGGATGTTAAAATTTAATATACATCTGATTCCCTATTTTTACATACTCACCATCCAAAAAATAATTGGTATAAAAATAAAACTAAATAATTATTTTATTATTGTCAAAATAAAAAATGTTTTCTTATATTAAGAATGGTCATTCATCAGCAAAGCCTAAAGTTCTGAAAGATAAGTCACCATCCTTTAAAGAATTAGCTTCGAAACAATGTTCAATGAATCGTGGATCATCCCCAAAAATATAATTAAATCAGTCATTATTCTTATTTCTTCTAAAACAATACAAAATTTATCCGAGGAATTTGTTTCTAGGAAAGGTTTAGTAAAATTTTAAAATTAACATGAAGAAGTTAAAAATGAAAATGAAAATTATATTATAGAAGTTGATTATATTATCATAGAGAATAATGATGAAGATCATATAGAATAATTTGATGGGAAATATTCTTCCACAAACCAGGATTTAGTTAAAGTGGAGAAGTTGGTGAAGAGAATAATTTAGAAATTACCATTGATAAATTATTTTTAGATACATTTGTAATAGTTTTTTAATATCAATTTCATTTCAGGGATAAAATAGATGAAAAAATAATTGATGTAATAATGTGAAATCATTTACAGATTTATCAGATGGACTTTATTACTTCCAAAATTTAGCACTCAGATGAGTATTATTTAAGAGAGAAAGATTTATTAAAAATATATTGAGTCTTAAAAAAATTATTGGCACATAATTTCAAGTAATGGTTAATCTATTCAACACAAAATATTATTGTCATATAAATTTTAGAGTTGCGAAAATGATTTCATAGTTTATAAAATATTTTAAAAGCCAAATGATATATTTGTAAATGAAGTATTTATACCTAGAGAACAATTTTTAAGATATGGAAATGAAAAATAAATCTCTCTAATAGAATAATGAAAATATTTAAAATAATTTGAAGAATTCTTAAAAAAACATAAATCTAGAATTTTATATTATATTATTCTCTTATTGAATTTATATTCAAATTTGTTAATGAATATTAATATTTTTATCTTACTTAATTGTATTAGTACTCTTAAATTTCTTATTTCATTTTAGAAATGATAACAAAAGAAATGTATGGAATGTTATTACATAAAAAAACCAGTGAAATTATATCCCAAATTTATATTAGTCTAAAAATCAAAGGAGAAGACTGTTATTTTTCATTTCATTATTTTATTAAACAATATTCTTATCAAGTATTTTTATTATAAAAATGTGGATAGTGTAGTATGATTTTTAAAATTACATATTCAATATCCTTATTATGATGAATCATAATAAAAATTAACTATTATATTAATGTTTATATGGTGTTTTATTTTAGAAAAGAAACTGATCATTTGGAATTTCTATACTCTATGTGTGAATGCCACAAAGTTTCATGTTTTAAGTTATGATTATTGTGATTACATTTCACTGCCATAAACATAATAATTATTTTATAGGGAATATATAAAGTTAAAAGTTTTAATCATTAAGAGATAAAATGAAATCATAATTTTCATATATCTTTAACAAAGGTCATTTTCTCAAGTTCCAATAAATATAGGAAGAATATCAAGAATAAAGATTACTATTTAATGGCTAATAATGATCTCTATAATTGAGTGTTAGATCTTCTGGTTCTATTTTGATTATTTTGGTTCATTTTTTTAATGATTCCATTTTTGTGTTTTTTTCTTGTAAAGTTACTATGTATTTACATTATAATTATTTTATTATCTATCAATCCATATTGATCGAATAAGTCTAAGGGTATATAATTAGTTCTACTGATTATTATGATCAAATAAGCTCTAGGGACATGACCTTTTTTACTTCTAAATTTTGATCAAATAGGTTTCCTTAGAACCTATGTATCCATATTAATGTATTGATCATCTTTACACTTTGGGTTAAAAGAGGATAATTTCTAGACATGACCACGTAGATATCAAATTAACAAAATTTATATGTATTGCCTATTTTTTATTCTAAATACCATTAAATTTTTTTATTTTCTATTCTTCGTATTTTTCCATATCTTCATAGTTTTTACTATATAGTTTATCTTTAATATTACATTATGTTTTTATTTTTTGTTTACATTTATAATGAGTTATTATAAATATATAATACTTAAATTTTATATCCATTATTTTATAGACTATCTAAAATTGAATTCCTAAATTGGGTTTCAAAACCCTAGATTGGTCAACCGAAATTCTTCTAATTGGAAAGGAACCATCTAACATCATGTACAATGCCCTATACGCTAGAGGATTCCAAATAACAAAGAGATTCTACAGGTAACATGGGAGGACTGTACCATCTAAATTAGATTCTTCTAAATAGTTGAAAAATTAGAAATCATATATCCTAAATTATAACAATAAAATATATAGATATTTTAACTATTAGTTGACCATAAAAAAACACTAGATTCCATAAAAAAAATTAATTTAACTGTAAAGTAATTCAAGTATAGATATAAAAATTGGGTCACCCTAGGGGTTGAGTATACATATTATAGTCATGAATAAATAAATTATGTAGATGAATATAAAATCATTAACCATATATATATATATATATACATTTATGGATCCCACTAAAAGCATCCATACAACTCACCCATGGACTACATGTCCATTTCTATTACCCAAATTTATATCAAAAAATCATCCATGTTCACCAAGATTCTGATTTAGAGTGTTAATGTCATTCATTAGGCCATAACAGAACAAAATTATTAAATAAATAAAAAATATTTAAGTGCATGTATGATGTGACATATTAATTAAAAAATAAAAAATATCTATCATATCCTCTAGTTTTATGAAATACAATCAGCATCCACCATACTTATTTAAATAAGTATCAATGTTGATTCTAAACATATTGAAAGAAAGATACTAAGGTTTGACATGGAATCCACCTATAATAGAAAATTGAAGAGATCAAGACGACCAGATGGAAGTACCCCCAACTCAGAAACAATAATACATGAGAGGTAATAATATACCCATCATGCAATGGCTCAAACAATTTTAAATAAAACCCCCCTTATAATTTAATTAAATGTATTATTAAGTATTATGGTTATAGAAAACACATGCACTGGTTTGGTTTTATTATAAACTATCAATTTTAGAAGATAGTTAAGAATCATTTCCATTGATGATATATTTGTTGAATAGTGATCACATGTTTTGTATAAATATGAGTCTTAAAAACTCCAATTTAGATATGAAAAGGAAGTTATGGCCTCAACCATTTGGATTGAACCCTATGAAGACCATTTATTAGTGCTTTAGAGAGACATATAATCATTGGGATTTTCTCTTGACCAATCCCAAGGTGAGATCTAACAACATAAGCAAGAGAGAAAACATTTATGGGAGAAGTTCAAGCTCATCGTAATCACAACCAAAACCATGTTCGCTGAACAAACATATGAAAGTTCCACCATCGCAAACCTTACTCATAGGTCATTTCTAGGTGTATTAAATGGATATATATCAATACCCTATAATTATGATTATATACATTAGTTTTTATATAATTATGAATATATTTTCATCCTATTATTATTACTTTATAAATGATATTTATTTTGATACTGTAAAACATGAATTGTTTTTTGGGTAATATTTAAATTCGATTATGAAATTTACTTTTAGGAAATTATTTATTTTTGAAATAAATATTAATTTAATAAAATACTATTATGGAATATTTTTTTATCAAATATAAATTATCATATAATTTTTATTAGGGTTTGAAAAATTTTATTGTCAAAAACCCGAACATTTCATAATAAATGTATATTTTATTTTAAAGTGAAAATAAAAATATTTATATAATTATTTAGATAAAATTAATTTTATTTTTGGAATCATAATTTTAAAATTATCCATCTGTGAATTTTTTACAATGTTTTGAGAGAGTCAAATTTTCAGTTAAAAATTAAATACCATATAATTATACATTCTGTATTATGAAATCATAATGAACCAGAAGTGATGTAATAATTAATATAAGTGGGATCCCAGAAAAAATATATTTTCACCATTACAATAATGTGATTTTATGTTTATATTATTTATCTTACAAATCCATTATGAAGCCTCCAAAAATTATATTATATTTTAAGGTTTTAAAACACTTTCTTTAAGAGTGTGGATCACCAAAACAAAACAAATAGAATTATTTAATTATGTTCTCTCTTTTTTTATTATAAAATAAAGTAGACCACTGCTAGTTTTTAAAAACTATGGGCAAGAACCATATGATGGATTGTGTTTTTTTATTATGTATAATCCAAAACCAAAATAATAAAGAAATACCCCTCATTTACTATATAAACTCACACAAGATCCCATTTATATTCAATAAAACTATGTGTTGCACATCTATACTCTTCCTTCAACTATCTAGATTTCTCCTAAGGTGACCCAATATCTCAATAAGACCCTACTAAGCATTTGGAGTCACACACTCAAGTAATGTATTCCTCTCCTCTCCATTAAATTCAAGTAACTCCTTTGAAATTAAATCTTTTAATTTCAATTGATTATGTTTAAATTCATTTATAAATATTCCATTACTATCCAATGGTTTTTTATTTTAATTATAGATCATTTATCCTCTTCTATTTTTTACTTTTTCTTAAGATTCAACTATACCAAAATTCCTTAAGGGATATTCCACTCTCCTCTTTGATCAAGAACTCATTTTATATTACATCATTAAATTTCAATTTTCTTATAATATGATATTTTCTTACATATACCCCTTACCATTTTATTTCTATGTGATGAAAGAACACTTTCTCCCTCTTCAACCATTTTTTTTAATTTCTATGTGACATCGTTATTCTGCCGAAATTATACCCCAATCTACCATGCAAAAAAAATTGTGTATTTAATTCCATACTCATTTACTATCAAGGGTGTTCAACTTTATGAATATATACATGTTTAATTGGGGACATACATGTTTGTATTTCATACTCCTTGATCATTTAATAAATAATTATGATTAATCAATCCATGTTGTGTGATTATGTGGAACACTTAATCATGATAATGAAATGAATGTAATAGATGAGATCAGAATTATATAGTGGTCCAATGCATTGGGTAATGTTTTGTATCAGAATATGTCATGTTGGGATAGGGAGTGAACATGATTCATTTATAGGACTTTTTCCACCAAGATTTATTATCATTTTATCCTTGACCTATGTTTATGATGGATTGTTTTAAGTTGTCTATGCATTTCTCATGCTATGATTATCTTGATTTATCATTTCTTATTGTCCATTCTTATGATTACTTCTATTTTTATGCCTCATTAATACGCCTATTGTATAACATGAATCACCTTATTCCATGTTTACTCCCTTACTGGGATTTATAGATCACCCCTTTTTTATGTTTGTCCCCAGGTTATCCTATATAGTTTTAAAAAACCATGAAATTTGAAAAGCATGTTATAGAATGTTTCTATAATTTTATTGAATCTCTTGTTCAAGATGTTACGCTCTATACATAATTCTAAAATACACTAGAATATTTGATCTATCTAGTTTTATTATGTGTACGTTTACATAATAAATCATGTACTAATGTGAAATAAAGATAAAAGTTGTTAAAGTTGGTATTAGAGAACAAGTTCAGTTATTTTCGGGATTAGGATTAAAAAACTATAGAAAAACCATAGGGATATGTATAAGTAGAAGAAAAAATCCCTAAATTTTTGTAAGTACAGAGTAATTGGTTTATCAAGAAAATACATCCATGTATGGATACTAAAAATGGATGTGGTTGTAGAACATATGTACAGAGCAGCAACAACTTTGACAACATGTTCTAGTCCTAAGTCGGGGTAACCAAGTACATGAATATAGGGATTAATGTGCCCCTGGTTTCAAAGTCATGGGGGGAATTATTTGATAAATTTCTAATATAATTATCAACCATTATTAAGGGAACAAAAAAATTCCCTTAAGAATATATGATATAAAATAGACCATTGACCAAAAATATTTAAGCCTAGAAATTCAGAATTTAAGAAAATAAATGTAATTAATAAGTTATCCATTTAATTTCATAGTATTATCCCTTTATGTATTTAATAGAAAAAAATAATCATCACTAACTTTACCATTATTCTAACCACTTTTTTTAAATAGGAATAATCTGGTAAAAAATTAATGCAATGGGAAATGTGATTACCACCCCATTGAGATTCCCAACCCTATTGGAGCGGGAATCACAAAATTTATGATCATACTGTATGAGATGACTTAGGTTCTGAATAGAATCCTAGATCAAGAGGATCTCGCAACACCCTCCAACAAAGAATAACCTACAATCAAGATCTTCATGTGACAATGGAATCCTACATTCAATGGATCATCAGTTCCCTTAATTTTAAAATAATGATCAAATGTATTGATAAGATATTCTCCATCCTTTAATGTTATCAAATAGAGAAGGTTCTACTCTCTATTTACTTTATAGTAGGATAAGTTGCTCAGTGGTAAACATTGATCAAGAATATGAATCCTGAGGAAGGGATCAAAGCTATGGAGTGGAAGGAATTCTGAAAAATATTTTTCAATAAATATTTTCCCCACACTCTACGACTTAAACCGGTAATTTATTCCTTACCCTCAAGATAAAAGAAGACGAATATATCAAGGATCACAAGGTAAACATTATAGGAATTGCATGATACACCTATGGCTATGTCATTACCCTTGAATGCATGTTTGACTGCTTGTTTGGTGGTCTAAAACCTTGTCAATGAAAAACCATGTCGGTCCTTGACTTTGATAACTATGAAAAAAATTTCTAATGTGACCTCAAAGTTGAAATAGATTTTAACGAATATCAAGTGTATCGATGGGAAAAGAAGCATAATGTGGGGTTTAATTAAAGATTTACAATGGATTAATTCAATGGTGCCCAAAAATTTCATTATCCCACCTGCCAAAGGTGTGAGAAGATTCACCTTAGAAATTGAATATGGGGAGAAAAAAAATTATTTAGGTGAGGGAAGGATAAAAACCAAGCTGGAAATTGCTGACATGAGAAACCCACTAATGCGATGAAATAAAGGAAGGATTTGATCAACCTTGTGGTTTAGATAATAAATGATAGGTTGGGTATGTTATTGAAATTGTTTTGTATTTTTATTTACTAGGATTATATTTTTTTCAATTGTATGAAATTTATGTCATATAGTTTCATGATTAAATTAGGCTAATGATATATATGGAAATTGTTAGTTGATGTGTTCATCTACCTTGAAGAATGGCATGGTTCTTTTTGATCTTAGAATACTCAATGTATTTAAATATAATTGAGAATGTATTAATTAACCTATATGATATAAGAATGGTCTATAAATCATGGTTGCCCTCAATGTTTTGGGGAAAATTTATTTTATTAAAATAAAGATATACCTAGTAGATACGTTGGTATAGAGAAATTTTTCTATGATGGATATTAAAAAATAATTGTTTATATCATGAGTATTATTGAATTCTTTTATAGTTCACTCTTTATATATGATTAGTAATTCAATCATTTTCAATTCTAAAAGGGCCCATATGGTAACAAATATGTTTTTAGAATACTGATTGATTTTGGTACGAATGTTTTTTTAAAAAAATATATAAAAATAGTTTATCCCAAAGAGTTTTCATATGATTTAAAAAAAGATATAAAATTTGAAAAAAACTATAAGGATTTCATTTCACTATGATATTAAAAGTTCTATGCTCATACGTCCTATACCACAAACAATAATATAGGATATATCACATCTTTTTGTATAAGATATCATTAGAACCAATATAACTATGATATGGGATATTATAGGTTCATGATTTATTTACTGAACTTTTTTTTATTTATTTCTATTATTAGTGGTCATGAAATTAATTTATTATATTTTTTAAGTATTTAATAATCATTTTAAATGATTGAATCAAATATTATATAGGAATAACAAAAATGTCGATGTTTTTTTAAGAAATTAGTAAACTGTTGAACTCAAGGAGGTACCTTCATTAATAAATGGGGTTTATAGAATTTTTTCTAACATCTATTTGTATAATTAATGATTTTAAGGTAATAAATAACTCTATATACATTATTATTTCTTCATTATCCATGAGAATATTTTAATGTTATTATGGAGATAAAGGGGATCCTTCTGAAAAAATAGTGGTTTTATACCTCCTAGATTACCTTTTTATGTAAGAACTAAGTTGTTGTTAATAAGTGGTTATCATTAACTTCACCAAAAAATACGATATAAAGTCATGTTATTTATTTTATACTTCGATTAAATTATATGAATTGTTTTTATAAATGGGTCTTATGTTTCTATTATATTTCGACTTGTCTTATGTCTTTATAACCCATCATCTTCCATAACTGATATACATGGGTTGAATTGGGAATTAAACTATACTTTATAGTAATGATAACTGATAATACATTTTCATAAATCTCATAGTAATTACAAATGGCCTAACATCACATATAGTTACCAAGAAGTATCAAGAATTTATAAAATCATTTGGAGTAATGATATAATTTAAACCTTCTTTTTCTATATGTAATAAATCATATTATAAATTCAAAAATAAGAAAAATAAAACTAATGGGGGTTACTAATGGTATCCAATAAAGCATATTTAAAATAATGATTCATGTACCGCACATTTCATAAGAAAAAAGAAAAAACAAAAAAATAGTACAAAATTTATAATAATATTTTATCAATTTAGTTAGAAATGTGAAAAAAATATAACGCAAAGCCTATGTTTATATCCCTGACCTACTGAACGCTACAATTGATTTTTCAAAGGGAACTCTAACCTAATAAATACATTTTTTGAGATACATTTATCAGATGTCCTATAAATTAAAATCAAAAAATAAATGGAAACCACAGTGTACATATAATGGATAATCACAATGCATAGTATGGTTTCAATAAAAAATCTATAATTATTTATACATGTTTAAAACCATGACTATTTTTATGTTTTATAAAGGAAAAATATTTAACATGAATTTTTTTGAACTAAAAACCTCATATTTTAATTAAGATAGATAATTTAACCTAAAATTATTTTCACTTGTACTCATGTTGATGCATACTAAATCATAAAACCACACACCAACTGAAACCACCAAAACCCATTTAGAAATGGGTTCCATCAACTGATATAAAAACATAATAAAAATTTGATTTAAATAGAGCACACCTGTAGGGATCATATATGAACCCCACTTACAGAAGTCATCACATAATCTTAACTTAAATATGGAGACGTGAATTTTTAAAGGATAACAAACACTCCTAAATGTGATACCACTTGGACGAAGAACCAAACCATGTATATGATCCGTCATCACAGCTTGGCTCTTTCTCTCAAACAATTCCACAAACATCTATACCAAGACTAATAATACTAAAGGGTCCTATACAATTAAATTTAAATAATTGATATATTTCATCCCATCCATATTTTATAAATCCAAAACACCCAAAATATAAATTCCAAAAATACCCTTTTATCTAACCAATCACCCGTTTTTAGAAACAATTAAGAGTTTTCACACCCCGGTTCAAAACTATAACAAATTAAATAAGTGAATATTTATATTAATTAACAACATAAACCAATTTAATTTATAAATATAATTTAAATAATATTTATCAAATGATTTATGAAAAATATAAAGTAATTATTCCATCATGTTAAAGGATAAAATAAATCTAACTAAAAAGCATCTATATATTAAATTGATGAGAATATTGACTATAAACTAATTCAACAATGATTCCGGAATAAAAAATATCTTATTTTAAAAATTAAAAAAATTATATTTTAATTAAATATTGATAGTGATTTTTGATACCCGAGTGTTGGTGGATATTATTCGGAATCCTCTAGAATTGTAAAATTATATAAAATGGGAAGATTTTTGAGGATGTGAATTCTAGAGAATGTTGATATGATTTTTGGATATATATTGAATTATTTGTTAATACCTTTCTTCACCAATTATTCAAATACAATATCAGTTTATTCATATATTTTACTTTAGGTGAAATCAATTATAATTCATGGTGGTGATTTAAATTTATTAAATGTTTTTTTGAAGTGTTTTAGAGCTGTTTGAAGTGAAGGTGGACTCACTATACCATGGGAAGTGATAACCCATCATTTCTCATATATATTTGAATATAAAATACAATTTTTTACAATTTGAAGGATTAATTCATATCAAAATTAATTATTGTCTTTAATAATGAATTGTAACAATAAATGATCCCAAAATATCTAAAAAATATAGAATTCTTGATAAAGAATATTTCAGGAAACATTCAGTAATTCAAGGACCAAACTTAGAGCTCTAAACAAATTAAACAACTAAAAATAGAATGAAAACTAATATAAATTAATGAATAATATAAAAAATAATTAATTTGTTCCAATAAAAAATTGGATAAGTTAGTCAGAAGAATAACAGGATGAAAAAGTGGATTCTAGAATATAAAAATATGTGTCACAATGTTACACGTATGCATCATGCTGTTACACACCATCTAAATATTCTGATCATAATTTCAAGCCAAATATTTTTTTCTTAGGTGATTCCTCAATAATTTTATAATGTAAAACCACCATTCACATCCTTAAATTGTTGTATGTTACCCAAAAACATCAAATTTTGATAAAATTAATTCTTGAACCCTATGTGAAGACTCTATTTTGACCCAGTATCACTTTAAACCATTTATTAACATAATGATTATGCTGATGGTTACTTTTTATGAATAAAAATAGATATGTTTTTGTGGATTGAAATAGAAAAACCTTGTTGAATATGATGTGCCACTATACTGCAGTTAGGGTCTAGTTATTTCATAGGTTTTATTTTGTTTTCAATTCCTATTACAAGATACACTTATTCATATTTTTAATCTAATTTTTTCCTTCTTCCAATACCAATTTGTATTACTATCTTCCTATCATTCCAATGTTATCTCTTACACTCAAGATGATGAGTGACTAGCCCAAGTCTTGTCCTTGAGGGATATTTTAGAAGATTCTAAATTATTTCATTTTTGATTTTTGATTATTTTTGTTCAATTTTTTTTAATGAGAGATAAGTGATTGGGAGTGGGGTTCATCCACCATGGTACATATATAAAATTCATCTCTTTTATTTTATTTACTTCTTTTCCATCACTTCCAATAGAAAAAATATTAATATGGCGATGTTTAATTTTCTTTAAGGGATGAAATGACATAATATAGAGTTGTGACTTTTAGGAATTTCACTCTTGATTATGGTGTTTATACTGCTTGAATATTGAAGAAAGTGAGATTTTTTATAGAAAATATTTTTAATGGCATGTTCAAATATCTCACTCAATAAATTAAAGAAAAATAATTCACTTATAAAGTTTAATAAAATAAAGAATCAAATTGAATTTTAAAAAAACCAATAAAAAATAAACCTATATAACCAAACCTAAAGGCACATGACATTTAATTTAACCTGCCTTCATTCTATTTTACATCTGTATGTTAGGACAAATTTAGTTTTCATTTAATATTTCCATTCAAAAAACCATTGTTTTCCAAAAAAAACTACCAGAAATATCTAAAGTGATTTAAAATTAGTGTTTGATCGACCAAAAATATCATCAAATGAGATAACATAGGTCAACCTTTTTTCTCCACTCAGAAAGTAAATTATATTTTGTACCACCCTATTATAAGCGCATAAAAAGAGATAGTGTTGATTGATATCTGAATTTTAATTCATTCACAATTTCTATTTTCAAGTTCTTCTAATTAATTATAGTTTTTCTCAATAAAAAATCAAAAATGAATTCCATGAAATATCAAAATGTCTATATTTTTCATGGGGTGATTACTCAAAGGTGAAACCACAAGAGGAATAAGTTTAAAAAAGATTTATATGATTCGGTGAAAAGGATAACAAACACACACAAAATATTAAGAGAAAAATGGAATGAAAGATTCAATATGTTATTGCATCCCACAAGAAACAACAAAAGAAAAAACCTATGCTAATAGAGGAAAAAATTTCCTAAGTTGTTTTTGAATTTTACGAACCTAAGGAGTCAAAAGAAGAGATATGTAAAGATCTATTCCACCTCACTGAAATGTTTCTATAGGAGAGTGATGCTGAAGATATGGCTGATGGTTTTCTCATAGCATATCATAAAGATTTAGATAACTTCTAGAAGAATATGACCTGACCATCCATTATAGTGTATATTGATCATCACCACTTCACCTCACACTAGCGTTGGATGAAAAAGAACCAACCAAGTGGTAAAATTAGAATCAAGGATAGAAGAGTCTGACTAAATACCTCCACCCATTACCAATTGACCCCCATAGGCAGTTTCCATTGAAGAATGAGTTGATGATGTACTAAATCAAGGAGTTGTTGATTTATTAAACTATAATTCATTTAATTTTTTAAAAAATATTTTATATCAATTCATTCAATTTGGATTTTATAGAATCGACTAACTATAATATTTACTTAGAGTGAAATGAAAAATAACAAATTCACTTGTTGAGAAGTACATAGAGAAACATAAACACATTAAACATTTATTGGAGGAATCACATGAATAGATCCTAGAGCATCGACATAAAAAACCAGTGACATAAGATTTTTATATAAAATTGGAATATTATGATATTGAATTTTCAAATATAATTTTTTTTAAATTAAATGGAATTTGAAATCTCTATTTTATTAATCAAATAATGAATCATATCTTTTAAAAGTATAGTATTGTGAAGAAATGTCTACACAAGTAGAAAATGAATATAAGGATGTCTCACAATTCATCCAAACCTCACCATTAAAATTGATCCTCATTAGGAATATGATGAATATTGTGTACTCTATCCAGGTACTCCTCCACAATAAGAAAAAATAAGTGATATTTGGGAAAAAGAAGTGTTGGTGGTATAATTATAAGAAACTCTACCTACCAACAAACTATGGATAACAGTTGGCACATACCATATAACGTTTTCCAAAACCTCCAACCAATTTGTGGATTTTAACAAGAATTGTGGCTCTTATTTTTGTTTCCTTTCTAAGAAAATAATTTTCAATTTATTTTAAAAATCATAGTTTATGAATATAACATATTGAATCCAAATTCCACTATATTTTTTATCATTCCTTATCATGGTCCTTAAAATTTAATACATGATTTTCTTGTATAATTCAATGATGATAATGGAACAAGGAATCATCAAAACATACAAAATAAGAGGAATGTAGCTTTATTGAAAGGGAATTATGACTTTTAATGATTTATTTTATTTTATTACCATATTATTAAAATATATTGATGAGATATAAAATAAATTTCATGTCCAAATTTGAACCCTTAAACTATTTTTTTGATCTAGCAGACATAAGTTTTTTATTATAATAATTATTTCTGTTTTTCATTTTTAACTGTTGACATGATTTTATGAGTGAAATGGTAAAATAAATGCGTATGGTTAAGCATGAGGGGATGAATTTATAAATTATTATTTTTGGAGATGATTTTTTTAAATGAAATTATTATTAGATTTGAAATGTTTGGAGTTTTTGAAATTGATATGGATTGATTTATTGTTTTTGTAAATTTCTATACTTAAATACCCCAAACAATATGTTCTCATTCCCATGAAAAATTTTAAACTGTTATTTTACATTTCCTTCTCTAGTATATTTATTAAGAGACCATATAATGTAGTATTATAGAACATTCTTGGACTCCTATAAAAGCTAGGACTGATGAAAATAAATTTTAAAATTATTGAGTTATTTACTATTTATTAAGACTTTTAACCTGGGAGCCACATTGAAATTGATCCTATATTTCTCCATAGAATCCATAAATTAACTTGATAGGAAACTAGACTCATTAAAAGCCTATTATAACCTTTTCTATCCTACTCGCATTGTGTTTCATGATATTCAAAATTTAATGTGTGCATGAGAGGTTATCCAAGACTATTAGGGATGTAATTTATTTTTTTATGGTTTTTCATAAGATATTTGTGGAGGACATGTTATCATTTTAATTTATTTTTTACCTCTCTAGAAAAAAATAAGAGGAATAAAAATAAAGAAAACATGAAATTGGGTTGTGTATTAGGAGGATCAAAAATCACTATTTCCAAACCAGTGGCATTTTGGTCATATGAGGATAGGCACTGGATTTTGTATTTTTCATAAGATTTTTTTGTGAAAATAACGAAAAAATGAGAGAATGAAAAAAAATTAATAATAATAAAAGGTAAAAAATTAGGAGAGGGTGATTAATTATTATGGATTATTATATTATATTCCAATATTGAGTGTTTAGGTTGTGAGATGGGATTTTTATTAAGAGTAGTTCATTGATTTTATACTTTGATATCATGAATTATTATAAAGGGTCAAACCTACTTTTTGAGAAATATTTTATTCATCACCTACCTTACCATAAACCCTAAATACAGTTAAACTGTAATGAAAGGAACCATTGATTAATTTTAATCTCTATCATTACACGGTGGTGAAGCTAGATGCCTTCTAAGCCTATGGAAACTGATATGTACTTGAGGTATAAAAGAATTATTTTTTCATTTTTTACCATGATATATGAATAAAAAACTCAATATGTGGTAGATTCCCCCATGATATTGAGGATATGGTGACATATATGTAATCTAGGATTATGTGATGAAGTAATTTCACTTCCTTGAAATATATGAGTCTAACACAATGGAATTTTTTATCAAAGAGGCAAATAGATGAGGTTTTATAGATATATGTATTTTTGAGGCCCATTATCTCATCTGGATATGCTCATTTTACCTTCAGAGTATAGAGAGGATTACAACACACATTTTTCACATTGTTACACCTCAAAACTGCTATCCACCATCATATAGATAGAAAATTAGAGCAGACCATCCAAACACTAGGGAATATTTTTTCGTGTACATCTTGGACTTATAAGGATCCTAGGAAAATAACTATACTTTATTTGAGTTTAGTGAAAACTATAACTATAACTCATAAAATGACATAGCTTAATTTAAGGATTTCTATAGAATTCCATGTCTTTCTTCATTGTACTGGGATGGTGTTGGGGATTCATCATTTCTCAATCCGAATATGGTGCATAGGATGGTATAGATAGTTTAGGTAGTTTGAGAGAGGATGGAGGAGGTATAGGAAAAGTATAATTATAATACTGATCACAATAGGAGAGCCCTGGATTTTGATATTGGGAACCATTTGTTCTTAAATTTTTCTTCACATTATAGTCTGTAGAGTTCTTCTAGGGGAAGTAAGATTTCTCACTAGTTTTTTAGGCCATTCATGGTGTTAGAGAGTATGTCACTGAGGTGTCTTACTGGTTTGCAATTCCACCAAGGATTGAAAAAATTTATGACATCTTCTACTTGTCTCATCTCAGTCAAAATGTTCATGATAAATCCCACGTAATTAATAAGAGAGAGTTATATATTGAGTAAGAAATGAAATTTATGGAGTTGTAAATAGATATTTTTTATCATTGAGAGAATGTGCTTAATGGATGAACTATTCCCTAGGTTTGATTACTATAGAGGCATCATGTCTTGGAGGAGAGAACATGGGATCACGATATGAAGATACATGCTCTTTACCCAGAGTTATTTTATGATTTTTTTATAGTTTTGTATATTGGATAATATAATTCTTGAATCCTATTGATTTATGAGATGTTTTTTCCTGGTCAATGATGTGGGTTAAAGATTGACGTTTATGTAGAAGAGAAATTAACTTCTTAATCATAACACATTATATTAAGGAATATTATAAAATCAAGTGGGTGATTCTATTCCACCCAAATTTGATATTATCTTAATATAGAAAGTGGATTTACTTGATTTTTGTTCTTGGGGATGTTTTATGTGATGGTTTTGGTAGCCATTGGCATGGGTTGAGTGGTGTATTGAATAGTTTTAGGGATGGTTTTGTAGATAATAGTTGGATTGATGTCGTTGTGGGATGGTGGTAGAGTTTTTATTTTAATGACATCCCGTATAAGAATCTCATGAGATGGTTTCTTAAAAAATTTCCTTTTTTTATATGTTTTGAGTACAATTTTTAATATCTAGGATTATAATTGTTTAAAAGGTATCTGATGTAGTTTCCCAAAATCATTTCATGGTTTGATTTGTGTTTTCACTAGGATTGGTGATGTTGTGGGATATTTTGATTGGGATATAGAGGTTTGAGGTGGTGTTTTGGCCTTTTGAGGGACATGACGACTTGTGAAAATATTGATAATCTAGTTTGGAGGGTTACTTTTATTAGGTGTTCTTATTTCTAAAACTATATATGTGACCATTTCTTTGGGATGAAATGGTGTTGGTGTATTGGACTTGTGGGTTTTTTTGCACCGTGGTCATATATGAAATTCCTTGGATTGGCATGGTTTTGGGCATAGTGCCCATGTGGAGAACCTATGTGAAACGGGGAAGAAATACTAACCATGTCATAGACTTGGTCATCGTGAGGGTCAAATTGGTTTTTGATGTGTAATAGGGTATAGGATTTGGGTATGGAAGGTTACATAAGAACCACCATAGGTGAGAACAATCCATGGTCCATGCTTTGGTGGTGGACAAACATCATTTTTAAAACTTTAAGACATAGGGGATATTTTAAGAGGGAATCATATGACACATTGACCGGTCCCACTATAGGGATTTTCTACCATTCATATTTCATGGTGGAGTCAAATATGATCAACTTATTATTAGGAGTTCCACCATCACTTTTTTTGGTTTCAAACCTTCCCTCAACTCTTGACTGACCCCAGCTCCTTCTCCACACCTTCAATTACCTCCCTTGGTGTTTTTAATCCCTTGGATCATCATAGATCATTTAGAATGGATTATTTTTAATTTATATGACCCTATCATTCCCCATTCTTCCTTTCTTATAATTCTCATCTATTTGTGTTTTTCGCTATGTTAGAAGATCCCATCTGTTTTGGGTTGTTTATGATGATGGATTTTTGTGAATAAGAATCTATTGGTGATTCCTTCAATAGTAGTGGTGATTAAGCCTTAGTTTTTGTGTGTTTATATTAAAAAATAAATTATGGTAGGGGATCCATTATCTTTACTACTTTAGATATGCATGTGAAAACAACAAGTTTTTTACTTCCATTGGGTAGATAGTATCCACCAGCTTTTAGAAGATAATTAATTAGTCTAATAGAAACTTAAGGGGAAGGGAATAACTTAAATAAGGTTCAGTTGTTCATGAGTTTTTACTATATGCTTGAATTTAAATTATTTTGAGGTTTTAAATGTTTTGTGGCTATTAAAATTGGTAAATAATGTTGTGTTTGTTTACTTAACGCACCACCCATAAAAATGGATAATAATGTATATATGGATAATATATTATTTTCCCATGGAATCTATAGTTTTTTTGAAAAATTCCATTAAATACATTTAACTAATTATAGTGAATTCCCCATGATAAAATTGAAACATGTTTCTTAGTGGTTTTGTTTTGTTGTGGTAGAGATGTGTGGTGGTTGTGATATAAAGTGGTTCTGATATGTGATGGTTGAGATGTGGGGCTTGTTGATATGAGTAATATATATTTTTTTGTGTTGAACTATATTCCCATTATTTATAAAATGAAATGATAATGATTGAACTAAATTGGCATGGTTTTGAATGGATAAGGATATCTAAAACTAAAATGGAATGTGTAGTTAAAGTTGGTATTATTAAAACTGAAATGAAGGGTGTTAATAAATAAAGATGGTTAGTAGTAAAAAATATTTATATAAGGGTTACATTTAATTGAAAAGAAGGAATATGGATTGTGGTAGTGGCTTTTTAGTGTGGTATAAGGCATTTAGAGGTGGAAGTGGTAGTGGAAGAGGATGTGAATACCTATGGAAATTTCTTGAGTTGGGATACTACTCTTGTTATGAACCCCTAGATTGGGATTGTGTGAGAATATTATGTAGTTTATTTTCATTATTATTTCTTCACAAACCCCACCCACATTGTGAATTGTTTTACAAAACCCAAATTATTGGGGGGGGGGTGTTTTTTCCACCATCAAATATAGTGAGGATGGATGTATGGATACCCCATTTTCTCCACACTCTCTTATAGGTGTGTTTATTAGGAATGATTTATGATAGAGTACAAATATAATCCACTTATGTTTTGGTTTCATGATATTTATGGGTTGGTTCTTAGTGGGGGATTTTCATGGTAGGTGGAGGGAATGAGTTTGGCGTTCTTCTTATTCATGATACCATACTAACCTAGTTATTGTAGTGGTTAAGATAATATGGCGATGTGGTGACTAGTTTCTCATGGGGTGTATGGTATTATGTGTTTTCCTAGGTGTATTGAGGTGGGATGTGAACCACTGTCACGATGGGTGTCACGACCCACTCCACACAAAGTGTACCCCTCCTGGGCCGGCAATGTGAGAAGGGATATAATGACCCCCGAGTCCCGCCTCTAGTAGGCCTTGGGTTGGAGACTAACACCGAGGGTATAATAAACATAAAAAATCAGAGGCATTTCCCTCTAAGAGAACACATGCAGAAGAGAGAGATAGAATAGAATCCAATCAACTCCAACTCAGAACTATGATATAAAAGAAATCCAAGTACATATATGAAATGTCATGAAAAATTACTACAACTGAAAGGGGAAACTAAAAGTACCCAAAATAAAGTAAAACGGCAGCGACCACAAGCCCGAACATCTCCTCCTCCAACCACAAGCTAGTAGTAACCAGCTTGATCTCCAACCTTCTCCAAGTGACCTGAAAAATAGATTATATATACATAGGGTGAGTATAAAAGTATACTCAGTAGGATCCTCCTCAAGCCTCTCGTGCAAAAGTAAAGAAAGCATGCTAAAGCCCAGTGAACAACAAGGGAAACTAACTCGTTATCTAAACAGGTATACTAAGCTCCCAACCTCACCATGTCTACTCTCACCAAGTAATGCATACAAGAATATAAAATATAGTAAAGAATATCAAGGGTACCCCGCTACTACTTCCCCACTGGTTTGCCGCTTTTCCCCAATGACATACGTCCTGTGCATCTCTCTCCAAAGGCTTACCCGCAGACACCTGGGCTAAGCTCCAAAATCTGCACCTCAGGCACCACAAAGGCTTGCCTGCAGACACCTGGCCGAAGCACCACACCTTCCTCACAACCAAAAGTAACCGGGTATGTTCCGGGAGCCACCACATCCCACATAACGTGTATCATACATCGAGTATTATACCTCAAGCCATTATAGCCCATACACCAAGTATGGATCCTCAAGCCATCACAGCCTATACTCGTTACACCTACAGTAGTCCATAGGATACTATATCAAGAATATGTGTGTGTGAAATAACCACAAGCCATTACAGCCCTCTACACACATATATGGGTAAAACTAACCACTGTGCATACCAGCACAAAGATCTACCAAGAGAAGAGAGCGGGGCCAAAGGGGGTAGTCAGCCATTCAACCTCCCATCAGAATGTTGAGGAAAACACCCCCCATGGCTCAGAATCCCCATGGTGTCAGTTGCCCTTTCTGATAAGGTGGAGTATAATATAGAAACAGAAAAAGTACAGAATATATATATAACTCACATCCACACTATGGGCATTACCTAGTCTTAGATACAACTGCAGCTAACGTCTCTCAGACTCCAGGCTGCTACTTCTAAGACTAGGTATCCTATAAGCACACAAACATTTGAATAGCTTTATTAGATTACTCCGTTCTCATTTTATCAGTTCCACTGTACATCAATTAATTCTTTTCAACATTAATTAATCATGAAAAATTCCACCTTAAACTGAATTGGCATCACATTCAAAAATCAACTGCTCCTTTCAAGATTCACATCACCTTTAAATTCTTGTATCTCCATCCCCTTGGATTTTCACCATTTTATCAAACATTCCTTATAGAATTAATTTTCCATAATCTCAGGCAATCAAGAAAAGCATCCTATGATTCTAAACACAAAGGAGGCTCAACACGGTGAGTAAATATATTACCCGTCGAGTCTTTTCTGCCTATAGAAAGAGCATAGACCCATTCTCCCTCGAGAGGCTAAACACGAAAAGCACGTGGCATACCCCGCGCGTCTTCACCTCCTTCAGAGGAAGGGTAAGAAAGACCAGCTGCCTTAAGCAGTGGGGAAAAGCAAAGAAGATAAACATTCAAAGAATCCACAAGTATCCAGTGACCACGTCCATCCCATTCCATCACCCCGGGTGTCCTCCCCAACACCCACATGCATAAACTGATGCATCTTGCCACTCTAGGCGTCATCTGCTGCCACAACCACAAGGCCTCCATGCCTCCACATATCACAACTGCCAACCAGGCTCACATCATAGCACAAGCAGCAAGAAAACAACAATTACAACCATGGGCTCTTGACCCTTTAACAAACAAGAGGGTAACTCAGAAACCTTTTTAGAAATTCCCACATAATCTGTTCTTTAATCCATATTGAATTAGCAGATTTGTTATTCGTAGGTTCCAATCACGAGATACCTAATCAGTAAGCTATCACAATTAAATAACCATGCTTACTTCCCTAATTTGATTATCCTCAAATTAGAACAACTACAATAATGAAAACAACCAGATTAATTTACATGCCCCTTTATCTTTAGCCAATTAATAGACAATTAATTCAGGATTTACGTTCATTATCTATTTCTATCATGAACGAACAACTACTCAAAGAAAATCATAGATATCACTCTATCTAGAGAAACACGAGGAAAACCGTTATCACGGTATAAAGAAACAACATGCGATCATCCAATTATTTTAATCCGGTTCAAGTATTTAATTAGGTCAATTTAATTGTGATTCAAAGGACAAAATCATGCTATTTCTATGATTGCACATATAAAATTAGAGAATCCATGAATCCCCTACCTCAAACAGTTCCTCACGTTCTTTATCCACACAACATGTCATGATCCTCCTCTCGCGACAACTGCATCCACCGGAGGATGCTGCGGTACGACAGTACCAACCAACCCCAAGAAAAACCCATTAGAATCTTGGAAATTACATGGTATAATTATGGAAAGGAGGATAGGATAAGAAGAACCCCAAAAGAATGACGATAAAACAGACCTTATATCGAAGATTGATCGACACAACTTGGTTGCATCAAAACAAAGAGGAACTGATCTGAGTAAAGTTTGACTATGAAACTCTTGGAAGAAGGTTTGAAAGGTTCTAGCATCTCATAACAGAGAACAAAGAGGAAGAACATGGTAGAACGATATCTTGTTCCTTTTTAAAGATTTGATGGGGAAACGGTTTAAGATCTAGTTAATTCTCCATTAAAAATGGATCTCATTAACCCACACGGTTTGACCAAGTAAATACATCCTGGCCTTAGGAATAATTAATATAGGATTTATGGCATTTGAAACGGCCTTAAGAGCCCTTAAAATAAGGCATTAAATGTTTTTTACATCAAAGGAAACGTCAAAAGGGGCAAAACTATAGGAATCTGGAAACACTGTTCACCCACTGTTACTGTACATGAAACCGATCTGTGAAACTGATCTATGAAACAGATCTGTGAAACCGATCTATGAAACTGATCTGTGAAACCGATCTCTGAAACCGATCTGTCACACCGATCTATGAAACCGATCTGTCACACCGATCTATGAAACGGATCTGTCAGACCGATCTGTGAAACCGATCTGTCACACCGATCTGTGAAACCGATCTGCCACACCGATCTGTGAAACCAATCTGTGAAACCGATCTATCACACCGATCTGTGAAACTGATCTGTCACAGCAATCTGTGAAACTGATCTGTCAGACTGATCTGTGAATCCGATCTGTCACACCGATCTGTGAAAATGATCTGTCACACCGATCTGTGAAACCGAGCTGTCAGACCGATCAGTGAAACCGATCTGTCAGACCGATCTATTAAACCGATCTGTGAGACCGATCTTCGAAAACGATCTGTCAGATCGATCTGTGAAACCGATCTGTCACACCGATCTGTGAAACCGATCTGTCACATTGATCTGTGAAATTGATCTGTCAGACCAATCTGTGAAACTGATCTGTCAGACCGATCTGTGAAACCGATTTGTCATACCAATCTGTGGAACTGATCTGTCAGACCGATCTGTGAAACCGATCCGTTACTGTTCATAAAACTGGAAACACTGTTCACAGAACTGGAAATTTGGAAAAGTGTTGGAGATAAGTCACCTTAACCTCCCAGAACACCTTCAACACCATATTTTCACAAAGTAATGGACCGGAGAGATTCGTTCCATTACATTAGATACCGCTCAAAACATTCTCATCCTCGAGAATTAAAAACCAACCCAGAAGAAAAGAGGTGTCCGAACAACCACCCCATAAGATACCTCTCAGGGGGAAACCACCATGAGTTGTTCGAAAGCTGGAGCAAAACTACGACATCCGAGAGTATGGAAACAAACAATCCATATCCAAACAATTCAATCATAACATCACATCAAAGGTACATAAATAAAACATGAAAGGTCTAACCATAAAGGAAACATCATTACATGAAAGGAGTCAAACATTAAACAACTCTGGGTACTGAGCACGTATCTGTGACTCACGCTCCCATGTACTCTCCTCCATGCCACCATGTCGCCACAAGACACGAAATAAGGGGATAGAACTCCCATGCAACACATTCTCCTTACAGTCTTAGATCTCCACAGGTCGCTCCTCGAAAGTTGCATCATCGCCAATATTGATCTCTCCCCAATCGATAACATGAGATTCATCATGAAGATAATGACGGAGATGTGATACATGGAAAACATCATGTATCTGACTCATCTGAGGGAGAAGTTCTACTCGATATTCCATAGCATCAACACGAGATAACACCTTGAAAGGCCCAACAAACTGGGGACAAAGCTTACTTCCACGACCAAACCTTCGCTGCCCACGGCGGGGAGTCACCTTTAGAAACACATGATCCCCAACATTAAACTCTAAGGGTCTCATTCTTTGATCAGCATATGATTTCTGACGATCTTGTGCTGTCTTCTTCCTCTCACGAATCACCTGAACCATCTCTGTTGTATTCTGCACTAGTTCTAGTCCGAGAATTGCTGACTCTCCGACCCCAGTCTAGCACAACAGAGAATGGCATGGCCGGCCATACAAGGCTTAAAACGGCGCCATACCGATGGTAGAGTGAAAAATATTATTGTAAGAGAAATCTACCAAGGGTAAGTGCTTCGTCCATGAACCTCCAAAATCAAGAACACAACAGCGCAACATGTCTTCAAGAGTCTGGATGGTTCGCTCTGTCTGACCATCCGTTTGAGGATGAAAAGAAGTGCTAAAAAACAGTTGAGAGCCAAAAGCATGCTGGAGACCTCTCCACACCCTGGAGGTAAAACGAGGATCACGATCAGAAATGATCGTCCTAGGTACTCCATGGAGTCTCACCACCTCCTCTAGATACTGCGTCGACAAAACTTCCACTGAGCTCGACTCCTTAATCTCTATGAAGTGGGATGATTTTGTTAAACGATCAACTACCACCCCTATAGCATCATGTCCTCCCAGAACTCGAGGTAAACCTGTAACAAAGTCCATTGAGATGTCCTGCCACTTCCACTGAGGAATCTCTAAGTGCTGGAGAAGACCACCTGGAACATGGAGTTTGGCCTTCACCTTCTGGTAGACTAAACATTGAGACACACATTCTGCAACTATACACTTCAGCCCAGGCCACCAAAACTGACTCCTCAAGGATCGGTACATCTTCTTTACACTAGGATGTACCGCAAAGGGTGAACTATGGAACTCTCGGAGAACCGTCTTGCGCATCGCCAAGGGAACAAAAAGCCTACCATGATACAACACTCGATGTTGTCCATCCTCCGACCAACCATCAGGGGCCTCACCACAAACAACTCTGTCTCTCCAAACTTCCACCTCTAGATCACCCAACTGAGACTCTTCCACCTCTTGCATCAGGGATGACTGCACCATCATCTGGAAAAGACAACCTCTACCCCAACATCTCCCATATCAATATGCAAAGCTGATAGCTCTTCCATCACTCTACAGGAATCACCAGATTCACGCACAACATCATTACGTGACTTCCGGCTTACTATGTCAGCTACAACATTCCCTTTTCCTGGTGTATACGATATTTCAAAGTGGTATTCCTACAAGAACTCCATCCACCGATGCTGCCTCAAGTTCAAGTCACGTTGGGAGAAAACATACCTCAAACTCTTATGATTGGTGAAAACCACAAAGTGCTCACCAATGAGGTAATGTCTCCACAACTTTAGAGAAAACACCACAGCTTCCAAATCAAGATCAGGGGTGGCATAGTTTCATTCATGGGGACGCAACTGCCGAGACCCATAAGAAACAACTGACCTCTGCTGCATGAGAACACAACCTAGCCCCAGAAGTGAAGCATCACAGAAAATATCAAACTGGACTCCCTCAGCTAGAAGACAAAGGACTAGAGAACTTACCAAATTCTCCTTTAGATACTCAAAAGCTGCCTGACACTGATCAGTCCATATGAACGCTTGATCCTTCCTGGTCAAAGCTGTCAGAGGAGTTGCAACTCGGGAGAAATTTGCTACAAACCTCCTATAATATCCTGCGAGGCCAATGAAACTTCGCACCTCTGACACGGTCTTGGGGGCTACCCAAGACACCACTGCTTCTATCATTGACGGATCCACCTCTACTACCTGTTGAGACACAATATGCCCCAAGAAACGAACTTCTTGAGTCCAAATCTGACACTTGGACAACTTCCCAAACAACTGATGTCGGAAACGAACTCACAAAATGGCTCGTAGATGCTCTGCATGCTTTTCTTCAGATGTGGAGTACACAAGGATGTCGTCGATGAAAACCACAAAAAACTTGTCCTGGAATTCACAGAACACAGCATTCATCAACCCCATGAAAACACCTGGAGCATTCGTCGCGCCGAATGGCATTACAACAAACTCATAATGCCCATGACGACAGCGGAAAGCAGTCTTCATTATATCGTCATCCTTTACACACATCTGATGATATCCTGACCGCAAGTCGATATTTGAGAACCAAATTTCACCCTTCGATTGATCGAATAGGTCATCAATCCATGGAAGAGGATAGCGGTTCTTTATTGTCACTTTGTTTAATCGACGATAATCGCCACACAACCACAAACTACCGTCAGCCTTTTTCACAAACAAAACTGGCTCTCCCCATGGTGACACACTTGGCCGAACAAAACCGCACTACAACAGACCATCAAGATGAATATATAGCTCTCCTAACTCAGAAGGGGCCATCCTATACGGAGACATATAGATAGGAGATGCTCCTGGCTGTAGCTAGATCCCAAACTTGATCTCTCGTCGAGGGGGTAAGGATACAACCTCTTCTGGAAAGACGTCAGGGTATTCCTCTACGACCCCAGGAAACGCCAGCTGTTGAACCTCTAAAGAACTCAGCGTCATCCCATCCATCATGGATGATAAGGATGGAACTCGTCTATGACTTATCCAAGGATCTCTCTCACCAACAAACACCACTTTCTCTCCATCTTCATCAAAGAAAACGACCTTCATCCTGTAGCAATCCACAACAGCCTGCATTGAATATAACCAATCCATGCAGACTAAGACATCATATGGTTGTATTCGTAAACATAGGAAATCTCCCCAAGAGCGGTGTTGCCCCAACACTAGCTCACAGTCTTTACATACTTCAAACAAGTCAGCTCAACCTCCAACTGGCGTAGTAAACGCCAAGGGCACTAAAAGCCTCTCTACCTCAAGTCCCAAAGCATTGACAAGGGTAGGTGATATGAAGGAGTGTGTTTCTCCTGAATCAAACAAGGCATACACCAAGGTAGAAAACAAGCAAAGGGTACCTCGAACGACATCTGGCTCGCCTGGGGCGGGCAACGCTAGAGCATGAAGCTGACCACAACCTCCTCTAAGGCCTCTCTAACCCTGATGACGACCACCACCACAGCCGCGCTCTGCTCTTTGAGGACGGGGAGTGTCATGGGGCTGTCCTCTGCCTGTTCCATCTACCATCTGGTGATCTAAAGCTGGTGCAACCTGCTGCTGCTGCTGCGTTGGCTGGAATTGCCTCAACGGAGGAACCTAGAGCGGAGCTCCCGGTGCACGATAACTGCTCTGAAAAGTCGGGCACTCCCGCTGGTAATGACCACGACCACCACAATAAAAACAAGTGCTTGATCCCTTAGCATAGGTTTGAGAGTTTATGCCTCTGAAGAAACGAGGTTGAAAGGGCTAGGACCTACCCCCTGGTGAACGGAAACTCTTCTGCCCAGAAAACCGGGATCCCTGGGCCACATCTCTGCTTTGTGAGGAATCATGACGATTCCCCTCTCGTGACGATCTGGTCCTAACCAAGGTCCTCTGAACAACCTCCTCCCTCGCCAGCATATCAAGATATGTCCTTAGCATAAATGGGGTGACCTGGCACTGGATCCTTGGATGCAAAGCCTCCTCGAAAAGCCTCGCCCTGGCCTCCTTATCTGGTAACAGGTCTGAAGCATATCGTTGAAGGTTCCTGAAACGGATTCCAAACTCTTGAACACTGGAGCTCCCCTGTCGAAGGGTAAGAAGCTCCTGGCGACTGGACGTCTTCGTAGTCAAAGAAAGAAACTCGAATGTAAACGTATTTCGAAACTCCTCCCATGAGATCGTTGACTCCTCACGATCCCCGAGGAACAAGAACCACCACTGCCTCGCTGCTCCACACAGCATCGTCAAAATGAAGGACACCCAGTGTTCCTTCCGAGCATGAATTGAACTGAAGCCTATCTCGACCTCCTCCAACCAGTCTTCTGTTACTGCATCTGAAACAGATCCCTCATACTTCTGTAGACTCTGGTGCTGAAACTCTCGGAGTGTCTTCCTCCAAGTGTCATCGTCGTCAACCTCTACCTGGCGGCGATCTGCGGGAATAGCTTACTGGGCATCTTCTGCACAAACCTGACGAGGACGTCGACCTAGAGCCATACCTGTAAAATAACAACTATTAAAGCTCCAATACCTGGAATATGGAAGACTCAACATTAATTAATTAATTGTTTTGTTTTATTAATTTTAGGTTACCTATCCCAAAGTCTACGCATTCAAACACATGCACAATGAATAATGATGCATGATCCTTTCTAGGTCTCTACACTGCAACAAGTATCAATTTGTTTAGTAGACATCATAAACTTAAAGGTCTGTGCAACAGATCATAGGGGGCCCTAAACGCCTATGTCTCTGCCGGTATCCAGTGTTTACCCCACTTGCTAAACATGAATGACATCGTTGCCCTACCTTCCCATGCATCCTCACCTGTTCCTAACTCCAAATTCCATCCTATCCCTCAACTAGACCTCTGATACCACTCTGTCACGACCCCCTCCCCACAAAGTGTACCCCTCCTAGGCCAGCAATTTCAGAAGGGAGATAATGACCCCTGAGTCCCGCCTCCAGTAGGCCCCGGGTTGGCGACTAGCACCGAGGGTATAATAAACATACAAAATGGGAGGCATTACCCTCTAAGAGAACACATGCAGAAGAGAGAGATAGAATAGTCTCCAATCAACTCCAACTCAGAAATGAGATATAAAAGAAATCCAAGTACATATATGAAATGTCATGCAAAAGTACTACAACTGAAAGGGGAAACTAAAAGTACCCAAAAGAAAGTAAAATGGCAGTGACCACTAGCCCGAACAACTCCTCCTCCAACCACAAGCTAGTAGTAACCAGCTTGATCTCCCACCTTCTCCATGTGACCTAAAAAACAGTTTATATATACATAGGGTGAGTATAACAGTATACTCAGTAGGATCCTCCTCAAGCCTCTCGTGCAAAAGTAATGAAAGCATGCTAAATCCCAGTGAACAATAAGTGAAACTAACTTGTTATCTAAACAGGTATACTAAGTTCCCAACCTCACCATGGCTACTCTCACCAAGTAACGCATACAAGAATACAAAATATAGTAAAGAATATCAAGGGTACCCAACTACTACTTACCCACTGGTTTGCCGCTTTTCCCCAACGACATACGTTCTGTGCATCTCTCTCCAAAGGCTTGCCTGCAGACACCTGGGCTAAGCTCCACAATCTACACGTCGTGCACGACAAAGGCTTGTCTGCAGACACCTGGGCGAAGCACCACACCTTCGTCACAACCAAAAGTAACCGGGTATGTTCCAGGAGCCACCACAGCCCACATAACGTGTATCATACATCGGGTATTATTCCTTAAGCCGTTATAGCCCATACACTGAGTATGGATCCTCAAGCCATCACAGCCTATACACGTTACACCTATAGTAGTCCATAAGATACTATATCCAGAATATATGTGTGTGAAATATCCACAAGCCATTACATCCCTCTACACACATATGTGGGTAAAACTAACCACTGTGCCTACCAGCACAAAGATCTACCAAGAGAAGAGAGCGGGGCCAAAGGGGGTAGTCATTCATTCAACCTCCCATCAGAATGTTGGGGAAAACACCCCCTAGGGCTTAGAATCCCCGGGGTGTCATTTTCCCTTACCGACAGGGTGGAGTAGCGTATAGAAACAAAAAAGGAAAGAATATCTATATAACTCACATCCACACTATGGGAATTACCTAGTCTTAGATACAACAGCAGCTAACGTCTCTCAGACTCTAGGCTTCTACTTCTAAGATTAGGTATTCTATAAGCACACAAACATTTGAAGAGATTTATTAGATTACTCCATTCTCATTTCATCAGTTCCACTGTACATCAATTAATTCTTTTCAACATTAATTAAGCATGAACAATTCCACCTTAAACTAAATTGGCATCACATTGAAATATCAACCGCTCCTTTCAAGATTCACATCACCTTTAAATTCTAGTATCTCCATCCCCATAGATTTTCACCATTTAATCAAACATTCATTAAAGAACTACTTTTCCATAATCCCAGGCATTTTAGAAAAGCATCCTATGCTTCTAAACACAAAGGAGGCTCAACACAGTGAGTAAATATACTACCCTTTGAGTCTTTGCCGCCTAGAGAAAGAGCATATACCCATTCTCCCTCGAGAGTCTAAACACGGAATGCACGTGGCATACCTCGCACGTCTTCACCTCCTTCGGAAGAATGGTAAGCAAGACCAACTGCCTTGAGCAGTGGGGAAAAGCAAAGCAGATAAACATTCAAAGAATCCACAAGTATCCAGTGAGCACATCCATCCCATTCCATCACCCTTGGTGTCCTCCCCGACACCCACATGCATAAACCGATGCTTCTCGCCACTCTAGGCATCATCTGCTACCACAACCACAAGGCCTCCATGCCTCCATATATCACAACAGCCATCCAGGCTCACATCACAACACAAGCAGCAAGAAAACAACAATCACAACCATGGGCTCTTGACCCTTTAACAACCAAGAGGGTAACTCAGAACCCTTTTTAGAAATTCCAACATAATCTGTTCTTTATTCGATATTGAATTAGCAGATTTGTTATTCGTAGGTTCCAATCACGAGATACCTAATCAGTTAGCTATCACAATTAAATAACCATTCTTACATCCCTAATTTGATTATCCTCATATTAGAACAACTACAACAACGACAACAACCAGATTAATTTATATGCCCCTTTATCTTTAGCCAATTAATTAACAATTAATTCTGGATTTACGTTCATTATCAATTTCTATCATGAACAAATAACTAATAAAAAAAATCATAGATATCACTCTATCTAGAAAAACATGAGGCAAACAATTACCACGGTATAAAGCAACAACATGCGATCATCCAATTCTTTTAATCCAGTTCAAGTATTTAATTAGGTCAATTTCATTGTGATACAAAGGACTAAATCATGATAATTCTACGATTTCACATATACAATTAGAGAAGGCATGAATCCCCTACCTCAAACAGTTCTTCACATTCTTTATCCACACAACAGGTCATGATCCTCCTCTCGCGACAACTGCATCCACCAGAGGATGCTGCAGTACGACAGTACCAACCAACCCCAAGAAAAACCCATTAGAATCTTGGAAATTACATGGTATAATTATGGAAAGGAGTATAGGAGAAGATGAATCCCAAAAAAATGACGATACAACATACCTTATATCAAAGATTGATCGACACAACTTGGTTGCATCAAAACAAAGCAGAACTGATCCGAGTAAAGTTTGACTATGAAACTATTGGAAGAAAGTTTGAAAGGTTATAATGTCTTATAACAGAGAAAAAAGAGGAAGAACATGGTAGAACGATATCTTGTTCCTTTTTAAAGATTTTATGGGGTGACGGTTTAAGATCCGGTTAATTCTCCATTGAAAACAGATCTCATTAACCCACACGGTTTGACCAAGTAAATATATCGTGGCCTTAGGAATAATTAATATAGGATTTATGGCATTTAAAACGGCCTTAAGAGCCCTTAAAATAAGGCTTTAAATGTATTTTACGTCAAAGGAAACGTCAAAAGGGGAAAAACTGTAGGAATCTGGAAACACTGTTCACCCACAGTTACTGTACAAGAAACCGATCTGTGAAACCGATCTGTCACACCGATCTGTGAAACTGATCTGTCAAACCGATCTGTGAAACCGATCTGTCACACCGATCTGTGAAACTGATCTATCACAGCGATCTGTGAAACCGATCTGTGAAACCGATCTGTCACACCGATCTGTGAAACCGATCTGTCACACCGATCTGTGAAACTGATATGTCAAACCGATCTGTGAAACTGATCTGTCACACCGATCTCTGAAACGGATCTGTCACACCAATCTGTGAACCCGATCTGTCAGACCGATTAGTGAACCAGATCTGTCAGACCGATCTGTGAAACCGATCTGTGAGACCGATCTGTGAAACCGATCTGTCAGACCGATCTGTGAAACCGATCTGTCACATCGATCTGTGAAACCGATCTGTCACACCGATATGTGAAACTGATCTGTCAGACCGATCTGTGAAACCGATCTATCTGACCTATCTGTGAAACCGATCTCTCAGACCGATCTGTGAAACTGATCTGTGAAACCAATCCGTTACTGTTCATAAAACTGGAAACACTATTCACAGAACTGGAAATTTGGCAAAGTGTTGAAGATAAGTCACCTTGACCTCCCGGAACACCTTCAATACCACATTTTCACAAAGTAATGGACCGGAGAGTTTCAGGCCATTACTATGGGTGCTTGGTATGATATTGTTTCCCAAGTGTGTTTTGGATGGATTCTATGGAAGGTATGGGAACTCCATGACATACATTATTGGGGGTTTAGTAGTGGAAAATCATAGGGAATGTGTGGAAATGTACCCTTTTTAATTGATATGGTTCATATTACAATACTATAATTTAATGTGTTATTTGGTGAGTGTTCATTAGTGTGGATGGGATTATTTAGTTGACCTAATTTTGTGCAATATGGTTATGTTGTTCACACACTGGTTCGTTAGTATTATCATTTATATTTCTTCATGTGTACTAATTTTTTATTAAATTCCATTACACCACTATAAATGATTACTATGACATTATTATTACAATTTTTTATTATTATAATTATGGTATAATCGTTCATCACCTTTACCTTATCCTTTTTGAAAAACAAAATCTTAATTTATGTATTGTGTGGACTACCACCTATTTGATTAAGTAGTTTTATTTTCCATCACCAAATTAAATGGATGGTAATAATGGGGAATTTACTATGAATGTATGATATTTATGTCATATTCAAGATTCTATAATGATAAACCATATTACTTTATTTCCCTGTTCAACAGAAATTGAAATCATCATCCATGCATACATGTGGACATCCACCAATATAGAATGATTCGTTTATATTTTTATTTTCATTTATGACTTAAAGGGATGTTAATGAGAAGGATTTTAATATATATATACATATATATATATATATATATATATATATTATTTTTATGAAATTCTTATGGTTTGTGAAGAAAAATTTGACCTCCTATTAAAAATATGAGAAAAAAAACCCTACTGGTAATCTCAACTGTCCAAAAAAGAATTATATGTGGAAAATTGATTTCTTAATTATATTGAATAACTTCATACTTATATTTCCATAATCTAATATTTTCAAATTATAAAATACCAAACTAACAAACACTAAATAATATCATTATGATTCTGGTATAATAACATTAACTCTAAATCACTACATAATATTCCATGAATTATGGTATGTTCTGATTTGGGTGGGTTTAACCACCTACTTGAAATATGTTATAAATTTAAATCATGGATGATAACTATGTAAAGTATTCTTTTCTGGGTACTACTAGACACTTTCCCCACATTATTTTTCCACATGACATTAGGCACTCCTCCCCAATTACCGTATTCTTCTAACATGCAGTGATTGTCTAATAAGAACATGGGAAGACTATACCCTCTTTACAAGTGTAAGACAAAAAAAATATAAAAATAAACAATATAAAAAGTAATAATCATAAATAACTAACATTAACCATGAGTATCATAACAAGATTCCAAAAATGGGTAAAATATTACCAACAAGTACAATAAACATTTCATGTTATAATAGCTTCATGTTCCCAAGAGAATCCCAAAATAAAGACACACATGTAGTCTTTAAATGGGTCATGATGCCATGTTTGATCACCTCATAAATTCTCAGACCTAAATCCCAATTCATACATCCAATATAGGGCCTCTTCAATTATCAAAATCAATAACTATTAATTCTTTTCATGTTCTAAATTATTTCTGAGTAGGGTGTGAGTACAACTCAGTAGGCTACCACAAAAAATTTCTTTGAAATATCCATTCAAAAAAAGTGCATGTAACCATACAAGGGAAAAATAAATAGTTCCGTAAATGAAAAATTGTTTCATAATTAAATACTTATTATTTATCTACTTGGTCTCTTCAGTTTTTCCATGATACCAAACCAACCAAACCTACTTCGGTGATTCTAGAAGTCTGATCCTTGAATTCTAGGGTTCATATATTCTATATAACAAACATCTGTCTAGTTATCCAAATGAGGATATAAAATTCCATGTTTTAAAATTCCAATAAAAACATTGGGCCTCCATTATCAAAATATTAAACCAAGGGGGTTTATTTCCATAAACAAAAACTAAAAACAATATATACCTCCAATAAAAATATCCATTTTAGTTTGAGTCGAACACCATGAACAACACCCATAACCATTTAATTTATAATTAATTTCAAAGATTCAACATTCATAAATTTTAATTATAAAATAATAATAAAAAACATTCACCAAATAAAAATATTCATCATTTCCTAGAATCTACTATATTAAATACCTTTTACCCAATTACACATTTAATTTTTTTCACTATTATCCCATATAAATCAACTATTATATGTTATTTAAAAACTATTTAACGTTTTAATCATGCCTCTTTATCCATTTATTATCTTTTTTCTTAATCAATTCATAATCCATTTAGTTCTTATGTTAATTGAAACAAATCCTCATGCAATGATAACACTATAAAATATCCATAACTAGATTACTCACATAAACTGTATATTCCTTCATTTACAATTTAATTCCAATTTTCAAGGAGTTAGAAGACTCATTTATTGTCCATAATCCTGGTATCATAATCATTATAAGACCTAATGAGGTTTGTGAAGGTAATCAAACATCAATTTAAGGATCAAACTTCTTTTCATATTCAAGGAAAAAAATTCACAACATGAGAATGCTATAGAAAACCCACACATAGAAGAACAACATCATGATTATGAGAGAAAGCTTGTAGTCCATCTACCTTATCCACATTAAAAAAACTAAACCATCCTAAGCCCTTGATTCATACCTAATCAACCTCAAAGACCAGATAGAATATCTACCTAGAATTAGGGATCATGAGATTTAGATGAATAGAAATGATCAAGGTGTGAATCTTCTAAAAAACAGAAATAAACAGAGATTGAGACTTACATAGGGATTCAAGTCATACCAAAAAAAACTTCAAATTCCTTAGAATCAATGGAGAAATGCCTATGGAGGAGTTGGAAGGGTTTAGTTCACAACCCTTTCTACCAGAGAATAAATTGTCATGAAAATTTGGGAAAAAATTATAAACTCTAGGGGAAGGTAAATTTACAACTTTTAATAAGGCACACTATTTATCCGCACCATTTTCCCAACAGTGTAAAAACCATGGAGTATCCACTATCCATGATGAAACTAAGTCACACAGTCTGCTGGGGCACATTCATGGTTTAAAAAACCATGTGGAAGCCCAGAATATGGGATTATACAAGACCAAAAGGTTTCTAAGGCCTATGTTCATGGTTTAAAAACCATGTATCCCTATTCTCTAAGGAGCATGATCATGGAGCATGGTTAGTATTGAAAATACCATGTGTATGGTTGATGAGTGTGATTTTATTTGTTGTCAATATATAATAAGGAATTAAAATTCAATGTATAATGAATTCCTCTATCATTAGTGATTAATTAAGGACTGAGAAATATGGAAATAGTTGGAGAAATATTCAAGAAGGATGGTAATGATTTATGGTGAATTGGTATGGAATCATTGGTTGGTAGTTGGTAATGAAATTCACCATGATTGGTGATGATTCATAGTGAACTCTTATAGATTCATCTTATATAATTTTTTGTCACATTTGGAAAATTATCATTGTAACTCTAAGTATTTTTGAACTATTATTAAGATAAAATTCATAATCTAATTGTACTACAAGATTACACATTTTCTTTATCATGTGATCAGGGGAGGACAATGAAAATACAAATTTTCATAAAGAACATGTTTTGGTGAAAGCATTCAATACTCTTGTTATTGAACTAATACTTTCATGAAGTATAAGTTAAGGCCATACAAAAGTCATTAGTAATTTTTATGATTTCTAGGAAAATATTTATTGGCATGATGAATTGATTCTAGAAGAATATTTGTAGGCCATGAAAATATTGAGTTGCATGATCAATTAATGGATTCCATGAAAAAATATAATTCATACATTAATTATATGAGGGGGAATTATAATGGAATTGGAATAAAAATATATATATTTCTTGAAGATGATATTAGATGTAATTTTATGATATTTGGTTGATAATTTAAATTCTTAATTTAGAATATATGGTGTGGGTATTTATAAAAAATATCACCAACTACTAAACCTACTAAGGGAATCAGGTGCAACAACTACTGGGGTGGGTCCTAGAGTCAAACCCATCAATCCACTTTAGAAATGTGTAAGGGTGATCATAATTCATCTGGTCCTATATATAAGGCATAGGGAGAGTGCACTAATGGGTTCATGGGTTAGGCCAGATTACCTAGGGTGAAGCTTGTGTGTGTGAATAATGGAGTTTGGGTGCTGATCCCCTTGTGGAAATATAAAATTGGAATAAATTAAAACTAGATAATAAATCAGATCAAATAAACTTCTTGTTTTCGATGTGGTATATAATCCAGCAGCCACTTTTCATCCTCCCTTTAATGATATAGGAATAAGTATGTCTTTCCAATCTATTTAATCATGGTCGATCAGTTGATTCCTTTGATCATCTTCAACCTCCCATTACCTTTGATGGTGATTTCATTAAGTGCTGAGCAATGATCAAGATAATATCATGTAAAGATCACCTCTAGTGATCACCTCATGTGAATGACACTACTCTAACTGAACTGAATCAATGCATGAAATATCTATCTTACATGAATGAGATTATGTCAAAGATGCTCTCATCTGACTACAAATGAAGTTGAAGGAGGCCATTCACTTATCAGATAAACATTGATGTTGTATGTGATTCAAATTTTAGATTCTGGTGATCCACATAGCATGAATGAAAGGACAACATGTCAAGGAATAACTTAAAGGTGCCATGATTTTTGACATAATTTTGAGTAAACCGAAATGAATCAAGTGAGATGACAAGTTCTCAACATGATATATTTTTTGGGATCTCTATGTGACATAAAATGTGGGGTTTAGGAAGTGTAAGGAATGGTGATTCTCACCTATAAAAGGATATGAACCCATGCTCGAGAAGGTTTTTGATAAATTGGGAAGGTCTCATTTTCAGATAAATAGAGAAGTGAAAAACATAGTTTTGTGAAGATAGGCTTCCACGCATCTATTTCTTGGATAAAGGAGAGGAAATCCATGATCCTTTTATTTTTTTCTAATAATACTAAAAGTACTTCACAAGGAATCTGTTAGGAAAATCCACTTAGAGGCCTGAAATTTCTTTATGTGATCATACATCGATATCATGATACACTTGCATAAAGGACAATCTATAGTACATATTTCATGAAGGGTCTATTTAGGTTCTATTTTTCATGAAACACAAGGCTTACACTAATTTTAGTTACCGCATAAGAAATAGTTCCTTTGGTATATAATATTTTGTGTGAAAAGAAGAAGTAGATAGTGTTTTCACACGTACACCTTGCATAAAGTATTTACATGAAACACTTTCATGAAAAATATGAATTAAACCAAAAAATAATAAATTTTTTGTGTGTTATCAAGCATGAAAAATGTAAGAAGGAAGTTTATATGTGCTTTTATAAGAAAAAAGTTAACTATGCACGTATGCTTCCATGTATATCTAAAAACATTGACTAATTAAGATACCCAAAACAAAATATTAAAAATATATAAAATAATAGAACATATAAATACAATTTTTGTTATTTTAGACTCCATGAAACACATGCATGATGTGGAATTGATTTAAATGTGTTTAGGTATTGTTCTTCTATTGAATATTAAAGAAGACTATGTTCATCACTTGAAAGAATTATTGAGTCTAGGAACTTCATCATAAAAAGATTTTATACCCTAGCATTCGATAAAGTGATGGAAAAGTCAACATGAAGTGTATTTGTAAATTCATTAGATTTTCATTTTGAGAATGCAGTGATTTGAAGTGGAGGACCCATATTCTACATATTGAAGAGTACAAGGAAAAAATTATTATAATATTATTGTTATGGTAGTAGTCTAAAACCTTTAGTAGAGGAAAAGTTTTATCTATTTGATGAAATGTCATCATGTGTAGTAAATAGATCTTGTTCACAGTGTTTATAGAATATCATTGAATATCTAGTGGTGCCAGTACAAACAATTCCATTGAATATTGTTAGTACTTGTATAAATAACTCCACTGACTTAGGAACATTGTTTATTTACAGCATAAAAATTGTGTTGCAATTTATGGAATTTGTAATCGCTGTAATGGTATAGTAATAAGACAAACCACGTAACAACCATAGGTTGATCCCTACAAGGAATAGGTATTAAAACTAAACCTTGTTAAAATATTTTTGTACCAACAAATATTTAATTATATACATCGTATGTGTTTTTAATTGATGAGAGAGCACAATAGATCCATTCCTTCTAATGAAGAATAGGTTTTAGAGTAAGAGGGTTTAATAGAAAAGAAAGTAAATCAGGTAATAAGTTGGGTACATTGACTCACCCTCCCTCTCAATTCCCCTAAATGATTCATTTGGTCTTTAAAAGTACTAACAATGCATCAAGTGTGCCCTATCCCCAGTATAGCTCATTTCCCTTCTTTTCATTACATAAACCACCCAGACACTTTCAAGACATACCCTAGTCCTTGTAAACCTTCAATTTACCATTTTAAAATAATTTTAACTAACTTTTAAAAAGAAAAACCCTTGATAAAGGGTTAGTATTTTAAAAAATCCATACCTTATAACAGATTTCCTTGAACTGCACTCCCCAGCATCACTAGGAATCCAAGGTAAAATGATCTGGCCACCAGACCCTTATACCATATTTTCACATCTAATATTCCTCCTAAACAAGACCATGGTTACATATCACTCATAATAAACGCGCAGTATTACCCTAAATAATTTTCTCACTATGATCCTTAAAAAAATCAGATTATCCTCAAAGGATACATCATCCTTAAGATCGGCTTCATCAACATCAATCACATGAGAAGCGAAACGACAATACTTCCAAATCTATTACACATGAAAAAAATCATGCATAAAAATATACCATTATGGAATATCAAATCGATATTCTACTAGATTTATTCTCTCTATAATCTCAAATGGTTTGACATAATTAGGTGCCAACTTCTACTGCATATAAATATAACAGTGATCCAATCTTAGATACACATGAATTAACACATATTTATCCACTATAAACTCAAGATGTCTTAAATTCGATTATAATTTGAATTATATCTACTATATTCCACATCTATACACCTCCAAATCAACTGGACCTACTCCAATATATCCTATATGATACTTGATCCTAACAACTCTAACCCACCCACTTCTATCTAGAACATAGGTAATCTATGTTTCCTACCATAGAGAACCTTGTATGGTTCCATCTAAATAGTTTCCAGATAATTGTTTTTATAGGAAACAAATCAACAAGTTTCAACTGCTTCTCCCATGTTCCACCAAAATATCAGATTCATTCCATCAACATGTTCTCTAAAACGTTAATAGTATACTCTGATTTCTCATCCTTATCTTGGTGATATGTTTTACTCAGAAAAGTATTTGTAAAAAAACCATCTACAACCCTTTCTATAATAGTGAATTAAAATTTGGATCACGGTCAAATGTTATAATCTAAGACACCCCATGAAAATGTATTATCTCTCAAACATAAAAGTCACCCAACTGGTCAATGGTTAATGTCTTCCAAATCATCATTAAATGGGATATAATTTTAAATTGAAACTAAATCACCCATATCACATCATTCATTAAAGGATTACATGAAATATCTACCTAAAATCCATGGTAACACCATCCCATTTCTATTTTAGAATAGGGAATTGTTGTAAATGATCAGCAGGTCACTAATACTTGGCCTTCACCTACTAACATGTGTAGAATCATTTCACAAACCTTGCAATCTAATTCTTTATTCCAAGAAACTAATAATTTATATGAAGATCACAATACATTTTGATCAATCTATGGTGGACCAACCACTTCCGGGGACAAAACCCACACATCATCTCCTCCAGTAATAATGTATTTTTACCTCGGTTTTTATTCATTATGACCATAAATAAAATCAATCTATTTAAAACAATTATAATTATGACTTAAAATTTTTAAACCATTTTATAAAATTTAATTTATTTAAGAGGTAGAAATCAATTTTAATACATGTTCACAAAATGAAATGAAAACTATTTTAAAAAAAGTGACTATTTTATACACAAAGATGATTTTAGAGGAAAATAATATATATTGATGATTCCCATGGAATTAATTGGTAACTATTAAATAAAATAATAATTAATTTTATTTCAATTCATATGAAAATTTCAAACAACATCATGAATACTTTATTAAAATTCAAGATCCAAAAATAATTTGTATTCGAATAAAAACCTTACATAGATATCTAAAATAGAATAATAGATTTATATGTTTAAAATTATATTTTTAAATTAATTATATTACTTCTTGTGTATGTATTTGATCAATGATAATATTTCATAAAAATGGAAGTAATTTTTATATCATGATAATGTTATAAAAGTGATTTTTAAAATCATAATTTTTTCTTTTTTTCAACAAAAAATAAACATATTTATAAAAATATAAAAATTTAATGATTGGAATATTTTTATATGATGAAACAAAAAAATAAATATTTTTTGATAAAATAAAATTTCAAAAATTTATATAGATATATTTTAAAATATAAAGTACCACTGATTTTATAGAAAAATACCCTTTTAAAACATTATGTACTATTAATCTATTTCATAATTCTACACATGTTGTAAATTAAATAATTTTAAATTTATCATCAAAAAATAATAAACCAATAGGAATAAATTTTACATAATGATTATATTTTTAATGTAAATATATATAGAGGTTTTATGGGTCACGACCCGTCCTCAGGGCCCGTGTCGTGACTACCCCAAGCCCGCCTTCCATAGGCTAGGGGCAAGCGACTAGCACTAAGGCGTAAATCCCAACAAAAAGGGAAGGCATTGCCTTTGATAAGTAAACAAGCACCACAGAGTAAACAAGCAGAAAAGTAAACACTAAGTTAAAACTGAAACAAGCTGTGCTGAAAGTAAACAAGGGTCGGAAATACAAGTCCAACTGTAAAGTACAACTGAAGGGAAAAACAGCAACTGAAAAGAAAATCCGCAGCGTCAAGCCATCGTCTGGAAGTCCCACCTGAAGGGTGGGTACAGATAGCCTCTACTGTTCCTCGGGTCCACCTGACTACTCCGAGTACGTCCCACCCAGTGGTCCACCTCCAGGTACCGTCCTGCTCCGCAAGCCTCCACTACGATCAGCGCTGTCCGTCGTCTGCAACCAACACAACGAAGTGCGGGCATAGCCCGTGTAGGGGTGAGTATATGCTACTCAGTAGGGACCCCGAGACCCTGAAGGTCTCCCAAAATCCACAAAGGATAAACCACAAGGAAAGATACAGTCACGAAGTAACATCCAACACTACTTAGGTATATGCCCATACATATACCTAAGTCATCAATTCCCGATCGGCTCCAACGTCCAATCCCAAGCACAACCCAGTCCACACAAGAAAGAAAAACGTATACCCACACAAGATAGCACAACACAATCCACAAAGTGGAGTAAAATAGTAAATCCACACAGGATAGTTCAACACAATCCACAAAGGCGAGTAAACAGTAAATCCACACAGGATAGTTTAGCACAATCCACAATGGAGAGTAACACAAGATTCAGCTCACACAGGTATACTTATTGTATGACGATAAAGATGATCATTGATCCATCTAAGTCATCGGACCCACAAAGGATCGATAGGTACTAACCCCCGCAATGACCCACACAGGATCGGGCCCACACAGGACCTGTAGGTGCTGGCTCACACAGAACCGCTGAGCCCTGACCCACACAGGATCAGACCCACACAGGATCGGGCCCACACATGACCTGTAGCACTGATCTACAAAGGATCGCTGAGTGCTGTAGTCGTCGCAGTCCACTGAGGATCTCTGCACAGTCGTCATCGCAGTCCACTGAGGATCTCTGCACGGTCGTTGTCGGAGTCCACTGTGGATCTCTGCAAAGTCGTCGCTGTCGAAGTAGCAGTCACAGCCAGCACTAGGGTTCCCGCACACAGCAAGCTCATTCGGGAGGGTCCACTCCACGAGCCGAGAGGCTGATACGTCAACTGTCACAAAGTTCGAGGTTCATGTATCCAAAAGTTCCATATCGTCAACAGGAACTCAACGTCGTAGACGGCGCGTCAATCGGACGCCCGGTCTGAGAGTTATTGGCATTTTCGTCCCAGGGGCCCGGTTGGTTTTTAAGGCAAAACCAACCCAACCGCACTCCACCTGCGTCCAAAACTCAGGCGTAGTATGCCAAAAGATCCATCTTACATAGAGGAATCCACCAAAGTTGACGACACGTCAATCGGATGTCCGGAACTCAAGATATGAGTGTTTCTGCTCCGAGGGCCCGGTTGGCTTCGTGTACGAATCAACCCAGTTGAACCCAAAGTTCTCCGAAACCTTGAGTGTAATATACCGAAACGACCGTCTCGATCCAAGGATCGTGTTGCTGCTGACTCCACGTCGTTTGGAGGACCATAGCTCAAGTTACGGGCCAAAGACCAAAAAGGTCCGGAAAAGGGGGGTCCGGGTCCGGGTCGACCCGAACCGGGTCAACCCAAATGGCCCGGCCCGGCCCGGCCCAGCTCGGCCAGCCCGGCCCGGCTCGGCCGAGAGGCCGAGCGACGCGGGGGGGAGCCACTACCCCCGCGTGACAACCTCGCGGCTCCCGCGGGGGGGGGGGGGGGGGGCTGGACACCCGGACGTGGCAGAGCCACGTCCCGCGCGCGCCGGACCCGCGCAGCTGAAGCTGCTGCGGTCCTATCCGGTAGCCCGCCGGGCGCCGCCGCCGGCTTCCGCGGGCCACCGGAGTCTCTCCGGTGGTCCATTTTTCTTCCCGTCTACGCCGCTGCTCCTCCCGGGATCCGATCTTCACTGCGAAAACACCAAATCGCCTCTGCGGCACGTTTCATCGTTGCCCGCCAAATTCGCACAACAACGAAGAACGACAGAGGGTTGCCGGGCCGTGTTCGTTTGGCCCGCACCCTCCGCGTTAGGTTATATCAGTTGGGAGGATCATACAACACATAGAAACATAACTGAAACAATTTTAATAAATTAAAATTTTTCATATGAATCCGGTTTATTAATTTTTAAAGAAACGTTCATGGGAATAAAAAAAGGGGTATTTCCAAAATAAAAATCCCTACCTCGTAGTCGTCGTCGTACACACGTTCTTTGCGGATTTGATCGTCGCGGAAGGAGGCGATCGTCGCGTTGTGGAAGGGCGTCGCGTCGTCGCGGAAAATGGTGTCGCATCGATGAACTTCGAGGTTCAAGAACATACAGATTTAATTAATAAAAATTAAATCCATATCGTTCTTACAAACCACAAATGAGTTTTTTTTAAGAAAACCCGAAATCTCCTACCTCAAGTGGTTGGTGATCGGAGATCAGGGCGGGGAAGAACGTCTCGGATTGGAGCGTCGTCAATTTCCGAGGGTGACGACGTTCTTCACATTCTTCGCGAAGGAGGATGAGGGCACAATAATTCTGTCAAAGCCCCACAACGTATAATCCTCCAAAAGCCCTGTTGGTCTTATTTTATTATTACGCCAACAAATGAAAAAGAGGTAAGTAATGACCCATTAATTCGTAGAATTAAATCATCGAAAGAAACTACCCATTTAATTCAAGAATAAAACCGCCCAATTAAATGGTGCGTTAAAAATTTAAGATAACGCGTCAGTTGACTTCATAATGACGGGTTTTCGCGGGTGCGTTACTTAGCGGAAAGAAACGGCGGGGCTCGTGCGGGACCCACCCCACAAATATCCTACCAAGAGGTTAGGATATTTTTGGATAGTACCCTATCCGTTTCAACTCAGTTTAAGCCGCTTCTAAGTGGCTTCAAGTAGCTCCCAAGTGGCTTAAGTGAAATAAAATAAAGTTGGTCGTACAGTTATTTTATTTCTTAACTTTAATCCCAAAAATTAAAAACCACACCCGAGCAACCGCAACTTCGGAAGAGGCGTTTATAAGCAAATATCAGCGCTGCGATTCCATCGGTGCCCCCGGAATTTGATTTCGGGCTCTGGTTCAAAAGTTAGAAAAATCAGCTTGTCCGTTCACTGAACGTACCCGAGCCAAACATCGGAAAATGATTCTGGGCACACCGGGCCTCGAAATCAGGTGCCGTCAGAAACTGCTTTCTTGTAAAATTCCAAAGAAAATTAAGAAAAAAAATTTCCTTGAAATTTATGGGACTTTACATTACTCCCACCTCAGGACTTTACATCCCCGTAAAGATACATCACAAACTAGGGAAACAAATGTGGGTACTGAGAACGCATCTGAGCCTCCTACTCCCATGTGCTCTCCTGGAGGTTCCCGTGCTGCCATCTGATGCGCACTAGAGGAATCAATCATCCACATAGGACCCGCTCCTATCGATCCTCGATCTCCACTGGGACCTCCGCAAAAGTCGCCCCATCATCCACATCCATCTCCCCATAGTCAATGATATGTGTCGGGTCGTGCACGTATCTCCTCAGCTGAGATACATGGAAGACGTCGTGCACCCGGTGAAACTGAGGTGGTAGAGCCAGGCGATAAGCCACCTCTACAATTCTGCTGAGGACTTAGAAGGGTCTGATGAAGCGTGGAGACAACTTGCCATCTTGGCCAAATCTCCGCAAACCACGTCGAGGTGAGACACGCAAGAAGACATGGTAACCATCCTCGAACTCTAGTGGCCTTTGCCTCCTGTATGCATATGACTTCTGTCGGCTCTGAGCTGTTCTCATCCGCTCCTGGATGACCTGGACCTTCTCTGTCGTGGCCCGGACCATCTCTGGTCCCACAAGTACTGACTCCCCAGGGTCTGTCCAGCACAAAGGGGATCTGCAAGGTTTGATGTACAACGCCTCGTATGGTGCCATCCCGATGGTGGAGTGTTAGATGTTGTTGTATGCAAACTCCACCAAGGGTAGATGATCCTCCCAGCTGCGAACAAAGTCGAGGACACATGCGCGGAGCATTTCCTCGAGAGTCTGAATGGTCCTCTCCGTCTGACCATCCGTATGAGGGTGAAAGGCGGTGCTCAGACGTAGCCGCGTACCGAACGCCTCCTGAAACCCCTTCCAAATCCGGTAACTAAAGCGAGCATCTCGATCAGAGACGATAGATGATGGCACACCGTGAAGCCGTATAATCTCCTAAACTTAGAGACGCCCCATGCTCTCCACTGAGCCCTGCTCTTTAATGGGTAAGAAGTGTGCCGACATGGTGAGTTGGTCAACAATCACCCAAATAGAGTCGTGACCTCTGGAAGTGTGTGGAAGTTCAGTCACGAAGTCCATAGATATCCCGTCCCACTTCTACTCCGGGACCTCCAAGGGCTGTACCAAGCCTGCTGGTACCTGATGCTCTGCCTTCACCTGCTGACAGGTGAGGCATCGAGAAACGAACTCTGCCACAACCTTCTTCATGCCCGGCAACCAGTGATGTCGTCTGAGATCCTGGTACATCTTCACCACTCCGGGATGTACCGCCAAAGGAGAAGTGTGAAACTCTCTAAGCACCTCCTCTCGTAAAGCAACTGGTACCAAGGTACGCCCTCTGAAAAGGACGTCGTGCTCTGCTCCAAGGGAGAAACCATAATGTGCCTGTCCCGAGGATATCTATTCATGCCGCATCTCACAGTCAGCATCCCCACGCTGTGCCTCTCTGACCCGCTGCAGTAGTAGAGGAGTGACTATGAGAGACTGAAGGAAGGCTGCTCCATCTCTATCCATGAAGGATATTTGCAGGGTGGCTAGCTGCTCTGTTGCCTCCTCAAGTAGCTGAATGCCCATCCTCCTGCTGAGGGCATCAGCTACTATGTTCCCCTTCCCAGGAGTATAGACTATCTCAAAGTCATAGTCCTGGAGGAACTCGAGCCATCACCGCTGTCTCAGGTTCATGTCCTTCTGAGAAAAGTTGTACCTGAGACTCTGGTGGTCAGAAAATAATGTAAAGCGCTCGCCCATCAGATAGTGTCGCCAAGTCTTCAGAGAGAAGACCACTGCTGCTAACTCCAGGTCATGGGTGGCGTAGTTCTTCTCATGCGGCCTCAACTGACGTGATACATAGGCAATCACGACCCGCTCCTGCATCAGGACACATTCGAGTCTGGCCCCTGATGCATCGCAGTAGACTACATATCCAACTCCCTCCTCAGGCAACCTCAAGATAGGTGCGCTGGTCAATCTCTGCCTCAGCTCCTGAAAGCTCTACTGACACCTGTCTAACCACACAAAGGGTTTCCCCTTCTTTGTCAAAGCTGAGAGTGGAACCACAACTCTGGATAAGTCCGACACAAATCTCTGATAGTATCCGAAAAGAGCCAAGAAACTCCGCACCTCCGTCACGCTCCAAGGTGGCTCCCAAGCTATCACTGCCTCGATCTTCACAGGATCCACAACAACACCCGCCTCATAAATGACGTGCCCCAAGAAGTGGACCTCACACAACCAGAACTGGCACTTCGAGAGCTTTCCATAAAGCTGGTTCTCTCGGAGTGTGTCTAGTACAACCCGCAAGTGGTAGGCGTGCTCCTCCTCCGTGGTCGAGTACACCAAAATGTCGTCGATGAAGACCATGAAAAATCGATCAAGGTATTGCTGCAAGATCCTGATCATGAGTCTCATGAACACCACTGGAGCATTGGTTACTCCGAATGGCATAACCAAGAACTCATAGTGGCTATACCGACACCTGAAGGCCGTCTTATGCAATCCTCGTCTCGAACTCTGAGCTAATGATAGCCTGAGCTGAGGTCTATCTTTGAGAACCACCATGCTCCCTTGAGCTGATCGAAGAGGTCATAAATCCTCGGTAGCGGATACTTGTTCCTTACTGTCACCTGGTTCAGGCGACGATAGTCGACACACAATCGCAAGCTCCTGTCCGCTTTCTTGGCGAGCAAAATCGGGGAAGCCCAGGGTGAAACACTGGGTCAGATGAACCCCTTGCCCTGCAAGTCCTCTAACTGTACCCACAGCTCTCGAAGCTCAGTGGGGGCCATCTGATACGTTAGAGTGGATATCGGGGCTGTCCCGGGGTACATATCAATGTAAAAGTCTACCTCTCTATGAGGAGGTAACCCTGGAACATCGTCGGGAAAGAGGTCCCCGTACTGATCCCCCACTGCAGGAAAACTGGGACTATGCACGTCCACTGCTCCTAGGATGAGGCTAGCCAACTGATGAGTGATGGGCTGTCCCCTCCTCTGCGTGAGTCCATCCTGCACTGCTAAGGCTCCCTTCTCGCCGGTGAAGGTGAACCTACTCCCGTCGGTGCGTACACATCGCACCTTGCGCCTAAAACATTCAATCTGAGCATGGACTGTAGATAACCAATCCATGCCCAAGATGACGTCGTAAGGCCTCGACGCCGCTACAAGAAGATCCCAGCCGAAGCTCTTGCCTCCTAGAGTGAGCTCACACTGCCATCACTAGTGCGTAATCGTCGAGTATGATCTCATAGGGGTCTCTTGCCATAAGTATCGAGCCAACGGCTCTGTCGGAATCTCCGAGCTCTGAAAAAGGGCAGCGGCTATGAAAGAGTGACTCGCTCCTGTGTCTATAAGAACTGCAACAAGGGTGGAATAGACACAGATCATACCTCGAATCATCTCTGGCGCGCCGTTGTCATAGGCCTCTGCTACCTGGAGCTGTGTCTGTCTCTACCCGCCAGCTTCTCTGTGGTCGGGGCGGACCTCCTGGTGGTGGTGGTGGCGAGCCTCAAAGTGTCGCCCACCACCTGCTGCTCGGACAGCTCCCCTGCCTCGTCCGCCTCCTCCCTGAGGACCTCCACGGTCGACCCTCTACCTAGGTGGCCCCTCCACCATCTGCTGCACCTCGGTACGACGGGTCGGGAAGTCACGAGCCATGTGGCCCTGCCTTCCGCACTCGTAGCACTGCCTGCCTCTCGAAAGACTGGCTCCGCACTGTGAGCCCCGCACTGCTGAGCCAGTGTCCTGAGGTCATCTACGAGAGGGTCTGGTCTGCTTGGAACCCTGATTCATCCATCGGCTACCTGCTGCCGAAGACTCCGCTGCCTGCCGCCCTGCGGTAGGTCTCACTGTGGACTCAGCCAGAAAGCTCTCGATCAGAAGGGCTCGGTCCAGTACTCCTGCCTGGGTCGGGATGCTGAGGGAGATCAGTGATGCCCTGATCTCGTGTCTCAATCCCTACTCGAAGGTCCAGGCCCAGAAGAATGGGTCCCGTACCATATCGGTTGAGTAGCGAGAAAGATCGATGAACCTCGCCACGTACTGGGCGACCGTCAAGCTGCCCTGCCGCAACTGAAGAAACTCCTGGATGCGCATCGAACGGAGGGTGGCCGGGACAAAATCTGAGCGGAAAAGGCTTTTGAAGTCCCTCCAGAGAAGAGATGCCTCATCATGAACCTAGAGCATCAAACTCCACTATCTTTCTGCTACTGTGTGCAGTAGGCTCGCCGCGAGGATCACCATGAGGTTTGCTGGTGTCTTTAGAAGCCTGAAAACTCGAACGACCGCCTCAAGCTAGTCCTCGGCTGCCTGGGGGTCCGTCTCCCCACAAAACCTGGGTGGTCGCTGGCGCTGGAACTCGTGAAGAGCTCCGAGCCATCGTGCATCGTCAGCTGCTATGGGGGGAAGCATCGGTGGCTCGGCGGGTATAGGTACCGCCAGTGCCTCTGCCGTCAAGGGGCCCTGTACTGAGGCCTCGTCACTCGGCAGGCTGTCGTCACGCCCTACTCTCGGAACCCTAGATGGCTGCTGTCATCGGGCCATCCTGAAAAGGAAACTAGTGCGCCACGGTTAGAACAATATACCTGGGGAGCTGACACAAGTAATCACCAAGAAAACTTGAAACACACATGCAATCAATGTATTCATGCATTAAGTCAGAAATCAGAAGTCAGGGTCCTGGTGTACGGATACATCGGCCGCCGCACCAACACTAGAATCCCTGGACTGATAACCACACCCAATATGCTAAACACTATTGCTTCACATAGAAGAATGATCAGAGTCTGCGGTAGAACCGACTACCTTTGATACCAATTTGTCACGACCCGTCCTCGGGGCCCGTGCCGTGACTACCCCAAGCCCGCCTTCCATAGGCCAGGGGCTGGCGACTAGCACCAAGGCATAAATCCCAACAAAAAGGGAAGGCATTGCCTTTGATAAGTAAACAAGAACCACAGAGTAAGAAAGCAGAAAAGTAAACACTAAGTAAAAACTGAAACAAACTGTGCTGAAAGTAAAAGGGGGCCAAAAATACAAGCCCAACTGTAAAGTACAACTGAAGGGAAAAATAGCAACTGAAAAGAAAAGCCACATCGTCGAGCCGTCGTCTGGAAGTCCCACCTGAAGGGTGGGTACAAATAGCCTCTACTGCTCCTCGGGTCCACCTGACTGCTCCGAGTACGTCCCGCCCAGTGGTCCACCTCCAGGTACCGTCCTACTCCGGAAGCCTCCACTACGATCAGCACTGTCCATTGTCTGCAACCAACACAACGAAGTGCGGGCATAGCCCGTGCAGGGGTGACTATAAGATACTCAGTAGGGACCCCGAGACCCCGAAGGTCTCTCGAAATCCACAAAGGATAAACCACAAGGAAAGATACAGTCATGAAGTAACATCCGACACTACTTTGGTATATGACCATACATGTACCTAAGTCATCAATTCCCGATCGGCTCCAACGTCCGAGCCCAAGCACAACCCAGTCCACACAGGAAAGCAAAACGTATACCCACACAGGATAGCACCACAAAATCCACAAAGGAGTGTAAAACAGTAAATCCACACAGGATAGTTCAACACAATCCACAAAGGAGAGTAAACAGTAAATCCATACAGGATAGTTCAGCACAATCCACAATGGAGATTAACACAAGATTCAGCTGACACAGGTATACTTCTTGTATGACGATAAAGATGATCACTGATCCATCTAAGTTGTCAGACCCACAAAGGATCTATAGGTACTAACCCCCACAAAGACCCACACAGGATCGGGCCCATACAGGACCTGTAGGAGCTGGCTCACATAGAACCGCTGAGCGCTGACCCACACAGGATCGGACCCACACAGGATCAGGCCCACACATGACCTATAGCACTGATCCACAAAGGATCACTGAGTGCTGTAGTCGTCACAGTCCACTGAGGATCTCTGCAGAGTCGTCGTCGCAGTCCACTGAGGATCTCTGCAGGGTCGTCTTCGGAGTCCACTGAGGATCTCTGCACGGTCGTAGTCGGAGTCCACTGAGGATCTCTGCACAGTCGTCACTATTGAAGTAGCAGTCGCAGCCAGCACTAGGGTTCCCGCACACCGCAAGCTCATTCGGGAGGGTCCGCTCCACGAGCCGAGAGGCTGATACATCAACTGACACAAAGTCCGAGGTTGATGTATCCAAAAGTTCCGTATCGTCAACAGGAACTCAACGTCGCAGACGGCACGTCAATCGGACGCCCGGTCTGAGAGTTATTGGCATTTTCGTCTGAGGGGCCCGGTTGGTTTTTAAGGCAAAACCAACCCGACTGCACTCCACCTGCGTCCAAAACTTAGGCAGAGTATACCAAAAGATCCGTCTCACTTAGAGGAATCCACCAAAGTTGATGGCACATCAATTGGACATCCGAAACTCAAGATATGAGCGTTTCCGCTCTGAGGGTCCGGTTGGCTTCGTGTACGAACCAACCCGGCTGAACCCAAAGTTCTCTGAAACCTTGCGTGTAATATACCGAAACGACCGTCTCGATCCAAGGATCGCGTTGCTGCTGACGGAACATTGTTTGGAGGCCCGTAGCTCATGTTCTGAGAAAAAGACCAAAAAGGTCCGGAAACGGGGGGTCCGGGTCCGGGTCGACCCGTCCCGACCCCCCCTGGGTCGACCGGAACCGGGTCGACCCGACTAGCCCGGCCCGGCCCGGCTCGGCCTGCCCGGCTCGGCTCGGCCAAGCGGCCGGGCGACGCAGGGGGGAGCCTCCGCCCACACCGGACAACCCCGCGGCCCCCGCGGGGGGGGGGGGGGGGGGGGGGGTTGTTCACCCGGACGCGGCAGAGCCGCGTCCCGCACGCGCCGGACCCACGCGGCCGTGGGTCCGCAGGAGCCGCCGCCGGCTTCCGCGGGCCACCGGAGTCGCTCCGGTGGTTCGTTTTTCTTCCCGTCTACACCACTGCTCCTCCCGGGAACCGATCTTCACTGCGAAAACACCAAATCGCCTCTGCGGCACGTTTTGTCGTCGCCCGCCAAATTCGCACAACAACGAAGAATGGCGGAGGGTTGTCGGGCCGTGTTCGATTGGCCCGCACCCTCCGTGTTAGGCGATATCAGTTGGGAGGATCATACAACACAGAGAAACATAACCGAAACAATTTTAATAAATTCAAATTGTTCATATGAATCTGGTTCATTAATTTTTAAAGAATCATTCACGGGAATATAAAAAGGGGTATTTCCAGAATAAAAATCCTTGCCTCGTAGTCGTCGTCGTACGCACGTTCTTCGCGGATTTGATCGTCGCGGAAGGAGGCGATCGTCGCGTCGTGGAAGGGCGTCGTGTCATCGCGGAAAACGGTGTTGCGTCGATGACCTCCGAGGTTCAAGAACATACATATTTAATTAATAAAAATTAAATCCATATCGTTGTTACAAACCACAAAGGAGTTTTTATTATTATGACAACAAACGAAAAAGAGGTAAGTAACGACCCATTAATTCGTAGAATTAAATCAAAGAATGAAACTGCCCATTTAATTCACAAATAAAACAGCCCAATTAAATGTTGAGTTAAGAATTTAAGAAAACGCGTCAGTTGACTTCATAATGACGGGTTTTCACGGGTGCGTTACTTAGCGGAATGAAACGGCGGGGCTCGTGCAGGCCCCACCCCACAAATATCCTACCAAGAGGGTAGGATATTTTTGGATAATACCTTATCCGTTTCAACTCAGTTTAAGCCGCTTTTAAGTGGCTTCTAGTGGCTCCCGTGTGGCTTAAGTGAAATAAAATAAAGTTTGTCGTACAATTATTTTATTTCTTAACTTTAAGCCCGAAAATTAAAAACCACACCCGAGCAACCGAAACTCCGGAAGAGGCGTTTCTAAGCAAATACCGGAGCTGCGATTCCATCGGTGCCCCCGGAATTCGATTCTGGGCACCGGTTCAAAAGTTAGAAAAACCCGCTCGTCCGTTCACTGAACGTACCCAAGCCAAACTTTGGAAAATGATTCTGGGCACACCAGGCATCAGAATCAGGTGCCGTCAGAAACTGCGTTCCTATAAAATTCCAAAGAAAATTAAGAAAAAAATTTTCCTTGAAATTTACGAGTCTTTACATTATGTGTCCAATGACCATATATATAAAAGTCCTATTAAATTCCATTATATATATATCTTCACTTGCATCATGAAAATTTATTTATCTTATTCATATACTTATCTGTCATCATGTCTAGTATATTTAAAATTATTTTATTTATTTACATAGTTTCATTCAAGGTAACGGTGTTTGTGTTGAACAATGAGTATAAATGTTTTATCATTTTTTGATTTATATATAAAACACCCCAGATTTATAATGAAATAACATTTTATTCAATAGCGTGTATTAGACACAACACCAAGTGCGTACAGAAATATAATATCCTGATACTATATAATATACTTAATATTTTGAAAAAAATTAATCCATTATATAGATTGAATTTCACTTGATACATTGTTATTTGGAGTCAAACACAACAAATACTTTCTTCAATGCATTTCCTTACACACAAGACCCACGTTTACCGAACAAAAATATATTTTTAAGATATTATTAATTATTATAATAAGATATAACCTAGATGTTTAAAAAGCATTTATGAATTATACTAAATTACTTATGAGAATAGATATATTATATATCCGATAATATTTTTTACATTCATCCAATATATGTTGTCATAATATAATGACAAACCCAATTTTATGCATAAAACCTATATTTTTCTAAAGGTCGATTTTCCAAATTTTAAGGGAAACCCCATTATAAATAATTTTTTTTGAAATTATATAAATTTATATAATAATATAAACATAAATTTTAATATAAAAATAGAAAAGTTAGTTATGGGTGAATTTGTGGTATGTTTCTGTGATGTTTCATTTTTTGATGAATACTGAAAAAAATTAAATTTTCATTCAAAACTAGTTTTTCACATATTTTAATTACAATGTTAAATTATATTTTATATTGGTTTTAAAGTAACATTGTATACATTATACATAAATTAAATTAATTTATTTCATTGGAATCAATTTCACTTGGAAAATAGAAAAAAACAAAGGAAACGTTTGAACATGTTAATTTAAAAACATGCTTTGTTGTTCCATCTACTAGATTAATTTTAAATTAATTTATTAAAATTCTATTATTGGAATTTTTAAAAATGTTTTACATATATTGAATCTGAATAATTTATAATTTCATGTAATTTAAAATTTTTTTTGAACAAAAATATTAGTGAAAGAAATTAAAATTAATAACAACGATTAAGAGAAAAATTTCTTAAAAAGGGATGAAACCCTAAAATTAAGGGGAAAAAACCTATAAAAATATAAAAAATTTATTTAATGGAAATATTTAGACTGTATTATCACTTTAATATAATTTTGTATATTATTGGAGTGAATTGACATGGGAAAAAAGTGGGTGGAATTCCTTTTTCAAAAATTCATAAGAATTCCACTCCTACTTCACTATAAAAATGCATTCATCCCTCCCACATATTAACAACAATAAATCAATTTTCCATAAATATAATATTCAAAAATAAACTAAAAAAATACCTCCAAAAATCCTATAACCCACAACTTGGGACAAAATGAAACTATGTAATTGTTTTGGTATAAACTAAAAGGTGTCGCCCGAAAATAGGGTAACACTCATCAACTATCACTTTCATTTTATTTCCTTCCACAAAACTTAAAATATTCTAAATATATTATTAATTAATAACTTAATTATCATAAATATACTGATATTTTTTATTATAAGGGTTCTTCTTACACTTCCAACTAATGGGTAATGATCTTTTCATTATTGTACTTTGAACTACCGCCATGCAAAATGATGATTGTTCATTATTTCCATCACCACCTATCATGGTAGTGAATTATGATGGAAAAGATTAATATATATGGTTTATATCATATTTATAATTTTTTTATTCTTTTTTAATTATTATATGACTCATTCCATCATTCTTTCCTTTTGGAGTAAATATGACAACATCGTTTGTGGAAGTGTGGACAACCGCCTCATCAAAGCGATGCAATTTATTCACACAATACATGGAGTGTTCGAAGGATGGTTTTTATAAACACATATAGAACAATGAAATATATATGATACTATAATTACAATATAAATATATATCATTTATATATGACGATGAAATAGAAGCATCATATATGTGTATGTACGACCTACCGTCTCCATGATCGATTGGATTCATTTCCTCTATCCAAATTTTATGATTTATTATATATATATATATATAATAAATATATATTCTATTTAAGTCATTGTTTAAATTCTTGAGATTAGGAAACCATGATATTAACAACAAGTAACAAGTCAAAAACATACTTCAGAAACTAAGCAATTAAAACCAGAAATAGTGAAAATAATGAAACATAACTAACAAAAGAGTTATAAAATATTATAAGAAGATCATATATGATATCATAAACGTTAATATTTTTCTATAATAGCTTGTTAAGATGTTTAAAAAAATTATGAATTAGGTTAAAGAACATTCACCAGAAAGGAAACATAAGGTAATGCATTTTAATCTCACTTCTTACATTTGTGAGATAAATTTCACACTCACCACTTACTTATTTTTTGTGGTGTATCTAGTAACCATTTTTATATATTATATCATCAATGAATTTATCTTCATGGTATTTTGAGTTTATATTTTAATTACTTTTTATAAGGAATTTTTAATTAAAAAGTTACCAAGTGGTAAATAATTTCATAACCCAATTCATTTTCATTAGGTTGGATTACATTCTCATTGTTATTAATATTTTAATAATACATGAATAATTAAGTTTTATTATATAATATCATATTTCCACTTCTTTTATATGGATTTAAATTTGACACACCTAATCTATTCATTTATTTATTCTCGCATCAACATTATTTTTTTCTAGGGTTTACGTCAAAATCTTATTTTATTCAGGATTGTTAAAAATTGAATTTCAATCTAAGGAAATTATTTGATTATTGTATAAAAAATTTTAATTTTATTATCTTCTGGTTATTGATTACCTTTATTGAGTGATAATACTATTTTTTCACTCTTTGGTACTGAAAATATTTTAGAAATTGTTTTTAAGAAAACATGACATATTTTTTCTATTTAGTTAGAGAACCTGTTTTATTCTAAATCCCCTATTTTCGAAAAATGTACTAAAAAATGTTTCCATACATTAAAAAAGGATTTATTGAATAATTTTTTAACCTTTCTTTATTTTAATTTTTTTTCAATGAATCTTCATTTCTTTTTCCGAACAAGGCATTTTTCTATCCTTTTACAATTTAAAAGGAATGCTCCTTTTACCTTGTACATCATATACAAATTTACCCTCCATCATTTCTTAAAATCCACCTTTTAAAATTTAAATGGTTAATTTTTAAATAAAATGTCTTTAATATAAATTTTCAATGAAAATGATCTTAAAAAAATCCATATAAAAATGATATTTTCTTTAAGAATATTTTTTAAAGATAATTTTTTAGTATTTACATTCAAAAATGAAAAGAACCATTTATTCTTACTCTACTAGGTATACGTTTTATTGATTTTATCCTTATTCGTTCTCTGTATTGTTTTTGTTTTATTTTCCCATGAATTTTATTGATATTAACTTCCTTAATTCGTTTTAGTCCCCTTGAAAAACTCAATTTCCATAATTACATTGAAAATTAAATTTCTCCTAATTATCCATATCATTTATCATGGATATGTTTATTTACAATATAATATGTCATTTTTACATAAGGTGTTTTATATTGCAGTTATTTGATTGATTGGGGAAATATTGACAAATCTGTGTCCTTTACTCAATGCAGATACTTGATATGTCACTTTGATTATTCTATATTTGGGGAAATTTTTGGAAATTCACTATATGGATTGTGGACCAGTTAATGAAAGCCATATGGGATGGGGAATGATTAAATCAAGCCCTATAGGTTGGGTAAAGTTTAAAGTAATCTCATCGATCAATCGGTACTCTCATAAGATATAATTAGTTAGCAATAAACCCTTTGAATTTTTTTACAATAAGAATAAATTGGTTTCTACCCACAAACTTAAAATATATTGTGAAAGGTTTTAATGGTTGTTCCTCTCATACAAGATACATTATGTCTATTAATTAATCATTTTCTTTATTTAGAATTCATTTATTATTGTTATCTGTGATATTATTGCATTGACATATCTATAGATTCATTTCATTCTAAGTTTGGTGATTAAATGGATTTGTTTGATTTTAATACCTTGACATATTGAGTATACCTTATACAGTTATTTTAAATGGAATGCGTTTTCCTATTTACCTTTAATTTTGTTTATACACTTCTTTCACAATTTATTGATTATAAGGAATATGTCTTCAGTTATTATATTTCCATAATAAATATTTTTATTGATTAATTATTGCTTCTTATTTACATTACCTTTACTGAGAATTTGAGATCACCCTTATTTATTTTCCTTTCCCCAAGAATCTATGAAGTGTATAATGAATATCATGAAAGGATATACTATATGGAATAAATTTTTTCTCTAATGAGAAAAACATTGTGTTGTAATTTCTTGTATTCATTTGTAATACAATATTATTTTATGTTGTTAGCTTACCAATACTAAAAAAGTATTGTCCTTTGGGAGATGATTTCTTATATCTTATAATAATGTAATGGTATCAATGACCCCAAATCCTGGATTTCATGGGTCAGGTTACTACAATATATATATATATATCTCTTTGTGTGTGTGTTCTTTTACTCCTCTTATTATTTTCATTATGTTGTTTCATATTTGCGTGTAGCGACCCTAACCTCAATATCCCAGAGTTGGTTCATGATTTAATAAATTTGTATAGGACACAATTAATATCATTTCAAAGGACCGAATAGTTTTGGAATATTGGTAAACTTGATACATACATTATTCCCATATCACATTTTAACACAAAAATTGAAACATAATTGTTTTTTGAGAATTATCATTATTACCTTAACAATATTATTCCATTTCATTCGTAGTGGAATTCATGGATTCTTGGGAAAGTAAATAAAATAAGGTTGAGACCAAATTCTCAGTATGGGTTAAGTATAGTAGAAGCTATCATGAATCAATGGGAATTATTAAATGGAATGTTATATAAATAAATAGACATTCCATTTAAGTTATTTGACTAGTATAATCAATATATCAAGGTATATAATTAAAAACAAATTACATTTAATCAATAACATGTATATAATGATTTGATAATCCATAAAAAAATTGAAAATTTAATTAAATTAAAACAAATTCCCTATTATCCATAAAATTTGAATATAATTCCTCTAGAGAGAATATCCTTGAGAAAATTTCATGGATAATAATAATTAAATTCTAAATGTTGAAAATGCTTAATTATAGGATTTCATGTTTCCAAGGAACATGATACCTCTGACATCAAGATCCACCCTCCAAAAAGTTTATAACTGATGTGTATAAACCTAATTAACTAGGTTCATTTGACTGATTCGTCCCATGAGACTACAGATGCATTGAAGGGATATGTATAACTATGACCCACCAATTTATTTCATGTCCAAATCATTACTGAAATATCTATTAATAAACTCAATTCATATGCAATGTTTCTTATGATCAAATATCCATTTTTTGTAAAGAATAAGGATTTATAAATATTTTCCTAGATAAACAAATGAATTTCCATGTAGAACACCACATGTAGAAATGATATTATTTTTAATCAAGACACATATTCATGATAAATAGTATGAATATTTTGGGGAAATTTAATATATAATGAGAAAAATAAAGTGAACATTTCAAGGGAATGTTATTGACTACAAAAATGAATCAGGTGAATATCAATACTGCTATTGGTCAAAATAGTCAAAAACCATACAGAGATAGAATAAGGGTGGTGACAATGAAACATATACCTGGTGGAGTGAGAATAAGTTTATTTTTTTGTATATGAATATAAATACCATCAAAATATATTTTAAAAAATGTATTATGGATAATATATTTATTTTTTAAAATTACCTTTTAGAACTTAAAGTAAAAAAAACATTATGAAGATAGTTTTCTCTGAAAATAATCATTTATGATTTTAATATAATCATTAAAAAATTGTGTACTCAAAAAGACATGAAATTTCATACATTACAAGTATGAGGAAAAATATTCGTTTCACATTTTCGATAAAATACAAACAAGAGTTTTTTTGAAAATGACATGAAGACTCCCTTCATTTTTTTTCAAGTTAAAATGGGGAATTTTTTAAGAAATCATTTTTAAATGAAAAAAAATTGAAAACATGTTTAGAATACATGGTTTTTTGAGATAATGAATTTTTGACTGAAGAGAGAAATGAAGTAAATTTTTCTTAAAAACATTTTCTGAATCCTTTTAAGTACCAAAGAGTAGATAAATTTTAATATTACATAAAAAACATATTTAATAGCCATAGGAAAATTAAATTAAAGGTTTTATTCAATGATTATAAAAAAAATCTCTTTAAGTGTAAACTCAAGTATAAATAATAATGATTAAAATGAGATTGTGAATTAAACCCATTCAAGGATCATAAAGTTGAAGTGGAAATTAACGAATTCATAGATTAAAGTTATAAAATGTAAATCCACATAAAAGAAGAGGGTATATAATATAATATATTCAAAATTAAATACACACCTAATAGTAGATTATCAAATAAAATGAAGAATTAATTTGATCCAATGAAAAGAAATTGAGTTTTGAAATTATTTACTACTTGGTAATTTTCAATTCCAATACCCTTAGATGAAATAATTATAATTGAAACATAAAATACCCTGAAGTATTAATCATTCATGAAACAAAATGTTCAAGGGGTAGTATTTAAACATTATAAAATACATTAGGTTTATAACATTATAATATACCTCAATGAAATGAAATTGAGATGAAATCTATTACCTCATTATTACTTTTGGTTGAACGTGATTCAACCTCTTGTATTGTGATTTTAAGCATTTTATTAACATAAAATTGAACCATATTAACATTTATAATATTATATATGATCCTTTTATAACATCTTATCACCAGTTTGGTAATAATATTTCTTTATTTTCATTATGTTGGGTTTTAATTTCCTTGTTTTATAATGTATGTATTATCATGAAATATCACGTTGTTTCACATATTATATAGTTATAGAATATATTAAATAAAAATCATGGAATAATTATCATATTGTTAAATAAATTATACTTTTAATACTAATCATGAATTTTGGTTACAAAAAATGGACTATGTTACAATCATTGAGATGGTAGGTCATATGTAAGCATGGGGAACATTTTCATTTTCAATGATCATTTTAAAAATGAGGTAAGTAATATTTTATCTATTAATAATGATAATAATATCATATTAAACATATTATTTCATTAAAAATAATTTAATCTATCATTCATGTAGTGTAGTGATGAAAAGAGTGTCTCATTGCTTCGTCAAGGCGGTAGTCCACAAATATATGAATGTTGCTATCATTTTTCAATGTAAAAATGATATGTTATATTTTTATAATCATAAATATCTCATGAATATCATATTTTTTTATTTATATTACATAAATTCATGAACTATTTTCTTATTAAATTCATTATAAATAATTTGTTTAATACTGATCACATCACTTCTTGAGGCGGTGGTCGTCCTTGCACACGAGAAACAATATTATATCCCCTATGGAATGGAATGTAAAAAATGTATATATGATTTAATAACTCCATATTTATAATTATTTTTTAAATATCATATATATATACTTTTTATTCATCATCATACACCACCATAAGTGTTGGTAATGGAAAAATGTAATGCCCCGACCCTAGAATCCCAAAGACTGTGCCTTACTCAATTACATTGGCATGATTATATGGAATCAATTCCTGAAGGAACAGTCAGTTTAGTAGATTAAAAATCCAACATAAATATATTATAAACTTATTAAATGATTAAAGTATTAAATAAAACTTGATACATAATAAAATGAAATGAATGGAATCCTTGAAATCTCATTCAAATCGTTCTTCTTCATATCCTGGGGAAAGGAAACAAAATTAGGGTGAGCTCAAATATTCAGTAAGGGTATATAAAAAAGGATCAGTAATGAATCAATGAGAATAATAGACATAGAAAGGTAAATAATTGATCACACGTTCTATTTATATAATTGGATAATGAATAATCAAAATGGTAAGGTAAGTCACTGAATCACAGTCCATTTAATCAATAATCAGAGAATGAACTACATCCATAGATAATGTAAAAAATATATAATGGATAAATAATAATTGAATATGAATGAAGTAAATTCATAATTATTGGATAGAATTTTTCCAAGGTACATGGTACATTTACCTTCAAGACCTATCTTAAGACGATTTATAGCATATAAGGTAAAAAACAATCTGAATTGCCAAATGATTTGTCTCATGCGACTACTGATGCATCAATGGTCAATATATAACTGGTACCCATCAAAGTAATACATATCCACAATCATTCCTCATATATTGAATATTCTATTTACTTTTTGAATAATTCTTCTTATCAAATATATGTATTGAGTAAAAGATACAAACTTACCAATATTTCCCATGTTAATAAAACAACACTCAAGTAAACATAGTATGTAAAAATGGTATAAATATTTGGAAATAATTATACCAATAATATTAGATTATATATATAATATGTGTTATTTTCAATGGAAAATTTTTATAAGTAAGTGATTTTTTTCAAGAGGAAGGTAATAATTAAAAAATAAAGTGATATTACAGAGAACTTTTACCACTTAGTAAATTTCATGTCAAAACCCTTGAATGAGATAATTAAAATTGAAACATATAATATCATTAAATATTATATAATTATGATATTAAATGATATATTGATAGTATATACACCACATAAAATAAATAAGTGGTGAATATGACATTTATCTCATAGATGTAAAAAGAGAGATCAAAATTACTTACCTTAAACTCAATTTTGGTATAATTCCATTTAAACTTTTTTATAATGTTTTAAAGAATTTAATTAAATTATTTAAGAACCATAATAATATTTATAATATGATTTATTATCTTTTTATAATATCTTATCACTCTTTTTCCAGTAATCATTAATTATTTTCACTATTTATGGTTTTAATTGCATAGCATTTTTAATTTGTTTTGACTTGTTATTTATTGTTAATATTAAATAGATCATGATTTAATATTATCAAAAATATAAATCATTATTTAATTATAATATGTAACAACCCGACATTTTATGATAAGCATTCTTTTTAATTTATTTGATGTCATATGTTTTATACTACAACAAGATTATCGGGTGCTATACGCAACACCGTATTAGCTTGCAGTATACGCAACACTATTCTTAGATTGTATTACACACAATTTCACGTTCGTTTGATAATAGTCATTCTACTCAACATTGAGTATATATATATATATATATTCAACGTATAAATGAAAAATGGTTGGATTTTATTATAACGAAACAACAAAAGAGTATTGCATAACACACAACCTTATCTTGGCTTGCATTACATGCAATCGTGACCTTCCACGATAGCGTGTGTTGTACACAATACCATGTTTCACTAAACAACGATATGCTATTAAAATATTATTAAAACTAGCCGTTATTAATAGTAATAACTACTTTTTGAATTTTTTTAAATTTCATCATTCAAAATGGACTTCATTTTTGGATTCGGAATATCAAAATTAGCCTAGGGTGAAATTTTGGTATTTTTCTAAAAACATTCAATTTTTGATGAATAGTGAAAACACTGGGTTACTATTTAAAAACCGACATTTTATTTAAATAATTATTTATTTTATTTAATTTAATTTTAGGTAAAAATTGATACATAATACTTATATAAGTTCAAAGTAATTCATTGGAGTCATTTTATAATAGTTTTAGATATATAAAAATTTTATTGAACTTTTCACTGTCTTTTACCCACGTCCTAGGAGAATTTGCCAATTTACATAAAACTTAATTTTACCACTTCTGTGAGTGGAATTTCAAAACTCTGAGAGACACGGTTGATGTCAGTAAGTACAATGTGGTTCAATTAGATGAAAATAATTTTTGAGGAATAGTAACTTTTTACTTTTTTTACCACGATTAAAAGTAAATAGTGTAATTAAGCTTAAAAATGATATTATTATTACCCTAACACATGTCCTAATTATATTGGATAAGTGTAATTCGACCAAAAACAACATTAGGAATAAAATATGACCGTTTATGCCCACTTGTATTAGATTAGGACATTTAATATTAATTTATTTAAAGAAGGGTTAAAATAGTTAAAATTAAAGTTTAATAAGTAAAACATTTTTAATATAGGGTTATAAATTAGATAAATTCGACTATAAATATTAATTAGAAATATAAAAATATTTACTATATAATGGTATTTTATTTGTAATTTTTAGACTTCAAATAATTTAATTTATTTATAACACAATGATGATGCAGTAATTATATTATTAATGAAATATTGACATAATTGATGTTATAAATACCCAAATAAATATAATTTGAGACATTATATGAATTACACTAATTTTATAGGTTAATATGACATGTTAGTATTGATTTACTTAACTTTGGTCAAACTAATCATTCTGTTATGATTTTCACAAAAATCAATTACCAAATAATGTCAAAATTGTCATAAAATAGTTTTTAAAACAAATATTATATTATTAATTGATATTTTATTACTAAAAATCTATGGTTCGGACAAATGACTTAGATAAGGTTATATATATTAATAATAAACAACTTTCGGTTCGTTTTTCTTGTTATAGTAATTTTATTAACCTTATAGTGTAAGAAAACAAGAAGACAAGGTAAGAGTAAAATTATTTAAACAAAAGTTAAATCTAATTGATAAGGTTAAAATAGAAACCTAAACTTATCCAAATTCTATTGGATGAAGATATTTAGACCCATCCCCACCTTATCTTCTAAATAAATCTATTTGGAGCTATTTAAAACCGAATATGAATTTATAATAAATTAATATTTTTAGTTTTTCCAAAGGTACCCCTCTCCTCCCTTATAAAAGGGAACCTCCCCTCTCTCTTCCTCACACAAATTTGAGCCTTCATGTTCAGAAAAACCCTGAAAATTTCTCCTCTCCACTTCCCTAGAAACATCCTATAGGTTCTGGTCTTTTTCAATGACTAATTTTAGTGCCCTAAGAGGAGGACTCAAAGAGGCGCTTCAAAGAAGAGGTAATGTCCGTTACCGATTCTTTCAACTTTATTTCTTTTTCCACTTCTTCTTAGGTTGTTTCATTATGAAGTAATAACATCAGTATCACTCATATACTAATATTTTATTATAAGTATGAAACAACCCTATTTCACCATCTATCCATCCTATGGAAATTAAATCACCGCACGTGTGTACGTACAAAATACCGTCTCCACGCCGTGGTGTAATCTATTTTCCACCACCACTTTACTTGGATGGGTATAACGGTGTACATAATTACAATATTTTATTATTGTAAAGTGATATTTATTCTCAAATAGTATACATACACTCCAATACAATTCCATGATCATGAGAACGATATCATCGCTCGTGCGTACGTACGGCCTACGGTCTCTATGACGCGACGAGATTCATTCCCTATGTTAACCAATTATGAATGATTATAAAGTATATATAATAAGTAATCATGAAATATATGACATAATAATGATATTGTATTTATGTGTATATATATGTATGTCATCTACTTAATTCCATTCAACTCAATAAGGAAACGAAAACAACATTCATGCATACGTACGGCCTACCGTCTCCATGAATGGTGTATTTATTTCCATTTACTGATCTGTTATATATATGTATATTCTGAATATATATTATATATAAATCATGTTTTATATTCTGTAATTAAGTAATCATGATCTAAGTAATCATATGAATAATTACAAGTCAAAACACGGATGACAAATGAAACGATTTTACCCAAAATGCTCTTTAACATGGAAATTACAAAAGAACGGGTAATATATGGTCATAAGTGAACCATATATGATATCATAAAAATGAGTATGATTCTGGAATAAGTCAATTACATTACTTAATTCAATATATAGGAGGTTCGGACACTTACGAAGCAAATTGGACCTAAGGTAAGGGAAATATCACAATCTCATTTTGATCCGAGACTGTTTATACTTCAGAAATTACTGGGGTGTATTTTATCATCCACATCCATGTTTCCTCAATATGTAATATTATTTACATCCACCTACATTTTTTTAAATCCAATTTTACCCTTCGGTGAGTTATTAGAAAAAGATATGAAAGGAATCTTTTGTCGTTTTTCATACGAGGTACTTTTTGAATTTTCTGATAAAAGTACGAGAAGAATGTTTTTTAACTTATACGGCATGAATGGATTTTTAAAACATTATTTCCAAGAAGCTTACTTTAAAAGTTTTAACGTTTATTTTTAATCAAATTATTTTAGTTTATAATTTTATGACATGTTAAGAAAGGAAAAGTGTTTTTGAAGTAGAAAGGAAATTTTCCTCAAGAATGGAGTTCAAGTGTTTTATCAAAATTATCTTCTATCTAAGATAATAAAGGGTTCTATTTTTGTCCCTATTATTACATTGATTTGATTATGTTGTGATGAAATTATTTTTATGAATTATTTAATGTTATATGAATTGTTTTATGATGTCACGATGTTTAAGAATCCCATTTTTATTACATGGGTTATGCTATGATGTATGGTTTATGATTTTGTTTCACACATAAGAATAGTATCATTATGAGAAGGGTGGGACCTATATCTTCCTTCAATGCATTGAGTAAAGATTTTATATCTCATTAGATAGACATGCCTGGAATGGCAGGTTAAACCAGTTCAGTGAAACAGGACTGAAATGAGGAGTGAACTCGGTTCAGAAATGGAATTTGTCCACTAAGATAGTCTTGGCAATGAGTCTTGACTAATAAGAAATGATTATCTATGATTATGTGTGTATGCCACAAAGTTTCATGTTTTATTTTATGGTTATTGTGATTAAATTTCACTACTATGATTTATCCCATGTTATGATATTATGATTTCTTTTGCAGGTTAAGATTTCCAAAATGTTATGTTCTTATAAATATGATGTGATTGATATTTCTTTTGTTTAACCTTACTGAGCATTTGAGCTCACCCTTTGATGTTTTCTTTTCCCCAGGATATAAAGATAGGTTTTAGGTAAAAAAAGGGATGATCTTTATGGGATATGTTGAAGATCATTCACCATGATTAGAAGATTATATTTCGAGTTTCCAAAGACACTAAACTATTACGGTCCTTGTGTGTGTGTTTTTGTTATGTAATAAGTATTCCGAAAACGTAATGTAATGTCCATGTATGTCAAGCTTTGGGTCTCTACAGTTGGTATCAGAGGCAAAGGAGGTAGCAATGTATCTGATCCTTGGGATCTCATAATGTGAGCGTTGGACGAAGCATGGATCTCCACCCAAGGGCTTCATGAGGAAATGGCTGCCACTGGGGATGGTGGTGTGTCCCGCACAGGGGGTGTAGCCGCCCATGGAGTGCCCTGATAGGTATCAATTATAGTCTACTGGAAGTAATTCCAGACCTCTACATAATATATATTCCATATATATTTATAATAATCCATAATATTTGGAGATAGAAAATGAATTGTATCGTTCATGGAAACGGTAGGTCATACGTACACATGAACGCTACTTCCATTTCATTGTTGTATTTAAAAATTAAGTGATATGTATATATATTATCATTACATAATCATATTGATATCATAAATTTCACAGTATTTTTTTAAAACAATACCTTAATAAATTCCATGTATAACGTGAATGAATCACATCGCTTTGAGGTGGTGGTAATCCATATGTCCACAAAATGAAGTTATTGTATTCATAGAAAATAGAATCCATAATGGTATGTCTTATATAATAATTCCAAAATCTTAAATACATTATAAATATCATATGTTAAAAATATAAACTATAAATTCATTAATATTCTCATCATTTAAAGGTGGTAATTGAGTCACGGACAACATCAGTTCATGAGGTTGTAGTCCACCGTACACACAAAGAATGATTGTATATTCTATTTAATGAATGTGTGTGACAGTGTATATAGAAATACTATCATAAAAACATATCAATATATTTAATATAATTAGGTTATTAAATAAGCATTATATAAAAGTAATTTAAAGGATGGTGAAATAAATGAATTCAATGTGATAGTTGAAAACATTACCTTTTATATGGGTAACTCATTTTGGTTTATACCAAAAGACATATTGGATTTATTAATTCACAAAGTGAGGTTCATAGGATGAGTAAATGGATATTGTTAGATTATTTATGATGTTTTTTATGATCCAAATGTCTTTAATGGTTTGAAGAATTGAGAGGGTTTAGTACCTTTTTATAGTGAAGGAGAAGTGACATTCTTTTAAATATAAAATGGTAAACACTATTGGGAGGTCTCCAATAAATTATTTATCTCCAATAATGAACCAAATTTAATAAAAGGGATTATATTGTTCAAATATAGATATATTATGGACTTTGGAAAATTATCTAGGTTATTTGGGCCCTTACATTTAAGGCTCAGTCCCTTTCTAAGCTTAATTTAAACTTAATTATTGTAATTAATTATCATTGTTTTAAATAATATTTTTTAACAAACTACATTGAACCTACTAGGAAATATAAATTATTTATCTTCCAAATATTGAATATATTTCTAAAAATTACTATCACATAAGTGGGAAAAAATAATCTAAAATTAATCCTACGGATGGGATGAGAAAGCGTGTTTTTTAAGTATAAATATTCAAAAAATTTAGATGTGTTTATATAAAATTTCATTGTGAAATTGAGTATAATGACATAAATTGTATTAATTAATTTAAAACTGACATAATTTTTCTTTAAAACCAATTTAAAATATAATTTATCTTTATAAATTAAATTGAAGATGCATTAATTTTCAATTAAAATTCAATATTTTTTCACCTTTCATCAAAAAAAATTAAACATCATATAGAAATACAAAAAATTCAATATAAGATATTTTTTATGTTCCAATATTAAAAATAAATTTATTTGTATATATAAAATGAATAAAATTTTCAAAATTTAGTTTTAAAATAGGTGTTACATTAAATGTCAGCAAAATTTCCTTTATAAAAATATAGGTTTTTGTATGTAAAATTGGGTTTGTTCTTATAATTTTCCTATATAATATATTTAATGCATGTCAAAATACTTTATTATAAATATAACATATAAATTTAATATATAAATTCTCTAAGAGTGTAATAATTTAATTGACTGTGCCTAACAAGACTAAATAGTGTTTTATTTAAACCTTGCATTGAGTGCATTACAAGATATCAATAAAATTAAATTTATTCTAAATGGAAAATATTATAAAGTATTGTGGTGCTATATTCTTACCTGCTATAAAAAATTACACCCTCATAATTTTTATGGGTAGTACCTAATAAAATGATGTGGGTAGTTCTCCTTCATAGCATCCTCTGATTCCCATGTTACTTATTCCATTTTTTGAATTCTCTAGAGTACCTTTACTTGAGGAGATGTCTAATTCATCATTACTTTCTCTCTGGTATCAATACTCTTTATGCTTTCTTCACAGTATTAAAGGTCAGTTTGCAACTCTATTACATTAAAGGTGATCACATGTGTTGGGTAAGGCATGTACTTCCTTAGCATAGATAAATGGTAAAAATCATATTCCTTTGAGATATTTGGAAGCTTTTACAAAATATAATAAACAAATAAAACAATTTCTAGAACTTTAAAAGGTACTATGTACTTGGGAATAAGTTTCATTTTCATACTGTACTTTATAACACCCTTCTATAGAGACATATTCAATAAAATATGATCTCCCACTTGGAATTGTAAATATTTCCTCTGATTATCGACATAACTCTTTTGCCTACTTTGAGATTATTTAATATGATAATTAATTGACATTACCATTTTCATATTCTCATAAACAAGTCCTAGTCCTATGAGTTTCCCTTTACCAACTTCATCCCAACAAGTTGGAGTATGAAACCTCTTTCCATATAATTATTTATATGATGACATTTTAATATTCAAATTAAAACTATTATTATAATAAAACTCTAAAAAATGTATGCACTGATCCTAAATACCTTGAAAGACAAGTTATAATGACCTCAAAATGTCTTCTATTATTTGAATTGTTCTTTCAGACTGTCCATCATTTTGAGGATGGTGGGTAGTGTTCAAATGGAGCTCAGTGTCAATATCCTTCTGAATACACATCAATAATTTCAACGCAAAGTAGGGATCTCAATAAAAAAAATTAATATAGGTGCACCAAAAAGTCTCATAACATCATTAATATAGATACTTGGGAGGAGATAAATAGGAAGTTATACTCTTATAGCAAGTAAATATGCTGATTTGGTTACGTGATCAACAATAACCAATATTTCATCTTTCCTTCTTGGAGTATTTGATAGTCCCATGGAAAACTCCATATAAATTTCATCTCATTTTAACATAGGAAAATAAAGAGTTTTCATGAATCCTTTAGTATGTTGCCTCATAAATTTCACTTATTGAAAACCAAGCATCTGCAGACATAATTAGTAATTTTTGGCTTCATATTATTTGACAAAAAATGTTCCTTCAAGTCCCTGTACATCTTGGTGCTAACATGGTGTATAGAGAAATTTAATATTTGATAGCCTTCCAACAAATCCATTTTTAGCTCAGGTATAGATGAAACACATATTCTCTTTTAAAATTTTAAAACACCATCTTTACATATAAATTTTGTTATGTTTTAATCATTCATAGATTCAAGTTTCTTCTAAAATTTTTCTTTATCATATTGGGAATTCTTTAGATTCTATAATAATGATGGTTTTTAAATAATTTGAAAAATTATTGATGTCTACCCTACCTTATATATTCTTATATCCTTATTTACTAGCTCTATGAACATCTCAATCAAAATTTGGGTTATTACTCCATGAATATTCATACTCAATGCATAAGCTACCTAATTTTCTTTCCTTGGGTGGTAGTTTATTGAGAAATCATAATCTTTTAGTGGATTGAGCCATCTCATTTATCTCATATTGATCTTTTTCTATGACAAGATGTATTTCAAGTTCTTACGATCCATGTATATCTCAAATATTTCTCTATAGAGATTGTGTCTCTATATTTTCAATGAGAATATTACAGTCGATAACTCAAGATCATGGGTTAAATTATCTTGTTCCAGAGTCTTTAATTTTTTTAATTTATACGAAACAACTTTATTATTTTTCATTATGACACAAGCAAGACCATTCATAGATACATCACTATATATGAAAAATATTTCACTTTGAGATGGTAGTGTCAAAATCGGGGCATTAACTAATCATATCAATAGTTAATGAAATCATTATTCACATCAGTTTTTTTCAAAAAAAACATAACCCCTTTTATGTTTAAGAATGGTTAGTTGGTTATAAAATTGGGAAAACTTCTAAACTAATCACCAATAGTTACCTACCAAACCAATGAAACTATATACATAAGTTATGTTTGATGGTGTATTTTATGCTATGACTTCCTTTATATTTGCAGGATTAACGAATATTCTACCCTTGGAGAAAATATTTCTATGAAATTAATAATGTTTAAGACATAAATCTCACTTACAAAATTTCCCATATATCTCTTCCCTTATAAGAGTATTATGAATGATCCGCAAGTGATTCTCATGGACCTCATAGATTTTAAAATACACATAAATATCATAAATTAATACCACAAAAAATAGTCAAGATATTCCATGAATACTCTGTTCATTAGGTCTATAAAAATTGATGGTCCATTAGTCAATCCAAATGGAATTAATATAATCTCGTAATGTCTATACATCATTTGAAAAGTAGTCTTTAGAATATATACCTTATTTACTCAAAATTAGTAATACCCATAAAAAAGATCAATCTTTAAAAAATATTGGTTTTCATGAACTTTATCAATCGAGTCATTAATGAGAGGTATATAATACTTTTCCTTTATTATAATAGAATTAATTTCCCAACAATAAATGCACAACCACATGGATCTATATTTCTTCTTAACAAAGAGGACATGGGATCCCCATAGTGAAACACTCGGGAAAATAAATCCATTATCACCAAATTCTTATTGTTGTTTATTAAAATTTACTAATTATATAGTGTCCATTCTATATAGAATCTTTAATATTTCTCTAGAATCAGGGATTAAATAATTGGAAAATTCAACTTCATGCTCTGGGGGATGTCAAAGTAATTCCTTAGAAAATATATCAATGTATTCTTGTATAATATGTACATCCTCAATTTGAATATTACCTTATTTGTTACTATATGTTATTTTATCCTCTTTTTTGATAATTTCATTTAGTATAGCCACTAGGGGTGGATCTAGATAAGAATAAGACGAGGAAACTGCTTATCTAAAGATAAGGATTTCTACATCTTCCTCGCAAAATCATAATTTCCATCCACTTGTAATAATGTTTTTCATCTTATTTTGAATTCCAGTACAAAATGAGGATTATATATAAGTCAACCATATGTATGAAAAAAAGTTCAAACAATAAAGAATGTTTATGTGTCAAAATGGGGACTTCCCGTCACATCTTCATTGCAATGATGCTTCAATTAAGAGTTTTTATTGACAACACTGTTATTAAATAAAAAGATAAATGTCTAATTTTCTTAGAAAACAGATAGATATAAAATCATGTGATGATCCAGGATCAAATAAAGAATTGGGTAAATTATAATATTTGATTAATGTAACGTTCACTATATCATTTGCTACTTCGACCTCCACTGTAGTGATTGCATAAGCTTGTCCATCTCCCCTTGGCCTCTATTGTGCCATATTTCGTTGATTCTTAGGGAATCACCTTTTGTAGTTCCCCAACTCCTTTTAGTAGTAATGCAGAAGAGTAGTGTTTTCCTCCATCCCCTTTTATTCTTTATCATGATGACCCCTTTCTCTACACTTATAGAAAAAGCTTATTCCCATCAAGTATTTCCCAGGGTGACTTTTTCCACAAATCTCACAAGATGATTTTTTTTTCATTTCCAAATTTTTTTTGGTTGAATTACCTTTTCCTTGGTACTAATTAGACTCTTTATTCTAGGGTTTTCCCTATAACATTTATTATCTAGAAAATTCATTCTCTATTTTTATGGCACATAAAATAATTTCATCATATGATGAATACATTTGGGATACCAATTCCCTTCATAGACATGGATTAAGTCCTTAAAAAGTGATAAATCTTGAATTATGTGTTGTGTATATAATATGTATCATAGCTATATAACCTTTTAATATTATATTCACAATCTATAAAATTTTCTTATTCCTTTTACTTTAACCTAAGGAACTTTCTCTTTATCTCAGTTTGTTGTTCCTGAGGGAATGGTTTTTCAAAAAATGTGTCCTTAAAATCATTCCAATCCATGTGTTATATTTCATCTTCCTCCTTAATATTTTTCATCAATGTACACCATTGATTAGGATCACCGTTGAGACAATACATTGCAATTGTAATATTCTTCTTTTAACCACATCCCAATTCCATTAATATATTCTCTGAATACTTAATATGTTTATTAGCTTCCATTTGTTCTAAAGTCCAACCAAATGATGGGGGCCAGTATTGCATAAAGATATCAAACATTATAGAATCTCATTGTGGAATAGTTTTCATCATAAGGATATAGTTATGTTTCATAACCTAATTAAGATTCCCTAATATATCAATAACTTTCTCAGTTCTGATACCAGCTAAATTGCCTTTCTCAGTAGGGAAACCTCCACATTATCTAGAGTATTGGTACCATTATTCCTTCCAAATTCCATTTTAAAAAATGTAATAAACTATATTAGATCATGAAATTATGAACATTTTTAATTCTAAACATGAAAAAAACTAAAATAATCTAAAAATTCAATGAATAGCTAATATCATAATCATAAATTTGGTTTATTTGGAGATATCTTTACATTCAAAGTATTTATAATCATTTTTAAAGAAAACATGAATTATCATAAGTGTATACTTTGGGAGTCTCAAACCAAGTGTGCAAGAAGGCTCGTTGTCGTGTACTAGGTCATGCTCAAGTCAGGCTTGATGAACCTTTTTAGATTTGTTACCCCTATGTATATCAATGACTCATCCATTATAACTTATAGTATCCATACATGGATTTATTTCTAGGAATAACTACATAATATCTACCTTACTAAAATTCTAGGATGTTTTTCTATACTTATCCTCAAATTCTACCATAGGTTTATGTTCCCTAATATATGTTTTACTACATCTAGTTTCCAATGATTCTACTAAACTTCCATCAATACCAACTTTAATGATTCAGGGCCAGAAGCTCGGAGTCAGTACCCCAATTTATTACATTGTCATGATTATAAAGAATAAAATCCTGAATAAATGATCAATTTACATGTTTTTTAAAACCAAATTATATACATGATACCCATATTACATTGGTAAAATTGAAAACAAAACATGATACAAAATATAATGAGATATACTACATCCTTTAAAGACCATTCAAATAATTCTTCTTCTTATCATGGGAGAAGGAAAAAAAATAAGGGTGAGGTCAAATGCCTTATAAGGGTAAATACAAAAGAATCAGTAATGAATCAATAAGAATAATCAATATGGAATGGGAAATAACTGAGCAGACATTCCATTTATATATCTAGATAAGGAAAATTCAATATAGAAAATTAAGTAACTGAAACACAAGAAATTTAATCAATAAAATGAGAATAAATTACATCGATATATAATGTTAAAGAAAAAATATCAAGGATAAATAATAAATGAATTTGAATGAAATAAATGATTAATTATATGATCTCATGTTTCTGAGTTAAACGGTACCTTAACTATCAAGACATTTGACATGATGTTTTATAATATATTGTGTAAGACACCATCTAATTGGAGAAATGATTCATCTCATAATACTGCCAATGAATCAAGGAGACATCAATAACTAGGATCCACCCATGTCATACCTGTCCAACTCATTCCTCATAAATCTAATAATTGATGTAATTCATGAACAACATTCCCTATCAAATATATGTGTTTGTAGGAGTAGAATCTCAAGAGGGGGTAAATTAAGTTCCTACTTAAAATTTATGTTAAAAACATTATTATAAAGATCCCCAAATTTGAAACAGCCTAGCTAATTAAGGAAAGTAAAGATGTAATTGTCTAGTTGGTCAACTCATGTCTCAAATGGTGACTAGTCCTCAGTTTAATTTGTGTAAAACACTTCTTCAAATTTTGAAACAAGTTTACCGAATTAAACATATACCCACATTAACCAAAACTAACTATCAAATTGAATGGAAAAAGGTTTTATGTTTTAGTAATTATAAGTCGTAGAAAATAGATAAAACAGAGTATAACAAAATATAGTGAACATTAATGTTAAACAAGAGGTTCAGTCTCAAGCTGAGACTTAATCCTATCCACTTGGTGATCACCAGCCACCAAATAGTTTATATTAATGCTAACCTTTATAAATAGCCCGTATCATACTTTACAATAGTTTCCAAAAACTATCTAGGGTTCACACCCTCTTCTACCATTCTTCATGGGTAAAAAAACCAGTACAGACCACACACGGTCTATTCCACAATTATATGTGGGAAAAAATGTAGGTGAGAAAGTAAAGCTTTATGAACCCATACCTATCTCATAGGTTTCCTATAATCAACAGATATGTTTTGAGACATGAACACTTTTTTTGGTCCTTTAGAGATTTTTTTTTTCAAAAGATGGTCCAGAACATGATCCAGCTGTGAACTATCTAGATTTAGGAAAAAATTTAGTTATAGTAATCCTTCTCTATCTTGGTTGATATCCTATACCAGTTGTGTATTTTTTGTGCAATTTGTTTCCCTAGAAACTTAGTCAAGGTATCTCTACCAGTAGTAACCTTTCCATATTCCTTTTTAATTTCTCATTTTATAATTTAAGTTTAGTATTTTCTTTTAACAACTTAGTGCATTTTTCATTCTCAATATCCAAGTCAGACTTGTAGTTATCATTTAAATCATATTGTCTTTTCAATAGTCTATATTTATCCTTGAGTTCATTAAAGGTGTCCTCAAGCATTCCACAATATTTAAATAGTTCATCCTTATTCATATTTTCATCATTGTTTGAATCAATTTCATTCCCAGAATAGTAATTATTATGTATAGGAAAATTTGGTATTACCATAGATGTTTCTATCACGAAACACAGATTTTCATGTTTATTCTTCTCACTATCAAAAGTGTCAGATCCACTTGAGCTATCTTCTAAAGCACTCCAAGTTTCTTTCATAGCCTTTTTTAACACTTTCCCTTGTCTTCATATTTCTTCTTAAATTTCTTCTCAAGGAAATCAGCCTTTAGATGGCCTTTTCATTTACACTCATAGTATACAATCTCATTTGTGTTATCATTCCACTTTTTGTCCTTTTTACACTATCCTTTATTATCATAATTTCTTTTATAGTTTGACGTTATAAATAACTTTTTCTTTCAGTAGAACTTTTTGAACCTTCTATAAAGATTATCCATATCATCCTCACTATCAGAATCCGAGTCTTCACTAGTGGGAGTTTCTATATGATATTGAACTTTTTCATTGTCTTTGTTCTTTTGGGTAGCAGACATGAATGCTACAGATTTTTTCTTGGTTCTTAATCTGCTTCATAATTTAGCTTTAGCTCTTCTTCATACATAATAAGAATTACAATTAGTTTCTTTACTGGTATCTTTCCTATGTCACATGATTCTTAGATATAAATAGAAGTTCCCCTCCATCTGTCAGGTAGGCATCAAAGTAATATCATAATCTAATCCTCGTTTCCCATTGGTTTCCCAAGAATACTCATTGTATTCACTATTTCATTGATCTTGAGAAACATTTCAGAGATAATTTCATCAAGCTTCATTTAAAAATTATCATATTAAATAGTATAGGTATTTAACCTAATTTACGTAACATTAGTTGTTCCCTCATGAGAAATAGATAAATTATCCCAAATTTCAAATTCAGTTTTACAAGAAGATATTCTATTTAATTATTCATCACCTAGAGAAAAGTACAATGCATTCATTGATTTAAAGTTATTGTTATATGTATCTTTAGTCAACATAGACCATGTGTCCCTAGCTGTATCAGGAAATATATGTTGTTCTTCAATTATGTCCCAGATTTCAGGACCCATGCTCTCTAGATACATTTTCAATTTTAATTTCCACTGAGCATAATTATTACCATTAAAGAAAGGTGGCATGTTAGTAGAAACACCCTCAACTCTGTTATTCATTCTTAACTATAATCTTAAAGAACATTAAATATAGAAATGAAAGAAATTTTAAGATATTTAAGATGTAACACACCAAGCTTCCACGATATGCTTCTCTTTGATTAATACAGTAGTGTGTGTTGTATGCAACTTTGAGTTCTAACACACCTCGACCAATCAAAGTAGCCGTTATGAATAGTTATACCCAATTTTTGTAATTTTATAAATTTTATCTCTCAAAATGGACTTTATTTTTGGATTTGTAATATCGAAATTAGCCTAGGGTAAAATTTCGGTACTTTTTGGATAACTTTTATATTTTGATGAATAGTGAAAATTACTAAATTTGAATTAAAAACAAATTTTTTAATCAAAATAATTAACAGTGATAAATTATGAATTTCAATGGTTATAAATTATATATAGAATATTTTTTTACCATTTAATACAATGTTTGTAATTGGAAATAATTTAACAATTAAACCAGACATAAACAAGTTCCAATCTTTTGATAGTTATTATCTCTTAAAAACATGCTTTTTGTTTTAACAATGGGAATTAATATTAAATTAATTTCTGCCACTTCTTTGTTTGGAATTTGAAAAAATGGATTCCATATATAGAATAATGATGTAAAAATTGTGTAAATAGGAAACTTTTATATTTAGACATTATGAATAATTACTTCGGTAAATATTTTATTTACCATGGTTAAAGGGTAAATCCGGTAAATAAGGGTAAAAAAATAATATTATAATAATAATTAATTACCCTAAAACGTGTCCTAACATTATTTTATGACACATGGCCGACCATGGGCTTCTTTGGGTCGATTTTGGGACCCCATGGAGCCACTTGTAAGTGATAATGACACTTTTTTTTAATTATGTTAAAATAAATACAAAAAATGACATAAGCATATATGTTTTTGAAAATTTTCATTACATAGGGTTATATATGTTGGATTTTAGACTATAAATATTCATTATAAAGCTAAAATGATTTCAAACATAATGGTATTTTATTTATAATTTTTAGACATTAAATAATTTAATTTATTTATGACACAATGGTGATGCAGTAATTACCTAATTAATGAAACATTACAATAATTGATATTATAAATACCCAAATAAATGTTATTTTAGGATTTTTATAAATAACAATAATTTTATAGGTTAATATGACATTTTAGGATTTATTTAATTAACATTTTTTGATGTTATAATTCTGTTATGATTTTTACAAAAATCAATTATTAAATAGTGTCAAAATTGACAGAAAAGAGTTTTAAAAAAAATATTATATTATTAATTGATATTAAATTCCTAAAAATCTAAGGTTCATCCAATAGGATTATATCATAATAGGTGTATCATTAATTTACCACTTGGGGGTCTCTTGGATGTATATAGTAACATTATTAACCATATAATATAAAAATACAAAGAGACATTGTAAAAGAGAAACTAATTAACTAAGAGTTAATACTTAAAGATAAGGTTAATATAATAACCCAAACCTGTCTAAATCTTATTGGTTGAGTGGTTTTAGACCTATAAACACCTTAAAAATTAAATAATCAACTTTGGAGCCATTAGAAACCTAATATTGATTTCTTATAAAATAATATTTCTAGCTTTTCCAAAGATGCCCCTCACCCCTCTTGTAAAAGGGCACCCCCCTTCTTATTAATTCACACCTTCAAATCCTCTTTGTTCAGCCCAACACTGCCCAAATACTATCTAAACTTTCCGAAATTCATCATAGAGTCCCTAATTTAGTCATAAAGCCAGCCTAAGGATCCCTTTTGATAAAATCAAAAGGAAAAACCCGAAGAAGAGGTAATGATTTCACCACCCTTTTTCAAGTTCCGTTCTTCTTCCACTTCTTCTTTATTTGTTATTACCATTATAAAATTATAACTCCAGTATATTATATATACTATGATGTTATTATAAACATGGTACAACCATATTTCAGTATTCTATCCATCCTTTGAATGATATGTCACCATACGTGCGTACGTACGGCTTACCATCTCCACGTCGTGGTGTAATTGTTATTCAAAACAATATTATTTGAATGGGTATAATAATGATGTGTAATTCATATAAATAATAAATATAAAATGATAATAATTCTGTATATATGATATAAAATCCAATTAAATATTATTTTAACATCAAAAGAATGATATTGTCGCTCGTGTCTACGTACGGACTACCGTCTCCACGAACACGATGAGATTTATTCTCCATCGTATCCATTCAAGACTAATTTTCATTTAATGATTAAAAATAATGTTTAAGAACTTTATATATTTATGTATATGAATAATATACATTCCATCCATAACAAATATGGCTCACATAACAAATAATATAAAGGAAAACGAATCCGTTAACACCCAAAATGATGATAATACTAAGATATTATTAACAAACAAATGTTAAAAAAATCATATATGATATCATATTAATGTATAATATAATTTTATAATTTAATGAAAATTATCTCACCATTATACAAGAGGGTAACCTACCCACAACCAAGGAAAATTATAAGGTAAAGGGTCTCTCATCTCACTCTTAATTTTTTGAGAATTCCAATTTTCCCCACTTATTTATTGAATGTGGTGAATGTGTACTGCCCATTATTGTATTAATTATGTAATATAATTTAATTTATGGGTATTTAAATCATAATTGAATGATCCTTCTTTCATGGGTGTATGTTTCTTAAGTTACCAAATCGGTAAGGGAATTTAAATTTAAATTTTCACTCATTCAGCTTTAGGCATACTTCAATAATTATTTTACTCCAAGATTATATATGGAATCACTATTAATTTGTTTATGTCATAATTTCCACACCCCATTCAGTGGATATAATTTTGATACATATAATCACTCCATTGATAAATTCTCAAGTCATCAGTATGAACTTGATAAGAGTAATTTTAACTCAATCTTCATTTGTTGAGTTAAATATCCAATTAATTGGTCTTGTTTTTACAAGAATATGTGTGAATGTAATCTGATTTATTTACACTAAATATCCAATCATATTGAGTGTATTTATATTTGTCACACATAATTATGTCGTTGATTTATCCTTAACCTAATGATATGTTCTTTATAAGGGAATTCTTCTCAATTTACATTCCATTGAGACTTCTTTGTTGTTATACACCAAATCACTTTTATATGGTGTATATAATGTACTTTGACATAGTATATCACGAATCCACATATTCTCATGATATTATAATTTTTTGATTACCTCGATTATTTGTATTCAAATGTCTTTATTTGGGTTAGGAACCCTAACTAAAATATAATTTTAAATGTTTTAAAGAATTATTATTCTAAATCATTCTCATTAATGTCAATGTTTTAAAACTATTTTTAAGGATTTATATATATGGACATTAATGTTTTAAAATTAAAATTACATTTAAAAGTTTCAAAGTGGTATGGGACAATTTTATTCAAAAAAATCTATTTTAAATGGCTTCTTGACAAATAGTGTGAATTTTAAATGTTTTCAAGAAAAGGGGGATATTTATCTCAATAGTTTGATGATTATTTTAATATATGTCAACATCCTTCATTATTCTCAATTGAGGTTAATATGATATAATAAAATCTTCTATATTGTTGTGAATGAGTTATGTTTGACTGTGGATGTGCTATTTTTATACCTTCATGGTTTATGGTTAAAAGTATTGACATTCTGTATGCTAGTTTTATTACGAATGATTATGTTATGTTTCAAACTTTTTATATGAGGAATGCATTGGACTTATTAAGTGACAGGTGGAGACCACTGTAGCTCCTTGATGCATCGATAGGTCTCATGAGACAAACTAGTGTCTTGGCATGAGGCCTTGACAAAATCTTATTTGTAGTCTAGGCATGAGGCCTTGGCTACGTGGTTATGATAGTCTGGCATTATGAATTTTGTCATTATGAATGTGGTTATTTATATTTTCATGTGATTTATTCAAATAGCAGATTATCCATGTGAATAAGTAAATGGCATTATTTCATTTTATCCTTGCCATATCATATTGAAGTTAATGTTTAAAAGGCTTCTGTTTTAGTTATACATTGCCTTTAATTTTTATTTTTATTTATGAAAGTTTCCGCTATAATGTTATCCTTAATGAGCATCTGATCTCACCCCTTTCAATGTTTTATTTTTCCCAGGATGTGAAGAACTATATTATGAATGACCTGTAGGGATAGTATAAGGGGATATGACGATAATTTTTTGTTTTTTTTTCACTTACTGTTGTAATGTAAACTTTATGAATATATCTTGTGTTTCCAATGCTACTAAACTAATCAATCTTTCGAGACTTGATCTTTCTTGAAATCATGCTAATGTTATGTAATAATGCACCGACTCCGGGTAACTAGGTTTGGGGCATTACAGTTGGTATCAGAGGAATTTTAGTACAATCCTTGGAAACTAGATATAGATAAACTCTGATTAGAGCACATAGCCCTAAGATAGACTTTGAGGATTAGTATAGAAGAACTTCCTAGAATTTTGGTATTGTATATATTTTTTGAGTTTTACAAGAAATGCATCCCTGTCTGTATACGAGCAGGTAGAGGCATCTCTGGCACAGATGTACCTAGGGGTAAAACCCAAAAACACCGCTTTGAGCTAGACTTGAACGAGAACTTGTGCACGAAAACGGGCCTTACTGTACTCTTGGTTATGAAACTCCCTAGGGATATGATTAGGATAATTTACATTTTATTTACAAACCAATTTAAAGTATTATAATATAAGATGAGAATAAATGACGTTGGTTAATCCTAAGGTGTTTCAAATTGAGAATATGGTGTGATGATATTCTATAAATGATTTTATGTCTATGGTTACTGACAGAATACTTTCTGGTTTTAGTAAATGGATGGAGTCCAAGGAAGTCATAGTTACTTTGAGAATGATGTAAAAGGTGGGAACAGTAGTGTAAATGAGCAACAAAATGGAAAGTTGATAGGCGTCAAATATATTGTAATCATGCCATATCAGTTTTCCAAAAATATGATCAACAACATATATATTAACCAACTCCCAGACTCAAAAAAGAAGAGAAAGGTGATGAATGATAAGAGCTCCAATAGTAGAGAACATGGAGAAAAGAATCATAAATTTCCATCATGAAAGAAATGTAGAAGGAGACACCCAGGAAAGTGTCTTAATGGAAAAAAGAAATTCATTACGTGCGAGAAAGAAGGAAATAAAGTGAAGAATTACTGAGGAAAAATGAAGAGTACTATGGATGAAAATAAAAATGGTCCCAAGAATCTATTTAAAGTCATTTGCTGTAAATATAGGGGACCTGGCCATTACCCCAGTGAATGCCCTATTCTATATGATATTTTCTTTGTCAAAGAAGAAGCTATGTGGAAATAAATGGTTGGAAAAATCTTTAAATTTATTAGTGATCCTTATTGATGGGATTAATTTGGAATAATTTTCTCTTGTATTTGTAACCCCGTAGTTTTCCATGTGAGAATGATATTTGAGGAAGTCTTATCTTCTCCCTTGTGGATATAGATATAAATAACCATTGGGTTTTATATGATCATTGGGTTTGAGGCAATTACAAGTTATTATATTTTGGGATTAAAATTCAAGGTATGAGATAACATTTCTGGTTAAAATTATGTTATAGTTATTTTGATGAATTTATATCATTTTCATAAGGTTATAAAATATATTTTTTGAAAAAAGACAACACGCAGACCATGTGACAACCTGTCACGTTGGAAAAAGCTGTGGGAATCGAACGCACAACCAAAGTGCGATTGGGATTTATCACCAAACACTGGACTACGTGAAGTCCCTGGATAGTGTCACTAATTATTTTTGGTTAAATGATTTTATTTATCAATAATAAGTTGATTTGGGTTCTTATGTCTTATCAAATGAATACCCTTAGCATAGGAAAATGATTTTGTGATTAAGTGATAAATGTTATTTTCGAAGATGTTTGCTTTGTTGGGAACACTATATGCCCAAGGAAAATAGAATACTATAGGGTTTCATTTGTGGAGTAATGGTGGATTTTTATCTACATTTTTATTGTGTATTTATAGTGATTTGGATTATTTATGGAAATGATTAACCTATAATAAATAATATGTGATCAGGTCAATTACATTTAAGTATGTGACTTTATGAGTTGTTGATGTCATTTGGAGATAAAATTTAACATGGAAGACTACATAACCAAATTCTTCTATGTTTTGGGTTTCAATATTAGTTTGGATTATATTGAAGGATTTTAAGGACAATTGTTTATTGAATGATATTTATTTAATATTGGGGTATTGATTTTAGAAATAAAGATTAGTGTTTATTTCTCTCATGTAATATCCATTTGGGGGATCATTAGATCTTGTACTAACTATTTTGTTTTTGATTAATTTCTAAAGACACTGTAAATATATAGTTTATCTTGCATGGATCATGTGATTCTATAGAAGTTTATTCTAGCACTTGCAGAGTGACCAAGTCATCTTGAATACTAATCATTTAAAAAAATGAGTTAGTGGACGAAATTTATTAAAGAATGAAACTCTAAATAAAAATTAAGTATATCTCTTTATTTTCTTAGTCAATCTCTAGAATGAAATCCTTATCATTATGTAATGTAACTTAAAACAAAAACAAATGTTGTCTGTTTACTTTGCTTACTGGGAGACTAATGACCGTTTGTCCCAACACAAGTTTTTGGTTTTCATAATTTTAACTCTCATGATCATGTTTTCGGTCTCTCTCCATTAGAACATGACACTTATTTTATCATCCATATCCATGTTTTTCTACATGGAATCCTAGTATAGATTATCCCGGGTGACCTTTGTACTTCTCTTTCTTTCTTTTAAAGTGATAGTTTTATTTAATCGTTTGTCGATGTGGGGCTTTCCATTATATTCCAATGCCAAATTTTAAAAATTGCGAGGATTCAATTTATTGAAGGAGGGGAGAATGTAATACCCCAAGCTTCCACGGTACGCTTCTCTTTGATTAATAGAGTAGCGTGTGTTGTACGCAACTTTGAGTTCTAACACACCTCGACCAATCAAAGTATCCATTATGAACAGTAATACCCACTTTTTAAAATTTTATAAATTTTATCTCTCAAAATGGACTTCATTTTTGGATTCGGAATATCAAAATAGGCTAGGGTGAAATTTTGGTACTTTTCAGATAACTTTTATATTTTGATGAATAGTGAAAATTACTAAATTTTAATTTACAACAACATTTGTAATCAAAATAATTAACAGTGATAGGTTATGAATTTGAGTGGTATTAAAGTTTATATAGAATATATTTTTACCATTTAATACAATTTTGGTCATTGTACATAATTTCACAATTAAACCAGACATAAACACGTGCCAATCTTTTGATAGATATTATCTCTTGAAAACATGCTTTTTGTTTTAACAAGGGGAATTAAATTTAAATTAATTTCTACCACTTCTGTGTTTTGAATTTGGAAAAACGGATTCCATATTTGGAATTAGGTTGTCCAAATTGTGTAAATAGGTAAATTTTATTTTTAGACATTTTGAATAATTACTTCGGTAAATATTTTATTTACCATGATTAAAGGGTAAATCTGGTAAATAAGGGTAAAACAATAATATTATAATAATAATAAATTACACTAAAACGTGTCCTAACCTTATTGGTTGATACATGGCCGACCATGGTCATCTTTGGGTCGATTTTGGGACCCCATGGAGCCACTTGTAAGTGATAATGACACTTTATATTAATTAAGTTAAAATAAATACAAAAATTGCATAAGCATATATCTTTTAGAAAAACAATTTTTACATAGAGTTATATATGTTGGATTTTGGACTATAAATTTTTATTTGAAAGATAAGAATATTTCCCACATAATGGATTTTTATTTATAATTTTTATACATTATATAATTTAATTTATTTATGAAACAACGGTGATGTAGTAATTGCCTAATTAATAAAAATTAGAATAATTGATATTATAAATACCCAATAAATTTAATTTGAGACTTTTTATAAATACCAATACTTTTCTACTTTAATATGACAAGTTATAATTGATTTAATTATCTTTTATCGAAGTAATCATTCTGTTATGAGTTTTATAAAAATTAATTATTGAATAGTGTCAAAATTGACATAAAAGAGTTTTTTTAAAAAATATTATATTATTAATTGATATTAAATTCCTAAAAATATAAGGATCAGACAAGAGACTTATATCATGATAGGTGTATCATTACTGTACCACTTGGGGGTCTCTTGGATGTATATAGTAAGTTTATTAAACATATAATTTAAAAATACAAATAGACATTACAAAAGTGAAACTAATTAACTAAGAGTTAATACTTAAAGATAAGGTTAATATAGTAACCCAAACCTATATAAATCCTATTGGTTGAGTGGTTTTTGACATATAACCAACTTAACCATTAATAAATAAACTTTTGAGCCATTATAAACCAAATATTAATTTATTATAAAATAATATTTCTAGCTTTTCCAAAGGTGCCCCTCATCCCACTTACAAAAGGGCACTCCCCCTTCTCATTAATTAACACCATCAATGCCTTGTGGTTCGGCCAAACCCTGCCCCAATACTTTTTCAACATACCTCACTTCATCCTAGAGGCCTTTCTTTAGTCATAACGCCAACCTAAGGAGCCCTTTTGATCAAATCAAAAGCAAAAACCTAAAGAAGGGGTAATGATTTCACCACCCTTTTACAAGTTCCTTTCTTCTTCCACTTCTTCTTTATTTGTTATTACCATTATAAAATAATAACTCCAGTATGTTAAATATACTTTGATGTTATTATAAACATTTTACAACCATATTTCTTCATTCTATCCATCCTTTGAATGACATGTCACTATAAGTGCGTACGTACGACTTACCATCTCAACGTCGTGGTGTAATTGTTATTCAAAACATTATTATTTGGATGGGTATAATAATGATGTGTAATTCATGTAAATAATAAATATAACATGATAATTATTCTGTATATATTATATACCATCCAATTAAATATTATTTTAATGTCAAAAGAATGATATTGTCGCTCGGGCATACGTACGGACTACTGTCTCCACGAACACGATGCGATTCATTCTCCATCGTATCCATTCAAGACTAATTCTCATTTAATGATTAAATTTTTTTAAGTACTTTATATCATTATGGATATGAATAATATACATTCATTCAATAACAAATATGGCTCACATAACAGATAATATAACGGAAACCAAATCCGTTAACACCCGAAACGATGATAATACTAAGATATCATTGACAAATCATTGTTAAAAAATAATATATGATATCATATTAATGTATATGATTATTGAATAATTTAATAAAAAATTATTTCACCATTATACAGGAGGTTAACCTACCCACAACCAAGGAAAAGTACAAGGTAAGGGGTTTCTTATCTCACTCTTAATTTCGTGAGAATCCCATTGTTCACCACTTATTTATTGCATGTGGTGTATGTGTACTTCCCATGATTATATTAATTGTGTAATATAATTTAATTTATGGGTATTTACATCATCATTGAATGATCCTTATTTCATGGGTGTATGTTTCGTAAGTTACCTAATCGATAAGGGAATTTAAAATTTCATTTTGCACTCATTTGGCTTTAGGCATACTTCATTGATTATTTTACTCCAAGATTATGTGTGGAATCACTATTAATTTTATTATGTCATAATTTCCACCACCCTTTATATGGATATAATTTTGATACACATAATCACTCCATTGATAAATTCTCAAGTCATCCGTATGAACTTGATAATAGTAATTTTAACTCAATATCCATTTGTTGAGTTAAATATCCAATTCATTGGTGTTGTTTTTATAAGAATATGTGTAAATGTCATTTGATTGATTTACACTAAATATCCAATAATATTGAGTGTATTTATATTTTTCACACATAAATATGTCATTTATTTATCCTTAACCTAAGGATATGGTCTTTATAAGAGAATTCATCTCAATTTACATTCCATTGAGACTTCTTTGTTATTATACACCAAATCACTTTTATATAGTTTATATAATGTACTTTGATAGAGTATATCATGAATCCATTTATTCTCATGATATTATAATGTTTTGATTACCTCTATTATTTGTATTCAAGTGTCTTTATATTGGTTAGGAACTATAACTAAAATATCATTTTAAATGATTTAAAGATTTATTAATCTAAATCTTTCTCATTAATGTCCATGTTTTAAATTTTTTTTAAAGATTTATATAGATGAACATTAATGTTTTAAAATCAAAATTCCATGTAAATGTTTTAATGTGGTATGGGACACATTGATTCAAAAAAATCTATTTTAAATGCCTTCTTGACAAATAGTGTGAATTTTAAATGTTTTCAAGAAAATGGGGATATTTCTCTCAATAGTTTAATGATTATTTTAATCTATGTCAATATCCTCCATTATTCTCAATTAAGGATAATATGATACAATAAAATCTTCCATATTGTATCAAATGAGTTATGTTTGACGGTGGATGTGCTATTATTATACCACTCATGGTTTGTTGTTAAAATTATTTACAATCTATATGCTAGTTTTAATATGAATGTTTATGTTATGTTTCAAACTTTTCATATGAGGAATGCATTAGACTTAATAAGTGACTGGTGGAGCCCTCTATAGCTCTTTGATGCAACGGTAGGTCTCATGAAACAAACTAGTGTCTTGGCACGAGGCCTTTACAAAATATTATTTGTAGTCTTGGCATGAGGCCTTGGATAAGTGATTATGATAGTCTGGCATTATGCATTCCGTCATTATGAAAGTGGTTATTGATATTTTCATGTGATTTATTCGACTAGTAGAATATCAATGTGAATAATTAAATGGAATTATTTCATTTTATCCTTGCCATATTATATTGAAGTTCAAGTTTAAAAGTCTTTAGTTTTAGTTATACATTGCCTTAAACTTTTATATTTATTTATGAAAGTTTCCACTATATTGTTATCCTTACCGAGCATCTGATCTCACCCCTTTTAATTTTTTATTCTTTACAGGTTGTGAAGAAGTATTTTATGAATGACCTGCATGGATAGTATAAGTGGAAATGAAGACAATATGTTGTTGTAGTTTTTAACTTATTATTGTAATTTAAACTTTATGAATATATATAATGTTTCCAAGGATACTAAACTAATCGGTCTTTCGAGACATGATATTTCTTGCGATCATGCCAATTTTATGTAATAATGCACCGAATCTGGGTAACTAGGGTTGGGGCGTTACATATGATACAACTGAAATCATAGTTAAAGAATTTGAAAACTTTAAAAAATAGTTTAGATACTAACAAAAATTAAATTCCAATCCTCTAATACCAAATTTTGGTTGGAGTGGAATCTAAAGAGGGGGGTGAATTGAGTTCCGAATTAAAATTTTGGTTAAAAACTTTTTTTTAAAGATCCCCAAATTTTAAATGGCCCAGTTAATTAACACAGTAAATATGTAAATATCTATTTGGTCAACAGGTTTCTCAAAGAGTGAATAGTCCTCAGTTGAATTAGTGTTAAACACTTCTTCAAATTTTGAAACAAGTTTACTGAATTAAACATATACTCACACTAATAAAAACTAACTGTCTAAGTGGATGAAAATTAGTTTTATGTTTTAGTAATTATTAGTAGTGGAAAATAGATAAAATTAAGTACAACAAAATATTGTGCACAATACATTTAAACAAGAGGTTCTGTCTCAAGCCAAGACTTGATCCTCTCCAGTTGGTGATCACCTACCACTAAGAAGTTTATATTAATGATAAAATTGATACACATCCTGTATCAAGCTTTAGCATGGTTTTCACAAAAATTCCATGGTTTACACCCTCTTCCATAGTTCTTTGTGGAAAAAACAACTAGTACGGACCACCCACGATCTCTTCGATAGTTATATTTGGTAAACAAAATGTAGGTGAGTTTTCATGTGAGGATGTTAAGTATCCTCTAGTTTAAGAAAATAAGACAGTTTTTGTAACATACATACATACTTCATGGATATTTAAAAGGAAATAAAATGAGAGAGCTATGATTTTAAGATTGAGATTAGAAATCTCTATCTCTTTGTAGTTCAGATCTTGACTCCCTGAAATGAAGAATATGTTGTTTGAGTCTCTCTCTGAAAGTTGTCTCTAAAACAGAGTATCTCAACCCCAGGTTCCAGCTTTCATGAACTAAGAGTTCTTCTCCTTGTGTTGATCGAGATTAGATGATGCATAAAAGGTAGCTTTGAAATTGATCTCCCGAAATGATCTTCTTAAGGTTCTTGGTTTCTCAGTTTAAGTGTCGAATGGTTCTTCTTTTGTGTTGTGAGTAAGCTCCTTCACATGTACAGACGCACTTAACACTACTTTATTTTCTTCCTCAGTTTTCTCTTTTATATTTGAGGTCCAAAAATAGAAATAAGTAAATCACATGTGATCATTCTCATACCATGTACTATCCTCAGATACGTTCTCTTGATATGTCTATAATCAGAATTAATTATTGTTAGAAGCATTAAATTTACCCAATATGACCATTATAATAATATTAATAACTTTACAAAGTATGGACTAGAATAGTATCAGTAGACTGCTAACATTAGCCTTCACAATAGTAGGCTTCAATAGTAGGTGCACATTGGCATCATTCATCAGAAACCATCCCAATGATAACCTTCATCGGTAGCATTCAGCGGTAGGCCTCAATGATAACCTTGAGCGGTAGCCCTCAACTGTAACCTTGCATCGGTGACCTTGCATAGTTGACCTTTTCATAAGTGACCTTTCCATCAGTGACCTTATATTGGGGACCTTTGTATGGTGACCTTTTCATCGGTGACCTTTGGATCAGTGACCTTTGCATCGGTGACCTATTCATCGGTAACCATGTAGCACTGACCTTTGCTTCAGTGACCTTTGCATCAGTGACCTTTTCATCGGTGAACTTTGCAATTCTGACCTTGCACCGATGACCTTTCATTAGTGAAATTTTCATCGGTGACCATTGCATCAATGACCTTTCATCAGGGACCTTTTCATCAGTGACCTTTGTACATAGATAAATTCTGTACTGTATGCTTAAACAAGAGAGTAGTGTGACTAAAAGTGAATAGTTATTACTTTTTTATAAACATAATTTTCAAATAAAATATTTTCTTGTAAGATAAAAAAATGCTCTTATATAAATGAAACATGATTTGGGAATATCAAAACAGGTGAGTTCAACAATCTCCCCCTTTTTGATAATCACAAATTACATCAGTTTGTTTGAATCAGGGTTAAGAACATTTGCCAATATCTTCAAAGATGTGTATAAGAACAACTGAACCATGATTTAAAAAAAAAATAAAGATATGAAAATTCAACTTAAAAACTTATCCTTATTTTAGGTAGTTTAAAAGATAAACCTAACTTGAAACCAAACCTAGCTTGTTTCTCCCCCTTTGGGATTAACAAAAAGAAACCGAAAGAATGTAAGACAAAAAGAAATAGAAGATGATTTCCCATTAATAAATAAATAGTTAAATATACAAAAGGTTACAAAGATCCCTATCAACTAAGAAATCCCACATTTATTACATATCAGAAATATCCAAGAGGGATTTGCCTTTAGAAGATGAGGAGTCACGTATAGAAGGAGGGATATGCCAAGGGATAATAGTCAATAGGGTAGGAGGAGCTGCACCAAAAGCATCAGTAGACCTGTAGTGTGTATATCTATGTGGAATCATAGGCTTCAAACATTTGATAGCCTTTTTAGGGGTCATCATGTGAGTAGTACTCGTAGATCCTAATGCAAGCGGGGTAGAAGGCAAGGCTGGAGGAACAATGATAGGAATGCAGTCCACAATGAGGAAGGGAAAAAGAAGATTTATAAAATCCATAATAATACTTCCTCTTCTTTCCAGTGTAGAGATAAATCATTCTAATTCTATATAAATTTCTCCATGGTAGAAGACAATTATCTGAGTCAGCATACCTGATTCTTAAATTCCTGATTGACATGTTGGATTCCTATGTTTTCCAACAACAAATTGAAGTGACCATCCATCTGATGCTTAGTTTATACCCTTATGTAGGAGAAATCCACTTTCTTTTGGATGGCCTTCTGATCTTGAGCAGCTTCTCTTAAATAATTTCCCACAAGATTATGAGTTTATCTAGTAGAATAAATTACCTCAGTCCTAGACTGAGGGTCTGAGATACTTGCACTAGAAAATTTTTCAACTTCTTCTTTAACAACTGATCTGAAAGCTTATAGATCAACATGAGGAGAAGCTGAAGATGAAACAGATGCACACAGAGGTGCCATAGTGAAATCCACTATCTCCTTAGAATATTTTTTTCAGCCCACTGATCAGCCTTTTCACATCATCATCTTGTCCAGTCACATGTGTCTCCATAGACATATTAAAATTCTCATACACAATGACCAGTTGCTGAACCACAATTTTATTATATCGAAGATCTTTGTCCGCCTGAGCCCTTGAAGCCATATAAGAGTCTAACCTGGATATAGACTATTTCAAAGAATCCATAGAATATTCCAAGGTTTTGATCTAATTCCGGTAGACCTTTACTTCTTATAGCAGGATGGAGTGAGAGGTATAGACTAGTCTTTTCACTGTAGATGTTACCACTTCTTGATTGTCAGTCATAGTCTTTTCTAACACAACAAATATCTCATAATGTTATCACTTAAGATATGATTTTTTTGATTCAAAATAATCCATCTTCACATAGTATTGAGGCATTAGAACCACCTGCTTCACAATAGTGGTTTGTAAAATAGTATGAATTGGAGGAATTCTGATAAGATGATCATCTTCAGAATCTCCATAGTCTAAACCCAACACCACAAATCCAAGGTCTTATGACCAATCTACTTTCCCATGAGAAATAGAAACTCAACCTGTAGCAACATGTTCCTCCCCCTCACTTGGAGAATTCTATTAGTCAACCACATTTACCCCTACCATACCTCCTTGAGAAACTACATCAACCGAAGGGTACACTGCCACTTCCTCAATAGAATCTTCAAAAACTTCAAAAACAATTCCATCTTCAGCTGAATCTACAACCTCTTCATCTAAACTATCAATCATTTCTATATTCCCTATCAAGAAAATAAGATGTATACATTCCTCTTCACTTTCATCAGCAGCAGTCTCAAAGTCAGCATGACTAGATTCAGTGGCCTCATCCTCATCTGAAGTTTCTCTATAGTCTTTTAAGCCATTTTCATCCCCTTATTCTTCATTAGTCTCTTCATCATCATTATCCATTATAATTTTATCTCCTCTAGGAAATATCTTTGGTGGGATATGATCACCAAAGTATATGGTATTAGCTTGCAGATTGGAAGAAAGGTCTGGATAACTCCTTTCATATATAAGAGAATCATCTCTTTCTGGCACAAAAGCTGCTCCTCCTTCTTCATCTGAATATGAAAGCTCTACTTCACCATGATTTAGACCAAGATATCGCTTATCCATAGGCCTAGTAGGATGAAAGATATGGTTTAATTCTTCATATATCTTAGCCTCATCATGCCCCCATCTTCGATGCCAAGGGTTCTAATTGATCATCACCAACTTGAAAATCACATTTGTAATGAAGAAATTGTCGCTTAGTACAATTGTTTCCTCCTTATCTCCAGAAACTGCTTTCACATTCAACATAAAGGATATCAATATATCATGAAATAAGGCATTGGATTTGGAACCATGATTTTTCATATCATCTAATTGGATCATTAGCAGCCTACGTAGATTTATCGTCAGTCCATGCTTCAACAAATACAAGAGAAAAACATCATGATATTTCAATGTAGCAAAGTCCACTCTCCTGGGACTCATGAAATTTTGGATAAACATAAATAATAGTTTTTCTTCTTCCTTAATATCAGTAGCAATGAATTTCCTGTGGATCCCACTCCATGTCAGTTCGTCTAAGGATTCTTCATAACAGAGGAACTCAGAAGTGGGAGGCACAACTCTGGATTAGTAGTCACAAATGCCTTCATGTGGTACTCTCAGACACTCATCCCATTCAATAGAGGAAAATATTACTCTAATTCCATTCACCCTTGAATACAATCTATTCCCATCCTCTTTTTTTTCGAATTTCAAAAACTCAAAAAACTTCTTTACTAACTTTGGGTAGTAGGTTCTATTATTGTTTAAAAATCATTCGACCCGACCTTGAGCTTCAAATGACTTCAGCACTAAAGATCTGCTTGTTATTTACCTTTCATAACTGAGCTCTTTTTGAACCATGATTTCCCTCATCAAAAGATTAGGGTTGATCAGCTTTGACACTGCCTGGATTCCACTACTCAACTCAGATCGATGTCTCTTTGGATTTGGCACATCCCCTTCATCACTAACAAATGGTATATTTACTCTTTCCATGCTATCTGGAACAATTTGAGGGATTTGGAGGAGGTTTAGGTTCTACGGTTAGAGAGAGAGACATATTTAGTAGAGAGTTTGAAGTGGATCGTAATTTGGTATGTATTTTAATTTTTACACTTAGGGATCAAAAAACAAATCAGATAAAAGAAATAAGTAATGTAGAAAAATTTTCAGATTCTAGTAGAGAAAACTCTATGTCCTAGAAAATTTCAACTATTGGTAAGGTGACAACTGTGATGTCTATCGGGGAGGTCTATTGGTGAGGTATAATGGTGAGGTCCAAAGGTGAGGTTATTAATGGAGAGGTCCAGCGGTGAGGTTCCTAATGGTGAGGTATAATAGTGAAGTCCAACAGTGAGGTTCTAACGATGAGTTCCAACAGTGAGGTTCAATGGTGAGGTCTAAAACCATAAACATTTATCATACATAACCAATGTTTGATGTAATTTAACCTTTCACAATACAATGGATTTGTGAATATATCATCCAATTGGTGTTCAGTACCATTGAATTCAAGAGTGATATCGCCTATTTGATAAATATATCTCAAGATGTGATGTCTCACATCAATGTAATTTATCCTAGAATGATATAATGAATTTTTAGGGATGTTAATAGAATTTGTGTTATCAAACTTTATAGATACATCATTGAGTTGATATCTATAGTCTAGTAAAGTGAGTTTCATCCCAAAAATTTGGGCACCACAACTACCAGTAGCTATATATTCATCTTCATCAATAGACAATGAAATAGAATTCTGTTTCTTACAACACCATGATACTAGTGATTTGCTTAAAATGTGACATGTTTCAAAGGGGCTATTTCTATCTAACTTGCAACCAGAAAAATTAGCATATGATTAACTTATTAAAAAAATGATTGTACTCTTGGACGAAATAGTGATAAGTTTATAGTATGTTTGAGATATTTAAATATTCTTTAAAAACTGTTAAATGAGACTCATTAGGATTCGCTTGAAAATGATCACACATGCATACACTGAACATAATTTCTGGTCTGCTAGTAGTAAGGTAGAGCAGACTCCAAATCATACCTCTGTAATTGGTTTGATCCACTAGTTTACCAATTTAATCAGCATCTATCTTACAAGTGGTACTCATAGGTGTATCATTACCTTTATTTCAGTCCAAACCAAAATGTTTCAAAATATATTTAGTATATATACTTTGATTTAAAACAATACCATTTTTATTTTGAAAAATTTGAAATCAAAGGGAAAAATTAAGTTCTCCCAGTAAACTCATTTCTAATTCATCTTGCATCATTTTTGAAAAATCAGTACATAATGAATTTTTAGGGGATCAAAAAATAATTTCATCAACATAAATATATACTATTAAAACATCTTTGGAAATCCTTTTAATAAAAATAGTAGGATCCACTATTCCTCTAGTAAAACCTTTTGGAATAAGAAAACAACTATGTCTATCATACCATCTCGTTGAGTTTGTTTAACCATATAAAGCTTTATACAGTTTAAATATATGATTTGGAAAATGGGGATTTGTAAAACTAGGGGGTTATTCAAAAAATACATCCTCATCTATGTACCCATTTAAAAATGCATTTTGGACATACATTTGATAAAGTTTGAAATTCAGATGAGCTACATAGGCAAATATTATCCTAATATATTCTAGTATAGCTACAGGTGTGAAGGTTTCCACATAATCTATTCCTTCTTCTTGAATATATCATTGTGTAAATATTCTATCCTTATTTCTAACTATATTTCCCGATTCATCAAATTTATTTCTAGACACCCATTTAGTGCATATGGTAAAGGTGTCTTTAGGTCTTTTTAATAATTCCCAAACTTTGTTTCCTTCAAACTAATTTAATTCAAATTTCATATCTATCACCCAAAATTCATCATTTATTGCATCATTGATATTTTTAGCTTCTAGCTATGAAAGAAAGGCTTGATGTTCGACCAAGTTTCTCATAGAAGCTCTAGTTTGTGTTCCTATATTTAGATAACCTACTACAGCATCTAAAAGATGATTCTTGAGAGTTCTAAAACCTCTAGAATGAGTTAAAATTGACTCGTCATGATTGTTTATAGGTTTAGATTAACCATGCATGGATTCTGGAAGATTTCCAGAACTGGTTGTTTTCACTACGGGTTCACTGCCTTATCATTAAGATATAGAATTGAAATATCATCCTCAAGATGTTCAATAGAGGTTTCGGGTTCATGTGGATCAGTCTCATCAATTTTGATGTGAACTTATTCTTCCACAAATTTGGTTCTCTTATTTAATACTCTATAAGAATTACTAGAGATTGATTATCCTAAGAAAATTCCTTCATCACTTTTGGATGAAAACATTTCATGATTGTATTTAGTGCTAAGGATAAAGACTATGCAACCAAAAAATCTAAATTAATTATCCTTAGGCTTCCTATTATTTCAAAGCACATAAAGGGTCTTCTTAAGAACATGTCTAATTAATACTCTATTAATAATGTAAAAAACTGTATTAATAGCCTTAGCCTAAAAAATAGATAGGTAGATTATCCTAATTTAGCATAGTCTGAGAAATCCCTTGAAGGGTTCTATTTCTTCTTTCTACAAATCCAATTTTTGAGGAGTTATAGGAGCATAGAAATTGTGAGTATATCCATTTATTGAGAAAAAAGATTCAAATTCATGATTTTCAAACTCCCTGCCAAGATCACTTCTCAGGGTCTTAATTCTAAGTACACTACAGTTTCTACAGACTTAGAATATTTAATGAATTTAGAACATGCTTCACTTTTGTGAGCTAGAAATTATACCCATGTATATCTAGAAAAATAGTCTACAAGGACATAAACATAGTGCTTCCCATTTAAACTTGAAACTCTAGATGGTCCAAACAAATCCATGTGAACCAACTTAGGTGGTTGAGAAGTAGAAACTTCTATCTTTGGTTTAAAAAAACATTGTATTGTTCTTCCTTTTAAAAAGGATTACACACTTTGTTAAAAGGTAATTCCAAATTAGGTAAGTCTCTAACTAATCATTTCTTAATTAGGTTCCAAAGTGAGTGCACATTGCTGTGTTCTAATCATCAGTACCATAACAAGGATTCATTATGAGAAGAATTTAAACAAGAAACATTTTTCATAGCTAAAGAATTTAAATCAACAGCATATACATTTTTATTTCTAAGAGTAGTAAATATTAAATAATTTTTAGAATTAAAAACATTTCATGCATAATATACAAATTTAACATTGAAACCATCATCACACAACTGATAAATACTTAGTATATTGTATTTTAACCCATCCAGAAAAAGTACTTTTGAAATTAATATAGTATTAGGGTGACCAATTGGACTAAGTCAACAATCTTCCCTTTAGAATTATCACTGAATGTGACATGAACATCATCAAATTCAACAAGGTGCTTGAAGAACGAATAGTGTCTTGTCATATGCCTTGAACATCCACTGTCTAAGTACTATAGTGTTATATAGAAGCTCTTTATATAATTTTCCTCCAATATATATTAAGAGTAGGGTAACTTTGATACCCAAATTTTCTTGGGTCTGGGGAGGTTATCAAGTAATGCTTTGGGAACCCATACATGTCTCACAGGTTTTTTATAATCAGCAGATATGTTCTGAGACCTGAACACTTTCTTTGGTCCTTTCGAGATTTTTTTTTCAAAATATGATCTGGAACTTCAACTAGCTGTGAACTATCTAGATTTTGGAACAAATTTATTTTTATTAATTCTTCTTTGTCTTAGTTGATATCCTATACCAGTTGTGTAATTTATTGCAATTTGTTTCCCTATAAACAGAGTCAAGGTGTCTTGACCAGTAGTAAACCTTTCCAAAACTCTTTTTAATTGCCCGTTTGATAATTTAAGTTTAGTATGTTGTTTTAAAAAATCAGCACATTTTTCATTCTAAATATCCAAATCAAACTTGTAATTAGCAATTAAATCATGTTGAGTTTTCAATAGTATATATTTATCCTTGAGTTTATTAAAGGTTTCCTCAAGAATTCCAAAATATTCAAATATTTCATCCTTATTCATATTTTCATAATTTTTGGAATCACATTCATTCCTAGAATAGTATGTGTTATGTACTAGAGAATTGGTATTACCTCAGATGTTTCTATCATGAAAAACATATTTTCGTGTTTGTTTCTGTCACTATAAAAAGTGTTAGATCCACTTGATCTACCTTTTGAAGCACTATATGTTTCTTTCATAGCCTTTTTGTAACCCTTTCCCTTGTCTTCATATTTCTTATTAAATTTTAGCTTGGGGAAATCAGCCTTCATATATCCTTTTTATTTACACGTATATCAAACTATCTCATTTTGGTTATCATTCCACTTCCTGTCCATTTTACACTGTCCTTTATTATCATACATTCCTTTATAGTTTGACTTTATAAAGATATTTTTCTTTCGGTAAAACTTTTTAAACCATCTAGAAAGATGATCCATATCATCATCACTATCTGAATCTGAGTCTTCACTGGTGGAAGTGTTTACAAGAGATTGAACATTTTCTTTGTCTTTGTTCTTTATGGTAGTAGTCATGAATTATAAATATTTCTTTCTTGGTTCTTAATATTCTTCTTAATTTAACTTTAGCTCCTCTTCGTACATCATAAGCTTTCCAATTAGTTTCTTTACTAGTAGCTTGCCTATTTCATAAGATTCTCAGATATAAATAATAGTTCCTCTCCAACTTTAAGGTAGGTATCGAAGAAATATCATAATTTGATCCTTGTGGTCCACTAGTTTACCAAGAAGACTCATGGTATTCACTATTTAATTGAACCTGATATACATTCCAGAGATAATTTAATCAGTCTTCAATTAAAAATTATCATATTAAATAGTATAGGTATTTTACGGAATTTCCTTAACATTAGTTGTTCCCTCATAAGAAACAGATAAGGTATCCCAAATTTCAAATGCAATTTTACAAGAAGATATTCAATTTAATTCTTCATCACCTAGAGAAAAGTACAATGCATTCATTTCTTTACATTTATTGTTATATGTAACTTTAGACAGGTGAGACCATGTGACCCTAGATGTATCAGGAAATATATGTTTTTCTTCAATTGTGTCCTAGATTTCAGGACCCATGCTCTCTAGATACATTTTAATTTTGAATTTCTATTGAGAATAATTATTACAATTAAAGAAATGTGGAATGTTAGTAGCAACACCTTGAACTCTGATATCCATTCTTAACTATAATTTTAAAGAACTGAAAATTTAGATATGACAGAAATTTTATGATACTTAAGACACGACTAAAATAACAGTTAAAGAATTTGACAACTTGCAAAAATATTTTAGATGGTAACAACAAAAAATTTCAATACTCTATACCAAATGTTTGTCGTAGTGGAATCTCAATAGGGGAGAGGGTGAATTGAGTTCCTAATTAAAATTTTAGTTAAAAAATTTATTATAATGATTCCCAAATTCAAATTGGACTAGTTAATTAAGGCAGTAGAGATGTAAATGTCTAGTTGTTCTATAGGTTTCTCAAAGGGTGATTAGTATTTAGTTAAATTAGAGTAAAAAACTTCTTCAAATTTTGAAACAAGTTTACTAAATTAAACATATACACACACTAACCAAAACATACTATCAAATTGAACTCAAAATAGTCTTATGTATTATAAATTATAAGCAGCAAAAAATTGATAAAACAGATTATAAAAAAATATAGTGCACAATAAATTTAAACAAGAGGTTCAGTCTCAAGAAGATACTTAATCCTCCTCACTTGGTGATCACATGCCACCAAGTAGTTTATATTAATGATAAACTTGATACATAACATGTATCTGGCTTTACAATAGTTTTCACAAACTATCTGGGGTTCACACCCTCTTCTACAGTTTTTTTGTGGGAAAAACAACTAGTACATACCACACACAATCTATTCCAATGTATACATGGGAAACAAAATGTAGGTGAGTTTTGATGTGAGGATGTTCAATATCCTCTAGTTCAACCACATGAGACAGTGTGTGTAACAGACATACACACTTCTTAGAAATGTAAAAGTAAAGAACATGATAGAGCTATAATTATAAGCTTGAGTTTAGAAATCTCAATCTATTTGTAGTTCAACTCTAGACTTCTTGAAAAAAAGAATATGATGTTTGAGTCACTCTCTAAAAGTTGACTCCAAAACAAAGTGTCACAACTCCATGTTCTAGTTTTTAGGAACTGAGAGTTCTACTTCTTGTGTTGATCAAAAGTTGATGATGCACAGAAGGCAGCTGTGAAATTGTTCTCCCGAAATGATCTTCTTGAGGTTAAGGGGTTCTCTGTGTAAGCGTCGATTGGTTCTTATTTTGTGTAGTGAGTAAGCTCTTTCACATGTACATACATGCTTAACACCATTTTCTTTTCTTCCTCAGTCTTCACATTTATATTTGAAGTCTGACAATTTGAATAAGTAAATCATGTGCGATCATTCTCGTACCTCGTACTGTCCCCAGATACAGTCTCCTGATATATCTACAATCAACATTAATTAATTTCAGAAGCGTTAAATTTTCCAAATATGATGGTTATAATAATATTAAGAATTTGAAAAAGTATGGAGTAGAAGAGTATTGATAGACTGATAATGGTATCCTTTATAATGGTAGGCTTCGACAATAGGTTCACATCGACAACATTCATCAGTAACCTTGCCAATGGTAACCTTCATTGATAGCCTTCAGTGGTATCCCTCAATGGTAACCTTGAGCGGTATCCATCAACAGTAACCTTTCATCGGTGACCTTGCATCAGTGACCTTTGAATTGGTGACCTTTGCATTGGTGAACTTTGCATCGGTGACCTCGCATCGGTGACCTTTGCATCGACGACCTTTGCATTGGAGACCTTTGCATCGGTTACCATTGCATTAGTGACCTTACATCGGGGACCTTTGCATCAGTGGCCTTTACATCCCTGACCTTTTCATGGGTGACCTCTTAATTGGTGACCTTGCATCGATGACCTTGTATCATTGAACTTTTCATCAGTGACCTTTGTGTCCATGACCTTTCATCAGTGACCTTTTCATCAGTGACCTTTGCACTTAGATAAATTTTGTAATGTAATCTTAAACAAGAGAGCAGTGAGATTAAAAGTGAATAGTTATTACTTTGACATAAACATAATTTTCACATAAAATATTATCCTCTAATAAAAACTAGATTCTATTATATAAATTAAACATTATTTTGGATTATCAAAACTAGTGAGTCAAACAATATGTATTAATTAAAATATATGTATTTACCAATATTCCCCCAGTTAATTAAATAACTACTAGTAAACACCATATATAAAAGTTTTATATTATTTAGGATTTAATTATACCAATTAAATTAGATTATTTATATCTAAAATAAATTTTATTTCAAATGTAAAATGTCCATAAATAAGTTATTATTTCAAGAGAAATTTAACAATCAAAAAATAATATGAGATTACAAAGTTATGTTTTACCACTTTCTAATTTTCAAGTCAATACCCATAAATGAGATAATTAAAAGTGAAACATATAATAATGTGAAATATTACCTAATCATGACAATAAATTATATAAGGATTTTTTTTATAGAATAGAAAAGAAATAAGTGGAGAATATGACATTTATATCCCAAATGTAAAAAGTGAGATGAAAATCCATTACCTTACAATCCCTTTTAGTTGAAAGAAATTTAAACTCATATATACTAATTTTAATCAAATTATTAACTTATTATATAACCATAATAATATTTATGATATTATATATCATCTTATAATAATATATTGTTACACATTTGTTAGTAATCTTTCACTATTTTTAATATTTCACTTATTAATTGCTTAGTTTTTCTAGTATGTTTCGAAATATTATTTGTTGTTCCTGTTACTTATATCATATTTTCATCATAAATATAATTTAAAACATGATTTAATTATCTTATATGTTAATAATATATGTATTTATAATAATCCATAATATTTTGATATAGTAAATGAAATGCACTATTCACGGAGACGGTATGTCGTACATACACATGAATGCTACTTCCATTTCTTTGTCATATTTTAAAAGTAAGTGATGCTTATATTTATGTATATTATTATCAAAATATCATATTTATATATGATATGTAACATGTGTTTATTAAAACCATACCTTAATACATTCCATGTATTGTGTGAACGAATCACATCACTTTGAAGAGGCGGTAGTCCACACATCAACAAATAAAGTTGTTATATTCACATAAAATGGAAAGAATGAAGGTATGTTTTATATAATATTTAAAAAATCATAATTATATTATAAATATAATATTTATTCATATATATAAACTTTAAATTCATCATTATTACCAACCATGAAAGGGGTAATGGGAGAACGAATCACATCGGTTCGCGAGATGGTAGTTCATCATACACACGAAAGATGATTGTATATCACATTTGATGGATTCGTGTGAAATTTCAGCTCAACATATTATCATAAAAACATCCCATTATATTTAATATATTGATTTTATATATAATAATTTTATAAAATTAAGTTAATGGGTCAATAAGTAAATGAAAACTAAGTGATAGTTGAAGAATGTTACCTGTTATTTGTTAACTCCTTTTGGTTTATACCAAAAATACTTCCATTTTTTTTCTTTCTTCCCATAGTGAGGATTATAAAAGTCTGATATGGATTATGGGAGCTTATTTGTGATGATTTTGGATGATATGAAGGGCATTAATGGCGTTAAGAAGTTGGATGGGTGAGTTTCCTTTTATTGTGGAGGAAGAGTGGCATCCTAGTAAATATAAAAAGGTAAATGTTGTTGAGAGGTCTCCCTTACATAATATTCCACCAATATCAAAAAACATTAAATAAAAGGTAATATATTGTTGAAATATAGTCATACAGTGTATTTTTAACATGGTTCTTTGTCATTTTTTCCATTAAGATTAAGGTTTAGTCGTCCATTAAGATTTATTTTACCTTCATCACTATAATTAATATTTAATACTTTCACTAATTATTTTTGTAAAAAACTATGTTTGACTAACAAGAAATTAAAAATTTTACTAATTAAAAATATGGAATCCATTTTGGAAAATTACCATCACATAAGTGGCATAAATTTATTTAAGATTAATACCGCAGATGGGATGAGAAAGTGGGTTTTGAAAGTAAAAATGTTCAAATTTTTGAGATGTGTTTATATAAAATTTCATTGAAAAATTATTTACAATGACATTAATTTGATTAATTGATGTAAAATGATCTAACTTTACTTTAAAACCAATTTAAAATATAATTTATTATTATAAAAAAATTATACAAATTAGAAGATTTCAATTAACCTTTACTATTTTCTTAACTATTCATAGAAAAAATGAAACTTCATATAAAAATAACCAAAAAATCAACCTATGATATTTTTTACATTAAAATTTCAAAAATGAATTTTATTTTGACATATAATTTTTATAAAAGTGTCAATGTTTGGTTTTAAAATATGTTTTCCATTAAAAGTAGGCACAATTTCCTTTATAAAAATATAGGGTTTTATGTATAAAATTGGGTTTGTTCTTATCTTATGGCTATAAAATATATTGAATGAATTTAAAAATATTTTATTGGATATATAAGATAAATTTTTTCTATAAAAAATCTACAGGAGCGTAAGAATTTAATTGACTATGAAAAATGTGACTAAATAGTGTTTTGTTTAAACCCTATGTTGCATGCATTAGAAGCTACCAAAAAAATAAATTTATTATAAATTGAAAAATGGAAAATACCTATGGTGATACAAAAAACTTTTGACATTGGTTCACATGGAGAATGTCTTCCATACACATCAATGATGATTTCGTAACCCATTTAATGGAAGTGGAGGTGGTTGTTCGTTATGACCAGTTTATAATTAAATCTTAGTATATGGAAGATACTAAGGCTATTATATCATAATTCTTTAATAATAATTTATATATGTGGAGGAAGAAAATAAATATATATTCTCATAGAATAATTTTACCTCTTCTTCATGTATTCTCCTTCAGTTCCCACCGAAATCCTTCCTAGGTTGTCTTTATTTTCAAACTATTACTTCTAGGACAGGTGGAGGAATTTTGGGAAGTGATTTTTTTAGGTATTTCATGAACAAAAAGGGTGTTAATGTGTGAATAATATAAGAGAGTGGGTGTCCTTTATAGGTGAGGTGAGTGGCACAGTAGTATGTGTTGAAAAGAATGTATTATATCCATGTTTTTTCATGTAATAATTATCAAACAGTTGACCTTTATCAAATAAATAAAGTATAAGATCAAAATATTCCTATAAAATATATTTTATATAAGTTTTTAGGTCATTTTAACACTTATATATTTAGTTTAACCCCCTTAGTAAATCCATTTTTCCTTAATCATGGTAAATAATTTTTACTATTTTCACTATTAATTTTGGTTAAAAATTATATTTAATTTATTAGAAAATAAAAATTATTGTGATTCGATATATAGAATCCTTTTTTCTAAATTCTATGAATAGAACTGGAAAAATTTAATTTAAAATTAATTCTATAGATGCAATGAGAAAGTAGAGTTTCAGAGAGAAAATGTTCAAAAATTTACAAGATTTTTAATATCAAAATTCAATATGATAAAGATTCTAATGAGCTAAATTGTATTAATAGATATAATATATATCTAATTTTACTTAAAAAATAATTTAAAATATAATTTCCCTTTACATATAATTTAAATGAAATGGATGTTTTCAATTCAAATTCAGAATTTTTCAATATTCATCGTAACATTAATTTTTGTGGAAAAATCCAAAAAACTCACCCTAAGATAATTTAGATGCTATGATTTAAAAACATAATTTTATTTTATAAAATATATATTATAGAAGTGTTAAAAAATAATTTAAAATTACATTTCTATAGCATGACTATTCTATCATTTATAATAATATATATTATTTGAGAAAACATATCTTTTTATTTTAAATGATTCCTTTTTTATTTCAAATTATTATATAATTTTAATTTTCATATTTTAGTTATTACTATTCATACCATCAAATTTAATGACTATGTTATAATGGTATACAATATTAATGTTCATTTAGACTTTGGGTTGCATGTTCTATAATCCATCAAAGAAATTAACATTAATTAAATATATTTTGTGGGTTATGTAAGCTTGAGGTTACATGTATCATAAAATATCAAATACAATGTTATTATGTTATAATTTATGGGTTTTTAATTATATTAACCATATATAAATCATTCTAATTGTCTCCTGAATGTGAAGTGGGATTACCGATCTTTCATTGAGATCTTTGAGAAGAAGGACCTCCTGCCAGAGATGATTCTGAATTAGGAATTCCTGGCTAGGGAGGGGGAGAGGATAAAATGGATCATAGAGGGTGATAGAAACACCACCTTATTCAATGAATTTTTTTAGGATAGGAAGAGATTGGTTAAGTTGAATATAGATTTGCAGGGTGGGCCATTCACAGAAAATAAGGATTTGGTGGCGGATGGAAAACTCCTACTTCATAGAGCTTCTCGGGGTCCCCAACAACGATTGTTTCAATGGGTAACCCTCAGAGATAACATAGATCATTAATGTGATTCCCAACATAGTTTTGGACCAGGATAATGATTTCTTGGGGTATTTTCTAGGTGATAAGGAGATCCTAGATGCGTTGTTGCACCTAATCCCAGATAGCTCAATAGGTCTAGACTGTTTTCCTGGTTTGTTTTATACGTCTTCCAGGGATATCATGAAGGATTACTTAATAACAAACATCTATGACTTATTTCTAGGAGGAAAGTTTCCCAGTGTTGCATAAAGCACTGCACTTGTGTTACTTCTCAAAACTAAAAACCCGACATCGATTCTGCATTTTCACCTTGTGAGCATGTGTAATGTCTCGTATAAGATTCTAGCATGTATTATTAATTCAAAGTAGTCCATTCATCTCTTGAGATGGTTCTCATTAGAACAACATGGATTTTTTTAGGTTTGATCAATCCATAATGCTATCTCTTTGTCCTAGGAAATGATGCGGGAAATTAATTTCAAAACTCATGGTTCTAATATATGTATCCATCCTTAAACATTACATAATCTTGAGTCAAGTCAAGAATTCACATTGAGGTCCTTTTCAGGTTTAGAGTTTTAGATAATTAATTTGTAACTATTATATTACACCGCAAAAATTAAAATTTATACACATTTATTCTATCCAAAAAATTTCCAAATAATAAAACTCCATGAATAAAAAAATGATTTATTTTAATGATATAAATCTTCATGAATACTTCCTTTCTCTTACCCTTCTGTATACCCTGTGAAAAACTTTTCAACACCTAGGGATGAGCATGAAAAGATCAGGATGATTATAAAATAATGAAAGAAAACATTAGTGTATCATCACATAAAAATAAATCAAATCATAATTCTCAGTCATAGAACAAAAGCTCTTTATCAAACCTATTTAAATTATATGATTTATTAATAAAAAATAGAAATCCTAAATCAAAAAGGTAACTTGTGCATCTATAACATACTTACATTTTATCATTCACAGCTACAGAGAGTATTAAATTTGGAATACCCATCACAGTATATTCCCTAAATCTCTTAGGATAATCATTAACGTTTATCTCTATCACATTAATCAATGAAATGGAGAGCTATCTCAGGCTCACCCACCCAAGGTTTATCACAGAACCACCCATATTTGGTTTATCATGTAACCACATATTAAATGTAAAAGTACCATTACATAATAATAACACATAAAACATTAAAATTATCGACATTTAACTCGTCAATTAGAAGAAGTTAATTCAATATATTGAAATATTCAATCTATTTCCTAAATAATTTAAAACATTTTATAAAGATATTATGGAATCAAAGTGTCTCATACAACATTGAAACTTGTAATAAAATTAAAATTTTAAAACATTAATTTCCATATAATTTAATCCTTTAAACCATTTTGAATATATGGAAATTAATGAGAAATATTTAGAAGAATAAATCTTTAAAACATTCAAAATTATATTTCAGTTAAAGAGTCTCTTAACACTTGAGAAACATTTGAATAATAATAATTAAAGAATAAAATAAAACAAAACATTAAGATAATGAGAATTTATCAATTCATGATTTAAAATGTAAAAAGGGTTTTATATATACCTTATTATAATAAAGGTGCGCAATATCAAGATATGCCTCAACGAAAGGATATTGAGACATAGTTCCTTATAAAAATTAAACATCCTAACGACTTCACATTAAAATTCATAAAATGTGTTGATGAGAGAGAAAATGTTATATCATAAATTAGACATAAAATGTACAAAAATAAGTATATATAATAATATATCCCAACATATGAAAATGTAAATTAAAAGACATAACTTAAAATAAGTCTTTAACTAAAAGAGCAGGGTGAAAGGATCTCTTACCGTGAATCGAATTCGTCATGTATGTTCCTTGTTCTTCATGAATAATAAAATTAAGTTAATTTATACTTTATTAAGAAAATTTTTAATGTTTATAATTAATTTTATATCACTTATTACCATGTTATAAAAATTAGATAATTATTGAAGTTAATATCAATTGTTTTTTTTGATATTGTGTACTTGAGTGGAAAATGATATTGTTATAATTAAAAATTCTCTATGTGGTAAAAAATAATTTATCTCAAGAATAGTATTCATGATTTAAATATCATATATATCCAATATATATGTATTTATAATATTCTATAACAATTTGAGATACTAATTGAAATACACTATTGAGGGAGACAGTAAGCCGTATGTACGCATGGATGCTACTTTCATTTTATTTTTATATAAAAAAATTAAAACTAAATGATATATAGGTATATTATAATTACATTGTAATATAATATTTTATATATGTTACATAAGTTCATTAACACCATCCTTTATATGTTTCATGAATGTCATTAATGAGTCATACCACTTTCAGGGGGTGGTAGTCGACACTTCCTCAAATGAAATTTTCTTGTTTATGCCTTATGAAAAGCATAAATGTATGATGTAAATGAAAAATACAAAATAATAGAGACAATATATATATATATAATATTATATATAAATTCATGGTCATCTTAATGGAAACCATGAGAGGTGGTATGAGATAATTTAACAATCATCGTTTCATGAGGCAATGGTTCGCCTTTTACGGAAACATTATGTTCTAAATCCATTAGAAGGATGTGTGTGTGAGTGTAGGTCTACTAAATATCATAAAAGATCCTTTTATACTAAAGATAATATTTTTCTTATAAAATAATGTAATAAATATAGTTTATGGGGTTGTAGAAGGAAAAATAAACAGAAGAGGCTTGAGATAAGACATTTACTCAAATTGGGTAACTCCTTTTGATTTAAGCTAAAATACCTTATTGGATTTTTTTATTCCCAATTGAATTATTATAGTAGGAATATATGGATTTTAAGAGATTATTTTGGCAGATTTTGGAAGATCCATGGAGGATTTAAAGGTGGGAGTATGGGTTAGAGGTGGTGGACTTTTATAAGGGGGAGGAGTGGTACTTTAGGAATGTTTGAAAGAATATTTTATTATAAACTGAATTTCATATTTAAAAAGCCCCAAAACTCATTTAATTATAATATAAGATTATTATTTTTCTCAATCCTATCAATCTATAGTTTTTATACATGTTTTTATTTCAAATATATCCTTATAATTTAGCTTTAACCATTAGTTAACTTATTTGACTCTTACCATGTCTTCTTGTATATTCATACTATATGGTTTAAATAGTTAGAATAAAATTACAATAGAATATAAATTGGTTAATTAATGACATTTCAAAACTTATATAAGTCATTCTACCCAATCCTATATTTTCAAGACTATTATATCATTTAATAAAATAGTTTTTGTTTTAAAAACTCATTTTTGTCAATTTATACACTATTCATATCATGTATTTTAAAAAATCCATAACAACTTGATTCATTCAAAAAAACTTAATGAATACAGATATAACAATTAATAATCATCCATAAAATTATTGTATGGCCGAAAAAGTTTCAAAATAAATTTATTTTAATATTTATAATCTCATTTATTAAAATAATTCATTGATAAAGTGATTACTATATCATCATTGTGTCATAAATATATTTATTTATTTAATGTATGAAAATAATAAATTTAATACCATGGTGTTGGAAATATTTTTATATTTATAATTACTATTTATAGTCGAAAATGTCACTTATATAACCCCGTATAATAATTGTTTTACCAAAAGATACTTATTTATGTTATGTTTTTCGTTCCTTTAAATCAATTCATATAAAATGAAATTTTCAAATCAATGTAAATCCATGGGGTCCCAAAATATACCCAAGGGTTAACATGGTTGATAATATATCATTAAATATAATTTGGCCTCATTTTCAGGTAGTTTAATGCTATTGTAGTATTATGTTTTACCCTTATTTACCATATTTACCCTTTTACCATGGTAAATAAAATATTTATTGATTTTACTATTCATAATGTCTAAAAATAAAAGTTACCTATTTAAAAAATTTGTACCTCATGATTCCAAATATGGAATCAATTTAAAAAAAATTGTAGAAAATAATTTAAAATTAATTCATGTTGTCAAAACCAAAAAGCGTGTTTTAAAGATGTAAAAACTACCAAAAGATTGACATGTGTTTATGTCCAATTTCATAGTGAAATTACATAAAATGAACAAAATTGGATTAAATGATAAAATTAAAATACAATTACACATTAAAATCAATTAAAAGTATAACCTAACTATATAAATAAATTAGATAAAAAACATTTTTGAATTAAAATGTAATATTTTTCATTATTCATAAAAAATGAGCATTATCAGAAAAATACCAAAACATCATCCAAAGTAAATTTTGATTTACCACTTTTAAAGAATAATTTTATTTTATCAAATAGAATGTATAGTAATAGAATAATATATTTAAAAATTTATCTCCATTAAATGGCGTTAAATCGACCTTTTAAAGAATATTAAAGTATTTCATGTTTAAAATCAAAATCATTATTATTTGAAGCCTCTAAAATTTATTGGATAAATGTAAGAACATTTAACAAACTTGTTTAATAATGATGTAGTTAGTTATTTTCATTCTCATCAATATAACAACTATGAATTAACTACCATTTAAAATATTAATAATATTATATTATTTTTCTGGATAACTCTATGTTGAGTGCAACGTATGATTTCTAAGAAACCGATTGTTGCGTGTTGAGTATTTTATCGGAAGAAGTGTCACCTTTAACATAAAATTATTATATTATTCCAAAATATTAATAGATATGAAAATGTATCATTCTATAAATATTTGGGTCATTACATATAATGTGGATATCAAGATCGATATGAATTAGGATTATGAACATGTTGAATGGTGTTTCATTAAACAATACAGGGAAGGTAAGGGTATTAACTCTCAAAATGTTGATACCATTTTTCAGTGTTTTACATTTTCTTGACTCTTAGTGTCCTTCATGGAGAAGTCCTTTAGCTTCTTCAAATCTACCTACGGCCTAAGATTGGGGGACCTAATCTCTCCGAGTCTCTTTATCCTAGTCCAAGAGGTTCTGAGACATTTCATTCAAAGGAAAATCAACAATGGAGAAATTATTCATGTTTGATGGAGGAGGAAAGCTCATATTGTTTCCCACCTCATGTTCAAAGATGACACCATTTTATTCCTCAATTAAAAGAACTGAGGCATACAGGGATTGATCAATGTGTTGATGGAATACTGTCACTTGAGCAGATAAATGATCAATAATAGCAAGAGAACTATCTTTATATCCAATAGTTGTAACACCAGGTGGGATTCTTTGGTGAGTCACATTTTGGGCATGCATATAGGGTCCCTTCCTATGGACTACCTGGGCACCCCCATCACTTTAGGAAGACCACGTAGTAGTTCTTTTGACCCCCACCTCAGTAGGATTAATGATCAAGTTCTTAAATGGAAGGATATATTTCTGTGCTTTGGAGGTAGGATTACACTCATCAACAATGTGATTGTATCTACTTCGATGCATGCCATTATGAAGCTAAAAGCCCCAACGAGTTTCATTAAAAATATTTATTGGATTCTGGATAGGTTCATTTGGGACCTGCTCTCTGAAGACAAAATACACTAGGTCTCTTGGAAGAAGTTGGAATTGTTGGATAATGAAGGAGATATTAAAATTTGGATTCTCCAAGACCCCCTTTGTTGCATGCATGAAATACTTCCATGGAGTGTTCTAGAGTGATGCAATCTTTGTGAAATTTCCATGAACAACACATTAGGGTACCATGAATCAATGGTGGGGAAAGCCTTTCTATATTGGTTGATCACTGGCCCCCTTGTTTTTCCCTCCCCCCGCATTCCCTCTAGATTTTCTGGAATGGTGACATCTCCATCTTTCATCAAATTTGTTGTGGAGATTTTCTCACTTTTCTTTGGTTCCCAACTACCCCCATCATCTTCGAGGAGTCATGTCATTTTCCCCATTCATTAATACAGTTTGAATAAGATGACGATGGACCATTTCAACTTGATTGAATTTTCCTGGGACCCAGATAGATGTTTTTTACCCTATCTCCCTCACGGTCCTTCACTTAAAATGATTTCACCATATAAACACCTTGAGAAGATGTGAACATTATTGGGATGTATTACTTTGGGTCAAAATTATTCAAACTAAATATAATTTCCTTACTTGGGGGATTAGGTGAGGTGATATTCTGATTAATGAGAACATCAAGCATTGCTGGATAATTATTTTCTCCAGGTGTGTCTACTATAAAGTCCACAATGATGAAAGTTTGGGGAACATGATCTTTGAATGTGAGTGGGCGAATGAGGTGTGGAATTTCTTTAGAGATTTTACCACTATCTCCTTTCCTATTATGGAGTACCACCCCTTCCAAGATAGATTGTACAATGGCTCAGGTGATGGGGGTCTAGAAAACCTGGCTCTTATGATGGTGTTACTTGTTGGTTGATGGTGTCATTGGAGGGTGAGTAATATAGTTAAACATGAAGGGGGGGGGGGGTATGCCTATTCACTCTATCATTTAATGGATTGAAAATCGGATGACTGACTAGCTAGAATTGTGTGTAGTTGGAGGGAAGATCCTTCATTTAGCCAATTCAAAGATGGGTCTTGCGATACTTATCCATCCTATAGTAGTGTTGGGGGAAATTTGGTCTAGTAGATCCCGCCTTCAAGAGGTTTTAATCTCAATATTGATGGTTCTTGTGCGTTGGGAGTCATGAGAGGAGGAAAGAGTGGTGCACCATGCCAGTGGGTCAGTCTTCATGGCCTATGAAGTCAGGTTAGAGAATGGGACCTCTCTCTAGGAGGAGGCAATGACAATGCTCAAGGGGCTCAACCTTTGTGTTTAGAGGGGTTTGGACATCATTGATGTTGATACTGTTTCCTTGATTGTGAACACTCCCTACATGGTTACAGTGCTTCTCCGTGGTGGGATTTCTTCATCATTAGAATGTGTAGGAGTCTTCTTATAAGAAATAATATTGTGAATCACACATGATGGTTGGGAAACAAGGGAACATATCAATTGGCCTCACCGGTTATTTTTAGTTCAGAGGATGTTTAACTTCACACTGTGGACAACATTAAGCCTAATGGGGTTAATATGATTAAAGGTGATTCCCCTGGTATTCATTTTTTATGACCTCCTTAGCTCTTATCCTTGATATAGAGGGCTAGAGGGTCAACTTACTCTTGTACATCTTTTCATTGAATAAAAGTTTTTTATGACGATGGAAAAATATTAACCAGGATATCATATAGGCCAGTGGTAGGCACTAAACCCTTATCTTACTTCATTCAGGGCTTCAATCCCCAGGGATTTTTTGAAAATGATAGGTTATCACACGACAATCATATTTACCTTTTTTTAAAACTATATTAAAATAATTCTTATAAAATTACAAAAAAAATATGGTGGACATTATTTAATTTAAATTAGTAATCAAATAACATTTTTATTATGGTATTCGATAAATTTTTTTCCCAAAACTCTAACGATCTAACTTGACTATTATTATAATACATTAGTGATCATATTAACCCTAAAGGATATCATTATCTATAAACATATGTCTATAAAATATAAAATTATTATTAATGAAAAAAATTCCACAAAAACATATACCTTTCATAAATATCTTCAAAATTTTATTAATATTCATCAAATCCCATCACATTAAACCTAAATAGGGTGTTTAAGACCTTTAACTTACTATAAACCATAAACACATAACCATTATGGTAACCATACCTCCTAATTTAAGGAATACTAATATTCAACTAAACTTCAACACAATCCTTAGATATTACATGATTCATATAACCAAAATACCATTTTTAAAAAGGCTTGTGAAATTTATTTATTTTTAAATCCCAATACATAAATACATCGTCCATTTTATTCAAACATATGTTTTTCCTATTATAGGTTTTATCATTTAGAAGAGAAAATTGAGTCAGATCACACCCATGCTCCACAAATTTAAGGCAACGAACTATAAATAGATTCTTAAGATGATATTTATTTCCTTCCACCATACTCTTCATTTTTTCTTGGAAATTATTTTCTTTATTTCCTTATTTTCCCCACCCAAACCATTTACCATTCTATCTATAAAACTTTCATAGGTGTCTCCATCCATATTTCTTACATTATGGAAATAATTGCTTCTTCCCTCCATGGTCTCCATTACTCAGTCTCTTATCGAACAGTAACCTTCTCTTCTTTGGTGAATTTGGTAGTTGTTTAATGTATATGTTGTTAATTTTATTTTGAGAAAACTGATTAGCTATAACAAAAAAAATCATTCACTGCAGTCATTATCCCATTTTGTTACTCATAGTCACCATCTTGGACTTTATATTCTTTATTTACATAATTCTTCTGGGTTCTAGCCATTGAGTAAAGAAAAAAACATTATGTGAGAAACAATACTCAAAGTTTGAAAAGTATATAATCATTTTTAGGAAGTTTAAATCATGAAAAAACTTTTTATAATCAATTAATCCTTTGGTTTAAACTAGGTCATTAATTTTAATCATCTATTCAAATCCTTCATAATGGTTTGTAAAGAAACTGTGGATTATCCTAAGCATAGCCCCTAGGAGTGTCAAACTAAACACATAATATGTCTCATTTTTATGAACCATGTGAGGATTGGATCAATTGAAATGATACCTTTTTATGTTATTACCCTTCTGTACATATGTGTTTGAACCATGTAAATATATGATATCCTGACAGGGATACATTGTAAGGAAAATCTGTATAATCTCAAATATAATAAAACATTAGGATGTTCCTCTTATTTTATCTTCAAGTATATAATATTTTTATGTTCCCTAATATATGTTTTTCATAATATAGTTTATAATTTTTCTACTAAAATTAATTTAATACCAACTATAGAATCCTTGTCCCTAGTATCCCAAATTTGGTGCCCGCTTTAATACATTGGCATAAGATACAAGGAATCATATCCGGAAGGACAAAATAGTTAAGGAGTCTTGGTAAATAGGTACATACATGATTCCCATATTACATTTGAATTAAAAAATTACAACATAGGTTTTTTAATAATTTTCATTATTCTATATAGAATTGTCTTTCATATCATTCATTGTTTGCTTTATCGATTCCTAGGAAAGGAAAAAAAATAAGGGTGAACTCAAATTCTTTGTAAGAGTTATGTACAGTGGAATCATTTATGAATCAATGAGAATAAAAAATATTGTAAAGAAAATAACTAAACACACATGATATTTAAATAATATTACTAGTATAATCAATATGTAAAGTTAAATAACTAAAACCACATTTCAATTAATCAATAAAATGATTACCATAACTATATAGGGAATAATGAAAATAGAAATGTAATTAATTGAAAAAACCTACCATATAATCAATAAACCAAGGATGATATTCATATAGAGATAAAATCATATAGAAAGTCAAATTAAAAATATAACTGAACTATTAATGGAGGAAAATATAAATTATTAAAATTCATGTTTTCCAAGAACATGATACCTCTACTATCAATATCTATACTCAACACAGTTTAAAATTGATGGGTAGAAACCCATTTAACTTTTTCTAGCCAACTATGTCATCAATTGATAATACTGATGCATCAAGAGGATATCTATAATTGGGCCCACCCATGTCTTACATTCCCAAATAACTCCTCCATATATTTAATAATTTATTCAATTTTTAAATAATGTGGCTTATCATTGATGAGTAGAAATAGCATAAAAATATTTTTTAAAACAATTATGTGGAGAACAACTTTTTCATTTTCAAAATCAAATTTTAAAATAAAAAGATCACAAAAAATTTAGAAAATATTTTTCTTTGAACATAATATTTTAAACTATTAAAGTCATACTTAACACATTGTGTGGTCAATATTGTAAGAAATTCCATACATGCCAAGTACTATAAAACAAATATTCCTTTCACATTTTTTGTAAATGTCAGACAAGGCTTGTTCTGAAAACAAACATAAAGATTCCATTAAATTTATTAAAAACCAAAAATTGTTTCAAATTTTAATTAATAAATAATTTTGAAATGGTTAAAAAATTATTGAAAAAAAATTAGAAAAAATTGTTTTGGAAGAAAACGGGTATTCGATCGAAGAGATAAATGAAGTCGTATTTTCTTAAAAATTAATTCTCAATAATTTTATATAAAAAAGAGTGGAAAATGGTACTAGTACTTGTAAGAGTTCATGAATAACAAGAGGTTATGAAAATAAAAGGTTTACTAAAAAATTTATCCATTAATCTTATTATATTGAAATTTAATTATAGACAATCCTGATTAAAATATAATTATAAAAAATACCATTATAATTATCATAATATTCTAGTGAGAGTTAACCAATTCATTGATTATGGGTATCAAATGTAAATCCTTATAAAATAGGTGGATATAAAATATAGTATATTCAAAAATAAATACTCACATAATCATATAATATCAAGGATAACTAATAAATAACACAACCCAATGAAAATAAATTGAGTTATTAAATTATTTAACAATTGGAAATTTTAATGTCAAATAACCTTGAATGAAAAATAAAATTGCAACCTAAAAACTTTTAATTATAAATTAATTATGATATCAGATGTTCATGGAATGGTATATACACCATATAAACTAAATTATGTTCATAACATTATTCTATGATTAATGAAATGAAATTGAGACAAAATCCTTTTCCTCATACGTCCTTTTGGTTGAACGCAAATTATCTTCTTATATAGTGGATTTAAACATGTTATTAAGTAATTATAGAACGATATTTATATTTAAAATATAATATATGATCCTTTTATAACATCTCATCACCCATTAATTAAAAATATTTATTTATTTTCATTTTTTGAGTTTTAATTGCAATGTTTTTTCTTGGGTGATTCATCATGAAAGATTTGGTTCTTTTAGATATTATGTAAATAAATAATATATATATAATAATAATCGTGGAACAATTATATTATTTTTTAATTAAATTATACTTTAAAAACTAATCATTAAATATGGTTATGAAAAATGGGCTATCTTGTAATCATGAAGATGTTAAGTTATAGATATACAAGAGTAACATTTATAGTTTTCAATGATCATTAAGAAAATAAAGTAAGTAATTATTTAACCTTTAATAATGATAATAATAAAATATAAGATAAATTATTTATTTAAAAATAATTATATATTTTATTCAAGTGGTGTGGCGAAGAAAAGAGACTATGATCGCTTTATGAAGGTGGTAGTCCACACGTACACAAATGACGATATCATTTATCACTTTAAAAAATGATATGTCATCATTTAATAATGATAAATATTTTTTTAATATCTTAATTATATCATTTATATAATATATATTCCCTAAAATCTTCCTTATTACATTCTACATAAATCTTTAGTGGAAGATGAATCACATCGCTTTGTGAGATGGTAGCTCACTGCAAACATGAGTGATGTTATCATATCTCCGATGGAATAAAAATTAAAAAGGTATATATATGATATAATTACTATATATGTATAATTATATTATAAATATAATATATATGTAATTTATTTCCATCATTATACCCAATCGTGAGTGGTGGTAATGGAAGAAATGAATGACATCAGTTCACGAGGTAATAGTTCACCATACACATGAATGATGACTTCGTAACCCATTTGATGGAGGTGGTGGTAGTTTTAGGTTATGAATTTATTCTAACAACATATAATAATATTTAATATAAAACTTTTATTATATAATCATGGTTTAATAATAATTTATGGAGATTAAGGAATAAATAATATAAAAACACTCATTTATGAATGTTACATCTTCTTCTGGTATTCTTCATAGGATTGCTAAAAAAGCCTTCCTAGGTAGGATTTATACTAAAAATAAGGTTTTTATGAATATATGAAGTAATATTTTATGTTAATTGGTAAGTTATTGTCTAAACCAAAATGATGTGAATGTGTGAAGAAGAGAGGAGAGTGGGTGTCCTTTTATAGTTTATGAGAGTGGAACACTTGTAATATTTTAAAAGAATGAATTATACCCACGTTTTGTACCTGAAACAAGGTTACAATAATAAACCATTATCTATTATATAATGTATAAGGTTTAAATATTTCCATAAAAATAATTATAGAAAACGTTTTAGGTCATTTTATCCATTATCTTATTAGTTTAACCCCCCCTCATAAATCCATTTTTACTATAACTATTGTAATTAATTTATACTGGTATCAACATTCATTTAGGTTGAAATTTAAGTTATGTTGTTATAAAATAAAATTTATTATTATTAAAAATATTGATTCAATTTATCCAAATTCTATTAATAGAAGTGGAAAAATTAAATTTAACATTAATCTTGTTGGTGAGGTGAGAAATTGAGTTTTTGAAAGAGAATATTTTCAAATTTTTATAATGTTTTTTAAAAAGAATCAATATGAAAATTAATAAAATGACTTCAATTTGATTATTAGATATATAATTTTTATAATGTTAGTTTAAAACCAATTTAAAATATAATTTAGCTCTATAAATAAGTTAAATGAAAGGGATGTTTCAATTAAAATTCAATATTTTTCCCTTTTAATAAAAAAAATGAAATAATATCCAAACTTCCAAACAATTAACCCTAAGATAATTTTCATATTATTATTTTAAAAATGATTTTAATTTTAACAAATAATATTTATATAAGTGGTAAAACTTAATTTTAAATTAAGTGCACAGAGCATGACTAATCTATCTTTTAGAATGATACATTTTTTCAGAATACATTTCCCTTCCTTTTAAATGATTCTTATTTTACTTCTAATTAATACATGACCATAATATTGAAATTTTAGTTTTTAATATTCATTACCACCAATATGAAAAATATTTTACAATGGTATACTATATAATGGTTCATTTAGACTCAGGGTTGTGATTTCTATAAACTATCAAAGATATAAAATTTATATAGATATATTTTTTGGGTTATTTAATATTAGTGTAGTATGTTTCATACTCTATAAAATAAAATGTAATTATTTTTGAATTTTTTGGTCTTCCATTCTCCCCACCTTAAACAAATTCTTTACTCACAATTTACAGTTGATCTTGGTAATCAATGGTATGACATTTGAAAATTCCATTGTCAAAAACCCACATCGTAAATAGAGTTAATAATTCATCATATAAATAAGAGAGAAATAGATTTACCAACTTCATATGGAATTCCACACTAATTATCTTCTATAAAGGAGAGTATAGGTGGAATGTGGAGATATTTATGTAGAAGAAAAGAATATATAATTATATAGGGTGATTGAGGTCATTAATCATTAGAAAGTGAATGATAAATCAAAATTTAAGGGCTCCGAAACCATAAATATATTATGATGTGAAAACTGTTCTATTTATCAAATATTAATGTAATATGATAAAAAAATCAGCATTCTTTTCCCAATGTTGAAGAATTCATTTACTATTAAAAATGATTATGAAATATACATATATGATACGTTTCTATTTCATAATCACAATTTCTTAATTTTATTGTTCTTAAATCAATTTTCAAATCATCACTTACTCCAATAAATTAATATGAAAAAATAATTTTTTTTTGAATGAAGCATTACAAATAAATTTTAACTGATCGTAAGATCCTTAAAAGAGAGAAAATTCTTTCTGTGTGTCTCATACTATTTTCCAAAACCAATATAGTTGGAAAACATTATACAATATATTATATTAATCTTTAAAAATCAATCATAACACCATTTTATTAACATAAATATTAATTTGTCAAGTCATTTAACTAGTGGAATATCAAATAGGATATCATGTATGCCTATGGTAAGTGTTAAACCCTCATTATTCTTTATTCATGGGTTCAAGAACCATGGTGCTGCTAGATAGGACGGGTTGTCACATGGCATGTAAGTTGTTATTTTTCTAAAACAATTTTAATATACTTACTATAATGTTCCCAAAAAATTATGGAAATCCATGACATAAAATTAATCATTAAATAACAAGTTTACTCTTCTTTTCGATACAGTTTTTAAAGAGACTAATAATATTATTTGACTTTTATTAAAATGTAATTGATGATCATAGTTACCCTAAAGGCTCTTAATACCTTTAATCTTATGCCTATAATATGTAATGGAATTATTTTAAAAAAAATGTTTAAACTATAACATATACTTGACATTAGATTCTTCAAAATGTACTTTATTTGGTAGACTCCCATCACATAAAACATAATGTGGGTATTTAATACATTCAAATTATGATTAGACTTAAATGAATAACAATAATGGTACCCGCAATTATTATGTTAATGAATACTCATATGAATCTAGAATTCCAAAAAATTCATAGATGAATCTTGATTTCTATAATCAGAATACTATTGGTAAAAGTTCATGAAGAATTTATTTTTTTTGAATCCCAATACAAAAATACTTCATTCATTTTATTTTAACATAGTCCCTTCTCGGCCTAGGGTTTAACCTATAAAAGTGCTCATTTATTCAGATAATTCATAAGATCCCAACATTTAAGACAATGAACTATAAATGGATTCTTCTGATGAGATTTATTACTTTCTATGATACTCATAATTTTTCTTTAAAAACTATTTTCTGTGTTCCCTTACATTCCACACATAATTCATCTTCCCATTCTATTGAGACACTTTCATGGGTGTCTCCTTCAACATTTTTTACATGATGGGAATTGATCCTTATTTCCTCCATGGTATCCATTATTCAGGCTCTTAGTGAAATCCATCATTATATTCTTTGGGGAGTCTTAGAGTTGGTTATGGTGTATGTTTTTAATCATATTTCAGGGAAACTAAATAAGTATAATCACAATATATTTTACTCAAGTAATCATCCCATTTTTTTTGTCAAAGTCACCAAATTTTCCTTTATATTCAATGTTAACAAGATTCTTTTAGGTTCCACCCATTTACTAAAATCCAAAAATATAATGCGAGAAAAAATAATCATAGTGGGAAAACAATTCAATAATTTATAGGACGTTTAAATCATGACACATCAGTTTTTAATAAATAAATCCTTAGGTTTAATGTAGATCATTCATTTGTACCATATATTCAAATCCTTCATAATGGGTTGTAATGATAATGTTAATTATCTTATGCATATCGCCACAAAGTGTAAACACGGTGCATAGAAAGGCCCATTTTTGTGCACCATGTGATAATTGGATCAATCCCAATAAACCCTTTTTAGAGTTATTACCCCTAGGTACATCTTTTCTAGAAATATATCTACTTGTGGTATCTAGATAAGGATTGTTTTCATAGAAAAACACATAATATCTACCTTAACATAACATTAGTATGTTATTATACACTTATCCTCAAAGTATATCAATGGGTTATGTTCTCTAATATATGTGTTTCTTAATCCGGTTTCCAAGGGTTCTACTAAAAGTCATATCTTAACAAATATAGTGACCCCATCCCCAATAGCCTGAAGATGGAGCCTACTTCAATACAATGATGTAAGATATAAGGAATCACATCCCAAATGGATTAATAGTTTAGTAGTCTTGGTAAACTAGATACATGCATAATTCCCATATCAAATTTGGATATATAAATTAATTTTTTTTTGGAGAATTATCATTGTTACCTAAATAATATTCTTTTATATATCTCATAGTACACTTTATGGATTCCTAAAAAAGGAAACAAAAATAGGGTGAGATAAAATGCACAATAATGGGTAAGTATATAAGAAGCTATCATAAATAATTGAGAATAATCAATATGGAATTATGAATAACTAAACAGACATTCCATTTTAATAATTTGACTATAATAGTCAATATGTAAAGGAAAATAATTGAAAACATATTTCATATAATCTATAACCTTACTAGCATAACTGAATATAGAATAATCAATATAGAAATTTAGAAAACTGAAAACACATGTCATTTAATCAATAAAATGATAATTAAACGAATCCAAAGATGATATCATAGATAAAATATCATAGATAATAATAACTAAATTCTCAATGAAATAAATTATTAATTATTGGACATAATGTTCCATAGGAACATTAAACAATTACCCTCAAGATCCATCCTCATGATTGTTTAAAAATGATGGGTAGATCCCATTTAACTAACGATATCTAACTAATTCACCCCATGAAACTACCAATGCATCGATGTGCTATATATAATCGTCCCCCGCTCATATCTTGTATGTCTAAATTATTCCTCATATATCAAATAATATATTTAATACATAAATATTGTGTTTTATCATCAAATATCCTTATTGAGTATAGAATTTTGATTTTCCAATATTTCCACAGAAAAAAATGACTTTAAATATATAATAATGTTTGTAGAAATGATATATAGTTTTATAAATAAAAATATTAATGATAAATAATATATATATTTAGGGGCAATTAAATTTCAATGATCATTGGAAAGTGATCATTTCTTCGTAATGTTTTTGAAAACAAAAATTAATGAAGGAATTGAATGTAAATACCATCCTTGGTCAAAATAATAATAAACCATTAAAATGAGAATAAGGATGGAATCAATAACAAATATCCATAGTGGAGTTTGTACACAATGGTGGAATCATTTATGAATAGAAATACCACAAAAATATCTTTAAAAACATTATTGAGGAAAACATCCTTTTTATTTTGAAATTCATCGTTTAAAAACAATTGTTATAAAAAAAATTAAAAGAATTATTTTATAGTATTCTTTGAAACATATTAATAATACTTTAAAACATTGATTGGTTATCATGAAAATATATTCCATAAATACTGAGTAAAATAAAATACAGATTCATTTCAAATTTTTATAAAAATTCAAACATTCCATGTTTTGAAAATGACATAAATATTACCTTAGTTTTTTATTTAAATAAAAATGTGTAAACATTTCTTCAAAATAAATTAAAGTATTTAAGAAAAATTCTAAATAATTATTAGAAAATATGTCTTTGGATGAAAATAGATTTCTGATTGAAGAGAGAAATAAAGTCCGATTTTCTTAAAAACAATTTATCAATCATTTTAAATACCAAAGAGTAGAAAAATGGTAATATTACTTTAAAAAATTCAGGAATGACTAGGGGAAAATAAAATAAAAATTTTTATTAAACAATTATAAAATAATATTTTTTATTATAAATTAAAATATAAACAATCCATATTTAAATTACATTGTGAAATAAACCCTTAAAATATGATAATGTTGAAGTAAGAATCACCTGATTCTTAGATTATGAATTTAAAATGTAAATAAACTTAAAATAATTGGATATATAATATAATATAGTCAAAATTATATAGACACATAATCATATTTTATCAAACACAAAAAATTAATACAACCCAATGAAAAGAAATTGAGTTATGAAATTATTTACCAACTCGTAATTTTCATGTCAAATCCCCTTTGATGAAATAATTCAAATTGAATCTTAAAATATAATTTATTAGTAATGAACCATGATATATCAAGTAAAAGGGGAATTATATACACTATATAAAAGAAATTAGGTGCATAACATAACAATATGCCTCAATGAAAAGTAATTGAGATGAAATCCCTTACCCCAGACTTCCTTTTGGTTGAACATACTTTAAAATATTTTATAGTTTTTTAAACACGTTATTAAATTATAAATTAATCATATTAATATTTATAATATAATATAGTATCCTATTTAATATATTATCATCCATTAGTTAATAATATTTCATTTTTTTTAATGTTTTGGGTGTTAATTTTGTTGTTTTCTCATGCATGTTTCATCATAAATGATATAGTTCGTGTGAATATTATATAGTTATATCATCTCTGAAATAATAATGTAGACATTATTTTTCATATTTTTACAAAAATTATACTTTTAAATCCAATAATAAAATATGGTTATGAAAAATTGACATTCATACAATCATAGAGATGGTAAGTCGTACGTATAAATAAGTAACATTTACATTTTCTGATGGTCACTATAGAATAAAGGTATGTAATATTTTATCCTTAAATAATTGTTAAAATATCATATTAACAATATTGTTTCTTTAAATATAATTATATATATATTTTATGTGGTGTGGTGATGAAAATAGAGTCATATCACTTCTTGATGGTAGTAGTCCACATATACTCGAATGATGTTATCATTTTTCAATGTAAAAAATGATATGTTATATTTTACGAATGATAAAAATGTATTGAATATAAAAATTATATAATTTATATTACATATATTCATTATATTTATATTTATTATATTCTATTTAAAGATTTAGGAAAAAACTAATCACATCACTTCCCGGGGAGGTTGTCTGTTATACACACAAGTGATATTATCATATCCCCTAAAAAATAGAAATAAAAAAGGTATATATGATTTAATAAATATAAAAGTATAATTATTTTATTAATATCATATATATTCTTTATATGCATCATCATATTCAATTTTGACAGGTGGTAATGGTAAAATGAATGACATCAGTTCATGAGGTAGTAGTCCTCTACTCACGCGAATAATGATTCTATAACCAATTACATGGACATAAAGTTAGTTTTAGATAATTAAATTATTATAAAAACATATTAGTATATAAATTATTATAATTTTATTACATTAAAAATATGTAATTAGAATTTATGGAGGTTGAGGAATAAATAATATCTAAAATATTATTGAAGAGTGTTACCTATTCTTTGTGTATCCTCCTTAGGTATGCACAAAAAGACTTCATAGGTAGGATTTCATCCAAAAATAAATAATATAGTATTTTAATATAGGGGTTGTTAGATTTTTTGGACTAGTATTTTATGAATCAAAATGGTGTGAAGGTGCGAATAAGAGAGGAGATATGGTTGCCTTTTATAGGTTAGTTTAGTGGCACAATTGTAATATTTGAAAGAATGAATTATAGACATTTTCTTGTCTTTTCAAAAGGATCAAATAACTGAATATTATATATAATATAAATTATGAGGTCGAAATATGGCCAAAAAACATATTTTAGACATGTTTTTGAGTCTTTTTAACCCTTATCATTTTAGTTTAACCCCACTTTAAATCTATTTATACCATAACTATGGTGATTCATTTACTGTTTTCACTGTTAATTTTGGTGAAAATTACGTTTCATTTATTTTAAAATATAAAATATTATTATTAAAAATATTTATTTTTTTTCCAAATTATATTGACATAAGTGGAAAAATTTATGTTAAATCAATCCCTCAAATGTGATGAGAAAGCATATTTTCAATAAGAAAATGTTCAAATGTATATATAGTTTTTATATCTAAATTAACTATGAAAATGATTAAAATGAACAAAATTGGATTAATAGATATATAATTGAACTAATTTTACTTGAACACCAATTGAAAATAGTTTTTATCTTTATTAAAAAACTAATCTAAATGGAAGTTTACAATAAAAATTTAGTATTCTTTACTATTCACTGAAAAATAAAAAATTTCAGAAAAATAAAAAAAATCACCATAAGATAATTTTGATATTTTTATTTAAAAAGTATAGTTAATTTTATCAAATAAATTTTCTACAATTGTTAAAAAGTAATTTGATATTAGGTTCATAAATCACGACTAATCTATCTAATAAAAAGATATATTTTTCAAAAAAACATTTCTTTTTATTTTAAATGATTCATATTTTATTTATAATCAATATATGGACATAATTTTAACATTTTAGTTAGTAATATTCATACTTATTAATTTAATGACTAGTTTATAAATATATAGTATATTACAATTCATTTATACTTGATGTTGTGTAATCTATAAATAATCAAAGAGATTAAATTTAAAGAAATATATTTTGTATGTAATTTAAGTTCATTATTATGTTTCACATATGATATAAAATGAAATCTTATTATTTTAAAATTGTGGGGTGTTACAAGGAAATTTCATAATTTTTTAGTGTTTATCTTTCATTGTTATAATTTTTCTCAATTTTATGTACCAAATATCATTCTAATTTAATGTTATATATATCAAATGCTATCAAACATGATATTTATATACTAAAATATCATGATATTAAATTCACCTCTATTATAGAAATTTTACCCCCAAAATTTTAATTCATTTACAGTATATTTGAAAATGATAATAGATTAAGTCAATAATATTAATTTTGATGTTAGGATAAAGAAATATATTATTTCATAAATTAATATTTCATAAATAAATATTTCCTAATTTTTTTTGTTTATTTAAGATTCTTTTAATTTTTAATGTGTTTTTATAATAATATCTTGATAGTTAAGTGATACATTTCACACAAAACCTGATAAATTTATTTTCCATTGCTTGAGGAATTATAAGAAAAGGCACTTAAAATATTTCTTTTCATTATTTTTTTTGTTCAATTTCATACATAGAATTCATCTCATGTTCAAAATTATTAATGAATAAGATGAATTTTTCATTCCTAAAAAACTAAAATAATAATTTATGGGATCTTGATATCTATAAACTGATGGGTCTTTTCATTCAATGAAATAATTCCTGACTAATGATTCTTATCATTTCAAGATTTTTTCTAAAAAAAGTAATTATTAGTATAAATAAATATAACATTCAATAAAGTAAACCATAAAATGAAGGAGTAATATCCCAAATCAAAATATTATCAACCAAGGATCAATAATTTCTAGTAAACCATAAATCTTTTTAGAATATTAAATACCAATTCCGAATACATAATAATCATATATCAACAACAATTATCTATAATTATTATTTCGTTAAAACAAACAGTAACCCAAAATATTATATATGATGTTGAGGGTCTACCTTTTCATAGAAACAAAACAAATTACATTCTTATTGATAATGTTTCCAAAAAAATAAATGTTATGTAGCCATGATTTAGACATGCTAAATTTATCAGATATCATCATTCTTCTAATCATAAATGATTAATTCACAAGTGATTATCATCCTCTTTAACTTTTTTATAATATAAAAATATAATTTAAATAAATTCAATAATTAAATTTTCAATGTAAACCTTGATAACAGGGGAATTAGTTTCAAAATTAATCATATTCATATAGTTAAAGTATTAAACAATAATATATTGTTCCATGCTTTTCAATTACGATAAATATGGAATTTTTCTACACACTAATAATGAAATCCCCTTCCTGTTATGAAATTACCAAAATTATTCTTTCGATAATTATCATATGTTTAAAGTTAAATCCTTCTATTATTTTACTTCACCTAAATTCATTTTATCTTTGGTGATCAAATTTCAATTTTTTATCTTGTTTTACATTAAATATATATGACGTGGAGAATTATTTTTCTATCCTGATGAAACATGATATGATATTATCATATGATAAAAAAATTCAAGAGGATAGTTCCCTTCATAAGAACAAATTATGTCCATAAAATAAATGGTCAAATTTTATTTTTTTTATAATGTACATAGTATATAGAATGAATTGATAATATTGTAATTTTTTAATCAAAATTAGGGAAACAATCCTCTTTCTTGTATCTCAAATTAAAGAATTTCATTTCCATATTCTATTTTTTTCTTAAAGAAACTATTTGTTAATGAAATTACCCTTAAATTTTTTCAATTATATTACCTCAATATCCCCCTTCTCTATAGTATTCTGAATCAATGACCAACATTGATCCACATATCCTTTTAAAATAATATACTGTGATAACAACATTCTCTATTTCATTACATCACAAATCCATGAATATGTCTTCAAAGGACTTGTTCAAATTCTTATCCACCAATGTATTATTGATCCCATTACTAGATATATACTTATATCACATAAAGATATCCATAATAAGTGCATCATTTCATGGAAAAACATTTTTCTCATTAGAAAAATGCTTATTTTCCATAACCATGTTCAATTTACCCACTATCGCCAAGATCAGCTCAAATCTAACACACAATGTATTGAATTTCTATTAAGTTAAATTTCAATATTGAATATGGGTTTTGATATTATTTCTTTTTATTATAAGAGGATCCATCTACAGAAATTGTAACACATATAATTAACTCTATAAATAAATAATATTGAGCCATAACATAAAAATACCTTAAGAATATTTAATATACTTGGGGTTTATCCTACTAGTCATGATATCTTTGTTATTCTGTAATCTTAATCTCGGTGGTCCTACCAAACATCCCTTTGATACCAACCACAAAAACCCCAACTCGAGTAACCCGGAATTAGTGATTACTGTATTACATTTGTACCAAATATGAGGGATCTCACAACTACGGATCAATAAGTTTATTAGTCATGAGAGACTATATACAAAAATTATTTTTTATTAACCTGGAAGAATAAAACATAGCATGAAAACTTTATTACATCCTTGAACATAATTCAAAGATTCCTTCTTCATATTTTAGAGAAAGGAAATCATAATCAATAGTTTGATCAGATTATTAGTAAGGGAAATTATATAATTGAAGCTATATTGAATTCATATGGAATAAATAATATTATAGTGCAACAACCCAACCCTAACAATTTTATTGGAATGGTACATATTTCTACTAACCATAGGTGATATACCATGGACATCAAAGTCTAGAAATAAATACCAACGACATACTGAATAATTGGGTGATAATTTTCCCGTTAAATAGAAAAAGTCAATTAATACAATAATAGATTAACAAATCCAATGATATATGATGCATGAAATGAAATCAATAAAATTCAATATATTAGAAAACCAATAATCAATTTAATATTAGAAAAAATAAACCTAAAAATTCCTAGCTATAAAATAAATAATGACTTAATAAACATGGGAGAACTATTATGTACTACCAAAACATTACCAAATACTAATATTTAACTCTATAACACCCTGATAATAAACTCAAGAATATCCACTAGAGAAATATGTTACCTTCCTCTTTACTACATCATGTTAAAAAGTCTTCAAACAATCCAAGGTGCATATAAAGGGTGTGAGTCTAAAAAACTAGTTTGAAAAAATTATTAATTCCCATAAATTACACTAAAAGAAGAATCAAGTTATGTCAATGTATTATTATACATAGGGAATTATATCACATATTTTTTTTCAAAAATATAATTTTTTATAAAATATCAACCACCAAAATTTTAAACCCATTTAGATTCCATATTTTATGTTATCTACCACACACATTCTAATGAAATCTAAATGAAAATACATATACTCATGAGTAGTGATAAATCCTTCATCAGGTTTTTAGTTGGTGATATAACTTTCTATGACTCTCATCTAGAATTAATCATTTTATCTATACCAATAAGTCTTAAAAAATATGAATATCATCCCACGCCACATCAATTATTTTTCCAATTAATCACACCAAAAATCCATTTCGTTTTAAGGAAAACCGAAAATCAGTTTCTAAAACAAGTTGTGGTAATCACCCATGACATAAGATAACAAGATCAACTAGTAAGAGAAATTTTCTATAGAGATTCAACATGAGTTTTTAATTTGAAAAAAATAAGGAATTTATTTAACAACATGAAAGCATTCGTGTTCTAAATAAGGTGGAAAAAGGGAAATTACACCTACCTCATATATAATCAAGTCATTGATTCTTTAAATGATCTCATATATTCGGAATATTTCTTTATTTTCTATAACAAACCATAATAAAGTCTGATAAAAACATTTATAATCCCATAAAATAGCTATAAAAGAATTGGTATATGGTTTCATTCAAGAGGAAAAGAAAAGATCATGATTAAAATGGAAGGAAAAAATACCTTATCCTTTGTTTCCAAGATATAACCTTAAAAAAATCATAAAAAACAATTTACAAAAGTTGAGGATCATTATAAATCACCTTGTGGAAGTCCATGAGGTAAAGATCCTAACTCAAGAAAAAAAGAATTAAGGGTTTATGGTGTTTTTTGTGTTTTTTGTGTTTGAGAACCTAGATTCATAATTTAGTAATTACATTGATGGTTTTATGTAATGGACCAGACTCTCCTGGTCCAGTCCACTGCCAAAACACGGTTCCATCAAACTGTCCCATCAAAACAGTGGCACCGTTCATGGTCTCACACCAAAACGGTGGCACCGTGACGGTGACACCGTGATGGTGGCACCCTGAGGGTGAAACCGTGATGATGGCATCGTGTGGGTGACACCGTGACAATGGCACCGTGATGGTGGCGCCATTTCCTCACCGACCGGTCTTCATTATTTTTCCAGTTTCTGACTTTTTCCGCTCCCACAACATATATTTTGACATAAAAATGATTTCATACCACCCCTTTAAAATCCATTTAAATCCCATAAATATTATCTAAAATCCCCCATGAGTCGGGTGACCCTTAGATTACCAAAACACATGGTTTTTCCTCAGTGTCACACCATTTCTTCGTACCTTCCAGTTCATCCCATGTTGCGCATTTTTCTGACAATTAAAAGAAATGGTTTAAAGCACAACTGTTATAGCCACCACCCTAACGAGAATAATTAAATAAGGATTAATCCCATCATGTGTAACCTCCCAATCACATGGGAAACCACGATCTGATTTTAAAGTAGTTCAAAATTCCTTATCCGTAACAATAGGGTCTCATCTTTATATCATGATAGAATTTCTTCTTTATCCATCTTGGATGGATTTATTCCTTCTCCCTATGTGCACTTAGAGTCCCTCATTCCCAAGGCTCGTGGTGCACATGTGCTGGAGTTTTTCTGCTCATCCTTGGAGTCCCTGGAGTTCCTCCTCTAAAAGTCACATATCCCTAGTTCTTGGCGCGCAGAGTTAAAATGTCGATCCTTGATCAATACATGTAGAGGTTTCCTTCATCTCACTTTATTGTGTATCATGTGGGGAGGGAATGCTATTGTTTCTGTGGGAAGGATGAAACCAAAAATTAATGAATATAACAAACAGACTTTTAAAGAATGAAGGTGGGGGGTGTGATCAATGTTTCTTCTGTATTTCCTTACACTTTATTATTTAAGTTGAGAATTGTGAGGGCCTATTCCCACTAAAACTCATAGTCGTTGGTGGTCTTTCTTTGTGCACTAATGAACCTCTATCTTATATGATGATTGAATGGATCCAAAATGGTAATTTGGATAATCATGTAAACTCAGCTGATTAAATTAATGTCCAGTGAACAACAATCCTTGTGTGATCCCCTCGGTTAACCAAACAGAAAGAAGAAAACTTAGTGAATGATATACTTGAGTCTGGAAACATCCTTGCTTTGTCTTGGTGGCATGTCTGTTTGGTCTTCTTGATGCTTGAGGGGTGATGTTGATGGGTATTAGATCCTTTATTGTTATACAGTTGTTGGTTGTGGATCTGAGGCCATGCGGGTCTGTATCTTGGGGCTTGATTTGGTTCCAGTACTTTGAAGGATCTTACAGATCGCTTTGTTGAAACATTACAAAAGGACCGAGTGGGAATGCTTAAGTGCTCTTTGGCTATTTTTCTTTCCCAGCTTGTGGTTATGTCTGTTAGTTTCCCAGTAGTGCATAATTTTATTAAATGGAGTAACCTCAATATGAAAACAAAAAAGGGTTAAATGGGTAATTGGTTTTGGGAATGAGTTGTGACTTGGCTATGAGTGTTGTGCCATTCTTTTATGAATTAATAGTAATGATGGTGTTTGTGTTTAGGTTGGTTTTGTAATCCCTAGGTCGGGATGAGTGCTTGTTACTTATACATATAATTGTATTTTTTATGCTTGTTATTCGCACCCCACCCATGTTGATAACATCATGCCGAACACCCCCATTTAATGGGGGAGGGTGTTTTTCCCAAAAATCCAATGAGTGGATAGTTATCAGCTCCTTTTCTACTCCCTTTATTGAATGGCCCAAGAATCATCAGGCAAGCTGTAATGGCCTAAGGTCCATTATAGCAAAATGTTCTTTGAGAAGGGTAGTTGTGGTGGTTGGCCCAGGTGTGTGCGGGCTGGTTGTTTCCCAAGTCTCTCCAGGATGAGACCCAGGTGACTTTGGGCATGGAAGTAATTGTTCTAGAACAGGTGTTTGTAGGGGTGGTTACGTGTGGTTGTTGTGGCCCAGGTGTTTGTGGGCGGGATGTGTGGTTATGGGTGGGGTGTGGCAGTTGGACTATGGTGGGAATGGAGGGAGAGGATCGATGCATATGATGTATTCAATAACTAGTTGGTAAGTGGTGTGGGGTACCCAAACATCGATGTGTTATTACGGTTATATTTATAGACTTTCATTATTTGGGGAGTCTGCCTTGGAAAGGCATGGGTGTGCATTTTTCCTTGCTAGGTGTATTTGGATTTCTATTTTGTCATGGGGCATTAGGATGCCACCCAACTTCTGCACAAGAGATTTTGGTTTCTCCTACTGAGTATACTTGTATGCTCACCCTATGTAAATAAAACTGGTTTCATGTTTCCAGGAGGACTTCAGGGATTGTGCAGGGTCATACTAGTTCAGACATTGGGAAAATTTTTCTTGCTGTTTTTCTTTCTTTTGGTACTTACTTTTGGGAATTTCTTTTACTTTTATATCATGTACTTTTGGAAAATGCATATGGGAATGGTTTTTTTGGCTTTACTTGTACTTCCACCTTTGGTGTTGTTGGAAATTTCTATCTTATCTCGTGATCCTAAAAAATAAAACTGGTAATTTCTTCCATCTTATGTGTGATTCTATACCCTTGGTTCTAGTTGCCACTACATGACCTATTGAAGGCGGGTCTCGGGGTTCATTATCTCTCCATCTACTTAAAGAAGGAAGGGTCTGGAAACCTCCTGTCCCTTCTCTCATCTTGGTGGAGGCAGATCGTGATATGATGGTATGAGAGGTGGGTTGAGAGATATGATGGATCTTAGGGTTAGACATATTGAGGGTTGCATGGGATGGTAGGGCAACAGTGTTAGACAATCTTGGTGCATGAAATAAGCCAGGTAAGACCAGCTAGGACATGGGATTTTAGGGCCCCCTGTGATCCGACGTAAAGACTATGGGCCTACCGAACGACCATGTGAGGCTTCAATAATTGCAGGGTAGAGACCCTAAGAAAGGTGCATACATCATAATGACTTGTGTTCTTGTGTTTATTGGGTATTTTGAGGAATTAAATTGAATAAGAAGTCTAAGAAAATGTAAAAGAAGTCTTCTACTCAACTCGGGCTTAGGGATTTCTTGTTTACCTTGGAGAAATGGCACCAGGACGACAACCAAGGGTAGTGCGGGAGATCGAGGCCCAGGAGGTTGATTTGGCTGATCGACATAGGGTTGACCGAGAGGAGGAGGACAATCAAGGGTAGAGGACGCTTAGTGACTTTTAGCGGCAGACCCTTGGGAAGTATGATGGAAGCATCTATGACGTGGAGACAGAGAGCTAGATAGAGGATCTGGTGATAGCTTTCAGCTTGATCTGGGCTCTGGCAGAATACTTGGTTCCTCTAGCTGTATGCCAGATGCGAGGAGAAGCACATTCGTGGTGGAAACTTTATCTTGGGTAGAAGAGGTAGGATGAGGTGATGTAGACTTCCTTCTATAAGGAGTTCCAGGAAGAATTCCTATCTTCCATGATGAAGGTGGAGAAGTGGCAGAAACTACTCTCCCTAAATCGGGGGAGTATGTTAGTGAGGGAGTTGGGGATCAAGCTCAAGGATCTCCTTTGCATTACTACGAACCTTTTTCCGGATGAGGTGTTTTGGGCGAGACGATTAGAGGAGGCACTCTAACCTTCCCTTCAGTATACGGTTACCCCTTTCACCCTACTAACATACTTGGATGTCCAGAATAAGGCTGATGTGGTGGAAAGAATTCCCACATTGGAAGGTGTATCGTGAGAGGGAATCCAGTTGGGCTCATCGAAGGGTAAGGCCATCAGCAGCAGGCCTCCAGCATTAGGTCCCTCTAGGTTTCGACCAGTAGGGAGAAAGCCTCAGCAGTTCCAGTTCTGATCTCCCGATCCTATCTCTTTCCTTTCAAGACTAGGACCAAGATGCTTTATTTTTGGAAGTTGTGGGCACATTTGGAACCATTTCCCAGATCGAGTGCAGTACGTTGGGAGTGGTCTGATGCAGCACCCACCTCAATAGCAACAGGGATAGTGAGCTCCCGCTCCTCTAAGGGTAGAAATCGCAGGAGGAGGCCGTCCCCAGGGCGCTCCTTAGGGATCTCGACTAGGGCATGGTCTTGGATGAAACTGACGATTAGAGAACCTGTTTTATTCTAAAACCCCTATTTTCAAAAAATGTACTAATAAATGTTTCCATACGTTAAAAAAGGATTTATTGAATAATTTTTTAACCTTTCTGTATTTTAATTTTTTTCAATGAAATCTTCATTTCTTTTTCCGAACAAGGCATTTTTCTATCCTTTTACAATTTAAAAGGAGTGTTCTTTTTACCTTGTACATCATATACAAATTTACCCTCCATCATTTCTTAAAATCCACCTTTTAAAATTTAAATGGTTAATTTTAAAATAAAATGTCTTTAATATTAATTTTCAATGAAAATGATCTTAAAAAAATCCATATAAAAATGATATTTTCTTGAAGAATATTTTTAAAAGATAATTTTATAGTATTTACATTCATAAATGACAAGAACCATTTATTCTTACTCTACTAGGTATATTTTTTATCGATTTTATCCTTATTCGTTCTCTGTATTGTTTTTGTTTTATTTTCCCATGAATTTTATTGATATTAACTTCCTTGATTCTTTTAGTCCCCTTGAAAAACTCAATTTCCATAATTACATTGAAAATTAAATTTCTTTTAATTATCCATATCATTTATCATGGATATGTCTATTTATAATATAATATGTAAATTTTACATAAGGTGTTTTATATTGCAGTTATTTGATTGATTGGGGAAATATTGATAAATCTGTGTCCTTTACTCAATGCAGATACTTGATATGTCACTTTGATTATTCTATATTTGAGGAAATTTTTGGACATTCACTATATGGATTGTGGAATAGTTAATGCAAGCCATATGGGATGGGGAATGATTAAATCAAGCCCGATAGGTTGGGTAAAGTTTAATGTAATCTCATCGATCAATCGGTACTCTCATAAGATATAATTAGTTAGCGATAAACCCTTTGAATTTTTTTACAATAAGAATAAATTGGTTTCTACCCACAAACTTAAACTATATTGTGAAAGGTTTTAATGGTTTTGATTCTCATACAAGATACATTATGTCTATTAATTAAGCATTTCCATTATTTAGAATTAATTTATTACCGTTATCTGTGATATTATGGCATTGACATATCTATAGATTCATTTCATTCTATGTTTGGTGATTAAATGGATTTGTTTGATTTTAATACCTTAACATATTGAGTATACCTTATACAGTTATTTTAAATGGAATAGTTTTTCCTATTTACCTTTAAATATTGTTTATACACTTCTTTCACAATTTATTGATTATAAGGAATATGTCTTCAGTTATTATATTTCCATAATAAATATTTTTATTGATTAATTATTGCTTCTTATTTACATTACCCTTACTGAGAATTTGAGATCACCCTTATTTATTTTCCTTTCCCCAAGATTCTATGAAGTGTATAAAGAATATCATGAAAGGATATACTATATGGAATAAAGTTTTCCTCTAATGAGAAAAACATTATGTTGTAATTTCTGTATTCATTTGTAATACAATATTGTTTTATGTTATGAGCTTACCAATACTAAAAAAATTTTGTCCTTTAGGAGATGATTTCTTATATCTTATAATAATGTAATGGTATCAATGACCCCAGATCCTGGATTTCTTGGGTCGGGTTACTACAATATATATATATATATATATCTCTCTGTGTGTGTGTTCTTTTACTCCTCTTATTATTTTCATTATGTTTTTTCATATTTGCATGTAGCGACCGTAACCTCAATATCCCAGAGTTGCTTCCTGATTTAATAAATTTGTACAGGACTCAATTAATATCATTTCAAAGGACCGAATAGTTTTGTAATATTGGTAAACATGATACATACATTATTCCCATATCACATTTTAACACAAAATTTGAAATATAATTGTTTTTTTGAGAATTATCATTATTACCTTAACAATATTATTCCATTTCATTTGTAGTGGACTTCATGAATTCTTGGGAATGTAAATAAAATAAGGGTGAGACCAAATTCTCAGTATGGGTTAAGTACAGTAGAAGCTATAATGAATCAATGTGAATTATTAAAAGGAATGTTATATAATTCAATAGACATTCCATTTAAGTTATTTGACTAGTATAATCAATATGTCAAGGTAAATAATTAAAAACAAATTACATTTAATCAATAACATGAATATAATGATTAGATAATCCATAAAAAAATTTAAAATGTAATTAAATTAAAAAAATTTCCATATTATCAATAAAATTTGAATATAATTACTCTAGAGAGAATATCCTTGAGAAAATTTCATGGATACTAATAATTGAATTCTAAATGATGAAAATGCTTAATTATAGGATTTCATGTTTCCAAGGAACATGATACCTCTGACATCAAGATCCCCCCTCCAAATAGTTTATAACTGATGTTTATAAACCTAATTAACTAGGTTTATTTGACTGATTCGTCCAATGAGACTACCGATGCATTGAAGGGCTATGTATAACTATGACCCACTGATTTATTTCATGTCCAAATCATTACTGAAATATCTATTAATAAATTCAATTCATATGCAATGTTAATTATGATCAAATATCCATTTTGTGTAAAAAATAAGGATTTATAAATATTTCCCCAGATAAACAAATGAATTTCCATGTAGAACACCACATGTAGAAATGATATTAGTTTTAATCAAGACACATATTAATGATAAATAGTATGAATATTTTGGGGAAATTTAATATATAATGAGAAAAATAAAGTGAACATTTCAAGGGAATAATATTGACTACAAAAATGAATCAGGTGAATATCAATACTGCCATTGGTCATAATAGTCATAAACTATGCAGAGATAGAATAAGGGTGGTGACAATGAAACATATACCTAGTGGAGTGAGAATAAATTTATTTTTTGTATATGAATATAAATACCATCAAAATATATTTTAAAAAATGTATTATGGATAATATTTTTTTTTTAAAATTACCTTTTAGAACTTAAAGTAAAAAAACATTTTGATGATAGTTTTCTTTGAAAATAATCATTTATGATTTTAATATAATCATTAAGAAATTGTGTAGTCAAAAAGACATGAAATTTCCAACATTACAAGTATGATAAAAAATATTACTTTCACATTTTCGATAAAATACAAACAAGAGTTTTTTTTGAAAATGACATGAAGATTCCCTTCATTTTTTTCAAGTTAAAATGGGGAATTTTTTAAGAAATCATTTTTAAATGGAAAAAATTGAATTTTTTTTAGAAAACATGGTTTTTCGAGATAATGAGTTTTTGACTGAAGAGAGAAATGAAGTAAAATTTTCTTAAAAACATTTTTTGAATCCTTTTAAGTACCAAAGAGTAGATACATTTTAATATTACATAAAAAACATATTCAATAGCTATAGGAAAATTAAATTAAAGGTTTTATTCAATGATTATAAAAAAAATCTCTTTAAGTGTAAACTCAAGTACAAATAATAATGATTAAAATGAGATTGTGAGTTAAACCCATTCAAGGATCATAAAGTTAAAGTGGAAATTAACCAATTCATAGATTAAAGTTGTAAAATGTAAATCCACATAAAAGAAGTGGGTATATAATATAATATATTCAAAATTCAATACACACCTAATAGTAGATTATCAAATAAAATGAAGAATTAATATGATCCACTGAAAAGAAATTGAGTTTTGAAATTATTTACTACTTGGTAATTTTAAATTCAAACACCCTTAGATGAAATAATTAAAATTAAAACATAAAATACCCTGAATTATTAATCATTCATGATGCAAAATTTCCAAGGGGTATTATTTTGACATTATAAAATACATTAGGTTCATAACATTATAATATACCTCAATGAAATGAAATTGAGATGAAATCTATTACCTCATTCTTACTTTTGGTTGAACGTGATTTAACCTCTTGTATTGTGATTTTAAGAATTTTATTAACATATAATTGAACCATATTAACATTTATAATATTATATATGATCCTTTTATAACATCGTATCACCAGTTTGGTAATAATATTTCTTTCATTTCTTTATGTTGGGTTTTAATTTCCTTGTTTTATAATGTATGTATTATCATGAAATATCATGTTGTTTCACATATTATATTGTTATAGTATATATTAAATAATAATCATGGAATAATTATCATATAGTTAAATAAATTATACTTTTAATACTAATCATGAATATTGGTTTCAAAAAAAGGACTATGTTACAATCATAGAGATGGCAGGTCATGTGTAAGCATGATGAACATTTTCATTTTCAATGATCATTTTAAAAATGAGGTAAGTAATATTTTATCTATTAATAATGATAATAATATCATATTAAAAATATTATTTCTTTAAAAATAATTTAATATATCATTCATGTGGTGTATTGATGAAATGTGTGTCTTATTGCTTCGCTAAGGCGGTAGTCCACAAATATATGAATGTTGTTATCATTTTTCAATGTAAAAATGATATGTTATATTTTTATAATGATAAATATCTCATGAATATCATATTTTTTTATTTATATTACATAAATTCATTAACTATTTCCTTATTAAATTCATTATAAATCATTTGTTTAATACTGATCACATCGCTTCATGAGGCGGTGGTCATCCATGCACACGAGAAACAATATTATATCCCCTATGGAATGGAATGTAAAAAATGTATATATGATTTAATAAATCCATATGTATAATTATGTTTTAAATATCATATATATATAATTTTTATTCATCATCATACACCACCAGAAGTGTTGGTAATGGAAAAATGTAATGCCCCGACCCTAGAATCTCAAAGACTGTGCCTTACTCAATTAAATTGTCATGATTATATGGAATAAAATCCTAAAGGAACGTTCAGTTTAGTAGATTAAAAATCCAACATACATATATTATAAACTTATTACATCATTAAATTATTAAATAATACTTGATACATAATAAAATGAAATGAAGGGAATCCTTGAAACCTCATTCAAATCGTTCTTCTTCATATCCTGGGGAAAGGAAAAAAAATTAGGGTGAGCTCAAATATTCAGTAAGGGCATATAAAAAAGGATCAGTAATGAATCAATGAGAATAATAAACATGGAAAGGTAAATAATTTATCACAAGTTCCATTTATATAATTGGATAATGAATAATCAAAATGGTAAGGTAAGTCACTGAATCATAGTCCATTTAATCAATAATTAGAGAATGAACTACATCCATAGATAATCTAAAAACTATATAATGGATATATAATATTTGAATATGAATGAAGTAAATTCATAATTACTAGATAGAATTTTTCCAAGTTACATGGTACCTTTACCTTCAAGACCTGTCATAAGACGATTTATAACATATAAGGTAAAAACCATTCTGAATTGCCAAATGATTTGTCTCATGCGACTACTGATGCATCAATGGTCTGTATATAACTGGTACCCATTAAAGTAATACATATCCACAATCATTCCTAATATATTGAATAATCTATTTAATTTTTGAATAATTATTCTTATCAAATATCCGTATTGAGTAAAAGATACAAACTTACCAATATTTCCCATGTTAATAAAAAAACACTCAAGTAAACTTAGTATGTAAAAATGGTCTAAATATTTTGAAATAATTATACCAATAAAATTAGATTATATATATAATAAATGTTATTTTAAATGGAAAATTGTTATAAATAAGTGATTTTTTTCAAGTGAAAGGTAATAATTACAAAATAAAGTGATATTAAAGAGAACTTTTACCACTTAGTAAATTTCATGTCAAAACCCTTGAATGAGATAATTAAAATTGAAATATATAATATCATTAAATATTATATAATTATGATATTAAATGATATATTGATAGTATATACACCACATAAAATAAATAAGTGGTGAGTATGACATTTATCTCATAGATGTAAAAAGAGAGATCAAAATTACTTACCTTAAACTCAATTTTGGTATAATTCCATTTAAACTTTTTTATAATGTTTTAATGAATTTAATTAAATTATTTAAGAACTATAATAATATTTATAATATGATTTATTATCTTTTTATAATATCTTATCACTCTTTTGTGAGTAATCATTCATTATTATCACTATTTATGGTTTTAATTGCATAGCATTTTTAATTTGTTTTGACTTGTTATTTATTGTTACTATTAAATAGATCATGATTTAATATTATCCAAAATATAAATCATTATTTAGTTATAATATGCAACAACCCGATATTTTATGATAAGTATTATTTTTAATTTATTTGATGTCATTTGTTTTATACTACAACAAGATTATCGGGTGCTATACGCAACACCGTATTAGCTTGCAGTATACGCAACACTATTCTTAGATTGTATTACACACAATTTCAAGTTCGTTTGATAATAGTCATTCTACTCAACATTGAGTATATATATATATATTCAATGTATAAATGAAAAATTGTTGGATTATATTATAATGAAACAACAAAGGAGTATTTCACAACACACAACCTTATCTTGGCTTGCATTACACGCAATCACAACCTTCCATGATAGCGTGTGTTGTACGCAATACCAAGTTTCACTAAACAACGACTTGCTATTAAAATATTATTAAAACTAGCCGTTATGAATAGTAATAACTAATTCTTGAAATTTTATTAATTTCATCATTCAAAATGGGCTTCATTTTTGGATTCGGAATATCGAAATTAGCCTAGGGTAAAATTTTGGTATTTTTCTGAAAACGTTCAATTTTTGATGAATAGTGAAAACACAGCGTTACTATTTAAAAACTGACTTTTTATTTAAATAAATATTTATTTTTTTAATTTAATTTTAGGTAAAAATTGATACATAATACTTATATAAGTTCAAAGTAATTCATTGGAGTCATTTTATAATAATTTTATATATATAAAAATTTTATTGAACTTTTCACCGTCTTTTACCCACCTCCTAGGAGAATTTTCCAATTTACATAAAACTTAATTTTACCGCTTCTGTGAGTGGAATTTCAAAAATCTGAGAGACACAGTTGATGTCAGTAAGTAAAATGTGGTTCAATGAGATGAAAATAATTTTTGAGGAATAGTAACTTTTTACTTTTTTTTACCACGGTTAAAAGTAAATAGTGTAATTAAGGGTAAAAATGATATTATTATTACCCTAAAACATGTCCTAATTATATTAGATAAGTATAATTCGACCAAAAACAACCTTAAAAATAAAATATGACCATTTATGCCCACTTGTATTAGATTAGGACATTTAATATTAATTTATTTAAAGAAGGGTTAAAATAGTTAAAATCAAAGTTTAATAAGTAAAACATTTTTAATATAGGGTTATACATTAGATAAATTCGACTATAAATATTAATTATAAAGATAAAAATATTTCCTATATAATGGTATTTTATTTGTAATTTTCAGACTTCAAATAATCTAATTTATTTATAACACAATGATGATGCAGTAATTATATTATTAATGAAATATTGACATAATTGATATTATAAATACCCAAATAAATGTAATTTTAGACTTTATATGAATTAAAATAATTTTATAGGTTAATATGACATGTTAGTATTGATTTAATTAAATTTTGTCAAACTAATCGTTCTGTTATGATTTTCACAAAAATCAATTACCAAATAATGTCAAAATTGACATAAAATAGTTTTTAAAACATATATTATATTAATAATTGATATTTTATTCTTAAAAATATATGGTTCGGCCAAATGACTTAGATAAGGTTATATAGATTAATAATAAACAACTTTAGGTTCATTTGGCTTGTTATAGTAATTTTATTAACCTTATAGTGTAAGAAAACAAGAAGACAAGGTAAGAGTAAAATTATTTAACTAAAAGTTAAATCTAATTGATAAGGTTAAAATAGATACCTAAACTTATCCAAATTCTATTGGATGAAGTTATTTCGACCCATCCCCACCTTAGCTTAGAAATAAATCTATTTGGAGCTATTTAAAACCGAATATGACTTTATAATAAATTAATATTTTTAGTTTTTCCAAAGGTACCCCTCTCCTCCCTTATAAAAGGGCACCTCCCCCCTCTCTTCCTCACAAAACATTGAGCCTTCAAGTTCAGCCAACCCCGGCCAATTTCTCCTCTCCACATCCCTAGAAACATCCTAGAGGTTCTGGTATTTTTCAATGACCAATTTTAGTTCCTTAAGAGGAGGACTCAAAGAGGCGCTTCAAAGAAAAGGTAATGTCCATTACCGATTCTTTCAACTTTATTTCTTCTTCCACTTCTTCTTAGGTTGTTTCATTATGAATTAATAACATCAGTATCACTCATATACTAATATGTTATTATAAGTATGAAACAACCCTATTTCACCATATATCCATCCTATGGAAAATGAAATCACCGCGCATGTGTACGTACAAAATACCGTCTCCACGCCGTGGTGTAATTTATTTTCCACCACCACCTTACTTGGATGGGTATAACGGTGTACATTATTACTATATATGATTATTGTAAAGTGATATTTATTCTGAAATAGTATACATACACTCCAATACAATTCCACGATCATGAGAACGATATCATCGCTCGTGCATACGTACGGCCTACCATCTCCACGACGCGACGAGATTCATTCTCTATGTTAACCAATTATGAATGATTATAAAATATATATAATAAGTAATCATGAAATATATGACATAATAATGATATTGTATTTATGTGTATATATATGTATGTCATCTACTTAATTCCATTCAACTCAATAAGGAAACGAAAACAGCATTCATGCATACGTACGACCTATCGTCTCCATGAACGGTGTATTTATTTTCATTTACTAATCTATTATATATATGTATATTCTGAATATATATTATATATAAATCATTTTTTATATTCTGTAATTAAGTAATCATGATCTATGTAATCATATGAATAATTACAAGTCAAAACACGGATGACAAATGAAATGATTTTACCCAAAACGCTCTTTAACATGGAATTTACAAAAGAACGGGTAATATAAAGTCATAAGTGAACCATATATGACTTCATAACAATGAGTATGATTATGGAATATGTCAATGAAATTATTTAAATCATTATACAGGAGGTTCAGACAATTACGAATCAAATTGGACCTAAGGTAAGGGAAATATCACAATCTCATTTTGATCTGAGATTGTTTATACTTCAGAAATTACTGGGGTGTATTTTATCATCCACATCCATTTTTCCTCAATATGTAATATTATTTCCATCCACCTACAATTGTTTAAATCCAATTTTACCCTTCAGTGAGTTTTTAGTAAAAGATATGAAAGGAATCTTATGTTGTTTTTCATATGAGGTACTTTTTGACTTTTCCGATAAAAGTACAAGAAGAATGTTTTTTTAACTTATACGGCATGAATGGATTTTTAAAATATTATTTCCAAGAATCTTACTTTACAAGTTTTAACATTTATTTTTAATCAACTTATTTTAGTTTAGAATTGTATGACATGTTAAGAAAGGAAAAGTGTTTTTTAAGTAGAAAGGAAATTTTCCTCAAGAATGGAGTTCAAGTGTTTTATCAAAATTATTTTCCTTCTAAGATAATAAAGGGTTCTATTTTTATCCCTATTCTTAAATTGATTTGATTATGTTGTGATGGAATTATTTTTATGAATTCCTTAATCTTATATGAATTGTTTTATGATGTCACGATGTTTAAGAATCCCATTTTTATTACATGGGCTATGCTATGATGTATGGTTTATGATTTTGTGGCACACATAAGAATAATGTCATAATGAGATGGGTGGGAACTATATCTTCCTTAAATTCATTGAGTAAAGATTTTATATCTCATGATATAGACATGCCTAGAATGAAAGGTTAAACTGGTTCAGTGAAATAGGACTGAAACGAGGAGTGAACTCGGTTCAGAAATGGAATTTTTCCACTAAGATAGTCTTGGAAATGAGTCTTGACTAATAAGAAATGATTATCTATGATTATGTGTGTATGCCACAAAGTTTCAAGTTTTACGTTATGATTATTGTGGTTAAATTTCACTACTATGATTTATCCCATGTTATGATATTATGATCACTTTTGCAGGATAAGATTTCCAAAATGTTATGTTCTTATGAATATGACGTGATTGATATTTCTTTTTTTTACCCTTACTGAGAATTTGAGCTCACCCTTTGATGTTTTCTTTTCCCCAGGATATAAAGACAGGTTTTAGGTAAAAAAAGGGATGATCTTTATGGGATATGTTGAAGATCTTTCACCATTATTAGAAGATTATATTCCGAGTTTCCAAAGACACTAAACTATTACGGTCCTTGTGTGTGTGTTTTTGCTATGTAATAAGTATTCAAAAAACGTAATGTAATGTCAATTTATGTTAAGATTAGGGTCTCTATAGTTGGTATCAGAGGCAATGGAGGTAGCAATGTATCCGATCCTTGGGAACTCTCACATGTGAGCGTTGGACGAAGCATGGCTCTCCGCCCAAGGGCTTCATGAGGAAATGGCTGGCACTGGGGATGGTGGTGTGTCCCACCCAGGGGGTGTAGCCGCCCATGGAGTGCCCTGATAGGTATAAATTATAGTCGTCTGGAAGTAATTCCAGACCTCTACATAATATATATTCCATATATATTTATAATAATCCATAATATTTGGAGATAGAAAATGAATTGTATCGTTCATGGAAACGGTAGATCATACGTACACATGAACGCTACATCCATTTCATTGTTGTATTTAAAAATTAAGTGATATGTATATATATTATCATTACATTATCATATTGATATCATAAATTTCATAGTATTTTTTAAAAAAAATACCTTAATAAATTCCATGTATAACTTGAAGGAATCACATCACTTTGAGGTGGTGGTAATCCATACGTCCACAAAATGAAGTTATTGTATTCATAGAAAATAGAATTCATAATGGTATGTCTTATATAATAATTCCAAAATCTTAAATAAATTATAAATATCATATGTTACAAATATAAACTATAAATTCATTAATATTCTCATCATTGAAAGGTGGTAATTGAGTCACGAACAACATCAGTTCGTGAGGTTGTAGTCCACCGTACACACAAACAATGATTGTATATCCTATTTAATGAATGTGTGTGATAGTGTATATAGAGATACTATCATAAAAACATATCAATATATTTAATATAATGAAGTTATTAAATAAGCATTATATATAAGTAATTTAACAGATGGAGAAATAAATGAATTCAATGTGATAGTTGAAAACATTACCTTTTATATGGGTAACTCATTTTGGTTTATACCAAAAGACATACTTGGATTTATATATTCACAAAGTGAGGTTCATAGGATGAGTAAATGGATGTTGGTAGATTATTTAGGATGTTTTTTATGATCCAAATGTCTTAATGGTTTGATGAATTGAGAGGGTTGAGTACCTTTTTATAGTGAAGGAGAAGTGACATTCTTGTAAATATAAAATGGTAAACACTATTGAGAGGTCTGTACTAAATTATTTATCTCCAATAATGAACTAAATTTAATAAAATGGATTATATTGTTCAAATATAGATATATTATGGGCTTTGGAAAATTATCTAGGTTATTTGGGCCCTTACATTTAAGGTTCAGTCCCATGTTAAGCTTAATTTAAACCTAATTGTTGTAATTTATTATCATTGTTTTAAAAAATATTTTTGTAACAAACTACATTGAACCTACTAGGAAATATAAATTATTTATCTTCCAAATATTTAATATATTTGTAAATATTACAATCACATAAGTGGAAAAAAATAATCTAAAATTAATCCTACGGATGGGATGAGAAAGCATTTTTTTAAAGTATAAATATTCAAATTTTTGAGATGTGTTTATATAAAATTTCATTGTGAAATTGAGTATAATGACATAAATTGTATTAATTATTTTAAAACTGACATAATTTTTCTTTAGAACCAATTTAAAATATAATTTATCTTTATAAATTAAATTGAAGATGCATTAATTTTCAATTAAAATTCAATTTTTTTTTCACTTTTCATCAAAAAAATTAAACTTCATATAAAAATACAAAAAATTCAATCTAAGATATTTATTATGTTCCAATTTTAAAAATAAATTTATTTGTACATATAAAATGAATAAAAGTTTCAAAATTTTGTTTTAAAATAGGTGTTACATTAAATGTCAGCAAAATTTACTTTATAAAAATATAGGTTTTTATATGTAAAATTGGGTTTGTTCTTACCTATATAATATATTTAATGCATGTGAAAATACATTATTATAGATATAACATATAAATTTAATATATAAATTCTCTAAGAGTGTAATAATTTAATTGACTATGCCTAACGTGACTAAATAGAGTTTTATTTAAACCTAGCGTTGAGTGCATTACAAGATATCAATAAAATTAAATTTATTCTAAAAGGAAAATATTGTAAAGTATTGTGGTGCTATATTCTTACCTACTACAAAAAATTACACCCTCATAATTTTTAGGGGTAGTACCTAATAAAATGATATGGGTAGTTCTCCTTCATAGCATCCTCTGATTCCCATGTTACTTATTTCATTTTTTGAATTATTTAGAGTACCTTTACGTGATGAGATGTCTAATTCATCATTACTTTCTCTCTGGTATCAAGAATCTTGATGCTTTCTTCACAGTATTAAAGGTCAGTTTGCAACTCTATTACATTAAAGGTGATCACATGTGTTGGGTAAGGCATGTACTTTCATAGCATAGATAAATGGTAAAAATCATATTCCATTGAGATATTTGGAAGCTTTTACAAAATATAATAAACAAATAAAACAATTTATAGAACTTTAAAAGGTACTATGTACTTGGGAATAAGTTTCATTTTCATACCACACTTTATAACACCCTTCTATAGAGATATATTCAATATAATATGATCTCCCACTTGGAATTGTAAATATTTCGTCTGATTACCGACATAACTCTTTTTCCTACTTTGAGATTATTTAATATGAGATTTAATGGACATTACCTTTTTCATATTCTCATAAACAAGTCCTAGTCCTATGAGTTTCCCTTTACCAACTTCATCCCAACAAGTTGGATTATGAAACCTCTTTCCATATAATTATTTATATGATGACATTTTAGTACTCAAATTAAAACTATTATTATAATAAAACTCAAAAAAATGTATGAAATGATCCTAAATACATTGAAAGCCAAGTTATAACGACCTCAAAATGTATCCTATTATTTTAATTGTTCTTTCAGACTGTCCATCATTTTGAGGATGGTAGGTAGTGTTCAAATGGAGCTCAGTGTTAATATCCTTCTGAATACACATCCATAATTTCAATGCAATGTAGGGATCTCAATAAAAAACAATTAATATAGGTGCACCACAACGTCTCATAACATCATTAATATAGATACTTGGGAAGAGATAAATTGGAAGTTATACTCTTATAGCAAGTAAATATGCTGATTTGGTTACGTGATCAACAATAACCAATATTTCATCATTCCTTTTTGGAGTATTTGATAGTCCCATGGAAAACTCCTGATAAATTTCATCTCATTTTAACATAGGAAAATAAAGAGTTTTCATGAATCCTTTTGGATGTTGCCTCATAAATTTCACTTATTGAAAACCAAGCGTCTGCTGACATAATTAGTAATTTTTGGCTTCATATTATTTGACAAAAAATGTTCCTTCAAGTCCCTGTACATCTTGGTGCTAACATGGTGTATAGAGAAATTTGATATTTGATTGCCTTCCAACAACTCCATTTTTAGATCAGGTATAGATGGAACACATATTCCCTCTTAAAATTTTATTACACCATCTTTACATATAAATTTTGTTATGTTTTAATCATTCATAGATTCATGTTTCTTCTAAAATTTATCTTTATCATATTGGGAATTCTTTAGCTTCTATAATAACGATGGTTTTTAAATAATATGAAAAATTATTGATGTCACCCCTACCTTATAAATTCCTATATCCATATTTACTAGATCTATGAACATCTCAATCCAAATTTGGGTTAGTACTCCATGACTATTCATACTCAATGCATAAGCTACCTTATTTTCTTTCCTTGGGAGGTAGTTTATTGAGAAATCATAATCTTTTAGTGGATTGAGCCATCTCATTTATCTCATATTGATCTTTTTCTATGACAAGATGTATTTCAAGTTCTTATGATCCATGTATATCTCACATATTTCAATATAGAGATTGTGTCTCTATATTTTCAATGAGAATATTACAGTTGATAACTCAAGATCATGGGTTAAATTATCTTGTTCCAGAGTCTTCATTTTTTTATTTATATGAAATAACTTTATTATTTTTCAATATGAAACTAGCAAGCCCATTCATCGATACATCACTATATATGAAAAATATTTCACTTCGAGATGGTAGTGTCAAAATCGGGGCATTAAATAATCATATCATTAGTTAATGAAATCATTATTCACATCAGTTTTTTTTTGAAAAACACATAACCCCTTTTATGTGTAAGAATGGTTAGTTGGTTATAAAATTGTGAAAACTTCTAAACGAATCACCAATAGTTACCTACCAAACCAGTGAAACTATATACATAAGTTATGTTTGATGGTGTATTTTATTCTATGACTTCCTTTATATTTTTAGGATTAACGAATATTCTACCCTTGGAGAAAATATCTCCATGAAAATAATCTTGTTTAAGACATAAATCTCTCTTAAAAAATTTCCCATATATCTCTTCCCTTATAAGAGTATTAAGAATGATCCGCAAGTGATTCTCATGGACCTCATAGATTTTAGAATACACATAAATATCATAAATTAATACCACAAAAAATAGTTAAGATATTCCATGAATACTTTGTTCATTAGGTATATTAAAATTGATGGTCCATTAGTCAATCCAAATGGAATTACTATAAACTCGTAATGTCTATACATCATTTGAAAAGTAGTCTTTAGAATATATACCTTATTTACTCAAAATTAGTAATACCCATAAAAAAGATCAATCTTTAAAAAATATTGGTTTTCATGAACTTTATCAAACGATTCATTAATGGGAGGTATATAATACTTTTCCTTTATTATAATAGAATTTATTTCCCAACAATAAATGCACAACCACATGGATCTATCTTTCTTCTTAACAAAGAGGACATGGGATCCCCATAGTGAAACACTCGGGAAAATAAATCCATTATTACCAAATTCTTATTGTTTTTTATTAAAATTCACTAATTATATAGTGTCCATTCTATATAGAATCTTCAATATTTCTCTCGAATCAGGGATTAAATAATTTGAAAATTCAACTTCATGCTCTGGGGGATGTCAAAGTAATTCCTTAGAAAATATATCAATGTATCCTTGTATAATATGTACATCCTCAATTTGAATATTACCTTATTTGTTACTATATTTTATTTTCTCCTCTTTTTTGATAATTTCATTTAGTATGGCCACTAGGGGTGGATCTACATAAGAATAAGACGAGGAAACTTCTTATCTAATGATAAGGACTTCTACATCTTCCTCACAAAATCATAATTTCCATACTCTTGTAATAATGTTTTTCATCTTATTTTGAACTCCATTACAAAATGAGGATTATATATAAGTCAACCATATGTATGACAAAAAGTTCAAACAATAAAGAATGTTTATGTGTCAAAATGGGGACTTCCCGAAACATCATCATTGCAATGATGCTTCAATTAAGAGTTTTTATTGACAACACTATTATTAAATAAAAAGATAAATGTATAATTTTCTTAGAAAAATAGATAGATATAAAATCATGTGATGATCCAGAATCAAATAAAGAATTGGGTAAATTATAATTTTTTATTAATGTAACTTGCACTATATCATTTGCTACTTCGACCTCCATTGTAGTGATTACATAAGCTTGTCCATCTCCCCTTGGCCTCTATTGTGCTATATTTCGTTGATTCTTAGGGAATCTTCTTTTGTAGTTCCCCAACTCCTTGTAGTAGTAATGCAGAAAAGTAGTGTTTTCCTCCATCCCCATTTATTCTTTATTATGATGACCCCTTTCTATACACTTATAGAAAAAGCTTATCCCCTTCAAGTATTTCCCAGGGTGACTCTTTCCACAAATCTCACAAGATGATTTTTTTTCATTTCCAACTTTAATTTGGTTGAATTCCCTTTTCCTTAGTACTAATTAGACTGTTTATTCTATGGTTTTCCCTTTAACATGTATTATCTATAGAATTAATTCTCTATATTTATGGCACATAAAATAATTTCATCATATAATGAATACATTTGGGATACCAATTCCCTTCATAGACATGGCTTAAGTCCTTAAAAAGTGATAAATCTTGAATTATGTGTTGTGTATATAATATGTATCATATCTATATAACATTTTAAAATTAGATTCACAATCTATAAAATTTTCTTATTCCTTTTACTTTAACCTAAGGAACTTTCTCTTTATCTCAGTTTGTTGTTCTTGAGGGAATGTTTTTTTCAAAAAATGTGTCCTTAAAATCATTCCAATCCATGAGTTATATTTCATCTTCCTCCTTAATATCATTCATCAATGTACACCATTGATTAGCATCACCATTGAGACAATACATTGCAATTGTAATATTATTCTTTTAACCACATCCCAATTCCATTAATATATTCTCTGAATACTTAATATGTTTCTTATCGTACATTTGTTCTACAGTCCAACCAAATGATGAGGGCCAGTATTGCATAAAGATATCCAACATTATAGAATATCATTGTGGAATATTTTTCTTCATCTGGATATAGTTATGTTTCATAACCTAATTAAGATTCCCTAATATATCATTAACTTTCTCAGTTCTGATACCAGCTAAATTGCCTTTCTCAGTAGGGAAACCTCCACATTATCCAGAGTATTGATACCATTCTTCCTTCCAAATTCCATTTTAAAATATGTAATAAACTATATTAGATCATGAAATTATGAACATTTGTAATTCTAAAAATGAAAAAAAACTAAAATAATCTAAAAATTATATGCATAGCTAATATCATAATCATAAATATGGTTTCTTTTGGGATATCATTACATTCAAAGTATTTATAATAATTTTTAAAGAAAACATGAATTATCATAAGTGTAGACTTTGGGAGTCTCAAACCAAGTGTGCAAGAAGGCTCGTTGTCGTGTACTAGGTCATGCTCAAGTCAGGCTTGATGAACCTTTTCAGATTTGTTACCCCTATGTATATCAATGACTCATCCATTCTAACTTATAGTATCCATACATGGATTTATTTCTAGGAATAACTACATAATATCTACCTTACTAAAATTCTAGGATGTTTTTATATACTTATCCTCAAATTCTACCATAGGTTTATGTTACCTAATATATGTTTTACTATGTTTAGTTTACAATGATTCTACTAAACATCCATCAATACCAACTGTAATGATATTGGACCAGAAGCTCGGAGTCAGTACCCCAATTTATTACATTGGCATGATTATAAAGAATAAAATACTGAATAAATGATCAATTTACATGTTTTTTTAAAACCAAATTATATACATGATACCCATATTACATTGGTAAAATTGAAAACAAAACATGATACAAAATATAATGAGATATACTACATCCTTTAAAGATCATTTAAATAATTATTTTTCTTATCATGGGAGAAGGAAAAAAATAAGGGTGAGGTCAAATGCCTTGTAATGGTAAATACAAAAGAATCAGTAATGAATCAATAAGATTAATCAATATGGAATGGGAAATAACTGAGCACACATTCCATTTATATATATAGATAAGGAAAAATCAATATTGAAAATTAAGTAACTGAAACACAAGAAATTTAATCAATAAAATGAGAATAAATTACATCCATTTATAATGTTAAAGAAAAAATATCAAGGATAAATAATAAATGATTTTGAATGAAATAAATGATTAATTATATGATCTCATGTTTCTGAGTTAAATTGTACCTTAACTATCAAGACCTTTCTCATGATGTTTTATAATATATTGTGTAAGACAAAATCTAATTGGAGAAATGATTCATCTCACAATACTACCAATGAATCAAGGAGACATCAATAACTAGGACACACCCATGTCATACCTGTCCAACTCATTCCTCATAAATCTAATAATTCATGTAATTCATGAACAACATTCCCTATAAAATATATGTATTGGTAGGAGTGGAATTTCAAGAGGGGGTAAATTAAGTTCCTACTTAAAATTTATGTTAGAAACAGTATTATAAAGATCCCCAAATTTGAAACGGCCTAGCTAATTAAGGAAAGTAAAGATGTAAATGTCTAGTTAGTTAACTCATTTCTCAAATGGTGACTAGTCCTTAGTTTAATTAGTGTAAAAAACTTCTTCAAATTTTAAAACATGTTTACCGAATTAAACATATAACCACAGTAACCAAAACTAACTATCAAATTGAATGGAAAAAGGTTTTATGTTTTATTAATTATAAGCCGCAGAAAATAGATAAAATAGAGTATAACAAAATATTGTGAACGGTAATGTTAAAAAAGAGGTTCAGTCTCAATCTGAGACTTAATCCTCTCCACTTGGTGATCACCGACCACCAAATAGTTTATATTAATGATAACCTTTATAAATAGCCCGTATCAAGCTTTACAACAGTTTCCGAAAACTATCTAGTGTTCACACTCTCTTCTACCATTCTTCATTGGTAAAAAAACCAGTACATACCACACATGGTATATTCCACAGTTATACGTGGGAAAAAAAATTAGGTGAGAAAGTAAAGATTTAGGAACCCATACCTATCTCATAGGTTTCCTATAATCAACAGATATATTTTGATACATGTACACTTTTTTTGGTCCTTTAGATATTGTTTTTTCAAAATACGGTCCAGAAAATGATCTAGCTATGGACTATCTAGATTTAGGAAAAAATTTAGTTTTAGTAATCCTTCTCTATCTTGGTTGATATCCTATACCAGTTGTGTATTTTTTGTGAAATTGGTATCACTAGAAACCGAGTCACGGTATCGCTACCAGTAGTAACCTTTCCATATTCCTTTTTAATTTCTCATTTTATAATTTAAGTTTAGTATTTTCTTCTAACAACTTAGTGCATTTTTCATTCTCAATATCCAAATCAGACTTGTAGTTATCATTTAATTCATATTGTCTTTTCAATAGTCTATATTTAACCTCGAGTTCATTAAAGGTGTCCTCAAGCATTCCACAATATTCAAATAGTTCATCCTTATTCATATTTTCATCATTGTTTGAATCAATTTCATTCCCAGAATAGTAATTATTATGTATAGGAAAATTTGGTATTACCATAGATGTTTCTATCATGAAACAAAAATTTTCATGTTTGTTCTTCTCACTATCAAAAGTGTCAGATCCACTTGATCTATCTTCTAAAGCACTCCAAGTTTCTTTCATAGCCGTTTTAACACTTTCCCTTGTCTTCATAATTATTCTTAAATTTCTTCTTGGGGAAATCAGCCTTTAGATGGCTTTTTCATTTACACTCATAGTATACAATCTCATTTGTGTTAGCATTACTCTTTCTGTCCTTTTTACACTATCCTTTATTATCATACTTTCTATTATAGTTTGACATTATAAATAACTTTTTCTTTCAGTAGAACTTTTTGAACCTTCTAGAAAGATTATCCATATCATCCTCACTGTCAGAATCCGAGTCATCACTAGTGGAAGTTTCTACAGGAGATTGAACTTTTTCTTTGTCTTTATTCTTTTGGGTAGCAGACATGAATGCTACAGATTTCTTTCTTGGTTCTTAATCTTCTTCATAATTTAGCTTTAGCTCTTCTTTATACATCATAAGAATTACAATTAGTTTCTTTACTGGTATCTTTCCTATGTCACATGATTCTTAGATATAAACAGAAGTTCCCCTCCATCTGTCAGGTAGGAATCAAAGAAATAACATAATCTGATCCTCGTTTTCCATTGGTTTCCCAAGAATACTCATTATATTCACTATTTCATTGATCTTGAGATACATTTCCGAGATAATTTCATCAAGCTTCATTTAAAAATTATCATATTAAATATTATAGGTATTTAACCTCATTTACTTAACATTAGTTTTTCCCTCCTGAGAAATAGATAAATTATCCCAAATTTCAAATTCAGTTTTACAAGAAGATATTATATTTAATTCTTTATCACCTAGAGAATAGTACAATGAATTCATTGATTTAAAGTTATTATTATATGTATCTTTAGTCATTTGAGACCATGTGTCCCTAGCAGTATTAGGGAATATATGTTGTTCTTCAATTATGTCCCAGATTTCAGGACCCATGCTCTCTAGATACATTTTGAATTTTAATTTCCACTGGGCATAATTATTACCGTTAAAGAAAGGTGGCATGTTAGTAGAAACACCCTCAACACTGTTATTCATTCTTAACTATAATCTTAAAGAACATAAAATGTAGAAATGAAAGAAATTTTAAGATATTTAAGATGTAACACCCCAAGCTTCCACGATATGCTTCTCTTTGATTAATACAGTAGTGTGTGTTGTACGCAACTTTGAGTTCTAACACACCTCGACCAATCAAAGTAGCTGTTATGAATATTTATACCCAATTTTTGTAATTTTATAAATTTTATCTCTCAAGATGTACTTTATTTTTGGATTTGGAATATCAAAATCAGCCTAGGGTGAAATTTTGGTACTTTTCGGATAACTTTTATATTTTGATGAATAGTGAAAATTACTAAATTTTAATTTAAAACAACTTTTTTAATCAAAATAATTAACAGTGATAAATTATGAATTTCAGTGGTTATAAATTATATATAGAATATTTTTTTACCATTTAATACAATGTTTGTCATTGGAAATAATTTCACAATTAAACTAGACATAAACAAGTTCCAATCTTTTGATAGTTATTATCTCTTAAAAACAAGCTTTTTGTTTTAACAACGGGAATTAATATTAAATTAATTTCTGCCACTACTTTGTTTTGAATTTGGAAAAATGGATTCCATATATGGAATCATGATGTACAAATTCTGTAAATAGGCAACTTTTATTTTTATACATTATGAATAATTACTTTGGTAAATATTTTATTTACCATGGTTAAAGGGTAAATCCGGTAAATAAGGGTAAACAAATAATATTATAATAATAATTAATTACCCTAAAACGTGTCCTAACCTTATTTTCTGATACAAGGCCGACCATGGGAATCTTTGGGTATTTTTTGGGACCCCATGGAGCCACTTGTAAGTGATAATGACACTTTTTATTAATTATGTTAAAATAAAAACAAAAAATGACATAAGCACATATCTTTTAGAAAATTTTTATTACATAGGGTTATATATGTTGGATTTTAGACTATAAATATTAATTAGAAATGTAAAATGACTTCATACATAATGGTATTTTATTTATAATTTTTAGACATTAAATAATTTAATTTATTTATGACACAATGGTGATGCAGTAATTACCTAATTAATGAAACATTACAATAATTGATATCATAAATACCCAAATATATGTTATTTTAGACTTTTTATAAATAAAAATAATTTTATAGGTTAATATGACATTTTAGGATTTATTTAATTATCTTTGTTTCATGTAATAATTCTGTTATAATTTTTACAAAAATCAATTATTAAATAGTGTCAAATTTGACATAAAAGAGTTTTTTTAAAAATATATTATATTATTAATTGATATTAAATTCCTAAAAATCTAATGTTCGGACAAGAGGCTTATATAATAATAGGTGTTTCATTAATTTACCACATGGGGGTCTCTTGGATGTATATAGTAACTTTATTAACCATATAATATAAAAATACAAAGAGACATTGTAAAAGTGAAACTAATTAACCAAGAGTTAATACTTAAAGATAAGGTTAATATAGTAACCCAAACCGTTCTAAATCTTATTGGTTGAGTGGTTTTAGACCTATCCACACCTTTAAAATTAAATAATCAACTTTGGAGCCATTAGAAACCGAATATGGATTTCTTATAAAATAATATTTCTAGCTTTTCCCAAGGTGCCCCTCACCCCTCTTGTAAAAGGGAACTCCCCCATCTCATTAATTCACACCTTCAAAGCCATTTTGTTCAGCCAAAACCTGCCCAAATACTATCTAAAATTTCCTAAATTCATCATAGTGGCCTTCATTTAGTCATAAAGCCAGCCTAAGGAGCCCTTTTGATCAAATCAAAAGGAAAAACTAGAAGAAGAGGTAATGATTTCACCACCCTTTTTCAAGTTCCTTTCTTCTTCCACTTCTTATTTATTTGTTATTACCATTCTAAAATAATACCTACAGTATATTATATATACTATGATGTTATTATAAACATGGTACAACCATATTTCAGTATTCTATCCATCCTTTGAATGATATGTCACCATACGTACGTACGTACGTACGGCTTACCATCTCCACGTCGTGGTGTAATTGTTATTCAAAACATTATTATTTGAATGGGTATAATAATGATGTGTAATTCTTGTAAATAATAAATATAACATGATAATAATTCTGTATATATGATATAAAATCCAATTAAATATTATTTTAACATCAAATGAATGATATTGTCGCTCGTGTGTACGTACGGAATACCATCTCCACGAACGCGATGAGATTCATTCTCCATCATATCCATTCAAGACTAATTCTCATTTAATGATTAAAAATAATGTTTAAGAACTTTATATATTTATGGATATGAATAATATACATTCCATCAATAACAAATATGGCTCACATAACAATTAATATAAAGGAAAACGAATCCGTTAACAACCGAAATGATGATAATAATAAGATATTATTAACAAATCAATGTTAAAAAATCATATATGATATCATATTAATGTATAATATTATTTTATAATTTAATGAAAATTATCTCACCATTATACAAGAGGATAACCTACCCACAACCAAGGAAAATTACAAGGTAAGGGGTCTCTTATCTCACCCTAAATTTCGTGAGAATTCCACTTTTCCCCACTTATTAATTGAATGTGGTGTATGCGTACTTCCCATGATTGTATTAATTATGTAATATAATTTATTTTATGGGTATTTACATCATAATTGTATGATCCTTCTTTCATGGGTGTATGTTTCGTAAGTTACCTAATCGGTAAGGGAATTTAATTTCAGTTTGCACTCATTCGTCTTTAGGCATACTTCATTAATTATTTTACTCCATGATTATGTGTGGAATCATTATTAATTTGATTATGTCATAATTTCCACACCCCTTTCAGTGGATATAATTTTGATACATATAATAACTCCATTGATAAATTCTCAAGTCATCGGTATGAACTTGATAAGAGTAATTTTAACTCAATCTCTATTTGTTGAGTTAAATATCCAATTCATTGGTCTTGTTTTTACAAGAATATGTGTGAATGTAATCTGATTTATTTACACTAAATATCCAATCATATTTAGTGTATTTATATTTGTCACACATAATTATGTCGTTGATTTATCCTTAACCTAATGTTATGGTCTTTATAAGGGAATTCATCTCAATTCACATTCCATTGAGACTTCTTTGTTGTTATACACCAAATCACTTTTATATGGTGTATATAATGTACTTTGACATAGTATATCACGAATCCATTTATTCTCATGATATTATAATTTTTGGATTACCTCGATTATTTGTATTCAAATGTCTCTATTTGGGTTAGGAACCCTAACTAAAATATAATTTTAAATGTTTTAAAGAATTATTATTCTAAATCTTTCTCATTAATGTCAATGTTTTAAAACTATTTTTAAGGATTTATATATATGGACATTAATGTTTTAAAATTAAAATTACTTTTAAAAGTTTCAATGTGGTATGGGACAATTTTTTTCAAAAAAATCTATTTTAAATGGCTTCTTGGCAAATAGTGTGAATTTTAAATGTTTTCAAGAAAATGAGGATATTTCTCTCAATAGTTTGATGATTATTTTAATCTATGTCAATATACTTCATTATTCTCAATTGAGGTTAATATAATATAATAAAATATTCTATATTTTAGCGAATGAGTTATGTTTGACTGTGGATGTGCTATTTTTATACCATTCATGGTTTGTGGTTAAAAGTATTGACATTGTGTATGCTAGTTTTATTAGGAATGTTTATGTTATGTTTAGAACTTTTTATATGAGGAATGAATTAGACTTAGTAAGTGACGGGTGGAGACCGCTATAGCTCCTTGATGCATCGGTAGGTCTCGTGAGACAAACTAGTGTCTTGGCATGAGGCCTTGACAAAATCTTATTTGTAGTCTTGGAAGGAGGCCTTGGCTACGTGGTTATGATAGTCTAGCATTATGAATTTTGTCATTATGAAAGTGGTTATTGATATTTTCATGTGATTTATTCAAATAGTAGATTATCCATGTGAATAAGTAAATGACATTATTTCATTTTATCCTTGCCATATTATACTGAAGTTAATGTTTAAAAGGATTTTGTTTTAGTTATATATTGCCTTTAATTTTTATTTTTATTTATGAAAGTTTCCGCTATAATGTTATCCTTACTGAGAATCTGATCTCACCCCTTTCAATGTTTTATTTTTCCCAGGATGTGAAGAACAATATTATGAATGACTTGCAGGGATAGTATAAGGGGATATGAAGACAATTTGTTGTTTTTTTTTCACTTATTGTTGTAATGCAAACTTTATGAATATATCTTGTGTTTCCAAGGCTACTAAACTAATCAATCATCTGAGACATGATCATTCTGGAAATCATTCTAATGTTATGTAATATGAACCGACTCTGGGTAACTAGGTTTGGGGCGTTATAGTTGGTCTCAGAGGAATTTTAGTATAAACCTTGGAAACTAGATTTAGATAAACTCTGATTAGAGCACATAGCCCTAAGATAGACTTTGAGGATTAGTATAGAAGAACTTCCTAGAATTTTCGTATTGTATATATTTTTTGATTTTTACAATCAATACATCCCTGTCTAGATACGAGCAGGTAGAGGCAGCTCTGGAACATATGTACCTAGGGGTAAAACCCAAAAACACCGCTTTGAGCTAGGCTTGAACGAGAACATGTGCACGAAAACGGGCCTTGCTGTACTCTTGGTTATGACACTCCCGATGGATATGATTAGGATAATTTAAATTTTCTTTACAAACCAATTTAAAGTATTATAAAATAAGATGTGAATAAATGACCTTGGTTAATCCTAAGGTGTTTTAAATTGAGAATATGGTGTGATGATATTCTATAAATGAATTTATGTCTACTATTACTGACAGAATACTTTCTGGTTTTAGTTAATGGATAGACTCCAAGGAATTCATAGTTACTTTGAGAATGATGTACAAGGTGGGAACAGTAGTGGAAATGAGAAACAAAATGGAATGTTGATAGGCGTCAAATATATCGTGTTCATGCCAAATCAGTTTTCCAAAAATATGATCAACAACATATATATTAACCAACTCCCGGACTCAAAAAAGAAGAGAAAGGTGATGAATGATAAGAGCTCCAATAGTAGAGAACATGGAGAAAAGAATCATAAATTTCCATCATGAATGAAATGTAGAAGGAGACACCCAGGAAAGTGTATCAATGGAAAAAATAAATTCTTTATGTGCGAGAAATAATGACATAAAGTGAAGAATTTCCGAGGAAAAATGAAGAGTACTATGAATGAAAATAAAAATTGTCCCAAGAATCCATTTAATGTCATTTGCTGTAAATGTAGGGGACATGGCCATTACCCGAGTGAATGCCCTATTCTATAGGATATTTTCTTTGTCAAAGAAGAAGCAATGTGGAAATAAATGGTTGGAGAAATGATTAAATGTATTAGTGCTCCTTATTGATGGGATTACTTTGGAATAATTTTCTCTTGTATTTGTAACCCCATAGTTTCCCATGTGAGAATGATATTTGAGGAATTCTTATCTTCTCCCTTGTGGATATAGTTATAAATAACCATTTGGTTTTATATGATCATTGGGTTTGAGGCAATTACAAGTTATTATATTTTGGGATTAAAATTAAAGTTATGAGATAACATTTCTGGTTAAAATTATCTTACAGTTATTTTGATGAATTTATATCATTTTCATAAGGTTATAAAATATAGTTTTTGAAAAAAGACAACACGCAGACCGTGTGACAACCTGTCACGTCGGAAAAAGCTGTGGGAATCGAACGCACAACCAAAGTAAGATTGAGATTTATCACCAAACTTTGGACTACGTGAAGTCCCTGGATATTGTCACTAATTATTTTTAGTTAAATGATTTTATTGAACAATAATAAGTTGATTTGGGTTCTTATGACTTATCAAATGAATACCCTTAGTATAGGAAAATGATTTGGTGATTAAGTGATAAATGTTATTGTGGAAGATTTTTTCTTTGTTGGGAACACTATATGCCAAAGGAAAATAGAATACTATAGGGTTTCATTTGTGGAGTAATGGTGGATTTTTATCTACATTTTTATTGCGGATTTATAGTGATTTGGATTATTTATGGAAATGATTAACCTATAATAAATAATATGTGATTAGGTCAATTACTTTTAAGTATGTGACTTTATGAGTAGTTGATGTCATTTGGAGATAAAATTTAACATGGAAGACTACATAACCAAATTCTTCTATGTTTTGGGTTTAAATATTAGTTTGGATTATATTGAAGGATTTTAAGGACAATTGTTTGTTGAATGGTATTTATTTAATGTTGGGGTATTGATTTTAGAAATTAAGATTAGTGTTAATTTCTCTCATGTAATATCCTTTTTGGGGATCATTAGATCTTGTACTAACCATTTGGGGTTTGATTAATTTCTAAAGACACTATAAATATATAGTTTATCTTGCGTGGATCATGTGATTATATAGAAGTTTATTCTAGCACTTCCAGAGTGACCAAGTCGTCTTGAATACTCATCATTTAAAAAAAATGAGTTAGTGGTGGAAATTTATTAAATAATGAAACTCTACATAAAAATTAAGTATATCTCTTTATTTTCTTAGTCAATCTCTGGAATGAATTCCTCATCATTATGTAATGTAACTTAAAACAAAAAAATTGTTGTCTGTTTACTTTGCCTACAGGGAGACTAATGACCGTTTGTCCCAACACATGTTTTTGGTTTTCATAATGTTAACTCCCATGATCATGTTTTCTGTCTCTCTCCATTAGAACTTGACACTTATTTTATCATCTGTATCCATGTTTTTCTACATGGAATCCTAGTATAGATTATCCCGGGTGACCTTTGTACTTCTCTTTCTTTCTTTTAAAGTGATAGCTTTATTTAATCTTTTTTCGATGTGAGGCTTTCCATTATATTCCAATGACAAATTTTAAAAATTGCGAGGATGCAATTTATTGAAGGAGTGGAGAATGTAATACCCCAAGCTTCCACGGTACGCTTCTCTTTGATTAATACAGTAGCGTGTGTGGTACCCAACTTCGAGTTCTAACACACCTCGACCAATTAAAGTAGCAATTATGAACAGTAATACCCACTTTTTGAAATTTTATAAATTTTATCTCTCAAAATGGACTTCATTTTTGGATTCAGAATATCAAAATAGGCTAGTGTGAAATTTTGGTACTTTTCGGATAACTTTTATATTTTGAAGAATAGTGAAAATTACTAAATTTTAATTAACAACAACATTTGTAATCAAAATAATTAACAGTGATAGATTATGAATTTGAGTGGTTTTAAAGTATATATAGAATAGATTTTTACCATTTAATACAATTTTGGTCATTGTAAATAATTTCACAATTAAACCAGAAATAAACAAGTGCCAATCTTTTGATAGATATTATCTCTTGAAAACACGCTTTTTGTTTTAACAAGGGGAATTGAATTTAAAAGAATTTCTGCCACTTCTGTGTTTTGAATTTGGAAAAATGGATTCCATATTTGGAATTAGTTTGTCCAAATTGTGTAAATAGGTAACTTTTATTTTTAGAAATTTTGAATAATTACTTCGGTAAATATTTTATTTACCATGGTTAAAGGGTAAATCCGGTAAATAAGGGTAAACAAATAATATTATAATAATAGAAAATGACCCTAAAACGTGTCCTAACCTTATTTGGTGATACATGGCCGACCATGGTCATCTTGGAGTCGATTTTGGGACCCCATGGAGCCACTTGTAAGTGATAATGACACTTTATATTAATTAAGTTAAAATAAATACCAAAATTGCATAAGCATATATCTTTTAGTAAAACAATTTTTACATAGAGTTATATATGTTGGATTTTGGACTATAAATTTTTATTAGAAAGATAAGAATATTTCCCACATAATGGTTTTTTATTTATAACTTTTATACATTATATAATTTAATTTATTTATGAAACAACGGGGATGCAGTAATTGCCTAATTAATAAACATTAGAATAATTGATATTATAAATACCCAATAAATGTAATTTGAGACTTTTTATAAATACCAATACTTTTCTAGGTTAATATTACATGTTATAATTTATTTAATTATCTTTTATCTAAGTAATCATTCTGTTATGAGTTTTACAAAAAAAATTATTGAATAGTGTCAAAATTGACATAAAAGAGTTTTTAAAACAAATATTATATTATTAATTGATATTAAATTCCTAAAAATATAAGGTTCGGACAAGAGACTTATATCATGATAGGTGTATCATTACTATACCACTTGGGGGTCTCTTGGATGTATATAGTTAGTTTATTAAACATATAATTTAAAAATACAAATAGACATTGCAAAAGTGAAACTAATTAACTAAGAGTTAATACTTATAGATAAGGTTAATATAGTAACCCAAACCTATCTAAATCCTACTGGTTGATTGGTTTTTGACATATACCCAGATTAACCATTAATCAATCCACTTTGGAGCCATTATAAACCAAATATGAATTTATTATAAAATAATATTTCTAGCTTTTCCAAAGATGCCCCTCACCCCACTTACAAAAGGGCACTCCCCCTTCTCATTAATTAACACCATCAAAGCCTTTTTGTTCGGCCAAACCCTGCCCTAATACTTTTTCAACATACCTAACTTCATCCTAGAGGCCTTTCTTTAGTCATAAAGCCATCCTAAGGAGCCATTTTGATCAAATCAAAAGCAAGAACCTGAAGAAGAGGTAATGATTTCACCACCCTTTTACAAGTTCCTTTCTTTTTCCACTTCTTCTTTCATTGTTATTACAATTATAAAATAATAACTCCAGTATATTAAATATACTTTGATGTTATTATATACATTTTACAACCATATTTCTTCATTCTATCCATCCTTTGAATGACATGTCACCATAAGTGCGTACGTACGGCTTACCATCTCAACGTCGTGGTGTAATTGTTATTCAAAACATTAGTATTTGGATGGGTATAATAATGATGTGTAATTCATGTAAATAATAAATATAACATGATAATTATTCTGTATATATGATATACCATTCAATTAAATATTATTTTAATGTCAAAAGAATGATATTGTCGCTTGGGCGTACGTACGGACTACTGTCTCCACGAACGCGATGAGATTCATTCTCCATCGTATCCATTCAAGACTAATTCTCATTTAATGATTAATTTTTTTTAAGGAATTGATATCATTATGGATATGAGTAACATACATTCATTCAATAACAAACATGGCTCACATAACAGATAATATAAAGTAAAACAAATCTGTTAACACCCGAAACGATGATAATACTAAGATATCATTGACCAATCAATGTTAAAAAATCATATATGATATCATATTAATGTATATGATTATTGAATAATTTAAAAAAAATTATTTCACCATTATACAGGAGGTTAACCTACCCACAGCCAAGGAAAAGTACAAGGTAAGGGGTTTCTTATCTCACTCTTAATTTCGTGAGAATTCCATTGTTCACCACTTATTTATTGCATGTGGTGTATGTGTACTGCCCATGATTATATTAATTGTGTAATATAATTTAATTTATGGGTATTTACATCATCATTTAATGATCCTTCTTTCATGGGTGTATGTTTCGTAAGTTACCTAATTGATAAGGGAATTTAAAATTTCATTTTTCACTCATTTGGCTTTAGGCATACTTCATTGATTATTTTACTCCAAGATTATGTGTGGAATCACTATTAATTTGATTATGTCATAATTTCCACTCCCCTTTCTGTGGATATACTTTTGATACACATAATCACTCCATTGATAAATTCTCAAGTCATCGGTATGAACTTGATAAGAGTAATTTTAACTCAATATCCATTTATTGAGTTAAATATCCAATTCATTGGTGTTGTTTTTACAAGAATATATGTAAATGTCATTTGATTGATTTACACTAAAAATCCAATCATATTGATTGTATTTATATTTTTCACACATAATTATGTCGTTGATTTATCCTTAACCTAAGGATATGGTCTTTATAAGAGAATTCATCTCACTTTACATTCCATTGAAACTTCATTGTTGTTATACACCAAATCACTTTTATATAGTGTATATAATGTACTTTGACATAGTATATCATGAATCCATTTATTCTAATGATATTATAATGTTTTTATTACCTCTATTATTTGTATTCATGTGTCTTTATATTGGTTAGGAACTATAAGTAAAATATCATTTTAAATGATTTAAAGATTTATTATTATAAATCTTTCTCATTAATGTCCATGTTTTAAAAACGTTTTTAAAGATTTATATATATGAACATTAATGTTTTAAAATCAAAATTCCTTTTAAAAGTTTTAATGTGGTATGGGACATATTGATTCAAAAAAATCTATTTTAAATGGCTTCTTGACAAATAGTGTGAATTTTAAATGTTTTCAAGAAAATGGTGATATTTCCCTCAATAGTTTAATGATTATTTTAATCTATGTCAATATCCTCCATTATTCTCAATTAAGGTTAATATGATACAATAAAATCTTTCATATTGTAACGAATGAGTTATGTTTGACTGTGGATGTGCTATTTTTATACCACTCATGGTTTGTTGTTAAAATTATTGACAATCTATATGCTAGTTTTAATATGAATGTTTATGTTATGTTTCAAACTTTTCCTATGAGGAATGCATTAGACTTAATAAGTCACTGGTGGAGCCCTCTATAGCTCCTCGATGCAACGGTAGGTCTCATGAAACAAACTAGTGTCTTGGCACGAGGCCTTTACAAAATCTTATTTGTAGTCTTGGCACGAGGCCTTGGCTAAGTGGTTATGATAGTCTAGAATTATGCATTCCGTCATTATGAAAGTGGTTATTGATATTTTCATGTGATTTATTCGACTAGTAGAATATCAATGTGAATAAGTAAATGGAATTATTTCATTTTATCCTTGCCATATTATATTGAAGTTCAAGTTTAAAAGGGTTTTGTTTTAGTTATACATTGCCTTAAAGTTTTATATTTATTTATGAAAGTTTCCACTATATTGTTATCCTTACTGAGCATCTGATCTCACCCCTTTTAATGTTTTTTTTCTTTCCAGGTTGTGAAGAAGTATTTTATGAATGACCTGCATGGATAGTATAAGTGGATATGAAGACAATATGTTGTTGTAGTTTTTAACTTATTATTGTAATTTAAACTTTATGAATATATCTAGTGTTTCTAAGGCTACTAAACTAATCAGTCTTTCGAGACTTGATATTTCTTGCGGTCATGCCAATTTTATGTAATAATGCACCGAATCTGGGTAACTAGGGTCGGGGTGTTACATATGATATAACTAAAATCATATTTAAAAAATTTGAAAACATTAAAAAATATTTTAGATACTAACAAAAATTAAATTCCAATCCTCTAATACCAAATTTTGGTTGGAGTGGAATCTCAAGAGGGGGGTGAATTGAGTTCCGAATTAAAATTTTGGTTGAAAATATTATTTTAAAGATCCCCAAATTTGAAATGGCCCAGTTAATTGACATAGTAAATATGTAAATATCTAGTTGGTCAACAGGTTTCTCAAAGATTCAATAGTCCTCAGATGAATTAGTGTTAAACACTTCTTCAAATTTTGAAACAAGTTTACTGAATTGAACATACAATCACACTAATAAAAACTAACTGTCTAAGTGGATGAAAATTAGTTTTATGTTTTAGTAATTATTAGTAGTGGAAAATAGATAAAATTATGTATAACAAAATATTGTGCACAATACATTTAAACAAGAGGTTCAGTCTCCATCCAAGACTTGATCCTCTCCACTTGGTGATCACCTACCACCAAGAAGTTTATATTAATGATAAAAGTGATACACATCCTGTATCAGGCTTTAGCACGGTTTTCAAAAAATTTCCTGGGTTCGCACCCTCTTCCATAGTTCTTTGTGGAAAAAACAACCAGTACAGACCACCCACGATCTCTTATATAGTTATACGTGGTAAACAAAATGTAGGTGAGTTTTCATGTGAGGATGTTAAGTATCCTCCAGTTTAAGAAAATAAGACAGTTTTTGTAACAGACATACATACTTCTCGGATATTTACAAGGAAATAAAATGAGATAGCTATGATTTTAAGCTTGAGTTTAGAAATCTCTATCTCTTTGTAGTTCAGATCTTGACTCCCTGAAATGAAGAATATGTTGTTTGAGTCTCTCTATGAAAGTTGTCTCTAAAACAGAGTGTCTCAACCCCAGGTTCCAGCTTTCATGAACTAAGAGTTCTTCTTCTTGTGTTGATCGAGATTAGATGATGCATAAAAGGTAGCTTTGAAATTGATCTCCCGAAATGATCTTCTCAAGGTTCATGGTTTCTCAGTTTAAGTGTCGAATGATTGTTCTTTTGTGTAGTGAGTAAGCTCCTTCACATGTACAGACGCACTTAACACTACTTTCTTTTCTTCCTCAGTTTTCTCTTTTATATTTGAGGTCCGAAAATAGGAATAAGTAAATCACATGTGATCATTCTCATACCACATACTATCCTCAGATACATTCTCTTGATATTTCTTCAATAAGCATTAATTAATGTAAGAAGCATTAAATTTACCCAATATGACCATTATAATAATATTAATAACTTTACAAAGTATGGACTAGAATAGTATCAGTAGACTGCTGACATTAGCCTTCACAATGGTAGGCTTCAATAGTAGGTGCACACTGGCAGCATTCATCAGAAACCATCCAAATGATAACCTTCATCGGTAGCTTTCAGTGGTAGGCCTCAATGATAACCTTGAGCGGTAGCCCTAAACTGTAACCTTGCATCGGTGACCTTGCATCGGTGATGTTTGCATAAGTGACCATTTCATCAGTGACCTTATATTGGGGACCTTTGTATGGTGACCTTTTCATCGGTGACCATTGGATTAGTGACCTTTTCATCGGTGACCTTGTAGCACTGACCATTACTTCAGTGACCTTTGCATCGGTGAACTTTTCATCGATGAACTTTGCATTGGTGACCTTGCACCGATGACCTTTCATTAGGGAAATTTTCATCGGTGACCTTTGCATCAATGACCTTTCATCAGTGACCTTTTCATCGGTGACCTTTGTACATAGATAAATTCTTTACTGTATGCTTAAACAAGAGAGTAGTGAGATTAAAAGTGAATAGTTATTACTTTTTTATAAACATAATTTTCAAATAAAATATTTTCTTGTAAGAGAAAAAAATGCTCTTACATAAATGAAACATGATTTGGGATTATCAAAACAGGTGAGTTCAACAATCTCCCCCTTTTTGATAATCACAAATTACGTCCGTTTTTTTTTAATCAGGGTTAAAAACATTAGCCAATATCTTCAGAGATGTTTATAAGAACAACTGAACCATGATTTAAAAAAAAATAAAGATATGAAAATTCAACTTAAAATCTTATCCTTATTTTAGGTTGTTTAAAATATAAACCTAACTTGAAACCTAACCTAGCTTGTTTCTCCCACTTTGTGATTAACAAAAAGAAACCGAAAGAATGTAAGACAAAAAGAAATAGAAGATGATTTTCCATTAATAAAGCAATAGTTAATTATAAAAAAGGTTACAAAGATCCCTATCAACTAAGACATCTCAAATTTAATACATATCAGAAATATCCAAGAGAGATTTGTCGTTAGAAGTTGAGGAGTCACGTGTAGAAGAAGGAGGGATATACCAAGGGATAGTAGTGAGTAGGGTAGGAGGAGCTACACCAAATGCATCAGTAGACCTGTAGTGTGTAGATATATGTGGAATCATAGGTTTCAAACATCAGATAGCCTTTTCAGGGGTCATCATGTGAGTAGTACTCGTAGATCCTAATGCAAGCCCGGTAGAAGGCAAGGCTGGAGGAACAATGATGGGATTGCAGTCCACATGGAGGAAGGGAAAAAGAAGATTTCTAAAATCCATAATAATACTTCCTCTTCTTTCCAGTGTAGAGATAAATCATTCTAATTCTCTATAAATTTCTCCATGGTAGAAGACAATTATCTAAGTCAACATACCTGATTCTTAAACTCCTGAGTGACATGTTGGATTCTTATGTTTTCCAACAACAAATTGAAGTGACCATTCATATGATGCTTAGTTTATACCCTTTTGTAGTAGAAATCCACTTGCTCTTTGATGGCCTTATGATCTTGAGCAGCTTATCTTAAATAATTTCCCATAAGATTATGAATTTATCTAGTAGAATAAATTACCTCAGTCATAGACTGAGGGTCTGAGATACTTCCACTAGAAAATTTTTCAACTTCTTCTTTAACAACTGATCTGAAAGCTTATAGATCAACAGGAGGAGAAGCTAAAGATCAAACAGATGCACACAGTGGTGCCATAGTGAAATCCACTGTCTCCTTAGAATATTTTTTCAGCCCACTGATCAACCTTTTCACATCATCATCTTGTCCAGTCACATGTGTCTCCATAGACTTATTAAAATTCTCATACACAATGACCAGTTGCTGAACCACAATTTTAATATATCTAAGATCTTTGTCCGCCTGAGCCCTTGAAGCCATATAAGAGTCTAACCTAGATATAGACTATTTCAAAGAATCCATAGAATATTCCAAGGTTCTGATCTAATTCTGGTAGACCTTTACTTCCTCTAGCAGGATGGAGTGAGAGGTATAAACTAGTCTTTTCACTGTAGATGTTACCACTTCTTGATTGTCAGTCATAGTCTTTTCTAACACAAAAAATATCTCATAAAGTTATCTCTTAAGATATGATTTTATTGATTCCAAATAATCCATATTCACATAGTATTGAGGCATTAGAACCACCTTCTACACAATAGTGGTTTGTAAAATAGTAGGAATTGGAGGACTCCTGATAGGATGATCATCTTCAGAATCTCCATAGTCTAAACCCAACACCACAAATCCAAGGTCTTCTGACCAATCTACTTTCCCATGAGAAATAGAAAATGAACCTGTAGCAACATGTTCCTCCCCCTCACTTGGAGAATTCTATTAGTCAACCACATTTACACCTACCATACCTCCTTGAGAAACTACATCAACAGAAGGGTCCACTGCCACTTCCTCAATAGAATCTTTAACAACTTCAAAAACAATTCCATCTTCAGCTGAATCTTCAACCTCTTCATCTAAACTATCAATCATTTCTATATTCCCTATCAAGAAAATGAGATGTATAAATTCCTCTTCACTTTCATCAGCAGCAGTCTCAATGTTCGCATGACTAGATTCAGTGGCCTTATCCTCATCTGAAGTTTCTCTATAGTCTTTTAAGCCATTTTCATCACCTTATTCTTCATTAGTCTCTTCATCATCATTATCCATTAGAATTTTATCACCTCTAGGAAATATCTTTGGTGGGATATGATCACCAAAGGATATGGTATTAGCTTGCAGATTGGAAGAAAGGTCTGGATAACTCCTTTCATTTATAGGAGAATCCTCTCTTTTTGGCACAACAGCTGCTCCTCCTTCATCATCTGAATATGAAAGCTCTACTTCACCAAGATTTAGACCAAGATATCTCTTATCCATAGGCCTAGTAGGATGACAGATAGGGTTTAATTCTTCATATATCTTAGCTTCATCATGCCCCCATCTTCGATGCCAAGGGTTCTAATTGATCATCACCAACATGAAAATCACCTTTTTAATGAAGAAATTGTCGCTTAGTACAATTTTTTCCTCCTTATATCCAGAAACTCCTTTCACATTCAACATCAAGGATATCAATCTATCATGAAATAAGGCATTGGATTTGGAACCAGGATTTTTCATATCATCTAATTGGATCATTAGCAGCCTACATAGATTTATCGTTAGTCCATGTTTCAACAAATACAAGAGAAAAACATCATGAAATTTCAATGTAGCAAAGTACACTCTCCTGGGACTCATGAAATTTTGGATAAACATAAATAATAGTTTTTCTTCTTCCTCCATATCAGTAGCAATGAATTTCATAGGGATCCCACTCCATGTCAGTTCGTCTAAGGATTCTTCATAACAGAAGAACTCAGAAGTGGGAGGCACAACTCTGGATTAGTAGTCACAAATGCCTTCATGTGGTACTCTCAGACACTCATCCCATTCAATAGAGGAAAATATTACTCTAATTCCCTTAACCCTTGAATACAATCTATTCCCATCCTCTTTTTGTTTGAATTTCAAAAACTCAAAAAACTTCTTTACTAACTTTGGGTAGTAGGTTATATTGTTGTTTAAAAATCATTCGACCCAACCTTGAGCTTCAAATGCCTTTAGCACTAAGGATCTGCTTGTTAGTAACCATTAATAAATGAGCTCTTTTTCAACCATGATTTCCCTCATCGACAGATGAGGGTTGATCAGCTTTTCCACTGCCTGGATTCCACTACTCGACTCATATCGATGTATCTTTGGATTTGGTGCATCCCCTTCATCACTAACAAATGGTATCTTTACTCTTTCCATGTTATCTGGAGTAATTTGAGGGATTTGGAGGAGTTTTAGGTTCTAAGGTTAGAGAGAGAGAGAGATATTCAGTAGAGAGTTTGAAGTGGATCGTAATGTGGTATGTATTTTAATTTTTACACTTAGGGATCAAAAAACAAATCAGATAAAAGAAATAAGTAATGTAGAAAATGTATTAGATTCTAGTAGAGAATACTCTATGTCCTAGAAAATTTCAACTATTGGTATGGTGACAACGGTGAGGTCTATCGGTGAGGTCTATTGGTGAGGTCTAACGGTGAGGTCCAAAGGTGAGGTTCTTAATGGCGAGGTCCAGCGGTGAGGTTCCTAATGGTGAGGTATAATGGTGAGGTCCAACAGTGAGGTTCTAATGGTGAGGTCCAACAGTGAGGTTCAATGGTGAGGTCTAAAACCATAAACATTTATCATACCTAACTAATGTTTGATGTAAATTAGCCTCTCACAATACAAAGGATTTGTGAATATATCAGCCTATTGGTGTTCAGTACCATTGAATTCAAGAGTCATATCACCTATTTGATAAAGATATCTCATGAAGTGATGTCTCACATCAATGTAATTTGTCCTAGAATGATATACTAAATTTTTAGGGATGTTAATAGAATTTGTGTTATGAAACTTTATAGAGACATCATTGAGTTGATATCTATAGTCTAGTAAAGTGAGTTTCATCCCCAAAATTTGAGCACCACAACTACCAGTTGCTATATATTCATCTTCAAAAATAGATAATGAAATAGAATTTTGTTTCTTACAACACCATGATACTAGTGATTTGATTAAAATGTGACATGTTTCGGAGGGGCTATTTCTATCTGACTTGCAACCAGAAAAATTAGCATCTGATTAACTTATTAAAAAAATGATTGTACTCTTGGACAAAAAGTGATAAGTTTATAGTATGTTTGAGATATTTAAATATCCATTAAAAACTGTTAAATGAGACTCTTTAGGATTGGGTTGAAAATGAGCACACATGCATACACAGAACATAATTTCTGGTCTGCTAGTAGTAAGGTAGAGCAGACTCCAAATCATACCTCTGTAATTGATTTGATCCACTGGTTTACCAATTTCATCAGCATCTATCTTACAAGTTGTACTCATAGGTGTATCACTACCTTTATTTAAGTCCAAACCAAAATGTTTCCATATATATTTAGTATATTTACTTTGATTTAAAACAATACCATTTTTATTTTGAAAAATTTGAAATCAAAGGGAAAAATTAAGTTCTCCCAGTAAACTCTTTCTAATTCATCTTACATCATTTTTGAAAAATCAGTACATAATTAATTTTTAGGGGATCCAAAAGTAATTTCATCTACATAAATATATACTATTAAAACATATTTGGAAATTCTTTTAATAAAAATAGTAGGATCCACTATTCCTCTAGTAAAACCTTTTGAAATAAGAAAAGAACTATGTCTATCATACCAGCTCTTTGAGTTTGTTTAACCATATAAAGATTTATACAGTTTAAATATAAGATTTGGAAAATGAGGATTTGTAAAACTAGGGGGTTATTCAACAAATACATCCTCATCTCTGTACCCATTTAAAAATGCATTTTGGACATACATTTGATAAAGTTTGAAATTCAGATGACTACATAGGCAAGTATTATCCTAACATATTCTAGTCTAGCTACCGGTGTGAAGGTTTCCTCATAATCTATTCCGTCTTCTTGAATATATAATTGTGTAAATATTCTATCCTTGTTTATAACTATATTTCCCGATTCATCAAATATATTTCTAAACACCCATTTAGTGCATATGGTAAAGGTGTCTTTAGGTCTTTCTAATAATTCCCAAACTTTGTTTCCTTCAAACTAATTTAATTCAAATTTCATATCTATCACCCAAAATTCATCATTGATTGCATCATTGATATTTTTAGCTTCTAGCTATGAAAGAAAGGCTAGATGTTCGACCAAGTTTCTCAGAGAAGCTCTAGTTTTTGTTCCTACATTTAGATCACCTACTAAAACATCTAAAAGATGATTCTTGAGAGTTCTAAAACCTCTAGAATGAGTTAAAATAGACTCCTCATGATTGTTTATAGGTTTATATTAACCATGCATGGATTCTAGAAGATTTCCAGAACTGGTTGTTTTCACTACGGGTTCACTGCCTTATCATTAAGGTATAGAATTGAAATATCATCCTCAAGATGTTCAATAGAGGTTTCGGGTTCATGTGGATCAGTCTCATCAATTTTGATGTGAACTTATTCTTCCACACATTTGGTTCTCTTATTTAATACTCTATAATAATTACTAGATATTGAGTATCCTAGGAAAATTCCTTCATCACTTTTTGATGAAAACATTTCAAGATTGTATTTAGTGTTAAGTATAAAGGCTATGCAACCAAAAAATCTAAATTAATTATCCTTAGGCTTCCTATTATTTCAAATCAAATAAAGTGTCTTCTTAAGAAAATGTCTAATTAATACTATATTGATAATGTAAAAAACTGCATTAATATCCTCAGCCTAAAAAATAGATTGGTAGATTATCCTCATTTAACATAGTCCGAGAAATCTCTTGAAGGGTTCTATTTCTTCTTTCTACAAATCAATTTTTTGAGGTGTTGTAGGAGCATAGAAATTGTGAGTATATCCATTTATTGAGAAAAAAGATTCAAATTCTTGATTTTCAAACTCAGTGCCAAGATCACTTCTCAGGGTCCTAATTTTAAGTACACTACAGTTTCTACAGACTTAGAATATTTAATGAATTTAGAACATGCTTCACTTTTTTGAGCTAGAAATTATACCCATGTATATCTAGAAAAATAGTCTACAAGAACATAAACATAGTGCTTCCCATTTAAACTTGAAACTCTAGATGGTCCAAACAAATCCATGTGAACCAACTTAGGTGTTTGAGAAGTAGACACTTCTATCTTTGGTTTAAAAAAACATTGTATTGTTCTTCCTTTTAAAAAGGATTACACACTTTGTGAAAAGGTAATTCCAAATTAGGTAAGTCTCTAACTAAACATTTCTTAATTAGCTTCCAAAGTGAGTGCACATTGCTTTGTTTTAATCATCAGTACCATAACAAGGATTTATTATGAGAAGAATTTAAACAGGAAACATTTTTCATAGCTAAAGAATTTAAATCAACAGCATATACATTTTCATTTCTAAGAGTAGTAAATATAAAATAATTTTTATAATTAAAAACATTTCATGCATAATATACAAATTTAACATTGAAACCATCATCACACTACTGAGAAATACTTAGTAAATTGTATTTTAACCCATCCACAGAAAGTACTTTTGAAATTAATACATTATTAGGGTGACCAATTTGGACTAAGTCAACAATATTCCCTTTAGAATTATCACTGAATGTGACATGAACATCATCAAATTCAATAAGGTGCTTGAAGAATGAATAGTGTATTGTCATATGCCTTGAACATACACTGTCCACGTACTATAGTGTTATATAGAATCTCTTTATATAATTGTCCTGCAAAATAGATTAAGTGTAGGGTAACTTTGGTACCCAAATTTTCATGGGTCTGGGGAGGTTAGAAAGTAATGATTTGGGAACCCATACATGTCTCATAGGTTTCCTATAATCAGCAGATATGTTTTGAGACCTGAAAACTTTCTTTGGTCCTTTCAAGATTTTTTTTTCAAAAGATTGTCTAGAACTTCAACTAGCTGTGAACTGTCTATATTTTGGAACAAATTTATTTTTAATAATTCTTCTTTGTCTTAGTTGATATCCTATACCAGTTGTGCATTTTATTGCAATTTGTTGCCCTATAAAGAGAGTCAAGGTATCTTGACCAGCTGTAAACCTTTCCAAAACTCTTTTTAATTGCCCATTTGATAATTTAAGTTTAGTATGTTGTTTTAAAAAATCAGCACATTTTTCATTCTAAATATCCAAATCAAACTTGTAATTAGCAATTAAATCATGTTGTCTTTTCAATAGTATATATTTATCCTTGAGTTTATTAAAGTTTTCCTCAAGAATTCCAAAATATTCAAATACTCCATCCTTAGTCATATTTTTATCATTGTTGGAATCACATTCATTCATGGAATAGTATGTGTTATGTACTAGAGAATTGGTATTACCTCAGATGTTTCTATCATGAAAAACATATTTTCATGTTTGTTTCTATCACTATAAAAAGTGTTAGATCCACTTGATCTACCTTTTAAAGCACTATATGTTTCTTTCATAGCCTTTTTGTAACCCTTTCCCTTGTCTTCGTATTTCTTATTAAATTTTAGCTTGGGGAAATCAGCCTTCATATAGCCTTTTTATTTACACGTATATCAGACTATCTCATTTGTGTTATCATTCCACTTCCTGTCCATTTTACATTGTCCTTTATTATCATACATTCCTTTATAGTTTGACTTTATAAAGAGATTTTTCTTTCGGTAAAACTTTTTAAACCATCTAGAAAGATGATCCATATCATCATCACTATCCGAATCCGAGTCTTCACTGGTGGAAGTGTTTACAAGAGATTTAACATTTTCTTTGTCTTTGTTCTTTATGGTAGTAGTCATGAATTCTAAATATTTCTTTCTTGGTTCTTAATCTTCTTCTTAATTTAACTCTAACTCCTCTTCATACATCAAAATCTTTCCAATTAGTTTTTTTTCTAGTAGCTTGCCTATGTCATAAGATTCTTAGATATAAATAATAGTTCCTCTCCAACTTTAAGGTAGGCATCGAAGAAATATCATAATTTGATCCTTGCGGTCCACTGATTTCCCATGAAGACTCATGATATTCACTATTTCATAGAACCTGATATATATTCCAGAGATAATTTCACCAGTCTTCAATTAAAAATTATCATATTAAATAGTATAGTTATTTTACGGCATTTCCTTACCATTAGTTGTTCCCTCATAAGAAACAAATAAGGTATCCCAAATTTCAAATGCAATTTTACAAGAAGATATTCTATTTAATTATTCATCACCTAGAGAAAATTACAATGCATTCATTGCTTTACATTTATTGTTATATGTATCTTTAGCTAGGTGAGACCATGTGACCCTAGATGTAACAAGAAATATATTTTGTTCTTCAATTGTGTCCTAGATTTCAGGACCCATGATCTCTAGATACATTTTAATTTTTAATTTCTATTGAGAATAATTATTACAATTAAAGAAACGTGGAATGTTAGTAGCAACACCTTGAACTATGATATCCATTCTTAACTAGAATTTTAAAGAATTGAAAATTTAGATATGACAGAAATTTTATGATGTTTAAGACATGACTAAAATAACAGTTAAAGAATTTGACAACTTGCAAAAATAGTTTAGATAGTAACAACAAAAAATTTCAATCCTCTATACCAAATGTTTGTCGTAGTTGAATCTCGAGAGGGGGGAGGGTGAATTGAGTTCCTAATTAAAATTTCAGTTAAAAAATTTATTACAAAGATTCCCAAATTCTAATTGGACTAGTTAATTAAGGCAGTAGAGATGTAAATGTCTAGTTGTTCAATAGGTTTCTCAAAGGTTGATTAGTATTTAGTTAAATTAGAGTAAAAAAATTCTTCAAATTTTGAAACATGTTTACTAAATTAAACATATACACACACTAACCAAAACATACTATCAAATTGAACTCAAATAGTCTTATGTATTATAAATTATAAGCAGCAAAAAATAGATAAAAGAGAGTATAAAAAAAAATATTGAACAATAAATTTAAACAAGATGTTCAGTCTCAAGACGATACTTATTCCTCTTCACTTGGTGATCACATGCCACCAAGAAGTTTATATTAATGATAAACTTGATACATAACATGTATCAGGATTTACAATAGTTTTCACAAACTATCTAGGGTTCACACCCTCTTATACATTATTTTTGTGGGAAAAAAAACTTGTACATACCACACACAATCTCATCCAAAGTATACATGGGAAACAAAATGTAGGTGAGTTTTGATGTGAGGATATTCAATATCCTCTAGTTCAAGCACATGAGACAGTGTGTGTAACTGACATACACACTTCTTAGAAATGTAAAAGTAAAGAACATGATAGAGCTATGATTATAAGCTTGAGTTTAGAAATCTCAATCTATTTGTAGTTCAACTCTATACTTCTTGAAAAAAATAATATGATGTCTGAGTCACTCTCTAAAAGTTGTCTCCAAAACAGAGTGTCACAACTCCAGGTTCTATTTTTCAGGAATTGAGAGTTCTACTTCTTGTGTTGATCAAAAGTTGATGATGCACAGAAGGCAGCTGTGAAATTGTTCTCCCGGAATGATCTTCTTGAGGATAAGGGGTTCTCAGTGTAAGCATCGATTGGTTCTTATTTTGTGTAGTGAGTAAGCTCCTTCACATGTACATACATGATTAACACCATTTTATTTTCTTACTCAGTCTTCACATTTGTATTTGAGGTCTGACAATTGGAATAAGTAAATCATGTGCCATCATTCTCGTACCTCGTACTTTCCCCATATACAGTCTCCTGATATGTCTACAATCAACATTAATTAATGTCAGAAGCATTAAATTTTCCAAATATGATGGTTATAATAATATTAAGAATTTGAAAAAGTATGGAGTAGAAGAGTATTGATAGACTGATAATGGTAGCCTTTACAATGGTAGGCTTCAACAATAGGTTCACATCAACAACATTCATCAGTAACCTTGCCAATGGTAACCTTCATCGATAGCCTTCAGTGGTATCCCTCAATGGTAACCTTGAGCGGTAGCCATCAACGGTAACCTTTCATCGGTGACCTTTCATCGGTGACCTTTGCATTGGTGACCTTTGCATTCGTGACCTTTGCATCGGTGACCTTGCATCGATGACCTTTGCATTGGTGACCTTTGCGTTGGTGACCTTTGCATCGGTTACCATTGCATCAGTGACCTTGCATCGAGGACCTTTGCATCAGTGGCCTTTGCATCCCTGAACTTTTCATGGGTGACCTCTTAATTGGTGAACTTGCATCGATGGCCTTGTATTGGTGACCTTTTCATCGGTGACCTTTGTGTCCATGACCATTCATCATTGACCTTTTCATCGGTGACCTTTGCACTTAGATAAATTTTGTAATGTAATCTTAAACAAGAGAGCAGTGAGATTAAAAGAGAATTGTTATTACTTTGATATAAACATAATTTTCACATAAAATATTATCCTCTAAGAAAAACTAGATTCTCTTATATAAATGAAACATTATTTGGGATTATCAAAACTAGTGAGTCCAACAATATGTATTAATTAAAATATATGTATTTACCAATATTTCCCCAGTTAATTAAATAACTACCAGTAAACACCATATGTAAAAGTTTTATATTGTTTTGGATTTAATTATACCAATTAAATTAGATTATTTATATCTAAAAGAAATTTTATTTCTAATGTAAAATGTCTATAAATAAGTTATTATTTCAAGAGAAATTTAACAATCACAAAATAATATGAGATAACAAAGTTATGTTTTACCACTTTCTAATTTTCAAGGCAATACCCATAAATGAGATAATTAAAAGTGAAACATATAATAACTTGAAATATTATTGAATCATGACAATAAATTATATAAGGATATTTTTTATAGAATAGAAAAGAAATAAGTGGAGAATATGACATTTATCTCCCAAATGTAAAAAGTGAGATGAAAATCCATTACCTTAAAATCCATTTTGGTTGAAGGAAATTTAAAATCATATATACTTATTTTAATCAAATTATTAACTTATTATATAACCATAATAATATTTATGAAATTATATATGATCTTATAATAATATATTATTACACATTTGTTAGTAATCTTTCACTATTTTTACTATTTCACTTATTAATTGCTTAGTTTTTCAAGTATGTTTCGAAATATTATTTGTTGTTCCTATTACTTATATCATATTTTCATCATAAATATAATGTAAACCATGATTTAATTATCTTATATATTAATAATATATGTATTTATAATAATCCATAATATTTTGATATAGTAAATGAAATGCACTATTCATGGAGACGGTATGTCGTACATACACATGAATGCTTCTTCCATTTCTTTGTTATATTTAAAAAGTAACTGATTCTTATATTTATGTATATTATTATCAAAATATCATATTTATATCTGATATGTAACATGTGTTTATTAAAACCATACCTTAATACATTCCATGTATTGTGTGAACGAATCACATCACTTTGAAGAGGCGGTAGTCCACACATCCACAAATAAAGTTGTTATATTCACATAAAATGGAAAGCATGAAGGTATGTTTTATATAATATTTAAATAATCATAATTATATTATAAATATAATATTTATTCATATATATAAACTTTAAATTCATCATTTTTACCAACTATAAAAGGGGTAATGGGAGAACGAATGACATCGGTTCACGAGATGGTAGTTCATCATACACACAAACGATGATTGTATATCACATTTGATGGATTTGTGTGAAATTTCAGGTCAAAATATTATCATAAAAACATCCCATTATATTTAATATATTGATTTTATATATAATCATTGTATAAAATTAAATTAATGGGTCGATAATTAAATGAAAACTAAGTGATAGTTGAAGAATATTACCTCTTATTTGTTAACTCCTTTTAGTTTATACCAAAAACACTTCCATGTTTTTCATTCATTCCATAGTTAGGATTATAAAAGTATGATATGGATTATGGGAGCTTATTTGTGATGATTTTGGATGATATTAAGGGCATTAATGGTGTTAAGAAGTTGGATGGGTGAGTTTCCTTTTATTGTGGAGGAAGAGTGGCATCCTAGTAAATATAAAAAGGTAAATGTTGTTGAGAGGTCTCCCTTAAATAATATTCCACCAATATCAAAAAAAAATTAAATAAAAGGTAATATATTGTTGAAATATTGTCATACAGTGTATTGTTAACATGGTTCTTTGTCATTTTGGCCATTAAGATTAAGGTTTAGTCATCCGTTATGATTTATTTTACCTTCATCACTGTAATTAATTTTTAATACATTCACTAATTATTTTTGTAAAAAAACTATGTTGGACTAACAAGAAATTAAAAATTCTACTAATTAAAAATATGGAATCTATTTTGAAAAATTACCATCACATAAGTGGCATAAATTTATTTAAGATTAATACTGCAGATGGGATGAGAAAGTGGGTTTTGAAAGTAAAAATGTTCAAATTTTTGAGATGTGTTTATATAAAATTTCATTGAAAAATTATTTACAATGACATTAATTTCATTAATTGATGTAAAATGATCTAACTTTAATTTAAAACAAATTTAAAATATAATTTATTATTAAAAAAAATTATACAAATTATAAGATTTCAATTAACCTTTACTATTTTCTTAACTATTCATAGAAAAAATGAAACTTCATAGAAAAATAACAAAAAAATCAACCTAAGATTTTTTTTACATTAAAATTTCAAAAATGAATTTTATTTTGACATATAATGTTTATAAAAGTGTCAATGTTTGGTTTTAAAATAGGTGTTCCATTTAAAGTTGGAAAAATTTCCTTTATAAAAATATAGGGTTTTATGTATAAAATTGGGTTTGTTCTTGTCTTATGGCTATAAAATATATTGGATGAATTTAAAAATATTTTATTGGATGTATTAGATAAATATTTTCTTAAAAAATTTACAGGAGTGTAAGAATTTAATTGACTATGAAAAATGTGACTAAATAGTGTTTTGTTTAAACCCTATGTTGCATGCGTTGAAGCTACCAAAAAAATAAATTTATTATAAATGGAAAAATGGAAAATACCTAGGGTGATACAAAAAACTATTGACATTGATTCACATGGAGAATGTCTTCCATACACATCAATGATGATTTCGTAACCCATTTAATGGAAGTGGAGGTGGTTGTTTGTTATGACCAGGTTATAATTGAATCTTAGTATATGGAAGATACTAAGGCTATTACATCATAATTATTTAATAATAATTTGTATATGTGGAGGAAGAAAAAAAATATATATGCTCATAGAATAATGTTACCTCTTCTTTTTGTATTCTCCTTTAGTTTTCATCAAAATCCTTCCTAGGTTGTCTTTATTTTCAAACTACGACATCTAGGACGGGTGGAGGAATTTTGGGAAGTTATTTTTTTAGGTATTGTATGAACCAAAAGGGTGTTAATGTATGAATGATAGAAGAGAGTTGGTGTCCTTTATAGGCCAGGTGAGTGGAACACTAGTAAGTGTTGAAAAGAATGAATTATATCCTTGTTTTTTCATGTAATAATTATCAAACAGTTGACCTTTATCAAATAAATAAGGTATAAGATCAAAATATTCCTATAAAATATATTTTAGATAAGTTTTTAGGTTATTTTAACACTTATCTATTTAGTTTAACCCCCTTAGTAAATCCATTTTTCCTTAATCATGGTAAATAATTTTTACTATTTTCACTATTAATTTTGGTTAAAAATTATGTTTAAATTATTTGAAAATATAAATTATTGAGATTCGATATATAGAATCCTTTTTTCTAAATTATAAGAATAGAAGTGGAAAATTTTAATTTAAAATTAATTCCGGAGATGCAATGAGAAATTAGAGTTTCAGAGAGAAAATGTTCAAAAATTTACATGATTTTTAATATCAAAAGTCAATATAAAAAAGACTCTAATGAGCTAAATTGTATTAATAGATATAATATATATTTAATTTTACTTTAAAAATAATTTAAAATATAATTTCCATTTACATATAATTTAAATTAAATGGATGTTTTCAATTCAAATTCAGAATTTCTCAATATTCATCGTAACATTAATTTTTTTGGAAAAATCCAAAAACTCACCCTAAGATAATTTAGATGCTATGATTTAAAAACATAATTTTATTTTATAAAATATATTTTATGGAATTGTTAAAAATTCATTTAAAATTACATTTCTATAGAATGACTATTCTATCATTTATAATAATATATATTATTTGAGAAAACATATCTTTTTATTTTAAATTATTCCTTTTTTATTTCAAATTATTATATAATTTTAATTTTCATATTTTAGTTATTACTATTCATACCATCCAATTTAATGACTATGTTATAATGGTATACTATATTAATGTTCATTTTGACTTTGGGTTGCATGTTCTATAATCCATCAAAGATATTAACATTAGTTAAATATATTTTGTGGGTTATGTAAGCTTGAGGTTACATGTATCATAAAATATCAAATACAATGTTATTATGTTATAATTTATGGGTTTTTTTCTATTAACCATATATAAATCATTCCAATTGTCTCCTGTATGAGAAGTGGGATGACCGAGCTTTCATTGAGATATTTGAAAAGAAGGACCTCCTGCCAAAGATGATTCTGAATTAGGAATTCATGGCTAGGGAGGGGGAGAGGATAAAATGGATCATAGAGGGTGATAGAAACACCACCTTATTCAAGGAATTTTTTTAGGATAGGAAGAGATTGGTTAAGTTGAATATAGATTTAGAGGATGGGCCATTCACAAATGATAAGGATTTGGTGGCGGATGGAAAACTCCTACTTCACAGAGCTTCTCGGGGTCCCCAACAACGAGTTTTTCAATGGGTAACCCTCAGAGATAACATAGATCATTAATGTGATTCCCAACATAGTTTTGGACTAGGATAATGATTTCTTGGGGTATTTTCTAGGTGATATGGACATCCTAGATGCGTTGTTGCACCTAAACCCAGAAAGCTCAATAGGTCTAGACTGTTTTCCTGGTGCGTTTTATAGGTCTTCCTGGGATATCATGATGTATTACTTAATAACAAACATCTAGGACTTATTTCTGGGAGTAATGATTCCCAGTGTTACATGAACCACTGTGCTTGTGCTACTTCTCACAACTAAAAACCCGACAACTATTCTGCATTATCACCTTGTGAGCATGTGTAATGTCTCGTATAAGATTCTGGCATGTATTATTAATTCAAAGCAATCCATTCATCTATTGAGATGGTTCTCATTGGAACAACATGGATTTGTTTAGGGTTGATCAATCCACAATGCTATCTCTTTGTCCTAGGAAATAATGAGGGAAATTAATTTCAAAATTGAATGTTCTAATATATGTATCCATCCTTAAACATTACATAATCTTGAGTCAAGTCAATAATTCACATTGAGGACCTTTTTAGGTTTAGAGTTTTAGAGAATCAATTTGTAACTATTATATTTCACCCCAAAAATAACAATGTATACACATTTATTCTATCCAAAACATTTCCCAATAATAAAACTCCATGAATTAAAAAAAGATTTATTTTAATGATATAAATCTTCATGAATACTTCCTTTCTCTTACCCTTATGTATACCCTGTGAAAAACTTTTCAAAACCTTGGGATGAGCATGAAAAGATCAGGATGATTATAAAATAATGAAAGAAAACATTAGTGTATCAACACATAAAAATAAATCAAATCATAATTCTCAATCATAGAACATAAGATCTTTAACAAACCTATTTAAATTATATGATTTAATAATAACAAATAGAAATCCTAAATCAGAAAGGTAACTTGTGCATCTATAACATACTTAAATTTTTTCTTTCACAGCTACAGAGAGTATTACATTTGGAATACCCATCACAGTATATTCCCTAAATCTATTAGGATAATCATTAACGTTTATCTCTATCACATTACACAATGAATTGGAGATCTATCTCAGGCTCACCCACAAAAGGTTTATCATAGAACCACCCATATTTGGTTTATCATGTAACCACCTATTAAATGTAAAAGTACCATTACAAAATAATAAAACATAAAACATTAAAATTATCAACATTTAACTAATCAATTAGACGAAGTCAATTCAATATATTGAAATATTCAATCTATTTACAAAATAATTTAAAACATTTTATAAAGATATTATGGAATCAAAGTGTCTCATACCACATTGAAACTTTTAATGAAATTAAAATTTTAAAACATTAATTTCCATATAATTTAATCCTTTAAACCATTTTGAATATATGGAAATTAATTAGAAATATCTAGCAGAATAAATCTTTAAAACATTTAAAATGATATTTCAGTTAAAGAGTCTCTTAACACTTGAGAAACATTTAAATAATAATAATTAAAGAATAAAATAAAACAAAACATTAAGATAATGAAAATTTATAAATTCATGATTTAAAATGTAAAAAGGGTTTTATATATACCTTATTATAATAAAGGTTGGCAATATCAAGATATGCCTCAACGAAAGGATATTGAGACACAGTTCCTTATAAAAATTCAACATCCTAACGACTTCACATTAAAATTCATAAAATGTGTTTATGAGAGAGAAAATTTTATATCATAAATTAGACATAAAATGTAAAAAAAATAAGTATATATAAGAATATATCCCAACATATGAAAATGGAAGTTAAAAGACATAACTTAAAATTAGTCTTTAACTAAAAGAGCAGGGTGAAAGGATCCCTTACCGTGAATCGAATTCGTCATGTATGTTCCTTATTGTTCATGAATAATAAAATTAAGTTAATTTATACTTTATTAAGAAAAATTTTAATGTTTATAATTCATTTTATATCACTTATTACCATGTTATAAAAATTAGATAATTATTTACGTTAATATCAGTTGTTTTTTTGATATTGTGTACTTGAGTCGAAAATGATCTTGTTATAATTACATATTCTCCATGTGGTAAAAAATAATTTATCTCAAGAACAGTATTCAGGATTTAAATATCATTTATATCCAATTTATATGTATTTATAATATTCTATAACAATTTGAGATACTAATTCAAATACACTGTTGAGGGAGACAGTAAGCCGTACGTACGCATGGATGCTACTTTCATTTTATTGTTATATAAAAAAATTAAAACTAAATGATATATAGGTATATTATAATTCCATTATAATGTCATATTTTATATATGTTACATAAGTTCATTAACACCGTCCTTTATATGTTTCATGAATGTCATTAATGAGTCATACCACTTTCAGGGGGTGGTAGTCGACACTTCCTCAAATAAAATTAACTTGTTTATGCCTTATGAAAAGCATAAAAGTATGTTGTAAATGAAAAATACAAAAGAATAGAGACAATATATATATATATATATAATATTATATATAAATTCAGGTTCATATTAATGTCCACCATGAGAGGTGGTACGAGATAATTGAACAATCATCATTTCGTGAGGCAATGGTTCGCCTTTTATAGACACATTATGTTCTAAATCCATTAGAAGAAGGTGTGTGTGAGTGTAGGTCTACTAAATATCATAACAAATCCTTGTATACTGAAGATAATATTTTTCTTATAAAATAATGTAATAAATATAGTTTATGGGGTTGTATAAGGAAAAATAAACAGAAGAGGCTTGAGATAAGACATTAACTCAAATTGGGTAACTCCTTTTGATTTAAGCTAAAAGGCCTTATTGAATTTTCTTATTCCCAATTAAATTCCTCTAGTTGGAATATATGGATTTTGGGAGATTATTTTGGCAGATTTTGGAAGATCCATGGAGGATTTAAAGGTGTGAGTATGGGTTAGAGGTGGTGGACTATTATAAGGGGGAGGAGGGGTACTTTAGGAATGTTTGAAAGAATATTTTATTATAAACTTAATTTCATTTTAAAAAAGGCACAAAACTCATTTAATTATAATATAAGATGATTATTCTTCTCAATCCTATAAATATATAGTTTTTATACATGTTTTTATTTCAAATATATCCTTATAATTTAGCTTTAACCATTAGTTAACTTATTTGACTCTTACCATGTCTTCTTGTATATTCATACTATATGGTTTATATAGTTAGAATAAAATTCCAATAGATTATAAAGTGGTTAATTAATGAAATTTTCAACCTTATATAAGTCATTATACCCAATCCTATATTTTCAAGACTATTATATCATTTAATAAAATATTTTTTGTTCTAAAAACTCATTTTTGTCAATTTATACACTATTCATATCATGAATTTTAAAAAATCCATATCAACTTGATTCATTCAAAAAACCTAAATGAATATATATATATAAATTAATAATCATCCATAAAATTATTGTATGGCCTAAAAAGTTTCAAAATAAATATATTTTAATATTTATAATCTCATTTATTAAAATAATTCCTTGATAATGTGATTACTATATCATCATTGTGTCATAAATATATTTATTTATTTAATGTATGAAAATAATAAATATAATACCATGGTGTAGGAAATATTTTTAGATTTATAATTACTTTTTATAGTCGAAAATGTCACTTATATAACCCCATATAATAATTATTTTACCAAAAGATACTTATTTATGTTATGTTTTTCGTTACTTTAAATTAATTCATATAAAATGCCATTTTAAAATCAATGTAAATCCATGGGGTCCCAAAATACACCTAAGGGTTAAAATGGTTGAAAATATATCATTAAATATAATTTGGCCTCATTTTTAGGTAGTTTAATGCTATTGTAGTATTATTTTTTACCCTTATTTACCATATTTACCCTTTTACCATGGTAAATAAAATATTTATTGAAGTTACTATTCATAATGTCTAAAAATAAAAGTTACCTATTTAAAAAATTTGTACCTCATGATTCCAAATATGGAATCAATTTTAAAAAATAAAAAAAAAATTGTAGAAGATAATTTAAAATTAATTCATGTTGTCAAAACCAAAATGTGTGTTTTAAAGAAGTAAAAACTACCAAAAGATTGACATGTGGTTATGTCCAATTTCAAAGTGAAATTACATAAAATTAACAAAATTGGATTAAATGATAAAAATAAAATCTAATTACACATTAAAATCAATTAAAAGTATAACCTAACTATATAAATAAATTAGATAAAAAACATTTTTGAATTAAAATGTAATATTTTTCATTATTCATAAAAAATGAGCATTATCAGAAAAATACCAAAACATCATCCAATGTAAATTTTGATTTACCACTTTTAAAGAATAATTTTATTTTATCAAATATAATATATAGTAACAAAATACTATATTTAAAAATGTATCTCCATTAAATGGCGTTAAATCGACCTTTTAAATAATATTAAAGCATTTCATGTTTAAAATCAGAATCATTATTATTTTAAGCCTCTAAAATTTATTGGATAAATGTAAGAACATTTAACAAACATATTTAATAATGATGTAGTTAGTTATTTTCATTCTCATCAATATAAAAACTATGCATTAACTACCATTTAAAATATTAATAATATTATATTATTTTTCTGGATAACTCTAAGTTGAGAGCAACGTAAGATTTCTAGGAAACCGATTGTTGCGTGTTGAGTATTTTATCGAAAGAAGTGTCACCTTTAACATAAAATTATTATATTATTCCTAAATATTAATAGATATGAAAATGTATCATTCTATAAATATTTGGGTCATTACATTTAATGTGGATATCAAGATCGATATGAATTAGGATTATGATCATGTTGAATGGTGTTTCATTAAACAATACAGGGAAGGTAAGGGTCTTAACTCTCAAAATTTTGATACCATTTTTCAGTGTTTTACATCTGCTTGACTCTTAGTGTCCTTCATGGAGAATTCCTTTAGCTTCATCAAATCTTCCTACGACCTAAGATAGGGGGACCTAATCTTGCCGAGTCTCTTTATTCTAGTCCAAGAGGTTCTAAGACATTTCATTCAAAGGAAAATCAACAATGGAGAAATTATTCATTTTTTATGGAGGAGGAAAGCTCATATTTTTTCCCACCTCATGTTCAAAGATGATACCATTTTATTCCTCAATTAAAAGAACTGATCCATACGGGGATTGATCAATGTGCTGATGGAATACTGTCACTTGAGCAGATAAATGATCAATAATAGCAAGAGAACTATCTTTATATCCAAAATTTGTAACACCAGGTGGGTTTCTTTGGTGAGTCTCATTTTGGGCATGCATATAGGGTCCCTTCCTATGGACTACCTGGGCACCCCTATCACTTTAGGAAGACTACGTATTAGTTCTTTTGACCCCCACCTCAATAGGATTAATGATCAAGTTCTTAAATGGAAGGATATATTTTTGTGATTTGGAGGTAGGATTACACTCATCAACAATGTGATAGTATCTACTTCGATTCATTCCCTTATGACGCTAAAATCCCCAAAGAGTTTCATTAAAAATATTGATTGGATTCTGGCTAGGTTCATTTGGGACCTGCTATCTGAAGAAAAAATACACTGGGTCTCTTGGAAAAAGGTGGAATTGTGGGATAATGAAGGAGATATTAAAATTTGGATTCTCCAAGACACCCTTTGTTGCATGCATGAAATACTTCCATGGAGTGTTCTGGAGTGATGCAATCATTGTCAAATTTCCATGAACAACACATTAGGGTAACATGAATCAATGGTGGGGAAAGCCTTTCTTTTTTGGTTGATCATTGCCCCCCTTGTTTTTTCCCTCCCCCCGCATTCCCCTCTAGATTTTCTGGAATGGTGACATCTCCTTCTTGTATCAAATATGTTGTGGAGATTTTCTCACTTTTCTTGGGTTCCCAAATACCCCCATCAGCTTCGAGGAGTCATGTCATTTTCCCCATTCGTTAATGCAGTTTTGAATGAGATGATGACAGACCATTTCAACATGATTGAATTTTCCTTGGACCCAGATAGATGTTTTTTACCCTATCTCCCCCACGGTTCTTCAATTAAAAGGATTTTCACCATATAAACACCTTGAGAACATATGAACATTATTGGGATGTATTACTTTGGGTCAAAATCATTCCAAATAAATATAAATTCCTTACTTGGGGGATTAGGAGAGGTGATATTCTGATTAATGAGAACATCAAGCATTGCTGGATAATTATTTTCTGCAGGTGTGTCTACTATAAAGTCCACAATGAGGAATGTTTGGGGAACATGATATTTGAATGTGAGTGGGAGAATGAGGTGTGGAATTTCTTTAGAGAGTTCACCAATATCTCCTTTCCTATTATGGAGTACTGCCCCTTCCAAGATAGATAGTACAATGGATCAGGTGATGGGGGTCTAGAAAACATGGCTCGTATGATGGTGTTACTTGTTGGCTGATGGTGTATTTTGAGGGTGAGGAATATAGTTAAACATGAAGGGGGGGGGGGTATGCCTATTCACTCTATCATTTAATGGATTGAAAATCTGATGACCGACTTAGATATAATTGTGTGTAGTTGGAGGGAAGATCCTTCATTTATCCAATTCAAAGATGGGTCTTGCGATACTTATCCATCCTATAGTAGTGTTGGGGGAAATTTGGTCCAGTAGATCCCACCTTCAAGAGGTTTTAATCTCAATATTGATGGTTCTTGTGCCTTGGGAGTCATGAGAGGAGGAGAGAGTGGTGCACCATGCCAGTGGGTCAGTCTTCATTGCCTATGCAGTCAGGTTAGGGAATGGGACCTCTCTCTAGAAGGAGGCATTGACAATGCTCAAGGGGATCAACCTTTGTGGGTAGAGGGGTTTGGACATCATTGAGGTTGATACTGTTTCCTTGATTGTGAACAACTCTCTACATAGTTACAGTGCTTCTCCGTGGTGGGATTTCTACATCATTAGAAAGTGTAGGAGTCTTCTTATAGGAAATACTATTGTGAATCACACATGATGGTTGGGTAACAAGGGAACATATCAATTGGCCTCACTTGTTATTTTTAGGTCATAGGATGTTTAACTTCACACTGTAGACAACATAAAGCCTAATGGGGTTAATATGATTAAAGGTGATTCCCCTGGTCTTCATTTTTTCTGACCTCCTTAGCTCTTATCCTTGATATAGAGGGCTAGATGGTGAACATACTCTTGTACATATTTTCATTGAATAAAAAATTTATATGACGATGGAAAAATATTAACCAGGATATCATATAGGCCAGTGGTAGGCACTAAACCCTTATCTTACTTCATTCATGGCTTCAATCCCCAGGGATTTTTTCAATATGATAGGTTATCACACGACAATCATATTTACCCTTTTCTAAAACTATATTAAAATAATACTTATAAAATTACAAAAATAATATGGTGGACATCATTTAATTTAAATTAGTTATCAAAAAACATTTTTATTATGGTATTCGATAAAATTTTTCCCCAAAACTCTAACGATCTAATTTGACTATTATTATAATGCATTTGTGATCATATTAACCCTAAAGGATATCATTATCTATAAACATATGTATATAAAATATAAAATCATTATTAATCAAAAAAATTCCACAAAAACATATACCTTTCATAAATATCTCCAAAATTTTATTAATATTCATCAAATCCCATCACATTAAACCTAAATAGGGTTTTTAAGACCTTTAACTTACTATAAACCTTAAACACATAACCATTATGGTAACCATACCTCCTAATGTAAAGAATACTAATATTCATCTAAAATTCAACACAATCCTTAGATATTACATGATTCATATAACCAAAATACCATTTTAAAAAAGGCATGTGAAATTTATTTATTTTTAAATCCCAATACATAAATACATCATCCATTTTATTCAAACATATGTTTTTCCTATTATAGGTTTTATCCTTTAGAAGAGAGAATTAAGTCAGATCACTCCCATACTCCCCAAATTTAAGGTAACGAACTATAAATGGATTCTTAAGATGATATTTATTTCCTTTCACCATACTCTTCATTTTTTCTTGGAAATTATTTTTTTTATTTCCTTATTTTCCCCACCTAAACCATTTTACTATTCTATCTATAAAACTTTTATAGGCGCCTCCATCCATATTTCTTACATTATGGAAATAATTGCTTCTTCCCTCTATGGTCTCCATTACTTAGTCTCTTATCGAATTGTAACCTTCTCTTCTTTGGTGAATTTGGTAGATGTTTAATGTATATTTTTTTAATTGTATTTTGAGAAAACTGATTAGGTATAACAATAAAATCGTTCACTCTAGTAATTATCCAATTTTGTTACTCATAGTCACCACCTTGGCCTTTATATTCTTTATTGACATAATTCTTTTGGGTTCTATCCATTGACTAATGAAAAAAACATTTTGTGAGAAATAATACTCAAAGTTTGAAAAGTATATAATAATTTTTAGGAAGTTTAAATCATGAAAAAACTTTTTATAATCAATTAAACCTTTGGTTTAAACTAGTTCATTAATTTTCATTATCTATTCAAATCCTTCATAATGGTTTGTAACGAAAATGTGGATTATCCTAAGCATAGCCCCTAGGAGTGTCAAACCAAACACATAATATGTCTCATTTTTATGAACCATGTGAGGATTGGATCAATTGAAATGATACCTTTTTATTTTATTACCCTTCTGTACATATGTGTTAGAACCATGTAAATATATGATATCCTGACAGGGATACATTATAAGGAAAATCTGTATAATCTCAAATATAATAAAACATTAGGATGTTCCTCTAATGTTATCTTCAAGTCTATTTTATTTTTATGTTCAATAATATATGTTTTTCTTAATATAGATTATAATTTTTCTACTAAAATTAATTTAATAACAACTATAGAATCCTTGTCCCTAGTATACCAAATTTGGTGCCCGCTTTAATACATTGGCATAAGATACAAGGAATCATATCCGGAAGGACAAAATAGTTAAGGAGTCTTTGTAAATATGTACAAACATGACTCTCATATTACATTTGAATTAAAAAATTACAACATATTTTTTTAATAATTTTCATTATTCTATATAGAATTTTCTTTCATATCATTCATTTTATGATTTATGGATTCCTGGGAAAGGAAAAAATAAGGGTGAACTCAAATTCTTTGTAAGAGTTATGTACAGTGGAATCATTTATTAATCAATGAGAATAAAAAATATTGTAAGGAAAATAACTAAACACACATGAAATTTAAATAATATTACTACTATAATCAATATGTAAAGTTAGATAACTAAAACCACATTTCACTTAATCAATAACATGATTATCATAACTATATAGGGAATAATGAAAATAGAAATGTAATTAATTGAAAAAACCTACCATATAATCAATAAACCAAGGATGATATTCATCCAGAGACAAAATCATATAGAAAGTCTAATTAATAATATAACTAAACTATTAATGGAGGAAAATATTAATGATTAAAAGTCATGTTTTCCAGGCACATCATACCTCTACAATCAAGATCTATACTCAACATAGTTTAAAATTGATGGGTAGAAACCCATTTAACTTTGTCTATCCAACTATGTCATCTATTGATAATACTGATGCATCAAGAGGATATCTATAATTGGGCCCACCCATGTCTTACATTCCCAAATAACTCCTCCATATATTGAATAATTTATTTAGTTCATAAATAATGTGGCTTATCATTGATGAGTAGAAATAGCATAAAAATATTTTTTTAAAAACTTATGAGGAGAAAAAAAATTTCATTTTCAAAATCAAATTTTAAAATAAAAAGATCACAACAAATTTAGAGAATATTTTTCTTTGAACATAATATTTTAAACTATTAAAGTCATATTTAACACATTGTGTGGTCAATATTATAAGAAATTCCAAACATGTCAAGTACGATAAAACAAATATTCCTTTCACATTTTTTGTAAATGTCAGACAAGGATTGTTCTGAAAACAAACATGAAGATTCCATTAAATTTATTAAAAACCAAAAATTGTTTCAAATTTTAATTAATAATTTTTTTTGAAATGGTTATAAAATTATTGAAAAAAAATAGAAACAATTGTTTTGAAAGAAAACGGGTATTCGATCGAAGAGACAAATGAAGTCGTATTTTCTTAAAAATTAATTCTCAATAATTTTATATAAAAAAGAGTGGAAAATGGTACTAGTACTTGTAAGAGTTCATGAATAACCATAGGTTATTAAAATTAAAGGGTATATTAAAAAATTTAACAAATAATCTTATTCTATGGAAATTTAATTATAGACAATCCTGATTAAAATATAATTATAAAAAATACCATTATAATGATCATAATATTCTAGTGAGAGTTAACCAATTCATTGATTATGGGTATCAAATGTAAATCCTTATAAAATAGGTGGATATAAAATATAATATATTCAAAAATAAATACTCACATAATCATATAATATCAAGGATAAGTAATAAATAACACAACCCAATGAAAATAAATTGAGTTATTAAATTCTTTAACAATTGGTAATTTTAATGTCAAATAACATTGAATGAAAAATAAAATTGAAACCTAAAAACTTTTAATTATAAATTAATTATGATATTAGATGTTAAAGGGATGGTATATACACCATATAAAATAAATTAGGTTCACACCATTATACTATGATTAATGAAATAAAATTGAGACAAAATCCATTTCCTCATGTGTCCTTTTGGTTGAACGTAAATTATCCTCTTATATAGTGGATTTAAACATGTTATTAAGTAATTATAGAACAATATTTATATTTAAAATATAATATATGATCCTTTTATAACATCTCATCACCCATTCATTAATAATATTTATTTATTTACATTTTTTGAGTTTTAATTGCAATGTTTTCTCTTGTGTGATTCATCATGAAAGATTTGGTTCTTTTAGATATTATATAAATAAATAATATATATATAATAATAATCTTGGAAAAATTATATTATTTTATAATTAAATTATACTTTAAAAACTAATCATTAAATATGGTTATGAAAAATGGGCTATTTTGTAATCATAAAGATATTAAGTTATAGATATACAAGAGTAACATTTCTAGTTTTCAATGATCATTAAGAAAATAAAGTAAGTAATTATGTAACCTTTAATATTGATAATAATAAAATATAAGATAAATTATTTATTTAGAAATAATTATATATTTCATTCATGTGGTGTGGCGAAGAAAAGAGACTAAGATCGCTTTATGAAGGTGGTAGTCTACACGTACACAAATGACGATATCATTTATCACTTTAAAAAATGATATGTCATCAAATAATAATGATAAATATTTTTTTTAATATCTTAATTATATCATTTATATAATATATATTCCATAAAATCTTCCTTATAACATTCTACGTAAATCTTTAGTGAATGATGAATCACATCGCTTTGTGAGATGGTAGCTCACTGCAAACACGAGTGATGTTATGATATCCCCTATGGAATAGAAATTAAAAAGGTATATATATGATATAATTACTATATATGAATAATTATATTATAAATATAATATATATGTAATTTATTTCCATCATTATACCCAATCATGAGTGGTGGTAATGGAAGAAATGAATGGCATCAGTTCACGAGGTAGTAGTTCACCATACACATGAATGATTACTTCATAACCCATTTGATGGAGGTGGTGGTAGTTTTAGGTTATGAATTTATTATAATGACATATAATAATATTTAATATACGAATTTTATTATATTATCATGGTTTAATAATTATTTATGGAGATTAAGGAATAAATAATATAAAAACACTCATTTATGAATGTTACATCTTCTTCTGGTATTCTTCATAGGATTGCTAAAAAGCCTTCCTAGGTAGGATTTATACTAAAAATAAGGTTTTTATGAATATATGAAGTAATATTTTATGTTAATTGGTAAGTTATTGTCTGAACCAAAATGATGTGATTGTGTGAAGAAGAGAGGAGAGGGGGTGTCCTTTTATAGTTTATGTGAGTGGAACACTTGTAATATTTGAAAAGAATGAATTATACCCACGTTTTGTACCTGAAACAAGGTTATAATAAAAAACCATTATCTATTATATAATGTATAAGGTTGAAATATTTCCATAAAAAGAATTATAGAAAACGTTTTAGGTCATTTTAACCATTATCTTATTATTTTATCCCCCCCTCATAAATCCATTTTTACTATAACTATTGTAATTAATTTATACTGGTATCAACATTCATTTTGGTTGAAATTTAAGTTATGTTGTTATAAAATAAAATTTATTATTATTAAAAATATGGATTCAATTTATCCAAATTATATTAATAGAAGTGGAAAAATTAAATTTAACATTTATCTTGTTGGTGAGATGAGAAAGTGAGTTTTTGAAAGAGAATATTTTCAAATGTTTATAATGTTTTTTTTAAAAATCAATATGAAAATTAATAGAATGACTTCAATTTGATTAATAGATATATAATTTTTATAATGTCAGTTTAAAACCAATTTAAAATATAATTTAGCTCTATAAATAAGTTAAATGAAAGGGATGTTTCAATTAAATTTCAATATTTTTCCATTTTAATAAAAAAATTGAAATAATTTCAAAACTTCCAAACAATTCACCCTAAGATAATTTTCATATTATTATTTTAAAAATGATTTTAATTTTAACAAATAAAATTTATATAAGTGGTAAAAATTAATTTTAAATTAAGTGCACAGAGCATGACTAATCTATCTTTTAGAATGATACATTTTTTCAGAATACATTTCCCTTTTTTTAAATGATTCTTATTTTACTTCTGATTAATACATGTCCATAATATTGAAATTTTAGTTTGTAATATTCATTACCACCAATTTGAAAAATATTTTACAATGGTCTACTATATAATGGTTTATTAAGACTCAGGGTTGTGAGTTCTATAAACTATCAAAGATATAAAATTTATATAGATATATTTTTTGGGTTATTTAATATTAGTGTAGTATGTATCATACACTATAAAATATAATGTAATTATATTTTAATTTTTTGGTCTTCCATTCTCCCCACCTTAAACAAATTCTTTACTCACAATTTACACTTGATCTTGGTAATCAAGGGTATGTAATTTGAAAATTCCATTGTCAAAAACCCACATTGTAAAAAGAGTTAATAATTCATCATATAAATAAGAGTGAAATAGATGTACCAACTTCATATGGAATTCCACACTAATTATATTCTATATAGGAGTGTATAGGTGGAAAGTGGAGATATTTATGTGGAAGAAAAGAATATATAATTATATAGTGTGATTCAGGTCATTGATCATTAGAATGTGAATGATAAATCAAAATTTAAGGGCCCAAAAACCATAAATATATTATGATGTAAAAACTGTTCGATTTATCAAATATTAATGTAATATGATAAAAAAATCAGCATTCTTTTCCCAATGTTGAAGAATTCATTTACTATATAAAATTATTATGAAATATACATATATGATACATTTCTATTTCATAATCACAATTTCATAATTTTATTGTTCTTTAAACAATTTTCAAATCATCACTTACTCCAATAAATTAATATGAAAAAATAATTTTTTTTTGCATGAAGCATTAAAAATAAATCTTAACAGATCGTAAAATCCATAAAAGAGTGAAAATTCTTTCTGTGTGTCTCAAACTATTTTCCAAAACCAATATAGTTTGAAAAAATTATACAATATATTATATTAATCTTTAAAACTCAATCATAACACCATTTTATTAACATAACTATTAATTTGTCAAGTCATTTAACTAGTGGAATATCAAATAGGATATCATGTATGCCTATGGTAGGTGTTAAACCCTCATTATTCATTATTCATGGGTTCAAGATCCATGGTTCTACTAGATAGGACGGGTTGTCACATGGCATGTAAGTTGTTATTTTTCTAAAACAATTTTTATATATTTACTATAATGTTCCAAAAAAATTATGGAAATCCATGACATAAAATTAATCCTTAAATAACAATTTTACTCTTCTTTTCGATACAGTTTTTAAAGACTCTAATAATCTTATTTGCCTTTTATTAAAATGTAATTGATGATCATAGTAACCCTAAAGGCTCTTAATACCTTTAATCTTATGCCTATAATATGTAATGGAATTATTTCAAAAAAAATGTTTAAACTATAACATATAGTTGACATTAGTTTCTTCAAAATGTACTTTATTTTGGTAGACTCCCATAACATAAAACATAATGTGGGTATTTAATATATTCAAATTATGATTAGACTTAAATGAATAACAATAATGGTATCTTCAATTATTATGTTAATGAATATTCATATGAATCTAGAATTCCAAAAAATTCATAGATGAATCTTTATTTCTATAATCAGAATACTATTGGTAAAAGTTCATGAAAAATTTATTTTTTTTTTGAATCCCAACACAAAAATACTTCATTCATTTTATTTTAACATAGTCCCTTCTTGTCCTAGGGTTTAACCTATAAAATTTCTCATTTATTCAGATAATTCATAAGATCCCTACATTTAGGACAATGAACTATAAATGGATTCTTCTGATGAGATTTATTACTTTCTATGATACTCATAATTTTTCTTTAAAAACTATTTTCTATATTCCCTTAAATTCCACACATAATTTATCTTCACATTCTATTGAGACACTTTCATGGGTGTCTCCTTCAACATTTTCTACATGATGTGAATTGATCCTTATTTCCTCCACGGTATCCATCACCCAGGCTCTTAGTGAAATCCATCATTATATTCTTTGGGGAGTCTTAGAGTTGGTCATGGTGTATGTTTTTAATCATATTTTAGGGAAACTAAATAAGTATAATCACAATATATTTTACTCATGTAATCATCCCATTTTTTTCAAAGTCACCAAATTTCTCTTTATATTCAATGTTAACAAGATTCTTTCAGGTTCCACCCATTTACTAAAATCCAAAATCATAATGCGAGAAACAATAATCATAGTGGGAAAACCATACAATAATTTATAGGACGTTTAAATCATGACACATCCGTTTTTAATTAATAAATCCTTAGGTTTAATGTAGATCATTCATTTTTACCATATATTCAAATCCTTCATATTGGGTTGTAATGAAAATGTTAATTATCATAAGCATATCGCCACGAACTGTAAACCCGGTGCATAGAAAGGCCCATTTTTGTGCACCATGTGATGATTGGATCAATCCCAATACACCCTTTTTAGAGTTGTTACCCCTAGGTACATCTTTTCTAGAAATATATCTACTTTTGGTATCCAGATAAGGATTGTTTTCATAGAAAAACACATAATATCTACCTTAACATAACATTAGTATGTTATTATACACTTATCCTCAAAGTATATCAATGGGTTGTGTTCTCTAATATATGTGTTTCTTAATCCAGTTTCCAAGGGTTCTTCTAAAATTCATATCATCCCAAATATAGCGACCCCATCCCCAATAGCCTGAAGATGGAGCCTACTTCAATACAATGATGTAAGATATAAGGAATCACAACCCTAATGGATTAATAGTTTAGTAGTCTTGGTAAACTAGATACATGCATAATTCCCCTATCAAATTTGAATATATAAATTACAACATTTTTTTTGGAGAAGTATAATTGTTACCTAAATAATATTCTTTTATATATCTCATAGTACACTTTATGGATTCCTAAAAAGGGAAAAAAATAGGGTGAGATAAAATGCACAATAATGGGTAAGTACATAAGAAGCTATCAAAAATAATTGAGAATAATCAATATGGAATTATGAATAGCTAAACACACATTCCATTTTAATAATTTGACTATAATAGTCAATATGTAAAGGCAAATAATTGAAAACATATTTCATATAATCTATAACCTTACTATCATAACGGAATATAGAATAATCAATAAAAAAATTTAAAAAACTGAAAACACATGTCATTTAATCAATAAAATGATAATTAAACGAATCCATAGATAATATCATAGATAAAATAACATAGATAATAATAACTAAATTCTTAATGAAATAAATTATTAATTATTGGACATAATGTTCCATAGGCACATGAAACAATTACCCTCAAGATCCATCCTTATGATTGTTTTCAAATGATGGGTAGATCCCATTTAACTAACGATATCTAACTAATTCACCCCATGAAACTACCAATGCATCGATGTGCTATATATAATCGGCCCCCACTCATATCTTGTATGTCTAAATTATTCCTCATATATCAAATAATATATTTAATACAAAAATATTGTGTTTTATCATCAAATATCCTTATTAAGTATAGAATTTTGATTTTCCAATATTTCCATAGATAAAAAAATGACTTTAAATATATAATAATGTTTTTAGAAATGATATATAGTTTTATAAATAAAAATATTAATGATAAATAATATAGATATTTAGGGGCAATTAAATTTCAATGATCATTGGAAAGTGATCATTTCTTCGTAAAGTTTTTGAAAACAAAAATGAATGAAGGAATTGAATGTAAATACCATCCTTGTTCAAAATAATAATAAACCATTAAAATGAGAATAAGGATGGAATCAATAACACATATCCATAGTGAAGTTTGTACACAATGGTGGAATCATTTATGAATAGAAATACCACAAAAATATCTTTAAAAACATTATTGAGGAAAACATCCTTTTTATTTTGATATTCTTCGTTGAAAAACAATTGTTATAAAAAAATTTAAAAGAATTATTTACATTATTCTTTGAAACATATTAATAATACTTTAAAACATTGATTTGTTATCATAAAAATATATTCCATAAATACTAAGTAAAATAAAATACAGATTCATTTCACATTTTTATAAAAATCCAAACATTCCATGTTTTGAAAATGACATAAATATTACCTTAGTTTTTTATTTAAATAAAAATGTGTAAAAATTTATTCAAAATAGATTAAAATATTTTTGAAAAATTCTAAATAATTATTAGAAAATAAGTCTTTGGATGAAAATAGATTTCTGATTGAAGAGAGAAATAAAGTCCGATTTTCTTAAAAACAATTTATCAATCATTTTAAATACCAAAGAGTAGAAAAATGGTAATATTACTTTAAAAAATTTAGGAATGACTAGGGGGAAAAATAAAATGTTTTATTAAACAATTATAAAATAATATTTTTTGTTATAAATTAAAATATAAACCATCCATATTTAAATAACATTGTGAAATAAACCCTTAAAATATGATAATGTTGAAGTAAGAATCACCTGATTCATAGATTATGAATTTAAAATGTAAATAAACATAAAATAATTGGATATATAATTTAATATATTCAAAATTCTATAGACACATAATCATATTTTATCAAATAAAAAAATTAATACAACCCAATGAAAAGAAATTGAGTTATGAAATTCTTTACCAACTCGTAATTTTCATGTCAAATCCCCTTTGATGAAATAATTCAAATTTAATAATAAAATATAATTTATTAGTAATGAACCATGATATATCACGTAAAATTGGAATTATATACACTATATAAAATAAATTAGGTGCATAACTTTACAATATGCCTCAATGAAAAGTAATTGAGATGAAATCCCTTACCTCAGACTTCCTTTTGGTTGAAAATACTTTAAAATATTTTATAGTTTTTTAAACATGTTATTAAATTATAAATTAATCATATTAATATTTATAATATAATATAGTATCCTATTTAACATATTATCATCCTTTAGTTAATAATATTTCATTATTTTTAATGTTTTGGGTGTTAATTTTATTGTTTTCTCATGCATGTTTCATCATAAATGATATAGTTCGTGTGAATATTATATAGTTAAATCATCTCTAAAATAATAATGTAGACATTATTTTTCATATTTTTACAAAAATTATACTTTTAAACCCAATAATAAAATATGGTTTTGAAAAACTGACATTCATAGAATCATAGAGACGGTAAGTCATACGTACAAATAAGTAACATTTAAATTTTCCTATGGTCACTATAGAATAGAGGTATGTAATATTTTATCCTTAAATAATTGTTAAAATATCATATTAACAATATTATTTCTTTAAATATAATTATATCTATATATATTGTGGTGTGGTGATGAAAATAGAGTCATATCACTTCTTGATGGTAGTAATCCACATATACTCGAATGATGTTATCATTTTTCAATGTAAAAAAATGATATGTTATATTTTAAGAATGATAAAAATGTATTGAATATAAAAATTATATAATTTATATTACATATATTCATTATATTTATATTTATTATATTCTATTTAAAGATTTAGGAAAAAACTAATCACATCACTTCCCCGGGAGGTTGTCTTTTGTACACACAAGTGATATTATCATATCCCCTAAAAAATATAAATAAAAAAGTTATATATGATATAATAAATATAAAAGTATAATTATTTTATTAATATCATATATATTCTTTATATGCATCATAATATTCAACTTTGATAGGTGGTAATGGTAAAATAAATGACATCAGTTCATGAGGCAGTAGTCGTCTACTCACGCGAATGATGATTCTATAACCAATTACATGGATGTAAAGTTAGTTTTAGATAATTAAATTATTATAAAAACATATTAGTATATAAAATATTATAATTTTATTACATCAAAAATATGTAATTAGAATTTATGGAGGTGGAGGAATAAATAATATAAAAAATATTATTGAAGAGTGTTACCTCTTCTTTGTGTATCCTCCTTAAGTATGCACAAAAAGACTTCATAGGTAGGATTTCATCCAAAAATAAATATTATAGTATTTTAATATAGGGGTTCTTAGATTATTTGGACTAGTATTTTATGAATCCAAATGGTGTGAATGTGCGAATAAGAGAGGAGATATGGTTGCCTTTTATAGGTTAGTTTAGTGGCACAATTGTAATACTTGAAAAGAATGAATTATATACATTTTTTTGTGTTTTCAAAAGGATCAAATAACTGAATATTATATATAATATAAATTATGAGGTCAAAATATGGCCAAAAAATATATTTTAGACATGTTTTGGGTCATTTTAACCCTTATCTTTTTAGTTTAACCCCACTTTAAATCTATTTATACCTTAACTATGGTGATTCATTTACTATTTTCACTATTAATTTTGGTGAAAATTACGTTTCATTTATTTTAAAATATAAATTATGATTATTAAAAATGTTTTTTTTCCAAATTATATTGACATAAGTGGAAAAATTTATGTTAAATCAATCCCTCAGATGTGACAAGAAAGCATATTTTCAATAAGAAAATGGTCAAATGTATATAAAGTTTTTATATCTAAATTAACTATGAAAATGATTAAAATTAAAAAAATTGGATTAATAGATATATAATTGAACTAATTTTACTTTAACACCAATTGAAAATATTTTTTATCTTTATTAAAAACATAATCCAAATGGAAGTTTACAATTAAAATTTAGTATTTTTTACTATTCACTGAAAAATAAAATATTTCAGAAAAACAACAAAAATCACCATAAGATAATTTTGATATCTTTATTTAAAAATTATAGCTAATTTTATCAAATAAATTTTCTACAATTGTTAAAAATTAATTTGAAATTAGGTGCATAAATCACGACTAATCTATCTAATAAAAAGATATATTTTTCAAAAAAACTTTTTTTTTTATTTTAAATGATTCATATTTTATTTATAATCAATATATAGACATAATTTTAACATTTTAGTCAGTTATATTCGTACTTATTAATTTATTGACTAGTTTATAAATATATAGTATATTACAATTCATTTATACTCGATATTCGGTAATCTACAAATAATCAAAGAGATTAAATTTAAAGAAATATATTTTGTAGGTAATTTAAGTTCATTGTTATGTTTCACATATGATATCAAATGAAATCTTATTATTTTAAAATTTTGGGGTGTTACAATGAAATTTCATAATTTTTTAGTGTTTATCTTTCATTGTTATAATTTTTCTCAATTTTATGTACCAAATATCATTCTAATTTAATGTTATATATATCAAATGCTATCAAACAAAATATTTATAAACTAAAATATCAAGATATTAAATTCACCTCTATTATAGAAATTTTACCCCCAAAATTTTAATTCATTTACAGTATAATTGAAAATGATAAAAGATTTAGTCAATAATATTAATTTTGATATTAGGATAAAGAAATATATTATTTCATAAATTAATATTTCATAAATAAATATTTCCTAATTTTTTTTGTTTCTTTAAGATTCTTTTACTTTTTAATGTGTTTTTATAATAATATCTTGATAGTTAAGTGGTACATTACACAAAACCAAATAAATTTATTTTCTATTGCTTGAGGAATTATAAGAAAAGGACTTAAAATATTTCTTCTCATTATTTTTTTGTTAAATTTTATACATAGAATTCATCTCATGTTCAAAATTATTAATGAATATGATGAATTTTTCATTCCAAAAAAACTAAAATAATCTTTTATCAGATCTTGATATCTATAAACTGGTGGGTCTTTTCATTGAATGATATAATTCCTGACTAATGATTCTTATCATTTCAAGAATTTTTCTAAAAAAAGAAATTGTTAGTATAAGTAAATATAACATTTAATAAAGTAAACCATAAAATGAAGGAGTAATATCCCAAATCCAAATATTATCAACCAAGGATCAATAATTTCTAGTAAACCATAAATCTTTTTTGAATATTAAATACCAATTCCGAACACATAATAATCATATATCAACAAATATTATCTATAATTATTATTTCATTAAAACAAACACTAACCCAAAATATTATATTTGATGTTGAGGGTCTACCTTGTCATAGAAACAAAACAAATTACATTCTTATAGATAATGTTTCCAAAAAAAGAAATGTTATGTAGACATGATTTAGACATGCTAAATTTATCAGATAGCATCCTTATTCTAATCATAAATGATTAATTCACAAGTGATTATCATTCTCTTTGACTTTTTTATAATATAAAAAGACAATATAAATAAATTCAATAATTAAATTTTCATTGTAAACCTTGATGATAGGGGAATTAGTTTAAAAATTAATAATATTCTTATAGTTAAATTATTAAACAATAGTATATTGTTACATGCTTTTCAATTACGATAAATATTGAATTTTTCTACACACTAATAATGAAATCCCCTTCCTGTTATGAAATTACCAAAATTATTCTTCCGATAATTATCATATGTTTAAAGTTCAATCCTTCCATTATTTAACTTCACCTAAATTCATTTTATCTTTGGTGATCAAATTTCAATTTTTTTATCTTGTTTTACATTAAATATATATGACGTGGAGAATTATTTTTCTATCCTGATGAAACATGATATTATTTTATCATATGATAAAAAACATCAAGAGACTAGTTCCCTTCATAAGAAAAAATTATGTCCATAAAATAAATTGTCAACTTTTATTTTTTTATAATGTACATAGTATATAGAATGAATTGATAATATTGTAATTTTTTACTCAAAATTAGGAAAATAAATCCTCTTTCTTGTATCTCAAATTAATGAATTTCCTTTCCATATTCTATTTTTTTCTTAAAGAAACTATTTGTTAAAGAAATTAACCTAAAATTTTCTCAATTATATTACCTCAATATCCCCCTTCTCTATAGTATTCTGAATCAATGACCAAATTTGATCCACATATCCTTTTAAAATAATATACTGTGATAACAACATTCTCTATTTCATTACATCACAAATTCATGAATATGTCTTCAAAGGACTTGTTCAACTTCTTATCCACCAATGGATTATTGAACCCATTACTATATATATACTTATATCACATAAAGATATCCATAATAAGTGAATCATTTCATGGAAAAACATTTTTCTCTTTAGAAAAATGCTTATTTTCCATAACCATGTTCAATTTACCCACTATCTCCAAGATCGGATCAAATCCAACACACAGTGTATTGAATTTCTATTAAGTAAAATTCCAATATTGAATATGGGTTTTGATATGATTTCTTTTTATTATAAGAGGATCCATCTACAGAAATTGTAACACACATAATTAACTCCGTAAATAAAGAATATTGAGCCATAACATAAAAATACCTTAAGCATATTGAATATACTTGGGGTTTATCCTCCTAGTCATGATATCTTTGTTATTCTGTAATCTTATTCTCGGTGGTCCTACCAAACATACCTTTGATACCAACCACAAAAACCCCAACTCTAGTAATCCAGAATTAGTGATTACTGTATTACATTTGTACCAAATATGAGGGATCTCACAACTACGGATCAATAAGTTTAGTATTCATGAGAGACTATATAGAAAATTGATTTTTTATTACCCTGGAAGAATAAAACATAGCATGAAAAACTTTATTACATCCTTCAACATAATTCAAAGATTCCTTCTTCATAATCTAGATAAAATAAATCATAATCAATAGTTTGATCAGATTATTAGTAAGGGAAATTATATAATTGAATCTATATTGAATTCATATGGAATAAATAATATTATAGTGCAACAACCCAACCCTAACCATTGTATTGGAATAGTACATGTTTCTACTAACCCTAGGTGATATACCTTGGAAATCAAAGTCTAGAAATAAATACCAACGACTTACTGAATAATTGGGTGATAATTTCACCTTTAAATAGAAAAAGTCAATTAATACAATAATAGATTAACAAATCCAATGATATATGATGCATGAAATGAAAAAAATAAAATTCAATGTACTAGAAAACCAATAATCAATTTAATATCAGAAAAAAGAAACCTAAAATTCCAAGCTATAAAATAAATAATGACTTAATAAACATGGGAGAACTATTATATACTACCAAAACATTGCCAAATACTAATATTTAACTCTATAACACCATGATAATAAACTCATGAATATCCACTAGAGAAATATGTTACCTTCCTCTTTACTACATCATGTAAAAAAGTCTTCATACAATCCAAGGTGCATATAAAGGGTGTGAGTCTAAAAAACTTGTCTGAAAAAATTATTAATTCCCATAAATTACACTAAAAGAAGAATCAAGTTATGTCAATGTATTATTATACATAGGGAATTATATCAAATATTTTTTTTTCAAAAATATAATTTTTTTATAAAATATCAACCACCAAAATTTTAAACCCATTTAGATTCCATATTTTATGTTATCTACCACACACATACTAATGAAATCTAAATGAAAATACATATACTCATGAGTAGTGATAAATCCTTCATCAGGTTGTTAGTTGGTGATATAACTTTCTATGACTCTCATCTAGAATTAATCATTTTATCTATACCAATAAGGCCTAAAAAATATGAATATCAACCCACGCCATATCAATTATTTTTCCAATTATTCACACCAAAAATCCATTTTGTTTTAAGGAAAATCGTAAATCAGTTTCTAAAACAAGTTGTGGAAATCACCCATGACATAAGATAACAAGATCAACTAGTAAGAGAAATTTCTTATAGAGATTCAACAGGAGTTTTTAATTTGAAAAAATAAGGAATTTATTTAACAACATGAAAGCATTCGTGTTCTAAATAAGGTGGAAAAAGGGGAAATCCACCTACCTTATATATAATCATGTCACTGAACATTTAAATGATCTCATATATTTGGAATATTTTTTTATTTTCTATAAAAAACCATAATAAAGTCTGATAAAAACATTTATAATCCCATAAAATACCTATAAAAGAATTGGTATATGGTTTCATTCAAGAGGAAAATATAAGATCATGATTATAAGGGAAGAAAAAAAATACCTTACCTTTTGTTTCCAAGATATAACCCTAAAAAACCAATAAAAAACAATTTACAAAAGTTGAGGATCATCATAAATCACCTTGTGGAAGTCCATGGGGTAATGATCATAACTCAAGAAAAAAAAGAATTAAGGGTTTATGGTGTTTTTTTGTTTTAGAACCTCTTTTAATAATTTATTAATTACATTGATGGTTATATGTAATAGACCAGACTCTCCTGGTCTATTCCATTTCCAAAACATAGTTCCATCAAACTGTCCCACCAAAATAGTGGTACCGTTCACGGTCTCACACCAAAACGGTGGCATCGTGACGGTGACACCGTGATGATGGCATCATGTGGGTGACACCGTGACAATGGCACCGTGATGGTGGCAACATTTCCTCACCAAGCGGTCTTCTTTATTTTTCCAGTTTCTGACTTTTTCTTCTCCCGCAACATATATTTTGACATAAAAATGATTTCATACCACCACTTTAAAATCCATTTAATGCTCATAAATATGATCTAAAATCCCCCATGAGACAGGTGACCCTTTACTTACCAAAACATGTGGTTTTTCCTCAATGTCACACCATTTCTTCGTACCTTCCAGTTCATCCCATGTTGCACATTTTTCTGACAATTAAAAGAAACAGTTTAACACACAACTGTTATAGCCACCACCCTGATGAGAATAATTAAATAAGGATTAATCCCATCGTGTGACCTCCAAATCACATGGGAAACCACGATCTGATTTTAAAGTGGTTCAAAATTCCTTATCCATAACAATAGGGTCTCATCTTTATATCATGCTAGAATTTCTTCTTTATCCATATTGGATGGATTTCTTCCTTCTCCCTGGGTGCACTTAGAGTCCCTCATTCCCAAGGCTTGTGGTGCACATGTGTTGGAGTTTTTCTCCTCATCCTTGGAGTCCCTGGAGTTCCTCCTCTACAAGTCACATATACCTAGTTCTTGGCGTGCAGAGTTAAAATGTAGATCCATGATCAATACATGTAGAGGATTCCTTCATCTCACTTTATTGTGTATCATGCAGGGAGGGAATTCTATTGTTTCTGTGGGATGGATGAAACCAAACATTAATGAATATAACAAACAGACTTTTAAAGAATGAAGTTTGGGGGGTGTGATCGATGTTTCTTCTGTATTTCCTTACAATTTATTATTTATGTTGATAATTGTGAGGGCCTATTCCCACTAAAAATCATGGTCATTGGTGGTCTTTATTTGTGCACTAATGAACCTATATCTTATATGATGATTGAATGGATCCAGAATGGTAATTTGGATAATCATGTAAACTCAGCTGATTAAATGAATGTCCAGTAAACAACAATCCTTGTGTAATCCCCTCGGTTAACCAAACAGAAAGAAGATTTCATAGTGAATGATATACTTGAGTCTGGAAACATCCTGGCTCTGTCTTGGTGGCATGTTTGTTTGGTCTGCTTGATGCTTGAGGGGTTATGTGGATGGGTATCAAATCCTCTATTATTATACGGTTGTTGGTTGTGGATCTGAGGCCATGCGGGTCTGTATCTTGAGGCTCGATTTGGTTCCAGTACTTTGAAGGATCTTACAGATCGCTTTGTTGTAACATTACAAAAGGACCGAGTGTGAATGCTTAAGTGCTCTTTGGCGATTTTTCTTTCCCATGTAGTGGTTATGTCTGCTAGTTTCCCAGTAGTGCAGAATTTACATAAATGGAGTAACCTAAATATGAAAACAAGAAAGGGTTCAATGGGAAATTGGTTTTGGGAATGAGTTGTGACTTGGCTATGAGTGTTGTGCCATTCTTTTATGAATAAATAGTAATGACGGTGTTTGTGTTTATGTTGGTTTTGGAATACCTTGTTTGGGATGAGTGATTGTTACTTATACATATAATTGTAGTTTTTATGCTTCTTATTCGCGCCCCACCCATGTTGATAACTTCATGCCGAACACCCCCATTTAACGGGGGAGGGTGTTTTTCCAAACAATCCAATGAGTAGCTAGTTATTAGCTCCTTTTATACTCCCTTTATTGAATGGCCCAAGAATCATCAGGGAAGCTATAATGGCCTGAGGTCCATTATAGCGAAAGGTTCTTTGAGAAGGGTATTTGTGGTGGTTGGCCCAGGTGTGTGTGGGCTGGTTGTTTCCCAAGTCTCTTCAGGATGAGACCCAGGTGTTTTTGGGCATGGGAGTAGTTATTCTGGAATAGGTGTTTTTAGGGGTGGTTACGTGTGGTTGTTGTGGCCCAGGTGTTTGTAGGTGGGATGTGTGGTTATGGGTGGGGTGTGGCAGTGAGACTATGGTTGGAATGGAGGGAGAGGATCGATGCATATGATGTATTAAATAACTAGTTGGGATGTGGTGCAAGGTACCCAAACATCGATGTGTTATTACGGTTATATTTATTGACTTTCATTATTTTGGGAGTGTTCCTTGGAAAGGCTTGGGTGTGCAGTTTTCCTTGCAAGGAGTATTCGGTTTTCTATTTTATCATGGGTCATTAGGATGCCACCCCACTTCTGCACAAGAGCTTTTGGTTTTCCCTACTGAGTGTACTTGTATGCTCACCCTATGTATATAAAAATGGTTTCATGTTTCCTGGAGGACTTCAGGGATTGTGCAAGGTCATACTAGTTCAGACATTGGGACAATTGTTGTTGCAATTTTTATTTCTTTTGCTACTTCCTTTTGGGGATTTCTTTTACTTTTATATCATGTACTTTTGGAAAATGCAAGTGGGAATGGTTTGTTTTGGCTTTACTTGTACTTCCACCTTTGGTGTTGTTGGAAATTTCTATATTATATCTTGATCCTATTAAATAAAAAGGGTAATTTCTTCCATCTTATGTGTGATTCTATACCCTTGGTTCTAGTCGCCACTATAGGACCTATTGAAGGCGGGTCTCGGGGGACATTATCTCTCCTTCTACTTAAAGAAGGAAGGGTCTGGAAACCTCATGTCCCTTCTCTCATCTTGGTGGAGGCGGATCGTGATAGGATGGTATGAGAGGTGGGTTGAGGGATATGATGGATCTTAGGGTTAGACATATTGAGGGTTGCATGGGATGGTAGGGCAACAGTGTTAGGCAATCTTGGTGCATGAAATAGGCCAGGTAAGACCAGCTAGGACATGGGATTTTAGGGCCCCCTTGTGATCCGACGTAAGGACTCTGGGCCTACCGAACGACCAATTGAGGCTTCAATAATTGCAGGGTAAGGGCCTTAAGAAAGGTGAATACATCATAATGACTTGTGTTCTTGTGTTTCTTAGGTATTTTGGGGAGTTAAAATGAATAAGAAGTCTATGAAAATGTAAAAGCAGTCTTCTACTCAACTCGGGCTTAGGGATTTCTTGTTTACCTTGCAGAAATGGCACCAGAACGACAACCAAGGGTAGTGCGGGAGATCGAGGCCCAGGAGGTTGATTTGGCTGATCGACATAGGGTTGACCGAGAGGAGGAGGACAATCAATGGTAGAGGATGCTTAGTGCCTTTTAGCGGCAGACCCTTGGGAAGTACGAGGGAAGCATCTATGACGTGGAGACAGAGAGCTAGATAGAGGATCTGGTGATAGCTTTCAGCTTGATCTGGGGTCCAGCAGAATACTGGGTTCCTCTAGCTGTATGACAGATGCGAGGAGCAGCACATTAGTGGTGGACACTTTATCTTGGGTAGAAGAGGGAGGATGAGGTGATGTAGACTTCCTTCTAGAAGGAGTTCCTGGAAGAATTCCTATCTTCGATGATGAAGGTGGAGAAGTGGAAGGAACTACTCTCCCTCAATCGGGGGAGTATGTTAGTGATGGAGTTGGGGATCAAGCTCAAGGATCTCCTTTTCATTACTCCAAACCTTTTTCTGGATGAGGTGTTTTGGGCGAGACGATTAGAGGAGGCACTCTGACCTTCCCTTCAGTATACGATTACCCCTTTCACCCTACTGACATACTTGGATGTCCAGAAGAAGGATGAAGTGGTGGAAAGGATTCCCACATTGGAAGGTGTATCATTAGAGGGAATCCAGTTGGGCTCATCGAAGGGGAATTCCATCAGCAGCAGGCCTCCAGCATTAGGTCCCTCTAGGTTTCAACCAGTAGGGAGAAAGCCTCAGCAGTTCCAGTTCCGATCTCCCGATCCTAGCTCTTTCCTTTCAGGACTAGGACCAAGATGCTTCATTTTTGTAAGTTGTGGGCACATTTGGAACCATTTCCCAGATCGAGTGCAGTACGGTGGGAGTGGTCCGATGCAGCACCCACCTCAACAGCAATAGGGATAGCGAGCTCATGCTCCTCTAAGGGTAGACATCGCAGGAGGAGGCCGACCCCAGGGTGCTCCATAGGGATATCGACTAGGGCATGGTTGGGGAGGAAACTAACAGTAGAGGGGCAGGGGAGCTAGGTGTGGGTAGTTTCACACCGTGGAGGAAGCAGCTCCCGCATGGTCGGAAGTCATTCGAGGTACGATCAGCTTGTTTAGTACTCTTGCCTATGCCTTGTTCAATACAAAATCTTCGAACACCCAGTCTGGCCCATGCTCTAGGTCTAGACGCTGAGAGACATCCAGTGCCCCTGGTGTTGAGTACACCAGTCGATGGCCAGGCCGACTTGTTTTATGTTTTTCGAGGGTATAGACTGATGATAGGGCCACATCAGTCAATCAGGGATCTTCTACTATTGCAGATACATCCATACGATGTCATCGTAGGAATTTATTAGTTGGTATTTTTATATGCCATTATTGTCTGCATCTAAGGAAGGATTATGTTTTTAGACTTGGGCGGCTGATGTGTGACTTTTATCAGTGATTGGGGTTACTAGGAAGGTAACCGGCGAGTGGAGCCCCTCCATTCTTTGTTAGCTGAACTGTCAGTCGAGTTGGCGGATACAAAGATGGTGGAATTCCTAGGGATTGTCAATTAATTAATGGATGTATTCCCTGAAGAGGTGTAAATTCTACCCCCTTGATGTTATGTTGAGTTCGGGATAGACTTGGAGCCTGGTGCCTATCCGATTTCGATGGCTCCCTACTGGATGGCGCCTTCTGAGTTGTGGGAGTTGCGGATTCAAATTGACGATCTGATGAAGAAAGGTTTTGTTTGACCTAGTGCGTCACCATGGGGTGCTCCATTCTTATTCGTGAAAAAGGCAAATGGTGGTCTCATAATGTGCAAAGACTACCAGAGACTAAACTAGGTAACTATCAAGAACCGTTCCCCTCTCCCAAGAATAGATGACCTTTTCGACCAGTTAAAAGGGGAATGATGTTTCTCCAAGATTGGCCTGAAGTTGGGATATCACCAGATGAGGGTGAAGGAGGGTGACATCTCGAAGACTGACTTCAGGTGTAGATATGGGCACTTTTAGTTTTTGTTCATGCTATTGGTTGTTACAAATGCTCCAGTTGTGTTCATGGGGCTCATGAACTCCGTTTTCCAGGAATACCTGGACCAGTTCATAGTCGTGTTTATCGACGACATATTGATCTACTCAAAATTATAGGAGGATCATGCTAGACATCTGAGAATGGTTTTGAACTTCCTCCAACCTCACAAAATTTATGGGAAATTTTCCAAGTGCAAGTTCTAGAATCAAGAAGTGCACTTCCTTGAAAACATTGTTTTTGAGTAGGGAATAGTGGTGGACCCATCGAAGGTTGAGGTAGTTGTTTCTTGGGCAACACCCAATAACGTGGTAGAAGTTCATAGTTTCTTAGGTTTGGCAGGTTTCTACCAGAGGTTTATTCCCATCTTCTCCCAAGTTGCAGAACCTTTGACATCATTGACCAAGAAGGGCCAAGATTTCGTGTGGAATGGGCAGTGTGAGGCAACCTTTAGCTCTATAAAGGGGAAGTTGGTTAGTGCCCCAGTTCTGTGGTTTCTAGAAGAAGGGGTAGCATATGAGGTGTTCTTTGATGCTTCAGGACAAGGCCTCAGGTGTGTGCCAATGCAACATCAAGGGGTGATCTCCTATGGATCTAGGAAGTTACGTCCCTATGAGCGTAACTATTCCAACCATGATTTTGAAGTTGTGGTGGTCATGTTCCAACTGAAGTTGTGGCAGCATTACCTTGTCAGGGAGTACTTCGTGGTCTTCAGGGATCACATGATCATGATGTATATCCTTACCCAATGGGACCTGAACTTGCGACAATGAAGGTGGGTGGAGTTTCTCCAGGACTACAACTTCGAGATCTCTTACACTGCAGGTAAGGGGAACGTTGTGGCTGATGCCTTGAGCAGGAAGTCAAGGAGGGAAGTTGTTCAAGAATCTGTGGATGCTTGGAAGTAAATAGAAGAGTTGGCATCCTTACATGTGGATGTAAGGGAGGATGGTGGTAGAGGTTTCCTGTTTCAGATGATAGTGCAGTTCTATCTACTGCGACAGGTGGAGGAGTCTCAGTGGGGAGACATAGAGGGTGAAGTGATGTGTGATCGGGCTAACAAAGATAATGCTCTAGAAGGATGGTCGGAGGATGGTCAGAATCGAATTCTTCTCTAAGGAAGATGTTTTTCCTATAGATGATGCGCGAGAGAGTTCTTAGTGAGTTCCACAACTCACCCCTAGCAATAAACCCGTGAGTTCCAAAATGTACCGGGGCTTGAGAGGTCAGTTCTGGTGGCCTGGGGTGAAGCGGGTGGTGGCAGAGTTCATAGCAATGTTCCTTGTGTGTCAGTAGGTGAAGGTTGAACACCACATCCCATGGGTTTCATTACAACCTTTAGATGTCAATGAGAGGAAATGGTATGACATCTCAATGGTTTTTTCACCGGACTACCTAGTGTTCAAGGGGGTTGTGATGATATATGGGTAGTGGTGGATCGAATGATGAAATCGTCCCACTTCCTGGAAATCAAGGAGTCAAGTACAGTGGATTACCTAGCACAATGGTATATGGATGATGTGGTGCGGTTGCACGGTGTCCCGAGATCCATAGTCTCCGATCGAGATAACCGGTTTACCTCACGGGTCTGGAAAGGATTGCAACTTTTTTTTGGCACCAGGTTATGCCTCTACACTGCCTTCCACCCCCATACCGATGGAAAGATGGAGCGCACCATCCAGACATTGGAGGATATGATATGTGCTTGTGTTTTGGACCTTGGAGGATCATGGGTATGAAACATGCCTCTGTTAGAGTTTTCTTACAAAAACAACTATCAATCTACCATTGTCATGACTCCTTTGAAGCATTGTATGGGAGGCCATGTTGCTCACCCGTATGCTAGACAGTGGTCTATGAAGTAGGTGTTCATGGCCCGGAGGTGGTGTATAGCAAAACAGAAAAGGACCAGCTTATATAGGAGTGGATAAATGTGACTCGGGACCAGAAAAAGTCATATTCTGATAATAGGAGGAGACCCTTGGAGTTCTAGGTCTCGGACCACGTATTCATGAATGTCTCCCCTCAGCGTGGGAAACCGAGGTTCAGTAGGGGTAGTAAGCATTCTCCTAGGTTCATCGGACCATTCGAAGTGCTATGAGGGTCAGTGAAGTGGTGCATCAGCTAGCACTACCAATACCACTACTAAGAATTCACGATTTCTTCCATGTATCTCAGCTTTGAAGGTATATACACAGTGACTCAAGCATCCTTGACTGGGGAATGCTGGATATCGAGGCCGACACCATGTTTTTAGAAAGACCAGTGAGGAATGAGGATCATGAAAAGAAGGTCCTATATAGATGAACCATCCCTTTGGTTCTTGTGTTATGGAGGCATGGTGGGCTCGAAGAGAGTACCTGGGAGCGGGAGGCATAGATGCGTGCCCAGTACCCAGAGCTATTTTGAGTTCTGTTCTATTTTATTTTATATACTTGTTCGTGATGAATCGTTTTTACCTTGTTAAATATGGAATGTGTTGTTTCCCTTGTTCTCTGAATGTGTGTGAAGAGTCCTGACTTTGGGGAGGGGAGGACCTGATCCCTAATCAAGATGCATTATGGTGGATGTGATTAAACCCGTGCGGGCGAGTTAGTGCCACCCAAAGCGGATAGTATCTTAACATGGAGGAAGAAAACTCCCTAACCCATATGACTGGGCAGTTTGACCCTTGAATGTTTGTGTTCTTAATTGGGGGAAGAGGATCGGTAATATATCTATAGTCGTTCGAAAGATGGATGAGTTTTTATCCTAAGAGGTGTCTTTCGAGGGGGATGTTCAGACCCCCCATCTTTTGTCTTAGTCTAGTTTTGATTCATGAGGATGCTAATAGATTGAGAGGTATCTGATGTAATGGAATGGACCCACCTTGTCAAGTCCTTTTCTAAAACAAGGTTCCATAAAACAATCCCACCAAAACGGTGGCACCAGTCATGGTCTCGCACCAAAATGGGGGCACTGTGAGGGTGACACTGCGAAGGTGGCACCGTGAGTGTGACACCATGACGGTGGCACCGTGAGGGTTCCATAGTGACGGTGGCACTGTGTGGGTGACATTGTGACGGTGGCAGCATATCCTCACCAAGTGGTCTTCATTCTTTATCCAGTTTCTGACTTTTTCTGCCCCCGCAAAGTATCTTTTGAAGAAAAAATGATTTCATACCCCCTTTAAAAAACATTTAAATCACATAAATAATATCTAAAATCCCCCAAGAGTTGGGAAACCCTACTCATACTAAAACACTTGAGTTTTCCTCAATGTCACACCCTTTCCCCATACCTTCTAGTTCCACCCGTGTTGAATATTTTTCATCCGATTAAAAGATATGGTTTAACGCACAGCTATTATGGCTACCACCCTGATGGGAATAATTAAATAAGGATTAATCCCATTGTGTGTAACCTCCCAACCACATGGGAAACCAGGATCCGACTTTAAAGCGGTTCAAAATTCATTATCCCGTAATAATAGGACTCATCTTTATATAACGCTAGTATTTCTTCCTTCTCCTTCATGACTGGATTTCTTCTTTCTCCCTGGTTGCGCTTGGAGTCCCTTCTTCCAGAGACTTGTGCTGCACCTATGATGGAGTTTTTATTCTTATCCTTGGAGTCCCCAGAGTTCCTCCCCTACATGTCGTGCATCCCCAGTTCATGGCGTGTAGAGTTAAAATTTCAATACTAGATCAATCCAAGTCGGGTTTTCCTTCTTATATCTTTACTGTGTATCATGTGGGGAGGCTATGCTATGTTTTCTACAGGATATATGAAACCAAACATTAATGAAGATAAAAATTGGGCTTTTAATGAATGAAGGTGGGTGTGATTGATTTTTCTATTGTATTTCCTTACACTTGGTTATTTTTGTTGTGAATTTTGCGGGCCTATGCCCACTGAAAATCATGGCCTTTGGTGGCCATTCTTTGGGCATTAATGAAACTCCGCCTTCTGTGATGATTGAATGGCTCCAACATGGTAATTTGGTTAATCACGTAATCTCAGCCGATTAAATGAATTTCCAGTGAACAAAAATCCTTGTGTGATCCCCCTGGTTAACCAAAAATAAAGAATAAAACTTAGTGAATGTTCTACCTGAGTCTAGAAACATCCTTGATCTATTGTGGTGGCATGTTTGTTTTCTATGATCGATTCATGTGGGTTGATGTGGATAGGGATGGGATCATCAATTGTTATATGGTTTTTGGTTGTGGATCTGAGGCCATATGGGGTAGTATCTTGGGGCTTGGTTTGGTTCCAGTACATTGTGGGATCTCATAGATCCCTTTTTTTGTAAATTTACAAGAGGACCGGGTGTGAATGCTTAAGTGTTGTTTGGTTATTTTTCTTTCCCAACTTTGGTTATGCTTGTTAGTTGCCCAGTAGTGCCGAATTTACATAAATGGAGTAACCTAAACAAGAAAACAAGAAAAGTTTCAATGGTGAATTAGTTTTGGGAATGATTTGTGACATGGCTGTGAGTGCTGCGCCTTTCTTTTATGAATGAATACTAACGAGGGTGTTTGTGTTTAGGTTGGTATTGGAATCCCTATGTTGGGATGAGTTCTGGTTACTTATATATATAATTGTAGTTTTTTATGCTTCTAATTCATTCCCCACCCATGTTGAGCACTTCGTGATGAACACCCCCATTTCATTGGAGAGGGTGTTTTTTCCAACACTCATATGAGTGGGTGGTTATTAAATCCTTTTCGGCTCTCTTTCCCGAATGGTCCAAGACTCATTTGGTAGGCTGTGATGTCATGAGGTCAATTACAGCCCAAGGTTCTTCGAGTAGGGTAGTTGTGGTGGTTGGCCCAGGTGTGTGTAGGAAGGTTGTTTCCCAAGTGTCTTCAGGACGAGGCACAGGTGTCTTTGGGCGTGGAAGTAGTTGTTCTGTCCTAGGTTTTTGTTGGTGTGGTGACATGTTGTTGTTGTGGCCGAGGTTTTTGTGGGCGGGATGTGTGGTTGTCGTCCATGTGTGTGTGGGCGGGGTGTGGTAGTGGGACGGTGGTGAGAATGGCAGGAGGGGTTCGATGCGTATGATGTCTTCAATAACCAGGGGGAAGTGGCACAGGGTACCCAAACATCAATGTGTTGTTACTATTATATTTCATGACTTGCGTTATTTGGGGAGTGTGCCTTGGTGAGGCTTGGGTGGGTAATTTTCCTTGCTAGGTGTCTTGGGTTATCTCATTTGTCATGGGGCATTAGGATGCCTCCCCACTTGTGCACGAGAGATTTTGGTTTTCCCTACTGATTATAATTGTATGATCACCCTACGTGACTTCAGGGATTGTGCAGGGTCGTACTTGTTCAGACATTGGGATAATTGTTGTTGCTATTTTTGTTTCTTTTGGTACTTCATTTTTGGGTTTTATTTTAATTTTGTATCATGTACTTTTGGAACATGCATATGAGAATTATTTTACTTGGATTTACTTGCACTTTCACCTTTGGTGTTGTTGGGAATTTCTATCTTATCTCCTGATCCAATTAAATAAAAAGAGTAATGCCTTCTATCATATGTGTGATTCTATACCGTTTGTGCTAGTTTCCACTCTAGGACCTATTGAAGACAGGTCTCGAGGGTCATTATATCTCCTTCAACTTGAAGAAAGAAGGGTCTGACAACCTGTTGTCACTTCTCTCATCTTGGTGGAGGCGGGTTGTGACATTAGATCACATGGTTATGAAAACTGTGATCTATCCAAGTGAATCACTACGGCACAAAAATGTCTTGGTAACATGATGAGGCCACACTATTAAGGAAACATTGTTCCAAACATGTGAATCACCACTATCTCAAAAACTCCAATTCCGAGGTTCATGTTGCATGGTTTGTAAAACTTTCGACTAACCATTCACCATCCTAGAACATCCATAGTTTCAACCATATAGTTTTATAATGAAGTTTTGAAAATTACTCAACCCTTTCTCTATACATGAACCCTTAAATAAAATTAAAAAAACAATCCAAAACTATCCAAGAACATTCCAAAACATTACCAAAATTATTCAAGAATAGAAAATAAATAATTGAAATATTAATTAACTCAATGTAGGGGTGTCACAGGAAGAGTAAATAATTAATAAATAACTATTTAATCAATAAAATGATCTTAAAATATATTAATAGAAAATAAAATAATCATGTGGATATTAATAACTGAATATATAATGGAGGAAATGAATATTTATAGAGATTTTTGATCTTACCATAAAATAATCCTGGTGTATATATTTAATCATACCATCAAGCCTTGACCCAGAAATCAAGATTCTGACCATCAATTCATTGTTCCAAGAAAATTTCAATAATGGGTAGGTATAAAACACATAACCAACAATTAATACGTGATATTAAATCCTCTACCCATACATAATGCCAACATAATTTGTCTCATTATACCTATCAACGAATAAAGGCGCTATATAAAACCATCCACCACCCATTAAATACATAATTCAAATGCATTTCTCATATATTTAATCAAAAATAAATACACACTACTATAAAATGACCTTATACACATGGTTTGGAACCATGGGTATATCCCATAAAATGATGGGAATAGGCTATACCAAAGATTCAGTGAAAAATGGGAGCATAATCTATTGGTATAGCTCTGATCTATATCTATGGTTTGAAAATTATATACCCACGATTATAAACCATGGGAATAGGTGTATACCAATATGTCGACAACCCTATACGCACAAATTTGAAACTACGTCAATTGGATTTAAAGAAATGCCTCACACTATATTTGATCCATGGACCGCCTCTTTAAATACTACCCACCAAACCAATATGAGAGAATCATTTATTTGTATATAAATATATATTTACATTTCTATATTTGTCTAAATAAAGGCTATTGGTGGAAAACAATGGAAATTGGTTTCCCCCATGGAATACTTTCAAGTCTTGCAGAATTTTTTCCCATGCTTACGTGGGAAAGATATATCCATCGTTTACAAAAACCATTGCAAAAGGAAAGACCTATACCCACATTTTTTGAATAACAATTGGTATATATTTTTTTCAAACCATATACACATTGATTTTGGAAACTGTGGTAATATGGGTGATCTATACAGACGGTTTTTTATAGAACCATGGTATAGGTCATGAACCAAAACCTATACCCATTATTTTATAAAAACCATGTGTTTGGGGGTGACATGTACCCATGGATTTTGAAAATATGTGGGTATAGGAGGGAATTTCAAACCTACACCCACGTTGTTTAAAAACCATGTGTTTAGGTCTTGAACAAAACCCTATTCCAATGGTTTTTTAGAAATATATTAGTATAAGGGTGACATATACCCACAGTTCATTCCAAAACCATGGGTATAGTCTTTCTTCCTGTAGTGGAATAATAAATCTGCCTTATCAATAAATCATTATCCACATTCATTTAAGAATACAAAACATCAACATTTCCCATGTAATTGAAAGAAAATTTCTTAATAATATTCATTAAAATAACAACATAGATTAAAATAGTATTCATTTTATAAAATATAAAAGTATTAGAAATAATATTGAATAAATACATGGTACTTAAAATATAGATAAGAAAAAGAAAAATAATATCCATTGAATAATATGGTGTAATAGAGAACATTATCACAAGAAAGTGAACAGTCACAAAATATAGAAAAATCTATAAATTTGTAAATAAATAAACACGGAAATTGATTCATTATAAATTTAGTTAAATAAAAGAAATTATTATAATAATTAATTAATGAAATCACTGTGAAATTTTAAAAAAAAATCCATAAAGATTTTGTTACTTTATTATAAAAATTGAGTAATAAATCATTTCAAAAGTTCTTTTCAACTGTTAAAAAAATACATATTTATTTAAATAAAAATACTAAAAATTTATATAATAATAGAAAAATTATTTTTTTGAAAAAATATTTCAACATGTAGAGGAATCCACATAATGAGTAATAGTCATGGAGAGAGAAAATGTTTTCAATCTATATAAGTTATAACGAAAATTTCATTCCCACTTTTGTAAAAAATTAAAAACAACATGTCTAGAAAACATTAAAAAAAATTCATTTAAAACCATTTTATAGAAATAAAAAATAATAGAAAAATATCATTACATTATTTTAAAATTAGATATAATTCATAGGTTTTTTTTGAAAAATATGGATATGGAAGGAAAATATTCTCGATCTAAAAGTTGAAATAATATTAATATTTCTGCAAACAATTATTTCAGTTTCAAGTACTAAATTGAGAAAAGTTTAGAATAAAAATATAGAAACCCATAAAATAACTATTAGAGAATAAAATATATTTTATTTAAGAAGGGAACAAATATATAATAATTCCAATATAAATTTCATCTAGAATAATATTTAATATGAGTGAGATTGAAAAATAAACCTTTACAACTTTACCAACATATGAATTAAAACCCTTTAAGAGAGAAAACTAAAATTTAGAAAATAAATACCATGAATAAAGAGTAATTAAATATATAATATACTAAAGGTTATATATATTAACTATAAAAAATAAATGATTTTCTTAATATAAAATATATCTTAATAGAGTGGGATTGAGTCAAAAATCACTTACATTGGAACCCCTCTTAGTCGTATTTGTATGATCCTACTATATAATGATTTTATAAATATCACTCATTTATACTAGAACCATATTCACACATATAATACTATATATAATTATATTTTTACACTTTATTTCCCATTTATTAACAATTCTTCATTAACATCATCACTCTGGGTATTAACTATTTCATTTTTAAAGTATATTTTTGATTGGCAGTATTAGTTCTTACATCATGGTTAGTGTGTAATTATTTATATAATCATTTTTAGGATAAAAATATTATATTAATTCCTTATATAAAATTTTATAACCATTCACGAAACATGGGAATAAAAAAGCTAAATACTTCATTCATAGAGATGATAGTCCATACACAATGCATGATCATTGTTTTCATTTTCTAACAAAAATAATAAAAGAATGAAAAATAATATTTTATTAATTATAATATCATAATGATATCATAATTGTAATATATATTCATCAAATTCATCAGTATATACATACATGATAGATGATGATGGAAAATGAACCATAATGCTTTGTTGAAATGGTAGTTTGTATGTACACACTTTTGAAAATTTCATTTTCTATTAGATGAAAATATAATAAAGTAAATTGTGTATTTTTATTTAATAATAATAAAAATATCATAAATATAATATATACAAATTATATTCATCATAATAACCAACAATGAATGGTGGTTATAAAAAATGAAATGCATTGCTTCGGGGAAATAGTAGTTCACACGTACACACGAGCAATGATTTCATTTACCATTTGATAAAAAAAGGTCGGTAAATTATGTTCAATTATCAAAATTGAATTTATATATAGTTATGATATTAATGTAATTATTTTTTGGATTGATAAAATTTATTTTAAAGAGTTATAATAAGAAATAAACTTTGAAATATTTGGTTAAGAGGGCAACCACCTCTCTAAAAGGCCTCAATTAGTTTACACCTTAGGCCTTAATTAGGACGGTTAGAGGAGAAAAAAATAAGAGCTGGGAAAAGGTGAAGGAATACAGTAAGTTATTTGGGTTAGGATTATCCCACTTAAGTGGATAACATTTTGTGAGTAAAAGTGGAGAGGGGGTTCCCTTATAAAATATATATAGCTGGAAATCATATAAATACTTGAAATATTAATATATATTATACGTCACACAAAAATAATGTAGATAGAAATTATCCAAATTTCAAATATTATAGGGATAAGGTCAATAAATGATCTGAAAATATAATTTAGAAAATATTTATGTTATTTTAACACGTATTGTTTTAATTTTATATCATTGAAACTCAATTTAACATTTACCATACTAATTAATTTTTTCCTCAGTTTTATTCAAGGTGAAAAAAAGGAATAAAACTATTAAAATATTTGGAAATGATGATTTAAAATTTTAGAACCATTTTTTCAAATTTTGATTCTATAAATCTAATACATTAATTTTAAAATAAATTCACAGAATGCAATGAAAACTTTCTTTAGAAAAATGATCATTTTAAACATAAAAAAGATTTCACTAAAAAATAAATTACAATATTGATTACTACCACAACCCATCCCCAGGTCCGTGCTGCGACTACCCCAAGCCTGTCTTCCATAGGCCATGGGTTTCCGACTAGAATCGAAGGTACAATCCTTAAAAGTGGGATGTTATTGCCTTTACAACCTATAACAGACACAACCAAGCACACAACAAGATACAAACTCAAGTAAACTGAATAGTAAACAGAGTGAGTACAATAAGTAAAAAAGAGCCAGAATAAAAGACCATATGGAAATTAAAAGGAAAACTAGAAAGTACAAGATAGATGAAAGTACAAGTAACTAGAACAACTCATGTGATCACCCACCAAGGATCCTACCTGAAGGTTAAGTACAACTCTCGATGGGTCGTTTCTATGATACACCTAGTTTAGGTCCACCCCCGAGCTATGTCTAGTCCTAGTACCCTCATCCACAGTTATTGTTGTCTGTCGTCTACATCCCACACAATAAGGTGTAGGAATAGCATGTGCAGGGGTGAGTATAATGATACTCACTAGGGACTGCGAGACCCTCAAGGTCTCACAAAATCTACAAAGGGTAAACCACAAAGTATGAAATTAAAAGATAATCCTACTTAGGTATATTCCTATACATATACCTATGTTATCAAGTAATCCATCTCAATCATGAAGAAATACGGAGGTTCTGGCTCACCTCACCCCATGATTTATTCAAGGGGTAATGTTAAGAAATATTCCCAACCACAACATCAAACACCTCAGCTGCTGAAGAAATCCCCATCTATCGAGTATAATGGGCCTACTGCGTCACATAGAGGCACTTCCCACTAACCATGGACTGCTGAGATACTCCTCTTATTGAGTACTGTGGGTCTGCCACATCACCAAGGCGCTCCCCACCGTGGGTCTACCATGTCAGCAAGGGGCTCCCCTCATGGCCTGCTGAGGTACTCCTCCTGTCGAGTACCATGGGTCTGCCAAGTCACCAAGTCACTCCCCACCGTGGGTCTATCGCATCCCCAATGTGCTCCCCACTCTGCCTGTCGAATCACACCGAGTTGAAACAGTCACAAGTCATCATGTCTCAGCTAGCCACTGGGTTCCCAAACTACGCTCTCTCTTCTCTGAATGGATCTTCTCCACAAGCTACTAGTCGATACTCCTACTACCACGAAGTCCAACGAATATGTGTCTAAAATTTCTACCACTTCATAGGGTTCTCAATGTAACAGATCAGGCATCAATTGGATGCTCGTTCTGTGAGTTATTATCCTTTTAGTCCTGGGGGCCTGGTTGGATTCGTTCTCGATGAAACATTATTGTTCCCCATCTTAATCCAAAACATAGTGGTGTATCACTCAAAGGTACCGAATTGCTCCAAGTATCCCACCACCATTGACAGTTAGTCTAATAGATGTCTGATGCCAATGTTATTGTCAAAAGAATGTAAATGGGTTATAGGTGCCTGGGTCCAGTCCGACCCAGTAAAACTGACCCAGCCCGCAGTGCAGCCCGACCTACTGGGTCTAGCCTGATAGTCTGCGAGGGGTCGTGGGGAGTTCCGCGAGGGTGTGAGGCTGTTGGACAGCTGTGCGGCCATGGGGCGGTGGTCTCACCTCTGGGCGGTGGTCCCGCCGTGGGGCGGTGTTCCGGCCACCGGTGGCGGTCCAGCCATGTGGTGGCAGTTCAGTTGCGGGTCGCCAGTCTAGCCGCGGGGGGGGGGGGGGTGTCCGGCCGCGGGGTGGTGGTCCAGCCATGGGGCGGTCGTCCGTCGGGGGGTGGCGGTCCGGTAGCGGGGTGGTGTTCCGGTTGTGGGGCGGTGGTTCGACCAAGGGGCAGCACCTCAGGCGACAATAGTGGCAGCTTAGATGGAGGTGGTGGTAGCAGCTTGGGTGGCGGCAGTGTCGGAGGCCCAGACAGTGAGGCGCAGAGGTCACGGACGACATAGCCATGGGGCGGCGGGATGTCGTGCTTTCACCGACAACTCATTTAGCTGGACACTCTCTTCTTTCATCGTCGTCTCCTTTTCCCATTTGGAAGAACACACAAAATAAGCAGAACGACGAAGGGGGGGGGGGAGGGGTCGAGCTGTGTTTTTTTTGCATTGATCCTCTGTGTTAGGGTGGTAGAAAACGGCTCAACATAAACAAGAATGAAGAAATTAAAACCCTCCCACTATGATTATTCTATAAACCCACAAAATAAAACATATGTGCATCAACTAATTAAAAATTTGATCCATGTTCCTTGTTTCAAAAGGCAAGAACATGGGTAATAAAATAATCATTCACATTAAACCCCTACCATGGGTTGTTCGTTGAAATTGGTGTGGGAAGGAAGTACGGACGTCGATTCATCATAGATGAAGACATACCACATCAGATGAAGTCTCGAGGAGGAAGTTCAAAGTCGAATTCGGCGTACTTCGTTGGAAGATCATCCTTCGTTGGGAGGTGAAGTTCTTCATTTGATAAAATAATCCTCCAAAGTTCCTCCTCTCCTAATTCCACAAAAATAAAAAGTGTTTCTCCAATTTAAATTGTTTGCACAATTTCCAATTAGCTAAATTAATTAAATAAGTTGGTACAATTTAATGTGGTGCTTTGGCATAATTTAATATAGAGGATGCTCAGGAGGTTCCTCTACATTAATTTGGGAGTCGATAAGTTTCTCCCTCATTAAGAGGGTATTTAACTAGTTTTAGGCCTCGGGTGGTCACCACGAACATAACCTCTCATGAGAGGTTAGGCTCGGGTGGTCCCCACCACCATAACCTCTCATGAGAGGTTATGGTCTGGTGGTCCCCACTTCTCATCTACCACATGTATTTGTTACAACAAATAAAATAAAATGTGTGTTTATTTTATTTTATTATTTTTACTAAAAACACAAAAAATATCTTTCACCCTTGACCAACTATCATCGAGGTGAAAGTCTCTTTAAGCGAATTCTGGTACTTTGAGTTCAACGATGCCCTTAGATTTCAATTCCCAGCACCGGTTCAAAAGTTAGGAAAACGTGCTTGCATATTTATTGAACATACCTGAAAAAATGTTTAGAAATTCATTTCGGGCACTTCAGACATTGGAATCACACGCCGTCAATTTTTGCGGACTCTTAAAATTAAAATTTTTTTAACAAAATTTTATATAAATTTAAATTCTTTACATTCTCCCCACCTCAAGGATTTATGTCCCCGTAAGCGACAACTCATAACTAGGTAAAAAAGTGGGGGTCCTGAGAATTCATCTAAGTCTCACGCTCCCAGGTGCTCCCATGGAGGTTCCCGTGATGCTAGCGAATGCGCACCAGAGGTATTGACCAGCCATGAAGGACCCACTCCTATCAATCCTCAATATCTACTGGAACCTCCATAAAAGTCACCCCACCGCAGATGTTTAGCTCGCTATGGTTGATGATGTCATAGAGGTCGGGCAGGTATCTCCTCAGCTGGGATATGTGGAAGACGTCGTGCACCTGGTGTAACTAAGGTGGAAGAGCTAAGAGGTAGGCCACCTCGCCAACTCTGCTGAGGACTTGAAAGGGTCTGATGAATCTAAGAGATAACTTGCCGCCTAAGAGAAATCTCCATAGACCAATTTGGGGTGAGAACCATAGAATAAAGTGGCCACCATCCTCAAACTCCAAAGGTATCTGTCTCTTATCGGCATACAAATTCTGCCTACTCTGTGAAGTCTTCATCCACTCCTGGATGATCTTCACCTTCTTTGTGGTAGCCTGTACCATCTATAGTCCAACTAGTGTTGACTCCCTAGATTCATTCCAGCACAAAGGTGATATGCAAGGTCTCCCTTACATCACCTCAAAAGGTGCCATCCAAATGGTGGAGTGATAACTATTTTTTTATGAAAACTCCACCATAGGTAAGTGATCCTACTAGCTACGACCGAAGTCGAGGACACAAGAATGCATCAGGTCCTCGAGGGTCTGAATGGTCCACTCAGTCTGGCCATCCATCTGAGGATGGAAGGTGGTGCTCAAACTAAGCTACATCCCAAAAGCCTCTTGCAACCTCTTCCATATCTGGGAAGTAAAATGTGCATCAGGATCGAAGACAATCATCAAGGGTACTCCATATAGCCATAAAATCTACTACAAATAGAGGTGTCCCAATCTCTCTACTGAACCCTGCTCTCTAATTTGTAGGAAGTGGGCCGACTTGTTGAGTTGGTCGATAATCACCCAAATCAAGTCATGTCCCCTAGATGTACATGGATTTCCTATCATGAAGTCCATGGATATCCAATCCATATTCAACTATTTGACCTCTAAAGGATAAACCAAGCCTGTTGGTACCTAATTCTCCACCTTCACTTGCTGACATGTGAGACACCAAGAGACAAGCTATTCTACTACATTCTACATTCTCGACCACCGGTGCTGTCATCGAAGATCCTGGTACATATTCACCACTTATGGATGTACCACTAGATGGGATGTGTGGAACTCCCTTAACACTTCCTCCTAAAGTGAAATGGGTACCATGGTACGTCCTCTAAAGAGGATGATGTGCTCCCCACCTTCAAGAAATCCATGAGGTTCCTGTCCTATGGATATCTGAGCACATCTTGCCTCAAAGTCAGCATCCGCATGTTGCACCTCCCTAACTTTCTGAATAAGTGGGGGAGTGACTATAAGAGACTATAGAAAAGATTCTCCATCTATATCCACAAAAAATATCTATAAAGCGGCCAACTTCTTTATCACCTCACCTAGTCGCTGTATTCCAGACCTCCTACGGAGTGCATCTGCTATAATGTTCCCCTTCCCAGGAGTATAGACTATCTCGAAGTCATAGTCCTGAAGGATCTCAAGATGACGTCGATGTCTCAAGTTCAAGTCCATATGAGATAAGATATACCTGAGACTCTTGTGATTAATGTACACTATAAAATGGTCACCCATCAGATAGTTTCGCCACATTTTCAAGGTGAAGACCACTGATGCTAACTCCAGGTCATGGGTAGCGTAGTTCTGCTCATGCTATCTCAGCTGTTGAGAACCATATACGATCACTCCTCACTCCTGCAACAGAACACATCTGAGTATGGCCCATGATGCGTCGTAGTAGACTACGAACCCTACACCCTACTTTGGAAGTCTCAAGATGTGGGCACTAGTCAGCCTCTGCCTCAGATCCTGAAAACTCTACTGGCATTCATCTAACCAAAAAAATGTTTTCCCATTCTTCATCAAGGCTGATAGTGGTGCTGTAAATCTAGAGAATTCTAGCACAAACCTCCAGTAATATCTAGCCAAACCCAGGAAACTTCGTACCTCCGTCACACTCTTGGGTAGCTTCCAAGAAAGTACAACCACAATCTTCACTGGATCTATTGCAACTCCAGCCTCTGATATGACAAGCCCGAAAGAGTGAACCTATCAGATCAAGAACTGGAACTTCGAGAGCTTACCATGAAACTAGTGCTCTCAGAATGTGTCCAGTACTACCTATAAATGATAAGAATTATCCTCCTCAGTAGTTGAGTAGATCAGAATTTCGTCGATGAAGACCACTACAATGGAATCAAGGTATGGCAGAAATATCCTGTTCATGACTCCCATGAACATTGTTGGAGTGTTGGTCACACCGAATGGCATAACCAAGAACTCATAATGGTCGTACCGACACTTGAAGGTCATATTATGCACATCCTCATCTTGTACTTTGAGTTGGTGATAGTCTGATCGGGGGTCTATCTGTGAGAACAACTGTGCTCCCTTCAACTGATCAAATATGTATCCAATCATCGGGAGTGGGTACTTGTTCTTCACGCTCACCGGGTTTTGGAACCGGTAGTCAATACAAATCCTCAGTCTTACATCCACCTTCTTGGCGAATATAATCAGGGCTACCCAAGAAGAAACACTGGGCTGGATGAATCCCATCCCCTGCAAGTCGTCTAACTATACCCACAACTCACGAATCTCCGTGAGATCCATCCGATATGATGGTGTATATATCTGTATCATCCTGGGGTAGAATTAAATGTAATAGTCCACCTCTTTGTGAGGAAGTAGACCCAAAAATCATTAGGGAAAACATCTGTATACTGGTCCACCAATACAGGATAGCTCAGAATCCCCACATCAACTGCTCTGAGGGTAAGTCTAGTCAACTAATTAGAGATCGGCTGCACTCCCCTCCGATTAAGCCTATCCTATGCTTCAAAAGCTCTCTTCTCACTGGTGAAGGTAAACCCGGTCCCATACATGCGAAAAAACTACACCTTGCACCCAATATAGTTAATCTAAGCATGGACTATAGATAACTAGTCCATACCTAAGATGAAATCATAAGGGCTCGACGCCACTACTAGGAGATCCTTTCTGAAGCTCTTGCCTCCTAGAGTAAGCTCACAATTCCAGCACCAGTGCGTAATCTTCGAACCAACTCCCATAGAAGTCTCTAGACGTAATGATCGAGCCAACGACTCCATCGGAATATCCGAGATCCAAATGAGGGAAATGGCAATAAAATAATGACTAGCACCTGTGTTTATAAGTAATGAAGCTATGGTGGAGTAGACATAGATCGTACCTCGTATCATATTAGGAGGACCATGATAGTAGGCCTCAGTTGCCTGGAGATGAGCTCTCCCCTGTCCACATACTCCCGACGGTCAGGGTGGACCTCCTGGTGGTGGTGGCGGTAACATCTCAAATCATCTCCCACCGCCAGTTGCATAGAAAGCTCCCATGCCACGTCCGCCTATGCCAAACGGACCTCCTTGATCAAACCTCTATCTATACCTGGGTGGTCCCATGATAGTCTACTAATCATCCATAGAGTGGTCTGGGTAGTCCCAATCCATGTGACCCTGCCCACTGCATCTGTAACTCTGGACGCTCCTGGTATAACTAGCTCTGCCTCGGGTGCCCCGCACAACCAATCCTAAGTCATGCAATCATCCACCTAGATGTATGGTTCTCTTGGATCTCTATGATGTCTGTCTGCTTCTAGCTATAGAAGACTCCGCTATGTTATGTATGGTAGTGGGTCTCGCTACTGGTGACTGCTCAACAAGGAAACTCTCCACTAAGAGGGCTCTCTCTAACACACCCACCTGTGTCGGAATGCTGAGTGAGATCATCGAAGTCCTGATCTCTCGCCTAAGCCCCTGATCAAAGGTCCGGGCCCTGAAGAAAGGGTCCCACACCATATCTATGGAGTAAGGTGAGAGGTCATTGAACCTTGCTGAGTACAATGCCACAGTCATGCCGCCCTGCTGCAGATGAAGAAGCTCTTGTATGCGCACTGCACAAAGAGTCGCTGGGACAAACTCTTCCTAAACATGGCTCACAAAGTCTGCCCAGAGAAGTGCTACAACATTGTGAACCTATAGAATCAAGATCCACCTTATAATTGCTGCTTCCTGTAGAAGCCTGATGGAAAGGATCACCAGGAGATCGGCTGGTGTCACTACAATTCAGAAGACTCGCACCACAGCCTCCAGCAAATTCTTAGGCACCTGCAGGTCCATCTCTACCCTGAACCTAGGTGGCCTCTAGCACTAGAACTCGTGAGACACTCTCAAGCAGCGTGCACCATCTGCTGCTGGGGATGGTGGCATCGGTGGCCCAATGGGGAGTAGTACCACTAGTGCCTATGATGGTTCCTCTACGGGAAATGGCCCAATATTAAGGCCTTTTCACTCGATGGGTTATCTGTGCATACAAATCTCATAACTCTAGCTGGCTGTCTGCATAGAGGCATCTTGAAGAGAAACAAATACACCATAGTTAACAAGTTATACCTAGTTAGTTGAAAGTTATACCCGGTGAGCCGACTCAAAAGATCACAAAGAAAACCTTTGAAAACACACACACAATCAATGTTTTCATGCACTATGTTGTAAAACAAAAGTCAGGGTCCTGGTGTATGGATACATTGGTCTTCACACCAACACTATTATCCTTGAACTAAAAACCACAATCATTACCCTTAACAATATTGCTACAAAGAAAAGATCAGATTCCTAGTTTTGCGGTAGAACCAACTCCTCTAATACCAATTTGTCATGGCCTGTCCCTCGGGGCCTGTTCCGTGGCTACCCCTAGCTCGACTTCCATAGTCCAGGGGCTGGAGACTAGCACCGAATGCATAATACCTAAAAATGGGATGGCATTTCCTTTATAACTTGTAACATGCACAACCAAGAATACAATAAGATACAAACTCATGTAAACTAAATAGTAAATTGAGTGAGTGAAATAAGTAAAAATGGTCTAGAATAAAATCCCAACAGGAAAGTAAAAGAAAAACTAGAAAGTAAAATACAACTGAAAGTACATGTAACTGGAACATCTCCTTTGATCACCCACCAAGGATCCTTCTCGAAGTGTAGGTATAACTCTCGATGTGTCATCTCTGCGGTATGCCACATCTAGGTCCGCCTACGAGCAACCTCCAATCCTAGTACACTCGTCCTCAGTTAGTGATGTCTGTCATATGCATGCAATAAAACATGGTGTAGGAATAATCCATGTAGAGGTGAGTATAACGATACTCAGTAGGGACATCGAGACCCTCAAGGTCTCCCAAAATCCACCATGGATAAACCACAAAGTATGAAATCAATTGATAACCCTACATAGGTATATTCCCATACATATACCTAAGTAATCAAGTAATCCATCTCAATCATGAAGGAACACAGAGGTTCTGACTCAGCTCACACCAGGATTTATTCTAGGGGTAGTGTTTTGTAACATTCCCAGTCACAAAGTCAAACACCTCAGCTGCTGGATCACTCCTCCTCCATCGATTTTAGTGGGCTTGTTGGGTCACACAGAGGAACATCCCACTATCCTTGGACTGCTGGGTTACTTCTCCTATCAAGTACTGTGTGTATGTAATGTCACCAAGGCTCTCCCCCTCGTGGCCTGCTGAGTTACTCCTCTTGTATAGTACATTGGTTCTGCGGCGTCAACAAGGTGCTTCCCACTGGGCCTGTCAAGTCACTCCGAGTCAAAACACTCAGAAATCGTCAAGTCTCAGCCAACCAGTGGGTTCCCACACTACACTCTCTCATCTCGTGGAGGATCCAATCCACAATCTATTGGTCAATACTCCAACTGCCACAAAGTCCCATGAAGAAGTGACTCAATGGTCCGCCACATCGTTGGGGTCTCAACATAAGAGATGACATGTCAATCGGACGCCCAGTCTGTGAGTTATTTTCATTTTAGTCTCAGGGGCCCGGTTGGAGTTGTGCTCGATCCAACCTAACCATTACCCATATTAATCCAAAACACTTTGGGGCAATACTCAAAGGGACCAGCTCGCTTCATGGTTCCAATTCCACTGACGGTTTGTCTAACGGAAATTCGGAGCCAATGTTATGGCCAAAAAAAAGTAAATGTGACGTAGTGGGCCTGGGTCCGAACCGACCCAGTCGGACTGACCCAGACCCACCCAGCCTTGGCTGACCAGGTTCTGGTCGACTCGGCTTAACCTATTGGGTCTGGACTGGCCCACAGTGCGGCCTGGCCCGTTGGGTTTGGCACAACCTGTTGGGTCCGGCTCGGCAGGCCGTGAGGGGTCGTGGAGAGAGCCGTGAGGGCGTGAGGTCGTGGGGAAGCTCAGACGGGGACAACGGTTCAGCCGTGGGGTGGCGGTATGACCGTAGGGTGGCGTTATGTACACGGGGAAGCGTCAGGAAGTGGGGTGCCATTTCAGCTGTGGGGAGGTGGTCCGGCAACAGGGGGTGGCGGTCCGGCCGCAGGGCGGCGTTCCGGCCTCAAAGATGCGGTCTGGACGCATGGTGGCAGTCCAGCCACTGGGTGGTGGTCTGGCCATGGGGTGGTGTTCCGGACGCATGGCGGCACCTCAGGCAGTGGTGACGGAGGCTCGGGTTGTGGCAGCAGCTCAGACGGTATGGCGCAGAGGTCACGGACGGTAGAGCCATGGGGTGGCGGGGCATCGTGCTTTCACCAGCGGCCGGTTTAACCGGCCTTTCTTTTCATTCATCATCCTCGCCTTCGTCCATTTATAAGAACACACAAAACAAGAAGAAATATTGAGGTTGGTCGATCCATATTTGTTTGTCTTGCACCCTCCGTGTTAGGGAAGTAGCAAACGGCTCAACATAAGTAGGAATGAAGAACGTCAAACCCTCCTGCAATGATTATTCTCTAAACCCACAAAACAAAACATATGTGGGTCATCTAATTAGAAAGTTGATCCGCATTCATTGTTTTATAAGGGAATAACATGGGTAATGATAAAATCATTAACATTAAACCCCTACATTGGGTTGTTTCTTGATGATGGCACGAGAAAGAAGTACGGACGCCGATTTGCCGTAGATGAAGATGTCCCACATTAGAAGAAGTCCCAAGGAAGAAGGTCAAAGTTCAGGTCGGTATTATTCATTGGGAGAGCATTCTTTTTTGGGAGGTGAAGTTCTTCGATAGAGAAAATAATCCTCCAAAGTTCCTCCTCTCCCAATTCCACCAAAATAAAAAGTGTTTCCCAAATATTAATTGTTGGCACAATTTCAAATTAGCTAAATTAATTAACTATGTTGGCACAATTTAATGTGGTATGTTGGCATAATTTAATTTGGAGGAATCCTAAGAGGTTCTCCACATTAATTAGAGAGTTTAGAAGTTTCTCCTTCATTAAGAGGGTAGTTCAAGAGGTTTAGGCATTGGGTGGTCCCCACCACCATAACCTCTTACGGGAGGTTAGGCTCAGGTGGTCCCCACCACCATAACCTCTCATGAGAGGTTATGTTATGGTGGTCCACATTTGTCAACTTCTAGATGGAGTGGTTAAAAAAATAAAATAAATTGTGTGTTTATTATATTTTATTATTTCCACGAAAAGCTGAAAAATTATCTTTCACCCTCGACCAACTGCCGTTGAGGTGAAAGTCTCCTTAAGTGAATACTGGTGTTTTGAGTTCAATGGTGCCCTTAGATTTCAATTCTAAGCACTGGTTCAAAAGATATAAAAACCAGCTAACACATTTACTGAACGTACCTGAAAAAAGTTCATACATTCATTCCGGGCACTCCGGGCCTCGGAATCATGTGTCGTCAATTTTTGGGGACTCGTAAAATTCCCATTTATTAATAAAAATAACGTGGAAATTCCAGTTCTTTACAATTACCATAGAATTAATCAGGTTATTTTCAATCCATGTGTACTTTATTTTTTATTTAAATACAATCCAAAAAAATTAAGCTTCATGAATACTTTATTAAATGAGAAAACCCAAAAATAGGTTTTCTACCAATAAAAACATAACATGGATTTCCAAAATGCCAAACATAGAATTATTAGTTCAACATTATAATTTTAAATGAATTATATTAATTTTTAAATATATATTTGATATTTAAAAAAATGTATGTACTTTTAATTCATTATCATATCATGACAATGTCATAAAAGTGATATTATTTGTAAAATAAGCATTTTACACTATTCACACAAAAAATAAATATTTTATAGAAATTTAAGAATTTCATCCTAGGATTATATAGATTTCCCAAAAAAGTTAAAATGAGTTTCTATCAAATTTAATTTGTATATTTTAAAAATCTAGATTCAAAAATATACATCAAAACTTCTTTTATAGAAAAATGTCCTTTTTAAAATTTAAGTTTTCTTAATCAATTTTAAAATTATATGAATGTTATGATCAAAATTATTTTTAATTTTTAATCATAAAATTATATACTAATTAGATTATGTTATAACTAAGGTTTATATATCTAACACCTATATATATATATATGTAATTGTAATTTGCCCAATGACCATATATAATGGTCATATTAAATTGATATATATATATATATATATATATATATATATTCATACATGATTCACTAAAATTTATTCATATTATTAATTTAATTCTATCTCGTCTTTTTTATAATATATATAATTATTTTCCTAGTTTCAATAAATTCATTTAGGGTCACAATCTTCATGGGGAACCAAGAGGATAAATATTTTATGTTTGTGGTATTTTTATATGTATGTCTATTTAATTCACTTTTATATTTCTTCATATTGTTTCATTTTAAAATATCATGATACATATTCCCCAAGCATGGGTTTACCACAAATTTAAAATCAATCAATACACATATTAGTTCTTTATGAATGTCTGTGGGAACTAGGACATGACTATGAACATGGAGAACCTTATCACCATCCAAGGTTTAGTATTATAGAGACTCTCCACCATATATGTTTTCCCTCATGGATAAACATTATTTATTTGAAATATATATTTTTTTAATTCTAATATGTAATGATGGAGTAGTAGATAATTAAGTAAGGTTTTCTTATCTTTGGTTATCCATAACATCCAAATGTATTTCACCAAAAAGGCTCGTTAATTTATATTTACTATTGGAATCAAAAACTACCTGAGACAATGATTTTAGTTCAAGGAACCCACTATTACATTTCCTTTCCCATTAGTATAAACCAATTCCAAGTCAAATTTTTGATGATACTCAACCCTCCTTCAATGCCAAAGGTTTAGATCCCATTATTGGGAGATGTCTTTCTAGATTTAGTGGTCCGTATAAACTCTAGTTCCACTAACACCTCATGGAATGAACTATTGTTCAAATATTAAAATAATGTATTGAATAATTCCACTTGTGAGGTACCAACAACCTAAAACATAAGTAACAACATGAGCTTATTGCATCAAAACTTCCCCAATCCAAACTCTTGATTCATCAAAATACATAGTGTACTTATTACATGATTTGGCTAGGGTCAAGATTGATGTTATAGTCATACTTTTCTTCATCGTCGGGAAATCATCATTACAAGAGTCAAACCATAAAAACTTCACCCTTTTATAGTCAAACACTTTATTATAGATTCTTGGTGGGAAATTTTTTGGATAAAACTTCAGTAATACCTATATAAAGGCAAAAATATTTTTGTGTAAAATTATTTATTGGTCCGCTGCCATGAATTAACTACCTGGACCTTCTTGGGGTCCATGGATATATCGAATTTTGAAATAACATGGCATAAAATTATACCTTATTGATCTAAAAATGGAATTTCGATATTTTTTCACTGATATAATGTTCTTGAAGTGTCTGTAACACAATATTAATATGTTTCTCATGACTATATGTCATCTTTGAGTACACGGGAATATCAACCATGATGAAAACCACAAAATTGTAAAAACGTTATTGAGAAACCTATTCATCAAATCCATAATTACTTTCATCACATTCATAAAACCGAAAAGAATCACTAGGTACTCAAAAAGACTATATCTTTTCTTAAGAGAAATATATAGCATATATTATGGCCTAACTCTTAGCTAGAAATAACTTAACCTTAAATCAATCATTAAAAATACTAAAACACTTCTGAACTATTCGAATAGGTTTTCAATACATTGGAGATTATACCCATTTTTATTTATCTCTTGATTAAAAATTCAATAGTCAGCATAAAATCACAAAGATTCATCTTCCATTTTGGTGAATATAACTCTCTATGGGGAAAAACCGATTTAGAGGCATCTTTTTATAAAAAGTTTATAAAACACCACTAATATTTTAATTATTTAATTTATTTTGGAAAAAAAGGTAGATTTATTTATAGGGGAGGTTTTTCAAAAAATTATTCTAAATTATAAGATTGTTTTTTAAAAAATAAAACTTTTATTTATGATTTATGATTTATTATTTACTATAATATATAGTTTATTTTTTATAATTTTAATTAATAATAATGTGTTAAGGAATAAATATTTATAATTATTAGTTAATTATAATTTGAAACATAAAAGAAATCTCAAATAAATTGTAAATTAGACTTGAATATCAATTGACCATAAATTTTGATCTGAGATTTTATTTTAGCTCCATAATATGTCAAATAAAAGATTATGAAATGAACTAAAACCTAAAAAGATTTTTATTTTGTAATAATAAAAATAATATATTTTTATATATATTCAAGAAAACATGAAAATCAAACATGAACATTAAACAGACAAAACTTTCGATCTGAGGGCCAATATAGAGTCTACCACATATCAAATCGAATCTTATGATGATCCTTGTGTCAAGATGGATTTGGGGGAAAAGGGGAGTTATTTTTATAAGGTCAAAAAGGACATAAGGGCCACTAAAACAATGTTTTTAGTCGGGGTACCTCAGTTTTTCAACATTTGATGGAATTTATCCATTGTTTAAGGGGATATTATTATATTTTTTTCAGTGAGGAATGGATTTACTCATAGCTATTACATTCATATTTATATTATGGTTTTAATGTTTTTTCATTTTTTACAATGTAGTTTTATTTATAGCTAAGTATATACATTTTTTCTTATATTTATTGTAATAAATCATCTCTATAAATACATATTTACAAAGAGATATATTCATAAGCATATAAACTATATAAAAATAAATATTTATGATTAATTTTATATAAAATAAATAATTATTGACTTTATATACCTTAGAAGAATTCATTTATATGTATATATACCTATACAAGTAATGTTTATATATAAACATGTGTGAGCCAATAAAAAAATATATTAATGTGTATATAATATTATTTGCAACTAAATAAATATTTATTTGTAAATAGTTATGTGTATAAATAATATATAAATTTATTTTTATATAAATATATCATTGTCATTAAATTAATAATATAAATAAATTTACTGTAAAACTAAATGAATATATATACACACATACAAATAATGTTTATAGATATATGCGTGTTTATTGATAAATCGATATTTATTTTTATTTATATTCTAACATATGTAAATAAATATTAATATATAATATATTTAAATAAATTTATGTATATATATATATATATATCATACATATTCGTTGAGATTTCATCTTCATTTAAGAGTTTTTTCAATTTCCTTTTATGTAATTTATGATTTTATTCCATTGATTTACATTCTTATTGATTTGATGGTGTGGCAATTATTATGTTTTCTCTTATTTTGGTAATTTATTATCAATTATATATGTCTATCTATATGAATTTAGGGATTTATGAATTTATGAATTTATGAATATTTGTGTATATTTATATAAATTTATACATATTTCCATATATTTATGTTTACATATTCTTATATAATATATGTGTAAATATATATAAAGAGACATTTATATTAACTTCTATTTATATATGCATATATATAAATATATATTTATATTAATATACAATTATATATCTGAGTGCGTTTATATATATTTACGTAACATAAATATGTGTTTATATATTTTTATATAAATCTGGTTATATGTATATATATTTATAGATATTTATATCCATATACTATTTTTTTATTTTTTTTTTCTATTTTTCTATAATTTAATTATTTATCATTAATTATATATTATATATTATTTTTCATTTTTCATTTTTCATTTATCATTTATAATTTATTATTTAACTTTTATTTAATATTATTATTATAATATATTATTTATCTATTATTTATTTATTTTTCATATTTATTTTATTAATTATTTATAATTTATTTGTTTATTTATTTATTTATTTATTATTTGGTAATTTTTCATTCATTAATTATTCATTAATGTTTTATTTTTTTATTTTTTTATTATTTATATAATATGATTGTATTGTTAATTACTTATTTATTTTTATTCATTATATATTTATGATTTATTTAGTCATAATTCCTAATTTATTTTTCATTATTTACTATCTATTTTTTATTAATTTATTTTTTATCATAAATTAAATTTTTTAATTAATTTATTATATATACTGTACTAATATATTATGTACTATATATTAATATTATATATTGGGTATTTTATATTTATTTTATATTATTTATTATTTATTAATCATTATATGTTGTTTAATATTTCTTATTTACTAATTAGTATTTACTATTATTATTTATTAGTTACTAATTATTACTTTCCATTTATTTCCATATTATATATTTATTTATTTAGTTGTTATTATTTTATATTTTATTTAGTAATTAGTAATTTTTAATTTTTAATCATTGAATATTTGTAATTACTCATTATTTATTAAATCTTACTTTTTAGTTTTTAATTTTTAATTTTTGATTATTGATTACTAATTATTAATTATTAAGTTTTGATTTTTTTATTTTTGATTAATAATTATTGATTAATAATTACTTATTAATAATGATTTAGTTTATATCTACTTGTTATATATTTTTTTCAATTAATACATATATATATATATAAGTAAATTCAATTCAATTTATTCACCACATGAAGTGTCTATTGGAATGTTAATGTCTTTAGAGAATAAGCATGTGGTGAGGGGATCAAATCTCACCCAATGTAAAATTTTTATATATGGAATGTGCATGTGCATGTGCAAAGCCGCCGCTAAATTGTTCATCCATAGTTTTGAAAATCACCGTTAATTGATTGTCGACACACAATTTAGCAGTGGTTTTCCAAAACCATCACAGAATGATTTAGCAGTGGTTTAAATAGTCTCTAAATGCTAATTTTGGTGTTGTGAGTAGAGATCCCCCATGATACATTCATAGATGAATAAAACCCTTAGACTATAATTCCTCTATCAGATCTTTAATCTTACGAATCACTACTAGATCCACCTAATAAAAATGAATAGAAACTGGTTGAGCTCTTAGTAAGTGGTCAATAATGAACTCAATGTCACTCTCAGGTGGAATCCATGAGAAGTATTGAGGAAAAACATCATTAAACCATTCAACTATGGGAGAAAAAATATCTCATGGTGTATCCCCTTCATCAATTATTAAACAGGTGACTTGGTCCGTAATCACACCCAATTACATATGGTCAATTTTGGTACAACTTGCGTACAATTTCCATTTTCTAGTATTAACGTTCTCAACACCCTTAGGAGATGTGACAGAAACTAATCAACTGTAGTAGTCGATGTTTGCATAGTATGACGCCAACTAATCCATTCCAAGGAGAAAATAAAATAAATTCAACTATTAAATTAATAAGTACCATATAAAATAGAATCTTTCAATATCAAAATCACAATATCTATCATACAAAATTCCCTCTATTCGCACAAAAAAATGAAATATCAATAGACATCACCCAATATATATATATATTCCACAGAGGACCCTAGGCTATACATCAACCAAAGAGATATCATGGAACACAAAGCTCTTATATCAAGCAATGCACGTGCTGAGGTGGAATATCCTAAGATAATACCTTGAACAGTAGAGGGATCCACAATCTAGACTATAGTAGTATGCTATATAACATGAATATTACCTGCATTTTGTCCACAATCTCTTATAGACATTGCTATATTGTATTACCATACTAATATGATTGTCTCTATCCCTGAGTAACATGTCCTCTACCCCCACCTAAATAGTTGGTCAAACACTAATAAATATCCTACCATAGCATATCTAATCCTACTATGAATCCCTAAACATTCCGTAATACTACCTCTGTAGCAATGCTTTGTGTCTTCCTATAAAACCTATGTAGATTCCCCATGCTTTCACATACATGACAGGTGTTCAGGGGAATATGGGTATGTTATGACCTCTTCCACTACACTAATAGAAAATAATATGCCATTCTCAATTCGATGAGGGTGATAAATCACTAATTTGACTTCTTAAAACATTATCGTAGTGTGACTATTAATAATGTAACTTCCTACTATATGAAGATCAACTGTTGAATCACAAATTAGAAGTCAAAGTCCCTATGACTTTTTAGTTATTTAGGTATCCTTCTAATATTGGTGCCTCATTGATGACCACAAAACAAAGTTGTGTGAAAAAAATAAATTCACTAGAAGTTTAATCTAATGTCATAAACTATAATCGAAATATCTCACCCGATCTAACTCATCACCTTTTAGAATAGGATAAAAATTATAAAGCTTCATAAACTAACCTCCAATGTGTATTAATAACATATTCCCTATGTAAAATTCATGAATTCTCTACCCATTTTATTTCTCAGGGTCTCTAGAGAGAAGTGTTCAAAGAAAAAAGTCTTGAAAATCACCTTGGACAGCCTTAAATGTTAGATTCCCATACTAGAATGTGTCACCATCTCTTTATCAATCCTCAAATTAAATAGACAACCAATTTCACCCCCATTTATTGAGGTGTCCTTGAGTGATCTAAAATCACCCTAATAGAGTCATTCTAATAATCAAAAACCTACAGACCACCCTCCAATGCATGAATCGATGGTTGATGTTGTTGAACCCTCATTGTCTTCTTAGACATCATAACTATAGGTCAAGGTACCTCTCCCTCCATGGATATATCACTATCAATTACCTCACATAGATAAGATCATCCATCACCTTCCTCAGTATCACAAGAATATTTCTATAAGTAACCATAGGGGATCAATCATAACCACTCTCTCGACTATCTTTGGGAATCCATCATGGATACATTTTTCTAAAAAAACACATCTCAATACATTTCATGATAACTGTTGATGATATCATAGTTTAAGTAAATCCAATTATAGGAATACAACCCCAATATTTTATACATCTCATATCATAGGGATATTATAACACAGGTGCCCTCACTAGCCTCAAATACCCACGTACAGGGTCATTATCTTACATTAATTCCACCTCGCACATGAAGGGTCCATATCATTATGGTTTTTCCAGTATAGTTTGCAACTTCAAAAAATCCTTAAATGATAATCATTACCTAAATAAATGTGTGTATTATTATATTATATAAGTTTTGGAGTCATTGGTAATAAAGAGTGAGAAAAAAAATATTTATCCTTTAATTAAATCCATTACATTATTCATCTATGAAACCAAGGAAAATTTCAAACATTCAACTAGAAAAAATATATATAAAATATTAGATCTAAATAAGAAAGTTTGGATCACCCCAATATGATAGAATTATCCCTCCCATGAAAAAAAACTATAGAAATGAAACAAAATATTATAAAAGAATTAAACAATTTAGAAAATTAAAATATATATCCTAGAGAGTAATTTTAGTGAATATTGAGTGAAATAATGTAGAGGTATTTATAGTTGGTAATGTGACCATTGGAATTGTAACCTAACCTTTGGGAATAGTAATATGACAGTTTGAAATTATAAGTTGATAACTGAAATAGTAATTTTTTGTCGAGATTATTAAATTTAATATAAATCACATTTATCGTGATAAATTTAAATAAATATAAATATAATAATGCTAAAAATTAAATATCACTATTAAAAAACTCAAAGAAAATGTAGGAACATTTTCAATAAATTATATTTTAAATTATTTCATAATAATAAATAAATTATAAAAAAACAAATTACCTATGTTATAACTTTATTTTAAAAAAATTAATTTAAATTTTGAAATCAGTGGACTGTAATTGAACAAGTGTTATTATTTATTAATTTTTTAAAGATGAAAATTTTCAAGTAAACTTTAAAAATAAAGTTTTCACATAATCAGTGGGACTTAAATTATAAAAATTATGATTTAATACTTCCATATTTATTATAGAACTTGAAATTCCACAAAAAAAATATTAAATTTCATAAATTATTCATTAATATACAATAAAATATATTTACAAAACTAAGAAACCTAATATTAAAAGTGATCCCTTAAGATAAAAGTTTCTACCTTTTCTATATTCCTTTTTAATAATCTTAGTGATTTTTAATTATAAATAATTTTAAAGTTCTAAAACCAGTATATATTATATATATATGTGTGCGTGTTACTTATATTTTTAACAATTCACTACGAAAGGTTTTACTTTTGATATAATATGTAATTTTAAGAATACCCGTCTCATCAGGTATAAATAACCCCTCTATCTACCCTTGGAAAATCATTCCTCTAACTCTTTCAAAAGAAAATTCCATTCATAAATACCTTATATCAATACCTTTAGAATAACTAAGTATGTTTGGGAGTAAAAAAACCCCAAACATCATGTGAGATTTAGTGTCGTATAAGAGAAGCTACACTAAGGAAACAACTAGTTTCTACCAAATCTTCACTATTTTTGTTCTTCTCTTTCTTTTCACCCAAATTGAATTTACAAAAAACACTTGTGAATATAATTAGTAATTATGTTAAAATTATATTGATTATTTTAACCTACTATAAAAAAATTGAAGTATTTATAATTTTTAACACTATTTTCCCTTCTCTAGACAACATTCTCGATAATAGTCAGTTAACCACCAACAAAGATGTCACCAATTTTATTATTATCCCTAACCATATGAAAGGTTATTATAAATTAGTTAAGATATATAATTTTATTAATATATTTAATTTTATATTTTTAATTAATTCTACTAAAGTTTAAATTACATTGAATAAAATAGTGAAATCAAAGAAAAACTGGATTTGTTAGGAAAACATGATATCAAAATGTCTTCCTTTTAACCGAGGATTTTAAGAAATGTAATAAATTGATTATAATTGATAAATAGTGGGAAAATTAAAACAACTCACTTATGTGTCAATTTTTTAATAATCGTTTGTTTATTATTCAGAAGGATTAAAAGTAGTGAAATATAGTGGGATTTAAGGTAAGGGAATTCTCGAAACCAAATAATTTTCTTTAGGTTCGTCATATTTATTGACATATTTGATATGGATATTTCTTTAATATTACATAAATATCATTTCCCAATTTTTCATTTTCTTTTTGGTGGTATTCAAGTTTCCACCCGGATTAATAAGCCAAATACAAATATTTTCCAAAAAAATGTTTCTTTCTATGAAATATCTTTGACTCCTCATGAGTTGTTTCATATTAACTCAATAATGATGTTTTTATGAAAAATATGTTTTCTATTATTCATTTGGGAACTCCATGTTTATTAATGGAAACATTCTTTATGAAATCCTCATGAAACCCATTTTTTCCATTGGTTATTTCATGATTATGATTATGATATGTTCCATGTGGAATTCATGATTTCGTAAATATTATTATGTGATGGGTGGTCTTATAATTATATAGCCAAATATTTCATTTTTTTATGTGATGTATCTCATGAGATAATTGGTATTATGCCAAAAAATGATTTTATCTTGGTTCAAAATGGTGATTTTATGATTATGCACATATGTTATCTAAGAACATGATGTTAGATTTGTTCAAAACTACATGTGGTATTTGAACACTATGACATGATGTTTTATTTTAATTAATATCCATAATCCTTGACTTTATCAAAAGTTCCTATTATAATTATTATGATGGTCATATTCTTATGATGTGATCGTGATGATTTTTCTCACCCATGCTATATAGATTAATGTCTCTTATTCCTCCTCTTACTAGGATTCTATCTCACCTTTTTAATTGATTTATATCCTTAGGTTAATACATATACTATGAATAATATAGGAGATTTAGAAGGATAATGAATTAGAATTTAAATAAATGTTTATTTTTAATTATGTTCATGTAATATATGATCCTAATTTTCCCAATATACGAGGTCGTTGATTCCATGAAGGTATAAATATTATATTGTTTACCTTTATAATGATATAATATTCATCTAAGAAAATATAGGGTCATTATTGTTGGTATTATAGGGAGGATTAGTTAATTTTGGAATTAAGATTAGAAAACATTAGTGAAATCCCTTAGGATATGACTATGAATATGTAAACATCTAAGAAACATGCGTTTAGAAAGAGGCTAACCACTAGGATCTCATAAGATATGCACTTATAGTAAAATAGGAAAATGAATAAATTATTTTTTCTAGATTTTTCAAATAACCTATTCTTAAAACCTTTTATATTTTATAAAATGGTAGGAACCAATAGAAACTAGGCCAACAACACATTTGAGGGACAACACAGTAATTTATCGAATGATATCCCCAATGCCCTGAGAGATTGAGTTCAAAACATCAGGGTGATGATTACCTAGTTGTCTTAGGATATTAATAATAACTTGAATAATTTGGAGCATATTCCTTCACCCTAGAAGGATCAACTAGCTATTGATTATTTAATATGTAAAACCCACCAAAATTTATTTGATCTTCAGGTCCATTTTTCATAGAATAGTGGTTTAAATAACAGAGAAGATCTTTTTTGTGTTCCAATGTTCTGAAAAGGATATGGTGAGATTGGATGTCTATTATTTATATGTAGAAACTGATTAGTGGTGGGTGTTGATAAAGAACACTAAGATGAAGGATGAAATGAAATAGATGGAGTGGGGAGACTTTAAGAAAATATTTCTTAATAAGTATTTCATAAGGACCTGGCCTTAAACATTTCATAATCTTCAATTATGTGAATAATTCACATTGAGTATCTTTTCATGATAAGAGACTTAGAGAATTAGGTCATAAAATATACAACAAATGAATAATATGAAATGTAGACACATCTAATAAGTTTCCATTTTTTCACAAAATAAAAAATCTTGAAAAAAGAGACATTTCAACTTCCCTGTTTTAGACAAAATTACTTTTTGTTGATCCCATTTTTGACCCTATTCCACTTTATATCTTATAAAAAATATTTCAAAAACACGGGATGAGCATAAAAAGATTAGTAAGGGATACAAAAAGAAGTAAAATTGTTAGTTTTTCAAAACAATTAGTAAACCATAAATTCCCATAGTAATAGTTTTCTCTTATATGAAGTAGTAAATACTATTCACTGAAAAAAAGATCATTGATTAAAAATTTTTAATCAAAGGATTACCATAAAACCCATATAAAAACACATAACATATATATGTAACATGTGACATAAACATACTTATATGGGATAACCATATTGTTGACTTTATAGACATATCACTAAATGGAATATCCATATGACCGACATCCATACCCAATGCATTAGAGGATATAATATAATGTCCAGTCATGGTTTATCACAACACCACCCTTCATTTGGTTTATCACATAACCACCTATCAAATTTCCAAGTACCATTATAAAATCAAAAATCAGAAATCAAAAATAAAGGAAAGATAACATTTCTACATTTTAATCAGAATATATCATTTAAATATACTAACATAACAAGTCCATTATCAAAACCATTTTCAATACTAGAATACATAAATGAGTATATCATATTTTTTTTAAACATTACGGTTTGTTAAGGAATCCAAATATCAAATATTTCTCACGGTGGTGAAAAAGGTAATTGTCACCGCATATGTTAAAAAGAAACATTATTTTTTGTCATTTGGAAAAATACATCATTGAAAATGGATCCCTTTGAATGAAATGAAAATTGAAAGGGGTTTATTCATCATATAAAAGAATGTCGTGTATAAAAATATTCCTCAATGAAAAGAGATTGAGACGAAGTCCCCTACACAGATGATTTTATTAATAAAATAGATCTATAATGTGTAATAACTATAATTACACATAGTTAAATTATAAATACATTATAGGATATCAAAATTAATTTCACACATAGTCATATCATGACATAATCAATAGGTAGAAAATTAACACATATAATGGAAATTGGGTTAAGAAGTTCTCTTACCTCATGTCCTACTTGACCCCTTCACTCTTTAATTTCATGAATAATAAACTAAAGTTAAATTATAATTTCTTAGGAACCTATTTCAATTATATTATACCTTTTATATTACATATTACCATGTTATTAACATTATATAATCAGTTATATTAATAGCAGTCATTTTGTCGATGTTTGGTACTTGAGTCAAAAATGGACTTCATATAATTACATGTTGTTCATGTAGTCAAAATTCCATTATATCCAGAATGATATTCATGATTTAGATATCACATATATCATATATACCCAGTATATATATTTATTTATAATAGTACATAACATTTAAAGATAAGAAATGAAATGCACCGGTCATGGCCACGGTAAGCCATAGGTACGCAAGAATTCTACATCCATTTCTATTCTGTATTATAATTGAATAAAAACATAATTATACATAGTTATATTGTAATTATAGTATAAAATCATATATTATTTAATTATATCCATCCTTTATACATCCCACGTATGGTATGAACATGTCATATCACTTTGAGGGGGTGGTAGTTCACACTTCCTCAAATGAAATTATCGCGTTTACACATAATGGTAACTATAAAGGTATGATATAAATGAAAAAAAATCATAGAGACAATATAAATATAATATATATCATATTTAAATATTGTTTAATATTAATTTCCATCATAAGAGTTGGTAGGAGTAGATTGAACAATCATCATTTCGTGAGCCAGTAGTTCGTCGTCCACAGAAACAATATGTTATTTACCCATTAGATAGAGGTATGTGGATGTGTAGTTAGAATCCATGTCATAAAAAAATCCTATTATATTGATTATTCTGGGGTTGTTATAAAATAAACTAATAAAAAGAGTTTAGGGGGTTGTAGAAGTAAAATAAAACCAAAGAACATAAGAGAAGACATTACCTTTAAATCGGGTAAGTCCATTGGATTTGAACCAAAAGTGTTTATTGGAGTGCCTTCTATCTAAGGTAAGGATTCTATGTGGAAGAGGGGGATCTTGAGAGATTATTCGGGTAGATTTTGGGTGAGCCAAGATGCTTGAGAGGTTTGAGTAATGGGCTATGGGTGAGGGATTTTTATAAGGGGGAGGAAGGACTCTTTATGAAATTGGGAAAGTATTATTTTATTATATAATTAATTTTAATTTTTAAAGGACCAAGACTAAATAAGTCTAAGATAAGATGACTAATGGTCTAAATAAAATCTTCCAATAAGAATTTTATAGGTTTTGGATATTTGTTTTATCTTTATAATCTTTTTTATTTAAATCATTAATTAATGAGGTAAACAATGCATCATTATTCTGTTATAAATAATTTCATTTATTTGATGTCTAAAAATTATAAAACAAATACCATGATGTTGGAAATCTTTTTATCATTCCAAATAATATTAATAGTCTAAGAGATATATTATATAACCTTATGTAAAAATTAATTTTATGAAAAATATTTATTTATGTCATTTTTTCCTTTACATTATGTTATTTAAAATAAAGTGTCATTATCAATCTTATGTCGAACCAAGGGGTCCAAAATCGACCCAATAATGTCTATGGTTGGCCATGACTCATAAAATAAGGTTAAGACAAGTGTTAATATAATTCTATTTTATTATAATATTCTTTTTACCTTGAATTACCCTATTTATCTTTAACCGTGGTAAATAAAAGTAAAAATTTACTATTCATCAAAGATTATTTTCATCTTATTGAGAAAAATTTTACTTACTAATAACAACCATGTATGTAAGATTTTTTTTAATTCAATTCATAAAAGTTTTCAGTATGACCCAACGTTGTGTGCAACATAAGATTCCAATGAAACCGGTTGTTGCGTATTGGCTATGCTATCAAACATAGGATCCCCATTAAAATAAAAATAATATTTAATTCAAAAAATATTAATAAATATTGAAAAGGAATTATTCTTTATTTACCTAGGATTTTACATTCTTACCTTCTTTTAGAAATTGCATCATCACAATTTTATTCCCTTATCAAATAAATGGGGGTATTTATCACTCATATCATTTTCAAATTGCCACGTTGTCTCCTCAACCATATGGTTTTTCCAAAAATCCTTCACCTGGTGAATTACCTTATTCTGCAAGACTTGGTATCTTTGGTCAAGAATCTATACTTTTTGCTCTTAATAAGTGATATAATCTTCAAACTGAACTACCTCTAAACTGAAAACATGAGATGGATCTGGAATATACATTCTCACTATTGAATCATTAAAAACATTGTGTACCTAGGACAAACATAGAGGTAAAGAAACTCTCTATGCAATGGATCCAACATTCTCTAGGATTTCATAGGGTCCAATGATACTCGGACTAAGCTTTTCCATCTCTCCAAAACACATTAAACTTTACCATAAAGAAACTTTTATAAATATATGATCACCTACCTAAAAAGAAAGATCCTTTATCCGGTTATCTGCATAACTTTTCTGCCTTCTCTGAGCTATTCTCATGTGCTTCTGAATCAAATGAACTTTTTCTACCATCTCTTCTACCAATTATTGTCCCATCAGTTTACTTTTACTAAATTAATCCCAAAAAGTAGGAGTTTGACACAAATTCCCATATAATTCCTCAAATGGATCCATTTGTATACTGGAAAGAAAACTGTTATTATAGGAAATTTCAACCAAAGAATGATGTTGGTCCCACCTTCCATGGTAATCTAGTGAACAAGCACATAGAATATCCTCCATGGTCTAAATTGTTTGTTCTAACTACCCATCAGATAGTAGATGAAAAGATGTACTAAAAATTAATTCAATACACATCAACTTCTAAAGGCCTTTCCAAAAGTTAGAAGTAAACCTGGGTTCATGTTCAAATACAATAGAGAGGGGAACTCCATGAAACGTGAATATCTCTTTAACATAAAATTGAGAAAGTTGATCTAAAGTCAAAGGATCTTGAATATGAAGGAAATGAGTAGATTTAGTCAATCGGTCAACAAAAACCCATATTGTATTATTTCCACGAGATGTATTTTTTAATCCCACAATGAAGTTCATTGATTTATTTTCCCATTTACACTCTGTCATTGATAAAGACTGAAGCATCCCTATCGGTAAATACCTCTCTTCTTTATCCTACTAATAAGTCAAACACTTCAATATAAAATTAGAAACATCTCTTTTCATTCCTTCCCACTACTAATAATCCTGAAGCACCATGTATATCTTAGTAATTCCAGGATGAATTGAAAATGGAGGACCATGAGCTTCACATAATAACTCATTTCTCAACTGTGAATCACAAGGCACACATAATATCTTTCCAAATCTCAAAACAAAATCATTATCAATGTTAAAATCAGGAAACATACCCTTTTGAACCAGGTCTACCTTTTTCTGCAACTCACTGTCTTCCCTCTGTGCTTGCTTAATTCTGTCTGATAGAGATTATTTCACTGACACCAGAAACAAAACAGAAGAATTTCTTTTCCCAACATCTTCTATGACAAAGTTCAACAAATAAAAAATGAAAGGATCTCGTTCTAAATGTATCAGGGTTAATGTAGCATTAATTTTTCGACTCAAAGTATCATCCACTTTATTATCTTTTACCAGATGGTAATGGATTGTGAAAACATAATCCTTGATTAATTATGACCACCTCCTCTGTCTCAAGTTCAATTCTTTCTGAGTGAATATATACATCAATCTTTTGTGTTCTGTATATATTTCTCTCTTTACTCTATACAAATTATGCCTCCAAATTTTTAAAGCAAAAAAAACAAAGGGTAATTCCAAATCATGTGTAGGGTAATTTAACTCACGAGGTTTCAACTGACATGAAGAATAAGAAATTTCATGATCATTATGCATAAGGAAACAACCAATACCTTTCAACAAAGCATCATTGTAAATAAAAAACACACCATATCTGGAAGGTAGTTCCAAAATAGGATCATTCACCAATCTTCTTTTCAATACCTAAAAACAATTATCACATACTTTTTTCCAAATAAACTTCACACCTTTCCGTGTTAACTTAGTCATTGTACTATATAACCACGAAAAATTATCAAAAAACCTCCATTAATAAACTACCAAACCAAGAAAACTATAGATATCGTTTATATTTGTGGGTCTTGGAAATTCTTCAACAACTTTTGTTTTAGGAGGATCAACAGTTATTCCATTTCTTGAAATAATGTGACCTAGGAATGAAATTTATTATAACCAAAATTCACACTTTCTAAAATTTCCATACTGTTTCATTTATTTTAATTTTTTCAAAACAACCCTTAAATGACTTTCATGCTCCTATTTACTTTTATAATAAACCAAAATATCATCAATAAACATAGCCACTATTTATCACCTCAGTCAATTGAGTCATCACTACAGTAAACCGTTCAAATCTGATTCTGACCATCCTAGGATGATGATTTGGAATTTCATTTCCTTCTATATGATTTCCTATCACAGATGCCCAGTTTCCTCTATGAAAAACCACTCTCAACACAGAAATATCTTAGGTGAAGCAACATGGTAATCTGTAAATGGTATATTATTTCATTCGTACAATAAATTAATTAATGGATATTAATTTAACAATATACTAAGTCCTAAAATTATCTAAACTGACCTCTAATACCAACTATAAGGATCCGACCTTAAACATTGCATAATATTAAATTATGTTAATTATTAAAATTGAGGATCTTTTTAGGATTAGTGCTTTATTTAATTAAGTGATAACATATACATAACAACTTTAATATTACATGTAGACATAACTACTTAGTTTATATTTTTTTCACAAGATTAAATCTCTTAAAGAAAAGAGTCATGTCTAGTTCCATGTTTTAGACAACCTGACTTTTCCTTGATCCCATCCTTGACCCTATTCCACTTTATGTCCTATGAAAATAATTTCAAAAACTTCGGATGAGCATAAAAAGATCTGTAAGGGATACACAAAGAAGAAAAAATATGTTTTTTTTCAAAACAACAAGTAAACCATGAATACCCATAGTAATAGTTTTTACCATTATGAAGTAGTAAGTACTCTTTACTAAAAAAAAGTTAATTTCATATGATTTTGTAACAAAAATTTTACCATAAATCCCATATAAAGAACAGATAACATATAAAGTTGACTTGGAACATTAACATACTTAGATGGAATAACCATATAGTCAAATTCCACACATATCATTAAATGGAATAGCCATATGAATGACTTCTATACCCAATTAATTATAGGATCTAACATAACCACCAATACTAGTTTATCACGGCACCACCCCTCATTTGGTTTATCACATAACAACCCATCAAATGTCCAAGTACCATAATAAAATCATAAATAATAAAAAAATATAAAGGAAAGATAAAATTTCCCCATTTCAATCACAATATATCATTTAAATATACTGATATATTATATCCATTATGAAGACAATTTTCATTACCAAAATACGTAAAAGAGTATATGGCATTAATTTTTAATTTAAAAACATTACAACTTATTAAGGAATACATAGATCAAATAATACTCACAACGTTGGAAAAGGTCATTGTCACCACTTACATTAAAAAGAAACATTATTTTTTGTCATTTAGAAAAATTCCTCATTGGAAAATATTCCCTCTGAATGAAATGAAAAGTCAAAGTGGTTTATTTATCATATAAAAGAAAGTCGGGTATAAAAATATGTCTCAATGAAAGGAGATTGAGACGAAGTCCCTTATAAAGATAATTTTATAAAGAAAATAGATAAATAGTGTGTAATCACTATAAGTACACATTAATAAATTATAAATATGATATAGGATAGAAAAATTCATTTCACACATAGTCATATCATGACATAATCAATAAGTAAAAAATTAACCAAAAGAACGGAAATTGGGTTGATAAGTTCCCTTACCTCATGTCTTACTTGACCCGTTTATTCATTAATTTCTTGAATAATAAACTAAAATGAAATTATAATTTCTTAATAACTTTTTCAAGAATATTATTCATTTTATATAACTTATTAAAATGTTATAAACATTTTATAATCTATTAAGTTAATGACAGTTATTTTGTCGATGTTGGGTAATTGAGTCAAAAATGGATTTCTTATAATTACATGGGGTTCATGTGGTCAAAATTACATTATCTACAAAATGATATTCATGATTTATATATCATATATATCATATATATCTAGTATATACATAAATGTATTTATAATAGTACATAACATTTGGAGATAAGAAATGAAATGCACCATTCATGGAGACGGTAAGCCATACATACGCATGAACGCTACTTCCATTTCTATTTTGTATTGTATTGTAATGAAAATATAAAAATATATAGTTATATTATAATTCAAGTATAATATAATATATAATTTAATGAACTCCATCCTTTATACATCTCATGTATGATATGAACGTGTAATATCACTTTGAGGGGGTGGTAGTTGACACTTCCTCAAATGAAATTATCGCATTTACGCATAATGGAAACCATAAAGGTATGATATAAATGAAAAATACAGATGCATAGATACAATATAAATATAATTTATATGAAATTTAAATATAGTTCCATCTTAATGTCCACCATAAGAGGTGGTATGAGAGGATTGAACCATCATCGTTTCGTGAGGTAGCAGTTCGCCGTCCACATAAACAGTATGTTCTTTACCCATTAGATGGAGGTGTGTGGATGTGTTGTTGAAATACATATCATAAAAAAATAATAGTATATTTAGGATACTAGTTTGGTTAAATATAAAATAATCCAAATATTTTAGGGGTTTGGAAAAGTAAAATATAACCAAAGAACTTAAGAGAATACGTTACCTTTAAATCTGGTAACTCCTTTTGGTTTGAACCAAAATGGTTTCTTGATGTGACTTCCTCCTAATGTAATGCTTCAAGGAGGAATAGAGGGATATTATGAGAATATTTGAAAAGTTTTTATATGATCAAAGTGGCTTTAGAGGTGTGATTAATGGGTTAGTGTGGAGGTATTTTTATAAGGGGGAATAGGGGCTCTTTATGAAAGTGTGAAAATATTATTTTATTATGTAATGATTTTTGGTTTATAAAGGTCCAAAAGTAATAAAATTAATAGATAAGTTGAATCACGGTCGAAATAAAATCATCAAATAATAATCATATAGGTTTTGGATAATTTTTTAATCTTTATAATCTTATTTGTTTAAATCATTTACTAATGAGGTAAACACTGCATGATTATTGTGTCATAAATAATTTTATTTATTTGTTGTCAAAAAATTATAAAAAAACACAATGATGTAGGAAATCCTTTTATCTTTAAAAATAATATTTATAGTTGAAGATACAACTTATATTGTCTTACATAAAAATTAATTTACTGATAGATTTTTGTTTACGTCATTTTTGCATTTACTTTACGTTAATTAAAATAAAGTGTCATTATAACTATTAAGTAGCTCCATGAGGTCCTAAAATCAACACAAGGATGTAAATGGTCTGAAATGACTCATACAATATGGTTAGGAAATGTTTTAAGGCATTTTTTTATTATTATAATATTCTTTTTACATTGAATTACTCTATTTAACTTTAAACGTGGTAAATAAAAGTCAAAAGTTATTATTCACAAAAAATTAATTTCATCTTATTAAACCAAAATTTAATTACTAATAACAACCATGTATATTTTATTTTCTAAATTAAATTCACAGAATTGGTTAAATTTCATTTAAATTAAAATGTCATATTTTTAACTACTACTTAGTGGTTTCACTATTCATCAACAATTGATGTTTTTCAAAAAAATACCAATAATACAGCCTAAGATATATTTGATATTCCTAATTAAAAAATGATGTCTATTTTACGTAATTAAAAAAACAGAAGTGGAAAAAATTAATTTAAAACTAATTTTCGCTGTCAAAACAAATGGTGTGTATTTAAGAAATAATAACTTTTAAAAGATTGACACTTATTTGTGTCCAATTTCAAAGAGAAATTACTTCCAATGACCAACATTAGATTAATTGATAAAAATATAATCTAATTACACTATATAACCAATTATAAAGTTAATCTAACCATCTAAATAAATTAGATTGAAATGAAGTTTAGAATTAAAATAAAATATTTTCACTATTCATTAAAAATGAATTTTATAAGAAAGATACAAAATATTTTCCCAAAGTAAATTTGATGTCCTGATTCAAAAAAAAATCTTATTTTTCAAATATAACATATAGAAGTGACCAAAAATATATTTAAAGATGGTTCTCCAACAAAATGTGGTAAATAAATCTTTTAATGTAAATTATGCTTAAAATTAGATTCATTCACATTTTATGCCTTTAAAATTTATTGGATAAATGTAGATACATTTAACAACATAAATAATCATATTGTAGTTAGTTCTATTTATTCTTGAAAATAAAATAGTTAGGAATTAACTATAATTTAGAATAATAATAATATATTATTATTATTCAGAATGACCCATCGTTGTGTGTAACGTAAGATTTCAAAGAAACATGTTGTCGCATATCAGGTATGCTATCAAACATAGAATCCCCTTTAAATTAAAATTAATATTTTAGTCACAAAATATTAATAAATATTCTAAATGTATTATTCTTTTTTTACCTGAGAAGTTACTTATCTCCCCAAAAATATTCAAATAAATATCGATAGAGAATTCATAAATTTTTAGAAAAAAGAAGTTAAATATGTCACATGTTATAAACAGTACATAACAATGATTTAAATATACATATGAGGATTTATTACCCACTATGATAGATAAATATATATATTATTTAGATGTTTAAAATCAAACCATTACAAGGATATATCTATTCAGGACTTTGGGAGTTGTGAAGAAGTAGATTGATGTGTTTTGCAAGTTGAAATGGGGGTTGGAGAATGGTCATATTATTATGGAGATAAGAATAAAATAATGGATTTTAAAGCTAGTGGTTCAAATGAAAAATTATGAAAGAGTATCTAGCCACCTATATATCAAAAATGTGGGAAGAAATATCTGGTGAATTACCACAAATGGATAGGTAAATTCTTCAAGTATGGGAGAGAAGTCTATCATGATCATGAATGTGACAGAGACATGAATAAGGAAACCATCATGACATAAGAAATGAAGGAACCTCCTAATGAACCACTAATGGTTCAATGATTCAACTGTAGGGAGGAAGGTAATTATACAAGCTAGTGAACTAAACCATAGTTCATTAAAGGTAATCGGCATCGACAACCCCCAAATACAAAGAAGAAAGGGACATTTAATTACATTACTACTATTAAAGTGGAGTGTGATAATGAATCCATATAAGGTAAAATTAAAATTCACTCAATAAAGGGAGAAAATTATTTGATATTGGCTCTATGCATTACTTTATATCTAGAACGTTTTGTTGAACTGTTGAGTCGAACACATGAAACCTTGAAGTAGAGATATCATTAAAAACATATAGATGCACAATCATCACAATCCAAGGGTTGAAATATTATCATGTAATCATATTTGGGAAGAGACATTCAGAAATTCTTGTAGTACTTAATTTGGCAGGATTAAATGTTATAATATTCATGGATTGGCCTCAATTATATAGATCATATATTAATTACCAATTAAAATAAAATAAAATATCATATTATAAATAATCCCATGCAACACTACAAATTCAAGGACGATCATTAATCTTCTTTTTAAAATCCCTCAATGGGGTGGGTGTTGATTCCCTATGAAAAAACAATCCTTTAACAAATGGTTGAGCCAAATAAATTTATCAACTTGGATGAAATACGCATTTTGAGGGAATACAATATTGTAATTACCAAAAAGATACCCAAACATTCCCAAGATCATGATTTTGAGTTTTCAATAGAAATTATAACAAGAAACAATAATATTTCTAAATTCCCCTATAAAATGGCCCCACTCTAATTGGAGGAGTTAAAGAAGATGTTTTAAAGGAATTATAAAAAAGGATTTAAATGCCCTAGTAAATCACCTTGGGGTGTGCTAGTAGACTTTATAAAAAAAGGATGGTTCATTGTGGCTGTGTATTAGTTAACATGATCTCAATAACATAACCACAATGAAAAAGTATCTTATATTAATAATTTATGACTTGTTCAATCAACTATAAAAAGATAAATACTTCTCAAAGCTGGATCTTTGTTATGGATATCATTTATTAAAGGTGAAGAAGGAAGATATTTAGAAGGAATCCTTCTATATAATATATGGTAACTATGAGTTAAAAGTAACATCATTTTGGTTTATTAATTCCCCTACAATCATTATGGATTTGATAAATATACTCTTTAGATATTACCTCAAAACAATTGAGGTAGTGTTCAGTAATGATATTCTCATTTACTCCAAGAGAAAGGAGGAACCTGAAAAGTATATAATAATTATCTAGTAACATTGAGGAAGGATAAAATGTATTCTATGTTTAGTAATCATCACATTTAGATTCATAAGTTACATTCTTGGGAAACAAGATCACAAGTGATCAAATTTTTGTTGAACCTCCTAAGAAAAAAGAAATTTAGAAATGGCCAGGACTGCCTAATGTTATAGAAATTCATATTTTTTTTGGATTAAATGGTTATTAGAAACATTTTATGAGAAATATATCACATTTTTATATACTTATAACTATGTTAACATAGAAATTGTTAAATTATATACGAATAGAAGAATGTTAGAAATGATTTAATGTTATCAAGAAGAGGCTAAAATATTGTGCCTATACTCACACTACCAATAAGTATAGAAGTTTTTGTGATATACAATGATGCTTCAAAAAAGGCATACGTTTTATACTCACGTAGAATGAAAATGTGATAGCCTATGGATCGTGATAGTTTAATATCTATGAGAATGACTACCTAACACATAATCTTGAGTTATCAGCTACAATCTTTTACTTTAGGATTTGAAAACACTACCTCTATTATGAAAAGTGTGACATTTATATAGACCAAAGGAGTCTAAAGTTTTTTTTAACATAGTAGTTATTCATCATGAGTTAAATAATATGGTTAGAACTAATAAATAACTATTATTGATCTATTCAATGTCATCATGTAAAGAAAAACAAGGTAGATGATGCTCTTAAGAGAGAAGATCATACTAATCTACCCATTATACTAATTGAGAAAGACATAAACTTCATGGATATGCAAAGGATGGATCTGAAAATAATATTTAAAGGGAATAAATCCTACCTTGAAAAAATAATTTCCCAACCGTATATCAAATATAATAGCATGTAAGAATATATTGATTATCTAGAGCTTCAAAATAATGTGAAATATGTGAAGGAAGGTAAGTTATAGGAGTTCCACATTAACGAAGATGGTGTGATCTAGTTTGGATGTAGGTTTTTTGTGACATAATCACCTCACATAAAGAAGGTGCTATTGTATAATGCACATTACTCACCTTTATATATCCATACTGAATGTACCAATATGTACTGTGACCACTTATTCCACTTCTAGTGGGACAAAATAAATAATGAAAATGTTGAGTACCTGTCACAGTTCAAGGTAAGTCATAAAGTCAATGTAGGGTGAGATAATTCGAAATAGATGATTCAACAGTTTCTTATACCCATATGTAAATGGGAGAAAATCACCATGGACTTTGTCATTGGACTCAAGAATAAATTTAAAAGAAACAATCTGATATGATTGTGGTAGATTGAATCTCCAAGAATACCCACTTCATCATTATTCATTAATATTTATCACTTGGAAAAATTCCTAATATATATGGGAAGAAAGTGGTGAGTATTCATGGGGTATAACTTTAGATCATGTTTGATCATGATCCAAGGTTCACATATAAATTCTTGATAATTATCCAACATTATTTGTGTACTAAAATAAATTTTAGTGTGACCAATCACCCTACACTGATTTCCAATAAGAAAAGATTATTCCGAAAACTGAAGAAATATTGAGATCATTCTTAATAGAATTTATAAGAGGATGGCATCACTATATCCCATTAGTGAGGCCTAATACATGAATAGATTACAATAAAGTATTCAAATGGCTCCATATGAATCTAGATATGGAAGGAAATGTAGAACATGAACTTGTTGTAATGATATTAGACAATGAATTCTACATGAACCTGATCTTGTGTAGGAGATGAAAGAGAAGGTGCAAGTAATAAAACATCATATAAAAGATTCTCAAATTCAGCAGAATATATTTTCTAAAAACCTAAAAAAGGACTTAGAATTTGATATTAAATACAAATTTTTCCATTGAATATCACCCTGTAAGAGATTCATGTTGTTTGGAAATAAATGGAATCTTATCCCTAGGTATATTGGCCCCTTTGATATCCTTTATCATATAGTAGTAGTGGCATATTGGATTTCACTTCAACATAATATGACTCTTATTCAGTATGCATTCCATGTAACTCTCCTAAGGAAGTACATACCTGAACACTCAAATATACTAAATTCGATGGTGTTAAAACTGGATAATTACCTCTTACATGAGGGGAATCTTATGAAGATCTTGGACCACAGAGTATATATTTTTTAAAATAATACAACACATCTTGTAGAATCTATATAGAATAACCATAAGTATGAAGAGGTGACATGTGAACTAGAATAAATAATAAATAAAGTACCATAATTAATTCCCAATTGATAATAAGCATTAAAATTTCTGGGATGAAATTTATGAAGGGGTGAAAAATATAGAGACCCACACTCTTTAAATGATAATTTTGTCCTAAATAAAATTGTCTTATATTATATTATATAATTATAATACATGTATATAACATAGATATACAAAAATAAATAAATAATTAATTAAAATCATTACATTATTTAACTATAAAACCAATGAAAATGGAAATCCTTAAAATTGGGAAAAAATATGAAATAAAAAAGATAAAATGGAAAAATATGGATCTCCCCAATATTCTAGAATAATCCCTCCCATGAAAAAAACAATTGATATGAAAGAAAATTTAAGCCAATAAGAAACATAGAAATTGAAAATATATAACCTTTTGAGGAATTGTTGTTAATATTGAGTGAAATGATGTGGTGGTATTTATAAGAGATAATGTTACCATTGGAATAATAACATGAATTTTGGGAATATTAACATGATTGTTGGGAATAGTGACCTAATCGTTGGGATTGTAATTTGACCTCAAAATGACAAAAATTAATATCAATAAAATTTATCATGATTAATATAAATAAATATAAATATTATAATTATGAAAAATAAATATCATGATTAAAAAACTCATATAAAATAAAGGAAATTTTTAATAAAATGTATTTCAAATTATATCGTAAAAATCATATTCTTTATATTAAAAAATTATATTTTTATGCTATTTTTTAAAAAAACTAATATAATTTTTGAAATCATCATATCAAAATCTTCCAAGGGTGTTTTCTTTGTAATTTTCTAAAATACATCATTTTTTGGTGAATAGTAAAAATATAAATTTTCACATAACATGTGTATATTAAATGACATCATTCATGATTTAATAATGAACTAATAATTTTAAACATGATTTCAATGAAAAAATATTAAATTTACGAAATTATTAAATAATATTAAATAATTATAAATTATACAACTAAAAATTATTTTCCATAATCTAAATTCCAAAGTGATCCCATAAAATAATAATTTTTCCTTTTCCATACTTTTTTAACAAACTAAGTAGATTTTCATTATAAATAGTTTTAAAGTGTTAAAACCATTCTATTATAATAATATGATATTTATATTGTCAAAATATTACCAATAAACGTTTTACCTTGTATATAATATTATATTCAAAATTTAAATCTTAAAATACTCCTCTCCACAAGAATAAATATCCCCTCTCCCTCCCATTGGAAAACCAATCCTCTCATACTAACCAAATATAATTCTCATAACAAATACTCCTTATCAGTATCCTAAGAATACCTAAGGATTTTCTCAAGAAAATTATATACAAACATAAAGGTAGTTTTAGTGTCGTACAAGAGAATCTACATCAAGGAAATAATATGTTTCTATCAACTCTTATCTCTTTTTCTTATTGTATTACGTTTCTTCCCATTTTTTTGATAAAAATATTTTATAAAAATAATTAGGCAGTATTTTAATGTTATATTAATGATGTTACCCTATGATAAAAAAATTATATATTTAAGTACTCATATTTTATAACTCTCTTTCTCCTAATTTAGATAATGTTCGTGCTAACAGTCGGTTAACCACCAACATGAAACATGTCAATATTTTCTTATGAATAACCCTATGGATGGGTGTTATAAATTATTTATGATATATAAATGTATATATGTATATATTTTAATTTTATATAATTAATTATACTAATGTTTAAATTATATTTAACAAAATAGTGAAATCAGAGAAAAATTAGAAATATTTAAGGAATATTTTATAACGAGATGCATTCTCTGTAACCACGAGAAATATGAAATATAATAAAATGGTTATAATTGATAACTATTAGTAAAAATGAAAATATTTCACTTCTACAACAATTTTTTGATAAAAATATTCTTATTATTTAGGAGGCATAAAAGTGATGAAATAAAGTAGGATTTAAGGTAAGGGGATTCTCAAACCCAACTTATTTTATTCGGGTTATTTCAATATCACAAAGTTTTAGGTATGGATATTAATATAATATTTCCTAAATATCATTTAAATTTTTTTCATTTTATTTTTGGGGATATATATATTTCAACCTTGATTTACAGGGAAAATGAAAATATTTTATAAAAATAATTTTCCTTCCACAATACATATTTGACTCTTCTTGAGTTGTTTCTTATTCTTTTAATAATTATTATGTTCATAAAAAATATTTTTTACACTCTTCATTTGGAAACCCCATGTTATTATGAAATAAATATTTTTTAAATATTGAATAACCTATTACATTCATGGATTATTTCATGAAAGTGATTTTGATATATTCTATGTTTTATACTATATTGTGTAAATATTATTATGGGATAGCTGGGCCAAGAATTATATTACCTAAAACTTTATTGGGTAGTATGATGTACCTCATTAGATAATGTGTATTAAGAAAGAACATGATTGTATATTTCTTCGTAATGAAGATTTTATTATTATTCGTATATGTTATAATTGAACATGATTCTAGATTTATTCACAACTATGTGTGGTAATTGACCACTATGATATGACGTTTCGTTTTTATGCATTTCAACAATATGTGACTTTATCAAACTATCTCTCATGATTATTATAGTGATTTTATTATTATGATGTGATGATGATGACGATTATGCTATACCATGTTATATTGATTGATGGTCCCTTATTCTTCTTCTTACTGGGATTTTAGCTAACCCCTTTCTTTGATGTAAATCCTTAGATGACAACATGTACTAAGGAGAATGTTAGAGATTTAGAAGAAAAACCTAAGAATAATTTAAATAAATTTTTATATCTTACATTGTTCTAGTAATTTATGGTCCTAATTTTACCTTGATACTCTAAGTTTCAATCCTTGAATGTACAACTATTGTGACATTTTCTGTTATAATGATGTAATATTTTCTTTAGAAAAATAGGGCTTCCATATAGTTTATAAAAAATTTTATAAAAAAGGATACTTCCAATATTATTTGGATTACATGTTACAAAAATACATTAATTTTTTTAAATTTCTTTAATTTTAGCTGATTTCATAGAATAAATAAAAAAATGATTATGAAATCCAAATTTAACTATTAATAAAATTAGTCAAGTAAGATGTACAGATATATTAAATAACCAACTCTTATGATAATTAGAATAAACTAAAACATGTAATCATTTGAATGGCTTGTGAATCGTATATGCCTTCTAGGATACATGAACACTTTCCCTGTTGTTTTTCTAGATAAGAGTGAAAAATCCCATAAACCATAAAATTCCAACTCAAGTAAATCATTCTTGGTGAAATTATACAACACTAAGTATTAAAAGTATGAAAATAAATTTCTTCCCTTGAAACATGGATATTACTAAAAGGAGAGTTAAGTACTCCAAGGAATGTTTTCCACACTATGTCTTCATATGTCTTATATCCTTTCTACCTTACATGAAATTGTTAGAAAAGGTAAATACCTTTTACACCACTTTGAAAAATCCCTAACCAAATTTCTACTCAACGGTGTCAGACCAATATTACTATATGACCACTGGTGTGACTGTCCATACACTAGAGGTTTCCAAATAGTAGATAGGGTCTATAATACTTTTGTGAGGAGACTATATACTCAATATGAGAGTAAAATACCATTAGAAATAAAAAAATCAGATATAACCATCCAAAAAAAATGGTAAACCTAGTAAGTACACCATTGATAATAAATAAATATATCCCAAACCATATTAAATGATGTATACATGTAAAATAGGAAATGAAATAGTCAAAAGTCATAAATATCCCTATGTAAAATAGAAAAAAAATCTAAATAAGAGGTTTTGAACTCCCATGCTTCATCTTAGGATACCAATAATGTACCAACTATTGGGATCCTCCCCATATCAAGTCTCGTAGACTTGATGTTTGGTTGGGTACCAATAGTGACCCAATAAAAGTGTGATACTAACTTAGTAGGGAATAACTAGAAATGTCAATAAATATATATAGTAATAATAAGTGTATGCAAAATTGAGAAATTTATCTAAATAAAATAGAAAAATAAATATGAAAATAAATAATAATCATTACTCCACAGCTTCCATAATGACCCCAGAGACCAACAATACCTACATTAGCAATCTTCCGATATCTTTGAACAATAAGCACTGCTCCAGATAAATATACCCATCTTGGATGATAATTCACACCAGGGGAAAAATTATCATCCTAGAACAGTAGTAACACCAATGTAAATATACTCGTATTGGAACATAAACATCACCTGGGGAAATATAACCATACCAAAATATGAATAATACCTGGGGAAATATAATCATCCGAAAAACCTGAGATCATGCCTAGAGGAATAACATCCTAAAAACAAAAGAAGAACTACCTTGGAGAGACTACCCTGAGAACGAAGCATGAAATCTACTCACAATTGTTCAATGATATTTCATAAAACATCATTTACAAATTATTAGTTTCAATTTAGTTTAATGAAAAAACATTTCTTATTAAACCACCAATAAAGATAATGCCTTAGCAATTAAATTTTTATCTTATACCAATCTATATAATTATCACTAAAAACGTCTTTATAAATTATCATCCATATTAAAATTGAAATAATCAACCATTCACCATTTTTAAAAATTAAATTGAAGTTAACCAATTTTGGTTTCATTTCATAATAAAGTGTCATTAAATAAAATTCAAAAAATTTAGAAATTTAATTTATTTCTTTGTGAAATACACTGTAACTGACATAAAAACATAATTTAAGATCTAAGAAAATAGTAATAATAATGGGAAAAATTTATATATCACCTAACAAAAATGCATTCAAAATGAAATATAGAATAATTAACTCATAGTTAAAATAGATAATTTCTATTATATCAACAAATACAAATGAATATTTGAAAATAAAAGAATAAAAACCTTGAATTAGGAGCGATAAACTAGATTTAAGGTTCCTCTCAATAGATAAATAGAAAAATAGGGCAATGGAAACTAGATTCTTACTTATGATCCCAAGGTTCCAACATTCTATGATTTACAGATATCGTCCTATGAAAGGTGAGGAATCACCACAATCACCTAGTAATGATCTAGAATTAGATATCCTAACAGAAGGTAGTAAAAATGATGGATTTCATGTTTATTTTGGGTAAAAGATTAAATATTTTGATTTTATTAATCTCATCACATGTTTTAGTCACATGGTTTAGAAAACTATACACCAACCATGTGCTACCCATTGACAATGATACAGTACTTCTCATGGTTAGACCACAAGAATTAACAAACCATGCACAAAATATAAATAATTTCTCTGTAATAATTTGTATGGGTTTTCAATATTTACCATATAATCCCACATGGTTTAAAAATATTTTCACCTTCCTCTAACGCTCTACTTGGATAGAGACATGGTTAACACTGAATATGCTCTAATCATGCACCCCTTGTCATAACCAGAAATTTCAAAGCATTGGTCCCTCTGAACCCTAAAAAATATCTCAGATATTTTAAAAATTCTATAACCACATCCTTTATAATTCAAAAAAATGAAAAATAACTCATTTAGGTAAAAATTATATAATACTTCACCTAAATATTGAGAGTTTTATAGTTAAGCTATAAAGATGACTCAAAGAAAGGGTATTAGGTTTCGTTAAGAAATAATAAAGAGTTATATGAATCCCAAATGGATGTAATTTATAATAAGTAATTGAATAAGAGTATCTATAAACTTTCTGAGTTAGAAAAATATAACAAGGACATGGATAAAGTATCCAAGAAGATATAAAGTGATATGGTTGACTTGGGAATATGAAAATCAAATTTCTCTTTAGTGTTGAGGATGTGAGTGAATTAATCACTGAATAAATTAATAAAGGTTAATTCCTAGAAAGAAATTATATTTATATTTAAATATATTATATATTTAAATAAAGAGTTATTGGAGAAATAAAGAAAAACAATAAATATTATATATGATTTTTTAAATTCTAAGTATGAAGCGGGTGACTACTCAAAGAAAGAGAAGTTTGTTATGGATAAAGTGAGACTTATAAATTATTTCATCAATAATGGATCTTATCCAATGGTTATTAAGGATTAGGGATTTAATTGAAAAAAAATTAAAATTAATTTACGATGATAATAATAAAGATGGTCACAAAAGATAAAATTATATAAAATATGGATTCATCTTAAAAATAAAAATTTGAATGAAAAATCACTATTTTCTTATATAGTAGATCAGTAGAAAATAATATAATGAATCATAAAATGTGTGTATTATAGTGAATTTATATTTTTTTATTCATAAGTTATAAAATATTTCAAAATTAAGAATTTCTTAGATGTATTTATACAGGAAGGATTGGTGGTTTTGGAACAATAATAATAATTTATGGTTATTGTTGGTTCTATTTTGGATATAATAATTTTATTTGATATTGTTAGTTCAATGGAAGAACATTTATTTTTCAATAGAGTTGGTGTGAAACTATTTTTTAGGACAATAAATATTTTAATAAAATAAATTCATGAATGATTTTATTTGATAAAAATTGTGATATTAAATAAACACTTTTAAGATTTAAATTATGTATCTATGAAATATACCAATCGGGTCATATCATTTATCTGTGTCTCATTATATTATTTTCAAAAAATATTCAATAACATGAGACATGAGGATTTATTATTATATATTATAAAAATAATATTGTAATGAAAAGGAGGCCTAAAAAAAGAACAAGGAAGATATTGAAAATCCATTCGAGATTATTCACTCCAATGTGGGCGGAAAAAACATGTATAATCAAGAAGAATGATGAATGAGTTATATTAAGAAGAATATATTATAGATAAAAGGATGGATAAGTTTCTCCTATTTTGGGAAAATAATATAAATTTCTTAAAACTTTAATTTATGTGAAGAATTACAAGAATAAATATTCTTAGTCATGTCACATTGCTAATATAGAGAAAAATATGAGTACTCCAAATCAGAAATGGGTGTTGAATAATCTCTTGGTGAATCCAAGTGAAAATCATTTAAATGGAATGTTGAATACTGAACAATTGGTGTTGATTAATAAATCTCATCCTTTATCATTCATAGGCTAAGGTATAATAGTTATGTCTAGTCTCTCACTTTTTCATTAGATATCAATTATCAAAGGAGGAGAGTGAAAACATAAATCCATATATATTACATTCAATAATGCATTTATTTAATTCTTTGGGTACAGATTTTCAAATGGGTACAATAAAATATATTTATATATATTGAACCTAATGGGGTAAAAATATATTATTTGGGGGCATATTTTACGGTAGATTTTTTAAAAGGGGAAAGCAATGAACATAGTGTGTGTGTGTGTGTGATGATGATGAAGTATATTAATTATTTTAATATTGATTGGTTGATGATGTCTAAAATAAGAGTTCATTTGATACGTATAGGAATAGTTTTAAATAATTGTGATTAGATGAGAATAGATATGTGGATGAATATACTAGAATACTATATGATTCACTCTAATGGTGAGATTTGGTTTTTTATTCATTTTTTTCCCAACACTGATTTTTCTCATATATGCTTAGAAATATGGAATGATGATTTATTTCATTGTTAAAAGGAAAAAATATATTTATTTTTTGAAAAACAAATACTGCAGATATGGTATGATTGGAAACAAAATCAAAATAGAGAGATTGTTTGGATAAAGTAAACTGATATTTTTTAAACCATAGAGTTGGTGGAGATTTTTCAGAACCCCCTATTATTTTGGATTTTATCAATGTGGGAGTAGTTTGATAAAGTGTGGTGAAGATCAGTTGGATGTGATTCATGGATTTTTATGGGGTTTTTAATTCATTATTTCATTAATTAATAATATTAAATATTATATGTTTTATGTTTTTTAGTTAAGGAGGTGTCTATTTAAAAGTTTTAGAGTCATTTGATGTCTCTTTGATGTTTTTTTGGAGTTTATTAAAGTGAAGGTATCACACTATGTTTTGTAAAGTATGAAAATGTGAATAAAGTTGGTCTTGGAATAGAAATTACACCCTTACTTTGGAAATGGGAATTTATGTATATTGTGTTGTGAAATTAAGAGTCTTAATTATACCATGGTGCTATGAAGAAAAAAACAAAGTCCAGAAAAATGGATTTAATTATTTTAAAATAGGTGTTTTGGAATCATTTGAATTGAAAATATTTCTTATGTAAAATGGAGATACTTGATATACCATGGTCAATGGGTATGGAATCAGGTGAAAATAAGTTTCCTGAATAAAAAAACACCTCAGGCCATGAAATTGTTATTTGAAATAGAAAGGTTCTTAAAAGACCCAGTATTAGGTTTAAAATGGAATTACCTACATTATGCATCATTGAATCATGTCATTTTAAGTGAAGAATGAATCATAAATATGTATTGTACATAGGTAAGTGAAATAAATTAGTATAAGAGAAGTGTTTTTAGAAATCCAAAAATAATAAATATTTTTCATGGAACCCGACATGATATTATAAAATTTTAGGTGATATGACATCCATAAATGTAGTGGTTTAATTTGACTAGTTGTATTGAGATTTGTTTCAAATTAGTTCTGGGAAGTTGAATAGATATAGTTTAAAACACATCATGGTTAATCCCAATAATCCATGGGGATATGATATTTTAAAATTTTGATTACATTAGTGGGTAAATTGGTTCGACATTGGCTACTCAGACTCAATATTAAAGTTATAAATTTACAAATAAGGGAAACTAAAAGGTATTAAGTGATTTATAGTTTATAATAAGAGCATTATAAGTTATATAGAAGTTATGAAGGTTATTCTATTTTATATTTCTATTTTAAATTCAAATTTGAATGATGATGGAATTTTATCTTATTATAAGACAATATGAATAAGTGTATTTCATAAAAAAGATAAAAAATAGAGATCAGAGTGGAAGTGTAGAGTGGAAAGAGAATAGAGAAATAATAAAATAATAATTATAAGAACAATATTACATACCTGGATTGTGTGTGATCATCACACTTGTGTTATTTATTGAGGAATAAGAAATAAAAAATATATTCAATATCATAAAGATGTGTTGGAGAAGTATACATTGTTTGTAGATAATCAAATAAGGGGGAAAAGGAAAATCCATTTTTTATTTAAGAAAAACAACACTTCATATCTTAATTAATAAAGGTATAAAAAAATATTATTATATAGGGATACTAATTTTTCTAATTCTCATAATAAGAGTTCTTATTAATTATTTACTAATTTTATCTATATTGTGATTCTACTGGAATATATGATCTTGGGTTTTATAGATCCTAATACAGATTTAGATTCTCACATTGAGTATTAAACCTTCTAGATCAGGTTATATTTATTTTTTTCATTCCTTACTGTATAATAATTCCAACATTTAAATTTGTTACTTAATGAAGTAAAATTGGGTTATTTCATAAAAAACAATACTATAGAAAATGAAAAAAAGAATAATTCATCCCCACCCTAGTTAAGTAACATCATACATTAGGGCCATAACAATATACCTGGTATAAATTGATGATGACTAGATTTAATCTTATCGAATAACAAAATGGATGCATCAAATGATATAATTTTGTGTGTTTGGTTTCAATCATTATCTCAGTCTAATTCCTTGAAAGGTATCCATCAAAATCATATATTACCCCAAAGATATAAAAACCCCAAATCCCCTAACATGATAATCATTAGAAAAATTATGCCATGGAGGGTAGGACGATGCTTAAGGATTCTACCACCAATATGGGACTTCCATTAATAATGAAATGGGTGATATCCTGTAAATAAGAAGCAAAAGGGCTGGCAAGATGACCTTGGATTGTATAACTCAAACTGAAAGGGAAATATTTTATATATTTTAATTTATCAAAAAATAATGAAAGGGATAATATTATATATAATACATATATATACACCTAAAAAATAATCTATCAACTCTCATCAATACACACTAATTATTTAAATAATAATATTAACTAAATATAATTTCTATAATGATATCATTTATTAATTTATATTGTATTATAAAATGATTCAAGATTAATAAATGAAGATATAAGAATATTTTTACTAAGGTATAATCATTGTGAATAGGTTATTAATAATTCATCTAATCAAGAATATCTACATATTCCACCATGTAAACATTCATGATTTATTAATTACACACATTTACTATGAAATTACTTAAAATCCTCATAATGTTTTCAACTACATTGGAAATTTACTAAAACATAAATATTTTCAAAAATACCAAAAAATTATGATGTTAAAATTACCCCCATCATAAAAATTTCCGTCATTAGAAATAAAATAATGATTTTATTAAGTGAATAACTCAAGACATCCTCATCCCAAACTAATCATTATAGATTTTTCTATTTAGTGATTTCTTTCATAAAATAAATATGATTCTACCATTGACATGTGTATTTTCTAGATTTTTTATTATGATCCATTTGTCATAATTTTAACTATCTTAGAATTTATTTATGTACCATGTTGTAAATTATATATTCACTCACCTAATATAAATGACACTCTAAAAACATCATTCAAACTATTGGTTTTATATTAATATCCTCTCCAACGTAAAAATATCTCATTTATTGAATCTATATTCCACATGTCTCATAATTTCATTTCATAAACATTTTGAATAAGCTAAATCACATTTATTGAGAAATAAAATTCCCTTAAATATTTTAATATATAACATAAGTGATTTTAATAAATGTAAATTCGTTAATCTCTCTACAGATAACCCAATAATATGATCAAGGCATGATCCTTTTATATCAATTCTTTTAGAATCACAACAATTACCCAATCATTTAATAATCATTATATTCTCTTTCAATGTAATTTCACATTAAGTGTTGCCTAATATGGGAATAGAGTGTATAAACCTAGAACATGAATTGTATTTTTTTGAAAAATAATTCCATGGCCTATTTTAACTATATTAAAATTTCATTTCATGGTTAACAGTTATCCTACCCGAATTATTTTTTTTGGGAATTATGGATGTATTTTGATGAAAACCATTTCGTAACTGGCTGGAGTTTCGAATGTGTGTTTTTATTAACATGAGTGTTAATTGATGCATTATGAGTGGAGTGATATCTCTTAATTAAAATAATAAATTTTTTATTTTGATATTTTTATATTATGTATATATTTTTATAATTCATTTCATTTTTTATATTTTACATGGGTGGGACGTGCATTGTTTTTATATGAAATGTATGCACATTTAATATTTCATCTACATAGGATACTATGGGATTCATCTGGAAAAACCCTATTGAGAATTATGATCAACCCATAAATATAAATTTTACTAGGCATATAACCATTATCATTGAGTTATAATTTTTTGATGATGTCATTTATGGAATATGGTTTGAATCAAGTGATGTCATTGATTATAGAACATGGGGGAGGCTTCAGGATATTAAAAATATTTAAGAAAAATCCATTTATTTTTAATTTTCATTCAAAAATGGTTATCTTATAATTTTAGAATTTTACTAATTCAAAATTTATTTATTTATTTATTTTATTCGGATAATGGGTTTCAGGGTCTCTATTCATTTGATTGATTCTTGTCAGATTCTAATGTTCATATTGTATTGGTTTAATTTTATTTATTAAATATATATCATGATTTTTAAACTATAATGACAAAAAACATCCTGAACTATTACTTTGTGTATTTGGGGTATGAAGGATATATGAAGAGTCTATAGGGATTTTAGTTCTGATAAAAGCTAAAATATCACTGTCATGGTGTGACGGTTTGGTTGCAATATAGGGTGGTTCTTCAGTTTAGTGTCTCATAAATTGAAATAGGTTTTAATGTATGGAGACCTGGGAATACGATTTTAGTCATTATTTTTTCTTTTATATAGATGGCGTGTAGGTTCTGGTTATAATGTGAGTGTTGCCTTGGGAATTTTGTTATTTTCTTGAATTTTATTCATGACGTAGTCATTTATTTCATAGCGTAGAGACATGGGGATGATTTTTAGTTTTTCTGTTATTTGGTTCCTCCTGGCATGGTCTTGGGTTAATAAATCAATGTCATAGAATTCAATTGTTTGGTGGTTCTATCTTTAGTTTCATCACAACAAATTGCACATTTTGTATCATAACCCTTATTTGATTATAAAATATTTGTAATGTTTGATTGAGATTTTAATATATGAGATATTGTGAATCATGGTATGATTTTCCGGAATTGGTTAAAATTTCCCCATTAATATTTGACCATGGAATATCACACTATAACAAAGTTTTTTCTCGTATAGAATTACTTTATAATTAATTATTAATCCCTTTAGTATCATTTATTTTTAATAAAACTTAAAGCACTTTAAGGTGTGCTTTTATGGGATTTTGAGTTCCCTTTGATTGACCATATCTATAAACATCGGGTGATTGATTATTTGAAATCAAAGGATTGTGTTGCAGTTTTCTCATGTAATTTAGTCAATTGTTATTCATATTATTCTCCTTTTATTCATAATAGTTGAAAAGAATTGGTTTAAGGTAGTGGATTTCGAAATTCATCATCTATCTTTTACAATATTTGTGATCGATTAGCTTTTTATGATTTCTTTCAAATATGTAATTGTGTTCTTCTTATAAATTATTTGAGATAAAATTACAAGTAATCTTGGTTTATGGGGAAATGTAGGAACATATTGGAAAAACTCACTAAATAAGATTTAAATTAAATAAAATGATTAACTTTAAAATGAGAAAATAGAAGGGAATGGAAGTTATTAGAGTTTTATTGTTTCCATATTATTTAATGTGTGTTGATTCATATTGATAGATTCTTATAGGTGTGGATTTATTTCTATTAAAATTTTGGATGAACCTTTCCACCATCCTAATTAGACAAATATTCAAAAATGGAAATAAAAATAGAAATTATAGAAGCAAGAATATGAGAGTTTTACTATTGTTGACCGTTGATACCTAATGTTTTAATTTTATTTCATTTTAATGGAAGTATTTTTTATAAATTTTTAAGAATTTTGTTTAAATATATTAAAATTGGTTTATGAAATAGTAATGAAAATGGGAAATTTATGTTGTTATATAAATTATCGATTTAATAATGAAAATATGGAAACTTAGATGCATATTAATAGAAATAATGATTGGGATATGGTTATTAATGTGATGTATTTTTTATTCCACATATTATTTATTATTAAACTATATAAAGAGTACAGGTTAAAAAAAATTATATTAATAGTTTAAATCGGAAATATGAGAACTAAATGCATATTGGACTTATAAATTGTTTGGTGGATGAAATAAATATGTTGAAATATGAATTAATGAGTTGAAATGGGTTATAAGTTGATTCAAAACTTATAATAAGTGAATTAATGGAATAATAACACTAATAAGGATGGTAAATAGTAATTTATGGTAACTGTAATGATGTGAAAATGTGAATTTAATTTTTATGAAGTTACCTTCTTAAAGCAGCGTACTTGTGATATTATTGATGATATATTTTGTTGAAGTGTTTCTTCAGCTTGGGAATGTAATGTTGTATTAAAAAATTAAGTATGTATTCATGGGCTATGATGTTGTATTAAAATGGGTATGTTATAGTGGGGCTTATGGGATGAAACCCCAGTTAACTGGTTCACATTCATAGACATTATATAGATTTTGTGGCCATATATGGTGGGGATAATATGTGGGAGGAGGTGATCATGAGGTTTATATTCTTCTTGTTCATGATACTCTACTATGATAGATACTGATATTGTGTTGTGGGATTTATGTGGATTTTTTTGGATATATGTTTATTGAAGGATTACATATATGGAAGGGGTTTAAAGAGGTTTATTCCCTTTGTATATACATTACCCTGTTGAGGTGGGTTTGGAAAGGTGGTTTGTGTTTTTTGTTTATGGTTGTAGATTGTCACGGCCCTTCCTCGGGGCCCGTGCCGTGACTACCCCAAGCCCGCCTTCCATAGGCTAGGGGCTGGCGACTAGCACCAAGGCGTAAATCCCAACAAAAAGGGAAGGCATTGCCTTTGAAAAGTAAACATGTACCACCGAGTAAGCAAGCGGAAAAGTAAACACTAAGTAAAAAACTGAACAAGCTATGCTGAAAGTAAAAGGGGCCGGAAATACAAGCCAAACTGTAAAGTACAACTGAAAGGAAAAACATCAACTAAAAAAGAAAAATTGCATCGTCGAGCTGTCCTCTGGAAGTCACACCTGAAGGGTGGGTACAGATAGCCTCCACTGCTCCTCGGGTCCACCTGACCGCTCCGAGTACGTCCCGCCCAGTGGTCCACCTCCAGGTACTGTCCTGCTCTGCACGCCTCCACCACGATCAGCGTTGTCTGTCATCTGCAACCAACACAACGTAGTGCGGGCAAAGCCCGTGTAGGGGTGAGTATAAGTTACTCAGTAGGGACCCCGAGACCCCCGAAGGTCTCCCGAAACCCACAAAGGATAATCCAAAAAGGAAAGATACAATCAAGAAGTAGCATCTGACATGGCTTAGGTATATGCCCATACATATACCTAAGTCATCAATTCCCGTTCGGCTCCAACGTCCGAGCCCAAGCACAACCCAGTCCACACAGGAAAGCAAACGTACACCCACACAGGATAGAACAACACAATCCACGAAGGAGAGTAAACAGTAAATCCACACAGGATAGCTCAACACAATCCACAAAGGAGAGGAACACAAGATTCAGCTCACACAGGTATACTTTTTTGGATGACGATAAATATGATCACTGGTCCATCTAAGTCGTCGGACCCACGAAGGATCGATAGGTACTAACCCCGGCAGTGACCCACACGGGATCGGCCCCACACAAGACCTGTAGGTGCTGGCTCACATAGAACCACTGAGCACGGACCCACACAGGATCGGACCCACACAGGATCGGGCCCACACAGGACCGGGCCCACACAGGACCTGTAGCACTGATCCACGGAGGATCGCTGAGTGCATTAGTCATCGCAGTCCACTGAGGATCTCTGCACAGTCGTCACTGCAGTCCACTGAGGATCTCTGCACGGTCGTCGTCGGAGTCCACGGAGGATCTCTGCACAGTCGTCGCTGTCTACTGAGTATCTCTGCACAGTCGTTGCCGCAGTCCACTGAGGATCTCTGCACGGTTGTCGCTGTCGAAGTAGCAGTCGCAGCCAGCACTACGGTTCCCGCACACAGCAAGCTCATTCGGGAGGGTCCGCTCCACGAGCCGAGAGGCTGATACATCAATTGACACAAAGTCCGAAGTTGATGTATCCAAATGTTCCGTATCGTCAACAGGAACTCAACGTCACAGACGGCGCGTCAATCAGACGTCCGGTCTGAGAGTTATTGGCATTTTCGTCCCAGGGGCCCGGTTGGTTTTTAAGGAAAAACCAACCCGACCGTACTCCACCTGCGTCCAAACCTCGGGCGTAGTGAGCCAAAAGATCCGTCTCACTTAGAGGAATTCAACAAAGCTGACGGCACGTCAATCGGATGTCCGTGGCTCAAGATATGAGCGTTTCCGCTCCGAGGGCCCGGTTGGTTTCGTGTACGAACCAACCCGGCCGAACTCAAAGTATTCCGAAACCTTGAGTGAGATATACCGTAACGACCGCCTCGATCCAAGTATCGCGTTGCCGCTGACAGAGAGTCGTTTGGAGGCCCGTAGCTCAAGTTTCGGGCGTTTGAACGAAGACCGTCTGAAGACGGGGGGTCCGGGCCCGGGCCGACCCAGCCCGACCCCCCCCCCCCCCCCAGGAGTTGGCCGAACCGGGACGACCCGACCCGGTCCGGTCGGGCCAGGCCGTGGCCCGGCCGGTCGGACCGGCCTGGCCTGGTTCGGCCGAGCGGCCGAACGGCCAAGGCGCCGCGGGGCGCCGCCCCCGCGGCCTGGTGGTGCCGCGGCCCCCCCACGTGGGGCCTCGCTAAGTCAAGGACGCGGCTTCAGCCGCGTCCGAAGGCATCAGACCCACGCGGCCGCGGGCCCTCCGGTGCCGCCGCCACTGTGGCTTCAGCCGCGGCGGCTTGTCCGGTGGCGCGCCGGGGCGCCGCCGCTCCCGGCTGCCAGTGCCGCCGCGCCGGCGACCCGCGCCGCCGGCGTGTTTCGCGGGCCACCGGGATCGCTCCGGTGGTCCGATTTTGTTCTCGTCTACGCCGTTGCTCCTCCCGAGACTCATTCTTCACTGCGGGTTCATCAAACTTCCATTGCGGCACGTTCCGTTGTCGCCCGTCGAATCCGCACAAGAACGAAGAACGACGGAGGGTTGTCGGGCCGTGTTCGTTTGGCTCGCACCCTCCGCATTAGATACAAAAGACAGGAGAATTTTTATTCCACACAGGAAACAACAATTTTAATAAGTTTAAAAAATTGTTCACAATCCGGTTCTTTAATTTTTTTAAAGAAACATTGACGGGAATATTAAAAAAAGGGGGTAATTCCCAAAATAAATCCCTACCTCGTTGGTCGTCGCGCGCAGGCGTTCTTCGCGGAAAAGCTCGTCGCGGAAGAGGGGGATCGTCGCGTCGTCGCGAGAAGGCGTCGCGTCGTCACGGAATCCGGCATTGAGTCGGTGAGCTCAATGGACCAAGAACAATAGATTTAAATTATAAATAATTAAATCTGTGTTTCGATTAAAACAAAAAAGAAACTTTAGAGGAAACCCGAAATCACTCACCTCAAATGGTTGGTGATCGGAGATCGGGGCGGGGAAGAACATCTCGGATGGGAGCATCGTCGATTTCCGGGTTTGGCGTTCTTCACGTTCTTCGTGTTCTTCACGTTCTTCGCGTTCTTCACGTTATTCTCAAGGGAGAAGAAGATACAAGGGTCCTCTCAAATCTTCTCAACACGCAAATAACCAGGGGTCGTGCGTTGGCCTTATTTTATTATTACGCCAACGAATTTGAAAACTGGTTAAGAAATGATTGAATTAATTCGTCGAATTAATTCACGAAAGAAACTTCCCATTTAATTCACGAAATAAACCGCCCAATTAAATGTTCTGTTATGAAATTAAGAAAACACGTCAGTTGACTTCATAATGACGGGTTTTCGCGGGTGCGTTACTTAGCAGAAAGAAACGACGGGGCTCGTGCAGGCCCCACCTCACAAATATCCTACCAAGGGGGTAGGATATTTCTGGATAGCATCCTATCCGGATCAACTCAGTTTGAGCCGCTTTTAAGTGGCTTCAAGTGGCTTCAAAGTGGCTTAAGTGAAATAAAATAAAGTTGTCGAAAAATTATTTTATTTCTTAACTTTAAGCCCGAAAATTAAAAACCACACCCAAGAAAACGCAACTCCGGAAGAGGCGTTTCTAAGCGAATACCGACGCTACGATTTCATCGGTGCCCTCAGAATTTGATTCCGGGCACCGGTTCAAAAGTTAGAAAAACCCGCTCGTCCGTTCACTGAACGTACCCGAGCCAAACATCGGAAAATGATTCCGGGCACACCCGGCCTCGGAATTAGGTGCCGTCAGAAACTGCGTTCTTGAAAAATTCCCAAGAAAATTAAGGGAAAAAAATTTCCTTGAAATATACAGGTCTTTACATTACTCCCACCTCAGGGCTTTACGTCCCTGTAATGATAAATCATAAAATAGAGAAACAAATGTGGGTACTGAGCACGCATCTGAGCCTCCCGCTCCCATGTGCTCTCGTGGAGGGTCTCGTGCTGCCACCTGATGTGCACAAGATCAATCGATCGCCCACGCAGGACCCGCTCCTTTCAATCCTCTATCTCCATCGGGACCTCCGCAAAAGTCTCCCCATCATCCACGTCTAGCTCCCCATAGTCAATGATGTGTGTTGGGTCGTGCACGTATCTCCTCAGCTGAGATACGTGGAAGACGTCATGCACCCGGTGCAACTGAGGTGGCAGTGCCAGGCGATAAGCCACCTCTCCAATCCTACTGAGGACCTGGAAAGGCCCGATGAAGCGTGGAGACAACTTGCCGCCTCGTCCAAATCTCCACAAACCACGTCGAGGTGAGACCCGCAAGAAGACGTGGTCGCCATCCTCGAACTCTAGTGGCCTCCGCCTCCTGTCAGCATATGACTTCTGCCGGCTCTGTGCTGTCCTCATCCGCTCCTGGATGACTTGGACCATCTCTGTCGTGGCCTGGACCATCTCTGGTCCCACAAGTGCTGACTCCCCAGGGTCTGTCCAGCACAAAGGAGATCTGAAAGGCCTGCCATACAACGCCTCGTATGGTGCCATCCCGATGGTGGAGTGGTAGCTGTTGTTGTACGCGAACTCCACCAAGGGTAGGTGGTTCTCCCAGCTGCGACCAAAGTCGAGGAAACATGTGCGGAGCATGTCCTCGAGAGTCTGAATGGTCCTCTCTATCTGACCATCTGTCTGAGGGTGAAAGGCCGTCCTCAGACGTAGCCGCGTCCTGAACGCCTCCTGCAACCCCTTCCAAAGCCGGGAAGTAAAGTGAGCGTCCCGATCGGAGACGATAGTCGATGGCACACCGTGAAGCCGTACAATATCCTGGAAGTAGAGACGCCCCAAGCTCTCCATTGAGCCCTGCTCTCGAATGGGTAAGAAGTGTGCCGACTTGGTGAGTCGGTCAACAATCACCCAAATGGAGTCGTGACCTATGGAAGTGCGTGGAAGTTCAGTCACGAAGTCCATAGATATCCCGTCCCACTTCCACTCCAGGACCTCCAAGGGCTATACCAAGCCTGCTGGTACCTGGTGCTCTGCCTTCACTTGCTGGAAGGTGAGGCACCGCGAAATGAACTCTGCCACAACCTTCTTCATTCCCGGCCACCAGTGCTGTCGTCTGAGATCCTGGTACATCATCGCCACTCCAGGATGTACCGCCAAAGGAGAAGTGTGAAACTCTCTCAGCACCTCCTCTCGTAAAGCAACTGGTACCAAGGTACGTCCTCTGAAAAGGACATCATGCTCTGCTCCAAGGGAGAAACCATCAGGTGCCTGTCCCGAGGATATCTGTGCACGCCGTGTCTCACAGTCAGCGTCCCCACGCTGTGCCTCTCTGAACCGCTGTAGAAGTGGAGGAGAGACTGTGAGAGACTGAAGGAAGGCTGCTTCGTCTCTATCCACGAATGATATCTGCAAAGCGGCTAGCTGCTCTGTCGCCTCCTCAAGTAGCTGGATGCCCGACCTCCTAGTGAGGGCATCGGCTACCACGTTCCCCTTCCCAGGAGTATAGACTATCTCAAAGTCATAGTCCTGGAGGAACTCGAGCCATCACCACTGTCTCAGGTTCAGGTCCTTCTGAGAGAAGATGTACCTGAGACTTTGGTGGTCAGAAAAGACTGTGAAGCGCTCGCCCATCAGATAGTGCCACCATGTCTTCAGGGCGAAGACCACTGCTGCTAACTACAGGTCATGGGTATCATAGTTCTTCTCATGCGGCCTCAACTGACGTGATCCGTAGGCAATCACGGCCCGCTCCTGCATCAGGACACACCCGAGTCCGGTCCCGGATGCATCGCAGTAGACTACGTATCCAACTCCCTCCTCAGGCAACCTCAATATAGGTGCGCCGGTCAACCTCTGCCTCAGCTCCTGGAAGCTCTGCTGACATCTGTCTGACCACACGAAGGGTTTCCCCTTCTTCTTCAATGCTGAGAGTGGTGCCGCAACTCTGGAGAAGTCTGGGAAAAATCTCCGATAGTATCCAGCTAGGCGCAAGAAACTCCGCACCTCTGTCACGCTCTTGGGTGGCTCCCAAGCTAGCACTGCCTCGATCTTCGCAGGATCCACTGCAACTCCCACCTTAGAAATGACGTGCCCTAAGAAGTGGACATCACGTAACCAGAACTGGAACTTCGAGAGATTTCCATAAAGCTGGTGCTCTCAGAGTGTGTCTAGTACAACCCGCAGGTGGTAGGCGTGCTCCTCCTCCGTGGTCGAGTACACTAAAATGTCTTCGATGAAGACCACGACAAATCGATCGAGGTATGGATAGAAGATCATGTTCATGAGGCTCATGAACACTACTGGAGCGTTGGTTACGCTGAAAGGCATAACCAAGAACTCATAGTGGACATACCGACACCTAAAGGTCGTCTTCTGCACATCCTCGTCTTGAATTCTGAGCTGATGATAGCCTGACCTGAGGTCTATCTTCGAGAACCACCATGCTCCCTTGAGCTGATCGAAGAGGTCATCAATCCTCGGTAACGGATACTTGTTCCTCACAGTCACTTGGTTCAGGCGACGATAGTCGACACACAGTCAGAAGCTCCCGTCCGCCTTCATGGCGAACAAAATCGGGGAAGCCCAGGGTGAAACACTGGGTCGGATGAACCCCTTGCCCTGTAAGTCCTCCAACTGTACCCGTAGCTCTTGAAGCTCGGCGGGGGCCATCCGATTTGCTGGAGTGGATATCGGGGTAGTCCCGGGGTACAGATCAATATAAAATTCTCCCTCTCTATGAGGAGGTAGCCCTGGAACGTCGTCAGGGAAGACGTCCGCATACTGATCCACCACTACAGGAAAACTGGGACTCCGCACATCAACTGCTCCCAGGATGAGGCTAGCCAACTGATGATTGATGGGCTGACCTCTCCTCTGCGTGAGTCCATCCTGTGCTGTGAAGGCTCCCTTCTCGCTGGTGAAGGGGAACCTGCTCCCGTCGGTGTGCACACATCGCACCTTGCGCCTAATGCAGTCAATCTGAGCATGGACCGTAGATAACCAATCCATGCCCATGATGACGTCGTAAGGCCTCGACGTCGCTACAAGAAGATCCCAGCCGAAGCTCTCGCCTCCTAGAGTACGCTCACACTACTGGCACCAGTGCTAATCGTCGAGTTTTCTCCCGTAGGAGTCTCTAGCCGTAAGGATCGAGCCAACGGCTCTGTCGGAATCTCCGAGATCCGAACAAGGGTAGTGGCTATGAAAGAGTGACTCGCTCCTGTGTCTATCACAACTGCAGCAAGGGTGGAATAGACACAGATCGTACCTCGAATCATCTCTGGTGCGCCATGGTCGTAGGCCTCTGCTGCCTGGAGCTGCGCCTGTCTCTGCCCGCCAGCTCCCTGTGGTCGGGGCGGACATCCTGGTGGTGGTGGTGGCAGAGCCTCAAAGCGCCGCCCACCACCTGCTGCTCAGCCAGCTCCTCTGCCTCGTCCGCCTCCTCCCTGAGGACCACCATGGTCGACCCTCTGACTCTTCCTGGGTGGTTCGTCCACCTTCTGCTACCCCTCGGTACGACGGGTCGGGCAGTCACGAGCCATGTGGCACTGCCCGCCACACTCGTAGCACTGCCTGCCTCTCGGAAGAGTGGCTCCGCGCTGTGTGCCCTGCACTGCTGAGCCAGTGTCCTGAGGTCGTCTGCCGGAAGGTCTGGTCTGCCTGGAACCCTGAGTCATCTGTCGGCTACCAGCTGCCGAAGACTCCGCTGCCTGCCGCCCTGCAGTAGGTCTCGCTGTAGACTCATCCAGAAAGATCTCGATCAGGAGGGCTCGCTCCAATACTCCTGCCTGGGTCGGGATGCTGAGGGAAATCAGTGATGCCCTGATCTCGTGTCTCAAATCCTGCTCGAAGGTCCGGGCCTGGAAGAAGGGGTCCCGCACCATGTCTGTCGAGTAGCGAGAAAGATCGGTGAACCTTGCAGAGTACTGAGTGACCGTCAAGCTGCCCTGCTGCAGCTGAAGAAGCTCCTGGATGCGCACCGCACGGACGGTGGCCGGGACGAACTCTGAGCGGAAGAGGCTCTAGAAGTCCGTCCAGATGAGGGAGGCCTCATTGTGTACCTGGAGCATCAAGCTCAACCATCGCCCTGCTGCTGCGTGCAGTAGGCTCGTCGCGAGGATCACCATGAGGTCTTCTGGTGTCCTCACTAGCCTGAAAACTCGGACGACCGCCTCCAGCCAGTCCTCGGCTGCCTGGGGGTCCATCTCCCCACGGAACCTGGGTGGTCGCTGGCGCTGGAACTCGTGCAGAGCTCCGAGGCATCGTGCTTCGTCAGCTGCCTGCGCTGGAAGCATCGGGGGCTCGACGGGTAAAGGTACCGCCGGTGCCTCTGCTGTCAACGGGCCCTGTACCGAGGCCTCATCGCTGGGCGGGCTGTCGTCGTGCTCTACTCTAGGAACCCTAGCTGGCTGCTGTCGTCGGGCCATCCTGAAAAGGAAACAAGTGTGCCATGGTCAGAACAGTATACCTGGTGAGCTGACACAAGTAATCACAAAGAAAACTTGAAACACACATGCAATCAATCTTTTTGTGCATTAAGTCGGAAATCAGAAGTCAGGGTCCTGGTGTATGGATACGTTGGCCGCCGCACCAACACTGGACTCCATGGACTGATAACCACACCCAATACGCTAAACACTATTGCTTCACATAGAAGAAAGATGAGAGTCTGTGGTAGAACCGACCACCTCAGATACCAATTTGTCATGGCCCGTCCTCGGGGCTCATGCCGTGACTACCCCAAGCCCGCCTTCCATAGGCCAGGGGCTGGCGACTAGCACCAAGGTGTAAATTCCAACAAAAAGGGAAGGCATTGCCTTTGAAAAGTAAACAAGTACCACAGAGTAAGCATGCGGAAAAGTAAACACTAAGTAAAAAACTGTACAAGATGTGCTGAAAGTAAAAGGGGCCTGAAAAAAGCCCAACTTTAAAGTACAACTAAAAGGAAAAAAGCAACTAAAAAGGGAAAACTGCAGCGTCAAACCGTCCTCTAGAAGTCCCACATTTTGGGAGGGTACATATAGCCTCCAATGCTCCTCGGGTCCACCTGACCGCTCCGAGTACGTCCCGCCCAGTGGTCCACCCCCAGGTACCGTCCTGCTCCGCACACCTCCACCACGATCAGCGCTGTCCGTTGTCTGCAACCAACACAACGTAGTGCTGGAAAAGCCCGTGCAGGGGTGAGTATAAGTTACTCAGTAGGGACCCCGAGACCCCCGAAGGTCTCCCGAAATCCACAAAGGATAATCCACAAAGGAAAGATACAATCACGAAGTAACATCAGACACGGCTTAGGTATACGACCATACATATACCTAAGTCATCAATTCCCGTTCGGCTCCAACATCCGAGCCCAAGCACAACCCAGTCCACACAGGAAAGCAAACGTATACCCACACAGGATAGAGCAACACAATCCACAAAGGAGAGTAAACAGTAAATCCATACAGGATAGCTCAACACAATCCACAAAGGAGAGGAACACAAGATTTAGCTCACACAGGTATACTTTTTTGGATGACGATAAAGATGATCACTGATCCATCTAAGTCGTCGGACACACGAAAGATCGATAGGTACTAACCCCCGCAGTGACCCACAAAGGACCAGGCCCACACAGGACCTTTAAGCGCTGGGTCACACAGAACCACTGTGCGCGGACCCACACAGGATCGGACCCACACAGGATCGGGCCCACAAAGGACCGGGCCCACACTTGACCTGTAGCACTGATCCACAGAGGATCGCTGAGTGCAGTAGTCGTCGCAGTCCACTGAGGATCTCTGCACAGTCGTCACCGTAGTCCACTGAGGATCTCTACACGGTCGTCGTCGGAGTCCACGGATGATCTCTGCACAGTCGTCGCTGTCTACTGAGGATCTCTGCACTGTCGTCGCCGCAGTCCACTGAGGATCTCTGCACGGTCGTCGCTGTTGAAGTAGCAGTCGCAACCAGCACTAGGGTTCCCACACACAGCAAGCTCATTCGGGAGGGTCCGCTCCACGAGCCGAGAGGCTGATACATCAACTAAAACAAAGTCCGAAGTTGATGTATCCAAAAGTTCCGTATCGTCAACAGGAACTCAACGTCACAGACGGCGCGTCAATCGGACGTCCGGTCTGAGAGTTATTGGCATTTTCGTCCCAGGGGCCCAGTTGGTTTTTAAGGCAAAACCAACCCGACCGTACTCCACCTGCGTCCAAACCTCGGGAAAAGTGAGCCAAAAGATCCGTCTCACTTAGAGGAATTCAACAAAGCTGACGGCACGTCAATCGGACGTCTGGGGCTCAAGATATGAACGTTTCCGCTCCGAGGGCCCGGTTGGTTTCGTGTACGAACCAACCTGGCCAAACTCAAAGTATTTTGAAACCTTGAGTGCAATATACCGAAACGACCGTCTCGATCCAAGGATCGCGTTTCCGCTGACGGCGAGTCGTTTGGAGGCCCGTAGCTCAAGTTACGAGCGTTTGAACAAAGACCGTCCGAAGACCCTGGCCGACCCGGCCCGCCCCCCCGGGAGTCGGCCGAACCGGGTCGACCCGACCCGGTCCGGCCTGGCCCGGTTCGGCCGAGCGGCCGAACGGCCAAGGCGCCACGGGGCACCGCCCCCGCGGCTAGGTGGTTCCGCGGCCCCCCCGCGTGGGGCCGCACTGAGTCAAGGACGCGGCTTCAGCCGCGTCCGAAGGCATCGGACTCGCGCGACAGCAGGTCCACGGGTGCCGCCGCCGCCGTGGCTTCAGCCACGACGGCCTATCCGGCAGCACGCCGGGGCGCCGCCGCTCCCGGCTCCCGGTGACCTGCGCCGCCAGCGTGTTCTGCGGGCCACCGGGATCGCTCCGGTGGTCCGATTTTGTTCCCGTCTGCACCGTTGCTCCTCCCAGGACTCGTTCTTCACTGCGGGATCATCAAACTTCCATTGCGGCACGTTCCGTCGTTGCCCATCGAATCCGAACAAGAACAAAGATCGACGGAGGGTTGTCGGGCCGTGTTCGTTTGACCCGCACCCTCCGCGTTAGATACAAAAGACGGGAGAATTTTTATTCCACATAGGAAACAACAATTTTAATAAGTTTAAAAAATTGTTCACAATCCGGTTCTTTTATTTCTTTAATGAAACATTGATGGGAATATAAAAAAAAGGGGGTAATTCCCAAAATAAATCCCTACCTCGTTGGTCGTCGCGCGCGGGCGTTCTTCACGGAAAAGCTCATCGCAGAAGAGGGGTATCGTCGCATCGTCGCGGAAAGGCGTCGCGTCGTCGTGGAATCCGGTGTTGAGTCGGCAAGCTCAACAGACCAAGAACAACAGATTTAAATTATAAATAATTAAATATGTGTTTCGATTAAAACCAAAAAGAACCTTTAGAGGAAAGCCGAAATCACTCACCTCAAATGGTTGGTGATCGGAGATCGGGGCGGGGAAGAACGTCTTGGATGGGAGCGTCGTCGATTTCCGGGTTCAAAGTTCTTCGCATTCTTCACGTTCTTCGAGTTTTTTGCAAGGGAGAAGAAGATACAAGGGTCCTCTCAAATCTTCTCAACGAGCAAATAACCAGGGGTCATGCGTTGGACTTATTTTATTATTACGCCAACGAATTTGAAAACTGGTTAAGAAACGATTGAATTAATTCGTTGAATTAATTCATGAAATAAACTGCCCATTTAATTCACGAAATAAACCGCCCAATTAAATGGTCTGTTAAGAAATTAAGAAAACATGTCAGTTGACTTCATAATGACGGGTTTTCACGGGTGCGTTACATAGCGGAATGAAACGGCAGGGCTCGTGCGGGCCCCACCTCACAAATATCCTACCAAGGGGGTAGGATATTTCTAGATAGCATCCTATCCAGATCAACTCAGTTTAAGCCGCTTTTAAGCGGATTCAAGTGGCTTCAAAGTGGCTTAAGTTAAATAAAATAATGTTGTCGGAAAATTATTTTATTTATTAACTTTAAGCCTGAAAATTAAAAACCACACCCGAGCAAACGCAACTCCAGAAGAGGCGTTTCTAAGTGAATACCAACGCTGCGATTTCATTGGTGCCCTCAGAATTCGATTCCGGGCACCGGTTCAAAAGTTAGAAAAACCCGCTCGTCCGTCCACTGAACGTACCAGAGCCAAACTTCGGAAAATGATTTCGGGCACACCGGGCCTCGGAATCAAGTGCCGTCAGAAACTGCGTTCTTGAATAATTCCAAAGAAAATTAAGGAAAAAAAATTTCCTTGAAATTTACGGGTCTTTACATAGATATATAGTGATGTAATATGTGGTGGTGGGATGGTGGATATGGATTGGAGTTTCGGAATGGGTTTATATGATTTAGGGATGGTTGTGGAATGGAAAAATGTTTAGGTTGTCATCGTGGGTTCTTTCTTGCATTCTTTTTCATATTTGGAGGGTGGTCATCCAACAGAATCACTACAATCTTGAGTCGTAACAGCTTTGTTGTTTTGAGAGTGGTGGAAGAATTTTGGACTTGGAAACAAGGTTATGGATAACGATTATGGAATTTATGATATTTCTAAACTTTGGTTTATTTAAATGATTTAGGTTTTTAGTTGTGGAAATGTTCTTGGATGTTATAGAAAGTGGAGGAAGTTTTGATAGTGAAGTTTAATATGGAGTTCATCAATTGTACTTATTATACATTCTAATTATATTTATGATTAGGATTTTGTTTTCTGATATCACTATATATTAATATTTCATATTTTATCACACTAAATATGATTTTTATAAGGAATATCGTAATTAGTAATCCCAATTTCTCACCCCACAAAAATTCTCTAATTTCCTGCAAGATATACTGATGATGTTTTGAGCTACTTTTCAGATGCATTAGATATATTCAGTGGTTGATTTAGAGTTTTTTACCTCTTCATTTCATGTACCTTCTTGATGTTATATAACTAAAATATAAGTATCATTCATTTTGTTGAAATTTTCGTTATGCAATTGAATATATTTTGTATTGATTGGTGGTTATTTTACAATTCATTGGATTTCATGAGGGTAATTCCTCATATATGAATATTTTATACCCTTTTATTAGTCCCCAGACATAGTCCTATTGGAGGAAGGATTATTGGGTCACTCTCACCTAGTTTACAAACCCCAGAGGGGCTATAGTGGTGGTGGGTCATGATAAAGTGGTATCAAATCTTTTGGTTGAGAGTTAGGGTGTAGTTTGGAGTTTGAAATATGTGAGGATTACATGGGATTAATAGTGAATCAGTGGAAATGAAGACCAAAATTTGTTGTATACCTAATATACTTTCTAACAAATAGATATTCAAGGTCCCCAATTATCCAAAACAAGTAATTTGACCACCTACAAAAATGTTAATGTGAAATAGTGACCGTTGGAGGGTAGAAATCATAAGGAGCTATATTAATTATTAGAATTATCTACATTAAAATTTATATTCGCAATATTACTATTGTTTCATTCATTATTCTTATATGTTTTAGTTTTTTATTTTTTTTTTGTATTTCATTACTGAGCTAATCACATTTCCTTAAATGAAATAGTAAAATATAAATTAACTAGAATGTACTATTTAACTAAAACCTCGTAGAAATTTGGATGTGTTGTCCCCATGCTAGGTATAACATGAAATTTCTTAAATTTATTTTCATTTTAATTATTGAAGTGTGTGATATGCTAATTAATTTCCATGATGTTAATTTTTTTATTAAATAATGTTTAATGTTCTTTTATTATTTGTAATTTCTATTTTTTTGATAGTATTTATAAATAAGGTTTCTCATAGTAAAATAGTTATTGAAAGGTTAAAATGATTTTTTTTGTCCATGCTAATTTCCATGTAAATTTTTGTGCTAGATGATACCAACCACTTATGATATATTATATGATTTTTTTATGAATTTATTAAAACACTAATAGATAGTTGATTATGTATAATATTCTTGGATGATGAAAAAAATTAAATTTTATAGGAAATTAAAATTTTAAAACATTTAAATGGATAAAAAAGTCCTTTCTTTTTAAAAGATTCTTAATATTTTCAATTCTAAAATATTATTTGTTACACATAAAAACATTATTTTTACTCTATTAGTTGTTTTTAAATATTGATGAGCGTGCATAAGGGTATGATGTGTATTTTTTATTATAGTAAGAATGTCAATATCAATGAATATTTGTGTGATTAATTATAAAAATACTAGTATGTATTTTTCAATGAATATTATGTGATGACCATGGAGTATCTAGTCATGGAACTAAAATTATGTTAACGATTATGAAATATGAAAGCCTGTTTCCATGGTGGTATAATATTTAAACAATATTTATCATGATCATGTCAAGCATAATGAATTAACATAAATATTGTGTAGATTCTACTTTATATTTGTAAGGAATGTTTGAGTGATATTATTGAATTTTAAGATATGATGATTTCCAAAAAATTGATTTAAATAAAATTGATTATAGTTATTCATGTTTTACTAGATGACTTATATAAGGACATGAACTGAAACATAACTTATTCTATTTTTTTTAACAAGAATTCACATTCCACGATTTTCTCAATTTAGTGTTTTAGATAATTATGAAAATATCTTAAATACTAAACTCTTAACTTATAAGTAGAATGTAATACTCAGTATCTACTTTTTCCACTAAAAGAAAAAAATTTAAAAATGACAAAATATTTTTGAGACACATCATATACTCATTCATCATGACATCTTCTTTTTTATTTAAAAATCATATGACTTGTGAAAAACATTTGAAAACAATGGATGACCACATAAATCTAAACAATTACATAAAAGAAGGAATGGAACCATTAGTACCTGAAGATTTTAAACTCATGGAATCATTTTCACGAAATCATACTTTTTTCCCATAAAACATAGACTCTTTTTCTTGACTCATGAATCATAATATTCCTATAAAAGTTGGTAGCAACCACAAATAATAAAGGTAACTCATGGAATCCATATCATTCTTACCTTTTAGAAATCAAGACTATATGGGGACAACCTTCATGGTTACATTTGGAATACTCATTACATTATATTTCATTAATCTCTTAGGAGAACACCAACCGTTTATCTCCATCTCATTACCCAATAAATTGTACATCTATCATGGGTACACTCACAATAGATTTATCACAGAACCACCCATACTCATAAACAATTCCCAAGAACCATAATATAATCATAACACATAAATCAAGAAAAAATAAAAAAATAACATTTCATCATTGAAATCAAATTTCATTTTTAAAAATTTGTGCACTCATAAATGGAAACCTGTTATTTGAGAATAAAATGTAAAACATGTAAATTAAGAATCAAAATATTAATGCGACATAAAATCATGAAAATTAGTTCATTTTTTATAAGTTAAAAATCATTCTTTTTGGATTTTGTAAATATAGTTGAAGGATTGACTTTTAAAAAGGTTTTATTGAAGAATGTCCCTTACCGAAATCATTTTCCAAAACAAAATTGCTAGGAAAGGGAAAATATAATTTTTTTTAAAAATGTGAAAACTTTTAGAGGAATCCATATATCAAACAATGGTCATAGTTGAAGAGATTGTTTGTCACCATATACATTAAAAAAGAATTAAATTTATATTTTTTCAAAACATTCCGTATAAAATATATAAAAAGTTTAATTTTGAAAACCTTGGATATAAATAAAAAATATAAATAAAAGTATTTTAAAATTATTTTATATCCATATAATAAATATTTGAAATAATATTAAGAATATTGACATGTAAGAAAATATTTATAATTAAATATTTAAACATTCGAGGTGTCACATTCCACTTTGACAAATTAAATAATAATCTCACTAAAAGGATACATTAAATAAAATGAGTATAGATAAAATATAGATAAGAAATTTCATAGTATTTGTATATACTCCTTATAATGTAATAAACTATCATATAGTCAAGAAATGCCTCAATGAAAATAGACTGAGACAAGATCTCTTATTTTGAGTATGACTCATCACATTCAATCTTTATCTTCAAAAATAAAAAAGTTAGGTTAATTTTTAAATTTTTATAGAACCTTTTTAAATGTTATTATTCATTTTATAAAAATTATTAATATGTTATAATAATTACTTAATTAATTTTGTTCATGTCCCATGTTTTGATGATATTTGATACATGAGTCATAAATGAATTTGGAATGATGTCAATAGTCAAAGTGATCATAAATCAATCCTATATAAAATAATATTAATCAAATAATTATAAATTATATAGGAAAATTATAATTTTAATTAAAACTATTAATTATGGTTATGAAAATTGAAAAAATGTTATAATCCTAGAGATAGTAGGTTGTACATAAGCATGAGTAATGTGTCCATTTTTCAATGATCAGTATAGAAAGAATGTAATTAATATTTTATATTTATAGAATGATAATAATATCATTAATTTAATATTAAAAATTTATATATTCTCTTATATATTATCCATGCGATGTGGTGATTGAAAATGAATCACATCACTTTATAGAGGTGATAGTTCACACATACGCACGAATGACGTTATCATTTTTATGTGCACGAAACATAAGAACATAAATGATGCATTGTTCTTTAAGAAAAATAAATATTTAATTAATATCATAAATAAAAATTAATTCCATCATTATAACCGGACATTAGATATGGTAATAGAAAATGAAATATATCAGTTCGTGGAGGTGATATTTCACACGTATGCACAAAAGATTAATTTACTTTCCATTTGATGGAATTCGAGGTGGATTTAGGTTATGAAATTAATATAATAATTTATGATTATATTTTTATGGTGTATTTATTATTTCATCATATTTGAATGATATTCGATGTAAAATGAAGAAAAGATAAAATAGAAATACTAAATTAAAAACATTACCTTTCCTTAGGACAATCACCTTTGATTAATACTATAACTCCTCTATGGAGGGTGTTATACAAAAACTAATGCCTCTAGAATGTGGGTTGGAATTCTAGGAATGGTTGATGGGAAGAAATTGTCCAATCCAAATGGGTTTTTATGTGTAATTAATGAAGATGAATGGGTTCCCTTTTATAGGAGAGGGTTGGAGAACTTTTGGAATTATTCAAACTAATAAATTAGTATAAATTAATTTTTTTTCCAAATAGATAAAAACTAAATTATCTAAAATATCGGATGATTTTGTGTGAAAAAAATTATTCCAACAAAAATTAATCAAGTATGATTATTTTTTAATCCTTATCTTATTGTTTTACTTCTTATTAATTTTTACAATGACATTATGTAATTTACAAATTGTGAGTAAATATAATTACTATAAAATTACAAATGAAAAAAAGATCAAATAATGAATTTTTTAGACTTAATTCAAAATTATTTACAAATGATATATTTTTATGAATTTTATATCATTTAATAAAATATTATTTATTTTAAAGTCTCATTAATGTCAATTTTAACACTATTCACTAAATGAGTTATTAAAAATATCACAACTTTATTCCTTCATGGAAAAACCCTTAATGCATCTCTAACATGTTAAATGATCCATAAAGTTATTTTTTGAAATCAAATATTTCAAAATATATTTATTTTAATATTATTAATATCATTTATTTTATTTTTCTTTTAATAAATCAATTATTTCATCATCATTGTGTAACAATTAAATTTAATTATTTAATATACAACAATTATAAAAAAATTATCATGATGTAGATAAAACTTTTATCATTTAAATACTATATATAGTATAATTTATCATCTATATAATCCTATATTAAAAATTATTTACTTATTAAAAATATGGGTATGACATTTTTAGCTTATCTTTATATATAATATAATAAATTTTATATTGTTACCAAAGTGGATTAAAAGTTTATAATTTCACCCTAAGGTTTAAATTTGTATAAACACCCTCATCCAATGAAATTATGATAAATGTTAGGGTAATTTTATAATTTTATAATATTATTTTTACCATTAATTACCCGATTTACACTTAACCATTTTAAATAAAATAGTAGAGTAACTAATCAAAAAAATTGAAGTTGATCTTATTTGAAAAAAAATTTATACTGATTAAATCTTTGTAGGAATATTTTTTATAATTCAATTCACATAAGTGGATATAATTAATTTAAGATTAATCCCAAGGATGAAATAAGAGAACAAGTTTTTAATGTAAAATTTCCATAAATTCACATAGTTTTTATATCCAATTTCAATGTGAATTTTTTTCCAACGATCTATATTTGATTAATTGATTAAAATTATATAAATATACTTTAAAACCACTCTAAAATAATATTTAACACTATAAATAAATATGATGAAAAATTAGTTTTCAATTAAAATACTTTATTTTTTCACTATTCCTCAAAAAATAAATCATCAGAAAAATACAAAAATAATTTAACAAGGTAAATTTTGATGTCCCAATTATAAATAAGAAGTTTATTTTGTCAAAAAAACATATAATATTAACATAATCAAGTTTTAAAATGGGTTCTCTATCAAAAGGCAGAAAAACTACCATTTTAAAAAATAATTTTTTTGGGTAAAAATAGATTTGTTCTTATATCATGTCTAGAAAAAAATGAAATGAATGATAAAAATTATATTGAATATATTACATATATATTTCTTTAATAGAACCCAACAAGAGTGATTTTATAATTTTATAAAAATAATTATTCACATTTTAATATATTTTCATAAAAACTCATCATTTATAATCAATTGATATTTATTTACATTTCTAGTTACTTTGGTAACCAAAAAATCATTATATAAACATGTGTAAACTATATTTTTAAAATTTAGCCAACACTTTTCATTATATCCATTCTAACAGCTCGGTAATAACTACCATCTTAAATAATAATATTTAGTTGTTAGTTTAAGCTCGATGTGGCATATCATGTATGTTATCAGACGTTGTGTTTCCTTTTAAAAACACAGGTTGTTACATTACACCTGTAATAAATTGCATCCTCTCAATTTAAAATCAATGTAAAAAACATAGAGTTTGACTTTTCAAAATACCTATGTTGGAATCCCACATCAGAAAAAGGATTAATAAAACTTCATCATTAAAAGAAAGAAAGGGAAGTATGAAGATCACCTGAGATAACACATACAAGTGTTCCGTGTAAGAAAACATGGACATTGATTCAAAAAATAACCATACTGTTCTGATAGAGAGTGATAGAGAACATGGTTTGGAGAAAGTTAACAATCACAAAACTATAAATCTATGATTGATTAAAAGGACATTGATATCATAGTAAGAAATGTAAATTAATAATGTTTTTGTTTTTTAATATCCTTAATAGAGTAAACGAATTATTTTAATACATTCACTACATTCATATGGAACCATACATACTTTAAAAGTAGAGTTTTATCCTTTAAAAAAATTCGACTAGAAACTCATCTTTTTCTCTAAAAGCTAATTATTCAAGATGGATTGTTCACACCTGAAACAGTATAATATACCTCTATAGAATCACATAATCCAAAAAATATTAACTATATATTCCTCCTCACTTTAAAAATTACCCAAAAAAATCATTAGGATAATATAAAACAATTCTGAAAAAATAATTAACCTTATATGATGAAAAGTTACTTTTTCCTCCAAAATTCAACAGTAATACCCAAAGATCAACATATACCATTCAACAAATAAACATATATAAAATTCCTCAAAAACATTATAACTAAGATTAAAAACCAAGAAATCATAATGATTTGATCATATAGTCTTCCAGTATAAATTTTAACATTTATCTCCTAATAACATAAATCCCTTTTATTATCTCAAACCAAAAAATGTAATTTCCTTAGTAATCTTAAAGATATGATAACCAATTCGTAAATCATCATAAGTTCATAATTAAATAATATATTATTCTAAAATATAATTCAACCTTCATTCCTCAAATAAAATACCATATTATTCTATTTTCTTTAATCATATATGGTTCCCAAATAGTGAACGTCTTCCAAAATAACATTAATCACTTAGTCACCAAATCATATTCCAATACTAGGGATAGCAATTTGGTAAAACATAAGTTACCAAATTCAAATTATTTTTCTTCTATAATCTCTATTAACTAAAAAATAAAACAATATACCAACTAGGGATTTCTTGTAGGCCATTGGTTAGTGATACACCCTTATCGCCCTTCGCTTTTGGGATCGATTTCTTCAACCTTGCTGAATATGATACATTGTCACCCCTATTACAGGTTTTAATTTTTATCAAACTATATAATTCTTATATCATTCAAAAAATTAGATAAAATCCACTAAAATAACCATAACATATTTTAACCACAATTTTTATCTCTTACCTTTCACCTTGAATCACAAAATAAAAAAACCCATAATTTCCTTCAAAATGAATGTCTCTAAAAACAACATTAGTCACCTTAATTTTTCATATCATAAACCCTCCAAATGGTTTCTAAGACACTGATCTTATGATCAACATAAAAATTATAAACCCATGATGATATCCATAACTCTGAAGAAAACACCAAAATCTCCAAAGTTGTGTAAACCATCCTTTGATACCAACTATAATAACCAAGACATTAACATAACTTATTCTAGTGTTTTTAACTAGAATTAAAATTAAATGATATTTTCAGTTTAGAGTTTTAGAGAATTATTCAAAACTTATAAATAATAAAATCTGAAAGTAAAAGTGTACTCTAATACTCGGTATCCACTTTTTCCACTAAAGGAACCCCATTAAAAAACACAACTTATTTTTGAGACACATATTTAATTCATTCATCGTGATATCTTCATTTTACTTAAAAATCATAAGACCTATTAAAAACATTTCAAATCTTGGGATGAGCACAAAAAATCACAGTATGGGACATAAAATAAATAATGAAACTGTTATTCCATAAATATATTAGACTCATGAAAACATTTTCACAAAATCATTATTTTCACCCATAAATCATGAACTCTTTAGATTACTTCATGAAATCATAAGATTCTATTAAAACTCCATAGAAATCATAAATAATATTGGAAACTTGTGGAATAAATATAACTCATACATTTTATCTTTCAAGACTACAAAGGGTGTAACCATCCTGAATACATTGAGAATAACCATCGTAGTATATTTCTATAATCTCTTTAGAGAAACCCAACTGTTTAACTCCATCTCATTACCTAATGCATTGTAGATTTATCAAAGTCTCACCCTCCCTCTTATTATTATAGAACTACCCATACTCATAAACAATTCCCAATAACCATATCATTATCATAACACATAAATACAAAACAAATAAAAAAATAACAATTCTACTTTGAAATCAAATTTCATTTTTACATAGCTGCACAAAAGTAAATGAAAAACTATCATTTGAAATTAAAATGTTAAAATTGTATAGAAATAATCAAAACATTAATTTTATATAAAATAATGAAAATCCATTCATTCCTTATAAATTAAAAAACAATCTTTTTGTCTTTTTTAAACATAGTTGACAGAGTGAATTTTAAAAATGTTTTTAAAGAATGTCCCTTACCAAAATCCATTTCAAAAAACAAAATACTCAAAAAAGTGATAAGGGTTTACTTTTATTTTTAAAACATCATTGATTTTGTAGGAATCCACATATCAAATAATGGTTATGATGGTAGACATGTTTTTTTCATCATATACATTAAAAAGAACATTCATTTTATCATCTGTCAAAACATTCTTTATAAAATGTGTAAAAATATTAATTTAGAAAAACTTTTAATTAAGTTAAAAAAAATATAAAAATATATTTTAAAATCTTTTTGTATCCATATAATAAATTTTTAAAATAACAAAAGAAATACTGACAAGGAGAAAACAATTGATAACTAAATCATTAAACATTCAAGGTGTCTCATTCCACGTTAAACATTTAAAAAATAATTACCATGAAAGGAAACATTAAATAAAATAATTATAGATATTATATGGATATGAAATGTAATATTATCTTTATATACACCTTATAATAGAATAACGGTGCGTATCATCATGAAATGCCTCAATGAAAGGAGATTGAGACAAAATATCTTACCTTGAGTACGAATTGTCGCGTACAATATATATATTTCTGAATAATAAAAATAGAATAATTATTTAATATATATAGATCCATTTTAATGTTTATTATTTGTTTTATATCACTTATTATCATGTTTTAATAATTACTTAATTATTTATGTTCTTGTCAGAATTTTTAACGATATTTAATACTTGAGCCCAAAATGAATTTGATATGATGTAAATAGTCAAAGTGGTCATAAATACATCATCTATAGAGTACTATTCAAGTAATAATAAACAATTTTAATCATCATTTAGACTTTCAATTCTAACCATTAAGTATTATTATGAAAAAATGAACTACATTATGATCATGGAGACAATCAGTCATACATATGCTTGAGTAACAATTCAATTTTCCAATGGTTGTTATGGAAAGAAGGTCATTTAAATTTTATCTTTAAACACTGATAATAATATAATTAATTTCATATTAATAATTTATATATACTCTTATTTTTTATCCATGTGATGTGGTGATTAAAAATGAATCGCATCGCTTCTTGAAGGTGGTAGTTCACTTATACGCATGAATGACGTTATCATTTTTTATGTGCATAAAATGTAAGAACATAAATAATGTATTATTATTTATTAATAACAAATATTTTATGAATTCAATATATAAAAATTAATTACATCATTATAACTAGACTTGAGAGACAGTAATGGAAAACTATTTACATCGGTTCGTCGAGGAGATAGTTCACATGTACGCAGAAACGATTAATTAATTTCTCATTTTACAGAATAACAGATTGATTTATGTGATTATATTGAAATCAAAACATCTACGTATATTTAGGATACTATTTTTATTATTTAATAATGACTGAAGAAGAATTTATGTAATATGAAGAAGAAATAATATAGAAAAATGTAACTAAAAACGTTACCTTCCCTTCATATGATCTCCTTCGATCAAAACCTTAACACCTCATAGGAGGGTGTTATGTATAAAATAAGGCCTATGAAATGTGGTTATATATTATCGGATGGATTTTTAGTAGATATTTCCCAAAACCAATGGTTTTTGAATTGTATAGAAAAGAAATGAATTGGTTCCCTTTTATAAGAGATGGGAGGGGCATTCTTGAAATTATTCTAAGCAACAACTTAATATAAATTCATTTTTTTACCAATGGATCCAAATTAATATTTTATAAGGTAGTATGGTTTTTGTTCTAAATAAATTCAACCAATTACAATTATTCTAGTTTTATGGTTTTTTAAATCCTTATATTTTTGCTTTAATCCTTATTAATTCTTACCGCCACATTATATAATTTACCCCTTGAGAGTAAATATAATTACTATAAATTAAAAAACAACCAAAAATTATTCATTAATAAAATTTCTATAATTGACCAATCATTCATAATTAATATAAATTTTTATAAATTTTATGTCATTTTATGTCATTTTATTTATTTTAAAATCTCATAAATGTCAATTTTAACACTATTCACTAATTGAAATTTTAATAATATCCTAAAAAATTGATTTCTTCATAAAAACTACTTTAACCCATAACTAACTTGTCAAATTTACCTATAAAATTATTTGTTGGAATCAAATATTTTTAATTAGATTTTTATTATTATTATTATAATTTATTTGATTCTTTTAAAAAATAAATTACGGCATCTTCATTGTGTAACAATTAAATTTAATTATTTAATGTTTAAAAATTATCAATAAATTATAATGATTTAGACAAACATTTTATACTTAAAATTACTATTTTTAGTATAATTCATCTTCTGTATAACACCATTTTAAAAATTATTTTCCTATTAAAAATTTGAGAATGGCATTTTTAACTTATCTTTAAATAAAATATAAAAAATTTAATATTCTTACCCAAGAGGTTTAAAAAGATTATACTTTTAGAATAAAGTTTATTTGGGTCTAAAAACACTCATACAATGAAATTTGGAAAACTTTTTGGGTAATTTTATAATATTATAGTATTGTTTTACCCTTTATTAACTGATTTACCCTTAACCGTGGTAAATAAAATACTAATGCTACTATTCACTAAATATTATGTTGATCTTATTAGAATAAAATTTTCATTGTTATTACCACTTTTTATGACCATTTTTAAAAATTTAATTCACAAAAGTGCCTATAATTATTTAAAAATTAATCTCTTTGATGAAATAAGAAAATTTGTTTTGAAAGTAAAACATTCAAAAGTTCACAAATTTTTTTATCAAATTTTAATTTGAAATTTATTACCACGACCTAAATTGGATTAAATAATAAAAAAATGACATTATTATAATTTAAAACCATTAAAAAATATTATTTAACACTATAAGAAAATTTGATGAAAAATTAGTTTTCAATTAAAATTCATTATTTTTAACTATTCATCAAAATTGAATCTTATGGAAAAAATAAAAGAAATTAATCAATGTAAATTTTGATGTAATTATTATAAAAATAATCTTATTTTGTCAAATATAACTTATAAAAGTGACAAAAACTAGTTTTAAAAATGGTTCTCCATCAAAAGGTGGCAAAGCATCCTTTTCTAAAAAATACTTGTTATATTGTAAAATTGTATTGGATGACATATCATGCCTAGAAAAAACATAAAATGAATGGTAAAAATTATAATGAATATATTACATATATATTTCAATAATATAACCCAATAATAGTGATTTTAGTATTTTATAAACACAATTATTCACATTTAAACATTTTTTTTATAAAAACAAATCGTTTATATTCAATTGGTTTTTTTATTTATAGTTAATTTGGTAACCAATTAATCATTATAAAATCATATTTAAACCATATTTTCATAATGAGGATAACATTATTCAGTCACACCATTCTAACAGCTAGGCTATCACTGCTATATTAATAATTAGTTGTTCGTTTATGCTCGATGTGGTGTATCATATATGCTATCAAACATTATGATTCCTTTTAAAAATATGGGATGTTACATATGATATATTTTAGGTGTAGATATGTTTTTATAAAAATATATTTTCTAAATGATAAATTGGTATAATAATTTTTAGAATACAAGAAGTGTTCCCCTAATGATGTTTATGCATGTATGTTTTATAATGTTTATAAAAAAATCTGCATTACAAGAATATTTTTATGATGTTTCTTATTACTATGATTATTTGTTGTTTGTTTAATTGAGTTTATGGAACCACCTCCCATAAAATAGAAAGAATTTAATGTGTGTAATGAAATTGTTATTTTTTAATTTAAATTTTTTTGATGATTTTATTTTTGGATATATATAATTATTATGAAATAATGATGAAAAAATGAATTATGGTTTGGGTTTGTTGTTGGTTTTTTTATTTCCATAAATTTATCTATGGGGAAGTAGTTTTGGGGTTTTGTGTCTGCTTTTTGAATTAATTTTTTTTTTGAAAAGTGGGGATGCAGCTAGTTTCCTTGGAATGAATGAGGAGTTGTGATGTTTATGTTTGAAAAACGGTACGGAATGTTATTATGGTAGTATTGGATGGGATATGGTATAGTTTTTTAATTGTGGTATGATCGATTATATGGAATTGAGATTATTTTTTTTATATCATATGGTGGTTTGAGTGGGATTCATGTTAGTAGTTTTGGTTTATTTACATTATTGGAATGAGGAGATGTAGGTGATGTGATAATGGTGGTGTGATACTAATCTTGATAGATATTTGTAATGTGGGTATGTGGACTGTTGTGTGGGAAATTTAGTTGGGAGGATTTGTATGTGTATTGGTGTGTTTTTTTTGAAATTTTTTAGTTATTTTTGATTTTGATGTTCTTTTTGTGGTTTATTATAACCTTGTGGATCTTTGATTTAATGATATTCTATTGAAATTACATTGACAGGTCGAGAGGGAAATGTGAAGGTTGAATCTTATGATAGAGAATGATTAAAATTTCAATGGAAAGAAGTACCGAAGTTATCATATGGATTCTTTTTCCCCAATGATGTGAATGAGTTGGAAGAGTTTGAGGTTCTATTTGGGTTGGTAAAAATTTAAAATCAAATTTAAAATTCAATACACATGGACTTTTTTTTGAAAGGATTCTCGAAGATGGTGGTATATGAAGAACGGTGACTCAAGAAACATGTCATGAGGGATGTTTCTTAAGTTATTCAAGAAAAAATTAATTTCCCATGTGAATATCAATGATTTTATTAAATATACTTAGGTGATTTAATTGGGTATGAGAGTGTTCATGTAACTCCCTTAACCATGGTCTCCTAGAGTAAGTGTATTATTTATTACATGGTAATAAAAATACATGATTTTTAATTCCCAATATCATGGTTCAATAGTACTTAAGTGACTAGATAAATATACATTATATTGAAAAATGACATATTACATCATTTGATTATAAATAATTATCACTTAATGTTATCCATAAAGTTTACCAAACATATTATTCCATAACATAACCTGTAGAAATGGGAAACAATAGAAAAGGATAAGTTAAAACACTCAGTTTGGGATATCATACAACATAAGTAGACATGGAATAATAATGAAATAAGAATTATAGTAGGGATAAATAAGCAACTGACTCCATATTAATGAATATGCAACATCTGACCACCCCATACCATTGAACAGTGACATATTCGGAAGAATGTTTTAAAACCTCATGCATGCCTCTTAATATGCCAGAGGATCCTGACTAGCAGTGTGGGTATAATCTAGTACTACGGGAATACTGTACCCATATATTGGAGTATCTCAATGGAACAAATAGTGTAAATCATATACATTTATATAATAAAATAATTTAATGACATACTGACACATGTGAAAAAAACCAAGAAAACGATGAACTAATAAATGAACTGTATACATGCATTTTAGCCATTCAAACAATAAAACTAAAAAAATGGATGAAAAATAAAAAAAGTATAGATTCCAAGCCAGGTCCTAACTCTTATTCTCTATCATAGAATCACAAGAACATAGATGAAACTATATAGAATCTTCTTGGGTACCCAAGTGTCTCTATGGTCTTAGAATGGAGTGAGGACAACTCAGTAGGCCAACACCAATGATGTCCATATATAAGCAGTCCATACACAGTGGAGGAGGATGTTCTAAGGATGGAAAATTATAAATATAAGCATATAAACATTTAAAACATAATGCATAAAAAATCAAACATATGAGCTTGATTCACCCAAGAAATGATATAAAACTACTTCATACCATTTCAGGGAGTCTCAAGACATGTATCCTTGCAAATTCCATCCAAAAATCCAATCATGGATAATATTCCCATCCACGACAAAATCACAAGAACCCAGGGGTAGTATACCCTTCCTTTGGGTCCTAGTGTCCACCTGAGGGATATATTCAATCCACGTTTGACAATAAACTAGAATCTACCCAAATATTTATTCACCCTTGGTTTAACCATCAACCAACCATCAGACTACCAGGTGGGTGTGTTTACTATTGTTCATTCCAGCATATCTATGTCCACCTACGGTCCATGTTCACCCCGGGTTTAATATTAATACCCAAAAAAATATCCTTTCATTAAAATAAAAACCACCCCAAAATGTATTATCCCTTCCTTTATAGAAACTCTTTCTAAACCACATACACTATTTCAATTACTAAAGAACAACTAATGAAAAAATTAAGGGGAGAACAAATTAATAATTTTATAGTTAAATAAAAATCAAAAATTTATTCCTTATTTAGTAAGAAAGAACTCCATGTCATATAATAATGTATCATTATATAAAATAACAACCATGTTCCCCTGAATTAACCATTTTCATTGCAATTATTACCAATACATTATTCCCCAAACATAGAAATTACTATCATATAAATATTAATCTATTTAAATTTCTGGAATCTCTATTATAGACCATAATTGTTTGTTTAAGAATTCCATTCAAATTAATCAGTCCTATACCAATAAATGATTCCCACACTTCATTTTAAAAGATTACACCATGTTTTTAAAATTTTATTCACTCAATATTTATTATTATGAAATTTTATTTTATAGTAATTGAAAAAAATAACTCTCTTATCAACCATTTAAACATTATTTTTTATATAACATGGTTGATAAGATTCAAATAAATCTATTCACAATTTAAAATACCATTAGTGTAAAATTTATTATGTTTGAGATCATAGATTAAAATAAGGTCATACACTTGGAAACACTTTTGGTTTACTAACATTTTAATTGGTAATTTAACAAAAACAAATCATAATTACCCAACTAAATCTCAATTACGTCATTGTGTGATGAGGTCGGAACAACCTCATAACCTCACAACCTCACAACACACAAATTGAAAAAAGTAAGACTATATATCAATAAAAAGGGTCCACCTACCAGAGACATAGATACGTCCACACATCTGGTATCACGCTTCAATTCAACCTAAAATGGTAGAAAATAGATATGTAGACAAAAGACATAGAAATGGGGAACATTTCATATAAAAAATTGTTTTCAGTAATATATAAAGACACAAATAAAATGTTAATGTGAATTAATATCCTTATTATAAGATCGCTATTGCTACAAAAGGAAGTCTATTTAACAAGAATTTTTTGAAGATAATTTGTGGGGAAAGTGGTTGGATAATTGGGGTGGTTAAATGCTACTCGAAAAGTAAGGTACTACAAACCCAAGAGACATATATGGGTTTCCCTACTAACATATCCCGTAATCCCACATTTAAAAGTTTTTCTAGGGGGAATTGGATAGTCATTCCCACCAATCATCTACCTGATGGATATTTACTGGCTAACCAGTGGTATAACAATACATTAATACAATCCTTGACTGCCTTTAAGCCTTACTGCTTCTTCAGAACACCATCTAACCTGAAAACCTCATCTATGGACACCCTATTGAGGGCCCAAAACATTAAAATTATCTTTTAAAACCAGGTTATTAAAATGAACCATCCACTAACCTAAAGTTAAAAACATACCAAGAAAATTAAAACTCATCCATACACATGGGGTATTAAAAATTCCCCACCGTAATACATCTCAATCCAGATAATTCAGGTTGGTCATCCTATAGATCTTACAACTTGCATTATTCATCAAATCTCGATTAACTATTGTATTCCAACTTTGAATACCAAACATGATTCTAGAGTGAGTCTTAATTTCCATGTAATTAAACAACTAAACACAAGGTTTCACTTGCACTAACAGCTTAAATATCAAGACAATACTCTCCCATACCTATCTACCTTGATACACCAACGTGTATTCATATAATAAATCACCTGGATTGTGGTTATCCCCACCATAAGATCTATCAAAAAGAGTTATATTACAAAAAAACAACACCCTCACCCATTAATATTTCCTAACAAAACATAATCGTGATTCTTTAATGATGTTCCATGATGTCGTTCCCAAATTTTTTTAAATCCCTGGCTAGAGGAAATTATAAATCTCTATTTCAGGTTCTGAAATAAAATGTATGTATACCCATCTCCCATTGAAAATCCCAAAAAAATTGTATTTTCCTCAAAGGTATTGGATAATCCTAAAAGAATAACTATTATTTATAATACAACATGATTTACGTAGTTTTCATCCTGTTTCATGAAACTCCAACCTATAATTCATGTTAAACATCTTTTGGTTAACTTTTCCCAAAACACTCAGCTTTCTCCACTCACGCACCTTTAAACCACCTGACCATGATGCTATAAAACCTAAAGTTATCTTTAGATCATCCAAACATTACTTCAATAGTCCATACAAACTTCTAGTGGAATCCCATAGTATAACCCACTTCCTCCCATTTCCACCACTATGCCCTACCATGAGCAATAATTAACCACTAAGCTGAACATTTTTTGATCACCCTAAAATATTTAGTTCTTGAGGATGATTCTTAGACACAATTTGATATCACATCTAATTCAATACTCAACATTCACCAAGTTATATGTTTAATTTAAACTCATTTATACATTAGTTTGATAATTCTATAACAACTATGCCTCAATCTTTGTCATGCACTCTAGAACTCACTCTCATGAGGGTCATATCTCCACAACCAACCTCCCACTCCCCACCATATAAGAATCCATTTTATTTCATGACATAGTCAATTTTAAATCTCTATTGACCATACATATTCCATCACCAAACAATATTTATAAATGGGGAGGAGACTACACACCCCAAATATTCATTATAAAAGGAAAATCAACACCCACCCCAAGTTCATGGGTATGTTGCCCATAAATTTTTCTGAAAACCCACAAAAAACTAAGGATAAATATTTAAATGAATGATGGTGCACCCCACAACATTTGAAATATTGATGAATACTACTAGATCATCTTACCAAACAAGTCTCATTGAAACCACATGTGTGTCACTCCTCAAAAGCCAGGCTCTGACCTTAAATAGGTCAAAATCTGTCTCCCTTATCGAGGTTGAACTTTGATTATCCCTTTTGTTTCACCAGACCCATCCATATTCTCATTCCAACCATCATAAATTCATGATTCTCATCTGAAGGCCAGTGGAAACCCTTCTATATAATCCACTCATTGATTCATCACTTATTCCCAGCCTACACACATGAGTACCTGTTCACACAAACACTAGGGTTTACACACTCAATCACTTGAACCCTAATTCAAATGGAACAATGAATCCCCAATGTGATATTAAACTATTTAACCAATTGATGCTCAATACTTTCATTCCAGAGTGAAATAAAAAAAAATTGCATAAAACTCTTTCCAGTCACATCTCACATTAACATGGATAAGACACCTAAGGCACTAGCGAGGCCTCTCCCACATTCTAGTCTTACTATGCAAAGGGTATACATAGAGAAATCTAGAACTAGATTCATCCCACTAAGACAAAACCATTCATATTACAACTCATAACTTGAGTATCTTTATAATCCTAATGATTCTAACGACACTATACTCATCCTTCCATCGATGACCTAGTGTTACCATCATCAGAATTCTTATAAATAAAAACTAATATGGCGATGAAATGCTTCTAAATGATTTCTCCTTCAAAAACCTATATTGATATCAAAAAAAAGGTCTAGAAATTCCCTTCCTCAAACCCATTCAAGGGTATCTATACTTGTATAGAAACTAGTCCCCAATCATTCTTAATTCATATCACTAGCCCTTTACTGAAAACTCTTGAGAATAACCAGTTATAAAATATATAACAATGAATTTAAAAACACCTCATTAGTTCTAGAATTACCACCCATATTTCTTATCAATCAACCCACCGGAACTAAAATAGGGATTTAACCTGGATAGGTGTCTGAATTTGCCACCCCCTCCCAAAACAAAATGTAAAACTGAATGTACTAGCACATATGTTATTCTACTAGAGTTACAATATATATATTGTTCCTAAAAAAATTCTATGTATCAAAATTAATGATCTAATATCAAAATACAAAACATTTACTCCCACCTACCATACCAAGAAACTCACAACCTCAGTCAACCCCTTTGACATGTCTTCCTCAATGGTCACAAGGTACCAACTCACTAAAATGGAGTCACAACAAGAATTTCACTAGGATATCCTGCCTAGTTAAAATATAATTTATAAACCCAGGTAAATATAGAATTAATCACATTCATTTTTTTAATATGAAATATATATTTATATTAGTTATTTAAATAGTAATTATGTTTTAGTTAAAAAAGAAATGTGTTAACATAAAAACATTTCAAAAAAGGTTTTATTTAAATAATAAATTTAAACTTTTTTGAATTTTAATTTAATAAAATTAATATTTTTTTTGAAATCATAAGATAAAAATTTACATTTGGTAAAATATTTTGTATTTTTTGGAAAATATTGAGTTTTTAGTGAATAGTGAACAATACACTTTTTTGTAAAATGTGCTTTGTTTTTAATAAATTAAGTTATTTAAATGTATAAATATGTTATAAAAATGTTTCCACATATAATAATTCTTATTTTGTTATATTTAAACCAATATTTAAATTTTCAATCAAATTTATATTTTTTTGTGGTATAAGATTATTTTTTTGTTCAAATATGGTTTTTTCTATAAACTATTTTAAAATTAATAATGGCTCTCATTTTAAATTAATTAAAATATTCCATAATGAGGAATTTCTAAAGTTAATTTTATAGATTTTATATAAATAAATATTATTTTAGTTCTTAAATTTTTTTATTGTTAGTCATATAGTTAATATAGAATAATATTTTTCTAAAAGAGACACTTCTTAAAAACCTGATATCATTCTGTGTTTGGGAGATTATTTTTATATTAAAATTTTACAAATATTTTATTTAAATTTTTAAAAAATATTGAATATTCATTATGATAATAATTTATAATATCTAATAATGCAAAATTAATTTTTGACCAAAATGATTAGTGAAAATAGTAACAATTAATTAAAATGATTATGGAAAAAAACGTGTTTACTTAGTGGTTAAAGAAATATTATAAGGGGTAAAAATGACCCAAAAACATTTGAAAACAAATTTTATAGACATATATAGACCATAAAACTTATTTTATCTATAATGAACCATTATTGGGACCTGGTTACATGAAAACATGTGTGTGGAATTCACTCTTTCAAATAATTTACTAGTCTGCCACTCACCTCACATATAAAAGGCCACACCCTCTCCTCCTTTCTTCACAACTTCAAAACCAATTGGTTTAGAAAATAACTACCCGGATAACTTCTAAATGTATAAAATATCATCTTATATGGATTAATTTGGGCGTAAATTTACCCATTGAATACTTTTGGTGAAAACCAAATGGAGATACATGAATAAGAGTGGACGTTCATCACCGACCATTTTTGTTTCATTTCATTCTCCAAAAAATTAAATTCTTATTATACCATGATGGTATAATGACGTCATAATATTAAATAAAATCATATTTTTTTTATGTTAATGGTATGAACAACAAACAAACACACTTCCATCAAATTGTTTATGAAATCATCATTTATGTGTATGGGGGACTACAACCTCATGAAACAATGTAATTTGATTTTCCATTACCACCTATCACGGTTTGGTATGATGATAGATCTAACGATTATAAATGTATATTTATAAAATAATTATACCTATTTGTTAATTTTATCATAAATACCCATTTTATATTCCATTAAATAGTGTATATGATAATGTTGCTTGTCTTTACGGTGGACTATGACCATGCGAAGAGATGCGATGTTTTTTCACTAACACATTACATAGAAATTAATAATGGTAAATATAATGAATATATGTTATTTATAATATATATTTATGATATTGATGAAATATGTATAATTATGTAATTATAATATATCATTTTATGTTTATCTTCTCACTCACTAAAAAATGATAACGTCATTTGTGGATGTGTCGACTACCATCTCCTCAAAGAGATATGATACTTTTTTTTCAACACCACATCAAAAAAATGATAAAGTATGGTATTTATGATAATATTATAATTATGGAAATTAAAATGTTTCTTACCGTATTTCCATAATGACTATTGGATAAATAGAAATGTTACTGATGTGTACGTACGACCAACTATCTCTATGATCATAACATTAGTACATTATTTATAATCGTATTTCCAAATTGGTTTTAAAATTTTAGTTTATTTATAAATATGATAATTATTTCCTGAATTAAAATTTTAATATGTTTAATTAATGTCCTCTTTATACATATTCAACATACAAAAGTCATTTTTGTCAGATGAGCTGAAAATGGTGAAAACATACAACATAAAATTAATTGATTAAGTAATTCTATATTATATATTAATATGTGAAATAAAATAAGTAATATACTAGAAATTTCTTTAATAAATTATATAATTAACATAATTTTCTTATTTACGAATATAAAGACACATGTATCAAGTCAGACATAAGGTAAGGGACTTTGTCTCAATTTCCTTTCAAAGAGGAATTTTTTGAGGTTATACACCTATATTATTTTATATGGGTTATATAATTCCCATAAAACATGATATATAATGAATATATGTATTTTCAATATATTTATTTTTTATAACGTTAATTTTTAATGGGTTTTATGATTGATGTGTTTCCCAATTGATAAGGGATATTTATTTGAAAGAAATTATATTTTAATGTTTTCCTTACAATTTTTTGTTTTCTATGTACATTTATTTAGAAATATTTTATTAAAGTATTCTTAATAAAATAACTGATTTATAAATTACATTTTATATCACTCTTAATTTAATTCTATGGTTCTAAGAAATTAATCTTTTTACGTTTTTATACAGAACGTTTTGAAAAATTTAAAAAGGAATATTATATTGTTAATATACATGATGATAATGAATTTTACACCATGGTTACCATTATTTGATTTCTATATTTCTTTGAATGTGTTCATGTTTTATTCAAAGATACCCTTTTTACCCTTTGTTGGGTATATTCGTATTGAAAATGGGTTTTCAAAAGAAATGGGTATTTTGGTATTGAAAATGGGGTTTTTAAAGAAAGTGATATTTTGATATCAAAACCTGATGTGTTTACGAGTTTAAATAAAATTTTCAAATGTTATAGACTAAAAATTATTTAATCATGTTATGGTACATTTGGATTATACATGATAAATGGGTTCTCTTAGATATCACCGGGTGAGCCCGTCAAAGCTTATATGATGGGAAAAAAAGATAGAGTTGGGTAAGCCTATTAAAAATTAAACAACTGAGTAGTAGAGATATCATTGGGTGTGGCCATTATAGATTATATGATGGGGTGGCCCAGATAGTGCAATGTGACCCTGCTATATATTAAAGTATCAGTTCTACCATATAGTGCACTAATTCATTGGGTAATGATTATATATTAAGTTGACCATATAATTAATTCAATTAAAAAGGGTTTGAAATGGTTCTATGAATATGATGGTCTTAGATGACAAAAATGGGTTGTAATAATTTTTTATTTATTTTAATGGTTTTATTTTACCAAAAATGTGTGTCTGTTTTTCATGGGAATTATTTTTCCTATGCTCATAGAAATTGGAATATATAGGTAAATGTTAAATGAGTTTTCCTATTTCCATAGGACTAATGGTTTTTTTTCTTTTTTATTCCTTACTGATCTTTTTGTGTTGATCTAATGTATTTAAATTTTCTTCCATGTATTTAAGTATGGGTAATGGAAATGAGGAATTCAATTTGAAATCCGTGAATATTTTCCATGAAGAGAAATCATGCTTTATTTTGAAATATTTATATTTTATGTAATATTCATATGAATCAGAAGTAAAAACTTTGTTTTTTATGGTATGTTATGTATTATTTATGGATAAATTATCTAAAACTATCAAACTCCAAAGATACATAAATTGAAATAATGTAATTTTTTGACTAAAACTCAATATTATGTAATGTTTAATGTCGGGTCCTTATAGATGGTATTATAGGTTGGTTTAGATTACATTAGTGGTTAGGATAAGGATATTAACTTTAATTTGGAAGAATTTATTTTATTATTTAGTTAAAATGATATTTTATTTAAATATTACCATGTTTCTTCACCTAAAATATTTATGTTTGGAATCGTTTTATGAAGTGGAAACAGAGAATAAATAGTGGGAAGGAAAAAAGAGAAAACATTCGTCAAATTCAGTATCCCATGATGGTTGGAATCAAAACAGAATAGTTAGTTATAGTGATGGATTAGTTTACATAAGCTATAAATAGAGGGGGTATCCATGTTATAGTGTAACCATATATACCATGAATGAACATGTTTTTTAGATCATTTCAAGAGGAAAAATCACTCATCATTCAGTGGATCATCTAACCCTGTGATTGCATAAGGATGAATCAATGCTCTAGAAAAGATACTTGATTTCATGGGATGTTCAGAACATCAAAAGGTAACTCTTCTTGTTTATCATTTTAAAGGTGATCTTGATAAATTGTTGTCTTAGGTTAAAAATCATAGAGAAAACAATGATATTGATTCCATGTAGTGGGGATATTTCAAGTATCTATTCTTGTAAAAATACTTCCCTAATATTTTTCAGCTCCGGATGGAAGAACAATTCATGGAATTGAAGTAAAAAGTTGAATACTCTATAGGTACATATAAAAATCAAACATAACATGATTGAACATGTATGTGCCTAATTTTATTTTGGAAACTAATAGTAAAATTAATATTTTTTTAATCATGGTTAAAACCATGTTTATGAAGAGAATTAGAGGCATGAGAATTTAAAATTTATGAGAAAGTAGTATATTTTACTAAGAAAGTTTAGAAGGAGTTTTCTAGACTATATGTTCCACAAAATGAAATTATAAATAAAATTTCAAGGTTAAAGGAAATGGAGAAACAACTAGAAAAGAAGTCTATAGGTAGGCCCCCATAAAATTCTAAGAGTGGAAAACTACATTTAATGGAATATTTATGGGATCTTGGAAGTGTTTTATGTATATAAAGTTCAGTCATATTTCTTGTAGTTTTAAATAAATGAGTATAAAATAACCAAATATTGGGGTAATCTACATCCATTCAATGGTGATGTGATTTAGTTTCAATGAGTATAGTCATTATGTTAATGCACGTCTGATGTTATTTTCATAGGAATAAAATCAGCATGAACAAAAATCGAAAGGTGATGAAAAGTCATTTTATACTACTATAGTTGATGATGGGCTATCAAATGATGTTTCGATAGGTATGTAACTAGTGTATTTGAATTTTTACAATACCATGTTTGACTCTAGATCTTCTCATTAAATTATTTCTGGGAATTTTTTATGTTAATCGAGAATATCACCAAAAGAAAGTATAATAGAAATTTTGGAGAAAACTCTGGATGTAATTTTTAAAGCCACCCAGATTTATAAGAATTTTCATACTGTTATCTGTGGGATTTTATTTCCATAAAATATGGATTAACTGGTCATAGTATAGTTTTATATAATTCTAGTTATGGATTTGATTTCAGTTTATTATTGTAAGATATATTTCAATTCCAAGAATGTTTTGTATAATGATTTCATGGATTTGATAACTTACCAAGGATATGAGAAATTGATTAGAGATAGTAGTGAAAGTTACCTAGATCATATTTTTGAAAATATATAAAATTTTAAAATTAGTGAGTTTCCTGTAGTTAAAAAACACATGGAAATATTTCTCAATGAATTGCCTATTGCTACGCCTGATTGGGATGATGAGTTTACTGTTATCTTAGTTCATGATGCTATGTATATTTCAAAACCCCCTTATCGAAAGGATAAAGTGGAGCTCATAGAATTGAAAAATAAATTACATGAGTTATTAGGTAAAGGTTTGATCTAACCTATAACTTAGAGATGGGGTGATCATATTTTTTTTATAAATGATAATGGTTCAATAAGGAATTACATTAATTATAGTTCCCTAAAATAACTAATTGTTAAAAATAAGTATCATTTTCTTCATATTGTTGATTTATTTTATCATCTATAGGGATATTAGTATTTTCTTATTATTAAACTTTTCTTGGGGTATCATCAGTTTGATGTTAAAAAATCTACAATTAAGAATACTACATTTTGGAAAATATTTGGGAACTAAAAGTTTCTGGTTATGTCATTTGGGTTTTCTAATGTACAGGTTATAAATATGGACCCTATGAATATAGTTTTTCATGATTTTTTAGAAATTTTGTGGTTATGTTTACTGATGAAATTTTGGTATATTCAAAAATTCATGAGGAACATGAAAAATACCTAAGTGTTTTTTTCAAACATTAAAATACTATAAATTATATGGGAAATTTAGAAAGTGTGAATTTTGGTTGGAAAAAAATTATTTCATTGCACATATTATTTCTAAATATGGTATAACTATTGACCCTACAAAAAAAAGTTGATGAAGAATGGAAAAGTCTCATAAAAAATATAAAGATACATATTAATATAGGTTATTATGTTACTAATATTGATTTTTTTAATCTTTTCTTGTGTGTCTAGACCACTAACCAAGTAAACTCAAAAAGAAGTTTTCTTCATCATTAAAAAATTATTGGACGATAATTTTTAAAAACTAAAAATAATATTAGTGAATGTTCCATTTTTAGACCTAACACTCAGAAATGGTTCATTTTTCATCAATAGTGATGCTTAATTTAAAGTTATTGGTTATTTAATAATGATAAATGATCAAGCAATATCCTATGCATCACTTCAGTTGAAACTTCATGAGTTAAATTACCCTACACAGGATTTAGAATCAGCTTTTTCGTGTTTTCATTAAATATTTTAAGGAATAATTTATATGGGGTAAAGTGTGAAATATATATATATATAATAATAGTATGAAATATATACTCACTTATAAAGAATTAAATATGAGATAGAGAAGATGGCTGGAACTTATCAAGGATTATGATTCCACAATTTAGTACCATCAAGGAAAATAAAAAAAGTGGCAAATGCTTTGAGTCAAAAAAAATAATATTATATTATCCATGTTAAATTTGGAATGTTACCCTTTGGTTAATGATTTGATACATTTTAGACTAGAAGTTGTGTAAGTAGGGATTTCCTCTATCTTGTTTTAGCTTTCTGTGCAGTCAAATCTATCAGAAATAATTAACCTTTATTAAGAGGATCAATATTTGCAATAAAAGGTATAATTCATTAAAAAGGATAAGTTGGATGATTTTAATATTGATTAAGAAGGTGTTATATGATTTGGAAAATGACAATGTGTTCCTTTTGATTCCCAGTTGAGGAAAGTGTTTTTGAGTGAAGCTCATAATTCTCCATTCTCAATTCATCTTGGTAGCACTAATATATAGAGAGGCCATTTGAGGGTATTTTTAGTGGGATGAAACAAAAAAATTTATTGATGAATTTACTATGAGGTTTTTGACTTGTCAACAGGTTAAAGATGAATGATAATTACCAAATGGGACGCTTCATCTTTTACTAGTGATGAAGTGTAATTGAAAAAATATATATATGGATTTCATGGTGGGATTATCAAGGACGTTAGGAGGAAGCCTTTAGATTTGGGTTATTATTGATCAATTAACTAAATCTATATATTTCATTCAAATTTTAGATATAATTTCTTTAGATCATCTTTCATTACTATATCTAAAGGATATATTCGGGTTACATGGAGTTCCTATCTCCATTGTATTATCCTATGATCCCAGTTTTACATATAATTTTTCGAAGGTACTTCAGAAATCATTTTTTACTGAATTAAATTTTAGTACAACATTTTAAACATAATCCAATGGATAGTTTGATTGGATAATTAAGACCATGGAAGATATGCTTAAATATTTTTCAATAGATCAATAGGGAAATTGGGATCAAAATCGTTCATTGGTTCAGTTTTCTTATAAAAACAGTTTTCATTCCAATGTATAGATGGAACCATTTAGAGAATTATATAGCCTCAAACACACCTCCCTATACACCAGAATCTTCAAACTGGAATCAAGGGTGAAAGGTGTTATAGTGGTTAGACTATACCCTCGTATCAGAGTGGCATAGAATGTAATAATAATAATAATAGGAAAAAAATCATATATAAGTAGACACTATATTGGTAGGACCAGTAACCCACAGTAGTAGAACCATATAAAAACGAAATGATAAAAAAATGTTGAAGTGTAAATAAACAGAAGTTTAAATAATAATCAAAATCTAATAGGTCGAGTCATATACATGATGATATAATGGAATGTTGATATACAAAATAGTAATAGGGGATAGGCATATACAATATTTTATAAAAAATAAAAAAAATTGAAAAGTTTTCTCACTAGAATCTCGAGCATATACTCAATATTATCCTCTCATGATATATAATATAATCTAAACCAATCAACCATTTATATAAGGTAACATTCCCTTATCTATACCCATATAAAAGTAATATATTCCGGTACCAAAGGCGACCTCAATAGATTGTGAGATAAAATCCTATTAGGACACAACTAATGGTGTCTAGTAATAATCATTCCTACATACATAACTAAAATAGTGTTCATGTAATAAGAATAATAATCTATGTTGAATAAATAATTACCAGACATCCAAGGTTCTTATGGGACACCTGGCTAGCTCTACATACATTGACATAGGTCGGTAAATGTCTGGTTAGTAACCATACATATATGTAGTAATAATATATATAGTTTAGTGTATTTATATACTATATACACCTATATTCACTATGTATGTGTGGATGAAAGTAGGCATATACCTGGATACTAGGTGCTCACTAGACTTGCGGTATAAATCAATCATCCATAACCAGTCTAATGAGTTAGAGGATTATGAAAGGTTATATACCCTGAATCTCATAATTAATGTGAGATTTTATTCGCATTATTTTAGATAGGTGGGATTAGAGGTCATGCTCAATATCCTACACAATAGAACATGGAACACCTTGACCATCACCTGAATAATAGTATAATGGTGAGAGACGTCATGCGCAACACTCGATGTAAGGGATAAAGAAACATCACACTCAACAGAACACTTAATAATCATTCCATAATATATATAAATGGAATGATAATAATAATAATAAATAATAATAAATAATACTAACTATGAAAACACCTCATAAGAATTTCAATCACTAAATCCAATATAACCAATGCATCACATTTCATATAGATCATATAATAAAACTTGCATCACATATCATATCCTTTCCACCCATTAATATTTATTATAATCAATACATTTAAATTATTTAGTAATGGAAAACCATTTGGAAGCTATATTGTTTCCATAAATAAGCTATTTAATTAACCTAGGTTTGGAAATTCCATTTCATGATAACCCAAGAATTTAGGAGGTTCTTTTGAAACTAACAATTAATTAGAATAGTGGGAAAATGAATTTAAAACTAAAGTAAAAGACACATGTGGTTTTCCAATCATTTTATATATTATATTAAATAGGGATGTTATGTAGGATCAACCAAAGGGGTGGAAATGAACAAGGTCAACACACTCAAATAGTTAACATGTGTTTGTGGGAGTATAACATCATGCATACAATAATTTAGATATGAGGGCCCTAATTTATGGAAGCATGAAACATTATCCACCATTAGACCCAATGGTTGAGCTATGAAATCAATAAAAATTTTAGGTAAAATAACTAGACCACCTACCATTGGGCTCTGAATGACTCATTGAAAATTAGCTTCAGATATGTAGTAGATTAAAAGATAACAAAAGAATGGTCCCCCACCCTAAAAATAATGAATATTAGCTTACGCCAAAATAGTGCAACCGATATGAATAGAAACCATGAAAGTAATCTTGAGGATTCAAGTGCTTACTGATGTGGATTCAGTTCATCTGACGGTGCTTAATTTGATGTCCAGATCAAGGAGTTATCTGGTAACCTAAATTAGATAAAGGGATATCTCAATGGAAGAATGGGATCTTATGATTGCTTGAATTTAAGGGAGGTGAAAGAAAAATATGTTTATAAGATTATTAAGGTAAAAATAGTCATTTCACCCTAAAAAATAGAGGTTCGGGATTTGGCCACATAGTATGGCCAAACTGTGTGAAATCCATGCTCACCTCACTATCTAAAAAGGTACCCTACACAATTAAGGTGCACAATTTCTATAACCATGTGCAAACCTTGAAAAATGTCTCCATCAATATATATGCATTTTTTTCATGGGTGTGGGCCTTGGGTTACATGACTACTAAAAAACCATACATCCCCCTACTGTTTAAAAGGTTTCCCACATGGTTACCCTCTATAGTTAGTACTTACCATGTGGTAACCATGTGGCCAATATTTTTTGAACAATTATTCTAGATCCAGGCTCAAAAAAATCAATGGACATATTGAAAACCTTCCTTTGGTCATAGTTCACATTTACTAAGTGAAATAAAAAGATTTAAAATGAAAAAACAAGCAATCCATACCTTAGGAAATGACATCTCATTACAATAAAATAATAAATTTTTACAAATATAACATCATGTTTAGGAACATTTCACATAATCTCATGAGACACATCACATTACCCAATACATTGGAGTGATATCTAATTTTAGGCCCACTAGTCACAACATAAATTCTCATAATCATTCATGCCACATAGAACACATAAAAATAATAGTTATGAAATAAAACAAATAAATAGAGTTGGTTTAACAAGGATTGAATAAAACATACTTTAATTAATAAAATTTTTGGTTCCAAAACTAATAAGGTAAATAATTCTTGGACTTAAATAATTATAATTTTTGAGTGGGCAAGAAACATTTCAAGTGGAGTAAAATACGATGTTTTAGAAATTGATGTCGCATTGAGAAAAAAAATTATTAGACAACATTTTGAGATGCTAGGAATATTTATATCATAGAAATAAACGTGAAAATAAATTTTAAGAATATAAAATGAATAATAATTCTATGGAATATAGAATAACTCGAAGAAGGAAATTGTTTTTGAGAATCCCCTTACCATAAATCCCCCTTATTTTTTATCTTTTCTAGCTCCTCAATAACAAATATAGAATTATTAAAACATATTGCAAAAATTGAATTCTGTTCATCTTTTCCACTATTTATCTGTTATAATAATTTGATTCTAAAGTATATCACTCTTTTTTAAACGGGAATTGTTTTGATATCAAGTTTTCATTAAATTTTTCTATTTTCTTTTGATTTTATGATTTCCATTCGATGTTATTTATACATAAGTTTAATTAACTCCAAATCATAGAATATATGTAGTTACATATTTATATATCATATATAACTCATATTTTCTATTCATGAAGGTGATTATTAGCATTGACTTGATAATGTATCCATAGGTGGTTAACTACCCTTTGTCAGGACATTGTCAAAAAGCAAGAATGAGAATTTTTTAATTTATACATATAGTAAATCTGATACTTATAGTATATTAACATCATTAATATAAATTTATATTACTGAATAATTAATCTAATAATGTTTGTTTTGGAAGGGGTGACTAAGAAGAAATAATATAGAAATATAAGATAAGAGTTAATAGAAATGTACTTAATCCTCAATGTATCTTCTCTTGTACAGCACTAAAAATCACTTGATGTTTGGAGTTAGATTACTTCATTATGTCTATAATGATTGTAAGGATCTTCATAAAATGAATTTTTTTATTGAGGTTTGGCTTTTTTATGTCATCGATGAGTGGTTTTTCATGGGGAGGGTGACAAGTTATTTATAATTGAGAAGAGGGGTATTTTTAGAATAAAATATTAAATAAAATAATATATCATAGGTAAAACTTGTAATCATGAATTTTTAACATTATAAATCAAATATAAATAAAATTCAATTGTTTTAATATTTTAACAGATCTATAATTAAAATTATTTAGTTTATGAAAAAGGGAAGCATAAATAAAAAATTTTTTTATTTTAGGGAATCAGTTTTGACTCTAGGTTTTGGGGAATGATTTTTAGGTTTGTATTTTATGTTTATATTATTTTAATTAATTATTTTTGAAATTAAATATTTAATGGCCGAACCTAAATTTATAAAAAGTTTTATTTAATTATTATGTCATGAATGATGTATGTTAAGATACATTGGTTATGTGAAAAACTATATTTTTACTATTCACTTGAAAATTGATGTATTTCATAAAATTGTCAAAAAATTATCGGTGGATAATTTTTGCATGCAAATTTAAAAAATGACATTCCTTTTATCAAAAAATTCTAACATAGATAATTTAAATTTTAAACTAAAATTTTTTGATTTTTATGAAATACTTTAAACTAAAGTTTTTTAAAAATATGCATATATTTTCTTTGATAATTTTAATCATGATGTTTTTTCTGCATTAATATATTTTTATTTAAATAAATTAATTATGATAAATATTATTTTTATAGAAATTTTTTATTTTGAGGTAAATTTATTATTCCAATGGTCATGTAACTATTCTTAATGGTTAGGTTACTATTTCCAATGGTCCGTTTACTATTCCAATGGTCACAATAAAATTATGATGGCTATATCATCTCTTATATGTTACACTTCATTATCTAAATCAATATTCAAGAAAATTCCCCTAGTGTTTATATATTTTCATTTACTATGATGTTGATTGATTTAGTAATATTTTTATTTATTTCTATACTGTTAGTCTTTGGGGTGATGTTTATAGCAAGTTGGGGTTATCCATATTTTCCCATTTTCTATTTTCTATTTTAATTTTTTTTTCTAATTGTATTTTTTGGAATTTTAAATATGTTTTTATCTAAATAATGTAATGATATTATTAATGAGATAATTACTTTTATTGGGTTCTTTATAATATATATAATATAATATAATATAATGAAATTAAAATTTATTCAAGAAAAAATATTACTAATAAACATGGGTTCATTACATTGTTCCCCCTTTAGAAAATTCTTTCATGAAATTTCAGCCCATATTTTTAGTTGAGAATAGAATAGGGTTATTTTGTTTGAATATTTATTCTAGTTCCCATGTCACATTTTCATACTTATGGTTCCACCACAACACTTTAACATGGTGAGTTGTCTTATTTTATATAAATGTGTCTCTGTATTTCAAGATCTTCATCAAATTATCCTCAAAAGATAGGTATTTCCATAATTGTACCACCACCAGATTCATTACATGCGAGGGATCAGGTAACATATATGTCAAGAGAGATACATAGAACACATCATAAACTGGAGCCATATTCAGTAGAAGAGAAAGATGATAGGCTACTATTAATACGTGATCAAGGATCTGAAAGGGTCCAATGTACCTTGGGCTAAGCTTTCCCTTCTTTCCAAACTACATGACTCTCTTCCAAGGTGTTATTCCAAGAAATATTTTCACCCACATTGAACTCCAAATCCCTTTGAAAGTTGTCAGCATATAAATTTTTCCAACTCTAAGTATCTTTCATATGATTATAGAGGAATTGAACCCTTCTATGCTATCTCTTGAACAAGTTCATATCTAAGTAGCTTTATTTCCCCAACTTCATCCCAAACAATTAGTTATTCCAAATATCTTACCCTACATAAATTTATATGGATCCATTTGAATACTTGAGTGGATGTTTTTGTTATATAAGAACTCAAATAATGAGAGATATTGATTCCATCTTCCTTTTAATTCCATTTAGCAATTTCTTAGAATGTCCTCATGTATCTGAATAGTCTTTTCTGATTATCCAACCATTTTTAAGGGTAGTCCATATCAAAACAAAATTTATTATTCAAATCTTGTTGAAGACTTCTCTAGAATTTAGATGTGAACCTTGGAACATGATTGGAAATTATTGAATGTGTAACCCCATGTGGCCTCATCACTTCCATTACATATATCTTAGATTTTTTTTCAAGTGAGAAATATTCAAAAATATAAATTAAGTTAGAAGTGGTGGTGTGTGTATCCACCGCAACCCATATCACATTATTTCATTTAGATGTCTTCAAGAGACTGGTAACAAATAGGTTGTAATTTTCTCCCATTTCCATGTAGGTATGGGGAAAATTTTCATCATCCCCTGATACATATATCACTCTCCATTAATTTTATAACATAATAAATCACTTGGACGTGTAATCAGTGATATCCTTATTTGTTATTTCCCTCTAAAATTTCTCTCGAATATCCTAGTACATATTGGTTCTTCTAGGATGGATTGAGAACTATGATCTATGTTAATATTAAAATAGCTCTTCGTTTATTTCTGGTGATGTACGCATACATAGACTAGTTCTAAATCAAATCACACCATTCTTATCAATTTGGAACTCATGAAGATTTCTTTCCTTTACTACATTAATATTATTTTGAAGCTCAGAATCTTCCCTCTATGACTCCTTGATCTTCTCGTTGATAGGTGGTTGTGAAATCATTTGGGAATGTTAGGATGTACTCCCTAATATTATGATTTTCAAATTGAACCTTTTCTTATCCAAGAAGATAGGGAATTTCTAAATTCAAATCATGGATAGAGTATCAATTTCCTTTCTACTAAGGGTATCATATACCTTATTCACCATTCCCAATGGTAGTTAATAGATAAATAATGTCTTTGATCAACACTAACAATCTTTCTTGATGCATGTTTATCTCATTCTATGTGAATATATAATTTAGACTCTAGTAATCATTATATATACCAAACATTTCACCATATAGGTTGTTCCAAAAATTATTTAGAGTGATGATCATATCTTCTAACTCTATATTATGTGTTGGATAGTTATGTTCATAGATCTTTAACTATCCTGAGTCATAGTATAACACTTTATCATTTTTCTTGAGTATGCAACCCAAGCCATTATTTTAATCATTTCTATATATCACAGAACATTCTCTACTAGTTGGTAATTTGTGTTCATGTATAGTGATTAGAATATTATAAATCTCCCTAAATCATTCCTCACATTCATCCATCAAGAAATACTTTAAACCATTCCATATTATCTTTGTTAGTGGGCTAGACAATCATGAGAAATTCCCCACAAAACATTGGAAATCCCCATATAAGCCAAGAAAACTTTGGATTTTAGAGAGACTAGTGGTTTTGTGCCACTAAATAATTGCCTTTTTTAACATTCCACATAAATTCTATCAATTTTTATCATGTTCCATGTATTTTACCTTTTGCATCCAAAATTAAAACTTTCTGAACTTAGCATACATTTTCTCCTTTTTTAATATCACAAGAAAAAATCCTTAGATTGACTTAATGTTCCTCCTTAATCATGGAGTTGATGATAATATTATTGATAAATACAACCAAAATTTTTACAAGATAGTCTACAAATACCAAATTCAAAAAATAAATGAATATCACAGTGGCATTAGTAAGTTTTAAGGTCATTGATATGAACTCAAAGTTTCCATTGCTTTTATGAAAGGTTGTATTCTAAATATATTCCTTCTTCGCCTTTAGTTGATGATATCCATAATGAATATCCACCTTTGAGAAAAAATGACCTCCTAGAAGTTTATTTAAAAATTCTTCTATCCTTGCTATAGGATACTTGTTATTTATTGTTATCTTTTTTAGCTATCTATATTCGATACACAATTGCATTGATCCATCCTTATTCTTGACATAGATCACTGGCGCACCCCACAGTGATTTACTAGGGTGTATGAAACCTTTGTCCAAGTGCTCCTATAGATACTACTTTAACTCCTCTGGTTCGATCAGGGCCATCCTATAGGGGCATTTAAAGATAGGAGTGGCATCATGTGTATGTTATATTGGTAACTCTACCACATGATATAGGGGAACTATATGTAACTATTGGGTAAAAATATCATTATATTCTCTCATAATGGGAATTTCATCAAGAATGGTAAATTTATTCTACTCGACCATTTGGATAAGGTATTCATCTTTATAGGGTATTATCACCCACAACAGTGATTGATTTTCCAAAGTATATTCATGATATTGATTAAATTTGTATAGTATCATGTGATGGTTTGAAATATATAATTATATTTGTTTTTTATATATTTGATGTGTGCTCTATATAACGAGATCAAATCCATTCCCATTATAGCATTGAATTACACCAGGGTGAGGATCACAAGATTTTCTCAAAGAATATTTACACATATGCTAAGAGGATAAAAGTCCAACACTTGGGTTTTATTGATCACACGACTAGGTGTTTTTATAGATATCTTTACTTCAATTTATTAGGTTTGTGATAAAACAGTTCTAGAAAACCTTCAATATATGAATGAATGAGTAGAAATATAATCAAATAAAAATATTTCCATTCTTGATTTGATATGAATTGTGATATATAGGATTTCATTTCCATGTGACACCTTAGTAGTAGGGATGGGATATACATTCCCTTAACCTTTGGGCTTTTGTGGTTGATGATGCTAATTACCCTCAAGAACTCTTGGTTTGGTGTAGTGGCATGCCTTGTTTCCATGTCCCCTAAAGTTGAAGAATTGAACCTCGGATGATGGTTTCCATTCCTAAATCAAATTTTATTACTTACTTCATGTATCCATGATAATAATTAGATTGGTGGCCTTCCTTCCCACACTTTTGGCCTCTCTTTATCCATTTGAGAAAGTTCTAGTGATGCTTCTTTCCAAATTTTTTACACGTGGGTGGTTGAGCCTCCATTCCACCCTTTTCATTATATCATCTATCTTGAAACATTATCTTACATTTCTTATATCCATATCCATTGTAATATTCTCAAAAATCCATCTATACTTCGATATAACATCGAAAAACCAATTTATATTACCTAAAGTCTCGGATAACTAGTTCCTTTTGGAGTTGTGGGTTTAATCTACTAAAAGATAAATCAATTTTACTATCCTTGTTGATGAAGAAACATGAGGTCTATATTTCAAGTCTTTTAAAATTTGACTCATAAGAAGTAACTAATTATCCATATTTTTGGTTAATCTCTAGGAACTCTCTCTCCATGTTTGTTTGAAGATTTCAAGGGAAATACTTGATTAGAAATAACTTCTTATAATCATCACACTCCATTTATTCTAATTCATACTTTAGATAATTATTCTTTATTAGTTCTCACCATTGATCTAACTCTCCATCAAAAGGACAGATGACCCGAGTAACCTTCTCATTCTCAGAACAATGAAGAACAAAGAAGATTTTATCAATTGAGTTATCCCACTAATCCATAATAAATGGATTGGAATATCAAATAAATGTTGGTGGTCATTATCACATAATGGATTTGATAGATAGCTGATCCTTCAAATGTGAAGGAGGATGTTCCACAAAATTCATGTTATTATTAATATCCTATTGTTCAGGTAGTTTTTGCATTGTCCCCAACATGGGTTATGGGCCTAGTTTCTACAAGTTCCCCACATTTTCAAAAACTGAAAAGGTTCGATAAAAAATAAGTTAATAATTCATGAATAAATACTTCAATTTTTTTCAATTAATTATAAAGGAATATTTTTTGGGGACCCTAAGATTAGAATTTTCAATAAATGATACTTCTAGGACAATTTTATTTAATATTTTTCTATCTTTGAAAATGAATAATTAATTTAACTTTATATCCTTCACAATGAATTGTAATAGAATTTATATTTAACTAAAGCATATACATCATGATTTTCAATCTAGTATTAAGGACTGGATCATTTCCATGCACTAGTTCTTGATCAAGTCTTGTTCTATATGGTATTTTTTGGTGTTTTACCCCTAGGTACATATTTTAAAGAGACACATTCACTTGTAGTATCTGGACATGGATTTTGTGGCTCAAAAATTACTGACTCTTACATTTTACATAATCATTGGACATTTAGGTATACATAGAGTTATCCTTATGATTTTTTATTAATTTTTACTAATACTAATTTCCAAATTAAATATATTATTCTTTGATTCCAACTATAGAAACCTAAATTTTTCATTACAAAACCATTACATCATTCATATGATAGAAAACGTAATAGTGATACCATATAGGATCCAGAGGATTATTATCTTGGATAAATAGGGCTCACATGTCACTTTTACATAATAAAATTAAAATGTTATTTAATTACTTATTCTTTATCCTCTTAGTGGACCACATGTTCCCCGTAGTACTAGTAGTCACCAAATATATACTTCAATGAATGGGGTGAACTAAAATCCCAATAAGAGGATTAATAAGATAAATGAACTAATATGACAAGGGTTATAATAATAATAATCATCTTTATAAGCATAGTATCATCATCAACATCGTGAGGGAAACATTTGATAAAGGCATGGAATGTGGTATATACATAAAATTAAATATCATGTCTTAGTGATCAAAAACCATACATAATTTTGATAAAATATAACATCATGTTCATGTATAACATATATTCATAACTCATAACATCGTCATTGTGAAAAAAATCTAGAATCCTTTTTATTCATATTTCACATAATCTCTAACACCTCAAGATTTTATGAGAAATATTATTTTTAATTTCATTGATATCTTGTGTTGTACGATACACCAAGATCATCTTGCTCTATACACAACACTTTATTAGCTTGTTGTATACACAACACTATTCCTGGATTGTGTTACACGCAAGGGCGAGCTTCCTCGGTAATGTGTGTTGTACGTAATACTGAGATTTACTAAATAGTGATATATTGATATAATATTATTATGAAATAGACATTATGAATAGTAGTAACTAAAATTTAAATTTTATGAAATTATAATTCTTCTTACACATATTATAGAACATTTTATGACAATAAAATAAAATTTTCACGTAAAATAAGTATTAAAAAAAACAGTTTTACTGCCATCTGATGGAACACCCACTTTAAATAAGGTTTTTGAAATGTTTATAAGTTCAACTTGAAAAATAAAAATCCTCCCTTTGAATCAGGATATAAAAATTTACTTTGGATAAATTTCTGAGATTAATCTGATAACCTTCATATTTTGGTGATTACTAAAAATACGTTAAATTTTAATTAAAAACATCTTTTTTCATCAAGATAATTTATATGGTTAAATTATAATATTAAATTGTTTTAAGATATAAATATAATATATTTTTACCATTTAATATAATGTAATTAATTATCATTAATTTTACATTGAATTCATAGGTAAAAACATTTTAATCTTTTGCAAAGTTTTAACATTTAAAACCCCTTTCCCCAAAAGCAGAATTAATTTTAAATTAATTACAGCAACTTCTATGTTTTGAATTTTGAAAAATGGATTCTATATTTATATTTAGTGGGTCCAAATGATGTTAATAGGTTACTTTTATTTTTTTTGATATTATGAATAGTAACTATGATAATTTTTATTTACTACAGTTAAAGATAAATCGGGTAATTAAGAGTAAAAATAAGATTATAAAAATAACCTAACACCTAAAAAAATTCTATTCGTTTAATAAAAGTCGACCCATATCACCTAAGGGCCAGAATAGATTCATTTTATTGACTTTTGACATTGAACATTATATAATTATTATTAAAACCAAATAAAGTGACAATGTGTCACTCTCATATATCTTATAAGTATAATAATTTTAATTTTTTGATAAAATTCATAAAAAATCGAACATTAATAGTTTCCAGAAATATAATAATTGTTCCTACATCATTAGAATTTATTTATAAATTTTAAGAATTAAATAATTATCATTAATGATGACACAATATTGATATAAAAATTATTTTATTGATTGAAATATCAAATAAATAGTTTTAAAAATATTAAAAATAAAATTTTATATGATATAATTAATGATCTCCACAAATTTTCTAGATGAATATGAAATGTTCAGATTCTATTAAATTTTTCTGAATATATCATCTTTGTGACATTTATTTAAATTCAAATAAATGAATAGTGTCAAAATTGACACTATTGTTGTTTTATAAAAATAACATATTATAAATTTTTTTAAAAATCAAAAAAATATTTAAAAATTATAAATTGAAATTTATATGGTCTAAAATTTCATAAATTATACAATTATGGAAAATTCACAACACAAAGTAATTATTTATAATATTTTAAAATTTATATTATTATTACCACAAAAATATTACATTGATTAAATAAGGATAAATCATGTTGATAAGGTTTAAAATAAATTTAAAACATGTATAAATTTTATTGGATGGTTATATTGAAACCATATATCATCTAAGAATCATATTTTTGTCATTTTTGAAATTGTTATGTGGGATTTGATTCTATATAAAATTAATATTTTTAAGGTTTCCAAAGGTTCCCCTCTCCTCCCTTATAAAAGGGAACCACCCCCCTCTTCACTTCACAAAAATTTGAGCCTTATTGATTGGATAATCCCTGACCATTTCACTTCAACACTTCCATAGTAACCTACTAGAGGTCTTGGTCTTCTTCAAAGATCAAATTTAGTGACCTAAGAGGAGGTAAAGGGAAGGCGAGTCGAAGAAGATGTAATATCTTCTACTAATTCATTCAAGTTTATTTATTTTTCTACTTCCTCTTCTTTAGTTTTTTCATTATAAAGTAATAACATAAGTATAACTAATATACTGATATGTTATTATAAATATAAAACAACCCCATTTCACCTTCTATCCATCCTACAAAAAACAAAATCACACCGTGTGCGTACATACAGAATACCATCTCCACACCGTGGTGTAATCTGTTTTTCCACCACCTCCTTACATGGATGGGTATAATGGTTTAAATAATAACAATATATGGTTATTATAGATTCATAATTATTCTGAGATATTATATCATCCACTCCAATTCCATTCAATAATTTTGGGAACGATATCACTGCTTGTGCGTACGTACGGATTATCGTCTCCACAACACGATGAGATTAATTTTCCATGTAAACCATTCAAAAATAATTATAAATTATATATAATGAATAATAATTTTATATATGACATAACAATTCTACTGTATTTATTAATATATATATGTCATCTACATACTTCTATTCAAGTCAATAAAGAAAGGAAAACAGCGTTCATGCGTATGTACAGCCTACAGTCTCCATGAATGGTGTGTTTCATTTCATTTATATATAAATTATATATATATATACTGAATATATATGATATATAAATCATGTTTTAAATTATGGATGTAAGTAAATCATGATATAAGTAATAATAATATCAACAACAACAAGTCCAAACACGTACGATAAATGAAACACTTTTACCCAAAACGCAACTTTAGCATGGAATTGACAAAAGAACGGGTAATATAAAGTCATAAGTGAATCATATATGATATCCTAAATATTATTATGGATCTTTTAAAAGTTCATAATATGTTTAAACCCACTATATAGGAGTTTTGGACAAGTATGGAAGAAATTGGACATAAGGTAAGCGATAATTTTGCAGTCTCATTTTTATATGAGATTGCTTATACGTAAAAATTTACTAGGGTTATATTTTTCATCCATGTTCAAAAAATGTTTTTTATAAAGTGTTTAATATTCTTACATGTATGTTTAATGTCATGCTTACCTCTATTTGAATTTTACATTGTGTTATGGAAAGAATCTTTCTTTTTTTACCATATGAGGAACTTTTTTACTTTTCCAGCAAAAGTACAAGGAGAATGTTTTTTTAACATATATATATTTAAAGTATTTTTATGGTTTCATAATGCCTAATTTTAATGAGGATTCATCTAAAATATTTCATTTTTATTTTCAGTAAAATTATTTTCTTTTAAAATTGTGTGGTATTTTTTGAAAAGATAATGATTTGAAGAAGAAAGGATATTTTCTTCAAGAATTCATTTTAAGTGTTTTATCAAAACTGTTTTCCATCTAAGATGAAATTATTTAGCATGTTTGTGTTTCAAGTATAATGTCTCTATTATTTACATGGTTTTATTTTTCTTATGATTAAATTATATCCATTTTTTTATATGGATTATGTGATGATGGGATGATGTTTATGAAACCCATTTTATTATTTGGGGTTTGATAAATGTTTTATGTTTATTTTGTGAAACAAGCAAGAGTAATTACATTATGAGATGGGTTGGAACTATATATACATCCAATTAATTGGGTAAAGGTTTGTATCTCATTAGATAGACATGGATGGAATGACAAGTAAAATCTGGTTCAGTAATACAGGGCTAGAACGACAAGTAAACCTGGTTCAGTAATGGACATTGTCCACTATGATGGTCTTGGAAGTAATGCCTTGGCTACTATGGGAATCATGTCATGTGCATAATGGTTTCCAAAATTACATGTTTTATTACAGTGCTATTTTATCCTAATTAATGTCCCTTTATGATCTATTCCTTACGTACTCCAAGACTTATTTCACAACTCATGATCATGATGTTTAAACTTTATGTTCATGCTTATATGTTCAAATGTATATGATTTTTTTTATTTTCTCCATGTTTACCCTTACTGAGCATTTGAGCTCACCCTTTATATGTTTTCTTTTCCCTAGGATATAGAGAAATGTTTTAGGTATGAAAAAAAAGTGGAAGATCTTTATGGGAGATGTTGAAGATCATTCACCATGATTAGAAGATTATGTTCAGAGTTTCCAAAGACACTAAAATATTATGGTCCTTGGGTGTAATTTTTTTGTTATGTATTAAGAATTCCACAAAAGTAATGTAATTTCCATGTACGTAAAGCTTGGGTCTCTACATTTTGAATGAGATGAAAGGTTTAGTTATCCTTTAGAAACTAGGATGCGAAATCATTAGTGAAATCCATAGAGATATTTCTAAGGTGTTTCTAGGGATGTCTCTAAGGTTAATTATAAATATAGGTTATTGTCCTAGAATTACGATAACTATCTTATAATTAAACCTAAGATGTTATATATTTTGAAGGTACTCCCCCTTTAATATGTTGTTTTCCAAGGATGATTTTTTCCTCTCACACAATTATTTTTGGGTTTTATATGATGGTTGGAACCCGAAGGAACATTGTTGATCAATGTAATGGAAAATGAAATTTTATTACTCCTGAACAAACCAATGTTATGGGAGATGAAATTACAAATATTTTTGTTATACTTACATACGATATGAATCATTATGGACTTCCAAATGAGTATAGAAAAGAACAATATTCTATTGATTCCTTCATGAGGTAACGTCCACCTTCATTCAGTGGGTCTTCTGATCCACTCTTTACTAAAAAATGGATTAGTACCATTGAAATGATATTTTTGATACTTCGATGTTCAATGCATGAAAAAGTCAATTTGGCTATTTACTGGTTAGAAGGTGAAGCAGACCAGTGGTGGACTCTTGTTAAAAATACAAGGCCCCAAGATGAAATTGAATCCATGGAATGGGATGAGTTCAAGAACTTGTTTTTTAATAAGTACTTCCCTCGTATTCTTTGAACAAAGATATAAAACGAGTCCCATGAGCTTATGCAAAAGGATAATGAATCTTTTGGTATATACGAAGTGGATTTTACAACGCTTGCAAGGTCCGTATCTAGCTTTATCATCCAACCTGAAAGTAAAGTTGATCAATTCTTCAGTGGCTTAAAACAACGTCTTCGAATGGAATTAACTATAATAGACTTCAGTAGTTATGAAGAAATTTTTCATTGTACTATCAAGGTAGAATTCGAAGTTTGTGTTACATATCCATCTCATGGTTTTGACAAAAAAAGAAAGATGGAGTTCAAGGAATAATATCTAAACAATGGTGACATGAAGATGAATTTTTCATTATTCTCAATGAATGGAAAGAATCATGGTGTAGATTGTCTTAAAGGTACTATAAAATGTTTTATGTGTGGAAAAGAAGGTCATCGATAAGTTGAGTGTCGATGTAATGGAAAAAGGTAGCTAATCATTACAATAGAGAATAGACTACAGAGAATGCACCACCAACACTTTAATGCTTCAAGTGAATTGAAATGGGGCTTTATGCTAACCAATGCCCTAATCTCAGGTTTAATGATGATCGACGTCCAAAACCTCCTTAGGCAAAGGAAAAATGGGAAGCCACATGTGATCACTCTTGGAGATGTTGAGTATGAAAACGATATAGTGGAATGATTTTCTGTTTTTGTAACGGGATTCCAAAATAATGTGTGTGGAAACTCATTTATATTATTGTGGAATATTGGAATATCAATGTATTAGTTTATAGTGGTTTTCAATAATTATATGGTACTTGTAACCATGAAAAGTGATTGAAATATTTTTGGAAAGCAGATGATATGCGCATAATGAAGGGATAAGGAGAAAATAATATGTTTGATAGTATTCATGAACTCATGACTGATATAATGACAAATTGATATCATTGTTTTAGTATATAGTAATTTTGGGATTTTGGTATATGGAAAGAGTGAACTTTTGACAGGATTTTTGTTTTCACTAAGGTTCAATGGGTATTCATTTTTCAAGAGAATACATTATTATGGTATTCACATGTTTTGAATGTGACCAACAATAAGATATATCTTATGATATATGGGGAATAATTTATGGTAATAACATGCTTGGTAGATGACCTATCTAGTAATATTTTTTTCTCTATGAGATTGGATAGATGTATTTTTGATAAGCATAATGATTGGAATGGCTTATGTTAGACATCAAATAGTATTGTTTAAGGCAAGAACTTTTTTTCAATAATATTTCTGGAATGCTATTATAGTATTGCTTTAAAAAAAGGACAACCTATAGGATGGGTGACCAACCATCGCGTCGGACAGGGATGCAGGAATCGAACCCACAACTGAAGTGAGACATGCCTTTATATCCTACTACTGTCCTACAAGAAGTCCTTAGTTTTTAGAAATTATTATTACTTTATTAAGTGGTATGATAGATGAATTATAATTCCATTTTTTGAACCATATATGATTAATCTCACCATAAGATGAACTTATGTATATAAATTTTGCTAACCTTATGTTTGAGACAGATGGAATGACCTATCATTGTATTTCATGATTTTATAACACTTCACGGAAGACAAATTAAACTTCATTTCTTTAGGATATGGAGTAGAAATTGTTCAAAGCACAAACAACAGTGATATTGTACCAAAATCAAGTTTTTATTTATTTTAATTATTCAACATTAAGGAAATTATATTGAAACCCAAAAATGTTGTCCAAGTGCCCTCATATCTGATGAATCAAATGGTACCTTATATCATCACAAAACTATGGCTTTGGGATTGTTGGATTTTTCATATCCAGGTTCTCTACCACTCTCCATCAAAACATGATGGTTAGATTTCTCATCCATATCCATATTCTCACCTATCTTCTCCTATGTGGAAACCCAGTGATGAGTTAATTTGGGTAACCGTTACATTTCATACGACACTTTTTAAAATTAAGTTTTATTATTCATTTTTATGATGTGGTTTTCTATGAATGAAATTTCAAGCAGTAAACCATTTATAACCCGATGAATTTCAAGGGAAAAATTCATTTTAAAGGGGGTAGAATGTAACACCCCGAGATTTTATGAGAAATATTATTTTTAATTTCGTTGATGACTTGTGTTGTATGCTAAACCAAGATCATATTGTGCTATACGCAACACCATATTATCTTGTAGTATATGAAATACTATTCTGGGCTTGTGTTGCACGCAAGAGCGACCTTCATCCATATCGTGTGTTGTACGCAATACTGAGTTTCACTAAAAAATGATATATTGTTATAATATTATTATGAACAAGACATTATGAAGATTAGTAACTAGATTTTGAATTTTATGACATTATAATTCATCTTACACATATTATAAAACATGGTATGAGAAATTTTTTTTTTTCAGGTATAATAAGTGTTTTTCAAAAAATACAATTTTACCGCCTTTGGATGGAGCACCCACTTTAAATATATTTTTTGACATGTTTATAAGTTAAATTTGACAAATAAAACTTTTTCCTTGGAATCATGATATCAAAATTTACATTCAATAAATTTTTGATATTATTCTGATAAACTCTATATTTTGATGAATAGTAAAAATACGCTAAATTTTAATTAAAAACAACATTTTTCATTGAGATAATTTAAATGTTTATATTATAATATTTAATTGTTTTAAATTATAAATACATTATATTTTTACCATTTAATATAATTTAATTCATTATCATCAATTTTACATTGAATTCATAGGGAAAAACATTTCAATCTTTTGCAACGTTTTAACTTTGAAAACCCGTTTCCTCAATAGCGGGATTAATTTTAAATTAATTACTACAACTTCTGTGTTATGAATTTTTAAAAATGGATTCCATATTTGGATTTAGTTGGTCCAAATTATGTTAATAGGTTATTTTTATTTTTTTTGATAATATTAATTGTAACTACGGTAATTTTTATTTAATACAGTTAAAGGTAAATCAGGTAATTAAGGGTAAAAATAAGATTATAAAATTACCATTAAACCTTCCAAAATTCTATTGGATGAATAAAAGTTGACCCATATCACCTATGTGTCTTAATAGATTAATTTCATGGACTTTTGGAAATGAAAATTATATAATTATTATGAAATCCAAAGAAAGTGACAACATCTCACTCTCTTATATCTTATAAGTATAATAATTTTAATTTAGTGATAAACTTCATAAAACTTCGAAAATAAATTGTATCCAAAAATATATAGAAATTATCTACACAATTATAATTTAATTATAATTTTTAGGGTTTAAATAATCATCATTAATGATGACACAATAGTGACATAGAAATTATGTTATTGATTGAAATATAAAATAAATGGTTTTAAAAATATTAAAATAAATATTATATGAACTATTTAATGTTATCCAAAAATTTTCTACAATAATATGACATGTTAGGATTCTATTTAAAATTTTGGTTGGAATATATCCTCTTTGTGGAATTTATATAAATTCAAATAAATGAATAGTGTAAAAATTGACACTATTGTTGTTTTTCAAAAATAACTTATTATAAAATTGTTTAAAAATCACAAAAATATTTCAAAATTATAAATTAATATTTAAATGGTCTAAAATGTCATAAATTATACAATTATGGACAATTCACAATAGAAAAGTAATTATTCCTAATAATTTAAAATTTAGAATATTGTTACCACATAAAATTAAATAGACTAAATAAGGATAAATCAAGTTGATAAGGTTCAAAATAAATTTCCAACATGTCTAAATTTTATTTGTTGATTATATTACAACCCTATATCATTAATCATCATATTTGAGTCACTTTGGAAGTTTTTATGTGGGGTTTGAATTTATATTAAAATAATATTTTTGAGGTTTCCAAAGGTACCCCTCTCCTCCCATATAAAAGAGAACCTCACCCCTCTCCTCTTCACAAAAAATTGAGCCTTCATGCTCTGCCAAACCCTACGCATTTAACTTTTACACTTCCATATAAAACTACTATAGTTCCTTTTCTTCATCAAATACCAACTATAGTGCCCTAAGAGGAGGTTAAGAGAAGACACGTCGAAGAAGAGTTAATCTCTTCTACTAATTCTTTCATGTTTATTTATTCTTCTACATCCTCTTATTTAGTTGTATCATTATAAAGTAATAACATCAGTAGAACTAATATAATTATATGTTATTAAAAATATATAAAACCCCATTTCACTTTCTATCCATCCTACGAAAAACGAAATCACCGCGCGTGCGTACGTATGAAATATCATCTCGACGTCGTGGTGTAATCTATTTCTCCACCACCTACTTACTTGGATGGGTATAATGGTGTAAAGAATAAAAATATATGGTTATAATAACATCATACTAATTTTGAGATATTATATCATCCACTCCAATTCCATTCAATAATTATGGGAATGATATCACTCCTCATGCGTACATACGGATTACCATCTTCACGACGCAATGAGATTCATTATCCATCTTAACCATTCAATAATAATTATTAAGTATATATAATGAATAATAATGATATATATGAAAAATAATGGTAATGTATTTATGTATATATATATATATTTCATCTACTTACTTCCACTCAAATCAATAATGAATGGAAAACAACGTTCATGCATATGTTTAACTTATCGTCTCCATGAATGGTGTGTTACATTTCATTTATCTATCTATTATATACATATATATATACTGAATATATATGATATATAAATCATTTTTTACATTATAGAAGTAATTAAATCATTATATAAGTAATAATAAAATCAAGAACAACAAGTCCAAACACATAAGATAAATGAAACAATTTTACCCAAAACATTGCTTTAAAATGGAACTGACAAAAGAAAAGGTAATATAAAGTTATAAGTGAATAATATATGATATCATAAATTTTATTATGGTTCTGTTACAAGTTTATAATTTTTTTAAAACCACTATGCAGGAGTTTTAGACACGTATGGAGGAAATTGGACCTAAGGTAAGGGATAATTTTGCAATCTCATTTTTATCTAAGATTGCTTATACGTAAGTGTTGACGGGGGTTATATTTTTCATCCATGTCAATAAATTCTTTTTTCATAAAGTGTTTAATATTCTTCCATGTATTTTTAAAGTCATGTTTACCCCAATTTGACTTTTAAATTATGTTATGGAAAGAATCTTTTTTTTGTTTACCATACGAGGACCTTTTTGACTTTTCCTTAAAAAGTACATGGAGAATGTTTTTTTTAACATATATGGCATGAATGGATTTTTACTGTATCATAACTCCTAATTTTCATGAATCTTAATCTATAAGTATTCATGGATATTTTAAATAAAATCATTTTCTTTTAAAATTTTGTGGCATTTTGTGAAAAGAACATGATTTTGAAGAAGAAAGGATATTTTCCTCAAGAATTCATTTCAAGTGTTTTATAAAAAATATTTTCCTCTTAAGATGAAATTATTTCGCCTTTTAATATTTCAATTATAATGTCTCTATTATTTACATGGTGTGATTTTTCTTATGATGAAATGATATCCATTTGTTTTACAGGGATTATGTGATGATGGGATGAGGTTTATGAAACCCATATTATTCTTTTGGTTATGATGAATGTTTTATGTTTATTTTGTGGCACATGTAAGGATGATTTCATTATGAGATTGGTGGGACCTATATATCCCTCCAATTCATTAGGTAAATATTTATATATCAAGAGATAGACATGGCTATAATGGAATGTAAAATCTGGTTCAGAAATGCAGGGCTGGAACAACAAGTAAACTCTGTTCAGTAATGGACTTTTCCCACTATGATGGTCTTGGAAGTAATGACTTGGATACAATGGAAATCATATCATGTTCTTAATTGTTTCCAAAATTACATGATTTATTCCCATTCTATTTTATCAGGATTAATGTTACTTTATGATCTATTCCTTATGTACTCCAAGACTTATTTCACAACTCAAGATCATGATGTTTAAATTGTATGTTCATGTTTATATGTTCAAATATACATGGTTTGATTTATTTTCTCCACGTTTAACCTAATGAAGAATTTGACCTCAACCTTTATATGTTTTAATTTCCCTAGGATACAAAGAAAGGTTTTAGGTACGAAAACAAAAGTGGAAGAACTTCTATGGGAGATGATAAAGATCTTTCACCATGATTAGAAGATTATGTTACGTGTTTCCAGAGACACTAAACTATTACGGTCCTTGGGTGTAATTTTTTTGTTATGTATTAAGTATTCCAAAAAATTAATGTAATTTACATGTACGTCAAGCTTGGGTCTCTACGTAATCTCATGAGATACACTACTTTACCCATTGCATTGGAGGTCTATATAATTCTGGATCCACCCACCACCTCATAAATTCTCATAATCTTGAATGCCACATAGAATGTATAAAAATAATAGTTATGAAATAATACTAATGTGGATAATAGGCTTCATATATATTTAAAAAATAATATATTCATTAATAAACCCTTTGGTTCCCAATGAATAAGGGAAATCACACTTGGACAAAAAAACCATTATTTTTTAGTGGAAAAGAAACATTTCAAGAGGAGTAAAATATGATATTTTGGAAATTAAAGTCACACTGATAAAAATATTTTTTCATTGAAATCATATTGTAATGGTTGTAATATTAATATCCTAATAGTAAAATGGAATGGAAATTTTAACTACATAATATGAACCATCATATTATGGAATTGAGGATAACCTGAAGAAATAAATTAGGATCGAAAACCCCGTTACCTTAAATCCGGATTTATTTTGTCTCTTTCCCTACTCCCAAATAATAAAATAAGAATTATTAAAACATTGTTCAAGAATTAAATTATATTATTTTTTCTAATATTTATCCATTATAATTATTGGATTCTATTTAATAACATTCTATATTAAAGTTGAATTGTTTTGATATCATGTTTTCAATAAATTTTCCCATTTTGTTTTGAATTTACATCATTTATACATAAGTATAATTAAATAAATTATATTATTATATCTGAAATTATATATTTATATATTATATATAAATCCTACTATCCATCCATGAATGTAGTTATAACAATTGTCTTGGAAATTTCATCATAAATTGTGAACCAACCTTTTACGGGATATTGTTGAAAGAGAAGGAAAGAAAAATTTGAAATTTATATATACAGTAAATATGATAGATAAATTAAGTTAAAATAATTCATATAATTTTTAGTTTATAACTGATTAACTATATAATGTTTTTTAAATGTGTGTAAAAAAATAAATATATGAAAATAATGGGAAAATAGTTAATTTTAACTTACTTAATCCTTGGGGTATCTTATCTTGTATGACACTACAAACCCCTTGATATTTAGAGTTGGATTACTATAGAGTGACCATAAGGATTATAACGGGATAGAGAGGATGTATTCTTGAATAGTCTAGTATTTTCAAATTAAGGTTTGATTGGTATTCCAAGGGGTACGAGTGGGGTTATTTTTAATTGAGGAGAGGGTATTTCTAGAATAAAATGTTAAATAAAATAATATAAAAAATGTAAAACTTATAGTAGTGAATTTATAAAATTTCAAATCATGTATAAACAAATATGACTGTTTTAGGCTGTAAACATATTTATAATTTGAATTAATTACTTTATTAAGAAGGTAAATTTGAAGGAAATAAAAATTGTAATTTTAAGGGATCACTTTTGACTTTAGGTTTTTGAAAATTATTTTTTTGTTTGGAATTTAAGTTTATTTTGTTTGATTTTATCATTTATAAAATTAAATTTACTATTTACAAACATAAAGATATAGAAAGTAATAGTTCATTAATAATTCATGTATGACATAAGTTATGATAGATTAGTTCTATAAATTAATTTTTTACTCATCACCTAAAAATTGAATTATTTTAGAAAATTAACAAAAAAACACCCTTGTATAATTTTTGACATGGTAATTTCAAAAATTATATTCAATTAATCAAAATAAATTTCTTTCATAGGTAATTTTAAATTTTAATACAAAAATTATTATTTTTATGAAATACTTTAAAAAAAAGTTTATTAAAAATATGCCTATATTTTGTTGGATATTTTTAATCATGATAGTTAATATTTTGGAATTATAATATTTTATATTTACATAAATTAATAATGATAACTATTATTTATATCAAAAATTATTATTTTGAGGTAAAATTACTTTACCAACGACCATGTAACTATTCCTAATGGCCAGTTTACTATTCTGACAGTCATGTTACTTTTCCAATAGTCACATTACTATTCTAAATTTCACATTTCTTCATATATATAACACTTCATTATATCATTCAATATTCACTAAAATTCCTCCCAATGATATATATTATCATTTTATAAGACGTTGATTGGTTTAATAATATTTTTCTTCATTTATATAGTATTGGCCAAGGGTGTGATGATCCTAGTAGATTGGTGAAACCTATATTTTTCCATTTTAGATTTTTTCTTATAAATTTTTATACCACTATAATGTTTGGAATTTTAATTGGTTTTTTAGCTGACTAATGTATTGAAATTTATTTATGACATAATTTTTTTATTTATTTTTATATACATTGTATGTGTATAATATAATAAAATAAAATACAATATATATTTATTAAGGAAATAATACTACTAATAAACAATGGGTCATTAAAAAAATCATTGTTGAATACATTACCATTTCGAGGGAATATACTAATGTGTTTGCTAAAGAACTTACTCATCTCCCTCCTAAATGAGTCATTGAGATTAAAATCAAACTTATACCTGGACCAAGTAACATCCCTATGAAATGTCAACTCTAGAAAAGGGATATCAGTGGACCCTTTAAAAAAAGTCAACTGAATGATGTACAAGGCCCATATTTATGATAGATATCCCTAGTTTCTCTTGATTATATGGGTTCTATCATCAATATGTGAGAAGGTTATCATAATTTTCAAGCCGTCTAATAAATATAACTCTGACGAGAGTCATGTTTTTGCAATAAAGATTTTTTAGAGAGATTCTATGATTTGAAAAAGAGGCTTATCACCAAATCTGTACTTATTCTACCCATACGGGGTTATGTTTTTCGTGTTATATAATGAATCCTTAAAGAAGATATTGGGATATGTACTAATGTAGAATGAAACAATTAAATCCTATGCCTCAATTAAATTTATTGTTCATGATTATAACTACCCAACACGTGATATAGATGCGATTGTAGTAATATTTACAATGAAAATTTGGAGACATTATATTTATGCGGAGAAGTGTTAAATATATACAGATCATAAAAGCCAAAAATATATATTCAAATTGAAAGAGATTAATATTTTCTAACAAATATAGTTAGTTCTCACTAAAAACTATTAGAATTCAATACACTACTATCCTAGGAATGGAAATAAAGTGAGAGACACACTATGATTAAAGAGTGCCAATTTTATCATTTAGGTTAATTTAGAAGGATATGATCTTCTTAGACATGAATCAGATGGACATGAAAATCATAAAGGGAAGAACATCATCAATATTTTAAAAAATTATTTCTCAACCATCCTTATAGAGAATATAACATGTTGTCAAAGAGAGGATGTGTAAATTCAAAAGAAGGAGGAAGCTATAAGAAAATGAAAACACTCAAATTCAAATAAAAATAGGAGTTTTATGATTTGGGTCATGACTATGTGTGCCATCAAATAGTAGGTTAAATAATGAGTTGTTGGATGATTCACATATATCTACAATCTCTATTCATATAGGTAACAAAAATATGTATCGATATCTCTAATATAATTCATGGTGGGATAGTATGGAGAAATATATTGTGGAAGATACATTAAGGTGTCTTGTATGTCAACAGGTAATGTCTAAAAAGAAAAAATCCAAGTGTATAATGGAACCATTACCCATACCTATATGGAAATGGGAAAACATAACCCCAGGCATTGGAAGGGTCTATTAATGAAATTTAGATGAAATAATTATATATGGTTTTTTGGGTCATCTTTCAAAAAATTATCACTTCATTTCAAAATGAGAGGGATTATTCTGCAATAATCTTTCATGGATATACATTAGAGAAGTTTTGAGGCTTCACAGAACACCACTATTGATTGTATCTAATTGAGTCCCGAGATTAACCTCCATGTTAAAGAATAGTATTAAATAAGCTCTAAATAATGAGTTGTACTTTAGGATGACTTATAACCCTCAAACTAATGGAAAATATGATCAGACCACCAAACACACGAGAACATGTTGGGAGAATTCTTGATAGACATCAAAGAAGGATGGGATAAACAACTGCTATTGTTTATTTATAAATCAAAAATAGTTTCCACTCAGGAATAAAAATTCATACCTATGAAGACCATTATGGTAAGACATGTATTACACAAGAATTTCAGGTTAAAGCTATTGTAGACAAACTTCTTGGTCATAAAATTGTCACGGAAATGTTGGATGATGTCAAAACTATTAATAAAAACACCAGTGATTCTCATGCTCGACAAAATAAAAATGATGAAAATCACCGATGGGACCTAGATTTTGATTTTAGAGATAAGGTATTCCTATAGAAATATTAATATAATAAATTCAAGATATATGGGAATAAGGGAATGAATAGTCAAAGATTCATCTATCCCTTTGAGATAATTGATCTCATCGAAGTGATATCTTATCGACCAGAAATCCCACCTAACACATATCACGTACATGATGTGTTCTATGTGTTACTCTTGTGTATGTATACAAGATACCCCTAACATGTGTTGAATCCATATGTGGTACCACTGAAGATTGATCTTTCATATGATTAGCAATCGATAAAGATCTTATATCATAGAGAAAAAGTTTTACGAAATAAAAAAATTCACCTTATCAATGTGATAGGGAGAAATAAAACTTTTGATGAATTAGTGTGGGAAATAATGGAGGTGATGAAACAAATTACCCTCATCTTATATATTATGTGAAATTAAAATTTTTGGGTTAAATTTTTGAAGGTGGGAAGATTATAATGACCCAAAATTTTTTAAATTAAATTCCCTTTGTGATTTAATTAAATTACCTATTATGGTTATAGAAAACATGTTCACTTATTTTGATTTATAATATCCAATCAGATTAATAAGTTCATTAATAATCGAAACCATTGATAAAATATTTTTTTAATATTGATCATATGATTATTATAAATTTATGGTTATGATAAATCCATTTAAAAAAGATAGAGGAAGTAATGGCCTACACTAGAAATACCAATACATTTGAAGCCCATTTATCAGATTTGATAAGGGACATAGAATCACAGGTATTTTCCCTTGAACATTACCAAGTTTAGATATAATAAATAAACCTTTATCAATATTGTTTACGATAGAAGTTTAAGCTCATTGAAATCATGACCCATACTATGTATGTTGAACCACCCTCTAAAAGTGTCACCATCATGACCCATACCGTCAAGGTTTTTTCTTGTGTAATAAAAGTCCATTTATCAGGAAACTTATAATATCAATATGTATATTATATAGAATAATTTATATATTAACTATAGAGACCCAAAGCTTGACGTACATGGACATTACATTACTTTTACGGAATACTTAATACATAACAAAAATAGACACTCAAGGACCGTAATAGTTTAGTGTCTTTAGAAACTGGGAACATAATCTTCTAATCATTGTTAAAGATCTTTAACATCTCTCATAAAGATCATCCCCTTTTGTTTTCTTACCTAAAACCTTTATTTATATCCTATGGAAAAGAAAAAATAAAAAGGGTGAGCTCAAATGCTCACTAAGGGTAAGCATGGAAAAAATGAAACAAACCATACACATTTGAACATAAAAATATGAACATAATGTTTAAACATAAAATTATTTATCAATGTCCTAAAACATTGTAGTTCATAAGGAATAGATCATAAAGAAACATTAATCATGATAAAATATCATGGGAATAAAACATGTAATTGTGGAAACCATTAAGCACATGTTATGACTTCCATAGTAGCTAAGGCATTGCTCCCAAGACCATCTTAGTGGACAAAGTCCCTTTATAAATCGAGTTCACTCCACATTCCAGTCCTGTATTACTGAACCGGTATAACTTTCTGTTCCAACCATGTCTATCTCATGACATATAAATCTTTACCCAATGAATTAGAGGGAGATATAGGTCCCACCCATCTTACAATGAAATCACTCTTACTTATGCCACAACATAAACAAAAATCATTCATCATAACCAAAAGAATAAAAATGGGTTTCATAAACATCATCCCATCATAACATAATCCATATAAAACAAATGGATATCATTTCATCATAAGAAAAGTGAAACCATGTAAATAATAAATACATTATACTTGAAACATACACATATAAAATAATGTCATCTTACAAGGGAAATGGTTTTGATAAAACACTTAAAAGGAATTCTTGAGGAAAATATCCTTTCCTTTTCAAAATCATTTTCTTTTCACAAAATTACATGAAATTTTAAAATAAAAGGATTTTGTTGAAAATAGTAATGAAATCTTGTAAAGTAAGATTCATGAAAATAAGGTGTTATGGAACCGTAAAAATATATTAATGCCGTATAAGTTTAAAAAATAATTATTCTCATACTTCAGTCGGAAAAGTCAAAAAGTACCTTGTATGGTAAACAAAAGAAAGATTCCTTCCATATGATGTGGTAAAAGTAATTAAAGGTAAAAATTACTTTAATAATCCATGGAAAATAGTAAAAATTTTATGAAAACATTTTTAGAAAACATGGACATGGATGATAAACATAACCCCAGTAAATACCTACGTATAAGCAATCTCAGATAAAAATGAGATCTGCAAAATTATCTCTTACCTTATGTCTGATATGCTTCATATGTATCAGAACCTCCTGTATAATGATTTAAATAATGTAACTGACATATTAAGGAATCATATTCCTTGTTATTATATCATATATGGTTCACTTAGTTATTTATATTACCCATTTATTGGTCAATTCCATGTTAAAGTAGCATTTTGGGTAAAATTGTTTTATTTTTCGTACGTGTTTGGACTTGTTGTTCATGATATTATTATTACTAATATCAGGATTTAAATACTTCCAAAATTTAAATTATGATTTATATACCATATATATTCTGTATATATATATATATATAATAAATAGATAAATGAAATGAAACACTCCGTTCATGGAGACGGTAGGTCGTACGTACGCATGAACGTCGTTTTCCTTTCACTATTGACTTGAATGAAAGTAAGTAGATGACACACACACATATATATATATATATAAATCCAATATCTTCATTATTTTATATATTTCATTATTATTCATTATATATACTTTATAATCATTCTTGAATGGTTAACATGGAGAATGAATCCCATCGTATCGTGGAGACTGTAGTTCGTACGTATGCACGAGCGATGGTATCATTCCCATGATAGTGGAATTGTATTGAAGTGTATTTATAGTATTTAAGAATCAATATCACTTTACAATAATCATATGTGGTTATTTATTTACACCATTATACCCATCCAAGTAAGGTGGTGGTCGAAAATAGATTACACCACGGCTTGGAGACGGTATTCGTACGTACGCACGCGCGATGATTTCGTTTTCTGTTGGATGGATAGAAGATGAAATAGGGTTGTTTAAAATTTATAATAAAATATCATAATATAATTAATACTGATTTTATTACTTTATAATGAGAAAAATAAAGAAAAAGAAGTAGAAGAAGAATGAAACTTAAGAGAATCGGAAGAAGAGATTACCTCTTCCTCAACACACCTCCTTTAAGCTTCTTCTTAAGGAAGTAGAGTTTTTATTTTGAGAAGACCAGAAACCTCAAAAATGTTTCTAGATAAGTGTAGAAGAGAAATGGGCAGGGTTTGGCCGAGATTCAAGGATCAAAATGGTGTGAAGAGAATAGGGAATTGGTGCCCTTTTTATAAGGGAGGATTGGGGCACCTTAGGAAAACATAAAATATTATTTTATAATAAATTCATATTATGTTTTTAATAGCTCCAAATTGATTTATTTCTACGATAAGGTGGGTATGGGTCGCAATACTCTCAACTAAATGATTTTAGACAAGTTTAGGTTACTATTTTATCCTTCTCATTTAGATTTAACTTTAAGTTAAATAATTTAACTTTTACCATGTCTTTTTGTTTTCTTACACTATATGGTTAATAAAGTTACTATAACAAGACAAAGTAACCTTAAGTGTTTCATTATTAGTATATATATCCTTATATAAGTCATTTTTCCAAACCTCAGATTTTTAGGAATAACATAACAATTAATAATATAATATTTGTTTTAAAAACTATTTTATGTCAATTTTGACACTATTTGGTACATGATTTTTTTGAAACTCATAACAACATTATTAGTTATAAAAAAGATAATAAAATCAATACTAACATGTCACATTAACCTAGAATATTAGTGGAATTAATAAGAAGTCTAAAATTACATTTATTTTGGTATTTATAACATCAATTATGTTAATATTTCATTAATAAGGTAATTAATGCATCATCATTGTGTCATAAATAAATTAAATTATATAATGACTAAAAATTATAAATAAAATTCCATTATGTAGGAAATATTTTTATATTTCTATGTAATATTTATAGTCGAATTTATCGTATTTATAACCCTATATAAAAAATGTATTATTTATTAAACATTGATTTTAACTATTTTAACTATTCTTTAAATAAAATAAAAAAAGTCCTAATCTTATCCAAGGAGACCTAAATGGTCATATTTTATTCATAAGGTTGTTTTTGGTTGAATTAAACTTATCATATAGAATTGGTACATGTGTTAGGGTAATTATAATATCATTTTACCTTTAATTTCCCTATTTACTTTTAACCGTGGTAAAAAAAAGTAAATAGTTACTATTCACCAAAAATTATTTTTATCTTATTGAACCTTATTTTACTCTTTGAAATTAACCGTGTCTCTCGGATTTTCGGAATTCCACTCATAGAAGCGGTAAAAATATGTTTAATGTAAATTTTTAAATTCTCCTAGGAGGTGGGTAAAAGTCGGTGAAAAGTTGAATAAAATTTTTATATGTCTAAAATAATTATTAAATGACTTCAATGAATTACATTGAACTTATATAGGTATTATGTATAAATTTTGACCTAAAATAAATTTAAATAAAATAAATAATTATTTATATAAAAAGTCAGTTTTTAAATAGTAACCTAGTGTTTTCACTTTTCATCAAAAATTATATGTTTTCAGAAAATACCAAAAATTCACCCTAGGCTAATTTCGATATTATGAATCCAAAAATAAAGCCCATTTTAAAACGTTAAATTTATAAATTTCCAAAAAGTGGGTATTAATATTCATAACGGCTAGTTCATAAAAATATTATAATAATATCTCATTTAGTGAAACTCGGTATTGTGTACTACACACGCTCTCAAGGAAGGTATTGATTGCGTGTAATGCAAGACATGCCAGGGATGTGTGTATTAAAATCTCTGTTTGGTGTTGTATATAAAATAATCAAAACTTATTTCATTTATACATTAAAAAAATCTATACTTAATGTTGTGTGGGATAATTTCCACAAAACGAACTTGAAAGTGTGTGTAACACGAGCCAAGAATAGTGCTGCGTATACTGCAAGCTAATACGGTGTTACATATAGTACAATCTATTTTTTTGTAGTGTACAATAGAACACATCAAAGAATTTAAAAATAATATATCTCATTAAATCTCGGGTTGTAACATTCTACCCCCCTTAAAATGAATTTCGCCCTCGAAATTCGTCTGGGTTATAAATGGTTTATTACATGAGAGTTTCATTCAACGAAAACCACATCGTAAAAAGAAATACCAAATCTTATCTTTAAAAAATAATGTATGAAATGTAATGGGTACCCAAATTAACTAATTACTGGGTCTCCACATAGGTCAATATAAGTGAAAATGTGGATTTGGAAGAGAAATCTAACCATCATGTTCTGATGGGGAGTGGTAGAGAACATGGATATAAAAAATCCTACAATCACAAATCCATAAATTTGTGATGATCTAATGTACCATCTGATTCATCAGATATAAGGGCTCTAGGACAACATTTTTGGTTTTAAATATAATTTCCCTAAAGTTGAAAATTTTGAATTAGAAGAAATACTTACTTAATTTTTGCACAATCTCATTGTTGGTCGTTCCTTGGACAATTTCTACTTCATATATAAATGAAATGAAGTTGAATTTGTCATTCACAAAGTGTTATTAGATCAGGTGATAGAATGATGGGTCATTCCATCTGTCCCAAACAAAAGGTTATCAAAAGTTATCAAATATACATAAGTCCATCTATAGTGAGATTAATCATACTTGGTTCCTAAAATGGACTTATACTTCATGTATCATACTGGTTAATATAATAAAACTAGTTTCTCTAACCAGAGACTTCCTGTAGTCTAGTGGTAGGCGATAAAGGCACGTCACACTTCGGTTGTGGATTCGATTCCAACAGCCTTGTCCGATGTGACAGATTGTCACCCATCCTGAAGGTTATCATTTTTCTAAAAATAAATTATTATAATTTTCCATCAATAACATTGAAAAAGTTCTAGCCTTAAACAATACTAACTTATGTATAACATAATCCATTCCAATCTTACGGCTTATCCAAAATACTGCTGCCCAATCTCATATTACAGTGAAAAGGATTACCAGAGAGTTCATATAACAAGCATTTTAATACCATCATTGGTCCCCATCTATCATATGATATGTATTTTTGGTCACATTCCGAACATTCGAAGGCCTTAATCATGTATTCTCTTGAAAAATGAATACCAATTGAACCTTAGTCAAAACATGAATGCAGTTAAAAGTTAACATGTTTCACATACCAAAATCCAAAAAAAACAATTCCATATACTCAAACCATGATATCAGTTAGTCCTTTTTACAGTCATGAGCTCATGAGAACTATCAAACATACTATTTTCGCCTTATCTATTCATTATGCGCATATTATCGACTTTCCAAAATATTTGAATCACTTGTCATGGTTTCCGGTACCATAAAATTATTGAAAACCACAATAGACTAATACAAAAATATCCCAATATACCAAAACAGTACCTCAACAAAATTATGCTTAAATACCAATACATAAACAATTCAATCTATCCTCTTCAATGATTGTCATAGAGTAAGTCCTTCCTGGATTTTGAAGTAACCTCTTAAGTCAGGGAATTGATTTGGTTAATGCCCATGTCATCCACAAATAAGACATTGAAATCCATAACAGTCTGTCACTCTATGACCCTTTTCTCAACATAGATAACTTCTTCCCCTCCATTTGAGGTATTCCTCAAGGTTATTCTTCCCTTCTATAGAAATCTCAATCTTCCATTCTCTATGCTCCTCACCATGTGACCATGCATAAAATTCCATCTTCCTATTATATGATGACTTAAGAATACCACCAAAGTTCACCTTGTTAATCATATATCGTGATGACTGATTGTGCATAATCACAATATCATTCTCTCTTGGCATTAAACAATTTTTTTGATCACAGTCACCAATTTGTCCATTGGAATCAGGGATAACTGAATTCCTTCTTGTTCTGTCCATTGACTAAAACCAGAAACTATAGTGTAAGAAATAGTTAAAATAAAGAGGAACCACATAATCATTAAAAGTAACTTACGGGATGTATAACTAATCACAAATTATTTAATCCATGACACCTTAGGTTCACCCTAGGTTATTCATGATCGTCAACATTACTCTAGCACTGTAACCTCTGGTTATACTAAACCTTGGGGATATCCCTAGATATACCATTGAAATATCTCTAGGGATTTCACTAATGTTTCCGCATGCATGTTTCCAAAGGTAAACTAAACCTTTACTCTGATACCAACTATAGATACCCAAAGCATTATGTACATGGAAATTACATTACTTTTGTAGAATACTTAATATATAACAAAAGCAGACACTCAAGGACCGTAATAGTTTATTGTCTTTGGAAACTCGGAACATAATCTTCTAATAGTGCTGAAAGATCTTCAACATCTCCCATAAAGATCTTCCCCTTTTGTTTTCTTACCTAAAACCTTTCTTTATATCCTCGGGAAAAGAAAAAATAAAACGGGTGAGTTCAAATGCTCAGTAAGGGTCAGCATGGAAAAAATAAAACAAACCATACACCTTTGAACTTTACAACATGAACATAATGTTTAAACATCAAATTCTTGAGCAATGACATAAAACATGGCAGTTCATAAGGCATAGATCATAAAGAAACATTAATCATGATAAAATAGCATGGGAATAAAACATGTAATTGTGGCAAGAATTAATCACATGTTATGATTTCCATAGTAACCAAGGCATTGCTGCCAAGACCATCTTAGAGGATAAACTCCCTTTTTGAATCGAGTTCACTCCTCATTCCAGTCCTGTATTACTAAACCTATTTAACTTTCCATTCCAGCCATGTTATCTCATGATATATAAATCTTTACCCAATGCATTGGAGGGAGATATAGGTCCCACACATCTCATAATGAAATCATTCTTACTTATTCCACAACATAAATATAAATCATTCATCATAACCTAAAGAATAAAAAATGTGTTTCATAAACATCATCCCATAATAACATAATCCCTATAAAACAAATGGATATCATTTCATCATAAGAAAAGTGAAACCATGTAAATCATAAAGACATTATACTTGAAATATAAACATATGAGATAATGTCATCTTAGATGGAAAATGGTTTTGATAAAACACTTGAAAGGAATTCTTGAGGAAAATATCTTTTCTTTTTCAAAATCATTTTCTTTTCACAAAATTACATGAAAATATAAAAGAAAAGTATTTTGTTGAAAATAGTCATGAAATCTTGTAGAGTAAGCTTCATTAAAATAAGGTGTTATAAAACCATAAAAATACATTCATGATGTATAATTTAAAAAAACATTCTTCTCATACTTTTATCAGAAAAGTCCAAAAGTACCTTGTATGGTAAACAAAAGATAGATTCCTTCCATACGATGTGGTAAAAGTAAAAAAAGGTAAAAATGAATTTAATCATACATGGAACAATAGTAAACATTTTATGAATTTTTTTTATAAAACATGGACATGGATGATAAACATATCCCCAGTAAATACTTACCTATAAGCAATCTTGGATAAAATGAGATTTGAAAAATTATCCCATACCTTATGTCCGATATACTACGTATGTATCCAAACCTCCTGTATAATGATTTAAATAATGTCATTTACTTATTAAAGAAAAACATTCCTTGTTATTATATCATATAAGGTTCACTTAGCTATTTATATTACCCGTTCATTTGTTAATTCCATGTTAAAGTAGCATTTTGGGTAAAATTGGTTCATTTATCGTACGTGTTAGGACTTGTTGTTCTTGATATTATTATTACTTATATCATGATTTAATTACTTCCAGAATATAAAAAAATGATTTATAAACCATATATATTAAATATATATATATATATAATAGATATATAAATAAAATGAAACACACCGTTCATGGAGACGGTAGGTCGTACGTACGCATGAACATCGTTTCTTTTCATTATTGACTTGGATGGAAGTAAGTAGATGATATATATATATATATAAATACAGTAGATTCATTATTTCATATATTTCATTATTATTCATTATATATACTTTATAATCATTCTTGAATGGTTAACATGGAGAATGAATCTCATCGCATCGTGGAGACGGTAGTCCGTACATACGCACGAGCGATGATATCATTCCCATGATAGTGGAAGTGTATTGGAGTGTATGTATAATATTTCAGAATCAATATCACTTAACAATAATCACATATTGTTATTTATTGACACCATTATACCCATCCAAGTAAGGTGGTGGTCCAAAACATATTGCACCACGGCGTGGAGACGGTATTATGTATGTACGCACGCGCAGTGATTTTATTTTCCGTAGGATGGATAGAAGGTGAAATAGGGTTGTTTCATATTTATAATAACATATCAGTATATAATTAATACTAATGTAATTACTTTATAATGAGACAACTAAATAAGAAGAAGTAGAAGAAGAAAGACACTTGAGAGAATCAGAAGAAGAGATTACCTCTTCGTCGACGCACCTCCTCTAAGATTCCTCTTAAGGAAGTAGAGTTTGTCTTTTGAGAATACCATAACCTCCAGAATATTTATAGGGAAGTTAAGAAGAGAAATGGGTATGGTTTGTCTGAGATTCAAGACTCAGAAGGGTGTGAAGAGAAGAGGGAAGGGGTGCCCTTTTTATAACGGAGGAGAGGGGCACCTTAGGAAGACATAAAATGTTGTTTTATAATAAAGTCATATTTGGTTTTTAATAGCTCCAAATTGATTTATTTCTAAGATAATGTGGGGATGGGTCGAAATCCTATCAAGCAATATATTTTAGACAAGTTTAGATTACTATTTTATCCTTATCATTTAGATTTAACTCTAAGTTAAATAATTTAACTTTTAACGTGTCTTTTTGTTTTCTTAAACTATATGGTTAATAAACATACTATAACAAGCCAAAAAAACAAGTGGTTCATTATTAATATATATATCCTTATTTAAGTCATTTTTCCAAACCTTATAATTTTAGGAATAAAATATCAATTAATAATATAATATTTTTTTTAAAACTATTTTATGTCAATTTCGACACTATTTGGTACATTATTTTTCTGAAAGTCATTAAAGCATTATTATTTCAAAATACGTTAAATAAATAAATAATAACATGTCATATTAACCTAGAAAATTAGTGTAATTCATAAAAAGTATAAAATTACATTTATTTTGGTATTTATAACATCAATTATGTAAATATTTCATTAATAAGTTAATTACTGCATCATCATTGTGTCATTTATAAATTATATTATATAACATCTAAAAATTATAAATAATCTACCATTATGTAGGAAATATTTTTATATTTCTATTTAATATTTATTTTTGAATTTATCACATGTATAACCCTATATTAAAAATGTTTTAGTTATTAAACATAGATTTTAACTATTTTAACTCTTCTTTAAATAAACTAATAATATATGTCCTAATCTAATTCAAGTGGACCTAAATGGTCATATTTTATTCGTAAGGTTGGTTTTGGTCGAATTAAAATTGTCCAATAGAATTAGGACATGTGTTAGGGTAATAATAAAATCATTTTTAACTTTAATTACCATATTTACTTTTAACCGTGGTAAAAAAAGTAAAAAGTTAATATTCACAAACAATTATTTTTATCTTAAGGAACTATATTTTACTATTTGATATTAACCATGTCTCATGGATTTTCAAAATTCCACTCACAAAAGAGGTAAAATTATGTTTTATGTAAATTTTCAAATTCTCCTAGGAGGTGGGTAAAAGGCGGTGAAAAGTTCAATAAAATTTTTATATGTCTAAAATTATTATAAAATTACTCCAATGAATTACATTGAACATATATATGTATTATGTATAAATTTTGATCTAAAATAAAATTAAATAAAATAAATAAATATTTACATAAAAAGTCAGTTTTTAAACAGTAACCTAGTGTTTTCCCTTTTCATCAAAAATTGAAAGTTTACAGAAAAATACCAAAAATTTATCCTAGGCTAATTTCGATATCCTGAATTAAAAAATGAAGTCCATTTTGAAAGATAAAACTTATAAATTTTCAGAAAGTGGGTATTACTATTCATAACGGCTAGTTCATAATAATATTATAATAATATCTTGATTAGTGAAACTCAGTATTGCGTACTACACATGCTATCGAGGAAGGTCTTGATTGCATGTAATGTATGACAAGTCAGGGCTGTGTGTATTAAAATATCTGTTTGGTGTTGTGTATAACATAATCAAAACTTATTTCATTTATACATTAAACAAAATCTATACTTAATGTTGCATAGAATAATTTCAACAAAACGAACTTGAAATTGTGTGTAACACGAGGCAAGAATAGTGCTGCGTATACTGCAAGCTAATACAGTGTTGCTTATATTACAAGATAATATTGGTGTAGTGTATCATATGTTAGGTCCACAAGGCTAAATACCATGAAGGGGGGGGGGGGGGTGAATCAGGGTATGAAAAATTTAATATTAACGCCGGTTCTGATCATGTTTCGTTGTTAAGAAAAACACTCTTCTCTCTATTTCATGTTGCACAAAATAAACAGGGAGTAAAGCATGCACATGACAAATCAATTTTACTTGGTTCACCACTAAGGGCTACGTCCAAGGAGCATATGCCAACATGTTGTTAGTCGTACCAAATTCCACTAAACTTTACTAGCTGTGGATTACAAGGTTCGGGCTAGATCACTTCTATGCCCAGGCTCACTGCCTTTAAAATTTTTAGGGTCAGCTTACTGCTTTCCTAAGGGTCACTCCCATTTTCTCTCTCTGGCTCACTGCCCTTGGAGAGGATCATATTCTATCACTTCCTTAGCTCACTGCTCTGGAAGGAATCCACTCAAAGTTTATATACCATTAGGTCTCTTCATTATCACTAATGAATGTAACCTCAACTGTTTATAGATGCTCTGTTGAAGTCCAACATTCATCCACAGATGAATTCCTCTTTGCCTCTTAACCATTGGGCAAATCACTTTGGAAACACCTTCGCAAAGCACCCTACTTTGCTAGGCTTTCAATTTCACAATGCTCAAATAAGCCTTGGCGAAGCTCCTACCTTTTCACGAAGCACTACCGTAAAGCACTACCGCGAAGCTCAAGTCATTGCAGAGAAACTTCCCTCGGGAAGCTCAATGACCCAATGCGGAGCGTGCAACTTTTGCAGAGCAACCATAGCTGCTACGAATCTCTTCTTTCGTGAATCACATAGGCTACGCAAGCTACCTTCACGAACCGAGAGCAAATGATTTTCCCTGAAAATTCTCTATACTTCTCTCGAGGGGGTCAACCTCTATTTATAGGCAATTTCCACCGACCCTCGACCCTTCCACATGAAGTCAGTGCCACGTCTTCTCAAATCGCGAAGCTCCAACGTTTCTGCTAGAATTCTCTCAAAATTACGAAGCACTACAGAAATTTTCTGATCGCAGATCTCGTCATAATTGCAGAGCATCACTGTCAACATTACTTATCGCCTTCGCCGTGAAGCTCCCTCACAAATCCCTTCACTGCCGTGATGTGCTTCAACTCTGCCCTTTGCGAAGCATTGACGTAATCGTGAAGCATCACCACCTTTCTTTTTTCTAGTCTTTGATAAATCCAATCCATGCATCTCATCTTCGTGAAACTCATGCCTTTTCCATATAAAAATATGATCTTCTTGGAAATCCTATTTTTGTGATTCTCCCCAAACTCCAAATTGTGGACCCCAAAAATTTGGACAACACTAGGAAGTGGCGCCATCTTGTACTGCTCTTTTGTACCACCTCCAGATCATCCTTTCCTTTGTCATCGTTCTTTGTCAACATGGATTGTCAACAAATTCTCAGGAACTCGACAATTCTCCATGGAAACCTGTTTTGTCAACAAACACAATCAACCCAAATATACTACAATGTTACCATGAGAGATTTTTACCAAAAATATCCCCCTTTGGGTTTGTTGACAATTCATCATAACTCTTCTCAGAATGATTTTCTGCACGTTGATACCTCACTGAGTCTTTTTCCAGCCACTACCACCATTCTCCTCTTGCGATTCTGATAGCATTCAAGGATTCACATAACACGTAATCTAAGCCTACATGAGAAATTCTCGGCGTGAGAAACAAGAGTAGTATGAAAATTTCATCAATGAATCACTTCATGTCAAACAAAAATTGTCGATTCCAATGTGATACCAATTCTTAAATTGATACCAATTGTTGAACCACACTGATTCCAATTGGTGATAGCTGGAAACCTTCTCCCACGATTCCAACACCACTGTTCTACTTTTATAACAATCCTCAGATGTCGTGATACCTATGATTTGATCGATCAATTCTAGCATTGTCAGATTTAAAAATCTCCCCCTTGCTCATTTCTCCCCCTATCTGGCTGCTCCACTGGTTAGCTTCTCCCTGTATCTATCATGATTTCTCAAATAGCCACACTGTTTCAACTTTGAACAATAACTATTTTCTCCCCCTTTGTCAAAGAACCCAAAGGTCACTTCTTTGTAGTCTGTAACATAGTAGAGAACACATATAATCACATTAGAAAAAAAAACATCATACCTTGGGGAGAGGGGGGGGGGGGGATCACATCCACACAGTTTTAAGTGCGGGGAATCGACTGAACCCCCAAAGCCAGTCAATGCATTTCAAATGCTTCATTGGGTAAGGCCTTTGTCAGAATATCTGCAACTTGTATCTCTGTAGGCACATACTCCAACTTCACAAGCCCTTGCTTCACTTTCTCCTTGATAAAATGATACTTTATCTCAATGTGCTTTGTCCATGAGTGATGTATGAGATTTCTGATGAGATTTATAGCACTTGAGTTATCACACAATATTCTGATCAGAGACTTCACTTTAACTCCCATATCGTCAAGCTGCTGCTTCATCCATAATAACTGTGTGCAAGCTTGAGTGGACGCAATAAACTCAACTTCTGCGGTGCTTAATGAAATGCAATCCTGCTTCTTGCTAAACCAAGAAATGCATAGTCTTCAAAGATAGAATGCACCTCCAGATGTTGATTTCCTACCATCCGCTGAACCAGCCCAGTCTGCATCAGTATATCCCAATAACTCTGTCTGATATTAGTCATTATATTCCAAGTTGAAGTCCATCGTGCCCTTGATATACCAAAGTATTCTTTTCACTAAGATCATTGGACCTTCCTTGGGATTACTCTGATATCTTGCTTCTTGTCATGTGTCGAGAACAATATCAGGACTTATCCTCGTCAAGTACAACAAACTTCTAATAAATTTCCTATATTCTATGATATTAACCGCCTTTCCATCATCATCTTTTGATAATTTCATCTGGGTAGCAACTGGATTTTTCATCTCCTTGGAATTCTCCATGAAAAACCTTCTTAACACCTCCTTGGCATATTTGGATTGAGAAATGAGTGTTCTATTCCTTCCTTATGTCTCCTATATACCAAGGAAAAATGTTAGCTCTCTAATCATTGACATTTCAAACTCATGTTTCATGAATTCGGAAATCTGTCTGCACTGAGCTTCATCTGATCCCCCATATATTATTTCAACGACATAGACCAGCACCATCATCCTTTGATTACTATTGTTGTTGAAATAGAGATTGTAATAAACTCCACCACGTTGGAAACCAAGCTTCATTAGGTACTGATCAAGACTTGAGTACTATGCTATTGCTGCTTGTTTCAGCCCGTACAATGCCTTCTTCAACCTACAAAATTTGTTCTCATCCTCATGAATGATAAAGCCATCTGGCTGCTCAATATACTCATCCTCTTCCAAAACACCATTCAAGAATGCAGATTTGACATCCATCTGGATCACATTGAAGTTTCTTTGCACTGCTATGGAAAAAAATAATCTGATTGTCTCCAACCTTGCAACCGGTGCAAATGTCTCATCAACATCTATTCCCTCTATCTAGGAGTATCCCTTGCACACTAGTCATTATTTTTTCGGAATCACTATGCCATATTCATTAATCTTGATGAGATAAACCCATTTAGTCTCAATGACATTCTAGTCTGCTGGCCTCGAAACAATCTCCCATGTCTGGTTCTTCTTAATCTGATCATGCTCTTCATTCATAGCCTGAACCCAGTTTTCATCTTCAGCTGCATTATAAAAACATTTCGGCTCCACCTGAGATAAGAACGATTTTTGCTGTATTGATTTCATTATTCGAGTTTGAACTGGAGATGTTTGATCACCAATGATATTCTACCTGTCAATTTCAGCTCGACTCTTTGGCTTCCTTTCAGACACAAACTTGACACTTTCTTATTCATCATCAGTATCTTCTTCTGAGACAACCTCTACCAGTTCTGCTCCCTCTGAGTTGCTTACCTCATCATCACATTCATCCATAAACTGTTCACTGGGTTGTTGAGTATTCTGTTCATTTTCAACAATAGTCACATCATTGCTCTCAAAATTTTTTCCCAGCCTCTTGTTGAAACATTTAATTGCTTTGTTTTTTCCTGAGTAGCCAAGGAATATCTGCTCATCTCTTCGTGGCTCAAATTTCCTGTGATTTTCATTGTTGATAATGAAGCATTTACTCCCAAAGACTCTAAAGTATTTCAACGTTGGCTTCTTTCTGTACCACATTTCATACGGAGTCTTCCCTTGCTTCAGACACAATAGAGGCCTGTTCGAAATAGAGACCAATGTCAAAACTGCTTCCTTCAAAAATATCTCTGGTAGGTCCTTTTCAACAAGCATTGTTCCGGCCATGTTGTTGATGATCTGATTTCTCCTATCAACCACTCCAATCAGTTGGGGAGTTCTCACTGATGAAACTTGATGCCTTATCCTGTGTTTCTTGAGATCATCTTCAACCTGACTATTTGTGAATTCTGTACCGTTATCAGTACGAAACTTCAGAATTTTCTACCCAAGCATCCTTTCTAATTCCCTCCTGTACTGCTTTATACAAATAAACACATCTATCTTATGGGTAATGAAAAATACCCAGGCCATTTGCTATAATCATCAATGAAAAGAACATAGTACCTTTTCCCATCTATAGCTCGTGCTGAGATAGGTCCACATACATCATCATGCACCAATTCGAGCACTCCAGTTGATTTTTGTTCCTTTGGCCTATATGTTTTTCTGAGGATTTTCCCTTATTGGAAAGAATCACACATATGAGTGTGATCACGTGATAGTTTGGGAAGGTCTCTAGTAGCATCACATTTTACCACATCTTCCGTGGATAGTTGGCATAGATGACCAAGTCGCTTATTCCATAGATGGTTTTCTTCCTCTCTAGATAAAAGGCATGTATCTTCTTCCCCACCTACAAGATAAAGATTTCCCTTTGTCCTTTTTCCCAGCAGAACAACTACTCCATCATTTCCTTTCACAGCACACATCTTCTTGGTAAATCGGATAGAATGCCCAGAGTCACACAGTTGACTAACATTGAGAAAGTTATGACTAAGACCCTCTACTACCAAGACATCAGCACATTTCATTTCTTTTCCACCAAACATGGCTTTCCATGAGCCAACAATCTTCAGGCCTTCATCGTTTCCAAATTTGACAACTCCTTCTTTGTCATTTTTTATTCCTGTAACAAGATCCTTATTCCCTGTCATGTGTGATGTGCAACCACTATCAATGATCCATACACTGGAACGATCTGATGCTTTAAAGGAAATCTCTGCCACCACGACCTTCTCATTTTTATTCTTCTTGGTTCATAATTTTTCTTTCACACTCGGCATGGATTGATAATTCAGTTCTTTCTCAGAGTATGATGAACCAGCCTCATCTTTCAAAGCTGAAAATATATTCATCATTTTTAACTCACCTATCGGTTTATTGATCTGCTGCTTGTGAATGTTTTGATTATTCTTTTGCATATTTCTCGGAATGGTCGAAGTACAGTACCTAGCCATTTGCCCAAATCCTCCACACCAAAAACAGTGTCCTTCAAAATATGTTCTGGAAAACCGTTCTCTGTTTGGCTGCCACCACTCTTCTTGTACCCTTTGATATCTCTTGGATATGGAACACACATAATATGAATGTTCCATCTTCCCACAAAAATAACACCATATATATGGTGCATTCCTTCGTGACACTTTAGCACTCCGAGTTTCCCCTTGGGATCTCTAAATATTCTGAATTTGTTTGTTGCCCAAATAAATCTTCAATCTCAGGACAGGTGCTTGCGGTCTGACTTTAATTACCACAGATTTTTCTTTATGATCAAGCCCTGAATCAACCATAAGAATTGAGCTCAATTGCTGCTTCTTTCCTGCTGAACTACTAGGCTCCTCTTTCAACTTTTCAGTATTTTTAATGATCTACTTTCCCAAGAATGTATTGGGAATCAAAGGCTTTTCTTGTTCTTTAACTTTTCTCTGTATACCGACAACTTCTTCTTCAAGATCTTTGATATGCTTGACGTGATCTTTCACTTTTCTGTTCCAGCCATTGATCTCCCTTTTCTGTTCATCAATCTTGAGCTTATACTCACTAACTGATTTTGAGTTCTCTAGTGTTGATAACTTGAGTTTTTCAATTTCTTCCATCAACTCAGACTTCTCATCTTCCTGCTGCTGTATATAGAGTTTGGCATCACAAACAACTTTATTAGATTTCTTCATTTTTTCTCACCAAACATCTATCTCCTCAAGTGCTTCTTCCAATTCGGCTTCCATATCAACTCTTCCTTCAACTTCTTCTTCCCCTTCTCCAACATCAGTTACTTCCTTTCCCTGAGAACTACCGGTGACCGCTACCAATGAATTTTGTCTATGATCTTTACAATTTTCAAACTCCTCAACCTCTTCATCCTCAAAATCATCTTTACTGTCTATTTATTGTGAATGAAGATTCTTCTTATTGAAGAAATTTCTCTTGAACTGCTTCATTCCTTTCACATAGGCTGAAGATTTCTTCTTGGGATTTTCAACTTCATCTTCATCATTTTCTTCTTGAAACTTTTTGGGGCATCTTGTAGGAAGATGACATACCTTCCCACATCGAAATCATGCTAGTGGAAGTTTCCCTTTAAATTTTCCTTTCCCTCTTTGCAGATTTGATGAATAGAATGAAATCACCTCATATGTCTCTTCTTCCTCTTGATAATCTTCAATAGTGAGCTTCTTCATTACCTTAAATGCCACCTCTTTGGATTTCCCATTTTCCACAGCGTCGTTGTCATCATTTCTCATTTCATACGCAACAAGAGTGTTGTACAGGTTATCCAATGTCACCTCTTTCATGTCTTTATCTTCTAAAATAGAAACTTTCAGATTGAATCGAGGTGGATGTTTTATCAAGATGTGATTTATAATTTTAGTATCTTCAATAATCTCATGAAGACCTTGCATGTCTTTTACAACAGCATTTACCATGTCAAAGAATGCATCAATGGTCTCATTCGGGTTCATTCTTAGATCTTCATACTTATTCCACAACACTTGTAGCTTTGCCTCACTGTCTTTTGTATCGCCTTCATAAATATTTAAAATCTTTTCCTACATGGCATGTGACGTTTTTCATGACATAACCTTTGTATAGATAGGATTGTAAAGGGCTCCCCCTAAGGCATTGATTGGTTTGGAATCAGCATCCAACTCTTTATGCTCAGCTTCTGATAATGCACCACTAGAAATATCAGCTGTGATACCATGCATAGCTGCTGAAAACACATCCATTCTCAATGATCGGAAATAGTGTTGCATTCGATTCTTCCATATCTGAAAATTAAATCCATCAAAGATCGGAATACCTCTATGATTAGTGACCTCCATTGAGAGAAGAACAAATATCAACCCTTCTCTCTAATACCAATTATTAGGTCAACAAGGCTGAATACCCTGAGAGGGGGGGGGGTGAATCAGGGTATAACTAATTTAAAATTAATGCCCGTTCTGATCTTGTTTCACTGTTAAGAAAAACACTCTTCTCTCTATTTGTTGTTGCACAAAATAAACAGGGAGTAAAGCATGCACAATACATAGAAATTTTACATGGATCACTACTAAGGGCTACGTCTAAGGAGCATACGTCGACAGGTTGTCAGTCATTCCATATTCCACTAAACTTCACAAACTGTGGATTACAAGGTTCGGGCTAGATAACTTCTATGCCCAGGCTCACTGCCATTACAATGTTTAGGTTCAGATCACTGCTTTCCCAAAGGTCACTTCTGTTTTCTCTCTCTCTGGCTCACTGCCGGTGGAGAGGGTCACCTTCTTTCACTTCTTTAGCTCACTTCTCTAGAAGGAATCCACTCACAGCTTATAGACCTGTAGGTCTCTTCATTATCACTAATGAATGTATCCTCAACTATTGATAGATGCTCTGTTGAATTCCAACTTTCATCCACTGATGAATACCTCTTTGCCTCTTAACCACTGGGAAATTCACTTTAGAAACACCTTGGCAAAACACCCTACTTCGCTAGGCATTCAATTTCACGATGCTCAAACAAGCCTTCGTGAATCTCCTAACTTTTCGTGAAGCACTACCGTGATGCACTACTGCGAAGGTCAAGTTATTGCAGAGGAACATCCCTCGTGAAGCTCATAGAGGCAACGTGGAGTGTGCAACTTTTGTGGAGCTACAATACCCACTATGAAGCTATTATTTTGCGAAGCACACAAGCTACGCAAGCTACCTTCGCCGTGATTCTCCCTCGCAAAGCCCTTCACTGCCGTGATGTGCTTCAACTCTACCATTCGCGAAGCATTGACGTAATCCTGAATCATCACCACCTTTATTTTTCTGGTCTTTACGAAATCCAATCCATGCATCCCATCGTAGCGAAACTCATGCCTTTGCCATATAAAATATGATCTTCCCAGAAATGATATTTTCATGACGCCACCTTGTACTCCTCTTTTGTACCGCCTCCAAATCGTCCTTTCCATTGTCATCATTCCTTTTCAACATGGATTGTCAACAAATTCTCGGGAAATTGACAATTTTCCATGGAAACCTATTTTGTCAACAAACACAATCAACCCAAAAATACTGCAATGTTACATTGAGGGATTTTTCCCCAACATAATAGAACACAACAAAGAAGTTAAAAATAATATATCTCATAAAATCTCGGGTTGTTACATTCTACCCCCCTTAAAATGAATTTCACCCTCAGAATTTATCAGTGTTATAAATGGTTTATTAAATGAGAGTTTCATTCAAATAAACCTACATCGTAAAAAGGAATACCAAAACTTATCTTTAAAAACTAAAGAATGAAACATAAGGGTTACCCAAATTAACTAATCACTGGGTTTCCACATAAAACAACATAACTGAAAATATGGATATGGAAGAGAAATCTAAACATCATGTTCTGATGAAGTGTAGTAGATAACATGGCTTTGAAAAATCCAAAAATCACAAAGCCATAAATTTGTGATTATCTATGGTACCATCTATTTCATCAGATATAAGGGCACTAGGACAACACTTTTGGTTTTAAATATCATTTCCCTAAAGCTGATAATTTTGAATTAGAAGAAATTCTTAATTAATTTTTGTACAATGTCACCCTTGGTCGTTCCTTGGACAATTTCCACTTCATCTCTTAAATAAATGAAGTTGAATTTGTCATTCGCAAAGTGTTAGTAGATCAGGTGATTGAACGATGGGTCATTCAATCTGTTTCAAATAAAATGTTAGCAATAGATATCAAATATACATAAGTCTATTTATAGTGAGATTAATAATATTTGGTTCCTAAAATGGACTTCTAATTCATATATCATACTGCTTAATATAATAAAACTAGTTTCTCTAACCAGGGAGTTCATGAAGTCCAGTTGTAGGCGATAAAGGAACGTCGCACTTTGGTTGTGGGTTCAATTCCCACAGCCTTTTCTGACGTGATGGGTTGTCTCCCATCCAGAATGTTGTCATTTTTCTAAAAATACATTATTATAACTTTCCATCAATAATATTGAAAAAGTTCTAGCCTTTAATGATACTAACTAATGTCAAACATAATTCATTCTAATGTTTAGGATTATCCAAAATACTAATGTCAAATCTCATATTATAGTGAAAATGATTACAAGAGAGTTCATATAACAAGAATTTTAATACCATCATTGATCCCCATATATCATATGATATGTCTTGTTGGTTACATTCAAAACACTCGAAGGCCTTAATCATGTATTCTCTTGAAAAATGAATACCCACTGAACCTTAGAGAAAACATGAATTCAGTTAAAACATAACACGTTCTACATACCAAAATCCAAAAAAAATTCTATATACTCAACCCGTGATATCACTTAGTCCTTAATAAAATCATGAGATCATGAACACTTCAAACATATTATTTTCTCCTTATCCATTCTTTATGCACATATCATCTACTTTCCAAAATATTTGAATAACTTGTCATGGTTACTGGTATGATAAAATTATTGAAAACCACAATAGACTAATACAAAAATATTCCAATATACCATAACAGTACCTCAAAAACATTATTCTTCAATACCAATACATAAACACTTCAATCCATCCTCTTCAACGATTTTCATGGAGTAAGTCCTTCCTTGATTTAGAAGTAACCTCTTAGGTTAGGGAAATGATTTGGGTAATACCCAAGTTCTCCACAAATAAGACATTGAACTCCATAACAGTCTGTCTCTCTATGCCCCTTCTTTCCACACAGATAACTTCTTCCCCTCCATTTGAGGTATTCCTCAAGGTTATTCTTCCATTCGTTAGAAATCTCAATCTTCATTTCTCTATGCTCCTCACCATGTGACCATGCATAAAATTCCATCTTCCTCTTATTTGATGACTTAGGAATACCACCAATGTTCCCCTTGTTAATCATATATCGTGATGACTGATTCAGCATAATCACAATATCATTCTCTCTAGGCATTACACAATTTTTTTGATCGCAGTCACCAATTTGTTCATCAGAATCAGTGTTAACTGAAATCCTTCTTGTTCCCTTCATTGACTAAACCCAGAAACTATAGTGTATGAAATAGTTAAAATAACGAGGAACCACATAATAATTAAAAGTAACTTATGTGATGTATAACTTATCACACATTCTTTAATCCATGACACCATAGGTTCACCCTTGGTTATTCATGATCATCAACATACCTCCAGCACTGTAACCTCTAGTTATACTAATCCTTAGGGATATCCATAGAAATACCATAGAAATATCACTAGGGATTTCACTAAAGTTTTCGCATCCTAGTTTCTAAAGGTAAACTAATCCTTTCCTCTGATTCCAGCTGTAGAGACCCAAAGCATGACGTACATGGACATTAAATTACTTTTGTGGAATACTTAATACATAACAAAAACAGACACTCGAGGATCGTAATAGTTTAGTGTCTTTGGAAACTCAAAACATAATCTTCTAATCGTGGTGAAAGATCTTCAACATCTCCCATAAAGATCTTCCCCTTTTTTTCTTACCAAAAACATTTCTTTATATCCTGGGGAAAAGGAAACACAAAAAGGGTGATTTCAAATGCTCAGTAAGGGAAAAAATGGAAAAAATAAAACAAACCATACACATTTGAACTTCAAAACATGAACATAATGTTTAAACATCAAATTCTTGAGCAATGACATAAAACATGGCAGTTCATAAGGCATAGATCATAAAGAAACATTAATCATGATAAAATAGAAATGGAATAAAAAATATAATTGCGGAAACCATTATGCACAAGTTATGATTTCCATATTATCCAAGGAATTGCTGCCAAGACCATCTTAGTGGACAAAGTCTCTTTCTGAATGGAGTTCACTCCTCGTTCCGGTTTTGTATTACTGAACCGGGTTAACTTGTCATTCCGGCCATGTCTATCTCATGAGATATAAATCTTTACCCAATACATTGGAGGGAGATATAGGTCCCATCCATCTCATAATGAAATCATTATAACCTGTTCCATAACATAAATATAAATCATTCATCATACCCCAAAGAATAAAAATGGGTTTCCTAAATATCATCCCATCATAACATAATCCATATAAAACAAATGGATATCATTTCATCATAATAAATTTGATACCATGTAAATAATATAGAAATTATACATGAAACATACATATATGAAATAATATCATCTTAGATGGAAAATGGTTTTCATAAAACACTTGAAAAGAATTATTTAGGAAAATATCCTTTCTTTTTCAAAATCATTTTCTTTTCCCAAAATGACAAGAAAATTTAAATAAAAAGGATTTTTTTGAAAATAGTCATGAAATATTGTAGATTAAGCTTCACGAAAATGAAGTGTTATGAAACCATAAAAATCCTTTCATGTTGTATAAGTTAAAAAAACATTCTTCTCGTACTTTTATTGGAAAAGTCAAAAAGTACCTTGTATGGTAAACAAAAGAAAGATTCCTTCCATACGATGTGGTAAAAGTAAAAAAAATGTAAAAATGAATTTAAAAATACATGGATGAATATTAAGAATTTTATGAAAACATTTTTAGAAAACATGGACATGGATGATAAACATAACCCCAGTAAATACTTACGTATAACCAATCTCTGATAAAAATGAGATTTAAAAAATTATCTCATTCCTTATGTCCGATATGCTTCGTATGTATACTAAAATCCTATATAATGATTTAAATAATGTAATTAACTTATTAAAGAATCATATTCCTTGTTATTATATCATATATGGTTCACTTAGGTATTTATATTACCCGTTCATTTGTCAATTCCATGTTAAAATAGCATTTTGGGTAAAAATGATTCATTTATCATACGTGTTTGGACTTTCTGTTCTTGATATTATTATTACTTATATCATGATTTACTTACTTCTAGAATGTAAAACACGATTTATATATAATATATATTCAGTACATATATATATATATATATAATAGATAGATAAATGAAATGAAACACACCATTCATGGAGACGGTAGGCCGTTCATACGCATGAACACTGTTTTCCATTCTTTATTGACTTGAATGAAAGTAAGTAGATGACATATATATATATATATATACATAAATAAAGTAGCTTAATTATGTCATATAGTTCATTATTATTAATTATATATACTTTATAATCATTCTTGAATGGTTAACATGGGGGATGAATCTCATCGTGTCGTGGAGACGGTAGTCCGTACGTATGCACGAGCGATGATTTCATTACCATGATCATGGAATTGTTTTTAAGTGAATGTATAATATTTCAGAATCAATATCACTTTACAATAATCATATATGGTTATTTATTTACACCATTATACCCATCCATGTAAGGTGGTGGCCGAAAACAGATTACACCACGGCGTGGAGATGGTATTTCGTACGTACGCACGTGATGTGATTTCGTTTTCTGTAGGATGTATAGAAGGTGAAAAAAGGGTTGTTTCATATTTATAATAACATATAAGTATATAAATAATACTGATGTTATTACTTTATAATGATACAACTAATGAAGAAGAACTATAAGAAGAAAGAATCTTGAGAGAATAGGATGATGAGATTACCTCTTCCTCGACGCACATCCTATAAGCTTCCTCTGAAAAAAGTAGAGTTTTTATTTTGAGAAGACCATAACCTCCGGAATGTTTCTAGGGAAGTGGAGAAGAGAAATTGGCATGGTTTGGTCTAGCTTAAAGGCTCAAAAGGGTGTGAAGAGAAGAGGGAAGGGGTGCCCTTTTTATAGGGGATGAGAGGGGCACCTTAGGAAAACTTAAAATATTATTTTATAATAAAGTCATATTCAGTTTTTAATATCTCAAAATTGATTTATTTTGAAGCTAAGGTGTGGATGGGTCGAAATACTCTCAAATATTTGATTTTATTCAAGTTTAGGGTACTATTTTATCCTTATAATTTAGATTTAACTCTAAGTTAAATAATTTAACTTTTAGCGTGTTTTTTGTTTTCTTTCACTATATGGTTAATAAACTTACTATAACAAGCCAAAAGAACCCCAAGTGTTTCATTATTAATATATATATCCATATCTATGTCATTTGGCAGAACCTTAGATTTTTAGAAATAAAAAACAATTAATAATATAATATTTTTTTAAAAAACTATTTTATATAAATTTTGACACTATTTGGTACTTGATTTTTTTGAAACTTATAACAGCTTGATTAGTTCGAAAAAACTGAATTAAATCAATTCTAAAATTTCATATTAACCTATAAAATTAGTGTAATCTATAAAAAGTCTAAAATTACATTTATTTTGATATTTATAACAACAATTATGTTAATATTTCATTAATAAGGTAATTACTCCATCCTCATTATGTCATAAATAAATTAAATTAATTAATTTATAAAAATTATAAATTAAATACCATTATGTAGGAAATATCTTTATCTTTCTAATTAATATTTATAGTCGAATTTATCTTATGTATAACCCTATATTAAAAATGTTTTAGTTATTAAACATTGATTTTAACTATTTTAACTCATCTTTAAATAAAATAATAATAAATGTCCTAATATAATCCAAGTGGAAATAAATGGTTATATTTTTTTTCATATGGTTGTTTTTTGTCTAATTAAACTCATCAAATAAAATTAGGACATCTGTTAGGGTAATAACAATATCATTTTACCTTTAATTACCCTATTTACTTTTAACCATGGTAAAAAAGTAAAAAGTTACTATTCACCAAAAATTATTTTTAACTTATTGAACCAAATTTTACTCCTTGATATTAACCATGTCTCTTGGATTTTCTAAATTTCACTCATAGAAGTGGTAAAATTAAGTTTTTTGTAAATTTTAAAATTCTCCTTGGAGGTGGGTTAAAGACGGTGAAAAGTTCAATAAAATTTTTATATGTCTAAAATTATTATAAAATGACTCCAATGAATTAAATTGAACTTATATAGGTATTATGTATCAATATTTACCTAATAAAAATTTAAATAAAATAAATAATTATTTATATAAAAAGTCGGTTTTTAAATAGTTACCCAGTCTTTTCACTTTTCATCAAAAATTGAACGTTTTCAGAAAAATACCAAAAATTCACCTAAGGCTAATTTCGATATTCCTAATTGAAAAATGAAGTCCATTTTGAACGTTAAAATTTAAAAAATTTCAAAAAGTGGGTATTACTATTCATAACGGCTGGTTCATAATAATATTATAATAATATCTCGTTTAGTGAAACATGGTATTGCGTACTACACAAGCTATCGAGGAAGGTCTTGATTGCATGTAATGAAAGCCAAGTCAGGGCTGCGTGCAGTGAAAGCTCTATTTGGTGTTTCATAAAACATAATCAAAACTTATTTCATTTGTACATTAAAAAAATCTATACTTAATGTTGTATAGAATAATTTCCACAAAATGAACTTGAAATTGTGTGTAACACGAGGTAAGAATAGTGCAACGTATACTGTAAGCTAATACGGTGTTGCTTATAGTACAATATAATCTCAGTGTAGTGTATAATATAGCACATCAAAGAAGTTAAAAATAATATATCTCATAAAATCTCGGGTTGTAACATTAATTTCTTATTATTCTTATTTGAAATTGATTTTAATTTGATACGATAAATTACATATTGTATTTTTGTATAATATGGAATTTCAATTAAGATATTAATTTATGATAAATTCATGAATTTTTAAAAATAAATGATATATTAATAAAATAATACAATTAAATAATATTTATTAAATTTAAATGATAATATTTTTTTATAGAGTCAAATGTAATTCTTATATGGGTTCGAAAACTATTATTATCAAAAGAACTAGTTTTTCTCAATAAATGTAAATTCTTTTTTATAAAGGTAAAATTCACATATTTAAAAAAAATATTTAAATAAAATAAATAGGATTTTTTGGAATCTTCAAATAAAAAATATCTAATGGTTTATTTTTCATAATTTTTTGAGACAGTTGAATTATAAGGTAAAAATTCTATAGGGTATGAATATATAGTGTCTTTTATGACCTCATAATGACCCAAGAGTGATTTAATAAATCATATAACGGGTATAAAAAACAGAAAAAATATATTTATACATTAATATAATATGTTTTTGAAAATATTTTATTAATTTTATAAATCCATTATGAATCCTCTAAAACCTATATTATATTTTAGGGATTTAAAATCAATTCTCTATAAACATGAGTCATTTCGACATAACCAATGGAAATCTTTTTATAAGTTTATTAATTGTCCTTATAAAATAATAAAACCTAAAATTTCTGAATAATTAATGGGAAAAAATAGGGGTAATATATTTTTATATGATTAATTTATTATATAGATTCTAAAACCTATGTTAAGGGAAAAATAATGAAATTCCCTATCCTTTCTAATATAATCCCACCCAATCTCCCATTCCTCTTCACTCAAAAACCATTTATTATGTCTCTAATCATCCATTTCATTCATATATTCCTCCCAATGCACCACGATATCTCAATAATCCCCTCCCAAAATATTGGAATCACCCTATCAAGGTAAGGGACCTCCCTCTCTTATTTTCAATTTAAGAAACATCTAGGTATTTAGACATTAGAAAATCAATTTATTATGTTGTCATGAATTTATAAATATACCTCTACTATCACTTCATTTCCAAATAATTAGATATCATTTACCTACTCTCATTATATCATTTACCTACGCTCTTACCATTCAGAAATTTTGTATGGGATCCTCTCTTTCTTCTCTTTTATTTAAGAATCTTCTGTATTTTGTGCCTTTTTATTTCTAGTTCCTAATGTTGGGTTATGCTTGTACACATACCTAGTATATTCCTTTTTATATCCAAGTTATTAAAGACCCATTTTACTCCCATTATTCCAATTTATGAATATTTATGTACAATTGATATATTGCCAATATTTTACCTCAATATTTCATGCCAAACAATTTCATCCTGAATATCCAACACCATTTAAAATCAATAGAAATCACCTAGATGTAACTATCCTTAAATTATTTTGTAATTACATTTATTTAACCCACAATCATTGATCACATGGTTAAAATTTATAAAATACATCCTTATATTGTTCGATATATGTGGAAAATTTATATTTTGTACATGATATGAAAGTGAAGAGTGTGCTCAAAATTATATAGTGCTGCATTGATTTATGTTAAATTTATATCTCATGATATATCATGTATGGGATTATGGAGTGAACCTAATCCTTTATGAGACTCTTTACACCATTTTATTATGACATGCTAGTTACCCTTGCCTTATTTTTATGATGCAATGTTTAAAGTTGTTTCCACTTTCCCATGTCATCTTTATGTTATTATACTATATCATACCTCTTGTTTATGTTTATGATTATCACCCATTTTATGTCCCATTTAATTTCCTATTGTAGAACATGTAATAATTTCTTCATGTTATTAATTATTTATTCTTTTACTATGATTTATAAATCTCCACATTTTTATGTATGTCCCTAGGTTATCTAATGGAATTTTATGAACTATGGAAAATTATGAGCATGTTATGTATGTTTTACATAATATTGTTGTACCCTTATCTTAGGTGGTTAGGTAATGCACTTAATTACCCCAAGAAACTATATTTATAAATATTATGTGTTTTATGATGTTTATTCGTATGTATTAAATCATGAATTAATGTTTAATAAGAACAAGTGTATCCATAGTGTAGCAGTTTTAAATTATTGTTCTTAGGTGTCGTTGATGCAACCCACACTCACTCACTTTAGCATGCTTATTTCTAAAAATATTATTTTTTGTGAAAAAATACCATATATCTATATAATAACACAAAACATCACTCATTAGTTAGTCACATATATATGCAACAAAATTTCCTTTAGGACCACACAAAAAAAAGACACCATTTTACAATCCATCCAAACCCAAGAACAACTTGCTGATTTTTTAAAAAAACCTAAAATTTTGATAGATTTTAATTAATTAAACAAAAGCATAGAATCGTCAATATAAAATATTAATTTATCAACTTCATTTTAACCCATATCCTTATAGTAAAAACTCCTTGAAAAAGGTGAAGAACATTTTTTGACATTGCATTAATTTTGTTTCTTAAATTTTTAAAACAATATTTTCTAAAAAAATTCTAGTAAACAAAGTTTTTCTATAAAATTTTTTGGAAAAACTTTTCCTTAATCTTTTATTACAAAATTTTCATTAGAAATTTTCAAAACATGTTTTTATTAAATCTTTATCAAATATTTTTCTATTAAAATTCAATCAATCAACCAAATGTATCCTAAAAATATTTCTGAAAAACAATTCCCTTAAACCTTTAAAAAAAATTTATCTTTCAAACAATATTGGAAATAATTTTCCTTAGATATTTTTATAAATTTTTTCCCTAAAAACATTTGAAAACATTTTATATTATTTTAGGAAACCAACAAGTTTATTTGACAAGAAACAATTTCATAAAAAAATATTATAAATTTTTTATCAAAGAGATAGTTTCAAAATATTTTCTTATAATTTATTCTATAAACATTTCTATATTATTTATGTTGTTTATATATTTTATGAATTTTTTATTATAAACTATTATATTATTTTCAATAAAACATGAGTTGATCAAATATATACCATTATTAGAAGAACATTAAAACATCAAATATTTTCCCATCTATTGAGAAAAGGATTCAAAAATTGATTTGGAAGAAATTTTCAATATAAGATATTGAATCTATTTAAGATGAATAGTTGCTCCTATTAATACTATACAATGGATATGTTGGTCACCACTTTTTTTACTACCAAGTGATTTATAAGGACAACTCTCACCGTACTGACGTTCTTACATATGATCTTCTTCATGTTTGTTTGTTAATATATATGTTTTACTTATAATAAATATTGGATTTATAAAGTTAATTCTCAATAATAATAGATATCAAATAATATTTTATTGAGAAAAATTGATATGATAAGTATGACTCTCATCTTAATTAAGTTGTAGTTTTTCAAGGTTGGGAATCTCTATGAATTTCAAAAGCCGATTTTTCTTTCTATAATCCTAAAATACTCAGAGATTTTTATAGAAGCTATAAATTTAGTTAGTTTGAAATTTTAAAGGTAGTGGACTTCACCATTTTGTAAAATCATCTACTTTAATCATTTAAAAATTAATTTTTTTGGTGGAAATAACTTTGGAATGATAAAAAATTCTAATAACTCATAAATTGCAAGAAAATATAGAAATTTTATAAAATTCATGTTTTGAAATATTTTTCCCCATATATAAAAAGGATAAAAAGGTTTCTCACCAATATCATAAAGTTATAATTGATTCATTACTGGTGGTAAATATTTTTATACCGAGAAAATGATGAGGATATATAGTAAAATCACAATACATTTATGTTTTGTATTTACTTTGTAAAATTATAAAATGATATCTTTTAAAGATTATATTCTATTTAAAAGAGTTAGTTAAAGTGGGATCTATAAATCCAAATATTATTCTATTTGTAAGTGTCATATTTACATTTTTGGTAATATTTACAGAAAAAATTAACATAAAAAAGGAATCAAATATAGCAAGGGATAAATATTCTTTTATCATTGAAGAGACAATTACCAAGATGAAACTTCTCTATTTTTCACACCTAAATACTTTTTCTTGAAAAAATAAAAAAGAGAAAAATCCTTTGATGAAGTTGAAAAACTCAAGGTGAAATTTGGAAAAAATAAAGTCTTATGAATACTCTCCACTTATGTCAAGGAAAATGAAACAACTATGGACGATGAGGTTTTTTTATTATGAATAATAATGATGAAAAGAAATTTGATGATCTATGTGTTGGTTTGGATAAGACTGAGTTTTTTTCTTAAAAAGTATAAGAATATTAAAACCTTATAGAATATTAATGTAAGAAAATGTAGGCTAAGAAAGAAAGAAAAAAAAATAGCCTCAGAATTTATAAAGGGATTCGATAAGATTCATTCAAAGGTTATAGTTATAACCAAAGACTCCCCTCCTTTATTTATTGAAAATTCATCTACTCCCTTGGTAAAAGAATCAGATGTACCTAAGGTGGGTCAATAAAATAAATGAAAGGATGTTTTGATAGAAAAATATCTATCTAAGCTGATTTATTATGTAGTTTATATAGATTTTTAAAAATAAAAAACAAATAATTAATGAATCAAACCATTCAAAATAGTATATAGAAAAGAAGACAAGTTTGAAGAAAAAAATTAAAAAAATTTAGAAACAAAAAAAAATCTATATATTGAGAAAAGTTTATCTAAAAACTCAAAGTAATTATTTTTTAAAATTTATGAAATTTTTTTCTATTAGTAATATAGAAATTTTTTAATAATTATAAAATAATAAACAACAATATAGAGACTAAAATTAATCATGATTATTATATTTGGATACAAGGAATATTGATATAGGATTTTGAGGAATATGTTACAGAACAATAGGTAAAATTTTTTAACTTAGAAAAGAATTATAATCTGAGAAAAAATTATTAGGTGTTAGATGATGAAGTGGAAATAATGAAGTCAGATATTGATGAAGATAAGAAATATCTTGAATACATAAATGAGATGAAAATTATTTTAAACAAAATATTAAATAAAGAATGATTTATTTCTAAACAATTTAAAATATCTATAACAAGAAAACATAAATATTTTTTTGGTGTAATTTTCATTGTAACATTCTTCTTTATATTTTTTGGATAACATTTTTCAATTTAATTGGATGAATATCCCTCCTACTATTATGGTTGAATGTATTTCTTATTTTTTTAGTGATATATCCTATAAATCGTTTCATAGAGTTTTTACTAATATTTCAGGTACACATTCTATATCTAACAAATATTTTTAAAAATCCCAATAAAGATAAATCTGTTTAATCCTTCAAGAAAAAGGTTATAAACTATTGGATGAAAGGACCATTTTGAGAAAGATTTTAAAATTTATAACAAATGGGGAATTTAAGGTAATCATGAGAATATATAAGACTGGTAGATTATGTATGTTTAATGTTTTGAACTTTAGCTTTTCTTATTATAAAACTTGTTTTGTGATTTACAAAATGGGGTATATTTTTGAGTTTATAAATACCTTTAAACACTTTGTATTTTGATTTTAAAAATCATAAAAAACTTCCTTAAAATTTTATAATCTTTTAAAGTTTAAAATTCCCCAGATCATAGAATATTTTATATTAATGTTTTTTTATTAGAAGTAGAAAATAATTCCCATCATATATAGTTTTTATAAATCAAACTTATTTGTAATTTTTACATCTTAATGATGATTAAAAACATTCATGGATGTATATTTATGTTTATCATACAATGTACAATAAATTATATAAAAAACTAACATGTTTACCAAGAAAACATCATTGTATATTGGAATTAATTCTTTTCAGATGAAAATCTACAAAATCTATAAGATGAAGAAACATAATTCAACTAGATGAATGTTCATTATACTAATATGATTAAATTAATTTACATTGAAGTTTTGTAGATTATTATAATCATCAGATGACGAATCCTTTTTAAATCCTTCATGTAAATAATAATTTTTTCAAATGTCAAGGAAACTAACTCCAAGATAGAAAAAATAAGACCATTTGGATATAAATATAAACTTCATTTGATGAGGATGAATTCTTTTAAAAACATAATCTTTTATTGATTTTGTAACCCAAGTTATCTAAAGTTGTTTGGATGATTTTGTAAAATCTCTTTACATTGAGAATGCTTCATTGTAATATTCAAAATGTATTTTTCTTATACCATATCTGGTAAAGAATTTTTTTAAATTCCTTAAGAACATTTTTATTTATAATCATTGTTTCTGAACTTGTTTGATCAAGGAATTATGAGGATTAGGAAGTGAGTGGTTTATCTAATCATCTGATCAAGAGTTCACAAGTAGTACTATTTGGTTAATACCGCGAATACCTAAAGTTGAGGTGATTGAATTCTTTAACACATAAAGTTAAAGTGGGAATATTTCTATAGATGTTTTTTTTGTTTTTTCATACTTAATTTTTAATATATTATTTAAAATATCTCTCTATAAGTTCCTTGTTTTTCATTTTTCATGTCTTAAATAAAGTGTCATAGTGATTAGTATAATTATTTATTAACTCCAATTTTAGATTCTATTAGTATGTTTCTACTTCTAATTTCATTCATTAAGAGGTTATTTTAAATTGTATGTTTTATTTTATAAACTAAAATTCACCCCATTCATTGTAGTAGATACCTAAAGTATATGATCCTAAACCTATTCAAAAAATATGAAGTTGGGTGTCAATTTTAGACAAGATTTATGCTCCTGAAAAGATTTCTCAAAATTATGATATCATTTTAATGAAATTCCTTTCATTGTAAATGTTGTGATAGTTTAATAAAGCCTTAAAAATCCCAAATTAAATGATTATAATATAATTCCAATCCCATAATTCTTTAAATATAAATTAAATTCATGGGTGGATGCTAATAAATGACTTCTTTTATCTTTATATTATTAAATGATATTCCTTATTTAGAAATAACATACCCAATGAAAATGAATTCTTGAATCCAATAGTCACACATATAAAATTTGTCATAAATTCAATGATTAGACAATGTTTGATAAAAATATCTATGTGCTAGTTGTGGTAGTTCATGTTACTATAATAAACCAATTTATCATCAAAAAATACCAAAACAAAAGAATTGAGGTACCTGTGGAAGATATTGTTCATCAGGGCCACAAAAACTGCAAGGGAATTCTCTAGTCCCACGGACATGACCAAATATTTATAATGACTGTATTAAGATTGGAATGATTACATGTAAGTATCATCTTCCCTAACTCTCTGATAATGGTACCCAATCCATATATTTATCTTAGATAACCACTCTTATCACATGAATTGATCAAATATTTTTTCAATGCAAGGAAGGGAATATTTATTCTTGATCAAAACATGGTTTAGTCTACGATAAACAATAAATAATTAGAGTGAATAACAAAAAAATCATTACGAATTGAATTGAGAGAGAACAATGTGTTGTTCTAATTACAATGAATCCTTTTTTTTAATTCTTTGAGTTTTAACTTTAATTAAAGAATTTATAATATATCCATTAAATAAATATTAAATCTTAATGAATTGAGAATAAAATTATTCTATGATAAGAATTTTTTTCAATGAATTATACTTTTTTTTATATTGTGTCATTTTATCTTAATAAATGAAATTTAACAAAAGTTAAAAATGTGAAATATATTAATATATATATATATATATTAATCTAAATATTTTAATTTGGAATATAATATGAATACTTATTTTATTCTTAAATAATTCATTGGTTTAAAAACTGGTTTTATGAGTTGTGCATTTTTATATTAAAACTAATTTCCATCACTTTTTGAAATGGAATTAAATAAAATCGATATAGTATTTTAAATTTTCATAAAAAAATTAGTTAATGATGAAATTTTTATTTTTATGCATAAACATAAGTTAATGAGATTGAGGTTAATTGATATGGTAATAGAAAAAGGATTATTTTCAAAGAATTATTAATTTAGAGTTACATATTTTTATATAAATAAAATAAATTGAATTATTTTAAGTAATTACTCATAAATAATTGATCAAAATCTATTTAATAATGAAATTTAAAGTAAATAGGCATAATAATAGTTAATATTTTAAAATTATTTGTTCAACGAAAACAATTTTATTTATATATATTATGCTTTAAAATAAAATAAAATTTTATCAATTTTATAATTTTAAATAGATTTATTGGAATCCAAATTAAAATTCATAATGTTTATATTTTTTACTATTTGAGTCATATTTTATATTTAGTAGAAAAATAATTTCTATGTTCAATATTTTATTTAGGTTAATGGTGGTAAAAAGTGTAAACTTCCATGGATTTTTTAATATTAACATGAATCATATAACTTATAGAATAACTTTTTTAGTTGTTAATTTTATATACACATGTCTCACAAAACTTTTATTTCATAACTCTTCTATCCCCCTTTTGATTTCATATTTTTCCATCACATTAAATTATTTTCTAAAGATATGTGCATTGTTTTCATTTATAAAATAAGATCACTTACAGTATATTAAAACTATTCTATCCTAATAAAATTTATTTGGACCTTGACCCATCTACCTACCCTATATCCATCTTTCATGTCTAGTAGTTCCTTGTTATTTGAAAGTGTCCCATGTCCTTAGATTCTTATAATTATCTTAAAAGAAGATTCGAGACCTCAATGACTACCACAATAAGAGATTTTTTATCTCAATTTACTTTCTTTGAGGCATATTCCATTTTCACCACTTTATTCCTTTTTTGATGTAATTAATTCCATATGGATTTATTTTATCATAATTTTCCTGAAATTCAAGTAGATTACAAATATATTTCATATTATCTCCTTCAATGTATTTCTTATTCAAATTTTACCAAAGTCGTAAGATTTTTGTCTACTCGAATAACTTTCTTTGAGTTTAATATTGATTTATGATTTTTTATAAATTTGGGTTATTCTAAATCATGATGATAATATAGTATATTATGTCTTCATTATCTATAGAATATATATTTTCATATGAATGACTTATTATTTGATGAATTACTTACATTATAAAAATAAAATATTGTTAAAAATAATTCGCATCCTTTCTAATGGACCTTTTTATCCCATGTTTATATTATTTCATCCTGCTAATGTTCTCATTTCATATTTGGAAACCCAACAATGTATTATCTCATGTAATTTTCATATTTAACATAACATATTTTCAAAATGATTCTTTATTACTCATTTAATGATATGAGATTCAATAATTGTTTTTTGAAATACTAAAAGGAATTATCTTCTATATTCTTATATTTTATTTTCCACGCCATATTTTTAATGAAAACCCTTAATAATATTTTCATGTATCAATTATTTGGATTGTTTTTTAAGGAATGTTTAAAATAAATTCATGAAACCGAGTTGAAATTAACTTTTTTATTGTGACTCATAGATTTTTAACTTTATTTAAATGAAAAATATGACTTCTAGAAAGTATATATTACCATTTAGTTTCTATTTTACTCTCCATCTATACAAGGATTATATTTGACAATGTAAATTTCAGGATCATACTCTATGTTTATTTATGATTAACTTGTTTGGAGAGACTTTATTTTCGTATCAATCGATTTACTTTTGATTACATACTATGAAAAAAAATTAGAGATGATATGAAACCTATTTTATTTATAGGGGTTTTTCCTAACATGGAATTTGATTGATTTTACATGGAATATATATGTATAGATATTAATGGTTGGGGTCTTATATATATTTTCCAATGCACTGTTTATGTTTATAAATGATGATATAATAATGGTACATGAGTTATGATACTTAATCTATATTGGTAGACATGATCGTGATTCCTAATTTTATATTTTATGGGAGACAAAATCCTGATTCATGATATACTATGTTTTGAGAGGCGAGATCTTGTCTTCTGATGCACTTTGATAAAGGAGGGACGATCTTTATTCCCAATCCACCATGTATTTTTTTATTATTCTTATGCTTATTCCGCCCTCCTACGATACATCTCCATGAAATACTATAATTTTATATTATAACACATTCTTATGTTATGATCTAATGATCGTGATTATTATCTCAAGTCTCTTCTTCCTTATTCCACACTATATTTATAGTCATTTGTGGTCATATATATTTATTTTATTATTATAGAAATGTTTTATTAAAGAATGTTATCTGTAATAGTATATTTATCCCTTGATTATGTTTTCCTATATGACTAAGCTCTAAACCCTTATGACTTGTTGATAATTTTTCTCTTACTAAGAATTTGAGTTCACTCTATTTTTTATCAACTTCCCAATGAAATTACATATAGAAATATGTTTTTAAGTAAGTCTTCTATATAGAATTTATGGTATATGTTGAAGAATTAATTTGTGACATGAATTACTAGTATTTACTGTCATATTATATTAAACCATTAGGTTTTGGGATTTTGTGTAATTTTTTTTGAGATATAATGTTTAATTACTAAGATGATACAATAAATTCTATAAGCATATTTGGGGTGTATATATTTGTGTTAATTCTAATAATTAATGTATACATATATAATAAGATCTATCAGTGTGGGTTTTTGGAATCTTAGTTGTAATCATAGCGTGGTTATGTTATTTATGAGGATTAGTTTAGTTATTTTTTTGGATCAGGAATAGATTTTTTTTTGAAAACCTAAAGAGTAGTATTAAATATACAAAACACTTGAAAATATTTTTTTTAATTTATAATGTTTTATGGTTACTAGAAATAAAATACATATCTAGATTAAAAAAAGTGGATTTAGGATATTGAACTAACACACCTAAGGGTAATAATCCCTAAAAATTATTGTTTAGTTATTAACTCAATCATTACTTGATTCATAAGAAGGCCCAACTTCACGCCTAGTATGGGACTCAAGAGGGTATGATTTTATAGATTCACATTCTCTTTGTATACCATTATGATTGACTAAAATATATTATTTTTTTATTTTAAGATTATATATACTAGTAGTTAGGTTAGAGAATAAAATTAGAAAATGACCACAGATAACCTAGATTGAAACCTATAGATTCATAAGTTATAGTATACACAACATTTATGAGTTTATAGTTTTGTTTTTTATGGTTATCAATTAAATTATTCCCATACCTCTCCCTTACCTTATTGTATGTAATTTTTGGTGCTAGAAGGAACCATTTTATTAATGGATGTGATAGATAATGAAATAATTTTCCCAATGGGTAACCAAATGTGATTAGAGATACTGTTGAAAATGATGAGGTTTTTCTTACTCGTTTATCTAATGTTATGATTAATAATTTGAACCTCAAAAAAATATAAACCACACCAAATAAGTTGAAAATTGAGTTTCATGAAAAATAAAGTGATAGTGGCGATTGAGTAATGTAATGTCTTGTAGCCCTGAGTAACTGAATGGTGCCCAAGATGATGGTCACAACTGTACCTTATGTGATGAAGGTACTTTAATTTCTCTTCAAAACCAACTCCTATATCATAACATGGGAAACACTCTCATACAACCATTATTTCACTCTCTAGAATTTTATTACCTTATATCACTCCTTGAGATCCACCTGAAAAGTTATATCAGAATAATACATGTGATTCTACCATTGATCCATGATAATTCCATCCTAAGAATCATCTTATCATTACTTATATAAGGTTGGACCACACATTCACTAATCACATACCCCGAAGCACCTAAAAATACATCCCATTTTAGAAAACATCACAACATGGCCTAAACTATCCCACAACTACCCCTCGACTAGTATAAAACATGGACTCATTATGGTTAAATCCAACAACAAAAGCCTATCAGTCTCCAACTTAGCACCAAATAGTCAAGTGTTAGTTTGATTATAAATCATGAGAAATTACTCACTTCTCCCATCTCAATGTTACAAGGCATCTCATGTTCCCAACCATCCACCCATCACTGAATTAATTCTCTCATAACATCCCTGCATTGGAATACCAGAAGATAATCACATCTAACCATTCAAGTTCATATAAAAACATGAAATAATATCTTCCTATAAGATATTTATTCACCAAACCACATTTTTTGGCCAGGATAAGAATAGTACCATTCCAATTTATATGAGAAACTATAGTATATGTTATTTCTATTAATTTAAATAACTTAAACTAAAAAATACTCACCCCTAATGGGGGATCATCTCTAAGACATTAAACTCTAACTCTGACCCATCATGAACTCTACTCACCCCATGATGAAGGATTTATCCCATTATCATCACTTTAAGATCTCAAAGACCTACCACCAAAATAAAACATATCTAAAATTCATCCTAAATGTGTTAAATTACACAATGTACATATATGGTGAAATATGTATATGATCTTTTTATCACTTTAAACAGTTATTCCTCAATTGTTATTGAAAATAATCACAGTAGTATACCAATATTGGGTATATCTTATGTATATGGTATGACTCATGTGACACCTCTTTCCTCTATAGGTCATAATTCAACACTACTAAATGGAATCCAACCATTGGTTCAAGATGTAGAGTCTATAGACCATAAATCATAAATATCAAATGTCACATGTGAACACTAATTGAAAATATCAATAACAGTAATAGAAAAACCTAAGAACATCAATAACATACCCATGGAAACCTAAACTTTCACTGGAAATGGTGTTCATGATTCACTAGCATAGATTCCATCTCATGCTCTGACACATTCCTAAATATCTAGTTTACCAACTACCAAAACCAAAATACAATAGAAATCTATAATACCAATTTATTACTTCATGATACCCTGATAAAAAAAATGGTTCTTGAGTTGATGGTCACCACTATACCTCATTCATGCCTCCACAAACACCAAAGCTTCCTTAATAAGAGTAGGGGTCATGTGGGTATCATGAAGAGTATATACCCCTATATTTGAGTTAGAAATCATATAAAAATATCCAAAAATAATATACATTTGTTTATATAAAATGAAAATATAATTAACAATAAAAGTAAGAAATATAACATGGAAGATAATAAATAATGTTTATTGAGGCTCAAATAACCATTCTATAAATGGAACAGATAGTCACCAAATTGATACGTCTCATATACTTGTCAAATAATAAAATAAAGAGGATGGATCTACGACTACACCTAATATCACCACATCATAGTATATTGAAATCATATGATATGTATCACTTGACCATCTATATGTAGACCACATACCCAACCATTTCCTATAATTAACATATGAGGGAATCTTGGGTACCCAAGTGCAATGGAGGTCTAAGTTGGGTGTCTGTAAAAAACTCAGTACGGAACCCCCAACATAGCCTTGTACAAAATTTTTTTGAAGTTATAAAAACACATTAAATTATCTAAGTAAATAAATAAATTTCTAATGAATGATCAAAATAAACCAATGACTTCTATATCATCATGGTGTTGGAATTTCTCTGTGCATATCTTGGTGAAAATTTCTAGGTAACACCGACATCACCACGTGAAAGTCACACACAACTCAAGATATTCCCAATACCATTTTTAATAATTATATTATTAAATAATATTTACCATATCTTATTTGGATGGTGTTTGGATATATCTAATAACATCATGATAGCTTGATAACCACAATATCACAACCACCCTGGAGTTTTGTTTTCTAATTGTGTATCATAGACCACCCATTACTAGAGTTTTCTCATCAAGGACTAATAAAAAATGTATCTAATACCTCTCTATGAATGTTTTATCATATATAAATATGACCCAAGGTATCTCAAACTTGGATCCATTCTCAATATGGTATACTATACTAGCCACACCTTAGAAGATAGTAGTCCCCAACAAATATCAGCATTTATGTACCCATCGTGAGGCCACCTCCTCCCTGCCATCTGATAGTCCATATGATCATCTTGAATCTAAATATATGGTATCCCATCCATATATGTTCTCCATCTATATTGTGTGTCCATCCATAGTATAAAAATCCTCCCCTTACAAGAGTTTTCTCATTAATGTAAATGACCACAATATCGTATCCCCCTTGAGAGTTTTCTCTTTCAATCTTGCAACCACCCCTAGGACATACATCATACTTAATATAATAATTTCCATATGTGAATCCATAAATTAGATCATTATGATACCACTCCTATGTATGTCTACAAAACAAGTCCTTGGTATACTTGGCATCCTAGGGTCCTAAGGCTGAATCCCAGCATATAAGGCCCACTTAGGTGGCACAATAGCTGGATTACAAGAAGAACCTCTTCGTGTACATAGTAATACCCTAATATTTCATCAATACCATAGTTTATGTCCATGTAATCACATCTAGGAATCTATAGTGGAACTGATAATAAATAATTGAGGGGTTGTTTGAATACCCAAGCCCCTCACCTCTAACTATAGAACACCAGCTCACATTATCAGTACGAGTTCCATAGTGAAACCCTACCCAAACCATTTACTCACCAATAGGTCTATATAATAATCAGGGAACCCATTAGGGCCCTATTAAATCACAACATAATAGAGGAACCCTCAAAGTGGTATTTTTTCTATGTCTAGGTATTAAGTGAAAAGTTATTTCATGAGGGACACTATGTTTATCATAATTTCCCCAAAATGAAAGTACAAACTCTTTATATATTCATGGTATGTCTCATAATCATCACACTATAGATGTTTCATGACCCATATCAGTCCTTAGAGTCTAAAAATGATTGATTCGTACCCAAACAATCCCCCAAAGCCTCTAGTCTATCAACAATGACAAAGCACATCTCATGTCAAGGCCTCATCCATTAGAAGTAGAGGAAACCCAGCTAGTATCATGTTCCATTGGGACATGTCACTTTTTTTATCCAATTCAAAGAATTTAAACATAAATAATTAAATAATTCAGTTAATATATTTAAATTTGTAAGTTCATTTAATTAATCATTTTCATATTCTCAGTGGCAATACAACATTAAACAAGAATAAATAAAAAACATAAATACCATGAGGTAAAGTATACATAACACCAACAATAACACCAACCATTTTTGTTACTTTTACAATTTATCTCAAAGTTAAGGTAGATATTCCAAGGCATTCCATGATTCATCCATGCTCAGTCCCAACACATCTCACCAACCAATATTCTAATTAATTCCATAAAACATGAAAAAAATTATTTCAATTATAATTGGATATACAATATAATTAATATTAAAATAAATGATGAAATATCCCTATATCACCACATCATAAAGAAGTGAATTAAAAACACACCCATGGGTCCATCTTATACATGTGAACCTATACTGAGAGAAACTCCAATAACAAATGAAATACTATTTAAAAATTTATTTTCATATTGGAAAAAATCCACGGAAAATACATATTAGTCAAATAAACTTCTTTAAAAGAAAGAAGGTGACACTTGGACATCATATTAGGAAGGCCTCCCCCTATGATTCAAAAAATACCCTTGAGAAATGGGAAATTACACTAGAATCAAGTGGAATCACTACTGACAACCTAATCTATAGATAATATTAGAAATAATAGAAAGGGAAGGAAAGATAATACTAATAAAGGAAGATTATTACCACTAAACCTCATAAAAATAACAAAATAAATTCTTTGTTAAAGTTTTTAAAGAAGGATATGAAAGGGGGAGTGATTTATCTCACATGAGGTATAAATGAGGTGGAGAGGAGAACTTCCCCCTCTTAAAATCAGGGAGAGAGAGAAATTGCCTTTTCTATTTTTAATGTGTCGAATGATTTAGTCACATAGTATTTGAAAACATGTGCCAACCATGAAGCACTCACTGGAAAAGGAAACACACCTAATATGGTTAGTTTTCAATGTTTTTTAAACTGTGTGTTGACCATGAAAAAACATCCACAAAAATATGGATGGTTTTTATGAAACCTTGCACAAGGCAAGTGCTAAGACCAAATTATTAATTGAGTCACCTATTTTACACTAACACCTATATAGTTTCTACCAAACCCGTAAAATAAACATGAAAGGATACTATCCACTTCATAAAATTAATTGGAAACACTCTCATCATCAGGGTGACAAATGGTTTCTCTAAAACATTGTTCACCAAACTGTGCACCCTAGAGAGAGTTTTTCCAAACCCTTAAAACTAAACCCAACTCTCATGAGACTCAATCAAACACCTGATGCACCCTTAGAGCCACATTTAATATATAAAAACATCACATTAAGATTTTGTGTCCTTTGAAATTCCATTCCAAACCCCAATTATGAATCAATCCATCCACAAATTGAAAATTCATATTCGTTATAGAATTTTCAACTCATATGGTCATAGGGTATAATAAGGAAAAAAATTCAACAACATATATGTCATGATTATGGGAAAGAGAACCCATAAAATTTATCAAAGGAATAGGAAGACTTTTTATGTGCATAAATGGAGGTAAAAGAAATAAACTGTGGGGGAAAATTAATAGTTTGGTTAACGTAATGGAGAAAAATAATGTTCTTACTACAGTACCACTTACAATTCAGTGTTTTAAATATAAAGATTTTTTTCATTGTTATAATATATTTTCTAACCCAATTTCTATTAAAAACAATAGAAAACAATAACCACTTAATATAAGGTATAAAATAAATCCTTTTGATATAAAAATGTTGAAGTGGGTCATGATAATGAAGGGTAAAATGTACACTTATCATTAAATCAAGAACTATAAATTTCCTTTTTGATTTTAATTTTTTTTTAAAATTTTATAAAATAATAAATTGACCACCTCAACATGTATATATAGAATTATTGAATAAAACATAATGTTTTTTAATTATTATATCCTATGTTTGTGACCACTTTTTTATTTATTTTGGTGGGAATGTCCTCCCTTTGAAACTTATTATTCTTCTATTTAATTTATTTGATGTGATATTGGTCATGTTTTTACTATCAACACATAGATTCTATATTAATTACTATGATATGGAATTTATTTTTTATATCATTGTTCAACCTATGATCACCAATCAGTGTTAGGATAACTATGGGATTCCTTGGGGAAAATCCATTATATGGGTCTTAATACCAATTTATGAGCAGTATCTAACTCAAATGGGTTGGGACAAACTCATTAGTAGGGATGTATTTATTATATAGGTAAAACGAATTTACTATTCATACCTAATATAATAAGTTTAATATCTCATTATATATTATATCATTAGTATTCTCTATTTTATGGATACCCTCAACTATTTTAATTTGTGAGAGATAATTAATCTTGTGATGATTCAATTTATTTGAGGAGAGAATTTGACACACACAAAAATTATTATGTGTTATTCATTTAAATAAATATTGTGTTGAATAAAATGATTCAAAGGAAACACTAAACTAAAATGAACCAAAATGAATTTTATTAATATAACATTTTTAAATACGAGATATACATTAATACAATATGAGAATACAATATGAAACATCATTAAAAAAGTTTAAGAGGAATAAAACAACATATATTTAAAAATAACATGAGCATAGAATCTTTATTGATAGTAATTTAAAAGAAGATTATAACCCTCATCATAAATATATAAACAAGGATAAGTGATAGATTTATTATATGCATATTGAGAGAGACATGAATGAATAAGATGCATGATTTTAGTGATGTATACAATATAATATATAGAAGTAAAATATAAAACATAAAAATATGTTTATTATAAATATGTTAATTGGGAATATATATCCATCATTCCAATTAAAATATTTATATTAACACTAGATATAAGAATATTAAATATGTTATATTTATTAAACATTACTATTATAACATAGTGGTTGAACTAGTATGTAATAATATAATTAACAACATTATGAAATATTTATAGAAAGAGAAAAAACAAAGGAATCATTTAGTAGACGTCTTAATTATAAATTTTATTTATAACTTCTTGTAAAAAAGTTAACATAAATTTTTTTACAAATAAAAAGGCCATGTTGATCTTCAATAAGTATGTTTTGAGTGAAATATTATAGTGGAGAATTTTAAGAATTTTGAAATCACTATGAGATCCAAGATAGCTAAATCACCACCCACGAAAAATACCATTTCATATCATTCCATTAAAAAAAATTTAGAGTTTTTATGGGTATTTTTATATAAAATGTATGATGATATAATCTCGTAGTTATTAATAAAGTATATATTTTTATTATTGTGGGTTTTTAATAAATTTTTTATTTTCATATAATTTAATTTTAAAATGTATTTAATTAAATAATAAAGTATTTTTGTAGTATAACTGTATTGATAATATTCAGTTCGTATTAAATAATCAATCAATATTAATAATTAATGAGTACAACTATTTAAATATAAAAGTCTTTTCTTTAAAGAATTATACTTTTTTATAAATCTTATGTATTTTAATATTAATAAACTAAATTGATCACCATAAAATAATGTGAAATATAAAAAAAATATTTATATATATATATATTAAATTAATGTTCAAATAAATATTTTCACTTGACATAGAATATGAGAAAATTTGGTTATGCTTAAAAATTCATTTTCCAAAAAAATACTATTGTGTGTTATATGTTCTATATTAAAATTAAATTCTATCACTTTTCGAAATTAGAACAAATAAATTGGATTTAATATTTCAAATCGTCAAATTAAACTTATTTAATGATTTTAATTTCATTTACAGTCAAAAAAGTTACTGAGATTAAATTTAATTACCATGGTAATGTTAAAAGGGTTGTTTTCAATGCATTTTTTAAGAGTAGTAATTCTTTTTCAAAATTAATTGAATTGACCACTTTATAATAATTAAGAAAATTTAAAAAATTAATAATTATTTAATTATGAAATATATATTAAATAACTATAATAAAATTAATTTTTAATGTTATTTTTTGATAAAAAATTTGTACGCTATAAATATTTTTCATTAATTTATAAGATAATTTTATCATATTTCAGAATCATATAAAATTAAAAATGTTAAAAATTAAGATTTATCATAAAAAATTGAGAGGGTACATCATGTAGTTTTATTAAAATAATAATTACCATATTTAATCTTTAATCTTTTTTATTGGGGGTAGAAATGGGTAATATTCCATTACATTAATGTATTTAGAATTACATGACCTATAGACCTTTTAGAATACCATTGGTAGGTGGTAAATTCATATCCATATGTCTCACCAAAATAAATTCACAAACACATCTAATTATCATGTGTTTTTTACGCCTATCCCATCATTATATTCCATTGATATAACCCTCATTTTCACTTATTAATATATCTCACTTCCACTCTTTCAAGAACTTCTATCCCTTCAAAATCCACTTAAACCTCTATCTATTTTACCCCCCCTATATCCCCCTTCTATATTGGGAATCCCAAGGTTATAATAAATTTTTCTAAATCCTCCCTTTTGAATAAGTATTAAAAAGAAATATTCAAGTCCTCAATGAGTTTATAGTGCATTCAGCCATGCATGAATCCAAGGTAAGGTTTTTTTTATAACAATTTTCATTCATTAAGAAATATTCTATTATCAGGATTGTTTTTTATATGGTGTAAATATGGCCATATGTATGTATTTAATGATAATTTTACTACAAATAAATTGGTTTGAAAATCCATTTCATGTTATCAACTTCAATTTCATTTTGGTTCAAAGTTTACTAATGTCATTAGAGTTTGGTTAACTCAATTATCTTTCATTGAGTAATATTATTTATTAATGATTTTTTTCTACTATTGATTTATTCTATCCCATTATGATATTATAATGAATTTTAATTTTCTTCTAGAGGGAATTTAAATTTTCACATCAAAGGCTTATTCTTTGATGGATTTATTTCTTCATAAAAATATGACATTGTTAAGAATAATTATCATCATTTTTAAGGGATCATTATCTTCCTTGCCAATATTATTTATCCCCATAAATTATCTCATTTATTATTTTGAAAAATAAATATGTAATTTCTAATGTGATCTTTATACTTCTCCTTACCTATTTTAAAATCAATTTTTTATTACTTTTTTTAATGATATGGGTTTCAATAAACATTATTTGGAATATTTAAACTGAATTCCTTTCCACATTGGTATATTTTAACTTTCACACCACATGTCCTCTTAAAAATCGGTTTTTATATATCAATTATCCATTATTGGGATTTATTTTAATATATATATATATATATATATATATATATAATTTCTCATTTCTCCTCCTTGAAAATTATTTGTTGAAATTGACTCATAAATATTTCTCTTTATGAAAATGATAAGAAATGATTTCTAGTAACTATTTTTTATGTTTTTATTTCAATCTTAATATACATATATATAAATTATATATCATATGGTGTAAATTTCATTATCGTACTCGAAGTGATTTTATGATTAAATAATTTTGGTATATTGTATTTTAGTTCAAACTAGTCTACTCTTGATTTCATGTAATGTGATACCCATTGAAGATGATATGAAATACATTTCCTTTCCTTGAGTTTTTTTATGATAAAAATTATTATTGATTTTATATTTCATAAAAATATAAATATATTGAATGTTTGGGTCTTATATCATTCTGTAATGCATTGGTTAAGGCTCTATATATCAGGAGATAAAAATGGGGCATGAGTTATGATACTCCATCTGAAATGGAAGGTAGTATTGTGATTCATGATCTACTTCGTTATGATAGGTAATATAATTATTCCTAATTCACTATCTTATGGGAGGGAGGATCGTGATTAATTATTAACTTTTCTAATGTAAGAAATATCATGATTTATAATCCTCTATGTAATGTTTTTCTATGATTGTGCTATTTCTACATTCTTATTCCTCATTTTTATGCCATGTCATAATTCTATGTTATGAAGCATGATTACGTTATGATCAATGTCACTTGATTATAGTCTCATGTGTCAAATTTCTTAGCCAATTTTATATTTTTGCTCCTTTGGGGTTATATGTATATCTATCATGATTATGTAAAAATCTTATTTATCTATGTTCATTTAATCATATATTTCTCCCGTTCTCATGTGTTATGATATTATTAATATCTAAACCTTTTGTGAGTCATCGATATGTTTTTATTTATTATTTATTTAAGCTAACTCCTTTTTCTTGACTTCCACAAGAAATTATATATAGGATTATGTTTTGAAGGATGTATTGTGTGTACAATTTATGGGAGATATTAAATAAATAATGTGTATTAATAATTTTGATTAGCTCATAGCCAATGAAAATAAACCATTTGGTTATATGATTATGTGGGAACAATTGTGAGATGTGATCATTAATTTATGAGATGATATATGATAAAATAAAAATATATTTTAGTTATCTCAACTAGTATCAAATCTAGTAATCAAGTATATATTTCTATCACTAGATCCGGGTTTGAGGGACTTGGGTATCCCAATGTTTCACTCAACCCACCCTACAAAAAAACTCAAGAATGCACATATAATGTCAATATAAATGCATGCCAAAATAGAAAACAGGACACATATAGCCCATGAAATAGACTATCACTACATTACTAAGGCTAGGTTTAACTTGTCTATCATCAAAGACACATCTATCTATGTCCATCACTGGTATATCGTCAGGTGACACACTCACGTCTCATCTGATGCTATCATCTAGAGAATTCCCAATGAAATATCAATGTATATGACCCAAATAGTCCCACTTGAACCATTAGTAATCACATTACTCTTCAATTAAATTTACATGAAATATAATATAAAATAATTATTATAATAATAAATTCTAAAAGGAAATCAAAGAGGGCCCAACCATTACTTGAGAAATCAAGAATACCAAACAGTAATAAATATAATCTAAAATTTAATTTAATGGTTAAAATTCGTAAACTAATAATGTATTCAACCACAATAAATAATAGATCTCGTATCTCAAATCATGCCCAATATCACCTGACTAATCCCCATAAGATCATAATTCCATACTACTCAAATAAATCTTCAGGACAAATACCTTATGTTTCAAGTTGTTATAGTGGTTTTATCTATCAATATTATTTTATAACATTGTTGTTATACACTAATCCCTCAAATCCTATATCATTACAGAAACATCATAAGCTTCTCATTTATCATGGAAATGGCCTTTCCATGGAGTGTCTATAGGATGAAAAACCTCCTCTAAGGTAGTTACTGTTTATTTCCCCAATTGTTTCATCTTTCCATATTAGATCCAAATCCATAATTTCACTACATCGAATCACCAATGCAGAATAGCTATGGTAGGATAGGAACTGTTATCAAGAATAAATATTATCATCTTTTCACATGATCTAATAATAAAATAGGTGACACTCATTGACCATTTCATAATCCCTGGTGACATCCAATAAAACAACTATCAAACTGAGTTCCATCCCAAACCATCTCAGTGTCTCAAGTTATATTCCTTGTTACTCTATCACATACTGGAATAATACCATCACATTAAGGGGGAACCCACTCCACCTTTAACTAATGATCATGATAACCATAATGGATCAGTAAAACATATATTTCTTATCATATCCAAACTTTAGACATAATACATAACAACATGTTATCTAACCAACAATAAAGTAATATTGTCCACATGTTTAATAGTAATCTCAATAACCATCACTCAATCAGTCAAATGAGTATTAAAAATTCTAGAATTTTATCACATAACTAAATAAAAAACCTTGTGTGATCACCCATGAAGACACATTATAACTTCCACAATAAGACATATTAGAAAATATAAATTCCATAACTTTATATCCCATAGAGGTTATCAAGGTCCCATAAGTGAAAATTCATTAGGAACCCTACTAAGAACCCAACATAGTATTACAAAACCATCACATAAGATAAGTGTATTACATTAAATACATACAAAATCATGTAATAGGAGGATTTATACTAGGCAACATTAATCAAAATATCCCAAAAAATAGATATTCTATCAAAAGAGGTAACTTTCCATTCATGTTCAATAAAATAAATTTTTATCATAAAACACACTCATGTTATCATAGATGAAAATATAATTCAAAATACCCTTTTAAAATCCTCAAAAAAATTCACCTCATTACATTTTAATCATTCAATGATATTTCATTAAAAAAATAAGAAAACTATATTTGAAATCACTTTTTTTCACGAAATTTAATTTCATTGATATTCATTTCAAATCACATTTCTTATAAAATATTATTTAAAAATAAATAATCCTTTAAAATATAAATTTAATGTTAAATCTATATTATTTATAAAACAAATCCATGAATTAAATGATATTAATATGCAATCCATAAGACGGGCCACCAGTTGTCGTTTAAGTTAGGTGTGACCAAATAGATCATTTTACCAGGCTACGTGATCCTTTGGTGACTATTATGTTGACATTATTCCATCCCATTTTACATATTATAGTTTCATATAAACATGATAACTATAAAAATTATAATAATAGTAGTAATAAATGAATATTATACTAAAATAATCATCAAGAAAGTTAATATGTATAACTGTGTATCCTTATGGTTTATGAAAACCAGGAGGAATTCAAATTTTTTATCAAAGATCTAGAGTTATTTATAGAAATTAGATTTAGAATATAATTATGAGAGTTTAAAAATATCAAGGAGATGTTTTCAGCTATGGAATGAGGCTTAATAAGTGTTTCAGGTGCTTGAGTTAGATTTGAAATTTTGTTGGGGTAGTCCCTACCTTTTTATTTTTTATAGGTACAGGCATCCAATCACATCATGATAGCATGTAGTGAGGGGTTTTTCATCTTGTATATTTCATAATGATTTGGTAGGGTGGGGAGTCACACTTAAAATGGGGTGGAGGCCATAGCATGATGTCTAAATTCTTCATGTCTGGTTATTTTGTAGGAGGTATCACAATGTGAACTAAGAGGGTCAATCTATAATGGAGTTTGGATGAGTATTGATCACACTTCTTGGGGAAATGTTTTATTTAACCATTGGGGCCACACCATGATGGAGACATTTTGGGGTTTGAGCTATCTACCCAGTGGATGGTCATGCCATGTCCTTTATAGTCACACCATGACTGAGTTATAAACCATTTTTCTATTCAGGAAAGACTGATAATATACTAGCCATACACCATTTGATTTTTGGGTGGGTAGGGAATTATGAGGATCCATTATTGGCCGATGATCCCTTATCCTCCCTCCTATTATCTTCTCTTCATATGGAGTTTTCTTATTATTTTTTACAATTATTTATGGTGTTTTATTCCTCTCTTGTACTCTATTTGTTATTTATCTTTTTTTACTATGATCTTGGTGCAATCCATCTAGGGAATTGGAAATGATTTGTACCATAGTATTGTGAAAATCATATGAAATGATGGGGCCATTTCATGTAATGGCTTAAGGTTTTCCATGATGATGAATTCATTTCTTTTTTTATGGGTGATATGTTACCCAATGAATTTATTTTGTGTTTTTCTTAAATTGGATGAAATTTTATATTGAATTGTAAGAGTAAACCATATATTATTTCATGGATTGGGATTGAGTGCATGTAAGAGTGGACCATTCTCCATTTATCAATTGGGTGTCAATGGGTGATATTTAAGTTATTTATTCCTATTTATGTAAAATTTTAAAATTGATTCATAATTATTATAACTATGTTAATTGGTGTTAGAAATTTATATAGGCTCTCGAGAGGTATTACGATCATAGATGAGGCTTGGACGAGCTTATATGATGGTGGTGGAGTTTCAATTAATTTTAAATAACTTAATATAAGGTAGATGGTCCCTTAAAAATCTTTTTACATTCATGCATGTTTTCATATTCACGTTATATGCGATCTCTACACTATTGGAGATTAAACTTTTATTTAAATGAATTGTTTCATTAAACTAAAATGAAAATGGTTTTATGTGACTATTCAGGGATATGATAGTCCATTATGTAATATATTTTTACCTTGGCCACTTATAAAATATGGATTGAACTTAAAATGTATGTATTCCGAAGTATGGAAAATTATAAATTAAAATTTAAATGAAAATAATGAAATATTATGTTAATGGGATAGTTTTCTTTAATTATCATGTGTATTTAGGTGTTAATGGTTTGGAATTTTTGATCCAAGTAGAAAATGATGAATCCTTGAGAATTTATGTATCCCTTAGTATTATTGACTAGAGAGCGGCATGAGTGTTTTTCCCCATAAAGATGTGACATCCTAGGTGGGTACACCCTCAAAAGATTTATGATGAATTGGGTGGGTGCATCAACCTAGGATGACTTTTGATGTGAAAGTTTCATAATTACATCCCACTAGATTGATGTTTTTATAGCCTCTATTATGAGTCCAAGGAGTCTGTAATGTAAATATGGAAGTGATGAGGGATATTATCAATCTGAGTTGTTGGGATTTGATTGAGAGATGAGAGTGAGATAATAGAACCAATTTTGGGAGTCTTGAATATTATGTAGAAACTAGGGGGCCTTAACAGGTTCCCCAGTATTAAACCAACCGTACATATGAGTAGTTTCAATCGAAATATTGTTTCAATTTGTTATGACACTTTAGAACCCAAGGATTGACAATGTCATATTAGTATGGCTATAGTGGAAAGTCTAATTAGTGTTATCTAGAGGTCTACTCAGGATATTTGGAATGGGTTTGGGGGGTAGATAACCATTGTGAATTATGAGATTTGAGATATATTGGGATGGTTTCATCGCCCTATGAATTTAAAAAAATGATACACCTAGCATACTATATAAGATTTTTTATTACACCTAATATGATTAGGCTCTTAGGATAATTCTTAAGAATATTATTTTGTGCCTCATATACTGAGATACACAGGATACTCCATATAATATATATTTTTAGCATGATGTAATGATATTCTTTTGATACACACAAGGATCTATATTTCTGATCACATTATTATTTGATTCATTGGATGCTACCTAAAATCCATCTTTTGAGACTGATATAATGAGATGACTATGGTACACTATAACATCTATATTTTGAGCTCTAAATGATTATATGCTTAGGATAATCCCTATAATATCTATTTTGACCTTGATATTAGGAGATTTCATAGAAACTCACTAGGATATGGATTTTGAACCCGGTAAGATGATATTCCTAGGATACCCTATAGGATATAGACTATTAGAATAATATCATGAGATTCCTAGGATGATTATATGGATATGGTTCTCTATTATGATGTTTATATATATATATATGAGATCATTGGTATATAGACCCACGATAATATTAATAGAAAAATATCAAATTTTCATTATTTTAATGAAACATCTCACAATAGTTGTATACTCTAAGGATAAAATGGTTTAGTGTGTTCAAAATTAGTTACATAAACATATTATTTTAAAATAATTAAAAAAGAATCTTCAATGTGTCTCATATATACACTTTCCATCACATATCATATGATTTAATCATCTTCTAATCCTGGGTATTGGAAATATATGAAATGGGAGAGCTCAAATGATCAATAAGGTAAGAGACATATCATAAAGTATTAGATCATGGGAATGATGAAATATGAGAAAAACATAAATCTATAAATAATATATGATAAGAATATGTATGATAATAGAAAACATGATGGGAACATATAATATCACAAAAACTCTTTAAGGAAACATAAAAAATAAAAAATTAAACATGTGAACATTATATAATGTGGGAGATACAGGAAAATGAATAATCACTAAGACATGACATTTCTTGGAAATCAAATGAATATTTAAACATGTAATAAGTTCATAATTATTTTGAAATGTTTCATTACTTGATAAACACATAAATACATCACATCCATAATAAAAAAACATGTGTGATAAAACTCATTATTCCTATTTCTATGTAAAGATATTCTTTAGGTTTATGCCTGGAAATATGTAAAAAACTATAATTCACATTCCTATGTAAAAAACGCATTATGTATACAACTCATCACCTCAATATATATAAGTTCCTAACAATGAATTTGATGGAGATATAATACCCCAACCATCATTATTCATACTTATGTGTGCCACTAAAAAATAACCATCATAATAGATTAAATTACACATGGAAAGATAATTTGTTTCTTAAAAATATCAGATAAAATGAAATTAAGAAATTATAGGATATCAGAATATCATTATTCAAATGGTTTCATAAAATAATAAAATATAAAAAGATCACTTAAATAGAGATATATCATTAGAATATAATGATAATCATGTCACTAAAAGGGTTTTTTAAAACATTTTGTATTCATCGATGAGAAAGTCAAAGTAACATGTCCATTTTTAAAAAGTATCCTTTATTTTTAAGTGAAATAAAAATTGAAACCATTTATGAGGTTTATTTTGGATCAAAAACTATTTTACCAAGAAATAAGTTAATTAAATATATAAAAAATTTAATTTATTAGAAAAATGACGATCAATAAAAAATGTCATAACTCAAAGAAAGGATTTTGAATTTAAAAGTCCCATTACATTACCATTGATTTCCATAGAATACATTAACATATTGTACCATATGGATAAAAATATTGATTAAATAATTTTCAATATTATTATTATATATTTATGTTTATACACTTCATTAATAACAATGCTCTTTAGTTATTAGATTTTTGAAATCTTTTTTCAACATTAGTAGTTAATAATATTTACTATTTTGAACTAGGTTTATAAAAGTGGTGTTAATATTTGTTTTTAAAAAAAATTCATAATTTATAAACCATGAAAGGTTATATAATTTATATTTTATATAGACATATAATTTTATTATTACTTTACATGTATGATTCTACCATGTTTCCTGAAAATTAAAACACTGAATGATTAGTTTCAGGTTTTTTAATGATATCAATCAATTTATTTATAATGATAATTTATTTTTGTGTTATTAATAAAGATAAATATCAATGATATACAGTAATTATAAATATTTTATATAATTAAAAAATATAAACTAAAACTTTCCATGATTGTAAGTGAAGGAAAAAAATGCATGTTCATTCTTGGAGGTGGTAGTCTTCACAACACATGATTCACATTTTCATTTTTCATAATGGAAAAAGGGAGGGTGATTAATGCTAGTACCATATTCATAATAACATAAAATTTTCATAATTAAAAATATGTTATAAATTTAATATTTTTAAAATAAAATTTTAATAATTAGAGAATAGTGCTAAGAATTTGAAAAGGGAAGAGAGGTTTAAGAACTTATAGCTCACTTCTTAGACTATAACCATTATAAATGGGATTAAACCTTAAAGGGGTTATATTTTGAGAATTAAATAACCAGAAAAATGTGTATAAGAGTGTGGATAATATAATTTTAAATACTATTTGTTAATATTGTGTGTGGGGGGGGGGGGTTCGATTGAGGGTAGATGAGTAAGGAAGTTACCCATTTATAAACAAAAAAGAGTGGCAATTTCTAAAATACCAAAATCCTGTTAATAATGACAAGTTAATATAAAGATAATTTCCTCCAAAATTGGTAAATAAAATAGTATATAGAAGATAACATAGATCTAACCATACATATTTCAAAAATAAATATTTATTAAACATCTTATTACCTTTACCTCAAAGGTAACTTACTTTTACCATTTTAGTTTTCAACACATAAAATAGTTTTTATTTAGGTAATTTATCATTTAATACAAAAAATGAGAATTACTAGATAATTTAGACTCAATAATTAAAAAAATTAAATCCAAATTATCAAATAAAAATTTTATGTGTTTGTAAAATTAATTGTAACACAAACGCATGTTACATAAAAACCAAATTTTGCAGAAAATTGTTTTAAAAAAAGATGTTTTATTATTAGGGTAGAATTATAGATTCCAATGATTTAAAGGAATTTAAATTAATTTTTAATATTAAAATGTTTTTTATTCAACTATAAAATAAATCAAAAACATTATTTAATTATGTAATAATTAATTAAATAAAAGTGTCAAAAAAATTATTTTAATTAAAACAATACATAAATTTTCATAATGTTGAGCATGGATTTATAAATTCAAAATAGTATTTTAAAATCATTAATTATAATTTTTGATATATAAATAAGAATAAAATATTTTCAAAAAATTTTAACTTATTCATATAATAAAATAATTTCATAAAATTTGTGATATTAATAAAATATATATTTTCACGACTCAAGTGAAAATTAATTATTTATAAAAAATACCAAAAAATCATCTTAAGCTAATATAAATACGACAAATAAAAAAATGATGATAAAATTTTCAAATTAATATACGAATACTTATAAACATAACATTAAAATAAAATCATATAATAACATTAAAACATCTGCTTCTAATAAATAATTTTTTTTCATATTAATAGTTTTTTTAAATACTTATAGTGATAAATATATACAAAAGTGTAAATATAAATTTTATAAAATATATTTTAATCATAATATAATATTTTATTATTTTATGGGATAAACTAATTATGTCAATATTTTAAGTGATTTTTATTTTGTTTCTTTATAAATGTATTTATTTATATGTAATAAATAATTTTGTTAGCACTATTTATAACTTATAATTTTATGAATACCTTAACACATTATCTATTGTTTTGGTTTTAGTGTTGTGTTTTGATTAAGTCATCAAACACAATATTCAATTAGGGAGTAAATACTCATGTCATGACATTCCATTCATACTCAAAATTTCATTACATGGAAGAAAATATGGGTGGAATATTTTCTATTATCACATCATCAGGTTCCAAAATTGCTTCATCAGACTTTTGATTTCTCCATAGAACATTGAAAAAATGATTGGTCATGTTCTATAATACCATATCTCTTTGATCCAAAATTCTTACAAGTTTTTCTATATATGATTGATAATGATGTAGATTCACATATTTTGAGCATATGAAATGTGAATGTTATGGTATGTACATTCTCAAAAGAGAGACATGAAATATGTCATTTATATAGTAGAGGGTTGGAGGGAGCATTGAGTAATATTCTATAACCCTGATAGGATCAATGATTTTGAAAGGATTGATGTATCTAGGTCTCAAATTCGATTTCATCCCAAATCTCATAACTTTAATTCTTAGATATATTCAAAGGAACACCTTGTAATTGATGCACCAAGAATAAATTATTAAATCCTCTAGGAATGATAAAATTATTAATTTATATTAAACCTGAACCATAATAACTATAAAGTCGTAGTATATAAGAAGAGCGAGTTGACCCTATAGAGATCAAGGAACGTAGTGATGAAAAATCTTAATTAAAGGTCATGTTACTCGAATTTTTTATTTATTTTATGAAACTAATTATTAAACTTAAATAAAATTATTAAAAAAATAGAGAAGAATAAGTTTACTTTGGAAATTATTATAAAAATATATCAAGATTTCACTTTCAAAACAAAAATATTCATTATATACATAATAAATCCTATTTAATCGATAGAATAGATGGTCAATACCTATAAATATACACTATAATATCAACTAATGGTGGTCTAATGAATTAAAATAACCATAGTACATTAAGATAAAATTGAAATTATAAATGAATAATAACATTAAAGGGTCATGAATTGAATATCTTAATAATTTTGGGTTTTATCGGCTATTAAACACACTTGTTCCATGATTTAATAACATATATGATAAATGTGAGTCACAAAACAAAAAAAATAGAATAAAATCATTGTGAATGTGAATAAATTAATAAAATGAATTGGAATGCACCTAGTTTATCTCATTCTTCTCCCCTATAGGTTTATTCTGTCATCACCAGGTGATCACCGATGAAAAATTGAACCAAAAGCATAGGGTATCATTTCAAAATGAATAAATGACAAAGTAATGATAAAAAAGTAAAATATTAGAAATAAAAAAATGTCATTCAACATTATATGAATGAAGAATAATGAAAATAAAGGAAATAGAAAATGGAAAACCTATATATCGTCGGTTGGAACCCGATGATAACTTCCTCGAGCTCTCACTTCATGAATGGAATGGAATGTTGAATCTCTTGGATGGGTCACATATATATAATAATGGAAGACATCATTAGGTATACTTTCGTCAAAAAACCATAATGTCTACTCTAGGTCAAACTTCTACCCCAACGGAGAAAGATATGCTGAAATTAGAATTTTTTAAAAGAATGTTTTAGGGTTTTCATGTCACTTAATATTTACCAGACATATAATTTTTTCATGTTTGGTAATGTTCATAAAATGTATATATTCAAATTATAATGACCAAAAATCTATTTCATCCTCCTTCATTATTTTTTAGAACTAGAATTTATCTAAGATCATCTTAAAAAAAACCGAAGTCACACCGCTTCACTTCACACAGAGTACCAAGGGACCTTTTGTTCCGTAATTTTCATGTTTTCCATCATATGATCCAATATAGTTACTTTATAAGAATAAAAAAAATAATTATCAAGGAAAAATATCATATTAAATCAATTAATATCTAATGAAAAAACATATAAAAACCCATCAAAAAGTAGATACATGATACAAATAGTAGTCATCAGCTTCAAACTCTAGATATCATTGACAATTATCTGTATACTCTTCAGCCAACTTTTAACTACTATCATATCCCACTAAATGGTTTAAAAAATTTTCTTCATTCTTGGACATGGTTAGGTCCAATCAGCTTCCTCTATCTAGCTTCATCCCCACATGTTAGATTCATGCATTAGTTCCAATGCATTTCCTCATAAGGTGCCATCTAAAATTCAAAATATACAATATTTTAAAATGAGATATATAATAGGGGAAGGATTTGAACTCAGAATCCATGGAAATTCATTAAAGAATAATGCATTATATCCTCTAGAGTTTTTATTTTCCTCTAAAACTAGGCATCTATCTGAGGATGAAATACAGCGTTATAGTTCATCTATATCTCTAAATCATTATGAATACTTCTACATAATCTCAATGTAAACCTCATATATCCATCAGATTAAATAGATAGTGAAAATTCATACATCCTCACCACTTACCATATGTATATATTGGTGAGTTTGAAATAGGATATAACTTCATTGTTGGAAATAACATGTGCATGATTTTTAAGATAACGGACTAGAACACAAATAAAATTATATTTTTTAGATATTTTTCGGAGTCCTGTGATGAAGTCCATGGTGATTTTTTCCCATTTCTATTCTGGTATGGGTATGGATACACTATACCAATAGAATTTTAGTGATCATACTTAACTTCTTGGAATTCCATGTATGAAGATACATATTTTTCAATCTCTCTCTTTATACTATCCCACCATAAGTTTTGGTTAGATCCCTATACATATTTATGTTTCTAGGATGTATAAATAATGATGATCTATGAGCATCATCAAAATGTTCCTTCTTAAATTCCATCTTTTAGGGGGAACATATTCGTGGTCCAAACCTTATAACTCCATCTTTACCAAATTCGAACTTTAGAATATTCACTACATTTTTATGTAGATTTACATCAAATATATAGGATTCTTTCATTGTTAAGTTAATGGAATGTTGAGAAATCAGTTGGGAAATATAGGATTTAACTCCCCCCATTATGACTTAAAGATTAAATCTATTCAAATACATGATTATTTGGTATTTTCAATACTAATCATAGATAGATTATCATCATCCTTCCTTCTTAGGGCATCGAAAAACTTATTTTTGTTCCCCAAATAAGTCATAATATTTCATAAAATATAACCATATTAATTTTTTCATATTAAATTAATTATGTGTTTATATATATTTATCTCTATAGTGATCATTATATATATATATATATAACATTTCTCCATATCGAGAATGTATCCAAAAAATCAATGAAATGATCATTATTTCCAACACTAAATCATTCATCAGGTAAATATTATTATAAGTAGTGAATTTTCCTAAAAAGGTAGTTTCCTTATAATTATTCATGATCATACAACTGGAAATATTTTTTTAATCAACATTTTATACTACAAACCTTTCCACACTATAGAGTAATGTATGTATAAGTGTAGTTACCAACCTCTTCTTCAGTTTCTCATTTCATTCTTCACATTCCTTTATCCAGAAGAACATTAATACATTCTCTGTCAACATGATATCCGTATGTTATTTCCATGATAAACTTCTCACCAAGAATAAATAATAGCCCACACACCCATAATACTACATATTTCCGTTACAATGGTTGGTTTGATCCATTTTTTGATAACATTCTTCTTTGACGGATCTACTGATATGCCATTTCATGTGATTACACAACCAAATAATGAAACCTTTTGTATCCAGAATTCATATTTTCTATACAACTTCTCCTTTCTCAATGTCTTTAGAACAATTTTAAATGATCTTCATGTGATTTATTCTTCTTTGAATATTGCAACACAATGTTACCTTTCAATCCGGTATATTTTAAACTTTTTTTAGTTTCCTTTTTAGTTGGGTGAGTACAACCAAACATAAAATTGATAGGACACATTTGATGGTGAATTAATAGATTTTTTGGAATTTTAATCATAAAAACTAGTAGTTTATACTTCTCACTAGGCACTAACATACATTTTAGGTGTAGTACATGTAGTGTAATGAAATATGGGAAGAATCCATCAATTGTGTTCCTGGTATGAATGTTGTGAACATCATGTAATAATGAAACCCTTTTTAAGTAGAAAAATATATTTATTAATAAAAAATAAATGGGTGTTTTAGTATATACAGACCCTGAGAATTATGTGACATCCAAAGGGGTTACACGTCATGTAAATGTCTGGTTGTTGGTTTTTAGGGATCCATATGAGTGATATGTTTCATTCGTTCTTTGGTAAACCCTCCTATCTCAACCTGAAGTTCTCCTGAGGAAATTTTGGTTGACATATTCTCATATGAATTGATCTTTTCATCTATTGATCAGTACAGATAGGTGTTTTGAGTCCTTGGGTAAGACTTCTTCTTAATTTATCTCTCTCATTTCTGGTTGTGAGACCTTTTGTAGAAGGTATTGATAACTGGATTGTACTTTTTATCAACACATTCTTGATTCATATCATGACTTGTCTTTATAAGGTAGAACTTATGGTTTCTAATCCCTGTAGTCAACGAATGTTATGTTTTATACATCCTTCAGGTAGTTGGATTTGTTCAAGTGTTCTAATTTTTTTTAATTTCATGTTCTTATTATTGTATACTTGGGAATTGAATTTTAAATTTCATGTGTTGATACTAAAAAGGGAATTGGTTCATTTTAGAAGGGTATTTTTCCTTGAAAATATAATTTCCTTGATTTTAAATGGAAAAGTGTATTTTTAAACAATGAATAAGATTATCCTGGATTTTAAAGGGTTTTATTAAATTGTGTGAATAGATTTTGAAAAAATCGAATAAACATTACACTGTGAGAACCTTGGGTATGTCAAGATAGAGACATGGGTAGTCTTAGTGTGCGTGAAACCATTAGGAGGTAACCTCCTGTATATCGATGTATAGTGTAAGAAATACATGCTAGTTAGATCCAACATTATTCATTATTAGGATCTTGAGTGTCTAGTAGGTATTGTCTCATATGATATAGCGTGTCAAGAAGGTGCATTGTTATTTCTGGCTGTTTATTGTATAATAAACTATTTCAGGGATTTTAGCTCACATGTGTGTTTATATTCAGTATATTTACATTCTTTGCAATATTACTAGAATTTTTCTATATTTTTAAAACATGAAATTCAATTATTGATAACTTAATGATTGTTTGAGAAATGTTTTTTATATTATTTTATTATAAAAATGATTATAAATGTGTTTTTTAAGCTAGATGTTGAGCATTATTGATAGTGTAACAAGTATAGATTATATAGTGGTTTTCTACTGGGATTATTTTACCACACACTAAATCTACATTTGGGTAGATGTAGACCTTATTTTTTCAGGACATTTATAAAGAGAAGGTAATTTTGTTTCACGAAGTCATATCTTTATGTTGTTTTTTTCGGTTTTGGGATGCTTTATGGAGGTGAATGTTTTTTGCATAGAGACTTTTTGGTCAAATATTTTCTTACATTCTAGTTTTTCCAATATAGTTTATTTATATGTATTTCTTTTTTTTCTTGTACTCTGGTTTTATGACTTGTTTTTCTTATATTCAAGTTTTGTTTTTTTATATTTATTTTACCTCATCTTGTAATTGGATGACTTGGGTTCTGGGAATGGTTGGGTCGAGTTGGTCTGTTATAATTTGGTATCAAAGGGGTTACTCAACCTGATGTGTGTCAGCACTTCTTGAGTTGGTTTCGTGTCTTGGTATGTAGGAGTAGAATCGTCAAAATTCTGAAATTAGATCTAGAAAAAGGGCCTGGCCAGATCACATCCATGAATGAATTTGATTTACCATGGGTGGTCGGAAAAACATTACTAAATACAAGATATGTTATATAAGTTAATTTTGATGAATTTTATTAGAAATATATTTAAATTAACTGATCAAATAATGTTGGGGACTTGGTGTGTGTGGGGTTTTTTTAATAAACTATATTGTCAGTTAATTTAGATGTACCTATTTATTTCAAAAGTTGTTTCATTTATGATATAATTAATAACTAAATTAAATTATTATCATTTTAAATTATTATTTTGGATTCTAAAATTTTTCCTAATGGTTTTTGAATTTTCCTATGACTGATTGGTTATTTTCTTCCATTTAACATAGAATGCCTCCATGAATATATCTTCTGAATACTAGAGGAGAATTCATGATGTAGGATATGAAGGGGGATCTTCCAGGGGACCCTTATTTGGTTGAAGTGTTGATACATACCATTCATACTCTAGGTTTATTGGGTTCAATGAACCAAGGATGAGTAGTGTACCATGGCTCATAATTTACTATGTAGCATCCACTTGTCTTTTGAGGTGACAAAGGGACCCATGAATCAATGGAGTGGCTTTAATGGATTAAATGGGTCTTCAACATTTTAAAGACTTATGAAGAATATCATGTGGATTTTTCCACATACATACTCAAGGTTCCTGGAAGAATATTGTGGGAATATATAGCGAAAGTTATTTTTCCAGAAGGTCTTTCCTGGGATTCATTCAATAGAATCATTAATCAGTATTTTTATTATCATACTTTTCATGGATAAAATACACAGGAGTTTCTAACATTGGAGAAAGGGGAGCATACTATACTGGACTACTCCACACATTTTTCTATGTCGCTGCATCTAGAACCATATCTTGTCACCAATAATTACCTGATGACATGAAGGTTTGAGATGGGTTTTATGGATGATATTTTGTTAACTATATTTCTTTTTTTCCTTTCAACATTTAAGGAAGTATTAGATAAAGAAGATTTGGCTAAAGGATAAATAAATTGGTGAACAGGTGTGTCCAAAGCTTTAGTTAATGCAGTTTTTATCCAGGTTACATCTTCTAGTCATAAATTATAGAGAATCAGTTTTTTACTTATAAAACATTGATATATTTATAAATATATTTCTAGATACAAACACTGATATGGAGTGCAATTACAAGACCCGATGTGCCCGTAACGAATTTTGAAAAATATATTTATAATATTTTATATTACATCCTCAGATTTTCTTAAATAAAATGGGATAACTCTTAAATGAATTCCTTGATTAGAAATATGAGACCACAGTTGAGTCTAGAGAACCTTTTTTACCTTAGGTGCGACCTAAAATAGGTTGATGTAAGGAGTTTGGAAATTTATCTCATTGGTGATACATTTTGTGGATAAATTAATTAATATAATTTATTTATTTATTTATTTGTCCAAGATGAAATGTATATAAGAATGATTCCTTGGAGAATCCTTTGGGTTTAGCCGCATAAACCCTTGGTGGATTCGAAAACTTATTCCCCTATTTACATTGGTGAATCACCATAGATGATGAAGAAATTCTCAATCAGAGCATATCATAGTGAAGAAAATTAAACCACATCATTAGAATATGGGAGAGTATTTTCTTCAATTATGAACGATCCATATCCTCATAAGTGTCTTCAATTTTTGGTTTACACTCTTTTTGATTAAATTGATTGAGCATATCAATATCCTCCTTTGATATGTGACAATTTTTTAATTCTCATGTTTATGTGTTTCAATTTATTTTATCATTTAATTTTTTTTCTAACCCCAAATATATCAATTCTTGATCGTTTTCCAAGAATTCTTGGAAAAGTTCGATTAAACATTTTTTTGTTGCCTTTCTCCCAAATTTCAATATGTTTGTCACCGATTGGACCCCGCGGTCCCAGTTTGACATTGTCGGGCAATGTTGAGCCTGATTGGACCCCCAGAATCACAATATCTTCACATGCATGTGATGGATTGATGAATCAGTGATATAAATGGGTTGTTTTCGGGTTATCAAAGATCTTTTAAATGATTGAAGTCCAAATATTCAAATATGATGGAACCTATAGTGTGTGAGATGTTCGAAGAACCTATGATGGTCATCAAAAATAGACTTCTGATGACCAGATGGCTCAAAATAATAAAAAACAACTAGATCTACTAATTTGGGTGAAAAAGAGGCCAAAATTGATGTATAAGACTTGATATGGCATGTGGAAAGGCGATCTATGATTCTAGATAAATATATACTATATGTAGTATAATTTGAATAACACATGACATGGAAGGCCCATAATACATCAGATAGGGTTTCTAGAATCTATAATGATGGGACAATGTGTATCCCTTCTACATGACATGTACCACATCCATCCATGGATGAGCCATACGGAGGAACACACAGGTGGTACCATAGGTGGAATAGCCACACCATGCATATCCCTTATACACAGTGTATCCATACAATGTTGGTGATAAGTGTACCCATGGGGGCATGTCTAGGTGAAAAAGCAGGACCACACACCATGTGTTTTCCCTACAATCCATATACCCCTTGGCTTCATTTGTGGAAAATTAAAGATTTTTTATATCCTTCATTTTGACTCTTGTTTTGGCCCGTGAGTAGCCTACGAAGATTGTTTTTTCATTTAGAACATGATGGTGCCTTTGGTTGTGGATTTTTTTGAATCAATGTGAAATTTTATGGGAATGATGCACGGTTAGAAGACACTCTATGATGGTAGTGATCATGCAAGATCATCAGAGGAATTCTAAGTAAAACCCTCTAGTTGGGATGGACATGGGTCATTGATGACATTGAGAGTGGAACTGTAACACCCCAAGCTTCCATAGTATGATTCTCATTGTATAACACAACAACTTTCACTGTACGCAACTTTAAGTTCTAGCACACCATGACCAATCAAACTTACCATTAAAAAAGAATTTATGAATAGTAATACCCACTTTTTGAAATTTTATAAATTTTATTTTTCAAAATGGACTTCATATTTTGATTCTGAATATCAAAATAATATTTGGGAGAATTATTGATATATTTCTAAAACATTCATTTTTTTATGAATAGTGAAAAAACTACATTATTGTTTAAAACCAACTTTTTATTTAAATAATTATTTATTTTATTTAAATTTATTTTTAAGTGAAAATAGATAAATAATATTTATATAAGTCCAATGTAATTCATTAGATCCATTTTATAATAATATTATATGTATATAATTTTATTGAACTATTTAACACCTTTTACCCACCTTCTAGGCACATTTGTGAATTTTCATAAAAGGTAATTTTACAGCTTCTGTGAATTGAATTTAAAAAATATGAGAGAAATGGTTGATATCTGTATATAAAATGTGGTTTAATAGGATGGAAATAATATTTGGTGAATATCAACTTTTGAATTTTATTTACCATGGTTAAAAGTAAATAGAGATATTAAAGGTAAAAATGATATTATAATTACCCTAACACAAGTCCTAATTCTATTAGATAATTTTATTTCAACCAAAATAACTCTTAGGACAAAAAAATTATTCACTTTGATCTACATGTATTATATTATGATATTTATTATTATTTTATTTAAGGAAGAGTTAAAAGTGTAAAATTAAAAGTTTAATAAATAAATAATTTTTAATAATGGTTTATATATAAGATAAATTTGACTATAAATATTCCTTATAAATATAGAAATATTTCCTACATTATTGTATTTTATTTTCAATTTTTAGGAATTATGTAATTAAATTTGATTATGAAACAATTATGAAGCAATAATTACCTAATTAATGAATGATTAACATAATGGATGTTATAAATATTAAAATAAATGTATGTTGAGACTTTTGATGCATTTTATGTGTTTCATAGGTAAATATGAAATTTTAGGGTTGATTAAATATATTATTTTAAAAGTAATCAAGTTGTTATGACTTTCAAAAAAACCAAATACAAAATCGTGTCAAAATTAAAAAAAATGAGTTAAAAAAAACTATTTTATTAAATTATATAATATTCCTAAAAATATAAGGTTCCACCAAAGAACTTATATAATTATATATATGTCATTAATGAACAAAATTAGGTTCTTTTGGCATTTTATACTATGTTTATTAACCATGTAATATAAAAATACAAGAATACATGTTAAATGTCAAATTATTTAACTAAGAGTTAAATATAAAAGATAAGATTAATATGGTGACATAAACATGTCTAAATTTTTTTGAGAGGTTTTAGACCCCTAACCACCATATCCAAAAAATAATTCCATTTGGAATTATTATAAACCGAAATGATTTTATTATTAAATAATATTTCATGCTTTTCCTAAAGTGACCCTCACCTCTCTTATAAATGCGTACTTCCCCGTCTCTGAAATTCACACCTTGAATGCCATTTAACTCAGCCAACCCCGGATCAAGTATCCTCCCAACTACCCTAAATTAAACCTAGAGGCCTTAGTTTGATCAGAAAACCAACCTAAGGAGCCATTTGTATAAAATCAAAAGGATGAACCTGAAAAAGAAGTAATTACTTCATCACCACCTTCAAAGTTCTTTTCTTCTTACACTTCCTCTTTCTTTATTGTTTAAATAATAAAATAATATCCCCAGAACCTTATAAATACTAAGATGTTATTATAAATATGTGGAAACTATATTTATTATTCTTTCAATCCTATGAATTACAATGTCACCAAACGTGCGTACATACATCTTACCGTCTCCAAGTCGTGGTGTAATTTGTTATTCAACACATCATTATTTGGATGGGGATAATAATGAGTATAAATATTATAAATAATAAATATAATTTGTTAATGATTATTAATATATAATATAACATCCAATTACATATTATTTCACCACTGATAGAATGATATTGTCTCTCGTTCCTACATACAGCTTATCGTCTCCATGATGCGATGAGATTTCATTCCCCATCATCACTATTCAATAATAATTTTCATTTGATGATTAAAAATAATGTTTAAGAACTTAATATCATTCTATATATGAATAAAATACCTATTTTCCACAACATGACTTACAAAATAAAACATATAAAGGCAAATGAATGAGTTAACACCGAAAAAATGATACTACGAAAATATCATTATCAAAGAAATATTAGAAGATCATATATGATATCATATTTATGTATGTGGTTATTATATTATTTAATAACATTGATTTCACCATTATACAAGTGGTTAAACTACCCTCTACTAAGGGAATGTATAAGGTAAGGGTTACTTTTACAATTTATTTATTATCTGAGGTTGTTTATACGTTAGTGTCTACCGGGACTTCTTTATCATCTATATCCTTGTTTCTTAAAAAAAATTAATTTTTTTTTTCTATTTACTAGACTATGTTTTAAAGTCATTTATACACTAATTTTACTTTTTTATAAAATTCATTGGAAGGAATATTTCTATCACATTCCAAACAAGGTACTTTTAAACCTTTTCTACAAATTATAGAATGAATGTTTTTTAAACATATATGGCAGGTGATGCTATTTTTCACCATTATAACACCTTATAAGCTACCCTTAAAAGATTATAAGGATATTTTTAAAACAAATTTTTTATTTTCTTTTAAATAACATCAAAATATAATTATATATTTCACTCAAATAGTTTTGGGATTTATTTCATATATTTCAACATCATTCATTGTATTCTATGTTTGTTTGAAGTTTATTTATTATGATGAAATCTTCCATATAGTATGGAAGTTTTAGTGATATTTTTGATTGTGGATGTGCTATTTTTATACCATTCATGGTATATGGTTAATGTATTGACATGTCCTACGCTAGTTTTAATTCGAATGTTTATATTAAGTTTAAACCTTTTCAAATGTGGAATGCATTGGACATAGTAAGTTATAGGCGGGGCCTACTACAACCCCTAGATTCATCTATATGTATCATGAGACAAACTAGTGTTTGGCACAAGGCCTTGAAAAAATCATTATTTGTTGTCTAGTCACAAGGCTTCAACTATGTGGTTATGATGCACGACATTATGCATTGCACTATTATGAAATTAGTGATTGATTTTACATGTGATTAGTCAACTATTAGAATATACATGTGAATATGTAAATGGAATAAATTGTTTTATATTTTCCATATTATGCAGAATATTATGTTTAAAAGGCTTTTGTTTTAGTCTTATAAATTTCCTTAAATGTTTATGCTTATTTATGATAGTTTCTTCTATATTGTTATCCTTACTGAGAATCTGAGATCACACCTTTCTAGTGTTTTATTTTTCCTAGGATGCAAAGAAGTATATTATGATTAACATACTAGAATAGGCTATGGTATATGAGTGTGTTCAAAGGGGACACACTGTTGTTTTTCCATTTCATAATGTAATGTAAAAATCTTGTTTGTATCTAGTACTTCTCGGGCTACTAAACTAATTAGTATTTCGAGACATTATCTCTTGTGACCATACCAATGTTATGTAATAATGAACCGACTCTGTGTAACTAGGTTTGGGGCATTATAGTTGGTATTAGAGGAAGTTTAGTACAACCCTTGGAATCTATATTTTGAAAAACTATGATTAGAGAACATTACCCTAAGATAGTATTTGAGGATTATTATAGAAGAAATTCCTTAACATTTGTTAATGTAGATATTTTTTTAATTTTACAAGAAATGCATCCTTGTATGGATACGAGCAGGTAGAGTTCACTCGGGAAAATATGTATCTAGGGGTAAAAGTCAAAAAACCCACTTTGAGCTTGAATCGAATGGGAACTGGTGCACGATAACAGGCATTGGTGAAATCATGGTTATGAAACTCCCAGGGAATATGCATTGGAAAATTAACATTTTATTTACAAAACATTATAGAGAATTTATGTGTAAATACCTCCTCAAAGAAAATATTATTATAATTATGGATTATATGAATAAACTATTCAATTTATGTTAGGTATTTTACTATTTTGGAATTATGTATTTTGATTCCTAAACTAATATAGTATATCCCACTATTTATAAATGGAACCTAGTGTAAGGAATGGAAACCGTATCAACGCACGTAATCCATGTAGGTATTTCCTTCTTACTAAAGATAATTAACGTGGATCTAGTGATGCAACTAGTAATCAACAACTTATAAGCATAATGGGAAAACTCACCCAGGTTATTAATAATAGTCTTACCTGTATGGAGAAACCTGATCCACAATGCGGAGGATCAATGTTAGGCCATTTAATGAGGAAATAACAATCAACATTAAATGGGACTACAAATTTTTTTGTAGCTGAACAATGGATAAGTTCCTTAGAGAAAATATTTCATTCTTTGGGGAGTAAAGAAAGGGAAAATGTTTTCATGGTAGTTTATCACCTCATAGGAGATTCATATCAATGGTGGTCATTAATTAAAAAAAATGAGGAAAAAGAAGTATCAAATAAGGAATAGAGAGAGTTTCAATATCATTTATTATAAAAATACTTTCTTAGTGGACATCGAGCGGATATGGAAAGGCAATTTCTAAGTCTGAGGAAAAAGGAGTATGAGAATGTCACAACGTATGAGGCTAACTTTACAAGGTTAGCAAGGCATGCTGTAGATTATATACATAACCCATGAAGAAATATTGATCGATTCTTTGATGTGTTAAAACCATTTCTCTATTGAGCATTGGTCTCATAATACTCCTCATCATAAAAAGATATAGTTTCATGTGTTATAAAGACAAAAAATGAATTCTCTAAGTCTTACGTCTTTAAAAAAATGTAAGAGAGGAAGAGATATACTGAAAAAATTGGAAATGGAAATAAGGGGAAGAAGTGAAAATTTGAATTCCCATCCTACTATAAATGTGGGAAGAAACACACTGGTACATGCCTAAAGAGGATGATAGTTTATTACAAGTGTGGAGAAAATGAGAACCAAACTAATCATTGCTAGTGGAAGAAGGAGGTTGTTAATGTTGAATAATATATTTATATAGAAATGAGGAATTATGAAAATGAATGTACTAAGTGCTATGGAAACTTACCTCTGAAAAGGCCAAGGGAGCTAGTACAAGATTATGTGATCACTAATGCTGAGGTTGAAGCGCTTAATGATGTGGTGGGAGGTATTTCAATCATTTCTTCAAATTTTGACAATGCTTTATTTGATTCATGATCAACATATTCCTTCATATCTTCCTGGTTTTCCAAGAAAATTATATATTTCCAATTTGATTTAAGAAGAACATTTTTAGTAAAAAATCCTAAGTGAAGTATCATTGCCACAATGATTTGTGAATCAGTTACCATTATGATATATAAATGTGCTTTATTTGTAGATCTTATTATCATACCCATGATTGAATTTTATTTAATACTTGGCATGAATTGGGTTTTGTACCATGATGGGAAAATGTTTTGTAAAAAAAAAGAGGTTATATGTTTTAACAATGATATGTAATACCTTATCTTTTGTGCAGAAACATCACCATCTGATTCTCATATAGATCTACTCCAAGTAGCTTTACTAAATTAAATTATTGGTTAGGAAGAGAGTGAAATAACTATAGGTGATGGATGTAATGTTTAGATAGAGGATGTACCTATTCTGCAAGAATTTTTTGATGTGTTTCCAGAGGATTTACATGGACATCCTCTTGGATACTAAATTGAGTTTCTCATTGATTTATTTCCTAGTTTTAGGCCCATATTAAAGACCCCTTACAGAATGGACCCTATGGAATTAGTGTAACTAGTTAAAAAACTAGAGGAATTGAGTAATAAAGGATTTATTCTCTTTAGTATTTCTTTATGGGGACCCCCTACTGTTTTTGTTAATAAAATAGATTGATCTATGAGGTTGTGCATTGACTTCAAGGATATCAATGCTATAACAATAAATAACATTTATCCCCTACCTCACATTAATGATTCATTCGATCAACTTCTTGGAGCTATATATTTTTCAAAGATTAAGCTTCAATCTAGATATCATTAATTATGCCTGAATAAGGAAGAAATTCTGATGACAACATTTCATACTAGGTATGAGTACTACAAGTTTACAGTAATTAATTTTAGACTGACTAATACACCTTCTATTTTCATGGATCTAATGAATAGAGTTTTCAAGGAATATCTTGATGACTTTGTAGTGGTATTTATTAATTATATGTTGGTATACACCAAAAGCTACAATGATCATGAAAACTACTTGAACACTATTCTATATAATCTTATAAGAAATGAATTATATGAGAAGTTTAGAATGTGTGAATTCTTGCTTCATGAGAGTTATTTTCTTGGCCCTATTGTCTTTGTGTATGGAATCTTTGTTGATCCTTCTAAGAAAAAAGAAATACATGAATAGATATCACTAACCAGTATAACTATGGTATTCATTTTTATTGGTCTAGCAGGTTATTATCGGTGTTTCATCCCTAATATTTACCATTTGGATAACCCATTAACTAAGCTCACATGTAAAGGGGTTAATTATTTTGGACAAAATAGTGTGAAGAATGTTTTTAAGAACTGAAGAGAATATTAGTCAATGATTTTATCTTAAAACATCCATCAGGGAATGATGGATTTGTTATTTATATTGATTCTTCCAAGAAAGGATTTGGTTTTGTTCTTATGTAGAATGATAGGGTTATTTCTTATGCATTAGAGAAGCTAAACATTCATTAAAAAAACTATTACACTCATTATCATGAGTTAGAAAATGTAACCATTTCTTTGAAGATATGGAGACACTATCTCTATGGTGAAAAATGTGAGATATATACTAATCACTAGAGTTTGGAGTATATTTTCTCACAGAAAGAACTCAACATAAGTCATGGAGATGACTTGAACTAGTCAAGGATTATGATTTCACTATACACTACCACTCATAGAAGGCAATTAATGTAGAAGATTATTTTATCAGAAAGGATCATGGATTTATAAACAAGATGATAGTTAAAATGAATCCTATGTTCATGGATCTAGTAAAGATGGATATATGAATAATCATAAAAGGATAAACATTTATACCTTTTCAAATGGTTTCCAAACCATCTATACTAGAATGTATAAAAAGTTCTCAGACTGATGATGAGAAGTTTTAAAATAAAAAGTCGTGAATGATTGGAGATTTATTAACATTTTATATGATTATGGAATTTTAAAATTTTGGAGGAGGCTTTGTGTTCTCAATATACCTGATATAAAAAGGGAATTGTTGGTTGATTCTCAAAGCTCCAATTTTTCTATACAGCCGGGTAGCACTAAGATGTATAAATATTTGAAGGAAAATTTTCTATGGGACAATATAAAGAGGGATATTTCTAATTATATCTCAAGATGTATGGTTTTTCAATAGGACATGGATGAGAGAAAACATCCTAGAGGAGTCCTGCAAACTCTTCCCATGCATGAGTAGAAATGGGATGATATTATGATGGACTTTGTTAGAGGGATACCAAAGACTCATAGAATGAATGATGCAATATGGGTCATTATTTATTGTGTTAGGAAGTTAGCACATTTTCGTTATATATTAGAAGACTTAACACTTGAATGTTTAGAAAGAGTATATATTAATGAGGTTTTAAGACTTCATTGGGTACCCCTATCGATTGTTTCTAACTGTGATCCCCATTTAACATCAAGGTTCTGTAAAAGTCTTCAGAAATCATTGGATACTGAACTCCGTTTAAGCACTTTCTACCACCCATAAACTGATGGAAAGTCAGAACATACTATTAAAATATTAGAAGACATGTTTAGATCATTCTTAGGCGACTTTCACGGTATGTGGTATCAGTATTTACCTCGGGTTGAAATTTTCTATAACAATATCTTCCATTAAAGCATTCAGATGGCACCATATGAAGTATTATATGGAAAGACATGTAACACACCAACTTTTTGGGACAATTTTAGTGAAATAAATCTTTTTGGACCAGAATTTGTTGAAGAGATAATGGAAAATGTGAAGATTAACAAAACACACATCAAAGCAGCTCAAATTAGGAAGAAGCGCGATGCCAATAACCGAAGGAATGATTTCGAGTTTCAAGTTCGAGATAATGTTTTCATGAAGGTATCTCGTTGGTAGATTGTTATATGATTCAGAAAAGTGAGTAAATTATGTCCCAAGTATATAATAACTTTTGAAATTCTTGAATTAATTGGAGTTTAACTTACCGTTGGGCAATGCTGCCAAGCCTTTCCAAAGTTCATGATGTCTTCCACGCATCACTATTTAGAAAATACTTGCCTGAAGAAACACATGTACTCACATATGAAGAAATAGAATTGGAAATTGATATGTATTATTGTGAAGAGCCTATTAGGATTCTTGATACTAGAGAATAGGTGTTGAGAAACTGGATGACTCCTCTGGTAAAAGAGCTTTAGAGAAATCATAAAATGGAAGACGTAATGTGGGAACCTAAGGAACTTACGATGAAGAAGCACCCAATTCTTTTTATGTTGTAATATTCTTAAAATTTATAAGATGAAATTATTTGAAGATGGAATAACGTAACACCCCAAGATTCCATGGTATGCTTCTTCTTGAATAATACAATAGCTTGTGTTGTACGCAACTTCGAGTTCTAGCACATCATGCCCAATCAAACAAGCTATTAAAAAACCAGTTATGAATAGTAATACACAATTTTTGGAAATTTTATAAATTTAATTTTCTTAAATGGACATCATTTTTGGATTTTAAATATCATAATTATATTAGGTTGAATTTTCGGTATTTTGCTGAAAACGTTAAATTTCTGATGAATAGTGAAAAAACACATTGTTATTGTTTAAAACCGACTATTAATTTATTTAATTAATTATTTTATTTAGATTTATTTTAAGTAAAAATAGATACATAATAACTGTATATGTCCAATTTAATTCATTAATGTTATTTTATAATAGTGTTATATATAAAAATATTTATTGAACTATTTAACACCTTTTACCCACCTCTTAGGCACATTTGCTAATTTGCATAAAAAGTAATTTTACCATTTTGATAGATGGAGCGGCCGAAAGAGGGCAATGAATGAGGTCACCGAATGTGGAATGAGGGAGACGAACCTGGATGAGATTCGTGAAGCTTCGAAGATGTGGTCAGAGTGGACGATCATACCAGATCTATTGATTCTGCTGTATCTCCACCTCTTACTAATTCCTTTCATCGGAAGCAGTTCCGCCATAGAGGTCACACGACCATTTCTTTTTCACATGAGGAGGTTCAGTTACTTTCTTTTGATACCAGATTTGTTCTTATTGGTATATTTTTTATGCATTATCCCTCTCTGATCTTCCCATGGAAATCATTCTAATCCATTGGATTTGTTGATTTTGAAATTGGCCTGCTCAACTCACTAAATATCATGATTCAATTTTACTCTGAAAATGATTACTATCGGCTTTGGCCTAGGGGTTCTTGGATATTTGGGGGTGCTTGATGAAAGTCTTAAAATGGTCCCCTACATTTGATTATAATATTGAATCCCCAATTTCACCTGTTTGGTTAGGTCTTCCAGGTCTGTCGATGCATTTCATCAAGAAAATTGAACTTTTCCCTATTTCTAAACTTATCATAAATCCCATTAATCTAGATTCTACAACTCAGAAACTCACAAGGAATTCAGGTGCACATGTGTGCGTTGAGGTTGATCATTCGTATCACCTACCTTCCACTATTTGAATCTAGAATGGGGATGCATGATTTTTTCTAGAAGTGGTTTATGAATCCTTATCGAGTTTCTGCTCTAATTGGTTAGATGTTGGCCACTCCCTTGATGATTGTGGCACTGGGATGGACCCTATGAGGAGTTGTAAGCTTGAGAAAACTTTTCTTAATGAAGGAAAATCAGTCTAGATTGATAAAGATATAAGGCCTCCATTTTAACAGACTAAACCCTCTAATACAAAGGACCCACTAGTGTCCCCATCTGTTCCAGATTTCTACCCAGCACAACCTACATGCGCTAAAGATACATTCCTTTCTAGGTTTGTGGATGAGGTCAATTATGCTAAGCCTTTCACAAACACCCCAGGAGCTGTTCCAACCTCTAATGAGATAGCATAAGCGGATCACTCTATTTATGGTGATTCTAATCATTATGATAGTGAGAAAACATATAAAATTGAGGAGGAATACCTGTTCTCAAGTGCCAAAAAAGGTAAGAAATAACTTATTGATCTTGTTGGGTTTATTATTCTGCACCCTAATAAGACTCAAAAACTAATTGATTATTCTAAGTTGGAGGGGACCATTGTCACTAGATCTTCAGGGCTTCGAATGTAGGAAACTAACATCCCTACACAGCCGGTTGTCAACAAAAATACTTCGGCATCAGAATCCTCTAATGAAGAGGGATCCTACACATTATATGAATAGGCCTCATACTCTTGTATTGAGGATCGGGAGGATATAATTAAGCATATAAATTTAACTCGGGTTATTAAGGAATGATACAAGGAGGAATTCTACCCTTGGATTGAGGAATAAGAAAAGTTTTATTATAGAAGATATTGTAACAAGGAAATATATATTGATGACTATATCATTATCATGGAGTGTATGTTTGATAGGGTGTAATTTTAACTAGTTAAAAATCCTGATTTTGATTATGTCCATCTTCGGTGGGAATAACACTTTTTCACTCATGGTCTGCTTATCGGTCTAGCACATCAATTGCAGAATTTTGATGCTCATTTTCTTTGTGGATTGCTGCTTTTATTTCTTTTTCACTGATCTATTGCTTTTAATGTAGTCTTGGGCATTGGGGATTTTCCCATGACCTTGCAGGAATGATTTAAAGGTATTCCTCTTCAACTTTTCATCTCATTTCATTTTTTCTCTTTCTCGTACAATCTCTTTGTAACTCATGTAATCACCTGTCTTTTACATTTTTATTAATAAATTTTTGAGTGTTGTTGTGCCCATTTTGGCTAATTTTACCATTTATATGAATTGAATTTAAAAACTTCAAAAGACGTGGTTGATATCAATAAGTAAAATGTGGTTCAATAGGAAGAAAATAATTTTTGTGAATAGTAACTTTGGAATTTTATTTACCACTTTTAGAAGTAAATAGGGTGATTAAAAGTAAAAATGATATTATAATTACACAAAAAATGCCGTAATTCTATTGGATAACTTTACTTCAACCCAAATAAATCTTAGGAAAAAATAGGATTCTCTTTGATCCACTTGAAATTGATTAGGATATTTATTATTATTTTATTTACAGAAGAGTTAAAAGTGTAAAATTCAATGTTTAATAAGTAAACCATTTTACATATAGGTTTATACATAAGATAAATTATACTATAAATATTCATTAGAATTATAAAATTATTTCCTACATCATGGTATTTTATTTATAATTTTTAGACATTAAATAATTAAATTTATTTATTATACAATGATGATGTAGTCATTACCTTATTAATGAATGGTTAAAATAATCGATGTTATAAATATTAAAATAAATGTAAGTTGAGACTTTTGTAGAATTCCCCAAATTTTATAGGTAAATATGAAATTTTATGGTTGATTAAAAATATTTTCCTTATAGTAATCATGTTTTAATTACTTTCACAAAACCCAAATACCAAATAGTGTCAAAATTGTAATAAATGAGTTTTTAAAAAAATTATATTTTATTAAATTATATAAAAGTTCTAAAAATATAATGATTGAAAAAGAACTTATATAAATATGGATATGTCATTAATGAACCACTTGAGGATCTCTAGGCATTTTATAGTAAGTTTATTAACCATGTAATATAAAAATACAAGAAGACATGTTTAATGATAAACTATTTAATGAAGAGTTAAATCTATAAGATAAGGTTAATATAGTGACCTAAACTTATCTAAAACCTATTTTTTGAGAGGTTTTGGACCCCTACCCAATTATACTCTAAAGAAATCAATTTTTATCTATTATAAACCGATAATTATTTATAATAAAATAATATTTCATGATTTTCCTAAAGTGACCCTCTCCTCCCTTATAAATGGGTACTTCCCCTCATCTTAAATTCACACCTAGAAATACATTTTTATTGATAAAACCCTTCTAAAATATCCTCCCAACAACCCTCACATAATCCTATATTTCTTACATTTATCAGTAAGACAATCTAAGGAGCTCTTTTGTTCAAATAAAAAGGAAGAACCTGAAGAAGATGTAATTACATCATCACCTCTTTCAAAGTTATTTTCTTCTTCCACATACTCGTTATTTTTTGTTTCAAAACTAAAATAATAAATACATTACCTTATACATACTAATATGTTATTATAAATATGGTACAATCATATTCATTTTTCTATCCTTCCTATGAAAGACAATGTCTCCATAAGTGTGCATGTACGGCTTACCTTCTCCACGTCGTGGTGTAGTTTGTTATTCAACACTAAATTATTTGGATGGATACAATAATGAGTATAGATGATTTAAATAATAAATATAACATTTTAATTATTCTATATATATAATAAACCATCTAATTATAGATTATTTCACCACTAATAGAATGATTTTTTTGCTCGTGCATATGTATGGCTTACCGTCTCCATGATGCGATGTGATTCTATTCCCCATCATAACCATTCATGAATAATTTCCATTTGATGATTAAAAATAATTTTTAAGAACATAATATAATTATGGATATGAATCAAATACATCCTATCCATAATAAACATGACTTACATAATAAAATATTTAAAGGAAAATGAATAAGTTAACACCCAAAAAAATGATTCTACTAAAATATCATTAATAAATAAATATTATAAGATCATAATGATATCATATTTAAGTGTGTGGTTATTGTATTATTTAATAAAAATTATTTCACCATTATACAAATGGTTAATCCACCCTCAACTAAGGAAAATTACAAGGTAATGGGTAATTTTACGATCTCTTTATTATCTGAGGTTGTTTATACGTAAATATCTTTTGAGACATCTTTATCATCCATATTTGTGTTTCTTAAAAATGTATTCAAAACAATTTTTCTATTTACTACACTATGGGATAAAGTCATTTATACGTGCATTTTACTTTTTATAAAATTGTTTGAACGGAATATTTCCATCACATTATAAACATGCTACTTTATGGAATTTTCAACAAATTAAGGAATTTTTTTAACTTATAAGGCGGGTGAATATTTTTTTCACCGTTATAACACATTCTATGCTTCCCTTACAATCTTATAAGAATATTTTTAAAATAAATGTTTTCTTTACTTATAAATTGTTTCAAATTATAAAGAGATATTTTATAAAAATTGTTTTTTGGTATTGATTTCATATATGTCAACATCCTTAATTGGGTTTTTCATTTGTTTGATGTTGATTTATTATGAAACATTAATAAATATTATATTGAAGTTTTTGTGATATGTTTGAATATAGATGGGCTATTTTTATACCATTCATGGTTTATGGTTAAAATATTGACATTTATTATGCTAGTTTTAAAATGAACGTTTTTATTATGTTTCAACCTTTCCATATGAGAAATGAATTGGATGTAGTATGTGATGGGTGTGGCCCTCTATAGCCGCCTGATGCATTGTTAGGTCTCATTGGATAAACTAGTGTCTTGGCATAAGGCCTTGACAAAATCATTATTTTTAGTCTTGGAACGAGGCCTTGACTCTGTGGTTATGATGTTCGACACTATGCATTCCATCATTATGAAATTAGATATTGATATTACATGTGATTATTAAAATTGTAGAATATCCATGTGAATATGTAAATGGAATTAATTGATTTATTTTTTCTATATTATGATGAAGTTTATGTTAAAAAAGATTCTGTAGTCTTATACATTGCCTAAAATGGTTATGATTATTTATGACAGGTTCTACTATATTGTTATCCTTACTGAGCATCTGAGCTCACCCCATTATTATGTTTTATTTTTTCCAGGATGAAATGAAGTATATTATGATTAACAAGCAGTAATAGGCTATGGTATATTATTGCGTTTAAAGTGGACAGATTGTTGTTGTTTTTCTATATCATAATGTAATGTAAAACTTATGTATGTATCTATTGCATGCATGGATAGTAAACTAATCAATATTTCGAGACATAATATTTTGTGATCATGATAGTGTTTTGTAATAATGAACCATCTATGGGTAACTAAGGTCGGGGCGTTACATAAACCTTCTATCTAGGCTGGGCCTGGGTACTCTAAAGAAATATAGAGTGGAACCCTCCAGCTAGGCTAGGCATGGGTCCTCTACAGTTAAAGTCGGACCCTCTGTTAGCATATGGGTTGTGTCCTTTAATGACCTCCCAAGTGAAAACCTCTAGCTGGGATGAGCATGGGTCCTTAATGAAACTTAGATTGGAACTATCTCACTGGGTATGGTATGGGTTATATATATACTCCTATAATGGAACCCTCCAGCTAGGCTGGTCATGGTTCCTCTACCATTAAGGTAGAACCCTACTATAGGCCTTAGGTATTCGTCATCTACAGACCACCCATGTGGAACCCCCCAGTTGGGCTGGGCATGGGTCATCCACTTACATCTAGAGTGGAACTCTCTAGCTAGGCTAGCCATGGGTCTTTTAACAACTTCTATAGTGTAACCCTCTAACTGGTCTGGGAATGGGTCCTCTACCACTAAGTGGAACCCTCTTATTGTACCTAGTATGGGTCTTCATCCTATATTTTTTAGCCCCTTGACTATGTGACATAGTGATGAAGCATATATTTAATTGGATGGTCAATTCTTGGTAGAGGCGCGAGATGTTTAAAATAATTGATGGACTTTTGGAACTATTGGTGACTCTTTTTTCTAAGCTGAGCTGTGAGATGGAGAACCTCTATTTCTCTCGTTTGGGTTTATTTTTAGTGGGTATATATATATATACTTTTAGAATTGAATAATCTAATTACATGGGTTATAAAGACATATGGGGTGTTCCACATTCTTTTCATGTTTATATTCTTGGTGATGGATTAGTTTACCCTCCTCTTAGGGGTGGAAAATACTCGATGTGTAGTTTATCCACTCACTGTGCTGAATCTCATATGATGGGATTAGGTTACTCTTTCCCTCTCTTGGGGGTTGATATGCATCATGTTTGTTGTTATAATTTCTTTATATTTCATTTGGTTTCTCTTACTGACCACCCTTTCATCTTTCATGGAATCCTACTGGGTATATATACTCACCCATGCATGCGTTTTTTCAACATGTGTAATGTCCTATGTAGATGATGGACAGGTCGATGTTGACTTCATTTGAGAATAGAGATAATGGGTACTGTAGAATTCGTATAGTGGATATAGATTAGAGATCATAAAATAGGATCTCTCAACTATTTAATTTTCTAGTTTTTTCATGTCAGGAGATATTTATGGTTGGGTGTGTATTGTTTTCTTTACCTTTTAGTTTACACTTTCATACACTTGTTCTGCCTAAAGATTTTAGATACATGGTTCTCTCCCTGGTGTTTTTTAAAAAAAAATTATTATTCCTCACCACTTTTTCATCGATATGGTTGTGTGTATGTGTGTATGTACATGTATTTAGAAAAAGACTTTCATTTAGGATATTCCTTTTAGTGCTTATAACCACCCCTAGACTATAGAGTTGGGCGTGAAGTAGTTGTGGCTCGAGTACCGGTTAGGGTCAGTTTGAGAGATATTCGTATTAGATAAATTTATTCCTTGGTATATTGTTTGGAGTAGTCCCCTTATGATAATTTAGTTGGTATTTAGGGGAATAGTTTCAAAGTGTCTTTTGTGGAGCTCTTAGTCTAGGGAATCTAGTGATGGTATAGGCAAGCGATGTATCCATTCACTAGGACCATTACTACCTGCTTGTTAACATGGCATGCCAAGACATTGGTTGCATGGATCAATAGTACATGCATCGTATGGGATCGAGCCTTTGACTATCCTTCTTGAGTTATCTCCCCATTTTCATTATATATAGGTATTCTCATCTGACCATGGTATGTCATGATAAATTTCAGGATGCCTCCATGACGACAGCCATCCAGGTTACTAGTTTTGTATCATCATGATGATCTAATGATTTTTGAGGCCCTAGTTCATGGTCCATCCCATTATTATCATCCTATGGGTGGGAAGGTAGAAATACCTCCAACTATCAAGAAGTAGATCATCCCAACAGAGTAGGTTGAGGATGCACGTAGGCTTGGTGCAATCTACATGTTCCAGCAGGAGATACCGCTGAGGTTCCATGGAGAGACAGATCCTCGGGTAGCATAAGATTGGCTAGAGTTGGGGGTTTATGTTTTCAAACTCATCTGAACATCGACGGATCATTTGGTTTTACTGGAGTCTATCTTTTTCCATCGAGTATATGGGTGTTTTTGGAGCCTTTTTACATAATTTCATAATGAGTCATCACTTTCAAGGTCTGACTTCGAGCTGTTTTTCCATGATGAGTACCACCCCTCCTTCTTGTAATAGGTTTGGATTCAAGAGATTATTAAGATGTAATATAAAGGGATTATAGTTGATGATTACACAATGAGGTTCACATAACTTACCCAGTACTCCCTTGATAATATTTAGGATGGAAACATCTAAGAACGAATGTTTGAGTAGGGACTCTACAGAGAGATATATGCCAGTATGATTCCCTTGTGCATCCCCACTTATTTTAGGGTAATGGAGAGGGAAATATATACAAATATCTTTCTTTCATAAGGACACTGGATAGTTGGATACATAAGAGTACATCACAAATCTGAGTCGCCTATAGTAGCAAGAAGGACCCATTTGGAAGAATCTCGACATAGGATATCATTTCCTGATGAGACTAAATCATTTGGGTCTACAGTATAGGGACAGTACAAAGAATTTGATAATCATTCAAGTATTTGGTTCTATACATGTGATGAGTGAGGTCATATATCACATGACTTTCCAACCAGATGTGATATGTAGCATAGACTGGTAGCTGACAGACCGCCCTGGTGGAGGTAGCGTCGTGATCAGGGATCACCCAAGAAAGGGATGGGTGGTCCCTTGGGTAAAAGATCTGGAATATTAGGAGGAGGATCTACGATAGGTGGATGACAGTATGCGACCTTTCCCCAACCAACACCAGGAAGTCCATGTCATGCTTAGGGAGCTAATGGTTGACATGAGATTATTATTGGTATAATCTATTTTTATTCTACTGTTTCTTCAGTATTGTTAGACACATGTTCCATTCATTCCATTATATTTATCCTCCATATGCAAGATCTAGATATTCTAATTAAGTTTTTATCCTAATAGCTTCATCTTTATGGCCCTACATGGAATTCTTTTTCTATATGTTTTTTCTCTCTGTAGTGCAAGCCATCACTTGTTCGAGAGAGGTTCATATGGGTCCTTTTTCCCATCACGATGGAACCATATACATCATCTAGGTTATGGATTATATGTCCATGGTCTGAGTCTAGATTTATTTTCATCATAGGAGAGTTATATTCCTTCAAACTAATGAGACAAGATTCACCCCTATGGGAAAGAGATATCTTATGGAAGGGTGAGTGGGTCTTATAAGTAAAATGTTGCAACTAATCACTAATTAGTTAGAGATTGTAGCGCTTAGTGCATCAGGTTCTTTAGGCATCTGGATTCATTTATTTGTGAAGGATTACATGGAATTATTTTATGAGGATGTTAGGGGACTACCTTCGAGGAGGGATATAGATTTTTCCACTGACTTGATTCTTGGGACTACTCTGATAACTTCTGCAGCATATTGTATGTAACTTAGTAATATTTTGAAGATTCAGTAGTAGTTATAAGATCTTCAATAAAAGTTTTTCAATAGTTCTAGTGTCTTCTCCTAGGAATCTATAGTTTTTTGAGTGAAAAAAGTGTATAAGAGTTTGAAACTTTTCATTGATTATCAATGCCAGAATCAAAAAAAAAAACAATAAAGAATAAGTACCCCTTCCCGAGGAATGAAGACCTCTTTGACATGTAGTGATTAATGAGAGATTTATCAAAGATTTGTCTCATGTATATATACCTCCATTTGAGGTTTTTCAAGGCAATTATTTTAAAGGTTTAATTATGATGTTACAATGGACACTATTTGTTTCTAATTATTCCCCACGGTGTGAAAACACCCCACACTATGTTTATGGATTTGATGTACTAGATATTATAGCAATATTTGGACAAATTTTTTATTCTTCTTTATTGATGAAATAATTATATACACAACATTTTAGGGAGATCCTGTAGGGAATATGAGAATGGTTTTAGATTTTCATTGAGAGCACCAGATCTATGGGAAGGTCTTGATGTTACAGTTATGGATTCATGAAGTCCAATTTATGGGGAATTTCATTTCTAATCATGGGTTTTATATGGAACCAAATAATAATGATGTATTTTTTTTCATAGGATCCACCTAATATTATGTCATAGGTGTGGATATTTCCTTGTTTTGCAGGGTACAACAAGAGGTTTTTAGAAGACTTATTTGGGATGTTATCCCCTTTGACAACCCATACATGGAAAGCGTATCCATTTACCTGGACTGAGAAGTTCCAAAGGACCTTTGAGAAGTTAAAGATAATGCTGGAGAGTTCTAATGTGTTGATACTACCATAGGAGTGTTTAGAGTACATAGTGTATTGCAATGCCTCAATAGTTGCAATTGACTACATGTTGAAGCAGTGACAAGTAGTTATAGTGTATCGGTTGAGGAATTTTAGATCCTATGAGAACAAATACATAAATCATGGCCTAGAGCTGGAAGCGGTAGTCTATTCCCTTCAGATGTAGAGGCACTAACTCTTGGGGTATCACTTTTTGGATTATGTAGACCATAAATGTCCCTAGTATGTCTTCACTTAGAGAGACTTGGACATGGAATAATATAATTAGTTGGAGTTCAAATTATACTATGACATCAATATTGTATATACATTTGGGAAGGGAAATGTAGTATGAGATTCCCTTAGTAGAAAGTCACATCCTTGATTGGGGCAGGAGTCTTATGAGTTGTTGGTTGCCTTCTAGCTGACCATGGTGGAGAAGGAGGGTACACATTTTCTTTAGTATATGGTGTCGACTACTCTACTTCTCAATCATTTGAGAGTGTCCCATATGATCTACATTGACTCTGATGTATTACATGACCATATATCAATAATTTATTCCAAAAAATGGATATTATAAAGAAGGAAATAACATCATCTTTTTCCCTAGATTGATGTTGGTTCCAGTCATGGGGATGGGGAAGGTGATGTGAGATTTCCACACCTCTAACTTAGTTGTACATCATGGTATATGGAGGATGTTCTAAGACCTTCAATTATATATTTTTTGGTCTTGTATGAGATAGAGTGTAGCTGAGTTCATCTTTAGTTCCTCAGTTGTATGTTGGAGAACGATGAGCACCTAGCCCTAGTAGGTATGTTGCAACCCATTTAGATCCCAAAGTGGAAATGGGATAAAATATCCATTTAAATTATAAAAGGGATTCCACACAAAATGATGTTAAATGACACCATCTGATTGATATTTTACTGACTCAAAAAATCATCACACTTCCTTGCTATTAGGGACCAGAGTTTAGTAGAGAGTTTGGGGAAGTTTTTTCTATGGGATACCATTTTTTATGGGGTGCCCTTGAAAATTTTCTACAATCATGATGCCTCATTTATGTGATTATTGTGGAGATTCTTGTAGGACATAATTGAGACCCAGATTATGATTTGTACAACCTTTCATCCCCACATCGATGGGAAGACTGAGAAAATTTTCAAGGTATTAGAGGATATGTGAAGGGCTTGAGTGTTATAATTTTTTTAGAGCATGGAGGATCACTTTCCACTGGTATATTTTATCTTACAAAAATAACTACCACTCTACAATAGGCATGAAAAAATTTGAGGCCCTGTATGGGGAACCCTTCAAGTCTCCCTGGTGCAAGACAGAAATCAGTGAGACATATCTTCTAGCATTATAGATGGTGCAGGTAATGAAAAAGAAGGTTCATGTCATCTATGAGAATGTGTGGACTGCCTAGATCAGAAAAAAATATTACACAAATCGATGTTGTAAGCCCTTGGAGTTAGAGTAGACAGAACTGATTTTACTAAGAGTCTCCACATGATGTAGCTTTTGGAGATTTCAATTAAGAGAAAATCTATCCCTAGGGTTCATTAGAACATTTGAGATTGTGAAGAGGTTTGTCAAGGGTTCTTACTACCTTTCCCACCCCCATAGCTAGAGCAAGTGCACGATGTCTTCCACATACCGCAACAAAGGAGATATGTGTATGACCCCAAACATGTCATTGAATATGGAAATATTGACATCTAGGATGGATCCTCATTTTCAAAGCACCCAATGGTGATCGGGGATCAACAAGATAAGACATTGTGTGGATAGACCTTCCCTTTGGTTAATGTATTGTGGTAGAACATTAATGTGTAGTAGAGCTCCTAGGAGCGGGAGAGAAAAATGCATGTTCAATATACTGATATTTTTGTTTAGTTTTTATTTTTGGGGATGAAAATCTTTATGGAGGGAATGATGTAGAAACCTGATATTTTCCTTTCAAGACATGGAAATATATCTACATATATTTCTATAGTCATAAACTAAGATAGAATGATATTATAAGGACCCGTGTTCAAGGAATTAATTTTATTTTTAAATATTAATTATATTTTATATTGTACATGCATTATTTATTTATTAAAATTGAATCTTAGATCATAAATCTGTGACCATGTTTGAGTTAGGAACATTTTTTAACCCTAGGTGCGAGCTAAAATAGGTCGTCATGGGGTGTTTAGATATCTCACTCGTTGGTGGTATGTTAAGTGGATAAATTAATTAATTAATTTGTTTAACCTAAACAAAATTTATAAAAGAATGATACCATGGAGAATCCACCAGGGTAATTCGTATAAACCTTGTGAGGATTCCAAATCTTCTTTCCCACCTTCCATTGGCCAATCACCCTGAATGAAAATGAAACGCTAGATCAGAGCAGATCAGTGCACAATGAATGCAATGACTTCCTTTGATTGTGGGTGAGTGAATTCTTTGATGATGAATGATCCAATCTCTAGCTAGGAATATTCATTTTTTGATTATGACCTTTTTAATTGATCTTATCAATCATATCAATCTCATTCTATGATTTGCGCTGATTTCTTCCTTTTGATGCACTTGTTTACAGATTAAATTTTTTTATTTCAATTGTTTTCTAACCTCGTATGTCTCTATTCATGATCGTGTTTGAAGAAAACATGGATAATATTAATTAATAATTTTATGTGGTTCCTTTTTCCTAAATTTCTATGCATTCATCACTTGTTGGACCATGAGGTCCTAGTTAGTTATTTTCATGTGGCTCCAAGCCCAATAGGACCCCCAAAATTATAAATTAGTAACATGTGGGGGACAAATCAACAAATCAGGGTTAGATTTGGGTTGTATTTTGGTTATGGGAGATTTTTTCAATGATCGGATCAACAAATGAAGAGGCACCCATGGCATGTAAGGCATGCAGTGAACCTCTAGTGCCCATCAAAAAACAATTATTGGCCACTAGATGGCCAGAAGTGATCAAAAAAAATTTAGTTATAATAATTAAAGGTGGAAAGGAGGTAGAAATTGAACGTTAAGACTAGATTAGGTGTGTACAATGTGGATATTCAATTATAGAAAAATCCAAACTACATTCCATGTAGTTTAAAGAACACATGTAATGTCAGACCCTAGTTGTGGTGGCTAGGTTTTTTCAAATCTATAATGATAGAATGGCATGTGTCCCTCATATTTTTCATGTACCACATCCTCGAGTGGAAAATTTTTGTGGTAGAACACATGGGAGGGAACACATGTGTCATGGGCATGCTGTCTTTATCCACAACATGTCATATATTTCTACACAGTTGGATACCAATGTAACTCCAGGGACATGACTAGGAAAATTAATGGTACCACACGTCATGTGAGTCCCCTACACTCCATGTACCCCTTGGATCCTTTTGAGGAAACATCATGCTTCTGTGTCTTTTTTCCACTTGAATTTTGGCATGTGAGTAGCCTATCCTGAGTTTGCTTCTCGTAAAACAAATTGGTGCCATAAATTGTATATTTTTTTATATGCTGTAGAATGTTCTGGGAACGAATTGTGGTTCAGAAATTCTTAATGATGGCAATGATAAAACAGGATAACCAGAGGAATCCAAAGTAGAACCCTCTAGTTGGGACGGTCTTGGGTCTTTGATGTCTTTTTTAGTGGAACCATCCAACTAGGATGAGAATGAGTCCTCTACAAACTCCAACAATGGAACCCTTCAGCTGTGCTGGGTATGGGGCCTCTATCATTAGAGTGGGAACCTCCAATTAACATAGTTCATGGATCCTCTACAGATCTCTTGAGTAAAACCATAGAGTTGGATTGGTCATGGGTCATCAATAACATTCAGATTAGAACCCTCCATCTGGGCTAGGGATGAGTCCTCTAGAAACTCCTAGAGTGGAACCTTCCAATTGGGCTAGGATTGGGTCATCAAACGTTAGACTAAAACCCTCTAAATTTAATGAGGCATGCGTCTTCTACAAAACTCCAAAGTGGAACCATCCAACTGGTTTGGGCATGGGTCCATGACAACTTCTAGAGTGGAACCATCAAGTTTGACTATTCATGGGTCCTCTACCAATGCCTATAGTGAAACCCTCCAGCTGTTCCGGGTAGGGGTCTACTATTGACTTCTATAGTGGAACCCTCAAGTTGGGCTTGGCATGGGTCATATACTGAATTCTAGAGTGCAACCATATAGTTGGGTTGGGCATGGTTCCCCTACCACTAAGTGAAACCCTTATATTTTAATACGTCATGGTTCCTCTAAATAGATTTTGTGGCCTCTCAACTGTGCAGATTAGTGATGAGGAATATCCTAACATGGAAAGTAACTTCACTGTAGACATGTTAGTTGTCGGGAAATTTTTATGGACTTTTGGAACTATTGGTGACTATTTTTCATGGGCTTAGTTGATATATTTATATCCCATTTCTCTCTCTTTTGGGTTTATTTTGACTGAGCATATATATATATTTGTATCCATACCTATAGAATTGGTTACTCTACTTCAATGGGTTTAAAAGTCACATGAGGTATGTCATATGAATTCTGTGTTTAGATTCCTATGGTTGGATGAGTTTACCCTCCTGCTAGGGGTGGAAACAACTTAATGTGTAGTTCATCAACTCAAAGTGTTGATCTCTCTATGCTCTGATGAGTTTACTCATTATGTTGATTTGGGTCGAGATGTGTCATGTGTACAATTCTACTATCTTTATATTTCATGGTGTATCTCGTAATACTCCCCCATTCATCTTTTAGGCCTCCTACTTAGTATGTATATGTACTCACCCCAGCATGGGCTTTTCCCGCATGTGTTTTTTCTTGTGTAGATGATGGAAATGTTGGAGATGACATTAGAAGAGATTAGTGATTCTGGATATTGTGGACCATGTATGGTGTTCATCGCTTCGATATTAGGATATAGGCACTCTTAGTAGATTAATTTTCCAGTTTTTTTGACTAGGATATATATTTGGTTGGGTGTATATTATATCCATTTAATTTTAATTTTACACTACCGTACTCTTGTTCTATTTAGAGGATTTACATGCATGGTTTTTTCCTAGTATTTTGAATATTTTACTTTTATTCCTCTTCAGTTTTTCATCAAGATGGTTATGTGTGTGTGTGTGTAGAAGTACCTAGTGAAAGGTTTCTCATTTAGGATATGCCTTTTTTTACGTTTTCCACTCCCTAGTATATGGAGGTGGGCTTGGGGTAGTTGTGGCTTGATCCTGGGTTAGGGTTGGGTGGTGATAAAAAAGGTATTATAAGAGTGATTAATTTTCTGTAGGACAAATTTCAAGGGATATTTCATGCAAAATAGGTTATTTGATACCAGTGTGGGAGATTTTTTCATTATAGAGCTCATTATACATAGGTTCTTATCACATGTCAGCTTTATAGGTTATCTGGTCATTTGAAATGTTTTTGTGAAAATTTGTCCCAAGGAAGTAAAGAGATATCCACTTTCACAAAGGGTTCACAGGTCCATTTTGATGTTCTCAAGGGTGGTGGGTCTCACTCTCAAGCCAAAGGGGATTTCCAGGTGGATAATTTCGGATATAATATTTTTCTTAAAATTGTGTTTCAGAGTAATATGAAGAAGGTACAACTATTTTTAAAGGTACGATGATCATTTCACCTTATATGGTAATACATTTGTTTGATACATGTTATAATCATTATTTTATATCTTCAAATTTAGTTGAAAGGTTGGTTTTTTTGGATCTTATTTCACTTTTTATTATATTTTCACACCTCTGGGAATGATTTTTGAACAAGGGTTCAAATGCACCCTGTGTTGGGTAATAATAGTTGACATTGAGGTTGTCTGGGATTTCATGGTGATCGACCTTGACATTTTGACTTGATTATTAACATGAATTAGATGATCATTTTATAGAATAAAATAGTTTTTTATCATTATTAGGTATAGTTCTTATATGATGATGGGTTCACACATGTTTTCCTTGGTGAGTGTGACTCTAGATCATGATGGGAGGGGATGGTTGTTCATTACAATTGTTTGATCTCATGTAATTTTTCTGAAAAGTTTCTTAAGGATGTAAAATCTTTCTTGGGTGTTCATATTCTTTTTTTGTGCACACCCTAAGGTCTTTTAAAAATATTTCACTGGTTTACCACCACCGAGAGAGGTCGGGTTTACTATTTACCCACTCCCTATAACAATGAACATTTCTATTACCACCTATCAAATGGATCCTCTTGAGTTGGTAGAACATAATTTTTAAATTAAGGACCTAGAGGATTATTCATTTATTCATCCTAGAGTGTCACCATATGCTACACATGTACTCTTTTTTAATAAGGAAGACATAAGTCTCAGGCTTTATATTGAATATAGAATGTTAAATTGGGTGACCATTATGAACAGGTATACTTTACCCATAATCGATGATCTTTTTTATCATTTTGAGGGGAAAGTTGGGTTTTTAAGGTTGACTTGAGGCCAGTGTACCATCATTTGAGAGTCCAATAGGAAGGAATACCAAAGAAATCATTTTAGAGTCAAATTGGGTATTTAATGTTTCTAGATATACCACTAGGACACACTAATGCTATTAAAACATTTATGGTTTTTATGAACTGGCTTTTTCATTGGTTCTTTTACACTTTTGTTGTTGTGCTCATAGATGATATCTTGGTGTACTGCAAGTCAGAGAAGTAACATGTGTAACATTTAGATATTATTCTTATAAACTAAAAAGAATATAATTTATATGGTAATCATTCCATGTGATTTTGTTTGATATAAGAGTTTAAGTTTTTAGGGCATGTGATATATGATATGGGAATCTCAATAGATTATAAAAACGTGTAGGTGATTGTGTATTGGGAGTATCCATGAAATGTATTTGAGATCTAGAGCTTCTTCGGGTAGGTTGGTTATTGCAAATGGTTTGTTTAGGATGTCTCCAAGATTGCATCTCAAATGAAATATTTAACCTATAAGGGAATAACATTTTAGTGGAATAAAAAGTGTTAGATGTATATTAATGATAAAAACGTGAGGTTGATTTTAGAACCAATGTTGGTTCTCCTAGAACTAGGGTCAGGTTATAATGTTTTCAATCATGCTTCTGGTATGGGTTTGGGATGTTTCATATTGCATGGTAAATATGTGGTGGATTAGGATTCACACCAATTACTCCCACATGGGTGGAACTTTACTACCCATGATCTCGAGATGGTAGTTTTTATGCTTGTAATCAAGAGATAGAGTCACTATCTATTTAGGGAGAAGTTTATATTGTATTATCATAACCAAATATTGAAGTATATTTTCACATAGAGGGATCTGAAATTGAAATATAGATGTTGGGATTAATAACTTTAGACCATCAATTTTGATATCGCTTATTCCCCTAGTAATGTAAATGGGTTTAATGATATGCTGAGTATAATATTACCGACATAATCCATGAATAAATCATTCGATAAGTGGTCTCGAATGTGTTTTTTTGTTGATATGAGTTTGCGAGTGAAGGAGGTTGGTGGATAGGTGTTCTTTTAATTGATAAAGGTTAACTATTATTTTTATAAGTGTTTTCAACTAGATAAGATGGCAATAATTGAGGGCTGATGCTTAGTAGAGATCCAAAAGAGTGGGGAAACCTCGGGTGAGTGGTCTTTGTCTCACTGTAGTGATTTGTGTTTTTTAGTATGTTGGATGTTCAAATATCCTTGAGATATAAGTATTTTTATAGTGGACACCAATAATGTTTTTTCAATCACCCTGGGGGTAAAAATATGTACCACAATTTGAGACATCAGTATTGGTGGATGAGGATGGGGAGATTAGTTGTGGATTTTTTATCAAGTTTTCTCACTTGTAAAAGAGTTAAGATGGAACACCAGAGATATATAGGTTTTTTTTCATCTGTTACCATTTTTGATAAGGAATTAGGATGAAATTTTCTGGGATTTCATCATTGGTTAACAATGGACTACTAGTGGGAAGGACGTGATTTGGGAGATCATTGACAAACTAACTAAATTGTCTTATTTATTACCAACAAAGTAAATGATGAATGTGGAGTATATTGGGAACTTATATGTCTATGATTTTGTGGGGAACCGCGGATTTCCCTCGACAATTGTTTCTAAGAGTGACTAGAGGTTCAAATCTAGATTTAGGTTAGGTTTAAAAATGCAATGGGTTACCATCTGAAATTAGGCATGGCTTATCATCCACATACAGATGGATAGATAAAGAGGATTGTCCATGTTATTGAGGATACACTCCAGGCTTGTGTGCTTAATTTTGGGGGATCTTGGGATATGAATTTTCCTTTGGTCAGGTTTTCTTATAACAATAGTTATCATGAATTGATCAATATGGCTCCCTTATAATATTTATATGGGTTTCCATATTGATGTCCCTTATGTTGGGGAAAGTTGGGAGAGAAGTCCTTAGTTGGGCTGAGTTTTGTTCAAGAGATGATAGAGATGATTTAGTTGATACAAATACATTTAATCATGGAACAAATTCATCTTAACTGTTATGCAGATCATTTCCATCGATCAATGGAATTTGATATTGGTGATTGGTTCATTATAAAAATTTCACCTTGCTTGGGTCATCAGCGGTTGGGTGATTAGGGTAAATTGGTACTGAGGTTTTTAGGCCCTTTTGAGATCATTGTGAAACAAGAGAGGGTGTCCTATCAGTTTCTTTTACCATATGGGTTTACTTATATACCCACATGTTTCATCTTTCCCAGTTGAAGAGTTATATACGATATCATTCCCTTGTGATTAGATTAGAGGATGTTTATCTGGATCCTGATAACACTTTGGTTCAGTAGTTATTTCATATTATAGATCATTTGGATAATGTATTGTGTGGTAAAATGATCCTATTTGTTTGAGTACATTGGAAATGCATAGGGTATCACCAAGAGACATGGTAGTGGGAGTCATGGATGAGGAAGTAGTGGCCTTCCCAATTTTTAGATCCAAAATCTTTAGATCTTTTAGGGGATAGATATATTTTATGGTGGGGAGAATGTAACGCCACATTTGCTTTATGTCAGGTATGTTTTAATATTTTATTTTGGTTTTCATTTTCACTGGCTGAGTACTTTCATCCAAGAAAATGAGAGGATACCTTTAATGGTGATGTTAGACTTTTTTGGAATTTTTAAAATAAAAACCTCTATTTTATGATACTTTTTGATAAATTACACACCATATTAGTGAAGTACAATTCATGTAATGGTTGTAGGGAATAATCCATCAATTGAGTACATGGAGTGAATGTTGTATATTCTATACAACAAGTAGTTACCATGTAAGTATAAAAATCCATTATTTAATTAAAATGTGATAGTTTTTCAATATATATAGACACCAGGCATTACATGTTGTGAAAATGGGTTATATGACATGTAGATGTCAAAGTGTTAGCTTTTAGAGAATTGTATGAGAGAAATGCTTCATTTTTCTCTGTGTATTCCTCCTCTATTAACCTAAAGATCCACATAGGTGATTTTGGGTGTCCTTTTTTACATCCAAATTGATCCATTTTGTGATTGATCAATAGTGATATGTGCCGCATCTCCTCAAGTAAGCCTTCATGTTGGTTAATATATACCGTTTGTGGTTAAAAAACCATTTTTAGATGTGATTGATAATTAGACCATATTTTCTATCATTCTTTTTTAGTTTATTTTAATTCATTTTATTCTAAATGTAGATCTTGTGGGTTTAAATTCCCATTGTCCAAGGTGGTTAGGTTTTCTACATTCTTAATGTAGGTGGATCTATTCATGTGTTCTAATTTCTAAAATTTCTTGTTTTTTTATTGTTTCCTTAATATTTGAAAAAGAAATAGAATTTTTTGAAATTGAGAATGGCATGGGTTCATGGTAAAAATGAAGGGTATCCTTGAAAATGTAATTTCCTGGATTTGTAATGGAGATGTGGATCATAAAACCTAGAAGTAGATTGGTTTGAATTTGAAATGGTTTTATAAAAATGTGACCATGGTTTTAAAAAAAACATTAACGAACATTGAATAGTGGGAACCTTGGTTATGTTGAGATAAAGAAACAAGTAGTCTTAGTTTCTGTGAAACCACAAGGAGGTAACCACTTTTATATTGATGGAATGTGATGGGAATCAATATTAGATTGATCTATCCTTAGTCCTTTTTAGGATAATTAGTGTCTAGTAAATATTATTCTATATGCTAGAGCCAGTACAGAATTTGTATTTTTATTTCTAGTTTTTTATTGAATGACGGGTTATTTCATGGATTTTTTCTCACATGTTTATTAGTATTCAGTATTATTACCTACTATGTTATATTACTAGAATTTTACTGGAATTGGAAAAAATGACATGCTATTTGTGAGAACTGTAGGATTATTTTAGAATTTTATTTAATTTTATTTAATAAAAATTATTGTAAAATTATTTCTCTAAAAATATTAAACTGTGCATTATTGATAGGTAAGATTATAAAGATTCTTTGGTGGTTTCATACTTGTCTCTATTTCGCACACCCTACTTCAGCCTTTGTGAAGTTATAGAGAGTGTTTTATAGGATACAGTTGAAAATAAGTGATTTATATAACATGTTGAATTCTCTTTCTGTTGTTGTTTCATGTTTTGGGTTTATTTATGGATGTTAATGTTTGTCATAAGAAGACATGTTAGTCTATACTTGTTGTTTTATCTAGTTTAATTTATTGGATCGGTTTAATCTTCCTTTTTTTCCAATATTACAATGGTTGTATTCTTGTTACTCTTATATTCAATACTTGTTTCATTATATTTGTTTTCCTCACCGCATAACGGGATGACTTGGGTGCCTGATATGGTTTAATAATATAGGTTTATTTAAAATATATATGAATATAATCTATAAATAAAACCACAAATTGATCATGGTAGTCTCTAAAGACATTATTCTTTAGATACATGAAGTCAATAGGAGAATTTGTATAACTAAAAGACATCACTATAAAATCATATATTCCACACCTTGTATGAAAATAGGTTTTAGATATATCCTACCATATGAACATTAACTAATGATACCCGGATCAAAGGTCAATCTTTGAGAATTATTTATCTCATTGGAGTTGATCGAATAGATCAATGATGTGGGGTAAAGGATACTTTTTTTTATCATTATTTTATTAATCTCATGTTGATCAATGAAAATAATAATCAGTCCTTTGTTTTTTATATAAAAGTGGACTAGAGTAGCACATAGTGAAGCACTGGGGAATATGAAACTCTTTCCCAAATTGTCATTCAATTTTTTCTTTGACTCCACTAATTCAATGTGATATATTCTCTATGGACTCATTAAGATAGGAATCAATCCATGTATGAGTTTTATTTAAAACTCAACCATATTATTTAATGGAATACCATGTAGTTTATCCAGAAATACATTTGTAAATTCTTTAATAATAGCCATGCTATGAATATGGAATTACTTCTAGATTTTTTTAACCATGATTCCTTATTTGTTATGTATCACAACCCAAATTATGGAATTTTATTCCATAGGCAGTATATATTCATAATTATTTTGATACATTGATATATGAAATGAAAATTAATTAACATGATAGTTGATATTTAATTTATTTGGAGAAATATAATTCGTACAAAATATTGTGTAAAATTTTAATAAAGAAAGAATAATTAGATCTATAAGAATTATCCTCCTAAAAATCTCAATCCGGGAAGACTATTAAATCTTAGACCTGATCATTGTTCCACCAGGTTTTTTATAGATAGTTTAATTACTATTTCTTTTTTTGGTATTTCAAATTCTTATAAAAATCATATTACATACAAGAATAAGAAAAAATAAAATCAAATATGGAATTTATAGATCTAGAAGAGAGATTATGTGAACCTTAAATCACTCCATTATCATGATCTACCTCATCATTAGTGATTTTGGATTCCCTTCCATTTTACCTTTGTTTGGGAGGTTACTAAAGCCTATTTTCATCATTGGATCAAGGGTTGGGGAATTGATTCTCATAATTATTGAACTCATTTCATTTGATTAATTTTATTGGGGTTAGATCATGAGTAGGGACCATATTATCCTTTGTTAAATTATGCATCCCCATAGAATTTTTTTTGATAGTTTTCATCCTAGTGTTCTACTTTTCCACACTTAAATCATGTTCTTAATCCCATGATATAATTACCCTGATTCTTTCTAACATTTTTATTACTTGAATAAAATTGTTATTTTTCCCCACCAAGTGTATTTTAATCTATGAATACATGATAATCCAAATTCCTTTTATTTTTCCCAAAATATTAAGAGGTTCCAGTTTTCATCTCCACCTTAAGAGAACATCGAATAATCCCTTCATAGCTTCTAATGAATCTTATGGCTAACAACTTTTGAAGAATTTAATTGAATTCAATAAATATGTGATCAATTTTACTCTTGGTATCAGAGATAAAACCAGAGGAAAACCTTGTGAGTCTAATGAGATTTTCATTATATGACCTAATAGAATCATCCTATTGTTTTATTAATTCCAAGGATTCACACACAATATTTATGTGATGATTCCATGGAAGATAATTAGTGAAAAATATCATATTAAACTCTTCCCAGTTAATAGATTATACATCCTCTTTTTATGAAGTGTTTTAAATAAGACACCACTACTATCCAAAACCTCCATCTAAATGAAATATGGAAAAATCAAACTTCTCATTGTCTAAGAATTGAAGAATAAAAAATATGTTTTCTATTTCTTTGACCCACTACTCAAAAATTAGTTTATTATAAGACCAACTAAAATAGGGTCGGTGTTTCCTCATAAATTACTCGATATCAAGATGCTCCTTCCATAGTTAATTTGGGAGAATAAAATTAATTGGGCTATTTTATATAGATTGAAATAGTTGTGTGACATGTATTATGATATTATTCATTCTAGCCTCAATCTAATTATTCTACCCATTAATAAAATATTCATTTTGTCCATCTGACCCATTTTTTACATGGTTGTTTTAGGTTTACCCTATTACCTTGAGGAAATGAAAACTGAGAATGAGTATGCATAAAATAATGACTGTAAATGAAAGGAAATTTTTAATAAAGAATTATGATTTCATAATTGATGTGCATATGTTAACCAAAGAATCACTAGGTTTTAGTCTAGTTTATACAAAATTGGATTTCTAACTAAACTCATTATATATATTCAAATCATTCATAATGGTTTGTAATGATAACGTGATTAACCATACCAAATCCCCTAGTAGTTTAAATCTAGATGCATAGTAAGGGAACATTCACTGTGCCGTAGAATGATGGATGAGATATACTCAACCCACTATTTTTAGGGTTTTTACCCCTAAATTTATCTAATCCAAAACCATGTACACTTATAGTATTCATAAAGAAATTTATTTCTAGGAAATCTACATAAGACATTATTTATTAAAAAATCAATAACTAATCTTATTGGACTCAAAGGGAAGATGGATGATAGGCTACTAGGGTGGTTAATATTTCATTTTAAAAAATAAAGGCTAATATATCAATGTTAAAAAATAAAGATAATGTAGTGTAAAAATTAAAATAAATAGTCCAACTATTTATTACAGTGGTTATGACATATGTGATCGTATTCCACTATTCATCCATATCATGAACTAAGAGAGATAGAACACACTAAATATAATATTATACTGCTTTTTTTACACCTTGAGTCACAACCCAATTACAAATCATGTTCCCCCTATATTCTTACACCCAAATCAAACATTTGTTTTCTACCATGAGGAAAAACCTGAACATTATATATTTTCCCCACATAGAAGAATAATGCAATGCTTGGACTTTTCTGAGAGTAACAACCCAATAATCCTATATTTTTTGGGAGTATAAACCATTATAAGGATGAATATAAAAAAAGAATTGAAATAAGTGATTAAAAAATCATATGAATTTTTCAATGTTTGAATATTAAGAAAGTAATTAACTCTTCAGAAGAAAAGGATAAAAAAATATTATTAGTTGAGATAAATAGTTGATCTCTAAAGTAAAGATCACATTAATAGTTATTTTAAAATACTCAACAACATTGTTTTGTACTAGTTCAATGAATCTCTATATATATAGTGTCTTTATATGAAAAAATCTTTAAAAATGGAAGCTTATTTCATCATTATTTTTTCAAATAAAGAGATAAACAAGTAAAAAAATTATTCATAGTTATTAATGCTGCTTTCCAGGATAATATTTCCCATGTAAATGAAAAAAAATAATTTTTTGAGTATTTCTTGATATCCTATAAAATAGATAACGGCCTATATATTAGAAATCATTAGACAAATTAATATATTGATAAATAATAATTATTAATATCCTAGGAACCCTCCCATATAATATTTGAGACTGGAACATTTGATTTAATTCAATTTGAATTTGAATATTTCATTTTCTTTAATTTTCAGTTTGAATATCTATATATACAAATCTTAGGAATATCTCATTAAATATATCATAAAACAATTTAAAAAAAGTTCACATGGATTAAAAATTATTAATTAATAATATTTGAAAAAATAAAACAATAATTAAATTCATAATAAACTTACTGTAGTGTAAATGTTTTATTTTATAAAAAAAGATAATATTTTAATTTTTAGCAAATTTTATAGGATTATTTAATACCCTGTTGTTAAGTATACATGGTGTATAGAGTTAATATATTTTTACAATTAAATGAATTACTACCATTACATAACATATATAGAACCCTTCTTACCTTTATGTGTGTTTCAGGTTGCCAAGTTTGGGTTTGGAAATGTTTTGGAACAATCATGTAAGTAATAGAAAATCACTGGTGCCATTATGAAAGTGTGGGTACCCTTACATGAGCCTTTGGTTACACTTAGGTGGGTATTGAAAAATTGATACTACCTTTATTCAAGCCTTCTTATATCCTTTCCCAAGGTATAGAAAAACACTAGTACCCTTATGTATACCCTTACACAAGTCAATCCTAAACACTATTACCTTTATGTGATGTTAAATTACCTTTAAAAAGCTTTATTTACCTTTACACAACTATATAACAACCTTTATTCAACTATACCTTTAAGAAACTATACGAACACTAATGCATTGATGTACATTTATAAAATTCTAAGTTTTCACTAGATACCATTATGTACCTATTAAAAATATCTTGTTATGTTTATATAACTATTGAAATTTTAATGTTACATTTACATAAGCACTGAGGCATATTTATGCACAACATTGAACTACATTTACACAAACATTTCACTACCTTTATAGTAGTCATGAAATACCTTTATTCAAGTACTGAAGTACCTTTAAAAAATAATAGTATTTTCACCTCACCATTATAAAACCCTTATAAACATTAGGTTACCTTTATATAGCTATATAAAATACACTATATCCTTACAAATCCTTTATAAACATTCAATTTCATTACAATAACGCTATAAAAACATGTATAAATGGTATTTAATGGTCTAAATGAAATAATTACCCAATGATCACCTCAAAAAACATGTATAAAATGTTATAAAAAATTATAACATGAAATATAAAGATGAATTAAATAAGGAATAAGAAGGTATTAAAAAAATAAGCATACTTTTTAATAATAAATAGAATAAAAAACTAAAGAAAATAATTAGTAAAGTAATAAAAATTTATAATTAATCAAAAAAATGATATTTTGTAATTACCAAAACATAATTAGTAAAAATAATACAAGGAGTAACTCAAACGTTATTCCATTTTATAATAATTAAGAAGCATATTACAAATTTAAAAACATTCCCTATTTTTGAAATTATAAAAATGATAATTTAACAATATAAGAATTATCTCTTTGAAATTCTAAAATTAACGCCCCTTGAAAATTTAAAAATTCTTGAAAACACTTTAAATTTCTTAAAAATGAATTTAAATTTTGTATAAAACATTATTAGACATATATCAATGAACCATTGAATAATTTCCCGGTGTTAGTACATGGATGGTATACAGTGCGATAATTTTAAATGGGGTTTTTGAGAATATTGGATACCCCTTAATAAAATTAATCTTTTATATAAACCAAATGTTTAAACCTTAATTTTAAATCATAAAGTATGAATGCGAATGCATAAAATAGAAACAAAATTACCAAATGTGTGAAGAATTTAAAAATAGTAAATTGAAAAAACAAATTCTTGAATTTTCAATTTTCACGAAAAAATTAAGCTCATAAACGCATTCAAAATACCCCAAAATTCCTGACATATAAATATAAACTTAAATATCCATCATAACATGTTAAAAATGATTTTTTTCAAACTTATTAATTTATACTCTCTTAGAAAATATATTAGTAAACAAATTTTCAGTAGAAATAAATTCCGGATTTATGTCTTTTTTTATACATGATCTCTGAGAAAATGATATTTAATATAAATTTCATTATTCTTAGAGTATTGCAGGTACTTTTTGGACATAGAAATCTTATAATTATCATTACAAAAAATATGAATCTTATAAAAATATATAGAAAAATTATAAATTGTTTTATTAATTCATAAATATTTATCACAACAAGATACAAAAAATATATATTTATATTCAGGAGTAAAAATTGAATCAATTTTTTTTATTTAAAGCCTGAGAAACTAATGATTTACGGAGTAAATGACACATACCCAAAGTGATTTTTCTATCTATATTTCCACAAAAATTTATAATTAGAATATATTTTAAAATAAAAAATTAGTTCATGTAAGATAAAATAAACCAATATTAAAAGATCCTTCTTATAATATATTTAATATAAATTTCATTAGGTTCATATTAAAATTTAGTACACCTGAAAACTGAATGCATTAAATGAGTCCTATAAGTATTTATGTATAATAAACATTGTATCATGAATCTAGATGTCTTAAAATCAACATATTGTATTGATTTATCTAAATCTAATTTTATAGCAGTACTCATGGGAGTATTTTTACTTTTATAATAATTTAGACTAAATCACATAAAAAAATATTTAGCATACAAGGATTTATTTAGACAAATAACCTCATTTCAATGAAATATTTGTAAATAAAGGAATATTTTTAAATCCCTCATGTTACTCATATAAAATCATAATGTCGTCAAATCTGAAAATTAATTATAAAGAGTTACAATTAAAGATCCTAAAATAATATCATCAATTTAATTTTCCAAACCAAGATATCATTACATATTTTATTAATAAAATAGGTGGGGAAAACATTCCATTTTGAATGTTTTTTCTCAAAAAATGTTAACCTTTTATACAAAGATCAAGGTGATTATTCGAGACCATAAAAAGCCTTAGATAGTTTAAAAATAGAATCATGATGATTATCATTTTCAAAAACTAGTGGATATATAAAAGATGACTCTTTAGAAATATTTCCATTTATAAAAGAGGTTCTAAAATCCATTAAAATTAAATTAAATCAATAAAAAGTACCATTTCCGAATGATATTTTTATTTATTCTAATCTAGAAATGGTTGAAAAAGATTATTCTTAATCAATATCATTGTGTAACAAATCTATAATTATTTTTCAATCTATTTCTAGATTTATAAAGATTATTTCTAAAGATATCTTTTATCTAATATAATGAGAATAATTTTGTAGAAGAAGTAAATTATATAAATTATTTATATGAAACTAATTTAACTCACCTTTTATTGAAAAGATTTAATTTTAATTAGCTAGATCATCATTAAAATTCATAGGTATAAAATAAAAAATGAAATCATGATAAGAATAAATATTCATAACTTATTTCCTAGTTTTACCTTTTGATTTAATATTTCCAATCACATTATCCATTAGATTAAATCTATGAGTCTTCCAACATATTTCATGAATATATTCCAATTGAGTTGAAATATTCTGCCCCCATATGATCACATTTATCTTGAGGATCATCCTCAAAATTAAATTCTCTATATTCATCCTCATGTTGATCAATGTCATCATCCTTTTTTATTCATGGACTTGTAATTAATTTTTTAATGAATTGACTCTTGAAAAACCATGGTTATTTTATTATATAGAATATATGTATTTATATTATTTGAATATTCTATGAATATACATTTATCATATTTTTCATAAAATTTATTTAAATATTCCTTAGAATTGATAATAAAATCTTTAAAACCCTGGACTCTAAAATACCAATTTTAGCTTTTCTACTCTTCCAATTCTATTATGGTGTCTTTTTTAACAAAGGTCTTAAAATAATTATATTTTTAACATAAAAATATGTATTCAATGATTATACCTAGAAATATTTAATGATATTAAACTCATTTATTATAGCCCTATCCATTTCATTAAGAGATCTATTTTTCCTCTCCACTGTGCCATTTTTTTGTGGTGTCTGAGGTGTAGAAAAAATGTGAAAATACCAATTTTCTTCACAAAACTGAAAAAATTCCTGATTATAGAATTCTACACCATGGTCAGATATAAAAGAATAAATTAATTTTATTATCAAATTTTCACACAATTTACAAAAAACTGATAAAATTAGATAATGTTTTAGATTTGTGTATAAGAAAAGAAACCCATGGGTTTCTAGTAAATCATCTATAATAAAAAAATCATTTACCCTCTAAACTAGTTGATTTGATAGGACTAAATAAATTCACAAGAATATGATAAAGATACCTTTCATTATTTACTTCATTAATTGAAATGAAACTACTTATATGTTGTTTAATGTTCAAGAAAGATTAAAAAATAATGGTGTTGTATACTTTGAGGTCAGGTAATTATTGAATTGTTTGGTTATTTGACAGCTTGTTCATCAACCTGAAATCAGCATGTCTCAAACTAAAATGAAATAAAATGTTTTCATGTTTTATATAATTCAAAATTTTTATATTTTTATCATTTATTTCAACTAAATTAATTTAATAAATGTTATATATTCTATTTTTATAATATAAAAAAAATTTATCATCAAATACATTGATTTTATCAATTTGAAATTTAGCCACCATTCTACCATCACATAGTTTTGAAATGATTTTTAAATTATGATTGAATACTATAGTATATAAAATGTTATAAATAGTCATATAATTTAAAATTACAACCTCAGATAAACCTTTTACAATTCCTTTATAATTATCACCAAATATTACATTACCTCCATGACATAGATTTAATGATATAATGTTTAATATACCACCTGTCATATGTCATGAAAATATACTATTCATATACCAAAAATCATTTTTTTCTGCCCAACCACATATTTCCAACAAAAATGTATTTAATAAATCTTTGGTATAAATGAAAATTTTAATCCAATGGGATGGACATAAGAACTATTTGGTATAAAAAATGACTTCAAACACATGTTTATATGTAATCTAGAAAATACTGATTTAGAAATGAAAGTCTTTGTATGTCAAAGATACTATGGAAATATTAATGAACATTCATTTTCATTATGACCTTTCAATTAACATCAAACACATGTAGTAGTATATGTAATTACATTAGTTCTTTTAAAAAGAAGATCATATAAATTTGAGGTAAATTATTATCATAACCAAGACCAGCTCTCCCTTTTTAATTTTATTGAAACACATTATTTTATTAATGTTTTATATATGTTGAAGAAATTGAAAGATTTTACTTTTCACATTGAATTTAATTTTTTAATTATTCATTATAACTATGAATAATATAAAAATTCCTTATTTCAGCCTCAAGAAACTTTGAAATGAAATCAACTTATTTTTTTGAATTTTTATTTTTAGTAAGAAAAGTATTTATTTTTTCAGGAGGAAATTTCATATCAGTATTAACAGAGTTTATATCATCATGAATATATTTTTAAAATTTTTTTTTCTTAAGAAAAACATTATATTGAATCTGGAGGTTTTTGTATGAACATGTTATCTTTTCATCTTTCTGATCAACCCATAAACCTAATTAATAAGTTCCTATATATTGGCATTTTAAGAATCATATTTAGAAGATTAATAATAAGTATAATCAATTAAATTATTTGATGAATCCATTAAGAGTAAATTTTCAAAATAAATTTCAAAATTAAATTCTTCAACAGAACCCGAATCATCATTACAACTCCATCTTGATCTCACAATCATCTTCTATTTTTTATTTCTTCCTCTTATTTAGTTCATTATGTAGTGTTGGGAAATCTGTTTTGATTTTATACTTTATCCAAAAAATCATAAAAAATTACATCTTTCAAATTATTATAAGTAAAATTTACTTTCTTCTTATCCTTGTGATAATTTTTAGGACATCCTTTTTAGGATCTCATTGAGTAGCCTTTATTTCATTTATATCCATCTTTTGAAATATAATTTGTATCATTCTTTGAAATTATCTCTAAATATGAATCAAATGATTATGTATAAATTTTTTTTTAATTAAATACCATTTTCAATGAATTATCTTTTTCAGAAACATTTGATGCTCCAAGTCATCTTGTAAAAATGATCCAATAATCATCTCAAGTGTATACTCCTTATAGATTTTAGTTTAATCTATAGTTTCTATATTAGTATCCCACTTATTAGAAAGTCATCTAAGTATTATTTCAATAATATTAAAATTTTCATGAGTTTATCCTAAAAAAATAAGACCATTTAGAATACCATTTCATGCATGGAACATTTTATTAATATTTTCTACTTTAGCAATTTTAAATTCTTGATAGTCATCTCTTGACATAGATAATCTTGTTCAAATAATCATATATAACCCAATATGTGTAAATTATAATATTTTACAGATTTAATGAGTATTATTTTATGTATACATGTGACTATAGACTTTTCTATTTAGTACACAATATAATATATTCATCACTTTGTAATTCAATTCTTACTTTACCGCATCTTTAGAAACTAATGAATTATATTCACATTTTGGAATCATGTATGGTTTTTTCATTTTTATAAAATGATCAATCCTATGTTTCTTTAAGAAATATTATATCCTTGATTGAAAATATCAATAATCAATACCATAAAATGAGTTGTTCCATGATGTATCAATATATTAGTTGAACTAGTTCCTTCCATCTTAAATAAGATCTGTTATAATTGATGATTAAGCAATTAACTTATTTGCACAAATAAAAAACAAATAACAATCTTGGGGTCAAGATATGATAAAAAAATACCTAAGGGAAGAATGAAAAGAAATGGAAAAATTGATTTTTAGAGTGGTTCATATCTAAATTATCATAGTCCACTATTTACCCCTCTCATAAACTGAGAGAGATGAAACGTGCTAAATAGAATCTTAAAATTACTTTTTCTCACCTAGAGTCAGAACAAAATTAAAAATAATTTTTCCCCTAAGGGTTAAACCCAAAACCAACAACTTGTTTCATCTTGGAGGAAAAATCTGTTGCATAAATTTTATTTGGGAGTCACAACCTAATATTCCTACCTTTTTAATGGGTACTATAACCCATTAGAATTAAACTCATAAAAAATAATATAATGAGGAAATTACATAAAACCATAACAATGATTCAATTTTTGAGTGTTGATTTAGTAAATAACTCTTAAACAGTAAAGGATCAAAAAAATTAAGTTCAATTGAGAGTAGAAGTTGATCACCAAAGTTTGAAGCACCAACATAGTTTTAAGAAAACCTTAACATATATGAATTGTACTAGTTTTATCTAACACTATATATAGAGAGTTTTTCTTATTCACAACATCATTCAAAATTTAATCCCATTTCATCTTTCATTTTTCCATGAAAATTTACACTTGTGAAACCAATGAACTAATTTAAAATTTTCCATGCTTATTTCCTGGATAATATTCCACATGATTAATGAAAACATAATAATTATATCATTCTTCCTTTATAAATTATAAATAAATTAAAACCTTTATATTAGAACTCATTAAATTATTTAATATGTTAGTAAATGATAATAATTAATATCTTAAGAACATTCCATGACAATATTTGAGATTGGCCTTTCACATTTCTTCTAAATTGAATTTGAATGTTTATTGTTCCAAATATTTTAGTGTGAATGTAAATATATGTAAATGTTATAAAATATCATTTAATTATTTAGAAAAAAATTTAAAAAAAGTTCATATGGATTTTGAATAATAAATATGTAATCTTAGAACAAATAATATATTAATTTTATTCATAATAAACATACAGTAAGAGAAAAATTTAAATATTTTGAAAAATAGATCATATTTTAATGTTCAAAATATTATGTAGGATTCCTTGATTCCATTATCAGAAACATACAGGATTCATAGGGGTAAAATATTATTACCCTTATGAATATTAATACGATGATATCACTTCTGTAGAATCATTTTTACCATTATAAGAGGCTTTGGTTAACCTTATAAGAGTTTTGAAAAATGTTCTTGTACCCTAATATAATAAATATAAACTGTTTGGAACCCTTTGAAAATTATGGATTACCCATACAGGAGACTCATGATACCCTTATGTAGGTATTGAAAAATTTATAATACTATTATTAAATTACACTAACACCGTTTTGTTGATTATATAAAAACACGAGTACCCTTATGAAAGTATACAAGTACCTTATGTAAGTAAATCCTGATGACCTTTATCATTTCATGTAGTTTAGTTAAATTTATATGAGCCTAATTTTCATTTACACAATGATATAACTACCTTCACTCAACTATACCATTATCCAACTATACCATTACACAAGCATTGAAGTACCTTTATAAAACTATTATTTTTAATAGGTTACCTTTATGTACTTATAAAGAAATCATTGGTTAACTTAATATAACTATTAAAATATGATGGTTAAATTTATGTATGAAATTATTTACATTTATGAAAACACTAAACTTCCTTTATGAAGACACTTAACTTCCTTTACACAAGTACTAAACTACCTTTATGGAAATATTGAAGTACCTTTATATACCTAATTGAATTTTAAACTCACTATTACATACCCCTTTTGAACTTTAAGTTACCTTTATGTAACACCATAAAACAAAAATAAACTTAATCAACCTAGATAAACATTATTTTACCTTTACATAACTCTATAATATCATGTATAAATGATATTTAAATGCCTAAATGGCATAGTTTACCTCTGTCATATGAATTAATCATACCGAACATGTTATAAACTATTAAAATATGAAATATAAATATGATTTAATGAAAGAATAAATTATTGTAACCAAAATTTAGAATACTTCTAAATAATATATATAATAAAATACTAAATATAATACTTATGCAATTTGTGAAAAAATATAATTATTCATAATATGGCATTTCTGTAATAATCAAAACATAATTAGTAAAAGTAATCCAAGGTTCCACTTCAACATTATCCTCTATTTTTATAAATAATTAATTTTTAATAATTTGAAAACTCTCCACTTTTTGAAATTATAAAAAAGATAAAGTAATAATAGATAAATTCCCCCTTTGAAACTCAAAAAATTACCCACTTAAAATTTAAACATACTTGAAAAATATATTTAATTTGAAAAAAATATATGTAATTATATTATAAAACAATATTAAATATATGTTAAAGTTTAACTATAGAACTTTATAGTGTTAGAACATGAATTTTATATAGTGAGCAGGTTTTTAAATGTTTTTAATGAAAAATAATGAAAAACATTTCATAAACTAATTCATTTACATAAACAGGAAGTGTAAATATTAAGTTTAAATCATCTAGTAGAAATTATTAATATTAAAAAAAGAAATATAAAAACCAAATGAGTGCAGAATCTGAAAATATTTATCTTGAAAAATAGATTCTATATTTTACAGTTTCTATATAAATATGAAAATTTTGGCATATAAACACACTCAAACTCCCTCTAAATTCATGTTAAATAAAGGTAAATTTAAATCTTTGTCATAACATGTTCAAATTTATATGCTCAAAATTATTAAAATCCATGGTCTTGGAAATGATATCAGCAAGCTGATTTTATATATAAATAAATTCAATATTTAGGTTTTGTTTTGAAAATTTATATCCAAAAAATGTAATTTAATGTCATTGGGCTTAGTCATGGAGTGTTGAATGGGATTTTTGTAAATATAAATAGAAGAATTATAATCATATAAAATATTAATCTCATGAAAATCAAAACCAAAATCAGAAAGTGTTTACATAATACATAAATATTGAGCATAACAAGATACCACTTCTTGATATTCAGATTTAGTGATTTAAGAAAAAATAATATTTTTTTTAAATCCCAAGAAACTAAATATTTTCCATTAAATAAAACATAAATAAATTCATTTACCTTTCTATCTTGCATCAACCAAAAATAGAATCAGAATATCTTCTCAAAAAAACATTTGTTTTAGTAGGATAAAATAAACAATGATTCAATGACACATTATCATATCTAACAGTCACCTTTACAGATTTAATGTGATTTTCCTTAAGGTAAATGTTAAATCAATAACACATTTAAATTGAAAAAATTAAATTATTCATGGAATTATATAAGCACAAAAAAGATCTAATCATGCATATATAAGAATTAATATAAATTGATTATCTATATTTATATTAATCTTATTTTAATTTAGCACTCATGGAATTACTTTTTACTTTAAGAATAATCATAAACATGACTCATAACATAATAATTTTAATACTCATATTGATTTATAAAAATACAATAACTTTATTTAAAATTTTCCAAATAAAAGAATATTTTCAATTCCTTTACCATACACATATAATATTCAAAATTGATCAAATATGGAAGTTCAAAAAAAATATTTTCAAATGAATATCCAAAAATAATATCATCAACATAAATTTTCACAAAAATATGATATTAAAAATCTTATTAATAAAAAATAGGATCAACCATTCAATTCTTAAGGTTTTTTTTCAAATGGAATCTATTAAACCTTTCGTACCAAGCTAAAGGAGCTCGATAAAAAACATATAATGCCTTGGATATTTTAAAAACATGAACAATATGATTTTAATTTTCAAAACCCGGGAGGTTTGAAACATATACTTTGTCAAAAAATATAACCATTTATAAAATCAGCTTTGGAATCCATTTTTAATAATATAAATCCAAGAAAAATATCATAATCTAATAATAGTTATATTTCTTCTAATCTATAAATATGTGAAAAATATTATTTATAGTGAATACCATTTTTCATGGTAATATTCTTGAGAAACTAATCTAGATTTAATTTTTAATAAATTTCTATATTTATCATGTTTGTTCCTAAAGATCTATTTTTACCCAATAACATGAGAATCATTTGGTGGAACAACTGAATTCCGAAAATTATTTATAGTAAACTAATATAATTCATATTTCAATGGAAATATATAATTAGAATAATATAACTCTTCATCAATATTCTTAGGTGTATAATTAGAAATAAAATCATTATAATCTAAAATATTCACAACAGATTATCTAGTTTAAACTTTTGATTCAAAATAACCAGTTACATTATCTATAGAACAATCTCTATGATACTTACTAGTTTTTCCATGAATAGCTCCAAATTTATTATAAATATTTTTCCCTCAATATCTAGATTTTTTTCATGAGATTCTTCCTAAAAATTAGAATCTCTAAATTCATTCTCATGTTGATCATTATCATAATACAATTTATTCAATGGATTTTCATCAAATTTTACATGAATATGCTCTTTAAAAACCATTTTTATTTTATTATATACATTATATGTATTTATATTATTTGAATATCCTATGAATATGCCTTAATATGATTTTGACTCAATTTTATCTAAATAAACATTGGTATTGAGATTGAAAACGTTACATCTAAAGACTCTAATGTGGCCAATTTTAGGTTTTCTCCCCCCCACCCAAGATCATAGGGTTTCTTTTTCCAAAAATCACTTCAAAAACCTTATATTATTTACATAAAAATATGTATATATATATTATAATAAGAATTATTTAGATTTTCTAAACTCATTTAAATTGATAATTTCTATTTATTGAAGATATTTATTTTTCCTTTCCAACACACCATTTTTTAATTGAGCCTATGGGATGATAAATTATTAAAATACAAATTTCTATCACAAAAATGGATAAATTACATATTCTATAATTCCCCATAATGATCACTAATAAATGAAATAATTAAGTGTTATTTCACATTTTAAATAAACTTATAATAAACTTAAAAACATAGATAATGTTTTATATTTACCTGTATAAAAAAACACATCTATATGTTGTAAAATCCAAAATAATAATAATAATATATCATAACACCAAAAAAATCTCGTTTTATAGGAGTAAATAAATTCAAATGAATAATAACAAGATTTATTAAAGACTTTAATTTTAAATTGACATGAAACTACTTCTATGTTGTTTATCTTTCAAAATATATTCAGAAATAAAGATGGTGTCCACTTTATGATCATGTCATTATAGAACTATTTTATTCATATAATTCTTGTGCATCATGTTGAAATTAACATGTCAAAAAATATTATTCCACAAAAAAAATTTGAGATTGTATAAAATTCAAACATTTTAAATTATGATCTGTCAATTAATAAAAATTAATTGACAATTTTTGTCTTATATTTTAAAAAATAGTTTTCAAATTTAATAAAAAGAATTTATCATTTTTAAATACAAAATACATTCCATCATCACATAGTTTTGAAATACTTATTATATTATTTCCCAATCCTTAGATATATAAAACTATAAAAATGATAAATGAATTTGAAATTCCAACCTCATAAAAACCTTTTGACCTTCTTGTAGAATTTTCACCAAAAGTAACATTACCTCCATCACATTGAATGTGTTATATAAATTTTGAAATATCACTAGTCATATGTCTTATTCATCCACTATCCATATACCAAATATTCTTTTTAATGTTAGAAGGACCAATTTCATACGAATAAGTGATTTAAGAAAGCTTTAGTGCACTTGAAAATTTGAGTCCATTAGGGTTAATAAATGAATTATTTGGATTCCAAACTAACTTCATATACTTTTTTATAGGTTATCTAGAAGGCAGTGATTTGAAAAATTAAGACTTAATTTGTCTAAAATATTGTGTAAATCTCATATAACACTCATTTTAATAATGATATTTCATTTTATGTCTAAAAAATGTAATAGTAAATGTGCTTCCATTAGTAATTTAAACAAATAAGGTCTTATACATTTTAGTTAAATAACTATAATAACATAGACTAGTTTTCTATTTTTAATTTTATTGAAACTTGTTTTATGAATGTTTTCTCGATCTTTAACAAAAATGGATTTTTTGGCCTTAAATATTCAATTTAATTTTTCAATTATTCATTATCTTTCATAATAGTATCTAAATTACTTATTCTACCCTCAAGACACTTTGAACTAAAATAAACCATTATTTTAAATATTAAATTTTATGAATGATTATAATTTAGTTTTTCTTATCGAAATTTTAGATCAATATGAGACAAATTTATATAATTCTATAATAAATTTTAGATTTTAATTTTCCAACTGCCTTATATTGTCTCTTAAGGTTCTCTTATAAAACCATGATCATTTCAACTTTAGGATAAAGCCTTTAAACCACATTAAAAAATTCCTCTATGATTGGTTCTTCATAATATAATTCCAAAGATGAGTAATAAGTAAAATCACTTAATTTATTTGATAAAGCCATTAAACACTAATTTTTGACATGATTTTTAGAACTAGATTATTTAGAAGAACATGAATCCAAATTGAAAAACAATATATATTTCATTTTCTATTTTTCTTTATATTATTGAATCCTATTTTTTTTTGTTTTTAAAATTAGTATTTATGTTACCCCTTTTCCTACACTCATATCAAATAACATTTTTAAAATCATTAGAAATAAAATTCCATTTATTCTTCTCCTAGTAATCATATTTATCATAGTATTTTTATAATATACATGTGTGAAATTTAGTTCACCTATATCCACATTTAAATAAATACATTATATCATTAATTTCACTAATTTTTAATGCATAATTATAAGAGTATGTAGAATAAATTGATTTAAAATAAATTCTATTCTTCTTTAAATTATATTTTATGTATGATTTTTATGCTCAAATAGATATTGTAATAATGATCTTATAATCTAATAAACTGTAAATTATCTGAATTTTCTACTCTCATCTATAGAATCTTTTTTTACATGCCACTTATTAGAAAATTTTCTGATTACACTTTCAAAAAGTACATGAATTTCTGGAGTTTCTCCTAAAAAACGCATAAAATTTATAATACTAGTGAATTTATGGATCATTTTACTAACATCTTCTTCTTCTCTGATATTAAATCCTTGATATTTATCTATTAACATAACTAAATTAGTTTTAAAATTCTTATTCTATCTTAGATTCGTAACTTTCATGCTTTTCTAAATTTTATGAAGATTTTTACAAGATGAAGATTGAAAATACACATTTCTATTTATTAGAAAATATAAAATATTAATCACTTTGTAATATAGTGCATAATTTACTAAAATATTTATATCTAATGATTCAGCTCCACCTTCTAGTTTCTATATTTTTTTCATGATTTTCCATTGATCTATGATAAGTTTCTTTAATAAATATTACGTCATGGAATACCAATAGTTATAATCATTACTATAAGAATTAGGTGGTCTTTTATGTATTTATATATCATTTAAAATAGACCCTTATTTCTGAAATAATATTTTTTATAGTTGATTATTATTTAATGAAATGGTAAGGAAAAGTAAAAAAAATTATCTTGCTGTCAATCACTGATACTGATTGCTGGTTTTAAACAGAAGATGGTAGGTTATCCCAGAGGGGGTGAATTGGATTTTAAAAGAAAATCTATTATATCAAATTTATATAATAAAGTTAATTCAATGTAAAAATGAGTAGAAATTGAAAAAAAATTACAGTGGTTCAAATCTAAATGATCATAGTCCAATATTTAACCCTCCCATAAACTGAGAGAGATATCACCTACGAAATGGAATCCTACGATGAATTTTTCACACCTAAAATCATAATAAAATTACAAATCCTTTTCCCTCTAGTGTCTTAAAAATAATACCATATTATATTTTTCTATAGAGAGACACGACCTGAATAGTACCCCTTTTTCCTACCTTGAGGGATATCAAAATTCTTAAAAATATAAGGGAGTCACAACACAATAATGCAATCCTTTAATGGGTAGTAAAATATGTTACATGTACATATATGGAAAAAATAATATTAAGATGTAATTATATAAAACTCTATGAATGTTTCAATTTATAAATTTCAAGGAATAAAGAAACACTTAATAAATAAAGATTAAAAAAATTACGTTTAATTAGGATAAATGTTTTGATCTCCAATGTTTTTAGAACATCTATAGTTTTAAGAAAATCCTCAAACACATTGTGTTATAGTGGTTCTGTAAATATATATATATATATATAGTTTTTATATGCACAAAATAATTCAAAATTAATGAAATTTTTATATTTCATTTTCCCCTGAAAAAATTACACATGTAAAACCATAGAACTACATTACATTTTTCCACATTTGTTTCCAATTTAATATTCTTAATTTTAATGAAAACATCGTCATTATACAAGTCTTACTTAATATCCTGTAAAGAAAATAATAGCTTCTATAGTGGATATCATGATAATAACTAATACAATAGGAAATAATATGTTTTAATATACTAGTAACAATCCCTCACAATATTCGATATTATACCTTCATATTTCATTCGATTAGATTTTGAATATTTCAAGTCATAGAATTTTCGTTGTGAAAATAAATATGTATAAATATCTTTTAATTCATCTAAAAATAATTTTAAACATGTTCACATGTATTTTAAATAAAAAATAAGTAATTTTAGAATAAATAAAACTCTAATTATATTCATAATAAATTTATATTAAGTTTAAATAGGAAATATTACACAAAATAGAGCATATATGAAGATTTAGAACATTATGTAAGATTATATTCTACCATTACATGAAACTTGAACTTTATTTCGGGGTAGTGTATTTTTACATTTATATAAAATACCACCCTTAAATTGATTTTGAAGAACCCTACCTTCCTTTATGTGGGACATATGTTACCCTTATGTGGATTTTGAAAGAGTTCTCCAACCCTTACACAAGTATTAAAACCTATTTTTCACCGTTAATAAAGTATAGATTACCCATACGCGATCCTTATCTTATCCTTATGTGGTTGTTTAAAATTTTCTACTTGGATTATGGAACCCATAAATAGGTTATAGAAAAATGTTGGTACCCTTATGAAAGTGTGACGGTACCCTTACACAGGTCAATCGTAATAACTATTACCTTCACATGATGTCTAGTTTCCATTACATGATCTTTTGTTACCTATACAAAACTATATAACTACCATTACACAACTCTACCTTTTTGAAACAATACCTTTACATAAGTATTGATGCGCCTTTACATAACTATTATTCTTCATGGGTAATCATTATGTACCCATTAAAAATAATTGGTTTTTATTATGTAATTTTTGAAATTTGAAGGTTACCATCGCGTAAGAATTGGTGTACCTTTATGCGAACACTAAAAAACTTTCTTCAAACACTAAAATACCATTACAAATGTACTAAAATACCATTATGTAAGTACTGATGTACCTATACATAAATAATATAATTTTCAACATACCCTTATATAACCATTGGAAATATGAGGTTACTATTGCCTAATTATATAAAACATACTCTACCATTACAAAACAAATTAAACATTAGTATAACATAACGAATCTCTATAAAAACAGGTATAAATGTTTTTTAAAGGTTTACATGACATAATTATTCTAGTATATCTTCATGATACTTGTATATCATGTTATAAACTATTAAAACATGAAATATAAATGTGAATTAAATATGTAATATCATGTTATAAACAAAATTAAGAACACATTTAAATAATAAATATAAAAATAAATAAAGTAAATACTTATTAATGTTTTAAAAAAATTAATATATCATAATATTATATTCTAAAATTATCAAAACATAATTTTTACATAAACAATTATCCACTTCAAAAATAGTAAACTTTTCCTTAGGTGTTTCTATAATGTTCTCAAAATAAATCACCCAAAAATAAATAGATAAACATAAAAAATAACCAAAATATCCTACGATACCTACTATTATGACCCATTATTAACATTAAAAAATAGTATAATATTTTCATGATTTAAATAATACATCTACTAATAGTCACATAATCCAAGAACCAAAATTTTTAGGGTTTTGGAAATTATTTATGTAAACAACTTATTTTATAATGTTTGAAAATAAGTTTCCATATTTTTTCTCATATAAAAAATTTTCTAGTCATGTAACATGATTTAATCATCTTTAAAATGGAGGTAACGTAAAAATAATAAATAGATGGTCTCAAACACTTAGTCATGGAAACTACATATCATAAATTGCTAGTTCATAAGCAAGAGGAAATAAGTAGAAAACATAAATATCTAAATAATATATCATAAAACCATTTATGATAATCACAAAACATTATGTATCCACATAAGATCATAAAAATATCATTAATATAACATTAATCAAATAATATATACCATGTTAACATGATATAAGGTGTGTGATAATTGAAAAATAATAATCATGAAAACATAAAATTTCTTGGAAAATACGTATTTAGAAACAATGAATAACATGATAAAAACATTGAATTGTTTTTTAGCATGATAATATTGAAAATTTATCAAATATATAAGCATAATAAAACATGTTTGAACAAATCCCTTATGTCCATGCCTATGTGAATAAAATCATTATGTCCATAACTAAAAACGTGAGAAAACCCATCAGGCCCACCCCTGTGCAAACAAACTCAATATGTCAATTCCTAAATATATCATGAGATATATGTTTATACTAATACATTAGATAGATTTGTAGGACCCCAAACATCATCATCTATACATATTTTTTCCACTTAAAATCCATCCTTATCTTAACTAAAATAACCCATGGGAAAAAACAATATGTTTCTTTAACATATCAAATAATATAAACATAAAAAATCCTAAAATATCAAAATATAAATATTTAAAAGTATTATAAATTTAATAAAATATAAATCATGATATCATGAGAGATATATATTTTTATGTTTATGAGAATAAAATAACCAAATTTTTTTTTAATGATTTTGTATTCATCATTGCAAAAGTTTGAATTATAAGTCCCTTTTCAAAAAGCATCCATTTTCTTAGAGAAAAATAAAGAAAAACATTAATGAAATAGAATTTTATTCAAAAACTATTTTTTGGTATAAATAATGAAATATTAATAATCATAAAGAAATTTCTTGTAGAATTAATGTTTAATAAGAAATTACATAACATGATGAAATGATTTTGAGTTACCAAGTCCCTAAACATTACTGTTGACTTCCATGGAATGATTTAACCTCATGTATCATAAAAATAAACATACTAATTACTTAATTAGTAACCTTATTCTTATTTTAAAATATATATATATACTATTAATTAATAATAATTCAATTAATATATGAGAGTTTTTTAATTTATTTTCAACACTTTTTTTTAACAATTTTAAGTGTTTTGAACTAGGTTCATAAAAGTGAGTTTGATATTCATTTTTTTCCAAGTGTCATAATTTTAAAACTAGTAAAGGTCTTCAAATTGATGTTTTATAAACACTTATAATGTTATAATTCAATACATTGAATTTTTAGTCATGTTTCATGAAAATAAAAATGGTGAAGAACTTGTTTTGGGTTTTTTACACAAATCTATGAATTTCATTATAACAATAGTTACCTTTTCTGTTATTAAAAAAGAACCATATTAATGATAATTATAACTATCATATATAAATATAAAATATAATATAAATCCATCCATGTTTATAAGTGAATTAATAAATAAAACACATTTATTCGTGGAGGTGGTAGTCATCACAACACACAATTCATGTTTTTATTTCTATTTATATTAAAGAAGAGGGTGAATATTTATTTTAAAATCATATAATCAAATATAAGTATAATAATGAAACATATTTTACCATTTTAATATGTTTAAATTAAATTTTATTAATAATAAAATCAATTAAACAAAAATAAAAATAAAGTAGGGTTTAAGAACTTATACCTCACTTCCTAGATCATAGCCTTCATCATGGGGATTAAACCATTGAGAGGTGGTCTTTTTAGAATATAAGAACCACATTATGGTGTATAAGGGTGTTTATAGGATTATTTTTCATATTTTGGGATGGAATTTAGGTTTTTTGTGTGAGGGAATCTGAGGATAAGAGATCCCATTTTATTAGTAAAAATGACTGTCATTTTTAAAAATACCCATAACTATTCCATAATGGGATGTTATTTCAATAATTTTACTTAAAAATTGATATATAATGGAGTGTAAGTAAGATATTTTTGATTATTTTTCAAATATTAAATAAATTAAACAATTTTAAACCATTTCATTCCCCCTACCTCTAAGGTAACTCACTTTCACCATTTTAGTTTTCACCACGATAACTAGTTTTTACCAAGATATTTTATACATTAACACTAAAAAATGAGACTTATTATATAATTTTTTCCGATTGATTCTAACTATTATATTCAATTTTTCAAATAGAATCCAATATTTATGGTACATTAATTCTAAAACAAATGTATATAATGTAAAAACCCATTTTTTTAGTTTATTTTGAAGTAAAAATATTTATAATTAGGGTATAATTATCAATTTTGTTGATTTAAATGAATTTAAAATAAATATTAACCTAAAATAGTATTTATTTTTCAATAAAATAAATCAAAAATTACATTTTATCATTTAATAATTAATTAAAAAAAATAGTAAAATAAAGTTTTCATTAAAACGCTATATAAAATTTTAAATTGATGAGAATGGGATTATAAATTCTAAATAGTATTTCTTAGCAGGGATGAATTTTTGGGTTACTGTAGTAGGGTACTGTATAAGAAACTGTATTAGTACTATAGCAGTAGTAGAACTATTGCAGTGACGCCACTGTAGTGGCGGAGGCACTATTGTAGAGCACTGCAGCGGTGTTGGTACTGTAGCTTGTACTGTAGCTGCGTGGGTACTATAGCTGAACTGTTCACCAAGGGGTCCTTTAGGCCAAAAAATGGGTTCTCATGCCTTGTACTCATGTCACTTGGCCTTGGGCCTTCGGGCTGTGTAATGGGGCTCCATCTACCCACACTAAAGAGGTCTTTTCTTTCAATAATAAATTGAGGCTTTAGCCCCAACTTTTTAAAAAAAATATATATTAGAATAATATCATAAACGCGATGATATTAATAAAATTGATATTTTCAATATTAACCTAAAATTAATTATTTCTGAAACTTCCTAAAATTTTATCTTAAGATCATATGAAAATGATAAATCCAAAAATGATATTAATTTTTAAAAATTCAAATCATAAATTTTATAAACATAAAAATAAAATAAAATCATAAAATATCATTAAAAATAGATTTTTATAAGAAATAATTTATTTGAATACTAATTAATCATTTTAAATTAGTGTTAATCATAAATATATAAAAATTGAAAAATATACATTTTATAAAATAAATGTAAATTATATGAATAAAATTATTAGTTTCTTAACTATAATATTTTTTTATATTCAAAGTGTTTATTATTTTGTTTTGATTGGTTATATATATTTATTTATATATATTTCATAATTATATTACTATTATGTATACCTTTAATTTTATAGGATCCTTACAACGAGTTTTGTTTTTTTGTTGTTCTGTGTGGAGCACGTCATTGAACACAATATTTGATTAACGAGGAAAAACTCTAGTTGTTACACTGGAAAAGGATATATAACCCCCCTCTTGATATTAATTTAATTTTCCAACATAGGTTAATGTTGGAATTGTCAATCATGGGTCTCACTTTAGAACTAAATGACTAATAGTGATTTTTTTACTTCCATAGTTTATCATTTATTTCTTCGAGCATATCACATGTATCTAGACATTAGTACTGATTATGTTAGGGGTTCTGTTTGTGGTCCCCTATTGAGTTATACTCACTCTACTTAGATGGCACTGGGACTTTGGTACTCTACCATACCTCTTTGTTCGTATGTTCTAGTTGGGCTAAGCCCATATCATCATGGTCAAGCCAAATAGCTCAAATGTGGTTTATAGAATAGATTTCTCGAGGCTCACAGATGTAAGTAGAACCTCTTCTATATTTTTATTTATTTAGATTATTTTTAATATTTAGTTATACATTTGAGAGACCATTCATGATAAATGACTGTATAACTCCAAATTAATTTAAAATTACATTGATATATTTTATTTAGTCTAAATATTTTGATTATTATTAATGGAGTTTTTTGGTTATTTAATTTATTTCCTTCTCTAATATGAGGTTATAGGCTACCCATTGTAATTAAATTGACACTTTCTATTTTTCAGTGACCTCTAAAAAATGTGGATGCATACCTAAGGTCATATATCTACACTGGTTTAGGAACTGGTTATTGGGTAGTGGTGGTAGGGTTTTAAAAAGTTGTATTAAATAATCCTTTTCTTTTCCATATTATTTAGGATGTGATAGATATGAATAGGGGCATGTCTGAGCTTATGATGAACTTCATACTAGTGTTTCATGGAATCTTTTTTCGATGGGAATTTCATGTTACCAGGGATATGGGATTTTTATTTATGGTTTTTGATGCAATAGTAGAGATATTTGTTTGACATGATGTGGTTATTAGATATTGATATTTTTGGTTTTGGATCATGGTATATTTTGAAGATCATTGTGTATGTGCGTCATTCATGGCTTGTAGGACTCATGTGACATGCGTGTACCTGTGTTTGATTAATATCATTGTCAACCAAGTGTTTAACTATTTAATGTTTCAACAATAAAATATATGGAGTTTTCTAATATAAAATGATGGTTGACTTATACTCATATGAACCACCATATGTTTTTTATAATGGAATGTCATATTAATTTTATAAAGGTATTGTCCTTCATGATGACTATATAGTCCCACTATATCAGGGATGCATGTTTACCCTTATTATCTTGGTATAGGTATTGAATTCTTTGATGATTAACCCCTCGTGGGATATTATGATAATGTTTTTCATCATAAAATGGTTTTTAGTTAGTAAAACATTCAACAACAACCTATATAATGTTTATCTATGTATATTATTTGTGGAATTCTAGTTAACCAAACCATATTACTATGGTTTTACATGAAAAAAATTACCATAATATTCTTATACACCATGTTGAGATCTTGATCCTCTATAGGGTATTTTATTATGTGGATGCTTTATTATAAATATTTATCTAGAGTGGGATTATGACATCGTATGTGATACATAATATATGTGCATGTGTTTGCAGATGAGAATAATAGAGTGGTCTGTGCTATTTTATACAAGAGATGAATTGTTTACCTGTGAATAGAATCCTATTTTAGATAAAGTTATGGGCTCTCTGGGATATCTAATTTTATTTTTTAGTGTACTGGGATACTGATGAGCCAAGTGTAATGATTGAGCAGTAAGGAATTTTTCTTCTACAGAAGAGATGGTCTATGATATATAAGGGTAACCTAATATAGGGGTTAACCTAGAATTGTTGATGTGGTAATTATAGTATGCAATTGTAAATTATTTCCATTGATATTGATGCATGGGATCTGTTTTTTATTATGTTTTGTAGGCATGGAGATGTGTTGGGCCATCATGATATAAAGCACATATGATTTTAGGGTATCAAAGTTGGAATTTGATTAAAGGATTGGATAGATACTTATCCATATGATTTTGGGTTTGGTTACAAATAATATAGTGGTTTATGATCCTAGACAGTAGGATATAATATGGATGGAGCATGGGTTTTCAATTTTGGATTTGATACAGTTCTCGGGTGTTTGGTGACAATGAGATAAGCCTTAGCATGAGGGAGATGTCAATATTGTTGGAAAATTGAACATGGGTGCTTCTGTTTATATGATATTGGCATGTTATGGTGAATGGTTAGTTCTTTAGGTGTGTCAGTCTAGGTATGATAACATACTACTCCTCTGATTATTAGTTGGAATATATAATTAGGTGGTATGAAATCATACCCTTATTGGATTCTAATGAGATCATGATGGATGGTGGATAAGAACCTATTAGAGGGTTTATAGAGACCACTATACCATTTGATAGGAGAGTAAATATTAGAATGTATTTTTTAGAAAATACATGATGTGATGGAAAGGGTATTCAAGTTATGCACCACGAAATTTGATAAATAGAAAAATGATTTTCATGTTTGGGATGAGTTCAAAAGGTTTTGATTGAATGTTTTTATTCTTGGTTTCCCAATGTTTTAACGTGGATCGGTGTAGTTTTTCCTTATAGTAATATGGCGATATCATGTTTGGGTGTTGTCAGGCAGTGGAAGGATGGATAAGAACTGATTGAGAGAAAAATCAAATGTATAGTGTTAAAACCTATTAAGGATAAACAATAGGAGAAGAGAATGGTGATCCATGAGTTGGGAAGTATAACATAGGCTGTTAGAGGGGGTGACCATTGATAAAAATGAGAGTTTTAGTGTTTTTCAAGGATTAAATTCTTAGCGATCTTGGAATGGGTAGTGATTGATGTTATCAATTGGCACTCTTCAATCAGTGATGCATTCATAGCCAATTATTATATGTGGTAATATATAGAGTCTATACCAAATATGTTTGACAATCCTGTGGGTAGGATTGTGGTTGTGATGAGTCTGATTTCTGTATAGTTGAGTTGTTATTGGGATTCTGGTAGGTATATGGATTTAATTAAATATGGTTCTTTAGTGAATATCATATTTCGGTTTATATGTGGTAATGAATGGATTTAGTTCACTGGAATCAGGATATGAATTTAATTAAAAACATATAAAAGTGATTAAGATCATATATTCAGTAATACCCATGAGTAGAGTATTTTTAATAATTTAGTTGTTCAAGTAAACAACTAAGGATTTTTTTCAAAATCTTGGGTTCATACTTCTGTTTAGGTTTATTGATGATCCCATAATGCCTCTGGAGATTTATGCATCATGGTCGGGTGATGAGAGAGAATATCCCCAGGAATAGAACATAGTTTTCATTAGAGGATGGAAATAGAAGGGGAGACTAATGTTTCTTGATATTGGGTGAGACGAAATGAAATCTTAATCGAGAATGTCATTGGGATATTGGAAATACATATTATCATGTGATTATTATAAAAGGTAGCACTTTGGTTAGGAATATTCCATCATGAGAAGAGACTTATGGTGAAGAGAACTATAACCTCATGGGGAAATTTATTTATGGCATCTCTATATTAAAAAATTTATGAGTAGGTAAATTTGGGTTTGAGAAATAGTGATCCTCGTATTTTTAGTTTCATAGTAGCATTTAATTTAAAATTCAAGGATATATGTTTCTGATTTTATCAAGAATTGATGCCCAGGAAAAATCAATATTGGTAGTTAAAAGACTATAGAATATTCTTGCGTATGACAAGTTCAATGATGGATAGATTTTAAAACCCTTTGTCCTTATAGGTTTTGAAAATTATGAGGAATTTAACTTTTTCATCCCGGTACATGGGACTTTTAGAGAATTGGAATTAAACTTGAGTTCCAAAAGTTGGAAAATCTCAAGGAGTTGTATTTTATCATAATTGGGGCCTGATAGGTCTTTTAGGTGCTTAGGTGATATTTGGAATGAGGTTAGGGTGATTTGAACCCTCTATGAATTTTAGCTATAGGTGGATAGTCATGCCACAACCCATAGATTATGCCACAATGGCTTTAAGGGAGGGGTGCTGAGGAGGAGCACCACATCATGGGAGGGGATTGTGTGGAATCATTATGGTTCAGAGGAGGACATAATGTCATAAATTTTGGAGTAATTAGGTGTAGTTTTCCTTCATGAGGTGTCCCGTCATGATCCTGGAGGGCTACTCCACAATGGAATTTACCCGAGGATCTAGAAAGCTTCCTTGAAAAGTTAGTCATGACTCATAGATGTCACATCACATAGAGACATACAGAGGTATAAATACCTATATTTGTTGGATGGTCATTCCATGAACCCCAGGGTTGTGTCCTGACCAATCCACAAACCTATTTTTTAAAATGGGTGGGTTGTTAATTTATCAGTCAATTTTCATTGATTTTAGGGTGATCTGGGCATCAAGCGAGTCTATTAATAGTTAGTTATCCACCTCTACTTCCCCTTATGACCCCTATTGATATGAAATATCATTTATGGAATTTTCAAACTTATTTAATGTACATTATTACTAGGTGTTCCTTAATTTTGGGTTTCCCTTTCAATTACTCTGATATTTTTGTGTCATAGCAAGGGTTTTAGTGACAGTTTTTATTGAAGCATGGTGAAAATAAATTTATATGATGAGGATTTTGTGTGTAATGCATAGAGGATGTAATGTGATGATGAACGCTAGTCATTGCTCATACTTTTACAATATTTAAATCTCCTATTAAATTTATTTTTGATTGTTTCCAAAATTATATTAAACCGTCTATTTAATAGAGTGATTATACCTCATCTTCTATGTGGTTTAGGTTTGGGTACAGGTTTGGAGTTAACTAGACCATGTTGATTGATTTTTCCATGAATAGATGTTTCTAGGTGATATTTTCAGTGTTGATTCCTATTTAATTTATATTTTAAAATAAATTATTAATTTTTGTAACTATTAAATGGGTGTTTTGGCATGAGATAGGTGATCGGGAGGTGTTGTGAGTATAGATGAGGCACGTATGAGCTGAGGTGGTGGTGGCCATTATTTGAATATATAAACATGACATAGAATGTGGTAGGTGGTCCCTTGAAAATATCCAGACATTTATGTAAGTTGGTGTATTCATGTGATATGTAACCTCACTATAGTGGGTGTTCAATGTTTTATTTAAATGAATTTTTTTATAAAAGAAAATTAATATGGATAAATGTGAGTGTTTAAGACGATGATAAACCCTTGATAATTTTATTGGTTCGTTGTTCATTAATAGTCAATGGCATGATAATAATATGTATTTCATGATATGTATATAATTTCATGTCTATTAATTAAAGTGAAATAAATAAAATATAGAGTTACTGAGATAAGTACACTTAGATCCCTTGATTAGAGACGTGTTATATTCAATAAAATATTTTAATGAGTATTCTATGAGGTAGTTGGGGTTTGTCATAGTGGTAATCACCCCATAATTCTACGTGAAAAATGGGGGATCAAAACCCATGGTGTGCAGGTTACTGTAGCAGCACTGTAGCACTACTGTAGCGGCCGAGATACTATTGTGATGACAGCACTGTAGCGGTGGTAGGGGAACTGTTGCGGTGGTTGTACTATAACAACGGGGCTACTATAGTAGTACTATTCATAAAATGGGTATTGGGCTTAAAATTTGGGCCTACGGGCAATGTAATGGGCTAAATGCACACTGGGCCTACGAGCTATGTAATGGGTCTCCCTCTACCAAGTTAAAGAGGTCTTTTCATTGCTTTAATAATAAAAATTAGGCTTCAGCCCCTTTGATTATTCTTTGAGAGAACATTGAAATGTTTTATATACTTTGTTTTATTTTTCTAAAGAGAGGAATGATTTTTCCTCCCCTAGGGATGTGAGTGCCTAGGTTGGTATAACCAGGGTAGATTTATGATATGATGGGTGAGTGGACTCACCTAGGATGACTTAAAATGTGCGATAGGGAATATAAAATCTCTACAGAGTGATACTAACATTTAATTTATTTTGATAATTGTGTGGCCGAAATGTGAATATAGTATTTTTTAATATTGACATTCAATTTTTGTGATGGGAATGGGATGAGAGGTGTGAATAAGATATAAGAAACTATTTTTGGGATAACAAATGATGATGCAGTGACTTGAAGACTTCATGTGGGCCTTTATATTAAATTAACCCTAGAGAGTTTTAGTTTTGAGAGGTATATGACGTCTATTATGGGTTCCACCATATAACCTAAGGACTGATAGTGTGATACTAGTATGTTATAGTAGTGATCTAGGTTGCCTTCTTAGGAGGTCCTCCAAGAAACATGTGATGGGTTTGAGTGGATTGAAACCCCTTATGAATTATTCCATATGAGTTCTTACTAAGTGAAATACATTTATCAATGAATTTAATATATGATATTAATATGATACTCTATATCATCTAGTGATTACACCATATATAATGAGATTCCAAGAATATTTCTAGCAAAATTGGTTTTTAATCCTATTATTATGTGATTCTTAGCATAATCCCTATGATAAATCTTTTTGAGCCTAATATGATGATATTCTACAGATAATACCTAGGATCTAGAATATGATCTTCATACAATGAGATTCCTAGGATACTCCCAAGAATCTGGATTTTGATCCTTTTATGATGAGATGCCCATGATAATCCCTAAGGTATTTCTTTTGAGCCTTATGTAATAATATGTCTAGGATACTACCTATGGTCTATATTTTGATCATGATATGATGAGATTCCTCAAATAGACTCTATGATATATATTTTTAGCTTGATATGATCGGATTCCTTGAGGACTCTATTGGGTTTGGCATCTCAGATTGATAGAATGATATGACTAGGATATTCTCATGGATATGAATTATAATCATAATATTATGAGTTATAATGGATGATTCATGGGATATGTTGTTTACACCTAATTCTTTCATATAACGTAGATAATCGATTTGGAATTATATCACCTTGATGTTTGTATAACTTGATTAAAAACATCATGCACTTGTTGAAGTAGGTATAGTCGATCTCACTTGTTAGCATAAAACCCAAGGATCAATGGTGATTAGTTTTTTACACTTAAAAAATTTATCATTTATTTTTCTAATTATATCACATATGCATGCACTAAAATACATGTAATATTTGGGACATTAGTGGTGGTTCCCTATAGGGGATTTCTCACACCCTGGTGGGGCTTCCATGGGACTTCAATATATGAGGAGACCCCATTGTTCATAGTTATAAAATGTTCTAAGGACACATTTCCTGATCAAGAGGGATAACTCAAATCGATATTAGATATTGGGATGAAGTTTTTATTGGGTGTGGAAGTTTATCATCTTCTGTATTTTTTTCTTTTATTTATTATGAATATGTGGCCAGTTCTGGGGGAAACCAATCATGATGTATGGATGTGTTCTTCAATATTAATTGATTATATCATGAATATATTTTATTTATTCCATATAATCTAAATTTTGGAGATAGATGTTGTTTAGTTATTTTCATTGTTTATTATTCTGATATAAGGGTATAGTAATGCCATGGAAGTACCTTAGACCCTTATTATTAGTCGGCAACCTCTAATGTATGTGGAGGTATTCAAGAGATCATTTGGAACCCATGATATAGACATTGCTGAGTGGTCAATGGTGGTACATAATTATATAATAAAATAAAAATTATCTAAATACTAAATTATAAAAGTATAACTACCATAATTACATATCCATTAATTAACCTGAGCTCATATTGGTCACTATCAATCCTAAATAACACTTATATCATCTATATGTCACATTTATTAATCACTAACCCATTTATAATAGAATTAAATATTAATAAAAAATATGGAATAGTTCTTCATATAGTGTATTGATATTAAATTTCAGTGAAATAATGTAAAAACAATCCATAGAAAACTCCCATTCAACTATTAGAAAAATCCTTAATTTATAAAACTAATCCAATTATCCATTCAATCAAAATTTGAAAAAAATTTAAGAAAACACTCATTTGGTGATCCGCCATAAATGAAAGAACATATAATGATATATTCTTTCGATAACACCACTATATTTAAGATATATTTTTTCTTAAATAAATTTAATTTCTTCAATAGCATGCAATACACACAAACTAAATTTTAAACAAATCGTGATTTAAATAATATTATTTTAATAACATAGTTATATCTTTTCCATTAAAATTATGGATAAGAATATGAATAACCAAATTTTAAAAATATTTATAAATTATTTAGATAAATAAAATAAATTGGTTAGTAAGTACATTATTTTAAGTAAACTCTTTATGTGATTTAAGAATACATTTTCCTAAAAACAATTTTATTGTTTTTGTGAGAAAATAACATATTTAATTTACAGCAGTTTTATAAAATTATTTTAAAAAAAGGAACTTTTTTTTAAATAATCATGAAAAAAATTTCGTAGAGTGAATATTTGAGAATTTTATGAAATAAATATTTTTTGATGAATAGTGAAAATACCAATTTTAGTAGAAAAACTATTTTTCATTTAAATTATTTAAAAAAATAATTTATATTTTAAAATTATTTAAAAAGGAATTTTTGTTCTCTTATATTATAAATAAACAAATTTAATAAATTTTATTCACTTTTTTGTTCAATTTTGATATAAAAACATTTATACTTATGAAAACCTTTCCTTTTGAAAATTGTTTTTTCATCACCTTTGTTGGTTTTATTTTAAATTAAATTATTCCACTTCTATGAATTTAATTTGATAATATTGTTTCATTATTTAGATTTTTTATTTTTATTATTATATAATAATTTAATCTTATGTTTAGTTCATAATGGATATTGAAAACTGAAAAAAATTATCATGGTTACGGTAAAAAAATGTATACCATGGGTTAAAATAAAACTATAAGGGTAAAAATATCCAAAAAAACTATTCTAAAATACATTTAATGATCATATTTCGACCTCAGAGCCTACAAGTATTATTAATAGTCCATTTTAGAGCCATTTGAGTTGTGTATTGTTGGGTATATTTTATGTTTTTTCAAATATAACGAGTTTGTCCACTCCCCCATTTATGAAAGGAGACCCATCTCCAGTCCACTCCATAATTAAAGAGACTTTTGTATCATAAAATCCATACCCAAATACCTTAATTACATCCATAATCATATCCTAGTGTACATTTCTTCATTATTAATACAATCTACAAAGGTTATAGGTATAATCATAAAGAGGTGGTCAGAAGAAGAAGTACCATTCTTAATCGATCATTTTTATATTATTTCTTATTAAAACTCCTAAATATAATATTAAACAATGATTATATAATAAAATAATTATATACCATATAATTAGATGTTATTATTTTAATTAAATTACTTATATAAATCTCATCTTCCATCAAATGGGAAATGAAATTTTCAATCATGTGTACGATGAACTACCGCCTCATGAACCGATGTAATTCGTTTTCCACCACATCCTATCATAGACGCATATAATGATAGATTAATTTTATTTATATTATATTTAAGACAGTATTAAACTTATTTAAATATAATATCACATCTATACTCCATCCTTCTAATCTATTGTAAAATGATAACGTCGCTCATGCATACGTGTGGACTACCACATCTATGAAGCGTTGTAATAATTTTATTATTTTATTTTGAAATATTTGTTAATAAGGATATATTTAATGAGTATATCTGATATATATGAAATAAAAAAATATTGTTAAAATTTTAATTATCATTTACCTTTCTTTCATTCCCTCCATTAAAAAATGGAAACAACATTCAAGCGTACATACAGTCTACCATCTCCATGAATGATGTGATTCATTTTTATATCGGTAATTTGTATAGATGATTTTATTTATATATATATAATAAGTATTATATATATATAATGGTTAAAATTTTATATATGATTTATCTATGATAAAATAAAAATGATTGAAACTACCAAACCAAAACAAACAAGAAAAATTAAACATTTATTACCAGAAATGTAATTTTAATAAGTAATTGTTAATAAAAATGTGATAAATTGTTACAATTGAATTTTATATGGAATTATATAAAAAATTATCATTTTTTAATAAATGTATAATTAACTTATATTTATTATATAAGATTTTCAACAATGTACAAATAAAGTTGAGATTTGAGGTAAGATATTTCCGTCTACATTTTACATCTTGTAGATATATACCATATTCATCACTTAACTTTTTTATGACATTTAAATAATTTAAATGGATTTATTTTATTATCATTATCATGGAAAATATGTGGATTTAAAAATCATCATTATTTTATTTATCTCATGGGTATTTTTATTTAAGAGTTACCATAGTGGTAAGGGATTTACGTTTCAATATCATTTTAATTTGGATTGTTTATGTGAATTTATATTGAAAGATATTATATGATACATTAATGATTAAATAATTTAATTTTTTTATAATATAGATATTTTAATATAATACATGTTTTCATTTCACTTTTACTCTCTTTAAGAACTAAATTGATCCAAAGAATGTTTTTAAATGAATATCGGCTTCACTTTCCCTCTTTGGTGAAAAATCCTTTCTCTACTATGACCATGTTTTCTTAAAATAAATTAAATAATGTTTTAGTATACTCATTCAAATTTTTATATTCATTTTTACACTTTATTTAATTTTTATAATAAAATTTAAAATGAATCTTCATATTTTTTTCTGAATGAGGAACTTTTTTGACTTTTACCAAAGATTGAAAGGCATATTTTCTTTTAAATTATATGGAATAAACTATTTTTACCATCATAATTAACACTATACATATTAATGATTACATTATATGTTTCTAAGGATATATTAGATGGATTTTATTTTCACAATATTTTGTAAAATTTTATTTTTTAAATTGTTGCTTTCAAATTTGAAATGTTATATTCTTCAAGAATTTTTTAGTGATCTTTTAATGAAAGTTTTATTCATCAATGACAAAAACCTTATATGTTTATTATGATTTTATAGGGATATAATATAATTATACCATCTTTATTCTTTCTCTAGAAGGTTTATGATTATAATTATGATATTTTTATGAAAAAAAACGTATTTTTCTTGGGTTACGCAATAATGGATTGATGAAATGTTTATAAAACGTATTTTCTTTTAATGGGTTATGATATGTTAATATGATGAATATTTAATGATCCTGTAGAACAAAAATGTATGTTTTTTAGTATGTGATTGGTGGTCCTAGAAATATATCCTATAAATTCATTGGGGTTTTTATTATATCTCATGATATAACTTTGGGATAAACGTCAATGTGTTTGATCTACTTTGGGAAACAAGATAATGTGATTAATACACTATAGAATTCTTGTTGTGTTGTTGAATTCGTTATGATATTGGAAAAAAGTATGGATTTTTGGTCCACTATGATTTAATGGTTTTAGTAGTTAACCTTGATATAATAAATGGTTTCTATACTTATGATGGTGCAACACTTTTATGGTTTTGACTCATGGTTCATGGTATCATAATGATTTTTGACTCTTATGATTCTTGTCTTCAGAAATGACAAATCTTTATATCATGAATGATGGTTATCTTCTCTGGAAGATTATGTATAAATTTTTTAATTTGTGGTCATGATCTCATCCCATTTTTTTCCTTATGTTTTCATATGATCATCGATTGATATCTCCCATGTTTAAACTTAATGAGAATCAAAGCTCACCCTTTATAATCTTTCCTTAACAGAGGATATAATGAAAGGTTTAAAGGTTGGTATGTATAAGAATAGTAATTTATTGAAATATCCACAAATGGTATGTTGAAGATATATCATGAAATAAGAATATTTTGTATCTAATGCCTAAAGAAACTAAACTATCACCATTATAGGGTTTGTATTTATGAAATGTATTGAATTTTCATCTAAAAATAATTAATATTAATGAATGAAAAGTACATGTTTTTTATATTTGTTATCAAATGAATGGTTTAGATATCCTTGGGTAACTAGTATTATTAAATTATATAAAAACCCTTGTGATAAACCTAATTATAGGGTAACATCATAACATATTGCAATGAAATGATTGTGGTTTTCCTAGAAAAAAATATATTTCTAGATACTACAAGTATATGTGTCTCTTTTATAGTTTTACAGAGGGGTAATAACACCTAAATGGGTCTATTGAGTTATATACTATCATCACTTCGTGCACGACAATGGGCCTTACTGAACACCTAGTATGACACTCATGGGGGTCATTCTTTGGTTCATTCACATTTTTCTTTATAAACTATTATAATATATTTAAATATACGATGACCATGAACGGCCTAGGTTAAACCTAAGGTATCATATATTGAAAATAAGGTGTCCCAATTTTGATATTATATAAGTTAATTTTAATGATTAGGTGGTTTCCTACTATGGTTATTGTTTCTAAAACAATTATTTTTTATAGTTGGTGAATGGAATTTGATAGAATCATGTTGATATTGAATGTGATAAAAAATGGAATTGCCTTCTACCTAATCAACCAAATTAAACTGGATCTATAATAAATAATTTTTTTATCATGCTTAGAAAATTATCTCAACCGATGAATCATGACTGCATTTCATATGATAAAATGAGGGAACAACATTATGTTGAGTCCTTAATGAGGAAAAATCCACCTTACATTAATGGTTTCTTTAATCAACTAGTTTCTGAGAAATGCATCAATACCATTGAAAATATATTTTCTATTTCTTAGTGTTTGGATCACGAAAAGGTTGTCCTAACTATTTTTCATTTGAAAGGAAAATAAGATCAATGGTGAAACCTTATTAAGAATATGATACAAGGGAATATAATTGACTCTATGTAATGGGGTGATTTTAAGAGGATATTTTTTAATAATAACTTCTCCCTTATTATTCATATAGTAATATATAATTTCTTATGATTATGAAAATTTATGATGGATACATTAGTACTTATGTGGAAAAAATTCCAAGACTTGTGAGGTATGATTCTAGTTTAATCATTTTCCATGAAATCTGAATTTAATAATTTTTTGGTGGATTGAAACTATATTTCTAAAAGACATTAGATATAAGATAAATTAGTATCTATAAATAGATAATTTGATATGTGCTCAATTTATAAATATATATAGTATATTCACAAAATTAATGTGATTTATATAAGAAAAGGATTATCGAGTCACATGAAAATGTGAATAAATCACGTAGTGATCAGAAATTCCATCCATCTACATGCCATAAATGTGGGAACAAACATCAAGAAACATTATTGAATAGAATTTTGGATCGATGGTTTGTAAGTACCATGAATGTAAAAAGCTAGTGAATGGGATGGTCAATGTAATGGAAGATAAGAATACTCCATCTAATGAACCACCCATTCTCTAAGGATTAAAATGAAAATATTATGGTAATTATCAAAAGTAGTACAAGAACACAAAGGTTTATGATGATGATCGATGTCAACAACCTCTTAAGATCAATGATAATGTAAATTATAATGAAATAAGGATTTTTAAATGGGTTTATGAGAATGATGTGGTAAAAGGTATGATTATTGTCCACTCTAAAAAATATAATATATTATTTTACTTTTGACACACCAAATCATTTATATCTACTGAATTAAAAAAATTTATTGAATTTCTAGATTAATGATTTGATATTTTTAGTGGTAAAAACTCTTTATGGTATTAGGGATTCATCTCATGTCTATAGTTCCACTCTAATTAATGTTTGGGGGAATTTTATTCTATAAAATCTTATTATTCATCATTTAGTTTAATTTTATGTCAGTGTATTCATGGATAATATTATGTTATATAGTGACCATATCAATTTTTGTGGAAGTGAAATCACATTTTATATACCAAATGAACTCTTGATAATTTATCAGTGCTAGGATGAATAAAAATATTCCATGAAAAATTATTCTTATCTCATGGGTCCTATTTTCTATCCATGAAGGTTATTTATCTCATATGGTTGTGGAGAAACTCAATATCAAAGATATTACTATTTTTTGGTGTTTTTTTACTATATTTCCAAATTAGATTCCTATTATTCTATTGAATTGTGTATTTGAGTTCTAAAAAACTCATACCTAGTGCTCCACCTATTTAAATGACTCCATATATAATGGTCCCAATTGATCAGTAGTAACTAAAGAAGAAACACTAAGATAGTCTTGAAAAGATATTCATTTGGACAAGTGTTTCACCTTGGGGTGTACCTATTCATTTCTTATGATCAATTATGGATCAGTGTGTTTTTTCTCTATTTATTGAGAACATAAAAGGATTCTTATCATGAAAATTTATCCTCTACCATGTATTGATGACTTATTTGACCAAAAACATGGAGCATAATACTTTTACAAGATTGATATTTATTTTGGATATCATAAATTGAGTTCCAATAAAAAAAATGTTATACCCAATACAACATTCTCTACATGGTATAGAAAATATGAATTTATAGTGGTGTTATTTGTTCTTACTAATTACCTTGATATCATTATGATTTCAATGAACAGAGTCTTTATATATTACCTTGATCAGTTTTTGGTAGTATTAATAATTGATTTTCTTAAATATTCAAATAAAAAAGAATATAATGAATATAACTTGATGATTGTACTAAAGACCCTATGGAAGAATAATATATAAGAAAATTTTAGAAAGTGTGAATTTCGTATACAAAAAGGTTTCATTTTGGGGTCTTATATTCTCAAGTGAGGTTATATGTGTGGATCCACCAAATATGGAAGTTATTAAACATTGTAACAGACCGACCATGGTGACTATGATCTATATTTTCCTTGGTTTATCTAGATATTTTTGAGGACTTTTTTAGAATTTATCATGGTTATCTAGTCCACTTACTAAATTAACTCAGAAGAGATCCATGTTTATTTGGAAAGATGAATGAAATGAATGCTTTATGGAAATAAAGCGAATGTTATTTAGAACACCAATGATTATATTACCCTATAGTGTAGAGGGTTTTGTAATACAAAATGATGCATATATTATGTGATTTGGATGAATTGTTCTGAAGAACAATATGATGATAGCTTATGACTCATGAAAATTGAAAGCATGTGATGAAAAATACCCAACTCGTGATCTGGAGTTAATTCTAGTATCCTTTACATTAGAGATATAGTGGAATTATAATTCAATATAAATGTGTGATATATATACTTATCATATTATATTAAAGTATATATTCATATAGAAAGATTTAAATGTGTGACAAAGAATATTGTTGGACCTGATTGAGGATTATAACTACTCAATACATTTCCAGCCATGGAAAGTAAATAAGGTTGTAGATGCTCTGAGTAAAAAGGATTATGAAAGATTATCAATGATGACAATAATAAATGATCCAATCCTTCTGGATTTGAAAAGGATGGATCTATAAATCTTTAACAAGGGGAGAAATAGGATGTTACAAAAAATATTTTTCAAACATATATCCTTTTGGGGATAAAATAGGTACAAAAGGATAACATGGATCATAAAAAAAATCTGAGATATGTTCCTAAGTTCAACATAGATTTTGATTTTTTGAAAATATTTAGGAACCATGTTTTTGACCCCTGAGTACCAATTCTGATTAAGGAGTTATTGGATTAATGTCTTATTTCTTTATTCTCTATTCATCCTGAATGTATAAAGATGTATAGACTTTTGAAAAAGTATTACTAGTGGGTTGGTATGAAGATAGATATCATAGAGTTTTTATCTTAGTGCATGTAATGTCATCATTTCAAGGCTAAGATATAAATACTAATGGTATGATATAACCATTACCCATACATGAATGAAAATGGGAAAAATAACCATGAAGTTTTTCATCGAAATCCCCAAAACATCAATAAGTCATAATATTATATGGGTTATAGTCGATCAATTTATGAAGTTATCAAACTTCATTTCAATTAGGTAATATTTATCTCCTGATAATATTTATTAGATATACATAAAAAAGTGGTATGGTTTCATGGAATACCTCATTATATTGTATATAGTCGGGATTAGTGGTTTACCTTGATGTTCTAAAGAAGTATTTAGTGGGTGGGGATATAGAGTTATGTTTCAAAACTACATATCATCCTCAATTAGACAATAAGTATGAAGGGAATATTTAGACTCTAGACAAAATATTTAAATATTTCTCTATGTATTTTAAAGGTGGTTGGGATCATCACCTTTCTTTGGTGGATGTTTCTTATAACAATATAATTCACTCTAATATCTAGATAGATCCTTATGAATAACTCTATATTATAAAGTAAATACCATTAATATTTTCGAATGAATTTATAAAAATAAATCTATTTGAACCCAATTTAGATAAGGAAATGGAAGAGAAGGTTCAGACCATTCAATATTATATAAAGGAGGCTTAGAGTTAAAAAAGGTTATGCTGAAAATAATTAAAACGATCTAGATATTCAAGTTGGTGAGAAGGTATTTTTATGAATATATATTTAGAAGTGGGTGATGTTGCTTTAATGTAGGTAAAAATAATCCATAAGTATATCAGTAACTTCAAAATTATGGATCATATCATGATGGTATCTTATCTATTAGAGCTTCCACTAAATCTCTCTTAAGTCCACAATGTGGTCCATTTATCTCTCCTAAGGAAGTACATATATACAACTTTGTGTGTACTAAACATAGAGTTGTTACCACTATAGAAAAATAATACTAATGAATAACTACATTTATAAAATATTTATCGTAGAGATAAATTTCTACAAAATAATACCACTCACCAGGTAAATTTTTTGTCAGGAAACCACCAATTTGAAGAAGTTATATGGGAACCTGAGGATGTGATGAGGCATAAGCATCCTAATTTTTTTGTATCAATGTAGTGTAATTTTGAGTTTGAAATTAATATTATATGGGATATAATGTAACACAAATATATTTTATGAAATATACTATTTTCAAATAAATTTAATCTCTTCTACAGCTTTCGACACACAAAAACATGATTTTAAATAAACTGTGATATAAATAGTTTTATATAAACATGTATTTTATAACCTATCCAGTTAAATTAGATATATAAATTTTAATAATTTATTTTTAATAATATTTATTAATATTTATATAAAAAACATAAATTTTTGAATGACTACTCAATTTTTGGTAAAATATTTATATTCTTCAAAAATACATCTTTCCTCAAAAAAGTTTTTTATTTATTTATTTGAGAAAAATAAATAATTAATTCATTACATTTTTTTGAAATTTATTTTTATGAATGAAATATATTTTTAAAATAATTATTTCATAATTATCATAGAGTGAATGTTTTTCAATTTTTTTGAAAAGATTAACTTGTTGATGAATAGTGAAAAATATTAATATTTATTGAAAAATTTATTTTCATTTAAAGTATTTAAAATAATATATTATATATTAGATTATTTTTAAAAGTAAAATGAGATATATTATATTATAAATAATCAAATTTAGTTCATTTGAATAAATTTTATGTTCAACTTTAAAATAAAAATGTTTTCTTTGGAAAACCGCTTTTTCATCGTTTTTGTGGGTTTTGTTTTAAATAAAATTGTTCCACTTAAATGAAATGAATTTGATAAAATGGAATCCATATTTTTAATAATAATAAATTATTTTATATGATATGTTCAAAATAATTTATTTATAAATGAATAATAAGAATAATTAAAATATTTTACAATTGTTAAGGTTGAAATAGGTTTACTGGGGGTTAAACCAAAAAGAAAAGGATGAAAATAAACTAAAAATTTATAATTTATCTTTTCTAGTCATATTTGGGTCTTATAAAATACATGGCCATTTTTTATCCATCTATGGTGAGTAAACTGTGGGTATCTTTTAGTCTTTTCAAAAAATCTATGTGTGTCCACTCTTTTACTTAAAAAATGATACCCCTCTCATCTTTCCTACACACTAAAAGTGTATTTCGGTTCACAAAATAACTAATAAAACCATTATTTTCTTCACTCCCCACATCCTAGAGGATTTATATTAGTCAAAAATTAAATCAATGAAGGGTTTAGGTGTAATCCAAAAGAGGTGGGTTAAAGAAGAGGAATGATTCTTAACTGATTTTTTTTTGTTTTATTTCATATTCCACCTCATTAAAATACTATTAATCCTTGATGATGAAATAACATAATTATATACAATTTAGTTATATTTTTATATGGTAATTAAATAACCTAAATCCATCTCATCTTCTAACAAATGGTAAATGAAACTATCAATCATGTGTACGGAGGACTACCGCCTCACGAACTGATCTAATTATTTCCCATCACCTCCTCTCACAGATGGATATAATAAAATATTTAATGTATTTATTTGATATTTAAGAAATTATTATATTTTTGTAATTATAATATCTTATCTACCTTATTAATTTTTGGTCCATTGGAAAATTATATTGTCACTCTTGTGTTTGTGTGGGTTACCATCTCTATACAGCGATATGATAATATTTTCATTATTTTGAAATACATATTATTGAGGATATATTTAATGAATATAAATGAAATATATGATATAAAAATTATTATTTTATGTTTATTTATCATTTAAATTTCTTTCATTCCATCCATCAAATAATAGAAATAATGTTCATGTGTGTGTACGGTATACCGTCTCCAAGAACTGTGTGGTTCATTTTTCACTCTCTATTTTTTTGGATGATTATAATTACATATATAATGAATATATATGATATTGGTATCATGTTAAATAATAAATATATTATGTAAAAATTATAAAAGTAAAGGACTAGAACTTCCAAACTAAAACATAGATTTAAAATTAAGTAGTTATTACCCAAAAAGTAATCTTAATAATGAATGGTTAATAAAAATGGGTTAAATTGTTATAAGTAAATAATATATTGTTATATATATATTATCACGGTTCTATAATAAATATATATTTATCCTATATTTATTATACATTATTTTCAATATGTATGAAGAATTTAGATATTAAGGCTATGATATTTTTTCCTCACGTTTTCTTCGGTGAGACACGTGCCTTATACACCACTTGTATTTTTTGTAAATTATATATATTTCCCATGAATGTATTTTATAATTATTATTATTTGACTACTCATGTATTAATCATGTTTTAATGATCAAAAATCATATTTAATCATTTTTTAATGATCACAAATTTATTTAATCATGTTTTAATGATAACAAATATTATTTAATCATGTGATAATGATCCCAGATCTTAATCAACCTTGTTATCCTCTATAAATTATATTCAGTCAAGTGTATTTATGTTTAAAATTTTATCCAGCTTTAAGAAGAGCCTTACAAGATCTTAATTGCTAGATTTTTAATTTACCTACTTTATACTATCTTTTATCTACCCCCAAAATACCTTCATTAAAAAAATGCATACGTCTAATAATTTCTATTATCATCATTATTTAAGTCTACACATAGTTAATTTGAAAAGACTAAGACACCGTGAGTCTTCCACTAACTATATATTTCTGACACCATGAAGCCAGACACTATTAAGCAAGACACTGTTAACCAGACAGCATGAAAAAAAACACAGTGAACAAGACACCGTGAAGCTAGACACCATGAAGCAGACAATGTAACACCAGAAACCGTGAAGATGGCACTGTGAACAAGATACCGTGACCACGAGACACTGTGACACTCAGTTACCAAGATAAACCCAGACACCGTGTGATGCAGACATTGTTTCCATGACTTACTCTGACACTGTTTCTTAAACTATTTTGTCAACATTCAATTTAATTTCAAACGTTCATATTTTTTGCTTTTAATGAAACTTCTATTAATTAATATGTATTGTTGGAATGTCAAGGAATCGTACCTCCTACCTGTAAAAGGTAATCATTCCCATTGCCAGAGAAAAAGAGAAATAAAAGTAATATCTAGATGTTGCAAAAAATATACATGGAGAGATATACGTAAGGAAGAAAAAAAGACACACATGTAAAAACAGAGAAGAACACACAAAGAATATGAAGAACACTCAAACAAATCAAGAACATAAGTTCAAAGAGGAGGTTCAAGCGCCACATGGAATACTCCCTCATTCATGATGAACACTTTTACTAGAAGTGAAGGATCAAAAACCATGACACTCTATTTTACAAACAACTTCCAGAAAAGGAATCAAATATTCATCTGTTTCAATCCGAAGCAGTCTAGATCTGCATTGACATATCACAAGAGCATTCTAAATTCATATCTATATTCTTACTCTACTGTCATTATCCTTTTCATTACATTATGATAAGTGTGTTATTTTTTATATTTTTACACACACTAACTCTTACGCTAAACTAGAGGATATTGAGATCCACACACTAAATTTTTTTACACCTTTGTGTATCCCACGTAGAATTGTGGTAGAGGTATGAGGACCTGGATAACCTATGTGTTGTTGCTGTTGCTTTCCCACTTAGAACTATGGTAGAGGTATGAGGACATCGACAGTCTGATTACTATTATAAACCCCGATCCAGGGGGTGGATAAAATTTCTATATAAACTATTTGAGAGGACTAAGTCTCAACTTGAGTCTGAACCTCATGGTTAAAACTACTATGCATCTTTTTTTAGTTTAAACTATTTTTAATATTCTACTGCTATTTACTTGGAAACTCAAATCTGTTTTAAACTAACTTTTATTATTTAACTAGAAAGTTTTTTTTAATCATTGTGAACCAATATGTTAGTTTCAGAAGCTAATTTATTCATCAGATTATGTTAACTGAGAAATAATCTATCTTTGTGAAACTAATTGATCATTTACAATATTTATAAATTCAATATAGTGTAACATGTTTTATGAATTGTGGGATTTTAATATAAATCTTTTGAATAGAAATTTATAATTGGAAATCAATTCACCCCCTCTTGAGTATCCACTCCGACCAACATTTGGTATGAAAGGCTGTGGATAAAAAGTTTTCAACTGTGATTTTAGTTGTATCTTAAAGATCATAAAATTTCAATTAATTCTAAATCTTTATATCATTATATAACTTAGGTATTATGGATAACATATTAGAAGCTGTATCTACAAACAAGTCACCATTATTTAATGTTGTTAATTATTCCCAATGGGAAATCAAAATTAAAATTCATTTAGAAAGTATGGGATTTGACATTTGGACTGCCATAGAGACTCTGTATAAGATTATAGAAACTATTAGAACTACTTGGGATAGACCTACTAAAGCTGATTACAATAATAATTGTAAATTAATTAATTCCATGTATTGTGATTTAGGAGATGAAGAATTTAATCGAATATCTACTTGTAAGACTACTTATGAAATATGGGATACTCTGGATATTTCCAATGAGTGAACAACCAATGGTAAAGAAATGAGACTAAAAAAATACACTATTATGTATGATAATTTAAAAATGAAAACTGATGAATCTATTTCTAATATGTATCTCAGGGTTAATCAGATAGTCAATACAAATAACTCACTAGGAAAAGTTGTTCTAGTAAAGGAGCAAATAATGAAGATACTAAGATGGATACCAGACATATGGTGAGGAACCTCTGTCTCTATACAAGAATCATGTGACATTGGCAAGATACTTGTCAAGGAGCAGATTGGTAAGTTGATGATGTATGAAGAAGAATTTATGGTAAACAAAGAGTAAGATGATAAACCTAAGAAGAAGTCAGTGACATCTAAATCTACTACCTCAAAGGACAAGGACAAGGATAGAGTTCACATAATTATAGAAATTTCAACTAGTAAAAATTATGACTCAGAAAGTGATGAATAGATGGCTCAAATAGCATGGAGATTCATAAAATTCTATAAAAAGAATAATTTTTTCTGAAAATCAAATTTTAAGGGTAAGTTTGACCAACAAGGTAATTTGAAGAGAGAATGGAAGAAGCCTGATAAAAATGATGAGATCATCTGTTATAAATGTAAAAGGAAAGGAAATGTTAAGTATGACTATCCATAATTGATGTTTAAGAATAAATATGATTATAAAGACAAAAATTATAATAAATCCATGAAGGGAACATGGAGTACTTCAGAAGATAGCTCAAGTGGATCTGATGCTTCTGATTCTAAAGAAAAGAATACTGCAAACATGTGTTTCATGACTAAATCATCTGAGGTGTTTGTTTTTCCTATGATTAATGATTAATATTTTGGGAATGAAAGTGATTCAAATAATGATAATAGTATGTCTATAACTGAATTATTTGAATACTGTAATATTTTAGAAGATACTTTAAATGAGCTAAAAGATAAGTACAAATCATTAATGAAACATTATGCCATGACAAGAACTGTTAAATCTGATATTAGAATAGAAAATGAAAAAAATGTTCATTTGTTAAAAGAGAATACTGGAATCAAATTTTCTAATGAGAAATATAGAAAAGACTTTGAGAAGTTTACAAATATATAGAATACTCTAACTCATATTCTTGGAAAACAAGTTTTACCAAAGTATACAACTAGTTTAGGATACCAACCTAGACAGAGATAGATTTTTAAGAATAAATTTATTCCAAAATCTGAACAGTATGCTCCTGGTTGAATTTTTGGAAACTCTTATGCATCATCTAGCTCTTAAAATTCTTACAGAACAATCAATGTTCACTTATCAAAATCAATTGAAGGTGTTAATTATAGGAAACCCATTATAAAAATATGGGTGCCTAATGTTTTACATGCTAACCTTTCTGAACCCAAGAAAACATGGGCACCAAAATTATCTTCTATTTAATTCTGTTTTGTAGGATACATGCTTGAAAAGTTCATGTATGAAGATATGTGACATGTATAGTGGATGTTCAAGTCATATGATTGGAGAGTACTCGTGCTTTAAGATCTTAGTCAAACTTGATTGCACTACTGAAAAAACGGCCTATACCCACGGTTTTGGGAACCGTGGGATGGAACGTCGTCGGTATAGGTCCCCAGCCTATACCCACGGTTTTGGAAAACCATGGGTATAGGTGTCCTGCCACCGTGTCACCGAAACATAGAGAATTTCCACGGTGTCAATGGCTTTTACCCACGGTTTCAAAACCGTGGGTATAGGTCCTAAAATAATGCAGGCGCCGAGTTTCGATCCCGCAACCTCTTCGCTGCAAACACCGCGTCTAACCACTACCCTAACTTCACATATATGTATATATATATATATTTAGTTAAATATAGTTATAAAAACCGTGGGTATAGAGGGAAGAATCGTGGGTATAATGTTCCCGCCAAAAAAAAAAGTCCTTCCCGCGGAAATAAAAATTTCCCGCGCACACAAAATTGACCTATACCCACGGTTTTTCAAAATCGTGGGTATAGGTATTTTTTCCCATACCAATCCCCACGGTTTTGGTGAAAACCGTGGGGATAGGTACATTTTCCAGTAGTGTTGAGGACATGTATTATTTGGGGATAACTCAAAAGGAAAAATCATCAGCTTAGGCCAGATTGGTAACACTGATTCAATTTTAATTTCTAAAGTACTATTTTTTGATGGATTAAAAAATACCTTCTATGTATTTCCCAGTTGTGTGATTATGGTTTCAATGTTATGTTTTAAAATGATGCTTACAAAGTATTTGATTCTAAAAAGTTTTCGTGTTTACTACATTAAGAAATGAAAATGTGTATTCTGTATATTTTAATTCTTTAGCTAAACAAAATGTTACTTGTTTTTGTTTTTATCATAAAGAATATTGGATTTGGTAAAGAAGATTAGGACACTAAAATGTGCACTCTCTTATAAATTCACTAGGAAAGGATTAGTTGGAGACCTTCCAAAACAAGAATTCCCAATAGATAAAGTTTGTAATCTTTTTCAAAAGGGAAAACAACATAATGTTTCTTTCAAATCAATGAAAGAAGTTTCTACTTCTCAACCTCTCGACTTGGTTCACATGGATTATTTTGTACTATCAAGGGTTTCAATTCTAAATGGGAAGCACTATGTTTATGTTCTTGTAGATGATTTTTCTAGGTACACTTGGTTATACTTTCTAGCTCACAAAAGTGAAACTTGTTCCAATTTTGTTAAATATTCCATGTCTATAGAGAACCTTAGTGGACTTACGATGAAGACCTTGTGAAGTGATCATGGTCGTGAATTTGAAAATCAGGAGTTTGAATCATATTTATCACATAATGTCTATAGTAACAACTTCTCTGCTCCTATAACACCTCAACAGAATGGTGTAGTAGAATGGAGAAATAGGACTCTTCAATTGATTTCTAGGACAATGCTCAATGTATATGATTTACCTACTTACTTTGGGGCTGAAGCTGTCAATACATCTTGTTAAATTATCAATAGAGTATTGATTAAACCAATTCTTAAAAAGACCCATTATGAGAAATGGAAAAATAGGAAGCCTAAGGTTAATTACTGTAGAGTTTTTTGTTAAAAAGTTTTTATCCTTAACACTAAAGATAATCTTGACAAATTTTCTTCAAAAATTGATGAAGGAATTTTACTAGGTTACTCAATATCAAGTAATGCCTATAGAGTATTCAATAAGAGAACCAAATGTCTAGAAATATTTGTACACATCAAGTTTGATGAAACTGATCCACATGAACATAAGAGACCTTTTGAAAATACTGAAGAAGATATGTCCATTCTAAACCTTAATAACAAGAATAGTGAACCTAGTTTTAAGATAACCAGTTCTAGAAATTTTCCATAAACTACTTCTGTAGAACTCAAACCTCTAAATGAATCTATAATTTCTATCCCTACCTTCTCTAGACCAACTAGGACCCTTAGAAATCATCCTTTAGATGTTGTAGTATGAGATTTAGGTATAGGGACACAAACTAGAGCTTCTATGAGAAATTGGGTTGAACATCAAGCTTTTCTTTCACAGATTGATCCTAAAAATAACAATGATTCAATCAATGATGAATTTTTGGTGATGGCTATGCAGGAAGAATTTGATAAATTTGAATGTAACAAAGTTTAGAAACTTATAGGTAGAACTAAGGAAACTTTGATGATAGGAACTAAATGAGTTTTTATGAATAAAGTTGATTTAACTGGAAACATAGTTAGAAAAAAGTCTTGACTAGTTGCATAAGGCTATAGTCCAGAAGAAGAAATTGACTCTGAGGAGACCTTTGCACCAGTACCCAGACATGAATCCATCAAAATCCTTCTTGACTATGCAGAACATTTTAATTTCAAACTATATCAAATGGATGTCAACAGTGCATTCTTAAGTGGGTATATACCTGAGGATTATTTTGTTGAACAACCTCCTGGATTTACAAACCCTCATTTTTTAAATCATATTTTTAAATTATCAAAATCATTATATTGTTTAAAGAAATATACATGAGCTAGGTATGATAGATTGAGTACCTTTCTTAATTCAAAAAGATATAAAAAAGGAATATTTGATCCTATACTTTTTATAAAATGAATTTATAATGATATTTTAGTTGTTCAAATCTATGTAGATTACATTATTATTGGATCTTCAAAAAATTATTTATGTGTTGATTTATCTAAAATGATGCAAAAAAATTTGAAATGAGTTTAATGAAAGAACTCAACTATTTTCTTGGATTTGATGTTTTTCAAAACGAAAATGGTATTATTTTAAATCAATGTATATATACAAAGAAGTTTCTAAAACATTTTGTATTGGATAGCACTAAAAGTAGTTACACCCCCATGAGTACCACATGTAAGTTGGATCATGATGACCTTAGAAAATCTATTGATCAAACCACTTATAGAGGAGTGATTTTTCACGACCCATCATCGGGGCCCATGTCGTGACTACACCAAGCCCGCCTTCCATAGGCCAGGGGCTGGAGACCAACAACAAAGACGTAAATCCCGAAAAAAAGGGGAAGGTGTTGCCTTTAAAAGTAAACAACACCACAGAGTAAGCTAGCAGAAGTAAACACTAAGTAAAATGAGTACAAGTAAGTGTGGAAAAGTAAGTGGGCCAGAATACAAACCCAAACTGAAAGTAAAGTACAACTGGAAAGGAAGTACAACAACTGAAAAGTAAAGCAGCAACGCTGAGCCTTCCACTGGAAATCCCACCTGAAGGGTGGGTATAGATAGCATCATTAGCTCCTCAGGTCTTTTCGTCTGCCCTGTATGCATCCCATCCAGTGGTCCACCTCCAGGTACTGACTCGTCATGATATCCACCTCCGGGATGAGTATACGATACTCAGTAGGGACCCCAAGACCCCCAAAGGTCTCCCTGAATCCACAAAAGATAAACCACAAATAAAAGATACTATCATGAAGTAACATCCAACACTACTTAGGTATATGCCCATACATATACCTAAGTCATCAAACCCAGTTCGGATCCAACATCCTAGCCCAAGTTCTATCACATCCATACATGATAGCACAACCAATCCACATAGGATTACACAACCCAATCCATATAAGAAAGCAAGTCAATCATATCGAAGATAATGACTGAAAGTCAAGACTCAGCTCAAACCAAGATTTAATCATGATGTCGAAACCATAGTTATTGGGGAACTCCTCCTCTATCGAGTATAGTGGGCCTACCGCTACAACCAAGCACTTCACATTAACCATGGACTGCTGTAGTACACCACCTATCGAGTACTGTGGGCCTGCTGCTACAACCAAGCGCTTCCCACCGTGGGTCTGCTTCTACAACCAATCACTCCCCCACATAGCCTCCAGATGTACTCCTTCTGTTGAGTATCGTGGGCCTGCTGCTACAACTAAGAGCTCCTTCACCATGGGTCTATCGCTACAACCAAGCACTCCCCCTTATAGCCACCATAGGTACTCCTTCTGTTGGGTTATGCGGGTCTGTCTCTATAACCAAGCGCTCCTCCATCGTGGGTCTGTCGCTACAACCAAGCGCTCCCCACTAGGCTATCTGAAGCACACCCAGTCGATCGATCAGCATTCGTCAAGTCTTATCTAGCTCTAGGGTTTCATAATGATTGAATGTTACTTATTCGTCACCACCGAACCCACGGAGGATTCCCGTACTGTTGTCACCGTCATCGAACCCATGGAGGATTCAAGTATGGAAGTCATCGTCGTTGCAGACGCAGCCAGCTCTAGGGTTTCCGCACATAGCACGCTCGTTTGAGGAGTGTCCACTCCATGAGCCAAAAGTTCGATACATCAACTGACACATAGTCTGGTGTTGATGTATCCCAAAGTCACATCTCGTCAAAAGAAACACAATGTGATAGACGGCATGTCAATCGGACGCCCGGTCTGAGAGTTATTGGCTTTTCCGTTCCAGGGGCCCGGTTGGTTTTTAAGTCAAATCAACCTGACCACACTCCAACTATGTCCAAATCTCGAGTGGAGTAAGACAAAATGTCTATCTCACTAAGAGTAATCCAACAAGGTTGATTACACATCAATCGGACGTCCATAGCTCAAGTTATTAGCGTTTCCGCTCCGAGGGCCCAGTTGGTTTCATGTTCGAACCAACTCGACTGTATCCAAAGTACTCCAAAACCTTGGGTGTAATATACATAAAGGATCGTCTCATTTCAAGGATCACCACGTAACTGACGGTGCATCGATCGGAGCTCTGTAGCCCAATATATGGGCAAAAGAACGAACCTGTCCGGTTTAGGGGGGTTTTGAGCCCGGCCCGACCTGGCACGAGACCCCCTGGGTCGGCCCGAACCGGGTCGACCCAACCAAGGTCTGGGTCCGGCCCCTTAGGGCACGACCCAACCTGAGGGAGCGGTGCGGCTCGGCCTGATCGGCACGGCCCGGCCCGGCCGGCGCGGCCCGTCCCGACTTGGGCGGCCCGGCCCGGCATCGTCGGTCCGGCCTGGGCGGCTGGTTGTCCTGTCACGGGCGCGGCCCGGTGTGCCAGCTCGGTAGCTGGCTGTGCTGAACAGAAAGGGGGTAGCTGCCCCCTTGATTAAATCTGAGGCCCCCATGGGGCCGCTCCCTTCTGCCAGCAGACGCGGTGCTGGGCGCCGCGTCTCCCCCAGGTCCTGTGCGGCTGTGGGACCAGTCACCTGCCGCCGTGGAGGTCTCTCCTGGCGGCGCGCCGGGATGCTGCCGCCTCCAGGAGGCTGCCGTGTGGGAGATTCACACGGCCGGTGAAGTCCGCGGGCCACCGGAGTTTCTCCGGTGGTCCGTTTTCAATTTCGTCTGCGCTGGGGGTCGTCTCGGGACACGTAGATTACTGTGAAATCATCAAACTGCCTCTATGTCCTGTTCCGCCACTGCCCGTCAAAACAAAAACAATCTGCGGAGTCTTCAATTCGCCTCTGCGGCCCCAACTCCAGTCGCGGTTTCATTCGGCCTCAATGGCGCGGAGCGACGACGCCGCATTTCTTTTCCTGTTCTTCTTTGTTTGCTCGCGGTGCCATTGCACCGTGCTACCTTTGTTCGTGCCGCGACAAAAAAATCATCAAAGCGGGGGGAGGGTCGGCCGTGTTTGTGTGGTCCGACCTCCTCCCATTAATCCGATATCAAGCGGTCTATGAAAATTGATTTTGGATGGTCAAGAATAATCACGAACAAAATTCCAAACCCCTACCTTGATGGAGTTGTTGAACGAGGTTTGTCATGGGAAAGGGACGTCGTGGAAGACAACATTGCGGAAGGAGGATTGTTGGCATCGCGGTAAATGGTGTCACGTTACACAGCGTTGCGGAGAAGAGGGATGTTGTCATCGTGGGACACGGCGTCGCGTCGTCGATCTCTGAGGAATCAGTGTTTATCCGTCGTCCTTCATCGGAGTTCAGCGTTCTTCTTTGGTGATGGTGTGTTCTTCTTGTTCTTCAAGGGGGAAGAAGATAATCCCCAAGAGCGCAAGAGTCCTCTCTTTTCTTTCGCAGAATGAAATTATCCCCCAATAAAATAAGTATTGTATTATTTTATTAACACACACGCAAGCCATTAATTTTAAAATCAAACAGATCACATTCAACTAATTGAATTAATTGAGGAGTGTTTAATATTCAAATTAATTTTGAGGGTTGACTTGCCATTAATTCATGGTGCGGGTGAGTTACAATTTAAATGCACGAGAGGGATGTCAAAAAGGGATTTGAAGGGGTGGGGCTCGTGTGGGCCCCACTTCACTAATATCCTACCTAGTGGAGTTATGATATTAGTGGGCCCCACTCCATCCACCAAGCATAGGTATAAAATACCTAGAATAGAAATAAAATTTGTAGCACAAAATTTTATTTTTATTCTTTAGTTTACCCATTTAATTAATATCCTCACCCGAGCTAACGTGTAACAACCTGATATTTTATGATAAGTATTATTTTTAATTTATTTGATGTCATGGGTTTTATGCTACAACAAAATTATCTTGTGCTATACGCAACACCATATTAGCTTGCAGTATACGCAACACTAATCTTGGATCATGTTACACACAATTTCAAGTTTGTTTGATAGTATTTATTCAACGCAACATTGAGTATATAGATATATATATTCAATGTATAAATAAAATATGGTTGGATTTTGTTATACGCAACAACAAAGGAGTCGTGCACTACACGTAACCCTGACTTGGCTTGCAATACATGCAATCACGACCTTCCCCGATAGCATGTATTTTACTCAATACCGAGTTTTACTAAACAATGATATATTATTATAATATTATTATGAACTAGACTTTATGATTAGTATTAACTAAATTTTTAATTTTTATTCATCTTACACATTTTCTAGAACGTGGTATAAGAACAAAATAATTTTTTCGGTTAAAATAAGGATTTTTCAAAAAAAATGCAGTTTTGCCTCCTTTTGATGGCACAACCACTTTAAATCGAGTTTTTCACATATTTCTAAGTTCAATTTGACAAAATAAAATTCTTCCTCGTAGTTAGGATATAAAAATTTACTTTGGATAAATTTTTCATATTATTCTGATAACTTTCATATTTTTATTAATAGTAAAAACACGCTATATTTTAATTAAAATCAACTTTTTTCATCGTAATAATTTATTTCATTAAATTATAATATTGAATGGTTTTAAAATACAAATATAATATATTTTTACCATTCAATATTATGTATGTCATTAACATTGATTTTACAATGAATTCGTAGGTTAAATCAATTCAATCTTTTGCAATGTTTTAAACAAAAACATATTTTCTTTCGACATCAGGATTAATTTTAAATTAATTTCTACAACTTATGTGTATTGAATTTGGAAAAATGGATTCCATATTTGTAATCAGTGGGTACAAAATTATATTAATAGACTACTTTTTATTTTTGGGCATTATGAATAGTAACTACGATAAATTTTATTTACCCTAGTTAAAAGTAAATCAGGTAATTAAGGGTAAATATAAGATTATAAAATTACCCTAGCACCTGGAAAAATCCAATTAGATGACTAAAAGTCGACCCATATCACCTAATGGTCGGATTAGATTCATTTAATTGACTTTGTTCCATGAAAATAATTTAAATAACATTAAAACCCAAGAAAATGAAAACATGTCACTTTCTTAAATCTTAGAAGTATAAAATTTTTTTTTAGTGATAAAATTCATCAAACTTAGTATATAAATAGTCTACAGAAATATAAAAAAAATAATCTACATCATATTAATTTATTTATAATTTTTAGGTATTAAATAATTATTATTAAAGGTGACGTAATATTGATGTTCAAATTATTCTATTAAGAGAAAAATCAAATAAATGGTTTTAAAAATATTAAAATAAATATTATATGAACTATTTAATGTGATCCATGAATTATCAAGACATATTTGACATGTTAGGAATATATTAAATATTTTAGTTAGAATATATCCTCTGTGTAGATTTTATTTAAATTCAAATAAATGAATAGTGTCAAAATTGACAATATTGTTATTTTATAAAAATAACATATTATTAAATTGTTTAAAAATAACAAATATATTTAAAAATTATAAATTGAAATTTATATAGTCTACAATGTAATAAATTATCCAATTATAGAAAATTAACGACACATAAGTAATTATTTATAACCATTTAAAATTTAGAATTGCATTACAATAAATTAACATAAATAGATTAAATAAGGATAAATCAAAACGATAAGGTTTAAAATAAGATCAAAATAAGTATAAATTTTGTTGTTTGATTCTATTACAACCCTATATCATCTAATCTTCTAATTGAGTCATTTTTTGGAGGTTTTTATGTGGGGTTTGAATTTATATTATACTAATATTTTTGAGGATTCCAAAGGTTCCCCTCTCCTCCCTTATAAAAGGGCACCTCCTCCCTCTCTTCCTCACACCACATTGAGCCATAAATATTATCCAACCCCGGAAAAAATCTCTTCTCCAATTCCATAGAAACATCCTAGAGGTCCTGGTATTCTTCAAAGACCAATTTTAGTGCCCTATGAGAATATTTAAAGGAGGCACTTCGAGAAAGAGGTAATACCTTCTACAATTTTCATCAAGTTCCATTCTTCTTCTACTCCCTCTTCATTAGTTGTTTCATTATGAAGTAATAACATCAATATTCCTAATATACTGATATGTTATTATAAATATTAAACAACCCTATTTCACCTTCTATCCATCCTACGGAAAACGAAATCATCGCGCGTTCTTACGTACGTAATACCGTCTCCACGCCGTGGTGTAATCTGTTTTTCCACCCCCACATTACTTGCATGGGTATAATGGTGTAAAGAATAAATACATATAATTATTATAAAATCATATTTATTATAAGATATAAAATCATTCACTCCAATTCAATTCAATAAACATGGTAACGATGTCATCGCTCGTGCGTACGTACGGATTACCGTCTCCACGACGCGATGAGATTCATTTTCCATGTTAACAATTCAGGAATAATTATAAAGTATATATAATAAGTAATTGTGAAATATATTACATAATAAAGGTACTATATTATTATATATATATATATATATATTTATATATTTATGTCATGTACTTAATTCCATTCAATTAAATAAGGAAACGAAAACAGCGTTCATGCGTACGTACGGCCTACCGTCTCCATGAACGGTGTATTTGTTTCCATTTGTCGATCAATTATATATATTTATATTCTGAATATATATTATATATAAATCATGTTTTATATTCTATAATTATGTAATCATGATCTAAGTAAAAATATAAATAATTACACGTCAAAACACGAACGACATATGAAATGATTTTACCCAAAACGCTCTTTAACATGGAATTTACAAAAGAATGGGTAATATAAATTCCTAAGTGAACCATATATGATATCATAAAAATGAGTATGGTTATTTAATAAGTCAATGACATTATTTAAATCATTATACAGGAGGTTTGGATACATACGAAGCATATTAGACATAAGGTAAGGGATAATTTTGCAAATCTCATTTTTATCTGAGATTGCTTATTTGTAAATATTTACTGGGGATATTTATATCATCCATGTCCATGTTTTATAAAAGTGTTTTCATGTATGTTTAATGTCCTTTTACCCATTTTTTACTTTTACTACATGTTATGTAAGGAATATTTCTTCTATTTACATTACGAGGTACTTTTTTGACTTTTCCTGCAAAATTATGAGAGGAATGTTTTTTTAACTTATATGGCATGAAAGGATTTTTACGGTTTTATAAAGAATATTTTCATGATGCTCCCTCAAAAATATTTCATGATTATTTTCAACAAAATCTATTTCTTTTAAAATTGCATGAGGTTTTGTGAAATGAAATTGATTTTGAAGAAGAAAGGATATTTTCCTCAAGAATTCATTTCAAGTGTTTTTTCAAAACCATATTTCCATCTACGATGACATTATTTAATATGTGTATGTTTGAAGTATAATGTACCTATGATTTACATGGTTTCACTTTTCTTATTATGAAATGATATCCATTTCTTTTATATGGATTATGTGATGATGGGATGATGTTTATGAAACACATTTTATTCTTTGGGTTATGATGAATGTTTTAAGTTTATTTTGTGGCACAAGTAAGAATGATTCATTATGAGATTGGTGGGACCTATATCCCCCTATAATGCATTGGGTAATGATTTATATCTCATGAGATAGGCATGGTTGGAATGGTATGTTAATCCGGTTCAGTGTTACAAGACTGAAATGAGGAGTGAACTCAATTCAGAAAGGGACTTTGTCCACTAAGATGGTCTTGGCAGCAATGCCTTGGCTACTATGGAAATCATAACAAGTGATGAACGGTTTCCACAATTACATGTTTTATTCCCATGCTAGTTTTTCATGATTAATGTTCCTTTATGATCTATGCTTTATTTACTTATATGATTTATGTCTTTACTTAAGATTTTGATGTTTAGATTTTATGTTCATGTTTTTGCATTCAAATGTTTATGGATTATTTTATATTCTCTATGCTTACCCTTACTGAGCATTTCAGCTCACCAATTATATGTTTTCATTTACCTAGGATTTACAGAAAGTTTTTAGTTAAGAAGACAAAAGGGGAAGATCTTTATTGGAGATGTTGAAGATCTTTCACCAAGATTAGAAGATTACGTTCTGAGTTTCCAAAGACACTAAACTATTACGGTCCTCGATTTTTTGTTTTTCTTATGTATTATGTATTCTGCAAAAGTAATGTATTGTCCATGTACATCAAGCTTCGGGTCTCTACAGTTGATATTAGAGAGAGGTTTAGTTAACCTTTGGAAACTAGGATGCAAAAACGTTAGTAAGATCCCGAGAGATATTTCTAAGGAATGTCTAGGGATGTCCCTAAGTATAATTATACATATAGGATATAGTCCTAGAACTACGGTAAAGATCTTAGAATTTATCCTAAGATGTTATATATTGAGGGTACTCCCCCTTTACTATGTTGTTTTCCCTAGCATGATTTTTTCCTCTCACACTATTCTTTTTGGGTTTTAGAAAATGGCTGGAAACCGGAAGATTCACGATAATGGAGGATATGATGGACAATGGAATGCTATTCTTCATGAGGAACCAAATGAAATGGGATTTGGAAGTCTAAACACTGTTATTATGCCTAATCAGAAATCTCATAATTTGATCAATAATCTCAACTTTGATAAGTTTCATGACTCAGATAATAAGAGAAAGATGGAGTTTCATGATGATCATAGAGGAGAGAAAGTTCAATTTCCCTCATGTAAATCATGTGGGAAGAGGCATCAGGGAGAATGATTCAAATGTCTGGAAGATGCTTTGGGTGTGGAAAAGAAGGACACAAAGCCAGTAAGTGCAAAGGAAAAGGTTCAGTTAACACAATGGATAAGGATAATGGTATTTCTATGACATCAACAACGATTAGATGTTTTAAATCTGGAATGTATGGGCATTATGCAAACAAATTCCCTAAGGGAAAATCTCATGAAGAGAATCAACATGGTCATATGGGTAGTATTTATGTGGATGATGATGAGGAGACTACAAATGATATATGAGATGAAAGAAGTGTTGAATCTCAGTCAATTGTTTAAGAAGGTAGTGGAATGATTATATGTTTATCAAGAGTTATGTTGTATAGTTAATGGTACTATTGAATAAAGAATCATCTAAGGATTGTTACACTATTGTTTTTTTAAATTATGTGAATGTATATGTTGAATGGTACTGGTAACCATGAACGTTTATTCAGATATTTTTGGAAAGTAGATGATATGCGAATAATGATGGGATAAGCAGATAATGAGATGTTTTATTGTATTCATGAGCTCATGATTGATATAAGGACTAAGTGATAACATGGTTTGAGTATATAGAATTTTTGGGATTTTGGTATGTGGAATGAGTTAACTTTTGACAGCATCTAGGTTTTCACTATGGCTAAATGAGTTTTTATTTTTTTCAAGAGAATACATGATTAAGGTATTCACATGTTTGTAATTTGACCAACAAGACATATATTATGATATATGGGGGATTAAGGATGGCATTCACATTATTGTTATGTGACATTTCAAGTAATCATTTTCTTTATACAATGATCTTGGACCGAAATATTTTAGATAAGCCTAATGATTGGAATGGATTATGTTGGACATAAGTTAGTATTGTTTAAGGATAGAACTTTTTTTATATATTATTGATGGGATGTTATAGTAATTTAGTTTTAGAAAAAGGACAACCTGCAGGACGGTTGACAGCCCATAGCGTTGAACAAAGATGTGGGAATCGAACCCACAACCGAAGTGCGACAGGCCCTTATCGCCACCACTGGCCTATTGGAAATTCCATGTTCAGTAGAAACCAGTTTTATTATATTAAGCAGTATGATATATGAAGTATAAGTCCATTTGAGGAACCATATATGATTAATCTCACTATAGATGGACTTATGTATTTTTGATAACTTTTTCTAACCTTTTGATTGAGACAGATGGAATGACCCATCATTCTATCACATGATATGTTAACACTTCACAAATGACAATTTCAACTTCATTTCATTAAGAGATGAAGTGGAAATTGTTCAAGGAACGACCAATGTGAGACTATACCAAAATCAAGAAAGTATTTCTTCTAATTCCAATTTCTTCAAAATTAGGGAAATCATCTTGAAAACCAAAAATGTTCTCCCAGTGCCCTTATATCTGATGAATCAGATGGTACCTTAAATCATCACAAATTTAAGGCTTTGTGATTAATGGCTTTTTCATAGCCATGTTCTCTACCACTCTCTATCAGAACATGATGGTTAAATTTCTCTTCCATATACATATTTTCACCTATGTTCTCCTATGTGGAAACCCAGTGATTAGTTAATTTGGTTAACCGTTACGTTTCATACTTTAGTTTTTAATGTCAATTTTTGGTATTTCATTATACGATGTGGGTTTCAATTAAAGAAACTTTCAAGTAGAAAACCATGTATAACCCCGACGAATTTCGAGGGCGAAATTCATTTTAAGGGGGGTAGAATGTAACAACCTGATATTTTATGATAAGTATTATTTTTAATTTATTTGATGCCATGTGTTTTATGCTATAACAAGATTATCTTGCACTATACGCAGCACCGTATTAGCTTGCAGTATACGCAATACTAATCTTAGATAGTGTTACACATAATTTCAAGTTTGCTTGATAGTAGTTATTCTATGCAACATTGAGTATATATATATTAAATTTATTAATGAAATATGGTTGTATTTGGTTATATGCAACAAAAAAAGAGTCGTGCACTACACGCAACCCTGACTTGGAATGCATTACCCGCAATCGCGACCTTCCTCGATAGCGTGTGTTGTACGGAATAACGGGTTTTACTAAACAACAATATATTATTATAATATTATTATGAACTAGCCGTTATGAATAGTATTAACTAAATTTTGAATTTTTATTCATCTTACATGATTTCTAGAACATGGTATAAGAACAAAATAAATTTTTCGGGTAAAATAAGTATTTTGAAAAAAAAATGTAGTTTTGCCGCCTTTTGATGGCGCACCCACTTTAAATCTATTTTTTGAAATTTTTATAAGTTCAATTTGAAAAAATAAAATTCTTATTTAGAATCAGGATATAAAAATTTATTTTGGATAAAATTTTCATATAATTTTGATAACTTTCATATTTTTATGAATAGTAAAAACATGTTATATTTTAATTAAAAACAACTTTTTTCATCGTAATAATTTATTTGGTTAAATTATAATATTGAATGGTTTTAAAATATATATAGAATTAATTTTTACCATTTAATATTATGTATGCCATTGACATTGATTTTATATTGAATTCGTAGGTTAAATCAATTTAATCTTTTGCAGTGTTTTAAACAAAAAACCGTTTTCTTTCGACAACGAGATTAATTTTAATTTAATTTCTACAACTTATGTGTATTGAATTTAGAAAAATGGATTCCATATTTTTAATCAGTGGGTCCAAATTATATTAATAGACTAATTTTTATTTTTGGAAATTATGAATAGTAACTACGGTAAATTTTATTTATCATAGTTAAAGGTAAATCGGGTAATTAAGGGTAAATATAAGATTATAAAATTACCCTAAAACCTACCAAAATACTATTTGATGACTAAATGTTGACTCATATCACCTAATGGTCGGATTATAATCATTTAATTGGCTTTTTACATGAAAATAATTAAATTATTATTAAAACCAAAGAAAGTGACAACATGTCACTTTCTTAAATCTAATAAGTACAATAATTTTAGTTTAGTGATAAACTTCATGAAACTTCAGATATAAATAGTCTCCAGAAATCTAATAACATTATCTATATAATTGAAATTTATTTAGATTTTTTAGAGATTAAATAATTATCATTATTGGTGACATAATAGTGATGTTGAAATTATTATATTAAGAGAAATATCAAATAAATTGTTTTAAAAATATTAAAATAAATAATATATGAACTATTAAATGTGCTCCACGAATTTTATAAACAAATTTTACATGATTGGAATCTATTAAATATTTTACTTAGAATATATCCTCTTTTTATATTTTATTTAAATTCAAATAAATGAATAGTATCAAAATTGACACTATTGTTATTTTATAAAAATAACATATTATTAAATTGTTTAAAAATCACAAAAATATTTAAAAATCATAAATTAAAATTTATATAGTCTAAAATGTCATAAATTATCCAATTATGATAGATTAACAACACATAAGCTATCATTTAGAACCATTTAAAATTTAGAATTTTATTACCACAAATAAACATAAATAGATTAAATAATGATAAATCAAAATGATAAGGTTTTAAATAAGATCAAAACATGTCTAAATTTTATTTTTTGATGATATTACAACCCTATTGCATCTAATATTCTAATTGAGTCATTTTTGGAGGTTTTTATGTGGGGTTTGAATTTATATTAAACTAATATTTTTGAGGACTCCAAAGGTGCCCCTCTCCACCCTTATAAAAGGGCACTTCCTCCCTCTCTTAATCACACCACATTGAGCCTTCAAGTTCGGCCAACCCATGCCGAATTCTCTTCCCCAGTTCCCTAGAAACATCCTAGAGGTCTTGGTTTTCTTCCGAGACCAATTTTGGTTCCCTAAGAGAAAGTTTAAAGGAGGCACTTCGAGAAAGAGGTAATACCTTCTACTGTTTTCTTCAAGTTCCATTCTTCTTCTACTCCCTCTTCTTTAGTTTTTTCATTATGAAGTAATAACATAAGTATCCCTCATATAATTATATGATATTATAAATATGAAACAACCCTATTTCACCTTCTATCCATCCTAAGGATAACAAAATCACCACGCGTGCGTACGTACAGAATACCGTCTCCACGCCGCGGTGTAATCTTTTTTTCCACCACCACATTACTTGGATGGGTATAATAGTGTAATGAATAAATACATATGATTATTATAACATCATATGGATTATAATATATTATATCATTCACTCCAATTCAATTCAATAAATATGAGATCAATATCATCCCTCGTGCGTACGTACAGATTACCGTCTCCACGACATGATGACATTCACTTTCCATGTTAACAATTCAAAAATAATTATAAAGTATATATAATAAGTAATTGTGAAATATATGACATAATAATTCTACTGGATTTATGTATATATATATATGTATGTCATACAGTTAATTCAATTCAATTTAATAAGGAAATGAAAACAACGTTCATTTGTACGTACGACCTACCTTCTCCATGAACGGTGTATTTCTTTCCATTTATCGATCTATTATATATATGTATATTCTGAATATATATTATATATAAATCATGTTTTATATTCTGGAATTAAGTAATCTTGATCTATGTCATAATATGAATAATTACAATTCAAAACACGGACGACATATGAAACGATTTTACCCAAAACGCTCTTTAGAATGGAATTTACAAAAGAATGGGTAATATAAAGTCATAAGTGAACAATATATGATATCATAACAATGAATATGATTCTGTAATAATTCAATGACATTATTTAAATTATTATACAGGAGTTTCGGATACATACGTAGCATATCGGGTATAAGGTAAGGGATAATTTTGCAAATCTCATTTTTATCTGAGATTGCTTACTCTTATGTATTTACTGGGGTTATTTCTATCATCCATGTCTATGTTTTATAAAAGTGTTTTCATGTATGTTTAATTTCCTTTTTACCCACTTTTTACTTTTACTACATGGTATGTAAGGAATCATTCTTTTTTTAAGTTACGAGGTACTTTTTTGACTTTTCCTGCAAAAGTACGAGAAGAATGCTTTTATTAACATATAAGACATGAAAGGATTTTTATGGTTTCATAAAGACTTATTTTCAGGAAGCTTCCTCCCAATGATTTCATGATTATTTCCAAAAAAATCTCTTTCTTTTAAAATTTCATGACGTTTTGTGAAAAGAAATTGATTTTGAAGAAGAAATGATATTTTCCTAAAGAATTCCTTTCAATTGTTTTATTAAAACCATTTTTCCATCTATGATTACATTATTTCATATGTGTTTTCTTCATTTATAATGTCCCTATGATTTACATGGTTTCACATTTCTTATTATGAAATGATATCCATTTCTTGTATATGGATTATGTGATGATGGGATGATGTTTATTAAACCCATTTTATTCTGTGGGTTATGATGAATGTTCTATGTTTTTTTGTGGCACTAGTAAGAATGATTTCATTGTGAGATGGGTGGGACCTATATATCCCTCAAATGCATTGGGAAAAGATTTATATCTCATGATATAGACATGGATGGAAAGGTATGTTAATCGGGATTAGTGTTACAGGACTAAAATGAGGAGTGAACTTGATTCATAAAGGGACTTTTTCCACTAAGACGGTCTTGGAAGAAATGCCTTGGCAACTGTGGAAATCATAACAAGTGTTGAATGGTTTCCACAATTGCATGTTTTATTCTCATGCTAGTTTATCATGATTAATGTTCCTTTATGATCTATGCTTTATGTACTTCCATGATTTATGTTTTTGCTCAAGATTTTGATGTTTAGATTTTATGTTCATGTTTTTGCATTCGAATGATTATGGATTATTTTATGTTCTCTATGTTTACCCTTACTAAACTTTTGAGCTCCCCCTTTATATGGTTTCTTATCCCTAGGATTTAAAGAATGTTTTTAGTTAAGAAAACAAAAGGGGAAGATCTTTATAAAAGATATTTAAGATCTTTCACCAAGATTAAAAGATTACGTTATGAGTTTACAAAGACACTAAACTATTACGGTCCTTGAGTTTTCCTTTTTGTTATGTATTAAGTATTCTGAAAAAGTAATGTATTGTCCATGTACATCAAGCTTTGGGTCTCTACAAAAAGATACTCCGGAAAATTTGTTCTTAAGAAATTACCGGCACTATGGTTTCATTGGTGCCCTTAGATTTTGATTCCGAGAACATATTCAAAAGTTAGGAAAACCTGCACGTTCATTCACTAAACGTACCCGAGCTAAACTTCGGAAATTGATTCTGGGCACACTGGGCCTTGGAATTAGGTACCGTCAGAAACTGCGTACTTGTAAAATCCCAAAGAAAATTAAGAAAGAAAATTTCCCTTGATATTTATGGGTCTTTACATTACTCCCACCTTAGGGATTTACATCCCTGTAAAGCTATAACACCAAAAAGGGAAACAAAAGTGGTAATGAGCACGCAACATTGCCTTCTTCTCCCATGTGCTCTCCTAGAGCTTCCCGTGATGCCAGTGAATATGCACCAGAGGAATCAACCATCCATGTAGGACCCACTCCTGTCGATCCACTTTCTCCACTAGAACCTCTGCCTCTGCCTGGGAGGTCCTTTTTTTATCTGCTGATCATCTGTATGGCGGGTGGGACAGTCATGAGCCATGTGACCAACCCCGTCGCAGGAGTAACACTTTCTGCTCATGGGAAGTCATTCTCCACCATGGGTGCCTTGCACAAACGATCATGTGTCATGCAGTCGGCCATCTATAGGTATAGTCCTCTTGGACCTCTGGGTCATCTGTCTACTACCCATTGTAGAAGACTCTGCCACATGCTGGCTAGTGGTGGGTCCTGCTGCTGGAGACTGCTCAGCAAGGAAAATCTCTAAGAAGAGGTCTTGCTCCAACACTCCTGTCTGCATCGGGATGCTGTGAGAAACAACTGAAGCTCTGATCTCTCACCTGATCCCCTGCTCGAAGGTTCGGGCCCTGAAGAATGGGTCCCGTACCATGTCCATCGAATAACATGAGAGATTGGTAAACCTCACCGAGTACAGGGCTACCATCATGCTTCCCTACCGCAGCTGTAGTAGCTCCTGGATGCACACTGCACAAAGGGTGGCTGGGACGAACTCTGAGCGGAAGAGGCTCTCAAAGTCTGTCCAAAGAAGAGATGCCTCATCATGCACCTGTAGCATCAAGCTCCACCATCTGCCTGCTGCCACGTGCAGCAGGCTCGCTGCAAGGATCACCATGAGGTCAGCTGGTGTCCCCACTTGCCTGAAAACTCAAACTATAGCCTCCATCCAATCCTTAGCCACATGTGGTTCCGTCTCTCTCTGGAACCTGGGTGGCCTCTGGAGCTGGAACTCGTGTTGCACTCTCGATCGGAGTGCATCACATACTGCTAGGGCCGGTGGCATCGGTGGCAAAATGGGTGGTAGTACAACTAGTTCCTCAAATGGTGACTCAATTAGAAGAGGGCCCTATAATGAGGCTTCGTTGCTCGGCGGGCTGTCAGTACGTTCAAAACACGGAACCCTTGCGGGCTGCCATCGTGTGGCCATCCTGAAAAGAAATAGGTGTGCCTCGGTCAAAATAGAACCTGGTGAGCTGATACAAAGTAATCAGAAATTATTTTTGAAACACACATGTAATCAATGTTTTCGTGTATTCAGTCAGAAATTTGAAGTCAGGGTCCTGGTGTATGGATACATCGGTCATCGCACCAACACTGGACTCCCTGGACTGATAACCACACTCAATACCATTAACACTATTGCATCACATAGAAGAAATATCAGAGTCCTGAGTTTGGCGGTAGAACGGAACTCCTCTGATACCAATTTGTCATGACCCGTCCTCAGGGCCCATGCCGTGACTACCCCAAGCCCGCATTCCATAGGCCAAGGGCTGGCGACCAACACCAAAGGTGTAAATCCAAAAAAAGGGGAAGGAATTGCCTTTAAAAAGTAAAAAAAAAGGTAAGCAAGAAAAAGTAAACATTAAGTAAACTAAGTACAAGTAAGTGCAGAAAAGTAAGTGGGCCAGAATACAAACCCAAACTGAAAGTAAAGAACAACTGGGAAAGAAGTACAACAACTGAAAAGTAAAGCAGCAACGCCGAGCCGTCCACTGGAAATCCCACGTGTAGGGTGGGTACAGATGGCCTCCTAAGCTCCTCAGGTCTTGTCGTCCTCCTTATATGCATCCCATCCAGTGGTCCACCTCCAGGTACCGACTCGTCGTGATATCCACCTCCGGGAACCGACTCATCATGGGTTCCTCCTCCGGGAACCGTCTAGCTCTATAAGCCTCAACCTCGATCAGTGACGTCCGTCATCTGCAACCAACACAACGTAGTGCAGGTGAAGCCCATGCAGGGGTGAGTATACGATACTCAGTAGGGACCCTGAGACCCCCAAAGGTCTCCCTGAATCCAAAAAGGATAAACCACAATGAAAAGACACAATCACGAAGTAACATCCAACACTACTTAGGTATATTCTCATACATATACCTAAGTCATCAAACCCAGTTCGGCTCCAAAATCCGAGCCCAAGTTCGATCACGTCCACACAAGATAGCACCACCAATCCACACCGGATGACACAACCAAATCCACATAGGAAAGGAAGTCAATCATATCGAAGATAATGATTGAAAGTCAAGACTCAGCTCAAACCATGATTTAATAAAGATGTTGAAACCATAGCTGCTGGGGAACTCCTACTCTATCGAGTACAGTGGGCCTACCACTACAACCAAGCACTTCCCATTAACCATGGACTACTGTAGTACTCCACTTGTCGAGTACTATGGGCCTACAACTACAACCAGGCGCTTCCCACCATGTGTCTGCTGCTACAACCAAGTGCTCCCCCTCATAGCCTCCAGAGGTAATCCTTCTGTTGAGTACCGCGGGCGTGCTGCTACAACCAAACGCTCCTCCGCCGTGGGTCTGCCGCTACAACCAAGCGCTCCCCCTCATAGCCTCCAGAGGTACTCCTTCTGTTGAGTATGGCGGGTCTGCCGCTACAACCAAGCGCTCCTCCGCCGTGGGTCTGCCGCTATAACCATGCGCTCCCCACTGGGCTATCCAAAACACACCGAGTCGATCGATCAGCAGTCGTTAAGTCTCAGCCAGCTCTAGGGTTTCATAATGATTGAAAGTACCGTAGTCGTCACCACCGATCCCATGGCGGATTCCTGTACGGTTTTTTCCATCGTCGAACCCACGGAGGATTCCAGTATGGATGTTTTCGTCGTTGTAGATGCTGCCAACTCTAGGGTTTCCGCACACAGCACACTCGTTCTGAGAGGGTCCACTCCACAAGCCAAGTGGTTGATGAAACAACTGACACATAGTCTTGAGTTGATGTATCCCAAAGTTTCGTCTCGTCAAAAGGAACACAACGCGATAGATGGTGCGTCAATCGAACGCTCGGTCTGAGAGTTATTGGCTTTTCCGTTCCAGGGGCCCGGTTGGGTTTTAAGTCAAACCAACTCGACCACACTCCAACTGCATCCAAACCTCAAGAGGAGTAACCCAAAAGATCTGTCTCACTAAGAGGAATCCAACAAGGTTTATGGCACGTCAATCGGATGTCCAGAGCTCAAGTTATAAGCGTTTCCCCCGGTTCGTTTCGTGTTCGAACCAACCTAGCCATACAAAAAGTTCTTCAAAACATTGAGTGTAATATACCAAAATTACCGTCTCATTCCGTGGATCACCACGCAACATATGGTGCAGTGATCGGAGGTTTGTAGCCCATGATATGTGCAAAAGAAAAAACATGTCCGGTTTGGGGGGGGGGGTTGGGCCCGGACCGACCCAGCCTGCGACCCCCCTAGGTCGTCCCGAACTGGGTCGACCCTACTCGGGTCCAGGATTGGCCCATTAGGGCACGAAATTGCCCAGTTGGTGTGGCCCATCCAAACCAGCGTGGCCCGGACCTGCCGGCACGGCCGGTCCGGCCTGGGGGGCCGGTTGGCCTGGCGCGGGCGCGACCCGGCGTGCCAGCTCGGTCACTGGCCGAGCCGAGCGGAAAGGGTGGGCGGTCGTCCCCCTTGATTGAAGCTGCGGCCCCCGTGAGGCTACTCCCTTCTGCCAGCAGAGGCGGTGCTGGGCACCGCGTCTCCCCCGGGTCTCGCGCGGCCGCGGTACCGGTCGCCTGCCCCGGCGTCTTTAGCCGCGGCGGTCCCTCCTAGAGGCACGCCGGGACGCTGCCGCCTCCGGGCGGCCGGACGGTGCTGGCCGCCACCTCCGGCCACCGACGCCGCCGTGCTGGTGACCCGCACTGCCGGTAAAGTCTGCGGCCCACCAGAGTTGCTCCGGTGGTCCGTTTTCAATTCTATCTGTGCGATGGGTCGTCTCGGGACCGGTAGATTACTGCGAAATCATCAAACTTGCTTTGTGGCCCATTCTATCACCGCCCGACGATCCGCACGTCAAAAAAAAACAATCTGTGGAGTCTTCGATTAGCCTCTGCGGCCCCAACTTCGGTCGTAGTTTTGTTCGGCCTCAATAGCGCGGCGCAACGACGCCGTGTTTCTTCACCCGTTCTTCTTTGTTTTCATGTGGTGCCGTTGCACCGCACTACCTTTGTTCGTGCTGCGACAAACACATCATCAAAGGGGGAGGAGGGTTGGCCGTGTTCATGCGGTCCAACCTCCTCTCGTTAAACCAATATTAAGCGGCCTAATAAAATTGATTATGGACGGTCAATTATAATCAAAAACAAAATTCCAAACCCCTACCTCAATGGAGTCTTCGAATGAGGTTTTTCGCGGGAAGGGGATGTCGCGGAAGATGACATCATGGAAGGAGGATCGTCGGCGTTGAGGTGCATGACGTCGTGGTACACGGGGTCGCGGTAAACAACATTGTGGAGAAGAGGACCGTCAGAGTTGTGGGACATGGCATCGCATCATCGACCTCCGAGGAATTAGCGTTTATTCATCATCCATCGTTGGAGGACGGTGTTCTTCGTTGGTGACAGTGTGTTCTTCGCATTCTTCAAGGAGGAAGAACATAATCCCCAAGAGCACAAGAGTCCTATGTTTTCTTTCGCACAACGAAATTAATCCCCAATAAAATAAGTCTTGTCTTATTTTATTAACACACACGCAAGCCATTAATTTTAAAATCAAACAGATCGCATTCAATTAATTGAATTAATTGAGGAGCGTTTAATATTCAAATTAATTTTGAGGGTTGACTTGCGATTAATTCAGGGTGCGAGTGAGTTACAATTTAAATGCACGATAGGGAGGATAAAAAGGGATTTGAAGGTGTGGGGATCATGTGGGCCCCACTCCACTAATATCCTACCTAGTGGAGTTTGGATATTAGTGGGTCCCACTCCAACCACCATGCATAGGTTTAAACTAACTAGAATAGAAATAAAATTTGTAGCACAAAATTTTATTTTTATTCTTTAGTTAACCCATTTAATTAATAACCTCACCCAAGCAAACACAACTCCAGAAAAGGTGTTCTTAAGCAATTACCGGCACTGCAGATTCATTGGTGCCCTCAGATTTTGATTCCGAGCACTGGTTGAAACATTAGGAAAACCAGATCGTTCGTTCACTGAATGTACCCGAGCTGAACTTTGGAAATTGATACCGGGCACACCGGGCCTCAGAATCATGTTCCGTTAGAAACTGCGTACTTGTAAAATCCCAAAGAAAATTATGAAAAATAATTTCCCTTGGAATTTACAGGTCTTTATGTTATTGGAAGTTTACTCTACTTAACTGCTAGTCGTCCTGACATTATTTTTAGTGTGTGTATGTGTGCTCATATTCAATCAAACCCTAAGGAATAACATTTAGATGATGTAAAGAGAATTTTAAAATACCTCATTCAAACACCCAATCTAGGACTATTTTATCTTAAAGGGAAATCATTTGAATTAGTTAGTTACTCTGATGCTGACGTTAGTGGCTGTAAGTTAGATATGAAAAGTACCTCTAGACCGTGTCACATTTTAGGCATGTCCCTTGTATTATGGTGTAGTAAGAAACAAAATTACATTCCATTATCTACTGAAGAAGCTGAATACATAGCTACTGTTAGTTATTGTGCACAAATAGTGTGGCTGAAACACTCATTACTAGATTATGGATATCAATTTAGACATGTACCTATAAATTGTGACAACAAAAGTGCTATTAACATATCAAAGAATCCAGTTTTACATTCTAGGACAAAGCATATTGATGTAAGACATCACTTTTTGAGAGACCATTATCAAAACGTTCATATCACTTTGGAATTCATTAGTACTGAATATCAAATTGCTGATATATTCGATAAACCATTAAATTCTAAGAGAATAGACTACATCATACATGAACTAGGCATGATAAATCTCAAATAGATACCATACTTGTTACTATATCAGGTCATATTGTTTGATTTATTACTGTGTTATACTTTACTATTTCATGATCACGATTTCTCATATACTGTCTCTCATGTTTACTGTCTCTCCAGAATTTTTTATGTTTACGGTCTCACCATTAATATTTTTTACTTACAGCCTGACATTTACTATCTCACTTTAACACACACTGAAAATATCACTCATGATCTAATCGTGAAACTCATTTACTATCTCAACGAAATGGCTACTCACAATCTCACCATAATATTTTTTATGTTTTTGTTAAAACTTGTATCACGGTATTTATCCTTTTCACCATTTTATCTTCCCGTGATTTTATTTTTGTGACGTTTGAAATTCCTAAATGATAAAAAAAATTAATTATCACTTGATTTTTCACTCGAGGGTCCTTCTACTTACTCTTTTCAAACCATTCATCATCCCCACAACCCTTCTCTCACCCGAACCTTCATTGAACTTCATGAACAAAACGTCTATAATCATAGACCCCTGAGAAGCACAACTTGAAGAAGAATAAGATTGCCCCGAAGATAACACTCGAAGGACCTTTATATCTGAATTTGGTAAACCACATGGTTGTACCAAAGAAAGATATTTCCCTCAAATGTCATTTGTCTAGTAATTCTCTGGTTTTGAAAGTGTTAGAACAATAAGGATATTTAGAATGGTTCTCGAAAGAGGATAGACCATCTTATCCTAGGTTAGTAGCTCAGTTTTACCGATACATGTAGTTTTCATTTGATTCTGGTGAAAGTTATGTTGTGAGGAGTTGGTTTAGTGGAAAATGATTCTATTTCTCTTTGAGGTTATGGGTTGCATGCCTTAAGATACCTCATGAAGGAATATTTGAGGATTATCAGAGATGACCTCCACCTTCAACTGATTTATTTGAGCTAGAATATTCCCTGAAAACCTTAACTGAAAATGGCACCCAGAAGAGATCCATTGCTGGTGAATTAGATGGAGATACAAGGCTTCTGTTTATGTTTGTACAAAATGTGGTAAGTCCAAAAGAAGGTGATTTTGCTGTGTTAAAATATCATGATGTGTTTTTGATTCACCTCATGATTAATGGGCATAAGATCAACCTTTTCAAGTATATCATAAACCATATGTGTGAGTTGATCAAAGTAACATATAAGTCAACTTATCTATTTTACTCTCGGCTAATATCAGACATGCTTCTTGAAAAAGGTGTGGTTTCACCTCATAAGGATGTGATTATTGACTATGAGTACAGCGTCTCAAAAGCCACTATCAAAATAATGAAGATAAACTGGAATCCGTGGAAAATAAATGGGTGGAAGATAATGATATGGTTTATGAGAAATTCGATCTGGGGGATTGTCCCTCAAGACCAAAAGACATTTCTGATCCTGGTTTGGAACCTGATGAGATTGTTGAGTATCTTGAATAAGAGGAATAAAAGGATGAAGTGACACCTAGGGAAGTAGTTATTGTTGAGGAAGATAGAAATATTGTTCCTCATGCAGTTCTTGAAGTAGAAGTCCCTGCTCTTAAAGAAGTTGTCAATTTGGAAATTCAAACTGAAGTTGTAAAAGAATCAGTTTCTAGAGAATCTAAAAAGCATGCCATGGAAGAGCCTACAATATAAGAGAATATAGTGGAAGAGATACCTATTATGCAAGAGGTCAATCATGAGGAATTCCATGTGGAACAATCTGTTTTTGAAATAATACCTTCTACTGAAGAATGGAGGGGGCTATCTTTTCAGCTTGCTAGACAAGAAATGAGCGAGGATACTAGAGACGAGTCTGTGGAATTAGACCAAGATCTTGAGCCTCGCAGACCTAAAATGTAAGCATCAGTTGAGAAGGATAAAATCCTAAATCTTGATTTTGTTGAAGCCTCACATTTAACTGAGTCGTGTCTTGCAGACACTCAGTATAAATTTACCAGTTTCTATGATGTGAATGATTATCGGTAGGTTACTGCAACCGGACGTGATATTTCCTCCCTATTTCAGTTGAAATTAGTCTCAAATTTTGCACCAGATATGGAACATGTTCTTGTACCAATCCTTACTTCTGAACCCTTATCTAAATATCCATCCTTTGTAAGTATGAATGATCTGATGGAATTTGGTGCTACTCTTTTATCTGGAGTTGAGAAACTCATGAATACCCAACCTCTTCCTATGAAAAATTTTAGTGAGAGAGATACCTCACTATTATTGGGGATGATTATCTGGAAAATACATCCTAAGATGATATATGATTATCAAGAAGAGATAGTTAGAAATAAGTTGCTCAGTAATGATGTAATGACCCTAAGAAGTATGGTTGAAGACATGCAGAGAGAGATGCATTCGAAATCTGAATCTGTTGTTCCTCCTGTAGAACCTGCTACTCCTCAAATCCCACAAGCTGGTGTGTCTTAGATTCAACCTTATCTAGCATCCTTAGATGAAATTATCATGGAAAGGAACCAACAAATTGTGAAGGAAATGAAAGAGCTTGTTCCAAATATAAATAAACTCACTAATGAGTATACTGGGTTTCTTCAAAAGGTGTTGAATCATCTAAAATCTCTGACCAAAACTATCAATGCATCTGGTCAATCGTCTAAACCCTCCTAAGATAGTGATCTACTCTGAACTGTAATCAACGAAGAGATTCAGAATGTATTCAGTGGTTTCAATGAGGCTTCTTTAACTGAAGTCATCAAAAACTGTGATAGATTTTTTGAACTAGTACAAATCCACTCCCAAATTGATAATGACGCTCAACAAGAGATTTCTAAGAATGTGGATTTATACTTCAACAGAATTTTCTCCATGATAGATATGACAAACCTTTTCATGTACCTTTTTGAAAATCTTCGGATTCCTCTTTTGACTCAATCTTGCAAGAACCAAGTCCAGAAGCTCACAGAGTTTACTTGATTATTGGAAAAGTATATTGAGAAAATGGATGATTTTGAGAAATCCATGCAATATGGTGGAGAGATAATTACAGATTTCACCAAAAATTTGAGGCCCCATCTTCATAATCCAGAGTACAGCCATTATTACTCCAGTGGCTACACCTCTCATACCTAGGCTTCTTACCTTCTCCTCTACTCTAGCCACAATCACCATGTCTGTTGAACAAGAACTGATTCAGATCAGGCCTGTGATTCTTGATTGAAAATTGCCTAGATCTTCTACTGCCCCTATCTTGGCTCCCTCAGTCTTTGAAGGTCTCCCTATTCCCTCTTTATCAACCACCTCTCTGCCTTCTTCTACCTCAGCCTCTGCCCCTATGACTTCCACTTCTACCACTGCTGCTAAAGTCAATGAGAAGGTCAACCCATTAAGAAGAATAATGGTTAATCATTTTTGATAGGGATGCTATTGTTTTTGTATTAATATTTTGTTTTGTACCGAACCTTGTTTACTCTAAATTGAATGTGCACTTTTTGACCTCTCTTATTACATCTTTTTAATAATCTCAAAAGGGGGAGAAGTTTCTATAAAGTTTTTATATATTAGCCTATTATCTCTATAGTTGATTGTACCTCTATAGTTTCATTTAATATACATTTTAACTATACATGAATTGTGATCATCAAAAAGGGGGATATTGATGGACTCCTCATGTAATAATCATGTTCTAATGATCAAAAATCTTATTTAATCATGTTTTAATGATAAAAAATCTTATTTAATCATGTTTTAATGACAAAAAATCTTATTTAGTAATGTGTTAAAGATTCCAGTTCTTATTCAACATTGTTAACATCTATAAATTATATCCAATCATGTGTATTTATGTTTAAATTTTTCTCGTTCATTAAGAAGAGCCTTGAAAGATCTTAATTGCTCTATTTTGAATTTAACTACATTATACTATCTTTTATCTACTCTTAAAATACCTTATTTAACAAATTCTTAAGTCCAATAATTTCTATTATCATATTTATTTAAGTATGCACATAGTTACTTTGAAAAGTATAAGACACCATGAGCCTACCACTGGCTATGTATTTCTGACACTGTGAAGCTAGACGCCGTAACACCAGACATCGTGAAGCCAGACACCATGAAGCCAAACACCATGAAGCCAGACACTGTAAAGAAAGACACCATAACAAGACACTGTGAACAAAACACATTGAACAAGATACCATAATGCCAGACACCATGATGCAGACACTGTATCACTAGACACCGTGAAGCAGACACTGTGAACAAGGCACTGTGACCATGAGACACTGTGACACTCAGACACTGTGATCAACCAAGATATTGTGTGATTCAGACACGATTTCCATGACTTACTGTGACACAATTTCAGAAAACTATTTTGTCGTCTGTTAATTTAATTTCCAACGGTCATATTTTGTGCCTTTCATGAAACTGCTATTATTTAATGTGGGTTGTTGGCATGTCAGGGAACCATACCTCGTACCTGTAAAAGGCAATCATTCTCATTTCCTAAGAAAAAGAGAACTAAAAGGAATATCGAGTTACTGCAAAAAGTATACCCAGAGACATATATGTAAGGAAGAAAAAATGATACACATGTACATGTAGAGAAGAACATACAAAGAACTCTAAGAACACTCATACAAAATAAGAACAGAAGTTCAAAGAGGAGGTTTAAGAGACACTTGGAATAATCTCGCACTCAATATGAACACCTGTACAGGATGTGAAGAAACAAAAAACACGACACTCAGTTTTCCACACAATATTTAGAGAATGACTCAAAGCTTCATATATTTCAATCCAATGGAGTCTAGAGCTACATTGATATCACACAAGAGCATTGTAAACTCATCTCTATATTTTTTCTCTTCTATGATCATCCTTTTCTTTAAATTAAAAGTAGCGAGTTCTTCAGTATGTTTTGACACACACTGACTCCTAATCTGAACTGGAGGATATTAAAATCCTCAAACTAAACTCTTTTAGACCTTTGTGTATCCCATGTAGAACTGTTGTAGAGGTTTGAGGACTTGGACAGCCTGTGTGATGTTGTTGTTGCTTTCCCACATAGAACTATGGTAGAGGTCTGAGGACTTGGACAGTCTGAGTACTATTGTAAACCCTAATCCAGGATGTGGATCCATGTTTTATATAAACTGTTTGAGAGGACTAATTCTCATCTTGAGACTGAACCTCTTGGTTAGAACTGATATGAATCTTATTTTAGTTTAAAAGTTTTTCAATATTGTAATGCTATTTACATTAAAACTCAAATATACTTTAATATAACTTTGATAGTTGAACTAGCAAGTATTTTTAATTATTGTGAACCAATAAGTTAGTTTCAAAAATCTAATTTAATCTTTAGATTAAGTTAACTGAGTAATAATATATCTTTGAGAATCTAATTGAACGTTTATAATCTTTATAAATTCACTACAGTTTATCTTGTTTTATGAATTCGAGGATTTTAATATAAATCATTTAAATAGAAATTTTTAATTGGAACTAAATTAACCCCCCCCCCTCTTGAGTATTCACTCCGACCAATAATTATCATAGAAATTATGGGTATTTAAAAATCTATCTTTTTTATTTATTTCATTTGGATGATGATTCAAAATATTCCAATATAGTAAAGGTTTTATGTTTCAATCTTATTTTAATAAATATTATTGATGATTTAATTTCCATTAATGGTGATTATATAATCCATTAATGATAAAAGAATTTAATTCTCTTATACTTTAGTTATTTATAGATAATTCATTTTTTATTAGTTCTTTACTGTCTTAGAGAACTCAAGATACCGAAGGGATGTTTTTAAGGAAAATCGAGATCATTTTTATCTTTTTTAAAAACCATTATCTTCAATGTCCATGTTTTGTTTTAAAAAATTTAATAATGATTTTAATATTAATCTATGTGTTTTTAATTTTATTTTTACCCTTGGTATAATTTTTAAAAATGCTTTTAAAGGAATCATCTTATCATTTTTTGAATGCGGTACTTTTTAAATTTTTACCAAAGTATGATAGGAATATTTTATTTTAACATGTATGACATGAATGAAATTTCACACAAAAATGAAAACTAAAATATTAAAATATTAAATTTTTAGTTTCAAAGGTTATTTTTAAATAATGTTATTTTCACAATATTGTGTAAAATTTTTGTTTTAAAAAGGATATTTTCAAAGTCAAAAATATTATTTTCCTTGAGAATTGATTAATGATATCTTTATAGAATTTCTATTCATTAATGACCAGAACCTTAAATGTTTAGTATGATTTTCTAAGGATATGATCCAATGATTCTATCCATATTCTTTCTAGGGATTTTTTATTATTAACATGATGTGATTTTTGTGAAATCCATTCATTTCCCATGGTTTATTCTATGATGGATTGATGTAATGTTTATGAAACTTATATCCATTTCATGGGTAATGATTTGATGAATGTTTTTGTTCTTATTGCTCATATATTTATAGTTTTTATTATGTGATGGATGGGCCAGTAATTATGTAATATTCTAATAAATTTGGTAAATTACAATATCTCGTGAGATAACTATGGGATAAAAGTCTATTTGAATGATCCACTACGGGTTGTAGGTGTCGATTCATGATATATTATGATATGGGAAAAAGGTAGGGATTGATGATCCACTATGATTTAATGGTCTCAATAGTTAACCTTGAAATATTATGTTTTTTCTATACTTATGATGGTTCCACAATTTTATGCCAATGAATTATAGATTATTATTAATTTAGGATGATTTATCACTATTATGATTCATTTATTTTGAAATGATAAATATTTATGTTATGAATCATGTGTATGATCTCTGACAGATTGGGTATAAACATTGTTTGTTTTGTTCATGATCTCATACCCATATTCTTTTCTTATGTTTTTAAATTATCGTTGATTGATATACCCATGTTTACCCTTTCTGAGAATATGATCTCACCCTAAATTATCATTCCATTCCCCAAGCTATGGATAATGGTTTTTGGTAGGTTATTTCTAGGAGGATTTCTTAATTATAATTTATTTGGGTGATATGTCAAAGATCATTCATGAAATATTAAGATTGTGTATCTAGTCTCCGAATTCACTGAACATGTAAAATCCTCGAGCACATATTTGTAAAATGTATTGAATTTTTATCTGAAATGTTGTATTATTTATGTATAAAAATCCTTGTTCATTATATTTTCATTTTGTAGTCCTCCTATAGCCACTATAGACCGGAGTCGCATCATATTAGAGAAAATTTTCATTGATCCCATGAAATCGCCTCTTAAATCCCAAAACTCAATAAAATAAAATAAATTGGAAATGTGAGGGATTAAATGAATATAATTCGGAGAGAATACCTCTAACTTGTGTGAAGAAATGATCTTAAACCACCTCAGGCCTAAGGGTAAATTGGATAAATATGGGAGAGAAAATGGTATGGTTGTCCTTCCCCATATCTTAATCTGAACAAGAGGATCATGGGGGGCATTCAAAAATAAAAATCCCTTAAATATACAACATTACCCTACTTAAAGTTGGGTTTTAGGTCACAACTAAACTATTAATGGACCCACCAATAATTCCATGTGATACCAGGGTCACAATGGTCTTCCAGAAGGTTCTTAATTAAAGGGGACATGGGACTACCCCACTATCTATTTCACCTTACTCTTTGTGGAACACAATTAGGTTTCTAGTAGTTTATGTCATAACCAATAGTAATTTTGTTTTGAATATTTCAATATTAATTATCTCCAATAAACATTTCAATGGATTCAATAATGTCAAAAATTTCCATTTAAACTTATAAAACACACCAAAAGAAAATAATTATTAATCCATATCAAATAATTCAATCTCACCCAGATTTTGTGCCACTAAATTCTAAATTTCTTCTGATTCCAATAATATCCTATAATATTGGGAGCTAAAAGAATGTAAAATGATTCTGGAAAGAATGATACATTTTTCAAAATTTTACTATGAATATTTTATATTCTTATTTTTTCACTAAATATTGCTGGGATCATATATTTGATAAATAGATAAGTGTATTGTCATCATTTGAATGTTCCGTTCTATAGGATGATATTTTTTCCATACATAGAATAACTTGGAAATATATTCCTTTAATAGTTATAAAAAGATGTGATACATTATGAAATAACACATAATGTCCATTGTTTATTGTTATAGGATTGATATACCAGTTGAAACTAAGAATGTAATGGATTTTTTGCCTTTTATTTTTTGTTTTTGGTTGTTGGATTTGATTAATTTCAACTCAATATCTCCCAAATTTTTTATAATAAATAATAAATGTAATTATATCATTTTTAGCACACTCTCACCCTTTATGAAAGATGAATTTTGTAATACCCACTCTCCCCATTTGTGAGTTGAAAGATGATGAGAAAATGGAATACTAGAAATAAATTCTTCTCTCTTATATGTAAAATAAATATGGATTTGTTCCCCTATGAATGATTTAAGGAGACTATAAGATTTTAATCTTCCTTTATAAAAAAATTCATCAATGAATGAATTTTAAAAGTATTTTCATGGAATTAAAATATATACATAATGAAGATTTATATTAAATATTGTTTACCATATTTATAAAAATAGTAAATTATAATTTTTCATGGTATGTACTAATATATTTTTACATTGTTTTAGGGATCAAACCATTTATTAGGTGATAATCATCGGTATGTTTGAATTTGGAGTGATGATACTTTTCTAATTTATTTTTTAAATTTTTATGATGCTTTGAGAATTTTTATAACATTGAAATGTATTTTAACCTTGTAATTATTTTATGTACTAATATTTTATTCATGCAAGGTTAATTTTATAGTTGCGAATTTAATTGATTTTATATGATTAGAATGAATATTTAATAACTAAAGAAACCATTATTATTGAAAGATAAATATACAAAAATTATAAATTATAGATCTATATATAATAAATATAATTTTATACATGATATACAAGTTAAAAATTATATAACTAAATTCGTTTTCACTCTTCCATATCCATATACCTATATTTTCATCCATGATTAATATCTTCTATTCCATAAAAATTTTCATAGGCATGATATCTGAAAAACAAGATAAAATAAGATACTGTGAAAGAGGTAGAATATTTTATATCTACTTTCCAAGGGAGAGTGATAAGGAAATTCCTTATTATAATATTTAATCGTGAGGAGATTTTCAATAATAGTGATTAAATCCATTTGGGATGAAGAAAGGAATACTGACTCTATCCATTTCATTATTTTTCAATGAAAACTCATGAAAATATAGAAAAATGGTATGTAATGATAGGAAAATGATAACAAGAAGAAATATAATTTATAAAAATAATACCACAAAATTTGGATATTTCAAAAGAGTATTATATTTTGTTAGAATTGAAAGGCTCTAAAATTGTGAATTATAATTAATTATTGGGTTTCACTATTTATAATCTTATAATGGAAACTAAAAAAATATAATTTAATTAATGAATGCATAGGAAAATGAAACATAATACAATATTCCACCAATGGGTTCTGTTTGTAGTGAATTCATGGTACAATATAAATAGTCCTCTTGATATGATTTTTTGTAAAATTTAAAAAATATATTACATTGAAAAAAAGTGATAATAAATTAATATGTAACAATTTTACCTTATTAATTCAAATTTCAAGAAAACTAAATAGATATTAATTGATAGAGAATTATATCTCATTATTGATCATTATAATTTGATTTTGTTTTTGATTTGTGATTATTTTATTGTATTAGATTTCATTATGTTGGGTATGGAACAAAATATATTTTAAAACAAATATTTTATTACAATAATATTATATTGAAAATAGTTCAATTTTAATGTATTTTTCCTTTAACAACTAAAATTTATCATTATATTTATTTTTCACTGGATCATTGGAATAGAAGTCTTAATTCATGATAAAACCGTATGATTTCCTTAAGGTAGATAATTATATATTATGTATTTGTTTAAAAAAATTTAAACAACATTAATTTTCTAGATGTTTATAGCATGTGGGTGGAATCTAAGACGATATAACTTGATAAATCATTGATTTGACCATATATCAATTTTAATCTCTTCATTACTTGGGGATTATTTTAATTTGATTTTTTATTTTATATATATATTTCAATGTTATATATTTTAAACTTCAAGATATCAAATAATGAGTCCTGATTATCATTTTATTTTATGTGTGAGTTTTTTATAGGCAATTCTTGCAGTCCTCATTATTTTTCCACTATAACAGAATCGTTAAAATAGATATATTAAATTCATCTTTATATATATTTTTCCGAATAAAAATTTTCAAAGGAAACATATTAATGAAAATATTATTCATTATCATTTATATGTTTGAAGAATTAAAATTTATATAAAGTATATAGAGTTGATTGGTTTATCATTTCCATTAATGTAGTTCCTCTATAAATCATTATTAGGATGTACTGATGATAATTTTTGAATTAAAAACTAATAAAATTATGAACTAAATCTAATTCATAGAGAGGTGGAACTATTTATATTATATTTTGTTCCAAAGTATACTATTTCATTATAGGTATCACTTTTTATAGTTATCTGCATATAAGTACATGCATTATATGATATTCCAAACCTGTAGTTGTTTTAACCAATGAATTTCAATCATTATTAGTTTTAAACATCATTAAATTTTGACTAAAATATTTTACTAGAATATTTATGTGTTAAATATTTCATTCTTAAGTTTTTATAATGTTAAAAAGTTTTGGTAGCATAGGTTTCATAGTTAAAACATTTATATATTTGAAATGATGAAAAAGTAAATTTTTATGAAATTTCAATCCTATAATGAGTTTTCTTAAAGAATATAAATTTATTCAATAACCTTGATAATGGAAAAAATATTCATATTTTTTTAAACTCGTTGGTATAAATGTCTAATTATATCTTTTATTTATCTTCAATATTTTATCATATATTGAATAAAATATGATTAATTTACAAGTGTTTGTCCATTCATACTAATATAGATATACCCTAAACAATAATGTGCACATGATACACATCATTATATATCATAGTGAATAATATTGAGATATTGTATGGGAAAATATCCATATTACCAAGGAATGTTATATAATATAGAGTGGAATATAATACTACACGATACGGTGATATCATATTGTATTTTTATTGGCATATCATAGTATAACATTTTGATATATCATAATGTTGGTTAATAGTATGGTGTGATTAACATAACATCCTTTGATTGATAAAAGTCATTGGGATATTTTTTATTAACATTCAGATCTCTTTTCTACAAATGTTGTAATTGATTTTGAGTGTTTCATGTGATGAAATGTTAGATATAAGAAAAATCAAATGCGGCATAAAAGTTTTGTAACTTAAGTATTAACATGAATAACTTATAATGTTCAAGTAAATTACATTTAGGGCTTCAGAGTTTCCTATTTACAATATAAATACATTCAGACCATTGTGTTTTTTTTATTTGATTGAATTATTGTTTTACTGATTATCATTAGAGCACTCTTCCCCATTTTTTATGAGATACTAATGCATCAGGGATAAAAATATGTTAATACCTGGGCATAAGGTGACTGATTAGGTCCATTGATAAAACCATAAGGGGTGAAACTTTTACATTTTATTATTGGTGATATTCATTGAGCCTTGAACTGAAAACAAGAGTAGCATCTATCTATAGTGAAAGTTATATGTCATTTATATTGTTTATACATGGTTTTAATTTTTTTCATTCCATAATGATCATGAGAATTATTGTTTTCGATGTATTATTCTATGATAAATAAAAAAATTTAATTCAAAGGATCCCATTAATGGTATCAAAGAATTATAATACATATTAATTCTTGAAATCATGTTTCAAAAACAGAGGAAATGTATTTCATTTTTTCTCTCATATTTTATATGATAAAAAATAATTTCTATATTTCACTGTAGATGGAATTATGATATATGGGTTCATAAGTTAGGTTATAGTCTGATAATATGATATTTGATATCATTGTATCCCATATAGTGTAACTACATCCAATTTCTCTACATCAAAACATATTAAATAGGGTTTCATAGACATTGATACTATTTTTCCATGGATGAAAAATAGTCCATCATATCACCTTTACAGTATAAGATTTTATTTGAAATATAACACCCAAGCACCAAATGGTGATGTGGCAAGACAATTCGAATATAAGATTGATAATTCAGAATTATCAGTCATGGATCATGGTATTCTATTCATAATCTGCAAAAATTTATAACTGATTATGATATAGCTTATATTATAAAATAAAATATACACCACATTAATTTGTTTCTCTTTTCTCAATAATGATTTAAGGTATTTAGTTTATAATTTATTAATAATTAATAAAAAAATAAGATATTTATTTAATTTATTGATTGTTTATAATTTAATATATTAAAAATTATTATAATTAATTATTATTTACTTTTGAAATGTTTAATAAAAATATATAAAAAAAATTAAAACTCTCAAAAAAAAATTTCAATACAGTCCCTCTAGGCTCGCACCAAATATGAAAGCAGTTTTTAACCATACCAAAAATGTTTCGGAATATTTAATCTTGGTTTAAAGTATATTTACATGGTGAAAAGTTTATTACATGTTTATAAATAAATAAAAGGTAACATATAAAAGTGATTATATTTATGTATGAATAGTTCATAACTTTAAATATAAAATGTTCATATTAACACCTTATTTGAAAATTATGTAAATCATTAAAAATGATTTTTAGAAGGATAGGATCAATGGTTTAAATAACAGAAAAATATGAGATATTTTATTTATCCCAATTGTTTATATAAAATATGAAATATTTATTATTCGATAATAAATGTTTTTGAAAACTAAATCTCATATCATTGAATATGTAGATATTCATTTTAAAACCATGTATATAATCATTCAACAAATATTTGGATATATGACTTTTTTTATTATCTATCCATTTTTTTATTATTTATAATAATTAATTATTTATATTATGAATATTTTTTATTTACTTTATGTTGTTAAAATAATTATTTAAATTATCATACTTATATTTAAGGAGTTATATGTTATATATGATAATTGGTTTAATTTACATCTACTGTAAATTTTTCTTTTTCATAAGATATGTAATGAGATACACATCGATATAGTTTAAAAATATTGGTTTAGTTGAAGGAATATGGATTCAAAACTAAATCAATATATGCATTTACTCATGTAAAGGGAATAACATGAGATAATGTGTTATGATTAATTCCACTATTTAAATATTAAATGATATATTCTTTTTAAAAAAACATTCCAAGAAAATCCCTAGTATAATCCATGAAACTAGAAAATGAATCTCAAAAAATATAACTTATTGAATATATACCACACACACCCAATTATATGCAAAAAAACATGTCATCCATCCACAAACTGGCATTTCCTAAAAATCACCCAGCCCCTCACACTGATGCATTGTCACCTTAACCTGATCATGATTCCTTAAATCTTAATGGCATAAAAACTCATCCAAATAGTCATACTAGTTTCTAATCCCAACATTCAATTTATTTTTACGGTTGGGTCCTCTACATGAAAAATATTTCCTCATTATCTACTATAATCACTTATATATATCTAATCTGACTCTCCCTCAAATCACTCTTAATTTCTATCATGATTCTACAAATAACACCTAGACTACATTTAACACCACATCTAAATTTGAAATCTCTAATTTACTAAGTGTCCACATAAAATCTTATTTTCTAACATACCAGAATCACTGTACAATTCTAACCATCACATATAGGTTTCACAACACCCATTACCCTTCTAACCCAAGGGTATCACACATAAAACCAATTCTATTGTCCCCAACAATATAGTATCCTCATCATTACTCTACTAAGACAGAAAACCAGTCATTAAGTATTATTTCTATTCTATTACTTAACATAATTGCTAGTCATTATCAAAATTCTTGTACCCGAACAGTATTCCAAACCACTGATTTCATCTCTTTCCATTCTTACTAAAAACCCAATTCAATATTCACTAAAATTCATCTTCAAAAAGTGACACACTCTCAAACATCTAATAGTGTATTTCCCATAAGGTTTCTTCAATTACAATACTCTGTGAGCACCATACTAAATATGAATAAACATCACATAAAAATTTATCTTCTCGATACTTGATTATTTTAACCTTGATAACCCCTATCCAGGCTCATGATCAAATTATCTATACCTTGGTGCTTTAATCCACCATTTATGTATCTTCTTACCATTGTGGAATCACTATTAATAATCATCAAACACTTAAATTTCATGACAGAAAACATATCATTGTTCTTAGTTATCCCTGACCCAAAAAGGAATCTGAAAATCATGCTTTCCCATGCTTCCCTTTTCAAAGGTAGAGTGATTATCTAGAGAGCCCTCTCACAAGTTCTAACCCTCCACCCATCTCGATCCCATTTTACCTAAAATGGACATACACCAACATATCACCTAGTCAAAACTAGAAATCATTCTCCCAAGAGTCCTTCAAAACTATTCATGGGACCATATGAGAAAAAATCATCCTTACTAATCGTTAATGTTTACACACCCAAATAGGATCACTGATAATATCTAGATCCATACGTCCAAATATATTGCTAAAATATATTATTTACATACTGGAATTGATACCAACAATAGTGAATCAAAATTTATCATCCATAATTATATTATCAACAACTATAATTAAGTCATTAATGTACTTAAGAACTTTTATATTTAGAGTATTAGTGAATTTAGAAAATAACATACATAAAAAATTCCATATATTCCACATTAAATGGATATTTTTTTTCATACCAAGAAAATCTTGTTTCGAAATATGTCTTCAACGTATCCCACAAAATTCTCCACACATGATATACTTCTAGGAATTTATTACATAATACATTTCTTCATAACATATGTAAATGTAAATATAATAAGGGTGAGATAAAATGATCAGTAAGTGTAAATATAGGAATTTAAAACCAAATCCTGTATGTGTCCATTATATGATCATAAGGGTATGCGAATGTAATAAAAGGGAATAGAAATGTCATAAGAGATTCATATCCAAAAAACATTTATAAAAAACTGCGATTTAGGGTATAATGATTTAGAATAAAATAAAAAATCACTCATAATAGAATCATTAACAATGGGACATAAGTGAATAACATAGGCATAAAAATTTGTCATAAAAGTGTTAAAAAGCATAAGTATTGGAAATAATTTCATTTTTCATGGATCACATATAATACCATCATCACATAGTGGATAGATTCCCATTGTGGATTTGGTTCACTCCCCATTCCCTGATATTTAACCTCATGATATATAAGGCACTTTCTAATGCATTAGAGATTTATATAATTCTAGGCCCACCCATCACATAATGGACATTGTCCCCTAGGGCTTTTAGATTCACAATTCACTTCCAATCATCTCAGAAGACATAAAATTACCAATTTCACTTGGGTTTGATATAATTATAGTTTTAATCGTCACATAATGAATATCATATATATATATATATATATCTTGTGTGTGTGTGTGTGTCACAAAAACAATCAAACATTCGTATTTCCATCATAAGATATTTAGCCCATAGGAATGAAATAGATTTCATGAAAAACTCAAAACAATATCATTATAAGTAGTCAATAAAAAAATGTGGATTATATAATTATAATGTATCCCTACTGAAGATAAATATACATTAATATATGTATACATATATGATAAACCCATGTAAATAAAGTTGGATTCATAATATTTTCATATGGTATTCCGTAAGACAAAATCACAAATTTTATTGGTTGATTCCAAAGATTAAATCATAAAAATATTTAAATCATAAGATCATTATAGATTAATTTTCAGACATTACATTATAAAATATAGATATTATAGATATATATATTGTGCTGAATCTATAAAATAATTTCTTTAAAACTTTTGTAATTTTAGTGAATGTGATGTTATAAATTACATCAAAAACTCTTTTCATGTAGTGACAAGGAGGATTTTAAAAAATTATTTGAGAAATAATTTAATATAATTGAATCATTAAAAGAAACATTGATTATGTAAGATAATATGGACTGAATGATTTAAATACACATAAGTGAAATGAAATCCCTTATCAAAAAATAAGAAAAATATTTTAATTTTATTTTGAATTTTTTTAAAAAATAACAATTCAATGAATAATTTGAATAGGATTATTATTTAAAAAACATATTAATTGAAAAAATTCTTAATAAAGAGGAACTATAATTATGTTGCAAAAAATTTGATCAAGAATTAAACAAAAAAATTCATTTCAATCTTTTGTAAATAATTTCAAAAGTGATGCATATATAAAAGATTAAAAATATTTCTTTTAGAAATATTATACAGAATATTAATGATTATCTTAATCAATAATTACAGAATATATTAGAGAATTCTTTAAATCATACAAAAAAATAGATATGGAATTGAAATAGTATGGTAAAAGATATAATAAATTTGAATACGTTTATTTTATATAAAACCATTTATGACTATGAAAATAAAACTCCCTTGAATGAAAGAATTGGTGAAGGAAAATAAAATATCATCAGAATAAAAAGATTCAAGTTATAATATATCCAATAGTTATTATATAATCCTTATAAATGAATATAGGTGGGTAAATGAAAACATGACTTGAAGAAGGAATATTAAGATAAGAAACCCTTATGACTTCTATAACATTTAAATCGAATACTATTTAAAGATAATACCTTGTATGAATTGTAAATCACATAAATTTTATAGAAATTATAATGAAGAATATAAATGGTGATAATATAGATATAAAAATTAATGAATTGGTGAATATAAATCATATCTTAATAGGTAAAAATTGAGATTAAAAACCGTATAAAATCATTACATTTGATGTAAGAATCAGTCAATGAAGTACCTATGTGAAACAAATGTAAATCCACATAAAACAAGTGGAAATAACACATAGTATAAATTTATTTAATAACACATATAATCTTGTAATAAAATCATATATTTATAAGTAATATAACATAATGAAAGTAAATAGAGTAAAAAATTACCATACCCTAGACTTCTGCTTGGTCGTGGATGCTCTAAATATTCTTATTTTAATATCCTCCTTCCAATTAAAATTAAGGCCTTTAGAGGAGAGATTTAGGGTCACACATGGGTATTGGTAACATGGTATGGGACGCCTAAAGAGGGATCTTGGATGAATTTTTAGAGAAAACTAATCTCATACGCATCTTTGGAAAGGTTATATTGAGTCTCTTTATATAGGGAAAATCAATGGAATTTTAAAATATATTAAATCATTATTGTTAAATAATGTAATTTTAAAAATGAAAATTGGATCATAAATGACCCAATTATGGTATTATCGATCATTTATCATCTAATTTACCAAATATAAGATTTTTTTCTAATTTTTAAATTAATTTATTAAATATTTTTTAACATTTAAATTCAATTAAATTCATCTTCATGAATCTTCATATATGTTTTCTTCAATGGAATGCGGATAAATATTGAATTCAAATTTCATCATTAAATGTTTTATTATATATAATTTTTATCCATAAAATTATTTTAGGTTTTTATCCCATCCATTTCATATTACTTTTAATATTTTTAAATCAATTTCAATGACTTTTCTACTACATAAAAACATTGTGTTGACATGAAAGAATCATTTTATATAATAATAATAATATTTAAAATTAAAAATAAATATAATTTCAGGACCACAATTATAATTGTGTATACTCATTAATAATTTATTTATCCTTTCCATTTTTGTAACATCATATTTAAAATATTAAGAGAGAGAGAGTGATGTTTTTTTAAATACTCATAACTTAAAATAAAATCATGGTCATTATCTAAAGAAAGTGAAAACAAAATTAATATAAATAGAATATAAAAATAGCTAGGTTGATCATAACCTCATTAAAAAATTTGAAAAGATTTTTCTTTTGATATTTAATGACATTACACATTGGTAAAACAATTTTACTTATTTTATCCAATTTCATGGTGCGTAACTCTTAAATTGGTCACTTAATTTTTATGACTCACAAATGAAACGATACATACTAAATGATTTTAATATTAAAATTAAAAATAAAAACAAACCATTTTAAATTATATAATTTATAAATGTAGAAAAAATTAATTCTAATATCCACACACAAATCATGTAAAACCCATTTTTAGAAACAAACATGTATTTATGATAAATAAAAAGAATTTATTCTCATTATGTTCCTAGTAAAAACTATTTTATGATTATTAGTTTATTCTATTGAAAATAATGTTGTGTTTAGGGGACATCTGTGTTATTAGAGGGGTGAAAATGGGGACTATAATGGGTATTATACATAGGTGGATTCTGTTAATGGATATGGTTTGGGATTACATAAAAGAAGGATTCTAATAATGGGTAATATATAATCATATTGATGGAACAATCAACTTAATCATCTAAGACTACATGATTCACTCTTAGTGTGATAAAAAACATTTGTATAAGATTAAGCACTTTCAAAGAGAGTATGACACTATGATCAAATATGGAATATGTAAAGAGGATTCCTAAGGCCCTTTATCTATTTTTAGATCATTTATGATTCATAACTATAAACTAATCAATGAGAATCTCTTGGATCTCATGTCTAAAAAGATATTGTCTCTTCCCATGTTCATATATGTGTTTATTCTATGACGGGGTATGATATAAGGAATTGTTATAAGGGTGGTATCTAAAAAGAACTACAATAGGAATACTCCTAGAGGTATTCCCTAATCTAAAACAAGCCATTAAATAGAGAATAAATCAGTCATGGTCTAGGAGAAACTTCTTTAATGTGTTTCTAATAGAGACCATTGTTATTAATGGAAGATACAATTTTGAGTCTCCTAATGGTTTTGCCCATTTGAGGTGACATCTAAGAGCTTAATATTAGTATGTAAATTAAAAATCTATGAGGTGAATTGTAATGTGAATAAATTGATTATGCATGTCTAGTGAATTCAAAGGACATCTTAATTTTTCATTTTCACTATTTTAAATTTGTAAATAGAAGGAAATTTGGGTTATATAGAAATCCAAAATATGTTAGGGTCATATCATCTTAGAGAACCCCTGGTTTGGGTGAGTCATATCCTATAAATTGATGATCCCACATAGTGGTTCCATGAATTATAAATCGTGAAAGTTTTTTATCACGTGACTGTGTGATATGGGAATCATGCAACTTTATAATGGGATAATCATGCAGTCACATGATGCATCCACATCTTATCAATGAATTATTCTTAGACCACATGGACCAACTCATGTGGACCAATCCTCTGATGCAAGGATCATGAAGTCATTTTTTAGGAAATTTCATTATTAAAAGTTATTAGTTCTTTTGGATTGTTATTTTAGCTATCAAATTTATTAGGGTTTATAGATATGGAAGCTCATCCCAACACTATCCTTTTTTTCTTCCACTTTCTCTCCTTTTCCCCATCCATAATAAAGGATCCTATTTCCCATTCAGTGTCCCCATATGTTATCATTACAGAAATGGAAACAAGGAATTTATTGGAAATCCTCGGTAATGTGGCTTGGGAAACTGATTAAATAGGAGGTGGATGTTTGGAATTCCATTTTTTATTCATGTAAAAGAGATAAATTATATGGAAACATAATCTATTTATCGCTATGATGCAAAACGATTATCATGTCTCATGTCTATGTGATACTTCTACCCAAAAATGTTATAACTCACGATAATGTGATGGTTATGACTCTAAGCTGCCAAACAAATGAAACTGATCTTATAAAGTTGGTTTTATTTATTTTATGGACTTGGGTTCATGTTTCATAAGTGGTATGTTCTTACTAGGTCACATGACAACTCTGAGAAACCAATATTCACTTATTTGTATGATTGATTCATCATGTTTTTGACTTTAGTGATAACATTGAAAAGTTTCAATCTATCTCAATTCTAATATCTATCATGTTTTAAGAAACTTTATGATAAATTAGGTATCATCAGTTATTAATAAAAACTTACAAAACTGCAATTTTGATTTTATTTTCCAAAATCATTCCTTATTAGTTTAGTAATAATTCTAAGTTGAATTATCTTCCATTTTCTTGAAGACATATTTACCCAACAAGATAAAGAATATGATAAAACATATTTATTTTTAATTCTATGACCTGAATCACCCAGTCTAAGAATAAGATATAAATGAACTTATTTCCCCATTCCCCAATACACAGGGGGCTTCCAGATAGCAGTGAGAGTCCATATATTTTTGTGACAAGAGTATACCCTCAGTAATAAAGGTATTCGCTAGAATCATAATAAAATGAAATTTCATATCTTACAATAACATGGTGGAAAATGAAATCATATTATCATTATTCTGTAAATGGAATCTTGTCCATACAATAAAAATCAAATGGATCTAAATGTGTTGATTCAAAAAATATATAACAAACCAAATAAAATAAACTAAAACACTATTTAAATATTCCTAATTCAATCATGATGTCACCTTTGTTATCCACGATCCACCTTCTTAGCTCCCTAACATAGGTCTCATAACCTTAGTTTTATCCATGAAATTGAAATCTATATGCACATTAAGATTTTCATGTGGGGTGGGATTATAAACCCAGTAGGACACCACCAATGGGTCCTAAAAAATACATGCACATGTTTATTAAGGTGTATGTCATTATGTAATGTAAATGAAAAAAAAATTAGCCACTAATATTTCTGGAAATAATTCATTAATCGCTCTACCATTAGCCTCAGTCATACCTACTTTAGGGATATTCAGGATGAAATATGTCATTAATAATCCTATATAAAATTGTTTTCAATGATAAAAACTTTCTCAAATCAAGTATTATGGCCAATCAAGTCTCAGGTCCGGACACATTGTCATTAAACCCCAGGCACAACCTTGGGTAAAGACACAATTTCATTCATCCCTTTCATCTTCTAGGTCAAACCACAAGGCCTTTGTACCACATCATATATCTTGGGTCTAGCTTTAAGTCCAATATTCTATATCCCCTATATCAATTAAGGCCATAGGGAAATCATATACCTTCCCAATATCTGGGTCCCACTATCATCATCTTCATATGTCACACTAGCACATGCTCCCCTTCTAGGGATGAACCAATCTATAATAATTCCACTCATCACTTTATTTAATATACAAACCCATACAAACAAAGAATTCACACAAAATAGTGCACAACATAAGAGGACTCCATCAAAACAAAAAAATGAATAGGTCTCACAGGTCTCACATCACATTGTATAAAAATCATAATCATACCACATCACACAATTGTTCTTATGACTATATAGACACACACACACACATTATTACCATTCCAAAATACTTTATAAAAAGTCATTATATAGTAAAAAATTATTACCTTTGGATTGTCGATATAAATTTCCAATAAATATAACTGAACTACATATATTCACCAATGACCCCCAGAAAGATATCCTGCCAAAGGTATATATACATTTGTTCAAGGTATGGATGGTAATTTTCTACATTTGATATCATTATAAAATTAATAGATCAATCCAATCATGATATACCAAAGAGACTGGAATGAGAGAGATAACTCTATCAAAATATATCTCCTAGGGACATTTTAGTCCAATGAAGGTTGAAATTAGAGAGAGGGATTTCAAAAAGACATGTTAGAGTGAATTTAGGATAGAACCCTAAATGATCGAGTAATTTCTGCACCATTGACCTTCTAGTGGGCCTCAATGGATCGAAAATTACTCCACTGGGAATGAAATGGTTTCTAGACAACTGGATAGTAGATTCATATAGAATATCTGGGTATTACCTCATCCACCAGCTATCCAGTGGAACCTAGTTTCATCTAAGTCTTCTTCCACCTCTATTGGATAGTCGGTGGATCTGTACTGGTTAGCTAATAGAATACCAGAATCTCCAAGAAACTAGTTTGTGGCCCCATCTCCTACGATTAAAATACATGGATTCATAAATCCTCTAACATTCCTAAAACACATTACAACACACAAATGATATACTAAAACTAAAACGTAACATACCTTAAAATTCATTGGATTCAAAAAATCCCCCCTCCAATGATTTTTTATCCCCAAGAACTGTCTCTAGTGGTCTTTCTTGAACAAATCTGGACATTTCACATAGAAATCCAACTCTCACTCACATGTTTCCTCTTTTATTGATATAATATACTATAGAAATTGAATATGTGGTACCATATTCCCCCTCAATAGTTTCTATTAATTTTTTAAAATCATTTCAGATCGCTCCACAAAATATTTATCTTGTTCCATATCAACAACTTTGCTATCAATAACATATTAATGGTTTAGTTCGATAAATATAATGAAAATACACATGGAACCCATTATGTATACCATGATACCGAGGAGAAGGGTTCTTTAAGTAGTCCACTCTTATTATGTGATCGATGATCTCAAATAGTCCCACAAACTAGGGTCTCATCATACCCTATTTCAGAAACTCTTGATCCCCCAACCAAGGATACATATATAAGAAAACACAATCACCCAATCTAATATAAAAAAATATACTCTTATAGTTAGCATAAAATTAATACGCACGATATGTGGTTTAAACTAGTTTTATGTCCACCAGACTTAATCAGAGGTCTCATGCAGCATAAAGATCCTCACAACAACTACCTCACTCAACACATGGAAATATATTTGTAAATAGAATTTACAACCGTAATGAGACATGAATGGTTCCATATAAACCCAATATTAGAAATTTTTGTTGTATAATTACTCTTACAGGTCCAAACTACTACCCAATTCTCTATGGAAATCTAGAATGCATGCCCAAAGCCCATGCTCTATAATATTTATCGTTCTCTATTACTACTTATTGGTATATAGATGATATGTAATACTTTAGTTCAACTAAGTCATAATCACCTCTTAAATGGAATTTTAGTATGATTATGGGAAATAAATTTTACAGTTATATACAATTCTAATAGGAAATCTATGTGGTCGTACAACCACTCACACATAGATCATTTCTAACTCATCGATTAAGTGAGCCCCTTGGATTAGATACAAAATATCTACACTAGTTATCCAGTCAGCCACAACCCATAATACATCTCAAATTCTTTAGGTAAGTGGTAAACATGTTAGAAAATATATTGTCACATCATCCCAGTTCCACATTAGAACTGAAATAGGCCGATGTAGACCACCTGGTTACTGATTTTTGGCCGTAATTTATTTATAGGTTAGAAAATGAGATAAAAATTAATGATGTCCTCCATCATTCCTGGCCCCTAGAAACATTATTTGATTTCATGTTATATCTTTATCAATCCTATGCATGTTTTCCACTATGAAGCATGAGAGTCCCTCGTTAGATCATCCATTATGTATGAAATAAATATAACTCTCCCATGAATATAGATTAGATAATATTCATCTAATATTATCCTATAACTAGGTCATTCCCCACCAAGAATTACCACATCACTTCTGGATGGCTGTCAACCAGTCCACCAAGGTAGACGTTATATCTTTATGGGCATAGGTTATCATCCCATAGTCCTCATTTTAACCCATCATCCATTCATAAAAAAAGATCATCAACCTCTATTCCTCATCGAAAGTTATCTCTCTAAGATCATCTGTATTCCTACTAAGTTAATTGAAAGCAACATTAACATTTATGCTGTCATAATCCATCTCAGTATCAAAATTATATATGTACTCAACCCAACAACTCAAATATAGATTCATGTCCTGTGAGAGAAGATAAACTACAAACTCTTACGGTCTGTGAAGATGATAAACTTATCACCAAAGAGATAGATGATCCAAAACTTCATGACATGGATATAGCCTCTAACTCTAAGTCATAAAAAGAATAGTTCTTCTCGTGATGACATAACTGATGAGACCCAAAATCAACTACCCGATCTCTCTACATCAAAACCTCTCTCAAACCAACACCTAAAGCATCACTGTAAACCATATATCCAATTCTTATCTTAGGTAATATCAAAATCAGAGTTGATTTAAATCTCATCTTAAAATCTAGGAAGTCCTATTCACATTGATATCCCCACTTATACTCCACTACCTTCAAGGTAATAAAAGTAATTGGTGCTAACAAATGGATGAAATCTAAAATGAACCATATTTATTACATGTCCAAACCTAAGAAACTCTTCATCTTGAACATATTTCTTGGTATTTATAATGACATAACTACTTATAAATTCTCCAAATTTTAGCATAAATCCACATAATAAATCACATTCCCAATCAAACACGCCTATTGTATCAAAAAGTGACACTTTAAAATCATGGAATGATGATAATTCACTTTAATTGTACTTAACATGATCTCAAGTTATATAGAAAGCATGTTAGGGTCCGTGAATATGTTAGAATATCATCAAAAAATATAATGACAAAAGCATAAATATGGATATGATTGATTCTATTCATGAGATCCATTAAAACCATTAGAGTATTCATCAAACCAAAATGAATTAAAAGGTACACATACACTCCATACCTACTCCAAAAAAATTTATTAGGTATATCCTCTTCTTTGACCTGAAACTAGTGGATGAATGATTTCATTTCAATATTATAGATCTATTGGATCCCATATATTGATCAAATGAATAATCAATCATTGGTAATGGGAACTTATTCAACAATATGACATGATTCAGTTTCTTTTAGTCCGCACATAGACATAGGATTCTTTTTTAACTTCTATGTGAACAAAGCCAACAAACTATACGAATAAGTGCTTGGTTTGATTAACCGCTTAACCTATAAATCCTAAAATTGAGTTCCTTCAAATAACTTAGTTCTATATTATATTTTGAAATCAATATAGGATATGATTCTAGAATAATTTTAATCCCAAATTCAATTCCTCTATTAAGAGGATGTCCTAAATAATTTTCTGTAAATGAATCTTGGAAATGGATCACCACTATCGGAAAAGAAGAGGTAGATACCATCTAATCCATTTCAAAAACCATGCATGATACCTTCACTATAACAGCTCCATTTTGAATTTGTTTTGGTCCAATTATTCATCCTCAAATATCTCATTCATCAGTCAAAGAAAATTATCCCCCTTATTCAAAGAAATAGATATACATTTCTTATAGAGGTTAATGTGGGAGAGATAATTGGTCAACCGATACTTACTGAAAGTCACAAAATACTAGTAATATATATGATCATAAACTCCCATATATTTTCATAACAAAAAAATATATTGCACTTTGTGAATCTCTTAATATGGTGTACCGTCTCTCAAAGGGTGTATTAAGAGATGTAAATTTTGAAGACAAGTTAACCAATAACTCTAACTAAGTAATAAATTTATAACATATAAAAGAATGGGAACCTCTAGTATCAAATAAAGTATTAGAAAATATAGAGGTATATAGAAATGCACCTAAAATTTTAGAATGTTCCACTTAACCATAAGCCAAAACATAGTCCATTACATAAAATCTACCTATATTGGTTCCATTACTCTATCCCTAAGATTCCTAGATTGGATGATTCACTAACCTTTACCAAAATATGGCCTAATGATGATAACTTCTATTAGTCCCATGACTCATAACCTATGTTTACCTGACATCTCTACTGAAATTAATCGCAGCACCCACTAAAGGAATCCTTGAATATTCCCCATTTTTCTAAATCTATAAAAAAATTATTACATTTAGGTGAGAAATTATAATAATTTCCACACTATCCATAACTAAATCATATAGTGACACCTCCTTTATTGAATGGATCTAAAGAAAATGTGCCTCAATATGATTACCCACTACCACCTTATTATGTTTCCATAAACATAAAATTCCCACAATGTTAGTTAGAGCCCCACTTATCAGGAAACCAAGGTCCGTAAGGAGTCATGATTCTCTTCCATCCTCCAGAACCTTCTCAATTTTTTGTGCCTTACATAGAACCTCAGAATATGGAATTAATTCAATGATTCTAACATTTTCCCTTACTTCTTATTGATGGATGTTCTCAAACATATGGGACTTATAAACCTCATTTCTATCCAAAAGATGAGTGGATAAAAGAAACACTATGAAACAATTATAATAGAATAATATCAAAATCACTATTCCCAAAAGATCCATAAAATATTGAGCTTAATTAATCAACATTGTATCTAATAAAAACATTTCAAAGAATAGATAATTGATGTTATCCAATGTAAAATCCTTATATCTCCCTACCTAGTTCATGATTACTCACCATCTGCACATGGGTCCCTAAATCATTAATGAAGCGAGCTTAAACCTTAGATCATCTAGATTCTTCCCTAGATCAAATATTCCTTTCATAACATTAATCCATTTAATAGAATCCTTGGTTCTCCCAATACCATATAAGGATGAGGGTTGTTGAAGCTAGAAATCCCTAGAATAATTAACTTTTATCTTATTAGTTCCCCAACCTTGGAGATGAACTATTAAAAAATCTCCATACTAGAGAAGTTTCACTACCAAACCCATTATAGTTGGTGTCAGGGCATACCCAGCTACATCATTCTGAATTTCTATTGATAGGACATGAATTACCACCCTTATGGGGGGTTCTGATGTGTTTCTATAGTCTGTCTAATGAGGCATCTCCTATGAAGTTTAATATGAAATTCCCAACAAACACTTAGAAAATCCTGTAACGTCTCACTTAAGGTAACAACTAAAGTAGTCTAAAGTTTTACACGATGCAATTATACTAGAATTCATATATTAGGATGAAACACACATACATAAGGAAAACCCCCCTTTGAATTATCCATGACTAACCCTTGTCACTAGAACCTTCATGTTATCCAAAATCATATACATATAACGAAACACAGCATGGTTAGATCAATTAATTAATATTTAGATACACATATATCATAGAATCATTGATCACAGATTACCAATGAAATTTAATAAATTTAGTTACTATATATGATAGAAAATATTAATATTACATGTGAACCTACTTAGTTATGATTTATGAACCCATCAAAATCTCATAAACTGAAATAACAAAATCATACTCAGTATCAACATGAAATTGTAATAGCAAAAATGGTAAAATTAATACCATAAATTAAAATATAGAAGTCTATTACACAAGATATGGTTATAAACATATGTCATTTACCAACTCAATTTCCACATTTCTTATCTATTTTATACATTTTTTCAAAAAAAAATTCAAGAAGAAAAAAAAGGAATGCCTCATTTAATACCCCTTTGTAATTCCCTAGCCCGAATCACCTGGCTCAAGAATCAAAGTTACGTGACCTCATGCACCCCCCAGATGATCAAGAGGTATTAGTCTAGTAGTGAGGGTATAAATAATGATCTAGGGAGAATATTCTATAGATTATAAATCCATACACCAGAATCACATAAAAATGTGAATACATATCCCATAACTATACAATGAAATCTTAAATAATATCATCATGTTGTTATAAATGGAATCATGGACATACAATATTAACTAAAATACTACCATTTTGTTAAGTCAACTAATGTATGAAAAACAAATAAAATAAACTTGCACTGTATAAATAGTCCAATGCTCATCCTTGAATAACCTTTTTCCTATAAACTCAACCTTCGTAGATCCCCAATATAAGAAGCATACCCTTATCTATATCCCTAACTATGATATATTCATGTGCATCAAGAATTTTTTTAGGTTGTGAGTATAATCCCATTAGGATTCCAAAAATTCATCCTTTATAATAAGTGCAGATGTATATGAAGGTGAATGTCATGATGGGTGTTAAATTAAAAAACAAGTAACAAATTATATGTAAGGTGGTCATGTAATAACCAAGAATCCATGATTGCTGGTCATATTTACATAAATTCCATGTCAAAAGGAATTTATCATATTTCATCACATATCAAATTAACGACAAAGTTAGTAAATTTATTAGATTAAGGCTCATATCCAATCAAGCCGCAGTTCAGGCCATAAGGTTTTCAATACCATTGATCAACCATAGGTCAATCCATGACATTGTTGTTACCCATACTCAAATAACATAGGACTCATGGTCATTATACACCATGCTCTATATCAGGTTAAGAAACAAGGACTTCAATCCCAATTCTCTATCTCGAGTTAATACATAAGGTCATCCTAAACCCTATCATATCTTTGGTAACCACCATCATCGTTGTTGCACAATAAAATAGCATAACCCCCCCCCCCTCTAGGGGCTAAGAAAACCATGAAAATCCCACTTATCACATGATGCAAGATACAAACCTCAAAAACCGAATAATTTAAATACAACAAGGAATATAAAATAAGGTAATATTAATAACACACAATGCATTGGTCTCACAATCCACACATGCACACTATATACAAATAAAAAACATACCATATCACATAATGGTTCTCACAACTTTTAATGCACGAAAAAACATGCATATCATGCCAAACATATTTATACCAAGGCACTATGTGGTAAAGACTTCCAACATTTAGTGTGACAACTCAATTTCCAAAAAAAATCACTAAAATATGTTTTCACACCAACAATTACCAATAATATTTTTCACTATTGGTAGATCTAAATTTTTTTCAACTGATGTATAAAAATTCTCTAGATAAAAAAATGTTTGGGAGCCAAAATATTGATCAAAACCTAAAATTCAAAATATAGGGGAGGGAGAAATCCAATTTCATTGAAAGAGTGACCTATGGTTATGCTGGTTTAATTAGGTTCAAACCTAGAAAAAGAAATATTGAAAATGTCTATTAGAAAAAATTTATAAATGTTACATTAATGATAAATCCATATGGGCACCACCAGCTAGCCAATGGGCCTCATCAGGGGGGGGGATTAATCAGATCACCAAATTTTTCTATCTGGAAACAGTGTAGCTCTATGAAAAATCATGGAATACCACTGTAGACACCGGGTCACTTGTGGATTTTTAATAACCAAATTATGGAACCTAGGATCATCCTGGACTTCTACCACCTCCACTATCTAGATGATAGATTTATACCATCTAGCTAGTGCCATACTAGTAGATCAAACATTCTAGTTAGTTCACCCACATCTCCTTTTATTTCTATTCCAGAATATAAAAAACCAAAAACAATACTTTAAAACAAAACAATATAACCAATGTATACCAAAACATAAATTTAATATGCCTTGGAATTACAAGTATATCACTTACTGGATTTCATTCACTGATTGTGTGTTCCAATCAGTTTTCACTTATATATCTTATCACATCCCAAATTATGAATATAGAAGAAGATTTTTTGATGATTTAATAAAAAAACTCTTATTAGATCATGAGATCTAATAACGGATAATATTCATTATTATAGAAAATATTTTTATAACAATTTATTCATCATGTATCGACTAATTAAAAAAACAAAATATTTATCATGAGAAAGGATAAAATCCATTGAAATTAACCATTATATAATGTTTTAATTATAAAGACCCCCACTCTAGTAGCCTGAATTTGGTACCTTACATTATTACATTGGTTATATGAACAACAATTTGTATCACAAAAGACTGAATGGTTTAGAATCTATTGAAAAATAAATACAAACATAAATGTTACATTATAAATTTAAAACAAACCACATAGAAATCCATTAGAAACACCCATTAACTCCTAGATTATCCCTTCATGTCTTTTATAATGTACATCTTATCATCCATGGGGATAATAAAGTATAAGAAAGGGGTTAGATCAGATGATCGATATGGGTAATAAATACAGTGGAAGCTAATATATACATAAACAATAATTTAAGGTGAATAACTACAAAAACATTCCATTTAAACATAATCTTGGTCATATTATATTAGGAATAGAATTTTAATAAATAGTGACCAATAAATAAATAAATGATAATAATACTTAACCATGGATATTCTAGTAGTTGAATAATCACATAGATTATCAATTAATTATATCATACTAATGGAATGAATGATCATGGAAATATAAAACATACCATTGAAGACTTAGATCCGAAATCTAAAAATAATTGGTTAAAGCTTTATCCAAATCCATATATGAAAATAAATGGAAAATGTCTTGGAGAAGTCCATATCTGGTTTTACTCATGAGACATACTTATAAATTGAGTGGATATAGATTTACCCTACCACCAATTATTATGTCAAATTAATTAATCATATGAATGGGTTGAAAAATAAAAAAGATAAACATATGAAAGGTAAATAAGGTTCCCCAATTAGTGATCATAATTACTAACCATTCTAAGTAATATGGGGAATGGTATATTGACAGAAAATCCACAATCAAACTAATAATAAACCATTTAATAAAATATTGTAGATGATATCATAAAATATCAAACCCAATTAATCATAATATTTGATATATGGTATTGAAAAATAAGAAAATACTCTAATAAAATCATCCTATAATTTTGGAGAGAAATACCAATTTTACTTTTCAAAGAAGATTGTTTTTGGGAAAATCATTTTTATTTGTAATGAAATCAGATTTTAAATATGTATTTCCCATAAAGGAAATTGGAATGATAATGAAATTTTGTTTGAGGCATAAATTATGTCTAACTGATGTGAAAACATGTAAAAATATTTTTTAATAAACTTTATAAATATGATGCTTCAGTGTGGTTTTAGGGAAAATATAAAAGATTCATTAAAGCAAAAAAATGATTAATTGTTAACATAATAATAGAAAATATCAAATATAGTTTTTATAATAAAAATAGTGATCTTAGAGAAATTTTGGTTTCTTATAATAGAATATAGAGTGTTCTAGGAAATGGGTAAGAAAATGGGAAGTACCCATTAATCAGGCTTTCTTATTAGAAGGAATTGAAAAGGAAATCTTAAAACATGTATTCCCCCCTCAAAGAAGGATGCTTTGATATGGATACATAATTTTGGTACATATAGAAATAATTTATAAGAATTATATTAAAATAATAAATAATAACATTGGGGTAAAGAGAGATAATGTGTAACCCAAATGAAAAAATGGTGGTTTAGGAAGAAACCTTACCTTATGTTAGAAAGTGTCCGACACTTACTTTTAATAACATATATAATGAAATTAATTTCATTAATAATTTAATTCATAATGTATTAAATGTTTATTTTATTTATTATAATTTTATTAAGAAAATTTATGGGCTTTTTTATGAGTTATGAGATTCAATTTCTTCATTCAGGGTTGTGTGTTTCCTTGGTTTTCATGATTGGTTCACTTGTATGTATGTACAAAAGATCATGTAAAATGGAAGTAATTATCCAGAATTGTAATTATATGTTATTAATGATCATATATGATATTTAATGCTCTTATGTATCATTTTTATCTAATATAAAGATGATTTATTAGATAAACTGTTAATGATAATAATTTAGATTATTTTGGCGTTTTTTTATCATCATGACAAAAATTTTCTTACGTGTTAATATCATGTATATATTTTAGTTACAAAATATTAAATATTTTTTCTTAAATATATTAAATTCTTTTTTAACAATACATTTTTTTAACAATCCTTTAATTTTTAATTGAAAAATGAAAACTCGTCATCCATGAAGGCGGTGAATGAGCACCTCACGGATGATGTTTTCCTTTTTAGAATAAAAATGTGATATGAAGAGAATTGGTAGTTAATATTCTATTAACATAATAAAAGTATATTATATATAATATACTGGAGTTATCATTATTTATTGGATATATGTGGTATGAAAATTATAAGAAAATAATAGAAAATGATAGAAAATTGAAATAATGAAAGGGGATTTTACCTCTTGAATTCCTCTCCTTGAGAACCTCTTTAAGGAACTTTGAAATGGTCTTTGGGGTGAGTCTAAAAGGAATAGAATGTGGGGGGAGATTTTAGAGAAGTATTTGGTATAAATTGGAAACGATTAAATGCTTTTGAGGCGTGAGGAGAAGTTGTGGTGAGGGTGGTATTTATAGTGGTGAAGTGGGGGGGGGGGGTTTATTATTTTATTCATTAGTTAGTTAATTTTTCTAATGACTATGAATAGTTTTCATTATCATGACTAAATCATGTAAATACGGAAGGACAGTTCTATATTATGGTTGTTACATCATAAATTAATCAATAAATAGCGTGTTTAACTTATACAGTATGTAAACTCTAAATTACCATATTTAACTATTCACAGAAAAATCAACTATTTTAAAAATCAAAAAAATTAACCATAACCATTTTTTAACATATAGAATTAAAAAACAAACTCCATTTTATAAATAAATTCCAAAAATGTTAAATTTTAATTTTAACTAAAATCATCATTTTTTCAAAAAATAATGATTTTAAAATTATAACTCATTTTATGACACTTTGAAAAATTAATTAAGGTTTCATAATATTGTATTATAATCATAAGAAGACAAAATATTAATCTATGAATCAATTTTATAAAAATAAATTTTATTTTAAATCATTGTATTAATTATAAAATTTTAAATATAAATTTATGTTTCACAAAAATAACAACACTTTATTTATCATTTTTACATCATTTATTTAGTTATTCCATGATATAATATAAAATATTTTCATTTATATGTTACCAAAATTTTATTTATAATTTAATATGTAAACCTAAAATTCTATTTTTCATATTACTATTCCTAATGGTCACATTAATATTCCAACGATCATATTTAATAGTATATTATGGTTTAAAACTCGGTGATGCGTGAAGCATAAACTATCAAAGTTGATAAATTTTAAAAGGGTCATATCATAAGATCTTGGGGTGTTACATTCTCCCATCCTAAAAAAATCACCCTCAAAATTTCCAGAGTGTCACCTCAAAAAAAAATTTGGTAGTTCTTCATTATAATTTTGTCTGGTTCCCATGTCGCCTCTTCAATTTTATTATTTTTTCAATGTATATTCACCAGTCAAGTCATATTATTCCTCAAGAACAATTCTTTATTCTATAGAATCTATATTGGGTCTTCACAATAAGATAAATTAGGTTCTAATTATATTTCATCAGAAGTGAGTGCATGCATTGTGTCTGTCATGTACTTGAAAAATATACTTGGAACACATTTTATACTTTAGAACGGCTTGGTGGAATCTCTAAATGATAATCCATGACTCCAGTTATATCTAGGATTTCAAAAGGTAAAATGTACCAAGGTCTTAGTTTCCATTTGCTTCCAAATCTTATAACACCCTTCAATGTAAATACATTCAATAAGACCTGACCTCCCACTTGAAACTCCAAATATTTCCTTTGGTTATCATCATAGAAAATTTTCCTAATTTGTGCTGCTTTGATATGTGTTTGAATAGTCCTGGCATTTTTTGTTGTTTCCATCACAAGCTTTAGGACTACAAGATTCCTTTCATCAAATTCATCCCAACAAGTTGGTGTACCATATCCCTTTCCATAAAATTCTTTAAAAAGTTCCATTTGAATACATCAATGGAAGGTATTATTGTAGGATACTCTACCAAAGTTAAATATTTATCCCACATACCTTGAAAGTCATGTGATAATGATCTGAACATCTCATATAATGTTCGGATCGTCCTTTGTGATTATATTCCAGTTTTAGGCTGATAACCAGTACTCAAATGATGCTTGGTATACAAATATTTCTAAATAATTTTCCAAAATTTCAATGTAAATCATAGATCATGGTCAGAAACAATTGGAATTCGTGCTACATGTAGTCTTATCACTTCATTAATATAGAGTCCTACAATGCGATACAGTGTAAAATATTCTCTTATAGCGCCAAAATGTGTAAATTTGGTAAGTTGAACAACAATTACCCATTTTGAACATTATTTTTAAAAGTTTTTAGTAATCCAATGAAAATATTCATAGTAATATCATCCCATTTCCATATAGGAATAGGAATATGTTTCATAAATCTATTAGGATATTTTATTTTTTCCTTCTTCTGTTTATAGACTAAACATATTGATACATAATCATCAATTTTACACTTCATATTATATCATTAGATTTGTTCCTTCAAATCTCTATAAATATTGGTTCTATGAAGGTGTATATAGATATTAATGCTATGGGAATCATCCAATAATTCTCTTTCTAGTTCAGTATAGATGGAATACAAAACATCTTCCAAAATTTTAGAATTCCATCCTTATACATGAAATTTATCAACTTCCCAATAATCAAAAATTTAATTTTCCATTGAAAATTCACATCTTTAGACTGAGAAATTTTAATCCTTTATAATAAAGATGGTTGGGTAACCAATTGAAAAATTAGTATGATTCACCTTTCATGATAATACCCATGTACATATTCACTATATCCATGATCACGATATCCCTTTCAATCCTCATTTTGCTTAGAACTCCATGTCCCTTCCTTCTTATTGCATCTTTTGGCTTATTTGATTCCCTGGGTGATAGTGTATTGAACAGTCATAATCCTTAAGTAGCTGATTCCATCATATCTTCCTCATGTTGCGTTCTTTATATTAATGATCTTTATATATTTCACATATTTTACCACAGAGATAGTGTATTAATATATATAGAGAAAATACTATAGCTGATAACTCAAGTACATGAGTTGGATAGCCCTGTTCATGAGTTTTTTTGCTTCCTAGAGTCATAGGCAATAACTTTATCATTATGTATAAAGACATAACCTATTTATTTATTTGATACATCACTATAAATAAAAAATCCTTCATTTCATGATGGTAGTTTCAAGAAAAGAGAATTATTTAATCTCCTCTTAAATTATTCAAAGCATTATTCACATTCATTTGTCCAAATATTCTTAATCCCTTTATAAGTAATCTTGGTCAACAGGTTAGCTAATGAAGAAAACTTCTAAATGAAAAGCTAATAGTAACCTACTAAGCCAATGAAACTATATTCCACTTTTATATTTTTTGGTTTAGGTCATTCCTGAAATGCCATTTTATTCATAGGATCAACTGAGATTCCATCCATATAGAAAATATATCCAAGAAATGAAACTGTTTGATGTTGGAATTTTCACTTTCTAAACTTCCCATATAACTCTTTTCTTCTAAGAGTCTCCATAACAATCAGTAAGTGGTTATTATGGCCCTTATTGCTTTTTTAATATATCAATCATCAATAAATAATAAAATATAATCAATATATTCATTGAACACTCTATTCATTAGATCCATAAAAATAGAGGGTGCATTAGTCAGTCCAAATGGAATTACTGTAAACTCATAATGTCCATACTTGGATCAAAATTATATCCTTGAAATATCTTCCTTCCACATAATAAATTGATGATATCCTGATCGAATGCCCTTCAATAAAAAATATTGATCTCCAAAATGTTGGTCAAATAAATCATCAATTTAAGGTAGAGTATACTTATTCTTTATTGTAATAACATTGATTTTTCTATAGTTGATTCATAGACTCATGGATCCATCTTACTTTACAACAAATAGAACAGGGAATCCCTAGAGATAAAAACCTTGGAAAAATAAATCCCTTATTACCCAACTCATTTATTTGTTTCTTTATCCCAAATAACTCCACAGTGGCCATTATATAAAGATTCTTTGATATTGTCCTTGTATTGGGGATTAAATCAATAAAAAACTCAACTTCTTGCTCTAAAGGATGTCCCATAAAATCCTATAGAAATACCTCAATGTGTTCCTATAAAATTGGTACGTCCCCAATTTAATGTTTTACTTCATCATCTATAGATAGTTTTTTATCTTCTTCCCTAAGAATTTTAATTACAAGAGCTACTAGAGGTGGATCCAGGTATGGCTCGGATGATGAAGTCTCCCATATAAAGATGATAAATTTTATACCTTCCTCATGAATCATAATTTTATTCTCTTTAAAATTATTTTTGTTATTATTTTCATAAATCTAGTCTATAAAAAAGATTATATCAAAATCAACCGTAGGTATGATGACAAAAATAGAAATCAGAGCACTTTTATGTGTCCTAATATAAATTAATTTACAAATATATTTTTTAATAAGGTTTCCACTATTAGTCTTTATTGATAAAACCAATGTTAAGTTGAATTGGAAATATATAATTTTTAACGTAGAATAGGATGATAAAAGTTATGTGATGATCTAGAATCAAATAATTCTTTATGTAAGTTTTAATAAACTATTAAATTACCTACCACCACATTATTAGAAACATCAACCTCATTTGCTGTGATCACAAAAGATTATACTTGATCCTATGACCGTTTCTGAGGAACACTTCCTTGAAACATTAGATAATCATTTTCATGTTGTACCATCTCCCATAAATTGTAGAATAGAACATTGGTATCTTCTTTATTTCCCTAAAAATCATGATCATGATGGGATTTCTTGCCACACTTGAGGAAAACTCTTTTTTCCTTTTAAGAACACACCAGGATGTTTTCTTGCATAGGTATCACACTTTGGAAAATTCACTTTTTTATTCTTCCATTTATCTATTATTTTATCTTTCACCCTATTCTTAAATTAGTTATCCTTAAATTCGTAAGTTATAGAGAATTATTTCTCTCTCTAGATAGCACATGCGACTATATCTTCATATAATGAGATTGTTTGGGAGGCTAATTTATTTCAAAGGAATGTTTTTAACCCATAGAATACTCATTAAATATTTCTATTTATATTACATACATAATCTATAGAATGTCTTTCTATCCTCGTAAACTTTTCTTCATACATGAACACACTTTTATCATCTTTGTGTATCAGACTCAATAATTTTCTCTCCACAACTTCTCGTTATTTTCAAGGGAAATAATTTTTCAAGAAAATTTTCTTAAAATCCATCCATTCCATGTTCACAATGTATTTCCCCTCCTTTGTCTTTTGAATCAATCACCCCCATTGATCAGCATCTCATGAGAGACAATAAACATCCATGATAATATTATCTATTTCATTACTTCCCATAGTGATAAATATTTTCTCTAAGAAACTTATCCATTGCTTAGGAATGAATGGATTTGTAGCCCCATTTAATGAAAGAGGATGTTGTCACATTAATATGTCTAACATTGTTACCCTACATTGTGTATTGGGATTCTCAATGAGAGTAAGGTTATTTCTCATAACCTCATTTAGTAGTCCCAGTATAGTTATAAGATGCTCAGCTCCAGTTGAAGCTTCCAGTTCAACATCATTGTCTTGCATGGGAGGAAAATACCTACATCTAATAATTTCATTGATATGGTTTCCATTCCTTTCCCTATGTTCCGTTTTTTAAAAATGGGATACAATAAATTATGTTATGATTTATCATACAAATTTTTTGAACAAGGTAAAAACTTAACATAAACTGAAAATTTATACATAACTAATCTCTTAATCATAAACATGGATTCCTTTGGGACATATTTACTTTTAAATCATTCATAATGGGTTTTAAAGAAAATATGAACTATCCTAAGAATATCCCAGGGGAGTGTCAAATCAAGTTCATAGTAAGGCCCATTTTCATGTACCAAGATACATTGAGTCAGGCCTGACACCCCTTGTCATAGTTTTTACCACTTGTCATATCTAATCCAGAACCACGTCCACTTGTAGAATCAAAACAAGGATGTATTTCTTGGAAGACCCACATAATCTCTCCCTTACCAAAATTCTTGGATATTCTTATATGATTTTTCTCAAAGTCTATATTCGGGTTATGTTCCCTAATATATGTTTTCTAAATATATTTTCTAAGGTTTCTACTAAACATTTTTAGATAAAAACTGTAAAGACCCCGACCCCAGTAGCATGGATTCAGCGCCTTTATAACATTTTTACTATGAACAAGCATTCACATCCCAATGGTTTGAATATTTTAGAACATTTGAAAAACCATATTCAAACATAATTTTCCAACTACAACATTCAAAGGAAAAAAAACAAATAAAATACCTTGGTAACACACATAAACTCCAAAATTATCCCTGAAAGTCATTCATAATATACATCATCACATCCTGGGAGAAAGACATAAGAAAGGGGTGACCTCCAATGATTAGTAAGTGTAGGCAATACAACATTAGAAATTATAAAAATAAACTATAAGGAAAGTTGAATATATAAAACCACATACCAAGTAAACATAATCATTATTATATTATGGTAGGAATAAAATATGTATAATTAATTCCATATAAATAATCATATGAGAATGAAACATAACCATGGATATTCTACTATTCCAATAATTATATGGATTATAAATTAGAAATATTATAATGATGGAATGAATAATGTTGGAAAACTAAAACATACTATTTAGTCCTCTACCAAAACATTTGAAAATAAATGGTTAAGTCCTCAACCAAATGCATATATGAAAATAAATAGGCAAAGCCTTAGCCAAGTCCATATCTGGTTTGTCTAATGAGACTTACTAATGCATCAACTGGATATAGTGGTCCCCTACCATCACATACTAAGTCCCATTAATTCTTTATATAAATGGGTTTAAACTTAAAAAACATATAAATATTAAAGATAAATAATATTCCTCAATTAATGAACATAATCATGAATCATTCTGAGTAATATGGTAAATGGTATCAATATTGCTCATCCACTGTAAAAATAATAATAAACCATTGAATAAAATATGGTATATGAAATCATAAAATATAAATACCAAATAATCATAAAATTAAATATATGGTGTTGAAATAGAGGAAAATTCTCTAATAAAATCCTCGAGATATGGTTGAGAGAAATAAACTTTTTACATTGCAAAGAAGATTTATTTTGAAAAAAACATTTTTATTTTTGAAAAAATAAAATGGTAAATATCTATATCCCAGAAAATAAAATGGAAGGATAATTAAAAAAATTTTAGGCATAAATGATTTCCAATTGAAGTGAAAACTTATAAAAAGAATTCTTATGAAAATTTAGAAATGGGTCGCCTTAGTGCGGCTTGAAGGGAAAATATAAAACTGTCATTAAAGAGGACTATGGATTATTTTTTTATATAAAACCAAAAAAGAGATAATATGAATTTTCATAATAAAAATAGAGATATTAGGTTTTTTCTCTTATAACAAGTTATTAAATATATTACAAAATGGTTAAGAAGATGGGATATACCCTTTAATCAGGCTTTCCTATCAGGTGGAATTGAAAAGGAAACATTAAAAACTTGTATTTCCCCATAAAAATGAATTGATCTAGATAAATGATTTTTAATATATTTAAATCATTTATCAGTATATAAAAATAATAAATAATTAGATATGGTTAAATAGAGATAAATCATAACCTGAATGAAAAATGGAGGTTCAGAAAGAAACCCTTACCTTATGTCCAAAAGTGTTTTTCACTTGCACTTAATGTTATAAATAGTGAAATTCGATTAATTAATAATTTAATTAATGACCTATTAAACATTTATTTTATTTTTAATAATTTTATTAAGTTCATTTATGGCCTTATGGATGAGTTATGACATTCAATTTCGTCATTTGGGAGTGTTTGTGTCCTTGGTTTTCAAGATTTCTTCATTTGTATACATGTTTAAAAGATCATGTCATATTAAAATAGTTATCAAGAATTAATTTTTATATGTTAATAATGAACAGAAAATAAATTTAATCATAGTATATATCAATTTGTTTCTAGATATAAGGATGTTTCATTAGATAAAGTGTTAATGATAACCATTTATATTGTTTTGGAATTTTTTCGATCATCAGGAATTAGTTTTGAATAATGTATTAGTATAATGTATATATTATGGTTCCAAAAAATTAAATAATTTTTATAAAATTTATTAAAGTCTGTTTTAACCATAAAAATGGTTTTTTACCAGCCTTGAAGAGAGAATTGAAAAACAAAAACTCATCATCCACGGAGGCGGTAAATTGGCACCTCAAGGACGATGTTTTCATTCCAAGAATAAAAAGTGAAACAGAAGAGAATTGATGGTTGATGTTATATTAAAAAATAACATTATAGTATATATAAGATACATAATTTATCATTCTTGTTTGTATATAATAGTTATGAAACGGATAAAAAAAGAAAACAAAATGAAAGAAAATTAAAAGAATGAAAAGGGATTTTACCTCTTGAATTCATCTCCTGGAGAACCTCCTTAAGGAACATTGAATTGGTCTTTTGGGTGAGACTAGAAGGACCATAACATGGTTTAGAAGTTTTAAAGAGGTATTAGGTATAAAATTTACAATATTTAAGGCTTTGGAGGTGTCAGGAGAAGAGGAGGTGAGAGGTGGTTTTTATATTGGAGGAGAGCGATGTTTTGTTTTATTATTTTATTCATTAGTTCATTATTTTGTATCAAGATTATGAATAGATTTCATTACCATTCCTAAATATAGTAAATTTAAATTTATATTGTGATATTATGGTGCTGACACTATAAATGACTCAATAAATAGTGTTCTTAACTATAATGTATCCATACTGAAAATCATTGTATATATCAATTCAACAAAAATTCAGCTATTTTAGAAAAATATCAAAAAATAACCCTAACCATTTTTCATTGTGTTGAATTAAAAAATGAACTCAATTTTTTAAAAATGATTTTTTACATAAGATAAATTTAATTTTTAATTAAATCATCATTTATTTGAAATATAATGATTTTGAAATCATAACTGATTTTATGAAACTTTAAAAAATTAATTAATGTCTTATAAGATTATATTATAATCATATAACAAAAAAATAATAATTTTTTAATATATTTTATGAGAATTAATTTTCTTTTAAATAATTATATGAATAATAAAATTTTTTGTTTCACAAAAATATCAATACTTAATTTATCATTTTTATAAAATTTATTTTTTTATTTCATAATATAAATATAATATATTTTAATTCATAAGTTACCCAAATTTTATTTATAATTTTTTAAGTGAATTTACTATTCTATTGGTCATATTACTATTCCTAATGATAACATTTCTATTCCAATGATCATAATTAATAGTACATTATGGTTTTAAACTCTATGTTGTGTGAAACATAAACTATCGAAGATGATAAATTTTATAACATACATACGATAAGATCTTTGAGTGTTACAGTAAAACATGGATCAGAAAAAAATAAATAAAAACAATAAAAACCCATTCTTAAATGCAATTACCTCATAAATAACTAAACGTTTAAACTCTTCAACCCATGGTTGACCAAATTAGAAACCCAAACATTAGAAAAAATATATGACATATTATTCCAAAATAAAATAAACTTTTATCCCCATGAATTCACTCATAATTTAAAAAAATACATATATTCCCAAAAAATATATTTTCCCACAAATATAGAAAATTCTTTCCAAAATTACATATATCACTAAGAAACAATACCCTAAAAGAAATCATGTATGATTAAAAAAAGTATCTTTATAGTTATCCCTAAAATAATATCTAAAACTTTGATATAAAACCACAAGATAGAAAAAAACCATAATCATTTAATACTCCATTAAACATTCCAATCCTTTTCCAAAAACAACTTTAATCAGATTTTCAACAAAACAGTTTCCAATCCCTATGTTTATATATACTTCTCACAATATTTAATAAAAATGGATTAACCCATTGTCAATATTAAAAATAATTTCCATTACATTAAAAACATATCATTCCCAAGGGATATTTATAGCCTAATAATATATTCCTCGAAATAACCTATTAAAAATTCAAATAATATCATTAATGACTAAAATATACAATCACATATGACCGTAAAAAAGGTATTTTTACCATTTACCTTAAGATCATCCTTAAACATATCAACCCATAATAGTATCCAACACTCTTAAATTACCCTCATATGGTAACTTCTTAACCTCTAATGTTATCTAAGAACTTCTCTAATACCACCTAAGACACCATAGACCCGTACATTCTGATTCAGTGATGAAAAAATATTCTCAACATACTTACTTTGATATCAACTATAGCGACCCAAATTTAATGATCTATAATTACAATATCAATAACCTTTTTGAGTAACTTAAATACCCATGAACTTCAAGGTTATCTTTTTCAGATAATTAGGAAAAAAGATTACAAAAAAACCCACATCTACTTCAGCAAATAGATATTTTTTCTATCATTATAAGATCTTATCATTTCACAATAATTCTTCAATATATAAGACAAAATTATATACACATGATACGATTATAGACATATCTTACATAATATAATTTCTCATCACTTAATAGAATGGAAACATAAGAAGGGTGAGCTCAATCACTCTATAAAGACAAATATATGCATTAATAATCGAAGCCCATTAGTGAGAATATGATGAGAATAAGTCTATGAGGATATAATCAATCTTTATGGAAAAAAATATATTCATACCAAAAAAATATAGATAAAAACCTTGATTCATGGAATAAATTACTGGGATAACATTAGATATCAATCATAGAATAATCATAAATTGTAGGCCATAATAGATTAACATATGCATAAAAATATTTTATAAAATTGTGGCATAAACATAACAATATAAATAATTTATGGGGTTAAGGATTAATTTCAATTACATCATCATATAAAAGATAGGGTCACATATAGGATTTCTTTTAGTGCTCCTTTAATGACATGTTAACTCATATGAAATAAGACATTACCCATTTAATTTGAGGGATATATAATTCATGGACCACCCACCACTTAATGGAAATATTCCTTTATCTTATTAGAATCATTGTCTATTATAACTCATCTCATGAGATTTAACTTTACCCAATACACTGGAGTAAAATATAATTTTTGGACCAACTGGAAGATATTGGAAATTAAATATATTTGTTCTATGATAACATTCAAACATTTATAATTCCATCATAGAATATTTAATACATGAGAAAGAAATGGGTTTCATGAAACTTCCATAATACATCCAAAAAATTAAGGTGGATTTTATCATTATATAATATCCCCAATAGAGCATAAGAAACATTAATGGATGTTGACATAAATGATAAACCCAATTAAATTTCGTTGTATAATATTTCCACATGGTATAACATAATATAAAATCCATAATTTCGTTGGTCGATTCCAAATATTCAATCCTCTAAATATTTAAATCAGAAGACAATTATTTGTTTTTTTAAAACATTAATTCATAAATGATATATCATATGGAGATAGAGAGATAAAAATAACTGAAAATATAAAATAAATTAAATAAAATGTTTTTGTAAATTCTTCTCCAAAACAAAGTTATAAATCAATCCAAAAACTCGTTCCATGGTGAAGGGAAATTTTAAAAAATTATTCTTAAATGAATTTAGGAGAATGAAATCATGAATGTAAATTATGATTAAGTAAGAAAATGTTGAGTGTAAGATAAAAGTATGATTAAGTGAAATGAAATCATTTTTTAAAAAAATTTAAGAAAAATATAATATCCTTTATTTATAATATTTAAATATGAGAAACTAAAATAACTATGAGAATATAATTATCTATTAATACCCATATAATCTTGACATGACGGTGGGAAAAGGTGGTTATGTGGTGAAAATTTAAAAATAATTTTTTTAGAATTTGTAATTAATGTCAAAATTGTCCAATAACTAAACCCTTGAAAACATTCCTTTAAAATATTTTATATATAATGTCAAATATTACATTAAAAATCAATAATTTAACACCCCAAGCTTCCACGGTATGCTTCTCTCTGTGTAATACAATAGCGTGTGTTCTACACAACTTCGAGTTCTAACACACCACAACCAATCAAACTAGCGATTATGAATAGTAATACCCACTTTTCGAAATTATATAAATTTTATATTTAAAAATGGACTTAATTTTTGGATTCTTAATATCAAAATTATCCGAGGATGAATTTTGGTACTTTTCTGATAACATTCACATTTTGATGAATAGTGAAAATTACTAAATTTTAATTAAAAACAACATTTTTAATCAAAATAATTAATAGTGATAAATTATGCATTTGAGTGATTTTAAATTATAATTAGATTATATTTTGACCATTTAATCCAATTTTGTTCATTGGATGCAATTTTACATTTAAACTAGACATAAGTAAGTGTCAATCTTTTGATAGTTGTTATTTCTTAAAAACACGCTTTTTGTTTTGACAACGAGAATTAATTTTAAATTAATTTCATCCACTTATGTGTTTTTAATTCATAAAAATGGATTACATATTTAGAATCAGAATGTACAAATTGTTTAAATTTGTATCTTTTATTTTTAGTCATTCTAAATAATTACATCTGTAAATATTTTATTTACCATGGTTAAAGGGTAAATCTGGTAAATAAGGGTAAAAAATAATATTATAATAATATTAAATTACCATAAAACGTCCCCTGACCCTATTTGATGAGTAATTTACGATCATGGGAATACTTGGGTTGATTTTGGGACCCCATTCAGCCACTTGTATGTGATAATTACACTTTATATTAACTAAGTTAAAGTAAATACAAAAAATACAAAAGCATATATCTTTTAGTAAAACAATTTTTACATAGGGTTATATATGTTATATATTAGACTATAAATATTAATTATAAAGATAAAAATATTTCATACATAATAATATTTTATTTATTATTTTTAGACATTGAATAATTAAATTTATTTTTGATACAATGATGATGTAGTATTTTCCTAATTAATGAAAGATTCAAATAAATGGTATTATAAATGTTAAAAAAAATATAATTTGAATGTTTTGATGCCATAACATAATTTCATAGTTAAATATGACATGTTAGTATTTATTAAATGAATTTATTTCAGATTAATAAAGTTTTTAGCACTTTATAAAAAATCAATTATTAAATAGTGTCAAAATTGACAAAAAGGAGTATTTAAAACAAATATTATATTATTAATTGATATTATATACCTAAAAATATAAGGTTCAAAAAATGACTTATATAAGGTTATATATATTATTAATGAACCACTTGGGGTTCTATTAGAAGTATATTGTATTTTTATTAACTATATAATATAAAAATACAAAGAGACATGGTAAATGTCAAACTTTTTAACTAAGAGTTAAATCAAAATGATAAAGTTAATATAATGACCCAAACCTATCTAAAACCAATTGTTTGAGTGGTTTTAGACCCATACCAACCTTATACTAGAAATAAGTCACTTTGGAGCCATCATAAAATTAATATGTATTTATTATAAAATAATATTTTAAGTTTTTCTTAAGTTTCCCCTCACCCTCTTAAAAAAGGGAACTCCCCCTTCTCTTAGTTTAATACCTTCAATGAATTTTAATTCGGAAAAACCCTGCCCAAATATAATTTAAAATTCCATAACATCATTTTATATTCCTTCCATTAGTCAAAAATTAATCCTAAGAAGCCCTTTGGATCAAATAAAAATGAAGAACCCGAAGAAGAGGTAATGATTTCACCACCCTCTTTCACGTTCCTTTCTTTTTCCACTTTTTCATTCTTTGTTATTTCTACTCTAAAATAATAAATCAATTATCTTCTATATACTGTGATGTTATTATAAATAACGTATAACCATATTCAGTATTCTATCTATCCTTTGAATGACATGTCACCATACGTGCGTAAGTACGGCTTACCATCTCCACATTGTAGTGTAATTGTTATTCAGAACATTATTATTTGGATGGGTCTGATAATGATGTGTAATTCATGTAAATAATAAATATAACATGATAATGATTCTGTATATATGATATAACATTCAATTATATATTATTTTAATATCAAAATAATTATATTCTCACTCGTGCGTACGTACGGACTACCGTCTCCACGAACACGAAGAGATTCATTCCCCATCAAATCCATTCAAGTACAATTCTCATTTGATGATTAAAAATAATTTTTAAGGACTTGAGATCATTCTGTATATGAATAAGATACAACATATCTATAACAAACACAACTTATGTACCAAAAAATATAAAATAAAATGAGTAAGTTAACACCCAAAACAACGATAATACTAAGATATAATTAACGATGCATTTTTAAAAGATCATATAAGATATCATATTAATGTATATTATTCTTTTATAATTTAATAACAATTATTTCACAATTATACAAGAGTTTAACCTACACTCGACCAAGTAAAAGTAATAGGTAAGTGTTTATTTCACAATCTTATCATTATCTGAGGTTTTTTATACGTAATTATCTACTGGGACCGCTTTATAATCCAAATCCATGTTTCTTAAAAATGCATTTCAAATAATTATTAATATTTTATATACTACGGGTTAAATTAATTTATACAATTTTTGACTTTTTATAAGATTTTTATAAATCAATCTTTTCGTCATTTTCCAAACAAGGTCATTTTTAACCATTTCGACAAAATTAAGGTAAGACTGTATTTTTTAACTTATATGGCGGGTGTTGCTATTTTCTACAGTTATAAAATCATCAAAGATTCCCTTACAAGATTATAATAATATTTTCAAAGTAATTTTTTTTATAATTATTTGTCTTTTAAATGTTTTCAAAAAAAGAGTTATTTCCCTCAAATGGTTTTGATTTCATCTATGTCAACATCCTTTAAAGGATATAAAGCTTATTTGAAGTTTATTTATTATGATAAATAACTTCCATATAGTATTGAAGGTTTTATGATATGTTTGACTATGGATAAATTTTTTTTATACCAAGCATGGTTTATGGAGAAAGTGTTGACATATCGTATGCTCGTTTTAAATACGAATGTCTATGTTATGTTTAAACATGTTCATATGAGGAATGAATTAGACTTAGTAAGTGACGGTTTGATCCCTCTATAGCTCCTAGATGCATAGGTAGGTCTCATGAGACAAAATAGTGTCTTGGCATAAGTCCTTGACAAAATCTTATTTGTAGTCTTGCCACAATGCCTTCAGTATGTGGTTATGATAGTCTGCCATTATACATTCCATCATTATGAATGTGGTTATTGATATTGCATGTGATTATTTGATTAGTAGAATATCCATGTGAATAATTAAGTGTAATTATTTCAATTTATTTCTTCCATATTATGTTGATGTTCAAGTTTAATAGTCTTTTGTTTTATTTATACATTTCCTTAAATGTTTATGCTTATTTATGAAAGTTTCTGTTATATTGTTGTCCTTACTAGGTATCTGATCTCAGACCTTTCTATGTATTATTTTTTTTGGATGTGAAGAAGTATTTTATAAATGACCTACAGGGATAGTATGAGGGGATATGAGTGTGGTCTATGGAGACTATATGTTGTTGTAGTTTTCACTTTATGATGTAATGTAAACATTATGAATGTATCTAGTTATTCCAAGGCTACTAAACTAATCGGTATTTCGAGACATGTATTTTATGATCTTTGCAAAATTATGTAATAATACATCGACACTGGGTAACTAGGATCGGGGTGTTATAGTTGGTATTAGAATAATTTTAGTAAAATCCGTGGAAACTAGATTTAGATAAACACTTATTAGAGCACATAGACCTAAGATGGACATTGAGGATTAGTATAGGATAACCTCCTAAAATTTTGCTATTGTAGAGGTTTTTTGAGTTTTCCGAGAAATACATCCCTGTCTAGATACAAGCAGGCAGAGGTGGATCTGGCATAGATGTACCAAGGGGTAAAACCTAAAAACACTGCTTTGAGATAGACTCGAACGGGAATGGGTGCACGACAATGGGACTTGCTGCACTTTTGGTTACGAAACTCACGGGGGAAATGCTTAGGATAATTTTCATTTTCTTTTACAAACCATTATGAAGGGTTTTTGATTATATACTTCCTCATAGAAAACATTTGTATGGTTATGGATTATATCAATAAATTGTTCAATTTATGTTTAGTATTTTACACGTTTGGATATTTGTATTGTGATTCATAAACTAGTCTAGTGTATGCCACTATTTAGAAATTGTGCCTAGTGGATGGAATAGAAATCATACCAAAGCAGGGACTCCATGAAGGGATTTCCCTCCTACTCAATATAATTATAGTGGAGCTGGTGATACATCTGGTTCTCATCAGCTTATCACCATACTCAGACAACTCACTCGGGTTATGAATAATAACCTTACCCATATGGAGCACCCTGATCCGTAGTGTGGAGGATCAATGATTGATCGCTTCATAAAGAAACAACCATCGACATTCAATGGGAGTACAAATTCATTAGTGGCTGAGAAAAGGATAAATTCTTTAGAGAAAATATTCCACGCTTTGGGGAGTAACGAAAGGGAAAAAGTTATCATGTTAGTTTACCACCTTAATGGAGATGCTGATCAATGGTGGTCATTGATTCAAAACACAAAGGATGACGAGGAAGTATAAAATATGTAATTTAGGGAGTTTAATGAAATTTTCATAGAAAAATACTTTCCTCATGACCATTGAGCAGATATGGAAAGAAAATTTCTGAGTCTGAGGGAAAAAGAGGATGAGAACATCGCAAAGCATGAAGTTAACTTTACAAGGTTAGTGTGGCATGCCGCAAAATATATATGTAACCCAAGGAGTAATATTGATCGTTTCATGGATGGGTTAAAACCATTTCTCCATCGAGAAATAGTCTCATAATCCTTCTCGTCGTACGAAGATATTGTCTCATGTGCTATCAAGACAGAAAAGGAATTCTCTAAGTCTTATGACTTTAAAACAATAAAAGAGAAGAAGAGATATGCTGATCACTTTGGGAATGGAAATAAAGGGAATAAGGTAAAAGTTTAATATCCATCCTTCAGTAAATGTTGGATAAAACACCCTACTAATTTCTTTAAGGGAATGGGAGTCTGTTAAAAGTGAGGTGAAAAAGGCAACCATGCTCGTGATTTCAAGGGAAAAAAAGAAGCTACCGATGTTCTATGCTACAATTTCTAGGAGATGGGACATTATGCAAATGAATTCCCTAATAGTTAGGGGATCATACCTCAGAAAAGGCCAAGGGATCAAGGCCAAGCTTATACTATCACTGCTGCTGAGGTAGAAGCTCTGAAAGACATGGTGGTAGGCAATTTAATGGTTTCCTCAAGTTTAGAAAATTCATTATTTGATTCTAGATCTTCTCATTGTTTCATATCTTTTCAGTTTGATAAGAAAATTAGATATTTATTATTTTATTTAACAAGGGAGTTGTCAGTAAAACCTTCTAATGGAAGTATCATTGCCACAATGTTTTGTGAACCAGTACCCATTAGAGCATATAAATGTTCTTTATCTGCTGATCCATTCGTCATACCTATGATTGAGTTTTATATAATCCTTGTAATGGATTGGATTTTGGACCATGATGTGATGATTTATTATAATAAGAAGGAGTTTATGATTTTTGATGATGATAACAAGAAACACCATATCTTTAGAGTAGAATCACCACCACCAGATTCTTATCTAGATCCACCCCCAGTAGCTCAACTAAATTCAATTATTGGGGAGTAAGAGAATGAAATAACTGTGGATGAGGAAAGGAATGTTCAAATATAGTATTTACTTATTATTAAAGAATATGTAGATGTGTTTCCAGAAGATTTACCTGGACATCCTCTAGAACGAGAAATTGAGTTTTCCATTGATTTAAAGCATGTTTCAAGGCCTATATTGAAGACCCCTTATAGAATGGCCAATGTGGAATTAGTTGAACTAAAGAAACAACTAGTGGAATTGAGTAATAAGGGATTTATTCTCCCAAGTGTTTTTCTATGGGTATCCCATGTCATTTTTGTTAAGAAGAAAGGTGGATCTATGAGGTTATGTATCGACTACAAGAAAATCAATGCTATAATAATAAAGAAAAAGTATCTCCTACCTCACATGGATTATTTATTTGACCAACTACATGGAGATCAATAATTTTCAAATATTGACCTTTGATATAAATACCATCAGTTGTGTGTGACGAAAGAAGACATTCTTAAGACATCATTTCAAACCAGGTATGGGCATTACGAGTTTACAGTAATGCCTTTTGGATTCACTAATTCACCCTCTGTATTCATGGATCTAATGAATAGAGTATTCATGGAATCTATCGATGATTTTTTAGTTGTATTTATTGATGATATCTTGGTATACTCCAATAGCTATGATGATCATGAAAATCACTTTCACATTATCCTGAAGACTCTTAAAAGACATGAATTATATGGGAAGTTTAGCAACTATAAATTCTGGCTTTATGAGATTTTTTTTCTTGGACATATTATCTCTAAGAATAGAAACTATGTTGATCTTTATAAGACCAAGGAAAACAAAGAATGTCTAACACCGACGATTATAACTGAGGTGTGAAGTTTTATTGGTTTAGCAGGTTATTATCAGTGTTTCGTCCAGATTTTTGCCCGATTGGCTAACCCATTAACAAATCTCACATATAATGGGGTTAAATTCATTTGGAAAAAAGTGTGTGAAGAATGTTTTGAATAACTTAAGAGAATATTAGTCAACTCTACTATATTGACTCTACCATCGGGGAATGATGGGTTTGATATTTATAATGATGTTTCAAAGAAAGGACGTGGTTGTGTCCTTAAAAAGAATGATATGGTTATTGCCTTTGCATCACGACAGCTGAAAATTCATGAGCAAAACTATCCTACACATGATCTTGAGTTACCAATTGTAATATTGGCTTGGAATATTTGGAGACACTACCTCTATGGGGAAAATGTGAGATTTATACTTATCATTACATTTTGAAGTATATTTTCTCACAGAAAGAACTCTATATGAGGAAATGGGATGGCTCGAATTACTCAAGGATTATGATTGCATGATACACTACCACCCGTGGAGAGTAAATAAGGTGGAAGATTATTTTAGTAGAAAGAATCATGGAGTTTTGAACAAGATGAGAGTTGAAAAGGTTCCTTTATACATGGAACTATTAAATTTAGATTTGGGAATAACCATGGAAGGTGAAACATTGAATCTTTTTTAAAATGGTTTCCTTACCATCTTTACTAGAAAGGATTAAGAGTTCTCATACCGATGATGAAGAATTTCAAAAGATGATTAATGCTGTGAATGATGGGAGATGGAGTGACATTCTGTATAAAGAAGGAATTTTGAAATTTTGGAAGAGACTTTGTGTTCCTAATATACCTGATCTAAAAAGAGAATTTTTGGACGATGATCATAGTTCCAATTTCTCTATACACCCTGGGAGCATGAAGATGTATAGATATTTGAAGGAACATTTTTGGTGGGACAACATAAAGAAGGAGATTTCTGATTTTGTGTCACGATGTATGGTTTGACACCAAGTGAAAGCTGGAAGGAAACATCCTGGAGGAGTCATGAAACCTCTCCCCATAACATAGTGGAAATGGGATAATATTACGATGAAATTTGTCAGGGCACTACCAATGACTCCTAGAAGGAACGATGCAATATGGGTCATTGTTGATCATCTTACCAAGTCAACACATTTTCTTGCTATAAGAGAAGCTATACCACTTGAATGTCTAGCAAGGATATATATTAATGAAGTTGTGAGACTTCATGTAGTACCCATAACGATTGTTTTAGATCGTGATCCACATTTTACATCACGATTCTGGAAGGTTCTTCAGAAGGACTTGGATACTGAAATCTGTTTAAGCACTGCCTACCACCACTAAACTGATGGACAATCAGAATAGACTATTCAAACCTTAGAAGACATGTCGAGATCTTGATCACTTGACTTTTAGCGTATGTGGGATCAATATTTACCTATGGTGGAATTTTCAAATAACAATAGCTTCCATTCAAATATTTGAATGGCACCATAAGAAGCGTTATACGTACACCAACTTGTTGGTATTATATTGGTGAAAGAAAACTTTTTGGCCCAGAACTTCTTGAGGAAACAATGGAAAAGGTGAAGGTAATCCAAACCCACATCAAAGCAGTTCAAAGTAGACAGAAGAGCTATGCTGATAACTGATGGAAGGATTTAAAATTTCAGGTAGGAGATCATGTTTTCTGAAGGTATCTCTATGGATGGGTGTTATACGTTTCGGTGAGAAGTGTAAATGGAGTCCCAGGTACATAGGACCATTCAAAATAATAGAATGAATTGCGGCTATAGCTTATCATTTGGCAATGCCGCCAATTCTCTCCAAGGTTCACGATGTGTTCCACGTATCACAGTTGAGAAAATACTTGCCTCACCCAACGAAAGTACTCACCTATGAGAGGGTAGAACTGGAACCAGATCCGTCTTATTACGAAGCTCCCATCAGGATTATTGATACCAGAGAACTAGTGTTGAGAAACCAGATGACTAGTCTGGTAAAAGATCTATGGAGAAACCATAAGATGTAAGAGGCAACATGGGAACGTGAGGAACATATGATGAAGAACCACCTGAGTCTTTTCATGCGGTAGTATTCTAGAAATTTTGAAGAAATTTTTTTTTTAATGAGGGTAGAATGTATCACCCAAAGCTTCCATGGTACAATTCTCTCTAAGTAATACAATAGCATGTGTTGTACGCAACTTCAAGTTCTAACACACCAAAACCAATCAAACAAGCCGTTATGAATAGTAATACCCACTTTATGAAATTATATAAATTTTATCTTTTAAAATAGACTTCATTTTTATATTCAGAATATTGAAATTAGCCTAGGATGAATTTTGGAACTTTTCTGATAACATTCATCTATTGATGAATAGTGAAAATTACTAAATTTTAATTAAAAACAACTTTTTTAATCCATATAATTAATAGTAATATATTATGAATTTGAGTGATTTTAAAGTATAATTAGATTATATTTTTACCATTTAATCCAATTTTGGTCATTGGATGAAATTTCACATTTAAACTGGACATAAGCAAGTGTCAATCATTTGATAGTTTTTATTTCATTAAAAACACGCTTTTTGTTTTGACAATTGGAATTAATGTTAAATTAATTTCTTCTACTTCTATATTTTGAATTCAGAAAAATGGATTCCATATTTAGAATAAAGAGGTAAAATTTTTGTAAATAGGTAACTTTTATGTTTATACATTTTGAATAATTACTTCGGTAAATATTTTATTTACCATGGATAAAAGGTAAATATGGTAAATAAGTGTAAAAAATAATATTATAATAATATTAAATTACCCTAACATGTGCCCTAACCCTATAATATTATGAATGTCCGACCATGGCTATCCTGGGGTCAATTTTTGGGACCCCATGGAGCCACTTGTATGTGATAATAAAACTTTATATTAATTAAGTTAAAGTAAATACAAAAATGACATAAGCATATATCTTTTAGTAAAACAATTTTTACATAAGGTTATATACGTTATCTCTTAGACAATAAATATTAATTATAAAGACAAAAATATTTTCTACATAATGATATTTTATATATAATTTTTATACATTGAATAAATAAATTTATTTATGATACAATGATGATGCAGTATTTCCCTTATTAATGAAAGAATCAAATAAAAGGTATTATAAATGTTAAGATTAATATAATTTGAAATTTTTGATGCCATAAACTAATTATATAGGTTATAATGACATGTTAGGATTGATTAAATGAAATTATTTCTGATTAATAATGATTTTAGGACTTTATCAAAACTAAATTATTAAATAGTGTCATAATTGACATATAAGAGTATTTAAAACAAATACTATATTATTAATTGATACTATATTCCTAAAAATCTAAGGTTCTTCCAAATGACTTAGATAAGGTTATATATATTAATAATGAACCACATGGGGTTATATTGGAAGTATATAATAAGTTTATTAACTATTTAATATAAAAATACAAAGAGACATGGTAAATGTGAAAATATTTATCAAAGAGTTAAATCAAAAGGATAAAGTTAATATAGTGACCCAAACCTATCTAAAACCTATTTATTGAGTTTTTTTAGACCCATACCCACCATATACTAGAAATAATTCACTTTGGAGCCATTATAAACTGGATATGAATTTATTATAAAATAATATTTTAAGTTTTTTCTAAGGAGCCCCTCACCCCTCTTATAAAATGTCACTCCCCCTTCTCTCAAATTCATACCTTCAAAGCATTTTGTATCGTCCAAAACCTGACCAAATATCCTATAATATTTTTTAAATTCATCCTATTGGCCTTACATTAGTCATAAATCCAACTTAGGAGCCCTCTTCATGAAATCAAAAGGAATAACCTAAAGAAGAGGTAATGATTTCACCACCCTCTTTCAAGATCCTTTCTTTTTTCAATTCTTTTTTCTTTGTTATCTCCATTCGAAAATAATAAATATATTGTCTTATATATACTGTGATTTAATTATAAATATGGTATAACCATATTATGTATTTTATCCATCCTTGGAACGATATTTCAACATATGTGCGTACGTATGGCTTACCGTCTCCACATTGTGGTGTAATTGTTATTCAAAACATTATTATTTGGATGAGTATGGTAATGAGGTGTAATTAATGTAAATAATAAATATAACATTATAATGATTCTGTATATATGATATACCATCCAATTATATATTATTTTAATATCAAAATAATGATATTGTCGCCCGTTCGTATGTACGGACTACCGTCTCCACGAACGCGATGAGATTTATTCGCCATCATATCCATTCAAGTATAATTCTCATTTGATGATTAAAAATAATGTTTAAGAACTTGATATCATTCTTGATATAAATAAGAAACAACCTAGTCATAAAAAACACGGATTATGTAACAAGATATTTAAAATAAAATGAGTAAGTTAACACCCGAAACAACGGTAACACTACGATATTATTAACAAAGAAATGTTAAAAGATCATATATGATATCATATTAATGTATATGATTCTTGTATAAATTTATAAAAAATATTTCACCATTATACAGGTTTTTAACCTACCCTCGACTAAGGAAATATACAGGTTAAGGGTTTATTTCACAATCTCTTGATTATTCGAGGTAGTTTATACGTAATTATCTACTGGGACCTCTTTATCATCCACATCCATGTTTCTTACAAATTTATTTCAAATCATTTTTACTATTTTATAGACTATGGGTTAAAGTAATTTATAGCCTTATTGAATTTTTATATGATTTTTATAAATGAATCTTTCTTTCATTTTCCAAACAAGGTCCTTTTTAACATTTTCGACCAAATTAAGGTAAGAATGTCTTTTTTTAACTTATACGGAAGGTGCTGCTATTTTCCACTATTATAAAATCTTCAAAGCTTCCTTTACAATCTTATAAGAATATTTTCAAAGTAAATGTTTTATTTTATAATTATGTGGCTTTTAAATGATTTTAAAAAAAGATATTTCTCTCTAATAGTTTTGATTTCATCTATGTCAACATCCTTTGATGGATTTTAAGCTTATTTGATGTTGATTTATTATGATAAAAAACTTCCATATAGTATTGAAGGTTTTGTGTTATGTTAGACTGTGGATGTGTTAATTTTATACCATTCTTCGATTATAGAGAAATTGTTGACATTTCGTATTCTAGTTTTAAATGTGAATGTTTATGTTTGGTTTAAACCTATTCATATGAAGAATGAATTTGACTTAGTAAGTGACTGGTGGATCCCACTATAGCTCCACGATGCATCAGTCGGTCTAATGAGTCAAACTAGTATCTTGGCACAAGGCCTTGAAAAAACCTTATTTGTTGTCTTGGAACAAGGCCTTGAATATGTGGTTATGATATTCTGGAATTATGCATTCCATCATTATAAAAGTGGTTATTTATATTGCATGTGATTATTCAATTAGTAGAATATCCAGGTAAAAAATTAATTGGTATTATTTCATTTTATTTCTGCTATATTATGGTGAAGTTAAAATTTAAAAGTCTTTTGTTTTAGTTATACATTGCTAAAAATGTTTATGCTTATTTATGAAAGTTTCTACTATATTGTTATCCTTACTGGGCATCTGAGCTCACCCCTTTCTATGTTTTATTTTTTCCAGGATGTGAAGAAGTATTTTATGAATGACCTACAGTGATAGTTTGATGGGATATGAGTGTGGTCTTTGGAGACAAGATGTTGTTGTAGTTTTTCACTTTATGATGTAATGTAAACTTTATGAATGTATCTAGTGATTCCAAGGATACTAAACTATTCAGTCTTTCAAGACATGATCTTTTGTGATCATGCCAATGTTTTTTAATAATGCACTGACTCTAGGTAACTGGGGTTGGGGCATTACAATTAAAGTTTATAAATGAACATTCTTGAAATATTATAAATAATATGGATATAGATTATACCAATTTTAGTAAAATAAATCATTGATTTTAAATATTTCCTTTTATGAATTTTAAAATCAAACTCTCTTGAATGAAAGAGCATCATAAATAAACTTAAAGTACCATGAATGTAAAGTGAGTAATGATATAATGTGACAAATAAGAGGTATATCTATTAAAATGGAAGATGTAATAAGAATTATAAATTCCTTTAATTTCATGGAACATATGATTAAATTCATACATGGGAATTATATAACCCCCACAAAAAACATGTGGTGAATATAAATAATATCTCAATATATGAAAATTGAGATGAAATAACCTTACAAGATCATAAATTTTTGCGTAAGAATTAATCAAGGAAGTGATTTTTTGAAACAAATGTAAATCAATATAAAATAATTGGAAATACCATATAAAAAAATTATGGGTCATAAAACACATAATCTTGGCATAAAATTGTAAATTGAGAAGATACAATCCAAATAAAGGAAATTGAGTTACAATTCCACATTCCTCGTAATACATCTTGGTCACATGCTCTCTAACATCCCCTTATTTTTATATCCACCATTCGATTGAACTAATGATCTTTGGAGGAGAGGTTTATGGTAACATCAATATATCTTTAAGGGGTATAAGAAGATTGGAGAGTTATTTGTATATAATGTTGAGATAAAATCAAACTCATATGTGTCTTTGGAATGATTATATTCAGTCCCATAGTATAGGTAAAAAATAATGGCATTTTTATAAATATTCAATATTTATGGGTCAAAAATGTAATTTAAAAAATTAAAAGTGGCACATAAATGAACCATGTATAGAACAATTTAAAATTTCACATCCACCTGACATGAAATAATTTTTTTAATATTTAAATCAATTAATAAAATACTCTTGAACATTAAATACCCTTTAAATTCGTTCTCATTACTAATCATATAACTGTTCCTAAATGGTATCGAGATAAACATGGAATTAGAATTTACTCATTCATGTAATTAATTACATAAATTTAAATCAATAAAATTAATTGAACATTCCATTCATAAAAATATTATTACTTTTAATTTTTTTAAACCAATTTACATTGAATTTTTATTATTTACATAAGTGTTGTCACGACATTTCGTAAAAATTTTAGATAATCGTAAAATTATTTAAAATAAAAAAATATATTACTAACATAAATATAATTTTATGAACATAATTATAGTCATATAGTTCATTCATACTTTTTTTTATCATTTTCATATCAACATAGTTAAAATTTTAAGTGAGTGAGAGTGACATTTTTGTAAATACTCTTAACATAAAAAAAAATAAAGTTCATTATCAAAATAAAGTGGAAGAAAAATTTAAATATGGAGAATATAACACCTAGGGAAGTATATCCTTAACTCATCAGTGCATTTTAATATTTTTTTCGTATTTAGTAAATTTTTACTTTGATAAAATAGTTTTATATATTTTAGTCTTTGTCGTAGTGACTAAATTTTACCTTTATAACTATATTTTAAGGGCAAAAAATGAAATGGTACTTAATTAATAATTTTGATATTATGATTAAAAATATAGAAAAAAAAATTTAATCCAAAATGTGTAAACGTTGAAAAAATTAATTCACATATTGGCATCAAAACATGTAAAAACCATTTTAGAAAAAATGTGTTTTTTGAAGCATATAATGAATTTATTCTCATTACTTACCTAGTAAAATCCATTATATGATTTTTATTTTATTTTATTAAGAAAATTATTAAAAAATCATGAAAAATGTCTATCAATATTTGTTAAATAAATTTATTTAATATTAAAATAAACAAATACATTAAAAAAATTCAAATGTAATTTCATTTTTACACTATCAAATTATTTTATCTTCATTTATAACCAATTGATAGTTAATGTATGATTTCTTTCTTTTATTTACAGTCATAAACAATAAATTTCAATAAATTTAATTCTCAAAATATAATACTTTTATTTTTTAAATAATAACATGTAATATACAATAAAAAAATGTTTTAAATATAACATTTATGTTTAATGGAGAATTATTGGATTCATATTCATTATAAATAATTAATTATTTGAATAATTTTATTAAATATTTTTACTAATTATTATTTTAATAAGTTTTTTTGATATCATTCCTAATATGTATTAAATCAAATATAATTTCACATTTCATCAAAAAAATTAAAATTTGTTTTGTTTGATTTAATGATATTTTATTAGGTGAATGAGACCCATTTTAATTTATAATTCATTTATTTTTTTAATTTTATTTAAATATCAAGTAATGTATCACATTTTTTATTTTCACAATGCATTATTCACATAGGTTTGATATTTTTAATATCAAAAGATATTTTGCATAACGATTTCATCAAGAGAATACATATGAAAATCATGGGGTGTTACAAGAACTCTTAGTTCTCTCCTTTATAATGATCTTATATAATATAAATTATTTTGATTTTAACCACATGATCACAAACCACCTAGACATCATTACAAAACCAAAAATCATATTCCCATGCTCTCCCTATCCTATATCCAAATATCTAGGATCAATTCTCACTATCCAATCAAATTACACACTAGAAACCAATAAGACTTGGAATCTAACAAAACCCACCTTCTGAACACAACCACAATAACACAAAAACTAAAGGTTATTTAAATATCAATAACCTTATGCATACTATGTGCCATTTCATATACCCCCTCATTATTATTTGACAAATTAATGAAATATTTTCTCACTCTGACCATCTCTCAGGTATTTTTTTCCTACATCAATCCATCACCAAGGAATTTGACCCTTAAACCAACCCAGGAAGGGATACCGTACATTTATTACGCCTAGATACTATATTTCCGTTTTCAAATAACACCCCATGATAAAATTAAAATGAAAATTCATTATAAAACACTATAGTTCAGGTGAGTAGAATTCCAAAAATAAGTTATATAGGAAAACACTATATAAGTTACTATTAACACCTTAAACAACTGATCTCTCTATCATCATAAAATTCAATCACTCACAAGAATTGATATTCCATGTGAACCCTACATTCAAAATATAATTCTCACACTAACACCTTTTCTACCATAATCCATGGTCTGAATCTCTAAATAACGATCTTAATGCAACACACATACTTAAAAAAATATATAAAATATAATAGAAAAAAGAAGAATAAAAATATCCTAACCAAGGTATCTTGGACTTCCCACCATATAAGTGATCAAAAATTAATATCATGAGGTATGTCACATTATATGAAATAATATTATTTCTATCTAACAGTCCCAAAATAGTGAGATAAAAGAAAATATTATTTAATTATAATTTTTAATTATTTGACCAAAATTTTCTGAACAAAACACTAGAAGGAGTTCCATATAACATCACATGCACCTCCCCATCCAAAATTTTCTTCCATCTTGCAGTGAAGGATTGTACCTTAAATTTTGGAGATAATTACCTTGATAACATAAGTATTAATAAAAATATATAAAAACATAAAAAAAATCCCTAATTTTTTAATACAATATGAAATTATAGACAAACAAAACAATATAAATAAATATATACATTCATGTTGTAACAAATGCAAATACAAGTTATATAGTTATACCATCCAATAAACCACCAATGATTTATTCACATGATCAATAAATTATAATAATAAAACCAAAATATTCTCTACTAAAAACCTTATTCTCCACCATAACCAAATCCCTAAACCCATTCAAGATAATCCTATTCGATCTAATAAAAAACCTATGATCTGAAATTCAAGAATAAGGTCATCACATGCACCAAGTTACTAATGTTGTGTGTGATAAAGATATCTCAATATGGAATCTTAGTTTCAACTAAGATTTCCCATTATATACATGTGTATACAGAAGTAATGTATAATAAATAATAATAACATATAAATATGTTTGTCAGGTCATATTGGAATAATCAAGCCACCATGACAAACAAATCATACATTTCTCAACAGATGTAGTACAAGAAGTCACCACATATTATCATCCCTACCAATACACTATTACTCACGATAGGTTGTCAAACCATGAAAAAAACACTAAATTTCACTGAGGGTTGGGTCCATACCAAACCACAATAAAATTATACAACATCTTGACTTCTATGCTCTCACTCGTGGTAGGCTCCCATAACTACACTCTAGATAAATACCTATTTACTAAAGGCAGACCATTCTACCACACTCGCACATAGGGTGAGGGGAAGTATCAAGTCATATTCTAGATAATATATACCAGTCCATGCTTATATTTTATGGGTCTCACAATCACATCATGGACCCAACCCTTATTAAAGGAGGTATATGCCATCACCTCCTCACTCAAGTAAGTCATAACATCGTATATCATTCCAATACCTTCTCATGTAGTGTAGTCTATTCTTGAACCATTTCAATTGTAGTACGGATAAGAATCCTCATATAGAACTAATAACCTCTTACTCAGGGTGGTATAATCCAATACCCTCTCACTCAAGATGAGTCCTAACATCTAGTCAGATCATCAACCATAGGGTCATAATTTAGAATACACACACATTGAGAAGTATGCGCGGAGACCTAAATATTCCTATATAGACACCACTAAATCACATTATCAAGACAAATATATCAATCAATCTCTCATACCACTTTCACATCTTTCCTCCTAGTTTACAACACATTAGTAGTCACTCGTGACTTTTCCTGGAACCTGATGGAATAAATCATCACCCACCTATCCCTCTCATATTGTTTGTAACATCCCAACTTGGGAGTCACTAAAAGGGTACCCCAAGTCAGTGGGTCACATTTCTTTAACATCACCTATCTATAATATAGGGGCTACAAACTATCAGTGAGGGTCTTTGGTGGAATAGTGGAGGGACTACACCCTTAGGATCAGAGTAGTAGTACAACAGTATAATAAACAAACCAATAGTGGAATATTAATAATAGTAATCCATAAACTTAAAAATAAATGTAAATCAAACAAACAATATCATATATAATATTATGATCATTTAATGTATTGATACAAGATGGGTAATAAAAGGGGAACATGTATTCATAGAAATAGTCATATATTACAGTATAGGTAAAATAGAAGATGAAAAAAACAAAAAACTGTAGATAAGCATTCCAAACATTGGCTCAGTCATCTGCTACCAAGCTCCAATCCCAACTAGTGATCATGAATCCAAAACAAGGTTTTTTCCTTGTCCCTACCTGTATCCAAGAGGTATATTCAGGAATTGATTAGTGTCTGGATAAGTTTGTGATATATACTCATTAAGACACCACCAACCGTGTCTACTCTAATCCATTCTATGAATATATAATAAACAATGTGAAGGTATGATAAATTAAAATAATAAATAAATAAAAAACATCTGTCTGGATTCTTTATGGGACACTCGTTGGACCTTACCTACTTTGGCCAAAGCGGGAATTTCTCTAATCACATAACATTTTCGGGTTTTGTATATATGGTTAGTAATCTTGGTATACAACAAAGTAATACCATAAAGTGACAATCATGTAAATGTTTTTTTATTATGGATTTAAAGTCCTAAAAAATTAGGTTAATTAAATATGTTAATATCCTTTTAAATTAACCATAAGGAGATATTAATTGAGCCTTAGGAGCATCTCCTATGTAGCCTCAATGATAGGCTAGAAAGGTTCCCAAGGTAGTGACCAAGGAATTCCATAATTAACAAGTCAAATCCAATGATATAATCCAATGAATTTAAATATTTAGTTTCTTGAAATAAGATTGGCGAACCCTCTGTTCCAATCCATGGAATTAACATCTAAGAGAAAGATAGATCCAAATTTGTGGTCATTCACTGAGTAAATGCATCGATCAATCAGTGGAATCCCATGAGTCTGTTTAAGGTAAACCACAACGACTGTCTAAGTTTCACATAGAGAATTCATCCACATTAAAATTTTCAAGGTATGTGACCATAATAAAGTATGGTATATTAATCCAACCATAGTCATAATTATATCCATATGTACATTTATCTAGTAAATATGGGCTTAGAAACATTCCATTTTCGATTCACCATTATTTTAAATCAATTATCCATTTAATTCATAATGAGAGAAACTCACCTCAATGGTGGTTTCAATTCGTATCCGAGGATTAGTAGGCCTATAATGTCACCAACCATTTCATTTAATTAATCCATTTCATATATTTATGAAAGGAAACACATATAAAAAGGTTTTTCTAATTCAATTCTTAGTATAACATCCATGGGTCGCATGAGTGGCACACCTAAAGGAGTTGTCCTAATTGAGGAGGAGAACCTACAAAGGTGCATGATAAGGTTCCAAGACACATTATTCCATGTTCTAATAGTCCAATAAATAAATTTAACATTAGAAAGAAAATTTCATTAAAATAATGCTCTATGAAAAAATGTCACTTGAAATAGATGTAAATACATTGATGTAAAATACATAGACCACCTACCTTAGATGGTTAGAAGAATCCTCATCTAGTATCAACCTATAATTTGTCCTGGATAGGAAGAAAACATAATAGTATAAAATACCCTTAAATATGAATTTATGCCTACATGAAGATTCAATCCCATATGGTTAGAAAATAAAATAAAAGAAGCAATTGGAATGAAGCTCTTATTTTTGGAAATCCCACATGATCAATGACACTCGATTCAAATTAAATTTAAGGTATGAGCATCAAATATTATGGAATAAGGAAATTGGAGATCTCTAATATGAGGAGAGGATGCTGGAAAAATTATGACGGAGAAATAGGGTTAATTATTTAGATGTATGAAGGACAAAAATGTGATTTTCCCTATTTTTAAATAGGTGCACTGTTTGGTTGCATGATTTTCCAAACCATGCACCAACCATAAGGAAGGAACTATCTAAGTATATTCCCCTAAAATGATTTATCGGGACAATTTTTGAAACATGTACACATCATGTACTCATCACTATTTGGGATTCAACCCCTCACATGGGTTTGGAACATGGTTTGGAAAATAAAGATCAACCCATAAACACCCTCTACAACCCACTATAGAACCCCACATGTTCTCCTAAAACTGTGGGGCCTTAGGTGCATGCTTCGGGAAAATTATGCGCCCAACCCTTTTCACCCTGGAACAGATCTTTGGGCTATGAATGAACCACAAACACTCCTAATCCCATATATATGAAATTAGGAACATTTATAAGGATAAAACAAAGGATTTAAACATTAAATAAAGTGATATACATTTTTGAAAAACTAGTATTTTACAATCTACCCTCTTTAGAACAACCCATCCCTATGTTTCCATTCTAAGGTTTTTTGAGTGTCTCCTAAATATAATTTAACCCACTAAGAATGTATATCAACCACTTCATCCCATGTCTCATCATGTATATGGTTCTGTACCCTCAACACCCATACCAAAGGAACCGACCACCCTTGAAGTGCATTCATGATCCACTACAAAATGCATATAGGGTATTCCTCAAAAGAAGCATCAACATCTAATTGAACATCTTCATGATAAAATTTATGAGATGGGTTTGAATGGTAATAGTTAATCTAAAATACATGGAAGACATAATTCATTGTCTAGTACCTCTGAGGATGAACCATCAAATAGGATACCGACCTGAATCTCTCCATGATCTCAAAGGGACTAAAAAAACAATGAAATGGATTTCCTTATAATTGAATTCATTGACAATCCAGTCGATGCGAGAGTCCCAAGAAGACCCGTTGTCCCACCTCAAACTCTAGTGGTCACCAAGGTCCATTGGAATAAGAGTTCTTCCAAGACTAAGTAGGATCCATATGCTTTCTACTCATCTTTTCCTACTCTAATGTCTTTTGTATGAGACAAGGTTCTAGTGGAACTACCCCTCCCACCTCTAACCTATACAGGGGTGAACAACATGACCTTTCACATATGGACACATAAGGTTCTATATGTATATAATCTTGGAAAGTATTATTATAAGAAAAATCATACATAAGAAGTTGTTTTTTCTCGGAATGTTTAAAATCAAGTACATGTGCTCGAAGCATGTCCTCTAATATCTAAATTTTATTCTTATATTTTTCATCAGTATGTGGGTGATAAGTTTTATTATTAATCACCAATGTATAGTGGGCCTTCAGAAACCCCTTTTATAACCATGATGTAAAATGAGTATCCTAGTCTGATATGCTAGTCTTTGTGGCCCTTTGAATGTTTAAAATATCCGAAACAAATAATCCCCCATGATCATCCACTAAAAAGGTATCCTTGATATGTAAAAATAAAGTGAAATTATTTATCATATCGTTGATCTCCCATAAAACATCACAATCAAGAGGTAATATTAGTAACTCATTCACAAAATCCACAATGATTTCATCCCATTTCCACTTAGGTATGGGTAATAGATGTAATTGTTTCATTGGTCACTTGTTCTCTGCATTCACCTACTAACAGGTAAAACAATGAGTCACAGAATCAACAATATACACCTTTATCCCTAGCCACCAACACTACTAGAATAAGTCATGGTATATCTAAGTAACTTTTGATGTACTATAAAATAATTATACTCTGACATTAGTTCCTCTTTTATTTTTTTATAAAACAAACCCATCCATGAATGCATAGAACCTCATTATCATTAATGATACAACCTGGAATCATATATGTACCTGAAGTGGTCTCCCATGGGACTAGGACCTTGGGGGTTATTGTCTCTTTTTTACATTATCCAGAAAAGAAGAAGTCATAGATAAAGATACAACTACAAGTTTCCCCTGATAGTCCTGCACTTAACGATGCATTTCAAAAAATAAGGCCATCAATTTCCACTCATCACTGGACTCATAAACTACTTATTCTTGAATCTTCATGCTCAGAACAATATATATTGTATAAAATTTATCAGATGTATAAGTATGACCAAAGTCAAATGACTATATGTACTCATACCCTCTACAATATATGAGATTCAAATCACACTTTGTGAAGATGTATTTGAGGATCTTATGGTTAATATAAACAATAATCCACTCTCCTAATAGATATTGCCTCCAATAATGAAAGGCATGAGAAACTGCAACAAACATGAAGTCTTGTTTTTGTTAATTCCACTCATGATGCCTCAAATGAAATGACCCAGACACCATTACTCAATCTCCCTACATCAAAACTTCTCCTAGACTAATGAATTATCTATCATAATAAATAGTATTTCCTTTTCAAGGCTCGGTAAAAATTAAGATCCACACTAAATTAAATCTTTCTTTCATATCATTAAAGGTTTTCTCACAGTCTTCTGACCATATGAGTTTCACACCCTTCTTTTTCAAGTTTATAATAGGTGCATCAAGGCATAATAAATCATGTACGAAACACATGCAATATCCATCCATCCCCATAAAAATTTTATTATCAAAGATTATCTTTGGATGCTCTCTAGAAACCATAGTTCTCACCTTCTATAGGTACATGGATACTCATTATTCAGATATGATTTGACCCAGGAATCTTACCTAGTCAATCCATAAGTGGCACCTTATTAGCATATCATATAACCGGTTCTCCCATGATGTACTCAAAATGATTACAAAGTTCTTGGAATGATAGTGTCAATTTTTTGAGTACACAAATATTTCTTCCATGAATACTAACACAAATGAATCCAGATACTCAAATAAAACCAGATTCATCAAATCTATAAAAATGGTCAGTGTGGTTTTGATATTGAATGGAATGACCAGATACTTGTATAATACATCTTGATTGTAGAATATTTTATGTGATATGTTTGATTCTATAACATGCACATGATTATATCCTAACCTCAAATCAATTTTCATGAAAAATATCTCTCCACAGAGTTGGTCAATGAGGTCATCTATATATGGGAGTACATACTAATTCATAACCATTATCTAACTCAATCTTTATCAATACATACATTGCCTAAGGGTACCACTATCATTTTTAGTGAAATGGATTGTAAAACCTCACGATGAAGTACTAGGTCTTATAAACCTCTGGGCTTCTAGGTCCTCCAACTACCTCTTGATTTCCTAAAGCCCAATAGTATCCACCATATAAGGAGGAATAAATACTGGTTCTGTTTCTAGTACTAAATGAAAAGTAAAATCTACCTCTATCTCTAGAGGTAGCCTCAAAAATTCATTATGGAAGACGTCCATAATTTGATCCACTGTAGGAAATAAAATTGTACCTTCTTTTCCCTAATAATCATGGTAGAGACTAGTAATATAGACTGTCACTCTGACTATCCCATGATTCTTGGGTCCATATTGACTTTCCATGAAATCCCATTCACCATTATGAACATAAATACCTCCCTAAATTGATGTCAAATATATAGTCTAGTGTTAGAAATATATTTGGGCATGATAAGGAACCAACTAGTACATATCATGAAAGATTTTAAAACCCTACATATATAGGATTAACAGGCTCCATGAGATGTAATATACTCTTATTTCAAGGGAACACTCCTTTAATTGGAATACAGTTTTTGTTTGAATACCTAGATTACTATCAAAAACTATATCCAATAGTAATAACTGATTTCTAGACCAAGGATTTCCATAGTTTTCACAGTTATAAAATCTTTGTAACTGCCTATTTCAAACAAAATGCAACATATATTTGAGGCAACTAAGATCATACCTAAAACCCTAGATGGTCTAGAACTCTTCCCCTCATGCATCATCAAAATGCATAAATATATCCTGATCCTCAACCCAGAAATATACCATGACTTCCTGGAGTAACCCCACTCTACTAACACTATACAACTAGTGTCAGGCTCCCTTATTTATGACTAACTCATTGGAATAATAGATTTGTGGCACTCATGTTCCATGAATGACATATATCTTCTGATCTTGCTCTAGTACGTGAATTTAGTGAAGATCTTCTCTCACTAGGGAAAATTCTACCAAAATACTGAATATATCTCATTTTCAATAAGCCTGACATTCAACCAAGTCCCTGTGATAATGGGGCTTTATATGACTTAGCCTACCAAACAAGTGAAAATAGTATTATTACCCAAGAATACACTCTGATTACTTCTTCCTCCTTGAGAATACTTAAAACATCACTTCCTACTACAAGATAATATACAAACCAGTCACATAAATATACTATTATGGCCCACAACATCATCTTCTCTATGACTACGCTTAGTGATGAGACCCCAGATCACTATCTTAGTGATGGTATTTAGATAGAACTTGTTCACCTGAGATCGTATGGCATACACAATCCCATCCTCAAAACATAAAAACCTATATTGTTCATCACCAATAAAAGATTGAAAAAAATGCTAAAAGTATATAAAACGAGAACCATAATCCATCATAGATAGTTTTATCAGCTCTAGGTTCATAAAATATTTGTCGCAATCAGATCTCAGTGTATTGGAAATGAATTATTAATAAAAATATTATTTTAAATCCTCAAATACTATAACCTAATGTTGTTATATAAAATTCAAGACATCCCATAATTTTTTGGAAGATCCTCTAAGCATAGAATTTGCAAGCTTGTCCCTCTTCTTGGTAGGAATCTCATGATGGGTTAAGATTTACAACATGGAATCTTTCCATGTCTCAATAGCCCAAGGACCAATATCCCCTAAAAATGATGGTGTATGTTGTTACTAAAACTACCGATTTATCTTTTCCATGGTAGGGACAGGTTGCGGGGCACCCTGAATAGTGTGAATGAACTGTATGAAACCCTTTCAGAACTAGAAATTGACAACCATGTAAATAAAATCCACAAGTGGTACTACATGATGTATTACCAGTGGCTCAGGTCCCACCACCTCTAGAATATCGTCATCACTACCCTCCTGGCACACAATCTTCGGCCATCATGGAGGATTATATCTACAAATTCCAAACACATGCCTCATGATATGATTTGATAATAGAGGATATTTTTTTAATGAACATGATAAGTACAATACTTCTTATATAGGAATCAAAACCCATTACTTCATTCTCTTAATCAATGTTTAGTTGACAGAAAAATAATTAGAAACCACTAAAGAAACTCCCAACTGACCGCTACTAATTTTTTATCAAATATGCGTTCTTTTTTTTAATATTAGAGGTTCTAGTATAAGGGGGTAAATCACATGTTATAGATTAAAAATCCATTAAGTTTCAAAGTGAATCCCCATTTATTGTAAACCATTTCATTTAGATTTTAATAATTCAACAAGTTCACAATTCTATTTATATAAATCAAAATCTAGGTAGTTAAGTCACCATTCAAAAGTAATATATTCAGAAAATTATAAGTAAAAATTAAAACATCATGTAACTATAACAAAAATTTTACATTTATTATCAAAATGCAACAAGTTATTCATGATATCTGAGTTAAATTAATCATCATTCAATATTTATAAATACCAAAACTCTTTAAAAATTACAATTGGTATTCATATAACCGTAGTCAACTGACATTTAAACTGATATATCCATAGTAACACCACCAAACATATGAAAATTGGTTAATTATGGTACCACACCTAAGATATGAAGTAAAACACTTCAGATATTGAGATATAATTGTTATTTAATCAAATTATTTTATCCCTACAAGAAACAATATCACAGTAATAACATAGTAATAAGGAACTATATCATGTTATATGCAATTCACATGGTGAAATTAAAGTGGAAATACAAATTCATGATAGATAATCCTCAAGTTCCAATAATGATAAATGACTAAAAATTCTTTTCATTACAATTTTATGGGTAAAAATACAAATCGCAATCAACACCACATATCATGTGCATCACCCAACGGTGAAATCTAATCAACTATAACAATCAAATTCAAGAGAAATAGATTCCCATTCTAGGTCATTTGAATTTTCAAAAGTAATGGGTTAGATACTCTTAAGAACAACTCATTACAAAATATCAAAACAGTCACAGTCTCTTATATACTATCCCAAAATAGTTAGACAAAAGTAAAATAACCTCTAATATATATTTGTAATTTCATGACCAGGGAGTCATTAAACTGGTTCAATGAGATGGTGGATCACATGGCCTCAAACATGCCTCCTCATATTCTGGAGGCATTCAACTATCATTGAGGGGCTATAGTGGAAAAATGGGGAGACTATACCCTCTTATTAGTGTATCAGCATTGCGGTATAATAAGCAAAAAAATAATGGAGGCATAATAATAATAATAAATTATAAACATAAAATCGAAATTAAATCATCCCAACTGTATCTTATTAAAAAATGATGACAATTTCATGTATATATACCAGGGTAACATGGATACATGGAACTAGAATACAATAAAATACATGTATAATAGATGAAAAAATTACCAAAAACTATCCATAAGCATCTCAAGCACTGGCTCAGCCATTTGTAACAAAGATCTCATCCTAACTGATGATCATGATCTAAAACATATCGTTATCTCTTGTCCCTACCTACATCTAAGATGTCTTCTTGGGTACATATTGGCATCCTGAACATGGTGTTAGATAGATTAAGTAGTCCGCCACCAATGTTGTGTACTCTAAACGAGGTTGTGAATATATAATGATGAGTGTGTTGTTATAAGAAATGAAAATAGTAAACAAATAAACCATGTTAGTCCACATTCATCATGGGACACCAGTCTGACCATACCTGCTTTAGCCTAATCCGAAATATCTCTCAGCACATAAAATTTTAGTTTTATGTATATAAGGTCAAGACCTGAGGTATAAAACCAAGACATACCATGAACTGATATTCATGTAAGTTTTTTTATTATGGATTTAAATCATCAAAAAATTAAGTGGAATCTATAAGGGAATACACTTGTCAATTCACCATAATGGGGAGTACTACATGATCCCTACATGCATCTTCTATGTATCCTTACTGATATACTTTAATGGAGACCAAGTTAATAACCATGGTGTTCCATAATTATCAATTAAAATCCAAGGATATCATCTAAGGAATTAAAATATTTAATTTCCATAAATAATATTACTGAACACTTGGTGCCAATCCAGGACATTCACTTATAAGTCAAAGATTGAATCTTATGTGGGGTTGTTCTTCATGTAGACGAATCGATGAATTGATGGATTCCATGATCCCATGCAAGTAAAACTACAACATTTGTCCATGTATCACTCAATTAATTCCTCAAATTTAAATATTTCATATTCTATGACAATAATAATGCATGGCATAGTAATCTATCCATAGAAATAATGATTTCCATAAGTTCATTAATCAAGTAATGATAGGCTAGGAGACATGGAATTTTTATTCACCTTTCTTTTAAATAAATTATCAATTTAATTCATTAGTAGGGAAACTCTCTTAAAATGTTGTTTTATTTCACATTGTACACTTATAAGGCCTAGAATGTCATTATAATTTTCATTTTGTTAATACATTTCATTTATTTAAGCTAGGAAACACACCTCATAATGTTCGTCCAATTGAATTATAGGTATAAAATTCATGGGTCTCATGAGTATCACAAATAAAGGGGTTTCCTTTATAAATTTAGATAACTTACAGCAGTTCATTCTTAGGGGAAAAGACACCCTATTCCATCATATAATTTTTTAATAAATAAATTTAACATTAAAAATTGTATTGAATAAAAATACTTGCATGTAGAATAATGGATCATGATATAGATATTGATAAATTGAGGGGAAATACATATACCATCTACCATATATGGTTAGTAGACTCATTATCTAGTATCATCCTCTGATTTTTCATTGATTGGGAGGAAATGAAACAATTAAAAAAGTACCCTGGAGATAGTTCATATGAACCTATATGAAGATAATATCCCATATGGAAAGGAATTTAAACAATGAATCCAGTGGATTAAACATCTTATTGGTGGTGATCCAACAAGATAAAAGACAATAAAATTGAATTTTATTTTAGGGGGGATCTTTAAATCTTATGGAAGAGGTATATGGAAGCTATCTAACATGAGAGGATGTTGCATAACAAATGATGAAGTGTAAAGAAGGTTACTGATTTAAAAAAACTAAGGGGAAAAACTAAAACTTCCCTTTTTTTTAAATAGGTACATGGTTTGACATAAAGATTTTTCAAATTTTTTACAATTTTTTGGTAAGAACCTTCCAAGGACAGGCCCATCGCATGGTTTATGCACAAACTTTTTCCAAAAAAGAGTACACCATTCACCCAGTATTGTTCAGGAGTTACCCCCTCATATGGGATATGTGAATGGTTGTCCAAAACATAAATATCTCATTCACACCCTATGTGTCCCACTATAGCAAGCAGAATGGTCTACCCAAGACGTGTGGCCTCAGGTGCATTGTTTAGGGAAACCGTACCCCTCACCATTTTACCCTATACCAGAGATCCATGCATTAAATGATCCCCTGACACTCTTGATCACATCATTTATAAATTAGGTGTATTTATAAGGAGAAAAAATGGTTTAAAAAGAACTAAAATTTTATAACATAATGAAAAAATGGATTTTTCATAGTCCACTAAAGCTCAACATGATCATACATGACCAATATTTCAAACTCCTTAGAAACCCCTTCCTTCTCAAAATGGATTTCACTAGGTAACCCTTCATAATCTGATCTCTACTCATCACTAAGAACTATCACTCATCTACCCATAATGATTCATCATCCAAAAGTCCCTACCTAATCATGGACTAAAGAGGATCATTCATATCCATCTTCTAATACCATATTTCCATTATAATAATGAAAATATAGTCATCCCACACAATATTCCATCCCAAACACTTGAAAAACACATTATCAATATGTAAGGAAGTTTATTATAACCACACTAAGATCATATCTCATATCACCCATAGGGAGTTCTCAGTCCTTTCATATAAAAAAACACATTATATCAACCTATAGTAATCCTCGATGTAATTATCTCAATAATTTTATGAACCATGATTCAATTGATAAACAGAAGGGTATTCCCAATCATGCATGAGGTGCATGGCTGTCTCATCCATTATCCCTAAGAATAGGTCTTCATGTCTATGAAACTATCCCTAGAAGGTCCGATACAGGCTATCCAAAATTCATTTTTGACCAAATAATTATCTTAATCCACTTCTAAAATCAACAAGTACCATCTCCCCATTAGATCCGTAGTCACTGAGTTATTCTAAAATACTCAACTTGCAATAGTGTCTTCACTCTAGCATTAGGAGGCTCAATTCCACCCCTTTCATTAACTGTGGTGTTCTCTATCCATATCCATTTTACCTAAATCCTAATAACCATTAAATAATTAAAAATAATGAATCAATGAGCATATGGTTTAATATTATAGGTTCCATATAACTCAATATTGGATTTATCATCCATAATTCATGTTCATCACAACCTCATTTAATCCCAATCTAAATATTATCCATGCTACATAACCCTATCTAAAGATATAATACACCATTAATATATTATAATTAATATATACATAATTTAATTACTTATAATTTACATTGTATCTAATTAAACAATTGAGAAATTTTTTTAATATCGTTTAAAAGTCATCAATACTCACTAATATAATGAATCCATAACAGATATATCCTGGCAGATCCTTGGAATATCCATGAAACCTATATGAACCAAATATCTATTATTCGAAACACAAAAAATGAAAATTTGAATCCAAATAAATTAAATTTATCTAGTAGGTTCATTAGACAACATACATTAACTGAAAACACATGAAAAAATGTGTGTTTATCATCTCATAATGTACTCAATTTACTACATGAAAATCCTAAACACATTAAATAATTCCACCATAATCAAATAGAATCATCAAAAAATACCTAATGAGAACATCAAAAAATTAGTGAACAACCAATATGGGAATAATCGAGAGAGAAATAAGATACAACAACTCTAAAATTACATGTATAATACATCTAAAAAACCCTCACTAAAGGGGGTCAAGGGGACGTAGAAAAGGTGAAGTAGATGTATGAATGACCCTTCCCAAATCCCCCTTATCTAAAAAATGATAATATCTATCCTAGAAAGGTTTTGGAAGTTAAATTTAGATGTGTAATGTTTATGTTTTATTTGATACAATTAGTGATAATCAATATATATTGGAAGCATTCATTGAACTTGAAAATGTATAAGTGGCTTATATTGATAAAGGAAAGTGAAGAGGATTCAAAGTCATTGCTGGGTAATAAAATATCTACCCTTTAATACATTTCTATATATTTTCATAGGGAAGCCTAAACATGTCATGATTTGAGACCTGATCCTTATGTCAAGACAATTACTAAGGTTTTGGAGTAATATATTTAATACTAGGTAAGTGATTTGGAAGAATATAGGAAGTGGTAAGATTCTACGAAAAATAATGTTATATGAAACAATCCAAGGATTTATATATATATATAATGTCTTATTAATATTTATTTTAATAACTAATAGATAAAGTTTTAAGAATAATGGATATGTTTATAATTCATTTAAATTTGATCAAAATTTATTTGAATAATTCTTAAATATACAAGTGTTAAAAAAACTGAAGAACATTAAAGATAAAGTATGTGTGGTGTAAGTAATATTCCTGAAACTGTATAAACATTATTTCCGACTAGATAGTTTGGAAAAATGGAAAAATATTGTCCATTTAATAATCATCTTGATTTTGTATAACCATCATCCATTGTTGTTTATATATGATTTTTCTCTTTGTAAACATTATACCTCTATGTAATCATTAATCAGGAACTTCATAAGGGTTATCCCACTTCGTGAGTATGAATATCTTACATGCACATAAACATAATCCATTTCATTTGTATATATCATTGAATCAATATAAAAATTATCCCAAAACATTATAAATATAATTTTATCTATGTATAGATGAATCTTCTTTGTGTACACATTAATACTTTAAGAGATTTGGGAATTGTGTAGATTCAAATATGAAATTCCTAGATGTATTTTTAAAGAAAAAATAGTATGATTTTTAAGATTAGAAATATGATAATAATGGTTCTAAATAACACAAACACATAAATTGGTGTGTGTTTTTATGAAAATATTTTTGATAATCTATTCTTCAATACCGAATAGAAAAATATCAGATAAATAAAAAAAATTAAGATAAATTTTCATATCCAAAATCTTTAGTTTCTAAAATTGATAATTTTGATGAAAAATATATTTGATTTTTATATAGGGGAGAATATAGTTTAATTAATTAGGATTCTTTATTAATCTATGATTCAAGAATGAGTTTGGAAAGATCATGTGGATGAGATTCTTGAGAAACATCGTGAGATTTAGAGAATTATATATATATATATATATATGTTTAATCTTGGGATATAAATCAGTGTTTTCAACATTATAATCCATACTGATTTAGGGATATAAGAGCTAATAATCATGATTGTTTAAATGTTGATCAAGGATGACCAATACGAAAGTCTTTAAATTTTTTCAATTAATAAAAAAAGAACTTCCATTCATTGAAGCATGAAATTAGAAGAAAACTATTTATTCATGTGATGGTTTTTCAAGAATTAAAATATCAAAAATTATTTTTGATTTATGTTGATATATTAGTGAAGGAAAATTAATAGTAAATGTGTTTTTATATTGTATATATCTAATATATAATCTATTCCGGTCTTAAGGAATCTTTAATTTCATGAAAGGAAAGATAAAAACAAAAAAGTGTTTTTACTATGTAATTTGTTACAGACAAGAAAAATGACTTAAATGTGTTATTTATGACTTTTTTTATTTTTTTAGGAATATGAAACTGATTCTGGTGAAAATAAATTAGAATAATGTTTCTATATATTTTCAATAATGAGAATTAATGTGGAGGGTATTTCTGAAAAATGAGTTAGAAAAATATCAAAACTAGTATCACGTGGGATCATTTTGAGAAGTTCATGAATGATCATGGTAACCCAAATACTATTATTTTATATCCATTATTTTTTATGGAAACAAAAAAAAATTCTATGTATTACATTTATATATATTGAATATGATATAGTAAATTTAATTCAGACATATGAGCAATTGTTAATGTAAAGGTAGATAAAAAAAATAATGTAATGGTTTTATAACCATTATAGATAACAAATAGCATCTGAGGAGGTTTATATAATTGAAATTATCAAGAATATAAAGAAGAAAAAGGATGTTCTAAGTGATTACTAGACTTATCTGATTATAATATGGATCCAATGAACCGGTATTGAACAGATAACTAGATAGGTTTTAAATTAGAATAAGGGAAAGAGAATGAGAAGTAGTAAATGCATATTAAAGAGGATAATCATCTACTGAATAGATCCATTAATGGATTCTAATTTTTTACATCATAAGATATTTTCTAGGTAATAATTTTAGGATACATTCTTGAAGAACCGATTTATGTTTTACTAGAATGAGGTTCTTCTAAATATATATTAGTAGTTGAGTTCATGGATTTTTTAGCTAATATTTTCAATATAAAATATTATGAAAATAATTGAAAAGGAGGGAATGGAATATAGAATAGTTTCATGAGTATATCATAAATACATTCAGTTAGTCAATGAATCTTTTCTTAATGAAGTGGAGCAATTTTGAGGGTAAATTGTAATTCTAGGACCATTTTTTGATCTTCTTCAAATAGTATAAGGAAGTGATGATAAGAGAAGTTGGCATGATGTTATTTTAATGATAATGTAGTATAGTATAACGGTTTATTCACTTGTGTAATATAGTGAATAAATTTTACCTTTTCAATACATTTATCACCATCCTATGTAGTACATAAATATAGGTTTTTGTAAAATTCATGGACAACCCACATTAATTGAAAACATTATTATTAAGGAATAATTTCTATTTAAATGATATTTGAACAAGACAAAGAGTATATTTCCCACATTAGGGATTGAACTTTTAAAAACACATGTTTCAAATTTTCTTTCAGTATCCTCATTTATTATTGGTGTATGCTAGGTTAAACTATAACATACTTATTGACATTTGAATAGGTTATAGTGATTAAAAATCAAAGGAGATTTAAATATAAAATGAATATTTTTTTGTTAAAGGTATTTCACTACACTAAATTAACCCACCACCCATGTGTGCCTACATGTTCTACTAGGTATCTCAATAGGAATCAGAGCCTAGGATCACTCTAATTAGATCTATATTTTTTAGTCCAAGTATTTTTTACTAAATTAAATGGAGTATAGAGTAGAATATATCTTATAAGAGAATTCATAAGTCCCCCAAATGGATGAATTTATATCGATCTTTGTAAGAATTTATTTGGATATCATAAAAAGTCCTTGAAAAATTGGAAGAAATTACGAAAAAAATAAGTGAAATAGAATAAAGAATTAATATAAATAACCATAGGATAAATGTGATCAAAGTGGTTTGTTTCTTTCAAAATACACTAGTAATTATTCCACTCATTATTATAGATTGATTTGGGTGGAAGATGAGTTTCATAAATCATTAATTGGTTTTTATTTTAAAATTAAATACTACTGGAATTAGTACTCTATAATATTTGTCACATATATTTATATATGAAGACATCAAGTGACGTATTATGAAATTTTATATCTAGTAATTAATATGATGTAATAGATAAAGCCTTATAAAATAATTAGAGTAGTTTTAACACTCTCACAAATCTTGAAAAAATCATAGAAGAAACTATCATACCTTTTAAGGAAATAATTTCAAAGGAAGATGAATACTATCAAAGTGTTCAATGTGATAAATAAGTGATTAACAATGTTTTCAAATCAGTTTTCTAGATTTGTAAAAATTTCATAAGCTCACTAGTGATATCAAAAGTGAATTATTGGATGTTAAATAAAAAAAGGTGAAATATATGGATAATTAACTAATTGAGATGTTGAAAATGAATCAATATTAATTAATGATTATAGGGAAATATTTTAAAGAGGATTTTAAGTCATTTTAATACTATAGGTGCGTGTTAAATATTTAATTTATATAGTTTTAGTTAAATATGTGAAACATGGAAAGCACCCAATATTGAACATCCAAATCCACTTAGTAAAAGAGTGTATCTGCATAAAATTAAGAGATAAATCATTTTTTGTAAAAAACTCATAATGGTGGATCAATGATTTTGATATCATTTAGAGGATATTAAAACTAAATATAATGGGGAAAAATATCACGTAACTCATTTAAATATTAATATTCTAATGTTATCTCAATTTCATCTATATATTTAAATTGAAAAACTATAAAGTATAGATGATAAAAAAATGAGATATATAATTATATTTCAATGATGGATATAAGTAAGTATAAGAAAATACTCCCCAAACAATCCAGCCCAAAATAGAGGGGATCTAGTCCAAAATTAGTAAGTAAAAAATCTGAATAGATTTCACCCACACACAAAATAGTGAGGTTTATTGGAATATGCTGGTACTGTCATTGATTTGGGAATAGGGATATTGATTTCTTGAATAATGGGATAGTGTGTGAAATTTGGAGAATCCTAAAAGTAAGCGTAGAGAGCATAAATAATAAGGAACCCTACTAAAAGAAAATTTATTTCAAATTCAAATAATGATTTCTTCATAAGTAATAGATTTGAACAAATTGGGAATATATGGGATTTTTATAATAAATATTTTCATTATTATGAGCTGTGTTGGTATATACCTACCCATTTTGATGTGACCAAAATTCCACACCAAAATAAAAGGCAGTTTAATAAGGAAATAAAGTATCACTCAAGAATAAATAGAAAAGATGCATGCCAAATAAAATCCTCCCATGAAGTTAGTAAAGAATACTCTGAAGAATTTTTTGTTGATAGGAAAAGATTTCATCTAATGTTTGCAAGAGATTCCCTATGATAGAGTATTGAAATATATCAATGCATGTCAATGAAAATTGGAGTGATTTGGAGTCCAACAAGAAATATTCAATATAGAAATGATATTTTTGGGATGAAAGGGTTCTGGATAACCTTGATTAAGAGTATAAATGGATGCCCAAATAGTGTAACCTAAAATATAATATGGAAGTTCAAGGAAGTTTTAAGTTGATCAGATGTGTGGTGGTCAGATTTATATATTTTTCTAGAGAAATAATGTATAAATTTAAAGAAAAAATGACTAATAATATCAAGAATTAATCAATGTAAATTGAATAAACACACAAAAATAAATCTGATCATGTGAAGGGATAGTTTCAACCCATATAGTCAAAACATTTTGGAATAAAAAGGAAGATAGAGTAAGTTGATAAAGGTGAAAGTGATATAATTTCAAAAACAATGAATCCTATTTCAACTAAGAAGAATTGTGAAATTAACAATATCCCTATTTTTCCAAATAAGTTATATATTTTAAAGACCAATGGTAATGTAAGCATGTAGAGATATATAAATATAGAGCTTCAATGAATGGAATGTCTAGGTTGAGAAACAAGTATCAGGGCTACTAATATCTTTAAAGATATTATAAAATTATACTTTACTCCCATATTAATTTAAATTTTCATATATGTTTAATATTTAAGATTAAGTATATTGAAGATAATCTATTGAGGTTGAGATATCAAAAATGACCAAGCTTCCAAATTTCTTCATCTTTTTGTAAATATTGAATTTCTTGAAAATCATAAAACATATGATTTTTGGGGTTTGATTTTCACTCACAGATAATTATTTTAAAATTTATTTATTTTTATTATTGTTGATGATAAGTTACTATCTAATAAAATGGGTAATAAATACTGTACACATGAATTTTTTGATGTGGGTTTTCAATTGAGTGTAGGTTCATCAAAATCACAGGAAAATATTTTTTTGTTTCCCCTACTACAGATAATTTTATATGTGGTATCACATTGTTGTTAGAAATTAGATGAAATAGTTTTCTCAATTATTCAATATTGTTTTCTACACTATGTTACCCCAAGTATACATAGATTTGGTTATTTAATGAAACTTCACTAAAAAGAATGGGGTCACACACGTATCTCAAGGACTGAATTGAGTACGGTGAATGTGAAATGTATCTAGGTGAATAAAAATAAAATCATTCCATATATTTCAAGTAATGATAATAAAAACCTTTAAATTTTCATTTATTATCACTCAGGTGTTAAAAGGGACATTTTCCTTAGAATAAAATTTTGAATTGTCAATAAATATGAAGGGGGTATTGAATTTAACTTTGGATGTGTAATTTTGAACCTGGATTTTTTTAATCCATAAGATTCAATATATGATGTAATATTCAATTAAAATATGATTATGGGAATTTTTCTAATTTTGAAAATTGAAATTGAAGATTCAACCCATGAATTATTTGGTAATGAATATTTGTACCATATAATGATTTCTGAATAAATTAAAAGGGAATCACAAACATGTGATTATTGGAGTGTTAATACTCATGTAAAGACATTTAAAGTGGTTGTGGAGTACTATATTCAATAGTTAGTAATTTATTTGGAATAAACTAACCAGTGAGGATATTCTAATATAGTTTATGTTATGAGAAACCATCCAAGGTGTCATATATATCAAGGTTACTAGATATTGATTTGAATAACTATTGGATAATTATTTGAGAATAGTGGATATGGAATGAATTCATTTTTATTATATAATATATAATTTGAATAATTATGGAATTTATAAGTGTTGATAAATTTGGTAATTTATAGATTCATAAATTTTATGTTTGTTCTATATATGGTTTATTTCACGACCTATATAGACATCATTTCATACAAGAATTCTTTGAAAAATGCAAAAGTTATGACTTCATAAGAATCACCTTACTACTATATATGAATCATCTAGTGTTATATAAACTTGAATTTTTCTTCATATATAAATCATACATATATGTAATTATCATTTTGTAACTTCATTATGTCCATCCTAATTCATAATGTTGAATATCCAACATGTTTCAAAACGTCATCCTTTATCTATATATACATCATTGAACCTGAATAATAATCAATCAAAAGATGTGAATGAATAATTCTCTATTATTATAGATTAATTATATCTACTTAAAAATCAGGACTTCTAGAAATTTTAGAATCTTGTAGACTATAAGTTGAAATTTAGTGATTTAATTCCGAATAATAAAAGTTTAATTATGATGATTAAAAATCTTATTTTATGGTTCTGAATATCACAAATACATAAAATTGTGGGGGATTATAGTAAATAATTTTGAGAAGATAATATTAAGTCCAAATTAGAATAATATCCAATAAATAAGAATAATTTTTTAGTATTTTTATTGGATATAAATCAAAATTCCCAAACAGTATAATTATGATAAAAAACATCTAAGGATTCTAGATATGATATTCAAATTCAAATATTCATGATGTTCATTAATCCATGATTCAATAATGTGTTGGTCAAGTTCAAGTGGATGATATTGTTGATAAACATAAAAAAATTTCAACAATAATAATTATATTGATTAATATCAAACTTAAGCTATAAATTATAGTTAATGCATTGTAATACAAGTTATTAAGTGAGTGACAATCTAGTCATCAAGATAGTATTAAGGGCGATCAAACCTGATTAAGATGAATTTCTAGGAATTAATCCAATATATAAAATAAGAACATAATGATTTAAATAAATATTTAAATGAAAAATAAAATTTGACGATTCTTATAATAGAGTTTCATGGATCTAAATATCCCAAAATATTTGTAATTCATGCTGAGTTGATTTAGAAACCAAATAATGGGTTGATTGACTATTGTAGTTTACAAATCCAATATAGAATATGTATTGGTCTCTTGGGATCCCTCATGCCATGAAGGGGAAGAGCCAAGCCACAATTTTTGTTACTATATAATTTCATATAGCCCAAGAAAATGATTTAATTGTATTTGTTATGAGTATTGTCAATTTTTTCGGAAGATGATTCTAATCCTAGTGAAAATTAAAAGAGAATACATTTTATATAGAATTTTAAAAATCATAAATAAAGAGAATGGAATTTCTACAAACTAGGTTATAAAATCATGAAAATAAATCTCACAAGGAATTTTTTTAGAATTGAACTAAAAATCATGGGAACCCAAATAAAGTCATTTTATAACCATGATTTTTAATGAAGAAAATAAAATATTATGATTTTTATGTATATGGATATTAAAAATTAACCTAAAAATTTAATTTATCAATGTGATAGAAGTAGAAAATCTAGGAAGAAGAGAAAAAAGAAAATTTTAAGGTTTTTCCACTACTGGAGATGAAAAAATCAAATGAGAAGGCTGAGAGAAGTGACAATATTGATGAAATAAGAAGAAGGAAACTGTGTTAAGATATAACTAGACTTCCTGAGGAAGAATCTGGTGTTTTTGAACTATCACTAATGATAAAAATAGTCTGGATTTGACATAGTATATAAGAAATAGAAAAAAAAATAAAATAATATAGACTGAAGTGAATCTACATTATATAATAAGAACTAGCCAAATATTTTAATGTTTACATGAAAGAATATTTTCTAGGTAGTATTTTTTGGGATACTTTCTGGAAGAATTAAGTAAAGGTTTACTAGAATGATTTCATTATAAATATATAGTGGTAGTTTTGTTCAATGTGTTTTGAGTTGAGAGTGTCCAACAAACAGATTCTGAAATGAACTAGGAGACAGAGAACATAATTGTGACCAAGTTACATGAGTATCTCTTGAAGAATTTTAGGTAGTCAAAGGATCTTTGATTGATTAAATAGAACTATTTTACCTGTTCATAAATATCCATGAATAAAATATTTATCTACATTAAAAAGGAGAAGGAAGTATTGAGAAGACCAGTTGAGGAGATTCTAGTTTTTACAGTATCAAATATTATATAAGGATCACATAACTTTTGTAATATAGGGATGTAATTTGATATATGTTATATATTTATCACCTTTCTATATAATATGGAAAAATAGAGGATAATCCATATCCCATACCCAATAATTTATAACAAAATTACTAGTAAAGAATTTATGACTAAATGAGTGTTGAATATGGAACGGAGTAGGTTTCTCACATTGGTATCAATACATGTAAAATAACTTTTACCAACATTAAATTATGTATATATATTCGAAATATTTGTATTATTGGTTTGAAAAAATATATCCATTTATATCCAAGAATTTGATAGAGGATCAAAACAAAATGTGGTTTACGTATCAAAAGAAGAATTGGTTTTTGGGAAAAGAGTTTGACCAAACCTGATTCTAACCCCTCTTAGGTGTGTCTTCATTATCCACAAGGACTATGATATAAGCCTTAACCTATTTTTTATAATCTATAAATAGGTTCCATTGTGGAATGACCGATTGAGTTCATGTTGTGACACTTCTCATCCATGGTTAGGCTATAGTGTGACCCACTATGTCACTATGCAATACATACCCATGACAATATGTTTCAGTGTAGCATGATCCTCTATTATTTGAGCCTCCCCTGTTAATCACCCCAACACCCCTTCCTCCTAAACACCCTTCCAAATTCATTACATGTTCCATAGTATCACGCTTCACCACTTTGACACCCGCACAACATAACTCACTTCACTGTGGTGCGACCCTCCCCCTTAAGCACTCTCGTAAACTAACACCATAATTGTAGGACCATTTCTCTAAAATCTAAAAATTTGATGTTACATAGAGTTTTAGTGACCATCTTATGATTAAAAAACACTAAGAGGGAGGTGAATCAATGTTAACCAATTTTAAATAATTTTAATTTCTCTCTTAATTATCCTCTATTAATATTTGAATTTAACTATCTCAATGAAAATTTATTATAATTTTAATGAGATATCATCAAAAAAACATGTAAATCATAATGTAAACAAGAGATAGTAACACACGGGGTTTTTACCTGGTCTGTTAAAAATATGGGTACATAGTCCTTGTTGGGTTCATGTGGAGTTCAAGATATAGATATTTACTATATTATGAATGTGAATGCAATGGGATGATTTATGTGTCCAACCAAAACATTAGGAAAGATATCATTGAAATAAAAATACAAGGTCATTATACAGCCTTTAGTCTTTCTAAAAAACAAAAACAATCTCTTGATAGATCACTAGTCTCCAAGCTAATTGGGAACTTATAGTACTATTTTCCTCTAATATATAATGGTCCTGTTAATGAACTCTAAAAAATGGTATTCCTTTTTATTCAGATGTAAAAAATCACTAGATTAAAATATTTTACTATAATTAATAGGTCATTCAAAATCATAATATACTTAGAAACACCACATGCACATCGACCTTATTCATTAACTCAATATCATAATGATCAACACATGTATATAACTAAATAATCTAAATTATATTCCTCTTAAATGTTCTTAAAATGATTCAACACAAAATAAATGTGAATAGAAACAATTTTGATGAACTTCATCATTTTTCTTCAACGATATATAAATATTATAAGGTAGGTATTAGTACCAAAATCTCCTTCACCTTCTTCCTTATTATTCTTCTTCCACCTCAATTTTGAATATCTTACATTAATAATATCATCTGGATTTGTCTTTTTAATACACATAATGATCTCTTTGAATAATGTATCATATTCTCAATATCAGTAGAATTATTTTACTCTTGTACTCGTATATTTTTTTATATCTGCATAAAAATAAAGTTGATATATTTTTTCATAATTCAATATGAAAATAATATTTAAATGGTTTTATTATAATATTATTTTTAAAATGGTTAAATGTATCTCTAACATTTATATTATTTAACCAAATAAAAATATATCATAATTTTACTATATGAAACGACTCTAGATAGTTCATCTAAAAAAGCCTCTGTAGATCCATATGTAATATTGATGATAGAAAGAATTATAAAATGAAACACTACTATTGTAGCATCCTCATTTCATATCATGTTGGTATCTCAAATTTCTCTAATAGACATCAAAGAGTATATTATTCTTAAATAATCATTACATCGTGATCTTCCTAATTAAGGTGTAATGATTTTATCTATATCTTGAGTCCAAATTACTTTGAAAATTTGTGAATTATATTTAGTTGATGCCTAGATTTTCCATCATCAAGTTTAATTTTTCATAGAAAATTTCATTTTGATGTATCACTTTTTTTAAACTTTAGAATCTTATATAAAAAATCATTTTCTAATATATCACTTATGACTACTCCAACACCTTACACATGTATAAGAAATTATTTATATACTATATAAGCATTTTCACTCATCCACGTTTCCAATTTCTTTAGAAAATATTTTATCTATTCATTAATTGATATAACATATCATTGTGCATGATTGTAACATGTGTAATGTTTTTTTTCATTTCAAATAATTTGTTGAAAACTATAGTGAAAATATTGTGTATCAGACAAAATTTTACGAATGCTTATTTATTTACTACATATCAACATAATATTAATATGTATTAAATATGTTTTCTTAATTTTATATATCACTATAATACTCTTTTAAATATATCCTACATATCTCATGTAATGTATTCTCTTTCTCAGTTTCTATAGTTCACTTCAATGAATATGTTACAAAAACTCTTGAGAGTCATACACACACATAGAAACCTAGAACATAACTAATTTTATGTGTTCTTAAGAGAATATATTTTGTATATAATGGTTTCTCAATACTTTTTTAATTTTCAATTCATAGGGAAAACCATACACATATAATGATTTAGCTAATTTAAATATTTACCTATATAATTTTTGAATTATTAAAATAATCTTTGAACTTTTGTTTAATTTTCCAATGACATTTCCAATCACTAAATTACAAATCAAAAACATTTTAAATGTATTAAAAAAAATTAAATTTATTTCCAAATATCTTCTCCCTTATTTATATATTATTGAAGTATATAAATAATCATCATTGAAATATTTTATGTTACTTTACTATCTAAAAACATAAAATTTAAATTCATTTTCCTTCAACCATCATCCATGTATTATTATTTAATTATTACAATAAACTTCATGTTCACTAATCCAGGTATGTATTCTCACTGCTGGGTAGCTTTATATTTCATCCTTACAACATTATTCTCATTTAATAACATATAACTATACAAATAATCTATTTTTTATATACTATCGTATTTCTCAACTCACATGAAACATGTAGTGTTATAGATAGTTCTCTAAATAACCATATCACTATACATTCATTCATTACAATTTTTTCAACAATAACCACATGATAATGTTTCTTCCTATAATTCTTCTATCAATGTATCCTAAGAAAACATTATTCCTTTCTTATTTTCAAGGGAATAATAATATTTACCTTTTTTGTGCTTCCATTATCACCAATATTTTTCATTTATTAGATTTATTCTTATTTTAGATATTGAAAATAAGGAAAACATGTTCAAATATTCATTATAATACAATTAGACTCTTCAAGAGGATTGGTAGTTTGATTCTCTTCCTCCATAATGAAACCCTCTCTGTCCCTTCAACACCATACTGGAATCCCCCATTTTTTTAACATGATCTTTAACCTATAGAATATTTATACCACTTGACCTTTCTAATCATTTTTAATTTTTACTTGATCTCTCAAGACATATCTCGGTTCTCTAAACACATCCAAAAACACCTTATAGAGTTTTTCCAACTCTCAAAATTCCAATCAAAGTATCAATTCTCAAAATTATCCATAATCTAGGATATAAAATTCAAATGTCCCTTGATATCATGAATATATAATTATGTGGGTCATTATAATAAATGATATATTATTCATTGTAATCACCTGGTCATCATCCTCTTCTTTGGAAAAAAACTTATAAGTTTCATTTGATATAGACTATAATGGTTATGTACTAAAACAAGGGTTATAATAACTTATGATATCCTTTGGAGCATAAATTCTGATATTCATGAGATGTATATCATGGATTAATATTATTTTATAACATAAATCATGGATTTAATGTGATGGAAGTCACTTATTAAAATTTTTCATTTCATAAATAGTGTGGTATGAACATGTTATGATTTTATTGAAGTGTAAAATTATCCTTATGATATGCATGGGATGTGAAACCACACATTTGGACACCATAAACTGCATATATTCTTTATGTAAGATCTGGATCATTGTGGATTTATGTCCTTGTTTAAATTTTTTTTTAATATCTTTTTTGGTTAATACGATGTTTCATGGTTTTTTTAGGAGCCTTAACAGTGTTCTAGGGGACCTGTACTTGAATTAAAGGAAGACTGGGTGAACCTATGCAAGGATCATGTTTGGTGCACGGCTAGAGCATGGTAATGTAGACTATGTGAGGTGGGAAACCAAGATGTGAAATTTTGTATAGTGGAATCTCACATGGTTGGCTCATAGTTTACAAACTATTTGGGGATTACCAGGTAACTTTGTGACCAAAATCCCCTTGGATAGAGGCTTGCACACGGTTTTCACATGGTTTGGAAAACAATGACGGTGATCGTGAGGCCTAGTAAATTTGGGAAAATTTACAAATTTTCTAATGCATTATATTTATGTTGTAACCAATGTTTCATATCGTTACCACCCTATCCATTTTAGTTATGAGATATATCCATCAAGGTCTTCCAATGGTTTATCTCCCCCATTTCAAGGCCATTTGGAGCACTGTTAGTTGAATATCAGAGATCCAGGTATGTCTAATCCTCTCCTCTCATCTCATATTTGGATTTGGGTTTGTATTTTGGGAAATATTCTTCCAAATCTCTGAAACAATATTTTCTTGTGAGATCTAGGTTGAGTATTCAAAGGGTGGTTGAATAATAATATATGTATTTTATTAGGAGTGTATTAGTCAATAGATTTGAGGTTGGTGGTCTACAAGTTATATCTCATAGTTTTGTTGTAGAATTGTGCATGTTCAGTTTTATTATTGGTTATATCATATTGTGCTTACAATGAATTTGGTGAGATTTTTTAAAACAAGTTTCTAAATGATTAATCAAATCCCTCTTGATCCCTGTGGGATGTATTGGGGATGATTTGACTAATTTGGGGCCACCCATGGGGTGTGCTGACCTTCCTGAACATGGATTACATAAAGTCTATGTATGAAATTTACTTATAGTTAAGTATAGCCCTAGATGAAAAATATGATTGGGTAATTTGATGATTAATGTATAATATTGATAGTTTTTATAGGGTTGATAATGTATTAAGGGGTTTTTTGGCGTCGATTGAATAGGGTAAATTGGGTTAATTGATATTGTGTTGACATGATTATAATTTATGTCCAAATGCTGAAAATGAATATTATAAATGAAATAATGAACATGTTACATTAGAAATATCTTATGAATTTAAGAACATGTAAATGGGGTTGCATAAGTGATTTTATGAACACTTTGAATGGGTAAGTACATGAGAATTATGAGATGAACCTAATGGGTTGAATGAGATAAAATGGTTTGGCTATGTGAGTTATGAATTGTGCTTCACATGAATAAGTGGGAAAAAAGCATGTGAAATAATGAGTTTGCTAAATGGGATTACGAACGGTAATTGCAGAATATTGGATAATGTATGGGAATTATTGAATATACTTAATGGGTTAAGGAATGTGAATGGGAATTTGGTTAAATGGATATGTAATGTAGATGGTAAATGTGTTAATGGGTTATGGCATGAAATGAATTCTTAGGATGATTTTTATGAATTATTATTTCTATTGGTATTGGTTATGTTTGATGGTGATACAGTGAATATTTGATGAATGGATGAATAAGCATGTGCACATGGCTTGTTAAAGAGGGGTATTGACAATATCTTCTAGGCCCATGGGTCAAGTTAGAAAGAGGCTATAACCTCCACCCCAAAATGGACTGGTTGGTGAAGGTGATGGAGGATCTATTCCCCTAATGGTTTCATTCCACCCAAACTGAGGCTTTCAGGTGAGGATAAAGTGTTTGTGTGATGTGTTCATCCCTAGTTAGATAAGGACTTGAATTATTATATTATTTATAGTGGTTAATTACCTTAGATTCATGTTTATAGTTTGTATATACCTAACCCATTGAACACATGATAAAAAATGGATTCATTAAAAAATATAATAAAAATGTGGAAAATGGTAGTGAGGATAGAAATGGTTTAAATGTACCTAGTTATCAAATGGAACCTGAGTTTTCCTTCATTTATTTTACCATTTAATTCATTATTTCATGAACTATCTATTTAGATTGGATATTTTATACTCGCCATTTAGTGATGGCCAGCTGAGTTGTACTCACACCCTGCTTGGGCTGCTATTGGGTACCCAAGCATACTTCATGTTCTCAGGTCAGGACAAGGTCAAGGGTCCAATTCTAGGGAGTTGAGTCGAGCATAAGATATACAAGGATGAGGTTTTGGACATGGATTTGGGGCCTATTAATAGTTATGTTTTTTTATTTAATTTTATTTTTTGTTCAATTTTCCACTACTTAGCAAGACATAATATATTTTAATATTTGGTTGTGGACTTGTACCCTATTTGGGAAATGGTTTGTAATGCATGTACATTGGTTAATTAATATTATTTCCAATATTTGTTTTTTTGTCTTTTGTGCCTTACTCTCGTAAAGTGGTTTTGGTGTCCCCCAGTGGCATATTAGACCCTCGCCTCTAGTTGGAAAGCTCTGGCATATGGGAAGGCATTCTTGAGATCATGTGACGAATCGAATCGAGGAACTAGTTTAGTAAATCTTGGGTTAGGGATTTTATAATGTGGTATAAGAGAATTTATTTTCAAGTTTCTTGTTATATGGGATAATATAAAATATTTTAAGATATGTGGGGCCTTGTTAATGACATATTCCTTTGGAGTATCAAACCCATGTAAGTGGGAAAACACAAGTCACCTAGGGTGGTAAATGTTATTCTTGATGTGTATTATTATAGTTAAATGATTTTTCACCATTGTGTGATGAAAATGTGGAATGATGTGACTGATTTATTATATTTTTCTCACGGATTGAAGGTCATGATGTTTTTCAGTCATGAATCATTATAGGAACCTAAGGATATATATGGCATACATCATGATAGGAACACGTGATATGGGTGTGTGGGGAATAAAGAGTGGAATTCATTTTTCTTCCATGATAAAATTCAATAAAATGGTGTTTAATAATGGTAGTTCATGTGGGTAAATAAAAATAATGTAAATAAATATTTATGGAATAATGTTTATAATGAAGCATTATGATCGGGTTAAAATTTTGGGTTATGATTAATTATAAAGATTTAGTTGGTATATAAAAGGGAAACATTTGGGTAGTTTTAGGAAAATGGTTAATGTATTTTTCTTAATGAAAGTATTAAATGTGTTAAAAGGATGATTTTAACAAGTTGTGAATTGGGAAATGTGCCTAATGGAAAATATTTTTTTGCAATATGAAATGGTTTAAAAGGAGATTGGTGAAATATTTGTGATTATGTAATTTGGTTTACCCCATGTTGAACACGAACTATGGTAGGGATAGTGGAGGGTAATGTTCTAGGTGTGGTGATGACTATTGGGATAGTGTATGTAGAGTAGTTTTTTAAGGCCGGTAGTGTAAGATCTTCTTCATTTGTGTTTTGATATTGTTGATCAATCTTCTAAAAATTTGTTGAAGAAAATGTTTTGATTTATGGTCATGAATAAGGTAGGGAATTTTTATGTTGGGTGAATGGGAAGTTTAAAAATGTGGATGGTTGAGTTTAGAAATGGTGAAGTTAATAACAAAAGTATGTGTGATGATGGGAATTTTGGGAGAACCAGGTTGTATGTATTCCTTGTGTTGTTGATTTGACCCTTGTAGGGGTGTTTTGGTGTAGTGAGAGATCCCTAGTTTGAATCCTTAGATTTGATTTATTAAAATTTCCTAGTTAATATTTCATATATGAGATATTCTTGGAGAACCCTCACCAGGGTTGTGGCCTTTGGATCATGAGGTGTTGTTCAATAATGTGACAGTGGAAAATCTCATGGGTAGTGATTGTACAGAGTGTATGTCGGACCTTAAGGATGGTGCCTGGGTTTTGGTGACATTTTGAGAAGGGACCCTGGTGAGTTGTTTTTTGGATTCTAGATAGGGTGTTTGGCTTGTAGTGCCAATTTAAGAGTATGATTAACTTTGGTGTGGAACCTATAGTGAATGATCATTTTGTGTTCTATCCATTGTGTGTATCAGAACGAGGTTGAGAGTGTCGTTCATGAATTTTTCTTTGTTCATAGCTTGATGTTTTTGGTTTGGGAAGAGGAACAACGGATTTTTATTATTGTGACTCCAATTTAGGTAGTTTGTATAACTTGACCATCATGGTGACCTATGATTGAGGTCAGTCAGGATTCCTAGAGATTTTTTGTGTTTTTTGCATAGGGGTATGTCATAGACTTTCTTAATGGGACACATATAGTGTTACTTGGTGTGGGTTTGGTGTAGAGGTCTAATTGGAAGGCTAATGGTTGGTGATACGACTCAAGTTTTCGTTATGCGTTGAATGTTTTGAAAAAATCAATGGAGACCTCATTGGAAATTTTCTTAGAGACGCGGGTTCCTTGGAATATGAATCATGGTAGATTATTCATATGTAAAATTGATACATAATGAGTACTATGAGGTTTCTATAAGTGGTATGGTTGTTCCATGGTCTTCTCATAAGGAAACCAATGTTCTTGTAGTAGGTTTTAAGGGTTTTTATGACAGTTTTCAAGGTATAGATTCATGAATAGTCTTTTTGGATGAGGATTAATGGAGGCCTCAATGTTTTTCATGGTAGGGGAGACAAGGGATCTTTAAGTGTGGTTAGATGATTTTGTTCGAAAATGGAACCCAATGTACGGATGGTCATGTGGATGATATTGTTTCTATGAATGGGTTAGAATGTAAGTAGTCACTCGACTATTCAAAGGTAATGGTTGTCTTGCGGGAACTAAATTCGGTTTAAGTGTGTTCATAAGAAAGTGAAAAACTTGAGGGCTATAATAATTTCCAAATGTGGGTGTATGCAGCTAAGGAAAGATTTTGATCGGGATAAGTGTTTGTTGTTCTCTTCAAAACCAAAGTGGAAATCATGGTTATATGAGAGACTATTGGTTTTGATTTTTGTGGTAGGCCATTGTGTTTGGATAATACCCACCAGGTTCATGATAGAAGATCTCAAGTGGTGTGGGGGTAGTAGTGTCAATGGAATGTTGGTTCATATGTTCATAGATGATGGTCGTGGATTGGTTTTATGTATTGGTTGGAAATCATACCTCATCACTGGTGGTTTAGTGCTGATGAGTAGTGTGTGGCAGGGGATCTTTATATTTTTGGCAGGTCATGGTATCCCATAGTGGGAGGTGATATCATCAATTGATATGTTGTTGGATTTTTTCATAGATATCTTTTCATTGTACCTCAACTACGGATGATCATTCCCAATATCTTTGAATCAAACTAGGTATGTTGAGAATAATTGGATTTATCTTAATAGATGTGATTTTATTTTGGTTGGATGAGGAAATCATGGATTTATGTTCATAGGGTAGTATATGTGGAGCAAGATAGTGGGATATACACTATACATGTTTTTTGGGTAAGGTCCTTGGGATGGATAGGGGTCGATGAATGCTAGTGGTTCCGTACACAGAATATTAGAATATGCATCAGGAGATGCTTGTTTTATAGTTCTGGGAGGAGCTAGATATCCATTTCTATGTTTTGGGGTTTGTCTTGTGATCGATTGTGAACCATTATAGTTATAATTTCACTTATAAAAAGGTGGAAACAACACTCATAAGGTGGGAAGGGATAATTCAGTCCTTGATATGGGGAAGAGAATTCTGAGTTGATGTGGTGGCACTAGGATGCCAATGAGAAAACATTGAGGAGAACTGTGGGGGCCTATGAAGTGGTCCAAGGGAAAGTTTATGGTTGTTGATTGAGTCAAGTGATTAAACTAGTATCAGGGTAGTTCCAAATGATTTTGAGAAGCAAATGTGAAGTCATTGAAGGGGTGGAATGATATGAAAATGGTTTATAGATAGGAATTGTGGTTTTTAAAACATTATAAAAAATCAGGAATACTCATGTAGGTGTATTTGGGTGACATATGAATGAATAAATGTGTGATGAAAATGGTGCCATGTGACATGGTTTTATGCCATCCATGGGAGGTGGGTATTCGAGAACAATCCAATCCGGTTGGTCTGACGTGATGTGATAAGAGGATTGGTCGTGGTAATTATGACCCACATAAGGTTTGATGTTTATAGTGGCAAGTGCCTTTTTCAGAAATGAATTCATACATGAGTGTGGTCAGGTTGATCTTAGTCCTTGACTGGGTGGTGAGGGAATATCCCCCAGAAGGTTTCATTATCAAGGTTACATGCCAATATAGGTTGAGGCCCATATAGATTCTTGGGAATGCTGAGTAGGGAACGTGTCAGGTATGTTATGAATGTTGAGTTGAGATTATAGTTGTATTCTTTCGATAGCATGGTTTCCAAACAATGAAATATGGTGGAGAGAACCATAATAGAAAATTGGTTGGTTGATGACATGACTGGAGTTTTGGTTTGGAGACATTCAAGTGATCATCATTCAGGTTAGTTGGACTTAATGGATAGTGATTACATGGGTTCAAATTGGTTGAGTGCCTTGAGAGTTTTTGTTGCATTTTGGATGTACTATTATGGAATATGACCATCAGTACATGATTGGTGGATCAAATTATGTTGGGAAATGTGATTGTAAAATTCATTTGTTTTCTATTGGGTAATATCGAGTCTTAGTCACCATTAAAGTATTATAAATGGATTAAAATGACTTCAAGTGATTTGAGGCATGAGTTTTCAAGAGGATTAGACCGATAAGGTGATGACGGGTGCCTCTATAATGTTATTATGTTGTGTGAAATGTTTTCATGTGCTGTGAATTGAGAATTTTTTATTATGTTTTTCCTTATTAATTTTTATTGATTGAAGCTAATACGTCCTTTGAAAAGTATCTGGTTCATGTTTGGGTGAGGAAGTATTTTAGGGAAATATCATACCATTGGTAATAATTATAGGGTAAAATTGTAATTTTTAATGAGAAACATGGAAGTGGGGAATGGATAGGTGGTCTAAGTGACATGATATCCTCGTTACTGAAGCTCAGTAATGCATGGGAATGTTGCATGAGGAGAAGCCGTTATAAGGTGGGGGGAGGTTGTATGATCTTGAACATTTTGGATTTATTTAATTATTTAAAATTCTGGTCTTAATATCCTGTTATTGGTTAATGGGATGTTTCTCAGGTGTTTATGGAGCCTCAGTGGTGTTTTGGGGGCTCAGAACTCGAATGAAAGGAAAAGTGGTCCAACATATGAAAGGCACATGATTAGCATATAGATGGTGCATGGTTACATAAACCATGAAAAGTGGGAGGCCATGGTTTGTAATTTTTGATAGTCGAATCTCACACAGTTGGTAAACAGTTTCTAAACTGTGTGGGGCTTCTCAGGTAACCATGTTACCCAACACCCCTTAGACAGAGTCTTGTACATGGTTTTTTCACAGTTTGGAAAACCATACAGGTAACCCGGTCACCCCATTAATGTTAGGAAAATTAACAAATTTTCTATTATGGTATTTTTATGTTCTACCTGATTATTTCTTCTCATTAACCCCTATCAACCCTAGTGACTTTCTCGAACACTTAAGGTCTTCCAAGGGTCAATATCCATCATTTCATGGCCATTTGGAGCGTCGTAAGTTGCGGATTGATGATCCAGGTAAGTCTAATCTTCTTCCCTCTTCTCTTTTATGGAATATGATTTTTATTTTTGGAAATCTACTTCAGAATATCTAAAAACATCTTTTTATGGTTAGATATTGATTGAGGATTCAAAGGGTGGTTGAATTGGAATCTAATTCTTCAATTAGGAGTGTGTTCATTAATGTATTTGAGGTAGGTGGTCTATAAGTTATATCTCATTGTTTTTTTGTAGAATTGTGCATGTTTGGTTTTATTATTGGTTATTTCTTATAGTAATTTTGATGCCTTTGGTGAGATTTGGGAAAATGGGTGTCTACATGATGAATTAGAACCCTCGTGATCTCTATGTGATGCATTAAAGAGGATTTGACTAATTTGGGGCCACACATGGGGTGTTCCGACCCTCCCAAAAATGGGTAATGGAAATGTTAAGTATGAAATTGACTTATAGTTAAATAGATCCCTATATTAACATGATTATTGGTTAATTTGATGATTGATATGGAATATTGATAGTTTTTCCAATGGTAGATAATGTATTGAGGGGGTTTTTTTGGAAAGGATTGAAAATGGGATAATTGGGTTAATTGATATTGTGTCGAATGGCTTATGAATTATTTGGAAATTATATAAACGATTAGTATAAATGAAATTGTGAACATGTTACATTGTAAATAACTTATCAATCAATCATAATATAAATGGGGTTGCATAAGGGAGTTGATGAACACATTGAATGGGTAAATACTGGGGAATTGTGTGATCTATCGAATGGGTTGAATGGAATAAAATGGTTGTGATATGTGAGTTTTGAATTCTACTTTACATACATACCTATGAAAATTGATTTAGAAATGATTAATGTTCTTAATGAGTTGATGAATGGTAATTTATGAGCATCAGATAATATATGGGATTTATGGAATATACTTAATGGATTAAAGCATGAGAATGAGAATTCTGGTTAAATAGATATCTTATGTAATTGGTAAATTTGTTAGTGGGTTATGGCATGAAATGAGTTCCCATGTTGATTTTAATGCATTTTGATTGCTATTGTTTTTTGTTATGTTTTATTGTGATATGGTGAATGTGTTGTGAATGGAGGAATAAGAATATGCACACGGCTTGGAGAGTGGGGTATTGAAATGAGTTTCTATGCCCATGGGTCAAGTTAGACTGAGGCTCTATGCCCCGCCCCAAAATGCATGGGTTATAGAAGGGGATGGAGGATATATTCCCCTAACAATTACATTCCACCTGAAATGGGGCTTTGAGTTGAGGATAATGTTTTGATGTGATGTGGTCATCCCAAGTGATATAAGAACTTTACTCATTCTCGTATATATTGTGGTTTATTGCCTTAGACTCATGTGTAAATAATGTATATTCCAAACCCATGGAACACGTAATAAAAAACAGATTGGGTAATGAAGATGATATAAATATTAAAAATGGTAATAATGATAGAAATAGAACATGATTGTATAATAGAACCCAATTTGTCCTTCATTTATTTTACCATGTAATTTATTTTTAAATTCACTATATATAATACCCCGGGTGTCAAGGTATTGTTATCTTAATTTATTTTATCTTTTTTATGGAGCGAGGTTAAGCTATGGTAGTTAATAAATTGAAAAATTTATGTTTTTGAGGCATTTTAGCTATTTCATAGTTACCCATATGTTTAGTAGTGATTGTGTGATTCCCATGCGTGTGTCCAAAATTATAAAATTTTCATTTTTATATTTTTTTTTAATTTTTTTTTTGTTTATTTATTTTTCCTTTTTTTCTTCTTCCATCTGTGTTGCGCATTGAGAATCCCCCTCCCTTCTACATCATTCTCCCCCCTCCCTCACATATCCCCCATTTTTAAATGATCTTTCCCAATTTATTCACAAATATCACTTAGATCTTCAAGGTAATTTCATCTTTCCTAATCTCCTTCTATTATTTTGATGATTTTCCCCTCACCGTCACCTAGTTTCATTTATTCAAAACCTAGGTCTCTGGTTAATTCTATTTTTATGGGTTTCTTCCATCATTTGGGTATGTGTAATGCCTCTCAGGTCGACTTTATGAATATTTTGGCATCTGCCACTAAAGGCAAAGTGGATTGGCTTATCTCTACTTGCCAACATTTCTCAGGGTAAAGGTTTTATTCTGCTATTGTATTTGAGGCAATTTTTTTTGGTTCCATGATGATTTAGGTTCCCTAGACATTGTTGTAGAATATTAGTGGCTCCTTGAAGTGTTGTGATCACATACATAGGTATGTGTGTATATAGATATATATACATTCCTTGCACATTATCCCTCATCGTGTGGGGAAAATTTATGTTGGATTAAGGGTATATATATATATATAGAAATGTATGTGCATGCACATGTGGATAGACTTCGTCAAGATTTTCAAGTACGTAAATGTTCTGGGTTTCTTCACTTCTCTCAAGGTTGGTGTCACTATGAAATATATTTCATTTGGAGTTCTAATTTGCATGTGCTCTTTTAAGTCCCTCTTTTAGGATACTAAAATTATATGGAACAACTTTTTGATTATTTTCACCTATTTAATAATCTCTTAACCTTGGCATAATTTCTTGATTTTGTGTATTTCTAGTTTTATATTTTAAATTGGTTTGTTTATTTTTTATAAGCTTCTTATGAGATGCATTTACCCCTTTATTGAATTTTGGGCAATGGGACTTTTCCCAGTTGGGATTTCATTGGATGAAAATAGTATCTTAAAAGGGGAATTTGTTCTCAAATTGAGGTTCAACCACAAATGATTTCAAAATGGGGTTTTCAGTTTCATTTAATATAGTGGTTGGAAATGTCTGAGTTGCTTACCTTTTAGTGAAAATTCTTGGTTGGCCTCTTTAAAAGCGGGTTCACGGAAATGGGTGCCCTTGTTCCTTGTTTTCGATTCTAAAGAATTATTCTCAGGCGTGTTGGCTGGTTTTTTATTGTTTTTTAAGCTTGGGTATGTTTTCCATGGATGGATAATGGATTACTTTCTAGAATGGGACTTTGTTTTGAATTAGGGTTTTATGCATATCACGTGTTTAATAAAAGTTCCAATGACTCTTTCCAATGTGAATTGCACATGATTATTGAGATTTAGGAAAAAAGGGTATTAGAGTCGGATTCTTTTGTGTTTAAAGGGATTTCCTTGTTTTAAAGGGGCCTTTGGGTTTTATAAAGTGAAAATGGAGTCCTTTTGATGTAATTGGTTATGTTTGAGGGTGCATATGATTTCATTTGTATTTTTATCTGAATGTAATTTTTTTAAAAATATATTTCCAAATATATTTAATATTATTGATGGACCGGATAGTATTTTCGATGTAATATTGATTTACCCTTATTTAACCCACTTGTTTTATATGAGTTTTGGGTTCATGTGATTGATGATGGTGTTATTTCTCTCTTATTATTGCGATTTTGGGTGCATTAGATTTATTAAATGATAAAATTATTAATTAATTAATTAACTGAAACACTAGGTTATCGTTTTATATAGGTTTATTTGTTTCTTGTGGTGTAGGGTTGTGTGAATGGTCCCCGAGACCTATTCTAGTAGATTCTATCAACTACTGTCGATGTTTAGGCGGTTCGAGAGGTTTTGGATCACAATCACCATCCGATTTATGGATTTTATGCCTTTGTTTGTTTCACGTCATCTAAATTTGGGTCTTTATTTGTTTAATGGTTTTTGTATTTATGGTGTAATTTGTTGAACTCTACTTTGCAATTTCGAGTCACTATGGATAAGGTAGCTTGCCTTCATGTGCATAGATAATTATATTTATGTGTGGGTTCCTCCATTACATGTATAATCATCCATGGTAGCAAATATATATGTATGGGGGAAAGTGTTCCCATTTATATATATGAAAATTCATACGTATGTGAGTAGAGACTTATATATTCTTATAATCATATATTTAAGGATCCCTTTTCACATGTTCATAGACATGCAGATGTGTGCATAGGGTCTAGGTGACTTTACATGTATGTGAAGGTGCATATTATTAGTGGGCAGTAGTAGCTTTTAGTTAGAAAGCATCAAGGGAAAAATGTTCTGTTTGGTTCTACCCTGATGTAGGTTCCCTATGCCTTGATCTTTAATTAGAATTTCCATTATTTCATGGTGTTATTTAAATGTATTTCTTCTTATTTTATATGAAATGCACATGGTATATATATATATGTGTGTGTGTGTGTGTGTGTTTTTGTGCATAAATGGTTGTAGTTCTGGGAAATTGGTCTCCTAGATTTTTAGAATGTGAAATGGGTATTTCCAATGATATGTGCCATATATATTTTTTTTATAAAGTTGTAATGACATGATTGATTTTTCAATGAGTTCCAAAGTTATTTAAAAAATGGGTTTTTAGTGTGAATATGTGATCAAAATGTGATTCGACATTCTTAAAAAGGACTGCTATGTTGTAAGCATGGTATTAAGATTGATTTTAAATAAATATTACCATGGTTGTTTAGTTGAACATTCAAATAGTTTTGAAACATAATAGTGATAGGTTTTCTAAAATGAAAAGTGTTTATTGTAAGTAATTAAGCCCATTTTTCACTTTAAGAATGGTTTGCGAATGTTGAAAAAAAACTATTTAGGCATTCCCCTTATTTCGGGAAATGTGATGCAAGTCTTAATGAGTGATGTGTGATATGTGTGTTGTGTAAATGCGAGTTCATGGTTTTTTGACAAAAAGGGGAATGTACTTATAGAGGGAGATCAGTGGTGAGAGTTTGAATGGTTTTTGGATAAGATATTGTAATGTTTGTATGAGTTTTATTGATAAAATCTCACCACCTTTGAAATAGAGCACATGAAAAATCCATGGTACCTTGGTGGGAAGACAAGGAAAAGTAAACAAGATGTTTTCGAAATGGTTCTTCCAGGTCTCTTCTATCAGGATTGAAATGACAACAATAACTAAAAATGTGATATGAACAGAGACCACTAGGGCTTGGGATGTGATTCCCACTAGTGGATCATGTACAGAAATGCTAATGGTCGTGGTTTTTATACCAAATTTTTGGTGATATGATCGGAGACCACTTGTTCTTGGGATGTGATTCCCTTATTGTGGATCATGCATGAGAACACAGATGGTTGTGGTTGTTATACCACATTTCACCGAGGTACGGGGTCTCCAAGATCCCACTTGTGCTACTTACCTATAGGGATTTCCCCTGGTTCTCATTTGTGACATGATTCTTGTGATGTGATTTTCATTTTATTTGTTTCATACTTGATGTATCATTTGTGAAAACCCATATTTTAATTTAAATGATTTATATTCTTGTAGAAATATCAATGCATTATTGGGAACAATTTTTAAAATGTAGTGGAATTAAAATTATTTTCTAAAAATGTAAACCTGTAAATTATATTTGAAATGAATGAAACACATTATTTTGTTATGTCTTATTTTCAAACTATAATGATTGAGTTTTTTAAATATAACATAATAGGGAACTTTTTTTGGAATTTCTACTCAGCATCTCGGTGCTCATGTATACTTTATATTTTCTATTTCAGGTTCTAGTTTAGATCACTCTTGCAGTAAGTGTGTTTATATGTTTGGTGGTAACCCATAAGGTCCCTTAAAGAAATATTAAATTGTGGAACATACCCTTTTTACCTCTTCTAGTGTTTGGTTGTTTTTTACAGTTTATATTTATATTTTTTTCTATTTATGGGTAAAATTGTCCCCATATGCTTTATTTTGATTTTTGGTACAAGTTTCGAGCCCATGGGGATTGGGAATGCCCTTCGATCCTTGTCATGGGTCAGCTTGGTTGACCGGATCATGGATGACCTGGGTTGGTTCATCAAAAAATTATATCAGAGGAAGGTTACTAATGGGACCTAGGTTTGGAATATCCCATGTTATTTGGGGATATTTGGGTTGAATGTAATCATAGGTTATTGGATATTGAGAGGTATGGGAAGTGGGAGTCTACCTGGATCTTGCTTGTCCCGAGCGTCATGATGTCATGGAAAGTTGGGTTTCAAATTAGGGATTGATGTTTTTCTGGGATGTTTTGATGGATTTTATATTATTGATGTTTTGATCCCCTTTGATAATATTTTTGATAGAGGTGGTCCCTCTTAGTCTCGGGTTAGAAAGGAAAGATAACATGAGATAGGTGTTTTGTATGCATGGCCTAGGAAACCATGCAGTTCCTATGCAGTCATGTTTGCCTCTTCTATGTAGTGTGTTTCACATTTGGCTCACATTTCCCCAATTGTGGGCTCAATGCATGCATAACACTATTCCTTTTTCAGTTGGCCTATTTTGTAATCCTCTCAAATAAAATTCTTCAAAGGTGGTTTCTTAATATAAGTAGCATATTGATGAGTGTTTTAGAATGTGGGTTTCATGATTATTATTTGGATTTCAATGTAGTGCTTTTCTATTCATGGTATTGAAAGATTTCACTGATAAATAAAAATGAATTTTAAGGAAAATATTCATTTCCAATTTGGTTTTATGGATAATAATAAAGGCTGAATTTACTTCGTTTTATTAAATAATTTATAAAAATGGTTTCATTCTTGTGAAATGTTGTTTTGAAATTTTAGTGAGTTTAAATAGGTATCCTTAGATTATTGGTTTTCAAAATGAAAGGAGATTTGGAATAATGTTATGTGTGGTTTTCTTTTTTTGAGAAATTTTTTGGTTTTGAAAAGGTTGTTCGGTTTCGATGCGGGATAGATTGGTTTTGGAAAATACCATGGTGGATGATGATTTTTAAAATTGGGTGGTGAAAATGATGTTTTTAAGGGAACATTTCTTTTGGTAAATATGTTTTTTATTCTTTTGAGGGTTTTTTTAACCTTATTATGGATTTATGTTTTTTTATTTTTTTATTTAGAAATAATCATTTGGTTTGGGTTAACATTTATAAATTGTTGAGGTCCATGTCTAGTGTCGTTGTTCTGTCCCATAAAATGGTCAAAACAGTTTCTTCGGATCTAATATTTATCCCTACTCAGAGTGGAGTGGTGGACATGAAACATTTCTTTTGTGATAATTTGATTTCTAGATTGTCAGTACTAGTTGAGTTTGAATAAGTCAATAGCTTTGGGAAGCTTTTATTTTTGTGGTTGTGAACTCAGTTTTGGAACTTGAGTTGTGGTTGTCTGGATCATGTGGATGCTTCACCGGTTTCTCCTTGAGTCATTTGGTGCTCGTTTCTTTGGACAAGAGAAAGGCCTATGGTGCACAACTGGGTAACTAGGGCATTTGATTTACTTGATGATTTTGGTGTGCTAGATGGCATTTTACTATGGCTGTTTTGGATTCACTGTGTGGGGGTGATCCGTGCTTTGAACCCTAAGTTATCATCGTGGGTTGTGACCTAAGGTGAGACCTCTTATCGTCTTTTGAAGCTCGTTTTGGTGGATCTTTCTTTATTTAGTGTGTATGTTCCTTATTTGAGAATGTATTCCTCCTAGATGTTTAGTTGATTGAGCTATGTATTCTAGTATTTCTTCATAGTCTCAACATTTTTCAAGAACACTAAATAGTGGGGAGACTATATAATAGAATTCCGTGATGAATATTTTTTCTTGTTTGAGGGTCTTCTTCCAGTAGTAATATGATAAGTTGGTGATTTATAGTTAATTAGTGATATTTTTTTAATATTTTTTTCGTTTCCTTTGAGGTTAATCTGTGTAGAGTGTTTCTTTTGGGTAAGTCCTCTCTAAACCTTTTCTTTTTCTTTCTCTATTTTATCAATTGAGACTTTCTGGGGATAGAAAGTGTCACGGTGGGGATATTGTAATACCCCGAGTATCATAGTGTATTTATTTAAAATTATTTTATATTTTTATACTGTGATATTGAGCTTTGGTAGTTAATGGACCACAAAAAATTACATTTTAGAGGGGTTTTCACTATTGCACGGGTATCCCACATAGTTATTAGTAACTGTGTGATGCCCGTGCGTGTTCCTAGAATTTTAAAAAAATTATTTATATTTTTATTTCCTTTTTTATTTTTATTTTTTTCTTCTTCTTTCTTCTTCTCTATGTGTCATGTATAGAACCTCCCCCTCCCTTATTAGTCTCACCCCCTCCCTCATAGATCTTCCATTGTTCGACAATTGTCCCCGGTTTCATTAAGAAGCTTACTCACATTTTCAAGGTATGTTTGAATGACCTAATATCCTCCTCTAATTTGTCCTATTTTCCCCTTACCATCGCCTGGTTTCATTCATCCATTCCCCAGGTCTCGGGTTTATTCAAATTTTTGGGGTTTCTTCAGTCATTAGGGTATGCAGAATGTCTCTCGGGTCCACTTCATGCGTATTCCGGCAACTGTCACAGAAGTAAAAGAGTATTGGACCATCTTATCTCATCAACTCCACTTGGTTAAGGGTATTATTCTAATGTTTTGTTTTATACCTTCCATTTTGGTTCCTTGATGACTTAAGGTCCCTAAACATTATTTTAGAATATTGGTGGCTCCTTGAAATTATGTGCTCACATACATAGGTACGTGTGTATATAGATATATATACCTTCCTTGAACTTTTTGCCTACTTGAATGGGGAAAATGTATATTGGATTAAGGTTATATATATATAGGAATGTATGTGAATGCATGTGTGGGAAGTCATCGCCAAGAGCTTCAAGTACTGAAGTGTGCCAGCTTGCTCATCTTCTTTCAAGGTAGGTGTCACAATGAAATTTGATTCCTTTGGATTTCTAGTATGATTTCACCAATTTAATTCCATATTTCATGCAAGAATGATTATATGGAATATACTTGGGATGATTTCTACTTATTTAATTATCTCTTGACCTTGGCATAATTGGTTGGTTTGATGTAGTTCTTGTTTTATGTTTTAAAATGTTATGTTTATTTCTATTAAACTTCTTATGATATGAATTTTTCCCTTTTATGGTTTTAATGTTGGGAAATTATTCTTGGCCTGGTTGGGTTTTAATTGGGTGAAAAAGGTATATAAAAATGAAAATTTGGTTATAAATTGAGGTGAAGCTGTAAATGATTTCAAAATGGGGTTTTCAGTTTTATTTCAAATGCTGATTCAAAATGTTTGAGTTTCTTACATTTTAGAAAAAATTATGAGTTAGCCTATGAATTTACAAGGATCAGTTAACAAATTGGAAGGAGGGTTGAATTAGTTTTTCGCATTAATAAAGTTTCAAATTATTAAGAAACTTAACCCTTGCAACCTGTTAATATTTCTTTACTTATCAACCAGTATCAAATACTTAGGTATGCAGGAATAGTAAATCAAGTAAGGAAAACATGATTTAAAAGTTTTGAACTCAACATGAGGACCTACATTATAGATACCCAAGCTTAAGGTACATTGAAATTACATTACATTATTGGAATACTTAATACATAACAAAAATATAAACCCAAGGGCCATAATAGTTTAGTGTCTTTGGAAACTCAGAACATAATCCTCTAATCATGGTGAAAGATCTTCAACATGTCCCTTAATGATCTTCCCCTTTTTTTCTTACATAAAACCTTTCTTTTTATCCTAAGGAAATGAAAAAACACAAAAATGGTGAGCTAAAATTCTCATCAAGGGAATGTATAGTTAAAATAAAACAAACCATATTCATTTGAACATAAAAACAAGAACAAAAAGTTTAAATATCAAAATCTGGAATTGTGAAATAAATCTTGGCATTACGTAAGGAATAGATTATAATGAAACATTAATCATTATAAAATAACATGGGAATAAAACATGTAATTGTGTAAAACCATTTATCACCTGATATGATATCCACAGTTGCCAAGGCATTGCTGCCAAGACCATTATAGTGGACCAAGTCGATTACTGAACCGAGTTTACATGCCGTTCCAGACCTTTATTACTGAACTAGATTTTACTTGTCATTCCAGCTATGTCTATCTCATGTGATATAAATCATTACCCAATGAATTTGAGGGAGATATAGGTCCCACCCATCTCATAATAAAATCATTCTTTCATGTTCCACAAAATAAACATAAATCATTCATCATAACCCAATGAATAAAATGGGTTTCATAAACATCATCCCATTATAACATAATCCTTATAGAACAAATCGATATCATTTAATCATAAAAAAATGAAACCATGTAAATAATAGAGACATTATACTTTAAACATAAACACTCTAAATAATGTTTTCTTAGATAGAAAATAGTTTTGATAAAACACTTGAAATGAATTCTTGAGGAAAATATCCTTTCTTCTTCAAAATAATTTTATTGTCACAAAATTCCATGCAATTTTAAAATAAAATGATTTTTCTAGAAAATAATTGTGAAATATTGTAAAGAAATATTCATAAAAATAAGGCGTTATGAAACTATAAAAATCCATTCATGTTGTATAAGTTAAAAAAAAACATTCTCCTCATACTTTTGCTTGAAAAGTCAAAAAATATCTCTAATGGTAAACAAAAGAAAGATTCCTTTCATACTACATAGTAAAAGTCAAAACGGGGTAAACACAACTTTAAACATACATGGAAAAATAGTAAAAACTTTATGAAATAATTTTTTAGAAAACATGGACTTGGATGATAAATATAACCCCAGTAAATAATTACGAATAAACAATCTCGGATAAGAATAAGATTGGAATAATTATACCTTACCTTATGTCCAATTTCTTCTATGTGTCTCTGAGACTCCTATATAGTGGGTTTAAAGAAATTATTAACTTATAACATAACCATAATAATATTTTTTATATCATATATGATTCACTTATGAATTTATATTACCCATTCATTTGTCAATCATATGTTAAAGCAGTGTTTTGAGTAAAATTATTTCATTTGTCATACGTGTTTTGGCTTCTAATTATTCAAATGATTACTTAGATGATGATTAATTACTTCCAGAATGTAAAACATGATTTATATATAATATATATTCATAATATAATATATACATATATATATATACAATATATCTATAAATGGAATGAAATACACCATTCATGGAGAAGGTATGTTGTACGTACGCATGAACAATGTTTTCATTTTCTTATTAAATTGAATGGAAGTAAGTAAATAACATATAGATAAATCTGGTGTCGTTATTATTTCACATATTTCATGATTATTTATTATATATACTTTATAATCATTCTTTAATGGTTGACTTGGAGAATGAATCTCATCGCGTTGTGGAGACGGTAATCTGTACATACGCATGAGCGATGATATCGTTCCCGTAATTATTGAATGGAATTTGAGTGGATGATATAATATCTCAGATTCCATATGATTTTATAATAATCATATATACTTTTTATTTCCACCATTATACCCATCCATATATGGTGGTGGTGGAAAAATAGACTACACCACGGCGTGGAGACGGTAAGTCGTACGTACACATGCGCGGTGATTTCATTATTCATATGATGAATAGAAGGTGAAATAGGATTGTTTAATATTTATAATAACATATAATTATGTTAGTTATACTATTTTTATTACTTTATAATGAAACAAATAATGAAGAGGAAGTAGAAGATTAAAGAAACTTGAATGAATCGGTATAAGACATTACCTCTTCCTTGACGATCCTCTTTTAAATTTCTTCTTAAGGCACTAGAGTTCGTCATTTGAGAAGACCGGAACCTCTTTTCTGTAACTAGAGAAGTTACAAAGAGTAATTGGTAGGGTTTGGCTGATCTTGAAGGCTCAATATTGAGTGACGAGGAGAGGGAAGGGGTGCCCTTTCATAAGAGAGGAGAGCGGCTGGTTTTGGAAACATCTAAAATATTAATTTATAATAAAATCAATCCACACATAAAAACTTTTAAAGTGACACAAATTAATATATGACATATGATAGGGTTTTTATTCCATCAACCAATCAAATTTAGACAAGTTTTAGTTTTATTTTAAACCCTATCATTTTGATTTATCCTTATTTAATATATTTAATTTTATTTGTGGTAATAATATTCTAAAATTTAAATGGTCATAATTAATTACTTATGTGATGTGAATTGTCCATAATTGGATACATTATGTCATTTTGGACCATATTAATTTAAATTATTATTTTTTAAAATTTGTTGTGATTTTTTAACAATTTAATAATATGTTGTTTTTATAAAATATAAATAGTGTCAATTTTGACACTATCCATTTATTTGAATTTAAATGAACTCCACCCAAAAGATATGATCGAACCAAAATATTTAATAGATTACAAAAATTTTATATTTATCTATAAAATTATTTTAGAACATTAATTAGTTCATAAAATATTTATTTTAATATTTTTAAAACCATTTATTTGATCTTTCTCTTATTAAAATAATTACTATGAAATTTTTGTATTGTTATTTAATAAAATTATTTGTTATATAAAACGTAAATATAAAATACTAAGATAAATATAAAACTCATATCTTTCATAAGAATAATTTTAGTCGAATTTATCTTCTAAAAAACTAAATATTAAAAAGTTATCTTTATTAAAGTATGAAGCTGACAACATTGACATTATTTAAAATAAAATAATATAAATGTAATAATCTATATTTTAAGACTCCAAATTTTCCAAAACTAGACCCTTGGATTCTTATTGTATAGATATAATCTACCAATAAGGTTTGGTGAAGTTTCTGGTCCTTTATATTCATATTATTATTTTAATAAAAACTATATTATTGATTTTTCACTAAATAAGTAATATTACAAGTGGGTTACAAAAGATAACATTTCAACCCAAGAATATTTTAGGAGGTAATATAATCATCCATTTATATTAATACATGTTTTAGGGTAATTGTTTAATAATATTTTAACCCTTAATTACCTGATTTTCCTTTCACTATTGTAAAAAAATTATCATAGTTAGTATATATAATGCCTAAAAATAACAATTATCCTATTAACATAATTTTGACCTACTGATTCCAAATATGGAATCCATTTTTATAAATTCAATACATAGAAGTAGCAGTATTTAATTTAAAATTAATCCCGTTGTTGAGAAAACCAGTTTTAAATGATAAAACATTACAAAAGATTGAAATGTTTTTATCTATGAATTCAATGTAAAATTAATGATAATGGCATATATTATATTAAATGGTAAAAATATATTCCATTTATACATTAAAACCATTAAATATTATAATTTAACCATATAAATTATCTTGATGAAAAATGTTGTTTTTAATTAATATCTATCATATTTTTACTATTCATCAAAATATGAATGTTATCAGAATAATGTAAAAAATTTATCCAATGTAAATTTTTATATCCTGATTCAAAATATGAAGTTTAATTTTACAAATTTAACTTCTAAACTTGTCAAAAATTTGATTTAAAATGGGCGCGCCATAAAAAGATGGCAAAACTGCATTTTCTGAAAAATACTTCCTTTATACTAAAAATTGATTTTGTTCTCATACCATGTTTTAGAAAATGTGTAAGATGAATTAAAATGTTATAAAATTACAAATATTTTTAATAATATTCATAAAGTCTAGTTCATAACAATATATCGTTGTTTAGTAGAACTCGGTATTGTGTACAACCTATGCTATTGAGGATGGTCGCTCTTGCATGAAACACAAGCCAAGAATAGTGTTTTCGTATACTACAAGCTAATACAGTGTTTCATATAGTGAATGATAATCATGGTGAATCATACAATGCAATAAGTCAGAGAAATTAAAAGGAATATTTCCCATAAAATCTCAGGGTGTTACATTTACCCCCCATAAAATGAATTTCTCCCTCAAAATTCATCAGGGTTATAAATCATTTACTAATTGAAAGATTATTTCATAGAAACCCACATCGTGAAAAGGAACACTAAAACATAATTTTAAAAAGTAATGTTAGAAACATAATGGTCACCAAAATTTACACAACACTGGGTTTCCACATAAGAGAATATAGGTGAAAATATGGATATGGAAGAGAAATTTAATCATTATGTTCTAATGAAGAGTGGTAGAGAACCTGGCTATAAAAAAGCTAACAATCACAAAGCCATAAATTTTTGATGATCTAAGCTTCAATCTGATTCATCGGATATGAGGTTACTAGGACAACATTCTTGATTTTCAAGATCATTTCCCTAAAGTTGACAAATTAGGATAAATATTTACTTAATTTTAGTTTAATATCATTATTGGTCATTCCCTAAACAATATCCAATTTATATATTATTTAAAGAGATGAAGTAGAATTTTTCATTCATGAAGTATTAGAAGATCATGTGATAGAAAGATAGGTCATTCCACCTGTCCTTATCACAAAAAGGTTAGCATGAAATATTAAATATACATAAGTCCATCTGTGGTGAGATTAACTGTATATGATTCCAAAACTGGACTTATAATACATCTATCATACCGCTTAATAAAATAAAACTAATTTCTACTGACTAGGGACATCTTGTAGGGTAGTGGTAGGTGATAATGGTATGTCGTACTTCGGTTGTGGGTTCGATTCCCACAACCATGTCCGACGTGACGGGTTGTCACCCATCCTGCAGGTTCTCCTTTTTCTAAAACTATACTTTTAAATATTCTAGAAAATTGTTTTAGCCTGAAACAATACTATTTAATGTCCAAATTAACCCATTCCAACCATTAGGCTTATCGAGAAAACTTATGTCTAATCTCATAGTATAAAAAAACGATTACTTGAATGGTCATCTACCAAGCATTGAATACCATCATTTATTGCCCTTGTATCTTAAGATATATCTTGTTGGTCACATACCAAATTTATGAATTCTATAATCATGTATTCTATGGAAACATGAATTACCATATAATATTTTCGAAAAAATAAATGTTGTCAAAAGTTAACTCTTTCCACATATCAAAATCCCAAAATTTTTATATACTCAAACCATGATATCAATTTGTCCTTATATCAGTCATGTGCTCATTAATACTATAAAACATTTCATTATCTCCTTATCCCTTCATTATGCACATATTAGGTTCCTTACAAAAATATTTCAATCACTTTTCCGGGTTACCGGTACTATAATCTTATTAAAAACCAAAATAAACCAATACATGGATATTCCAATATTCCACAATACTAAAAATGAGATTCCACAACACTATTTTAGAATCCCGTTACATAAACACTTAATCATTCCACCACTTCGTTGTCATATTCAATATCTACAATAGAGATTGCATGTGGCTAAACTTTGTCCTTTTCCTTAAGGGGTTGTTGATGTTGATCATCATTAACCATTTTATTAGGGTATTGATTATCATAATGCCCCATTTCCCTACACTTGTAGGATTGAAGTGTTGGTGGTGCGTTCTCTATAATCTTTTCTCTATTCACATCATTAGCTACCTTTTTCCCATTACTTTAGCACTCAGTTGCTCAATGACATACTTATCCACACTTAGAACATTTTATATTCCCATTAAAACAATATCCACCATACTTATTTCCACACTTTGAGCATAACGAAACGTTTGTCTTCTTTTCACCAGAGTTTTCAGATTTTTCCTTGAATTCCATCTTTCATTTCATGTCAAAACCATGAGATGGATATTTAACACCAACTTCTAGTTTTATCTTGATTGAACAACGCACAATCTCTTCATAGCTACTGAAGTTTCTTATAGCTAAATCCTTTAAAAGTCTTGGTTTTAAGGTACTAAAGAATCGATCAACTTTACTTTCAGGTTGGATGATAAATCCAGATACATACCATGTATGCCTTGTAAAATTTTATTCGTATATACCAACAGATTCATCATATTTTTTCTTAAGCTCGAGGAACTCATTTTCCATCTTTGTTCAAAGAATACGAGGAAAGTACTTATTGATAAATATGTTCTGGAACTCATCCCATTTGATGGATTCAATTTCATCTTGGGGCCTTGTATTCTTAATTAGAGTCCACCATTGGTCTACTTCACCTTCTAAACTGTAAATAGCCAAAATAAATTTTTCATGTTCCAAACAGCAAAGTATGGAAAATACCTTTTCAATGGTACAAATCCATTGTTTAGTAATATGTTGATCTGAAGACCCATTTAAAGAAGTTGCGAATTGCCTCATGATGGACTCAATAGAATATTGTTCCCTTCTTTGCTCATTTGGAAGTACAGAATTATTCATAGCTTGTGTAAGTATAGCAAAAATATTTTTCACTCCATTTACAATAACATATGGTTGTTCATGAGGATAATCAATGCATTTCCCATTACATTGATCAACATGGTTCCTTTGGGTTCTAACCATCGTCTAAAACCTAAATAGAATAATGTTAGAGGAAAAAAAATATACTAGGGAAACAACATAATCTATGGGGATTACATTAAATCTCTAACATATTAGGTTTAATCCTAGGTTATTCATGATCATTATCATAATTCTAGGATTGTAACCTATACTTTATACTTAAACTTATGGGCATTCCTAGACATACCTTAGATATTTGATTAGGGATCTCACTAAAGTTTTCACATCCTTCTTTCCAAAGTTTAACTAAACATTTATTCTAATACCAACTATAGAGACCCAAGATTTATGTATATGGACATTACATTTCATTAGAAGAATACTTAATACATAAAAAATATAGACACCCAAGGGCCATAATAGTTTAGTGTCTTTGGAAACTCAGAACATAATCTTCTAACAATGGTGAAAGATCTTCAACATCACCCATAAAGATATCCCCTTTTGTTTTCTTACCTAAAACCTTTATTTATATCTTGGGGAAAGGAAGAAATAAAAAGGGTGACCTAAAATGCTCAGTAAGGGTGAGAATGGAGAAAATAAAACAAACCATATTCATTTAAACTTAAAACCATGAACAAAAAGTCTAAACATCAAAATCATGAGTCGTGAAATAAATAATGGTGGTTCATAAGGCATAGATCATAATGAAACATTAATAATGATAAAATTATATGGGAATAAAACATGTAATTTTGGAAAAAAATTAATCACATGATATTATTTCCATAGTAGCCAAGGCATTGCTTCCAAGACCATCATAGTGGACAAAGTCCATTACTGAACTAGGATTACTTTTCGTTCCATCCCTTTATTACTAAACTATATTTTACATGTCATTCCATCCATGCCTATCTCATGAGATATAAATCGTTCCCCAATGAATTTGAGGGATATATAATTCCCACCCATCTCAAAATGAAATCATTCTTTCATGTGCCACAATATAAACATAAATCATTCGTCATAACCCAATGAATAAAAAGTGTTTCATAAACATCATCCCATCATAACATAATCCATATAGAACAAATGGATATCTTTTCATCATAAAAAAATTAAACCATTTTAATAATAGAGAAATTATACTTGAAACAAAAACATGCTAAATAATATCATCTTAGATGGAAAATAGTTTTGATAAAACACATGAAATGAATTCTTGAGGAAAATATATTTTCTTCTTCAAAATCATTTTGTTTTTTCAAAATTCCATGCAATTTTAAAATAAAATATTTCTTGTTGAAAATAATAATGAAATATTACAGAGGAAGATTCATGAAAATAAGGCATTATGAAACCATAAATATCCATTCATACTGTATAAGTTAAAAAAACAATCTCCTCATACTTTTGCCGTAAAATTCAAAAAGTATCTTGTATGGTTAACAAAAGAGAGATTCCTTCCATACCACATAGTAAACATAAAAAAGGGGTAAACACGAATTTAAATAGACATGGAAGAATAGTAAAAACATTATGAAAACATTTTTTATAAAACATGGACATAGATGATAAATATATTCCGAGTAAATACTTTCAAATAAACAATCTCGGATAAGAAAGATATAGGAATAATTATCCCTTACCTTATGCCCAATTTCATCCGTATATGTCCGAGACTCTTATATAGTGGGTTTAAACATATTATTAACTTGTAATAGAACCATAATAATATTTATTATATCATATATGATTCAGTTATGACTTTATATTACCCATTCATTTGTCAATTCTTTGTTAAAGTAGTGTTTTGAGTAAAATTATTTCATTTGTCATACGTGTTTTGAATTAAAATTATACATATGATTAGTTAGACAATGATTACTTATTTCAATAATGTAAAACATAATTTATATATAATATATATTTAGAATAATATATATATATATATATATAATAGATCGATAAATGGAATGAAAAATGTTGTTCATAGAGACGGTAGGTCGTATGTACGCATGAACGATGTTTTTGTTTCCCTATTAAATTGAATGGAAGTAAGTAAATAATATATAAATAAATCCAATATCATTATTATTTCATATATTTCGTGATTATTTATTATATATACATTATAATCATTTTTGAACGGTTAACTTGGAGAATGAATCTCATTGCGTTGGGGAGACGGTAATCTGTACGTACACATGAGCGATGATATCGTTCCCATAATTATTGAATGGAATTAAAGTGGATGATATAATATCTCATAATCTGTATGATGTTATAATAATCATATATAGTTATTATTTCCACCATTATACCCATTCATGTATGGTGGTGGTGGAAAAACATATTACACCCCGGCATGGAGACGGAAAGTCGTACGTATGCAAGCGCGGTGATTTCATTTTTCATGGGATGGATAGAAGGTGAAATAGGGTTATTTAATATTTATAATAACATATCAGTATATTATTCATACTGATTAAGTTACTTTATAATTAAACAAAAGAATAAGAGGAAGTAGAAGAATAAAGATACTTGAATGAATCGGTAGAAGAGATTACCTCTTCCTCAACATTCCTCTTTTAAACCTCCTCTTAAGGAACTAGAGTTGGTATTTTGAGAAAACTCGAACCTCGATAATGTAACTAGAGAGGTTATGAAGAGGAAATTGTAGGGTATGTCCGAGCTTTAAGGCTCATTATTGAGTGAAGAGGAGAGGGAAGGGGTGCCCTTTTATAAGATTGGAGAGGGGCACTTTTGGAAACCTCCAAAATATTGATTTATAATAACATCAAAACCCACATAAAAACATCCAAAGTGACTAAAATTTGGATATGAGGTGTGATAGGGTTGTAATAGACCCAGGAAATAAAATTTAGACATGTTTTGAATTTATTTTAAACCTTATCATTTTGACTTATCCTTATTTAATCTATTTAATTTTATTTGTGGTAGCGATATTCTAAATTTTAAATGGTTATAAATACATACTTATGTGTTGTTAATTGTCTATAATTGGATCCTTTATGATATTTTCAACCATATAAATTTCAACTTTTGATTTTTATATAATTTCATGATTTGTTATCAATTTAAAAATATGTTATTTTTATAAAATATCAATAATGTCAATTTTGACACTATTTATTTTTTTGAATTTAATTAAAATCCACACAAGAATATATATTCGAACGAAAATATTTAATAGACTCATAACATGTCATATTTATCTATAATATTCTTGGATCACATTAATTAGTTTTTATAATATTTATTTTAAAAATTTTAGAACCATTTATTTGATATTTCTCTTAATAAAATAATTACTATGACATTTTTGTATAATTATTTAATATACTTATATATTGCATAAAAATTAAAAATAAAATACTATGTAAAATATAAATTTAATATCTTTAATAGGAATACTTTTAGTCAAACTTATCATCTAAAACATCCAACTTTGAAAATGTTATCTTTATTTAAGTATGAAGGTGACATCTTTGACATCATTTAAAATAAAATAATATAAATGTCGTAATCTGTTTTATAAGGCTCCAAATGGTCCACATGTCAACCCTTGTATGATTAGGGTATAGATATAATCTACCAATAAGTTTTGGTAATATTTATGGTCCTTTTGATGGATATTATTATTTTAATAAAAACTATATTATTAATTTTTAACTAAATAAATATTTTCTGCATCATTAATGTATAAGTTATTAAGGTAATTATATATTTCTTAAAAATAAAAAATAAAATACCATGTTGAATAAAAGAATTTTATATTTAAAATGAGTATTGATAATTGAATTTATATTCTGTACAACCTTATATTACAAATACATAAATTATTAATGTTTGAGTGAGTCATATTTCACTTTCATTAAATAAAATAAATTCATGGTTTTAATCACATCCAAATGGGTTCCAAAAGATAAAATTTAGACCAAAATATATTTTAGGATGAAATATAATCATTCAATTATATTAATACATGTTTTAGGGTAATTTTATAATATTATTTCTACCCTTATTTACCATATTTACCATTAACTGTAGTAAATATAATTTACCGTAGTTACTATTCAAAATGCCTAAAAATAATAAGTATCCTATTTACATAATTTTTTCCTACTTAATTTAAATATGTAATCCATTTTTCCAAATTAAATACACATAAGTTGTAGTATTTAATTTAAAATTAATCTCATTTTTGAGAAAATGGGTTTTAAAAGATAAAACATTCCCAAAGATTGAAATGTTGTTACCTATGAATTCAGTGTAAAATTAATTATAATGACTTATATTATATTATAGGCTAAAAATATATTCTATTTATACTTTAAAACAATTCAATATTATAATTTAACCATATAAATTATCTCGGTGAAAAGAGTTGTTTTTATTTTAAATTTAGCGTAATTTTACATTTCATCAAAATATGAAGTTTATCAGAATAATGTCAAAATTGTATCCAACATAATTTTTTATATCCTGATTCAATAGAATAAGTTTTAATTTTTAAAATAAACTTATTAACATCTCAAAAATTTTATTTAAAATGGGTGCGCCATAAAAAGATGACAAAACTGCATTTTTTGAAAAATACTTCCTTTATACGAAAAATTGATTTTGTTCTCATACCATGTTATATAAAATGTGTAAGAAGAATTATAATGTTATAAAATTCAAAACTTGGTTTACATAACAGCTAGTTCATAACAATATATCATTATTTAGTGAAACTCGGTATCACATACAACACACGCTATGGAGGAAGGTCGCTCTTGCATGAAACACATGCCAAGAATTGTGTTTTTGTATACTACAAGCTAATATACTGTTGCGTATAGTGCAAGATAATTTTGGTGTAGCGTACAACACAAGATATCAATGAAATTTAAAAGAATATTTCTCATAAAATCTCAGTGTGTTATATACATTCTTTTCATAGACACTCTCGTGGGTCTATTGAAATAAACAATAATGAAGAAGTGAGTACAAGTTGTACCCACTCCTATTAGAAAAATTATATCTCCTAATAAGAAATATTATACTGACTCCCATCAGTTTATAATGTTTTCTTAAATAAAAAATGAGCATTAAAAATTAATAAAAACTTTTTTGAATCTTCTCCACAAATTCATAGTCTGAATCCTCCATCTGGATTTGTTGATTCCGATATTCTCAGAAATATAAAGATAGTTTCGATTATTCCATTCCTTAAAAAATAAAAGAAAATCTTCTTCAATCTTGGTGGGGAATTATAACTTTTAATTCTCTAGGTCTCTTCATTTTCCACGTGTGTGAATGTTACAAATGATTGAATGATCTAAGGACATATTTATAGTAAACTCGAAAAAAAGTTGGGAATCATGAAAATCTATCCCGCTTCCTCAAATTCCAAAAACTATGCAAATCTATCGCACTGTCTCTTCAATCTATGACTTATTCAAAAATCATTAAATTTCAATGAGATTTATTGAATTTTAAAATTCAGGTTTTCCTTCTTGAGCTCATCATATCATTCTTAGAATGATAATTTTGGATCCTGATTCCAATTTTCTTAGAAACATGCTCACAAATAATGTTCCTAATTGGGCAGAAATAAGGTTCCAAATTGTTCATAAATTTGATTCTAAATTATAATGAAATTTGGTTCTGAATTGTTCAATAATCAAGTTACAAATTATTTAGAAATCATGTTTTAAATTGTTCAAAAATCAGGTTCCGAATTACTCAGAAATCAAGTTCAAAATTTTGTAGAATTCGGGTTCTAAATTGTTCAAAATTCAGGTTCCAAATTTATTAGAAATCTTGTTATGAATTGCATAGAAATATGGTTTAGAAATCAGGTTTGGGTTTTTTTAGAAAATAGGTTCAAAAAGTAGGTTCTAGTTTTCTTAGGTATCAAATTTCAGATTGCTCAGAAATCAGGTTTAGAAATCAGGTTTTTGTTTTGTTATAAATCACGTTTAGGAATCAGGTTCTAGTATTCTCAAAAATAATTTTCAGAAATAATGTTTTAGTTTTTTCAGAAATCAAGTTCTAAAATCAGGTTCTAGTTTTCATAGTAATCATGTTCCAGATTGCTTAAAAATGAGGTTCAAAATTCATGTTTCAGTTTTGTCAGAAATCAGGATCAGAAATCAGGCTCTAGTTTTCTCAGGAATCAAGTTTAGAAAGAAGGATCTGGTTTTTTCAGAAAGCATGTTCCGAAATCAGGTTCTAGTTTTTTCAGGAATTAGGTTCTGGATTTCATAGAAATTAGGTTCCAATTTTTTCAGAAATCAGGTTCAAAAATCATCTTCTGTTTATCTAAGGAATTAGGATAAAAAATCAGGTTCTAGTTATGTCAGAAATCCAGTTTAGAAATCAGGTTTCTGTTTTCTTTGAAATCTGGATCCTATTTTTCTCAAAAATCAGGTGCTGAATTTTCTCATAATGTTGCACAATGAAAATCACCAAACCTATTAAAAATTTATTCAAAAGCATTTATCATGAATCTTTTCATGATTTGTGATAAAATTAAGATCAACAAAGTATCATCTGATTTTTTTAGAATGTTTGAGAAACATTATGACTTCTAACTCTTCCAAAACATCCTCTTTCAAGACTCTACAGCATAAAAAAGGACATTTTCAACATCTTTAAAACATAGAAACTTCTTTCATACGCAAAAACTTTCATGAAGCTTAGAAACTACCATAAACCCAATAACTTCTTTCATATTGTATATCAAAACCATTCTTCAACAAAAAGGTTAGTTTTCGACAAATAAAAAACATTTAAAAAAAACACCCCAAAGGTTCTTCAATATCCCCTTTTGGATTTTTTTGACAACATTTTTTTAATAACTTTCTCAAATCTCAGAATTTTTCCACTAGTCATGTTTTTAACTTTTATAAAAACATAGAATTTCTCAAAAAAGCGTGTCCTCACACCACACTACTATATAAAGTAAGTTTTTTCTGGATTTCTGTCCCTCGGTGGTAGTAATATAATGTGGCCATGTAAAGAAAAAAATCCCCTTACTCAAACCCCCCCTTTACTTTTATCTTTCTTTTTCTCACTTTTATTTTTCTCTCTCAATTATTTTCTATCCCCCATTATATAATAACCACAGATACAGATTCATAAATGAAAAAAAATGTTTCTTACTCTCCCCCTATGTCAACATAATTGAAAGCATAGTGGGGGAATTTCATTAGGAGTTTTAGGAATACATAATAGGAGGATGGACATGGAGTTACAACCTCAATTTTACAAACCTTTCATTCGACATTTTTTTGTAAAGATATTAGTAATCTGATACTTTGTTGATGTGTATTCCAGAAAACATATCTTGCAACATGTTTCTCTTTTAGGACGTGAAATTTTATATCAATGTGTTTTGATCATTATTGTTGGACATGGTTCATATAATGATCAATTTCACAATAATTATCACATTGTATCTTTAATGGTTTAGAAACTTTTACATTCAAATATTCTAGTTGAACATTCATCCACATCATTTGAGTACAATCCTGAGTAGCTATAACATATTCATACTCAATTGATCTCAAAGTTACTGAAATTTTTTTCTAGAAATGCCATCTCACACAATATTCACCTAAGAAAAATGTTCCTCATCAAGTTGATTTTCTATCATTACTATCACCATCCCAATCAGCATCAGTGTAACCATGAAAGTTTAACTCACTATTTCTTTTGTATATTAACTCATATGAAGTTGTTCATTTAACATATATTTGAATCCTCTTTGTTGCCAACATATATGATTCATTTGGATTACTTTTATACTAAGCACATAAATTAACATCATAAACAATATCAGGCTGTGAAGATGTAAGGTAAAGAAGATTTCTTATCAGCTTTCGAAAATCATTCTAATGGACACATATTCTAGATCCATCTTTGTTCATCTTTTTGCTCACAAAAATAGGAGTTGAAACTTATTTTTATTCATCCGTTCCAAACTTCTTTAATAATCCATTGTCATAATATTCATGAGATACAAAAGTGTAGTTTTATTTTTTATGAACTTGTATGCCATGGATGAAAACTCTTCACAATCCTTTTCTTTATCCCTTGTAAAAATTATATCATCCACATAAACAATTACAATTAATGTTCATGACCCAAAAATTTTCATATACAAGTTACTATCAACTTTTCCTTTAGAAATTTTAATCATTCTCAAACAATTGTCAAGCATTTAATACCACGCATGTGGATATTTTTTCCGACCATACAATTATTTATTCAATTTAAAAACTTTTTTTCATCCTCATCAAGTATAAATTCACAATGTTTTTCAAAGAAAGTTTCTTCCTCTATTTCACCATTTAAGAAAGATGACTTTACATCCAACAGATAAACATTCTAATTATGATGGTAATCCACTGAATGAAACATTCAAATAGTTTCTATCCTTGAAATAGGGGTAAAGCATTCATCAAAATCCACACCTTCTACATGTGCATATCTTTTATAAACAAGAATTGCTTTGATTGTTAAAACATCTCCATTCTCATTAAAATTATTTCTATAAACCCACTTGGTTTAGATAACAATTTTATTTTCTAGCCTTGGAACAAGTTCCCATGTTTCATTCTTCTCAATATGATATATCTATTAATTAATATAATCCTCCCATTATTTATATTGAATAGCCTCTAAAACTGATTCTGGTTCTACTTTTGAGATAAGTGATGTCTGATTTTATAATCTTAACTTTCTTCTTTTCTGAACTGGAGCCTTTTTATTCCCAATAATGTTTCCTAATTCAATATGCTATTGTAAGGTAGTAAATCTCATGGTTTCTTCCATAGCATCACTTTATTCCCCACATGACCATATGAATCATGATGTGGTTGTTTTGGATAACATTCACTATTGTGGGATTTCTCCAATATTTCATCCCCAGCTTTCTCAACAACTTTTGTTAAGTAACATTGGTTTTCAATTTCCTTCAAATAATATGAGTCCACCAATATTTGAAAATGTTTTTTTCAATGTTTATAACTTCTCCCATTTGTTTAATAACCCATTAAAGTTCCTTCATCTGCTTTCTCATAAAACTTTCCCAAATCCATATTTTTTTACTTTAAGAAAACAGAGACTTAAAAAATCATTGAGTTATTCCAATTAGGGTTTTTATACACCACATTTCATAGGTAGTCATGTTGGTTTTAGGTCTCAATAATAATCTATTTTAAACATGTACAAAAGTACTAACAACTTTTCTCCAAAATAATTTCCAAAGTTTGTATTCAGCTAATATAATTCTTCCCATTTCTACCATGATTCTATTCATTCTTTCTACTACTCCATTATTATGTGGAGTATATCGAGCAATATACTAATATTTTATACCATTCTTTCCTAGATAAATTTCAAAATCATTGTTTTTGAATTCAGTACCATTATCGGTTCTATGTTTCTTTATGGAGACACCCAATTCCTTCTCAACATATTTTCTAAATAATTTAAACATTTCAATAGCCTCTTACTTGTGATTCATGACCATGAAGTTTTTCATCTATGTTAAATCATAAATAAAAGTTACAAAGTATAAATCCCATTTTGTTGATTGATGTCTCAATGGCCCACATTGATTGGAATGAATAAACTCAAGTGGTTTGCAATATTTAATCTCAAATATTTTATGATTTTTTAGTCATCTTTCCTTTCTAGAAAGTAATTCTATCATATTCATATCTTCTTTTCAATTCTTTAAAATTACTAATAGCATCAATATTAGATATATAGTTCATTTTATTCTTCCAAATATGGCCATGTATTTGATGCCACAACCTGTTCTCATCTTCTGCACTAAAATAACAGGAGTTATTGGTGTATCCAATTTGAAATAGATTCCCACTAATTATTTCTCATTTTGTAACAACTTTTCCATTTTTCACACTTTGGATGATACAAGAATCCTTTATGATGATTAATTATTTCCCATCATCAAAAAGTTGATATACACTGAGTAAATTATGTTTTAGCCCATAAAAAAGCATGACTTTCTTAGACTTTAGTTTTTATTATTCAATCTTTTTCATTCTGATTCATTTAATTTTTAAGGAATTATCATTGCCAAAAGTAACAGATACTTCATCATGAACCTCAACATGTTCCAATATTTTGATATCACCTATCATTTGTGATGAAAAAACACTATCAAGAATCCATGGTTTGTTCCTCTTACTTGCTTTCAGATTTGTCTCAACAAAAAAAGATCTCTCATAAACATTATTATTTTTAGCCTTTATTTCTTTATTATTAAAATAAACATGTTCAGGAAGGAGTGTCATACATCATTAGACATGATAACCATACTGATCACATCTTTCTAAATCTTTTTCGAGACATTCAAATTGATTATTTGATGGAATGTTTCAGAAATCTTGAGAATTTTCCTTTTCAACTATGAATGAGTGGGGAAAGTTACTGATTATTCTTTTAGTATTTATTCCACTTTGTTTAAACCTTCATCTGAGAATAGATAAATTGTGCCGACAATTATATGTTCTATGCCCATAGATTCCACTACACCAACAATATCCGTCTAATCTTGATTTTCTGTTGTAGAATGATCTTTCTCTATAGAAACGCTGATAAGGTAGGTAAATTATTTAAGCCTTAACATTCTCAGGATGTGGACCATCCTCCCCTATGAGTGATATTTCATATTTTGTAGAGTTGATAAGTTTCTCACAACCTTTTTCCACACAAGATTTCCCATCACCCTTTCCAGAGCCAGAAATTTTAGAAGAGGCAGATGAAACATTATTTTTGGTAGGATAATATTTCACATTATTCTCATAATAAGCCTTCACATCACATTTAGTGGTCTCATATTTTACTTATGTGTCTATTTTAAAGTTCAAATTCATCTTCCGTAAGGAAGTTTTCGATGACAGCGAGTTTTTATTGAACCTTGTTTACTTATTCCTCCTTAGATTCCAACTTCTTGCTCAGATCATCAATCACCTTTCCATGTTTAGAAATTCTAAGTCTGTCTCATATAATCTCTTGAATGTATTTATCCTCCTACTTGATGAGATTTTTTCTTCCATTAGAAACTTATTAATGACCTTTATTCATCACTCTAATTTCATTCTTGGTAGATATTTTTTGCTCAAGACATGTAAGAAGTTCGGTTCTGAGATGATGCTTTCTATAAGATTCCTCACCACATTCTTCACTCTCTAAAGTGTTTCAGTTTTATCAAATTTTTCAACAAAGTATCCGAATTTTTGTGGAAATTCATCATTATAAGAATCATTGTCAGTTGAGTCTGATTCAACGTTCTTGCTCAACATGCTTCTCTTCTTTCTGAAAGTCTTATTCTTGAATTTTTCAGAATAATTATCTTATTTATCATTTTTTTCTACTTGTTTGGTTGTGGTTTTTCATCAGAATCATCTTGATATTCTCTAACTATCTTCTTTGGGAAATTCTTATCAAATTACCCAATTCCACCACACTCAAAACACATAAGAAGAATTTTTCCTTGATACTTTCCTCTTACCCTGTGATAGTTCTTAAATATAAGGGACATGATCTTTTCATTAATCTCATCATCTTCCTTGTCATCAGATTCACAAGGATGGGCCTTATCAACTTCATTTATTTTCATCTTTCTCATGGCTTCAAAATCCATTTCATCATTCATTTTATTCTTAATTATTGGAGCATTGTTCATTCTGTAAGTAATAAGAATGTTATTAATTTCATCAAGAGTAAAATCATCAATATATTCTAAGGCCTAAATTTTAGAATCGAACCTGTCAGGAATGTTTCTCATAAGTTTCTTCACAATTGTAGAATCTTCCAAGTATTCTCCAAATCATCTGATGTTTCATAAAATTTCTTTAACTTTGGGGAATTATTCATCAATATTTTCATCATCTCTCATCCTGATGTATTCCAACTTACTACGTCAGATTTGTAGGTTGCCCTCATTGACTTTTTTATTTCCTTCACAAAACATTCCAATGTGTCCCATATTATTTTTGATGTTGTGAGGCCCATAACATTTTGATAAACATCATAGGACAATTTTTTTCAATAGGTGGAATGCCAATAGTAGCAGTATAAACGACATCAAGGCCAAGAGATATGAGATAAAGAATCATATTATTTTTATATAGATTATAATTATTTATATAGAATATAGTAATTCCTCTACTATTGATAGAATTGATATTATCCATAATAAGGATTAAACTAGGGATCCTCCCTCTAGTACACCATTAAGTTACAAGGATCGAGTAACAAATGAGATGGGGGGTTGAATCAGTTGTTCACTTTAAGTAAGTTTCAAAACATTAAGAAACGTATCCTTTGAAACATATTAATATTTCTTTCCTTATCAACCTGTATCAAATACTTAAGCATGCAAGAATAGTAAATAAAGTAAGTCACACATGATTTACAAGGTTCGGCCTCAATGTTAGAACCTATAACCTTTCCATAACCACTCCTATGGGTTTAAAAAAATACACTATAGTGAATAAGTGAATAAAAATTATACCAACTGCCATTACACACCTTATTTATCCTAATAAGAATGATCTTATAGTCTCCTATCAATATAAAATGTTATCCTAAAGAACAAATGAGCCAAAAATAATAATATAAAAATTGTTGAATCAGCTACACAAATTCTTAGTCCGAATCCTTAGTCTAGTTTGGCTGATTCTGATCTTCTTAGAAAGCTAAGGATGGTTCTTATTATTCTATTCCTTAATCAATAAATTAAAATATTCATCAATATTGGTGGTAACTTTTCACATTTAATTCTCTAGTGCTCCTCTTTTTCCACATGTGTGAATGTTACAAATGAGAAAATGATCTGAGAAAATATTTACAGCGAACTCGAAAAACAAAGGAAAGAATCTTGAAAATCTTTCCCGCTTCCAAAAATCTCAAAAACATCGCAAATCTCTCGCATTTAATCATAAATATTTTACTTCTTCAAACCTCCTTATATTTCTATGAGATTTATGGAATGCTGAAATTCATGTTTTCCTTTATGAACTCTTAATATCTTTCTTATAATAAATATGTTGGATATTGATTGTGATTTTCATAGAAACATGCTAAAAAATTTGGTTCCGAAATGTAGAGAAATCGGTTTCTGAATTGTTCAAAAATTATGTTCCAAAGTATACTGAAATCAGGTTCAAAATTTTATAGAAATCAGGTTCTGAATTATGTAGAAATATGGTTCTAAATTGTTCAAAAATTAGGTTTTGAATTTTTCAAAAATCAAGTTCCAAATTTCTCAAAAAATAGGTTCTGAATTGCTCAGAAATCAATTTCAAAAATCATGTATTAGTTTTTTCAGAAAATAGGTTCATAAAAGAGGTTAATATTTTCTCAGGAATCAAATTCCAGGTTTCTTAGAAACCAAGTCCAGAAATCAGGTTCTTATTTTGTCTAAAATTGGGATTTGAAATCAAGTTCTTATCTTCTCTGGAATCAAGTTCCAAAAGAACGTTTTGGGATTGTCATAAATCAGGTTTAAAAATCAGGATTTGGATTTCTCAGGAATCATGTTTTGGATTGATCATAAATTAAGTTCACGAATCAAGTTCTAGTTTTGTTAGAAATCAGGTTTTGAAATATAGTTTCAGTTTTCTTATGAATAAGGTTTAGAAATCAGATTTCAATTTTTTTCCGAAATCATGATCTGAAATCATGTTCAGATTTTCTCAGGAATCAGGTTCCAGATTGCATTGAAATCTGGTTCAGAATTCAGGATTTAGTTTTTTCACAAATTAGATTCAGAAATCAGGTTCTAGTTTCTCAAGAATCAGGTTGAGAAATCAGGTTCTGGTTTGGTTAGAAATCAGGTTTTGGTTTTCTCTAAATCAGGTTCTATTTTTTCTCAAAAATCATGTTCCAAATTTTTTTCAGAATACTACTTAGTGAAAATCGCAATTCATCTTCACCATTTCTTCCAAATATTTTATCATTAAACCATTTATAATTTTTGAGAACATTAAGATCATAAAATCATCATCTAATTTGTTTAGAATGTTTGGGAAAATTTCCAACTTCTGACTCTTCAACAACATCCTCTTTCAAGATTCTTCAACAAAAAAAATGACATCAGTGACATCTTTCAAACTATGAAACTACTTTCATACACAGCAACTTTCAATAATCTCAAAAACTTTTATAAACCCAATAACATATTTATTTTTGTATTTAAAAAATATTCTCTAATATAAAGGTCAGTTTTCAACCAATACCACACATTGATAAAAAACCACAATGGTTCATTAGTATCATTAAAAGTGGGTTAATTAAAATGGGTGGCCTTGGTCGTTGTTTTTTTTCCAAAATTGATTCCGATTTGTGTTGAGTGGTTTTGTAATGTGTTGAAAGCTTGGGAAGGTTTTCCTTGGATAGATGGTGTATTTCGTTATACAATGGCACTTGGTTTCTGAATATAGTTTTATTTAATACCTTATGTTTGAAAAAAGTTTCAATGAGTGTTTATAATGTTAAATTCAGTTCATTATTGAGCATTAGGCCAAATGGGTTTTAGAGTGGCCTTTTCTTCTGTCTAAAGGAATTATCTTATCTTAAAGGGGGTTTATGGTTTAATTATGTTAAAATAGAGTCCTCATGACTTAATAGGTTATGCTTGAGCATTCATATGTTTTCCTTTGGAATTGTATCTGAATGTCAAATTATTTTAAAAGTAATTTAAAAATATATTTTATATGAGTGAAGGCTCGGTTGGCATTTTTGTTGTGATATTGATTTTCCATTATTGAACCCTATTGTTCTATATGATGTTTAAGTTCATGTGATTGATACTTGTGTTATTTTTCTCTTATTATTTTGATTTTTGGGGATGTTGATTTATTAAAATATAGAATGACTAATTAATAAATTAATTAAAACCATAGGTTAGGTTTTTATTTGGTTTTTGTGGTTTCTTATAGTTTAGGGTTGTGAGAATGGTCCCCCAGGATCTATTCTTGTGGGTTATGTCAACCGTTGCTGAATTTGAGGTGGTTCAGGATGTTTTGGTTCATTGCTACCATATGAGTTATAGATTTTTTTCCATGTTTTTGGTTTCCCACCATCTAAATTTAGGTCTTTATTTGTATAATGGTTTTAAGTATTTTTGGTGTAGCAAGTTAAACTCTATATTGCAGTTTCGAGTCACCACGTCTAGGGCGGCTCACCTACATGAGCATAGGTATGTATATATTTATATAGGTTCCCTCGTTACATGTATAATCATCCATGGTAGTGAATATACATTTGTGACATCTCAGGTAAATAAGGAAATAATACATTTTCTTTTTATAAATATTTTGTGAATTAAATATTAATTTTACTTTAAAGGGGTTTTTATGTTCGATGGCATACCCGATACGCAACAACAGGTTTCTTTGAAATCATACATTGCACACTAATAATATAATATTATTATTTTAAATGGTAGTTAACTTCTAGTTATTTTTCTGGAGAAATTAACAAAACTAACTACAATATGATTATACATGTTTGTTAAATAAATGTTAGAGGCTTAAAATGTGAATAAATCTAATTTTAAGCATAATTTAATTCAAAAGGATGATTTACCATCTTTTATTAGCAAACCCTCTCTAAATATAGTTTGGTCACATTTAATTTTATATTTGAAAAATTAAAATTCTTATTTAGATTCATGACCTTAAAATTTATTTTTGGTAAATTTTTGTTATTTTTTTGTTAAAGTTCATTTTTTATGAATAGTGAAAAATACAGTATTTTTATTCAAAAGTGAATTTTAATCTAATTTATTTATATTATTATATTATCTTTTTAATTGGTTTAAAATTTTAATTAGATTATATTTATATCAATTAATCCAATTTTGGTCATTGTAATTAATTTCACTTTGAAATTGGACATAAACAAATGTCGATCTTTTGATAGTTATTGTTTCTAAAAAACACGCTATTTGTTTTAACAATGGGAATTAATTTTAAATTAATTAATGAAAAATATATGTTTTTAATTTGGAAAAATAGACATCCTCTTTTAATTTAGAATATCAAATATATTGTATGCTGATGTTTTGGTAGTTTTCTGAAAAACATCAATTTGTTATGAATAGTGAAACCACTAAGTAGTAGTTAAAAACTAACATTTTCATTTAAAATAAAATTTTCAAATTATTTTAGTTGAATTTATAAAATCAAACACACATGGATGATTTTATTCTGTAAAATTGTGTTCAATTAGATGAAAATAATTTTGGTTAATAGTAAATTTTGACTTTTATTTACCGCGGTAAAAGATAAATAGGGTAATTCAAGGTAAAAAATTATTATAATAATACAAAATTACCTTAAGACTTGTCCTAACATTATTTTTTGCATCATTTACGACCATGGGAATATTTGGGTCGATTTTGGAACCCCATGGAGCAACTTGGGAGTGATAATGACACATCAGATTAATTAAATTAAAGTAACGATAAAAATGACACAAACAAATATCTTTTAGTAAATTAATTTTTACATATGGTTATTTGAGATATAATTTAAATTATTAATAATAATTGGAAATATAAAGATATTTCCTACATCATGGTATTTTTTATAATTTTTATACATCAGATAAATTAAAGTATTTATGACCTAATAATGATACAGTATTTACATCATTAATAAAAGATTTAAATAAATAAGAATTTAGATATTAAAACAATATCCAAAACCTATCCAATTATTATTGTATAATTTTATTTCAACTATGAGTAATTTTATATTCCACTATAATTAGTTTTCGAACTTTAGAAATATAATATCATTATATAATAAAATAATATTTTCACACTTTCTTAAAGGGACCCTCCTCCCCCTTATAAAAATCCCTCACTTATTACTCATTCCTCACACCTCTCAAGCTCATTGTCTCTACCATCCCATGAAAAAATAATCTCTCAAGATCCCTATACTCCTCATAGAAGCCTTACCTTAGGAAAAATGCACTTTAAATGTCCTTTTGGTACAAACCAAAAGGAGTTTCCCAAATTTAAGGAGATTAAAGAACGAACGGGTCAAGTCTGACATGAGGTAAGGGACTTAGTCTCAATCTCCTTTTATTGAGTCATATTTCGATAATATATACCTTATTATTCTACATGATGTGTGACAAAACCCATTAAATTTTACATTCATTCAAATGGAATCTTTTTTCTACGAAGCATTTTACTAAACGACAAATAGAATGTTTCTAACATTTGTGGTGACTATGGCCTCTATACCACAATAATCGTTATTTGGATTCCACTATAATCCTCAATGTTTTATAAAATGAAAAGGTGATCCCTTATTCTATTTTTTGGTGGATTGGTATTGAAAATGGTTTTTTAAATGGATTTATTAATTCAAAATCATGAAAATATTTCTTGTGATTGAAAATTAAATGTTATTAGTGAAATGTTTATATTTGCAATATTTTATGTCTTATGAGTTTATAATGGTACATAGTCATTTGACAGGTGGATACATGATAAACCAAATAACGGGTGGTGCCCTGATAAACCAGGATGGGTGGTCATATTATAAACTCTAATTCATTAGGTATGGAAGTCAGTCGTATGGCTATTTCATTTAGTGATATTTGTGGAAGTCGACCATATGGTCATTCCACTTATTAATATTTATGTCCCAAGTCACCTTTTTATGTTATGTGGTCTTTATATGGGTTTTATGGTAATCATTTGGTTACAAAATGGTACAAAATGATATTTTTTTCATTGAAGAGTATTTAATACTTCATAAAGGTAAATTGTATTACTTATGATAAAGTATTCATGGTTTACTTATTATTTTGAAAAACTTCCATATTTCTTTCTTTGGGTATCCCTTACTTAGATTTTTATGGTCATCCAAAGTTTTTGAAATGTTTTTCACAAAAAATAACAAGGAATAGGGACAAGGATGGGATCAAAGAAATGTCATGTTGTCTAAAACATGGAACTAGAATGAATATTTTTTTCAAGAGTTTCTATTTTATAAAAAAATGGAATCTGAGTAGAAGTGTCTACCTTGAAATTTTTGATATGTAATTTAATAGATAATGACTAATTTTTTAAATATCTAAACCTGAAAAAATCTTCAATGTTAATTATTCATTTAATTAAAGATAATCTAATGTTTTAAGGATGAGGCCTTATAGTTGGTATCATAGGTCAGTTTAGACAACCATAGGAGTTAAAATATAGCTAAATTATTATCCATAAATTATTTTTAGCTTACTTTATGATTGAAATGGTATAAAATTTATAGATTACCATGTTATTTTGGAAAAGATATTTATCTGTTTAGAATGGTTTTCCATAGAGGAAACAAGGTAACTATATTGGGACGACATCAGGAGGAAGACAACCTTCCAAATCAGCAACCTAAGATGGTCAGAATCTGAACTGAAATGTTTGTTGTAGTGATGAAACAATTGACTTAGGCTATAAATGGTTGTAGTATCCATGCATGAGATCATCCAAATCAACCAAAGAGGAACATGTCAGTAGTAGAGCATTTCATGAGGCAACATCACCCATCATTCAGAGGATCATCTGACCCTGTGCTAGCAGAGTGGTGGATTAAAGAACTAGAGAAAATTGTTGACATCTTGGGGTATTCAGAATATCAAAAGGATATTCTTATTGTTTACTGTTTTAAAGGTGAATTTGATCTGTGGTGGTCGATGGTGAAAAATATCAGGGATAATGATTATATTGATGCTCTTGATTGGGATGAATTCAAAGGTATGTTTCTTGATAAATATATTACTAAGGTGGTTCATCTTAGTATGGAAAAAAATTCCTAAATTAGAGGCAGGTGGATGACTCAGTGGTAGCTTATGAATAAAAATTCACTCAACTGGAAAGGTATGCTTCAAATTTCATACGAGATCGTGATAGTAAACTGAACCCTTTTTACTCAAGATTAAATCCAATGTATCAAAGGGAATTAGCATCTCATGAGTTCAAAAGATATGAAAAACTTTTTTGATGTGCAGAGAATGTGGAAATAGAGTTTTTTGATGATCTGGTATTCTTTAACAAAAAACAAAATAAGAGGTCTAGTTTGTAGGCAAAGGGAAAGAGCTCATAGAAGAATCCTATAGGTAAGAAAACTAAATATCCATCTTGTGAGAAGTGTGGTAAAAATAATCCTCAAGAACGTTTATCAAAGTATGGGAAGTTCTTCCGGTGTGGTAAGTCTGGTCAAATTTCTTGTAACTGTAAAGAAAATGATCAAGCAGTCAATGAAATGCCAGCAGTAAGATGTTTTATGAGTGATGAAATGAGTCATTATGCAAATGAGTGTCCAATGAAGAACTCAACTAATGAAAAGTTTCCAGACTAAAAGAAGAAAGTAGTGGTGAAATCATTTTCAACTAATTCAGTAAATGTTGGTCCATACTATGATGTAGAATCAGCTACACTTTTTGTTTGTTCATATTATACCAATGTGTTGTTTGATTTAGGGTCTACAAATTCGTTCATTTCTGTGAATTTTTCTAGTAAATTGGGAATTCCATCTCAAGATATGAATCCAGAACATATAGTAAAAACAAATGGCGGATATGTTGAGACAAAAATAAATTATATGATCCATCATGCCCTTGTGTGTGGAAAGAATCTACCTGCAAACCTTATTGTTTTTCCTCTAGTAGAGTTTGATGTTAATTTGGGAATGGATTTTCTATCTGTTTATCATGGTAAAAATTATTGCAGAGCTAAAGAGGATTATTTTCAAAAATATTTTCAGTTTGTATAAATGATTGAACCCTTAATTTTGATAACATATCAGGATGCAGAGAAAATAGTAAAATATGGAAATGAATGATGCCTTAAAAAATTTTTGAAAACAAAGTAACTGTTCGAATAAATGATGTGCTAGTGGTAAATGAGTATCTTGATGTTTTTCATGATGAGTTTCATGGTATTATACCTAATCAGGAAGTTTAATTTACTGTTTACTTATTTCGTGATGCGAACCCAATTTCAAAACCCCCTTATCGAATATCTCAAATTGAACTTTTAGTGTTAAAGAAGAAATTGAAGGAGTTATTAGATAAAGGTTTCATTCGACCTAGCACATCACCATGATATGCTCCTATATTATTTGTTAAAAAGAAAGATGGTTCAATGAGGCTTTTCATTGATTATAGAACATTGAATAACATCACTTTTAAGAATATGTATCCTTTACCTCATATCGATGATTTGTTTGATCATCTTTAGGGAGCACAATATTTTTCGAAGATTGATTTGAGGTTGGGGTACCATCAGTTGAAAGTAAAGGAAACAGACATTTCAAATACCAAATTTCATACAAGATATATCCATTATAAATTTGATGTTACGTCTTTTGGTTTAACCAATGCACATGCTGTATTAATTGATCTTATGAATATATTTTTCTGCGAGTTCTTGAATAAGTTTCTGGTTGTGTTCATTGAGGATATTTCAGTTTATTCTATAAGTAAAGAGGAGAATGAAGGTCATTTAAGGATTTTCTCGCAAACCATAAAAGAAAGGAAACTGTTTGGGAAATTCAGAAACTATGAGTTTTTTGTTACAAAAAAATTCATTCATTGGTCACATTATTTCAAAAAATGGTGTAACTATTGATTCTACTAAAATAAATTTTGTTGAAGAATGGACAAGACCCACAAATATAATCAAGACACGTAGTTTTCTTAGATTGGAAGGTTATTACTAGAGGTTTGTTGAAAATTTTTCATGGTTACATAGCCCACTAGCTAAGTTAACATGAAAAAGTGTTAAGTTCATTTGGACAAAAGAATGTGATGATTGTTTTCTGGAATTGAAAATAACATTGCTGAATGATCCAGTTTTGGTACTGCCTTGCAAAAATGGTGAGTTTTTTATTTACTATGATGCTTCATTGAAATGACTTGGATATATCCTTATGAAAAATGATTAGGTAATTGATTATGCTTCACGTCAGTTGAAACATCATGAGCTAACTTACCCTACACAGTATTTGGAATTAGCTGCTGTTTTTTTTTCATTAAAAACATAGAGGCATCATCAGTATAGAGTAAAATGTGAAATATATACTGACCAAATATGTTTGAAATATATATTCACTCCAAAATAATTGAACATGTGTCAGAGGAGATGGTTATAATTAATCGAGGATTATGATTGCACAATTTTTTACCATCCAAGAAAATAAAATAAAGAGGTTGAAGCTTTGAGTCAAAAACGTAATGCTTCATTAACCATTATACGTTTGGAATGAGATCCTATGGGTTATGATTTAATGAAATTTGGCATAAAATTCATTGGTGTAGGAAATTCTTATGTTTTGTTTCAAGTGTTAGTGAAATCATCTCTATCTAACAGAATAAAGAAAGCACATAAAGAAGAATGTGTGTGGAAAAAAAAGTATATTTGGTTCAGAAGGGTATGTTTCCTGATATTAACATTGATAATGATTGTTTTTTGAGGTTTGTAAAAATATTATGCATTCCTTATGATTCACAGTTGAAGAATGAGTTGTTATGTGAAGCTCATAGTTCTCCGTTTTTGGTTCATCCTGGCAATATAAATATGTACAGAGATCATTATGAGTATTACGGATGGGGTAAAGTGAAAAGAGATATAGCTGATTTTACTGTGAAGTGTTTGAATTGACATCAGGTTAATGTTGAGTGATAGTTATCAAAAGTGATGCTTCAGTATTTACCGGTGCAAGAGTGGAAATGGGAAAATATATCTATTGACTTCATTGGGGGATTATCAAAGACATATCGAGGTAATAATGCAATCTGGGTTATTGTTAATCAATTGACTAAATCTGATCATTTCTATCCTATTCAAAATACTTTGCCTCTAGATCAACTTTCTCGGTTTTATGTTAAAGAGATATTCAGGTTTCATGGTGTTCCCCTCCCCATTGTATCTGATCATGATCCCAGGATTACTTATAACTTTTTGAATGGCCATCAGAAGTTGTTGGGTTTTGAATTATGTTTTAATATAGCTTTTCCTCTGCAATCAGATGGGCAGCCAGAATGAACAATTCAGACCATAGAAGATATGCTACATGCTTTTTCGTGGGATTATTAGGAATTTTAGGACCAATATCTTTCTTTGGATGATTTTTTTTATAGTAACAGTTTTCATTTCAGTATACATCGGGCTCTATTTGATGCATTAAGTGGATAACATTTTTGAACTCTAGCATTTTGGGATGAAGTCGGTGAAAGGAAGCTGATTAGACCAAAATTGGTAGAAGGGATGGCAAAAAAGGTTCAGTTGATTTAGAAGAACATATGAACAACTCATAGTAGGTAGAAAAGTAATACAGATAACTAGAGGAATGATCTTTCTTTTGAGGTAGGTGATCATGTCATTTTCATGGTTTCTCCATGGAAAAGTGTGATGCATTTTGTTAAGAAGGGAAAGTTGAGTTCGAGGTTCATTGTACCTTTTGAAAATTTGGACAAAATTGGATCAATTGTGTACAGAGTGGATCTACCTCCGTGTTTATCCCAGGTACATAATGTTTTTCTTGCTTCAATATTGAGAAAGTATATGCCAGATCCATCTCATGTTTTGAGCCCAAAGGTAGTTCAGTTGGAAGAGAATCTCTCTTATGGGGAACATCTAGTCCAGATTCTTTACCACAGAGAGCATGTGTTGTGGAATATTGTAATTCACCAGGTAAAGGTTTTTTGGAAAAACGATATGGTTGAAGAGGCAACGTGGGAATTTGAAAATGCTATAAGGAATAATTAACCCATCTTTTTGGCAAGTGAATAAAATTATGAGGATTCAGTTTCCAAAAGGGGGTAAGGATGTAACATCCTGGGTAAATAAAGAAATAATAAATTCCCATTTTTATTAATATTTTGTAAATTATATATTAATTTTACTTCAAAGGGGTTTCTATGTTTGATGGCGTACCAGATACGCAACAACGAGTTTCTTTGAAATCATAAATTGCACACTAATAATATAATATTATTATTTAAAATGGTATTTAACTCTCAGTCATTTTATTGGTGGGAATAAACAATACAAACTACAATATTATTATACATGTTTTTTAAATAAATGTTAGAGGCTTAAAATGTGAATGAATCTAATTTTAAGCATAATTTACATAAAAAGGACGATTTACCACCTTTTATTGGAGAACACTCTTTAAATCTAGTTTTGGTCACTTTTAATGTTATATTTGACAAAATTAAATTCTTATTTAAATTTAAGAAATCAAAATTTACATTGGGTAAATTTTTGGTATTTTTCTGCTAAGTTCATTTTTTATGAACAGTGAAAAATATTGTATTTTTATTCAAAAGTGCCTTTTAATATAATTTATGTATATGGTTATATTATATATTTAATTGGTTTTAAAGTTCAATTTGATTATATTTTTACCAATTAATCAAATGTTGGTAATTGTAAATAATTTCACTTCGAAATTAGACATAAACATGTGTCAATATTTTGATAGTTATTGTTTCTTAAAAACAAACTATTTGTTTTTGAAATGGGAATTAAATTTAAATAAATTAATGAAATTTCTATGTTCTTAATTTGGTAAAATAAACATTATTTTTGAATTTGGAATATCAAATATATCTTCGGATGAATTTTTCATAGTTTTCTAAAAAAACTTCAATTTTTGATAAATAGTGAAACCACTAAGTAGTAGTTAAAAGCTGACATTTTCATTTATATGAAATTTTACTGCTACTATGAATTGAATTCAGAAAATCCAACAAACATTGTTGTTATTATTAAGTAAAATCTAGTTCAATAAGTCGAAAATAATTTTCGGTGAATACAAACATTTGACTTTTATTTACCACGGTTAAAGGTAAATATTGAAATTAAATGTAAAAAGAATATTATCTTAATAAAAAATGTCCTTAACACTTGTCCTAACCTTATTTTTTGAGTCATCAATGACCATGGGAATCGTTGGGTCAATTTTGGGACCCCATGAAGCCACTTGGGAGTGATAATGACACATTAGATTAAATAACGTAAAGTAACGATAAAAATGATACAAACAGATATCTTTTAGTAAATTAATTTTTACATGGGTTAATATAAGCTATCATCTCGACTATAAATATTAATTGAAATTATAAAATTATTTTTTACATCATGGTATTTTTTTATAATTTTTAGACATCAAATAAATTAATGTATTTATGACACAATAATGATGCAGTATTTACCTCATTAATAAAAGATTTAAATAAATAAGATTATAAATATTAAAAAAATATCTAAAACCTATCCATTTATTATTGGATTATTTTATTTTTACCATTAGTCATCTTATATTCAACTTTAATTTATTTTGGCTCTTTAGAAAACGAATATCCTTATATAATAAAATAATATTTTCACACTTTCCTAAAGAGTCCCTCCTCCCCCTTATAAAAATCCTTCACTTCTAACTCATTCCTCATACCTCTAAATCCACTTAGCTTGTCCAAACCTAGACCAAATAATCTCTCACGATCCCTCACCTCTTTCTAGAAGCCTTACCTTAGGCAGAAGGCACTTCAAGAAGTCTTTTTGGTTCAAACTAAAGGGAGTAACCCAAATTAAAGGAGATTAAAGAATGAACGGGTCAAGTCGGACAGGAGGTAAGGGACTTCGTCTCAATCTACTTTAATTGAGTAATATTTCTATAAAATGTACCTTCTTATTTGACATGTTTTATGATAAAACCAATTTAATTTTACTTTCCTTCGAACATAATGTTTTTTCTACGAAGCATTTTTCTAAACAACAAACGGAATGTTGTTAACATTTATGGTGACAATGGCCTCTCTGCCGCCATAATTTTTATTTGACTTCCTATATACGCCTTAATTTTTTCCAAAATGAAAAAGAAATACCCTATTCTGTTTATGGGTGTTTTCGTATTGAAAATGGTTTTTTAAATGGATTTATTATTTCAATATCTTGAAATTATTTGTTGTGATTGCAAATTAAATGTTATTTGTGAAATGTTTATATTTGCAATATTTTATGTGTTATAATTTTATAATGGTGCTTGGAATTTTGATGAGTGGTTATGTGATAAACCAAATGATGGGTGGTGTCATGATAAACTAGAACGGTTGGTTACGTTATAACCTCCAATGCATTTGGTATGGAAGTTGGACGTAGGGTTATTCCATTTAGTGATATGTGTGGAAGTTGATCGTATGATTATTACACTTAAGAATGTTTCTGTCCTAATATTCCATTATATGTTATGTGTTAATTTTTTATGGTAATATTTTGGTTACAAATGGGTAAGAAATGATCTTTTATTCAGTGAAGAGTATTCACTACTTCACAAAGGTGAATTGTGTTACTTAGGATAAAGTATTCATGGTTTACTTATTGTTATGAAAAACTAATAGTTTTCCTTCTTTGTGTATCCCTTACTGAGCTTTTTATGCTCCTAACAAGTTTATGACATTTTTCTCACATGACATAATGTCGAATAGGTTGAAGGGTGGGATCAAGGAAATTTCATGTTGTCTAAAACATGGAGCTATAAATGACTCTTTTTTCAAGAGTTTTTATTTTATAAAAAAATGAAAACTGAGTATAAGTGTATCCCTTGTAATTTTTGAGATGTAATGTAATAGTTATGGCATAATTCTATAAAACTATAAACCTGAAAAGATCATCAATGTGAATTATTCATTTAATTAAATATTATTTAATGGTTTAAGGTCAGGGCCATATAACATGTATGGGGCTAGGTTTCCCATGAATATATATGAAAATTCATACGTAAGTGATTGGATACTAGTATATGCATATAAAAATATATGTATGTTTCCCCTTTCACATGTTTATATTCTGGAGGATGTGTTCATAGGGCCTAAGTTTCCTTACATGTATGTAAAGGTGTGTATGCTTTGTGGTGTATCAACAAATTTTTGTCAGATTGCATCAAGGGTCGAATGATTGATTTGGTTCTGCCCTGAGGTAGGTCACAATTTCGTGATCATTAATTAAAATTTTCATTATTGCTTAGTGTTCTTTAAATTTGTATATTCAACTTTTATATGAAATTGATATTCTATTTATATATATACATACATAAATTTTTGTGGTTCGTGATATGTGGTATCATAGATTTTTTGAATTTGAAATTGGTATTTCAAAAGACAGGTGGCCTTTTATCCAATTTTTTATAAGGATGTAATGACATTCTTGATTTTACAATGAGTTCCAAAGTGATTTCTAAAATGGGTTTTGGGTGTGATCATGAGTTCAAAGGTGATTTTAAATTCTTAAAAAGGATTACATCGTTGTAAGCATGGTTTTAAGGTTGTTTTTAAATTTATAGTACCTTGGTTGTTTAGATGAACTTTCAAACACTTTTGGAACCTTAAAATTATTATGTGTTATCAAATAAAAAGTGTTTATTATAAGTAATTAAACACATTTGTAACTTCGATAAGAGTTTTCATATGTGTAAAACCCCCTCTCGAGGCATTCCCCTTAAGTCGAGACATGTTATGAAAGTGTTAATGTATGATTTGTGATATGTTTCTCGTGTAAATGCTTATGTGTGGTTGTGTAATGTAAAAAGTGGAATGATCTTAAGGGGTGAGATCGGTGGTGATAGGTTGAAAGGACTTTGGATAATGAAATTGTTATTTTCTTCTCTGTTTTCTTGATAAAACCTCACCACCATTGAAATGAAGCACCTAGGAAACCCTGGTTACCTCTGTGGGAAGACTATGACTAGTACACTACATTATTTTGAAGTGGTTTATCCCCTTTTCATCTAGTAGGATTGATTCTACAACACTAACTAAACATGTAACATGATCGGAGACCACTGGCCCTTAGGATGTGATTCCCCCTAGTGGCACATGCATGAGTACGCTGATGGTCGTAGTTTCTATACAAATTTTCTATGATATGAATGGAGACCACTAGGACTTGGGATGTGATTCCCCCTAGTGGTTCATGCATGAGAACACAGTTTTTTTTGGTTTCTATACCACATTTCATCGAGGTATGAGATCTCTATGATCCCACATGTACTAGTTACCTATAGAGAATTACCATGGTGCTCATTTGCGACATAAATCTTGTCGTGTAATTTTCATTTTAGTCAATTCAAACTTGATGTATCATATTTGAAAACTCATATTTTTTCCTAAACTACATTATTTTCATTTATAAATGTCAATTCTTTCTTGGGAACTATTTTGGAAATTTAGGGGAATTGAATTTTTTTCCTAAAAATGCTAACTTGCGAATTAAATTTTAAAGGGATAAAAGTAATTATTTTATTATATATTATTTTAAAACTAGAATGATTGAGTTTTTTTAATTTTAAGGGAATAGGGAATTGTTGTTCTTTTTCATTCCTACTGAGCATCACAGTTATCACACCTTCTTTAGCTTTTCAGTTTCAATTTCTAGTTTAGATTTATCATGTAGTGAGAATGTTTTTGTGTTTTGTGGGGACCCATGAGGTACCTTTTAGGTATTTTCAGTTGTGAATCTTTACTATTTTTACCATTTATAGTGTTTATTTGTTTTTTTCAATTTATATATATATATATTTTCTTCTGTTTATGGATCAAATCATTTCTGTCTACTTTATTTTGATGGTCGCTACTACTTTCTAGCCGGTGGGGATCAGAAATTAACTTTGTGCCTTGTTGTAGGTTGGCTCGGTTGAACATATAATGGATGACCTAGGTTGATTCATGACATTATCTATTTAGACAAGATATTTTGTAAACATCGTTGGTGGTGGCCTACAGAGTTTTACTCACACCCTGATTGGACTGTCATTTGATAACCAAGTAGACATCATATTTTCTGGTCAGGAAAATGGAAAGGGTCCCATGCTTGGGAGTTGATTTGGGCTTGGGATGTACATGGATTAGGATCAATAATTTGATTCCAAACCCATTAATAGTTTCATTATTTTCTTTATTTTGGGTTTTTTCACTTTGGAACTGCTCACCATGACATAACATGTTTTACTATTTATTTGTGGACTTGTACACTATTTGGTAAATGGTTTATTATGTAAGTACATTGATTATTTCATATTTTGTTTATATTTATGTTTTTTTCTATTGTGGATTGATCTGGTAAATATGGTAGAGTCTCCCCACATGGTTTAATATACCCTCTCTTCTAGTAATCAGCCTCTAGCATATGGGGAGGTGCGCTTGTGGTCATGTGACAACTCAGCTCGAGGGAGAAGTTTTGTTGCTCCCAAGATGGGGATGTTGAACATTATTTTATAATCCATGGGATGGTTCATTTTTGGATTTTCATTCATTAATTTATTTGTTTTTTTAAAGAAACTCTGACATGACATAACGTACAGGTTCCATGAGATGAAACCTGATAAAATTAATATATTTTATGCTCTTCAGTTACTATAGAGAAATAGGTAAGGACCATATTAGGTAAGAGTTGTCTTAGTTGGCATTCACCAATTTCATGAAATCCTTATACAAACATCTATATTATTCATCTTCCTAATACACCATTCATCAATTGGTGAATTCTCTAGTACCACTTTGGTTTTAGGTGTCCTTATAATTTGATGAGGGATCTTTTAGATGGTGTATCACTTATAGATTCTAGAAGAAATTATTTAATAATTTGGTAAACTACATAAAATTTGTGTTAGAGAGTATAATATGGATTACTTCTCGGATACATCATTACAGGTGCATTATTATTCATTTTTTCTTGACATGTTAATAATTAAAAATTGAAAATTAATTTTATGGGTTTTTTCTATAGCCAAAGACAATAGGATGGTCCCCTTGAATCTATATGTGATATCAAAGCCATGTTCTTCAAGAAATGAATGTAAGATTCCATTGGGTTTTTTATTATATCATTTTCTTAAATTATTCATGTAATATTGTAAAATATGATATGATGTATTTATTGTTTTTTAAATAGACATGTTGTAAAAATGAAACATATCCTAGAGTAAAACATAATAGAAACCTATGAATTTACTCTACATCATAGGTTAAAATATCTTAATCCATGATAAAACCATGGTTTGTGAAAAACATGGCATTTTTTCAGAATTTTGATATCTTCTATATTATAAAATTTTACTAATGCTTTAAGATATTACCATTCATATTCATGGAATCACCAAAGTGTATTCTTAGATTTATAAAATACAATATAATTGGTTTATATGGTGTTTCTCTCTAGTATCAGGCATATTTTATAACTAATAATATAATTTTCATTCATAAAATATTACATACCAAAAAGATTAAAAAATTATATTATGATAATTTTTTTTTGTAAATTTTTTATATATTCTAATTATTAGTCCATATAAAATATTTTTTCCATGACTAAATAAAATATGAAAAGTTCATTTTCCCCCTATGGTTTTTGGAAATAAATAGTTTTTATTTTTTATATTATTCCTTTAGTGTATTCACGACTATGATTTTTTATGAATTTTGAATATTGGGTATTCCTATTTTTTTGAGATAAATCATATCAACAAGATAATTATCTGAATTACATGCTTAGTACATGATGTGTCCTTAATTTTGGGTATTTTTCCACATCATTTTTTGTGTATTTTCGATGTTTCAAAGCCTAATTTAGACTTTAATTGCTTAATTTTAATGAAGTGGTTATTTTATAAATTTAATTAGTATTTAATAACATATATGCATGTTTTTTTTTCTATTTTGTGGTTTACATTATCCAATTAGTATTCTTTGAATAATTCATTTTATTTATTTCTTATTTTCTAATTATTTTAAAATTATTTTTTCAATTAATTATTTTCAATTTTTGGGTTTAAATTTTTTTTCTTTTGTTATTAATATGTTAATTTAATAATTTCTATTTTATTGTAATCCTTTTTTCAACTTATTTAATTAATTTGAATAATTTAATTTTCATTTTTATTTTTTAAATTTTACAAACATATTTTTTTTTATTAAATTAATTATTCAGTTATTAATAATATTTTAAGTTTCTAATTAATAATTTGTGTTTTAATTTAAGAAACTATATTTATTTTTTATTATTTTATTTTAATAATATTATGTTAATTTTATTATAAATATTTTAATTTTAAATAATTTAATGATTTGAAATTTAATTTTTATTATTTTTATTTTTCATTTATAGCAACTCCACCAGGGTATATAATTTCATAGGAAGTTTGCAGTAGTAGGACAATGTGAAATTGACCACACATCTAAGCTTGAGTAGTGGTAGTAACGTAGTAAATGGTAAATGAAAACTACTTAATCCAATAAAAGGAGACCGACCACATGGTGAAATGCATTAAACCATGAATTATAATCTTTATTCAACTAACATTGATCATATTTCTGAGCCAATTGCATCTATACTTTGTGATTTTTCATCACTAATATTGTAAATCCATTGATTGAAACTGAAGAATATGAATGAAACTAAAGCTGAGTACACCAATCATCCATCAAATGCATGATAAAAATATTGGTTCCCATCCACCATGAAACCAAAACCCTTCACCCCAACATCCTCAAACTCAAGAGACCATAAATCCTCTTTTCTATAGATGGAGTGTTTGTGGTTGTGAAGAAAACATTTGAGCCATTACTATAAAAATCGAAGACTCAGTGGAAAAAAATTTCAAATATTTGTGAGACTGAATCACTGATTTTAATATTTGATTGGATTTATTTTAGACTAACATAAAATCATGAAATCAAATCATGTTTGAAGATAATATCCTGAAGTCATCTAACATGATGAAATATGATATCACCAGTTGCAACCATTTGAAGCTGAGGTCAAAGATTCCTTCATCAAATCATTAAGTTTTATAGACTGCGAGGTTCGATCTGAAGAGGTTTGATGGAACCAAAAAATCCAATCTGGTCTTTTTCATTTTTCTCTAAAGAAGAAAATTTATTTCTTAATCCATCCACCACGAAGAATCTTGCGTGAAATCGAAGAAGACGAATCAGAGAGAACCAATAAGTACCATAGTTTAGAGAAATCAAGTGATTATGTTTGGAAATTTCTAGATATGTGTGATCTTGAATGAAACTAAGACCTCATAACCATATGATCCACCATTAGTCAGGCCTGATGCCACCTCCATTTTTCCCTGTCATAGTTAATAATTCCCATACTACCACAGATTAAACCAATCGCATCAGTGTTCATTTTAAATCTGGTTTTTTCTTAAAGAATATAATGAAATGTCACCATAAAAGAATTTATTTGAGGAAATAACTAAATAATAAGTCAATGAATATGGAATAATGAGAGCACCTAAATTGAATAGGATAGATAAAATAAACCATCCATAGGCTACTGATGATGAGTGATTTCCTGATGTAAGAACCCGGTTTTTGCTGCAAAAGACTATGGAATATTCTTGATGTTATTCCATAGCAGCGACCTCAGACGGCGTGCTATTCCGAGCACCGGAGTGGCCCGAATTAAATTTTCAGTGCGTTCAAACTGGGCACACCAAATAAATGGTATAACTCTTAAACAGTGATCCGGATCAGAGATCCAAGTGTACGGATGGGTTCGGAATGGGGTGTTTGCCCTAGGAACGACATAAAACATGTCGGTGCGGGAAGTTTAGACTCCTCGCTCACTTTCAGAACGTTAAACAGATAAATTAATTAATTAATTTATTTGTTTAATGGTGAAACTCAAATATCTCTTAAACAGTGGCTCGTACAGGAAAACTGAAGGTATTGTTGAGTTCAGAACGCGTCGTTTACCCTAGGAGGGGTATAAGTTCTATGACCGTGGGCCATCAGTGGAAAATGGCCCCAGGGGCATTTTCGTAATTTTTCACCCTCAGGCGTGGGCATTGTAACTAATGAACGGGGCTTCAGATAAAAATTATGAGACCGTTGTTGTGCTCGGAGCATGGTTTTTATCCTAGGGGAGGCTTAACCCCGACCCCGCCGTAATTTTGGGTTTGGGGCTGTCGGGCGAGCGTTTAAGTGATTTGTACTTAAACACCCCCACCCCTTCTTCTTCTTCTTCTTCTTCTTCTTCATCAAACCCTCCCCTCTACTCCATTTCCGGTGAGGCGTAGTGGTTTTGATGGTCCGCATACGAAGTGTCGGGCTACTCCCTTCGAGGTAGGGGTTTATAGTTTTCATTTTCAATTTCCCGCAATCTTTGAGCCCAATTTATACTATTGAATTGTTGTCTGGTCATCGATCGAAGCCCCCGGATGTGTCGTTTATATTCTAAGGTTTCTGACGCTCTTCCCAGATCGAAAATCTGAGTCTTGGGGTGTCGGGGCAGCCCCAGGATGTCCCGGCCGAATTCCTGGTTTTCTAGCGGTTCCAGGCAGCAGACGATAGTTCCGGGATGGCGGCGCGACGTTCTGGCACGACGGCACTGAAGTGGGCATGGAAAAAGGGCGTCCGGCCATCCTGCCGGACGGGTAGAATCTCTCCAGTGTGGGGCGGCGCAGGCGGACCGGCCGAGGGCACCGGCCGAGGGCCCCAACGAGGGGGCAACCGTGGTCGCAGGCGCGCAACACCGCGGGGAGACCAGGACCCGCTGTTGGCGGGTCTCTGTGGAAAAGATGGACCGGCAGTGTCGGCCGGTCGGTGGAGGAGGCACCCGTGCGGCGTGCAGGCGATGGGGCCTCGCGGGAGGCGGCAGGCCGCGGATCCCGAAATGAGAGGCTCAGGGGCACGACACGTGGGTAAAGCAGCTTAGCGGGCTTCCTTGGAATTCTTGTATTGGGCAGCTTGGACACGTCTGAAGTCTATTTTGCATGTAGTCAGTGGTGTTGGAACCCTGGCACTGAGGCAGAGCTTTCCAGGGTGGTTTCTGGCGTTGAGGCTGAAGTTGAGGCGCGGGCCCCACGACCCGTCTTTCGAGCTGCTTGCAGCGTTTCACAACTTTTTCATCGGACATTCATTCGGGGTGTGCGAGTAGTTGGTTCTGGATATTTTTCTGAGGGCGTTGCAATGGCGCAGTCCGCCTGATTTAATTCCGCACGCTGGTGCGGGCCCCGCGACAGCTGTTTTGGGAATTGAGGGTGATTTCCAGTAATATCACCGGGTGTCCGTTCTGGACAAGTGATTAGATGAACTTGCGTACTTTTTCGAGTGGATCACAATGGTGCGATCTGTTCGTTGAGTTTCGGGACCGATATGCGGGTCCCACGTAGCACTGCTCATGTGTGGTTTGTCGGGATGCATCTTTTTCTCCAGATATCTATTGCACTCAAGGGAGCATCCATTTTGACGTGTTTCCCGAGTGGATCACAATGGTGCGATGCACTTGACTGTTTTCGGTGCTGAGGTTCGGGATCACGGGACGACGTTCAGGCGTAAGGTGGTGTTGCAACCTTTTTTCGTCGGATATCCGTTTGAGGCGAGTAGGTAGTCTATACCACGTGTTTTTTCGTGAGGATTAAAATGGTGTGATCCGTTTGGATGTACAGATAATCCTTCGAGATCTCATTTAAATGTGGAAATATGAAAGGTACCCCGGTGGCGGCCCTTGTACCATTTTTGTAGCGGACCCTTGTCGTGTGATCGTGTGCACTCCTGGGAGAGTGATGTTGGTGGTTAAAGATATGTGGTTGGACTTTCCTCAGCTGTTGAGGTGGCATGTTGGAGTTGTTAGGTTTATGCCTTCACGTTGACATTGGGGGTCGTGTGCTTGTTATCCTTTGGGCTGAACACATGGCATACTCTGGGAGTATGTGATGACGGTAAGAGGTACGTGTGGATGGTTGTACAGAAGAACGTTTGTGCTCTTGGTTGAGGTTAACGTGGGGACACACGTCGTGTGGTCCCCAGGTGCGTGTCATTTTCTGATTTGCGTACTTTTGAACTCTCACGACGTAGCGGGTCCTTTGGTTCACGAATGTTGACAAACAGGGTTGAGTTTTTTCCCTGGCTCTGTGCTCGATGGTTTAGATCAGTAGGGTTGAGTGGTTTCCCCTGGTTTTGTTCTGGAGTTGGATGGTTGCACGATACCCGCTCCGTGTTCGTTTGGCCAGTGTAATACCATCCAGTAGAGATGGACAGAGCACTTATAGGGTTTACCCTCCAACAGAGACTGGGCAGTGGGTCTCCCGGTGAGACTTCTAGGGTTTACCCTCCAGCAGAGACTGGGCAGTGGGTCACCTGATGACACTCTTAGGGTTTACCCTTTAGTAGAGACTGGGGAGTGGGTCACCTGACGATTCTCGAGGGTCTACCCTCCAGTAGGGCTGGGAAGTGGGTCACTCGTCGTCTTGATTCAGGTCTACCCTCTAGCAGGGTTGGGCAGTGGGTCACCTGTCGACTTCTTCCAGGTTTACCCTCCAGCAGGGCTGGGCCGTGGGTCACCCGTCGACTTATTCCAGGTGTACCCTCCAGCAGGGCTGGGTAGTGGGTCACCTAACGATGTGTTAGGGTTTACCATCCAGCAGGGTTGTGCAGTGGGTCACCCGTCGGTGTATTAGGGTTTACCCTCTAGTAGGGCTGGGCAGTGGGACACCCATTGACTTTCCAGACTCAGTCATTTATATTGGGCAAGTCTGTGACTTTTCTCTTTGATTACCAGAGCGAGAAGCTGGGTTGTATGGGTCAGTGATGGAATGAACAAGACTTTGAGGAGACATCTCGATTGCGGGGAAGTGACGATATGTGGTTTGACTTAACCCAAAACTCTCTAGTACGAGGGGCGCTTTCCCCACCGAGACACGTCCTTGTGATGCGACCTAAAACTGTGCGGGTGAGTCAGTTATGCCCAAAGAGGATAGTGTCAAGGTTTGGTGATTTGAGTCCCTTGACTTGCAGTTTGGGCCAGACGTGCGTGATGCTAGGCATCGATGGTGTTTACTTCTAGGACTGTTGGCGACTCACTTTTTCTTGGGTTGAGCTACGGGATGGAGATCCCCTTATGGTCTTGTTCGGGCTTCTTGATAGAATATATATATATATATATACGAATATACCTTGTTCGAGAACCCACTTCTTGGGCTTGGTTACTCTCCCTTCAGGAAAGGCGAAGACGTGCGGGGTATGCCACATGCATTCCATGTCTATCTTCTCATGGTTGGACGAGTCTACTCTCCTGCTATAGGTAGTGAAGACTTTATGAGAAGTTCATCTTATCACCATTTCCAGCTCCCTGAGTTTGGACGATTCTACTTCCTACCTCTTTTTGGGTTGAGTTGTACTCTTCACTTCACTTTTGGTTGTACTTCTGTTCTATTCCCCATTCGATCTACTGCTCACCCTTTGGTACCACTTTTATTTCTCCCTCGAGCCTTCGGGGTATCCTACTGAGTATTTTTATTGTCACCCATACTTCGTCTTTGCCCGCCCTTGGTGTTCCCTTGCAGACGATGGGCTGGTTGGTCGTGACTTCAGTGGAGCCTCAGAGTTCAGGAGCTTGGACCACGTGCGGTGGTCATAGTCGTGTTCCGAGTGGGGAACCCTTCCAGCTGTTTTTCTTTTATTCACATGTTTCCAGGTTGTGGCACTTTTTTGGTTGGGCGCTTATTTTTCCCCTTTACTTTTCAGTTTACCTATAGATTCTACTTGTAATATTTAGAGGTCGATGCACATTTGTGGTTTATATATATTGTAGTTGCCCTTATATTTACTTGTCTTTTCTTTTACTATGCACTTTTGCATTGAGTGTGATGCGTGTGTGTGTGTGTACAGGTACTCAGGAAAAGGCCTCCCCAAGTTGTTTAGCATTCGGCACTTGTCGCCAGCCCCTGGCCTATGGAGGCGGCCTTATGGTAGTTGCGACTTGAGCCCAGGTAGGTTTGGGTCATGAAAAAGTGGTATCAGAGCTGGCTCGTTCTTTGGGACGGTGTTCGGACGTCCCAACAAACGGAATTGTTTGGGATTTATGGAAACAATGTTAACGTGTCTCAAGAGCAGCTCTCAGGACACAAAGTCCAGTGATGGTGCAGCGATCGATGTATCCATTCACTATGACCTTGATAACACGCTTGTCGACTTGGAATGCTGAGACACATGTTGCAGGAAAAAATTGATTTGTGAATCACATAGGATTGAGTCTTTGACTATACTTCTTGAGTCAGCTCCCCATTATAGTTACTATAATATACGTATATGCTCATCTGACCGCGACACTCCTTGATAATATTCAGGATGTTTCCGTGAAGACAGCCAACTAGTATAACAGATTTGGTTTGTGAAGAAGACCTGATGAGCTATGAGGCCCCATTCCAGGACCCATCATGGGAGCCCCTTTCTCTGGGTGGGCTGGTAGCAGCACCCCCACCTGTTGAGCAACAGACAACTTTAGTAGAGCAGGCAGGGCTTGAGTGCAGGTTGAGCGCGCTCTGTGAATTCCAGCGGTAGAGACCGTTGAGGATCAATGGTGAGCCAGACCCTCGGGCAGTAGAGGATTGGCTAGAGACATTTTTTCGCCTTTCAGGCTTGTGTAGACGCCTTCAGATCATAGAGTGACTTTGGCAGCCAACCTTCTCCGCGGAGCAGCTTGGCGTTGGTGGTGTCTGGTGACTCAGTTTCTTGACGATTTGTCTCTTTCGTGGGTAGAATGTCTATTGTAGTTTAATGAGGAGTTTTTTCCCTCCTACTTATGAACTTTTTGGATTGAGGAGCTCCTGCAGTTTCAGCAGGGAGGGATGACGGTGGCCGAGTACGTGACTAGTTTCAAAGACCGTGCACGCTTTTACCCAAACATTGTCTATGATGATAACCTCCGAGTTCGGAAGTTTGAGCAGGATATCCACCAACAGATTCATGCTATCATAGTACCCTTGGGAATTTCCACATATGTCGGGGTACTAGAGCAGGCGCTGGTGATAGAGAGCTTCCTGTAACGTTCTAGAGTTGGTGGTGGCAGCAGGCACATTGGAGCCGAGACGTCTGCCACAGCTAGCGGGCGTCGGCAAGCAGAACCTCGACGCAGGTGGCTTTCCAATAACTGGACTCAGGGGCGTGGTCATACACTATAGTGGCGCCCTAGGGCACCAGTGAAACCCGGAGAGAGTTGGTGATATGCTTGCGATGTGCAAGGTCACTTGACCCGAGACCGCCCGACCAGGCATGCAGAGATCTTTGGGTAGGTAGCAGTTGCACCACTATGATGGAGGTCGCGCTGTGATTGGAGTATTACCGAGAAAGGTGGTGCTAGCAGAGGAGTTGGAGGAGCTGGTCATGGAGGATGACCTTACAAGGTCTTTACATCGCCACTAGGCGGTCCACGTCAGGCTCTGGGAGCAGACAGCTGGGACCACAGATAGCCGCGAGCATTGGATGTCTACTATCTGAGGTGATAAGAGGTTTGCTCTATAACACTTCTACTTTTCGCAGTATAATTTTTAGGATTTGTGAGTGGAATTCTTTTCTCCCTACTCCTCGCTTGAGTTGTTACCAGGGTGACACGGGTTGTCGGTGTGGCCCTCTGTTGGAAAGGTAAAAGGCATGAGACCTTTTTTTTCTCTAGTCGATGGTTTCGACTCCTTTTCCTTTCGGTCATGTAAGAGAACCTTGGTTATGGGACATCGACTGTAGAACCCTATGTGACCGGATTTCCTAGGGTCTTTCACCATATGGATATTCTGAAGGAGGGAGTCACTAAGCCTTATTATAGGTGTGGGTGATGATTCCAGTCGCAACATGCGACGTACAGGTTAGGTCAAGGACGTGAGATACCCCTGAGGACCTTTGGACCATTTGAGACCGTGCAGAGGGATCGAGAGGTTCTATACCACCTTTTTCTAACCCAAACAGCTGGTTTGGGTACGTGATGTCTCCCACGTGACTCACCCGAGAAGAGGTGTGCATGCTTCTATGAACGACTTCCGTGAGGGCAGACCTCGCATGAACAAATCAAATTATTTGGTCTGTGTGTGGTGGCGTAGAGCTATGCGACAATTCTTCTGGGTACAGGAGAGCCAGGTGTGGGCTTAGTACCCTGATCTGTTCCCTGGTTTTGCTTTTTGGGGATGAAATGCTTGAAGGATGGAATGATGTAAGAACCCAATTTTTTCTGTGAAAGACTATGTAATAGTCTTGATGTTATTCCAAAGCATCGACCTCAGACGGCATGTGATTCCGAGCCCTGGAGTGTTTGGAATTAAATTTTCAGTGCGTTCACACTAGGCACACCAAATAAATGGGATAACTCCTAAACAGTGATTCGGATTAGAGATTCGAGTATACTGATGGGTCCGTAATGGGATTTTTACTCTAGGAACAACATAAAACATGTCATCACAGGACATTTGGACCCCTTGCTCGCTTTCGGAACGTTAAACTGATAAATTAATTGATCAATTTATTAGTTTAATGGTGAAACTCTAGTATCTCTTAAACAGTGGCTCATATGGGAAAACCAAACGCACTATTGAGTTTGGAACATGACGTTTACCCTAGGAGGGGTATATGTTCTACGGGTACGGGCCGTCACTGGAAAATGGTGCCAGGGGCATTTTTGTAATTTGGAAGCCTCGGGCGTGGGTGTTGTAACTTATGAACGGGGCCTCACATTAAAATTTTGAGACCTCCGTTTCTCTCGAAGTGTGGTTTTTATCCTAGGGGAGGCTTAACCCTTACCCCGCCAAAATTTTGGGTTTGGGTCTGTCGGGCGGGCGTTTAAGTGATTTGTACTTAAACAGCCCCACGCCTTCTTCTTCTTCTTCAAACCCTCCCCTCTCCTCCATCTCCGGTGAGGCAGCTCCGGCAATAAGATCTCCGGTGAGGCACATCGGTTCCAACGGTCCACATACGAAGCGTTGGGCTACGCCCTTCGAGGTAGGGTTTTATCATTTTCGTTTTCAATTTCCCGCACTCTTTGAGCCTAATTTATACCGTCGAATTGTTGTACAATCATCAATAAAATCCCACTGATGTGTAGTATATGTTATAAGGTTTCCAACGCTCTTCTCGGATTGAAAATCTAAGTCCCGGGGTGCCCGGGGCAGTCCCGGGGTGCCCGGGGCAGCCCCGGGAAGTCCCGACCGAATTTCTGGTTTTCCGGCTGTTCCAGGCAACAAAAGGCAGTTCTGGAATGGCGGCGCGGCGTTCTTGCACGACGGCGCGGCAGCGGGCGCTGCGGAAGGGCGGTCAGCCATCCGCCCGGCCGGGTGGCGCAGGTGGACCGGCCGAGGGCATCGGCCGAGGGTACCGGCCGAGGGCACTGAGGAGGGGGATACCTGGGTCGTAGGTGTGCGACCCCGAGGGGATACCAGGACCCACCGTTGGTGGGTCTCCGTGGAAAAGGGGGACCATCCATGTTGACCGGTTGGTGGAGGAGGTGCACGCGCTACGCGCGGGCGAGGGTCCTCCCGGGAGGCGGCGGGCCACGGTGCAGTGGCTCGCAAGTTCAGTTGGGACGGGCCCAGCGGCTGGGATACGGGTTAGCGGGCCAGCCTAAGTGGGGCAGACCGGCCGAACCAGGCCGGTCCGGCCCAGGGGTAAACCCCCTTAAAATTTTTGATGCTCGTAACTTTTTCTATGGGCATCCTTTTTGCGCACCATCTATAGCGGCACAGACCTGATGCAGAGGTCAACCTTTTGAGGTGGTTTCGGGAGTTTTAAAATCCGAGACGAGGGGCTCGAGGGCACGCCACGTGCGTAAATCAGCTTAACAGGATACCTGAGAATTCTTGTTTTGGGCGGCGCAAACACGTCCGGAGTCCGTTTTTCTTGCTGTTAGTGGTGTTGGAACTATGGCACTGAGGCAGAGCTCTCTAGGGTGGTTTCAAGCATTGAGACTGAAGTTTAGGCATGGGCCCCATGGCCCGTCTTTCGAGCTTCAGGCAGCGTTTCACGACTTTTTCATCAGACGTCCATTTGGGGTGTGCAAGAAGTTGATTCTGGATGTTTTTTCATGGGCATTGCATTGGCGTAGTCTGCCTGCTTTAATTCTGCACGCTGGTGCGGACCCCGTGAGTGCCGTTTCGGGAATTGACGGTGATTTCCAGCATAATCACCGGGTGTCCGTTTTGGAAAAGTGATTAGTCGAACTTGTGTACTTTTTTGAGAAGATCGTAATGGTGTGATCCGTTCGTTGTGTTTCAGGACTGGGATGCGGGACCCACGTAGCACTGCTCGTGTGTAGTGTGCCGGAATTCATCTTTTTCTCTGGATATCTGTTGTGCTCAAGGGAGCAGTCTTTTGGATTTCTTTCCCGAGGGGATCGTAATGGTGCGATACGCCCTACTGTTTTCAGGGCCGAGGCACGGGATCACGGGATGTCGTTCGGGTGTAATGAAGTGTTGGAGCCTTCTCTGTCAGATATCCATTTGAGGTGAGTATGTAGTCTATCCAGCGTGTTTTTCTGCGAGGATTACAACGGTGTGATCCATTTGGATGTACAAAGACTCTTTCGAGATGTCATTTAAATGTAGAAGTATGAAAGGTACCCCGGTGATGGTACTTATACCATGTTTGTAGCGGACCCTTGGCGTGTGATCGTGTGCACTCCTGGGAGAGTGATGTTGGTGGTTAAAGAGATGTGGTTGGTCGTGCCTCGGCTTTTGTGGAGGCAAGTTAGAGTTGGTATGTTTACGCCTTCGCGTTGACGTTGGGGGCCGTGTGCATGTTAGCCTTTGGACTGGAGACGTGGCATACTATGGGAGTATGTGAGGATGTTGGGCGGCACATTTGGATGGTTGTACCTAAGAACATTTGTTCACATGGTTGGGGTTAACATGGGGCCACATGTCGTGTGGGCCCTAGGTGCATGTCGTGTTCTTCTTAGCATAATTTTGACCTCTTGAGACGTAGAGGGTGCCTCGGTTCTCGAATGTTTACCAGTAGGGTTGAGTTTTTCCCCTTGATCTGTGCTTGATGGTTTAGATCAGAAGGGTTGAGTGGTTTCCCCTGGTTTTGTTCTAGAGTTGGGTGGTTGAACGATACCCGCTCTGTGTTCGGTTGGCCAGTGTTGTACTATTGAGTAGAGATGGCCAGAGCACTTCTTGGGTTTACCCACCAGCAAATACTGGGCAGTGGGTCACCTGACGACACTTCTAGGGTTTACCCTCTAATAGAGACTGGGCAATGGGTCACCCGACGACACTTCTAGGGTTTACCCTCCTGCAGAGACTGGGCAGTGGGTCACCCAATGACACTCTTAGGGTTTACCCTCTAGCAAGGACTGGGCAATGGGTCACCCGATGACTCTCGAGGGTCTACCCTCCAGCAGGTCTGAGCAGTAGGTCACTTGTCATCTTGATTCAGGTCTACCCTTTAGTAGGGTTGGGCAGGGGGTCGCATGTCGACTTGTTCTGGGTTTACCCTCTATCAGGGCTGGGTAGTGGGTCACCCATCGACTTATTCTAGGTCTACTCTCCAGTAGGGATGGGAAGTGGGTCACCTGAAGATGTATTAGGGTTTACTCTCAATCGGGACTGGGCAGTGGGTCACCCATCGACTTATTCCAGGTCTACCCTCCAGCAGGGCTGGGCAGTGGGTCACCTGACTATGTATTAGGGTTTACTCTTCAGCAAGGCTGGGCAGTGTGTCACCCGATATCTAATTATGAATTACCCTCCATCCGGGCTGGGCAGTGGGATATCCGTTGACTTTCCAAACTCAGTCCTTTATACTGGGCTAGTCTGTGAATTGTCTCCATGATTACCGGAGCGGGAACCTTGGTTGTACGGTTCAGTGATGGAATGACCTAGACTTTGAGGAGACCTCTCGACTGTAGGGTAGTGAAGAGGTGTGGTTTTACTTTACTCGGAACTCTCAAGTACAAGGGATTCTTTATCCACTGATACACGTCCTTGTGATGCGACCTAAAACCGTACGGGCGAGTTAGTGCCTCCCAAAGCAGATAGTGTCGAGGTGAGGTGATTTGAGTCCCTTGACATGCATTTCGGGGTAGACGTGCGGGGTGGTGGGCATCGATGGTGGTTACTTCTGGACTGTTGGCGACTCACTTTTTCTTAGGCTGAGCAACGGGATGGAGATCCTCTTACGGTCTTGTTTGGGCTTCTTGATAGAGCATATATATATGTATATACCTTGTTCGTGTACCAACTTCTTAGTCTTGGTAACTCAACCTCTATGAAAGGAGAAGACGCGCGGGGTATGCCACATGCTTTCCGTGTCTATCTTCTTTTGGTTGGACGATTCTACTCCCCTGCTATAGGTAGCGAAAACTCGATGAGAAGTTCATCTTCTCACCATTTCCAGCTCCTTGCATTTGGACGAGTCTACTTCCTACCTCTTGTTGGGTTGAGCTATACTCTTCACTTCACTTTCAGTTGTCCTTCTGTTCTATTCCCCATTCGATCTACTGCTCACCCTTCGGTACCTTATTTTTTGCTCCCTCGAGCCTCAGGGTATCCTACTGAGTATTTTTATACTCACCCCTGCTTGGGATTTGCCCGCACTAGGTGTGCCCTTTCAGACGATAGATAGGATTTTCGTTACTTCAATGGAGCATAAAAGTTCGAGAGCTTGGACTGTGTGTGGTGGTCGTAGTCGGGTTCTAGGTGGGGAACCCTTCAAGCTATTATTCTTTTGTTCACCTGTTGTCGGGTTGTGGCACTTTTCTAGTTGGGCGCTTGTTTTTTCCCTTTACATTTTAGTTTATCTACAGATTGTATTTGTACTGTTTAGAGGTTGATGCACATTTGTGGTTTACATATATTGCAGTTTCCCTTATATTTACTTGTATTTTCTTTTACTCTGCACTTTTTCATTGAGTGTGTTGCGTGTGTGTGTACAGGTACTCAGGAAAAGGCCTCCCCGAGTTGTTTAGAATTCGGAGCTTATCACCATCCCCTGGCCTATGGAGGCGGTCTTGGGGTAGTTGCGACTCGAGCCCGGGTAGGGTAAGGTCGTGACACCTGATGTTTGTTATAATATAGGAATCTAGATCATGATAAAGATGAAATTGAAACTGAGACTGAACTGAGATGAATTGTGAGGTATCATCCTTGTTTTTTCTGAGTGAACATCATCAATGATGAAGGATTTCATTCTTCTAATATTTCACAGCAAATATTTACTAAGAATTGTCGAGTTTGATTCCTAATAAATGAAGGTGATCCAGTGTCAATCTGAACATAGTCAACAAAATATGAGGATTCGAATATAAAGTTCAGTGTCAATGGTTCTTTGATGAATTGTAGGATTTGATGGTTGATCCCTACATTTCGAAATTTTGAATGAACCTGATGTCAATGCTATATAATTATACACCAAGTAATAGTTCCATTACTGATGAAGAACAATTATTTTTTGGTATTTTGTGATTCAGAGATAAATTTTACAGAAGTATAATATAAAGTAATTCTTATGGAACCAATGAATAATATTAATTTAGGTTCATCCATATTAGGTTGTTTGATCAATGATACACATATGGGTAAATGAGGATGGAATGAGGTTGAACAAAAATAGAGCTTTATATATTGATGCATGAGTAAATTTGTGGGATGCAATACATAAGTTAATTCTAAGAACATCATTGTAAAGAGCAGGTTAATTTTGATGAAGGAGTATGATAGTTGGAAGTAGTTTTCTTGGAGCTGAAGAAATTAATTTTTAAATGTACAATAAAGATCTTGAGTTAGCATAACATTTATAGTAGGCAGTATCATGTGATTTTTATTAAATTCGCGTGTTAGAAAAAAACTCAAGTAAAATCATAATGAATGAACTAGGACATATAGTAATTCAGATGCGATAAAAGAGAACACACATGGGTCTAAAAAGTATGTTTGAATGGTTTATCTTGTGTCACATACATGTGACTAAATACCTGTTATAGGGGGAACATTTTTAGGGAAAAACTAAGAATTGAGATAAGTGGGTTCTAGAAGACTTTACATATGAGAGAAAATTATGGTGAATAATTTCTAAAAATTTACGAAAAAGGGGACACCGATTGAATCTAATTGAGGTGACATGACACATTTCCAAAAGATTTGATTATTAATAAAAGTTATTTTTTGGAGGGAGATCCATGATGAAAGAACCTTGAAATTGAGATCAAGTAAGAGACTATCAAGAGTGAATATTTCCCTTTTTCCTCTTTATTTTTGTCATTAATGTTATTAATTTTTTTGAACCTTTAAATCTAAGCATGTTTTGTGGATAAAATCTCATGAGGATGTTGATTAACTCATTGAACATTTAATTATTCATGGATAAAATGTTTTTCATGGATTTATATTCTTTAATTCAATTATTGAATTGAATAATTACATCTTCATTTAAAATTAATGAAAATGGGTTTTGATTAAAACTATTTTATAATATCCTTCAAAATTTACAATATTATGATAAGAGATCATTTCTGAGAGTGAAACAATAAGATTAATTGAAAAATTTATTATTTTGGAAACTAATTTTGTCATTTCATGAATAAATAATTATATAGTTGATAAATATTAAAATTACATCATTCGTAGGTTAACTAGTCAACAAGAGTAGTCAAACTCTCTAAAATTCATTTCCAATGAGTTATTTGTGTATGAATGATGGAATAATTTTTTCAACCAATAAAATGAGTTCCATTCCATTATAAATATTTTATTTCTTGTATAATTATTATTCGTCTCTTTTTTATCACAACTGATATTATTTATTCTTTTAATTTTTTGTGGTTTTTTTTCATACTCATTTTTTCACTCATTTTCATTGTATGGTCATTTATATTTTCCTTCTATGTGGTTAAAATCCATGCACACTAGCTATACCATATTTAGTTATGAGAATAAATAAATAATTTTTACACATTCAATGACGATAATGTCAAATTTTGTCACAATTGATATGGAAGACATGAACAACCCAGCCACCAAAATAAAAAATCAACTTCAACAAAACTCTAAAATAATTTAAAATAAATATGGAATTTTTTTACGAAACTATAAAAAATCATTTAGAAATAAACATTAAAAATATGAAAAACAATTATTATAATATGGAATTTTTGTGTTTATCTACAAATGATTAATTTATTAAAAATTAGAACCTTCCATCATTGAGATAAATATTCACTGCTCAAAAATTAAAAAAAACATGTTAAAATAGAAGAAATGGGGAAAATATGAATAAAAAACAAAATCAGTATTTGAATTCACAACTACTTGTGAATGATTTAGTTGAGATAGTATCCCTTAGGTATTTTTAGGTGATAACTATTTCTAGTAATCCATCATGAATTAATCACACCCCTAGGGCTTGGAATTATGAAATTAATATGTTACATATTTTCATGTTGCAATCATATAACAGACATTCTAATCAAGAAAATTTGGACTACATTATATACTTTTACAGCATGGTGTGACCAATTCCTTTAATGGGATCAAGTGAAGAAGAGATAAAATGTAGATATTTCCCTTTTTATCTAAACAAAATTCTAGGACATGGTTTGAATATCTATATGGGTAGATTTTTTATACATGGTATCACCTATTTAATTCCTTTGTAATGAAATTTTATCTAAGAGGAGTGAATATATTAATTATGCATATGATCACTAGTTCTTTTCAAAATGAGGGTGTGTTGTTCCATAAGGAATTGGACATGTTTATCATTTTCTTAGACAATTTCAAAACCATCAGTGTACTCCAACGTTCTTTATGGAATCCTTTTAGGGAATCCTCATAACATATCATCATACCTTATTTTATCAAACTTCTAGAGAATATTTTAGTAATAATATAGTTGATGAATTGAATAAAATATTCAGTACAGATTCACTAAAATCTCAACATAAGTTTTCATGGAGAATAAATATAGTTTGTAAAGAAAATAAAAATCTTCAAAAAATTGAAGTAAATTCTTCTGGGTATTAAAATTGTAATGATCAAAACTTAATTAGAGATAAGTGTCGCCACTATGGAATGTATGGTAATTCCAATTCATATTGACCTATATTTTATTTGTCTATCCATCATCATGAGAATTCAAATTTTTCTGGTCAAGCACCATGGTTACAAACAAGGTAACATTTATTATAAAATAATTACAATTACGATTATAGAAATCGTCTTAAAATTTCTTGGAAAAACTAAGGGATTTTCATACCTATTGTATCCCCTAGTTTCCAATAACTACCTAGGCTAAAATACCAAAACCAACCAAGGGATGATTCTTCCAATTCTAAAGAAATCATTAAGAGTAAAATTTTCCATTATCATAACTAAATTTTATATATAATAGAATAAAAAAGAAGTAAATAATCAATACATAGTTTAACAAATAAAATATTAATGTGATTCTTGATGTTTCTAAGGATCAAAGAACAATTGAGAGGGGTGTTGAATTAGTTGTTATCACTTCATAAAAATTTATTGTTTTGGAAACTTAACCCCTACAACATGTTAAACGAAATTCCTTATCAAATTTTAGTAAACTTACATGAATGTAAAAGTTATAAAGCAAATAATTTACTCATATTTTAAAAGGTTTGGAATCAGTGTGAGAACCCACATCCATTCCATAGCCACCCTCATGGGTGTATGGAAATTCACTATTTCCAAGAAGTGACAATAAATTTAATACAACTCCCATTAGACTCCTTTTATCACCTAATAAGAAGGATTATTTTTACTCTCACCAATTACAATTTTTTTTAAAAAAAAATAAGATCCAAAAAAATGTTAGAAATTTTTAACTTTTTTATCCATGAAAATTAGGTTCTATCTTCATTTTTATGAAAATATATGTCTGTAATATGTCTATCTGGTGTACCTGTATTTGGAATTAACTATTCATAGCACCTCACTAAAACCCATCCTTTTATTAACTTCAAAACTACTTGATTGACAACTTTTTTCCTTACTAACTCAGCTCATAGATTCACTGTCTGATCTTTTTCGTTCCAGTTTCTGAATTAAGACTATATCAAATCATTTAACTAAAATCTCCATCTGGAAACTCACCTCAGTAAAATTCTACAACATCTCATAATTTTTATCTCTTAATAGTTGTTAGTATGTTGTAATCTCCACCTCTATTAATAATTTTTCGTAAAAATGAAATGGGAGGGAAACCAATTTTATTTTCTCACTCACTGAAATTCAGAAATCCAAATTTCTCTCCCATTTGAATTTCACATGGATGTTTCTTAATTATTCTCAACTCTTCTAGATAATTATAAAAAAAATATTTAATATTCTAAAATTCTTCAGTTTTTACGACCGTCTCAAATTTCCATAGATTAAAATTTATTTACAACTTCCTTAGCACAACTTGAAATGAAAAACACTAGTAAGAACACATAAAAGAATCATCATATTTTATAATAAAATAGAATTTTGAAAACATATCTTTGGAAAAATATATCAGGAAATATTTTTCTCCATAATTCCTTTAACAACATTCCATTCAAATACTTTTCCAACTTCTATATTCCGACATTTTCCATCAGATTCCCTTTGATAATCATTATAGAATCCTATTTTCGGGTTGATTGGGGTCACCATATTGTAACATTTCCATTGATTAATATTAAATACATCTAAAAAAAGGTCATCTAGAAATTATCTGCTTGAAAACTCATCGATGTTCAAGACCAAACTAAAAAACATGTATAAGAAGGTTTACAAAATTGCTTCAAATTCTAAACAAGTCAGTCACATTCACAACTTTAATAAATTCCACACTTCTTACACCATATATTTTTCATCATTTTGTGTTTTAACAGTACTAAAAATTAATAAAATTTCATCTGGAAATCCATGTTCCAAATTACTTATGAAATTTTCACCCAGAGATATTTGTCTAGAAATATATTTCTGAATTACATTTGGTTTATTAAAATTTTTATAAACGAAACTAAAAAATATTTCATGAATTTATCCCCATTTTTTCTCAAAAAGAAACTTATTTATAGCATAAATCATAGAAAAGAACAAATTATTACATGATTTTTACTCCCATTGGTCGTCATCACTGTGAAACTACTTCTTATTATGAAAAAATAATCTGAAACATGTTTATCTAAATTTATCATCTTTTGAAATTTCTACCCCATAATTTCCCATTTTACAAAATCCATAAAATCTATAATTCCAACTATTTTTCTTACAAGATACTCATCCATAAATGTTATCCACAAATCTAATGTTCTCTACTTCTACAAACTATACAACTCCATATCATTAGACTTCATAAAAAAATTATTTATGAAATTTGTTTCATAGGAAAACTAAATTTTTATGATTTGAAATATACACTTCCCTTTAATTTTTTCGTCAAACATAATCACTTTAAAACATCCAAACTTCTTGAAATTTCATTATATGGTAATGAATTTTCACTTCATTCAATATACATGATAGTATGTTCAAAAATTTTATTGGTTTTCTCAATCAGGGTCTTCACAAAACTAGATCGTATAATAAAAATTTTATACAAACTATCTATCTAGAACTTTGTTCCCAATATACATCAAAATCCTGTTTTAAAATAACTAGTATCTTTAGAATTTTATGGAATTAATACTTTGAGAAAAAAATAGCATTGCTTGAATTGTTTTGGAATGTTCTACAACTTCCCAACATTCTGAATTTATCACTTTTACTTCTCCAGTAAATTTTACCTATTTTCAAAAACATTATATAAAAAAAGACAGTGGTAAAAAAAATATTATAAACATCCTAAAGGATTTTCAATATCCCCATTTGGATTTGTTAACAAATTTTTTTGACAACCTTTTCAAATCAAAATATTTTTAACACTCAAATATGTACAACTAAATTTTTTTCAAGTATCCATCAAATAAAATTATTTATTAATGAGAATGTCCTCATACCACACTACTAGATAATGTATTGTTTTTTAAGGAATATAACCCATCAAAGTCAATAAATTTTCTCGTTATGAATATATAAATTTCACTCACTTTTTATTTTCCACATTTTATAAAAACTCAATAATTATTTTTTTTCCCTCACCCATTATATGATAAATACAACTTAATATTCTTTAAGAATGAAAAAAAATACTCTCCCCCATCTCAGGATAAATTTATCCATTTTCTCCCAAAATAATGTTTTAATAATCTCTGTCAATTTATCAATATAATCCTAAAAATATTGGGGGAAATCCATATAAATTATAGGAATTCACTGGTGAAGGCAGGATATAAATTTTCAACTTTATTTCCATTAATATATCTTGTTTCCATTGATGTTGTAAAAACATCAGCAATATGATATTTCATGGAGATATAATCCATCATAATTCATCGAGTGGAATCCTATTATTTTATTATGTTAAACTTTATATCAATATTCTTTGATCTGGAGTGATGTACCTGATTTTTATAAATATCAATTACTTTTTTTATAACAAATTATCTTTAGTGGTTTGCAAAATTTAACTTCCAAATCATAGATCTGAAATTTCATCCACAAAAATTGAGTAAAAGATAAGGTAGCTACAACATATTCTGATTACTTTCTGCTTAAAGATAATAAATTGTGTTTAATTCTATACAAACTCACAAAATATTATCCCAAAAAAAATTTATCCTAAAGATTCTTTTATATCATTAAAATATCCAGCCTAATCAACTTTAGTGAGATAATAAATGTTCATATTATTACATATATCATTTGAAATCCAATGTGAATTTTTTCATTAATATATATTAGAATTATCTTTTCTGTTATCATAAAAAATTATTTTTAATAAATCTTGTATCTGGCTCAAAAATTCACAGAATAAACAATATCAAGTCTTGAAGCTATTAGATAAAGCAGGCTTCCAATCAAATTTATAAAAAAAAATTAATACACTCTTTTTCCAGCTTATTCTTTACTCATATTTATTCCATCTGAAATTGGATTATAAAATTCTCTCCATTCAATCTTGCCGTACATTTTTAACCATTCCCTCACATAATTTTCTTGAGATATGAAAATATAATTATCTTGTTTTGAACTTTTATACCATGAAATAAAGTTAATTGCCCCAATATTTATATTTATAAAATATTCTTTATTTCTTATGAAAATTCCTTACAAAAATTTTCATCATCTATATAAAAACAATTATCATCCACATACACAATTAAAACCATTGTTCTAGATTTAAATTCATTCACATACAAGTTTCTATTAACTTTTCTTTTAGAAAAATTCAAAAGTAGTAAACCGTTATCAAGTTTATAATACCAAGATCATTTTTCTCATTTCAACCCATACACGGAATTCTTAAATTTATAAAAATTTATTCCATAATATTAAATTAGAAACAGACCATGTTTCTCTATTCAAAATTCTTCATCAATTTCTCCATTTGAGAATGTCGACTTCACATCCATATAATTAAATATGTAAACTTGATGTATAGCCACTTCTAGAAACCTTTTGATAGTTTCTAATATCCCAAATAAGAAAAAATTTTCATAAAATTACACACCTTAGACATGAGAATATCCTTTACAAAAATTCATTATTTGTTTATTGAAACTTCTCTATAGTCATTAAATTTATTTCTATACATTGATTTATGGATAATAACATTCATTTCAGCTGGACTTTGAATAAGATTCTAAGTGTTTCTTATATCTAATTCAATTCTCCATTAGTCACTTCAACCAACTCATTGTGCTCAACTGATTCTGGTTCAATCTATTAAATGAGTGATTTCTGATTTCTTGTTCTCAACTTTATTCTACTCTGAACTAAATGTTTATGATATCTATGTATATTTTTATTTTCCTCTTATTTCTATAGTGTAACATATTTTAATGTTTTATTTCCAACACCACTTTCTTCCTCACATGATTCTCCATAATAATAAGTTACATGCCTTGGATCATCTTCATCATTACACTTATTAGAATTATACATTTCTTATTGCTTAGTGTTTTTAGAAATTTTTATTAAGGAAGTTATATTTTCAATAACATTCAATTCATAATTATCAACAAAAATTTGGTAATTATTTGTTCAAATATTTACAACTTCTTTTTTTGTATGAGTAGTCCATGAAAGGACATTCCCAGTCTCTTTCATCAAATTTACCATGATCCAGAGTTTCGATCTTTAGTACATAATGAATCCCAAAAACCTTGAACTATTTAAATGAAGGTTTTTTTGTTAAACTATATTCCATTGGAAGTCATTTTATATTCTGGACATAACAAACTTATTTTTGGAACATGAACAACATTTCTCATATATTTTCTCTATAAAAATATCGAAATGTTGAACTCATCTGAAATAATTATTCCAATATCCAAAAAATTTCTATTCTCATTTCTGTAACATCATTGTTTTGGGGTTTATGGAGCAGTATATTAATTTTTTATTGCATGATTCTTTAGAAAATATTCAAAAGCATTGAATTTGAATTATTTTTCATTTTCAATTACATGTTTAATTATTTAAGAACACATCTATATCTCTTAAAAACACATCTAAATGTTTTGAACATTTATATTACTTTTTAATTATGATTCACGAACATGATATTGGTAATTTCAATAAAATAATCAATAAAAAGATTAAAGTTCAAAACTCATTTTTTTATTGATGTATCATCACTCCACAAAAATATATGTCAATAACATCAAGTAGTATAGTAGACATAAACTAAAATTTTAAATGGATTTTAATATATATATTCCCTTTCTAGAAAGTTTTGAAAACATCATCATATATTATTTTCAATGTTGGAAAATTTTGTATTGAATCAACATTAAATAGTATGCTTATACTTTTTTCCAATGGTGGCTAATTGTTTGATTCCATAACTTATTCTCATCTTCAGAACATAAATAAGAGGATTTATCAAGTTCTACAATCTGAAATATAATTCCATTGTATATTTCTCCTCTCTTAACTACTTTTACATCTTCCACACATATGACGATTCAAGAATCTCTTCTAAAAATTGCTTATTTTACATCATAAAAAATTTGACTCACACAATGTATGTTTTGTTTTATCACATAAAAAAATAAAATAGCCATTGATTATAACATTTCTACTTCAATATCATCCATTCTAATTTCTATGATTTTTAAGGAACTATCATTCATGAAGGTAACTACACCTTAATCATGATTTTTAACATATTTAATTATTTTCAAATCTTTTTTATTATGTGAGTAACAACCACTATCAAGATTGAATGTTTTTTATTATAAGTTTCTCTTAAAGAATTATCGATCAAAAAACACATTCCTCAACTTTCTTATTTACAGATTTCTTTTCATTTCTATAGTAAGAAATTTTCTATAGAAGAATTACCATTAAATATTTGGAACAGTATCTATCATGGTCTCATATTTCACATATGTCTTCCAGATAATCCTGTTTTTTTTTTCTGTTGGATGTTTTATAAATTCTTAAGATTTTTGTTTTATAACTTTATATGTTTTAAGAATGTTTATAATTATGCTTCCACCATTGCTTCACCTCAATTAATGCATCTTTCTAGGATATGAAATATTATAACAAGAGTTATAGGATCAATAAACATAAATTCCACAACTCTAGAAAAAACCCATCAATCATTATTTTTATGTAAAAGTATGATATTTATCTGTAGATATTTTTTTAGGTTCATTGATTATTTCTATTATTACATTCTCTATGTTTAGTATATCTTTTTTATGAGGGGAATTTTAAACTTTTGTATATGTGATAGATTTCTCACATCACTTATCAACCCATGTTTTCCAAAATTGTTTTCATAAAACCTAAAAAATTAAAAAAATTAGATGAACTGTTAAATTTAGTAGGTGAATATTTCACATCATTAATAGAGTGAACCTTTTAAATATATTGGGATGATTCAAATTTTACTTTTGAGTCATTTTTGAAATTATCATTTGTTTTTCTTACGGAACATTCATCCTCAAGGATTTTTTTACTAATATTTTTTAACTTCAACAACCATGGATTCCAATTTTTCACTAAGGTATTTAACCATATTTCCTTGTTAATAAATTATCATCGTTTGGATTTGTATCACATGGATATACTTATATTCCCACTTAAGTATATTATTACATCCTTTGGCAACTTTCCACTATTTTGATAAATTATTTGGATTTCATTCTTGAGTGATTTTTTCTCAAGACATGTAACAAGTTCTAATATGATATGATATTTTTAGTTCAAATTTTTACCTATTTCTTCTTTACTATATAACAAATATTCCATTTATCAACATTCTCAAAGAAGGTTCAGAATATTTCTAAAATTTCCCTTTTAATGAATTTTTGTGTGATGAGTCATATTCTTCATTCTTTATCAGTATACATTTTTTGTTTCTAGTGAACTTATTATTTACACTTGTGGAATTATTTTCTTTGCTGGAATTTTTATCAAACTTCTTACATTGAGGCTTTTCTTCTTAATAGTCTTGAAATTCACCTACATTCTTCTTCGAGTAATCCATAGAAAAATTTTCAATTCCACCACACTCAAAACAATTTAGAGGAAGATTAAATCCATAATTTCTTCATCCTATCTAATAGTTATTTGAGATAAGAGACAAGATTTTTTTCATTTATCTCACCATCTTAATTTTCTTCTAAATTCCAAGGATCAATGTCTTTTACATCTAAATTTTTTAATAGTCTCATAGATTAATATTCTATTTCATCTTTCATACTTTTTTGAATTCTAGATCTTTTCTTATTTCATATGAAGCAAAATTTTCATGCAGTTCATCAATAGATAAATAATATTTATATTCTATAGTTTATATTTTAGAATCAAACCTATCTTGGATGTTTCTCATGAGTTTCTTAACAAATGTAGAATATTCCAAGACGTCCTTGAGAACCTATGATGCTTCACACCACTTCATTAACTCTAGTGAAATATTCATTTATCATTTCTTCATCTCTCATTATGATATCATCAATTTTTCTTCTCCAGATTTTTATCTCAGCCGAATTAAATTTATTATTTACTTCAAAGATACATTCAAGCTAGTTCAAAATATCCATTATTGTTTTGAGAACCATCACCTTCATATAACCATTTTATTTCAGAGACCTAACAACTGAATTTCTATATTTTCCATCAAATTCAATATTCTTTTTATTAGAAAAATTCATTGGAGAATTTTTATCCATGGGGGGGGACCCAATAGTTACTCTATCAAACACTTCTCTGCCAAGTGACAGAAGATATTGTATCATTATATTTTTCTATCCATGATAATTATTTCCATTGAAAGTAGGAATCCCTATACTTTTTAAATAATTTCTAATATCCATGATAAGGATTCAACAAGGGATCCATGGATCTAATAAAACATAAATATCCTAAGGATCTAATAACAATTTAGAATGGTGGGTTGAATCAGTTTTTTTAACTTTTTACAATTTTCATGTCTTAGAAACACAACCCATTCAACCAATTATAGTAAATACCTTATCACCTTTTAGTAAAATCACACGCATTAAAAAATTATTAAATAAGATAAAGCACACATGATTTAAAAGGTTTTTCCTTAATGTGGGAAGGTATATATTTTCTATAGCCTCTCCCATGGTTCTATAGAAATTCAATACTACTATGAAGTGAATACAACATTGAAACAACTCTTATTAGACTTCATTTATCTCATAAAATGATTGATTATACTGACTACTATTAGTTACCAAATTTTTTATAAAAAATTTGAGCCAATAAAAAATTATAAATTTTTAAATTATTTTCTCTAGGAAAAGTCCAACTGAAATTACTGTTTCTGAATGTCTCCATTCAAAATATATCCACTTGTTGTGCCTGTGCCTGGAATTCACGGTACGTATTTCCTAACTAAAATTATATCTTTTAAAATATCTAAAAACTACCTGATTAAAAAATATTTTCCCTAATAAATTTTCATGGAAATTCTCTATCTGAACTTTTTCTATTTGATTTTTGAATTAAATATTTTTTAGATCTTATGATCTATAGCTCGATCCTAAAACATACCTCTAATAGTTTCTATAACATATCAACTTCTATATCTCTAAAAATGTTTTACTATGATGATCTTTCCACCTCTATTAATTGGTGTTCTCAAAATTTCATGGTTGAGAAAGCAATTTCATTTTCCAACTCAATGAAATTCATAAACCATAATTTCAAACCCATTTGAATTTTTCTTGGAAGTTTTTCAATTCATCTCAACACTTATAGAGTCATATCAATACTTCATGAATATTATCATATTTTATAGTGTTTCCAACCTTATATAATTTCCCTAAATTATGTAATTATTCAAACTTCCTTAGCATGGATTGAAAATAAATCCTCTTGAAATAACACATCAAAACATTGTGATATTGTAGAATAAAATATAGTTAAGAAAATTTATCTTAAAAAATATATATCTAAAAAAATATTTGTCTATAATTCCTTTAAAAACATATAATTTATAATTTTTTGTCCTAAATTATCTTTACATAGTTTCACCCTTATATTATCTTTGATAAACTAAACAAAAAGTAATTTCCAACTGATTGGTGTCTCCATATAGATGCTTTTCCTCACCTCATAGATCAAACATTCTAATAAAATGTTAACTTATAAATTTTGTGTCTGAAAACTCAGCGATACCCTTAACCCAACTAAAAATCTTCTAGAATATGGATTGTTACATTTTTCAAACTTCTAAAGACTTCAATCACATACACCACCTCTATAACTTTATCACTTCATGAACAAAATATTTTTCTTCTTTTTGTTTTTGAACCATAATTCAGTAATTAGAAAATTTCATCTGTAAATTTATGAGTGACCTTACTTACACAATGTTTATCTAGAAATATTTGACTGGAAACCTATGTCTAGATTACTTTTTATATCTACGAATTTTCACACCCAAAAACTATAAATTAATTATTGAATTTCACTCCCTTTGTTTCCTCAAAACTCAACTGATTCTTTAAAAAAATCATCAACTAATAAATTTTTATTTGATTTCGGCTTTTCTCAATCATTAATTTTTCAAAAACAGTTCCCCTTATGAAAACATCATCTGGATAATGTTCTTCCAAAATTATCAACTTTTGAAATTCCATCACCACAATTCCCCTTTGTACAAACATTAGAAAATCTGCACTGTCAAATATTTTTCTTATAATATCTTAATCTAGAAGGTTTGGTTAAAAATATAAGGTTCTCTACATATAAAAATTAAAAAACTCTAGATCAGTTGACTTTTTACAAAATTTATATCCAAAATTCATTCTTCCAGAAAACAATTTTTTTACATTTTTAAATCTTCACTTCTATTTTATTTTTTTATTTAATCTTCATCATGATTAAAAATTCAATCATACTACAACTTCTCTATCTGGTCATGGATTTTTAATTTTTTAGTCCATAATAATTTCTATAAAAAATCTATACTGGTTTTCTTAATAAGGAACTTTGAAACTACATATCTTATAATAAAAAAACTATCAAAACTATATATCTAGGACTCTCTTTCGAAAAAATGTCAACTACCTCTATTAAAAAACATATTATATTATGATATTTTTATGATTTTATGTCTTTGAGAACAATATAGCATCATTTGACTTATTTTATAAATTTTCACACCATCCTTTATTTCTAACTCTCTCGCTTTTACCTTCCGAGAAACATTCACTGTCTTCAAAAACATTCTCTAAAAAATTTGTTGGAAATAAATTAAAAACATCACAAAAGATCTTCAATTGTGAAAAAATAAAATCTGATGTTAGAATAAAAAATCTATAAACTCAAATGGGAAAACTTTCTAGGGGAATGAATCAAATAGAAAAATGGAAACTACCAAGCACAACTGAAATCAATCCAACGGAAATATAATGAATCTCAAAACTAGGAGTCATCTCAGACTCATTGTAAATCCACTAAGAATCATAAACCTACTAAAACTAAAATTTTATAATAAAATGATAAATAAAATAATGAAATTTGTGAAACTAGTAATCAAGACTGCCCCATCGAAAATTTTCTAACACATATTCTTCCGCCTATTAATAAATGTTAAAAAGAGGAATAAATAATGAAAAATAAAGGGATAGAAAAGATTGAGAATAACTTAAATTTATTCCTGTAATTTTAAATAATTTGGGTCCATAAATTTCCTTCCCTGAAAGAATTAAGAATATCCATTATGTTCCTTAAATTACTATCTTTCTTGAGTTTTTTTTTAAATAATCTCATTAATATCCCTTTTCTAGAAGTTTTATTTTAGGTTATTAATATCTGAAATTTATTAAAAAATTATTTCAAATAAAAAAAAACTTTAGTTTTTTTCTACTTATATTTTAACAAGGGAGTGTAGTGTTTTAGTTTAGAATAAGATGCTGCATATTCACAAATATCCAAGTAATTTGTGATTCCATGTACTTTTTCAAATATTTGACATGCCAAATGCCTTTGTGACCTTGGTGGTAGTTTAAACCGCATCCCATATATACTATTAATTGATTCTAGATTGGGAGATCTATTACCCATCACTGTTATCTTTTAGTTGGAAGACCACTCCATTACCCACCCTATATAAAGATTTGATGATTTTATAGTTGGGGTTGGGAAACTATTTTTATTGAAATATTTTCTTAATCTTGATAATGAGTGTAAAAAGAAAGTTTATATAATCTATGGTAACCCCCTCCTTTCCACTATAGGAGTTGTAATAAATGTATCTGAAGGGAAATTGATTTTCAATCTGGGATATCATAGTAGATATTTTAAGTTTTTTGAAAAATGAAATGTGTCGACATAATTTGGAAATTGTTCTAGTGATAAGCTACAAGAATCTAAAGATCATTTTAGAGGATAATAATAATATATTTTAAACATGATTGAAGAAATAAATAGTAACAATACATAAGATGATATTTTCATTTTAATTTATTTAAGTAAATAGGTAGAGCCTAGGGATACTTATTTAGGAATATTTCTAGAAAATCATAATGAGTATTCTATAGAAATTATTTTTAAAAGATTACTAGAAATTGATTTTGGGGAGTTTTTATAATATATAATGTGATATGGATGAGGGTTTTTTTACTATAAATCATTTTTTAGGAATTTTATTGAGCACCTTGGACCTATTAGTCCCAAGGGTCTTCCTTTTATTTTGGAATCACCCACTTTAGAGATGAAAGTCTTTCCTTCCCATCTCAAATATTCTTTTTTAAGTAAAAATTATACTATGTTTGTAAAAATCTCCACTAAGTTGGTAGAGAGTCGAGAATAGATATTGATGACTATTTAGATAAAGTTCAAGTCTTTTATTTTATGGTCTATAGTTGATATCAAGGGAATATTCCATATTTTTTGTGTAAACAATTTCTATAGATCCTGATCATGATCAAAGAGTATAAGGTAAATAGAGATTAAATCCCAACATGAACGTCGTAATCTTAGAGGAAGTCATTAATTTGGTTGATTCCAGAATATTGTTTCCTATTAGTGACAATATATGGGTAATTCAGCTATACGTTGTCCCTAAGATGTGTGGTTTTATAGTCGTAATTAATGAGAAAAACAATCAGATTCATGTTTGTAAATCCCTAAATTTAAGTGTCCATAATTATTATAGAGATATTAATTCTTTAACTATGAAGTATCATTTTTTATTTCCATGCCATGATAAAATTATTGAGAGGTTTTTTGGAAATGAATTTTCTCTATTTTCTATATGGCTATTTGATCAAACCACAATTCACTATTTTATATCACCCTTATACTAATGTATTAAAGTGGTTTTGTATTGAGAATTATAATTATAATAACAAATTGAAAATAATTTTTGTTTAAAATATTTGTTCTTTTTATTGTTAAGAATGGAAATTTCACTTTTTTTGATGATTTCATTCATGGTGGAGGTGATTCGGAAAGCACACGATGATGCGGAAGGAAAATGGGTCAAACTGATTGGAGTTCCATGAACACATGTCCACTGTTTTTCATGATCCAAGAAATTAATGAATCCAAATGGGATTAAATTTTGGGATCTGATCCATATATATTTGGAATACAACTTTCATTGAGTAACTCAAGCCCAATTCATTAATTAAGAAATTCATAAAAACTATTATGTCCATGAAAATGATCTGCATGGGGTCAAAATGTTGCCTCTTCATTTTAAAAATATCTCTTATTATAATTTATAAATGTTTAAAAAATATTACATGGATATGGAAAAGTTATATTTCAATAACTTTTTAGTTTTGTAAAAATTTATTTGATATTTTATGACTACCCAAATCCATGGACAAAATGATTATCAAAATCAGGGTTCCCAAAACTACTTGTCACTTCGCCCATAAAGTGGTACCTTGGGAACCCCATTTGGAAGTTCGACCAGGAGGCATGGTGGTACCATTTTGGAGTAAGAAATAAGACTTATTATCATATTTAGATGTTCTCAAATATATGATATGGGCTAATTCAACATCATCTTCTTCCTCCCCTCCCATGCATTTCTAAACACCTTATAATCACCAGGGGAGGAACGTGATGTAATCCTGAGCTTCATGCTTGTATTATTTTGAAATAAATTTTTAATTCTAGGTTGTATGTTGTTTTTATTAATCCTCTCTTATAATTTAATTGAGTTATATTCTATTATGTAATACGCAAACTCAAATGATCATGTTTGGGGTACCCTTTTTATGTGGAGTGTCACACAATGTTAATCCCTTTTTCTTCCATCATTCAATTGCGGTGTTTGGGTGGTTCATATTAGTCAATTGAACTCACATAAAAACAATAATTTCTATTTAAATTTATGTCCTAGTATCACAAATAAAATACATAAATACATGTACAACACATAGAGTTCTATGTGTGTTTCCTTGGTGAGTTTCAGATATGAAGTCAAACATAAATCACCCAATCATCAGTGGTATCCAGTGAATCATTGTGTGTTTTTGACTGTACCATATGAGATATCCAAGCATAAATTAAGTAATATTATGGTACTAGGTTTTAAAAACCATGTATTACAAGATATAAAGCCTTTATATTAAAGATATGAAGGTTGAACATCATGAGAATTCCTCAGGTTGATCATGCATAATTAATTTTGTTAATTTATACTTTGTTTTATCACTTTATTTTTTCATTTAGAATTTTAAATTATCAAACCCCAACTCTTAAAAAATCCACTTTCCATTAAAATTTTATAATCACCACCATAATTTTTAATTAAATATATTAGACTCCGTTGAGATATGGATTAGGGTTATTGCTATACTGCAGATATTCTAGTAAAATAAACATCTAATTTGATGCACTCGACAACACGTTCAAAATTTGGAACCATTTTTGGGTATAAAAAATCTTCTATTTATTTTAATATTTTATTTACCTATTTATAATTTCTATATCCACCCCCACCCCCCCCCCCCCCCCGCCACCATTTTATTGTTTTTTTTTGGGTTTTTTGGATTTTTTTGTGTCTTCTTTCACTCACTCTTATTATTCTTTTTCTCTCTCTCTCTAATTTTGTATTATAACATTATCTTTTATTTTCTCCTTTAAACCTTATTAATTTATTTTTTTATTCATATTCAATCATAAAAATGAAAAAAAAAACAGAAAAAAAGTTCACAACTTATTTGCATGACCCGATCAGAAAAAGAAAAACAACATGAATTTGGCCTAGAAATTGAAAAGACACTACACTCATAAATAAGGTCATACAGTGTAGTTCAATAAATTAACACTGAGTAACACCATGTGGAATCTAAATTTGTCCTAAACCATTCAAAAATTGAACCCAATAAATACCAAGAAAATATAGCTTCAAATAATCTTATCTTGAAAGAGATGACCACCCAAATATGGAGTACCAACCAACATAAATCAAATATCTTGAGGAAGCAGCCAACATTGAGCTGGGATCAAGCCTCATCAACCTAATTCCCAAATTCCATGTTCATCCTAGCATGTACCCTCAGAAACAGATTCAGGAGTTTCACATAGTGTTCACCAAAACAAAACCCCAAAATGTATCTGGGAATCTCATTAAGTTTAGGTCTTTCCCTTTCTCCATAGACGTTGTATCCAAAGAATAGATATACTATCTCCCTACCAAAATTGGGGGTTATAATGACCTTAAACAACTCTTTCTATATAATTTCTTCCCTACCCCCCGAACTGAAAAAATTAGAATAGAAAACTGAGGAATCATGGAATCAGAAGGGGATACCTTTCATGAATATTGGAAGAGATTCAAAAGACATTACTCAAGTTTCCCCACCACCAAATTATTGAACAATTACTAATTCAATACATCTATTATTGACCTTTCCTCATGGACTGTGGAATGATAGATTTTGTAGCTGGTGGTTCCCTAGCTAATAAAACTCCTTCCATCACTTGTGACTTAATATCCAACATGACTCAAAATGCGCAACAAGTTAGTACATGAGAAATTAAACTAACAATAGGAGATCATCAGGTAAGTCATTCTGCCATAGAACAAATGGTAGATAATAAACATATTGAGATGCATACCCTTATAAGAAAATTATCTCAAGTATAAGGTAACTCACACTCTTCTTCTATTCTATTACTTTGTGGTATTTTTTATAATAACACTCATTTTTATAACAAGTGCCACAATGTTAGGATTCATCTATGTCATGTACATAATTAATTCTAGGGCATCATTTTCATCAATCAACACCATTCTTTCACAATCCATTTATGTCAAATCCAAACTCTGGGTGGAAATCACAACCATAGTACCAACAAGGAGGTAACACAAGCTACCCAAAAAATAATTGGTGTAAAAAAGTCCATGGTATGTAGTCTTTTTATCAATAAAATTCTCAAAAAAATTATCCTCCTCCTCGAAAATGTAAACCATGCCTCGATGACATGGTAAAGAAAATTACATCCCAAATCCACCTGTTCCAATAGATCACCCCATCAGTTATTCATGAACTATTATCTAAAGTGAGACTATTACAAAACATCAACTATGAGATAAATAAGAAAAGTTTTTGGCAACTACTATCCCTACATATTATTAATCTAAAAGGCAAAGCTAATGTTTCTTCAATAACACTTGGTTGAGGTAAATACGTTTCTTTTTCCAATGATTCTTCCCAAAAGTTATGTCCTTGTCTTAAAAACTCTCATTCCCTGTACATAAAAGATTATAATATTGAAAAACTAAACAAAAATTCTAAACAAATTGTCATTGAGTATTACACCAAAAAACGATTCATCTTCCTTTCCACTAAAAAATATCTAAATATTATAAATTTTTTAATAATTAAATTGATAAAGAGTTGATGGGTACATTTAAAAAGTAAAAAGTTAACACTTATTTACTAGATGCAGTTAAACAATTCATGTGATATTCCAAACTTCTTAATAGACATTTCACCCATAGATGATGGATATAGGGGAATGAGAGAGTCCACCTGGGAAAGAATGTGTCATCCTTGATTCAACCAATAATACCAACCATATGTAAGGATACATGAAATTTCATGATACCTGGCACTATATGGTAGACATTTTTTTCTTATGATATTCTAGATTTAGGTGCTTCAATTAATGTAATGAATTACTCTATTTACAATTCTCTACAGGTTGGAGAGCTTCAACTGATAAGAATCATAGTGAAACATTCCAACCAGAGAACAACACACCCATCTGGATTGGTTGAGGATGTCCTTGTAAAAGTGAATAATCTCATATTCCCCGCCAACTTATACATTCTTAAGATGGAGATACACAAACACACTGACATGTTGCTCTCATACTATTGAGTCTATTCGTCAAAATAGTAAATATGATCATCTATGTTCAAAATGGTATGATGTCCATGGAGTTTTGTTGAGAAAAGTAAAGTTTTAACACTCTCGATTCCATAAAACACCCCATTCAAAATCACTCTAATCTTCCAGTCAATTCGATTGAAGTGATCTCAAACGAAACACACACACAAAATTCTCTCCTCAACTCATACTCTAATTTATTTATTATCTTCTTCATACATGGATGATTTTAGTTTTGATTCATGTTTTGAGTGTTGTTTGGGTTATAAAATGTGTAAATTTTATGTTTTAATTGACGAATTTGTTCATTCTAAGGTACCCATGACCGTTGATGATTTAGAAAATCTCATTTTAATAGATTCTCTATCCATAGAGATTAAACATGAGCATAAAGATATTTTATGGACCTCACTCCCCCAAAATACCCTCCCTCGATACAAAACCACTGGTGTTTGAAATAAAACCAGTCACATTGAATTTTAAATATACCTATATTGAGAGTATTTACTAATTTCCTATAATTATTTCCAATCACCTCTTTCTACAGCAGGAATAAAATCTTCATTGCCATTTAAAAGAGTGTAAAAAGGTGATAGAATGGACATTGGAATATATTCTCTAGATTGGACCAACTATTTGTATGCACCATATACTTTTGGATGATGATGCTAAGACCATATGGTAGGTTCAACACAGGTTGAATCCCACTCTTCTTGAAGTGGTAAAATTGGAGGTTAGTAAATTACATGATGTTGGGATCATCTATCCTATATCTAATTGTAAATGGGTTTCCCCACTTTAAATTGTGCCTAAAAATTGGAATAACAGTTTTGTCTAATTAAATGAATGAATTGGTTCCAATGCGTGTGCAAAATAGTTCGTGAGTCTGTATTGACTATTGTCAACTGAATCAAACCACGTGATATGGAAACTTTACTCTAACTTTCATTGAATAGATGTTAGAATAATTGGATGGTAAGTCCCATTATTATTTATGTGATGGATATTTGGGTTATTTTCAAATATAAATAGCCCATGAGGATCAATAAAAGACAACACTTACATGTCTATATGGTAGATTTCCATAAAGAAGGATGCCTTTTGGTCTATGTAATGATCCCGATACTTTTCAGTGATGTATATTGAGTATTTTTTTTTTGAGTAACTAGAGAATTTCATGGATGTTTTTATGGATGATTTCACAATTTATTGTACTTCTTATGATGAGTTTTTGGCTGACCTAGGTTATATATACCGCCATTTCAGAGAAAAAGATCTTGAATTAAATTATGAGAAATGCCATTTCAGGGTTGAACGATGGATAGTTCTTAGCATTGTAATTTTGAAATATGTAATTCAAGTGGATAAATAAAAATTTCATTTAATTCCAATTCTCTAATATCAAAAATGTATACGTTAGGTGTGATATTTCTTTGTTCATGCTGGTTTTTATTACTGATTCATTAAAGGCTTTAGTAAGAATGCACATCCCCTATCTCGATTATTGAAAAATGATTATGAATTTGTTATTGATAAATTTTTTTAACTCTTTTAATTCACTAAAAATGAGTCTCACATCACCTTCCATCATCCAACCACCATAGTTGGATCTCCCCTTTGAACTTTTGTGTGATGCCTCTAACATTTCAGTTGGGGAAGTTTTATCCAAAAGGGTTAAGAAGGACCCTCATGTGATTATTTATGTCTCATGTACCCTTGACCGCACCCAAGAAAACTACACAACCATTGAAAAAGAACTTATTTTTATTGTGTTTTCCTTGACATTTTTTTGTTCATATCTTATCAGGTCAAAAATCATTCTCTTTTCTAATCATGCTACACAATGTTTTCTCCAAAAGATACTTAAAGCTAAGCCTCACCTCATTCGGTGGATACTCCTCATATAAGTGTTTGACATAGTGATTAGAGATAAGAGAAGAATGAAAAATTTTGTAGCTGACAACATTAGTAATATTTCCTCACCACTAGACCATCATATTGACCCACCCCTCCCTATTAAAGAATTCCTCCCTTATGAGAACTTTTCTGATGTTGTGGACCTTACCCCATGGTATGTAGACATTGTGAATTTTCTAGAAACATATAGGGTCCCAACTGATTTCAGCACTTCATAATCCCAGATACTTAATCATGATTATCAATGATACATTTGGGATAACTGATATTTTAATAGAATTTGTAGTGACCATGTTGTTCATCGGTGTGTCCCTAACCATGAGTTTACCTCTATTTTGACCTTTTGCAACTCATTGGATTGCGGGGGTCATATTGGATCTCAATGTATGGCTCGAAAGGTCATTAACTCTGGACATTATTGGTGAGCATTATATTGATATTCCCATTGTTTTTTAAGTCGTGTAATCGACATCAATTCCCAGGGAATATCTCCCAGAGGAATGAAATTCCCCAATAGGCCATATTGTTTTTGAGATATTTGATGCATGGGGCCTTTCCAAAATTCATTTGGTTTTGTATACGTCTTATTTGATGTTAACTATGTATCTAAATGGTTGAATGAAAAGGCGACCAGGACTGATGACTCTCAAGTGGTTATTTATTTATAACGTCTTAGATTTCCAGTAGGTTTTGTTTTGTCATGATTTATCATTAGTGATCAGGTTTCACATTTTTGCAATCACAATATGATTTTTTTTCATAAGTGTGGATTATTTTCATTAATTTTCAACATCATATCACCCCCAAACTAATGGATAAGAAAAAAATACCAAATCGATAATGTTAAGATGATCCTGGAAAAAAATTATCTAGCCAAATAGGAAATATTATAGCTTGCACCTCGAAGATACACATTGGGGTTACCATACAACTTTTAAAACCCCAATCAGAATGTCACCATATAGGATTGAGTTTGGGAAGTATTGTCACCTACTAGTATAGGTAGAGCACCTTGAATTTTGGACTGTTAAATGTTGTAATTTGAATCTATCATATGTTGGTGACCATAGGATGTTACATATTCAAGAGTTGTAATAAATTTGATGTGATGCACATGATAACTCCCAAATATATAAATAGAATAAAAATTATATCCATTATGGGATGATTCATCAGCGGAAGATTCAGATCGGTCAGAAGGTTCTCATGTATAATTATAGGGTAAATCTCCACCCAGGTATGCTTCCTTCCTGATGGCTAAGTCCTTTTACTATGACTTATGTTTACCCCTTTGGTTCTATATAGGTTTTTTATGAGATTAGTGGAAAATGGCTTACTGTCAATGAGTAGTGGCTCAAACAGTTCTATGAATATTTTACAAAGCATCTCGTTGATGAAATCTAATTGATAGATGCCACATATGATACCACATGGCAGGTTTTCCCTTCTCCCTACCTTTATTTACTTGTCTATTTATTTAAAATTTTTTCATTTAGTATAATGTAATTTATAGGTGTGGGTATGGGTATCATGTTATTATTATAATTAAAAAAATGAAAAAAATGTGTTTTCATTTTTGATTTATTTTTCATTATTTTGTGTTTTTAGAAAAAAATTGATCTAAAAAAGAATATCCGAAATCATTTTTCATGCTTGAGTTGATTGTGTTTAAAATTCCATTTTTTTAGAAATTTCTTTTCAAATGAATGTTGTTAAAGAATATTTTTCTAGAATTTTTATTTTCAAAGTCTTCTTATGTGTTTAATGGATTTTAGAATCTGATGCCTCATTAGCACTAACCAATATTTTAATCCCTAACCCAAGAGACATTCTAAGCCTTTTATTTCATATTCATACTTTTAATCAATTTATTGAGATTATCAGGTAATGTATAGAAACTATAACTTGACTTGATTCTGTTTGAAGCCATAAGATTCGAGTATTCTACATTCATGATTGATTCAAGTGTTCATTGAAAATACCATTTTATAATTAACAAAAAAATTCATCCACCTTGATATTTTACCCTTCTTAATCTTTATAGACCATGAGATGCATGTTAGGATTCCACATAACAAGATAATTTATCCAATAATACCCATCTCTTGTGTATATTATTGTTTTATTCTCAATAAGTGTTGGTGATAGGGGGTTTCCATGTGAATTATATGGAGAGAATAATTGTTATGAGTTGATATAAAGGGTTCCTACATTTTACTTAGGTAGTAGGTTCAAAAGACAAATTAAATCATTATTTAACATATTTATCCCTCTTTATTGAAAAAATATATTCAATAACTTAGTTTTGTACATTGGAAAAAAAATAACAAAATAAACAAAATGGGTAAAAGAGTATGTTTACTCATTATTATTTACTGAATTGTTGTGACCCACACAAATGAACAATAGGGATAGTGAGTTGGAGGGGATATACATTGTGTGGGGTTGAGTGTGTACATTAATTATGATAACTTGCTGTATTTTGACATGTTTTATATGTAAGAGATTAAACACTTATATTCGGCCTCATATTTTTAAACATTAAATCCAACCAGCCTTTGAACCCCTGAACAACCTGTTGGATGTCCACTTGAGTAGCACATTAGTATTTTCTAGTAGAGAACTGAGAATCTTGGAAAGAATAGGGTAATATCACAAGAACTCTAGAAAAATAACATAACTCAACATTCATATATTTATTCAGTGAAAATGGAAAATATCTAGGTGTGGTGGGTTTCGAAATTTTGTTTTGGAGAACAAATGAAGATTAAAAAATTCTAATGTGAGAGAAGAAAAATGATAGGAAAATTGATTCCATAAATGAGACATGATGAATTTAATTTTAAAATAATATTGTATGTTTTAACATATTTTATTGAGGAATGTTACATGATTAGGATATTATTATTTTCCCAGGAGTGTGAATATTTATGTGTGGGGGTGAGATTGTACCATGATTAATAGTTTCTTTTTACCCTTATACCAATTATTAAATTGGTTTTGTATTCAAAATTAAAATTATAAAAACAAATTTCACTTTATGATTAATTAAATTTTTTTCATTTTTACTTTTAAAAATATAAATTTTGCTTGTTTTTATGATTTCATTGAAGGTGGAGGTGATTTAGAGATCCCACGGTGATGCGAAAGAAAAACGAGCCAAACTGCATGGAATCCCATGAACACATGTCCACTATTTTGCATGATTTGAGAAATTCATGACTCCAAATGGTCTCAATGTTTGTGAGACAATCCATAGATCTGTGGGATATAAATTTTATTAAAGAACTCAATACCAATTAGTATATTAAGAGGACCATATGAACCTATATTTCCTATAAAATTAATATTCACAGTTTCAAAACATTGCCTCCGTATTTTGGAAATATATCTTATTATAAAAATGTTCTGGTTGAAACATTTGACATGGAGATAGAAAAGGTGTCAGAAAATAACTTTGTAGATTTTTTACAATGCGATTTCAGACTATCTGGCCGCTCAGAATCATGGTCCAAGAAAATTCTTGAAATTAGGGTGCCCCAAACCACTTTCCACTTTTAATATAAATTGCCACCAAGGGCACCCCATTTGGAAGTTCATCCATAAGGAAATGTTCTTCCATTTGGGAGTCCAAAATGAGTCTGCACATTGTCCCTATAAGTTCTAGAGGCTATGGAAGTTATACTTCAACATCATCTTCTTCCTCCCCTACCATGGATTTCAAAACCCCTTGTGATCACCTGGGGAAGAACATGATGTAATCCTAAGCTTCATTTTGTATTATTTTGAATGTAATTTTTAATTACAGGTTGTATGTTATTTTTATTCATCCTATATTATTATTTAATTTATTTATATATAGTTACATTATACTCAAAATAAAATGATCATGTTTGGGGGTACCCTTTCATGTGATTTTTCACACACTGTTCATCCCTTTTTCTTCCCTCGTTCAATTGTGGTATTTGTGTGGTTCATATTGGTCTATTTAACTCACATATTCACTTCAAAGGCCATGTAAATTTATTTCGTGGTATCAAAAAGTAATAACATAAAAACATAGACATCACATAAATTTTTTTTGTGTTACCTTGGTGAGTTTTAGTTATGAAGTCGAACACAAATCACCCAATCATTAGTGGTATGCAATGAATCATTGTGTATCTTCGACTGGACCTGATGAGTATCCTAGCATAAAATTAGTTACAATATTGTACTAGGTGTTAAAAACCAAGGATTAAAATTTATATACCCTTTCTCTTGAAGCAATTAAGGATGAGCATCCTGATAATTCCCTAGGTTGATCACGATTAATTAATTTTCTTAATTTCCACTATGTTTTATCTCTTTCTTTTTTTCTTAAGAATATTAATATATCAAACCCCATGTTTTTAAAAATCCCATTTCCATTATCTTTTTATAATCACAACCATATTTTTGAATTAATGATCTAAGGTTCCATTGAGAGATGAACATGGGTAACAGCTATATTATAGTTATTCTATTAAACTAAACATCTAATTTGATGTGCTCGACTATGTGATCACTATTCTAGTTATAACTGGATTTTCATAGCCCTATAAGACCACAAAATGACCATTTTCACTTGTCCATTTGTGAAATTTTCTTATTGGTGGATACACTTTGGATTTTGGGGGTATCCTACTACACTTCAAAGGTGTATGATATATATATTTTCCGATATTATTAATAGAATTATAGAAATGATTATGGAGGAATTTTCTATTGATGGATCTGATTTTGAAGGGTGTTTAGGAAATATTTAAAATAAATTATAGATGTGTGAGGATAATAATATTCTATTAAATTAGGATAATATTCAATTCACGATAACTAACAAAATTATCTTAGGCCATATATTTTATATGAGGGGGATAGTAGTAGAAAATCCTAAAAATTATGTGAATCAAAATATTCCACCACCAATAAATGTAAATAGAATTAGATGATTCCTAGTACATTCCTATTTTTACTAGATACTAATCAGATAATTGTCTAAAATTTTCAGGTCTTCTTTCTCATTAATATTCAAGGATTTAACTTTTTTGATGAAAATTTTCAAGAATCTTTTATTTTATTAAAGAAAAATTTCACATATTCCCCAGTAATCACATCCAATAATTGGAAGTTTCCATTTGAGGTTATTTGTGATGCAAGTTATTGGGATATAGGGGATGTTTTAGGAAAAATAAAGGAGAATTTGTTACATATTTTTTTTATATTCCAATAGAATTCTTTTTGATTCCTAGAAAAAACTATTCTACTTTTAAAAAGAAATTTATTGTTTTCGTTTTTACCTTAAACATGTTTATGTAATTAATCATAAATATAACCGAGTTAATTTTCACTAATAATTATAATCCTAAATATATCTTGGATAATAAAGAATCTAAAATAGGGATCATGAGATGGAGTTTTTTTGTTTTGAGAGTTTGATATGGAAATTAGTAATTAGAAAGGTGCTAAAAATGTCTAGATGATCACTTTTCTAGGTTACCAATAACCGTAATTCAAACTAGTGATCCAACTGGTTCACATGATCAAAGGGAAAAAATTAGTTTTTGATCTTATATACTACATTGGGGATGATCCCTTTCACATTCAGTGGTATTATTATGAGATTATTAGAAGGTGTGTCCCCAAGGAAAAAATGATTTCTATTTAAGAAAGTTTTCACTCTTATCCATGGGGTGGACACCATAGGAAGATTGGACTGCACAGAAGCTCCTCCAATTAGGTTTGTACTGGACTAACCTATTCAAGTATTCAATAAGTCTAGTTATAAATTTTGTTAAATGTCAAAGGTTGGGTAATGTGGGTAAGAAACAAGAGTTTCCATGTTAGTGGATTCTAGAAGATAATATTTTTTAGGTTTAGCGATTTTATTTCATAGGACCATTTGCAGCATCATATGGGGATGAGTATATACTTATTTCTTTTAACTATGTATCTATGTGGGTTGAGGTAGTTATTGTTCCAAACAATATTTTTTGAAGTTATTTTAATTTCTTCAAGAAGAATATTTTCTTGAGATTTTTCATGCTGAGAACATTCATCACAGATAATGCTATACATTTTAAGAACATTAAATTCAAATAAATAATAGAAAAGTATAGATGTATTCATAAAAATGGTACCATATATCACCCATAGTCATTTCGGAAGACAAAAATATCAAATAGAGAATTGATATTGATTCTAGAGAAAACTATGAGTTGTTCAAGAAAATATTGTATTTTTAAGTTGGATGACGAATTATAGGCATACATGACCACTTATAAATCACTCATAGGGATATATCATTATATAATTCTCATTAGAAAACCTTGTTATTTTCCTGTAGTGCTCCAGAATAAAACAATTTAGGTAGTTGAAGTCGTCGACAATGATTTTCAATCTATTGGAGAGATGATATTGTTTTAGTTAAGTGAGTTGGAATAAATTTAAAGAGATTTTTATGAGAATGATCAATTTTTTAAATAAATAACAAAATGTATTCATGAATCCATTATTCAAAATAACCATTTCATGGTTCAACATAGGGTTGTACTTTGTAATTCTGGATTGATCATTTTTAGGGATAGTCAAAACCAAATAGGTTGGACCTTTTACTATGATGATAGTGATCGTGAATGGGGATTTAAAATTTATTGCAAACTAAAATAGGTCATTTTGGTTAATTTTATAAGAGTTAAACACTATTTTGAGGGGTATTAAAAGGGATTAGCTATTATATTTATTTTTTAAATTTGAGAAACCACTAATTCTAACTGATGTGTTTAAACATAATTCTACAAAGGTGTCAACACATGATTCCTTATATTTTTAATTATTTCTTTATTAATAAAAATTACTAATTTCATTATGCATGGTTGTTAATTTCTCTCTCTTTATTTGAAAATTATCCAATTTTATTATGTTTTTCAATATTCATGTGGTTGGTTTCTAGGCTACAATGAGGCTCAAAGTGTAGTGGCTAAAAATCCAATTTTTATTCAAATTTAATAGGAGCTAAAAGCGAGAAAAAACATTATTTACTTCCCCAAAAAATTTCAACGGATAATTGAAATCTTAAACACTATGTTATTAAATTTAATATGGAAATTTTTATACCATAAGAGTTGAACCATTTGATCTAGAACACTCCACTCAAGGCAATCATGGAGAGTTTATTTTGAAATAATTTAAATGATTAAATATTTTATTACAATGTTAGTTTCTATTTCTTCCATTACATATGTTATACTTTATCATTTCATTATATTTCAGGATATTATGTGTGGGGTAAACTCCCTAGATGATTTTAAATTCCTTTAAAGTTAAAATTTAATATGAATTTATTGGTGCTTAACATGCAATTTTTAGTTATGTTGAAAATTCTTATAATGTAAATGACATCATTATTAGCTCATTGTGGTGAAAATCTATGTGTTATGTAAAATGATTTTAGAAAATGTAAAATTTGTATTTATTCTGTTTAATGGTTTTGAAATTGTGAAAAACATTTTGTTTAAACTGTATTGTGACCCTTGATTTTAAATTTGAATAGCTAAACTGATAGTATTTTTAAAAATAAAATTCATTTCAATTATTTCCCCAATTAATTGAACTCTAGGGAAAATTTTGGGTTTAATGTGTGAGGTATGTGGCATTATTTATTAATTTGAACTGTTATTCAATGTTATTCCATAAAAACCCATATTTTTTTTTCAAAATTGAGTGGTTTTTATAATTACATAAGAATGTTCACTGGATGGATATTTTTCTCAAATATGATGTTTGTGAATATATTTTGAGGGGATTAATTTATATTACCTCTTGGATTTAATTGGGTAAATAATTTTTCCTATTCTCCTAGAAAAAAACTAAAATAAAGTAAAAAAATGGAATTTTTTTTACAAAAAAACATTCACATTGATTATTTTGATTTTATTTTTAACACATTAGATATGCATCCAAAGGAATTAAAAAATGAAATTAATATTCTCTGATGAACTTATTCCATCATTCCTTAAATGTTCAAAAAATTATTGGATGTGATTTTTATTCTACCAATAAATTTTCACTCCACATCGTAAAATGGTCAAAATATTTATTATAATATCCTAAATTAAGTGGTATTATTCACCTAGAGCTAAAAGATAATTCTGGACATTCAGTTAGATATTGATTGACATTTGATAAATTTTTATTAAAATTTGTAATTTATATCATTTTTTAATAGTAATTGATTTTGGGCTGAAGAAATTTAATTCAAGTGGGAATCCATATTTTACTAAATCCACAAAGGAAAATAATTATAAAAATATATTCATTACAGAATTTCAAATTTTCCATCTTGATATTTATTTCCTTTCATTATTTGTGAAAAAGGATTTTTTGTGGACAAGCATTGTTTAAGTGTGGGGGAATTTGATGTGGCCCTAATTATTGTGTGTTTTGCCACCTTATTTTTAGTGTATTTGTTGGGTTTCAATGTTTAATATAGGTATTAATTGGTTAATTATAATTAAGTGGTTATTTTATATGTTTAATTATTATTTAATAACATTTAATTTATTTATTTTGTCTAATTTTAGGTTAAAATTATCAAATTAATTTTCTTTGAATTATTCATTTTATTGATTTATTATTTTCTAATTATTTTAATCATTATTTATTTTCATTAATATCATTGATATTCATTTATATATTTTTTTATTTTTTTATTAATCTGTTATTAATAGAAGAATTTTTTAATTATAAACCACATATTAAAATAATTAAATTATTTATTATAATTTAATTTTTAATTTCCTTTTGAAGAGTTTATTAACTTATTATTTTAATTATTAAATTAATTAATCAATTATTAATAATATTTTAATTTCCTAATTAATGATGTGTTTTTTAGTTTAAGTGGTCATATTTATTTTTTATGATTTTTTCAATATTTTGTTTAGTTTCATTTTAATATTTATATATGAAAAAATTTATGTTTTGAAATTTAAATTGTCTTGTTTATATTATTCATTTATGGTAGCAACATCCGCATGTATAATTTCAAAGGAATGCAGCGACTACGGGACATCTTGCAATGGACTATGCATCTATGCTTGAGTAGTGAAAGTGACTTAGAAAATGGTAGCAAAGAATTACATTTTCTGTTAAAATGAGATCGACCGCAAATTGAAATGCATTTGGCTGTGATGTATAATCATCATTTCACTGATTCTAATCTTCTTTACAAGCCAACATGTTTTAAACTATATGATCACATGCCTCCAATCTGGTGAATCTACCAATTTAAGACCAATAAGATGAATGAAACTGAAACCAATCACACCCATCATCCTTTGACCACAAGATGAAAATATCAGCACCCTACCACCACAGAAAAAACCATTCATCATAACTTCATTATTATCATGAAACCACAAAAACACCTTATTGAATATACAGGATCCAAGCTTATAAAGACGAAATTTGAGTCATTTCCATTCATATCAATGACATGATGGATGAACCAGTATCAGATACTTGAGAAACTGAATCCTCGATTTCATAATTTGATGGGATTCATTTTACACCAACGCATCATCATGAAAAAAATAATGTTTGAAGATGATCTCCTAAAAGTATCCCAGCCAATGAAACCTAATGTTGCTTATTGTAACCATTTGAAGATAAGTTCAAAGACACCACTGTTGAAACACTAAGTTTCAAAGACACTGAGGTTCTATTTGATATGATTTGAAGATGCTACAAGATCTAAGTCTATCATCATCACGTTTTTTAAAATAAGACCCTAAATATTTGAATACCTCTTCCACATTGAAGATTATGTGATATCGAAGAATATGAACCAATTAGAATTGATCTAAATCACATCTCGGATAATTCACATTTACATGTTTGAAAATTTCCAGATATGTGTGACCTGGAACAAAACCAAGCCCTATTCGTTGTACAATCCACCACCAGAAGAGCCTAATGTCACCATCCACATTTCCCCGTCAAATTTATTCATTCCCATATTTCTTCCAATTGAGCTACTCATATCAAGGTTGACAGATAATCTGAGTTTTTTCTTAAAGAATATGATGATGTGTCATGATAAAAAAAATTAGATGAGGCTATCCCTAAAGAAAAAGACTCTTGAGACAACACGTTGAGGCCATAAAAATCAAACATGATAAATAATATGAGTCATCTAAGATCTGCTGATGAGGCAAACTTGTCTAATGTTTATTAAAATATCTAAATTTGGAGCTTGATGTTGAGGAACTCAAAACTGAGACCAGAATGAGATTCACATTGATGAATCACCCTTTTTTTTGAGTGAACACGATCGATGATGAAGGATTTTGAGATTGATATCATGTGACATGAATATTTACATAAAAGTGTCAAGTTTGATTCCTAATGTGAAAAGGAGATCCAGTCTCAATCTGAATTAAGTCAACAAAAGATGAGAATTCAAAGATGAAGTCTAGTTTTGATGGTTCAATGATGACTTGTTGTATTTGAGGATCAGGCCCCACGTTTGGAAAGGTCAAAAGAATCCAATACTGATATTGTCTGATTCTTCAACAAGGAAGAGTTCCACAAATATTTAAATAATAATGATGGTTTGGATTTTTAAGAATCCCAGGTATAGTTGATTAAAGTAGAAGATGACATTGAGACTGCAACACAAAATGATAAGATGAATATAGGTTCATGACTGCTCGTTTATTTGATCACTGATACATGACTGAGTAAATGAGGATGGCATGAGGTTGAACTAAAACTGAGTTGGATTTATTGAAGCTTGATGAACCTTATGGGAATCTAGTCTTGAGTTGATGCTGATAAAATGTGAGGATGGATCATGTTGATTTTGAATAAAACAGTGTATGATGGATATAATTATTTTTAGATATCTGAAGAAATTAATTGTGAAATATTCAAGGTAGAGCTCAATTGGTCACAACATTTATAGAATGAAATAGTACATGAGTTTTTATAAAATCACATAAAATAAAAAAACCCAAGAAAAATCATAAAAATGATCTTTGACATAGTTGTGTCCAAATGTGAAAAAATAGATCGCACATGGGTTTGGAAAGTTTGTTTGAAAGCTTTAGATCATGTCACATGCATGTGATTAATTACAGTTACGTTGCACACATGTTCATGAGTAACTAAGTATCGAGCTGACATGGTGAAATATTAATATCACCATGAGGTAAAATTTTGGTGAATAAATTTTGAAATACATATATAATGGGATATCAAATGATTTTAACAAAGGAAAAATGGGAAAAATTTCAATAGAGGATACGATTGATGAAAGTTATTTTCTAGAGGGAGAGCCCCAATGCAAGAATAATGATGTTGAGCTCAAGGAATAGATTCTTGGTAAGGAAGATCTCACTTAATATTTCTATTTTATTTTTCTTATTGTTGTTATGGACTGTTTTTAAATTTTATATCTGAGCATATTTTCTATCTAAACTCCCTTGGGGAACATGACTGACTGGATAAAATTTTAGTTCTTCCTAATTAAAATTTTCTTCCTGGATTTATATTCTTCAAATCAATTCTCAAATAGAATAATTACATATTCTTTGAAACTATATGATTTTCTTGCATTAAAACCATTTAAAATATGCTTGAATATTTATAGTATATTTTCAAGAGATCATTTGTGAGAGTCTCAAAATAAGATTAATTGAAAAATTGATTTTTCTGAAAACTAATTTGATCATTTCATAAATGATTAATTTTATAGTCAATACAATTATGAATTACATCATTCACAGTTTAACTGGTCAACAAGGCTAATTGGCCTTCTTAAAATTCAATTCTAGAGAGTTATTTATGCGTGAATGATGAAACACATTATAATTTAGTCATTCAAGTTTATTTACATTATAATTGTTTTATTTTTTTCTGTTTCTTATTTATCTTTTTTTCATCACAACTATCACTACTTCTTCATTAAATTTATTTCCTTTTATCTTTATTTTCATGCTCATTTTGTGCGCTTTTCTTGGTTTGTTCATTTAAATTGGAAATCTCTGTGGTTTTTTACCCTACACACTAGTTATACAAGCTTTATATAGGGTAATAAATAATTAATTTTCATGTTGTTAAAGAATATCATGTCATATTTTGAACATAAAAGTTAATTTTTTTTAAACATTGAATTCATCTTTGGGGAAACTTTTTGTGCTTTAAGTGTGGAGGGAAATTTCATCTTTAATGAGTTGATATTTAATTCAATTTGAGCACATCAAAAACCCTTATTTTGGATTTCAAAATTGTGAGATTTTTATCATTACTTAATAATTTTCATTGGTTGACATTGTTTCTCAAATTTTAGGGTTGTAAAGACACTTAAAATAGATTAACCTGTATTACCTTTTGAATTTAATTTGGTAAATCATATAACTATCTCACTTGGAAAAATAGAATTCAATAATATTTTGGTAAAATATTATAAAAAAATCATTCAATTTAAATATTTCAATTGTAATTTTACACATTATATATGAATCCAAATGAATTATGAAATGAAAATATCAATCCAGGTTGAACTTAAGTATTAATTTCTTTCTTATTTTATTCATCAAGTTATTAGATGAGTTATTTCATCCATCAATAAATTTTAACTTCACCCTATACAATGGGAAGTCTGTTTATTATAATCTCTAAAAATATGTGGGTTTTTCCACCAAATGGTAAATAGAAATTTGGAATTTTAGTTAGATTAAAATTTAACTCTTCTAAATCTCCTTTAAAATTTTAAATTTAAATCATCTTTTTGTAAAATTGAAATAAAATTTTCACTAACGAAATTTAATTAGAGAGGGCATTCATATTTTACTACTTAAGAGAATTCACAAGGGAAAATCTTTATGGAAATCAATTTTTCGTGGAATTTTAGTTCGTACATTTTGATATTTATTTTCTACCATTGATTTTGACTAATGATTTATTGAGTACAAGCAATACTTTTGTGTGTGTGTGTGGGGGGGATTTAGTATAGCCACAATTTTGGGTATTTTTCCAAATCATTTTTTTCTATATTTTCTCTGTTTATAAGACTAATTTAGGAATTAATTGGTTAATTACAATTATGTTGTTATTTTATAAGTTAATTATTATTTAATAAAATTTATGCTTGTTTTTTGTAAATATTTTTAGGTTTAAATTATCCAATTATTATTCATTAAAATTATTTGTTTTTTTGATTTATTATTCATAACTATTATTATTTTAAGTATTTTTATTTTATTTTATTCCTTTGTTCTCTGTCTTAAATTTTTTTGTTTTTAATATGTTAATTGAATAGTAATTATTAATTTGTTAACCCTGTGTTTAAATGATTTGATTAATTATTAGAATTTTTTTGTTAATTTTCTTTTATATATATTATTAACTTATTATTTTTATTATTAAATAAATTAATAAGTTATTAATAATATTTTATGATCCTAATGAATAATTTAGTTTTTAATTTAAGTAGTAATATTTAGTTTTTCATTTAATTTATTTAATATTTTGTTTAGTTTATTTTTAATATGTTGGATTTAAATAATTTAACACTTTGATATTTAATTTGTTTTACTTTGATTTTTCATTTACAGAAGCTGCATCAGCGTGTATAATTTAAAAGGTAGATGGTTATCAAAATCCACTCATGTTCAGCACCTATACCTGACCCTTAAATTGTGATTTTGGAAATAAATACCCCCATTGTGCATTGGGGGGTATGCTGGTGATGCTGGCAATTAAAGTGTATATTTTAATAAGAATTATTTTTTCTAAATTTCCACTAGCAATTTCATATCAAAATTTCCATATGAAATTTACACTTCAAATTTTCATATAATATTACATTGAAAATATATTTATACATAATTAAAAAGTCCAATTTTTTACTGAATATTTTCATTCCAATTTTCCATTAAAAACTTTTGGTGTAAATTTTAGGGACATTTAAGTGTCTATAAACAGTTCATAAATTATGTAGAAGTAAAATAATATATTCCCAAGATCCTCATTCTGAAAATTTTCTATGAAAACATCGAATGGAAAATTTTAGTTCAAATTAACAATATAAATTACAGTAATGGTATGTTAAAACACAAATAAAAAATTTCAATTTTATCCAGAAAATAGCATTGAGAATTTACAGTAGAAACATTTAGTACAAATTTCAACCAAGAACTTTTTGTTTAATGACTGATTCAAATTTCTAGTGGAGATTTTCCAAGTAAATTTTTCACTAAATATTTTCACTTAAAATTCATAGTGCAAATTTACACCAAAATCATCTAATAAAATTTTAATGTAAGATTAAATTTTCATTGAAAAAATAAAATACACAAAGAATCACATAAAAATTAAAATATACATGATAGTATAAAATTATAAATTTCAAGTGAAAATTGTATTGTAGAAATTTTCAACACAAATATACAAACATCTAAGTAAAATTGCATTCTAATTTGGTGTTTTAAATTTACATTTTAAATCTCCACTTATATAAATATTAACTAAAAATATCCAATGAAAATTCACAATACAAAATTCGACTGAATATAAATATACATACATACATATATTTATATTTATTAATATAAATATACAATTTAATTTTATAGTGAAAATTCACATAGGAATGTCACACAACTCCATTGAAATTTACTAATGAAATTTTACAATAAAAAATTATTATTATCTATGGAACTGATGTCTGTTGAAGCAACATCATTCTAGGTATGATTAGTTTTTAGTGTTTTTCATTATTCATCACATGTTGAATCTTTCACAGATATATTTTTAATGTATCATTGTTCATTATTACTGTCTTAGATCGTAACATTACCCTCTAGTTATCATCAAATATATTTTGAAATTTTCAGGGAAAGTATACAAAAAAAATAAAAATTTTCAATAGAAAATTATAGTGAAAATATGAAAATAAAAATTTTATCTTAAATTTTATGTTTCAATTTTTACTAATATTATAAGTGATTGTATATTAATACAAAAATAAACAATGCTAAATTCTAATGGAAGTTTTCACTTGAAATATCCTTTGAAAACATCCACTGAAACTTTTATTTTTTTTTCCTACACATCATGTGTATCCTATTATAAACATATAGATTATTTTTTTAGTGAGAATTTATAATAAAAAATTTAAGTATATGCCCACACAATGTATTAATATATAAAAAACACTGTAAATTTTCACCGCACATTTTCCCTTCAAATTTTCATTGACAAATTTCACTACACATTTCCATTTTAAAATTAACGCCCCAACTTCCACAAGAATTTCCGTAGAACATTTTCAATATATATTTTTGACACACCATATATTTCCTAATATAAATATACAATGTATTTTTTAAATGAAAATTTATAGTGAAAATTTCATGTCGATAAAAAATCATTGAAATTTTAATTATCAAATAAACAAATTTTCACTACAAAAATATTAATATATAAATAATCAATGTAATTTTTCAATAAAATCATTCAAGGAAAATTTCTAATGTAATTATTCATGCATTAATTTCTCTTCTTATATTGAAATTATTTAATTAAATTCTCAAAGTGAGTAATTATACCATCTTTAAAATTTAATGAAATTTTTTTCCAAATAAAACCATTTTAAAATATACTTCGACATTTACAATCTTCTAACAAGAGATCTTTTGAGAGAGTATCATAGTAAGATTAATTGAAAAAAATATTTATTTGATAATATGTTTTATCATAATATGAATGACTAATTCTATATTCAATAAACTAGAGAATTAATTTATTCATAGGTTAACAGGTCGACAAGTGTAGTTAACCATCTTAAAATTAAGTTACAAAAATTTATTTGTGCATGAATAAAGTAACACTTCATAAAATAGTCAATAAAGTTCCCTGTAATTATAATGATTGCATTTATTATCTATTTCTAATTCATCTCTTGTATTTAAAAAATGTAACTACTTCTTCTTTAATTGTTTCTCCTATTATATTTTTTTCTCGCTCATTTGTGTGCTACTTTCATGGTTTTGTCATTTAAATAAGCCTTTTCCATGGCTCGACTCTTTACACACCAACTATAATAGCTTTAAATATGGGAAAAATAATTAATTATCACATAGTCAACAAAGGTTGTGTCCAATTTAGATCATAAAAGTCAATTTATTTCATTCAGATTTTTATTCATCTTTGGTGAAAAAGTTGATCTTCATGTGTGGGGAGATGATCATATTTTATGGTCTCAACTGCAATTCAGTTTGATCTCACCAAAAACCCCAAACTGTTTTTTGAAATTATGAGTTTTTGATCATCAATAAAGAATTCTGCTGAAAAATTGTCTCAAAATTGAGGGTTGTAAATCCATTTTTTGGAGACTAATCTCTATTACCTCTTGTATTTAATTTGGTAAATAATTTATCCTTTTCTCCTGGAAAAAGTATATTTTAGTGAAATATTGGGAATATGGATTAAAAATTAATCTTTCAAAATGAATCTTTTAATTTTAATTTGACACATAAGATTTGCATCCAAATGAATTCTGAAATGAAAATCCAAACCCAGGTTGAACTTATTCTTTCATTTCATTCTTAATTTATTTATTAAATTATTGGATGATTTATTTATCCCACCAATACATTTCCACTCTACCCCATCCAATAGTTAATCTATATATTTTAAACTCTTATATTATAATGGTTTTTACACCTAGAGGTACAGAAAAGTTTGGGCATTCAGTTGGATGAAAATTGATGATTTCTGAATTTTCATAAAAATTTTCAATTTAAAATCCTTATTAATAAAACATTAACTAATTTTTCCCCAAATAAATTTATTTCTGATATCACATTAATATTATACTACTTAATAGAATCCTAGAGGCAAAATCTTTATGAAAATCAATTCATTTTGGAATTTAATTTTTTCCATTTTGAGATTTACTTTCATCCATTGATTGTTACATAGGATTTGTTGAATGGAAAAAAATTAGGTGTGGGTAAACATTATATGGACTCAGTTTAGAGTTTTTACTACATCATTTTTAGATTATTTTTTTAATAATATACTTATTTTAGACATTAATTTGTTATTTATAATTAAGTGGTTATTTTATAAGTGGTAATTAGTATTTAATAAAATTAATTCTTGTTTTTCCTATTTTTAGGTTAAAATTATACAAATAATATTCTATGAATTGTTCTTATTTTATTTATTATTTATAATAATTGTTTTAATTATTTTTTATAATATTTAATTTTAGTGTTCTTTGTTTGAAATTATTTTTTCTTTTGTTAATCAATTAATTAAATATTAATTATTTAATTGCAAATGGTAGTGCTCTGACCTTAGAAACTTAGAGTCGTTGTATATTACAATTACAATTACATGATTATAAGGAATCAAATATAGAAAAACTAAATATTTTAGTAGTCTTGGTAAACCATATACACACATGAGTCTTATATTACAAATTAATACCCTAATTAAAACCTAATTTTTTTAGATAATAACATTATTCATGATTAGCATATCTTTACATATCTTTCTTAGTATACTTCTTGGATTCCTCGAGAAAGGAAACAAAATAAGGGTGAACTCAAATTCACTACAAGGGTTAATTAGAACAAAAACTAATGAATCAGTGGGAATAATCAATATAGAAAGGTAAATAAATGAACAAAAATTCTATATAATCAATAAACGGAGATGGAGTGTGTAAATGATATGGAAAGTTAAATAAATGAGCACACAAGCCATTTTAAAAAACAGAATAAGGAATAATCAACATGGAAAGATAAATAACTGAAACCATGCCATTTAATCAATAAAATGAGAATGAAATGCATCTTTAGATTTTTTTTTCATAGTGAAAATATCAAGTATATTAATAAGTGAATCAAAATGAAGGAAATGATTAATTATTGGATGTCATGTTTGTTAGGTACATGATACCTTTACAATCAAGACCATTCACAAGGTAGTTTAAACCAGACTTGGTGATAACCACATGAAGGTTATCCAACTGACATGTCCCATGACACTATTGATGCATCGAGGGGATATATATAATTGGGCCCCACCCATGTTGTACTTGTCTAAAGCATCCCTCGTATATGGAATAATAAATTTAATTCATGATCAATGTGACATATCAAATATTTGTGTCGTGTAAAACATAAGGATTTATCAATATTTACCTAATTAATCAAATAATTATCAAGTACATACCATATCTAAAAATTTTATATGATTTAGGAATTAATCATATCCATGTAAAATGATATAGATATTTAGGGGAAATTTAATATTCAATGATCACAGAAAAGTGAATAATTCATGGGGTCGTTAATGATGAATAAAATGATTCAAGGAATGGAATTTCGATACCATACTTTTTCAAAATAAACATAATCCATCCAAAAAAAGAATAAAGATGATATCAAAATGAAATAAGCTAATTGGATTATGAATATGGGTTTTTGTAATTGATGAAATAAAAATACCATAAAAATAATATTACAAATGTTCATGAGAAATATATCCCATAAATTTTGAAAAAAAATTGAAAATCCTTTTTTATGAATATAAAATTTAATTTTCTTTAAATATATCTTTTTAAAATTTCAAAGTAATGTTCAATTAAATGAAATCCGGAAATTCCATATAAGTTAAAAATAATATTTTTTTTGAACGGTACAATGGTTAAAAAACCGGCTTGTTCGGAAAGGGAAATGAATATTCATTTGAATATTTTTTTTAAAGAAACAAGGGGTAAATATTTATTTAATAAATCATTAAGAATAGGTAAGAATTTTTATTTTATTTTTTTTATAAAATATCATTTTTTGAGAAAACATATTTTTGATCATAGAGATAAATGAAATAGACTTTTCTTAAAATGATTTTATAAGAAAATTTGAGTACCAAAGAGTGAAAAAACGGTAATATTACATGAAAAGGTCATGAATACCTGGAGGATAAGAAAATTAATCGGTTTAATGAATAATGATGTTGTAAATTTATTTAATGGAATTTCAAGAATAAGAAACTTCAATTAAAATGAGATTGTGAAATAATCCCTTAAAATGTTCATAATTTTGAAGTGAAAATTAATCAATGAATTAATTATGTATATCAATTGTAAATAAAAATATATGAAGTGAAAATACATAAAAATATAGTCAAATTCATTATACACATATCCATCGAATATTAACAACAATGAGGATGTAATCTAACCCAATGAAAATGAATTGAGTTTTGAAATTTCTTTACCACCTAGAAACTTTAAGTTCAAACCCCCTTAAATTAAATAATTCAAATTGAAACTCAAAATAACATAAAGAATAAACTATTAATGATAATAAATGTCAATGGGGTGGCATATACACTGTATGAATGAAATTTGGTTCACAACATTACAATATGCCTAAATGAAATGAAATTGAGACAAAATCTATTACATTGAATTTCCTTTTGTGTGAACATCCTTTAACATCATATATAATGGTTTTAAAAATATTAATAAAAAATTAAAAAATCATATTAATAATTATTATATCAAATATAATCTTCTTATAATATTTTATTTCTCGTTTGTCAGTAATCTTTTATTATTTTCACTATTACGGGTGTTAATTTCCTAGTTTATCAAGTATGTTTTGACTTGTTATTTATTGTTCCTATTACATAGATGATGATTTCATCATCTCTATAATGTAATCCAAGATTTAATAATCATATCTATATACAATATATATATATCTATATATATCTATAAAAATCCATAATTTTTGGAGATACGAAATGAAATGCACCATTCATGAAGATAGTCGGTCATACGTACGGATGAACGCTACTTCAATTTATTTGTCGTATTTAAAAGTATTAAAATTAAATAATATATATTTATATTATAATTCTATTTTCATATTTATTTCAAATATTTCAAATATTTTTTATTAAAACAATTCTTAATACATTCCATGTACAGTGTGAATGAATCACATTGCTTTGAGGAGGAGGTAGTCCACACGTCCACAAACGATTTTATTTTATTCATAAAAAATGGAAAGCATGATGTTAAGAGTGATATAAGAATTGAAAAATCCTAAATAAATCCTAAATATCATATATATAATATATAAAATATAAATCCATCATTATTTCTAACCTCGAAAGATTGTAATGTAAGAATGAATGACATTAGTTCACGATGTGGTAGACCCTCATACATAAAAATGATGATTGTGTATTACATTTAATGGATATGTGTGAAAATATAGTTTATAATATTAGCATAAATCATCTCAATATATTGAATATGCTTAGTGTATTATAAAATCGTGAAATAAAAATATTTGAAGGGGTAAAGAAGTAAATGAAACAAAAATGATTGTTGAATAAAATTACCTCTTATTCTGGTAACTCCTTTTGGTTTATACAAAAAAATACTTCATTGATTAGCTTTATTATGACAAACCAAGATTTTTAAAAATGGATATTAGATCCTTTTTTCAGAATATTTTATACATTATACAAACCCATACACAAAAACCATATTAGTTTAATGTCTTTGGAAACCTGGAACACAAACTTCTAGTCTGATAGAAGATATTATATGTTTCCCATATAGATCTTTAACATTAGTACTCAATATTAAAACCTTTCCTTATAACCCTGGGAAAGGAAATATAACAAGGGGAGAAGATAGTTGCTCAGTAAGAGTGAACAATGGAGACATGAAAACATATTCATGAGCATAAGTGTATGAGAACATGATCACGAAAATATAAGATCATAACTTGCATGTAAATTATTATAAACATAAATCATGGCATAAATATTGGCAGTTATGAATAATTAAATCATTAACAAATAAAAAACATAATCCCTAAAATACATAAAATGAAATTTTTGGATACTCTAAAAATATTAATTTATAATAAATTCAAACTCAATCCCATTAAAAATTAATTTTACTTGAAGATAATATGAAACAGTGTTGTAATATCATCATACAAAAACATTCAGATATGTTTTAATGTAATTTTAAACATTATATTTTTTAATTAACTCTTAGTTAACCTATTTTAATTTGAACTATGGTAACAATGTTTTTAATGTTAATAGGATATAATTTTTACATATAATGTGTCTATTGGAACATAAATTCTAAATTTATCATATTTTAGACCATATCTCATCCCCTTATCCTTATTAAAGATTTTTTTATTATTAAATAATTTAATATGAAATTACATTCATAAAATATCTCTAGTGTCAATTTTGACAACATTCATTGTTTTTGTTTTTTAAAAATATCATAAAAACAGGATATCTTCAAACCAACTATATTAAATCATCCCCAATATCTCAAAGTCTTCCATAAAATTTATGGATGACATTAATTTTATAGAATTTTATTTATTTTAATATTTTTAATATCATTTATTTGATGTTCTATTTAATTAAACAATGATAGGATTTTCATTGATTAAGACTTTTAGGAATATATTTATTTCCATAAAATTAAAAATAAATTACCAATATAAATAAAACAAATTTTAATTTAAATGATTATTTTTATTGGAATTTATCTTCTGTATAACCATATATTATAAATGGTATAGTTATTAAACAATGAATATGGAATTTTTAACTTTTCATTAAATAAAATATAATAAATGTCATAATCTCATCTAAGTGTCTTAAAAAGATTATAATCTCAAATTAAGGATGATATATTTGAAAACACACTCATATAATTAAATTAGGAATTTTTTTTGGAAAATTTATATTATTTATAATATTATTTTTTACCCTTAATCAACCAATTTATCCTTTATTTTGGTAATTAAAATATTTCTAAATTTTCTATTCATAATGCCCAAAAAATAAAACTAACCTATTTACATAATTTCAACCCTCTAATTCCAACTATGAAATCAATTTTCTAAAATTTTAAACCCAAAAGTTGAAGTGATTAATTTAAAATTATTCTTGTTGATGAGGTTAGTAAACATGTTATTAATGTTTAAACATGCAAAAGATTGAAAGGTTTTTCTGTCTAAATTAAATGTAAAATTGATGCCTAAGACATACATTGGATTAAATTATAAAAAATAATATATTTATACTCTACAACCAATAAAAAATATAATTTAATACTTTAAATTATTTTAATTAATAAAGCTGTGTTCAATTAAAATTTAGAATTTTTCCCTATTCAAAAAAACATGAAACTTATTAGAAAAATATTAAAAATTCATCCCAAGTAGTTTTTTATATTATTATATAAAATAATAAGTTTATTTTTTGAATAGAACATAAAAATATGTGACTAATTATAGTAAAATTGGGTTCACAATGAAATGGTAACAAAATTAAACTTTTGAAAAATATAGGTTTTTATGCATAAAATTGGTTTTGTTCTTATATTAAGCTTATAAAATATATTAGATAATTATAGAAAATATTTCATTGAAAATTTAACATATATATTTCATTACTATGATTCACTAATTGTAATTTATTTAATGTATTAATGCAAAATGACTTTTGGAAAACAGAAATTAAAATATTTCATTTATAATCAATTGGAAAATATTTTCATTTCTAATTAATTTTTATCCCATGATTTAATATTATATAACTTATATTTTTATAAATAATTTAACACTATTCATAACCTCTAATTTAATAGTTAGATTATATCATATTATATTAAATACTGACATTTTATTAATATATTATTGTTTGGTAAAACACAGTATTGCATGTAATGCAATCTATAAAAATAACTGGTCATTGTATAACACAAGACAACCATAGTATTGAGTATACCACAAGAAAATTTAAGAGTTGTATGTATCATAATATCTAATTGGTTTTCTGAATAACACAATCCAAAAATGGTGTTTTTTTATAACGAAATCTATATTCATTATTTTGTGATTTGGAAAATATCAAAAATATTATATTATTTTGAAATAAATTATTTCACAAAATCATAGGCTGTTACATTATACCCCCCTTAAAATGAATTTCTCTGTTGAAATTTATTGTTTTATCAAATATTTAATTATTGAAATTTCATTTCATAGAAACCCACATTGTAAAAATGAATACTAAAGCTTCCTTTAAAAAAGGGAAAGTTGGAAACATAACAGTTACCCAAAGTAACATATAAATAGGTTTCCACATAAGAGAACATAGGTGGAAGGTAAATATATGGATATTAAGGAAAAACAGAAATATTTTTAGGGATTGATTGAGGTCATCAATCAAAAACAAGTGAATGATCATTATAAATTTACAGGCCTCCAATGTCATAAATCAGTGATGATTTAAAAAGCATTCAGATCAACAAAAATCAATGTATTAAGACAAAATTTTATTTCTAGATCATTTTCCTAAATTTGAATAATTTTTTTTGAAAATATATACTTAAAGGATTTCATGAAAACTATAACCTTTATTGTGCCTTGATCAACTTCTACTTCATCTCTCATTTGGAGAAATGATGGTGATTTTTTATTTCTTACAGAATTAATAGAGCATTGGATCCATAAATAGAATGATAAGTCAGTCCATCTATTTTTATCAAAACAATTTTTTAAAAAGTTGTCCAATAAGCATAAATCCTCATATGATGATATAATACATTGCTCAATAAAAATCTCAGTTGATTTTTAACTTAATCCATTCAAAAAATGGTTTATCATATATCCCATAAAAAATGAAATTCTAAAACATTGGAATGAAGTTCACGAATTCGTCTTAACATTTAGAACCCATACATAAAAATGTAGTTCTTGGTTTTCATATACTAAAAATTTGAATACCTTTATCATATATTCAATTGAACCATGAAAATAACCTAAATTTCCAAACTTAATTTTTGAAAACATGCATGTTTTATTTTTCCAATGTACATGGGATATAATACATAAATCCTAAAATGTTGTAAACTTCATCAATGATAGAATAACACTTGTCCACAAGTCCTTAATTAGTTCTAAGAAAATCAATACTATCCAATTTACTTATTCATATCAAAAATATCATTATCCAAACAACATTATCTTCACATAAGGTTCATATTAAGGGCCATCTTCCTTATTCAAAATGTCACAATACCATTAAACAACTTTAATAGTCTGTCAGAAATATTAAACATAAACTACTATATTCTGAGCGAAATAAATAAACAGAAAAATCCTTGCATATTTTGTAAGAGTTAGTATTCTAGAACCAACTGGTTGTACTTTAATTACATGCATGTTTAATGTATTTTAAAATTAAACATCTTATTATATATTTTTCATTATTCTTCATGACTATGATGTAGTAATTTCATATTGTATGTGTTTCATTAATAATGTCATGGATGTTCCATGCTATGATGAAAACATTGAAATGCTATATGAATATTATTAAAAATCATTCCATGGTTTGATTACATACTATGAAGGGACACATAGCATGTAGACCATCAGGTGTGAGTACTCTTAATAAGATGATACTTCCTCTCTTGAAGTTGTCACTTAGTAATCTCCAAGACATAGGATTTTGAGAATAGACCCGCCAGTAAGAATTCCACATGTTTTGGTGTCATCAGATCTTTCTATCTATGAGATTGTGTAATGATCCTTAGACATAAAGATTATCATTAATACCTATCATGATTTACATACTTGGATTTCATAATGAAAACTGTCATGCAGATAGTTGGCAAGAAGTAGGGTACATTGGGTGTGTCATGAGTGACATGTTATTAATGGATAAGTCGAGGAAGGATTTGTCCCTTCCATTTATGGAAGTTGATATCTAGTAATTTTTATTGAAATAGAACCACCGAATGAAATTCCATATCCATGGTGTAATGAATATTTTATTCTTGGTAGTCAAAGAACAATGTATCTATCATAAAGGTTGATGACACTATCATAAAACCTTCTTAATTAGATATTGAGATAAAGAGATTATATTACACAGTGAGTGTTCGTATGTGGATGTCATTATGGTGACTTTAAGTTCTTTATCTTGGGTGCCTTGACCCATTACTGGACAATAATCTTGGAATTTAGGCAATCCCACCTAATTACAATGATAAATAATCCTAGAGGGTCACACACTAAGTGTTTTTAGTAGTCTCAATTAAATTCCATATTAATTAAATTAATGAAATAAATTTTATTCTCAAGAATGTGGAATAATTTTATTCTTGTTAAAAAGATTGCATAATTTAAAAAAATATATATTTATTTATTTTATTTAACATTTTACAAATATTAATTTTCTAGTTCGTCAATAAAATAATTATTTAAGACAATAATTAAATTATTTATTTATTCGGGTGTTTAATAAATTGAAGTAGGGTTCGAGCGGACCAAGTCCTGTCCGGTAGTAAAATAATTATTTGCAATACAGTAAATCAATATTTGATTGCACAAGTTAAAATAATAATAACACTGATATTATTTTGTGATGTGGAATTTTATTCATAATTCTGTTTTATGAAAGTTGGCGCACCATAAATAATGATTCCGTACTATTATTATGAGCATGGGTCTTATCTAACTTCATGAATGTATTTAATTGATTCTATTCAGTTAAATATTGTAATTTAAGTTCAATGCAAATAAATATACAATTATGTCTATTGTTCCATAGATAACACACCGCACGCACAGTGAATTGAGAATTGTGGAGCTAAAAAATTTCTCTTTCGAATCCTCTTCCCTCCCATCTCAATAATGAGAGACATTCTTCAAGGACAAAGAATAAGGGATCAAAAAAGGATGACATAAGACACTTGCTTCGCTGCACTAGAACCCGATGAATGAGTGGTGTCGATTGGAGGTCATCTGAGCACATGTGGATCACCGCTAGAGGGATTCTAGTTTGGATCCTCGTAAGTTCAACAAGATAATCTAGAAGAGTCATTATGAATGATCAAAATCAAATATGAAGAAAACACCTAAGATCCAGGTATTCTTTTATGTATGAAATTAATTAAAATAATTATAAACATGATGTGAAATATCCTCTCTAAAGGTTCTTGGCCTCTTCCTTATTTATCTAAATGTTTAATTCTATTCCATATAGATTCCTTTGTTGTATTGACCCTAGAATTATCATTGATCTTGGTAAAAATTAAAGTTGGGTACCAGCCCAACCTTGCTTCCGTTGTTCCCAGAACCATTGTGTGGAATCATAGTGGTTAAATCATAGTTTATAATTATTTAAACATTTCATTGATGATTTATTCATTTATTAATTTAGTTGTTTCAATTCATATTAATAATTCCAAAAATATGAATATCAAGATCTGTTCCTCCTCTTTCATTTCTCATTCACCTTATATAAATGATCTTTTCCTTTAATTTTGAATAAAATAAAATTTAGGATCTCATCCATAGGTACCATAGTTTCTTAGATGCACAACACAAGAACACACAATGTTTATTTGGTAGTACACATCGTGTACTCATGATTAAATGCATCATACTGGTTCACCAAACCCTGCCATGTGTTGAAGTCTTTCTAAGTCTTAAATGACTTCATGTGTTGACCAGGAATAGGTGTCATGCGGTTTCCAGATTACATTCCATATAGTCCCCTGGACACGACATGTAGTCCCTTCAGGTTAGGGTTGGACCGTGTACCCCATCCATGATGTGCCCAGCTAGAAACCGTGTAACACAGATACTACACGGCATGTGGCCCACTTAACACACCATGTTCTCCAAATATTTCTAAAGTACGTATACACTCCATGTCCTCGGGCGTGTACTTTCGGTTGACAGTGAATGATTGTACATGCCATGTATTCGAAACTACACACCATGTACGCATACAAATTATGCAGATTTGTTAAAATTTATTACTATATTATACATACACATGAGATGTGTACCATAGTGTGGGCGTAAATCTGAAGCACAACACATGATAGGTGTTATATATATATATATATCTGTGTGTGGGGGGGGGGGGAAATTTAACATATCTGTAATGTTCATTTCTATTCATTAGATAGTTATGAATAGTATTTTACCAGGTTTCTTACAGGGTACATGTTACATACATAGATAGTTTTAAATGAATTTATTTGTTTAAAATTTTGATGGATGAGAATATCAATGAAATTTAAAAAATGGTTTAAGGTAAAAGGATTTATTAATTAAAGATGATAATTAATTGATTCGAGCGTGATTTATCTAAAACAAGAATGATTAAATAATTGAATCCTAGTTTTATTTATGCATAAATACCATTTATTGTATGTATGATCATGAAATAGACCAAGACCTTTGTATGTGTATGGTTTTTTTTAATTAATTTATTTAAATTATATTTTTGCCATGTGATCAATGTCCTCATTAATATGTAGGGAATGCATGCCAATTGTTTCTTTTATGTTATCTTCCTTTTTTACCCCTCACCTATATGTGAGTTCTAAAAAAAGTCATATATATTGGATGGAACTCCCAAGCTAGTGGATGAGGTTCAAACATGAGCTGAGATGAAACCAATCCCAGGAGATGTAGAGGTGGACAGGTGAAAAACTGTAAACACAAACCCAAAAGGTTCAATATGTTTCTCCCCTAGGTCAGGGTTAGTTTATCAACCTATAAATACCCTATTTATTAGAAAATCTCCTGATCATTATCATTATTTTATTTCTGTAAGTTGCATGGTTTATCATTGTGGATGTGTTGTCACAACCACATAATTAATGATTTAAACAAGCAAGCAATATTGATCTAAAATAAACCAGACTTATGCGTAAATATTATCAAGACATGGTTAATAACATAAGTAAGTTCCATGTAATATTAAAAAGAATGTAATAATGATAATAAGAAATTCACGCATAAGAGATAAAGATGCATCAAGTAAAATATCAAGTCAGACAAAGCCTTCCGTTACTTGATTAAGGGAAAAAATCAATAAAACTATGTGTTTAACCAACCCTTGTTAGGACACTTACATTTATAAAGGAATGCCTTATAAAAGGTTCTAGGTTCACTTAACCATATTACATAAAGGATAGTAGCCCTTGATAGACATGCTGTAATATTGGAGGCTAGAGTTGAGGAAATCCAAAATTCATGATTTCAGGATTGGGGAGTCAACTCAACAGATGAAGGAGTTGTAAGCCCGTAGTTGGAAAACACAGGCCTACCTAAATACCTTCTAATTGGATAACCAACCATTTTTTGGGTTATGCAAAGGAGAATATTGATCGTTTCCAGTAGAATGTCATGAAAAATAGACATTATGAGTTCAATGGTGATGGTGGTTGGTACTTGATAAAATAGTGGGACACTTAAAAAAAATTTATTTCTTATAAAATGTAATCAAGAAATTACTAATGATAAGCTCTTTTTATTGTAGAATAAAAATGACAGTAGTGGAGAGAACATTTTTTATGATGGTTTTTTTTTACAATGGATTTTGGCCAAAATTATTTATAGGATACATTATAAACATTTTTTTTATATAGGCTATTTTAAAACCGACTTAAAAACCAAAAATCTGAATCTTTTTTCACATTAGTTCCTCAAAAATCGATGTGGAAAATGCTTCGGAGTCATGATTTAATACATCGGTTTTAAATTAACTGATGTGGGATATACATTTTCCCATCAATTATATAATAATAAATGTAAAAAACTATGCCTCTGAAGCATTTAGAGTGTCTGTTATTTTCATAACCGATGTCATAAACCAGTATGCCAAACATTTTTTCACTTCGGTTATAAAATAACCGACGTAAAAAACTATTACATTCCATTTCTTGCGTTGGTTATGAAATAACCATTGTAAAAACCCATTCTCATGTAATTGTTACACCAGATTTAAAATAACTGATGTTAAAACCCATTTAGAATCATGCTTTATGTTGGTTATAAAATAAACGAAATAAAAATTAGTTTTACATTTAATAATAAAATTCATGCACAACTAATACCTGTCAAAGAAGACCTGAAATAGATTAAAAAAGGACCAAATATATGGCCCCAGCCTTAAACCTTACTTAATCTTGAGTAATTACAAGATTACACATTGAGGATCATTTCAGGTTTAGAGTTTTAGAGAATTAGATCATGAAACTTGCATTACATTCCACATTTAAACAAAGTGGTTACATAAAAGACAGTATTCATTCTTCCCATCAACGGAAACATATTTAAAATATAACACGGATTCTTTCTTGACACATCCTTGACACTATCATCACATCATGTACCTTTCCCTTGACCTGTGAAAAACATTTCAAAAACTTGGGATGAGCACAAAAAGCTCAGTAAGGGATAGAAAAATATGGAAAGGAAACATGGGTACACATTTACATAAGAATGAGTTCATACTTTACGCATAAAACATAGGCATATCAAATCATGAATAAATCATAGAAAACATAAGACATAAAGGTAACTTGAGGCATTCATAACATTCTTACGTAGGGAGTAACCCTCTTGGTTACGTTTGGAATACCCATCACAGTATATTCCCTAAATCTCTTCGGAGAAACCTTAACGTTTCACTCCTTCGCGTTACCCAATGCATTGGAGAGCTATATCGGGCTCACCCGCCCATAGTTTATCATGGAACCACCCGTTATTCATAACAATGCCCAAGAACCATAACATAATCGTATCACATAAAACATGAATAAAGGAGACATAACATTTCCACATTTCAATCACAATATAACATTTTAGGATATTGAAATAATGAATCCAAAAAGAAACCATTTCCAAAACTATTTAAAACATTTAATAAAGAGATTTTTGAATCAAAGTGTCCCATACCACCTTGAAGCTTTTAACATTTTAAACCATTAATATCCATATAAATAAATCCTTAAAACCATTTTGAAAACATGGATATTAATAAGAACAAATAATTAAAACATTTAAAATGATATTTTGGTTAAAGGGGTTTTACCAAAATTAGAGACACTTGAATACAATAATCGAGGAATAACATTTAGTCAGAATTTTATAATATCATGAGAATAAAAGGATTCATGATATAATACTCCAAAGGACAGTATACACACCATATAAGAGTGAATTGGTGCATAACAACAATGAGCCCTCAATAGAAATGTCAAATGTGATGAAATCCCTTATAAAGAAGGTATCGTTAAATTAAGGACAAATCAATCTCAAAAATATGTGTGACAAATATAAATACACCCAATATAAGTGTATATTAAGTTTAAAACAATAAAATGTCATTCACACATATTCAATGGATGACATATTCAATGACTACATGTTGAACCCAAAGAAATCGAAATTGGGTTAAAAAGTTCCCTTGACAGCCTAACGGCATCATATCAAAATGAGTTGATGAGAGATAAAAAGAGTATCTCATCACTTGGACATAAAATTTAAATCAATAAGGATATATGAGAACATATCCCAACATAACAATATGTAAATTAAAAGACCCAACAAAAGAAGTCTTTTAAAAAGGAGGAGGGTGAAAGGTTCCCTTACTGACTTGGGTATCTTTCAAAACATACACCCCATGGAAGAAGGAAAATAGATCATTGATGTAAATACTCATAAATGAAAGTATATTACACAAAGAGTAGAAAAAATGGGCAGTACATATACCACTCAATGGAATTTGTGGCAAATGTGGCATAAATCTCACAGGAATAAAAGTGAGATGAAAAATCCCTTACGAGAACTCGGCAGCCTAACGACGCCACATAAAACTTCCGAATATGGATTGATGAGATCAAATAGGGTATCTCATCACATTACAATAAAATTTACAGCAATAGTAATATAAAATAACACCCCCCAACATTACAAAGAGGATCTTAAAAGAAGTGACATAAAGGAGAGTACTTAAAAAGAAAGAGAGGAGTAGGATCCCTTACCTCGGGTCCGACTTGACTCGATCGTTCTTTAATCTCCTGAATAATAAACTTGAGTTAATTTCTAATTCCTTAAGAACCCTTTTTCATGTTCATTATTACTTTTATACCACTTGTTACCATGTCACAAACATTATGTAATCATTTAAGTTAATAATATTTGTTTTGCCGATATTTGGTTCTTAAGTCGAAAGTGGTCTTCTTACAATTACATGTTGTTCGTGTGGCCAAATGTTTATTATATCCAGAATTGTATTCATTATGTAGATATCATATATTTAATATATATCCAGTACATGCATGCATTTATAACATTACATAATCATTTAGAGGTAAGAAATGAAATGCACCGTTCATGGAGACGGTAAGCCGTACGTACGCATGAACGCTACTTTCATTTCTATTTCGTATTTTATAGAATCGAATAATAATGATATAAAGGTATATTATAATTCCAGTATAATATCATATATAATATCATATTTCCATCCTTTATACATCCCACATATGGTATTTAACGAATCAAATCACTTTGAGGGGGCGGTAGTCCGCACTTCCTTAAATGAAGATATCGCGTATACCCATAATGGAAGCCATAAAGGTAAGACAAAAATGAAAAATACAGAAGCATAAATATAACATAAACATATTATATATCATATATAAAAATAGTGACATCATAATGGCCACCTTTGAAGGTGTTAAATGAGTATTGAACAATCATCGTTTCGGGAGGCAGAATTTCGCCATCCACGGAAACCGTATGTTCTTTAACCATTTGATGCAGTTGTGTGAGAGTGTAGCTCAAATAAATATTATAACAACATCCTAGTATATTGAAGATACTGGTGTTGTTACAAAAGAAGTAAATAAAAAGAGTTTAGGGGGTTGGAGAAGCAAAATAAAACAAATGAACATGAGAGAATGAATTACCTTTAAAAGTGTAACTCCTTTTGATTTAAGCCTAAAGGCTTCCTTTGAAAGGATTCTGCCCAAAGGGAGTCCTCTAGGATGAGGAGAGGGATGTGGAGAGAGAAAATGGGCAGGGTTTGGCCGAGCCAAAGGCTTGAGAAGTGTATGGAATGAGGTAGAGGTGGGGGCCTTTTATAAGAGGAGAGGAGGGCACTTTTGGAAAGTAAAACAATATTACATTATTTGAAAATGTGTTTCGGTTTCAAAAGGTCCTACATTGATAGAATTCGTGGATAAGGTGATAAGGCTTCGAAATCCACTCATCCAATTGGTTTTGGACATGTTTAGGTTGTAGATTTTCCATTATCTTTCCATTTTAATTAAATAGTCAAATAATGATGTCATCGCTGCATCATTATTATGTCATAAATAATTAAATTTTTTTAATGTCGAAAAATTATTAAAAAAATACTATGATATAGGAAATCTTTTTATCTTTCCAATTAATATTTATAATCAAAATTTATACTTGTATAACCCCACTTAAAAATTGTTTTCGTAAAACATATTATGTTTGTGTCATTTTCACTTTAACATTAAATAAAAATATATTAAAGTCATTTTCCAACTAAAGTGGCTCCATGGGGTCCCCAAGTTGGCCCATGGCTTGTCATGGTCGGCCATGACACAACCAATAAGGTTGGGACATGTGTCTAGGTCATTTCATATTATTAAAGCATTATTTATACCTTAAACTGTACTAATTATCACTAATCGCGATTAAAAACTTAATAAGTTACTATTCACCAAAAAATTATTTTTATCCCATTGAACCACATTTTACTTCTTAATGACAACCATGTATGTCGTATTTTTGAAATTAAAAACACAATGATGAAAAAATTTCATTTAAACGGAAAATCAGTCTTTATAAGTACCACTTAGTGGTTTCACTATTCATCAAAAATTGAAGTTTTTCAGAAAATTACCAAAAATTCACCCTAAGCTATATTTGATATTACGAATTCAAAAATGAAGTCCGTTTTACAAAATTAAAAACATATTAGTCACATTAATTAATTTAATAATTAATTCCCGCTGTCAGAGCAAATAGCGTGTTTTTATAAAACAATAAGTATCAAAAGATTCACACTAGTTTAAGTCCGATTTCAAAGTGAAATTGATTCCAACGACCACTATTGGTTTTAATGGTAAAAATATTTTCTAATTTCACTTTAAATCCAATTAAAAAGATAATCTAATCATATAAATAAATTATATTAAAAAGAGTTTTTGAATTAAAATACAACATTTTACACTATTCATTAAAAAATGAACTTTATCAGAAAAATACCAAAAATTTACACAAAGTAAAATTTGATGTCCCGATTCTTAATAAGAGTTTTATTTGGTCCAAAAGAATGTATAAGAGTGATCAAAACTATATTTAATGACAGTTCGCCATCAAAAGGCGATAAGTGAACCTTTAGTGAAAACTAGGGCATATATGCCTAAAATTGAATTCTTTCCGTATTTTAAGCCTCTATCCTTTATTGGATAATTGTAAAAACATTTAAAAACATATATAATCATATTTCAGTTATTTCTATCCATTCCCGCCATTACAACGGCTACATGTTAACTACCATTTAAAATAATATTATTTTATTATTAGAGTGCAACGTAAGATTCCCAAGAAACTCGTTGTTGCGTGTTGGGTACGCCATCGAGCATAGCGTCCCCTTTAAAGTCATTTAAATATTTTATTCACAAATATGGATAAATAAGAAATGTCATATTCTTTATTTACCTGGGATGTTACATCCTTCCCCCCTTTTGGGAATTGCGTCCTCGCAATTTTAAAATTGCGCTTGGAAACATCCTTGAAAGTCCCACATCGGAACAAAAGTCGGTAAAACAAACACTTTAAAATAAAGAAAGATAAGTACAAAGGTCACCCGAGTTAACCCATACTAGGATTCCAAGTATGAAAATATGGACATGGAGGAAAAAACAAAGGGTCATGTTCTGATGGAGAGTGACAGAAAACATGTTTAGGAGAAAGTTAACCACGAGAAAATCACAAACTTGTGATGGGTTAAACGGTATTCGATTCCCCAGTAGGAAAATTTAATAGACAACATTTTTGTTTTACGTTACTTTTTATTGAGGAATTTATTCATAAGGAAACATAATCACTTATCATATTGACTTTCAACCTTTATTAGATTCCTTACACAAACTCATATTTTCTCCAAAAGATGAGTATTTAGGAAGACTTGTTCACATTAAGAGTACTATAATCAACTTCTAGAGAATCACCTAATCCACAAAATAGAACTATATACATCCCATGTCTTTAGACTTTAACCAAATCCAAAACCAAAAAGGCTAGTACAAGATCAGATAATTTAGAAAAAGATAACCCATTATAAAAAGAAAATCTATTCTTAATCTCCAAAATTTGTCCAACAAAACCCAAAGTTCAATGAGGACCATCCGATAAACAATTTGTCCATAAAATTCTTCAAAGTAAACCAATATAAGATTTAAACCCAAATATTTGAAGGATTTAGTCACATTGTCTTCCAAGTTAAATCGTAACATTTATCTCCAAACAACATTAGTTGCTCCTAAAGTCTCGTATTGAAACGTAATTAACCTAATCACATATCCTCCATGATAGGTTAATCATTTTTATAAGTAACCCAAAATCAACTTACTCTTAATTAATAAAATCATATAACTAGAATGAATCAGTCAAACTAACCAGGGACTTCACGTAGTCCAGTGGTAGGCGATAAATACCAGTCGCACTTTGGTTGTGGGTTCGATTCTCGCAGCTTTGTCCGACGCGACGGGTTGTCACACGGTCTGCGTGTAGTCCTTTTTTCAAAACTATATAATTCTCAAAACATTCCCCAAAACTAGATAAAATCTTCAGAAATATTCACTACATATTTTAACCTCAATTTTATCTCATGCCTTCCACTTCAATCATAACATTTAGTAACCCATAATTTCCTCAAAAGTAAGGATCATATAAACCCAAATGGTTCTTTATAACTATGTCCACAAAAGAAAAGATCACTATTCCTTGGATAAAATTTGCCTATATTAAACATCAGGGTTACACATAATATAAAAAGTCTTCTAATGTAACCCCATCATCAAAAGAGACTTGATAATCTTAAGAATTTCACCATAACTCTTGAAGCCCCTATATGTTGACATCTTACTCATTCAACATTCTTCATGATCCATTATCCATTCCTTTCCAACCTATTCCGAAATACCTCTTTCCTACAAACAAAATCATGAATCATATCCTAAGATTCCAAAATAAGAAAACAATAGTCATGAAATAGTACATACCTTTGATTGGTCATTGTCAGTTTCTTCATCCTCAATTGGAATGGCATTAGGTATTGGTAAACGAACATTTGTACGCTCTTGGTGACCCCATTCATGAAACTTCTTCATAGAACATGTGTTTGCATAATGACCATGCACACCACATTTAAAACATTCAATTGATCCCTCAGAAAGAACTTCTTTCCCTTTCCTCGAGTCAACTGGATGCTTCCTTTTTCCATGGCAAGTTCTTGCTTTATGACCTTCATTTCCACATCTATAGCATATTTCTGTCCCTTTGAAACATTTTCCTAGGTGTTTCTTTCCACATCTTTGACACATAGGTTTTTGAGCACACATACCTTTATGATTATTACCTGTACTTCCGTAGGGATTTGTTTCTTGCATATATGATGCCTTAGAGAAAACTCCAAGGTTTAGGTGGTCAATCATGACTCCAGATAGTTGGTTGAGGATAATCAGAAGAGTTCTCATTACAGCTCCCATATCATTCAGTTTTTTGCTCAAAAAAACTGTCACAGTTTCCTTCACATCCACTGTTACTTTGGTGCCTGCTAGATCCATCCATTTAATAAAACCAAAAAAAAGGTCAGTGTGAGTATATCAACAAAACCATCATGTACTAATGAGGAAGATAAACACTATGATACACTTACTCATTCACTTTATCTAAAACTAGGACTCTTTCTGAAATCCTAACCATTATGGTAATGTCACTTATGCTTAAAGAATACCCTAACCTCTAAAGTTATCTAAACCGACCTTTGATACCAACTATAAGGCCCCAGCCTTAAACCTTACTTAATCTTGAGTTATTACAAGATTACACATTGAGGATCTTTTCAGGTTTAGAGTTTTAGAGAATTAGATCATGAAACTTGCATTACATTCCACATTTAAACAAAGTGGTTACATAAAAGACAGTATTCATTCTTCCCATCAACGGAAACATATTTAAAATATAACACGGATTCTTTCTTGACACATCCTTGACACTATCATCACATCATGTACCTTTCCCTTGACCTGTGAAAAACATTTCAAAAACTTGGGATGAGCACAAAAAGCTCAGTAAGGGATAGAAAAATATGGAAAGGAAACATGGGTACACATTTACATAAGAATGAGTTCATACTTTACCCATAAAACATAGGCATATCTAATCATGAATAAATCATAGAAAACATAAGACATAAAGGTAACATGAGGCATTCATAACATTCTTACGTAGGGAGTAACCCTCTTGGTTACGTTTGGAATACCCATCACAGTATATTCCCTAAATCTCTTCGGAGAAACCTTAACGTTTCACTCCTTCGCGTTACCCAATGCATTGGAGAGCTATATCGGGCTCACCCGCCCATAGTTTATCACGGAACCACCCGTTCTTCATAACAATGCCCAAGAACCATAACATAATCGTATCACATAAAACATGAATAAAGGAGACATAACATTTCCACATTTCAATCACAATATAACATTTTAGGATATTGAAATAATGAATCCAAAAAGAAACCATTTCCAAAACTATTTAAAACATTTAATAAAGAGATTTTTGAATCAAAGTTTCCCATACCACCTTGAAGATTTTAACATTTTAAACCATTAATATCCATATAAATAAATTCTTAAAACCATTTTGAAAACATGGATATTAATAAGAACAAATAATTAAAACATTTAAAATGATATTTTGGTTAAAGGGGTTTTACCAAAATTAGAGACACTTGAATACAATAATCGAGGAATAACATTTAGTCAGAATTTTATAATATCATGAGAATAAAAGTATTCATGATATAATACTCCAAAGGACAGTATACACACCATATAAGAGTGAATTGGTGCATAACAACAATGAGCCCTCAATAGAAATGTCAAATGTGATGAAATCCCTTATAAAGAAGGTATCGTTAAATTAAGGACAAATCAATCTCAAAAATATGTGTGACAAATATAAATACACCCAATATAAGTGTATATTAAGTTTAAAACAATAAAATGTCATTCACACATATTCAATGGATGACATATTCAATGACTACATGTTGAACCCAAAGAAATCGAAATTGGGTTAAAAAGTTCCCTTGACAGCCTAACGGCATCATATCAAAATGAGTTGATGAGAGATAAAAAGAGTATCTCATCACTTGGACATAAAATTTACATCAATAAGGATATATGAGAACATATCCCAACATAACAATATGTAAATTAAAAGACCCAACAAAAGAAGTCTTTTAAAAAGGAGAAGGGTGAAAGGTTCCCTTACTGACTTGGGTATCTTTCAAAACATACACCCCATGGAAGAAGGAAAATTGATCATTGATGTAAATACTCATAAATGAAAGTATATTACACAAAGAGTATAAAAAATGGGCAGTACATATACCACTCAATGGAATTTGTGGCAAATGTGGCATAAATCTCACAGGAATAAAAGTGAGATGAAAAATCCCTTACGAGAACTCGGCAGCCTAACGACGCCACATAAAACTTCCGAATATGGATTGATGAGATCAAATAGGGTATCTCATCACATTACAATAAAATGTACAGAAAGATTAATATAAAATAACATCCCCCAACATTACAAAGAGGATCTTAAAAGAAGTGACATAAAGGAGAGTACTTAAAAAGAAAGAGAGGAGTAGGATCCCTTACCTCGGGTCCGACTTGACTCGATCGTTCTTTAATCTCCTGAATAATAAACTTGAGTTAATTTCTAATTCCTTAAGAACCCTTTTTCAAGTTCATTATTACTTTTATACCACTTGTTACCATGTCACAAACATTATGTAAACATTTAAGTTAATAATATTTGTTTTGCCGATATTTGGTTCTTAAGTCGAAAGTGGTCTTCTTACAATTACATGTTGTTCGTGTGGCCAAATGTTTATTATATCCAGAATTGTATTCATTATGTAGATATCATATATTTCATATATATCCAGTACATTCATGCATTTATAACATTACATAATCATTTAGAGGTAAGAAATGAAATGCACCGTTCATGGAGACGGTAAGCCGTACGTAAGCATGAACGCTACTTTCATTTCTATTTCGTATTTTATAGAATGGAATAACAATGATATAAAGGTATATTATAATTCCAGTATAATATCATATATAATATCATATTTCCATCCTTTATACATCCCACATATGGTATTTGACGAATCAAATCACTTTGAGGGGGCGGTAGTCCGCACTTCCTTAAATGAAGATATCGCGTATACCCATAATGGAAGCCATAAAGGTAAGAAAAAAATGAAAAATACAGAAGCATAAATATAACATAAACATATTATATATCATATATAAAAATAGTGACATCATAATGGCCACCTTTGAAGGTGTTAAATGAGTATTGAACAATCATCGTTTCGGGAGGCAGAATTTCGCCATCCACGGAAACCGTATGTTCTTTAACCATTTGATGCAGTTGTGTGAGAGTGTAGCTCAAATAAATATTATAACAACATCCTAGTATATTGAAGATACTGGTGTTGTTACAAAAGAAGTAAATAAAAAGAGTTTAGGGGGTTGGAGAAGCAAAATAAAACAAATGAACATGAGAGAATGAATTACCTTTAAAAGTGTAACTCCTTTTTATTTAAGCCTAAAGGCTTCCTTTGAAAGGATTCTGCCCAAAGGGAGTCCTCTAGGATGAGGAGAGGGATGTGGAGAGAGCAAATGGGCAGGGGTTGGCCGAGCCAAAGGCTTGAAAAGTGTATGGAATGAGGTAGAGGTGCGGGCCTTTTATAAGAGGAGAGGAGGGGCACTTTTGGAAAGTAAAGAAATATTACATTATTTGAAAATGTGTTTCGGTTTCAAAAGGTCCCACATTGATAGAATCAGTGTATAAGGTGATAAGGCTTCGAAATCCACTCATCCAATTAGTTTTGGACATGTGTAGGTTGTAGATTTTCCATTATCATTCCATTTTAATTAAATCGTCAAATAATGATGTCATCGCTGCATCATTATTATTTCATAAATAATTAAATTTCTTTAATGTCTAAAAATTATTAAAAAAATACTATGATATAGGAAATCTTTTTATCTTTCCAATGAATATTTATAATCAAAATGTGGACTTGTATAACCCCACTTAAAAATTGTTTTCGTAAAACATATTATGTTTGTGTCATTTTCACTTTAACATTAAATAAAAATATATTAAAGTCATTTTCCAACTAAAGTGGCTCCATGGGGTCCCCAAGTTGGCCCATGGCTTGTCATGGTCGGCCATGACACAACCAATAAGGTTGGGACATGTGTCTAGGTCATTTCATATTATTAAAGCATTATTTATACCTTAAACTATACTAATTACCACTAATCGCGATTAAAAACTTAATAAGTTACTATTCACCAAAAAATTATTTTTATCCCATTGAACCACATTTTACTTCTTAATGACAACCATGTATGTCGGATTTTTGAAATTAAAAACACAATGATGGAAAAATTTCATTTAAACGGAAAATCAGTCTTTATAAGTACCACTTAGTGGTTTCACTATTCATCAAAAATTGAAGTTTTTCAGAAAATTACCAAAAATTCACCCTAAGCTATATTTGATATTACGAATTCAAAAATGAAGTCCGTTTTACAAAATTCAAAACATATTAGTCACATTAATTAATTTAATAATTAATTCCCGCTGTCAGAGCAAATAGCGTGTTTTTATAAAACAATAAGTATCAAAAGATTGACACTAGTTTAAGTCCGATTTCAAAGTGAAATTGATTCCAACGACCACTATTGGTTTTAATGGTAAAAATATTTTCTAATTTCACTTTAAAACCAATTAAAAAGATAATCTAATCATATAAATAAATTATATTAAAAAGAGGTTTTGAATTAAAATACAACATTTTACACTATTCATTAAAAAATGAACTTTATCAGAAAAATACCAAAAATTTACACAAAGTAAAATTTGATGTCCCGATTCTTAATAAGAGTTTTATTTGGTCCAAAAGAATGTATAAGAGTGATCAAAACTATATTTAATGACAGTTCTCCATCAAAAGGCGATAAGTGAACCTTTAGTGAAAACTAGGGCATATATGCCTAAAATTGAATTCTTTCCGTATTTTAAGCCTCTATCCTTTATTGGATAATTGTAAAAACATTTAAAAACATATATAATCATATTTCAGTTATTTCTATCCATTCCCGCCATTACAACGGCTACATGTTAACTACCATTTAAAATAATATTATTTTATTATTAGAGTGCAACGTAAGATTCCCAAGAAACTCGTTGTTGCGTGTTGGGTACGCCATCGAGCATAGCGTCCCCTTTAAAGTCATTTAAATATTTTATTCACAAATATGGATAAATATGAAATGTCATATTCTCTATTTACCTGGGATGTTACACCAAAACCAAACCAAAACACCGAACCCCACTGGACAACCGTCCCACACCCCTAAAACCCACACCCCACTAGACACTCCCCACACCCATGGACGTCCCCCACCCTCCTAGATAGCCCCAAACCATCTGGACAGCCCTGCCACCCTCATGGACACCCTCACACCCCCATGGACACCCCCACCCCACTAGAATGCCCTCCCACAACCCTTGAACCCCCCCCCCCACACGAACCCCCCCTGGACACCACTCACACCCCCGAAAACCCCCTGGATATCCCCCACCCCCCTAGATAGCCCACCACTCCCCTAGAAATCCCTCACACCCTCTTAGACACCCTCCTACCCCCCATGGACACCCTGGACTCCCCCCACCCCATTGGACAACCCTCCTACACCCCTGGAAACCCCCCACCCCACTAGAAACCCGCCCCTGGACACCCCCTAAACAGCCCCCCCCCCCCCCACCCCTCGCCTGGACAACCCTCCCACCCCATGGACACCCTGGACACCCCCAGCCCACTAGAAAACCCTACCACAACCCTCGACCCCCCATTGGACAGCCCCACACCCATGGACGCCAACTAGACAGCCCCCCCACCCTCATGAACTACCCATACCCCTGGATACCCCTCCCATCCTCCTAGACACCACACCCCCATGGAAACCCCCAAACACATGGAAAACCCCCTCCACACCCACCCCTGGAACCCCCCCCCCCACACACACACCCCCTAGACACCCCCTGTACATCCCCACACTCTCCTCGACAGCCCTTCCAACCTCTTAGAAACCCTCCCACTCTCATGGACACCATGGACATCCCCCACCCTCATAAACTACCCATACCCCTGGATACCCCTCCCATCCTCCTAGACACCCCCACCCCCATGGAAACCCCCAAACCCATGGACAACCCCCCCACACCCCTGGAACCCCCCCCCCCCACACCCACCCTTGGACCCCCCCACCCCCCCCCCCCCCCCCCCCCCCGCACACACACACCCCTGGACACCCCCTGTGCATCCCCACACTCTCCTCAACAGCCCTGCCAACCTCTTAGACACCCTCCCACTCGCATGGACACCATGGACATCCCCCACCCCACTATCCAACCCTCCCACACCCCTGGAACCCCCCCCCCCCCCAACTAGACCACCCCAACACCCCTAGACACCCCCTGGATAGCCCCCACCCCCTGGACAGGCCTCCCACCATTCTGGACACCCTCCCACCCCATGGACACCCTGGACACCCCCACCCCACTAGACAGCCCTCTGACACCCCTGGACCCCCCCCATTGGACCGCCCCCAATCCCACACGTCTGGACACCCTCTGGACACCCCCACCCTCCTAGACATCCCGCACCCCTTGTACATCCCTCCCACCCTCATGGACACCCCACCCCCATGGAAACCCTATACACCCCCACACACCCCTGGATATCCCCCCCACCCCTGGAAACCACGACCCCCTAGACACCCCCCACACCATTAGACACCCCCTGGACAACCCCCCCCCCCCCCTCATGGACAGACCCCCACTCCCCTAGACATCCCTCCCACCCTCCTAGACACCCCTACCACCCTATGGACACCCTAGAAACCCCCCACCCCAATGGACAGTGATCCCACACCCCTGAACCCCCCCCCCCCCCACCCCAGTAAACATCACCACACCCCTGGAAACCCCTTGGATAGCCCCCACCCCTGGACAACCCTCCCACCATCCTGGACACTCTCGCACCCCCATGGACACCCTGTACACCCCCACTCCACTGGACACCTCCCCCCCCCCACACCCCTAGAAACCCGCCTCCCCACTAGACACCCCTGCACACCGCTGGACACCCCCACCCTCCTAGTCAGAACCACCCCCTAGACATGCCTCCCACCCTCCTAGACACCCCCACCCACATGGAAACCCATGACACCCCCTACACCCCTAGATATCCCTCCCACCCCACCCCCTGGACACCCCCTGGATAGCCCTCTAAGACCCTGGACACCCCCCACCCCCTGGACACCCCCACCCCTAGACATGCCCTAGACAGCCCCCCAACCCTCTAGGATAGACCCCACTCCCCAAGATAGCCCTTCCACCCTCCTGGAAAACCTCCCACCCCCATGGACACCCGGGATATCCCCCCACCCCACTAGACACCCCCACACCCCTAGACACCCCCAAGACCAGAATCCATACATGAAAACCTTCAGAACTAGACCAAAATAAGTAGTAGAGAAAAGTTAAACATTCTTATATATAACATTCAAAACATAAAATGTGAACTAAAAAACCTAAATCCAAAACTAAACAACAAACAAATACACAATTGTGATGACAATATTCAAAATTACATTTCACACTACAATCAAACTAAAATCTATTCAAACATATAAAATACTTTGAATAGTCCACTTGTAAGTGTTTGACCACTTGAGAACTATATGGTTGAGGGTCATCAAATTGATAAATATTTAAAAGTATAGTAGTTATAATGTATAATGAATAAAACAAATGAAATAGTATGGCAATGTTTAAATGGAAATCTTTCTGTATAAAATATTACAAGTGTTCCAGTGGTAATTATTTAATACGTAAATCTTAACATATAATATCTGCATTCAACGACGCCTTGTTGTTCATGAAAATTCAATTTAAAAAAGTGTAAATTCATAATAATATTTTTAATTAATACATAAGAATGTACTATTTGTAAATGTATATTTACCTTTACTTTTACATATTTGATCTTTGTACCCATTTTCTTTGTGTTTTTTCCAAAAGTAGACCCATACCTTGTAAGAAAATAATACGAATGGGATAAATTTAAAATTAATTATAATATATAAAACTATTAATAAATTGAAACTACATTTTCCAAAATATTCTTAAAACATTCCCACACAACTCCATGCATAGGGAATATTTAATAAAGTGTTTCCCCCCTTGGGAAAAAACACCTAACATGCAATGATCACAGATAAAATAAAATTTATGGTTAGTTGTTTTTTATTTTAAAACATAATGAAATATTTACCAAATATATGTTTCATACCTCTCAAAAAAGGGATCATTCAATACTGTGTGATTATATTCTATTCAAATATTTTAACAATATAAATCCTTTTTCCCCTCATCCAATGCATGTGCTTGAGGGGAAATCAAATGTGGGTCCATAAATCGATAAACATCTGACCTATAATTTTTCATACCCATTTTATAAAGATAACTAATAAAAAATAGGCATAAGTATACATTTTTAATAAATATAACAAATGTAAAAGTTGTTATGACTTACACGGAGAATATTTACAACACGTTGAGGCCCAACATATCGTCAGTAACATGATCAATGTATCATTTTTCATAATCCCCACATTTATTGAACATCCACAAACATGTTCTTCCATTGGAAACACTTAATGATCCACCAACAATTTTGAATATCTTGATAATCTATCCAGACTACTAGAATCTATATATGATGTCATGGTCATTTGTCTTTATTGTTTTCTATATAGTATTACATTACCATTGATGTATTCCTGCAAAAATAAATAGAAAAATATATTAGTTTTAAAATGTTTAAACAACTTTAATAAAAAAAATAGAAGATATAACATACGTACCTCTATGTTAATGAGTCTCAGAAGTCTGGATGACCAAACTAAAAAGTGGCTGATAACATGTCCAAATGTCGTCACCTCATTTGTAGGTAATGGTAGTCGAGCTGATCTATCTATAATATCCTTTAAAGTGACCCTATGATGCTCTACCTCTAACTAATGATAATGAATTGCATCTTATATACAATATACCATTCTATATGAAACAATATTATAGTGAGGTTCATCAACATACAACGCGCAATAAGTAGAAACATGCGGATGAAGAGTATGATAAAAAATGGGGTCCGCAGGCTGTGGTGGGGGAGTGGGAGATACTGATGGAGGTAGAGGATAAATAATGGTGTCTGCAGGGGGAGGTGAAGGAGTTTGAGCTGCAATCTAAAATTTTCTCCTCATGTCTAAAAACATAGACAGTACCGATTATAAAATATTTTCCTCCTTTTTCGCATTAATATTATGAACTTCAGCCTCTACAGATTCTATTTTTTTATAAACACTATCACTCGAAGATGTTGAAGAACATGGAAACACTTTTCTTACTGATACACTGGTCAGATATCCTCATACACGACTGTGGTGTTCATGCTTTCCCAATGTTGAAAATAAAATATCTTTCCTCACAGCAGCTATAAATACCCCCTACAAGCTCTTCTCTTCAATAGAATTATGTATTAACTAATTGAAAATTTTTGTAATGATTCGAATTAAATAAATATTGTAATGAACATAAATAAATCAAATAAATATCAAAAAATCCTCTCAACTATGATTCTTGATTCTTCTTAAAGATATTGCCCATTTTTCCCATCTGTGCTCCCATGAATTTTTCATATCTAGATGGAGGGGATGGAGGGGAAACCTCTCTATATCTTAAAGACTCAGCTCTCAGTTTTTTTCATTTTACCCCATCATTTGTTCTTTAAAAAATGTATACACTCCCCATGATAAACTATGAGGGTATACATTTTTAGATTGGATCTCTTAATGAGATGTCATTCATAGTTGTAAATTAAGAATAAGAAATCATTAACAATACATTAATAAGATTATTTATATACAAAATCTTATAAAATTTTACATTCCCCTTACCAAAAATGAATCATTTCTTATAATTTAATCAAACTATATCCATGTGTCTTCATCTATGAAAGGATATATATGACATGGATAGTCTTGAGTCCAATGAAGAAAAATGAAATCAGATGTGAGGGTTGATTTGAAATCCCTCCATCTCCTAGCAGACATCGATAAGCATTTCTTACTGACTCCTCTAGTGTTATGAATACTAAATGTTATCGAATAATGAAATGGTAAAACATATTATAGTAGAAACATTTAAATAATAGGCTAACAATAGCAAAAGGATCTTACCAAAATCGTCCCCCACATCTGAGATATTATCTCTTTTTCCACACTTCTCCAATCATCATACAAAATGCTTAATTTTCTCTTACCCGGAGTTGATAATAAAATATTAAAATATTTTTCTTTTCTACCACTAGGAATATCATTCTAATCAAACTCAACGAGTATCCTATGGTCCAAGGTACGAGCAAGTGATCATTTTGGTAAATGTGGGCACCCACATTTACCAACTGTTGAACTCTTTTTTTTCATTATGGGATCACATGAGGAATATTGGGGAAAATCAAGAGGATCATGTGAATGTTCCTCCCCTGAGGTATGAACATTATTATTATCTCCAGAATCATGTGGTTGGTCAACTGATTGATTAGTCATTATCCTTTAAATCAAAAAATAAACAAACATTAGTTCACAAATATATAAATTCAAATATTTCAATATTATTTTAAACAGAAAATGGAAAATTGAACTAAGTTACATAATAGAAAACATGGTTAATATGGTAAGAATTTTAAACATTGGTAATGATGGTAAACATGGTAAATAAGGTAGTTTAATTGTCATTCAACAAAATCAATAAATATATAAGTTACATAAAGGTAAACTATAGTAAACTACGGTAAACAATGGTAAACTATGGTAAACATAGTAAAGACGGTAAACATGGTAGACATGGTAAACATGTTAAAAATGGAAAACATAGTACACATGGTAAACATGGTAAACATAGTAATCATGGTAAATTAATTGTCATTCAACAAAAATAATCGATATATAATTTATGTAATGGTAAACATGATAAACAAAAAATAACAAAAAAAACTTCTACTTATTAGTTTCAATACACATTTTAATAAATAAAAAATTACAATATCTAATATTTTATGAAAATAATAAATGTAAATAAGAAATAAACTTATGTTACTTGTAATATTAGGAATGTACAAATGGATTGTTTTTCTAAATTCCTTCGACATGGTTGTTCATTGTGGAATGAACCATGTCTTCAAAATTCCCGTAATTATGTTCTGCTAATCATTCAACAGAAGTAGGGATCTCACATAAATCAGCATCATCATCAAGTTGATCCTCACTAACAAATTGTTTTTCCCTTATAAATCAATAAACTACTACATATCTGATTTATCAACTACATAGAAAATCTTTTTTTCATGTGTTTCCATCAAAAATTAATCAATTGTGTCTTCCAATCTATGCAGATTAATAACTGTCATTCCAAATTCATTGTGTCTGACACTATTATTACCGATAAACCATTTACAGTTAAAAAAGGAAATTTAATTTTAAAGTAATAAACCTCCCATATTTCATCAATCACTCCATAATATTCACTTGATGTAGAAATTGGGTTTTTCTATTTAGAACTCGAAAAATTTATTGCTTCTACAAACACTAATACACCACTATTCTGAACCGCACTTTTGTTGACTTGACCATTCGTGTTAAATGTATAACCATTATTGTCATAACAGGAACTTGTTATCACATTTAACCATGGACCACCCACTGACCATCTTAATGTCTCTAATACATATGATCTACCAATAAAGGTCTTTTTAACCCATGAAATTTTTTTTTGTTGTGCTCATTCAAATTTTACATGTCTTTCTTCTTTGGATGACATTGTTTCACCTCATTAATATGAAATGTGATATATGGTTGAGCATCATCTATGTTATTCAAAATGTATAATTAAAACTTCATCATCTGTTCAGCTAACAACGATTTGACTTTCAAGCAACGAATCCACTTTCCCTTATTATTAACTCATTCACAGTGAGATGGAGGCAAACCTATGTGCTCCGCCGCATCCAAGTATCTCGTACAAAACGTTGAAACCTCCTCAGAAATGTACTTTTCAATTTTGGAGGCTTTTGGATGTTATGGATACTTAACATACCCCTTCAATATTTTTATATACCTTTCAAAAATATACATCCAATGAAGATATAAAGGTCCACAATGATTTATTTCTCGAACTAGATAAATCATTAAATGCACTATTTTATCAAACAAAGAGGGAGGAAAATTCATTTACAATTTTCAAAGTATATAAATTCCATCCTTTTCTAAAATGTTCAAATCATTCACATCAATAACCTTATTTCAAATTGAATTGAAAAAATTACACGACTTCATTATAGTCTTTCTGACCCTGATGGGAAATATTCCACGCAATGAAACTAGTATAAGTTATTGCATCATGAAGTGACAATCATGATATTTCATAACTCTCAACTTAAAATTCTTCAAAGTGACAAATTTTTTTACATTTGAAGAATAAACTTGTGGAACTTTGATATCAAGAAGACACTAAAAAAAGATAATGTTCTCCCTCTTGGATAATTTTTTTCAGGCTTGGGGAAGAAATGTTCATCTTCCATTATGAGTGGGAGCTAACTCCAAACGTATTCCCATTGATAGTAAGTCAAATCTTGCATGGAACCCATCTTTTTTCATTCCTTTAATAACTAACAATGTTCTAATCAAACTTTTTTAGATATTATTTTCAAAATGAATGACATAAATATTATGTTTAACTTCATGATATTCTATATGGTACCTCAAAAAATATTGACCTATTATTCCAAGTATGTATATCATTACCAAATTTATGTGTCTTTACCAATGTCACATCCAGGTTTTCCACCCTCTCAAAAAACTCCTTAAAGGAAAAATATTTTGGAGTAATATAATATTCTTGTGAGCCATTGAATGCCTTTTTTTAGTCTTCTATAAGAGTGATCCATAGGTAAAAAAATTTGATGGCCTATGTACCCTTTTTTCCTCCCATGATGCAATTGACAATATGATGTATTTTGTTTGCCAATTGGATATGTTTTATTCCCCTTAACACTGTTTGTAGACATATTTCCACAAGCTGAGATGTCATTTATGGTGAAATTAAAAACTACATGTAGTTGAAAATATTCTATTTTATAAGAATAATACACCCTAATACTATCCTCACATAAATGTTTGAAATCATCAATCAATGGTGACCAGAAAACATCAATATCGTTCCCAGGATTCTTTGGACTGGAGATCATTATACGCAACATGGCATATTTTCACTTCATACAAACATCATGAGAGTGGTTGTAAATTACTAATAAAACATTCCATGATCTAGGTGTTCTACTGAGTGTTCAACAAGGATTAATTCCATCTTTGCGCAACCCTATTCTGAGATTTCTAATTTCATTTACAAATGTAGGATACTACTCATTAATTTTCTTCCATAGTTTACAATCAGTTGGATGATGTATTTTTCCATCACATATCTGCTCATCAGCATGCCATATTAACCATTTTTCATCATGTGAATTACCAAATAAATGTTTAAAACTATGAATTATAGGAAGATACCGAAATAACTTAAAAGGGATCTTTGTAATCTATATATCATATTATGAATTATCTTTCAACTTAAACCATGATGTCCTACATTTGGCACACAGTGACCAAAATTCATATTCTTTACTATATATCATACAGCCATTCAGACATGCACGTATTTTATTGTATCCAAATCCCATCGGGCAGAATATTTTCTTGGCCTTATAATGTGAATCTAGAATATCATTTTCATTTGAAAGAATGCCTTTCAATAATTTTAGCACCTCTGTAAAACATCAGTCACCCCATCCAAGTTTCTCATGTAAGATAATCAATCATAACACTATTGAGAAAACTATAAAATCTGTACAACTAAGATACAATTGTTTTTAGAATCACCAAATAGACACGCAACTGTCAGTTCTATCTCAATTTGTTCTGCTTTACTATCACAAATCATTTATTCAATTCCATTGGAGTTACCATCTTTCAAATCATTATCATCATTAGATCTGATATTCTGTCAAGTTTCACCAAGCCAAATCCAAGGGCTATAACTCGGATTAAAACCATGAAAGATTAGATGATATTTGATATTTCGACATATCAACTTCTTCATATTCAAACATTTCAAGCATGGACAGAAAAATGTCACTTTTTGGAACATTTCATTTAGAAAATTTCAAAAAGGAATCAATACCTTCTTCATATTCATTACTCATTCAATGTGACACAATCCAACTTTAATTCATTATTACCTATAAAAATTATCAAACCTATTCATCATGTTAAGATAATACATGTAAATATTTATATGAAAAATATCATAATTTGAATGTAATTTTTTTTTGAAATATAAAACAAATATTTGAATATTTGAATAAAATATGCATGAAAATGATTTCTAAAAGAAAATATAGTTAGATATAATAGTTTTAAATTCATCTTGGATCCTTTATTCATAAGGTACACAAAGAATACATCCTGGTGCAACAAGATACCAAATTAACCCTTCCATAAAAAAGAAATATGAAGTATAAATATTAGAATATGTATATATTCACTACTGAAAATTTCACATATCCCAACGATTTCAAACCATTTGGATAGCCCTTGAAACCGTTGGGATATAATACCCCAAAGGTTTCACACGCTATTGGTAGGATGGTCCTTGCAATAGCCCTATACCAACAATTATACCAGAACCACTGGTGTAGACAACCTGAAGTTAAAATATTCCAATGGTTTCAATGATACCATTGGGGAATATATATATCAAGGTAGAGTACAAGGGGGTAGGGGGTTTTCTAGGGGGTGGGGTTTGTCTAAAGGATTAGGGTCTATCCACAGGGGTAGGGGTTTTCTAGGTTGTCTAAGGGGATAGGGGGTGTCCAGGGGGGTGGCGGACTATCTAGGGGGGGTGTCCATAGGGGTGGGGTGTTTAGGGAGTGGGGGAGCTGTGTCCATGGGTTGAGGTGGTTGTCCAAATGCCTACCCCATTGGACACCACCCCCACCCCCCCTTGGACACCCCCTTAGACACCCTCTGGGCATACCCCACCCCCTAAACATCACCCTGCCCCTCTCAACAGCCCCCACCCCAAGACACCCCACCCCTGAACACCCCCTACCCCTTGTACATCCCAATCACACCCCTGGACACCACCCACACCCACTGGACAACCCCAAACCCTAGACACCACCCCCACCCCTAACCCCCTTGGACACCCCTTGTACATCCCCACCCCTGGAAAACCCCCTCACCCCCTAGACACCTCCCCCACCCCCTGGACACCCCTATCCTTTGGGAAAACCCCCTCACCCCGCTGAACAACACTCCCACCCCTACCCCATTTTACACACCCCTAGAAATCCTCATCCCCTTTGATAGCCCCCTTCGCCCCCCTTGCCCCCACCCAAACCCCTGGACACCCCCACCCCCTTGGAAAGCCCACTCAACCCCCTATACACCACCCCTCCCCCTTGGACACTCCCTGGACACCGCCACCCCCTTGGACAGCCCCCACAACATGGACGACCCCAAACCACTTTCGACAACCCCCACCCCCTAAAAAACCCCACCCCCTGAATAGCCCCCTCACCCCCTGAACACCACCCCCTCCCCTTGTATACCCCACACCCTTGTAAATCCCCCTCACCCCTAGATACTACCCTCACCCCCTAGACACCTCCACCCCCTTGTAAAGACCCCTATCCCCCTAGACACCACCCCACCCCCTGGGACACCCCTGGACACCCCCACCCCCTTGGAAACCCCTATCCCCTAGACACCCCAAACTGCCTTGGATATCCCAATCACCCCCTGGACACCACCCCCACCCCGTGGACACCCCCACACCCCCAAAAACCACCCCCACCCCTACCCCCTTTGACACCCCACCCCCTCGACACCATCCCACTCTCATGTCACCCCTACCCTGTTGGATAGCCCCCTCAACCCCTGGACACCACCCCACCCCCTTGGACACCCCCTAGACACCATCACCCCTTTGAAGATCCCCCCAACCCTCAGGACAACCCCCCCTCCACCCCCAACCCCCTAGACAACCCCCAACCCTCTGGACTGCCCCCTATGGACAACCCCCAACCCCTAGACAAACCCCTAACACTCTAGATAGCCCCCCCCCTAGATAGCCCCCACCCATATAAACATCCCCCACCCCATGGATAGACACACACCCCTCTGGATAACCCCCCACCCCTGGACACCCCCACCCCCTTGACACCCCGACCCCCTTGGACAGCCCACTCACCCACTGGATACCACCCCCACCCCCTAGACACCCCTCCCCCTTAGATAGCCCCTAACCCCCTGGACACTAACCCACCCCATTGAACACCCCAAAACCACTTTCAAAACCACAACACCCCATTGGCCACCACCCTTTCCCACTTTGAAACCCCCTAGACACCCACACCCCCTTTAAACCTCCCCCACACCCTCTAGACACCCCTACCCATTTGGACAGACCCCACCCCCTTGGACAACCCATGTACGCGAACACACACATGATTGAACACACAAAAATGTTATACTTGCATGATATCAATTCCATGGTTTCTTTTAATAGAGAAGAATTTACCATGGTATAAATGAACACTATTAAACATACCATAATATCCACAACAAAGATAGAAAAATAAAATCACAAAAAAAATAATTTAGGGCATCATGAAATATAAAAATTGAAACTTAGCCATGTGGGGCTTACTTGAGTGTTGCGAGTCGACCTTATATATCTGGCGATAATAAAGATGATGAATGATGTTGGAAAAACGAGGATGGAGGGAACAAATTTGAAGAATCCTTTTTCGGGTTTCCGCATGATAGAGACGAGTCGCGGGTAACCCGGTTGATGAAAAAAGAATGACTGAATAAGGGGCGCGATAAATCATTTAAAAGCTTTATCATGTTTGTTATTTAATAACCGAAATGATAAACTATTTTTTATGTTTATAACATCAGTTAATTAATAACTGACATAGAAAAAAAATTATCACATCGGTTAATTTATAACTGACGTGATGAATGACTCTTTATCACGTCGATTCATTTGACAACTGACGTCATAAATTTTCGAGATTTTTTTAGCACATCGGTTATTTTATTACCAACGTGATAATGAAACCAGATTCGATATTTCACTTCAGTTATAAAATAACTGACGTGATGAAGCTAATATTAGTATTTTTTACATTGATTTTAAAATAATCGATGTAAAAAATTGATTCTCATCAATTTATCACGTCTGTTATTGTATAAGTGATGTGATATATAGATATTTACAGCTTTTCATGTCAGTTATATAGAACTAATGTGATAATTGCCAATGGGTTTAATGTTTTTTCCACTAGTGTGACTAGCTCATGAACCACACTATCCCTATGATCAATTCTGGATAAAGACAACATCTTCATTGGTAGTAACTTCTAGGAATGGTTTAGATGCATGCGGGTTATCCTACGCCATGAATGGAAGTCTTACATGATGTAGTCAGCATTACCTGATCCTCCAGCCAAAGAGGTGAGTGGTGAGGATTTATTAGTCTATGAGAAACATATGAACAACATGGTCGATGTTCAATGTTTGATGTTATCATTAATAACGTGTGATATTGTAATGTGTCATGAAAACATGGATGTGTATATCATGCTCTAGAAACTATGTGGTCTTTAACAGGATAGAGAAAGGTAAAAAAGGTTTGAAATCTCCAAGGAACTCTTTCTGAGTAATCATGGTGAGGGTGGCCCCCCTGGGCCTCATGTATTCAAGCTCATTGGTAACATTGACTGCCTAGAGGTTCTAGGGTTTGAAATCGCTAAATAACTGGGCACCAATCTCATTCTCACGTTACTCCCTTAGGGATTCTCTAGAATTTTTGTTAATTTTAACATGAAAAACCTTGAAAAGTCTCTATCTGATCTTCTTGTCCTCATTCTCCAAGTGAACAATGAAATGAAGCATGTAAAGCCTTAAGTCCTTATGATAAATTTGATGAATGGAAAGGAAATGAGATTTAATACTAAATCTTCTTCATGGCCTTCCAAGAAAATGAATATCAAAAGGGAGGAAAGGGAACATGAGTTTGTTTTTTTTTCATGGGGTATGAAAGTCCACTGGAAGAAGAACTACAGCCACGCTAAGAAACAAGGGGATGCCTTAGGAGAATTTGTTATTGAATGAAATCTTTCTGTTTATACAAATTGGATATTAGATAAAGATTTTGGTGATCACATATGTTTCCAAATATATGAACCAAGTCGATTCAAGAATATCTAATAGGGGGAGGTAGATCTATGAGTTGCCAATGGAGCCAGACTAGCTGATGTAGCTGTCGGGGACTACCACCTCACGTTTCCTACTTGGATGATCTGGTTTTAAAAGGTTGTTATTATGTCCCATACGTTACTAAAAACAATATTTCTATATCCACATTAGATACAGATGGTTTTTTTCATGTTTGTAAATCAATGTATCTTCTTTTAAGAAGATAGAATTTATTTTGGTAGGGCACATTTATACAACATTCTTTACATGTTAGACTACAAAAACAAAGTAATGGAAATTGATAACAAAGATACTTCACATAACTCATACCGCAACCAACTTTGGCATCACCTTCTAGGTCAGGTAAATGAGAAATGCTTAACAATGGTGCATCAAGATGGATATTTAGATTCTTTCAAACTAAACCCCCCTTGCCATATATCATGCATGTTTACAAAGGAAAATGGCCAAATCCCCATTTAGTGGGAAAGGTGAAAGTGTAAAAGAACATATTTAATTGGTTCATACCAATGTGTGTGGACCATCTCCAGTAGGAGAAAGGGGAGGTTACTCATACTTCACAACATTTACTAATTATTTTAATAAACATGGATATATCTACTTAATGAGGTTTAAGTAAGATTCTTTTGATAAATTCAATGAATACAAAAATGAAGGACAGAACCAACTCGGTAAGAATATTAAGAATCTTTACTTCGACTGATGTGGAGAATATCATAATCAATGCTTCATTGATTACATACGAGATTTTGGGATCATATCCCAACTCACTCCTCCTTACACACCCTAGTCGAGTGGTGTGAGTGAAAGAAGGAACCGCACCCTGTTGGACATGGTGAGATCAATGTTGAGTCGTGTGAGTCATCCAATATTCTTTTGAGGATATGCATTACAAAAACAGGAACACATACTAAACCAAGTACCAACTAAATTAATAAATGGTATTCCATATGAGTTATAGAGTGGAATGAAATCTATGTTATCGAATTTACATGTGTGGTGAAGCAAAGAATTATTTAAGGACTTTTTAGGTAACAATCTTTCACCCCAAGTCACAAAGTGTACCTTTATAGGATACACTAAGCAAATGATGGGATATTACCTATACAACCCACATACAAAAGGATATAGTGTCAGGACAGACCATATTCTTTGAGAGGGAAAACATCTAAAAAAGAGATAGTGGGAGCGAGATAGAATTTGATGAAGTTGATAATAAAGGTATACAAGAGTTTATACATGAGAAAATTCCACGAAGCCCCGTGGAAGAAAGAATTGTTTGAGAGACACAAGAACTACGTAACACTACAAGATATCATAGAGAACTAGAATGGTACAGATTTCTAGTTACTAAGTATGGTGGCTCATTATTAGTTGATAATTATGATCTTCTAACCGAAAAGAAAGTAGTAATTGGAACAAATGTTTCCAAGGGGAAAGAAACCATGAATTCTGAAATGGATTCCATGTATCAAAACCAAGTCTGGATTTTTGTAGATCATTCAGTTGATGTAATTCATTTTGGTTTCAAATGGGTATTCATGATGAAACCGAACATGGATGGACAAGACAATACCTATACAGCATGACTGGTTTCAAAAGGATTTAATCAATGTCAAGTAATTAACAACATGAATGGTTGTGGACTCCAAAGGATTCCAGTAAGGTAGGAAAGTTGTATAAGTCCATTTATGGATTAAATAATGAATACAGGTCATGGAAAATTAATTTTGTTGAAGCCATAATAGGATTTGGTTTTATAAAGAATGAATGTGAGGCTTTTGTCTACTAGAGGTTTAGTGGGAGTGCAGTCGTTTTACTGATTGTATATGTTGATGAAATATTACTTATTGGAAATGAGATACCTGTCTTACGGTCTGTTAAGGAATGGATAAATCAGTGATTCTCCATAAAGGAATCTTGAGATGGAGAATATATTCTTGGGTCAAGATTCATCATGATAGATCCAAGAGATTGTTGGGCCTATGTCAAAGTACAAACACTGATAAGATACTGAAGAGAGTCATCAAGAAACAATCCAAGAGGTGATTGTTTCCATCATCACATAAAAAATTTCATTCCAAGATATTGTGTCCTCAGATACATGAGGAAAGAAAGGCAATGTCAAGGACTCCATAAGCATCACTAATTTGGTGATACATATATGCCATGATATATACTAGTCTAGATGTCACCAACGCATTGAGTGCAGCAGGAAGATATCTTGCTAACTTAGGTGGCCACCATTGCATGGTAGTCAAAACTATCCTAAATTATCTGAGGTGTACTAAGGATATGATCCTAGTTTATGGAGGATATGAGGAAATAGTTATATGAGGATATGAATGTGCTAGTATCCAGACTGATCAAGATGACATGAATTTGTAAACAAGATACATCTTCACTTTGAATGGAGGTGTCGTGAGCTGGAAGAGCTCAAAGAAGAGTGTGGACGCAAGTTCTATAGCAGATTTCGAGTATATAGCAGCTTCTATGGCAGCTAAAGAAGTAGTTTTGATGTTGAGGTTCATCTAGGATCTAGATGTGATACCTAGAAGTAAAGATCCCATCACACGGTACTATGAAAATACTATAGCGGAGACTCTCGCAAAAGAGCCAAGGTCTCATCAAGAGATAAAGCACATAATTTAAAATTATCATATATTTATGGGGTTTTCTCAGAGAGACGAAGTTGTATTGAGAATTATTTATACCAAAGACAATGTGGCAGACCCCTTGACTAGGACCTTGACTTGGCAGAAACATGATCACCATGTGAGGTCTAGCGAGTTGAAAGCCTTAGGCATTTAGCTATAGTCCAAGTGGCATTTTTTAAGGGTTATTGTCCATGAACCTACTAGTTTTACTTTTGATACATTGATATTTAATATATTTAAATATTAAACATATTATTACATTTTTTCATTGTTATGGAAGGATATGATGTAATAATGTCGTAGAGTATTTGTTGCATCGATAAGGTCATGGTCGTTCCCCTCTATGATGAGAACCTTGAAATTATATAAAAAAATTCTTAAATATAGTTTTATGGTTTGTGGACATGCTATGAAGGGACGCATAGCATGCAGTCCGTTAGGTGTGAGTACTCGTATGCAGATGATACTTCCTCTCATAAAGTTCTCAATTGGTAATTTCTATGATAAGATATTATGAGAATAGACCCACCAGTAAGAATTCTGCATGTTTTGGTGTCATTAGATATTTCTATTTGTGAGCATCTGTAATGATTCTTAGACTTAAATATTATCATTAATATGTTTCATGACTCACACACTTTTATTCACTAAGGAAAACCACCACATAGAAAGTTGGAAGTAAGTAGGGTACGTTGGGTGCGTCACGAGTGACATAATATTAATGGATCATTTGAGGAAGAATTTTTCCATTCCATTTATGGAATTTGATATCTCTTACCTTTGATTAAAATATAACTGTTGCGTGAAATTCCACATCCATAGTTTAATGATGAGTTTATTTTAGATAATCAAAGAACTACCTATCAAGCATAAAGGTTGGTGACACTATCATGAAACATTTTTGATGAGATATTGATACAAAGGGATTATATTACATAGTGTGCGTTTGTATGTGGATTTCTTTATTGCAACTTTACATTCTTTCCCTTGAGTGCCCTGACCCATTGCTAGATAGTACTCTTGGAATTTAAGCAAACCCACCTAATTCCAATGAGAAATAATCTCATAGGGTTACATACTAAGTGTTTTTGGTGGTCTTGGTTTAATTCTATTTGAATTTAATTAATGAAATAAATATCATTCTCAAGACCGTGTAATAATATTAATCAATTTTAAATGATCACATAAATTAAATAATTTAAATTTATTTATTTTATTGAACATTTAATAAATATTTATGTACTAGTTTGAAAATAAAATATTTATTTAAGGGAATAAATTATTTATTTACATATCATGGTGTTGAATAAGTGGAACTAGGGTTTGAGTGGACCAAGGCCGGTCCGGTAGTAAAATAATTATTTCCAAGATGGTAAATAATTATTAGTTAGTGCAAGTGAAAATAATAATGATGCTTATATTATTTTGTGATGCGGAATTTTATTCATAATTTCATTTTTCACAAGTTGGAACAACATAAATAATGACGCGGTATTATTATTAAGGGAATGGTTTTTCTCTATGTTCATGAATGTATTTAATTGTTGTTATGCAATTAAATATTGTAATATAATTTCAACGCTTATAAATAAACAAGTACATCTATTGTTACATAGAGTACACACCACATGCTTAGTGAATTGAGAAATATTGAGATAAACAATTTCTCTCTTGAATCATCTTCCCTCCCCACTCAAGAACAAGTGATGTTCTTTGAGGCTGAAGAACAAGAAATCAAGAACGATCAAAACAAAACACTCGCTTCACCACGGTAGCACCCGAAGAATGAGTGTTGTCGATCGAATTCCATCAAAGAACGTGTGAATCATCACTAGAGGGATTCAAGATTGAATCCTTGAATGTGCAATGAGATAATCCAAAAGGGTCATTCTGACTGATGAACATCATCAATAATGAAAATACCGAAGATCCTAGTATTATAGTCATTATCAAATTAATTAAATTACTTAAAAGCATGATGTGAAAGTTCCTCTCTATAGGATTTGGGCCACTTTTTTATTTATCTAAATATTTGATTCTATTCCATAGAGACTGGCATTCATCATCATATTGATCCTGGAATAATCATTGATTATGGTAAAATTTAAATTTGGGTGTCGGCCCAACCACGATTCTATTGTGCCCTAAACCTAAATATTTCACTATTCATATAACATAATACTTGAATCCAAATACATGAAAAATTTTATTATTCTATTTCATTTAAAATACCTAAAAAGGATACCCCATCTTATTACTCAATACCTATTTCCTTTCACATTTTATCTATAGTTTCATTATCATCAGTAATATAACCATTACTCATACCACCTTGTTGATTTTCTTATTGATCTCTCCAATTGGTTCATAGATTTTCATTATAATCATTCATTCCTCATGTAAAGAATTTAAACACTGATTATGTCATTGGGAGGATAATATTCCCACCCATTTCATTATCTGAATCCTTCATTTTTCCTTTGAAGTTATTTGCTTTGTGTCTTATTTTCCATAGTCAAACAATCTTATAGTTCCTATAAGACATCCACTTAGGTGATTATTTCTATATTCATGATAGAAAAGGAAATTTCATATTATTTCTTACGTGGTCTCCATAACCCAAACTCTCACAAACACCTTCATTATCTTCCATGGTGAGTTTTAGAGTTGGATATGCGACATCTTGTTAATCATGTTTGGTGAAAACTGATTTGTCATGATCACAACATCCTTCACTCTAGTGACCATCCCATTTAAATTATCATAATAAAATTGTCTGTCACATTCAACATTAACCTAGTTCATTCTGGTTCCCTCCATTGACTAAAACCATAAATTAGTGAGTAAGAAACAATTGTCATAGTGATGAACCACATAATCATGAAAACCCACTTATAGGATGTCTAAATTATGACACCTTTCTTAATTTATGACTCCTTAGGTTTATACTAGTTTAATAACATCCAAATTTTATTTAAGTACTTCATGATGGTTTATAAAGAGTTAGTAAATTTCTAAAGAATATCTTCTAAGAGTGTAAAACCTAGTGTAAAACAAGGATCGTTATTGTGTACCAAGCTATGCTCAAGTCCGGGCCATTGTACCTTGTCAAATTTTTTACCCTTAGGTACATATGTGCTATATCCACATCAAAATTTAGTATCTAGACAACGATGTAATGATAGGAAACCACTCACTCCATCCTTTACCAAAATTTCATGAAATTTTCCTAAACATTAACTCATCCTTATACTTATACATAGAGAAAACCCTAGATATACTATTATTAATATCTATAAGTATCTCACTTAATGTTTCTCATCATATTTTCCATCGATTAACTAAACCATGACAATGATACCAACTATAATGACCCGGGCTTCTCATAAATTGATATTACATCCTTTTTCTTAATATTTCATAAATTATACAAACAAATGCCCAAAGACCGTATTAGTTTAGTACCTTGGGAATCATGGAACATGAACTTATAGTATGGTGTAAGATCTTCAAGGTTACACACAAATATCATTCCCTTTAGTAATCCTACTTAAAACCTATCCTCTATAACCTAGGGAAAAGAAACATAAAAGGGAGTGAGTTCAGATTCTCATTAAGGGTAAACAAGGGATACATGTAAACATAATTGTGAGAATAAGGGTATGAGAACATGATCATGAAAATATAAGATCATATCCTATGTATCAATGATCAAAAATAGGAATCACATCATGAAATTTTGATGTTAAAAATACACAAATTATATGGAAATAAATAACATAAACCCCGAAATCATAACATAGGAATAATACATGGAATTTGTGGTGGGAACATAAGAATATAAAATTATTTCCTTTATAACCATGGAATTGTTTCCATGGTCATATTAGTAGTACGGGTTAACTTTCCATGCCATCTTAGTAGTCATGGTTTACTCCCATAACCATCTTAGTAGTCAAGGTTCATTCCCAACACCATCTTAGTGGACAAAGTCCTTTACTAAACCAAGTTCACTTCTTGTTACATCCATGTCCATATCATGAGATATAAATCATTACCTAATGCATTGGAGGGAGATATGGGTCCCACCCATCTCATAATAAAATCATATATATATGTGCAACAATAACATAAATCATTCATCATTTCAAAACCCATGGAATGAAATGGGTTTCATAAATATCATGAAATCATAACATAACCCATGGAAAAGAAATATGCCTTATTAATTTGATTCCATCATAAAATTAAATCATTATTATAAATAATAAGAAGGTTTTAAATCATTCCTATCCCCAGTGAAGAAAAATTAACATGGAATAATGTTATCATATATGGGAGATAATTCTAAGAGATCACTTGAAAACAATTCTTGAGGAAAACATCCTTTCTACTTTGAAAGATGATTTTTAAATCATTAAACATTTATAAAACCCTTTTTATTGAAAATAACAACAAAATCTTATAATTAATCCTTGAATATCATTTTAAACTTATTTTAAATCCCTTTTCATTGAAAATACATAAAAGATTATTTAAAACATTTTTAGAAAAAAATTGTTTTGAAGGATCACATATTCACGACAGAAGAAAGAATAACATTAAATGAAACTTGAAATATCCTTAAAATAATTATATCCATGATACAACATATAAATCAGAAGTATATACACCTAATAAATGAATACAAATGCGGAACATAACATGTGTCTCAAAGAAGTCAAATTGAGAAAAAATTATCTTACTGATTTGGTAACTTTTGATTCATAAACACTGTGATAGATAGATCATAAAATTGAATTTTAAATTCCCATTAACATAAGAATAATAATAAAATAATACATTCAATGGTATTATATACACAACATACAAGAGATAAGAGGTGAACATGGCGTGTATCTCACGAAACATAAAAATTACACGGTAATCCCTTAGAACATGAGTAACATTAGAATTGTGAACCAAAATATAAATATAATCAATGAAACATTTTTATATAAATAAATAAATTAAATTAATGATAAAATATATCATAGGTCAGTATATACACAACACAAAATAAGTGAGTGGTCAATATGGCATGTATCTCATGGAAATAAAACGTGAGATCAAATTCCCTTACCTTAAGTATTTACTTCATTCACACACATTAAAATCTCATGTATAATAAATATAGGTTTGTTATAAATATAAAAAAAAATTATACATATATTTAATACCATATTTAATTTACTTATGACTTTATATTACTCTCTTATTATCAATTCCATGTTAATGTCATGTATTGGGTGATAACCACATTGTTTTTTATTCATGTTTTGACTTCCTATAATTAATCCTATTAAATACATCATTATTTAATCATATACATAATTATAATCATGATATAAATATCATATATTTTTCTCATATATGTATTTATATTTATTAATATAATTTAATGGTAGAAAGTAAAATACACAGTTTATAGAGACAATAGGTCATACATATATATGACCACTATTTTTATTTTCTTGTCATATTTAAGAAAAAGAAAATTATATGATATATTATCATTACATAATTATTATATATATCATATATATTCATTAAATTCATCCTTATTACCATGATGAAATATAAATCACATCGCATTATGGAGATGGTAATCCTTATATACACACGAACGACGTTATCATTTCCCACAAGATTAAATGGTAAGAAAGTAGATATGATATTATCATTGAAAAAATATAATTATTTAATAAATATCTAATATAAACATTAAACACATTATAATTACTAATCATAATCGATAATGATGTAATATTAATTTTATCACAACATGGATAAAGTAATCCATATGTACACACAAGTGATACTATCATTTGTTATTCGATGGGAAATGAACTATATATGAAGGTATTGGCGTCTTAGAGGAGGCCTATGGGACAATTATTTAAAAAACTTCATCATAAGGATGATGAGACTTATTGTATCTGATGATTTGATCCCCAACAGAGTCTGAGTATCTCACTTAATTAATTAGAGCACCAAGAATAAAACTGAAGACATGCCTTTTTCAGATCTGAAGTCGTGGTCGAAATACTCTTGTCACTGGAGATCATTTTAAAAAGGATTTGAATTCTAAAACCTACTGATCATCCAATCATAATTCAATAATACTTGGGATTATTGATCATCAAATTCAAGGTGATATCATGACAATCCAATGATGTATTCGACATCCCAATGACCACTCTGATCCTCTGACTTCAATACATGAAGGCATTCTTGGATAGTCGCATAGAGATATATATTCTCTCTCTAGAAAATGGGGTGATAGAGATAGAGGCTCTCATTCGAAATGAATGAATAATTCTCAATGTGAAATTTTCTTTCTTTATTTATAGTAGATATTTAAAATACCTGATAGGTTTCTATGACCCCTATAAATTTAATATACATTAAATAATAATTATGATGGGATAAACTATTCTGTAAATATTATTTATAATTTATCTCGTAATATTAATATATATTAAGTAAATTACTTTCTAAAACCTAGTCATTAACTCAACTCATAATTCCCACTTAATATTAAAACAACCTAAAATATTAAAATAATATTCATTCGAATAATATTTTCTCATATTTACATAACATGCAAATGAATTTATTGAGTAAATTCAGCACCAATTATTCTTTACTTTAATAATATGAATTTATTTATTTATTAGTGATTGATAACATCAACAACACTCAAATTATATGGTGGGTTTCACCATGTCTAATATATATATTCACCTAAATAGGGAGTATTATTGAATACGGTATTGCATTTGAACCTCTAGGAATTTATCTCGAAAGTAGTGAATAAAATCCACAGACCAAGAGTAGAGTCTTTCATCCAATCGTAGCTCATAAAAATATAATGATTTTCATATCAATGTCAACCATCTTATGAATATGTAATATATACTATAATCTTATTGTCTATAAATATATCATAAAGCAGGATACACACTTTTGTCATCACCCTTTTCTTGCTTTTTTTTGTTGACATAACTAGATGGAGCTGCAACATAAACAATTTTTATAGTTATGGATACCACAGAATTTTATGGTCTTGTCTTACTAATCACCTTAGTCTAACTTCAATACCAGATCTAATTGATCCAAAAGAAAACTAGTTTTTCCCACCAAAACTAGTTTCCCTTCTACTCCACATACCGGGTACATATCTTTTGTACTTGCCAAAGTATAATCAAATAATTTTGACTATATCCCTTGAAATTCTCTTGGATATAACTCATATTTTCCAACCATAAAGAATATCATTGCAAAATAATTTCTTTTACATATCATGGAATATGTGATTGATCCATCATTGAAGAATATGGTACGTAATTCACCAATAAATATCCTCTTATTCCATTACATGTCTACTTTGAGGGATTTATTCCATTTGATACTAGGAACAATTTTTTCTTAAAATCTTATAACTTTTATTATTTTCAATACCATGTCAGTATATGTTTGATTGACTATGTCCAAAAACCCATTTTATAGAAATTAGTAGATTTTCTTCTCTAGAAAATATGTGGCTACTTTAAGACATTCACTAGAGAATTACATTCATTTTGGTCTTAACGAACTATAAGACAAATATCTAATTTCAATATTTTTTCTAACATATTATACATGGAAATAATAGTGCTCCCACTAACATCAGTTTGACACATAACAAAGATTCATTGCATATTAATATTCTATGATCATATTGCTTACTTCAATCCTAAACTATATTTTAGTAACTTGAAACCTATATTGGAATCCTATGGGGTTACCATTCCTTTTTGGATGCATCGTATAAACACCATCCATGAATGTCAGTCTTGACATCCAATTCCCAATTAAATGATCTTATAAACAAGCTATGACAAATAAAATTATAATGGATATAGGAATAATGACTTCGTATAAATAATCAATCCTTATTAGTACCATTCTAGTAACATAAATGTATTATCTAAATTGAATACCCATGAATTTATTCAAAATAATATTCCCCTTTACACTTTGATACATAGAATCCATTATTGAATTTCAATTGACCTTGTCAATTTTAGATGATTTCCATATACTGCATGAATGTGGGATTTATAATTCCCACTGAATAATGTATCACCATCCCTGGTGAATTTAAAACTGTCACTATGGTTTTAACATTTCTATGTAGTATGTGTCTCGGGAACATTCTTGTTCTATGTAGACTTGTGGAACTAGTTTCCATGTCGACTACATGTGCATCTCTTACATTAACTAAACCCAAGTCCATCTTACTCACACTCTCTCAAGTATATATTTTCAAACTTGTATAGAGATGTAGTCTATTACTTGAATATCAATTTTCTATCTTAGGTATTTGTGTAATATCCTAAGAAGTCATTAGAATAATGTAATTAGATTCAAATTGTGTTTAACTTGATGCAAGTTTGTTTATATCCTAACAAACTCATTGCATCAAACACATGTTTTTGTGACATAATTGATTTACATCATATTATGAATCATATGATATCCATTTTTAATTATATTTAGAATATTTTTTTATTAATTCACCTTTATTTGAAAATCTTTTCTTGAAATATAATGGATGTTTACGGAAGTTTCAACATTGATACTCCTTACATCATGACTCTCATGTATAAAATGTGTGTTTAGGAATTATTCCATGATACATTTTATTGATCAATGTTAATATGTGATACTTAGTATTGATCCTCTTTATTAACATCAATTTCTTGGTGTAGATAAAGTAATGTGTGTTTAGGAATTACTCCACACTACAGTATATTGATCGATGAACACCTGGTCAAGATATTATCCAGCATGCTGACCTAAATCAACTCATATCTTCTTTCCATGAACATACTTCAATTTACCATTCCTTAACTACTTAAAGGAAACTTATGAAGTATATTTACTACTATATTACCCTTGTAATAGTTTATGATCTCTTATTTAACTAATTCCAATATATTTGTGGCGTACCTTTATTTCTAAAGGATTCTTTTTCCAAACTAAACAAGTATGCATGTTGATAATACCTAAGGTATTTATTAGTACCAAGATAAATTTTAAACTAGTTATATCCTTTATCTTTACTTTTTATTTTACTTGACAATTAATTATCTTTCCACAATTAGGTAAAATTATTACATTATTTGTTCCTCATGTATTGCCTATGATTTAAGAATCACTGAACTATTTGTTGAGTATGATACACAAAAAACAAAATAATTTCCTAAACTTGTAATAATGTATCCTTATGTCAAATGGACATATGAGATATTTTTTTTGTTATACTCTATAATGTTTTGACTTAAATCATCAACCTTGCAATTAGAAGTTTTGTGTTTCTCATCGCTGACTTAGGAATCACCATTTCTCAGCCTCTTGGAGAAATCCCCATACTTCTAGTAATGCTTCTATGTTAATGAATATATTTGAATAAGAATATGGTACTTGATTATTTAATTTAGTTCACCTAATTTAAACTACTTTAGAGTTTTTTTATGTTATGTGATGCAAATAACCTTCTATTTAATAACATACCTTGTTTCTTTGTAGGACACCAGAAATGTGTCTTTGGCATTACACGTACCATTGGAATTTTTAGCTTTTCCTTTGAATTTTCTTGCCATAATAATTAAAGATTAACCTATATTTTATAATATTATTTCATTGGAGATCCTTACCTAAATAGGTAATGAAGATTTTAATCCATCCTATTCATTTTATATCCTTAAATGAAATTGAATTTTTCAAGAATAAGAGTGGGATTCCTTGAACAATCACAATCCTTCTTTCATATTTATATGAAGCCAGTATAATTATCTCCCATTCCAATAATGATTCACTTTCTCTACATATGCTTCTAGATGATGAGACAAAATTATAAATCATATCTATCCTAATTTAGTAACCACAACAAACATCGGATTTTGGTGATATAATTGTGACATAATCATTATATTCTCTATACATGAGTCTCATGTAATCAATTTTACACACTCATTTTTTAGGTGGATTAATAGGTTTTGGGACACCAGCACCCTGAATTTCTTAAATCATAGTAGTGTGCACAAGAACCTATACTACTCTTGTAAATTTGTGTTGGTTTTTCCATTTAATGTTTCAAACATTTAACAAAATTTATCTTGTGATATAAATTTCCATTTTCTGAAAAAATAAAATTATTAGAGTAGTAATTTATCATGATTACCTGCTTGAAAGTATGAAGATTATATTAATCCAAGAATACCAAACAATATTGGGATATATCAAGTGAAGGATCCCAAAATTAGTGAAGACCAAGTGAATCCACCATAACAAACATAATACATTAAATGGAAAGGAATCCCATATTAGAAAAAATAATATTGGGTTGACTCGGGTAACCCTTGGAGGAAAAGAAGTATTCCAAAAAGATTCATTCACACCATGTAAGGATCACATTTTCCCCACCAATTAGTCTTATATATCTTCAAAAAAGGTATATTATTGACCATGGGTGTTCACACATTTATTGGAGAGAGTTATAAATAACCAAGGAGTTGGTGTCGATTTCTATAAAAGTGATTTTGTGGGAGAGGAAAATATAAAGACCATTAAGAATGGATCTATCCTATTCTATAAGGTAGTTTCCATTGAAATAAAATCTATTATATGCAATGACCACCGATCCATTTGAGCCATGGACTACACCACCTCCTCCTATTGTATCCAAACAACATGAGCCATCAATTTTAAGTTTGAACCCATTGACCAGAGGGCTCCAACAATCCCATTGACCTAGAAAAGAGACTCTTTGTTGGTATAGAGTGTCATTACTACCACTCATGACCATCCTCAAGGTAATAGAGGAGTCCCATTGCTTGACAGGAGAGTCCTAATTTGTAGAAATAAACTCATTCCTGATTTTAATGGAAAGGCTTATGCTTTAGATACCTTCAACCTGAGACTTGTTCCTAGAATTCCAGATGTGCCAACAATCCATGAAGAGAAGGGTGGCCCTCACATTCTATTTCAAGACCTTTGAATAAGCACCCTGGAACCATGCCTAATAAAATATGATACCATTTCTAACTAGAAGAAAAATACTTACAAGGATTTCAAATATGATCCACCCATCTCATACCGAGTCACTCCCAAAGAATATATGGATTATCAATTCCTCATTAGGGCCATTACAAAATTAGCCCTTTGAAACGAGATAGATACTCTTGTATCTGATCTACTTATTTGTTGGGATCTCATGGTTCTAGTTGTGTCTTAAGATAATGTACAATTTAGTCAGGATGTCCTTGCACTAGAATAGATCCATCATGTTATTGCTGTAATCTTCTTGAAGAAGCTTCCTATAGTACTTTTCCATGAGGTGACCCAAAAGAATCCCCATGAACAACATGAAATCTAGTTTAGCAGAGAGTATGATACCATTAAATATTTCATGTTTGTAATCATTCAGGGTGGCTGGAATGAATGACAGATAGGTACTCACTTGGGTGAAAGTGATATCAGGAGTTGGACAGCTTGAGATGCTAAGAGGAGATCCCACCGGGTTATCATTCCAATATTTATTGCACCGGAACCCAATGATCCATCACATGTAGTTTGAATAGTCTAAATGTGCTCCCACATAGTCTTATAAAGGCTCAAAATGATGCTTCTTGGATTGGATAATTCACCGCCATACTTTCTCACACTAAATCCTCCTCCCTGTGATCTCCCTTCCATGTAATCCCATGAATTTTTGGAATGAAGGATTTAAATGGTGGATGAAATGATTCTAATCCCGACTCCTACTGACTCAATGCTATTTTCCAACCTATTCGAAGAGGCCTAGTGGTAACGACCTTCTTAGGGGGAATCCTAGATAAAATCATCCATTTTTTTATCAGTGTAGTAAACCACAACTTTGGGGACTCTCAAGAGAGAGAGGGAATGCATCAGGATGGAATAAAGGACATGATTGATTAATGTGACCCGACCTCAAAAGGATAGGAAACAACTATTCAAATTGTTAATATGACTATGACTTTAACAACAAGAGGGTAAAAGTGGTTCATGTAGAGCCCTATCAGAGTGACTGGTGCTCCCAGGTATTCTATAGGGAATTGTTCCTCTTAATTATCTAAAGGTATTCAATATATATGGCCCTCTTATCTGAATAAGAGATATAGATGCACATGAATCTGTTCCCATAACTAAATTTTTGACCGCTCCTACTAAAATGTTCCACCATAATTTTTTTAATCCCCATAATAGAAATCCTACTACTATTGGTAAAATTGAGAATATGATCAGGGAATAAATGGTGGAAAATAACCTGTAAGTTTTCCCAACCCTTGAAGGGGAGGATATTTCTATTCTGGAAGTACTTGGATAAAATACTACTAAATGATTATTGTTCCATAATGAATAGACTCGGGGAGAGAGGGTCGCTATATCTTATGCCTCACACTGATTTGAAGAAGCCATACTTTTCCCGTGAAATTAATTACCAATCATTGTGAGTTGATGCACCAGAAGAGTTAATCAAACACCAAAACAGAGAATCCCATTTGTGACAAAACTATTAAAATGAATTCTCATTCAATTTTGTCAAAGGAATTATCTATATCAATATTCATAACAATTTTAGAGCTAGAATACTTCTTATTAATGTCTGTGATCCTCTCATGAGTGAGAAAAATAGCAACATGTGGGGATATTCCTTTCATGAAGCCATGCCGTTCCTCTACAACCGACTCAACGAGATGCATGAAGAGTCTCCTATTGAGCATGCTTACAAGAACCATGTATGAAAAATTAAACATACTGATAGGTTTAAAATTATTAATAGAGGGGGGTCCCTTAACTTAGGGATGAAGATGAGTGTGGTTTCACTAGCCACTTAGGGCAGGTTACCCCCTTATAAGAATTCACAAATAATATCCATGAGTTTGGACTTGATAAGGTTCCAATTTCCAACATAAAAGCACTTCGATAACCCATATGATCTAGGCGAACTTTCCCAGTTGAGAGAGGTCATTGCATCCCAAACGCCCTCATCATAAAAAAGATTCACCATATCCTATTTTATATGATCAGAAAAGAAATTGGAGAAAAATCCCACAGAATACAATGGTCTCTAAGGTACCCATATATAATGTTTAGTTTTAGACCAGCAAGGAGGATTTTTAAGTGGTCTTTAACTATACACCCAACTACATTTATGTCACTAGTGAAGGAACCATCATCCAGTAAGATATTAGACACTTCCACTTACACCTTCTCTTTGATACAAATGTGAATTTATGTAGTGTTCCTATACATCTCCTTTTACCAAAACTTCATGGACCTCTCCCGGGCAGCACATTCCTGCTCTAGTATCATGTTGGAAAGGCAATTCTTCTTACTGGATATGTCATTGAACAAGTAACCATTCTCACATAACTCCAAACTGGACTCACCTTGCTTGATCTAACCTTCCATAGTAGCTAAGTCTTGTAATTTCATTGACGTGTCTATTAACCAAGTCTGAATTTCATCCTTAAGTTTCATGAGTTTCTTATGGAAGCTGATCCATTTTCAGTCTAGCAATGGATGATTCCATGATTCCTGGACCACTGAATGTAAGGTTGGGTCCACCATCTAATGTTAAGAGAATAAGAACTTACCTGACATGATTACTCATAGTGAGATACATATCAAAAATGGAGAGTTTTCTGTCAGATCTTAGGCTAGGCGACTGACCTTAGAATTTGAATAAGACGATATGGAATGGATGTTGGCCAAACAGTGGTCGACCCTACACCAGGTAGGATGAGATCCTTTCTAGATTTTACACTAGGTAAATTTATCACCCATGAATCCCAAATCCACCAAGCCTTTACACCATAAAAAATTAAATATTTCATTTCCTTCCTTGGATAAATCCCTCCACCATTTTTACCAGAAGGACCCATGATCACATTAAATTCCCCTCTGATAAAACAGACCACATTCCCTGAATCAAAGTTCTTAAGATCAAGCGACAAGTGATTTATATCTACCAAGTTGTATTTATCATAAACAAAGGTAAGGAAGCACACACCACTCCCATCAGTTACCTTCATTTTAATATGTTGGTCAGTGGACCGACAAGATCAATAGTCATGTTAGTATTCCAAAATATCCATATATGGTGGTTCATGGGTTCCCCATGCATGGAGTGTCTTAATCCCATCCTCTCATGAAGAATCAAAACATTAAATGGAGACATCATGGGTTCGAGTATCTCAATGAGAGGAATCCTATTTCTACGGATTTTTGAGGATATGAAATATGTCTTCACCTAAGCTCCAATCCCTCAGGTGTTCCAAACTAAGAGCAAGATCATTTGAAGATGGATCACCCTATTTTGGCCCCAATCATGGCTCAAGTACTAGGTTGATGAGAAGGAAATGAGGAGGATCACCTAGAGTGAGATCTGGTGAAGATGATTTTGGCTGAAACAAATACTGGAGGAGGAGGTATGGAGCCGTCACCTTCGACATTTCATAATACATTGTAGTATTTGGAGATGAATATAGAAGAGATAGTTGGAGAACATGGACCACAGGGGTGAGTGACATTATTATTAACCCATTGTGCTTGTTTTGGGGTGCAGGGGGAGAGTTCCAATCCAACGCAGCTACCAGAGATCCCTTGAAACATGATTCCCAACTTGGTAGGGCTGGGAGGGGAGGGTTTAGGGAGTCACCCTTCGTGACACAAGGAAGAATATCACTAAGTGATATTGACCCGAACATGACTTCCCCAGTATGAAAAGAAGGACAAATCATCTACTTGAATGGAACCAGATCCATGCACTTGTATGGTTACGGTGGATGAACATGGTTTTTATGGGAAATGAGTAGCATGAACGAGAGGGGATTCTTCTTAGGAGAGAGGAGGGAAGGGGTATTATATCTGAATGGGCATCTAGAGAGGATTGGTCAGCACCTGAGGATGTGTCCATCCCGCTACCGGAGGAGGAAGTATATGTCGATCTACTGGACAACCGCATTAACTCACGACTCCTTGACCTATTGAGTGAATTACCAGCTTCACGAAATCATAACATCGATTAACTCAATTCATGCCTTTAAAATGATCAAAAGTTAGCTTTAGATAATCATTATTGCCACTTTAGTCAATTCAACATAGCATTCTCATAATAACTCCCCAGTAGTAAGAGGAACCCTCAGCCATGGATGATCGAGCACCCCAAACACCTGGTTTTGTCCAAATTTGAAAGATGGATGGTAGTTCTGATGCAATCGTTCATTGAGGGTTCTTGATTTTACTCTCAACAAATGAACACTACCACATATCTAGGCAATGGATGTGACGGGTATTATTAGTGTTATGAAGAAAGAAATGATAAAAGAGGGGCCTTTATCACAGCTAGCTAAAAGCACTGATAAATCTAACCTTTATCTTCTCTAAAAAAATGATGATATAATTTTTTTTAATTAAAAATATTATTAATTTAAATAAAATTATTATGTTTATATTTAAAAATAATGATTATTTGTATATATTCAATAAAAACACATGTTTATAATTGATATATATTTTTTAATAATTCAATTATATATTAAATGTTAAAAAAAGTATATATAAGATTATAATTAAATAAATATATATTAAACAATTATTATTTTAAAATAAATTTCACAAAATAATAAATATATTTATTATATTTATTAGTTTCATTATATTTATGTCATTTATTAGATTTATAATTATAAATAAATACTTTTCAAATACATATAATAATAATAATTATTATATATATATGTGTGTGTGTGTGTGTGTTTCCAATGAATTTGGTCCACAAATATATTGATGTGTGAGTATATTTGACCTGCATATATGTTTTTTATTCATAATTAATGTTCATTTATACATTAGACCCTTCTTATTATTCATGTTGTCTATATCATATAACTCTTTTTTTGTTATCTATATATTAATAGGTATAAGATACATTCATGTTATACCCAAGAATCTATTATGTTATCTAAAAGACTTCTATTACAATAAATAAATTTAGATAACAAAAATATTTAATATATTTATAGTTATAAAATTTTAATTATATATAAATAAAATTTTAATATATATATTTTTAATTATAATTATAACAACAAATATATATATTTAAATAAATATTAAATTATAATAAATTCAATTATTATAATTTTATAAATATATATATAAATATATTTAAAATTATATACAAGTATTTTTAAATACATTTATTTATAGATTATAATTGTAGCTATAAATAATTATATACATATATAAATAATTATAAAATTATAATTAATATATTTATTGTACTTATAAATTAATAAATATATATAATTAAATAAAAATATTTATAAATATATATATATATATTTATAAATAAATACAAATATTTATAGTTATATTATAGGTGATTGAGGGTATAATTACAATGAAACACACACGCAACACACCTAGAGCCCAACAGGCAGTTTATAGCCCCCCTCAAGGGATAACCCATCCATCAAACACTTTTTATTCATTCTATTATATGGATCGTAGACCCATTTCATTATTGTTCCCGTTTGAAGTCCCTTTGTTTTTCTCCACCTCCACGTCTCACTGGTTCATCATCGGTCTATTTTCCCTATCCATCACGTTGCACGTCACCATCTGTAGACAACGCGTCTTTGTCATTCATCACCTACCCTCTGTAAGGGCCTTTATTATAATTTTCAATTACAGATAAATATATATTTAATTATAGCAATAAATGTAAAAAAAATTATTTATTTAAATAATTATTAATTTATATAAATATATTTATTATTCTTATATAATGTTATAGGTAATTAAATAATTATATTTATAAATATATACAAATATTTATAAATAAATAAAAATATTTACAATTATAGTTACAAATAAATATAGATATATTTAAATATTTATAAAATTATAATAAATATATTATTTATATATAAACTCATAGATATAATAAATCCAGTTGTTATAATTTTATAAATATTTAAATATATGTATATAAATTTTTTTTTATGAAATAATTATAAAATTATAATAAATATATAAAAATATATATAATTATAAATCAAAATAAATATGGACATATTTAAATAATTATAAAATTATAATGAATATATTAATTATATATAATTATAAATAAACATATTTATAATTATTATACATATAATTTTATAAATATATATAAAAATATAAACAATTTTTTATCAATATATTTTTATCATGGTTTTTTTAGTGTTAATCAAGATAGGCCTTTATCAACGCTATAAATATTTTGATAAAAGGTTTCTTTTTCAGCACTATAATTTTAGTGCTGATAAATAAAGCTTTTAGTGCAAAAAATGCTAATAAAGACAGCTTTTATCAGCTCTTTCTATTTTTTTAGTGCTTAAAAATGCTCATAAAAGTATGTTTTATTTGATCATTATTTAGCACAGATAAAACATACCTTTATCAGTTATTTTAAGCTAGTGCTGATAAATGGTTCACCCGCTTTTATAAATAAACCCCAACAGTATCTTCCTCCTCTTGTGTACCTCAATATCTCATGGAAGATAACCCTACCTCCACCACATTCTCTTCATCCTCCTCCTCAGCTTCCGACTCCTCTGCCACTATGAAGCCATCCTCCACCACCACAAATCCCTCCTCCACCATGAATCTCTTCTCTGCTGCCAAACCCCACCTATGTTGTAACCTCACCTCAGATGCATATTGAACCCAACCTCCACTGTGTGTTGAACCCCACCTCCACCTAGAACCCCTCATCTGTTGTGAACCCACCATCTCCACGCACCCCACCCCCATCGCTAAACCCCACCTCTATGATGAATCCCTTAGTCCTCTACGAACCCACCTTCGCCGGAAACCCCATCTCTTCCACGAACCCCTCCATGACCTTCATTGTCGCTGCCTCCACCTACCACTACTCTTCCACCTCCAGAGTAATGACAACAATAGTGTTTGTCGGAGTGGACACTCAAGAGGGGGGGGGGGGGTGAATTGAGTTCCAATTAAAATTTCGGTTAAAAAATTGTCTAGTTAAAATCCCCCGATTTATAAAATAAGTTAAACTGTAGTTAATTTATACAGATTGTAAATGTTCACTTAGCTTCTCAATGATTGATTAGGTCTTAGTAATTTTAACCACAATATCAAACTAACTTTTTAAACTAATCTACTGATTTACAATAAGTGTAAACACTTGCTAATCTAACTATCAAAGTAGCTTCAAAATAATTTTTTATTTCAAAGTAATAGGAGCGGAATAACTATAATATATGTAGTATACATTAAACTTAAATAAAATATGCACAAAAGATATAACAAGAGGTTCAATCTCAATCCGAGACTTAATCCTCTCAAATATATATAAGAATATGATCCACACCCTGGATCGGGGTTAAAAACAGTTTTATCAAAAACTGTCCAGGTCCTAGACCTCTACAACTATTATTCGTGGGAAACAAAACAACAGCAAACCAACTATTCAGGTCACACACGACCTCTACCACTATCATAATGGGAAATAATAAGGAAATAGTTTGAGTGAGGATTTAAAAATCCTCTTGTTAATGTAACACCTTAGGTAAATAAAGAGTATGACATTTTCACATTTATCCATATTTTTGAATAAAATATTAATATAACTTTAAAGGGGACGCTATGCTCGATGGCGTACCCAACACGCAACAACGAGTTTCTAGGGAATCTTACGTTGCACTCTAATAATAAAATAATATTATTTTAAATGGTAGTTAAAGCCTAGATGGAGGGAATGAATAGAACAAACTAAAAAATGATTATATATTTTTTTCAAATATTTTTACTTTTTACAATAAATATTAGAGGATTAAAAATGCGAATGAATACTATTTTAAGAGTAAACATTCTAATATTCATTAAAAGGTCGATTAACAGGCTTTTGATGGCGAACCTCTTTTAAATCCAATTTTCTACAATTTTATGTTTTATATTTGACAATATAAAATTCTTCTTTAGAATCGGAACATCAAAATTTACTTTGTGTAAATTTTTGGTATTTTTCCGAAAAAGTACAATTTATAATGAATAGTGAAAAATGTTGTATTTTAATTCAAACCCACTTTTTAATATAATTTATTTATATGATTAGATTATTTTTGAATTGGTTTTAAAGTGAAATTAGAATATATTTTTACCATTTAATCCAATATTGGTTGTTGGAATTAATTTCACTTTGAAATTGGACTTAAACTAGTGTCAATCTTTTGATACTTATTGTTTCATAAAAACCTGCTATTTGCTCTGACAGCGAAAATTAATTATTAAATTAATTAATACAACTTCTATGTTTTGAAATTTTGTAAAATATACATCATTTTTGAATTTGGAATATCGAATATAGCTTAGGGTGAATTTTTGGTAATTTTCTGAAAAAATCAATTTTTGATGAATAGTGAAACCACTCAGTGGTACTTATAAAAACTGATTTTCCGTTTAAATGAAAATTTTCCATATTTGTGTTTTGAATTTTAAAAATCTCACATAAATGGTTGTCATTAAGAGTTAAAATTTGGTTCAATGGGATTAAAATAATTTTTTTGTGAATAATAACTTATTAAGTTTTTAATAGCGGTTAGAGGTAATTAGTGTAGTTTAAGGTAAGAATAATGTTTTAATAAAATGAAATGACCTAGACACATGTCCTACCCTCATTTTATATGTCATGGCCGACCAAGAAAATCCATGGGTAAACTTGAGGACCCCATGGAGCCACTTTGGTTGTAAAATGACATAAATACCTTTTTATTTAATGTTAAAGTAAAAATAAGACAAACATAAAATGTTTTACTAACACAATTCTTACATGGGGTTATAAAAGTCACAATTTTGACTATAAATATAAATTGGAAAGCTCAAAATATTTCCTACATAATATTAGTTTTTTTATAATATTTAGACATTAAATAAATTAAATTATTTATGACATCATGATGATGCAGTGATGACCTCATTATTTAACGATTTAAATAAAATGGAATGATAATGTAAAATCTAAGACTTAAACATGTCCACAACCAATTGAATGAGTTTATTTCGAACCCTTATCACCTTATCCTAGAAAGAAATCAATGTGGGACCATTAAAATCCGAAATTCATTCTAAAATAAAGTAATATTTCTTTACTTTCCAAGAGTGCCCCTCCTCTCCTCTTATAAAAGGCCCCCACCTCTACCTCCTTAACCACACATACAAAGCCTTTGGCTCGGCCAAACCCTGCCATTTTGTCTCTCCACATCCCTATCTAACTCCTTGAAGCCTCACATTGGGCAGAAGTCTTCCCAAGGAAGCCTTTTATCTCAAACCAAAGGGAGTTACCCGATTTTAAGGTAATGTCTTCACTTCTGTCCTTTTGTTTTATTTTTCTTCTCTAACCCCCTAAAATCTTTTTATTAATTTATTTTGTAACAAATACAGTATCTCAAATATACTAGTATGTTGTTATAAGATGTATTCGAGCTACACTTACACACACCTACATCTAATGGTAAAAGAACATACTGTTTCTGTGGATGGCGAATTTCTACCTCACGAAACGTTGATTATTCAACATTCTTATAACACCTTAAAAGGTGGCCATTAAGATGAAAATATATTTATATATGATATATAATATGTTTATGTTTTACTTAACCTTCTTTATTTTTCATTTATGGCATACCTTTATGGTTTCCATTATGGGTAAACGTGATATCTTCATTTAAGGAAGTGCGGACTACCGCCCCCTCAATGTGATTTGATTTGTTAATACCATATGTGGAATGTATAAAGGATATATTCAGGATATTATATATAATACCATACTGGAATTAAAATACTATTATATATCATTATGTTTTAATTACATTAAATATGAAATAGAAATGGAAGAAGCATTCATGCGTATGTACGGCTTACCGTCTCCATGAAAGGTACATTTCATTTCTTATCTCAGAATGTTATGTACTATTATATGTACATATATATAATGGATATATATGTTATATATTACATCTAAATGATGGATATCATTCCTTAATTATAACATATATATAAATATCTCTCATTTTTTTAATTCCATTAATATGACAAAAAAATGAAAGTAGTGTTCATGCGTACGTACGGCCGACCGTCTCCATGAACGGTGCTTTTAATTTTTATCTCAAAATGCTATGGAATAGTATAAATGAATATATACTGGATATATATGATATTTAAAACATCGATACTATTCTGGATATGATGTACCTATAACTACATGGAAAATTATTTTCCAACAAGGTCAATTTTTGACTCATGTACCAAACATCGACAAAAACGTCTAATATGAACACATATTATTAACAAATTATTAAGACATTAAAATATGTCATATGAACTGAGTAATAATATTTATAGGAGGTCCTTAAGCAATTATAAATTGACCAATTATTATTATTCAGTAATATAAAGAAACGAACAAGACAAGTTGGACTTGAGGTAAGGGAACCTACCCCTCTCTTTCTTTTTAAGTACAGTCTTTTATGTCATTACTTTTAAAGGTCATATTTCATGTTATTGGGATGTTATTTTATATTACTCTTACTTTAATTTTTATGTTCATATGATGAGAGACCCTATTCTCTCTCATCAGTCCATTTTGGAAGTTTTAAGTGGCACTGTTAGGCTGCCGAGTTTTTGAAAGGGATTTTTCATCTCACTTTTATTCCAGTGAGATTTATGCTACATTTGCCACAATTTCTTTTGAGTGGTGTATGTAATGCCCATTATTTTACTCATTGTGTAATATAATTTCATTTATGAGTATTTACATCAATTTTGTATTGTCCTTCTTTCACGTGGTGCATGTCTTGAATGATACCCATGTCGGTAAGGGAACCTTTCACCCTCCGCTTTTTAAAAGACTTATTTTGTTATGTCCTCTAATTCACATACTATTATGTTGGGATATGTTCTTCTATATCCTTATTGATTTAAATTTTATGTCCATGTGATGAGATACCCTTTTTATCTCTCATCAACTCATTTTCTGAATTTTTTTGTGACGCCGTTAGGCTGTCAAATTTTTGCAAGGGAACTTCTTAACCCAAATTTGATTATTTGGGATAAACTTGTACCCCTTGAATTTGTCGTTATATGAATATGTGTGAATAAACTATGATTGTCTTACACTTAATACCCACTTATATTTCTTGTATTCATTTGTCACACATAATTATGTAACTGATTTATCCTTAATCCAAGGATACCGTCTTTGTATGGGAGTTCTTCTCAGTCTCCTTTCATTGAGGCATATTTTGTTTTATACACAACTTTCTTTTATACGGTGTATAAACCCCTTTGACTTTTACATTTATTCAAAAGGAATCTTTTTTATACGAATCGTTTACTAAATGGAAAAAGGGAATGTTTTTGTCATACTTATGTGGCGACAACGACTTCTCCGCCACCGTGACCATTATTTGGGTTTCGGATTCCTCTACCAGACATACCTTATTTTTAAAAGAAAAATAAATACCATGTTTTACTTTTCTTTTATTTTGGTATTGAAAATGTTTTTCATAATGTTTTTATATCTATGTGTTGTATTGAAATCTTGTGATTGAAAGGTGGAAATGTTATGTTTCCTTTATGCATGTTTTATGTGATAGGATTATGTTGTGGTTCTTAGGCATTATTATGAAGATGGGTGGTTCCGTGATAAACTAAGGGCGGGTGAGCCCGATATAGCTCTTCAATGCATTGGGTAATGTGAAGGAGTGAAACGTTAAGGTTTCTCCAATGAGATTTAGGGAATATACTGTGGTGGGTATTCCAAACGTAACCCAGAGGGTTACTCCCTACAAAAGAATGTTATGAATGCATCTAGTTACCTTTATGTCTTATGATTTCTATGATTTATTCATGATTTCATGAGGTACGTTAAAGTGCCTATGTTTTATGGGTAAAGTATGATTTCATTCTTATGTATATATGAACACATGTTTATTTTCCATATTTTTATAACCCTTACAGAGCTTTTTATGCTCATCCCAAGTTTTTTTTGAAATGTTTTTCACAGGTCAAGGGAAAGGTACATGATATTATGATAGTGTCAAGGAAGTTCCAAGAAAGAATCCATGATTTATTTTTAAATATGTTTCCGTTGATGGGAAAAAAAGTATACTATCGTGTATATTACCACTTTGTTTAAATGTGGAATGTAATGCAAGTTTTATGGTCTAATTCTCTAAAACTCTAAACCTGAAAAGATTCTCAATGTGTAATCTTGTAATAACTCAATATTAAGTAAGGATTAAGGCTGGGGCCTTATAGTTAATGTTCAGGAGACAGTGTGTGTGTAAAAATACAGAAGATGACACACACTGCTCGAAAAGTAAATAATGAATCACAGAGCAGATATGTAGAGTTTAGAAATGGCTCTTGTGATTGTCAATATATCTCTGGACTTGTTGGATTGAGTAGGAATGCTTCAGAGTCCTCTGGTTTTTCTGTTGAAAAACAGAGTGTCATAGTTCGGCTTGGGTTCTACAGTGTCTTTATTCATCGTGTGTTCTTCGGAAATGTTAGATTTCATGTATGGAACTTCTTTTAGAATCGTGAAATTTTTTCTTCATAGTTTTTCTTCGTATTGTTCTTCTGTTCAGTACAGAGCTCGCATGTATTGTAGTATGTGTGTCGAGACGTTTCAAGCGTGCGTGTGTTATCTAATGCAGCTCAATCTTCATTATGTTCAACCACCTCTGGCAGTAGGAATGATTCCCTTTTTATATGTACGAGATACGGTTTTCTATCAGGCCAACAACTAACATTAAATAACATTAATTGCATTAAAAACAACCAATATGACCATTAGAATTATTTAAAATAAAATTGAAAAAAACTAAATAAATGGTGTCACAGTGATCATGGAAACATTGTCTTCTTCCCGGTGTCTTACCACGGTGTCTGATCACGGTGTCTGGTCACGGTGAGTCGTTCACGGTGTCTGGGTTATGGTGTCTGGTCACCGTGTATGGGTTACGATGAGTGGTCACGGTGAGTCCTTCACGGTGTCTGGGTTACGGTGAGTGGTCACGGTGTCTGGTCACGGTGAGTCCTTCACAGTGTCTGGGTTATGGTGAGTGGTCACGGTGTCTGGTCATGGTGAGTCCTTCACGGTGTCTCCATACTTAGACAAAAAAAATCTGTATTTGGACTAAGACATTGAAATGAAGAATATGGATGAAGGTTAATCATTATAGATAATATATGAGAGAATTGTGATTATATATAAAACATGTAAAGAGTAATTAACATCCATAAGATTTGTTATTATAAAAACATGATATGCACCTATTGTTGAGTTTGAAGGGCATTGGAAAGATTTGCACTGAAGATCAAGATTAATGAACAGTAATGAGATTTTTGATTATTAAAACATGATTAACACATGAGGAGTCCAACAATCTCCCCCTTTTGATGATCACAAATCATATATAGGCAGAATATAAAAGACATGTAATATTAAAGATACTAGTATGACAAAAACAATATATAAAAGATACTTGCAGTTTTTCTCCCATTTGTACTATTATAAAACTGATACCTATAGGTTTTTCCACCACTTTTGGGATTGTCAAAAATTAGAGAAAAAGAAATGAAACTCGGCAGTTGTCAATAAGCAATGGATTCATAATACAAAGTACAAGAGAAGTACAAACTGTAAACAAGAAATGAAATACCATCAAAAAGAAAAATAGTCGGTAAACTCTCTATGAATCCATTTTTGTCTTGCCTTTATCAGCAGCAGGATCTGGTGCTGAAGTAGAAGAAGGCATAGAAATGGTAGACAACGAGGGTAAGGGTAGACCTTCAAAAATAGATGGAGCCAAAGTAGGAGCAGTAGAAGATCTCGGCTTAGGTTGGTCAAGAATGACTGGCCGGATCTAAGAAAGGGCTTGGATAACTGTCATGGTATTTGATGCTAAGGCAGGTAGTCTAGGTCTAAGGGGTGCAACCGCTGGAGTAACTATAGCAGTACTCTGCACCTGAAGATACAGCTTCAAATGATTGATGAAATCAGTAATGATTTCACCACCATACTGCATAGCCTTTTCAAAATCATCCTTATTCTCCAGAAATCTGTCCAACAATCTGGCAGCGTGGTGTATAAATTTTATTAAAAATTAGAAATGAGGCCAGACGCTAAGAACAAGGATAAAGAAAAGGACTACAAATGGAATAGTATCCTGGTATATATAATAACATTTCAATATATAAACACATATCAAAACAAATTAATTATTTTTCTCAATGTTTCTATAGTGTTCAAACTAGACCAATGGAAAAAATTGTGGTTATTGTGTGTGTAAATTTATGAGAGAGATCGTATTCGATGAAAAAAATAGCATCCCTGAAGAGGTATTTTTAAAGATAATTAATATTTTATTTAAAATATTTTTAATCATTTGTATATTTACATTTTTCTATTACTACTATGATTTTTTAAAAGACTCATATTCAGAATATGATATAGATGTGCACAAAAACGAATGGGCAGCATACCTGATGGAAGAATGTACACAAATAACATAAATATGCAACTTCTAGAGAATTAGCATATTGTTTCATATTTCTGACTAATTTTCTTCTTTTTAGTATTACTCAAATAAGAATTTTTTCTTCTTATACATATAGAATTATTTTTCTGACTCGGGGAAGTCTGCTCCAAACTGATCATGCTTGTGAGAGATTGGACTTTGGGGCTACAACTTAAAATTCAATGAAAATGTAAAGTTTTTTTAATATACTATGTTTTTACTCATAATATTATATGTTACCTACTAAATTAATATAATCTAAAATAAAATTTTAGCTACTCATGTAGGTAATGTCTTCCATAGACTTATTCTCCCTCAAAACCATGTCACCACTGCATTGTCGACATTTATCACTTTCCTTCAAAGTCAGTGGAGGGAACATGAAGGAAAGTGATAAATGTCGACAATTTGGTGTTTCTATTTCAACAAAAAAATCAAATAAAAATAAATGAAATTCCCAATGTGTCTGGTATGACTCAAAATCTATCTTTTTATGTAAATAATTAATTTTTTCATTATTTAATCTATTATTTGTAAGTTAATTTCCTTTTTATTTTTCTCTATTTATTATTTAGTTTTTTCCATGTTATCCTTATATGATCATTGATATCTCCCTTGCATACACTTATTTAACATCTATGATCACACTTTTTTATATTTCGTATACTTAAATTATTAAGAATTGTTATAGAAATGATATGCCTAAGAAGGATTCTTGTAAAGAATAACTTAATTAGAGACTCTTATAAACTAGTTCTTTTTGTTTCTATGTTTTCAAAAGAACTAGAACAAAAATATTCTGGGATGGATCATTATGTCATGTAAGGAATATTATTCTATAAAGATATGATATATATGTATGAAATTTCTAGGTAAAAATAGTTGGTATCATAGAAACTGACCTACTCAAAATCGAGAAATAAGAACAACTGTCATGTATGACTTTACCTGTGTATTTTTATATTAAATTGATTTTAAATTCATAAAAAAGAATAAGTGACATACTAAAAACTTATATAAAAAATTCAAATTGTTTTGATACTTTAGTAAAGTGATCCATGATTCATTTGTGACATGTAGGAATCAACTATATCTTAATCTAGTGAACATTGTGTCTGGTATGACTAAGAGTGTCTATTATCTGTTTAAAATGTGCCACTCATTAAAAACCAGGAAAATGAACACTAATAGAATTCATAATTTAGTAAAGAGATTTATATGTTATTTGGGACGTGTATGAAGTGGTATCATGTCAAACCGACACACGACGCGATCTGTATGACTCCAAATGCAGGTTTCTGGTTTGAAATTACTTTTGAAAAGAGAGAAAACTAACATACAGAAAACCAATAAAACATATTTGAATCATTTTCATAAATTAGAAAAATTACTTATTAGTTATTTTTTATGTGTAGGAATCCACCAAACCTCAATATGATGCACGGTGTGGCCAGAATAACTCAAAGTGTGTCTTTTTATTTGAAATTGACACCAATTTAAGTAAAAACAACATATGAAATAAAAAAACTGAAAAAAACAAATTTGTATTATTTTAAAATTTTATAAAAACTATCTACAAGTAATTTGGGATGAGAAGGAGTCAAACTCACCTAAATATGACACATGGTGTGGCAAATATGACTCACACTGTCTCTTTTTATTTAAAATTGCCATCAATTTAAATAAAAACAACAGGTAACATATTGAATACTGAGAAAATGAATTCAGATTGTTTTGATATTTTAGGAAAACAATCCCTGAGTCATTTTTGTCATGTATGAGTCGGCCTAACCTCAACGCAACACATGGTGTGGCTGGTATGACTGTAAGTGTGTATTTTTTTAAAAAAAAATTCATTAATCTAAGTAAAAAAATAAGCGACATACTGAAAACCATGAAAAATATTCATATTGTTTTGATATTTTAGAAAAATTATCCCTGAGTCATTTTTTATGTTTATTAGTCGACCTAACCTAAATAAGATGAATGATGTGAACAATAAAACTCAATGGTTCTTTGTTTATTAAAAATTGACATTGATTTAAGTAAAAAAAGGGACATACTAAAAACCAAGAAAACACATTCAGATTGTTTTGATACATTATAAAAACAATCCATGAGTCATTTGTGAAATATAAGAGTCAACCATACCTCATTCCAACATACAGTGTGACTGGTATGACTAAAAGTGTATGTTATTATTCTAAAATTTATATCTTAGTTCAAAACATGTCACTCACTAAAAAGAAAGAAAACACGCTATGATTTTATTGATAATTTAGGGAAGAAACTCATAAGTCGTTTGTGATGTGTATAAATCATCCTCACATAAAAATGTTGCACGATGTGATCAATATGATTCATAATTCTTGTTTCCCTTTTTAAATGACATTTTAGTAAAAAACAAAACAAGCATACTAAAAATGAGTAAACATATTCATATTGTTTTGATACTCTATAAAAATGATCTATACGTCATTTGTGACATGTACAAATCATCCAAACCTCAATATGATGCACTGTGTGGCCTATATAACTCAATGTGTCTTTTTTATTTTAAATGGACATCAATTTAAGTAAAACCAATAAGTGACATACTGAAAACCGAGAAAACACATTAAGATTTTTTTGATATTTTAGAAAAAAGATCTATTAGTCATTTTTGACATGTTGGAATCAGACGAACATAAATAAGATGTATGGTGTGACAAATATCACCAAAAGTGTATATTTTTATTTAAAATTTACATTAATTTAATAAAAAACAACAAGTGACATACTAAAAACTAAGAATACAAATTCGGATTGTTTTGATATTTCAAAAAAATGACCTATTAGTAATTTTTGATTTGTAAGAATCAGCCACACCTAAATACAACACATGGTATGGATAGTATGACTCAAAGTGTCTCTTCTTATTTAAAATTGACATTAATTTAAGTAAAAACAACAAGTGACATATTGAAAACTGAGAAAACACATTTTTATTATTTTGATATTTTAATAAAATGATACATGAGTCATTTTTTACATGTAAGAGTCAACCACAATTCAATCCAATGTACGGTTTGATTAGTATGAAAAAAATGTTCGTTATTAGTTTAAAATTGACATTTTATTTTAAAACATGTCACTCACTAAAAACCAAGAAAACAAACTTTAGTTTCCTTGGTAATTTAGTACAAAAATCAATATGTTGTTTTTTTGTGTATGAAGTAGTCTAAAATCAAACTAATACATGATGCAATTGATATGGATCATAATTTTTGTTTTTATTTTCAAATGACATTTTAGTAGAAAAACATAATTGACATATTGAAATCGGAGAAAATGAGTTCATATTGATTTGATAATCTAGGACAACAATCCATCAATAATTTTTGATAAGTAGGAATCAATTTCACCTCAATCTGATGCACAGTCTGATCAGTATAATTCCAAATGTATCATTATTTAAAATCAACACTAATTTTAGTAAATGAACTAATGACATACTGAAAACTAATAAAACACATTCGTATTGTTTTGATATTTTAGAAAAATCACATATAACTCATTTTTGACATATGGGAATCAAACCCACCTCAATAGAACACATGGTGTGACTGGTATAACTCTAAATGTGTCATTTGTTTTAAATATTGAAATTTTATTAATGTATTTTTTAAAATTAATGTTTAATTTATTTCATTATAATATTACAAACATAATATCTGATTTCTTATATAGGAAGAATATTTTTCACGGGATGAGATGATTTGTTAGGCAACTGATAACATGAGCAGACATTTTTTAGAGGGGATCACATGCATTATAATATAAAATATTAATGTTTTAGAATGCCTATGGGATAATTGTAAATGTAATTATATATAAAATTTGTTTGAAATGGAAATAATAGTGTTTTTTTGTATAAACCATTGGTGGAATTTTTTGTATTCATGAGGTCAATTAAATGTATATAATTTTTTTTTGAAATTATAGGTTTTATATAGAATTTTAAATTTCATGGTTTTTTATGGGTGTGCAGTTATTTTAACAGCACACTACAGGTGGATAGCCCTTTATCAGCCCTATTTTTAGTGATAATAATGGGAGCCCACTTATCTTCACTATGATTAGCAATGCTTTTTTGGCACAGGTAAATGTGAACTTTCATGTTGTTAAAGGGAATATGTGTAGTAGTGGTAATCCATTTCAATTAATTTGTTAACAATTGTGTCGCTCTAACAACTAGACATTAACAAAAACAAAATTCATCACTTTTTTCATTTTATTATTTATTTATTTTTGTATTTACCTGCTGTTATAGAATTTATAAAATGATAAATAAATTCATAAATGAAAATTAATACCCATATTTTCTTGATCATCTAATACTAATTGATCCATTTAAATTCAATGGATCAACTACGACCTAGGGTAATAATACCAGAGGCATTGCATGACACATGATGCAACTCACCCCCATCTATTGTAACTTACGCTTGTCTAGATTTCACATCAACTTCACGGGGTCTACTTTTTGGATCATCTTCATCAAGGGGTACCGCCTCATCTTAGTAGAGTCCACATCATACACCATCTTCTTCCAATGGGTACATGAATACTCATCTACAAGTGAGAGTGACTATGGGTGAGATGTAAATCAGATAAAATGGATGTGTAAATGATTATAAAAATTACATAAAAGGAAATGAAGATGTACATACAGTATTCATTAATTACTATCATCACACATAGTTTACAAATAATTAAATAAATGAAAACATCCAGACATACATAGGTTGGGTCAATTGTTCAATACTGGTTAAGGTATAATAAAAGCGCGATAAAAATTAAATATCATTAAATTAATGTTTTGAGGGAGTTAATTAAATTAAATTATTTAAATAATTCAAATAGCATAATTATTTCTGGTTCACTAATAATTTAATTTTAATTCCAAAAATAAAATGAATTTATTTATTTATATTAGTATTAAAATTATCTTTATCCTTTCTTGGTATAAAAATTGTAATTTTTAAACAACAAATAATATTTAATTTAATATAATTTAATTAAAACTAATTAATTTTATTATTATTTTTAACTATGAAATGGCCCATGAAATGAATCATTAATGGTTTTTCCAAAGACTCAGTTCCATCAAAAGTTTCCACAGAAATGGTGGCACCGGTCATTATTTAACACTGTCACATTCACACCATCACGGTCTCACACCATAATCATGGCACTACATATGGTGGCACCACTGACTGTGGCACCATGAATGTTGCACTGTGACCATGGAACTGCTTATGGTGTCTCACCAAATGGTTTCCCTCCCTGTTTTATTTTTCTAGTTCCACCCCCAAGACATATCTTTTGACATAAAAGAGTTTTAATACCCCATTTCAATGACATTTAAATCCCAAAAATTATATAAAAAATTCCCCAAGAGCCGGGTGACCCTTGAATTACCAAAACTTGTGGATTTTCCTCAATGTCACACCATTTTCCCATAATTTGCAGTTCCACCCCAATGACACATTTTCCAATGATTAAAGAAAATCTTTTAACTCAAAACTATTATGGATACCCTCCGATGAAAATTGTTAAATGAAAATTAATTCCATCATCTGTATCTGCCCAACTACGTGGTGAAACCATGATACACCTTTAAAGACATTCAAAATTCTCATCCTGTAACTCCAACGTCTCACCTTTTTATCACATAGTAATTCTTTCTTTCGTTCTTCTTCTTGACTGGTTTCATTCTTCCCCTTGGTGCGTTTGGAGTTCCCCTTCCCGAGGATAGTGGCGTGCCTGTGCTGGATCCTTTCCTGATCCCTCTTTGAGCCCCCAGAGTTCATCCTTTGCAAGTCGCATGTCTCCAGGTTAGAGTGTATGGAGAGAAACATTGATCATTGACTATCTAGGTAGGGTTCTTACTTTTTCTCTCTTTATTGTGTATCATGCAGGGTGTGTATGATAATGTTTCCTTTCGGAACGGGTGAAAAATAACCATAATTATGATAATAAACAAACATTTAATGAATGAAGGGTTGTGTTTGATGATTTTTTCTATACTATTCTATACATTATTATATGTAGTGGATTTTATGGGCTTATGTCCACTAAAAATCATGGTCGTTGGTGGTCCTTCCTTGTGCACTAACGATCCTATTTTTTTTGGTCAATTCTAAGATTGAGCATCTATAACGTGGAAATTGGTTAATCATGTAAACTTAGTTGATTAAATGAATGTCCAGTGAACTAGAATCCGTATGTGATCACCACAGTTAACCAAAAAAAAGAATAAACTCAATGAATGGTGATATAGAATCTGAAAAATCTATTGATCTGTCATGGCAATATGTGTGTTCGTTCTGCTTGTTTCTTGTAGGGTGACATATAAGGGGATGGGATTCCTTATTGTGGTTCAATTGTTGGATTGTGGGTCTGAGGCCATGAGGGCCATATAGTGAGTCTTGGTTTGGTTCTAGTACATTTAGGGATATCACAGTTCCCTTCTGTATTTGTGACATTACAAGAGAACTGGGTGTGAATTCTTAAATTAATGCTTGTTTGTCTTTCCTTCCTTGGTTTATGGTTATGCTTGTTAGTTTCCCGGTTGTGAAAATTTACTTGGAATAACATGAATATGAAAAAAATGTGTTCAATGGGAATAGTTTTCTAGGAATGAGTTATGACTTGGCTGTGGGTGTCGTGATTTTTTTGAATGAATATTAATAATGGTGTTTGTGTATATGGTGGTTTTAGAACACCTATGTTGGTATGAGTGCTTTTTTACCTATATACATAATTTTTATCTTCTGTTTCTTATTCGTGACCGACCCAAGTTGAGAACCTCATGCCAAACACCCCCATTTCAATGGGGGGGGGTGTTTTACCAACACTCCTATGAGTAGCTATATATTAGCTCCATTCGACTCCCTTTCCCAAGTAGCCCTAGACTCTTCAGGTAGTCTATGATGTCTTGAGTTCCATTATAGCCCATGATTCTTCATAAGGTAACATTTTGGTGGTTAGCCCAGGTGTTTTCGGGAAGGTTGTTTCTCAAGTGTCTTCAGGATGAGGCCCTGGTGTCTTTGGATGTGGTTGTAGTTGTTCTTGACTAGGTGTCTTCAGGAATGTCGGTAGTTGTTCTGGCCCAGATGTTTGCGGGGGTGGTTATGTGTGGTCGTAGCGTAGGTTTTTGTGGGCAGGATGTGTGGTCGTCGTAGCCCAGTTGTGTGCAGGCAGGGTATGGCAGTGGGACTGTGAACAGAATGGTGGGAGAGGTATGATACGTAGGATGTCTTCAATAACTAGCAGGAAAGTGGTGTGGGGTACCCAAACATCAATGTGTTATTACTATTACATTATATGACTGTGTTTTTTGGGGAGTGTGCCTTGGTGAGGTTTGGGTGGATAGTTACCTTATTAGGGGCTTGGTTATCTCCTTTTCTCATTGGTCATTAGAATTCCTCCCCACATGGGCACGAGAGATTTTGGTTTTCCCCTTTGATTATACATGTATACTCACCCTATATATATAAACTAATTTCAGGTTCTAGGAGGACAATGAGGACTGTGCAGGACATTACTAGTTCAGACGTTGGGACCGTTGACGTTGCTGCTTTTCTTTTCTCTTAGTACATCCTTTGATGTTTTCTTGTACTTTTTAGCACATATTATTAGAATGTTCATATAGGAATTGATTGTTTGGGCTTTACTTTTACTTAGAGTTTTTATGTTTTTTGGGATTTACTATATTATCCCCCGATCCTACTAAATAAAAATGGTAATTCCTTCCATTTTGCGTGTGATTCTATACCCTTTGGGTATTATCCACTCTCGGACCTATTGAAAGAGAGTCTCGGGGGTCATTATCTATCCATTAACATGAAGAAGGAAGGGTCTGGAAATCTGTTCTCCCTTCCCTCATATTGGTGAAGGCGGTTCATGACAGAATGTTATCAAAGGTGATAGTTGAGAGAAAGGATGGAGATCAGGGTTTAGCACAATGATTATTGAATGGGATGGTAGGGGAATAGTGTTAGGTGATCTTAATGTGTGAAATAGGCCAAAAAAGACTAGCTAGGATGCGATATTTAATGCCCCTCCATGATCTGATTCAAGTGCTCTGGGCCTACCGAACAACCAAATGAGGATACACTGATTGTAGGGTAGAGACCCAAGGAAAAGGTACATGCATCATTGTGACTTGTGTTCTGGTGTGTCTTGGGTATTTTGGGAATTTAAAATGCATAAAAATTCTACGAAAATTTTAAAGAACAATCGTATGCATTACTCAGGCTAGGCATTCCTTGTTTACCTTGTCGTTACGGCACCTGGATGATGACCACAAGTAGTGTAGGAAATCTAGGCCCAGGAGGTTGATTCGGATAATCAGTAGAGAATTGACTGAGAGGAGGAGGCTGATCAGTGGAAGAAGATGGTTCATGCCTTTCAGCAGTAGAACCTTGGGAAGTATGAGTGAAACAACACAGATTTGGAGACAGATAGCTGGCTTGAGGAGCTGGTAATAGCTTTCATATTGATTCAGGATCTGATAGAGTTCTAGGTTTTTTCTGGCTGTAAGACAATTCCATGGAGCATCACATTATTGGTGGACACTTTATCTTGGGGAGAAGAGGTAGGGTGAGGTTTCGTGGACTTTCTTCAAGAGGGATTTCTAAGAAGAATTTATCTCTTCCACGATGAAGGTGAAGAAGAGACAGTAGATACTCTCCCCTCAGTAGGGGAGCATGTCAGTGAGGGAGTTGGGGATCATGTTCAAGAATATTCTTTTCTTTTCTCTGGATCTTTTTCCGGGGGAGGAGTCTCAGGCAAGGCATTCAGAGGAGGCACTCCAACCTTCTATTCAGTATGTTGTTACTCCCATCACTCAACCGACATACATAGAGGTTTGGAAGAACACTTAAGTGGTAGAAAGGATGTACACATTGGGAGTTGTTCCGCAAGAGGGGAGCCAGTTGGGATTGTCAAAGGGGAAGACTATCAGCAGCAGGCCTCCAACATAAGGTTTGTCTGAGTTTCGTCCAGTAGGGAGCATTCCCCAACAATTCTAGTTTCAGTCTCACAGTCCTCACCCCTTCCATTAGGGTCTGGGACTGAGATTCGTATTCTATGGAAGTTGTGGGAACCTTCGGAATCAGTGCCCAGATCGAGTGAAGTATGGTGGGGGTGGGCTGGTTCAACACCCACCTTAGCAGTAGTAGTTTCTATTGATGCCCTTTTTGCAGTAGTAGTAGGGACAACAAGCTCTCGCTCCTCTGAGATAAGAAATTGCAGGATGAGGATGACCTCAGGGAGCTCCTCAGGGACCTCATCCAGGGTGTGGTCAGGGAGGCGTCCATCAACCGAGGAGAAGATGAGCTAGGCGTGGCCAGTTACACGCCACAGACACTTTAGTTCTAGTAGGGCTGGAAGTCATTTGAGGTACGATCATCTTGTTCAGTACTCTTTCCAATGAATTGTTTGATTCAAGATATGTTCAATGCTTTGTTGCACCTATTCCAGCCTATTCATTGAGTTTAGATACAAAGAGACTTTCTATACCCCTAGTTGTGAGTACACTAGTCGGAGGTCAGACCATCTTGTCTCATGTTTGATGAGGATGTAAACTGATGTTGGGACAACATCAGTCTATTGGGGACCTTGTTTTACAATAGATGTAGCCATACGATGTCATTCTAGGAATCAAATACCTATTCTCCATGTGTTCCATTATCAACTGCTTCCAAAGAAGGATCTTGCTTTTAGATGTGGGCAGACAATGTGTGACCTTCGTCGGCAAGTGGGGTTTCCAGTAAGGTAGCCAATGACTGGATCCCCTCCTTTCCTTGTTATCTATGATATTAGTGGAGTTGTTAGATACAGAGATGGTGGATGTCTCTGGGATTATCAATTAGTTCATGGATGTCTTCCTTGTGAGGTAGTGACTATACCCCATCGATGTGATGTTGAGTTTAGGATAGACTTACAACCCGGTACCCATCCGATTTCGATGGCTCTCTATCAGATGGCTTCTTCTAATCTATGGGAGTTATAGATTCAGATTGATGATCTGATAAAGTAGGTTTTTTTTAACCATGTGCATCTCCAGGGGTGATCTCATCTTATTCTCAAAGAAGACAATCAATGATCTTAGGCACTTTATAGAATACCGGAGGCTGAACCAGGTAATGGTTAAAAACCGTTACCCCCTTCTGAGGATCAATGTCCTCTTTGACTAGTTTAAGGGTGCATGATGGTTCTCCAAGATTGACCTGAAGTCAGGATATCACTAGTTGATGGTGAAGTAGGAAGACATTTGAAAGACTGCCTTTAGGTGTAGATATGGTCACTTTGAGTTTGGGGTCATGTCATTCGGCCTTACGAATGCACCAGCCCTGCTAATGGGGATCATAAACTCTGTATTCTGAGAATATATGGAATGGTTCACAGTCCTATTTATTAATGACATACTGATCTACTCAACATCAGGGGAGGATCACGCCTAGCATCTGAGGTTGGTTTTAGAGGTCCTCCAACAACACCATCTCTACAGGAAGCTGTCCAAGTGAAAGTTCAGGATGCGAGGAGTTCACATTCATGGACATGTGGTGTTTGAGTAGGGGATAGCAGTTGATCCATTGAAGGTTGAAGCGGTTGTTTCTTCAGTAGCACCCAAGAACGGGGAAGAGGTTTGTAGTTTCATGGGACTAGCAGGTTACTACCAGAGATTCATTCCCAACTTCTCCCATGTTGTAGAACATTTGGAAGCCTTGACCATGAAAGACTAGTCTTTTATATGGAGTAATAAGTGCCATGAATCCATCAGTTATCTGAAGGGAAAGCATGTTAGTGCCCTAGTATTGAGGTTTCTAGAATAAGGGGTGGTAGTTGAGGTTTTCTATGATCCTTCAGGACAAGGCTTGGGGTGTGTAATAATGTTCCAGTAGGGGTGATCTCTTATGGGTCTAGACAGTTATGTCCCCATGAGCATAACTATGCCACCCGAAATCTAGAACTCATAGCGGTCATTTTCTCACACAAGTATTAGAGGAATTACCTCAGCGAGGAGTGCTTCGTGGTCTTCACGGATCCAAAGATCTTGAGTATATCTTCTCCTAGCGGGACCTGAACTTGTGATAGTGGAGGTGGATGGAGTTCCATCAAGACCACGACTTCGAGAATTCCTACACCTTAGGAAAGGGGAACATGGTAGCCACTTACTTGAGCATAAATTCACATAATAATGTGATTTGAGAATTAGTAGATGCTTGGAAGGTGATGGAAGAGTTGTCTACCCTACGCCTTGATGCAAGGGTGGAGGATGGTAGAGGCTATCTGTTTCAGATGGCAGTGAATCCCACTCTATTACAGAAGGTGAAGTATTCTCAATGGGGGTACTTAGAGGCTGAAGTGATGCGTGATCATGTTAGCTAGGGCGATTCTCTTAAAGGATGGTTGGAAGATAGGCAGAATCAGATTTTGTTTCATAGAATGTTGTTCATCCCAGTGGAAATGCGCAAGAGAGTTCTTGGTGAGTTTCACTACTCACCCCTACCGGTACACGCAGGAGTTACCAAGATGTATGGGGTTTTAGGGGTTAGTTTTGGTGGATTTGGGTAAAGTGGAAAATTGGAAGAGTTTGTGGAAATGTTCCTCATGTTTTAGAAGTTGAAGGTTGAACACCACGCCCCAGAAGGTCTGTTACACCCTTTAGAAGTCCCCAAGTGGAAGTGGGATGAAATCGTGATGGATTTCATCACCAGAGTACCCATATTTCAAGTTGGTTGAGAAGATATATATTTGGTTAGTGGTGGATTAGCTAAAGATATCATTTCACTTCCTGGAAATCAAGGACTCGAGTGTGGTGGATTCCCTAGCACAGTGGTACGTGGATGAGGTGGTGCGGTTTCATGGAGTTATGAGGTCCATAGTCCTTGATCGGGATTTATGGTTTACCTCACAGGTCTAGAAAGTATTTCAACATGCTTTTGGTTCCATTATATACCTCAAAACAACTTTATACCCTCAGACAGATGGTCAGAAAGAGTGCACCATCCAGACATTGGAGGGTATGCTACGGGCATGTTTTTTTGGACATTGGTTGATCGTGGGTGAGACACTTTCCCCTGGTAGAGTATTCCTACAAAAATAAATATCACTCTACCATTGGCATGGCTTTATTCGAATCTATGTACAGGAAGCTATGCCGCTCACCCGTATACTAGATAGTGTTTGAGGAAGCAGGTGTTCATGGCCCGGATATGGTCCAGAGCATAAAGACGTAGGGTCATCTGGTATGAGAGAGTATTGAAGGTGGTCCAGGACTAGAAAAAGTTTTATGGTGGTAATAGAAGGAGAACTGTGGAGTTCGAGGTCAGGGACCATATGTTCTTGAAGGTATCCCCTCGACGTGGGCAATAGAGGTTCTTCTGTGGGAGTAATATTTTCCCAAGTTCATCAGACCCTTCAAAGTGTTATGGTGGGTCAACAAAGTTTCTTATCAGCTAGTGATACCAAAGATGGTACTGACGGTTCACAACGTCTTCCATGTGTCTCAGCTCTGACGTGATCTATACAATGATTCAGACATCCTCGACTGGGAAAACCTAGATATCGAGGGCGACAGGATGTTCGTGGAGCGACCAGTGATGATCAAAGATCGAAAGGAGAAAGTGCTTTATGGATGAACAATTCCTTTGGTTTTGTTTTTATGGAGACATGTTGGTTTTGAAGAGAGTACCTGGGAACCATATTCATAGATGCATGCCTAGTACCCAGAGTTGTTTTGAGTTTTGTCCCATTTTGTTTTAACTTGTTTGTGATGTATTAGTTGACCATGTAAGCTATGGAACGTGTTGTTTTCCATGTTATCTAAATGTGTGTGAAGAGTTCAGACTATGGAAAAGGGGAGGAACCAATCCCTAATAAAGATGAATTAAAAATGATATGATTGAACCCATGCAAGCGAGTCAGTTCTGCTAAAAGCGAATATTATCTTGACATGGGGTAAGGGACTCCGTGATCTATATCACTGGATGGTGTGAACTTATATTTTTTTTATGGTTAATTAAGTGAGAGGTGTGGCAACATGTCAAGGTGGTTTGCTCCTAAGAGGTATCTTTCGAGGTGGGTGTTCAGAACACCATCTTATCATTCGGTCTAGTTTGATTCTCATGGGTGAGAATACTTTAGGAGTAATATGAGGTAATGGCCCAAGAAATGACTCGTTAAAAAGTTTTCCAAATACTCGGCTCCATCAAATTGTTCCACAAAATGGTGGCAGCGGTTATAGTCTAACAACAAAATAGTGGCACCACCAATGGTGGCACCGTAAGGGTGGCACCATGACAGTGGCACCATTAGGGTGGCACAGTAACGTTCACACCATCACAGTCTCACACTAAAACAGTGTCACCCTTTAAGGTGGAAACCACTTATGGTGGAACCGTGTTGGTGGTGTCATGATGGTGGAACCAAAAGGGTCACACTGTCACTATTGAACACAAAAATGGTGGCACCGCTTACTATGGCACTGTGAGGGCTGCACCGTGACAGTGGAACTATGACCATGGAACTGCTTATTGTGTGTCACCAAAAGGTGTCCCACCCTTGTTTCTTTTTCCAGTTCGACTCCCATAACGTATCTTTTTACATAAAAGTATTTTAATACCCCCTTTCATGCCATTTAAATCCCATAAATTATATCAAAAATACCCTAAGAGTCAGGCGATCCTTGACATACCAAAACATGTGTCTATTCCTTGGTGTCAAACCCATTTGTTGTACTTTCCAATTCCACCCATGTTGCACATTTTCTTATGATTAATGGAAATCCTTTAACTCACAACTGTTATGGCCACCACTCTATTTAAAACTATTAAATAACAAGTAATTTCATCGTGCGTAACCACCCAACCGCATGGTGAAACCCCAATATTTCTTTAAATCAATTCAAAATTATTATCTCGTAACTCTAGGATCTCGCCTTTATATCTCATGATAATTATTTCTTTCCTTCTTCTTCTTGGATGGTTTCTTTCTTCCCCTAGGTGCGTTTAGAGTTCTTTTTCTAAAGGCTAGAGGTGCACATGTGATAAATCCTTTCTTAATTAATCTTAGATCCAACAGAGTTCATCCTTTTCTAGTTGTGCATCATTTGTTCTTGGCATGTGGAGAGAAACATCGGTCACTGATCATCCATGTAGGGTTTTTCCTTTGTCTCTCTTTGTTGTGCATCATGCAGGGCAGGTATGATAATGTTTCCTTTTGAAATGGATGAAACCAAACCTTAATTAAAATAATAAACAAACTTTTAAAGAAGAAAGTGGTGTGTTTGATGATTTTTTTGTACTCTTTTATCCTTGATTATATGTTGTAGATTTTATGGGCTTATATAGACTAAAAATCATGGTCGTCGGTGGTCCTTCCATTTGCAGTAACGATACTCTATTTTTATGGTTAATTCTATGATTGAGCAGCTGTAATGTGGAAATTTGGGTAATTACATAAACTTGATTAATTAAATGAATGTATAAGGAATAAGAATACATGTGTGATCACCCAATTTTACCGAACGCATAGAATAAACTCAATGAATGGTGTGATAGAATCTGGAAACTCCCTAGCTCTATCATAGAAATATATGTGGTTGTTCTGCTTGTTTCTTATTGGGTAACATGGATGGGGATGAGATCCCTTGTTATGGTGAAGTTTTTGGTTTATGGATCTGAGGACGTGTGGGGCCATATGGTGAGGCTTAGTATGGCTCCAGTACTTTGAGGGATCTCACATATACCTTTTGAGAGTTTGACTTCTCAAGAGAACCGAGTGTGAATGCTCAAATTACTGCTTGTTTGACATTCCTTGGTTTATGGGTATGCTTGTTATTTTCTAGGTAGTCAAGAATTACTAAAACAGAATCACATGAATACGAAAACAATAATGGGTTCAATGGGAATTGATTTTAGGGAATTATTTATGACTTGTCCAGGGGTGTTGTGCTTTTTATCAATGAATTGTAACGAGGGTGTCTGTGTATAAGCTAGTTTTGGAACCCCTAGTTTGGGATGGGTGCTTGTTTACCTATATGAATAATTTATTTCTTATGTTTCTTATTCGTGCCCCACCCAAGTTGAAAACTTCATGAAAAACACCCCCATATCAATGGGGGATGTTGTTTTTCCCATCACTTTTATGTGTGGCTAGTTATTAGCCCCTTTATTTTCTGTTTCCTGAGTAACCCAAGATTCTTTAGGTTGGCAGTGATGGCCTGAAGTCCATTATAGCCTAATATTCCTCAATCATGGTATGTTCTGGTAGTTGGCTCATGTGTGTGTAGTTAGGTTGTTCTCAAGTGTCTTCGGGATGTGGCCCAGGTGTCTTCAGGTGTGGAAGTAGTTGTTCTGGCCCTGGTGTCTTCGAGTGTAGCAATAGTAGTTCTGGACCAGGTGTTTGAGAGCGAGGTTATGTATGGTTGTAGCCTAGGTGTTTGCGAGTGGGATGTGTGGTTGTGGTAGCCTAGGTGTGTGCGGGATGGGAATGACAGTGGGATTACAGACAGCATGACATGAGAGGTCTGATGCATAGGATGTCTTCAACAACTGACAGGAAAGTAGTGAGGGGTACCCAAACATCGATTTGTTATTAAATATTAAATTACATGACTTGCGTTATTTGGAGAGTGTTCCTTGGTGTGGTTTGGTTGGATAGTTTCCTTATTAGGTGCATGGTTATATCCTTTTCTCATGGGGAATTAGATTTCCTCCCCACTTGTACACAAGAGATTTTGGTTTTCTCTACTGAGTATATCTCTATACTCACCATAAGTATATATAACTACTTTCAGATTTGCAGGACGACATCGAGGAATGTTTAGGACCATACTAGTTCGGACGTTGGGACTCTTGATGTTTCTGCTTTTCGTTTCTTTTGGAGTTTTCTTGTACTTTAGCACTTATTAGTGGAACATGCATATGGGAATGGATTGTTTTGGCTTTTCTTCTACTTCCAGTTTTGGTGTTGTTTAGTATTTACTATCTTATCTCCTGATCCTACTAAATAAAAAGTGTAGTGCCTTCCATTTAGCAGGTGATTCTATACCATTCGTGCTAGTCACCACTCGGAAACCTATTAAAGGATGGTGCCAGAGGGTCATTATCTCTCCTTCAACCTAAATAAGGAAGGTTAGGGAAATCTGTTGTCCCTTCCCTCATCATGGTGAAGGCAGGTCGTGAAAAACTAGGGTTCTGCAAAACTGTTCATGCCCAATGCAGGTTGTACTGAAACCATTCTAACCTATTTTTGGTTGTGCAGAGCTTGTGTGTGGCTCGTATAGGTCATGTGGTTCTTCGTATACCCTTTCTGTGTTGGTCAGTCCTATATTACTCACTACTGGGTTATTTTAGACCAACAATACTGATGGAAGGGGTACCTCATTGCTGCTTCAACAGTTTGGACCCAACTTCAAGGGAGGATACCTGGTGCGGTGGGACTTGCTACCAAAAGTTGTAGTGGTAACCAGTCTACAAATGAGATGTGCATGAAGAAGGCATGACACTCAAGTAGAGGGATTCTGGTGGTGGTGTACGGTGTGATCTGGAATTGGCCATAGGACACCATACAGGCTCGTGATGGGGAGGCTAAGCCAAGTAAAATGCTTGGAGAAGGTTGGGCCACAGAAGATGCCGACGAGCAGTAGTGTGACTTCAGATCTGGAAACTGTTTAAGACGAGGAGGGTTCCAATTCCAGATCTAGGCTGCAGTATAGGGACCTAGCCTATATAGTTTGAACATGGGACATATTCGGATGCATGAAGGTTGGAACAACAACCTTCGAGGCCAAAGTGGTCATATGAGGAGAAGGATGACTCGAGGTGGTGTGGGTTTCTAGTCTTAATGAGTGGTTAGATGTGGAGGAGGATCCTTTAATGGGAGGTGGAATAAAACTCAGAGATATTAAATGATCTAGGACATGACCGATGAAAAATAGGAATCTAACTTTCATCCGAATGGAGGCGGCTGAGTCGGTCCAGTTGAGAATGGAGGTTATTTCATGGGTGGTCACTCTAGAAAGCTAAGTGGCCTGAGGGAGGGGTCTTCTGGATGACTGGTGACTAGGAAAAGAAGAATCACTAATGTGGGAGGAGGTAGGTATGGCCCACTAGTCCCAGGTGTCCACATTTTTCTAGAAGTTTACCCCCTTTTATTCTTATGTCATGATATTTCCACACGACTCCCCTTTGGTAATTAGTCCACCAATTTTTTGTTTTCATGCAGATAAGAGGTGCCAAAATATCCACAGAACAATATTTTTTTAAAGGCTATTGTAAAAACATTTAATATAATAATAATTATTATAATAATTATAGTAAAATAAGTATTATTATTTCAATTGGAAAATATTATTTCAACCACGGAATCTGATGAGGATTGTTTCAGTAAACTAGAATAAAAAACTAGCATCATTTCATGATAAAATAACATATATTAACATATATATTCATGAAAAAATTAATACCTGTTAACTGAAAATCAATCTGTATTAAAACTTTTGAATGACAATAACATGGTCGTTTGAAATCTGATTGATGATAAATCTTTTCCATTGGTATGAAAATTATACCCACTACTTGAATTTAAATAAAATTTAATTTTATTGGCTCAAAATAATTACATGATCACTCTGATACCAATTGATGGTACTGGGGTTATAGTGGAGGATGTTGGGCCAGAGATAAGGATTGTTATAGTAATGACAACCAAACTATGAACATGTACTGTGAACTATAATATCTTTTTCCTTAAATATCTCCTAAAGAATGATGCATTATTGTTTCATCACCATTTTCTTACATTATTATTTGTTGATCAAACTATATTGATTTATCATTCAACTGCTTTGACCAAAGACTTATAATGTTAGTACCATCTTGATCAACGAGGCCTGAGATATATATAACCTCATCAACTTGGATGCAAAAAATAATTTCTTGATCATTCAACAATTCTATAATACCAATGAAACTCTCATCACAAGATACCTCACCATGTTTTCATTATCATGGTTTTTTACATGCATTATATTACACAATCAAATGACACACACTGGTAATGATCTCATGTTTGGAGACCAATACACATGACAGTAGATAGGAATAACCAATGACACCAAATACATGTGGTGTTTCTATTAGAGAATCTATCATAAAATTTCACTACTAGATATCACCAAGTTTGAACTTCAATATAAGAAGTCTCAATTATTATGATCCCCCAAAACCCGCTATTAAAACATCTACCATGTCTGGTTGGTAATATGTTTCTAGACTATATGGCCTTTGTTTAAGATTAATTTCCTAGTGTCTAGAAGTTCTAATTATATCCTTGGATATTACATAACCAATTTATATAATAATTAATAAATGTAGATTACCATTAAATTGTGGGTTTTGAAATCTTTACACTATAATGGTAATAATACATCATGTAAATCTAACTATATACATGATATTATAACCAGAAGTACTATTCATGTTGGGTCTAGGGAACCCACTATTACAACAGTATTGTGGTTTTCCTATAATTCATAATAATATTTCATCATATTGAATTAGATTAATTTATTATTTTATGACATATATCATAGGTTTATAGGAGGTATAGAAGAGTAGAAAAAGAGAGTGATCAGTTAGAGCGATTACCACTTCTTCAGAACAATACCATTTGATCTCCACTAAAGAATTCTAGAGTTGGTCCTCTAGGAAGAAAAACTCGTATAGAATGTTACTATATAATTTTAGATGATAACTTTTCATAGTTTGGACGATCTACAAGGATCAACGATATGAATTGATGTGAGGGAGGAGGCATCCTTTTATAATTTAGGTGACTGATACTTTCAAAATCTCTAAAAAAAATAATTTATAAAAAACTCAAACTCAATAAAAATTCATCCAAAATAGAATGTATTCAAATATAAGATGAGATTATTTCGTAATATCATCATCCAATAAATTTTAAAAAGGTTTTGATATAATTTTAAACCTTATCCTTTTGATCGACCCTTAGTTAACCTATTTTAATTTTAACTATGGTAGCAAAGTTTTTAATGTTAAAAGGATATAATTTTTTCATATAAAGAGTCAATTGGAACATAAATATTAAATTTATAATATTTTGGACCATATATCATCCCCTTGTTCTTATTTAATATTTTTATGATTTTTAAATAATTTAATAAAATATAATTAGTGTCAATTTTGAAAATATTCATTATTTGTCTTTATGAAAAATATCATAACAACATGATATCTTCAAAAAAACAATATTAAATATTCCCTCACATGTCAAAGTCATACATAACATTATTGGATGAAATTAATTATATAAAATTTATTTATTTTTATATTTTTAAGATCATTTATTTGTTGGTCCCATTAATTAAATGATTACTGCATCATCATTTAATAAGACATTAATGTATTTATTTATTTACAAAAAATTAAAAAATTACCATGATTAATAAAAATATTATCTTTTAATTGATAATTTATAGTTGAATTTATATTTTGTATAACCATATATTAAAAATGGTATATTTTTTTAAATATTAGTATGATATCTTTAACTATTCTTTAAATAAAATATAATAAATGTCATATTCTCATCCAAGTGTCTTATAAAGGTTAAAATATTGGACCAAGTATGATTTTGGTTGAATCCAACTCGTCCAATGAAATTAGAAAAAGTGTTAGAGTAATTTTATATTGGTTATAATTTTAGATTTTTACCCATAATTACCCAATTAACCTTTTGCTGTGGTAATTAAGATATTACTAAATATTCTATTGATAATGAAAAAAACATATTTACATAATTTGGAACCTCTTATTCAAAATATGGAATCCATTTTCAAAATTCAGAATATACGTGTTTCAGTAATTAATTTAAAATTCATCCCTATGAAGGAGTGAGAAAACCTGTTACTAATGATTTAATATGCAAAAGATTAAAACGTTTTTATATCTATATTAATTGTAAAATTGATGTAATTGACCTAAATTTTTTTAAATGATAAAAAAATAATAATGTTTTACATTAAAATAAATCAAAAGTATAATTTAACACTATAAATTGTTATCATGAAAATAATTGTTTTCAATTAAAAATTAGTATTTATCACTATTAATCAAAACATGAAACTTATCCGAAAAAATTCAACCAAAGATTTTTTTTATATTATAATTCAAAATAATATGTTTATTTTTTGAAATATAATATATAAATGTGTCAAAAATTGTTTTTAAAATGGGTTCTTTATTAAAAGTCAATAAAAATACCCTTTTCAAAAATATATGTTTTTATGCATAAAATTGGGGTTTTTCTTATATTATGATTATAAAATATATTAGATAAATATAAAAAATATTTTATTGAATATATAACACAATTATATCATTAAAATCATTCAATAATTTTAATTAATTTAATTTTTTAATACAAGACGACTTTGGAAAAATAAAAATGAACTTATTTCTTTTATAATAAATCAGTATATATTTTCATTTATAATTAATTGGTAACAAATGATTTCATATTATAAAACTTATATTTTAATAAGTTAGTTAATAATATTCATATCTGCTAAATTAATGTTTAGGTGGTGTATTATTATATTAAATAACAATATTTAAATAATATTCTATTGTTCAGTAAAACTCGGTGTTTCTAATGCACGCTATCAAAAGAACTTGATGTTGTGTAACACAAGATAAACAAAGTATTGTGTATACCACACAATAATATAATTGATTCATGTAAAACATCATCAACTTTTTTTTAATATAATGCAAGACAAACATAGTGTTTTTAATATAATGAAATCTATATTCAGTATTGTGTGAAATACGAAATATCAAAAAGATTAAATTAATTCAAAAAACATTTTCAAAAAAATATAAGGGTTAAACATTTCTACCCAATGTGAGGATTATAGGAATAGGTTAGAGGTAATTAGAGATTATTTGGGATATTTTTTTGATGATCCAAATGGCTTTATATGTGTTAATAAATGGGAGGGTTGAGTTCCTTTTTATATTGGAGGAGAAGTGTCATTCTTGTAAATATAAAAATGTAAACACAATTGAGAGGTATATCATACCTCATGTTTCTCCAATAATGAACCAAATTCTAGAAAAGGTATGATATGATCTATATATGACCATAAAATAGGTTTTTTTACATGTTTATATATCATTTTGACCCTTAAGTTTTTGATTTTTTCTCTTGTTATGCTCAATTTTACCATAATCGTTGTAAATAATATTAACAACATTCATTAAAATATTTGGTAAAAAACTAAGTTGAAATTAATAGAAATTAGAAATTATTATGATTCAAAATATGGAATCCATTTTTATATATTCAAATCACATAAGTGAAAAAAAATTATGTTAATTTAATCCCGCAGAAGAGATGGGAATGTGGGTTTTTAATGTAAAAATGTTCAAAAGTTTGAGATTTTTTTATCGAATTTCAATGTGAAATTGATTCCGATGTCAGAAATTAAATTAATAAATATAAAATTTATATAATTAAACTTTAAAACCAATTAAAATATAATTTAACAAAATAAATTATTTAGATGAAAAATAGTTTTTAATTAAAATTCCTTACGTTTCACTATTCATCAATAAATTAAATCTTCTCTGAAAAATACCAAAACATAACCCTAAGATAATCATGCTATTACAATTTAAAAAATGAAGTTTATTCTATCATATTAAATTTTTTAATGTGTCAAGATTTATTTTGAATGTAGGTTCTCTATTAAAAGGAGGTAAAATTGCCTTTAAGAGAGTATTGGTTTTAATACGAAAAATTGTGGTTGTTGTTATCTTATGAATATCAAATATATTGGATGAATATAAAAAAATTGATTGAATTTATAATATAAATATTTTAATAAGATAATTCCACAATTGAAATTAATTTAATTTTTTAGGATAAAACTCTTTTGTGAACATAAAAACATTTCCTTTATATTCAATAGGTATTTAAATTCATTTATAATTATTTGGTAACATATAAATTCAATTTATATCTTTATAAAACATATATTTTAATAATTTAGTTAATACTATTCATAAATTATAATTTATGGACTAGTTTTTATGTTATTATAATATTTTAATAATATATTATTGTCTGGTAAAACTCGGTCTTTTGTGTAACTCAATCTATCGAAAAAACTCATTATTATATGAGATGAAATATAACTAAGTATTATGTGCATTGAAATTAGAAGAATATATTTATGTAAAATATAAAATATACCCTAATTATCGAGAGTTTTTATATCTTTTTTTACTATTGATTATTTCGGTTATACATTCTATCAAATAAAAGTTACGCTTTTAGAATTTTCAAGGTGATACATTTTACCCACATTAAATAAATTTCATCCTTGCAATTTAAACTTGATCTTGGTAATAAATTGTTTTATATTTGAAAATTATTTTACTTAAATCCCACATCTTGATAAGTGTCCATAAAATATCCTTTTAATAATAGAGAATAAGAAGTACAAAGTTCACATGAAATAACATATAACTATGTCTCTAAGAACAAGAAAATTATTTGAAAGTGGAGATAGGAACATGGAGTAAAAATATAAATATTTATAATGGTGATTGGAGTAATTGATCACAAAAAATTAAATGATCAATTTAAATTTAATGGCCTCAAAATACATAAATTTATAATGATTTAGAAGACCTCCAGTTCAACAAAAAAGAAGGTATTAGGATGACATTTTGGTTTTAATATCCTTTTCCTAATGTTGAATAATTAATTTGTTAAGAAAAAATATAAGGAAATAAAATTACATGATATATTTAAATCTCATATGAAAAATATCATATTTTGGTTGTTCTTTGATCAAAAAGTAATTCATCCCTTACATCAAGGAATGGTTATCCAAAAATTAATGTTGTTGCCTAAAGCACTAAAAACAATTTTAAGGGATAACAAGGTCCACAAAAGAGTGAAAAGTCTATCATTTTGTCACTAAATATTATCCAAATCCAATATGGTTAATACATTAACATATGAACCTAAAAAGTGACACTAATGGTTCATTATTAATATTTATTCATCAAATTATTTAACTAAAAATAATTAAACTTTAACCATGACATCGCATAGAACCATGATAGGTGTGAAACCCTTATCATCCTTTTGTCTTGGGTTTAAGCCCCACTGCCTTATTGGTTTTACATTTTATAAAAATTTATAATTTCCAAAATAACTATGATGGAAATCTTCGATATTTACTCCTTAAATCTACTTTTTCTATATGATTTTCAATACCACATATTTTTCTTTTTCAAATCCTAATAATATAATTTGAATATTATTACAATTTCATTAATAATCATAATAACACTAAAGGATATAAATATATTTAAACTAATTTCTCTAAAATGTAAGATAATTATTCCTCAAATAGACTTCCCACTAAAAAATACTAAACTAATGAGTTGTATTGCAAATTTTTTTTTCCAAATTATCCTTAATCATGGAAGACTCTCATTTCATAAAACATAAAAATTGATTTTTAATAATTATAACTTATGATTATCCTTAAAATAATTATCCCATTACTGTATCTATAATAATTATGTTAATGAGGACATATGTGCTTCTATTCTAATCCTTAAATTCAATCTTAGGGTTATGTTTCCTATTCTATGTTTTTCTAAATCATTTTCTCAATCTTTATACTAAACATCCTTTGATACCAATTGTAGATACCTGACCTCATTAGAATAAAGATAGTGTCTACTACCATTACCATATAATGATTACAAGGACTCAAATCCCGAAGGACCGATGTGTTTAGCATTCTGGGTAAACTAGTTAGATATATAAGTCATGTATTACAAATGAATACACATATTACAAAAATTGTTTTTCAATAATTACTTTATTATTAGTTATAATATCATTGAATATATAACTTAGTGCACTTCTTGGAATATTTGGAAAATGAAACAAAATAAGGAGAAGATCAAATGCTTAATAATGGTTAATTAGTACAAAAACAACAATTAATAAATAGGAATAATAATTATTTCATGGTAAATAAATTAACACAAATTCTATGAAATCAATAAACTTATAAAGAGTGCATCAAAAATATGGAAAGTCAAATAAATAAACCCATATTCCATTTAAAACAACTGGATAAGGAATAATCAATATAAAAACATAAATAACATAAAACCATTCCATTTAATCAATAAACTGAGAATGAAATGCATCCATAGATTTTTTCATACTGAAAATCACATGGATAATAAAAATTGAATCAAAATGAAGGAAATAATTAATTATAAGATTCCATGTTTCCTAGGTACATGATACATTTACCATAAATACATTTCACAAGGCAGTTTATGAAACATTGAGTGAAGACCCCACTAAGGATAACCAACTGACTCATCCCATGAGTCTTTCAATGCATCGAGGGGTATTACTGAGGCCCACTTATATTGTACCTATCCAAAGAAGTCCTCATATACTAAATAATCAATTTAATTAATGAATAATGTGCCTTATCAAATATCATTATTGAGTAAAAGATTTTGATTTATCAATATTTCCCCAATTAATCAATTAATTTTCAAGTAAACAATGTATGTAAAAATGGTATATAGTTTAGGAAATAATTTTATACATGATAAATGATATTTATATCTATGGTAAATTTAACATTCAATGATAATTATAAGGTGAATATTTCAAGGGGAAGTTAATAATGACAAATAATAATTCAATGAAGTGAATTTCAATACTATTCTTGATCAAAATAATGATAATCTATAAAAAAAATAAGGATGGTATCGATATGACATCCACCCATTGGATTATGTATAAGGGTTGTTGTCATTGATGAAATAAAAATACCATAATAATATGTTTAAAACAATTATTTCGATAAATATACATTTCATTTTGAAAATAGATTTTTATAAAAATAAATTTTTTAAAAAAAATTTAAATAAATCGTTATAAAATTATGATGAAATCTTCAAATAAATGATCATGGGTAATTCCGTACAATGTATGAATAACATTCATTTTCAATGATAAAATAATTTGAAAAGTGACATGTTAGAAAAGAGAGAAGAATATTCATTTGAAAAAAAAATTAAAAAAAGTGGTGATGTTGTATGTAATAAATCAATTTGAACAGATTAAAAACATTTTTGAAAACATTTTTATAAAATTTGGTTTTGAGAGAATACATATTTCTGATCGCAGGGAGATGTGAAGTACAGTTTCCTTAAAAATATTTTATTAAAGATATTATTTACCAAAGATGGTAAACATGGTACTATTAAATGGAAAATGTTCTGAATAATTAGGGGAGAATAAAATTAATAGCTTTATCTAACAATTATCATATAAATTCGATTAATTGAATTTCAAGAAAAAGTAATCTCGATTAGAATGATACTGTGAAATAAACCCTTAAATTGGTAATAATGTAAAAGTTATATTTGATCAATGAATTGATTATGTGTATCAAATGAAAAAAAATATAATAGAGGAAATAAATATATAGATATTAAATTTCATTATATACAAAATCATATAATATTAACAATAATGAGGAAGCAATATAATCCATTGAAAACAAATTCAGTTATGAAATTTCTTTAACACATGGATAATTTAAGTTCAAATACCTCTAGATTAAATAAATAAAATTGAAAAAAATAATAATTAAGTATTCAGGATATTAAATATCAAAAGGGTTACTGTATAAAACATATTAAATAAACTAAGTGCATAACATTTAAACATGCCTCAATGTAATGAAATTGAGATGAAATCTCTTACCTTGTGCTTTCTTTTGTGTAAACATCCATTAATCTAATGCACAACAGTTTTATGAATGTTAATAACTTATTAAACAAAAATATTAATATTTAGGATATCATATATTATCTTCTTATAATATCAAATTTATAATTTTTTAATAATCATTCATTATTTTCACTATTTTGGGTGTTAAGTGTCTAGTTTCTCGACTATATTTTGACTTATTATTTGTTGTTCCTATTACATAAATAATTATTTTATCATATCCAAAATCTAAACCCTCATATAATTATCATATATATTAATTATATATTTACTTATAATAATCCATAATATTTGGAGATAGGAAATAAAATTGACCGTTCATAGAGATGACATGTCGTACGTACACAAGAACACAACTACCATTTCATTATCGTATTAAAAATATTGAAAGGTAAATCATATATATTTATATTATAATTCCATCATAATATTTATTTCATATATGTCAAATATTTTCATTAAAACCATTCTTAATAAATTCTATATATAGTGTGAATAAATTCTATTGCTTTGAGGAGGCGGTAGTCCACATGTCACCAAACAATGTTATCGTATTCCCAAAAAATTGGAAAGCATTAGGGTATAATTTATATAATAATTATATAATAATAAATAAATAATAAATATAATATATAAAAAATAAATCAATCATTATTTATTTATGTGATATGTTGTAATGTAAGAACGAACACAATCAGTTCGCAAGGTGGTAGTCTGTCGTACACACGAACGATGATTGTCTGTCCCATTTGATGTATGTGTGTAAAAATAAAGGTCAAAATATTTGAATAACAAAATATTAGAATATTTAATATACATAGGTTATTATTTAAGTTTTAAATAAAAAATAATTTAAGGGTTGGAGAATTAAATTACACTAAATGGATTGTTGAATAACATTACCTCTTATTCAGGTAATTCATTTTGGTTTTTACAAAATAACTTCCTCAGGTGGATTTATGCCCAGTGCGAGGCTTATCATATGATGAGAGGTATGTTTTGATCTTATTTGCGTAGATATTAGAATATAAAAATGGATTTAGTGGTGTGAAAAAATGAGAGGGTTGAGTGTCTTTTCATAGTAGAGGATGAGTAACATTCCTGTAAATATAAAAAGGTAAACACTATTGAGGGGCCTACCTTAAATAATGATTCCAAAATAATTAAACCGATTCAATAAAAGGGAGAATATGGTAGAATTATTTGTATAAAATATTTTTTTAACATGTTTCTCGGTCATTTTGGATATAATTTTTAAGGTTTAATCCCTTGTCAAACTTAATTTTTCCTCAATAACTGAAATTAATTTTATCTTCATTCACGAATAGTTTTGGTAATAAAGTAATGTTAGCTTATTATATATTATAAATTATTATTATTTAAAATATGGAATACATTTTTTCAAATTCCAATCAAATAAGTGGAATAAATAAATTTAAATTTAATCTCGCAAGTGAGATATGAAAGCTGGTTATTTAAAGTAAAAATGATCAAAATTTTGGAATGTTTTTATATCCAATTTCAATGTTAAATTGATTCCAATAACCTAAATTTAATTAATATATTAAAAGTTTATATAATTAATCTTTTAAAAAAATTAAAAATATAATTTTATACTATAAATTATTTAGATGAAAAACAGTTTTCAATAAAAATTTATTATTTTTCACTATTCATCAAAAAAATAAAACTTCACATAAAAATATAATTAATTCACCTTAAGATAGTTTTAATGTTATAATTTAAAAAAATGAAATTTAGTTTAATATATTTAATTTATAAAAGTATCAAAATCTAGTTTTAAAATAGGCGCTTTATTAAAAGATAGCAAAATTGCATCTTGAAGAATGTTGTTTTTTATACAAAAAATTGAGTTTTCTCTTACCTTATATCTATGAATTCTATTAGAAGAATATAGAAAATAGTTTATCGAATATAGAATATATATATTTCATTAATATCATTCACTAATAATGATTAATTTATTTTATTAAGTTAAAACACATTTGTAAGCATAAAAACATTTCCATCGTATTCAAATAGTTTTTATATTGATTTTTATTTAATTGGTAACCTGTGAATTTATTTTATTTTTTTATAGACCATATATTTTTATAATTTAGTTATACTAATAAAAAATTCTAATTTAATTTCTTGGTTATTTCTTAGTATAATATTTTAATAATATATTGATGTTCAGTAAAACTCGGTCTTGCTTGTAACGTAAGATATCGAAGAAACTCATTATTTTTTGCGGCGTAAGATAACTCAGTATTTTTTGAATTTCATGTTATAGAATATATTTATTTAAAATATGAAATATAGAATATATTCTTCAGATGTTATATTTATTTTTATGTTTAGTGTTGCAAGTCATATATGATATCAAATAAAAGTTACTCTCTTTAGAATTTTCCGGATGTTACATAAGCCCCATATTTAAATGATTTAATTAATTGTTATAATTTACCTTGTAATTTACTTTTGTAAAGTCTATAAACTTATTATTTGTAAGGACCTGGAAGTTTCAAGGAAAATGACTACCCCAAGCTGGCCTTCCATAGGCCAGGGGCTTGTGACTAGCACCAAAGGCGTAAAATCCTGATAACTGGGAAGGCATTTCCTTTATAAAAGAAAAACAAACACCATAGAGTACAAGCGGAAGAAAAACACTAAGTACAAAAGACATGCTGAAAAGTAAATGGGCCATAATACAAACCCAAAAGAAAGTACGACTACAACTGAACAAAGTACAACAGTAAAAAGACAAACAGGTGGAAGAAGGAAGCAGCTCCTGGGTCGTCCTCCTCGGATCCTACCTGAAGGGTTTGTACAGATAGCCTCCTCCACGCTCTCGTCCGTCAACCTCCTCTGTGAGTCGTCACGTCGTGTAGTCCACCTCTGGGTACTGACTCGCCGTGTAGTCCACCTCCGGGTACTGACTCACCGTGTAGTCCACCTCCGGGTACCGACCAGTCCTCGAACACTCGGCCTCCGTCAGCACTGCCCGTCGTCTGCAACCAACACAACGAGGTGCGGGCATAGCCCGTGCAGGGGTGAGTATAAAGATACTCAGTAGGGACCCCGAGACCCTCAAGGTCTCTCTAAAACCAACAAGGATAACCACAAAGAAGTTCTCAACAGATAACTTCTACTTAGGTATGTGCCCAAACATATACCTAAGTTATCAAGTAACCCATCTCATTCATCAGGAAACACAAGGATCATGAAATCAACGGATAACCACTACCCAGGTATATGACCATACATATACCTAAGTTATCAAGTAACCCATCTCAATCATGAGGAAACACAAAGGTCAAATGTCTCAGCTCAACCAGGATTTTCATTATCGAAACCGTAACTGTTGAAGTGCTCTGTCTCTGGAGTGTACAGTGGTCCTGTCACGAGTCTGAGGTACTGCTCACTAACCTAAGACTGCTGAGGTACTCCTCATGTCGAGTACCATGGGCCTTCCACCTCACACAGTAGTGCTTCCCACCGGGGTCTGCCACCCAACACAGTAGTGCTCCCCCCTCATAGCCTACAGAGATACTCCTCCTGTCGAGTACCGTGGGTCTTCCACCTCACATAGTAGTGCTCCTCCGCTGTGGGTCTACCACCTCACAATGTATTTCTCCCCACTGGGCTACGTAAGTCACTCCGAATCGAATCGGACAAGCAGTCTTCAGGTCTCTGCCGGCTATACGGTCTCCGTACTCCATACGCTCGTCTCTAGAAGGGTCCACTCCACGAGCTAAAAGTAGATACTCCAAGTATCTCAACGTCCCATGAAGAAGTATCTCAAAGGACCGCCTCGTCATAGGGGTCTCAACGCAACAGACGGCACGTCAATCGGACGCTCGGTCTGTGAGTTGCTAGCCTTTTGGTCCTAGGGGCCCGGTTGGTTTCGTGTGTGAACCAATCCGGCCGTAACTCAACTATACCGCGAACACTCATAGGGTATACTCGTAGGGACCATTTCTCAACGAGATCACCAACGTCGCTGACGGTTCGTCAAACGGACGTTCTGTCAGAAAGGTTTCACCTTTTCCGTTCCAGGGGCCCGGATGAATTTCAGTGCGATCCAACCAGGCCACTATCCATTTGCATCCAAAACTCGGACGGAGGATGCCAAAAGTTCGGTATCGTCAACAGGAACGCAACGAGATAGACGGCGCGTCAATCGGACGCCCGGTCTGTGAGTTATTGGCTTTTTCGTTCCAGGGGTCACGTTCGTTTCGTGAGGGAACCAACCCGACCGCACTCCGACGGCATCCAAACCTCGAGCGGAGTAAGCCAAAAGATCCGTCTCAATTAGAGAAATTCAACAAAGCTGACGGCACGTCAATTGGACGTCTGTAGCTCAAGATATGAGCGTTTCTGCTCCGAGGGCCCGGTTGGTTTCATGTACGAACCAACCCGGATGAACCCAAAGTTCTCCGAAACCTTGAGTGCGATATACCGAAACGACCGTCTTGATCCAAGGATCGCGTTTCCGCTGACGGCGAGTCGTTTGGAGGCCCGTAACTGATGTTATGGGCGTTTGACTGAAAGAGGCCCGAAAACGAGGGTCTGGACCCGGGACGACCCGGCCCGACCCCCCCTGGGTCGGCCGAACCGGGTCGACCCGACCCCGGTCGAGCCGACCCGGGTCCGACCCGGCTGGGCCCGGCCCGGTCCGGCGTGGTCCGGTTCGGTCTGGCCCGACCGGCCGGCCGCGGCTCGGCCGGTGCGGCCGAGCGGACACGCGGGCGGGGCTCGCGGATCCCCCACCCTTCGCCGCTAATTGAGGCCGGCGGTTCGCCGGCCACATCCTTTCCAGCGGTGCGCTGAAGCCACCGGTCGTCGGCGCCGCCGCACCGGTGGGGTGCACCGCCACCGCCTTCCGCGGACCACCGGACACGCTCCAGTGGTCTGTTCCTTCTACAGTCTTCGCCTATGGTCCCCACGGGACCCCACCTTCACTGCAAAGGGATTCAAATGCCCAAACGGCCTGCTTCGTCGTCGCCCGTCAATCCGCACATCAAAAATGAGACGCGCCGTCTTCGTGGTTCTTCGGCGCGGCGTGCTGGCTCCGCGCCCCTTCACCATGGCTCGCTCCGGCCGCGGCGCCTTCGACTTCCTTCGACACGGCGTGACGGCGTCGCGTTCTTGTAAGACTTCTCAGCATGGCGCGGCGGCGTCGTGTAATACTATGTCGAGTGATTCTCGCGTGGTGCAACGACACCACGTCATTCCGCTCCATCCACAAGAATCAAACATGAACATAGGAGGGGGGTTCAGCCGTGTTTGTGCGGTCCGACCCCCTCGAGTTATTCGATTTAAAACCACATAGAATCATCATGATGGAATTCTCGAACAAATATAAACAATTGAAACAATCCCCTACCTCGTAATTGTCATTCGTTGACAATCATGGAAAAAGTGCATATATCGATTCCTCGTTTGTCGTGTTCGTCACACACTCCCAATTCTCACGCTCATGCATCAGAAAGGAAGAAGGGTACTCGTCGTTGGTGGACGAGCGTTCGGAGGTGATGTCGTCGTTGACGACGTTCTTCGCAGGCGACGTCTTCTCCTTTGACGCGGATGAAGGTCGTTGGAGATGTCGCGGGTGTCGCTTCCCTTTTCTTGCCTCGGTTGAAGAACGATGAATAAGATGACGTCGTCATGCTTTAGTGGCGGAAGAGACATTCTTCGTGTTCTTCGTTGTAGAGAAAGGACTGAGTATTTCCTAAGCTTTTCCTCCAAAGGCTCCCAATCAACTAAACTCCAACCCAAATAAAATAAGTTCTAAACTTATTTTATTAACACAACAAAGCATTAGAAATTCAATTGTTTGAATTTCAAAATCCTAGATGTAACTCACCAAATTAATTACAACAAGTTGTCAAATAATAAAGAAGGTGAGTTAATGGGGAGTTGGAAAGTGTGGGGTTAAGAGGGGTTAAGAGGGTTAGAGAGATTAAGGAATTTGAAAAGGTTGGGGGTTCGTGTGGGCCCCACCCTTTCAAATATCCACACATTGGAAGTTGGATGGATGTGGGCCCACCACCAACTTCCCATGGGAGAAGTTAACCACACAACATGAAATAAAAATGATTCAACAATTTTATCCACTTTATTTAATTAATCCCCAAAATTTAACTTCTTCTCCCGCACAAACGAAACTACGGTAAAGGTTCCCTTAAGCGATTACCGGCCTTGTGAGTTCATAGGTGCCATTGGAATTCAATTCCGGGCACCAGTTCAAAAGTTAGAAAAACCCGCTCGCTCGTTCACTGAACGTACCCGAGCCAAACTTCGGAAATTAATTCCGGGCACATCGGGCCTCAGAATCAGGCGCCGTCAGAAACTGCATTCTTGTAAAATTCCAAAAAAAATAAGAAAAAATTTTCCTTGAAATTTCCGGGTCTTCACATTATTTTTATTATTATATTAATTATTTAGTTAGTAATATTCTTTTAAGTTCCAAATTAATATTGTGGGTTATTATTTAAGTAGTCGTATTTAGTTTTCATTATATTTTTTGTATATTATGTTGTTTATTTTACTTTTAGTATTTTAATTTTAAATAATTTTATGGATTTAGATTTAATTTGTTTTATTTTGATCTTTCATTTATGACAGCTTCATCATCTTGTATAATTTCAAAGTAAGACAGCGACCACAAGATATCATAAAATCAACTCTGTGTCTAATCTTGAGAAGCTGTAGTGACATAGAAAATGGTAATGGAAAATTACTTCATCACATAAAAGAAGATCGAACACATATTAAAATTCATCCAAAAAATCAGTATAATATTTTCTGCTCCTCAATCCAAGAAAAACCCATTTAAACTATCTGATTCCATGCTTCCAATCTAGTGATGTCATCTATTGAAGCCGAAGAAGATGAGTACAACTAAAATGATCATAGCCATTATCCATAGAACACATGGTCAAAATCTAAGTTTCCTTCTACCATGAAACCATAACCCTTCTTCCAAACATCTTCATTCTCAAGAAATTAAAAATCCACCTTTCTAGATAAGAAGGATCAGATCTTCTAAAGAAGAAATTTGAGCTGTTTTTGTCCAAGATGATGCAACCTGATTCCAGCAGTTGAAGATTATGTTCTGTTGAAGAAGGTGAACCAGAGATATGATAGTCACTATGATATAAATTTCATTGAATAAATTCTAAAAAGTCACAAAAACGGAAACAGAACGATTCAAAAAGGGGAGGGAGTAAAATTTTCTGATAGAGGAGACTGTTGATAAGTGTTATTTTATAGAGGGAGATCCACGATTCAAAAACTAGGTAGCTAAGATAAAGGATGATTTTCTATACATTTAATTTCTAACATATTCTTCCTCTTTTATTTTGGTTATTACTGTTATGAATTGTTTTGAAATTTTAATTTTGCAAATTTTTTCTGGCTAAACTCTATATGGGAACATGATTGAAGGGTTAAACATTTATTTATTAATTCATAAGTTTCTCTTTTGAGATATATATTCTTTAATTCAATTCTTGAAGATAATCTTCACATATAATTCAAAATGTAATGATAATTGTTTTAGATTAAATTTTTTCCTAAAATCTTCTTTGGCATTTAAAGTCTTATAGTAAGGGATTTATTATGAAAGTGTCTTCAAAATTTTAATTGAAAATTTGATTTTTTAAACTGATTTTTTATTTTCATTAATGGATTATTTTGCAGTGGATGAAATATAGAATTCCTTTATTCATAGGTTCACCAGCCACAATGCTAGTTAGACCCCTTAATATTCACTCAATATGAGTAATTTTTTCATAAATGAAGCAACACATTATAAACCAATGAATTGAGTTCCCTTCCATTGTAACTACATAATTTCTTATCTATTTATTATTCATCTTTTATTCATCACAAATGTTATTACTTATGTTTTGTTAGTTTTTCTTGTTATTGTTGTCTTCTTTCTCATTTTTTGTCTTTTTCTTATTATGGTTGTTTAAATTTACCTACTTTTTGATTTGACTCCCTACACACTAGCTATAGTAGCATTGACTAGGGAAATATATAACTAATTTTCAAATATTCAATGAATATAATTTCAATATGTAATTGTTTCCCTCTAGAATGGGGGATGACCTCGTCGATTGAAGGTTCAAAAATTCCAATCGGTTTCTAATGGGTTTTTTCTTAGAACTGGAAACATCCAATGATTCTATATGCATTTGGACCTACTTTCCAAAGGTAGGCGCTCATTACTTGTGGACTGATAAGTCTTAGGAATTTTCATTGGTCGAGAGGATGGGAGGTCGGACTCATCACACCTTATTTGAGGGGAATTATTGTCTACTCTGGGAATCTCTTTATAGATTTAAGTTGTGTCTGTGAATCATTACTACATTAACAAGTATAAAATGAGCTTTCCTTTAGATATGACAATAAATGATTTATATGTAGGAAATTTATAAAATCTTTTTTATGTATTCGAGGTTCTTCATCAATAGAGAATCATCTGGATTTGTTTAGAAATTATTATCCAATGGTATCCTTCAATATATAAAAGTATCTTGATCATTATGATGACCATACTGGTTTTAAAGCCACTCAGTGGGGCACTTAAAGTTTATTGACATTCAAGAGGACATGGATTATTTCAGAGTTGGGATTGTGCCCGCTGATGGGCTACCTACGTATCCTTTGTTTTAGAAAAGGAATCAGAACCCACGTAGTTAGAGTAAGGGAGTATGATGTTTATGCATGATTGATGGATCATGAAAGATGTCATGATTACTTTTACACTCTAATATCACATGAGTCATGCTCGGTGTGAGAAACAAGAGGTATAAGTGAAACTAGACAATTTGTTCCATGAAAGATGTAACGATGTGGGGCTTATGTGTGTATGAATGCCCAAAATAAATGAGGATTAAGATTTCCTTCAGGGAGGAAATCCATGAACAGGGTTCATAAAGTTATATGTGATTCATGGAGATTTGGATACTCTAATCATAGGGCCTACTCCTAATGAGGATGCCCATGTTAAGAGGGGACTTATGATTGGGTTTTACTCTTGGGAAGGAAGCCCAAATTAGAAGGAATTATTACTGGTTAAGAGAAATTAAGACTGGGGCTTATTCCAAAGGAGGAGGCCCAGGTTAAAGAGATTTGAAAATTAAAGGACTTGGGGCTTACTCTTGAGGAGGTTGCCCATAATTTAGGGAATTATGATAGGGGATTACTCCTGAAAAGGAGGCATAGGTTAAGAGAATTATGGTTGGGGATTACTCCTGAGGAGGATGCACATATTTGAGATTGGGGCTTACTCCTGAGGAGGAAGCCCATATTTGAGACTGGGGCTTACTCCTTAAAAAGTGGCCCTAGTTAAGAGAATTATAGTTGGGGCATACTCTTGAGGAGGATGCCCATATTTGAGACATGGGCTTACTCCTGAAAAGGAGGCCTAGGTTAAGGATTCTCTCATCTTAAAGGATGAGATTGAATGAATGAAATCTCAATTTTTATTGACAAAAATATGTGTTAATCACTAGATTTTGAGAGATATTCCACATAATTCCTTTCACATAAGGAATTTAATCAAGAAAACATGCCATAAATGGATTTGAAGAATGTATTTAAGACTAAATCTTGAATAGGATAGGTGTAATGGTATAAGAGGGGTTAAAATGGTCAGAAAAGGCACACAAAAAGGTAGGGGTGCACAAGTCCTGGTAGGTGTGCAGGTATTGCATGGGCACGCAAGTCCTGGTCGTGCAGGTATACCTACACGACACATGGGTACTTACGTGATTTTCATCCCTTAGGGTAATAATTGGGGGATACTTGGCTCAAACCCACGATATTATCCCTAGAGGCTTTCCAGATGATAGAGCACAAGTTCTGGTGAAGAAGTAGGGCGGCGGGAAAGTGTGTTCATTTCCTTTAAGGGTAAAACCACTTAGGCGCACAACTGTTAGTGAATTCTAACACTTATACCTTACTCCTCTTGTTTAGACATTCCATTCTAGGTAAATAATCACCTGAGAAGACCACGGGTGGTTATCCTTTAGGGCGCGCAAGTCACTTGCACGACCATTAGGTGGTTCGCAAGTATACTTGCGCGACAATGAGGGAACTTGCGCGACCCTTGTGCTTTTGAAGCCTTGTTCATGCATTTGTCTTTTTTTGATGATTTCATCAAAGGATGAATCAATTTGTGCTAAGTCATTTCCCTTTCAGTTTTTATAGACAATGTGACAAAAAGAAGTGTCAACAAAATTCCTCCCTCAGAGTTGGATCCGAAAGAAATGATGATGTGACTCTAAGGAAAAGAAGAAAACTAAAGGAAAGGTGGTGTGCAAGTGTTTAGTGTGCAACACTTGGCGTGTTGGGTCGAGTCGCATAGGGCAGGAGTGTGCTGTACGGAGCGCGCTAGGTGTAGGCGAGCAGGTGGGCCGCATGGCCTATAAATATACGGTCATTTTCCAAGCATAGCATCTGATTTACAGATTTTTGAGCTCTCTCCGTGCAGGTCCCCTTCGCTGCCCAAGTCACTTGTTTTCCACTATTTCATCACTTTCACGTTGTTATTAAGGTAATAGGACTTTCATGGTGATACTTGCGCACCAAAAACTTTCGCGGCACATTAACACTTGCACAACACATCCATACTTGCGCGCCATAATTCATTTTACATTTTTCTGAAATTCGTTCACAAATTTTATGAAAAATCAACTTACTTAAAAGATAATTTATTCAGCCTTTGTGCAGAATCAATGTCTCTTAGAACTTGAATAGCTGATTAACTGGCTATCAATTGGATTGATGATATGATGAACATCATCAGAAATGATTATTATACCTTCAAAAATAGTACTCTTTTGGATTTGGCTATGTATCTGAAGAAATATCATCGCGACTTCCCCCAAAGCATTTATTTTCCTTTGTATGGCTATGGTCATCTGTGAGAAGTTACTATTCCATAAGTAAAGAACTATCTACCATTTTCGTGGTTTCAGAATTATACCAACTTTGCTTCAGTAAATATCTCATGTGGAGGAGTATTTATAAGTGTTGGAATAGTGGATAAGGCCCATGTGATGCTTTATAGCCCTTGTACGCCAGATTGGAAACCTCATACACCTGAGCTGTGACCACATTATTATCCTTCAATCTTCTGAAATGCTCAGATGGATCAATCCAAAGGCTGGAAGAAAAGTTGGGACTTCCGTCTTGGGGGAGGTGTGAAGGCAACTTGGTTGTGGGCATACAGGGTGCGACAAACTTGTGCAGAGTTTGTAAAGGATCTGAAAGGAGTTGCGATATACAAAGCTGTTTGTGTTGGGAAAACATATGTTTACAAACATGATAACTTCGTTCCGATGATACTCAGCCACTGGAGCCCATAAACTAATTCTTTCCATCTGACTAATGGAGAAGTAGGTATCAGTCTGTGGGATGTTCACAAGATCTCAGGGGCTCCAATTTTGGGCGATATATATGATGAATTCATTCCTCCCATGGTGACTTGGAATTATTTAGAGAAGAATCCTGCTTTAGCTCAGTAATTATTTAAGATCTTCCACAGGTTTAAGAGTTCAGATACCTCATTAACTCATTCTAGAAAGGATATTCATCCGAAGGATTGGATGAATATATTTCTTAAAGAGAAGGAGCCAAAGAATAATGTGCCAAAGGAGAAAGGATCCAAGAAAAAGAAATCCAAGGATAAGAGGCCCAAACGTCCTACCACCTGCACAAAACCTAAGAAGAGGGGTGCTCCTGGCACATTCTGGCCAACTCTAGAAAAAAGAGAGTTTGAGAAATGGGGATATGATGTGAATCAAAGGATACCGAAGAAGACTCGTCTAGTGGGATTCTTGGCTTTGTGGCTCAGCATTTATCTCTTGCCAGTTAAGGATTTGTAGGGAGGCGTCAGGCCAGAGACCTTCGTCATTGCAGCAAAGTGGGATTAAGGGAAAATGGTTGGGTTGGCTAGCCCCATTTTAGTAAAGATTCACAGGAGTTTACTTCATATCTTCATGGGTAAATATCCTTTTAGAATAGTGGGACCATTCCATGTTTTATGGGGATGGATTGCACTTCAGGGCTTACAATGTAGAGAATGGATTACCAATTCATGGAAGTTCTTTCAGGCTGTATGTGCATGCATTCTCTGGAGTTTCTCCATTAGATGTTAATGCCTATAAAATGAAGGTGAGGCTGAGCATGATTAAGGAATTCAACTTATTTCCCTATGGAAATCCGCCAACTGGTCAGTTTTTTGAAGATGGAACTACCCATTTGGATCTAAGGGCACACATGCTAGCTTGTAGAGATGGTGTGCTAGTTTCCAGGATTGACAGTGAAATTATATGTGAGGCCTATGCTCTATATAGATTTGCATGTCAATTCAAGTGTCTGTAACAGATTGTTGTTTCTCCCCCAATATATGTCAGGTTAGAGCAACATCCGATGGTTGCTCAACAACTGTGGCTGCTGACGTCAAGGGAGAAGACTGGGGCTGTATTTGATCTAACAGTTGAAAAAGCGGCACATAACTTGACAACATTTTATGTTGAGCACTGGATACCATCATACCAAAAAGGGGTATTGAATCACCTAGTTTATCAGGTTGGGAAAAGAAAGAGGACTGTAGAGAAAGAAACCCTTCCTCATGAAGGTGATGCTTCCCCACCTTAAGCTGATTCTCCTGACTCCTCCTCTAGGACTGATTCACCAAATTCCCATGATGGGGATGATAAGGCCCAAAAAGTGGAAAATCGGCATCATGCTTATATAATCTTCCGGTTAGAATTAAGATACCTACTCCATCTACCCCTGGTGAGTTAATTCTTTATGCTAATTTAATCATTGCTACTTTATAAAGCAATAGGTCTTATTTTCTTATTCTCTATCTGAAGTTGCAGGATCTGGGATGAAATTGAAGTCAAAGATTGTAGGACCTTCCTCGCAGCCTTCATATCTAAGACCAGAGGCTGTCCAGTTATGGAAAATTTTATACTGTGGTACTGAGACCGACTAGCTGGATTTGTGTGAGGTCCTACAACTTCATGGAATAGGGAATATTGTAGCTTCTATAGATATCCAATACGAGGATAACCCCAATAAAGTGTGGGATTACATCAGAGAGCTGGAAATGCTCATATATGCCACTGATGAGTCCGTTCCAGTCACCAGGAGGGTGAAAGAAATTAATGATCGTGGTGCCACTGAGGGGGCTGGTGGTTCTGGAGATAACAAGTGGCATGATTATGTGGCTGCTGAAGATGTAATGTTTCCATCCTTATTTGCATTGAAACATGATTCCAGTTGAAGATTTGTTACTTAAGGAAGTTATTTTCTTTATCTTTCATCCTACAAAGAAAGGAACTAGGGTTCCTTTGACATAGTATAGCCCTAGTGGTACTGCCATCGGGACTGCTGCTGATTCTCCTCGCGAATCCTGCAAGATATCTCTAGGCCAGCAGGCCATGAATGAGGTATTGGACATAGCTTTTCATTATCCAATCCAGTTTCCAATAAGGGAGACTTCTGATACTCCCAAAAAACCAAAGAAGCAAAGGAAACGAAGGAGGAAGTCCACAGCTAAACGCTTCATTAGCAGTGGTATGTCCTTCGTGTAATCATGAGTCTATACCCATGAAAAGGTTGCTTATATTTCTAAGGATTGAAGGGGATTCTTCAATTTTCCCTCTAAGGTAAAGGACTAATCCTCCATTAAGGACCACAGAGGGTGATGTGGAACAAACATAAATTCAGGCTGACTTGGCTGCTTTTGAAAAAGAGCCAACATTTATTCCCAGTACTGTTCTCATTGCTGCTATAAGTAGAGAAGAACCTGTACCAAAATCATTGGCGGCTACAGCAACTGAATCTGCCATCCATCCTAAAGAATTTTTCCAGGGTTAGGGGCCACAGAATGAGGGTCTCCAATAGGACACATCAAATGCTTATACTGGTGAGACAAACCAAGATTATGAAATATCATTGGATGAAATGATGAATCGTGGCATGTATTTCGAAGAATTTTATGATCATGGTAAATTATCATGTGATTTATAAGACCTTGGGCATGAGTGTTATCCTTCTCCTAGTAAATTTTATTATAATTTACACTTCTAATCATGATTGAAAATAATATGCAGTTCCATCCATAGAAGCTTCTGAACTGCCAATGCCTGAAGAGGTTGTAGACATTGATGTCAACCCTACCATTGCAGAAACATTAGCTCAAGTGGAGATAAACCCAGTAAACCCTCATGAGACCCATCTTGATGATCCTATTGAAATTGGGAATGATGGGGAGCAGTCTTCTCATGCTGCTGATCTACTGTTAGGTAATTATTGTATTGAGTTTTCAAGATAGACATCTAACTTCCATTATTCTATGAAACTAACCATAATTTTAATTGATCAAATAGTGCTATCAACTTCAATGGTTAGAACTGAAGTTTAGGTCTAAACATCCGTCCAAATAGCTGTGGAAGGTGAAGCAACAAGGGTCAGGGGGAAGAAGCAGAGTAGGAAACTTCCTTAAGTGCATTAATCCCAGATTACATGCCCCTATGTGATGATGATGTTGAGTCAGACCCAGAGGTGCTTAAGGCGCTCAACTTCTCACGACGCAAGGCATGGAACAACATATGTAAAATCATATATAAGGTGCCTTTAGAAGATCTGTCATCAAATATTTCCCAGTTTTCATCCTAGTTTATCATGCTATGACTTGGCAATTTTGGATACCAAGAGATCCATACCGTGGTGAAACAAGTCATCTTCAGGAGGGAGAAAGAGAAACAGTGTTGCGAAGATCTGACCAGGGTGAAACTGTCAGTCAACATTGGCGAATTTGAGGTTATGGTATCCCGAGATGAGTCTGACTATGCTTCCAAGATGAAGGAGCTAAAGCATAATATCAAAAAAAAAGTCATCCAGAAGATGCACCATTAGCAACAGTTATATGCTGTTACTGGGGAACTTGACCAACTTAATAAGTCACTAGAGGGAGTTCAAACAAATGGTATAAATACCATTACGGATGCCAAGAATTCAATCCATCTGGCTGAAAAGAGTGAAGTTGGTTGAGTGCATTAGCTTCAAGTAGCTGCTGATGAAGCTCGTGTTACAGTTCATCAATTAAAGACTTATGTCGATATCCTTTTGTAATATCTTATAAAAGAGAAGAGACCCCAATATTTGGATGTCCTTATAATTCTTGTGCATTAAATGAAGAAATTTTTCACCTTTATTCATTTATGCACCTATTTCCCTACTACCTACTTTAAATTTTACCAACGCCAATGGGCCTAGTAAACATAGTTTTATTTTTACTAGGATAAATGTAAATAACTCTACAAACTTTGAATATTTTAATTCCTCAATATTACCTAAATCATAAAAAATGTATGTTTAGTGAGCTGGAACTTGACTTTTATTTAGAGTTCCTTTGTATTTTGGGGGAGGTTTAAAGTCATTCAAGTCATACATACAGAGGCTAATGTTTATGGTCGAAATAGCTTTGACCGAATAAATTATAATTGACTCAATTCCTTAAAAATTTATCTGAAAACAAATTACGACACTCAAGTATGAGGGGAAATATGTAAACTATGGCTTACGAATATTTGAATCTGAGGAGTGATATGAAAAAGGGCTAAAAGGAATTAGAAGAAGTAGTTTCCAGGAATAATGTTACTATTTTTTTACAAACCCGTTAGGGGGTTGAAATATGTAGGGCCACCTAAGGGCATTGGATGTATAGTCAAATAAATAGCATCTTTTGGCTAACAAGTATGTTATGTAGACTGTTTATGCAAGGTTGCCTAGGGGCACGTGCTGCATAGTCAGGAAAAATAACTCTTAGAAATTTACTTTCCTAGTGCTAAAAAGCCAGTGAAAGTTTATGAAGATTGAAATATTCCAATGTATAGAGTTTGCTGTATGGAAAGAGGTACTTGAATATTGAGAAGATATTTCCAAATAAGATTATCAAAGAATTTCATGGATATTACTCCTACCAAAGTCTGACCCAAATGTAGGGAAGGAGAATATAAACCATAGAATTGAATACTTTCAGGTCATGAAAAAGGAAATGGGAAAAATATATTAAGGATGGATATTTTTGCGAATCCCTTAATACTGTCATTTAAGACCAATAAGTACAAAGGAGGCTTTCTTCCCAAGAATGAAGTTACAAATATCTGAAAAACCCTTCAGGGGGTTGAATTATACAGGGCCACCTTAGGGCATTGGCTAAATAGTCAGATAATAGTATCTTTTGGCTGATAAATCTGTTATGGAAATTATTTATGCAAGGCCGCCTAAGGGAACGTAATGCATAGTCAGGTAAAAGAACTCTCAGAAAGATGACATATATTTGTTTAAAAGTCAAGAAAAGGGTTATTAAGATCTTAAAATATTTAAGGTTAGGATTATGACACATAAATATGGGTATTTTCCAGTGTATACAGAGATACACAGATCAATGCTAACCATAGTCATGTTGTGGCTGGGTCCTGAATTGAAATGTTGGACTTCACTGTGTATCCCATAAGGATGAGAATCAAGCCATACATAGATCTTTAATTATATTTTAACGTCATGTGGGACAAAAGGGATTGAAGTTCTTAGTTTAGGGTCATAGAGCTTGGACCATTATAAGAAATACATAGTGTGTGTTTTTTTATGGGGACTTTTCAGGTAGGGGACTAAAAGAGGAATTTGGGGTTGGGCCCAAAAGGCTTGGGTCCAGATTCGAGGGACAATCGAACATTCCTACGCATCCCATACGGATGGGAATCAAGCCCACATAGTTTTAGAACTACCCTCTGTAAAAATTTTGTTTTTACATGTGAAGGGTGAAAGGGGAATTTAGTGAAATGATGGTTTAACCCTAGATAAAAGGTTCAGGCATTTCCATGTATGCACGTAGTATTTGGAATGAAACATGGTTGAAAAATCAATGTAAATAATGGTTCCCTCTCAGGTGAGGGTGTCAAAGAATATTGTAGTTTATTGTCATAATGGAAAAAAGAGTTGTATAGGTTAACATCGTATATCAAGGACAAAAGTGAACCAATGTAAAGGTATTGATTCTATGGGCGGTTTCATGAATCAACATCGTATGAGATGGAGGTGAACCGATGTGAAGAGATTGATTTTGGTCTTGAAACATGGGAGGTTTCCTATGTACCCAGCCTGGAAGGAAAGGGTCAAAGTCCGCGTAGTTCAATTAAATAATGAATTAATGATCAATTTGTTCTTGGAGACAACGACCTAAAAAATGATATTTTTGGGACTTACACATGGTTAGTCAGAGAGAGTGTTTTGGTTGAGGTTTTCTCTAAGATCATGTGAGTCATACTCGGTGTGAGAAACAAGAGGTAACAACAACCTTAACGATGCATAGTTTAATGTCATGTAGGACATATAAAGGCACTATGCAGGTTAAAGTCTTGCAGTTAGGAATATTGGTGCGACACAGTTTAGTGTCATATAGTAGGGACAAAGTACAGTTTAATGTCATGTAGGATGTATCAAGGACTTTCTGTAGAGTTTAGCGTCATGTAGTTAGGGCGATGGGGACAATATAGTTTAACGTCATGTTGGATGAAAGGGGGACTGTACAGTTTAAGGTCATGAAGTGAGGACAAAAGATTAAACCATTTAACATCATGTTGGACGAATTAGGGAACTTTTTCACAGTTTAGCGTCATGTTGGACAAAAGTACAGATAGTTTAAGGTCATATGTATGGACCATTGATGATGAAGTTTAATGTCTCATTGGACTTAAGGGACTTCTGTACAGTTTAGCGTCATGTAGTTAGGGCATCACAGTTTAACGTCATGTGAGACGAAAGGATTACAAATAGTTTAAGGTCATATGTATAGACCATTGCTGTATAGTTTAACGTCATATATCAAGGACGATGAAGGGGGAACAATTTAACGTCATGTCGGACGTATGTGCAAATAGTTTAGGGTCATATGCATGGACAGTTGGTTATGTAGTTTAACGTCTTGCTGGATGGTGGTACAGTTTAAGGTCATATAGGATCAGTGATGATATATTTTTTGTTTAATCAAAATATTTCTTCAAAAATATGGCATTGGTTGGAGTAGTGATGAGTTCTCCATCCATCTAAATTAATGAATAAGCACCATTGGTGTAGAAACTATGTATTGAGTAAGTTCCTTCCCATTTTGGCTCAATCTTGGGAGGTTTCTTTTCTGGTATCATTGGAGTTATGAGAACTAATACCAATTCTCCCTGAGTTAATGAACGAAGACAAACTTTTTTGTTAAAAGATCATGCTATTTGATTATGATTGACTTCCAAGTGGTGCAATGTGCACAATCATTTCACATCTAACCATTCCAATTCATTCAATCACTTTTGAGATTGCTCATCTATAGATGACAGATCACAAAGGGCTACTCTGAGTGAGGGTAATTGAACTTCAATGGTCAAGATGGCTTCCATTCCATATACTAGTGAATATGGAGTTGATCACTTTGTAGTGCGGGTGGTAGTCTGATAATCCCATAAAGCATGGATGAGTTTATCAGTCCATGATTTCTTATATTTATCCACCATATTTTGCAGTATATTTGACAGAGTCTTATTGAAGGCTTCTATCTGGCCATTTGTCGCTACATGATATCGAGATGAATGATTGAATTTGATGTTGTATTCCTGATACAACTTCTTCACCTAAAATGAACAAAAGTTGGTTCCATTTTCCATCAATATGGTATGAGGGACACCAAATATGGTAATGATGTTAGACTTGATGAAGAAAACAATAAATTTAGAACTGACTTCCTTGAGAGGTATTGCCTCTGCCCATTTGGAAAAGAAATCAGTAGTAGTAAGAATATACTTAACTGCTTGGTCGTAGCTGAAGGGTATGGTCCCACCACATCCATTTACCATGTGGCAAATGGCCACGAGTATTTAGCTGTATGAAGCAACTCTGGAGGTTGATGAATGAAGTTGGAATGTACTTGAAAAGAATGACACTTCTTTGTGAAATCAACACAATCTTGTATCAATGAAGGCCAAAAGTATCCAAGCCTTCGAATCTGATCATATAATCTATGTCCAAACTGGTGGGCACCAAAGACTCCTACATGCACTTCTTTCATGATAGCCATTGTCTCTTCACCATCAATGCATCTGAAGAGAACTCCATCAAAACCATGCTTGTAGATAATTTTCTCTAGGTGATCTGGGATATCATAAAGTGTAAAATTGACCACTCATTACAAGATTTGTTCTTTCTCGGCTCTATCAGGTGGAAGTGTTCTGTTTTGAAGGTATTACTGGATAGGTGATATCTATCCTATAGTAAGACCATACGGTTCAAGAATGGGACTAATTTCATTAATTTCCTCTGTTCTGATTCTAACGTAAGGTGAAATTGCATGATGGTGGGAAATATTGATGGTTGTCTCGTCCTGATTTGGATCTTCCAGAGCTATGGCTATATTTTCCAGTGCATCAGCTTGAGCATTTTATGATCACGGGACATAAGAAAATGTCAGTTCTGAAGGTAATTCTTCCATTAACTCTCAAACTTAATCATTAATAAGGATCATTTCTTCATTTATGATTTCATAATCCCCATTGACTTGTTTGATTACCAGGTATAAATCACCTTTCACCTTTAACTGATTCACTTGTGCTTGAAGCACCAATTCCAATCCTACAATGAGATCTTGGTATTCTACGTCATTATTGGTACCACCTTCCCACAATAAGAAGGAATAAGGTAACACTTCCTTTTCTAGAGAAATGAGCACAATTCCTAATCCAACATTGTTGAATTTTGGATTTTCCATTTTCCTCCCTGTTGGACTTCTGGAAGCACCATCAAAATACAATTCCCATGCCTGATGACTTTCTTAAATAGAGAAGACTTCCTCTTCAGGGAGTTCAATATCTGAAGATGTGTCTTCCACTGAAGGGTGTTCATCCAGGAAATCAGCCAAAGCTTGGCCCTTTATTGCCTTTTGAGACACATAGTGAATATCAAATTGCTGCAAAATAACTGCCCACCTTGCCAGACATCCTGTAAGAATTGGATGAATAAGGATGAATTTGAGCGGTTTATTGTGAGATACCAATTGGACCTAGTGATGCTGCAGGTAGTGTCTCAACTTCTAAACTGCAAAGATTAATGCCAGGAAGCACTTATCAATACTTGAATACTTGGAATCTGCTTCAATCGTAGTCTGACGGAGGTAGTTGAGGCTGTTTTCATTCCCAACATCATTCTTCTGAGTAAGAAAGGCACCGAATGATCGCTCTAAAGCTGTCACGTAGAAGAAAAGTGGTTTTCCTTCAACAGGTGGCATGAGTACTAGCGGACTCAAGAGATATTTCTTGAGAATATCGAATGCTTCTTGACATTCTTCAGTCCATTGGTAAGTGACTCCCTTGTTCATCAATTTGGTAAAGGGTAAACTTTGCCATCCAAATTGGTGATGAAATGTCGAATATAGGCTAAGTGTCCTTGAAGTCCTCTAAATTATTTCATGTTTCGAGGGGGTGAAATACCACATATTGACTTTTTCTTCTCAGTATCGACTTCTATATCATGATGGCGTACAACAAAGCTGAGAAATTTTCCTGAGGTTACCCCAAAAGCACATTTTAAGGGGTTCCCCTTCAAATTATGTTGTCGAATCTTGTGGAAAATGACTTCCAAATCAGCCAAATGATTAGAATATTGTTTGGATTTGACCACCAAATCATCTACATAGCATTCAACAAACCTCCCTAAAAGGGTTTGAAGATATGATTCATGGCACGCTGATATGTTGCACCTGTATTATTTAAGCCAAAGGGCATTACTCGGTAGTAAAACACACCCTGAGGGGCTCTAAAAGATATGGATTCCTCATCTTCTAGGGCCATTTGGATTTGATTATATCTGGAATATGCATCCATGAAGGAAAGTTCATCATAGCCAGCTGTTGCATCAATTAAATGTTCTGTAATCGGAACTGGGAAATCATCCTTAGCACAATACTGATTAAGATCTCTGAAATCGATGAAAAATCTAATTTGTTTGTTCTTCTTCTCAATAGGGACAATATTAGCCAACCACTTGGGATATTGAAATTATCTGACGAAGTTAGCATTGATAATCTTATCCACTTTAACTTCAATATTGGAAGCATTAATTGGGTGTATTCTTCTCGCGGCTTGCCTAAATCCTCGATGTTCTTCTGGTAAACCCAAATGATGGGTAGAAACATCAGGATCAAGCATAGGCATCTCTGTATAGTTCCAAGCAAATACATCTCGATTTTTCTATAAAAAGGAAATATACATCTCTTGTTCTTCAAGAGTCATGGCCGCACTAATTAATGTGGGGCGTGGATCTCCATTTGTAACCAGATTTATTTCATTGAGTTCATCCACGGTGGTAGAGATACCCTCTTCAGATGTTGGAGGAGCATCATTGGGATCTTCCTCTTCTTCTTCTTCAACATGTGTTATTTCTTTCGTTTCTACTTGCATATTAGATGATGATGAAGGATTTTCATGATCAGAAGAGATGTCAAAATTTTCACATCTTTATGAAGAAGAATCCATTTCCGACCCAATTAATGATGAAGGGTATTCCTTGGGAAATAAAGAGCAGATGATGGATTGAGAATCAACTTCATTGTTTACCTCCGATGTTTCAATAACATCCTATGACCTGATTGGCGAAGTATAGACTTGTTGGATATCAATAGATGAAATGAAGACGTCACCATTAGAGCTTTCATCACTGCTTGGAGGATCACCAATTTCTCCCATGTTGTCTGGCTCGATTGTCATAATTGACATTATGGATCTTTCCATAAGAGTATTTGATTTGGGTCTATCTTGTCAATTTGACTGATAGGAAATAAATAATCTGTACTCACATGCACAAATGGATTTACTGGTATCTTTTTCAAACCATACGGAGCATTAACTTTGGTAATCTCCTTTGTTGTGGATTTCTCCCTTCCCTTCATGTGATAGAATTCTACCTCAATGTATTGAGACTCACATGTCTTGAATAGAGACTTATCACCATATAATTTCCCAACTTGACCATCGAAACAATATTTTAGACATTCATGGTATGATGAAGGGATAGCCACATCTTGATGTAGCCAGGGTCTCCCAAGCAAGATGTTGAAGGCTGAATCTTGATCAACAACCTTGAAATCTGAATTAGATACAATATCTCCAAACTGAGTTCTGAGTGTAACTTCGCCCAATGTTTCTTGTTCATTTTTATCATATACCTGTAACATCATGGTATAAGGAGATAAATTAGATTATGTGAGTCCCAATCGACGAAGTGTACGAATGAGCATGAGGTTGACCCTTGAACCATTGTCAATGAAATCTCTTCAGATGTCTACGTCATTGACCTTTCCAGATAAGTACAAAGGTCTAATATGCACATGAATGACATTATCTTCATATTAATTAGTAAAAGATATTATTGCATGGCATTATATAGGATTATAATCTATGTGATATACTTCAGATGCAAAAAATTCAGTTTCAAACTTCTAAGGACTTGGAAAAGCCTCGATGAGTGCCTCCCTAAGATCCTTTGACATATTCAAAGAATCCAGAATTGATAACTTGGCCGGTACATGGTCCAAATGTTTCAGTACATCATAATTTTGATCCAGAGGTCTGCATTTCCCAATAGGAACATGTGGTTTAGCAGGTTCTTCAGAAGAAAATACTTTGGAAGTTGATGCATTTTGTATTGGGATAGGAGTTGGCAATATTCCTGGTTTTGGAAGATTAGACTGATTAGATCCATTCACTTGCTGAGAGGAAGAAGATGGAAACTTCAACTGGTCTTCCAGAATAACTATGTCAGGACTGAATTTTCTATTGGTAGATAAACTTACTTGTTCTTGCTAAGCTTGATGAAGGGCTCTACCACAAGTTTCTTCTGCATACACAGTTCTAGTAGAGGTAGAATTGGAATAGTGGATTCTGAAAGATCCACATATTCCCCTGCATCCTGAGCCTATGGAACTTCCTATGATTCCTCTGTTTGATATAGGGAATTTAGGCTCATCGAAATCGAAACTGCAACTGGCATATGGATCTGTTAATTGAATCATATTAAAAGAACTGAAAATCAACTCTTCATCCGATGAAGACTCTGCCTGACAAGCCAATTTAGGTTGTGCCATTTGGTGGGGTAGTGACCGTTGCTTCGTATTAGATGGCATGAAGTCTGCCAAAGTCAAAGACAACTTTGGATTTTACATATACTCATATTCTTCTAATTATTTCTCTTTCATGGAATTATGCCTCCTTTTTAGGATTTGCCCTCCGAAGAGGATTTTTCTGTGGTATTCATGGCAGAAGGTACAATTGGTTTCTTCAATTGTGTTCACAAAACAGCATGAGTTCGGTTGATCATCTTTCTGACCATTCAATCATCATATGTTTGTGCATTTTTTCTTTTGACTTCTTTCCACGCGCCTTCCTCCTATGGAACTATAGTAGTAACACATGCTACCTGGGCTGAAGAGCCTTTCAGTTTGACTTCTCCAGAGTCCACCATCTTTTGCAGGAGGTCATTGAAGACAAAACACTCTTGGATGGGATGTGCCAACATTTGATGAAAGGGGAAATAATTGTAACAGTCTTCATCTCCTTTCTTTTTTGGCCTCTTGGGCCTTGGTAGCTGAACCAAATTATTCTCTAGAGCCAAAATGAAGTTACCACGAACTTATTCATTTCAGTAAGAGTATGTTTTGCTCTTCAGATCCTCAAATTGTTTCTGTCTTTGATCTCATCGATCGTCTTGACAAAAAGACCTTTGTTGTTGATGCTCAGGAGGTAGATCCCTTCGAGAAGATGATGGTTTTAAGGTAGAAGCAGGTATAGGTGCTTTTTTAAGCATAACTTTAGCGGTTTCTAATTTTCCCATTCTCCTTCCTAAAACTGATGGAATTACACGAGATTTATCATTAGTATATATAAGAGAATCTTCAATCTGTTGAGCGATTGAAGTAAGGTCTCAAAACCCTCCTATGTATTTCACAGGGATCAGCGGCGTGCGTAATTCATCATGCAAATTTTCCACACAGATTGGAAACAGTTCCTCTTAAGGGAGTTCTAAGCATAGGAAATATGTTAATCCCTTCCAGCGAGCAATAAAATCAGAGACTCTTTCATTCTCCCTTTACTTATAGTTTGTAAGATCGAAAACTATTGTCTTTGGAAAAGTTGAGCTGAATTGAAGAAGAAATTATTGACAGAGATCTTCCCATCTGGTAATTGACCACGATTTCAAGCTTGTATACCATACAAAATCTGGTCCTTGCAAGGTTCTCACAAAGCATCTGAGTTTCACTGCTTCTTGCTACTTTGGAGTTCCCATCATAGGATCATAACAAGACAGGTAATGCATCAAATGCTATTCAGGATCGCCTGTTCCATTGAAAATAGGGAAGACAAGATTCCCAAAATTTGATGGGGGAGAGATTGAATTTACCCATTCAGAGTAAGCATTGTTTTCTGGTTGAACCTCTACACACTTTACTTCCTTAGTCTCTATCCGAGCTGTTAATGACTCAATGGTAGTTATTAACTTTTGAGAAACATCTGATTGAACTTGGACATGGGCAGGTGCAATGACTGGAATTTGGATAGGTATGGTAGTTGGTACTGTAACTGATGGCAGTACTGTCAATTGTTGTCGTACTTGACCCGTATGATTAGACCTGTGAGGGTGTACTGATTAAGGAGGATATTCTTGATCCATCTCAGTAGCTGCAACAAGCTCCCTTGGCTGACTGACTCCAACACACATAGGAGGAAGACTACCTTGAAGTAGTTCTGTGTTCAACCTCCTCAATTCATTCATTTCTTCCTCTTGTTGTGCAAATCATTGCTCTAGTGGGAGCGATTGTCCTTCTCCAGAGGAAGGATATGTAACTTGATTCTTTCCCTTCCCCTTGTTTGATCCTTTGCTGAGAGGGGGAAGTGGGTTATTTGAAAGAACACCGAAATTTTGGAAATCCATTGATTTTGTGTATGCATACCTTCTTCATTTGTGTCCGTGTGTACAACTTCTTGAACATGAAACTCTTCATCTAATCCCACTGAATGAGTCTCATCTAGTGGATCAGCAACAACAGAATTGATGACATTGATTGATACATAACGCATCACATCCCTTATATCACCATTACTGTGATATTGTCTACCTCCATGTATTTGATGAGACATTTCCTTTTGATGATTCAATCCCTCGGGAACTTCTTGGTGAACCATAATTTGGAGAGAATCTCCTAATAATTTGGCAATTCATTCCACTTAAGCCTTCTTCCCCAATCGAGAAAAGACCTAATTTCTCTGAGGCAGGGATTGATGATTTCAAAAAGTCCCCAGTCCAGTGGACTAGGGATGTTCCTGCTGTCTTTTCTCAACTCCTCGAATCCTAATTGTTGATTCCATGGGTTTGGTTAAAAGAGTCCCCAGTTTGGCAAGCTGGGGTGGCTCTTGACATGCTATGTCTGAGACATTCTTAAAAGCTATCATGATCTTACGAGCCTTAGTCTAGAAATTAGCTGGATGCATCAGCCTCTATCCACTTTTATCACCCGGTTCAAAAGACCGCTAGATGATTTTAGTCATTTTTGTCACTTGAGGATGTGCATTCTCCATACGATAGGCATGTTCAATATTCTAGTTTTCTTGATGCAGGAGTAATTCAACAACTTTTTCTCTGTATTCTTGATTTTGAGAGGAACCAGTTGAGGCCTATTCTTGGGCATGCTTTTGATTAAAAACAAAACGCATTGACTATGGCCGACCACGAGCAATAACATTGCATGAGACCATTTTCAGTGGGCTTTGCTGAATAGAGAGCACAATGAAATGTAGTGCTCCATGAACACCCCATCCTCTGACATGAATACCCGATGGGGAATCGGAAATTAACTGGTGAAATCTTCTTAGTGTGCCAAGGCATGAATACTGAAGGGCTTTCTACTTCTTTTTAGCCTCGGATATCAAGAGACTGATAGAGATTCCAAGTCAATTTGATGTTGTAACCCTTTTATTATCTTAACATAATTTTCATATTCATCATAAGATAATAATTACTTTTTCAACTGAAAAAGTGTTTTCCATATGTTTAGACGAATATCATGAATCCCATCTTCCATCAACATCTCTAGAATGTCATGCTGAGAGTCACCCAGAGGCCAAAACATGACTGGCACTTCACCCTTCGCCAGTTGTTTTCTCATGTTCATCATTTCCTCTTTATCATTAAATGAATATTCTTCTACCTGATTTGACCAGAGCTGCTACTTCCTTGTTGCTTCATCGGATTCAATAAGATTGGTAGAGAAATCACTGATCAAACTAGAAGATGCATGACTTAGGGGTGGTTCGGAGAATGTCCTATACCCTGGGAAATCTTCTGATTGAGAAAGTATTTCACCTGCTAGCGATGAAGCATCATACATGACTGGTTTCGCATTGTCATGTTCCTCAAGATAAGTGGGCTTTCTCAGCACTACATATTCCACTAGAGCATTTTATGGGCAATATGCATCAGTACTGCGGAGAGAACTTTTGCAGTGAAATTCATCATCATGGGGAGGACCACCGTGGTGGGTTACAGAAAAAGATGAGATCTCTTTATCCTTGGTCTTCTGACCACACAGAGGGTTTCTGTGGCTCTCATCTAAAGATGAAACTTCATGATCAGCCAAATTGTCCTAAATCAAGCCTTAATAAGGATGTTTCTGTTGAAAACCTTCGGAATTAATGTTCCCACTATTGGGAAATGAGGGAGTAGAATCATGATTTCCAAGAGATAACTGTCCGAGGGCTTCAAGAACTGCAGCATCGAGCAAGGCCTTGATAGAGATTGGCTCTTGATCTTCTGACTGTGCTGGTCAGGTCTTCTTTTTAGACGCCTTCTTACTCGCCTTGGAAACCACTTGTTGACGAAATTGGCTACTCTGAGTAGGTGTATGTGCATGATCAAGAGAGATGTCCAGGTTAGATTGATGATCTCTACTCAAATCATGTGTGTGTGCCTGACTTGGTTGTCTGTTTGATATGGGGGAGTATGCCCCACAACCCTCTTGGACTGGAACAAATGTGTGTGTCTATTTTAGAGTGAACTGTTGATGTGTCACTCCACTAGTAGGGATAGATTTATGTGTCTTTCCCTAAGATGCTGCTGAAGTTGTTATAATATCCTGAAAAGCATCCATAATATGGGAAAGGATTTTCTTCTACTCTTTCACCATTGATAAACTATTCTTGGTGAATTCAGCTGTCGGAACGGGGATATACGTCCATTACGTGCTTGGAGTAGGTGTATGTGCCTACTCTTGTCCTCCTTTTCCTGTTAGTGAATCCTGACAGTACTCAAGTGTGGGGGTAGAGAGTTGAGTCTGCCTCATTTTTGTCGCCAGAGCATTCTGACTGACTTTTCCGTGTGCTACTAAGCGAGACTGTTGGTAGGATTGCTTAATACTAACAGGTGTATATGCCTGCTGATTGCACTTCGTATAAAGTGGTTTAAGAGATCCATCATATGTAGTAAGACGAGTCTGCTGACTAGATAATGATGTAAATATAGGTGTATGTTCCTGCCAATAACAGTCCACCAGAATTGCCTGGTAGGATGGACGTGATGCTGCCAGATGAGTCTGCTGGATAGCGGAATTAAAACAGGTAGGTTTGTGTGCCCGCTCGTTGCTTGCCACCAAGTTAGGTCGGTGGACTTCTCCAGAAACGGCAGAGATGAGGACCTGCTCACTTTTTATCAGATTTCACCTCTGGCGATTCGTCTTGCCTACTCGGGTTCGAGGAACCTGAGCTGAACGCCTGGAGTCGGCACCCTCATCATGTTGAGGGCATACTGCTGCACGATTCTGGTGGCGATAGTTGATCGGAGCCCTCAGGAAGGACTCCTGCTTCTTTGAATTAAGGCCCTAAGGGACCTGCTCATTCACCTCCCCAGAATATAGGAGTGAATGGTGATTGTGTTCCAGGGATAATGATCTGAAATGGTTGGAGATGTTAGTTAGCACCTCCTATTTCTTGATCGCTGGTCGTCGCTGTCTGGACAACTAGGGTGAATTGCTCACATGGAGGGCTTGTCAAGAATCCTCTAGAGTTGAAATAGTACCATGTTGACGGTACTCCTTAACTAGCGCATTTGATACCTAGCATTGAAGACACTGAGTATGTTATGTCATCTTTAGAGTGGATGACGATCCAGCACGAGTAGCAACAGTGGTATTTGTTGTAGTGGTATTCACAGGTGTGAACTTGAGATCAACCATTCTAGAATTGCAGATGATCTTGGAAAAGAGTGCATGTTATGATATAACAGATGTAATGAAGATAAATTCATCCACTACATCTTTTGGATGAGAACATATATCAATGATTGTTTTTGTTTTCCCTCTCATTGAGTTTTAATTAGTGGCCTAATAAATAAGTAAAACATAATTTTAACTTAGTTAAAGATTCATGTCGGGTTCACCATTTTTTTCCCTCTGAAATGGTGGATGGCCTCATTGATTGAAGGTTCAAACATTCCAATCGGTTTCTAACGGGTTTTTTCGTAGAACCGAAAACATCCAATGATTCCATATCCATTTGGACCTACTTTCCAAAGGGAGGCACTCATTAGTTCTGGACTGATGATGCATAGGAATTTTCATTGGTTGAGAGGATGGGAGTTCGGACTCATCACACCTTTTCTGAGGGGAATTATTGTCTACTCTAGGACTCTCTTTATAGATTTAAGTTATGTTTGTGAATCCTTAGTACATTACCAAGTATAAAATGAGCTTTCCTTTAGATCTGACAATCAATGATTTCAATGTAGGAAATTTATATAATCTTTTATATGTATTCGAGGTTCTTAATCAATAGAGAATCATCTGTATTTGTTTAGAAATTCTTAGCCAATGGTATCCTTCAGTACATAAAAGTCTCTTGGTCATTATGATGACCATAATTGTTTTAAAGCCACTCAGTGGGGCACTTGAAGTTTATTGTCCTTCAGGAGGACATGGATTATTTAAGAGTTGGGATCATACCCACTGATGGGAAACCAACGTATCCTTTGTTTTAGAAAAGGAATCATAACCCATGTAGTTTGAGTAAGGGAGTATTATGTTTATGCATGATTGATGGATCATGAAAGATGTCATGATTACTTTTACACTCTAATGTCACATGGGTCATGCTCGGTGTGAGAAACAAGAGGTATAAGTGAAACCAGACAATTTGTGCCATGAAAGATGTAATGAAGTGGGGCTTATGTGTGTATGACTGCCCAAAATAAATGAGGATTAAGATTTACTGTAGAGAGGAAATCCATGAATAGGGTCCATAAAGGTACATGTGCTTTATGGAGATTTGGATACTCTAGTCTTGGTGCTTACTCCTAAGGAAGAAGCCCATGTTAGGAGGGGACTTATGAATGGGTTTTACTCCTGAGAAGGAAGCCCAGATCAAAAGGAATTATGACTGGTTAAGAGAAATTAAGACTGGGGCTTATTCCTAAGGAGGTGGCCCAGGTTAAAGGGATTTAAAAATTAAGGGACTTGGGGCATACACTTAAGGAGGATGCCAATAATTTGGGGAATTATGACTGGGGATTACTCCAAAAAAAGAGGCATTGGTTAAGAGAATTTTGGTTGGGGCTTTCTTTTGAGGAGGATTCCCATATTTGAGACTAGGGATTACTCTTGAGGAGGATGCCCATATTTAAGACTGGGGATTACTCCTGAAAAGGAGGCCTAGTATATGTGAATTATGGTTGGGGCTTACTCCTGAGGAGGATGCCCATATTTGAGACTGGGGCTTACTCCTGAAAAGGAGGCCCAGGTTAAAGATTCTCTCATCTTAAAGGATGAGGTTGAATGAATGAAATTTCAATCTTTAGTGACATAAAGATGTGTAAATCACTATATTTTGATAGATATTCCACATAATTCTTTTCAGATAAGGAATTTAATCAATAAAACATTCCATAAATGGCTTTGAAGAATCTCTTGAAGACTGAATCTTGAATAGGAGAGGGGGAATGATATAAGAGGGGTTAAAATGGGCAGAAAATGCACCCAAAAAGGTAGGGGTGTGCAAGTCTTGGCAGGCGTGCAGGTACTGTGTGGGTGCGAAAGTCCTGGTCACATAGGTATACCAGTGCGACACATGGGTACTTGCATGATTTTCATCCCTTTAGGTCATTTTTGGGCGAGACTTGGCTCAAACCCTTGGTATTATCCCTAGAGGCTTTCCAAAAGATGGTGCGCAAGTTCTAGTGAAGAAGTAGGGCGGCGCGCAAGTGTGTTCATTTCCCTTAAGGGTAAAACCACTTAGGCACGCAAGTTTTAGTGAATTCTAACACTTAGAATTCATTTGAGGGAGATATAGGTCTCACCCATCTCATAATGATACCATTCTTATGTGTGCCACAAGTTCATAAATCATACATCATAGCATAACCCATGTAATAAAAATGGGAATCTTAAACATCATGCCATCATAACATAATCCATATAAGATAAAAACGACATCATAAAAATAATTCCATCATAACAAAATAAAATCAATGTAAAAATAGGGATAGAAATAGAACACTATATTATCTTAGATGGAAAATAATTTTGATAAAACACTTGATCTTTATTCTTGAGGAAAATATCCTTTCTACTTCAAAAATTTTTTTCCTTGCTTAACATGTCATAAAATTTTAAACTAAAAGAAGTTGATTAAAAATAAATATGAAAACCTTTAAATGACTGTTCATGGAAATAAGGTTTTATGGATTCATAAAATCCATTCATGCCGTATAAGTTAAAAAAACATTTTTCTCATACTTTTTCCAGAAAAGTCAAAAAGTACCTCAAATGGTAAACAAAAGAAAGATTACTTACATACCATGTAGTAAAAGAAAAAATTAGAAAAAAGAAATTTAAACAAACATGAAACCATTTTTAGAAAACAGGGACATAGATGGTAAATATAACCCCAGTAAATACTTACGAATAAACAATCTCAGATAAAAACGTGATTGGAAAAGTCATCCCTTACCTTATGTCTAATATGCTTCATATGTATCCAAACCTCCTATATAATGATTTAAATAATTTTATTGACTTATTACAGAATCATATTCATTATTATGATATATATGGTTCACTTATGACTTTATATTACCCGTTCTTTTGTAAATTCAATGTTAAAACAACGTTTTGGTTAAAATTGTTTCATTTATCGTATATGTTTTGACTTGATGTTCTTGATATTATTTCTTATATCCTGATTTACTTAATTTCAGAATGTAAAACATGATTTTTATTTAATATATATTCAGATAGTATATATATATATATGATAGATCGATAAATGGAATGAAAATACACTGTTCATGGAGACATTATGTCGTACGTACACAAGAATGATGTTTTTTTTGTTTCCTTATTTAATTGAATGGAATTAATTAGATGACATAGATATATATATAAATAAATAATGTAGAATTACTATGTCATATATTTCATGATTACTTATAATATATACTTTATAATCATTCTTGAATTTCTAATATGGAAAATTAATCTCATCGTGTCGTGGAGACGGTAATCTGTACGTACGCAGGAGCGATGATATCGTTCTCATATTTATTGAATGGAATTGGAGTGTATTATATAATATCTCAGAATCAGTATGATGTTATTATATATAGTTATTATTTACACCATTTTACCCATCCAAGTAAGGTGGTGGTGGAAAAGCTGATTACACCACGGCATGGAGACGATATTCTGTACGTACACATGCGCGGTGATTTAGTTTTCCATATGATGTATTGAAGGTGAAATAGGGTTGTTTCTATTTATACTAACATATAATTATATAAGTAATACTGATGTTATTAAATTATAATGAAACAACTAATGAAGATGAAGTAGAAGAAGAAAGAAACTTGAAAGAGTCGGTAGAAGATATTACCTCTTCCTCGACGCACCTCCATTAAACTTCTTCTTAGGGAACTAGAGTTGGAATTTTGAGAATAACACAACCTCTATGATGTAAATAGAGAGGTTTAGAAGAGTAATTTTCTAGGGTTGGACGATATTCAAGGCTCAAAATGGTGTGAAGAAAAAAGGGAAGGGATGCCATTTTTATAAGCGAGGAGAGGGGCACCTTTGAAAAAAATTAAAAAATTATTTTATAATAAGGTCATACTCAATTTATAATAGCTCCAAATTTATTTATTTAGAAGATAAAGTTGGTATGGGTCGAAATAATCTCAACCAATAGGTTTTAAACAATCTTAGGTTACTATTTTACCCTTATCTTTTAGATTTAACTCTAAGTTAAATAATTTAACTTTTACCGTGTCTTCTTGCTTTATTACACAATATGGTTAATAAACATACTATAACAAGCCAAAAAAACCCCAAGTTGATCATTATTAATATATATAAACTTATCTAAGTAATTTTGTCGATCCATATATTTTTAAGAATATTATAACAATTAATAATATAAAATATGTTTTAAAAACTATTTTATGTAAACTTTCACAATATTTGGTAATTGATTTTTTTTGAAAATCACAACAGAATGATTATTTATAATAAAGTTTATTAAATAAATACTAACATGTCATATTAACCCAAAAACTCATTGTAATTCATAAAAAGTCTCAAATTTCATTTATTTGGGTATTTATAATATCAATTATTTTAATATTTAATTATTTAGGTAATTAGTGCATCACAATTGTGTCATACACAAATTAAAATATTTAATGTATAAAAATTATAAATAAAATACCATTAGGTATTAAATTATTTTATCTTTATAATGAATATTTATAGTCAAATTTATATTATGTATATCCTAATATTAAAAAAACTTTAGTTATTAAACTTTGATTTTAACTATTTTAACTGTTTTTTTAAAAAAAAAAAATAAATGTCCTAATCTAATCCAAGTGGGGATAAAGGGTAATATTTTATTCCTAAGATCTTTTTGGTCAAATTAAACTTATCCAATAGAATTAGAACATGTGTTACGGAAATAATAATATCATTTTTACCCTTAATTACCAAATTTACTTTTAACCGTGGTAAATAAAAGTAAAAAGTTATTATTCACCAAAAATTATATTTATCTTATTGAACCACATTTTACTTCTTGTTATTAACCATGTCTCTCGAAATTCCAAAATTCCACTCACAAAAGTGGTAAAATTAGGTTTTATGTAAATTTTAAAATTTTCCTAGGAGGTGGGTAAAAGACGGTGAAAAGTTCAGTAAAATTTTTATATATCTAAAATTATTATAAAAGTGACACTAATGAATTACATTGAACTTATATAGGTATTATTTATCAATTTTCTCCTAAAATAAATTTATATAAAATAAATAATTATTTAAATAAAAGGTCGGTTTTTAAATATTAACCCAATGTTTTCACTATTCATCAAATATTAAAAGTTTTCAGAAAAATACCAAAAATTCACCCTAGGAAAATTTCGATATTTCGAATCCAAAAATGAAGTCCATTTTGAACAATAAAATTTATAAAATTTCAAAACATGGATATTACTATTCATAATGGCTAGTTTATATAATATATCATTGTTTAGTGAAACTTGGTATTGCGTACAACACACGCTATCGAGAAAGGTCGTGATTGTTTGTAATGAAAGCCAAGTAAATGTTGCATGTGGTGAAAGATTCCTTTGTTTTTTTGTATAATAGAATCCAACCATATTTCATTTATACATTGAATATATATATACAATCAATGTTGTGTAGAATAACTTCTATCAAACAAACTTTAAATTGTGTGTAACACGTTCCAAGATTAGTGTTGCGCATACTGCAGGCTAATATGGTATTGCGTATAGCGCAAGATAATCTTGGTGTGGTGTATAAAAAAAGATATAAAAGAAATAAAAAAATATATATATCTTATAAAATCCCAGGGTGTTATATTCTACCCCCCTTAAAATGAATTTTTCCCTCGAAATTTTTCGGGGTTATAAATGGTTTACTATTTAAATGTTTCATTCATAGAAACCCACATCGTAAAAATGAATACTAAAACATACTTTAAAAAATGAACATTAGAAACAAAACAGATACCCAAAGTAACTCATCACTTGATTTCCCTCATAGGAGATCATAGGTGAATATATGGATATGGAAGAGAAATCCAACCGTCAAGTTATGATGGAGAGTGGTAGAGAACATGGCTATGAAAAATCCAACAATCACAAATCCATAAATTTGTGATGATTTAAGGTACCATCAGATTCATCGGATATAAGGACAATAGGACAAAATTTTTTGTTTTCAAGATCATTTCCCTAAAGTTGAAGAATTGTTGAATTAAAAGAAACACTTACTTGATTTTGGTACAATCTGACTGTTGGTCATTCCTTGAACAATTTACACTTAATATCTAAAACAAATGAAATTGAATTTGTCAATTGTGAAGAGTTGGCAGATCATGCGATAGAATGATGGGTCATTCCATCTATCTCAAACGAAAGGATAGAAAAAGTTATAAAATATACATAAGTCTATATATAGTGTGGTTAATTGTATATGGTTCCTAAAATGGAATTATACTTCATATATCATACCTCTTAATATAATAAAACATATTTCTACTAACCAGGGACTTCCTGTAGGCCAGTAGTATGTGATAAAGGCTTGTCGCACTTCGGTTGTGGGTATGATTCCCACATCCTTATCTGATGCAATGGGTTGTCACTCGTCCTACGGGTTGCCCTTTTTCTAAAACTATTCTATTATATCATTCCAGAAATAATATCAGAAAACAAACTCAATCCTTAAACAATACTATCTGATGTCTATCATAATCCATTACAGTATTTAGGCTTATCCAAAATACATCTGTCTAATCTCATATTGTAAAGAAAACAATTATTGAAAAGGTCACATTACAAGCACATGAATACCATCATTTATCCCCCATATATCATTAGATATATCTTGTTGATCCCATTCCAAATATGCGAATACCTTAATCATGTATTCTCTTGAAACATAAATTACAATAAAACCTTAGTGAAAACATGAATTCTATCAAAAGATAACTCATTCCACATACCAAAATCCCAAAATTTCTATATACTCAAACCATGATATCAGTTTGTCCTTATATCAGTCTTGAGCTCATGAATACTATCAAAATAGCATTTTCTCTTTATCCCTTCATTATGCGCATATCATCTTCTTTCCAAAAATATCTGAATAACCTTTCTTGGTTACAAGTACCATTCAACATATACTTTCAAATAATTTAGGAAAAAAATAATGTAACAATCCTTAGATGTTTCTTTATTCCAGAGTATAATTAAACTACCTATAAAACATAACTCTTGATAAACATAAAATCATTACACTACATTTTTAAACCATTGGCCAAGCTTCAGCACTTATTTCAACTCATATATCATTTTTACTCTCCTCATCATCATCCACATAAATACTACACATATGACCATGCTGATTAGCTTCCTGACCTTTTCCCTTATAGAATTGGTTTGCATAATGCCCATACATTCTGCATTTAAAACATCTAATCATTGTTGATATCGTAGAAATACCATTATCCTTCTCCATGGTGTTAACTGAACCTTTTCTTTTGCACTTACTAGATTTGTGTCCTTCTTTTCCGCACCCAAAGAATCTTCCAGTTCATTTGAAACATTCTCCTTGATTCCTCTTCACACATGATTTACATGAGAGAAATTGAACTTTCTTTCCTCTATAATCATCATGAAACTCCATCTTTCTCTTATTAGTTGATTCGGGAAACTTTCCAATGTTGAGATTATTGATTATATTATGAGATTGCTGATTAGGTATAATAACGATATTTGGACTTCCAAATCTCGTTTCATTTTGTTTCTCATGAATAATATCATTACATTGTCCATCATATCCTCTATTATCGTGAATCTTCCTATTTCCAGCCATTTTCTAAAACCCAAAAAGAATAGTGTGAGAGGAAAAAATCATGCTAGGGAAAACTACATAATAAAGGGGGATTACCGTCAATATCTATCATCTTAGGTTAAATTATAATATCATTACCAAAATTCTAGGACTATAACCTATATGTATAATTATCCTTAGGGACATCCCTAGACACACATTATAAATATCTATAGGGATTTCACTAAAGTTTTCACCTCCTAGTTTCCAAAGGTTAACTAAACATTTACTCTGATATGAACTGTAAAGACCCAAATTTCGACATACAAGGACATTAAATTACTTTTTCGGAATACTTAAAACATGAAAAAAATATTCCTAATGACTGTATTAGTTTAGTGTCTTTTGAAACTCGGAACGTAATCTTCTAATCACGGTGAAAGATCTTCAACATCTCCCACAAAGATCTTCCACTTTTGGTTTTCTTACCTAAAACCTTTTTTTATATCCTGGGGAAATGAAAACATAAAAAGGGTGGGCTCAAATGCTTAGTAAGGGTAAAAATATAGAACATAAAACAATCTATAAACATTTGAATGCAAAAACTTGAACATAAAATCTAAACATCAAAATCTTGAGCAAAGACATAAATCTTGGAATTAGGTAAGGAATATGTCATAAAGAAACACCAATCATTATAAAATATCATTGGAATAAAACATGTAATTGTCGAAAACCATTAACCACATGATATTATTTCCATAGTAGCCAAGGCATTGCTGCCAAGACCATTTTAGTGGACAATGTCCCTTTCTGAATCGAGTTCCCTCCTCGTTTCAGTCCTGTATCACTGAACTAGATTAACATATTGTTCCATCCATGTCTATATCATGAGATATAAACCTTTATCCAATTCATTGGAGAGAGATATATGTCCCACCCATCTCATAATGATACCATTCATATGTGTGCCACAAGATCATAAATAATACATCATAGCATAACCCATGTAATAAAAATGAGATTCTTAAACATCATGCCATCATAACATAATCCATATAAGATAAAAAGGACATCATAAAAATAATTCCATCATAACATAATAAAATCAATTTAAAGATATGGATAGAAATAGAACCCTATATTATCTTAGATGGAAAATAATTTTGATAAAACACTTGAACTTCATTCTTGAGGAAAATATCATTTCTACATTAAAAACATTTTTCCTTTCATAACATGTCATAAAAATTTAAACTAAATGAAGTTTATTAAAAATAAACATTAAAAAAAAGTAAACTAATCTTCATGGAAATAATCTTTTATGAAATCATAAAATCCATTCATGTCGTATAAGTTAAAAAAACATTCTTCTCGTACTTTTGCCGAAAAAGTCAAAATGTACCTCATATGGAAAATAAAAGAAGGATTCCTTACATACCATGTATTAAAATTCAAAAATGGGTAAAAAAGACTTTAAACATACATGAAACCATTATTATAAAATAGGGATATGGATGATAAATATAACCCTAGTAAATACTTATGAATAAACAATCTCGGATTAAAATGAGATTGGAAAAGTCATCCCTTACCTTATGTCTGATATGCTTCGTATGTATCCAAAACTCTTATATAGTGATTTAAATAATTTCATTGACTTATTACAGAATCATATTAATTTTTATGATATATATGGTTCACTTATGACTTTATATTACCTGTTATTTTGTAAATTCCTTGTTAAAGCATCGTTTTGGGTAAAATTGTTTCATTTATCGTATGTGTTTCGACTTGTTATTCTTGATATTATTACTTATATTCTGATTTATATAATTCCAGAATGTAAAACATGATTTGTATATAATATATATTCATCATATACATATATATATATATGATAGATTGATAAATTGAAAGAAAATACATCGTTCATGGAGACGGTAGGCCGTACGTACACATGAACGCTGTTTTTTCATTTCCTTATTGAATTGAATGGAATTAAGTAGATGACATACATATATATATACATAAATCCAGAAGAATTATTATGTCATATATTTCATGATTACTTATTATATATACTTTATAATCATTCTTGAATTTCAAACATGGAAAATGAATCTCATCGCATCGTAGAGATGGTAATCCGTACGTACGCACAAGTGTTGATATTGTTCCCACATTTATTGAATGTCTTTGTAGTGGATTATATAATATCCTAGAATCAGTATGATTTTATTATATATAGTTATTCTTTACACCATTATAACCATCCAAGTAGTGTGGTGGTGGAAAAACTGATTACACCAAGGCGTGAAGACAGTATTTCAAACGTATGCACGCACAGTGATTTTGTTTTCCATAGGATGGATAGAAGGAGAAATATGTTTGTTTCATATTTATAATAACATATCAGTATATAATTAATACTGATGTTATTAATTTATAATGAAACAACTAAATAAGAGGTAGTATAAGAAGAAAGAAACATGAATGAGTATGTAGAAGAGATTACCTCTTCCTCGACGCACCTCCTTTAAACTTCTTCTTAGGGCACAAGAGTTGGTCTTTGAGAAGACCAGAACCTCTATGATGTAACTATAGAGGTTGAGAAGAAGAATTGTCAGGTTTTGGAGGATCTTCAAGGCTCAATAGTGTGTGAAGAGAAAAGCGAAGGTGTGCCCTTTTTATAAGGGAGGAGAGGGGCACCTTTGGAAAAACATAAAATATTATTTTATAATAAATACATATTTGGTTTATAATAGCTCCAAATTTATTTATTTAAAATTTAAAGTAGGTATGGGTCAAACTCCTATCAAATAATATATTTTAGACAAGTTTAGTTTACTATTTTAACCTTATATTTTAGATTTAACTCTAAGTTAAGTAATTTAACTTTTACCGTGTCTTCTTGTTTTCTAACACTATAGGGTTAATAAACATACTATAACAAGCCAAAAAAATCCCAAGTTCTTCATTATTAATATATATATTCTTATATAAGGCATTTTGAAGAACCTTATATTTTTATAAATATTATAACAATAAATAATATAATATTTTTTTAAAAAACTATTTTATTTAAATTTTGACACTATTTGGTAATTGATTTCTTTAAAAATCATAATAGCATGATTATTTCTAAAAAATAAACTAAATCAATAATAACATGTCATATTAACCTATAAAATTATTTCAATTCATAAAAAAATTCAAATTACATTTATTTGGGTATTTATAATATCACTTATTTTAATATTTCATTATTTATGTAATTACTGCATCACCATTGTGTCATAAATAAATTAAATTACGTAATGTATAAAGATTATAAATAAAATACCATTAGGTAGTAAATATTTTTATCTTTATAATGAATTGTTATAGTAGAACTTATCTTATGTATATCCCTATATTAAAAAAGTTTTATTTATTAAACATTGATTTTAAATATTTTAACTCTTTTTTTAATAAAATAATAATAAATGTCTTAATCTAATCCAAGTTGACATAAAGAGTAATATTTTATTCCTAGTATTGTGTTTTGTCGAATTACACTTATCCAATAGAATTAGGACATGTTTTAGGGTAATAATAATATAATTTTTACCATTAATTACCCTATTTACTTTTAACGGTGGTAAATAAAAGTAAAAAAGTTACTATTCACCAAATATTATTTTTATCTTATTGAACCACATTTTACTCCTTGATATTAGTTGTGTCTCTCAAATTTTCTAAATTCCACTCAAAGAAGTGGTTATGTTGTGTTTTATGTAAATTTTCAAATTCTCTTAGAAGCTAGGTAAAAGATAGTGAAAAGTTCAATAAAATTTTTATATATCAAGAATTATTATAAAAAGACTCCAATTAATTACATCGAACTTATATAGGTATTATGTATCAATTTTGAGATAAAATAAATTTTAATAAAATAAATAATTCTTTAAATAAAAAGTCGGTTTTTAAATAGTGACCCAATGCTTTCACTATTCATCAATAATTGAATGTTTTCATAAGAATACCAAAAATTCACCCTACGCTAATTTTGATATTCTGAATCCAAAAATGAAGTCCATTTTGAAAGGTAAAATTTATAAAATTTCAAAACGTGGGTATTACTATTCATAATGGCTATTTTATATAACATATTGTTGCTTAGTGAAACCTAGTATTGCGTACAACACACACTATCGAGAAAGGTCGTGATTGTGTGTAATTCAAGCCAAGTCAAGGTTGTGTGTAGTGCAATATTCCTTTGTTGTTGTTTATAATAGAATCCAACCATATTTCATTTATACATTGAATATATATATATACACTCAATGTTGTGTTGAAAAACTTCTATCAAACAAACTTGAAATTGTGTATAACACGATCAATGATTAGTGTTGTTTATATTGCAAGCTAATATGGTGTTGTGTATAGTGCATGATAATCTTGTTGTAGCGTATAATAGAAGATATGAAAGAAACTAAAATATATATATCTTATAAAATCTCGAGGTGTTGAAAAACCTCCACATGAATAGTTTATATACCTATTCATGAAATTCATTTAGATACATATGAATATTTTTTCCTTCCAATTTAGGGTGATTAACACAAACTTATGTGTTGTGAAGGAGTTACACAGAAATGTTATTTTAACACATTAATTTAGTAGACGGGATAGGGAATACAAAACTAAATTTTAAGAAGAATGAATATATTTCATGATATGAAATGGGTTCAATATACATGTAATTTATATTAAACTGGTGATAATTTTAAAAGTAAACCCTTTAAAATAGTAATTGTGAGATTCCTTCCATGTTGTCACTTTTCAAGGGATCGTTCATCCAATCGGGTAGGTCAGGGTAAAGCTGACCTAAGGATTATCTTATGTATGGAATGCAAATAATTATTAATCTTAAATGGATTATGAACTTGTTTTTGTAATTTGAGTTTGTTTAAACTAGCTAGGATACCAAAATAGGATTTTGTTATCAGGGTAAAAATGTTAAATGAATCTATATGATTGATTTTGATAAAGAGTTATCTTTTAAACTATCTAAAAACATAATTGTTATGATTTTAAATTTTCCTACCTAAATTGCATTATTATGGGATAAATTCTAAATTGTCTAGGATCATAGTATAATATTTATATTATATCACTAAATGAATCTAATGTTTGAAAACTTCATTTTTAGTGGGAGTAATTTCATTAAATGACCTTGAAGAATATATATAAATCAGGATATTCAAACACCTATATGGATTTGTTATAGATTATAGATTATATCATGGTAAGAATTTTAAGATTCCCTATAGGTATAACCATTAATAAGGCTATTAATTGGTATCGAAATTTGATGTGTGTTACCAAAGAGAGGCATTCCAAGAATCTTAATGTGAATATTTTTAAGGACACTTTTACCAACTCTGACTCATGGGTATTGGATATCCGGTGTATATGACACATTTTTACTAATAAATAGAGACTCTAAGATTATATGAAATTATAAAAGTGTGGATTATATATTCATGTAAAAAATAGTGCAAGAGTCTATCCATTAGATGTTAGAACTTATGATGTTAGTTTACCATGTTTATTAATTCTAGAAATGGATAACTATTATTATGTTCTCATCAAATACATAAACTCGATTTATAAATATTGTTTTTACAAAAATAGATTTTCCTTCACTATTAGGAACATTATTATTTCTCTATATAAAAATAAAATGTTTAGTTACATTGGGATTATGGGAAAATATCTATAGATTCTTGATATGCATAATCCTATCTATATAATTTAAACTATTAAGGTCGGTGTTTATTCTAATCCCACAAACCTTTCTTATTATAGCCTTAGAAATATAATTTAAAAATACATCCAAAGAATCCATATAGATGTATTTTTTGAATTATTTTATTACGAATCATTTGATATATGTGAATCTTGTTTATAAGGAAAAATTACCAATGTTCCTTTTTAATTGAAAATATAAAAGGGTATAGGGTTCTTTGATATTATATAGAGTGATGTATGTGAAAAAATGAGTACTCAAGTAAGTGGTGGATTTAGTTTCTTTTTTTACATTTAATGAAGACTATAGTTTATTTGGTTATTCATTTCTAAAGAGACGCATGTATGAAAACAATTAAAAGATATAATAGTTTTAGAATGAAGTATTTAATAAAATACAAATAATTATTAAGAGTCCCTACATAGATCAGAGGGGTGAGTACTTGAGCTATGAATTCACTTAACATTTGATGGATTTTGTAATTTTCCAACAGCTCACTACTTCCATAACACCGTAGTGTAATTGTGTGTCTGAGTGGACGAATCATACCCTTCTATATATGGGTCAATTTATGAAGAACCATTGTGACAATCCAATTTCATTCTGGGATTATTGTTTAGAAACTGAGGCAATATTACTAAATTGAATTCTATCTAAAATAGTCATAAATACTAATTATAATACAGAGTAGGAAGTTTCCATGAAATTAATCTTATAAGGATTTAGGGTTGTAAAGCACTCATACTATTATTGATTTCAGATAACTTAGGCCCATAGTTTGATAAATTCTTATTTATTGGTCGCCACAAGGAATCAATGAAATATTATTTTTATAATCCTATTGTGCATAAATTAATTGGGAACCAAATTGGTATATATATTGAAAAGTAATATATAATTTATTGTATTATTAGGAGGAATCTTAATCTTGGTGAAGATCAAAACCAACAAACCAGAAGTATTCCTAAGATGGAGGTTGAGTCGGTTCCAAAAAGAGTTGTAGTATCAAAACTTGCTCAAGATACAAATGAACCGTGAAGGTATGATTGGAGTCATTATGATTCAAATAGATATGAATTTGTTGTTTAATATGATAATTAATTAATATTTATATTAGATGAACCTACTACCCAATAGGTTTAAATTTAGAGTTCTGATTCTAAGAAAAGGTTGATGACCAAGGAATTTAAAATAGACTCCATATACAAAAAAGAAGTTTGAAACTAATTAGATACACATATAGGGGTAACAACCATAGGGTTCAAGTAGATTTTCTATAATAAAAGTTACATGAATTGTAGAGTGTATAACTATAAATATCACCTAATGGAAAAGGGTTTTTAGAAAATCCGTGGTATTGTATATGAATAAATATTTTCACTTGTAGAGTTGTTTAAGTCTGTTTAGATATTTTTTTGCTATTACATCTCATATTTATTAAGAGATATATAAAATAGATATCAAAAAAACTTTCCTAAATGATAATTTTTTTTGAATATGATACCACATAAATGTTTTGATGTTCCATATGAGTCAGCTAAGTTATGTAAGATGAAATAATTTATTTATGGAATAATGTAGAAATCTAGAAGGTGGTGTATCTAGTTTTACAATGATAAAAGAGGGCACAATTTCATATAAAAGTTTACACTTTATGTATATATAAGAGGATTTGTGAGAGTTTAGAGGTGTTTTTGATAATGTATGTTAATGAAATAAGTCTTATTGGAAATCAAATCCCATGTCATAACTCTATGAATATGTGGTTAGGAAAATTAATTCTAATAAGAGATGTGGGTAATAAATCCAATATAAAAGGTATGAATATCTATTTACATTAATTTATGAGGTTTCTTGGAATCAATCAGGAAACATATTTTCGTAATTTTATAATATGGGTTAGCATGGAGAACTCTAAAACTAGTCATTTCCAATTTTACATGGAATAAATCTTACTAATATTTTTGGTCCTTTTAAAGAATTCGAAAGGATAGATAGAAATATCTATGAGCCTAACATGTGCCCTGTCATGTATTCCATGATGTGTACCAGACCTGATTTTTCTTATTCTCTTAGCATTAAAATTATATACAAATATAATTTTGGTGAGTTCAACTAGATTAACATGAATAACATCCTTAAGTACTTGAGAAGAGATAAGAATATGATATTTATCTTTTGAGGATAGGACGAGATTTATGTAAAGGGTTACTGTAACGATGCCAACCCTAGTTTCCTGGAGAAGGTTCCTTACTTCATTAAATCGGCATTATAAACAAGGAAGTCGCATCTTAAAGGACCGAATAGTTTAGTTGTTTGGAAAACCATATTATTTACATGAACTTTATATTACAATATACAAGGTAATAAAACATATTAACTATATTTGAAACACCCATAAACTTGTAGATTATCTATAAAAGTCATTAAAAATATATATGTTCACATCCTGAGGAAAAATAAAACATTAGAAAGGGGTGTTCTTAGATTATCGGTTAGGGTAAGAAATACAACATAAGCTATCATATGAATAAAAAATATGGCATGGTAAATAAATAATAACACGTGTCATTAAAACATAAAATTTATCATAAAATATAAGTAATAAAATATGATTAAAACATTCTATAATAAAAAATAACCATGGGTGTTCTACTAGTCAAATAAACACTTGGAATATCAATTACTAGTTTCATAATGGTGTAGTTCATAATTCCAGACATAATAAACATACTTTCAAGGCCTTAACCAAGACACCATACAAAATGGGTAAAAACCCAGTCTAGTTTGTCACATGAAATGTACTAATGCATCTATGGGATATAACGAGACCCACCCATCACTTACTAAGTCCATTGAATTCTTCATATAAATGGGGATAAATACAAACAACATATACAAATGAAATGGAAATAAATTTCCCCAATCTTTCAATATAATCACTAACCATGACGAGTGGTACGGTGAATTATATCAATATAGAACATCCACAGTCAAACTGAACAAAAAACATTTAATAATATATGGTAAATGATAAACATAAAAGATAAACATAAATAAATAATAAAATTCAATATAGGAGTTGAAATATTTGAAAATAAAATAATAAAAGCATCGAGAAATTCCTTAGAGAAATACTGTTTTTTACTTTGAAAAGAAAAGTTTTTTTGGAAAAATCATTTGTATTTTTCCTTTTTTTGGAAAAAAACAGAAATGAAAAAAAAGTTTTTCATGACCAAAGTAGTGATTTAATAAAAAAACTTGTGTCTTAAAATAGATTATGGATGGTACATGAACGTGGGTAAGAAATTGAGATGTTCCCTTTAACTAAGCTTGCATATAGGGAAGAAATAAGTAGGGATCCTTGTAAAACATTTATTCTCCCACTGAAGAATGATGAACTAATATGGATGTTTGATTTTGGAATATATATTTATTTATTTTTGAAAAATTATATAAAAATAATAATTTTTTAAATTAGTGTATAGATTGAGAAAGTATAACCTGGATGAAAATGGAGGATCGGGAATAAAACTTTTACTTTATATCAGAATGTGTTAGGCACTTGACCTTAATGTCCTGGATAATAAAATTATATTAAATAATTAATTATTTAATGACCTTTTATATATGTATTATATTCATTATTGTCTTATTAAGTTCATTAATGGCCTTATTTATGAGTTATAGAGTTTAATTTCATCATTCCAATGTATTGATTTTCTTGATTTTCATCATCAGTTTTCTTGTTTATAAGTAATGAAGTTCATGCAAAGTGGGTATAATTCTACAGAATTGGAATTAAATACTATTAATGGTCATATAGAAGTTTAAATGGTTATAAATATAATTTTTATATATCTTATGAGGATGAATCATTAGATAAAACATTTAGTGATGATCATTTAGATTATTATGATAGTTATTGATCATAATAAACCCATTTTGTTTTATCATTTTGCAATATGTAAATATGTTAAATCCATAACATAAAAAGGCTTATAATATTAATTTTAAAATATTTTTCAACTACTATATTGTTTTCATGATTAGACTTGAATATGGTGAAGTAAATGAAATCTCGTTATCCTTGAAGGCAATGAAACAACACCTCATGGACAACGTTTCTATTCTTAGAAAAAGGGGAGAGGAGAATGAGATTAATGATGGATTATTCCATTATAATAATATTATTCCAGTAGATTTTAGGTATTGGAGCTTCCATACTATTTTTATAAGGTTAGGTGAGGAGGGAATAATATAAAAATAACATGAAAAGAAATTAAAAGCAAAAGGAAGTGGATTTAACCTCTTCAATACTCCTCCTTGAGAAACTCCTTATGGGGATTGGATTTGGTATTTTCATAAGAAACAGAGCTCATAGACATGGTGGAGGTGAGTAGGAAGAGTTTTGGGATGAAATTGGAAAAGGTTGAAATCTTGAACTGTGTGAGGAGAAGGGGTGGTGAGAGTTTGTATTTATAGGGGAGGAGAAGGGTGTTTTTTGAATATTTTAGTCAATTTTTTTATTTTTTTGGCTCAAGACTACGAATAGTTTGAGAATTATCATAAAATATATTAAAATAATGAATTAATGTTTGAGATCATGGTTCATATATTAGTGATGACTCAACGAATAGTGCATTTATCTTTTAATGTATTTATATCGTAAATTACTCAATTTTATTATTCACCAAAAATTCAACTATTTAATAAATATCCCAAAAAATTACCCTAATAATTTTTCAATTTTTATAATTTAAAAATAAATCCATTTTATAGAAATAATTATATATATATATATATAGAATTTAATTTTTAATTAAAATCATTGTTTACTCAAGAAATACAGATTTTAAATTTGTAACTGATTTTATGACACTTTTAGAAATTATTTAAGGCCTCATAAAATTAACCTAAACTTATAAGAAAACAAAATTTTAATTTACGAATACATTTTATTAAAATAAATATTTTTTAAAATTATTTTTTTAATTATTAAATTGGAATTAAATATTTAAGACATACAAAAATACAAACAATTAATTAATAATTTTTAAAATATTTATTAATATATACTATGATATAATTAAATAATATTTTCATTTATAGGATGGAAAAATTTTATTTGTTATTTCATTCGTGAGGATACTATTCTAATGGATGATTTACTCTTCATAAGGGTGACATTACTGTACTAAAAGTCGAGTTACTATTCCATTGATATAATATCCTTAAATTATAGAAATACCTATTTTTAAATTCATTTTTAATTTATAAAGTTTTAATTGTATTTTGTTTGTATGTGGTTTTTTGTTACTTATAATATATAAAATATTTATATGAAGGGAAATTTCATTAATATAATTCGGGGTCGTTACATTCTACCCACCTATGAAAATTTCATTCACGAAATTTCAATAATGTCACATCATAAAAATATTTGGGTTGTTATTCACCAAAAGTTCCTTAGGCTCCAATGTCTACTCTTCTATTTTATGATTTTTCCAAAGTATCTTTTCCAGCTGAGTCATACAATTCCTCAAAAATTATTCTTTAGTGTCCAAAATTCAGAAAGCCTCTTCCCAGTAAGATAAGTTAGGTTCCAAATATATTCCCTCAAAAGTGAGGATGTATTGGGTCTGGAATGTACTTCCTTAACATAGAGATATAGAAAACATTTTGTACTTTAGAAAAGCTAGGTGGAATCTCCAAAAAATATGACACAACTCAGAATCTCTAGAGAATTTAAAAAGGACTAATGTACCTGGGTCTTAGTTTCCCATTCTTCCTAAGTGTTATAATACCCTTCCATGGAGATACTTTAAAAAAATCATGATCTACCACATGAAATTCAAAATCATTCCTTAAATTATTATAATAGCTATTTTACCTTCTTTGATATGGGTTTTAATCGTATTTCCCTTCACTATTGTTTTCTATATATGATCTTGTCCTGCAAGATTCTTTGTACTAACGTTATCCCAACATGTTGGTGTACGACATATATTTTCTTATAATACCTCATATGGTTCCATTTAAATACTACAATGGAGCCTATTATTATAGGAAAGCACTACCAAAGGTAAATACTGATCCAGCATACCCAGAAATTCAAGTGATCATGATATCACAATGTATTATAAAGTTTGGACATCCCTTTCTGACTGCCCGTCAGTTTGATGGTGATAAGAAGTAATCAAATGAACCTCTGTAGTCTCCAAATATTATTTAATACGATCTAGAATTTATATGTAAATCATGGATCATGATTATAAAAAATTGAGATAGGTGCTCCAAAAAGTCATATAACTTTATTAGTATGGAGTTGTGCATGGTGCTCCTATGTAAAATCCTCCCTTATAGTGAGGAAATGTGAAGATTTGGTAAGTCAATCAATAATTACCCATATTGAACCGTTATTTCTACAATTTTTTAGTAATCTAGTGAAAAACCCCATGGTGATGTCATCCCATTTTCATGTAGGAATAGGAATAGGTTGCATGTTTCCTATAAGATGTTGACTTTCACCCTTCACTTGTTGACAAACTGGACATCTTGATACATAATCAGCAATTTCCCACTCCATGTTATCCAACAAAAATGTTTCCATAAAATATATATATATATATATATTATTGCTACCAGGGTGTATAAAGAAATTAAAACTATGAGAATCATCCAATAACTCCATTTTTAACAAGGGTATAGAAGGAACCCAAATAATCTTCCCAAATTTTAGAATTCCATCCTTATACATGAAGTCTCCCAACTTCCCATCATTCAAAAAATTAATTTTATTTGGAATATTCTCATCATCAGACTGGGAACTGGTAATACTTTCTAATAAATATGATTTGGAAAACAATTAAAAAAGTAATGATATTTCACCTTCCTTGATAATTCCAATATCTATATTTACTATATACATGTACACAATGACCTTTGCAATACTTATTTTATTTAGAACTCCATGACCCTTTCTGCTCAATGCATCAGCTACCTTATTCACCTTCCCTATATGATAGTGTATTGAACAATCATAATTATTAAGTAGTTTTATCCACCCCCTTTGTCTCGTGTCCAGATTTTTTCTGTGAGGATATATAATTCTAGATTTTGTGATAAGTATATATATCACTTAATTCTCTATAGAGATAGTGTCTCCATACCATCATAGAAAATATTATCTATTCTAACTCAAGCTCATGCGTTGGAAAGTTCTGATAATTAAATTTTAACAGGCTTGATGCATATGAAATAAATCAATCATTTTGTATACGGACACAACCAAGTCCTTTTTTTGATGATTCACTATAAATCACAAACCCGGCATTTCCCAATGGTAGTGTCAAGATTAGATCATTCAAAAATCTCTTCTTTAATTCTTCAAAAAATTCTTGACATTTTTTGTCTATACGAACTTAACTCCTTTATGAGTAATATTGGTTAACACGTTAGATAATCATGTAAATTTATTACGAAAACATTGATAATAAATCACTAAAGAAATAAAACTACATACCTCAGTATTTTCATTGGTGTAGGGCATTTTTGAACAACCTTTGTCTTCACATGATCAACTGAGATTCCATCCATAGAGACAATATGACCACGAAAGTAAACTTTTTAAATCCAAAATTCACATTTTTTAAATATTCCATATAATTCATTTCTACTAAGAGTCATCCGAATAATCCAAAATTGATTTTCATGGTCTTCATGGCATTTAGAGTATATAAATATATCATCAATAAATACCACAATAATGTTATCAAGATATTCCATGAAAACTATGTTCATTAGATTCGTAAAACTTGAGGGTACATTAGTCAGTGCAAATGGTATTGATATAAACTCATAATGTAGATACCTAGTTTGAAATATTGTATTTGAAATATCATCCTTCCTCATATGAAACTGATGATATCCATATCGATGATCAATCATTGAAAAGTATTGAGATCCAAGAAGTTGATCAAATAAATCATCAGTGTGAGGAGGGGGATACTTTTTCTTTATTGTAGTAGCATTTATTTCCCTATAATCAATGTACAACCTCATGGATCCACCTTTATTCTTGACATGGACAATAGGAGCTTCCCATGGATAAAAACTGCATAGAATAAATCCTTTATAACTTAATTCCTCAAGTTGTTTCTTTAGTTCCACTAATTCTATAGTTGTTATTCTATGAGGAGTAATTGTTATAGGTCTTAAAATAGTAATTAAATCAATTGAGAAATCAACTTCCCAATTTGGTGGATGTCTAGGTCAATCTTCTAGAAATACATCCTTATATACTTACACAATAGGTAGATATTAAATTTTAAAATCCATAGATGATGTTTTTTATTGCCCCCATGAGTTTTATTTATAAGTGATTCTTAAGGAATTCACCATTTCCCTCAAAAATCATGACTTCATTCATCTGCTAATATATGTTTTGTGCCATATTTTGAAATAAAGTTCACACCAAGGATTATATCGAATTCAATCATAGGTATGATGATAAGGTCAGAAAGTAAAGCACATTTTTTTATTGTAAAGGGGACTGATCGACACATGTTTGTTTCAATGATACATCCCTTAAGAGTTTTGAATGAAAACTCAATTATTAAATCAAAGGGGAAATGTATAATTTTCTTTGAGAACATGGAAGATATAAAAGAACATGATGATCCAGAAACAAATAAATAATTAGATATGTTTTATTAAATGATTAAAGTACCTTCCACCACATCATTATGAACTTCAACCTCAGTAGTTGTGACTGTATAATCTTTTCCTTTCTCCATTGGACTTCTTTTGAGAAATTTGACTTGATAATCAGGATATTCATTTGAATAGTATACCATCTCTTTACAATTATAGAATTGAACATTAGTTGCTTCTTTCTTTCCATTTCAGTCATGCACTTAGTGGAATTTTTCTCCATACTTGTAACAAATACCCATACCATTCAGTCATGTACTAATGTGTTTCTTCCCAAAATTATTACATCATAGAAAATCAACTTTACCCTTCTTCACTATTTTCTTATTTCCTTTTCCACAGTATTCAAGAGCCCTATTCTTCTCATGCATCCCTTTAAATTAATAAGACATAGAGAACTATTTTTATATCTTGATAACACATGAGAATATATCTTCATATGATGAGAAATTCAGGGAGTCCAGTTCCCTTTGGAGGAATAGTTTTAAACCATAAAAAATCTATCAATATTACTCCTTGGAATATGTATGTATATTGTAGCATGCCTTGATAACCTTGTAAACTTGGATTCATACGTGACAACGTTTTCATTCTCTTTTTGTATTAGACTGAAGAATTTCCTCCCCATATCTACTCATTGTTCACGTGAAAAGTATTTTTCTTGGAAATTTTCCTTAAAATCCCTCCATTAAATATTTGAAAATTCATCCTCCTCATTTAGTTTTGAATTAATGAACACCATTGATCTTCCTCTCCCAATAGTCGATAAACTTCCATGATAACATTCACCATTTTGTTACTTCCCAATGAATGATATATATTCTATAAGGAACTTATCCACTGATCAGCTACAAATGGGGTTTTAGTCTCACTAAATGATGGAGTATGTCTTTTCATAAATATGTATAAAATTTATCCTCCCCATTTTAGGCTAGGATGATCTATATGGGTAAGGTTATTATTGATAACCTGATTTAGTTGTCCCAGTATAGTTATAATTTTCTCAGCAACAGTCGCAACTCTAGTACCAATGTCATTATTCGGAATATGAGGTAAATACCTACATGGGATATGCATGTTGATACGGTATACATTCCTTCCACTAGGTGTGGTTTTTAAATAATGGAGTTAATTAAATTAGGTTGTAAAGAAAATGTGACTTATCTTAAGAATATGCCCTATGAGTGTCAAAACATATGTGTAGTAAGTCCCATTTTCGTGTACTGGGTTACCCCAAGTCAGGCCCGGCACACCTTGTTAGAGTTTTTACCCCTAGATACATGTTTTCCAGAACCACGTACACTTGTAGTATCCATACAGAAATGTATTTCTTGGAAGACTCACATAATCCATACCTTACCAAAATTCTAGGATGTTATTCAATTATTATCTATAATGTCTATCTTTTGGATATGTTCTATAATATATGTTTTCTGAATCTAGTTTACAAGGATTATACTAATGTTCCTTTGATACCAACTATAAATACCCCAACCCCAATTTCCTAGAGTCAGATTCTTCATTAAATTCGAATAATTAACATCGAAGTCACATCCTAATGGACCGAATAGTTTAAAAATTTTGGAAACTAGATTACATACATGAACATTACATTACAACTTAAATGTAAATAAAACATTTTAACTATATTGGAAACACCCATAAACTTTTATATTATCCTTTAAAGTCATTCATAATAAATATCTCACATCATGAGGAAAAATAAAACATAATAAAGGGGTGAACTCAGATGTTCAGTAATAATAAGAAATATTTAAGAATCTATCATAAGAATAAATAATAATGCATGTTTAATAATTAACAATACATTTCATTAAATCATAATATCGAGAATAAAATAGAAGGAATAAAATATGATTGAATAATACAATAATAAACCATAACCATGGGTGTTCTACTAGTTCAATAACCACATGGAATATAAATTTCTTGTTTTATAAAGAGGGAATACAGAATTTTGGACATCATATACATACCTTCAAGGCCTCTTCAAAGACACCATAAATAATGGGTAAACACCTAATCTAGTTTGTCTAATGAGACATATCGATGCATAGAGGGGATAAAAAGGCCCCAAATGTCACCTATAAAGTCCAATCCATCCATAATATTCATGTGGGTTAACATAAACAACATATAATTTTGAAATGTGAATAACTTTCCCAAATCTGGAAAGGTAATCAGTAACCATTCTAAGTAGTATGATGAATGGTATCAAGATAGCATATCAAAAATAAAACTGATTGTAAAACATTTAATAAAATATGTTGGATGATTAACATTAGAGATAATCCTCAATAAATAATAAAATTAAATAAAGGCTTTGAAATAAATGAAAATACTCTAATAAAATCACTGAGGAATTCTTGAGAGAAATACCCTTTTTTATTTTACATAGAAGATTAATTTTGTGAAAGAAATTATTTCACATGGTTGTTGGTATAAAACCAGAAATGATAATATATAGTTTTTTCATTAAAATATTACTAATTTTATAAAAATTATGGCTTCTTAGAATATATTGCAGATGGTACTCTGAAATGGGTAATAAACCAAGATGTTCCCTTTAATCGGGCTTGCGTATCTGTAAAAAATGAGAAGGGAACGTTTTAAAGCATTTATTCTCCAATTAAATAATGATGAAAAAATATGGATATATGATTTTTAAACATATATATAATTTATAATAATTATATAAAAATAATTAAGAAACAAATTGGTTTATATATGAATAAAGAATAACCTGAATGAAAATGGAAGTTTTGGAAGAAAACCCTTACCATATATCCTAAAGTATTCTGAAATTGACCTTAATATCCTAGATAATCAAATTAAATCCATTAAGTATTTAATTTATAACATTTTATATTTTTATTATATTTATTAATGTTTCATTAATTTTATTTATGTCTGTATTGATGTGTTATAAATTTTAATTTCATCACTCCAGCACATTCGTTTTCATGGTTTTCATGATTGCTTTTCTTGTTTAAAAGTGTTGGAGGTCATATAATGTGGGTAAAATTATGTAGAATTGGAAGTAAATTTTTTTAATGGGCATAAATAAGTTTAAATTTTTATACATATCATTTGTCTATATGGTATGAGGATGAATCGTTAGATAATACATTTAGTGATAAATGTTCAGAATATTATGGCAGTTATTGATCATAACGAACTCATTTTGTTTTATCGTTTGGTAATATGTAATTATTTTAAATCCAAAACATTAAAATGGTTATAATATAAATTTTAAAATATTTATTAACCATAAAAATAGTTTTATGTATATCCTTTAAAACAGTGAAGGAAAATAACAACTTTTCATCCTTGAAGGTGATGAAAGAACACCTCACGAATAACTTTTCCAATTTTGGAATAAAAGGGAGAAGAGAATGTGATTAATAATGGTTTATGAAAATAACATAACAAAATTAAAATTCATTTATGTTACATTAGTTTTCAGGATATTTTGATTAGGTGAGATGATGAGACAATAAAAAAATAAAATAACTTGAAATGAAATTAAATGGAAAAGAAGTGGATTTTACCTCTTGAATAATCCTCCTTGGGAACCTCCTTAAGTATATTAGTATTGATCTTCTGTTTATAAAGATATCTTGGACATGGGGAGGGTCTTGGGAATATTATTGGGTATAAATTTGATATTCCTCAAATCTTTGAAGGTTTGAGGAGAATGGGTGGTATTTATAGTGGAGGAAAAGAGTGTTTTTTGAATATTTTATTCATTTGATTATTATTTGGGCTCAAGAATATTAATATTTTGAGAATTATCATAGAATATATTAAAATTATGGATTGATGTTAGAGATTATGGTGACTACATCAGTTATGAGTCATGGAATAATGCATTTATATTTTAATGTATTTATACTATAAATAATCGTATTTTACTAATCACAACAAATTCATGTATTTTAGAAAAATACCAAAAATTTACCCTTTACATTTTTAGATGTTTATAATTAAAAAATGGACTCTATTTTATGAAAATAAATTTCTATATATGGTAAATTTAATTTTTAATTAAAATCAATATTTACTCGAAAATACAAATTTTAAATTTATAACCAATTTTATGACACATTCAAAAATTATCTAGGGTCTCATAAAATTATAAAAAAATAATAAGACAATAAAATGTTAATTTATGTATAAATTTTATGAAAACAAATTTTTTTTAAATTTTTTTTATAAATTATAGAATTTTAATTAAATATTTATGAATTAAAAAAATCATCAACACTTAATTAGTAATTTTTAAAATATATATTTACGTATACTATGATATAATTATATCATATTTCCATTTATAGGGGGGATATATTATATTTATACTATAATTGGTGATGTTACTATTCTATTTGATGGATTACTATTCATATGGGTCACATGACTATTCAAAAGGTCAAGTTACAATTCCATTGGTATGTGATCCTTAACATATATAAATACTTATTATTAAATTCATTATTCATTTAAGAAGTTTTTATTGTGTTATCTTCGTGGTTTTATGTGAATTGTATTATATAACATATTTATAAGAAGGGAAATTTCATTAATAGAATGCTGGGACATTACAGTTACACTGATGCGTTTTTTCAATCCAATTCAGATGATATGAAATATAAATATTGTGTCATGTTTATTTAAATGGTGGGGCTATTTGTTAGATGGTTTCCAAATAATCCATCATGGATGACTCAATAACATAGGTAATGTACATCACTATATTAGATACTTCAAAGGAGTGGTTTTGGATCAAGAAGTTATTTTCTATTCATGAGGTGGTTTCTTGCATTGAGAGACTGATTGATCTTTACTATGGAAATAATATATCTATCTATCCATCCAAGGAACCCTAATATCATGAAAGGATGAAAAACATACTTTGAAAATACCACATTATATTAGAGATTGTTGATAGGGGTGATGTTAGGATTCGTTGGATGGATACATACAACAATGTAATGGATCCACTGATGAAACTGTCATCATAGAAAAATCACATGGTTCATGAAAAATATATTGGTATATGATATATAGTTTATTGATGTATTTGTATAATATTATATGATTTATTACAATTAAGGAATTGTTCATTTGTAATTTGGTTATGTGTTTTTCAAATTTACTTTACATGAAAAATAGAATTATAACATCCCCTCTAATTATAACTTTTAGTTATACCTAATCACAAAACATCATAGGGTATTATGGGTGGTGATTATATTTCAATATTAGCCTGACTAGTGGACTCAGAAAATGATAAGTAGAAACTTATTATTTGGATTAACCCATTAAATATTTTCTCATTCAATATCATATAGTCAGTGATATACGTTGGGGTTTATGATTATTAAAAATCATTATTAACTAATGTTGTAAAGATATGTATCATGATAACCTTAATAAGTTGATACCTTTCTTACGCAAGCCAGTGATTCTTATATAATAATGGCCAAGTTGGGTATTCTCTTGATCATGATATATATTTTATCTCAACTAGGATGTGAATTTTACACTCATATGATAAAATAATACATTTGAAACATGATTGAATTAGATTATAAAATACCTGGCCCTAATTTGTTGAGTCACATATGATTTTTTTAGCCAATTGGATGCCTGTCATGTTATGTTCTCATTCACTAGAAGATTGATTTGTTATGTATTCATTAAGAAGATCAGTTTTTTTCAAAGAATAAAGAGAGAATGTAATGGCCTAAAATAGGTTGTAATTATTACATATCTATCATTCAATATATGTAATAGGAAAATGGATTATATAGGTAAAAATAGGATGTATATGATAAATCTTAAGGCGGAAATTTTAATATGAGAGGTGAGTGTGTTTGATGGAGACCACACCAGAACCCTTAGTAGATTCATTTGAATTGATGTTTTTCTAAAGTCCTCTCTATGCTTACAAGTTTTAAATAGGGATTTCAAATTTGTTGTCTGCACTACTAAATCGCACAGGGTAACATTGTTAGGCATTTGGATAAGGATTATATTTTATAAATAGTATTCATTCCAACATGAATAGAGTCTAAAAAATAGTATCCAAAATATTTTGGTATATATTCAAAATGTGTTGTGTATATTTACATTAGTTCATTATGAGTTTTAGTGAAAATTAGTGTTTTTTGGTTATGATATACACCTAAGTATATCATAGCTTACTATTTCACTTAGATCATAAATCATGATATGTATGAGAATCATATCATGGATTATATTTATTCTATATTATATGAAACGACATTAACGTGATGTATATCACAACTTACATTTGGATCAATCCTAAAGAACACAATATGATCTTGTTAGGATTATATCATATTGAATGATTATCCACATGATATTAATGGGATATATGTACAAGGATCTTACCAACACCCCCTTCATAGTTTCATCAGTTTATGATTCATGAGATAGTACATTTATGTCTTCACACAAATTTATTTAAATTTTTAAAGGAGAACAATCCAATAGGTTATAATGTATATTCTCCATGACATGGATGCTGATTTGATTGACATGGATGGTTCTATTCATTTAATAAAGAGATATAGGGAAGGAAAATATAGGGGAAGTGGTCCCTTCATTGGTGTGAATTAGTTACATGTAAGACATAGCCAAACATGTGTATCTCTTTTCTTCTTGCTACACTATTCATCACATGGTGAGGGTGCCAACACACCTTTAGTGTTTGGGGTCCTCACAATACATTAAAGTATATTTTGGATTGTGTAAAAATTATGGAGGAAGGTAGTTTTCAATTTTTTCTCTATTAATCTATATCAAACATCCATCAAAGAGTAATATATGTATCACTATATATCTATTTCATTATATGTATGTTGTTCTTCATTTTTCATTGATTCATTGATCATTAAAGATAGATCATGCATTTTATGGGATTTTTACCACATCCAAGGATCATAGGATGATCCCCCTAAACCCATGATTATAAACATTATTTCCTATAATATACTATATTAGAGGATGTTTAATATCAAAACTGGATAATCTAAATGGTAGTTCCCTACCAAAAGTAAGATAAAAAATTCCATATGTTGTGATAAATTTATATTGATGAAACATATTTATGAAAATAATTAATTGTAATGGAACTTTGAGTATAATAAACTAAAATATTTAAATAATAAAAATAATTTCATTAAGAGTAATGGATTTTAACTCCATTATAGAAATAATATATTTTTTACTAATGATAAACTAATTGGGTATATCTATAGAGATAAAAAGAGTCTATCCAATAATTATAATATGTTATATCAATTTAATAAAAAACAAGAGTAAGATAAATTGGCAAAAAAAATGATTCCATAAGATAATCGAAAAAAGGCTCTTGATTGGATCATTTCACTTAATTTGTTATATTAAAAAAACTAAATAAAGGCATATCATACCAAGTGTTTTCCAAGATAAGTAATATAGTAACATAAACAAGGGAATCATCAAGATTGGGTGAACTAAAATATACCCTAAAACCAATTTATTGATATTTTTATTTAAAATCATTAAATCTGATTATAGTGAATATGAAGCATGAATCCTACATTTGATATTGAAAATTGAGATCAAGACTCGGTGGGAATAATATCTATAAACATACATTCCTAATATAGATAAATTTATTTATTTTGATTAGGTATGTATATTTAGTCCTAATTCCTGAAATAATTTCAAGCAATAATGAATATGAATATTCAAATAAATGGTGGAGGATGATGAGTGAATATTTGAGGCCTACCATCCAAATATGTCAAGTCTTTAAAAATATTTTGAACTTAATTAAATAGTAACATTGAAAAGTCAAATAGATAAATATATTAAAAAAATCTAGATAAATAATACAAGGTAACTATTAATGTGGTGTGGGATAAGTGATCCCGAATACCATATATATAATAATAATATATTGTCCTGCATAATACTCCTTTGTTATCCCAGAACAATAGAGCATCTTATCCCCATATCTATAAAAATAATAAGTACAATAAGTTACCAAATTTTATAAATAAATTTCTAATTAATTATCTTTAGGACTAATTTTATATTGATATCTAGAATATACAAGTCAATATACCAAGGAATTATTTTACTTGAAAATCAGTAAAAGATAAGAACTTATCCTTAATTTCTTTTATTTATGAGCAATAAAGGATGAATTTTTAGAGTTAACAAATATGGAGTACTTATTCCATTTTAAAATGAATAAAAAATATTGATATATAAGGAAACGTATATGAATATAAACATAAAAAAGGTTTGAGTAAAAGAGCATACTATTCAGTAAAGTATGATAAAGACAAATAAAATGACAAATCAAGATACATGGCCTCTCATTAGCTCAATAATTATCCCTTTAATATCTTGTTTATTTATTGATTAGTTGAATTATATGTGTCACATGATATCTAAATTGGACTTTATATATATATTAATGAATCCAATCATTTAGAAATATAGTCATTAGAGCAAATGTGGATTTTTTTTATCATATCTTATTACAAAATATGAGCTTCTGTGGATTCACATATGAAAAATTTTAATTAATAATTTAATATGTGTACGGATTCTTCATTTACTTCTCAATATAAAAAATTATGACAATTGGGAGGAGACGATGATCTGGACAAAAATATATATTGTTAAACTTTATTAGAAAATGTAATAGGAGTGGAACATCATATGAATTCTTGGGAAATTTTTATTAGAAAATTTTATTCCATTCAATTATGCTTAATCTTAAAAATTATATTACTTTTAATGTATTTTATATGATATAGTTTATTCAATAGAATTATTAACTCCACTTTTCTTTTATCCGTTAAATATTTCAACTATTTTCATTGATCAGAAATAAATAAACCTATAAATTATTGTATAAGTTATTTTTTTTACTTCTAACATGAATTTTCCATTTACTCAATTTATCAATAATATTTCATGGTTAATTTAGTAAATAAAAATATATGTTTTTTGTGATCATTAAAATATATCATTATAGAAGATGAGAATTTTGGTATCTAGAAGATTCCCCCATATAAAAATATGTTCAATTGGTAGAAAGTGGTTTAACTTGGTATGTTGATTAATAATAACAAAAATATAATATATCAATCTAGGTGATCATCATAATTCAACTAAAAATCCATTAATATGTCATCATACATCCATGTTGTCATATGAAAAAGTTGCAACATTTGTGTTGGTCACTAGTGATCAACCTTTATTTCCAAAAACATTTAGGCAATGTGGAATAAAACAATATAAATTATGAAACTATAGGTCCATAAAAAATATATGTCTAATATAATGACCTAAATAATTCACTATTGAATTCATATCCCACTATAAATAAGGGAATACCTTATAAATTTCTGGCAAGATGTTGCTAGAATTTCGACATAGTTTCCAAAGTAAAGAACTTTAACACCCTGAGTTTTTGTGAATTTTTTTGAATAAATTAAATTTATTTTATGTCCTGTATTTCATTATACACAAAGATAAAATTTAATTATACGCTACACCAAGATAATCTTTCACTACATGCAACATCAACTTAGTTTGTGCAATACGCAACACTGAGTTTCTACAAAACAATATTTTGTTATTATAATTATTTAAATAAAATCGTTATAACATAGACACTAAACCAAGAAATATTAATATTAATAAATATATTTAAAATATTGTTTATAATGTTCTCATATAAATAATAAATATTTATAATGAAATATATAATTTTTGGTAAAAATCATATGTTTTGAAAAATAATATTTTATCAAAAGAACTGTTTTTATGTCCCTATATGAAAATTAATAAAATTAATTTTAGACAATATTAGAAATTTAATTTCATTAAATAAACTTAATTTTTTTAATTATTATTATCAAAATTATCTTAGCTATTTTTTTCTTATTTTTCTAAAAAACAGTTTTGGGTGAATAGTGAAAAATACTGAATTTTAATAGAAAACTGCATTTTTCTTTAATTTTTTTATCCATATAAATTGAATTTTAATTTTGTTTTAATGTATAATTATATAAATTTAAAATAAATTAATCAAATTTATTCATTGGAAACAATTTTACATTTAAATCATATATAAAAATTTACAATCTTTTAAACTTTTTGACCTTAAAAACCCATTGTCTCAACCCGGTTATGGCATTAATATTAAATTAACATCCACAAATTTTTTTATTATAATTTCATAAAATAAATTAAATATTATAAATTATGATAATTACTAATTTCTAATAAGTATAACTTACATTTGGACCAAACTAATTAGTGAAAGAAATTAAAATTTATTATAGCGATTACGGAAAAAACGAGTTTACTTAGTGGTTTAACTTTAATCTTAAAAAGATTATTGACCTATAACTTTTACCAAAATATCTTTTATGTATATATTTTGACCATATACCAACTTCTATTATTATTTACTATTATTGGTGGAACATGATGTAAGGGAGACCTCTCAATAGTGTTTACCTTTTTTATTTACAAGAATGTCACTCCTCCTCCAATATAAAAGGGAACTAAACCCCCTCACTTCTTCACACATTTCAAGAATAGTGTCTTGGAAAAAAAATATAAAAATATCCTAAAAACATACCTACTCTAAAGCTATAATCGTAAATTTTGGAAGAAATCCTTTCTAGGATATCCTTTGTTGCAACCCCAAATGAGTGACCCAAAGAAGAGGTAACGACCCTCAACATACATTTTTGTTTTGTTTCCTCCTCATTTCCCTTAAATTCATCTTATATCAAGATTATATAATAATATAAGTACCCTAAATATGATAATATTTTGTTATTTTATGTTTACAAAAAAAATATTCACACACTACAATCAAATGGGATACACAATCATTGTTTGTCTATACAGCAGACTACCCCCTCGCAAACCGTGTCTTTTGGTCTTCCATTACCACCTATCAAGGTCGAGAATAATTATGAAATTAAGTTTTATATATTATATATATTATTTATTTATTCTTCTATAATTATTATATAATGCATAACTTCATGGTTTTAGTTTTTGTGGGAATATGATAACATTGATTGTGGATATGAGGACTAATGCCTTCTCAAAGCGATGTGATTCATTAATGATTTACAATGAATTTTTTATGGATGGGTTTATTAAATATATGTTATATTTATGAAAAAGTAATTATACAAGAAGAGTATATATATATACATCATTTACTTTTCATTATTTTAATTTGGAAAGAAAATTGAAACAATATTTATGCGTACATGCGGCCTACCGTCTCTATGAATGATGTATTTAATTTCTTATTTATATATTTTTTAGATTGTTATAAATACATTTATAATGAATATATAATGTATTTATATCATGTTTTATATTCTTTAAATAATTAAATCATGATATAATTATGATGTCCAAGAATAACAAGTCAAAACATGTTAAAAAACAAAGTGATTATTACCTAAAGCATAACTTTTCCATGGAATTGTTAATAATCATGGAATATAAAGTAATCATAAAACCATATACGGTATTATAAAATTTAATATGGGTTATTAATAGATGTATTATAAATTTATATTTATTATACAGTATTATTTAATGTGTACGACAAGATTCAAGACATAAGCTAAGGGGTTTCATCTCAATTTACATTCCATTTTGATTAATTTGTTACTATGCACCAAACTTGTTTTATATGGTGTATATACTGACCTATTATATGTTATATCATAATATTAATTTATTTCATAATATAAAATGTTTCAATTGATGTATTTCTTTTAAATATCTCATTCTTCAAAAGTTGCTTCAGTAGTAAGGGGATTTTTAGTCTCACTTTTATTTCTGTGAGACTAATACATTATTTAGAACACATTTATTTTTTATATTATTTATAAATTTCATGAATTTATTCAATGATTATTATCCTTATATTTATTGATATTTTAAAATACATTTTATTATATCTGTTTTATAGTGTTATGATTCATAAGTTACCAAATTGGTAAGTTAATTTTGTCTCAATTTTTCTTCATTGAGACACATTTTATGTAATGCACCTAAATTATTTTATGAGGTGTATATACTGAACTTTGAAATGTTATATCATTAATCTCTTTATTTTAAGGATATTTTATTCTTCATTTAATTTCATTCTATCATGGGGATTATATTTGATGTTACTAAAGTGGTATGAGTTTATTGCTACAATCTCATCATCATTAGGATTGTTTATGATTATGATTCCATTTATGAAATATTATGATCCATATCTCAAAAATTCTCATGAATTTTCATATTCACTATTTATTCATGATACATTCAAGTAATGGTACAATTTTAATTCTTTTTGGTACTTATTATAATTACTAAAATGTTTTAAAGAAAATTAGACCTTATTTCTCCCTTCGGCCAAAAATGTGTTTCTCCCATAACCATGATTTCAAAAAATGTTTTCTAAAATATTCTACCATTATTTTTAAAATACATTTTTACCCATGTTTTATATTTTTAAAAAGTTGTTTTAAATGGTATATTTATTTACTCTTCTAGTTCAGGCTCTTTGTAAATATTCTAAAAATATGAAAGGAATCATTTTTCTTACATATATGTCATGTATGGAATTATTCTCCATAATTACCACTCCATTCATTGAAGATTTTATTATACATTTTCAAGGATATTTTCAATAAAAAATGTTTTAAATATATTTCCAAGATTCCTTTATAAGTTTTCAAAGATATATTCAAATACAATTATTTTCAAAATATTTTATGTTTTAAAAAGATTTTTTCAAAGAAGAAAGGATATTTTTACAAAATAAATGTTTTTAAAATATTTATCAAAATTATATTACATCTATGATTACATCTATTGATGTTACCTATTTTTACTTGAGCTATGATACAAGGATACCATTAATATTCTTTATCAAAATGGTTATTCTCTTAATTACTTGTTGTTTATCAAACCCGTTTTTATTCCATGGGTTATTCCATGAAAAATTCATAAGAATCCCTTTTCTATTTCATAGGTTATATTCTTTTGAAACCCACTTATTTTCATGTGTTATGATTTGATGAAATGATAATGAAAACTATCTATTTTTCACAGGTTATGATATGATGACATGTATATGATACCCATTTTATTTCATGGGTTATAATATAGTGAATGTTTATGATATTGTGAAACATATGTGTATGATTTCATTATGAGATGTGTGATACCAAAATCTTCATCCATTTCATTGGGTAAATATTTATATCTTCTAGGATATACATGCTTATAATTGTGAGTGAACTTTGTTCAGTAAAAGTATTTTTCAGATAAGATGGTCTTTGGAGTGAACCTTGACTACTAAGATAGTTTGGGGATTGAACCCATTCTAAAAAGATGGCATTGGAAATAATCCTTGACTACTATGGATATTATTTAATATGTTTATGTGTCTACCACAATTCCATATATTATTCCTACATTATTTAATATTATTTTTTTCATGACGCTTCATTATTATCTTTGATATGCATGGTATTATATTATAATGTTATGATCAAGTATAATACCATTATTCTCATGATTTACTTACATATTTCCTTTTCTACCCTTACTGAGCATATAAGCTCACCCATTTTTAGGTTTCCTCTCCTCATGTTATGAAAATATATATTAGTTATGATGTGTCTAAAAAGTGTGATAGTCATCGATAACCTAGTGTGATATAATTTAGAAGAATTATGTTCCATTTTTTATGTATCAATGTTTATGATTCCATGACTCCCAAGGAAGTAAACTAAAATAGTCTTTGGGATTGTGTATGTGTATATTACAGAATGTTCTAAAAAATGATATATTGTCAATATATAAGAAGTGTGGGTCTCTATAGTTGGAATCAAAGAAAATATTTATCCAACCATTATGAAATTGGATGAGAAATCCATAGTGAGATAACTAAGGATAGATCTCTAAGTATAAGTCTAGGGATGGGGAAATGTATTGTAAAATGTATTGTAATTTTGGTAAAGGATACTGTTATTGTTTTCCTAGAAATATTTCCATGTATAGATACTATATGTGAATGTGGATCTGGAACATATGTACATAAGGGTAATAACCTTGAAAACGTTGTATTTATATTGACTTGATCGAGAATTTGTGAACAACAACGGGCCTTGCTGCACATCCAGTCTAACACCTCCAAAATATATGCTTTTTAAATTCACAAAATCTCCATCAACCATAAAGAATGATTTAAATAGTATTTTTATATGAATAACCTAGGATAAAAAATGAGTCATATCATAAATAATGTGTCCTAATTTAGAAAATCTATAAAATATTCCATAATTATGTAGTTTCCCCCCAATGATGCTTATTTCATACTGTTCGATTTTTTGAGTTAGTTAATGGATGGAACCTGAAGGAAATACATCAATAATGAGTGTGATGGCCATTACAATTACAACCCTCCTGAGAATCCAAATTTTATGGGTGATGAAATGAAAATCCTTGCTGCTAGGATCACACATATTTTTCAAAATATGAATCAACATTAGTTTCCAATAATAAAGTGATCGAGAAATGTTCTATTGAGTCCTTCATGTGGAAAATTACACCTTATTTCAGTGGTTATTCTAATCTACTAGTTTATGAATAATGGATTGGTACTACAGAAAAGACATTTTCTAGTTTCCAATGTTAGGAACTTGATAAGGGAATTCTAGATGTTTATAGTTTAGAATAAAAAATAATACTAGTAGTGGAATCTAATAAATAATACGAAGAAAAAAAGGTAAAATTTAATCCATTTATTGAGATGAGTTCAAGTACTTTTTTTCAATATGTACATTCCTTGTATTCTTCATATGAACATGGAGATATATTTCCCTGAGATAAAGAACAGGGATAATGAATCAGTTGAAAACTATGAGGATAATTTTAAAAGACTGGTGAGGTATTCTTCTGGTATTATCATCTGACCAGAAGGTATGTTTGACTATTTATTTATTGGATTAAAGCCATGTCGTAGAAAGGAATCATCCATAAGAGACATCAGTAGCTAGGAATAAACTATGCATTGTATAATCAAGGTTGAAATACATGTTATAGTTATGTATCAATCTCATAGTTTTGAAAAGAAAAGGAAGATGAAGTTAAAAGGAAAATCTAAAAACCATGGAAAAAAGAAGCAGATATTTCCTTAATGCTCTAAGTATGGGAAGAAACATAGAGTACATTATCTTAAGGGGTCTAATAAATGTTTCAATTGCGAAAGGGAAGGTCATAAAATATTAAATTTCCAATGTTATGGAAAGAAGTTAGAAACAAATATGAATAGAGATAAAGATTCATAGAATTAACCTCCCCCACTTCATTGCTTCTAGTGTAAAGAGAATGATAATTATACTAACCAGTTCCCAATCATGAAGGTTAATGATGATGATCGATGTTAACAACCTCTTAGGCTAAAGGCCAAGGGGAAATCTCATGCAATCATTATTTCAAATGAGGATTGTGATAATGGTTTGGTGAAATATACAATTTACACCAACTATAAAAATTTTTATGTCTTATTTAATTCTGGACAAACCAACTATTTCGTATCAAAATAATTTGTTAAGGTTATTAAGATTCCACATAAATGATTAGATGCAAAATTAGTAGTGAAAATACCTAATGGTACAATGATTTCATCTAAATTTTATGATTTAATTCCAATTGATGTTGGTAGTAATGTGCTTACTACAAATATTATCATTCATAATATAGTTTAATTTGATGACATATTAGGAGAGGATTTTCATTTGTCTACAAAAATACCATAACAGTTTTTGAGGATGGGAAGTTATGCGTGATATTTTACACCAACCATTGATCATATATCAATGTGACTATAAGTATAAACTTCTTATGAATATTACATCCTATGTATGGGTCTTAATTCCAATTCATATGGGGTGTTTATCTCAAATATTCAAGGAGAAAATTGACATTGATGATATGCCTATTATTCAGGAATTTGTGGATTTATTTCTGGAAGAGTTTCTGAGCCTTCCATGAAAATGTGAAGTAAGGTTCTTAATTGAACTCAATATTGGTTCTACACCATTTTCAAATACTCCCTATAGAATGTCACTGATTGAGTTATAGTAATTGAATAAGACAGTCTAGGAGAACCTTGATAAAGTATTAATTTGGCCAAGCATGTCACCATGGGGTGCACATGTTCTTTTTGGGAAAAATAAATATAGATAAATGGGAATTTAAATTTATTACAAAAACATTGGACAATATCAAAACTAAACACAAGTATCATCTTTCCTGTGTTTATGACTTATTTGATCAACTACACATAGCTCAATAATTTTCCAATATTGAAAATCATTTTGGATATCATCAAATGAGTGTTATGAATAAGGATATGAAAGTATATACATTTTTAATATATAGTGTTTCCTTTCAGTATTACTAATTCCCCTACTATACTCATGGATTTCATGAATAGGTTCATCAGATATTACCTTAAACAGTTTGTGGTAGTCTTTACATATGAAATTATTATCTACTAAAGATAAATATAGAGTATGAATAACACTTGATAGTTATACTTAATACCCGAAGAAGTCCAAATTTACAAAGTGTTAATTTTAGATACAAAAGGTTTCATTTTGGGTCATATAATCTCAAGACAGTGTATAACAATATATCCATCAATGACGAAGGATATTGAATGTTTTATTGCACCAACAATAGTGACTTAGATATGAAGATTCCTTGGTTTGGCTAGATATCATTGATTCTTTGCGGAGAATTTCTCACAACTTTCCAATCCACTCACAATGTTAACTTAGAATGGTTCCATGTTTCTTTGGATAGATGAATGTGATGAAAATTTCAAGGAACTGAAGAGAAGGATAATTAAAACACATGTTCTTACATTACCCTATAGTGGTGAAGGTTTTGTAATATATAGTGACGCATCCAAGAAGGGATTGGAATCTATTCTTATGTTGAATAAATTTTTATAGCTTAAGCATTGAAACAAAATAAGAATAATGATCAACGATACCCAACTCAAGATTTGGAGTTAGCTATAGTAATTCATATATAGAATATATGGATGCATTATCTATACAGAGAAAAGTGTGATATATATACTAATCATAAACTTTTGAAGTATATATTAACATAGAAGGAGTTGAACATGAACCATAACAGATGGTTAGAGTTGATAATGGATTATGACTACTCAATACATTACAAACGTGGGAAAATGAATAGGGTGTTTGATTCTTTGAGTCAGAAGGATCATTCTAGACTATCTATGACAAGGATCACAAAAGATATAATATTAATAGATTTAAAAAGTATATATTTGAAAATATTTAAGGGGGAAAATCTTTTCTTTCTCATTTGAACATTCAACCCTATATTCACATGAATATTAAAGATGTACAAAAGGTAGATATAGAACTCTAAAATAATTTTAGAAATGTTCCTGTGTTTTACCCTTTAATTGAATGGAATGATAATGTTGAGAAACCATGTATGTTTTCGTTCCATACTAGATTTGAAGAAGAATTTTCTAGATGAATCCCACAGTTCTTCATGCTCTAGTCATCCTAAAAGTATCAAGATATAAGTAGATTTGAAAGAATACTTCTAGTGGGATCTCAGGGAGAGGGATATCACAGATTTTGTATCTCGATGTTTCATATATCAGCAAGTTAAGGATGAAAGAAAAAAATTTAAGGGGATGTTTCATCCATTACACATACTATAATGGAAATGGGAGAACATAACTGTGGATTTTTATCATTAGAATACCCAAAACCTCTTAAGTGAATAATTCTATATGGGTGGAAATCGATTAACGTACTAAGTTGAAACACTTTATCACTATTAGATAAGACCTCTCTATGGATGGTCATCTTGAAAGAACAATTCCAAAAACTAAAAGATATTTTGAGATCTTGTTTGATGGATTTTAAAGGTGTATGGGATCAAAAACTTTTCCTTGTTGATTTTTCTTACAAAAATAAATTTTAATCAAGCATTTAGATGGATCCTTATAATGAAATTTATAGAAATAAATGTAGATCTTTAACATGCTGGGATGATGTTAGATAAATAAAGCTATTGGGACTTGAGATAGATAAATAAATATATGAGAAGGTTAGAACCATTAAAAAACATATCAAGGAAGATCAAAGTTATAAGAAACGTTATGTCGATAACAGTTAGTGTTGTCTAAAATTTAATGTCAGTGATAATACATTTCTACAAATTTCTCCCTGGAATAATTTTATGAGATTTGAGTAGAAAGGGAATCTAAGACCTAAGTATATCAGTCCCTATGAAATTATTGGTCGTATCTGGACAATATAATATCACTTGGTGCTTATAAAAAACCTCTCCCATTATATTATGTGTTCCATGTATCTCTCATGAAGAAGTAAATACCTAAACCTTCACATGTAGTGAACTCAGAGGTCATACCACTGGAGTAGGATCATTCTAATGAGGAACAATAAGTGGAAATTATGGATATTACAGAGAAATTTTTATGAAACAACACCAATCACTTGGTAAAAGTTTTATGGTGAAACAAATAGTTAGAGGAAGATATGTGGGAACATTAGGATATGATGAGGTAGAATTATCCTCATTTGGTTGTATTATAATGATGAATTTCAATTGTGAAATTCATTTTAAAGGCGGTAGAATATAACACCTTGAGTTTTAATGAACCTTTTTTCAAAATAAATTAAATTTCATTGATCTATTTCATTTCATTATAGACCACATTAAACATTCATGATATACTAATCCAATATAATATTGTATTATATGCAAAATTGTCTTAGATTTTGGTACACATAACATTGAGTTTCTATGAAACAATATTTTATTATTAAAATTATTTTAAAAATGTAGTTATAACAAAGCTATTTAACATTGTAATATGAATAGTAATAAATACTTTTGGAACATTTTTTACAAGGGTTTAATATAAATAAAACATATTGATAATGAAATATATAATATTCAGTTAACTTTATAAGTTTTAAAAAATACTATTTTCTAGAAAGATATACTTTTTATGTCATATGAACAATAGTAAAACTAATTGATTAAATTTTATAAATTTGATTTTATAAAATAATATTTATTTTTTGATTCATAATTTAAAAATTATCTTAGGGTAAATTTTTCTGAATTTTTTGAAATAATTCTTTTTTGTAGGAATAGTGAAAATACTGATTTTTAATAAAAACACTGCTTTTTAATTTAATTTACTTATATATTTAAATAATATTTTAATTTTATAATGTATTATTAGATAAATTATACATTAATTAATCCAATTTATTTCATCATGACCAATTCCACATTGAAATTTGACACAAAAAACTTTTATTCTTTGGATATTTTTCACTATAAAAACCCATCATCCTATCCTATCTGTGGGATTAATTTTAAATTAATTTATTCCAATTATGTGATTAGAATTTAGAAAAACTGATTCCATATTTGTAACAATAATAATTTATAATGTCTAATAAGGTTAAATTAGTTTATTTCTAATGTAATTATTTAAAGATATTAAAATTAATTACAACGATTAAGGTAAAATGAGTTTACTTAGTAGTTAAACATTAATATTAAAAGACTAAATGACCTATAAATGTGTAAAATAAAAATTTTATAACCATATATATAACATATAATCTATTTTATCAAATATTTATCATTATTGGAGGCACATGATGTTAGGGATACCTTTGAATAGTGTTTATCTTTTTTGTATTATCAATAATGTCACTCCTCCTACACTTTAAAAGGGTTGTCAACCCCTCACTTTTTAAAACCTATAAAACCCTTTGGCTCATAAAAAATATAAAAATATCCTACAAAAAGCTTTCCTATTAACCGAGATGCAAAAACCTAAGAAGAAATCATTCTAAGAAAGTCCTTGGGTGAAAACCAAAAATTGTTACTCGAATAAGTGGTAATGTCCTTCAATGTGATTTATTTTTGTTTCCTTATCATCTCCATTCAATTAATATTATATCATTGTTTTATAATAACTTCATTATAAATAATATAATTATATTATTATATTTTAAGGATATTACCAACACCTTCACACACTTTCATCAAATGGGATATGCAATCACGATTTGTGTGTATGAAAGACTACCTCCTCACGAACTGATGCCATTCGTTATTCCAATTACCTCCCCACAAGGATGATAATATTGATTGAATTATAGTTTTTAATATATATATATATATATATATATGATATTTATGATGTATTTATGTATTTTTAATTATTTTATTACTCATACCTTCATGTGTTATATTTTATTGGGAATACGATAACATCGTTTGTGGATGTGTGGACTACCACCTCATCAAAGTGATGTGATTAATTCACACCATATAGGGAATTTATTAAGGATGTTTTCTTTAAAAAATTGTTATATTTATTAAATAATAATTATTCTAGAATAATACATATATATACACATCATTTACCTTTATTTCTTTCAATAATATATGAAAATGGAAACAATTTTCATGCATACGTACGACTTACCATCTCCATTAATGGTGTATTTCATTTCCTATTTCAATATTTTGTAGATTATTATAAATAAATATATAATTAATATATATGATATTTTTATCATGATTTACATTATTTAAATAAGTAAATCATTATCTAAGTAAGAGGACCAAGAATAAAAATTCAAAATATGTTTGAAAAACCGTACGGTTATTACCAAAAAACATATCTTTAACATGTAATTGTTAATAAAAAAGTAATATAAAGTCATAATATAAAGCATTTATATTATGATATAATTTAATAAAATTACTTAATATATATATAATAAACTTATATTTATTATTAAGTAGGTTTTAACGTGTATGGTTAGAGTCAAGACATATGTTAAGGGGTTTAGTCTCAATTTACATTCCATTGAAACTTATTTATTATTATTCATCTAATTAATTTTATATGATACATATTGATCTCATCACGATTCACTGTTTCATTTTTGTCCCTACACCACTGTGGTAAACTAGTTTTGTATTGAATATTACAAAAATAATACCAAATCACATTCCATATTTAAATCATTAATTTTGTGTTTATCACTATTAAAATGGGCATTGTTACTTGTTTTGAGTATTTTATTATAGGAGGAGGTGATTTGGAGGCCTGGAAGATGATCTAGAAGGAAAATGGGCCTAAATTGCATGGATCCCAAGGACACATATCCAATATTTTGAACAGTGTGCGAAATACGTGAATGGTAATGGGCTGAAATTTTTCAATAATCTCTAAAACGTCATTGGATACAACACTTCTCAGAGTACCAAAGCCCCATTCGTCCATCTGGTGGCCCATCAGAACCATTCTTTCCGGGGGACAAAATCTGCCCGAATTCAAATGTTTAGTTCGATGGTGTTAACATATCTCTAAATCTGGCAGCCTAATGGACTCCAAATTTGACAAGGAGACATTCAAGAGGTCGGAAAACAGCGTGTCACTTTTTTCCAAGTCGTAATATGACTTTCTACTAGTCCAAAACCTAGGCACAAATAGTATCTTCAAAAATGGGTGCTCAAAACCATGTGCCATTTTTCCTATAAAAAGGCACAAAGGGCTCCTCATTTGGGAGTACGAACCATTAGATATACTCTGCCATTTTAGAGTCCTAGATTAGTATACTAATCACCTTGGAGGTTCTGGAGGCCCCTATCCTCATAGGGTAATCATGGATGAAGAAGGAGTTCCACCCGAGCTTCCTCCTCCTCCCGATGTCGAGCTAAAAGTTGGGTGTTCGTTGTGAGGGAGCTACACACATGTAAAGGGAGTTATGATGCATACACTATCTACTGGTATAGATTAATTTGTGTTTTAAAGCATTTTATTCCATGTATCTTATTTTATTTCTTATTTGAATGCTTGATTTGATGCATCTGAGTGTTATGCTGTTAATTTCTAACCGATCGGTGGGAGGTTTTGAGTGCATGACTTGTGTTGATACGATTGGACAACACAAGAATCATTTTATTCCCCACATTATTGATATTTCAATATTCTTTTGAAGCTCTTATTTCATGGATAAGTTCTATACCTTGGCAATACCATTGTTATCTCAATGTTTGGTTCTTCATGCATTGAAATATGAGATTAGGAATTAATCGGGATTCCAATTAATTCTAACCAAAGAATTACTCTAAACCTAAAATAAATCTCCAGGAACAATGAACTTGATATGTGTGTAGTAAAATCACATCATCCCTTTTATCTAATATTTTTCAAATTCCACTTGGTCTTTCATCTTTTAAACTATTTTGATTAAGTTACTTTCATTATGCTGTTTTCAAAAGCACCCCCCTTTTTTAGTAGACTTAATTTAAAGTACACACTCTAAACCTATCAATGATCCTCTAAAGACAACCTAGGGTCTTCCCTAGACTAAAAATAAACGTTAAAATAACAATCAATTTGATGTTTCATGACAATGAGGTCAACTTTTTGCACCGTTGTCAGGGAGCATTTTTATTTTTGTTCGTGTTTTTGAGAAGTTATTAGTAAAATTTTTGTGAATATTTATTTGTTTTCTCTTATACCTTTTCTATCCTTTTGTATTCTGATCTATTCCATGTGTAGTTTTGGTGAATGAAGTGATCTAATCTGATAGATTTACCACCTTTCGATCCTGATCTGGATAGGATCCTACATCAACGACACCGAGACACACAAGACAACAATTTCAAGGAGGACACACCACACACTGAAACATTCCTTCACCCTTCTTCTTCTTATACTGGAACCCAAAAAAAACTGAAATAAACTTGTATAACATGGGTGAAAATAATAGAACATTATATTAATTTACCACACCCGATGTTGATGTCCAACATGCATACATTCAAATACAAGGAGAGGCACCTACTTTCGAACTAATATCTGGTTTAATTCATTTATTACCAAGATTTCGTGGACATCCTGGAGAGGACCCACATAAACATTAAAAAGAATTTCTTACTATGTGTTAAATATAAAATCCTACTAATGTTGATGAGGACCAAGTAAAACATAGAGCATTTCCATTTTCATTCGAAGACACTGCTAAAGATTGGCTATACTATGTTAATTCACCAATTAGAGGCTGGGCGGAAATGAAATGCCTTTTTCTTGAAAAATATTTCCCAGCCTCTCGAACTGAAACAATAAGGAAAGAAATATGTGGATTAATACAATCTCATTGGGAAACACTTTATGAATATTGGGAAATATTTAAAATATTTTGTTCAAGTTGTCCACATCACCAAATAAGTGATTAACTTTTAATTCAGTATTTTTATGAAGGTTCAATCCCTATTGATCGAAACATGATTGATGCTGATGTAGGTGGTGCACTAGAAGATAAAACCCCAATCACTTCAAGGACCCTAATAGAGAACATGGAACAAAACACACAACAATGTGGATCAAGGCCCATTGTACTAATTTGAGGTGTCCATGAGGTGAAAAGTACTAAATTTGAGAAGAAGGTGGATACAAAGTTTGAAGAGGTAAGTACCCTTCTACAAAAAATTGCTCTTTACCAAGGTCAATATCAATCTCCTCCTCTTATCCATTGTGGTATATGATCTTTTGATACCCACTATTCTGACCAATGTCCCCAACTGATAGAAATTTATGAGAGTTGTGAGGCGATATTTTCTGGATGCCCCTATAACCAACCCTTTAGGAAAGAACCTTACTATCCATCCAACCCTGGGTGGAAAGACACCCAAGTCTATAGACAAGGGGGTATTAAAACCAACCTCAACAACAATGGAACCAACAAGGTCAGAGTAGTCATTCACCACCACCAAGAAATCCTCAACCACCCCAAAAACCTTTCCAATAACCCCCTCCAAAAACTAAGCCTAGTTGAGAAGATATGATGAAACAAATTGCTGCTAATAATATCCAATTCCAAAAACCCACTCAGGCAGCCATACAAGACCTCAAAACCCAATTAGGCCAACTAGCTAACTCGGTTGGTAAAATCCAAAGCCATGGGTCTGGTAAACTACCCTCTCAACCACTTTTCAACCCTAGGGATAAGGTAAATGTTAGTGCCATCACCCTTAGGATTGGAACTCAACTTAAAATCCAAATAGAACCTCAATGAGAGTCATCCCCTCATGGGAAAACCACCATTCCAACCATTGAAAAATTTCCAAATATTAAAAACCCTTGTCTGAAAAGGAGCCCTTCAAAAGGGAAGAGTGTTTCTATTAGTGAAAAACCAAGCACACCCATTCCTCTTCCATTTCCCCAAAGGGCCTCCCAACCAAGAAAACAACATGAAATTGAACTTGAAAAATAAATATTGGAAGCTTTCAAGAAAGTACATGTCAAAATCCCCTTGATTTATGCCATCAAGAAAATTCTGAGATATGCCAAGTTTTTGAAGGAGATGTGTACCCACCGAAGGCGACTTAGAGGTGATGAGAAGGTGAGCCTGGGGAGGAACATCTCAGCATTGATAAAACTATCACATCCCACCAATTGAAATGATCCTGGAACATTCTCGATTCCATGCACCTTATGGGTGTATTCTTTCCCCATTTCTTTTCTTGATTTGGGTGCTTCTATTAATATGATTCCTCACTCCATATACTCTTTTTTGTAGGTCGGTGAAATGAAGCCCACAGGAATAGTTGTTCAGCTAGAAAATTAGAGTATGGAACACCCATATTGTGTGTAATGGGATGTTCTTGTGAGGGTTCAAAATATAATATTTCCTACTGATTTTTATGTGATAAAAATGGAAGATGATACGATAAATTGACACGGCCCAATTATATTGGGGAGACATTCCTTGGAAAAAACAAAATCCATAATTAATGCCCATAATAGTACATTATCTGTGGAATTTGGTGGTGAAAAGTCTATTTCAACATCCTTGATTCCATGAAGATCCCATCAGAAGAACATTTCTATCTCATGGTAAATTCAATTGATGTACTTCCTTCCCCTAAAATCACTTCATTTGTTTCCCTTGATCCCCTTTCTGAATTTTCCACTTTGATTGATATTATTGGTAATGAATCATGTGTTTATTTTTGTAGTGGTCTTGAAAAGTGTCATGCATGTTTATTAATTGATAATCTCTTGACAACAGAGGATCACATGACCATCTATGATACTGATATGATTTTAAAAGCTAATTCCTCATCTAAGATGATACCATTAAGCAGTTAGATGATATTAGTGACCCCTCACGTTCAAACACACTCCCATAAATCCAAAATCCACCTAAATTGGAACTAAATAAACTGCCTCAAGATTTAAAATATTCATATATTTAGAATGGAATCAAGTTGCCCATCATCATTTCTAGTTCACTCCATCCTGAGCATGAATTGAAACTGCCTGAACTTTTAAGGGAGTATAAACAAGCGTTGGGATGGACACTTGTGAACATTCCTGGTATTATCCCATCAATTGGAACACCTCATATTTTATTAACTTATGAGGCTAAACCAGTGAGGTAGGAACAACGTCGACTGAATGCAAACCTCTTAGAAGTAGTTAAAAAGGAAGTAACAAAATTATTGGCTGCTAGAATCATTTACCCCATATCTGATAGCCAATGGGTCAGTCTTATTCAAGTAGTTCCTAAATAAACTGGCCTAATGGTAATTAAAAATGAATGTAATGAATTGGTTTCAACTCCTGTGCAGAATATTTTTCATGTCTATATAGATTATCACTGACAAAACCGACATACTAGGAAGGACCATTTCCCATTTTCATTCATTGACAAAATACTAGAGAGGATAGAGGGGAAGTACCATTACTATTTTATTTATGGGTATTCCGGATACTTTCAGATACATATTTCCCCCGAGGATCAGGAAAAGACAACCTTCACTTGACCCTTTGGCACATTTTCCTATAGGAGAATGCCATTTGGATTGTGCAATGCTCCAGGTACATTCCAGCAATGTATGGTTAGTATTTTTTTGGACTACCTGGAGAATTGCGTGGATGTTTTCATAGATGATTTTACTGTTTAAGGATCCTCTTTTGATGAATGTTTATGTAGTCTTGGTTCTATCCTACGTCACTGTATTGAAAAGAATCATGTATTAAATTATGAGAAATGCCATTTCATGGTGGAACAAGGTATAGTTTTGGGACATATCATTTCTGGGGATGGTATCCAAGTAGATAAATTGAAAGTGGGTATAATTTCATCCCTACCATTCCCTAAAAGTGTACGTGATGTACGGTCTTTCCTAGGTCATGCTGGATTTTACCGTTGTTTCATTCGTGATTTTAATAAGATTGCACTTCCCCTCTCCCTCCTACTCCAAAAAGAAAAAGATTTTGTTTTTGATAAAGAATGTGAAGAAGCATTTAATAAATTAAAATGGAGTCTCACATCACCCCCGGTAATCCAACCACCTCGGTGGGATTTACCATTTCATCTCATCTATGATGCCTCTAACTATGCATTTGGGGCAGTCTTGTCACAAAGGGTCGACCGAGATCCACATGTCATAGCATATGCCTCAAGTACACTGGACCATACCCAATAAAACATCACCACAACTAAAAAATAATTCCTTTCCATAGTTTTTTCCTTGGATAAATTCAGTTCATACCTTTTAGGGTCCAAAGTCCTTGTGTTCTTAGACCATGTAGCCCTCCAGTATCTCCTAAAAAAACCAGAAGCCAACCCACGTCTCATTCGTTGGATTCTCCTCCTTCAAAAATTCAATCTAGAAATTAGAGATAAAAAAGGAGTAGAGAATGTGGTGGAACACCATATCACTAGGATCCTACCATCCTCAAACACTATATCATCCCTCTATATTCCCATTAATGACATGTTTCCTGATGAGAAATTGTATAAAGTGCAAGATACTATTATTGAGTATGCTGAAATTGTAAATTATTTGGTATCATCTTGCATTCCTACTAATTTCAACAAAAACCAATTCAATCATCTAAAACATGAGTCTCGTTGGTACATTTGGGATGACCCCTACCTTTGGCACAAATTTAGTGATCAGGTCCTCAGGCGTTGTGTTCCTGATAGTGAGTTTCAGTCTGTCCTCAGATTCTGCCACGCTCTTGCTTGTGGGGGCCACTTTGGTCCCCAATGGACTGCTTGCAATGTTCTTGATTCTAGTATCTTTTGGCCAACACTTTTTCAGGATGCCCATGAATTTTTTAAATCGTGTCCTCGTTATCAAAGAATGGGGAATGTTACTAAATGGAATGAAATTCTATAACAACCCTTCCTCTTTCATGACATCTTTGGTTTTTGGGGTATTTACTTTATGGGGCCATTTCCCAATTCTTTTGGCAACTTGTACAATCTTTTGGCCATTGATTACATATCAAAATGGGTAGAGGCACAAGACACAAGGACAGATGATTCAAAACTGTTGTAGAATTTTTGATAACTCAGATCTTTTGTACGTTTGGATTACCTAGGTTCATTATTAGTGATTGGGGTTCTCATTTATACAACCGAACAATGAAATCCCATTTTTGTCAGTATGGGGTCGGTCATCGAGTATCTACTGCATATCACCCACATAATAACGGTCAAGTGGAGGTGTCAAATAGAGAGGTAAAACAAATTCTTAAAAAACGGTCCAACCCAATAGGGAATATTGGAGTCTTAGACTCGACGATTCATTATGGGATTACCATAATTCTTTTAAAACTCCCATTCGAATGTCACCTTATAGGCTTGATTTTGGAAAGAGTTGTCACCTCCCTATTGAGATTGAGCACCAAGCCTACTGGGCCATTAAAAAAATAAAATTCTAACCTTTCTGGTGCAGGTTCTCAAAAAAAAGTTACAGATACAAGAGCTGGAATAATTTCCTAGAGATTCTTATGAGAACTCTAGGATTTATAAGGAGTGAACCAAGGCTGCCCATGACCACCTAATCCTTCATCGAGAGTTTCAAATTGGGCATAAAGTCCTCTTCTAAAATGAAAGTCTGAAATTGCATCCCGGTAAGTTTCATTCCCACTGGTTTGGATCATACATTGTTACTAATGTCTCTCCATTTGGTGTTGTTCAAGTTCAAAATAAAGAAACCAATCAAACCTTCACTGTCAATGGGCAGCGGCTGAAGAAATTTCATTAAGCCATTCTAGAGTCCCCAATAGTGGAACTCCAAGTTCAAGAAGCAAACTATGAATGAAATCTATCAGGTTTTATCCTTCCTTCCAACATTCACTTTTACTACAGTGAGGACGCTGCATACTCTAGGTGTGGGAGGATGGGTTCATTCCTGGGTTAGTTAGGAATTTTCATCATTTTCATTCTTTATTTGTCTTTTTTCTTGCTGAATGGTATTGTCACTTGCCCCCTCCCCCATTTCACCCCTTACATTTGTGCTAGAATGCTAATTTTATCATGGAAAAATATTCCCTGTGAATTGAATCATGAAAGTTACAGAAAATGCATGAGAAATTTCCCTATTTTATGTTGTTTTAACATTTAAAAAAATCACTGATGGAATGTGTGTTTTAGCTTTAATTTAACATTGTGGTGTGACTTTCTCTTGGAAACTAGTTGTTTTTTCGGTGATATAAATGGTTGTATAATTTTTAAAACATTGAGAAAAATAGTACCCTTTACCTGAGTAGTTCAAAAGAAAATTGTGGCACTTAATTTCTCCACACATTTTTGCACCCAACCAAGAAGTGTGATTTTTACGTACTCAATAAAAGGTAAATATAATTTAGGTTAATATTAATCTATTTTCCAAATAATTTTTCCATTCATTTGTTCCTTTTTCGATATTTTTCATTATTGTACCAGATTGACCTACGTGTGTGTACCTGTTATCCGATTGTTGTACGCCCTCCAAAAAAAATAGTTTTGTCTTAGGCAACTCAAAAACCACTATTCCTTGAATTTTGATCTTATTATAACTATTACAATTACTGTCGTGAGGAGATCAAACAAGGGTTGAGAGAAGGGTGTGAGATTTTTTCCATGCACAACATTTAAAAAAAAATAAATAAATGAGGGGAGTGATGAAATGTACACCATATGGGAATATCTAGGTCAAGATATTAAGGTTTGACTTTCAAGAATGCTTAAGTTAGTGGGTCTTGAAATTTGATTGCAAAGGGTATAGGATAGGTTCGGTGGACATAATCATTTCAGTAGAAAAATGTTAAAATAACCTATATTTACTGGATAGAAAGTGGGTAGAATAGAATGAATAATTTTTCACACACACATGTGGAGATTTAGTGAAATTGTGGACTTTAGGATTACTTGCTCAAATTGGTATCATTAATCTCCCTGAATTTCATGCTGATACGATTTATGAGACGCATTTTTCCATGATCATTGAGAATAACTTCATGCTGTGATTTTTTCATTGATCACATTCCTTTAAAATTTTAAATTTTCATTGAATGTTACAAATTCATGATGTGGTAATATCTCCATGCATAATTTTTGGATATATCACTTTTCCCAGGAGTGCAAATGTTAAGGTGTGGAGTTGAGATCACACCATGATTCACTATTTCATTCTTATCCCTACACCACTATGGTCAGCTAGTTTTGTATTGAATTTTTTAAAAATAATACCAAATTGCATTCCACATTTGAATCATTAATTTTGTGTTTATCACTATTAAAATGGGCATTTTTACATTTTTTTATGATTTGATTGCAGGAGGAGGTGATTTGGAGGCCCTGAAGATGATCTAGAAGAAAAATGGGCCAAAATTGCATTGATCCCAAGGACATGTGTCCACTGTTCTGAATAGTTCACGAAATACGTGCATGAATATGCGATTCCATTTTATAAGCCTATCCAAAAATTCATGGGATATAACTCTTCTCAAAGGACCGAAGACCCATTCATCCATCTCGTGGCCCATCTGAACCATTCTGTCCAGGGGATAGAATCTTCTTGAATTCAAATGTTCTGTTCGGTGTTGTGAACATATACCCAATAAGTCTACCTAATGGATGCCAAATTTGACATGGAGATAGTCAAGAGTCCATCCAAAAACTTATCTCTATTTTCCAAGTCGTAATATTACTTTATACTAGTCCATAACCATGGAACAAGTAGTATCTTCAAAATTGGGTGCTCAAAACCATGTGCCATTTTGGCTATAAAAAGGCACCAAGGGATCCTCATTTGGGAGTTCAAACTAGAAGCTATACTCTTCAATTTTGGAGTCCTAGATGAGTCTCTTAATCACCTTGGAGGTTGTGGAGTCCCATATTCTCATAGGGTAATCAAGGATGAAGAAGGAGTTCCACCCGAGCTTCCTCCTCCCGATGTCGAGCTAAAAGTTGGGTGTTCGTTGTGAGGGAGCTACACACATGTCAAGGGAGTTCCGATGCATACCCTAGCTACTTCTTTGGAGTAATTTGGGTGTTTAAAATTTTCATTCCATGAATCTTATTTTATTTTAGATTTTAATACTTGATTTGATGCATGTGAGTGTTATGCTCTTAATTTCTTACCGATCAGTGTGAGATTTTGAGTGCGGGACTTGTGTTGTTCCAATTAGACAACACAAGAATCATTTTCTTCCCCTAATTTATTGAGATTCAATATGATTTGGAAGCTCTTACTCCATTCATAAGTTCTGGACCTTGACAATATGATTGTTATATCAATGTTTGGTTCTTCAAGCATTGAAATATGAGCATAGGAATTAATCAGGATTCCTATTTATTCCAACCAAAGAATTACTCTTAATCTAAAATAAATATCTATGAACAATGAACTTGATATGTGTGTAGTGAAATCACATCGACCCTTATATCTCATATTTTTTAAAATCCACTTGGTATTTCATCTTTTAAACTATTTTTATTAAGTTACTTTCTTTAAGTTGTTTTCAAAAGCACCCCCCTTTTTTAGTAGGCTTAACTAAAAATAAACACTCTAAACCTATCAACGCTCCTCGAGAGACAACCTAGGGTCTTCGCTAGACTACAAATAGAACTTATAAGCATAATCAATTTGACGTGTCATGACATCGCGGTCACATATACATCCCCAAGATATGTTATATCTTGAATTTAATTTATTTAATGATATTTAATGTTTTAATTGATGTCATTATTTCATGAATCTCATGCTTAAAAAGTCACTTAAGTAGTAAGGGGATTTTGAGTCTCACTTTTATTATCTGAGATTTATGGATTATTCCCTAATTTTAAATTTTGTATGGTGTAAATAATACCCATGAATATATTATATTATTATTATACTTATATTTATGGTTATTTAAAAATATATTTTATGATATATATTTCAAGGGGTTTAAGGTTCAAAAGATACCAAATCGGTAAGGTAATTTTGTCTCAACATACCTTCTTTGAGACACATGTTGTGTTATAGACCTAAATTATTTTACGATGTGTATATAATGACCTTTGACATATTGTATCATGAATCTACTTATTTTCATGATATTGTGTGTTCATTTTAATTTTATTATTTCATGGGGACTATGATTCAAAGTTACCGAAGTGTTATGAGTTTTTTGCTATAATATCATCATTATCAGGACTATTTACAACCATGCTCCCATTAATGAAATCTTATGATCCTTCTCTCATTAAATCTAATATATTTTCTTCTCCATTTTTTATTCATGATATTTTAACATAATTTTACTATTTTACCTCTCTTTGGTACTTAACATGATTTATAAAATGTTTACAAGAATACATGACCTTATTTCACTCTTTGGTCAGAAATTTTTTTTCTCACAAAACCATATATTATAAAGGTATTTTTGAACACATTTTTCCTTGATTTTTAAAATAATTGTTTACCTATGTTTTACCTTTCTAATTTTTTAAGGTATATTCTTTTCTTATTCTTATAAAGGCTCTTTTAACTTATACCGATTATATAAAATGAATATTTTTTTATTATAAGTTATATACAAAATTATACACCATTATGACTTGTATATTCCTTGAAGAACTACTTATAATATTTCATATATTTATAATGATTTAGTTTCAATTTTTATCAATATTCATTTATAAATTTTCAATGTTATTTTCAAAGAAATGTATTTTCAAAAAAAATTATGTTTTAAAAATAATTTTTCAAATTAGAATAGATTTTTACACAATAACTATTATCAAAATATTTATCAAATTTATTTTAAATATAATATGACATCTGTTGATGTTACCTATGTCTTAATGGGTTTATGATCCTAGTATTCAATTCTTATTCTTTATATGCATGGTTATTATTTTGATGAAAAGTATTTTTTGAAAGTTATTTATCTTCCCCAGGTTTTACCATGATAAACTCTCATGAAACCCATTTATATTTCATGGGTTATATTCTAACGAAACCCACTACTTTTCATTGGTTATTATTTGATTAAATTATTATGAAACTTATATCTTTTCTATAGATTATTATATGGTGACATGTTTATGGTACCCATTTCATGTCATGGATCGTGAGATGATGAATTTTTATGATCTTGAGGCACACATATGTATGATTTCATTATAAGATGGGTGAGACATATAACTACTTCCAATGCATTGGGTAAAAATATATTTCTCCTAAGATATACATGGATGTAATGATGAGAGAACTAGATTTAGTAAATGAATATTTTTTCTAATATGGTTATGGGATTAAACAATTCCTACAATGATTCTTTAGGGAGTGAACCTTTTCAACAAAGATGGCCTTGGAAATAATATTTGACTACTATGGAAATCATGTAAAATGTTTATGTTTCTCCCACAATTGCATGCCTTAGTACCTTGTTATTATTCTGTGGATTATGGTCTTGAATCCATTATGAATCATTCCTTAGGAAATATGATTATTTATTCCATGACTCTTGATTATTATCATTGATATGAAGGGTATTATTTTATAACGTTATGATCATGTTCTCATACCGTTATGCTTAGGATTATTCTTACATATCTCTTTTTTTAGAATTATTGAGAATATGAACTCAACCTTTTATATGCTTCCTTTCCCTAGGTTATGAAGATATGTATTATTTATGATGTATCTATGAAGGTTGATAGTCATGAAGATCCTAGTGGGAGATAATGTAGCTCACTTATGTACCAGTGTTTCTGTTTCCATTTTTTTGAAGGCACTAAAATAATACTTTCTTTGGGCTTGTTCTTTTGTAACATAATAAATGTTCATAAAAAATTATGCAATGTATATGTATGAGAAGCATTGATTGATATAAGAAAAAATAAAAATTATTTTCTATATCAATCAGTGATTTCCCTACAACTTAAAGATTATTTTATTCATATACATTTAGAATCACTCCATTTTCCCCCATTACCAGGTGTATGAGGTCCATATAAATTTACAACCCAATCAATACTAGATGAATGTTTTCGTTTGATAATTTTATTCCTAAAATATCTATGTATCACATTAATTTCTGTTCATCCCATTACTATTTAATTGATTAAAATTTTGATTTATGACTCAAACTTTTAACCATATCATTCCGAATTTTATGTGTGTATACTACATTAAAAATAAGGGTATAAATGGACTTAACCAACCTTTTATTACTTAAATATAAATTTAGTTAGGATAATTTTTTTAATATCTTATGGAATATATATATATATATAATGATTTTTAATGTTTTTGATACTTATGGGTAGGTTCCTTTAAAGATGATTACAACCATTTCATAGGGTAAATCTTTTCATGAGTCCTTAATAAACTCAATCAATTTCATAACATAATCCCAAAATATTAACACATATCCCATGACTATTCTATAAGCATATTAATAAAAAAAATAATGTCATCTTATATCTTAGGTAATATTAAATTATATTATTAGGTAAGCATTATCTCATATAAAGACTTCTCAAAAAAAATTGAAATTTGAAAATCACATGCACTTAGGTTAATGTTATCATTAAATAGTTATACGTTATGAAATATTGATTGGAACACCTATAATAGAGTGACCCCAAGGTTTTTAACATATTTCGGTGCATTTCCTACAAAATTAATATGGTCAATTTCTATAGATCAACTAAAATCAAATTTTCTAAGATGGTGTGTCCCAAAGAAATTCCTCTTAAATGATAAAGTGGAACTAAATAACTTTTAATATAAATATTAGTCATGTAATTTCTCTATGAAATTATTCAAATTCTCATCATCCTCCGCCTTTTATTAAAAATAAATCAAATAATTTTCAATAAATACCATGAAATAATAATTAAGATGCATATAGAAGGCATGATTCATCTATGTCATAAAAACCATAGCATATCTAGTGGGTATTAATTGAATCGGCATATGTTCATAATTTCCATATCATATTAAAAAAAGTTTTTTAGAATTTCCTTCTCGTTCAAGCTTAATTAATGATATCTCATTCATAGATTAATCATAGGGAACTATGCGATTCTTGTATGGTGATCAAATGGGGTATTCATATGAGGTAAATTTAATTGTTATCATTATAGTTATTTATTCAATTTTTTATAATAAAAACGTTATTAAAGACTACTATAAGACTTATTTTGGAGAAGAACTAGAGTTACCCATGGAGTTAATCATGGTCAAAAAAATCCTGTCATCCCTTTTTCCCCTAGCTACACTTTCATATTAATTAACTTAGTTGGTTCCATGTTATAGAAATAAAATGAGATCAGATTTTTTTCATGATAATAAATCAATATAAAAATCTATATCAATTTCTAGATAATTTTTTTAAAAACACTAGGGAAAAAATCTCAGTACCAGTTCACTATTACCGGAAATTTGGGTTGGAATCCAATATAATATCTATACAAGATCACCCAAATAGTTCCCAAGTTAGAGGCCCACTTACCACAATCATGAATCACCATATTTCAAAGTATATTGACTAGTATAAAGGGTTTAAGGAAGATAGAGGATATTATAATGTCTGATTATTAGAATTATAAAATTATAGAATAATAGATAAATTTAAAAAAAAATCAATTCATTGAATGAGTGTTTCACATTCTTTAAAAAATAACCCTCTACAATTCCAAGGAAGTCATTAAAAACGGAAATTAGATCACCCATAAGAAAATCATACAATGAAATACCCAATTAAACAAAATAAAACAACACCCCATCACCAATAATCTACCTGATCCAACACCAAATGACCAAAAAAAACCCACTCAAACAACCACTACACATCTATAAGATATACATTGATAACATGGCCCTTTACCTTACCTAGATCATAAAACATAAAAATTCATGCATCCTAAAGGGACCATTCAAGGTGTGAGTATTAACTCAATAGTCCAGCACTAATACCATCCCTAGATAATATCAATATATATATATATGCATGTATAGAAAGTAAAATAACTGAAAACCAAAAAAACATACACAGACTGATCTAATCTATGCATAGTCACCCATATGTGATAGCTTTAACCACTTTAGATAGTGTTAGAGTTGAAAAATTTACAATTATCTATCACACAATAAGATCATTTGGCCATGAAAACAATTATGTAAAGTCTCGCCTAGATGCTGCTGAACTGGTTCCATGAGTTAGACTACCACATGACCTGAAATGTGCCTCCTCATATACCATATGCTACCGACTGGTAAAGGGGGTCTAAAATGAAACTATGACGAGGCTATAATCCCATATGAGAGTACATAACTAAAAGAAAATAAATGAATATAATAAAAACAATATTATGTGTACAGAATAAATAATTTGAAACGGAAACATGTTGTAATAAAATTAAATGAAATAAAGGCTTGAATGACCATATCTTAGAAACAACCTACCTCACATTGGGAAGGTTACATAACATACAGAAAAAACTACAAATAGGATGTAACGACCCAGAATTTTATCAATAGGAATTACCTTCTTATAATTATGTCATATAGTATAAATCACATAAAATCACATAGAGAACACAATAAAAACATTATAAATGAGGAATTAATGAAATGATAGGTATTTCAATAAATTAAGGAACCCTTACCGATGGAATAGTACCTTGATCATTGGAATAGTAATGTGATGATTAAGAGTAGTAATTCGGCTAATAGAATAGTACCTCAAATGTGAAAGTATATTAAAAAATTAGGTATCTTATGAATTAAAATATGATATATTTATATCATGGTGTGGGTAAATAAATGTTTTAGAATTGATAAATTAAGTGTTGGTATTTTTTTAATTCATAAAAATTTATTTACAATTTTATAATTAATATGAAATTTAAATAAAAAATTATTTTCATATAATATATTGATAAATTATTATTTTTCTTTTATAATTATAAGATAATATTTTGAGTAATTATTTTTTCAAAGTATCATAAAATTAGTCCTAATTTTAAAATTTGTATTTTTCCAATAAATTATATTTTTATTTAAAATAGTATTTTTCATATTTAGAAAATTATTTTCATAAAATAGAGTCAATTTTTTAATTCCACACATTGAAAAATGGTTATTGTGATTTTTTGGAATTTTTCTCAAACAGTTGGCTTTTTGGGGAATATTGAAATACTGCAATTTAGATTATTTAACATTATAAGTGAATAAATAAATTTTTGAGTCATTACTGATGTATGGATGATTTAAGTGCCCATTATATCAAACTCACATGTTTTAATTTATTTATTTATTCACAATAATAAACACTATTGTTAGTATATATCCAAAATAATAAATTAATGAATAAAATATTAAAAAATAGTCCTCTCATCCTATTATATATAAACTCCATCACCACCTCTTCCCCATACACATTTAAAAAATTTAAGATTATACAAATTCTACCAAATTCTATTACAAAGTCTCTCCCTCACATCCATGATCCTTTGGTCTCAAAAAAAGACCAAAATCCAATATCCCTAGGGAGGTTCTCAAGGAGAATATGTTCAAGAGGTAAAATCCACTTTTCTTTTCTTTTAATTTATATTCAATTTCTTCTATTTTCTTATCCCATCCTTCCATACCATAATAAAAGTAACATGATAACTCTAGTACCTTATATATCATGGAGTTTTATTTTTTAAATGGAATATCCTTCATCAAACCTCTTCTCCTCTCCCTTTTATTCTAAAAATGAAAACGTCATCTGTGATTTGTTTCCATTTTCCCTTACTGATTTCAATTATGGTCATAAAAATATCATTATACTTAAATCATATTTTTTTATACATATTATAATTTATATAATGTTTTGGAACCAATTTATAAACTTGATATTAAATAAAATGATATAAGTTCACAGCGATCGAAAAACCACAAATATAAATTAAATTTTTTTCATTAATGTTTTATCAAATTAATTATAATCATACCATATTACCAAATTATATATAAGATTATTTAATCTTATGTATTTTCATTAATATCATATAATTTTAATTCTGAAGAATTATTCTCATTTTACGTGAACTTCCAAACTATTATACAAGCGAACTGATCATGAAAACATGAAACGAACGCTCCCAAAATAATAGAATGGAACTCAATAACTCATCATAATAGAAAAAAAACATAAAAACATTATAATAAATAAATAAATGTATTATAGGTTCTGAATTAAATAATAAATGGGTTATATTTTATTATGAATAATAAGAAGTACTAGTAAAAACACTTTCAGATATAAGGTATGTGATTCTCTACGAACCCCCATTTTTCCTTCAGGTTATGTTTTATCTCCCTTTACCCTAATGAAATTTTTAATTATTTTATTTAATCCTCATACATAATTTTTTTATGGTCCAAAAATATGTACCTATCTTAATTATTCAATCTTTTATGGTGAAAGGCATGTTTGAGAAGTCCCCATGTACAATTTCTCTAGATAAGAAAACTTGATTAAAGAGAACTTCCAAATTTCATACCCATTTTCAAGTACATGCAATAATATAATTTAAGACAAATTTTTTTATGAAAATTCAATTTTTATCATGATAAACTATCTATTTTTATTTATGGTTTGGTGAAAACAATTATACCTTTTCCCTCTTTAAATAATCTTTAATATTTTCCCTTAAACCTCTCTAAAGAGGATGATTTATAATGTTTCTTAACCAATATTTTTATGTTTTTTAAATTCTATGGGGCATAATATATCATTATATATGCATATTTTACCTTAAAAATGTTCACGTATTATTTAAATATATTCTTTAATTAACACCATTATGATATTTCCTTTGGTTATACCTTATGACATGATTATAATACCCAGTTATTTTCATGTGTAATTGTTATATTTATTCCATATATTGAATATTCAGGTGGAACACATATTCATGAACATATTATTATGGTTAAACTTAGATATAACTCTAATTCATTGAGTAATGTTTAGTCTCAAGAGATGTCATGTTGGGATATGGATTGAACTTTATTCCTTTATATGACTTTGTTCACCATCTGAAATAGTCTTGGAAGTTTTCATTGAATCATCCTTATTATATGTTGTATGTTGTCACCACATTCCTATCTTTCCATGATTACAAGATCCCAAGATCACAATTTTATTCTTTAATATTTTTATCCATGTTCCATTCCTTTTTATTCCATCATTTTATTCTATTGAACACATGTGTTATGCTTTATTCCTAGGTTTATTCACTTACATGGATTTTAGATCATCAATTTTTTTATGTATTCCTTAGGTTATCCAATGTAGATATTTGATATCAAAAGAAGTTAGTACCTATTTATATATGATTAAAATAAAATTTTTTATTCTATTTCCATGTTTTCAGTTTTATGTACCTAATCTTCCAAATACACTAGACTTTATGATCCTCAGTTGGTATTTTATGGATAATTATACTTAAAATCATGTAATCCTATGTGTAAAATGATAGGTTCATTATAGTTGGTATTAGAATAAGTTTCAGATATTTTTTGAGATTAAGACCAGAAAATTTTAGTAATAACCGTAATGATAATTCTATCACCATGGATAACATAGAATGAAATTTTAGGAATCACAAGATAGGATATATTTTTCATTTACATTTTTATCCTTCTAAGATAAATGTTTCATTTTTATATAGTTATTATATATTTATTTAATCCCTTTAATTATACTTTACTTTCTTAGTTAATGGCTGGAAATAAGAGAATATATGCCAATAATCAATGATATAGTCAATGTGACGATTTCCCTAATGAAATTCCAAATCTGATGGAAACTGTAGCTCAAATCTTTGTGGAAGTAATCACTAAACATATGATTAATAACATGAATCATGCAGAATTCCCTCATTCTCAAAATAAAGATAAAGTTGTAGTTGAATCCTTTGTATGACAATGAAATACCATCATTAGTAGATCGTATAATCCCATCATCGTAGAAAAATGGATTAACTCCATTCAAGAAGATATTCTCTATCCTCCAGTGATTAGAATAAGAGAATGTAATACTGGCAGTCTATCTTTTTGAGATGAAAGATGATCAATAGAGGATAATGATAAAAAAATACAATGTTAAAGGAGGAAATTTATTCCATGTAATGGGAGGATTTCATGAAAATATTTTTAAATAAATATTAATCAGGAAATATAAAAATTATTATGGAAAGGAAGTTACTTGGACTGAAGAACAAATAAGATAAGTTTTTTGGGTTATATGAGGAAAAAATTAAAGGACATGAATGATACACCTCTGTATTTTCCACAAAATCTAAAAGAAATGTGGATTGCTTCTTAAGTGAACTAAATCCAAGTCTATCAAAAGCATATGTGATTTGAGACTTTGACATCTATGAGAAGACTAATTGTTGTTCCCTTGAGGTTGAAATAAAGAATAGATACACTTAATGGTCATGTGTCCTCAGAGATAAGAGGTTTAAAATGAAGTTTAATATGGTAGGATCAATAGATAAATCCCATTATGTGAATAAAACCCCACATCCCAAATTTAAAAAGTATGGGAAGAAGAATCTTAGAAAATTCCTAAGAGAAACAAGGAGATGCTTCAAATGTGGAATAGATGGGAATATGGGTAATAATTTCTAAATGGATATGAATAATCCCACAAATTTAGAGTAATAAAGGAAGGTTCATATCAACACTCAACCTATAGTGTAGTGTTTCAACATCATGGAACATGGGTATTATGAAATCCATTAACCTAAGCCAAGAGTTGTTGGATGCAATCAATAAAAAACCTATAAGGTAGCAAGGAGGGGAATATTTTATCACTAGTACAATGGTGGAACCCAAAAATGATGTGGTGATTGGTACACTGATTATTGATTCAAGAATAGTGAATTTACTATTTGATTTTGGTTCTAAGAATTATTTCATACCTTGTATGTTTAGTAGAACTGTTCAAACATCACCTCAAAATATGGAGGTTGAGTTACCGATGAGAATAAAAAATGGATCAATGATTTCATTCAAAGTATATAACTCCTCCCTGGTTTATGTTTATGGAGTAAACATCCCAAAAAATCCTTCCTTACTTCCTTTGGTGGAGTTTGAAGTTATATTTGGAATGGATTGACTATATTTATAAAAAACCAACATCAACCATCAGGATAGGGAGATCACTTTCTAAATCCTGAAGAATCATCCAATTATATACAAGTGTAAGTATGAGGTTGAATCTCTTTCATAATCATCATCTCAAGTCTAGGTATTATTTACTTATGAGCCATAACATCTAGCTCAAATGATTGATACAATGGAGAGAATAATTTTCGAAAACATTACCATTGAAAGGTACTATACTGATGTGTTCCCCAAATAATTGCTTTGACATCCAATAAACCATTGTTTGATTTCTCAATTGGACTAATTCTTGGATATCTATCTATATCAAAGACACATTATAGAATTTCTACTATTATGTTATAGGAACAAAAGAAGCAGTTACTATAGAATATGGATAATGGTTTTACACATATGAGTTGTTCACCATGGGGTGTGTCGGTCCTCTTTGTCAACAAGAAGGATAGATAAATTCACCTCTGAATTGATTATTCTAAGATCAAAAAAATCACGATAAATAAAAAGTAACCCCTTACATAGATTGATTAATTTTTTGATCAATAATTTGGGACCAAGTACTTTTCTAAGGGTGACCTTCAGTCAAGATATCACCAATTAAAGGTGGAGAAGGATGATATTCCAACGATTTCCTTTCAAAACGGGTGTGGACACTTTGAGTTCATAGTGATTCCCTTAAGAATTACTAATTATACATCAATTTACATAGAATTAATAGAGTATTTAGATATTACATCGATAAATTTGTAGTAGTATACATGATGATATTATAATATAATCCAAGATCAAGGAGGAATAAGAGGATCATTTTGATACCGTGTTAAAGAATATACGAAAGGAGAAAATTTATGAAAAGTATAGAAAATGTGAGTTCTGGTTGAAGTAAGTATCATTCTTGGGGCATGTTATCACCAACAAAAAAATATCTATTAAACCTGACAAGATAAAGGTAATCAAAGAGTGGCCCATGCAAACATCAATAATATAGATCCGTAGATTCCTTGGTTTAGCTAGGTATTACAGCTGATTTTTAAGGAAATTATCACGATTTTAAAACCCATTAACCACAGTGATTCGAATGGGATAAATTATTTTCTGGAGTAGTGAATGTGAGGACTGCTTCAAAGAGTTGAAAAATGGATTATCACTATGCTAGAACTCACACTTCCAACAAGGGGGAACCCTTTTTGGTATACATTATTTCATCAAATAAGGGATTAGTGTTTTTAATGACGTAAAATTATAATGTGATAGCCTATAACTCAAGGAATTTAACAATTCGTGAGAAAAACTATCCCGCACGTGATCTGAAGTTTCCTACTACGATATTCTCATTAAAAATATATTTGCATTATATCTATGAGGATAAGTGTGAAATATATACTGATCATAAGAGCCTCAAATATATGTTCACACAAGAAGAGATTAATATTCTCTAGTGAAGCTTGTTATAAATCATCAAGGATTATATCTTCTCAATCCACTGCCATACTAACAATGAAAGTAAAGTAGCTGATTCTCTAAGTAGAAAAAATCCTGAAACATTATCAAATGATGAGAATTGAGAAGGATCCAATCTTCATAGATTTGAAAAGGATAGACAAGGGAATTATTAATGAAGTAAAATCATCAATCCTTTCTCATATTATTTCCCAACCATCCCTTATGGTTAAAATATAATAATCTCTTATAAATGACGTAAAAATTTAGAAAAAGGTAGAAGCTATCTGAAATGGTAGATCCTCATAGTTAAAAATTGATGAGGAAGGAGTCATACTATTTGGGTCATGATTATGTGTACCATAAAATCTAGATATAAAGAAATAGATTCTAAATGAAAAACATATCCCAAACCTCTAGATTCACCTAAGGAGGACAGAGATGTATATAGACCTCCGAGAGAACTAATATTGGGACAAAATGAAGAAAGAGATCACGGAATATTCATTAAAGACACTGGTATGTCTACAAGTAAAGGATTAATGAAAAAATTCTCAGGGGATCATGCAACCATTACCCAAAACAACATGGAAATGGGAAAATATAATCATGGGCTTTGTCATAGGATATACGAAGACATCTAGATGAATAATGATATATGGTTTGTTGTGGATCATCTTACAAAGAATTATCACTTTATCGCAATTCAATGAGATGTCCCACTGGATCAACATTCATAGATATACATCAAAGAAGTGTTAAGGATACATGCAGTACCACAATCAATTGTATATAATAAATATATGAGATTCACCTCCATGTTTTGGAAAGTCTCCAATATTCTCTAAAAACTAAGGTAAATGTTTTTACAACCTCTCATCCTCAAACTGATGGCCAATCTGAGGGGACTATTTAGACACTAGAAGACATGTTGAGAGAATAATATATGGACTTCAGGGGAGGATGGGACAAACATCTACCACAGGTCCTGTTCTCCTAATATAATTGTTTCCACTCAAGCATCCAAAAGGATCCATATGAAACCTTTAATGGAAAATATGGAGAACACCAATATGATGGGATAAAACCACTGAACATAACCTAATAGCAACTAAAATTGTTGAATAAATTGTAAAAGGGTGAAAAACATTCAGTAGCACATTATAGAATCCAAATGTTAACAAATGAGATATACAAAAGAAACATCTATGAGATGTTGAGTTTATAGTTGGTGACATGGTATTCCTCTGCATATCCCCATAGAAGAGGATCTTAAGATTTGGGAATAAAGAAAAGCTAAACCCTCAGTACATTGACCCCTTAGAGATTCTTGATCATGTTGGATTTGGGGCCTGTTGACTTGAAATTACACCTACCAAGTCTCAATTACATGATGTATTACATGTATCCCTCTTGATATAGTACATAGCAGATCCCTCACATGTACTGAATCTATATGTTGTACAAGTATAGAATGACCTCACATATGAATAAAAGTCTGTGAAGATATTAGACTATAGAGATAATGTTTTATACAACAAGACCACTCTCATTTTCAAATTACAATGGAAAACCCATAAATATGAAGAGGGAACATGAGAACCAGAGGAATCGATAAAGGAGAAGTTCCATCACTTTTTTGCATCTTAATATGTAAAATGAAATTTTAAGGGCGAAATTTCATAAGGGGGAAGAATGTAACGACAGAGAATTTTATCAATTGAGATTCTCTTTTTTATAATTATGTAATATAGTATAAATCCCATAAAATTACATATAGAACATAATACACACATTATAAATTAGTAATGAATGAGATAAAAGGTATTTCTAGAAATTAAGGAACCATTAACGATGGAATAGTAACTTGAATCTTATAATTGTAATGTTACCATTAAGAATAATAATTTGTCCAATAGAATAGTAACCTCACCTATTAAAGTATAAATTAAATTTAGGTATCTTATTAATGAAAATATGATATATTTATATCATGGTATATGTAAATAAATGTTTTAGAAATGATAAATTATGTGTTATTATTATTTTATTTAGTAAATATTTATTTACTATTTTGTAAAATATATATTTGTTTAAAAGAAAATAAATTTTTATAAAATAGCTTCACAAATTAATATTTTTTCTTATGATTATAGGATTATTTTATGAGACCGTAAATAAATTTTTCAATGTTTCATTAAATTAGTAATAATTTTAAAATTGTTTTTTCTGAATAAATGATGATTTTAATTAAAAATTAAAATATCTCATATTTAGAAATTTTTTCAATAAAATGTATTTATTTTTTCAATTTCTAAAAATCATAAAATTTTAAGGGGAAATTTTTTGAGTTTTTCTAAAATAATTGAATTTATAGTGAATAGTGAAATATGATAATTTACAGTAGTTAACATTATATGTAAATAAATTTAAGTCATTGATGATGTATGGATGATATAAGTGGCCATTATATCAAACTAAAATTATCTAATTACTCTAAGGATTCATAATAATCACCACTATTGATTGTATTGAGACAAAATAATAAACTAATGAATACTATAATAAAAAATACCCCTCACCTCCAACTATAAACACCACCCCTCACCACCTATTATACATATAAATTCCTAGGCTTGAAACTTATCCAAATTATGACCAATCATATTCCCAAGTCTCTCCCAAAATCCAGAATCCTTTTCTCTCAAAAAAAGTCCAATCCCAATTTCTGTAAGGAGGTTCTTAGGGAGAAGAAGTCCAAGATGTAAAATCCTGTTTTGTTTTGTTTTAATTTATTTTCACTTTATTTGATTTTCTTATACTATCATCACCTATCATTATACAGGTGACATCATAACTCTAGTATATTATATATATTATAATATTATTATGTTAATGGAAATTATTCATCAAACCACTTCTTCTCTCCCTTTTATTCTAAAAATGAAAACATCATCCATGATGTGTTGATTTACCGTCATTATGGATGTTGCATTTCAATTTTTCTACTAAGGACATTAAGGATTTTCAAAAAACCATAATTATAGTTAAATAATTTTTTTAAACATATTATAATTCATAAATTTTTTTGGAACCAATATATAAACATGATATAAAAAATGATTTAAGATCATGATGGCCGTAAAAACCACCAAAATAAATTAAATCATTTTCATTGACATTTTGTCTAATGAATCATATTCATTCCGTATAACCAAATCATATATAAGATAAATAAAAAATATTTAATTTAGTAAATACCATATAATTTTAATTCTATATAATTATATTCATTTTACATGGATATTCATACATGTATACAAGCAAACCGATCTTGAAAACCATGAAACGAATGCTCCCAGAATGGCGAAATTGAACTCTATAAATCATCATAATGGCCATAAATAAACTTAACCAAATTATAATAAATCAAATACATGTAGAATAAATTCTGAATTAATTAATTAATAGATTTAATTTGATTGTCCAGGACATTAAGTACAAGTGCGGGACACTTTTTGGACATATGGTAAGGGATTCTCTCTGAACACCCATTTTCTCTTTGGGTTATGTTTTCGTTCTATTTACCCAAATATAATTATTAATTCTTATTATTTATTCCCCATAAATTATGTTTGTATGTTCCAAATATATTTACCTATCACAAATCATCTTTCTTTGATGTGGAAATACATGTTTTATAAGGTTCCCTTCCCAATTCCTCCTAATAAGAAAGCCTGGTTAAAAGGAACTTCCCAATTTTTTTAACCATTTTCAAGTACTCTCAATAATATATTTTAAGAATGTTTTTTCTAGAAATAATATTTTTTCGTAAAAAATCATCAATTATAATTTCTATTTTTATGTAAACAATTTTACTTTTTCCCACATTAAAGACTCCTTAATATTTTCCCTTAAACCGAACTAAAGTAACTCATTTATGAAGTTTCATAGACACTATTTTTACTTTTTTTTAAATTATATAAGACATAATTTATCATTATATATTCCTATATTCCCTTATACATGTCCATGTATGATTTAAATACATTCATTCATGGACACCATTATGATATTTCAATTGGTTATGCCTTATGACATGATTATGATACACATTTATTTCCATGGGTAATCATTGTTTTTATTCCTTATGTTGACTCTTCATATAGAAAATATATTCATAATAATTCAATGATGGGTACACCAAGATAGTGATCCAATTCATTGGGTAATGTTTAGTCTCATGATAAGCCGTGTTGGGATAATAAGTGACCCTGATTCCTTTATAGGACGTTGTCCGCCATGTGCAACATTCTTGGAAGTTAGCCTTGAATCAAGATTATACCATGTTGTATATTCATTCCACATTCCTAAATTTCCATGATTAAATGATCCAATACTCTATATTTCATTCTTCCATATGTTTATTCTTGTTCCATTCCTTTTTATTTCATCATGTTATGTATTCTCACCCATGTATGATGCTTTATTCTTATGTTTATTCACTTAATAGTATTTTTATACCATCCATTTTGTCTACGTATTCCCCATGTTATTCTGTACAGATGTGGGAGATCAAAGGAATTTAGGAGAACTTTATGAATTATTAAAATAATGATGTTTTATTCCATTTACTTGTTTTCAGTTTTATATGCCTTATCTTCTAAAGACAATATAATTTATGATCCTTTGTTTGGATTTGATTGATAATTGAGCTTAAAATCATGAAATACGTTGTGCCAAAGTCTATATTCATTATATAGGCTCTGCAACCTCACCAATCCAATCCAAGAAAACAATTTCGTACCACTCGGGAAATCCTACTCGACCAAAAATATTGAACATGAGACTTGACCCATAGCCATGTCTATAATAACCATTTGAGAACTTCTCGGGTTCCCCAGTGCAACGGTGGCAAGATCACTATGTGAGTAAAACTTATTAGTCCACCACCAGTGTTTTCTAAAATGAATACCAATTTGTGAAACAATTCATGAAGGAAAAGGAATAATATTATACAGGAGTTTAAATAATATAAGTTTCATTCTATAATAATATTTAATTGAATCACTGTTAATTTTTGTTCCAAAATTTACCCATTTCAATAAAAACAAACTCAGACTAAGCTGGTTATCTGAGCCATATATCACAAGGTTCCCTGGTTGGAAAATAAGAAGCTTCAATTGAAGTATCCACCTGGGATCTAGTATGTCATATCCATCCATCCCAACCACTAGGTCCCATGTCAACAAACAAGGAATATTAGTCCATTATTCCAACTAATAATTAGATCTCCATGTCTATACATCCCCACACATTGGTCACAGGGCATAAAACACTAAGCATCAGTCCATGAATTGAACCGAGACTCATAACATCATTTAAAAACATCCCAACATTGATATGGAAGGTCATGGCCATACCCATGAGTTCAATAGAATCATTACTTCCCCCAAAAAACTATGGTGCCCTGGGGTGACTGGTGAACCAGTCTGGCCCACCAAAAACCAAGGTGCAGAGCATGAATCCAACATCACAAAAACATTATCCATTGTTAGAAAAACATTGTGGATCCATCCATGAATCTAACTAGGACATGGAGCATCATTTATTACCTTGTAAAATCGTAGCATTATCATTTATTTCCATTTTTATCACCATTCCCATAATCCATTAATTTCATAATATAAAACCAAATTAATAATTAAACCATTTCATTAATTATCCATATAACACATTCATTAAATTTTCATTGATTAATTTTGTAATCAAACACACCATTTTTAACATTTCCATTTACCTTCCAATTCAAAACATTTATCTTGGTCTTAATAACCTTTAAATAATCCCATGGATAAATACAATCCAAAACCCATTTAAAAATACATAAAATAGCAAATCGAACATTCTCATTATCATTTCAAAACCACCCTTGAAAACATGGTTCTTTCACTTTGAAAACCAAAAAAAATTACAAATACCTTAAAATTACATGGAAACCACTTAAATAGTCAGCATACTCCCATTTCAAATAAAAATTTTAAATCCATTTTAAATCCATTTAGAACAAACCTTAGGTCACACCTCACTTCAAAAAATAATTATATCAAAAAATGGCCTTAACCTTTTGAAATCCCAAAACTACATAATTACCCAAAGTACGCATTGAAAACCATTTCCAAACCATAATAGGTATTTTATAAAAACATAACACATAAAATATCCCACATCTAAAGGATGGTGCACCCCATGGGCTACCATAGGTTCAGACTCAACATCCAACAAACCCTAAAAAGTCTAAAGAAGGTCCATGGTGTCAAGCTAAATAAAAACCCAATTTATTAAATTAAGGCAGAAAACATATCACACAAGGGATATAATGAATATACAATAATTAAAATATATAAAAATTATTAAGACTATGGGTAAAGTGCTTAGACCACATAAATCAGTAGAGATGCTTCCAAATTCATTTACGAAGAAATGTGTCCTTTCTAAGGCTCATCCAAGAATCATCAAAACTCCTCGGTAGAAAACGGATTTCATCACACACACTCATTCTTCAACCTCACACAAAGAAACAATAGTTAATTAATTATGAAGATTATAATTAATCAATTAAAAAACCTCTACCTAGAAAAATTCCAAATACTCACCAGGTCATCATCCCATAACAAAACTGAAGCCAACGACTCACCAATGACATGTGACACTACCCCGACCACATTCCATGAAAAATATGTAAGATTTGAAAACAAGTTTACCACCAATTAATTTAAAACTTTCATAAAAACAAAACAAAAATCACCACAATCACATAACATAATGAAAGGCCTTGGATCGAGGTAAAAAAATCCATCTTAGGATCTCATCACCAAATCCAACCACCATCCTCCTCAGAAATGCATTATTCCACCATGTCCCAATGGATTATTAAACAAACCATAACCAGAGGACTAAAAAATTATAGGGAAATGATAGGAAGAAAGAAATCATCAGAGGAGGATAACTCCACTCACATGCCAGTTAATCTCCTTGAAAACACCACCAAAAACAGATGGAGGGAGATGGAAGAAGGGGGTTGGAGAGACCCTAGTTTTTTCACATAGAATGGTGGAAAATGTGGGTGGAAGGATTGAAAAACGTAGGGGTAATTTTGGTTAAATCCTACTTTTTAATGAAATATAGGCAACCACATGGTTTGGTTGAACACTTTTTCAAACAGTGTGCCAAATTTTCATTTAGATCTATTCACGGCCACCAATTGAATGGTTTGGCCACATGGTTGACCAAAATGTGTCATGTCCATTAGAACCAAAACTTTCCTTGTTGACAGGAATCACACATATGTGTATGATCACATGATAGCTTACAAAGGGTTCTTACTACTTCAAACTTTACCAGATCTTCCAGGGATGGTTGACATAGATGATCAAGTCATTTGTTCCATATCTTGTTATCTTCTTCTCTAGATAGAAAACACATATCTTCATCTCCACTTACAAGGTAGAGGTTAGCCTTTGTTCTTTTCCCCTATAGAACCATTGCACCATCTCTTCTTTTGATGATACATGTCTTCTCAGTAATCCTTATAGAATGCCCTGAGTAACTTAGTGAGCTGACGCTAAGAAAATTGTGATTGCGACCTTGTACTACTAAGACATCATCATGTCTAATCTCTTTTCCCACAATCCTATCATTTCCTAATTCAATAATATTCAGGCCTTCATAGTTTCCAAACATGAAAAATCTATCTTTTTCATATTTTATGAATGTGACAAGATCTTTATTACCTATCTTGTGAGTTGTGCCACCACTGTCAAGGATCCATATACCAAAACGGTTTTATGCATTAAGGTAAATTTCTACCACCACTACCTTCTCATCATTTTTCTTTTTAATCCATGTATTTGACCTCACATTTTTTTTATTTTGAAAAAACATGATCTTCCTCAGAGTGTGATGGCCCGGGTTCATCCTGTAGAGTTAAAAATTGATTTTTAATTTTCAACTCATAATTTGGTTTGTTGATTTTAATCTTGTGACTACTTTAGTTTTTAATTATTCCATTCCAATGCATGGTCTATGTACAATATCTAGCCATGTGCTAAAATTCTCCACACAAAAATCATTTTCCCTCAAAGGATGTTTTAAAATATTGAACTCTGTTTGGCTACCACTGTTTCTCTTGTACCCTTTTTAATATTTTAGATATAGAACACACATATTGTGAATGTCCCATATTTCCCCAAAAATAACACTAGATATTGGGTGAATTTTTCCATGTCACTTCTAGTTTCCCCTTGGGATATCTAAATATTCACATTCAGCTTTGTTCCCAAATCAACCATCAATCTAGGAACTAGTGCTTGCGATCTGACTTCACTTTTCACAGTTTTTTGATTTCATTCAAGCCCCACATCAACCTTAGTATATGAACATAATTTATTATTCCTTTATATAGAACCACTATGATCTAATTTCATATTCCTAGTTATCTGAGTGATCTTCTTTCTTTATGTCACAATAGGAGCCCAGAGTTTTTTTATCCTGAACCTTTTTCTGAAAACTGATAAATTCACCTTCAAGTTCCTTAATACACTTGATTATATCTTTCATTTTTGTATTCATGCCATAGATCCCCATTTTCTATTATTTCACCATTATTTTAAACTCACTATCTGATTTTGAGTCCTCTGGTGTTGACGACATGATTTTCTCAATTTCTTCCATAAACCCAGACTTCAATTTTCTAGCTGCTACAAATAAAGTTTGGCATCACAAACTACTTTGTTGGATTTCATTGTTTTGGATCTCCATACATATATATCTTCAAGAGAATCCTCTATTTAAACTTTTATATCAACTCTTCCTTCAACTTCATCTTCTTCTGAATATCAATTTCTAAATTTTTCTATGTATTGCCAACAACTGCTACCATATCATATTCACAATGTTCTTTGCAGTTCCCTATCTCTTCAACCTCCTCAACCTCAGACTCATCTGAACTATCACATTCATTTAAAATGAGATTATTCTTCTTAAATAAATTTCTCTTTAACTGCTTCTTGCCTTTCACATAGGCTGAGGAATTCTTCTTGGGAATTTTGGATTCATCTATATCATCATCTTCATGGAACTTTTTTGGACACCTTGTTCCATGATGACTATCCTTTCCACATCTAAATCAGGAAAGTGGAAGTTTCCATTCAAAAATTCATTTTTTCTTTGAATATTAGTGGAAAGGAATGAAATAACCTCATAAGTTTCTTCTTCTTCTTGATAATATTCAATAGTGTGCTTCTTCATGGCTTTGAATTCCACCTCTTTGGATTTCCACCTTTCTATTGCATCGTTATCATCATTTTTCATTCCATATGCTACAAGGGTACTATGAAAGTTATCTAGTGTTATATATTTAAAATCTTTATCTTCCAATACAGAATCCTTTGGATTGAAACAAGTTGAAAGTTTCCTTAGGATGCACTTCACAGTCTTTATGTATTCAATGACTTCACCAAGACCTCACATGTTTTCCACTACAATATTGACCCTTAAAATAATGAAATAACAGACTCATTCATGATCATTCTAATATATTCATACATGTTCCACAAAATTTTGAAATTACATCTCTATACTTTTAATCTTCTTCATATATTTTCAAAATTTATCCCACATAAAATGTGTTGTTTTTCATGAAATCACATTCTTATAAATAAAATAGGAAGGAACTCCCCCTAAAGAATTAATTCCAATTGTGTTAGCCTCTAATTCTCTTCTCTCAGATTTTGATAAAGAACCACTATTGATGTTATATGATATGCCATGCATTACTTCTGTAAACACATCTATTTCCAATTATCAGACGTATTGTTGCATTTGATTCTTCCATAGTTGAAAATTGTTCCCATCGAAGATCAGAATCCCTTTATGATTAGTGACCTCCATTTGAGAGAGAATCTCTAATATCAACCATTCTCTCTGATACCAATTGAAATGTCCAGAAGGAAAGATACCTTAAGTGGGGGGGTGAATTAGGGCATGAAAAATTAAAACAACTAACTCTTTTGATATTTTTTATTGTTTGAAAAAACTATATTCTCTCTCTAATTCTCATTCTAGAGTATGAATTAATAATAAAGCATGCACAAGACACAATAATTTTACTTGGTTCACCCTCACTAGGCTACGTCCAAAGAGCATACACCAGAGATGTGACGATGTACCAAATCCACTAAAATCACACTAATGTTTACAAGTTCGAAGTGGACTCATTGTCCCTCGTGGTTTACAACCAATCAAAATTTGAGATCTCACTACTCTCTCAACTTAAATGAGCTCACTACTTCTTAAGAATATCCACTCAAACTTAAAAGCCTTCTAGGTCCTTTTATTATATATATTGATTTCATCATTCACTATATATAGATGATATGTTGAAGTCCAAATTTCATCTAGTGATGAATACCACTTTTCCACTGATCACTAGGCAACAAACTTTGGAAATACCTTCTCAAAGATCCATACTTCATGAAGCACCCAATTTCGCAAAGCTCAAACAAGCCTTCATGAAATCCATACCACATTGTAGAGCACACACCTTCATAGACCTCACTTCATTGCATAGAACACCACATCACAGAGCATATAACGTCGGAGAGCTTGGGCCTTCGTAGAGCTCAAGCCATCGCAAAGAGACATCTTTAGTTAAGCATGTTGAGCCAACGCAGAACACACCTATTTCTCAGAGATAGATTAGCTATCTTGAAGCTCTATGTATGTAACAACCTGATAATAAATGATAATTATTATTTTTAATTTCATTGATGTGTTGTGTTGTATGCTACACAAAAATTAGGTCGTACTATACACAACACCATATTAGCTTGCAGTATATGCAACACAATTATTGGCTCATGTTACACACAATTTCAAGATCATTTTGTGGAAATCATTCTACACAACATTAAGTATAGATATTGTTTAATGTATAAATGAAAAAAGTTTTTATTATGTTATACGCAACACCAAACAGAACATTCTCTCCATGCAGCCCTGACTTGGATTTCATTACACACAATCAAGACTTTCTTCGATAGTGTGTGTATTATGCAATACTGAGTTTCACTAAACGAGATATTATTATAATATTATTATGAACTAGCCATTATAAATAGTAATACCCAATTTTTGAAATTTTATAAATTTTATCCTTCAAAATGGACTTCAATTTTGGATTCAAAATATCGAAATTAGCCAAGGGTGAATTTTTTGTATTTTTCTGAAAAAATTCAATTTCTGATGAATAGTGAAAACACTAGGTCACTATTTAAAAACCGACTTTTTATTTATATAATTATTTATTTTATTTAAATTTATTTTAGGTCAAAATTGATACAGAATACCTATATAAGTTCAATGTAATTCATTGGAGTCATTTTATAATATTGTTAGATATATAAAAATTTTATTGAACTTTTTACCATCTTTTACACACCTCCTAGGAGAATTTGAAAATTTACATAAAACATAATTTTACCACTTCTATGAGTGGAATTTTGAAAATCTGAGAGACATGGTTAATATCAAGGAGTAAAATTTGGTTCAATAAGATAAAAATAATTTTGGTGAATAGTAACTTTTTACTTTTATTTACCACAGTTAAAAGTAAATAGGGTAATTAAGGGTAAAAATGATATTATTATTACCCTAACACATGTTATAATTATATTGGATAAGTATAATTCGACCAAAAACAACCTTAGGAATATAATATTATCATTTACTTCCACTTGGATTAGAGTAGGACATTTATAATTATTTTATTTAAAAAAGAGTTAAAATAGTTAAAATTAAAGTTCAATAACTAAAACATTTTTAATATAGAGTTATACATAAGAAAAAGTTGACAATAAATATTAATTATAAAGAAAAAAATCTTTCCAACCTACTGGTATTTTATTTATAATTTTTAGACAGTATATAATTTAATTTATTTATGACACAATGGTGATGTAGTAATTACCTAAATAATAAAATATTAAAATAATTGATATTATAAATACCCAAATAAATGTAATTTTAGACTTTATATGAATTAATCTAATTTTATAGGTTAATATGACTTGTTAGTATTAATTTAATTAAATTTTGTTGAACTAATCATGTTGTTATAGTTTTTACAAAATTCAATTACCAAATAGTGTCAAAATTGACATAAAGTAGTTTATAAAACAATTGTTATTATATTCATAAAAATAAAAGGTTCATCCAAATGACTTAGATAAGGTCATATATATTAATAATGAACCACTTCGGGTTCGTTTGGCTTGTTATAGTAAGTTTATTAACCATATAGTGAAAGAAAACAAGAAGACATGGTAAAAGTTAAATTATTTAGCTTAGAGTTAAATCTAAATGATAAGGTTAAAACTGTAACCTAAACTTGTCTAAAACCTGTTGGTTGAGAGTATTTCGACTCATCCCCACTTTGGTATTGAAAAAAATCAATTTGGAGATATTATAAACTAAATATGACTTTATTTTAAAATAATATTTTATGTTTTTCCAAAGGTGCCCCTCTCCTCCCTTATAAAAAGGGCAGCCCTTCCCACCTCTCTTCACACCCTTTTAAGACTTGATGCTTGGCCAACCCCTGACAATTCCTCTTCTAAACCTATCTATTTATATCACATAGGTTCTGGTCTCCTCAAAAGACCAACTCTAGTGCCCTAAGAAGAAGTTTAAAGGAGGTGTGTTGAGGAAGAGGAGGTTCGAATAGGTAAGAAGCATATCTGACCTAAGGTAAGGGATAACTTTTCCAATCTCGTTTTTATCCAAGATTGTCTATTCGTAAGTATTTACTGGGGTTATATTTATCATATATGTCTCTATTTTATAAAAATGATTTCATATATTTTTAAAGTCCTTTTTACCTATTTTTGACTTTTACTACATGGTATGTAAGGAATCTTTATTTTGTTTACCATACATGGTACATTTTGACTTTTCCGTTAAAAGTACGAGGAGAACATGTTTTTTAACTTATACAGCATGAATGTATTTTTACGGTTACATATCGCTTAATTTTCATGAATATTCCTCTACAAGATTTCATGGTTATTTTAAAGAAAATCCTTTTCTTTTAAAATTTTTTGGCATTTTGTGAAAGGAAAATGATTTTTAAGGAGAACGGATATTTTCTTCACGATTTAATTTCTAGTGTTTTATCAAAACTATTTTCCATATAAGATGACATTATTTCATATGTGTATGTTTCATGTTTAATGTCCCTATGATTTACATGGTTTTACATTTCTTATGATGAAATGTTATCCATTTGTTTTATATGGATTATTTTTTGATGTGATGATGTTTATGAAACCCAATATATTCTTTGGGTTATGATAAATAATTTATGTTTATGTTGTGGCACACGTAAGAATGATTTCATTACGTGATGGGTGGGATCTATATCTCTCTCCAATGCATTGGGTAAAGATTTATATCTCATGAGATAAACATGGTTGGAACGGCAAGTTAATCTGGTTCCGTGATACAGGACTGGAATGAGGAGTGAACTCGATTCAGAAAGGGACTTTGTCCACTAATATGGTCTTGGCAGCAATGCCTTGGCTAATATTAAAATCATAACATGTTCTCAATGGTTTCCATAATTACATGTTTTATTCCCATGCAATTTTATCATGATTAATGTTTCATTATGATCTAGGCCTTACGTACCGCCATGTTTTATGTCATTGCTCAAGATTTTGATGTTTAAATATTATGTTCATGTTTTGAAGTTCAAATGTATATGGTTTGTTTCATTTTATCCATGCTTACCCTTACTGAGCATTTGTGCTCTCCCATTATATGTTCTCTTTTCCCCAGGATATAAAGAAAGGTTTTAGGTAAGAAAAAAAGGGAAGATATTTATGGGAGATGATGAATATCTTTCACCAAGATTAGAAGATTATATTCCGAGTTTCCAAAGACACTAAACTATTACAGTATTTTTGTGTCTGTTTTTGTTTTGTATTATATATTCTGCAAAAGTAATGTAATGTCTATGTATGTCAAGTGTGGGGTCTCTACAGTTGGTATCAGAGCTAAAGTTTAGTTAACCTTTGAAAACTAGGATGTGAAAAATTTAGTGAAATCCCTAGAGATATTTCAGAGGTATGTATAGGGGTGTCCCTAAGGACAAGTATACGTATATGTCATAGTCCTAGAATTATGGTAACGATCGTAGAATTTAACCTATGATGTTATATGTTGATGGTACTCCCCATTTATTATGTTTTTTCCCTAGCATGATTCTTTCCTCTCACACTAATCTTTGGGGGTTTTAGAAAATTTCTGGAAATAGTAAGATTCACGATAATGGATGATATGATGGACAATGGAAGGTTATTCTTCATGAGAAAGGAAATGAAAAAGTATTTGGAAGTCAAAAACATCATTATTATGCCTAACTATCTATCTCACAATATGATTAATAATCTCAACTTTAGTAAGTATCCCGACTTATCTAATAAGAGAAAGATGGAGTTTCATGATGATCATAGAGGAAAAAAGTTCAATTTCTCTTATGTAAATCATGTGGGAAGAGGAAACAAGGAGAATGTTTCAAAGGAACTTTTAGATGCTTTGGGTGTGGAAAAGGACACAAATCCAGTAAGTGCAAAGGAAAAGTTTATGTTAACACCATGGAAAAGTATAATGGTATTGCTACGACATCAACAACAATTAAATGTTTTAAATGTGGAATGTACGGGCATTATACAAACCAATACCCTAAGGGAAAGTCTCATGAAGATAATAAACATGTTTGTATGGGTAGTATTTATGTTGATGATGATGGAGAGACTATAAATGATATGTGAGATGAAAGAATTGTTCAAGATCGGTCAATGGTTTAATAAGTTAGTGTAATGATTACCTGTTTATCAAGAGTAATTTTGTATAAGTAATCTCATGGTACTATGGAATAATGAGACATATAAGGATTGTTACACTGTTGTTTTTTCTTATGTATTTGAAAGTATATGTTGAATGGTACCAGTATCCATGAAAGGTTATTCAGATATTTTTGGAAATCACCTAATATGCACATAAAGAAGGGACAAGAAGATAATGAAATGTTTGATAGTATTAATGAGCTAATGATTGATATAAGGACAAAGTGATATCATGGTTTGAGTATATAAAAATTTGAGGATTTTGGTATATATAATGATTTAACATTTGACAGCATTCATGTTTTCACAAAGGTTCAGTGGGTATTCATTTTTAAGAGAATACATGATTAAGGAATTCAAATATTTGGAATGTGACCAATAAGATATATCTTATGATATATGGGAGATAAATGATGGTATTCACATGCTTATTATGTGACCTTTCCAGTAATAATTTTCTTTATACTATGAGCTTGGACTGAAGTATTTTGGATAAGCATAAATATTTGAATGAATTAAGTTAGACATAAGATAGTATTGTTTAAGGCTAAAACTTTTTTTTGATTAATTTTGTAATGTTATAATAATGTAGTTTTAGAAAAAGGACAACCTGCAGGACGGGAGACAACCCGTCACATTGGATAAGGCTATGGGAATCAAACCCACAACTGAAGTGCGAAAGGCCATTATTACCTACCACTGGCCTACAGAAAGTCCCTGGTTAGTAGAAACTAGTTTTATTAAGCAGTATGATAGATGAAGTATAAGTCCATTTGTGGAATCATAAACGATTAACCTCACAATAGATGGACTTATGTATATAACTTTTGCTAACCCTATCTTTGAGATAGCTGGAATGACCAATAATTCTATTGCATTATCTACTAACACTTCACGAATTACAAGTTAACTTCATTTTTTTAAGAGATGATGTGGAAATTTTTTGAGGCACAAGCAACGTTGAGATTGTACCAAAATCAAGTAAGTATTTCTTTTAATTCAAAAATTATTCAACTTTAGGGAAATGATATGGAAAACCAAAAATGTTTTCCTAGTGCTCTCATATCTGATGAATCAGATGGTACCTTAAATCATCATAAATTTATGGCTTTGTGATTGTTGGATTTTTCATAGCCATTTCCTCAACCACTCTTCATCAGAACATGATGGTTGGATTTTTATTTCATATCCATATTTTCACCTATGTTCTCCTATGTGGAAAACTAGTGATTAGTTAATTTTGGTAACCATTACATTTCATAATTTAGTTTTTAATGTTCATTTTTGGTCTTACATTTTACGATTTGAAAGAAACTTTCAAGTAGTAAACAATTTATAACCCGGACGAATTTCGAGGGAGAAATTCATTTTAAGAGGGGCAGAATGTAACAACCCGAGATTTAATGAGAATAATTATTTTTAATTTCATTGATGTCCTGTGTTGTACGCTACAGTAAAATTTGCTTGTACTATACGCAACACCGTATTAGCTTGTAGTATACTCAACACTATTCTTGGATCATGTTACACACAATTTCAAGTTCGTTTTGTGGTAATTATTCTACACGACATTAAGTATAGATTTTGTTTAATGTATAAATGAAAAAAGTTTTGATTGTGTTATACGCAACACCAAATGGAGCATTCACTACACGCATCCCTGACTTGGAATGCATTACACAAAATCAACACTTTCCTTGATAGCGTGTGTAGTACTCAATACCGAGTTTCACAAAATGAGATATTATTATAATATCATTATGAATTAGCCATTATGAATTGTAATACCCACTTTTTAAAATTTTATAAATTTTATCTTTAAACATGGACTTCATTTTTGGCTTTGGAATATCGAAATTATCCTAGGGTGAATTTTTGATATTTTTCTAAAAACATTTAATTTTTGATGAATAGTTAAAAGACTAGGTTACTATTTAAAAACCGAATTTTTATTTATATAATTATTAAATTTATTAAATTTATTTTAGGTCAAAATTGATACATAATACCTATATAAGTTTAATTTAAATCATTGGAGTCATTTTATAATAATTTTAGATATATAAAAATTTTATTGAACTTTTCACCATCTTTTACCCACCTCCTAGGAGAATTTGAAAATTTACATAAAACATAATTTTACCACTTCTGTGAGTGGAATTTCAAAAACCAGAGAGACACAATTAATATGAAGGAGTAAAATTTGGTTCAATAAGAGAAAAATAACTTTGCTGAATAGTAACTTTTTACTTTTATTTACCACAGTTAAAAGTAGATAGGTTAATTAAGGGTAAAATGATATTATTATTACCCTGACACATGTTATAATTCTATTGGATAAGTATAATTCGACCAAAAAAACCATAAGATTATAATATTATCAATTATGTCCACATGGATTAGATTAGGACATTTATTATTATTTTATTTAAAAAAGAGTCAAAATAGTTAAAATAAAAGTCTATTAACTAAAACATTTTTAATATAGAGTTATACATAATATAAATTCGACTGTTAATATTAATTAGAAATATAAAAATATTTCATACCTAATGGTATTTTATTTATAATTTTTAGCCATTATATATTTTAATTTATTTATGACACAATGGTGATGTAGTAATTTCCTAAATATTAAAATATTAAAATAATTGATATTATAAATACCCAAATAAATAAAATTTGAGACTTTTTATGAATTAAACTAATTTTATATGGTAATATGACATGTTAGTATTTATTTAATTAACTTTTTTATAACTAATCATGCTGTTATAATTTTCAAAAAAATCAATTACCACATAGTGTCAAAATTGACATTAAATAGTTTTTAAAACAATTGTTATTACATTCATAAAAATATAAGGTTCGTCCAAATGAATTAGATAAGGTTATATATATTAATAATGAACAACTTGGGTTTCTTTTGGCTTGTTATAGTATGTTTATTAACCATATAGTGAAAGAATACAAAAAGACACGGTAAAAGTTTAATTATTTAACATAGAGTTATATCTAAATGATAAGGTCAAAATAGTAACCTAATCTTGTCTAAAACCTATTTGATGAGTGGATTTAGACCCATCCACACTTCAGATTCTAAATAAATCAATTTGGAGCAATTATAAATCTAATATGACTTTATTATAAAATAATATTTTAAGTTTTTCCAAAGGTGACCCTCTCCTCCTTTATAAAAAGGGCACCCCTTCCCTCTTCTCTTCACACCCTTTTGAGCCTTGAAGCTCTGCCAAGCCCTACCAATTCCTCTTCTCAACTTCTATAGTTATATCATAGAGTTTCTGGTCACCTCAAAAGACCGACTCTAGTGCCCTAAGAAGATGTTTAATGGAGGTGCGTCGAGGATGAGAAGGTTCGGATAGGTACGAAGCATATCGGACCTAAGGTAAGGGATAACTTTTCCAATCTCGTTTTTATCTGAGATTGTTTATTCGTAAGTATTTACCAGGGTTATATTTATCATCTATTTCCCTATTTTATAAAAATGTTTTCATGTATGTTTAAAGTCCTTTTTAACCATTTTTTACTTTTACTACATGGTATGTAGGTAATCTTTCATTTGTTTACCATAAGTGGTACTTTTTGACTTTTCTGTTAAAAGTATGAGGAGAATTTTTTTAACATATACGGCATGAATGGATTTTTACGGTTTCATAACGCCTAATTTTCAAGAAGCTTCCTATACATGATTTCATGGTCATTTTCATGAAAATACATTTCATTTAAAATTGTGTGGAATTTTGTGAAAGGAAAATCATTTTTAAGGAGAATGGATATTTTCCTCAAGAATTCATTTCAAGTGTTTTATCAAAAACATTTTACATCTATGATGACATTATTTCATATTTGTATGTTTCATGTATAATGTCCCTATGATTTACATGGTTTCACTTTTCTTATGATGATATGTTATCCATTTGTTTTATATGGATTATGTTATGATGGGATGATGTTTATGAAACCCAATTTATTCTTCGGGTTATGATGAATGATTTATGTTTATGTTGTCACATACGTAAGAGTGTTTTAATTATGAGATGAATGGGACCTATATCTCCTTCCAATCCATTGGGTAAATATTTATACCTCATGAGATAGACATGGCTGGAACGACAAGTTAATCTTGTTCTGTGATACAGGACTGGAACGAGGAGTGAACTCGATTCAGAAAGGGACATTGTCCACTAAGATGGTCTTGGCACTAATGCCATGACTAATATGGAAATCATAACATGTTCTTAATGGTTTCCACAATTAAATGTTTTATTCCAGTGAAATTTTATCACGATTAATGTTTCTATATGATCTATTCCTTATGTACCGCCATGTTTTATTTCATTTCTCGATATTTTGATGTTTAAATATTATGTTCATGTTTTGAAGTTCAAATGTATATGGTTTGTTTTTTTTTTCTCCGTGATTACCCTTACTAAGAATTTGAGCTCACCCTTTATATGTTTTCTTTTCCCCAGGATATAAAGAAAGGTTTTAGGTAAGAAAAAAAAGGGAAGATCTTTATGGAAGATATTGAAGAACTCTCACCAAGATTAAAAGATTATATTCTGAGTATCCGAAGACACTAAACTATTACAGTCTATTGGTGTCTGTTTTTTTATGTATTAAATATTCCGCAAAAGTAATTTAATGTCTATGTACGTTAAGTTTGGGTTCTCTATAATGTAACACCCCAAGCTTCCTAGATACATTTCTCTTTGAATAATACAATAGATTGCACTGTATGCAACTTTGAGTTCTAACACACCACGACGAATCAAACTTGTTGTTTAAAAAGAAGTTATGAACAGTAATATGTACTTTTTGAAATTTTATAAATTTTATGTCTCATATTGAACTTCATTTTTGGATTTATAATATCAAAGTAATCTTCCGGTGAATATTTTGGTATTTTTTTTTTGAAAACATTCATTTTTTGATGAATAATGAAAAAACACTGTGTTATTGTTTAAAAGTGCCTTTTTATTTAAATAATTATTTTCAAATTTAAATTTAATTTAAAGTCTATATATATTAATAATACCTATATTAATCCAATTTAATTCAGTTGAGTAATTTTATAATAATATTAGATATGTAAAATTTTATTAAACTTTTTAATGTCTTTTATCCAAATTCTAGGCATATTAACAAATTTTCATAAATTTTAAATTTTCCTCTTCTATGATTTGAATTTCCAAATTCCGATAGACAAAGTTTTCATCAGTATGTAATATATGGTTCAATAGGATGCAAATATTTTTTGGTGAATTGTAACTTTTGAATTTTATTTACCACAGATAAAAGTAAATATGGTTACTAATGGTAAAAATGATATTGTAATTACCATAAAACACATACTAATTATATTGGATAAGTTTATTTTGACCAAAATAAACCATTAGAATAAAATATGATCTTTTTGATCCATATTTATTAGATTAACACATTTATTATATTTCATTTAAGGAAGAGTTAACAGATTTAAATTCAAATTTAATAACTAAACCATTTTTAATATAGTGTTATACATAAGATAAATTTGACTATAAATATAAATTAGATAAATAAAAATATTTCATACATCATGGTATTTTATTTATAATTTTTAGACATTAAATAATTAAAATTTATGTATTACACAATGATGATGTAGTAATAACATTATTAATGAAAGAATGAAATAAATGGTATTAGAAATATTAAGTTAAATAAAATTTGAAAGTTTTGATGCCATCCAGAAATTTTTGTGGTGAATATAACATGGTAGGGTTTATCCAATTTATTTTTTTCTAAGTAGAAAAGTTTTCATTAATTTCACAAAAACCGAAAACTAAATATTGTCAAAGTTGATATAAATGAGTTTTTTAAAAAATAATATTTTTTTAAAAGATATAATATTCCTATAAATTTTAAGATTCTTCCAAGGGACTTATATAAGGATATATATTCCATTAATGAACCACTTGAGGTCATCTTGTAATTTTATAGTATGTTTATTAACCATGTAATATAAAAATACTAGAAGACATGGTAAATGTAAAACTATTTAACTAAGAGTTAAGTCTACGAGATAAGGTTAATATGATGACATAAACTTGTCTAAAACCTATTGAATGAAATTATTTTGACCCAGAAAAACCATAGCCTCGAAATAAATTTATTTGGATAATTATAAACCAAAAAAGAATTTATAATAAATTAATATATCTATCACTTTCCTAAATTTCCCCTCACCTCTCTTTTAAAAGGACACTTCCCCTTCTCTCAAATTCACACCTCAAAAGCCCTTTGGATCAGACAAAAACTACTCAAATATCCTCCCAACTACCCTCACTTCATCCTAGTTCTCTTAATTTGATCATAAATTTTACCTGATGAGCTCTTTTGTTCAAATCAAAAGGAATCACCTGAAGAAGTGGTAATTCTTTTATCACCTCTTTCAATGTTCTTTTCTTCTTCCACTTTCTATTTATTTGTTGTTTCCATTATAAAATAATAAATCCAGTACATTCTACATACATCTATGTCTTTAAAATTATGGTTCAACCATATTAATTATTCTATCCATCCTATGAATGAAAAAGTCACCATATGTGTGTACGTACGGCTTACTGTATCCACGTCGCGGTGTAGTTTGTTATTCAACGCTTCATTATTTGGATGAGTATAATAATGAGTATAATTTATGTAAATAATAAATATAACATATTAATGATTATGTATATATAATATACCATACAATTACATACGATTTCACCATCAATTGAATGATATTGTTGCTCGTGCGTACGACATACCTTCTCCATGACGCAATAAGATTTCTTTCCCTGCAATAACAATTTAAGAATAATTTTTATTTTTTGATTAAAAATAATTTTTAATAACATAATATCACTCTAGATATTAATAAAATAAATCCCACTTGTAACAAACATGAACTAAAAAACAAAACATATAAAAGGAAAATGAATCCTTTAACACCTGAAACAATGATAATACTGAAATATTATTAACAATGCAATATTATAGGATCATATATGATATCATAATTATGTAATTGTTTCTTTTATAATTTAATAACAATTATTTAACCATTATAAATGAGGCTAACATACCATCGACTATGGAAAAGTACCAGTTAAGGGGTTTTCATCTCACATTTTATCCCCATGAGATTCATGCTATATTTGCCGCTATTTTCTTTAGTGTGGTGTTTGTACTACCAATGATTATATTATTTTTGTAATATAGTTAAATTTATTGGTATTTATATCTTCATTGTATGTTAATTATTTAATGGGTTGTATGTATTGTATGTTACCAAATCTGTAAGGGAATTTCAAATTTCAATTTCCACACATTAGTTTTTACGCATACATCATTTATTATTTTACACAAATATTATGTGTGGAATACCTATTTATTTAATTATGTAGTAATTTCCATTCCCCTTTGTGTGTTAATACCTTTGATACAAATAATTACACCATTTATAACTTCTCATGTTAGTGATATGAACTAGATGTGGGATATCTTAACTTAATTTCCATTCATTGAGCTAAACATCCAAGTGATTGGTTATGTTTTTACAGGAACGAGTCTGAATGTACTATGACTAATTTACATTTAATATCCTATGATATTGAGTGTATTTATATTTGTCACACATAATTATGTCATTTATTTAGCCTTAATCTAAGGATATAGTCTTTATAAGGGATTTTGTCTCAATTTACATTCCATCGAGACTTCTTTGTTATTATGCACCAATTAACATGTATATGGTTTATATACTATCCATTGACATATTATATCATGAATACCTTTATTCCCCTGATATTATAATGTTTTGATTAATTTTATTCCTCAATTATTCTTATTCAAGTGTCTCTTACTTGGTTAGGAACTCTTTAACTTAAATATAGTTTTAATGATTTATTCTTATAAATCTTTCCCAATAATGGAAATGTTATAAAAATAGTTCTAAGAATTTATTTCTAGGGACATGAACGTTTTGAAAATAAAATTCCATTCAAATGTTTCAAAGTGGTATGGGACACTATTATTCAAAAATCTCTTTTAAACAACATCTTTGATAAATAGTGAAACTTTTAAATGTTTTCAAGCAAAATAGGAAATTTCTATCAAATATTTTTTCTGATTATTTTCATCTATGTCAATATCATTCATTGTATTTATTTTAAATTGAGGTTTATTTATTTTAATATAATATTCTTTATTGTATTTAATGAGTTTTCTTTGACTGTGGATGTGTTATTGTTATACCATTCATCATTTGTGGTTAATGTATTGACTTTCTGTATGATAGTTTTAATATGAATGTTTAGATTATGTTTCACCATTTTCATATGATAAATGCATTGGACTTAGTATGTGATGGGTGAGGCCCCCTATAGCCCCTCGATGCATCGGTATGTCTCATGAGAAAAACTAGTTTCTTGGCACAGGGCCTTGAAAAATTTTATATTTAGGGTCTTGACACGAGGCCTTGACATTGTGGTTAGGATGTACAAAATTATACATTCTATCATAATGAGATTAGATTTTGACATTACATGTTATTATTGGACTAGTAGAATAAACTTGTGAATAATTAAATGGCATTATTTGATTTATATTTTTCATATTATATTGAAGTTTATGTTTAAAAGGCATGTGTTTTAGTCTTATACATTGTCATAAATGTTTATGTTTATTTATGATAGTTTCCGCTATATTGGTATCTTTACTGAGCATCTGAGGTCACCCCTTTCATATGTTTTATTTTTTCCAGGATATGAATAAGTTTATTACGATTAAACATCAAGAATAGTATAAGGGATATGATTGTGTTCAAAGGGGACACAATGTTGTTTTTTCTGTTCATATAATAATATAATGTAAATCATATGTATATATCTAGTACTTAAATGGACACTAAACTGATCAGTATTTCATACATGATCTCTTGTGATCATTCCATTGTTATGTAATTATTCACTGACTCTGGGTAACTAGGGTCGGGGAATTACAGTTGGTATCAGATTAAGTTTAGTAAAAACCTAGGAAACTAGATATAGAAAAACTAGTATTAGAGAACATTTCCCTAAGATAGAAATTGAGGATTAGTGTAGAAGAATATACAAAAAAATTGGTAATGTAAATATTATATGGATTTTCCCAGAAATACATCCATGTCTGGATACTACAAGGGGACGTGGTTCTATCGATGAAATTCTGAGGAATGAAAACTCTGACAAGGAGTTTCAGGCTTGACTAGGGGTATCCTGGTACACAGAAACTGGCCCTAATGTGCACCTAGTATGACACTCCAAAAGGATATGCTTTGAATAATTCAAATTTTATTTACAAACCAATTTGATGAATTTTAATATTAAATGACAATAAATAACCTTGGTTAATCCTAAGGTTTTTTATATTGAATATAATGTGTTGTGATATTCTCTATGTGATTTTATAATAATTTCCAATCACACTATGCTTTTTTGATTTAGTCAATAGATGGATTCTAAGGAAGTCATTGTATCATTGAATATTATATAAATGGTTGGTATGGTGTTGGAAATGAGAAATAAAATGGAATGTTGATAGGAGTAAAAAATATCATGTCCATGCCAAATCAGTTTTACGAAAATATGTTAAATAACATATACATTAACCAACTCCCGAACTCAACAAAGAAGAGAAAGGTATAGAATGATAAGAGCTCCAGTAGTGGAGACCATATATAAAATATATCTCAATTTCCAACATTCAGGAAATGTGGAAGGAGATGCCCAAGAAAGTGTCTCAATGGAACAAATAAATGATTTATGCCTGGGAAAGAAAGATATAAAGTAAAGAATTTCTAACGAAAAATGAAGCATGCTATGAACAAAAATTAAAATGATCCTAAGAATCCATTTACAGTTATTTTTCATAAATATAGGGAACTTATGAATAACCTAATTCAATTCCCTACTCTATTAGATAACCTGTAGGTCAAGGAAGAACCTATGTGGAAATAAATAGACAGTGAAATGTTCAAAAGTATTAATGCTCATTGTTTATGGGATTACATTGGAAGGGGTTTGTCTTGTATATGTAACACTACGATTCGTTATGTGAAAATGCTATTTGAAGAAGAATTATCTTTTCTTTGGTGGATATAATTTTAAAGAACCATTTGGGTTTATATGATCCTTGAATTTGAGGCAATTATAGGTTATGACTTTATGGGATAAAAATGCGAGGTATGAGATAACATTTATGGTTATTTTCGAGGAATTTATCTCATTTTTGGGAATGTTATAAAATTATAAATGTTTTAATAAAGGAAAACAAGCAGACCATGTGAACACCACTCATGTAAGACAAAGCTGCAGGAATCAAACCCCCAACCAAAGTGTGACTGGGATTTATCACCAACCACTGGACTACTTGAAGTCCCTAGTTAGTATGACTAATTATTTTTAGTTAAATAATTTTTTGTATCAAGATTATTTTGATTTTTGGAACATATAATTTATCAGATAGATATACTTAGTATAGGAAAATGATTTGGTGATTAAGTGATAAATGTTATTTTGGAAGAAGTTCACTCTTTTGGGAATACTATGAACCTATGGAAAATTGAATACTGTGAGATTTCATTTAAGGAGTAATGGTGGATTTTTTTGGGAAGAATGTATGTTTTTATTGTGGATTTATAGTGATTTGGGTTCTTTATGGAAATGATTAACCAAACATATAGAATATGTGATTAGGTTAATTAATTTTAAGTATGTGACTTTAAGAGTAGTAAATTTTATTTGGATATAAATGTTAAGATATAACATAGAAGACTATATAATCAAATCCTTCTGAATTTTGGGTTAAAATCAAAGTTTAGATTATTTTGAATAATTTAATGAAAATTGTTTATTGAATGGTATTTTCTGAACTTAGAGTGTTGTTTGTTTAATTTTTGAGATTAAGAGTAGTATTTCTTTTTGTAAATAATTATCCTTTTTTTGGGATCAGCTGATCTTGTACTAACCATTTTAGTTTTGGTTAATATTTAAAGACAAGGGAAATATTTATTTAACCTTTTTTGGATTATGTGATTCTCTATAAGTTGATCCTTGAACTTCAGGTGTGACCAACTCATCTTCAATACTCATCATTTAGAGAAAAGATGACATTATGGTAGATATTTATTAAAGGATGAAACTCTAATTGTAATGTTTTTATATTTTCTTATGTTGTTAGTCAATCTTATAAATAAATTATTCAAAAGTATGAAAAGAAACTTAAAAAATGTTTTTTGTTTACTCTTTCTATCGGGTAATCAAAGACCGTTTAACCCATCACATGTTTATGGATTTCAGATTGTTAACGATATGATATTAATATTATTTATCACTCTCCCATAGAAATTGATGGTTAGTTTCCTCAACCATAACAATGTTTTCTTACATGGAACCATATTATGTGTTATTTCTGGAAAACTTCATTCTTATCATTCATTAATTTAAAATAGTGGCCTCATTAATCCATTTTTTCGATGTGGGATTTCATATAAGATATTTTAAAATGTCAAAACCCTTGTTTTCAATACCGACATTAAATTACGAGGATGAAATTTTTTTAAGTAGGGGAAAATGTAGCACCCCAATCTTTTATGGAGAATTTCTCTTTCAATAATGCAATAGCTTGCATTGTACGCAAGTTCGAGTACTAACACACTAACACCAATAAAACTAGTTGTTTAAAAAGAAGTTAACAATAGTAATATCCACTTTTTGAAATTTAATAAATTTTATTTTTCAAATTGGACTTTCATTTTGGATTCAAAATAATAAAAATATCTTAGGGTGAATTTTTGATATTTCTCTAAAAACTATCAATTTTTGATGAATAGTGAAAAATAATGCATTGTTGTTTAAAAATGAATTTTTATTTAAATTTTTTTTATAAATTTAAAATTATTTTAAAATATAAATAGATACATGATATCTATATTAATTCAATGTAATTCATAGGATTTATTTTATAATAAGATTAGATATATTAAATTTTGTTGAACTTTTTAACGTCTTTTTCCCACATTCTAGGAACATTAGAAAATTTTCATAAAACATAATTTTACCACTTCTGTGAATTTAATTTCATAAATTTGACAGAAATAGTTGTCATCAGAGAGTAAAATTTGGTCTAATAGGATGAAAATAGTTTCTGGTCAATAATAACTTTTGAATTTTATTTACAACGGTTGAAAGTAAATATGATAATTAATGGTAAAAATGATTGTATAGTTACCCCAAACATGTCATACTTATATTGTATAAGTATATTTAGACCAAAATAAACATTAGGAATAAAATATGATCCTTTTTTATCCAATTGGAATAGATTAGGCCATTTATTATATTTTATTTAAAGAAGAGTTAAAAGTGTTAAATCCCAAATTAATAACTAAACCATTTTTAATATGGGGTAATATATAATATAAATTCGACTATAAGGATTTATTATAAATAGAAACATATTTCCTACACCATGGTATTTTATTTATAATTTTTAGACATTAAATAATAAAATTTATTTATGACACAATAATGATGTAGTAATTACATTATTAATGAAAGAATCAAATAAAAGGTACTGTAAATATTAAAATAAATATAATTTGAGAGTATTGATGGAATAAAATAATTTTCTAGGTGAATATGAAATGTTTGGTTTGATTAAATTTATTTTTTTGAAGTTAGAAAAGTTATTATTACTTTAAAAAAACAAAATACAAATTTGTGTCAAAATTGACATAAATGAGTTTTAAAACAAATACAATTTTATTAAATGATATAATATTCTTAAAAATATAAGATTTGGAAAAATGACTTTTATAAGGTTATATATGTTATTAATGAACCAATTGAGGTTTTCTTGGCATTTTATAGAATGTTTATTAACCATGTAATATAAAAATACAAGAAGACATGTTTAATGTAAAACTATTTAACTAAGAGTTAAATAAAAAAGATAAGGTTGATATGGGGACCAAAACATATATAAAACATATTGGTTGAAATTATTTAGACCCATAACCACCTTATACTTGAAATAAATTATTTTTTAGCTATTATAAACGAAAAATAATTTTAGAATAAATAAATATATCAAGATTTTCATAATGTGCCCCTCACCTCTCTTATAAAAGGGCACTTCCCCATCTCTCGGATTCACACCTCAAAATCCTTTTGTATCGGCCAAAAACTACTCAAATATCCTATAAACTACCCTCAATTAAACCTATAGGACTTATTTTGATCATAAAGGCAATATGTGGATCCCCTCTTTCAAATCAAATGGAAGCACCTTAAGAAGAGGTAATTATTTCATCACCTCTTTCAAAGTTCTTTTCTTATTCAACTTCATATTTCTTTGTTATTTCCATAACAAAATATTAAATCCAGTAACTTCTACACATTTTATGTTATTATATATAATATTCAACTATATTAATTATTCTATCTATCCTATGAATGACAAAGTCACTATACATTTGTACGTACAGCTTACCGTCTCCACGTCGTGGTGTAGTTTGTTATTCAATACTTTGTTATTTGGATGTGTATAATAATGATTATAATTGATTTTAATAATAAATAAAACCTGTTAAGGATTATTTATATATAATATACCATCCAATTAAATATGCTTTGACCATCAATAGAATGATATTGTCACTTGTGTGTCTGTACGGCTTACCATCTATAGGACGCGATTAGATTTTGTTCCACATCGTAACAATCCAAGAATGATTTTCATTTATTGATTAAAAATAATTTTTAAGATCTTAATATCATTATGGATATGAATTAAATACATCCCACCCATAACAACCATGAAATAAGTAACAGAACATATAAAGTAAAATGAATCAATTAACACCTAAAATGACGATAATACTGAAATATTATTAACAAAGCAATATTAGAGGATCATATATGATATCATATTCATGTATTTGGTTCTTTTATAATTTATTAACAATTATTTATCCATTATACAGGAGGTTAACATATCGTCTAATAAGTAAAAGTACAAGGTAAGGGGTTTTCATCTCACTTTTTATTCCTGTGATAGTCATGCTATATTTTCCACTATTTCCTTTTGTGTGGTGTTTGTACTGCCCACGATTGCATTCTTTGTGTAATATAATTTAGTTTAGGGGTATTTTTATCTTTATTGTGTGATCCTTATTTCATGTGGAATATGTTTCATATGTTACCAAATCTTTATGGGAATTTCACATTTTAATTTCAATTCATTAGTTTTTACACATACTTCATTGATTCTTTTACTCCTTGATTATGTCTGGAATCGATATTTATTTATTTATGTAGTAATTTTCCGTCAAATTTGTGTGAATTTAATTTTGATACACGTAATCAATCCATTGATAAATTCTCATGTAATTGATATGAGCTTGATATGGGTAATCTAAACTCAAATTCCATTCAATGAGTTAAATATCCAAGTCATTGGTTTTGTTTTTACAAGAACATGTGTGAATGTCCTATGATTTATTTACACTAAATATCCAATAATATTTAGTGTATTTATATTTTCCCAACATTATTATTTCACTGATTTTTACTTAATCTAATGATAGGGTATTTATATGGTATTTTCTCTCAATTTACATTCCATTGAGACTGCTTTGTTATTATGTGCCAATTCACTTTTATATGCTGTATATATTGTGCTTTCAAAAAATATATCTTGAATCCCTTTATTATCATGATATTATAATGTTTTGATTAATTTTATTCCTCAATTATTTATATTCTTGTGTCTCCCATTTGGTCAGAAGATCTTTAAATAAAATATGGTTTTAAATATTTATTCTTCTAAATCATTCTCAATAATTTCCATTTTTTAAAATTAGTTTTAATGATTTATTTATATTGACAGGAATGTTTTGAAATCAAAATTACTTTCAAAAGTTCCAATGTGGTACAAGACACTTTTATTAAAAAATCACATTTAAATGAATTCATTGATAAATAGTGATTCTTTTAAATGTTTTCAAGAAAAAGTGGATATTCCTTTCAAATAGTTTTAATGATTATTTTCATCTATGTCAATATAATTCATTTTATTTTATTCTTGATTGAGGTTGATTTATTATAATAAAATATTCCATGTTGTATTTAATGAGTTTTTTTACTGTGGATGTGCTATTTTTATACCATTCATAGTTTTTGGTTAAAGTATTGACATTTCATAAGCTAGTTTTAATATGAATTTTCAGATTATGTTTCAAATTTTTCATATATGGAATCAATAAGACTTAGTAAGTGATGGGTGAGGCCCACTATATCCCTTATATGCATCGGTAGGTCTCACGAAAAAAACTAGTGTCTTGGCATAAGGACTTGACAAAAATTATATTTAGGGTCTTCATACGGGGCCTTGACTTTGTGCTTAAGATATATAAAATTATGCATTCTATAATTATGAGATTAACTATTGATATTTCATGTGATTATTCAACTAGTATAATATTCATTTGAATAAGTAAATGGAATTATTTTATTTATCTTTTACATATTATTCTGAAGTTTATGTTTAAAAAGATAATGTTTTAGTCTTATACATTGGCTTATTTTTTTTTGCTTATTTATAATAGTTTCCTCTATATTGGTATTCTTACTGAGCATATGAGCTCACACCATTCTTATGTTTTCTTTTTCCTATGAAGTGAAAAAGTATATTATGATTAACTTGCAGGAATAGTATACGGGATATGAGTGTGTTCAAAGGGGACACAATGTTGTTTTTTTCATTTTATAATGTAATGTAAAACTTATGTATGTATCTAGTACTTCCAAGGATACTAAACAAATCGGTCTTTCAGACATGATCTCTTGTGATCATGCCAATGTTATTTAATAATACACTGACTCTGGGTAACTAGGGTCTCAGCGTTACACTTCTATCTTTCATGAAGCACACTATGTCTGCGAACCTTCTTTTCGATTTGAGAGATATAGTTTTTTCTTGGAAAACTCACACCATCTATTGAGGGGGTTGAGGCCTATTTATAAGAGATTCCACTGACTAAAGAACCTTTCATGAAATGTCAGCGCCCTATTAGCTCAAATCACAAAGCTTGAATGTTTCTGCCGAAATTCACTCTGTTTCGCGAAGCATCCTGACCATCTTCCTAATTATCAAAGATCATTATAATCACAAAACATTGCGTCAAATACTTTTTGCCACCACAATTCTCCACTGTAAATACTTTTCACCGCCAAAATTCTCTCCTGCAAAGATCTTCTCCTCTGCCATTCACGAATCTCGTTGTAATCCTGAAGAACACTGTCAACGTTCTTCATGTCTTCAAAAAATCTACTTCATGAATCCCATCCTCTCTAAACTCACGCCTTTTTCATATTTTGATGAGATATTATATGAAATATACTTCTCATGATTATCACCAAATCACAAATTTTGGACCATGATAATTTGGAAAACACTTTAAATTGGCACCACCTTGTATCTATTCTTTTGTACCACCTCCAGATCATCCATTTCATTATCATGGTTCTTTGTCAACATGGATTGTCAAAAAATTCTCTAGAACATGACAATTCAACATTGAAAGTTTCATTTTCAATAGACACAACCAACACAAATATTCTACAATGTTATGTTGAGATATTTTTTCCCAACAACCATATTGTTTGATAACCCAACTATACTATCTTCAGTAAAGTCATCCCAAAATACCTAGCTCCAACAATCAGTCTATCGTTATCTCAATATATCACTATTCCCTCATACTCAGAGGAATTATACAACTACCCCAAACATACCCACTGGAGTCCGTGACCAAATTACTTTCCCAACCCACCTCAAGACTAAAACTAACACTCGTCTTGATCATCCATCACCACTAAGCTCCCATTATATCATTCCTTCTTGTAGTTAAGTATGCACCTCGTGGTTATTCACTAGTATGAAAATGAGACCACGACAGATCCACCACCAGTTCCACACACCTACGACAAATATAGAAAAAGATTCCCACCCCCAAAACATTACATCACTCCCCACCATATGATTATTATCATAATCAAATCACACAATTAACCTAGACCACTTCGACCCATGCTCCAACCACTACTTAACCAAGAATCAGACGTGGCCTCCTCATCCGCACTATAGTGACCAAAAAATCGTAATCTATCACCCATTCTTAGAATCTGAGAATGGAAACCATGTTATTATTCAACATCTGATCCATCCTAAGGGACCCAAACATCAACGAAAGAATGTTCACTTCCCATAATATGATTTCACAATCACCTCTCCATGATAATAACCTCAAAGAAGAATCCTATACAACCAAATGGCATTGGGGTAGCTAGGTGTATAGACATTTCCCAATAAGTGTACTCAATAAGAGGTCAAGATATTGGGCATGATATTCACTATGTAAGTGTAACTTAATATGTTGTTGACAAATTCAACCACCACTCATCCTTCTACAATGTCACCTCTAGTAGAAAGGATATATCAAGCCCATCCAAAGGTCTCGTGCCACCCTTTCTATAAGAATTACATCACCTTCACATCGATTCTCATCCTACTCATAACTACCTGATCCACTCAAGAACCTTGGGTGTATTATCTCATAACATCTGATCCAATAACAAAATGACATAATGTATCACCTCGTTCTTATGCCTCCATGTTGACATCAACACTTAACTATTACACAAAATCTTGTGTGACCCCACCATCAAACATGATTACAACTCTTATGAGTAAAGTTTTAAGAAATTGAGGCTCAAAATACCTATCCATAAGCCATGTATCTTATACATTCACATCAAATCCAATGAAGAGAACCCTTGGTTCTTTTGAAAAATAAAATAAACCCACCAACCAAAAATCATATTCTGAAAGGCGCATCAAGAGTTAACCAATCTAGACACCAAACTAGTTATTCCCAGAAAACCCACACTTTCCACCAACGCACCAGCACTCCAATATTTCCCATCTTTGGAAAACTAGACACCTATAGGTTCAATATACCAAGAATAGATTGCATTCACAGTCCCCACCTAATGAAAAAAATCAGTTTCGATCCATCCCAAAACCACCAGGCACATCATGCCTATATAGCTGTCACCCGAACAGGGCAAAAAAGAAAGTGTTCCCTTCAAGAAAACAACCCCATAGCTGAGACAATATAACCTAAGTTCCCTTTCCCAACCAATGTCATACTATGTGATAAAACCCCTTTCTGGGATACACCCTTTATATATCATTATCAAAAGCAATAAGAATTCATTTGTTCCCTCTCACCCCAAAATCACACATTACTCTATAGACGCCTCTCATATGTAAACATCACCTCCAAAAACTAGATTCAGGTCCAAAGGTCACTAGATCCACTCACAAAAGTTATACAGCAACTCAAAAATGTCCATTACACATATAGAATCAATATGCTCCTAACTCATCGTTACACGACATCAGCAAAACGAACACCATCCTCTAGGGTCACACACCATATTAGTGTCATATACCAACCAACATCCCACAATTATGGAGTCCATACTCTATGAGAATATACACATCAACCCTCTCCCTTGAGGACTCAAGAATACTACCAACCCCCCCAAAAAATCACCTACAATGGATCCAACAACTCTATACTAACAACGTACAGATCCACCATGTATATTGCACCATCCGTGCACAATTTCCACACCAACATCGTCACCATAAAGAACCACTTTGAAGATCCACATAACCTTCCATCAAAAGAAAATTCATAAAATCACACACTTGAAGTCCTTAAACATGTGGATCATTTATTCCTAACATGATGAATGAGACACCTCTTGTCATTTTATATCGAAATAAAAAACCAAATAAAGGCCTATTTTCAAAATTCCATGAACCTGAAGTCCATCATAATTCTCAAATACAAATAATATGTGCATCACTATAAGAGATAATCATGTACACCTAAAACATCACAAATCTATAACATCGATATCAGACCATGCTAAACTTGACTTCCTATAGGAAAAGTTGTTTGTGATGCACAAGCCTAGTATCCATAAAAATACCTAACACATATATATATATCTTATCTACCAAAACTCAAGTTGTAAAATAACTTGAAAATAAAACCCCTTTGAAACCACTTTGTAATGTCTCAACATGAAATCCACTGAAATGATTCCTTGATTCGAATCACAATATGACCTACCATGCCTCCTCATATTCTAGAGGATTATAACTAGAGGAGGGGGTCCAAAATGGAACTGTGAGGATACTAAACTCCCATATAATAATTAAAAACTAAAATAAAATAAACAAATATCATACACATTAGAGTACAAAAAAAGAATAAGTAAACTGAAACTGAAACATATCGTAATTAAATGAAATGAAATAAATCCTTAAATGACCATGTCATACATAACCCACCTACCACTAGGCTAGTTACATTACCTAAAAACCAAAATTGAAGAGTGGAGAATAATTCCAATATCTTAGAACCATTAATCACAAGTCAGAAAACATGTTGCATCAGTCCGTGAATCCAAAAAGGACTCAGAATTGTAGTTCCCAGTTAGTTTCCATGTATCATAGAGAAAGGGAGGGGGTGAATCAGTGATATCTACTTTATTTTTATGTTTCCATATTTTTTAAACATCATTTTTCTCTTGTTAAAGAGTTTCTTCCCTACTGAACACCCAAAACCACATGAACATGTGATTTTAAACGTTCACTACTCAAAAAGAGTAGCAACATTCTTGGTATGGTACTGACACAATACATTACCACACAATCCACTAGAAAACATTCCTTTTATGTTTAATGAAAAGACTAGAATTGGACCTTGAACTTGTGTAGCACTTGGGAGGTAATCTAAAAGTGTGTGTTCACCCTCTTATCATAAATAGGGAATTATAGATTTCTACTGCTTCTTTACAATTGAAGAGGTGTAGTATCTGAAGTTCAAATCTTCACCTTTCTAACTAGAAGCCCTAAAGAACTTTCTTATGAACAACTAAATACATGTAAAGAGCCTAAATCTTTCTCACACCCTAGTAGATGTCTTTCATGCAAATTTTATGCCAAACGTGCAAGATTTTGATTTTTTTCATCAAACACCTCGTGTGCACAACTTTAATCTTCCGCGCAACATTCTTCTTGCACGAAAATCTATTTCTTTCACGCTAGTACCATTACAGAAAATCCATTCATGCTTTAGAGATCTGGATATATCTAAGATTAAATAACATAAAATGTGAGAGTTTCACCTCTTATTTATATACTTCATTGACCCCCATGCCCAAAACCCCCGATGTGTCACAAAAGATCCTGACGTGTCGCAAAAACCCCCATTTGACATCGCATTGGGAACATAAATCTCATTCACACCAATATCAGCTTTCATGAACATCTTTCGTTTTTCATTTTTCAAATTTTTGAACTCGAATCATGCCTTGCATGCATCATGCCTTTCGTGCAAAATTCTAAACTCCGTTTAATCTGGCACGCAAAAACCAATCTTTCATGCAAGCCTCTCCTTTTATAGATTTTGTATTCGGATCATGGAACTCCACTTGCACGCATAAATACAATACATCTTCAAACATGTGTGCATCATTCTTTACCAAAATCTCATTTCTCCATCTCCCAATTTTCAACCCCAAAAATTTGGAAAACACTCGAAAATGAAGCCACCATAAAATATGCTTTGATAAGAACACCAATGTTGCTTCACTATTAACTAGCTTATTCAAAAAACAATTGCTTTCATCGTGAACGATATCTTCCATGATATATAGTATTTGATCGAACACCTTTATCAACTTTATATTTTCAATGTAAATTACTAAACCTTCCCTGTATTCTACTTGCATATTTCATTCCAATCAAAACTGAATATGACTGGCATCACCTTTACTCCCCCTTTCCTGCTAAGGCTTGCATCACATGTTCTCCTTACATATGATATTTTTGAAATGAAATTCAGCAAATCATCATCTGGTTTCCAAGTCCTTTACAAAGTGAATTGACATATCTTCTTGGACAGAAATATACAAAACTCTGTAACAGAAAACATTTCATACTTCCTTCTCTATCCAACTTAGTCCCAACAGGAATGTCATGTATGACCATCCCCAACCAGTCTATTATCAATTATTTACATTACATTCATAATTACCATAATACATTAATTTCATCATATAAAAAAAATTCACAGTTAAACAATTTCATAAATTATCTATACAACACATTTGTAAATATTATTTAAACTATTCAACAATAAAACACACACTTTTAACAATTCCATTTACATAATAATTTACAAATTTTATCATTGTAATAGGGACCATTTAATAAAAACATCTCTCAACACAATCCACACCCCTTTTAAAAAGTCACAATACACTAAATCAATCATTTTCATTAACATTTTTAACCACCCTTGAAAACATGGGTCTTTTTCTTTGAAAACCAAACTGGGTCAAAGACCTTAATATTCCTTGAAATCCAATTAAAGAGTCATCATAATCACATTAAAAAAAAAATATTTTAAATCCATTTTAAATCCATTTAAAATCACATTGAGGTTAACACCACATGTCAAAACATGAACCATTTCAAAAAAGTGAATTTCTATTTTGAAATCAAAAAACAGTGTCAGGGACCAATGAATGCATTGTAACCCATTTAAAAATACTCAAAGGAATTTTCATAAAAATTAAACATATAAAAAATACCATTTCTAATGGTTGGAACACCACATGGGTGGTTATAGTTCTGGTCTCACAAAATCCAATGGACCCAACGTGGTCCGATGATTGTCCAATGTGTCAAAATAAAGTCAAAACCAATTTATTATACCAAAGAAAAAAACATATCACACAAGGTATCTATGTAATATACCTCAATTCACATATAATATAATTATTAAGACTATGGTTAAATACCTTAGTCCACCTACCTCATTAAAGAAGATCCCAAGATATTTGAAAAGCATGGTGGCCTTGTTAGGGCCCATCCAAGCATCATCCCAACTCCTAGAAACCCAAATAAGATCATCTCAAACTTTAATTCATCAACCTCACACAAATAAAAAAAATTAATAATTATAAATTTTATATTTAATCAATTAAACAAAACTCAACTTGGTGTAACGCTGGAAAATTCAATGGTCCATCATCCTATACCAAAACTAAATCCAACTAGTCACTAACGACCCACATCATAACCCCAACCACATTCTGGTCCAAATCCTTAATAGGGGACACTAATTTGACCACTAATTAATTTAAAACATTTAGAAAACCCTCTGAAAAATCAATGTGGTCACATAACTCAACAAAACGCCTTGTAATGAGGTGGAAAATTCATCTTGAGATATTTTATACCCACTATGACAAAATGACTCATAAAAAATTGAATATGCCACCATTATTTAGTGGAATCCACAAAAAACCTAACTAGAGAAATCTAAAATTGTAGAGAAATGAGAGGAGGAAGGATGGAAAGACTAGAGGAGGACAACTCACCTCAAATCCCAAGGAAATTCCATGAAAACACACCCAAAATCATAGAAGGTAGGAGTAGGAAGGAGGTTGGAGATCCCCTAGTCTATTGTAACATCTTGTTTCCAGAAGCCACCCATAGGTGCCCTGTACTCGGTTGCTCACATAACCTCAAGCGCATTTCCCCAAATATCAGAGGCTACCGACTAGAAGCGAGGTCCTTGGGTATGATAGTGGGGAAACTAAGCCCTCCTTGGTAGAGTAACATAGTGGAAGTAAAATAGGTATACAACAACTGAAGCAATAATACCACCATACAAAATTAAACAGTGAAAGACCGGAATGTTAAACTAAAGCACATATATAAAACTATGCATGATACGTATGTCTAGGAAAGAATCCAAACACGTCACAGTGATGAAATATAGTACTAAATACAAGGTAAAAAAGAAAATAGATAAACTCCAGCCTCATCACAAACCTCATCTTAGTCCCATTCCCTCCAGCTCTAAAGCAGCCATGTACTTGAAGTAGAAGGGTGATTTCCCTTATCTAGACCTATAGTAATATGATCTGTTTAGGCCCAAAAGCATGGCCCAAACAGGTTGTGAGACTAAATACCAAATGTCAACCACCCCAAGATATGTTCCTAATAGTAAGTGAATATATATATGGTAGGAAATAATAAAAAATAAGTAGTGAAAAAATAAGTACTCAATGGTAAACAGTCCTAAAATTTCGATTTCATTCATGTTCATATAACAAGTAAGAAGATAATCAGAAGTAGGTAACCCTCTGGGAGCACACATAGCCTAACCCCTTTAGTTCAACCAAAAAAACACAAGCAACCCACTGGGATTCTCTCACAGTCTAACCCCTCTGGTTTCGCTTTAGGACAGACTCTCTGAGGTCGCACTCACCATCAATTCTCCCCTATAGTCTCATATCTATTACTAAAAGGAAGTATGGGGAAGAAATCAATATCAAATTCTCCCAATAGCCAGTATTTAGGAACTATAGACATTTTGAGGGAGAACTCACATCCATCCCCCCTCTGGTCTTACAATGTAAAAGTAAAATAGAAACTCTAGAGATTCCCTCAACGTCCATTCTCCCTATGGTCTACAGCACTAGGTTTTCATGACCCTGTGTATATCAATCAGGCACAAGGATGCAAGGCAGCAAAATTAATCCTCAATAACTACTTGGATAAACTTTTTATAGAAAAACATGGCATGTTAGATAATAATAAATCCAACCTAACAATACTGGGCATGGGAACCAAACAACAACCTAACAGGAAAAACTAGACCGAATGGTCAAAACAAGAAAACATGGGAAAAACATCCACTACAAGGTAAATAACCCCATTTATAATCACCAAACCACTACTCAAGCACACTATGAAAAGAAGACAAAAAACAGGGCTAAAACCGTAAGCACACAATACCCCGAATGAGGGTATTGGGTACTTTTCCACATATAACTCTAATACTATCTATGGAAAGGAACAAACCACCTACCTAAGCATTGTGTGATCAACATACTTGAATGATAGGCCTTGAATCACCATAGAATTTTGTAGATCTACAAAAAACGTCCAGAAATTTCAACCAATGATAACTTGAGAGAGGGGGAAAATAAAGAAATGATGTTCAAGAAGAGAGATAACTCGCTGATGCGATTACAATACAACTGACAGAGTTTGATTTGAAGAAAAGATGGTGAATCAGGGCTCAGAGAAGATCCACGACCATATGGATGCTCTCAAACATGACAATAGATGGAGAAGAACGTTTTACCCATTATATGTGACCCTGATCCGTTTAATGAAAAAAGAACGTACACGACATGCACTTTATAAGTACACAACATGTACTTGTCCTTTAAGGGCCCCCATTTAGGTGGCCTTCAGGTCACCACACATGGTTGTGTTCTCGGCCGTTACATAGCCCGGACACATATGTGTGTGGAAACTGAGTACACGTCGTGTACATAAAATTACATGGCGTATACTAACAAAATTTCTAGAAACTCCTCTTTTCCTAAAAAAAACAACACACAAGGAAAACATACCTGAAAAAGAAGATCCAGGTTCTTAAAAATTTCCCCCCATAAAGAAATTATCCACCGAAATTACCTAGTGAGATAGCGTAGAAGAAGAATGCTTGAAAATCTACAGCCACTATGATTGTATATCGGCCACCCTATCCCAGGTCTCATCATGTACTCACAAGTGCTACCATGGAACTCGTACTTGAGGAATAGACCGGCCAAATAGAACCTTATCACCTCGATCAACAATTTGGATAGGATGCTCCTCAAACAAGGCTTCCACCTCTAACTCAACCTCCTCAAGTTGAAAAACATGAGATGGGTCTGAGAAGTAACGTTATAGCTGAGAAATGTGGAAGGCATCATGCATAGCCTGATACTTATGAGGTAACTGCAACTAATAGGCAACCTGTCCAACTCTCTCTGACACCTCAAACGTCCATACGTATCTCGGTGAAAGATTACCATGTCTCCTAATCCTTCTATTTCCAAACCTTGAGGTGACATAAAGGAAAACCTGATCTCCGACCTTGAACACCAGAGGTTATCTTCATCGATCAGTATAAGACTAATGTTGAAATTGTGTTGTATCCTTCCTCTTCCAAATCAAATCTATCTGCTTTGTGGAATCCTGGACAGGATGAGTTCCTAGCATAGTTGCCTCTCTTGCCTCCATCCAACATAAGGGGGATTGACATTGACTACCATAAAAAGACTCAAAAAGTTCCATCTGAATGGCTTCTTGAAAAATATTATTGTAGGAAATCTGCACAAGAGGTATGTGCTTCTCCCAAAAACCTCCAAAAACTAGGATTCATGTTCGAATCATGTCCTCATGAACCCGAATTTTATGCTTGGACTTGCCTTCTATCTGGGGATGGTTAGTTTTAATCAAAAGTATATGTGTACCCAATGCCTTATGTAGCCTCTACTAGACCTTAAAAGTAAAATGGGTGTCGCTGTCTGAAACAATGAAGTGTGGTACTCCATGTAAAAGTATGATCTCTTGGATGAACAATCTTCCCAACTCATTAACACTGAATGCCTCCTTGATTGGAAAGAAGTGATAAACCTTCTTGATTCTGTCAATGACAACCCATACAACATCCTTCCCATAAGGTGACCTCAGCAAACCTGTCATGAAATCCATCGTGACATCATTCCATTTCCACTCAGGAATGGGTAACTGTTGTAAAATCCATGTTGGTCACTGATACCCCACATTAACTTACTAATAGGTGGAACACATCATGGTGAAACCAACTACATATATCTTCATACCTGGCCACCTATACTAATGGTGTAGATCACGATACTTCTTGGTGACACTATAATGAACTGCCAAAACTGAGTAATGAAAGTCCCACATCAGCTCCTCATATACGTCTGTTGACACCCTTACACACCCATGAAAATGCACGGTCTTGTCCTCACCTATGGTCTATATAGGAATAGGGTCATCTTTTGACACACTGTCTCATAGGAGTAGGCCTTCAGAATTTGATAGCAGCCTCATTCTCACTCAATATAGTATAGTAGAGCTAACAACCATAGAAGAATGAAAAATATGCCCCTGTTGGTCATGAACATCCAAATGCATCTCAGAGAATGAATCAATAAGATGCCACTCACTACTGTCCTCCTGAACTTCTAGTATCTGAGTCCTCTGTCTCAACGCATTAGCCACAACATTACCTTTCCTAGGCATATAGGAAATATCAATGTCAAAGGAATGGATGTATTCAGCCAAACTTCACTATCTAAAATTCAGATCACGCTGAGTGAAGATATACTTGAGACTTTTATGGTCGGTGAAAACTAAAAAATGCTCTCCCAGAAAATAATGTCTCCCACAGTGTAAGGCATGAACAATTGCAACCAACTCGAGATAAAGCAATGGGAATTTCCTCTCATGTGGCCTCAACTACCGAGACCCAGATGCAAAGACTCCTTCCCCCTGCATATGCCTATCCCCCATATCAATACCAGATGCATCAATGTACACAATATAGCGCTTTCCCAGCTCTAGTAATACTATTATTGGTGCTGAAGTCAACCTCTCTTTTTTGCTTCTGAAAGGCTGACTCAAACGAATCTGACCATTAGAACTTAACAACATTATTAGTCAGGCCTGTCAGTGGTGATATGAAGTGTGAAAAGTCATGTATGAAATGTCTGTAGTATCTATCAAGCCCTAAAAAACTCTACACCTCAAAGATGTTCTTCGGATGCTCCCAAGAAACTACTGCTCTCACTTTCTCTAAGTCTACTGATACTCCTATATCTGAGATAACATGACCCAATAAGTGAATCATGTCTATCCAAAATTGGAATTTTTAGAGAATAAAATATAACTTATGCTCTCTCCCCCTACTCAAAACAAAATTAGCATGGTCATGTCAATTGGGAGAGTACCCCAAGATATTTTGCACAAATACTACCATGAAGGAATCCTTGTATGGATGGAACACTATGTTCCTCATTTCCATGAATACTTCAGGCACATTCGTGAGACCGAACGCCTAACCATATACTCGTATATACCATACATGCTCTAGAAGGATGTAAGAGGTATATAAGATTGCATAATGTTCAACTGATGAAAACCAGACCCAAAGTCAGTTTTCGAGAACTCCCAGGCTCCCCGAAACTGATCAAAGAGACAATCAATCATCAGTAAGAGATATTAATTCTTTATTGTCAACTAGTTCAACTTCTGATAATTCATACAATGTCTGAGGCTACTATCTGCCTTTTTTTTCTAACAGGACATGCAAACCCCAAGAAGAAGTATTGGGTTGAATGAAATCCTTTTCCTCCAACTCCTCCAACTGATTCTTTTGCTTGTACAACTCTGGTGTAGCCATCATATAAGGAGGAATGGACACTGATGCTGCTCCTGGAACCATCTCAATAGAATAGTCCACATCTCGCTTCGGAGGCAAACTTAAAAAGTCCAATGGGAAGACATCTGTGAAACAATCCACCGTAGGTGGAAATTATAACTGTGAAGTCCCCTGGTCGTCCAGATATAGACTAGAAATCTGAATATATAACTCCTCCAAACCTATGATTCTCGGGTCCTTCTCTGCTCACAAATACATCTCATTCGCCCTTTTCAAGAAAAATTCTCCCTATGGTGATGTGAATCTCACCCTACGGTGATAGCAGTCGACAAAATCCTAGAAGGGAACTAACTAGTCCATTTTGAGAATGACATCATCGACTGTCATCTCTAGGAAATAGAGGTCCCACAAGAAGTGACACACACCAACCTCATGGGGGAACTCCTTACACTGTCATATACTATCCATTCTAGTCCCCAACAGAGTGTCTAAAATCATGATATTAGTAGAAGAAAAGATATAGATCCCAATGATCTCCATGAAAACAATAGATATAATTCTATGGGAATCCCCTGTATCGAAAATAGATGAATCTAAAACTGAGGAAACTAGAATCGTACCTAGAATTGTAGTGGGTCGGAGATCCTGCTCCTACTAGGACTACTCCATTGTAATGTGCTGGCCTATAATGTGGCCCTGTGACCCTATATGACCACTCTGGGCTGATCCACTATGTTGTCACTGAAATCCTGATGACTGGATACCATGACCACAATCTCCACCTCAGCCTGAATGGTCGGAAGAACTCTGGTTCCCAAACTGATGAGAAACTAGGGTTGCGGCTCCGGAATGAGGTGTCTTAGAAGAACCCATGTCACCAGCTGCTGGTGAGAAGATTAGACTGAAGCACTGAATATGGCCCATATTTCTATAAGATCGGCACTCCACTAGGTCTCTCGGGCAATGTGGCCTCATATTCTCACACTTCCCGCACTGGTAAAACACCACCTCTCTACCAGAAGGTGTCTCTCATATCCCTTTATCTCTACAAGAATACTCCATGCAGCGCTTCCTGCTATCAGATGGATGGATACAGACTACAGATGTTGAGATACCTTGGCTTAAAACTCAATAATCCCCCATATTTTGCTCTGTGATTTGCACCTGGTTGACTATAGAACTGATGGGCGTATACCTGATGATGTACACCTATGATAGAATGTCATTCCTAATACCATCCTCAAATTTCCTTGTCAAGAGTAAATCATCACCTCCTAGGATGGTAGTGAAGTGTTTTAGCTCTATCAAGTGATAAGAATACTCCATAACAGAAAGAGTACCCTGCTCCAAACACATGAACTCTCAGGCTCGATCAGACCTCAAAGTTTCTAGATAGATGTAGTCATAGAAGGTATGATATAACTCATCCCAAGCCACAACCTTATAGAATCCCGCCTAAGAGATCACATCCAACCATATCTTGGCAGAATCCCGAAGAATATAGGTAGCAAGCTTAACCCTCCTCTCTAGAGGCATATATAGATGCTCGAAGATAGATATAATAGATTCTTACCATGACTCTATAGTCGGAGGTCCTCCTTCACCTATGTAGGTGGGAGGATGCTGCTGTGGGAAAACCCATGTCATCTCTGCCACAGGCGGGGAAGGATCCGGTACTCCATGGATGTTCTACATAAACCTCATAAAACCATCTCAGAAATGTATGTCATCACCTATGTCTGAAATGACGGCTAGTACCAAGACATGCACTACTGGTGGATTTTCAAGTAGTCCCTGGTCAGTCATGTCTGGTGTCTGATCACTACCTTGCCACTATCCTACAACCAAAGAAAATCTTGGTGGAATGACTCTACAAGGTCAACCACACTCTTTAGATTGAGATTATCATGGTCTGAAAACTAGAAGTGTAAGAGGGGAACAAAAGAATTAAATAATTCACATTTTTCAAAACATGGATACACGACGTGTATAAAACCCACACGGTGTGTTCCCTTAGGCATTCACATGGGCGTTTACTCCTACCACAACTGGTCATGTAACAACCCATACACGACGTGTTTCCCTAACGCATGATGTGTTATTGAATCCTCTTCCCATGCCCGAGTTTCGTTACATGGATAAGCCACATAGTTCCCTTAGAACAAGCATACACAGTGTGTTAGTGCCAGACATAGTGCGTACTTGATGAAGTTGACTGAGTCGTGTTGTTAGTCACATGAACAATTACATGACTAACTGTACATGGTGTGTTCAAGATGGATGCAGTATGTACAACTTAGGTTTCAACTACCCATGTTGTTAGTGACATGGGTGAACTCATGGTTTACGAAATACGGCATGTACATCCGGTACACGACTTGTCCCACTAAATAATTCCCAACAACCTATCTACACACACATCCAGTAACATGATTAGAGACTACACAGTGTGTACATACGGTACACGGTGTGTACTTAATAAAAATATCTCCTTCCTAAACAGAAGGACATAGGGCATGTATTCATCATTACATGTCATGTATTCTGGGTTTTTTCATATAGTAAGCCTCAGAAACTACTCTAGGACCTAGAAAAACACTAAAACAGACATTAAAGTGACAAATTCTGATTCGTGAGGGACGATACTCCCCATGAATCAAATCATGGAATCTCATACATGTCATAAACAAGGATAACCGTTCAATTATCCACCCAATTCTGGTCAATGGGGACCCACAACACCTCAAGAACCAATGTTTATCATTCAATTAAACACAAACTTACACAAATTATTACCTTATCAAACAAATGGTATTTTACCAAGGCATCTGTCACAAAAGCATGCATATCTAACACAAAATCTATCACAACAACATGAAATCGCATATGAATCCTAAATGGAATGGCAAGAATTCATGACATGTGACTTCTAGAATGTTTCTATATGATGCATGAGATGGAATACCCTAATCTCATTGGGTTTCAACAGAAATAGAACCTCAATAACATTAATGATACTAGCTCAAAACATGTGAATCACCCAATGGTGAAATCAAATCACCCGTAAAATTTCAAAACTAGAAAAATTGTAATAAATGAGGTAGATTGGGTTTTTGTTGTACATGGGTTAGCAACTCTTGGGAATAGCTTATTACCATGTATATATTCCTTCATATCTTTGGCTATATACTCCAAAATAGTAAGTCACGAATAAAAGAAAACCCCTCTAATATCACTTTGTAAAGTCTATGTTTCGAAAACCACCAAGAGGCACCCTGTACCCGTTTTGTCACGTGGCCCCAGGTGCATTTCCCCAATTTCCAGAGGTTACCGAATCACAGTGAGGGCCTTGGGAGTGAAAGTGGAGAAACAATTCCCTTATTGGTAGAGTAAAATAGTGGAAGTAAAATAGATATACAATAACAGAAGCAGTAATATCACCATACAAAAGTAAATAATGGAAGACTGGAATAATAAACTGGAGCACATATATAAAATGATGAATTATATAGATATTTAAAAAAGAATCCAAACATGTCACAATGCTGAAATATATTAAAAAATCCAAGTACAAAAGAAAACTGATAAACTCCAGCATCATCTCAAGACTCAGCTTAGTCCCATGCTCTCCAGCTCCAAAGTATTCATATTCATGAAGTAGAAGGGCACTATCCCTTATCTGGACCTATTGTAATATAATCTATTTAGGACCAAAACCATGACCCAAACAGGGTGTGAGACTAAATCTTAGTAAGAAACTACCCCAAGATATGTTCCTAATAGTCAAGGAATATATATGGTAAGAAATAATAAAAAATAAGCAGTGAACAATGAAGTACTCAAACGTAAAAGTCCTACAATTTCAATTCCATTCAAGTTCATATAACAAGTATATAGATAATAAAAATCAGGTATCCCTTTGAAAGTACACATAGCCTAACCCCTCTTGTTCAACAAAAACAACATAAGAAACCATATGGGATGTTCTCATAGTAATACCCCTCGGGTTTAGCTTTAGCACAGACTCTTTGAGGAAGCACACACTGTCAATTCCCCCCATTGTCAAATATTAGTAACTAAAATGTAGTATGGGGAAGCACTCAATGTCCAATTACCCATGTGGCCTGCATCGAGGAACTACATACACTCGGAGGGAGCACTCACATCCCTCCCCCCAATGGTCTCACAACATAATAGTAAAATAGACACTCTAGAGAATCCCACAACGTCAATTCTTCATATGGTCTACTACACTAGATTCTCATGGCCTTGTGTATGTCAATCGTGCACAATGATGTAAGGAAGACAATGATTACCACAAGAACTACTTGGGTAAACAATCTACATCATAACATGTATTTTTAGATAAAAATAACTACATCCTAAAAATACAAGGCATGGGAAACAAACAACAACCCCACATGAATAATTAGACCAAACGGTCAAAACAAGAAAACATGGGAAATCACATCCATTGTAGGGTAAATAACCCAATTTATAATCACCAAACCTCTACTCATGCACACAATGAAATGCAGGAAAAAAAACAGGGCTAAAACCGTAAACACGCAATACCCCAAATGGGGGTATTGGGCACTTTTTCAAATATAAATCAAAGATTATCTTGGGAGAGAAACAAACCACCTATTATGGTTATCCCACATAGAAGGAGGAGGAGCATGAAGCACCCCTTTATAAGGTGGTGTGGATACCTCACCCATCATGAGGAATTTTCCTGGGGGATTCTTGGGGGGCAGAGCCCAGGAAAAGAAAAACCATTTGGGCTAGACCAAAAGCAGACAGTATCATTATCATGGGAATGATTGGGCTATAACAAATGGTATCAGAGCCAGTATCCATTTTATGTGCCAGCGAGGATGTTGGGCCTGTCTAGGGAGGGGTGGATTATGGCTATCCCATATTGAAGGGGGAGGAGCACGAAGCACCCCTCTATAAAGTGGTGTGAATATGTCTCCCATCATGAGGGATTTTCCTGGGGAGTGCCTGAGGGACAAAGCCCAGGGAAAGAAAACTCGTGAGGACGAGACCCAAAGAAAACAATATCATGATCGTTGTCTAGACTGGTCTGTGACATCTATGCACCTAAAATGGTGGATAAATAGGAAGGTAGTGTTGGAAAACCTGTGGTAAAAGTTTGGTAAAATCCCCCATTTTAATGAAATTTGGGTTTCTACAAGGTTTTTTCACATGGTTTTCAAAACCATGTACCATCTATGTGGTTGGATCTATCCAAGACCACCACTTTTATGGTTTGGCTTCACAATTTTCCAACAAAATGAACCACCTATGTGCACCCCTACATCCCAACACCCCCAGATGTGCATTGTTATGTTGCATCATTTGTGAAAAAATTCACCTAAGATACTATCAGAACTACTTCCCCTTTGTAGCAAGGCATATATTGTTTCTAAAACTATGCAAAAACCATGCACCATGCCTTAGATCCCCCCGACCTCACATGCTTTCAACACTTTCCTCTGCTAATTTACCCTAGAAAATATTCCAAACATTCAAATAATCCATTATCTATTGAAAATGAAATTGAAACCTCTTGATCTTCTAGGCATCACATGATTTATCCTAAAACATGCACACACAAAAATATACCCTTGATTAGAGACTCAAAAACTACCAAAACCAAACATGAATACTCTGAAGCTCATTCAAACACCCTGACCACCTCATGATAATCATTACTATTCTAAAACAACCATATTGATACATTAATACTTTTAGAATATCATCTCGAGGCTCAGTTCAAGATTCGACCCTTCCAGTAATGAAAATTCAAAATCCTTCAAAAATTATTAATTTGTCCGAACATGTGATCATAAAAATTCCATACTGTAAGAAAATATACACCATAACATAACCCATATAGTTGTTCTAACCAATTATAAATAGTACCTCAAAGTCACATCCATATACCACATCATGTTTAATAGTTACCCAATTCTCGTTCTGACCACATGCTAACCAGATTTATGAAACGTCATCATAGAAACTTCTTTCCCTAACCCTGTAAACATAATCACTAGCCATATCTTATGTAAATATCTATTCTATATAAATTCTATAAATATATGGTCAACACCATCCAAGATAAGATATACTTTAGTTGATGATACCACAAAGAAAACAGAGTTTAACACAACCTTATGGGTCCTATCTTATTTATACATGGCCCTAATGACCTTATTCGCATGGTGAATAGAAATAACCAAAATACTATAGCCCCAAAATAAAAGGTGAACATTAATCAACTCCCATGGTAGTGGTAATCACCACCAGAATAACACCAGTAGATCTACATCACCCAATATCCCCACAATAAACATTAAATGTGTTCCCACAAAACAAAATCAAGAAATATATCACAAGATTTGCAATGTTTTACCAAACACTAAATTACCTCAGAATATCGTAAGCTATCAAAACTAAATAATCCAAATACTAGTTATAACCCATGAATAACTACATTGGGACACCCTTTAGAATCTATCATGAGAAAAACGTCATGTGGTTTCATACATGGTCAAACACGCAACCCTACCCATTCCCATAATTCACATGAAATATTAACACATTTAAAGTATAGAAAGAATACAAGAACCATCTATATAGTACAATAAGAGACCTACACATTGAGAACCATATCCAAATCTAACCTCAATCAAATGAAATTGAAAAATAAAATAAAATTTTCCAAATATAAGCCTTAGTAAAAATTCACAACAATAACAACAAAACTTTAAATAAACAATAAATAAATTCATGCATTTACCAAAAAAACATCCCATGAAATACCACTCAATGAAATAGTGAGAAAAGGAAAATATTATACCCTGAGAGAAGTAGGAACAACAGATAACGTAACATATGTTAACCCCCCTAATTGTATGGTCTAAAAATTTAGTTCCCTCATTTTATAGAAAAAATTAAAAATAAAATCAAAAATAAAATAAAATAAGGTTTCAACAGAAAGGAACAGATTACCCATGTACCCTGCAATCAAGTACACTCAAGAGAGTGGGTACCCACCCTAGGGTTACCTATAACCCTTGGTGCCTCTAGGGCTTGATTGATTCTCTTCGTAGATCTTTAGGAAATCAGTACCTATACATCAGTTACCTAGTTCCCTCTATATCCAAATGATAGTGTATGGAAACTAGGGAAAATTTCCAAATCCCACCTTCTATCCATCTATAACACACAAAACACACCTAATTACACATGGTTATGATTTTATTATAGAAGAATTTCCTCATTGAAATACTCATGTTACCAAACATCCACTTATACTTCTAATAGAAAAATTATTGCAAACTAACCAGGGAAGGACCTATTGTTTCACAAAACATGTCGTTATCATCCCATTGTTGATATCACATTCCCTACTAAAGATATATTTACTTCCATTAAATTGGGTGAACTAAATTTTATTATAAAAATAATCAATGTAGGCTCTTATTTTTTATAATCAAATCGTACCAAAAAATAAATAATATACATCAATATCAATGGAAAAAAATTCCCCATAGACATCAATACTTTCTATCATGACAAAAAAGGAATGTATCATTTGTATTTTGGTTTCTTTAAATCTAGAAAGGAGTCACATATCTTTGTTATTGTGTTAATAAATTGTTTTAAATAGATAAATCTATTCCAAAAATATTTGAAAAATGGTATCAATAAATAAATATCAGAGAATATTATATGCATGTTTAGTTTAATAAAATAATGAATAAAGATTGAAATACAAATCACATTGATGATCTATATTATCCAAGATTTAAAAAAAATCTACTTATAGATCACTAAGGATTTATTGTTGGGTTCCTCCATTTTAGGGTATCTATATATTGTGGGAATATTTCAATTCATGGGAAGGTTCTCTCCATATCCATTATGTAAAAGAAACATTGGTTATGGGATAAAGGGAAATGATAGTCAAATAACAATATTTTCTTTAAGATTTTCTCAATGATCGATTTAAATCCCATTATAAACAATAATCCTTATTATATAGGCCATTCAATAATTATTCTTTGAAACACAATGTTTGACAAATTTAATGAGAAGTGATTAATGAGTTGAAAATATTGTAACTCTAAAATATTAAATTAAAATTAATTAATTTGAATTTAAATAATCACATTAGATATTTAAACTTCTCTAAATATAAAAGATAAGATAATTAACCATGAATTATAACTTTTTATATGAGATCATGATTGTACCATGCGTTATCTCTTAAAAATATATTCCTTATGAAAATTACCAGGATATAGTGACATTCAATATTCTATAGAAAATTCTCATATAGACCATGTAATCCACTATCTTGTAGAATATTTTATTTTGGTTCATCTTCCCAATAATATTCAACTTAAACTAAATTCCTCATAGACATGGTACACATTGACATTAAGTAACATCATATAAAATAAATCATGAAATAAAATCAAAAAATTATTTTAAATTTATTAAAAAAAATCATTTTTTAAAAATATATTATACATTTTCACCATATATTACATCATATATAAAATTTATGAATAATAGTCCATAAATATTTCCATGTATCCTATAAAATAATATTCCAGTACCTCTCAACATTTTATAAACATGATACTATTTTTCACCACCACATAGTCTAACCCCATAGAAATTTATAACATTAAAAACATTTACGAATTCTAAAATACATAAATTTAAGAAAATAGTAGCCTTTATAATAGAATCAATTCAACATAAGCTATAATGATATATGGTATAATCCCAATCAAACACGGGTATCTCTATACTTGTGTCTACTGGTTATATCATATTCAGGTATGCACAATCATATAATGAATTCTTTATGATATAGTGTGAGTATGAGACAAATAATATGTCAAATCCATATAACAAAATCACATATTCTCAAATCTTTGAGTACAAGATGACCAATATGATGATTTCATCACATTTCATTTATTTTAGTTGACGTAACATCACATGAACCTCATCCAAATAGATAATAACATCATATACAACTTATTTATGTGTGTCTACATACTTCCCTAGTCTATTTGAATGACTAGTTTAGTTGTTATACTCATAAAATGTGTGAAAAAAATACCATCATGGTTAATCCCAAACTAAAAAATGATCAGTAATAAGCCCATCCACCCCTGACTAACTATGCTCTAAGGATTGAATTTTAAAGGTATTAAAATATACACATTTTCAGGCCACGTATCATTTTAACCTCAAGTACAAGGATTAAATTTGAAATATGTTCCCATATTATTCCTAATTCATATTTATGACTCTCCATGTGGTGTACTTAGAGGGGAATCTAGTGAAAAAGAAACTCATTTGGTTATTCTTGAGCATATTACATATATCTATATGAAATCCTACTCATGATAAATATAACATTTCATTGAAATCTATAATAATCATTCTTGAAAATCGATTTGGGATAACTCAATGATGTACTTTAATAAGTCAATTATCATTTTAGTTGATGAATTATATGTAGGTAATATGAAAAAGTGATAAATCAAGGAATGTATTTTGTATAAAATGATTTATTTAATATTCTTAAAATCTTTCAAGAATATTAAAAAACCATAAATATATTCCTATGTAACCCTTTCATATATGATAAACCCAAAAATTCATTAATGTGTTTTACATTACCGTGGAATTCTTAAACTCAATACGTCATTATGTAATTCCTACCACATATCATTGTGATAATCTAATAAAACCCCCCACAAAATGTATTTATTAAGAATCATTCATGATGAATTGTTTTTGAATATTACATTGATTATGAATCATATTAATAAATTTTACTTCTTTGAACATAGTATTAATTTTTTTTTACTTTAATATATGAAATATAATATTGTTAATGAAATATAAAATCTACTTATAGTTGTTTCTATTTTTATAATCATCATCATCACTAGAAAATTTCTACAAAACATTTATTTTGAGAACATTTTAGTATAAAAATGAAATGATTTTAATTTATATATTTCTTTACCAACACATCCAAAACAATTTTATGATGTAAAGTGACATTCACACTATTACAATAACTAAATATAACTCTTTAAATTTCAATTTAATTTCATACAGTAAACTATTTTATGATATTAAGTAAGATTAACTATGAATTTTGAATAGAATAATATTATTTTATATTATAAACATCTCAATTTCAAAATATACTCCTAATATCATCTTAGAAATTATATTATCTATACAACATCTTTGCAATATACAAAAACACTTTTATTTAACTAAATATCACTTATTTATTTTGGAAGGAATATTTAACAATTAAACTATAAATACAAATATATAATACAATATTTTATATTTTTAGATATTTATTCTAGAAATTAGACTTTAATGATTAAAATATTCCATTTTTGAGTGTATAAAAATCCTTCCATCATTGAGATTTTGGTCAATGTTTTATTAATCCATTAGGCCTCTGGGACACTTATCTTAATGGGTTTACTTGTAATGCGATTTTTATTAATGGGTTCTTGGGAAACTCTAATATGAGGATGCATGCCTCTTAGATTTGGTCATGTAATGGGTTCTCCCTTAACCCAATTTAAAAATTATTTCTATTTTTAATTTTTCTATTTAATAAAGGGGGTGGTACCCAACCTATTTCTATAATAGGTATCATTATCAGAGTCAATAATTTTGACTGTATGAGTCAATATTAAATTTTTTTGTTATCTTGAATCTAAATCCATTGAAACCTTAAATAAATTCATATATTATTATCATAGTCATATAGATCCATTTAATGAATAAATGAAAAATTGTATTAATCATAAATTATTTAACTAACAAATAGAAATTTTGTATCTAGATCAAGAATGATTTTTATGTTTTATTATAGGTCTAAAAATTGCTTCCAATTACGCATCACATTTACTAATTTTGATATCAAAGTCAAGTTTAATGATGGTGAATCAATTTTAGCACATATATGTGGGTTTATACAATTACTATCAAGTATTTAATTCATTTAATAAAAAAATTTGAAATATTCTCCCCCTAAAATTATAACTCCTTTTAAATCCATTATACTCACTAGTGGGCCAAGATCCATATTTTATCATGATTTATCCCTACTAATATCATAAAATAATAAATCACTATATATGTTATTCAATAATGTAAATCATATCACAAATAACTCTTCTATTAATAAGTAGATAAATATTTATCACGGTCTATCATATGGATTAATCATATTTATACGATTTTTATCTCGATGGTTGGTGTTTCCCAAATAACTGTTACACAAAGAATATAAAAAAACTGAGGAATCATATATTTAGGATCTCCTCATTTCATTTTTTAAATATATAATATATTATAGGGTCACCCTCTTTTAGAATAAAATACTTTGTTAGATGATCGATGTCTTGATAAGTTTAAACTTCAGAAGGTTTGTGACACATAAAATTTAAAAGAGGATTTAATCTCACCGTCTTATCCCATGTATTCCATTTACATATATGAATGTTTCTCTTGAGTAGGATTGTAATCCCTATTCCTTAAATTAAATAAATATGTTTAAACCATATTTATGAGTAAATATTTAGAATCATGTCTTGTATTATTAACAAAAAACAAAATATAACTATATTTAAACATATACAAATCCATACCATGAATAAGATATATGAAACCATTTTATTTAAGTAAATAGAATCATATGATGTAAGTAATTCCAAAAACATTAATAATTGATAAATAGGTAGTAAGAATCCAATTTTCTATAAAATCCACAAGACTCCAAGATATTGACCAAGATAACCTAAAGTCCACCAAACAATGGTTATTTACTCAAGAGACACCATAATATCATTACAATTATAATGCTTAAAATTAATAAATAATTATCAAATTATATATTCAATCTCATCACCAAATACAACCCAATTTCAAGGTAGATAAAACCTAAATAAATTATCATGCCTAGCATGAGACTCCTTAAAATCGTGTATAATAATTTAATGAAGTATTTAAAATAATTTCAACTAAGAGTAACTCAAAACTCATAATATAAAATTCATATTGATTAATGTAGAATGGAATAAACTATTTACATTAACATTTCATAAATTTAGACATGAAATAAACATTTATGAATAATTCATAAATAAATTATTGACACTTTCTAATTTAGGAAAGGAGAAACATAATCGATTTTATTTTATTTAGTATGAAATTTACATATTATTATTTATGAAGTATTAATATAAACTACTCTATATTTAAAATTTACAATATTTTATGATTACATTTATTATCAAATAATTAATATTCTATGATTTAAATAGACAATTTACTTATATTTAATATCTTATATTTTATTATATTTAATTCATTGATCATATCACAATACAAAACATATTATGGAATACCTTAAATAATTTTCCAAAAATGAATATAATATAAAAATATTATATTATTATTTATAAATGAATCATAAATTGATATAAACACATTTATATTTTCCTTTATTTTAAATTTATAGATACTTTATAAGTTATATACCATGTAATACCACCTTAAAACTATATAATATCTACCAAAATATTTATATTATGGTTTAAATACCCCCTAATATTTTGTAAAACCACAAAGGGCCCATGAAAGAATTGGTTTTTGAGAATTTTAAAAAAAAAATTAACATAAAATTACAATGTCCATATCTTAAAACAAGTTATAATATATGACAATTTAGTCCTCAAAACATCCCATAATCCTTTACCATTTTGGAAATTATTTTAGGTGAGATATTATTTTATAAATTTTGTTTGGGGAAATAAATTTTGGTAATTCAATTTTGATTCTATGGTCATTATGTAAAAATAATCTTTTGAAAACTATTTTGAATCACTATATCTGTTAGGATAACCATATTGTTTTTATTTTCAACTCAAGCCATAAAAATATCTTTTTAATCCTACTATATCATGATCATTCCTGTGTTGGATAAAAACCATGGCTTGGTGATATAAGGAACATGGAATAGTGTCATTATCCTATGTTTCAATATTTTCCACTATTTTACTACATCACCCATAATGTCTATTTTTCCCTAACTATGGCAGGATCGTATCATAGCTTGAGTAAAACACACATTTATATGTTTAATATGACATGGTTAAGTATGAATAATAATTGAAAATATAATTTTAAATACACCATCAACAAAAACCCAATATATTATATTTTAAATATTCTTCATTATTTTTAGTAATCAATCCAAATGTAATGGATATTTATCTAATACAACTTAAGGGGGTTTAAGGGATAAATGTTATCTATACACTTTAGAAAAAATTAAATACTTAAAATAATATAATCTTAAATATGTATTTTAATTAATAAATGAAAGAATTATTAATGGTATAAATTACACCATGATGATATGACCTGGTCAAGAATCAAAATTATATTTGACAATGATTATAAAGGATTATCCAACGTGTTCCTCTAACATAGGGTATCCACTGATTGTAGGAATCTCCCAATGATCAGGTAAGATTTCTATTTATCCATGATTTTGTAGAACCATTGGTTAAATTATGGAATGAAATTATAGTTAAATAATTTTTTTAGTTTTAGTAGTTTCATAGTGCTGAAACATATACCCATTACAAACTAAGAGATATATTATATATGGAATCCATGAGTGCTTCTTTGATATAAAATGGTTTTCCAAATTAATGAGAAATCCCTCACAAATTACTAATATTTTAACTCTCAAATATTCATTTTTGATTATGTGTAAACTTAACTAGGTTATAATAATATTATAATCAACCAATAATGATATCTTGGACTTGGAGATCATGATTTAACAACACAATATCTCATTAAGTGATATTTCCCATTCAAAGAACCAAAATATAGTAACTTCCACTCTATCAAGGATCACACAAATATAGACCATGGAATCAACTATTACATGGCCTATTACATTTTTTTAATCTTCCCAAAAATTAAAATTAATGTGAGTTTTCAATGGAATAGTGTGTTATATGTGGTAAAATTTTGAAAAAATTGTAAATGGTTGGTATATGAAGTTGCAAGTACAAATATATGTACCCCAAAAGACCTTGATGGGATCTCTAAGAGTATAGTGATGCCAAAATAGTCACTATGTATCCCTTTAATTAATAAAAGTATTGGTAATCTGGTGTATCACCCAAACTCTAATGAGGATCCATCAGGAATCTGGTGGTGTCCAAGACCCATTATTTTAAAAAGGATTTAATTTTTTTATTTTTATCATATTTTTTTACAAAAAAAAACTTTATACTCCTCCTCATCACCGATTCATTTGATTAGGTTAAGGAAACTTTCTGTTGATTCAATTTCATTTTTAGATGTTACGAATTATAAAACACATATTTGATCATAATTAAATTGGTTTATCTAAATAATTTAATTAAATATTATTTAAAACTGATTATTCTTATACGGGTTTTTTATTAAGTTATGTTCTGTGACCCTTGACTTTATTAATTTTTTTCATGGTATTTGGGTGTTGGTGTGGGTGTGATAAATCATGGGAACAAAGTTTAATTAACCAATATGAAAATATAGGGATCCCAAAAATTTATAAAAATATTAATGTGGCTATAAATTCCACAGATAATATTCTTTATGATAGATATAGATTTTAGAATTAAAATATTATATATAGTATATTTTAAATAATGTAGAGAATTAAAGAAGTAAAATAAATCATTTTGTTATAATTAAATTAAAATAGTCATTTATAACAAGTATTTAAATGAAATTTTTTAGAAGTTATTTTATTATATTCACTAGAATGAATAAAATTTATATATTTTATTAAGATGATGTTTATTTTAAATTAATTTGATTTTATAGAACTAATTATGTGATTTTATAAATTTCATGACAACATTATATATATATTGATGTATCATGAAAATTTTTTGTGATGTTTTAATAAAATGGAGAAATAAATTGGGCATAATATTGATATATTAATATATTATAATGACTTATATAGGTTAGAAATAGAGTCATGATTCATGCAATGATTTTTAACTATTAATTTCTTTTTTTGGGATATTTTTTACTACAACATTATTTTATATATTTTTATCGATACTATTATATTATGATGATTAGACCCTCTTGACTACCCATTTTTAATGTTCTTATTTTAATGTTGATCACTTTTTTTGTACATCTTGTTGTGATTAATGATAAGTAATCTATTAATATGTTTAGGTTCTATTTGATTTCCCATTTTTCATTATTTAGGGTGATATTTATTATCTCATTATTTTAGGTTAAATTAAATAGTAATTCATATAGATAAATATTATCCTTGAGTAGGTGTAATCTTAATTTATTAATATGAGTTCCAACGTAAAGTTATTTTTTCTATTTAGTGATTAATTGGGAAAGTTATAAAATTTTTATCTTTTAGGGTCTGAGGGTATAATAAATGATACAAAATATTGTTAGGGATTTAAGGGTCAAATAGAAGAGGTTAAAGGTTGTGTTTTTTTCTCATGGGAGAAAACTACTATTGTACTTCTAATTGTGAATGAAAGAGGTTAATTATAAATTTTTTCATATATAAGAATGTATATTAATGTAATTATATTTTATAAGTGAATATATTACCTATTATACTTTTTTTCTTAATGTAAATGTAGCTAATATACTTATTTTTCTTAATGAAAGGGATTACCTATATATTATTTATACATAAGTTAGGGGATATTAATCCCCTTGTATTTGCCAAGGGAAATGGTTTCCCATGTACTTATTCTTCATGGTAGAAATGGAGAATAATTTAATTATTTTAATAATAGAAATGGTTACCCATACTTTTTAATTTTATTGGCCTTATTATGTTTTATTTAAATTAGTTATTGTCGGGTTCCCCGGTGGCCCGGTAACTATATGGTGATTTTTATTTAACTTGTGTAATTATATTTTTTCATGATTTAATTTTTATTATTGTTGACTATATTAATTATGGTTGTCATCCTGAAATTTTAGGTTTATTGGTATTTATATGACATGTCATCACAACAAAATCAGTTTCATATACTATTTCACCATACTGGGTGTTTGAGGCTAGTGGGTGGAAACATAAGAAACTTTACTCGTTCAGTATAAGTAATTTTTAAGGTGAACATGTTGAATTTAATTTTTTTTGTTTATTTCATAATTATTTATGATTTCTGATTCTTAATTGGTCATATGGAGTATGGGAATGAAGATGATGGGTGATGTCGAGTTCACTTCATACTTATTTCTACTTAGTTTTTGGGGTTATATTAATTATAAATTTTTTATATTTTAGGACCAATGAGAACATTATTTATCAAATATACGACTCATATGTTTCATTACTGAATAAACCACCCTTGAGGGATAATTTACTATTCTCACATTATTGAACATAGAGTTTATTTACACAAATTTTTATTATGGATTTTTCCTTTATTTATTATAATAAATATAATATTTATATGATTACTATTTGTTTAATATATGTATGTTCTTGTGGGGTAAAATCACTCCATAATGATTTATCAAGAACACTTTATTTTATTCTTCACCCTTTGATGATCTCATAGTTTGTTAAGGCCTTGTTGTGATATGGATTATGTTATACAGTCTAGCGTAGCTAATGAAATTAAAAAATCTACTATAGTGTGATTTTATTTTATTTAATGGTTTTGGTATATTTGTATAATGTAGATAGGATCACCATGAATTAGGAAGTAAGTTATAAATATGTATGGGCATTATAGTTATAGTGGAAAATAATGTTACTCGGTGTGGAATGGGAGTTGATTTAATTAATTATTTCCTTAAATATAAATTCCTTTTGAAAAATAGTATTTATTTTAATTATTATAAAATTATACTTTACCCATGATGGGAAAAGATGAATTGAGTTTTATGCATCATATATAGATACATGTAATTGTATAATATACAATTTATTATATATGTGTGTGAATATTTAAATGAGACAATTATATTGAAAGAGTTATATATTAATTAAAAATAACTAATAAATATATTATTTCTCCATATATATTTATTGGTGTATACTTAATTAACCATCACTAAATTTATATTGGTTGTTTTCATAATACAATGATTAATTACCTTATTTTATGATAATTATATAGGTATAAATTAGTTATATATATGTTACCTTATAAATTATATAGTGATTAAAGAAATATGTTATCATATGACATAAAATTGAGAAAGAAAATATAACGGATAGTTTGAAAATGTAAAGGAACCATATGATGTATTATAATCAGAATATAATTATTAGTGGGAATGTTTATTGATAAAAAATGGTGATGTTTTTATGATAATTAAATGTTTATAGAGAATTTAGATTATGAATTAAGAGAATTATGTTATGATAATGAAAATGATGTTTCATAAGGAATGAGAACTAAATATGGAAATTTTGAGAAATAAAGTGATAATAAATAATGTTTTAATTAAAAATTGTGAATTTTATTTCACGTTAAAAATGAATATAATTAAAAATATGTAAAAATGTGAATGTTTGGATTATTTTTATTTATTATGATTAATATGATCCATGATTATGATGGAATTTTTAATATGTGTAAAATAAATCGGGAATTGATAAATTATTAAATTTATTCATCATTGAAGGTGTTTGAAATTGGGAAATATATTAACAAAATAATGAAATAAAATGGATCTCAGGTACGTTTTTCATGCTATATGTTAAATGAATATTTTATTTTGATATTATTATTTTAGATTATGATTAGAAGATTTTTTAGAGTATGATATTTCCTATAACAATTAAAATTCATTAATAATAACACATTGAATAATTTTATGTTTTATATGTTGTAATTTAATTTTTCATAAAACAAGAGGGTTATTATGTTTTATAAATAAGAATTAATTATTGATATTATAGTGACCCATACTTTCATACATAAATATTTCATCATTTAAGATGAATATTGAATACATTTCATAATAATACATGCCTAAGTACCAAATATAATTAGTATATTTGGAAACTTGGACACATAAACAGTTAGGAAATAAAATATCTATATCAATTCTAATTTAGTTAATCACAAATATCACTCTTCTTTGATATAATATACTTAAAATCATTCTCCATAACCTAGGTATATGAAACACAATAAAGGGTGAGTTCATATTCTCAATAAGGTTAAACATAATAGATATTAATAAATTATTATAAGTGAGGATAAGATAAGTATAATGGAATGAGAACATGATATAGACATTATAAAATCATAACCATTAATTCATATATCATAATAATAAAACATGGAATTGATTTTTTATATTCAAAATACATAATACATGTGATTGTGTAATCTTCAATAATCAAGCATGATCTATGGAAACATATCATAATCATAATACATAAGTTTTTAGAATAAACATAATCATAGAATATCATTTAATTAATCATGGATCATTGCCTTAACTATAGTATTGGATTTGGTTCACTCCTAATTCCATCATTTCCTTAATCAGACATCACTCCCATTACCATCTTATTAGAAAAATTCCCTCACAAAATTGTGTTCACTCCCCAATGTAGACCTTATAATATCATGAGATATCCTTCTTTACCCAGTTCATTGGTGGGATATATAATTATGGTCCCACCAATCCCATAATGAACACTATAAAAACATGTACCAAAAGATCATAAAACATTCATCATATTATAAAATAATAATCTTTTTAAAGGATAATGGTATCATAAACATTTCATAATGATAATCCTAAACCATAAAATGAAATAATAAATATAATAACATCAGATCGTATCCATGGAAAATAATAAGAAACATTGAAGGATATTATTATAGATAAAAATTCCTTTAAAATATCACTAGAACATTTCTAAAGGGAAATACCCCTTCTATTTAAAAAGACTTATTTAAAATCTAAATGTTCACAAAATATTAATATTTTCTATAAAAAATGGATAATTATAATTTAAATTTGTAATCATGATGGTTGGGGATGATGTTAATGTAGTGTACATTAAAAATATTCCTTTCACATTTTCTATAAAAAGTCAGAAGCACATTATTCATAAAATAATAAGTATATTAATTTTAAAAAAATTATAGAAAATAAAATAGTGGTAGAAGTTAATTTAATATATCATTTGGGAATATCAATAAAATTATTTAAAATATTTTTAATAAAATGTCTATATTGATGAAAAGATTCTTAACCAATGGGAAAATCAAGGTTGGTGTTCCTTAAAAGCATTATTTCAGTCTATTGAGTACTTAAAGAGAAGAAAATGAAAGGAAAAAAATGAAATCTATAGAAATAAAAAACTATATGAAAATACATAATATTTTTGAAATATACTTTATATAATTTCATTATCATATAATTTAATCATAAAAAATATTAGTAATAATGTGATTGTAACATAAAAGCCTTAACTAAATTCTATCTCCCTTTGTAATATCTTTATACTCTCGCATAATAAATATAAATTTATTATATTTAAATACAGTAACCACAATCATATCTATAAAAATAGACATGGTTTATTTATAAAATCTTATCACCCATTCATAAACATTCTTTCATTAGTATCATCATTTCTGGTGTTAACTAATTCATTTTTCATGTATGTTTTGGGTTTTAGTAGTGTTGTAAACTTCCCTTTGATCAATTTTCATTCATATATATAATTTCAAATGTGATATAAATATAAATTTTTTTCAATATATACATATTTATAACAATTCATATAAATATGAGATAATGAATTTCATCACTCTGTGAAGACAATAGTATATATGTATACATGAGTGATGCTTCCATTTTTATATGGATAAAATGAAAGAAAGGTAAATTTTAATTAACCTTTAATGAATAATTAATATTAAATAAATAAATATATAATAAATAAATATACCATAATAACCAACCATGATGGATGGTGGTAAAAATGATTCATATCTCTACATAGAGACAATAATACACATGTATGTATGAATAATACATTCATCTCCAATTAGATTGTGAAGTGGGAGTAAATGGTTGTTAAATCATCATAATAAAATATTATTATGTTTATCATTAATTATTAATAAGGTTTTATGGATAAATCAAATTTATAGGATGTATATGAAGAATTAAAATTGAATAATCTTGGTTAAGATCTATACCACTTCTTTTAGAGACCTCATTTGACTTACTCCTTATGCCTTTGAGGATTGGTATTAAGAGAATATAAATAACTCTATGATGATGATAAGTATTCTAGAAATTTTTTTGAATATTTATTTATTAATATATAAGGATAAAATATTTTGAATAATTGAGTAGGTTAGGATCCCATTTATAAGTGAGGGGAGCGACACACATTAAATTTCATAAAATATTTTAAAGATTCACAACCACTTCCATTGTATAGTGGACCAAAATGGTTAGAGAATAAGATTTAGGATTATATAAGGTTTAAATATTTGAATAAAATGGTAATTTTATATGTTTTTTTGAAAATAAAATTCTTATCACATGGTCTATCCCCTTGGGTAAACCCATTTTAACCTTCTACAAAAGTACAATTTTACTATTTTTACTATTCACTATGGAGAAAATAAATTTGAACCTATTAAATTATATAAATTATCATAATTTAAAATATGAAATAAATATTATCAGTTTAAATTTATAAATATGACAGAATTATATTTTAATTAAGCGTGGAAACCATAAAGAAAACTCCTTTCCAAAAAATGGATTTTTAAGCATCAAACATAATTTACATAAATTAATTTCTTCATAGAAACCATAAAATGAATGATAAATTATTATTTTGAATATATAATATTGATATTTTCATTAAAAACATGAATAAATTGAGATTAAAATAATTTATTCTAATAAAAACACATTACACAAATAAAATAGTTTTGTGTTAAATGTATTTTAAAGCACAATATTCAACTTATACCAAAATCAAGTATAATGATGATTTATATGTAAATAATTATTTTATTTATAATTAAATGATACTTAGGTCAATTTACCATAAATTTAAAATTTAAATGGGATATTTTTATGAAAATAAATTATTATAAATTCATTATTTTTATACGTTGATTAAAAGGTTGTCTTGGGTATATCTTCACATTTTCCCATAAACTGATAGTATCCAGACCGAGGATAAATATTTGAAAAATATTAGTCTCTTTATAATAGATCAAAAAAGTCATAAATATTGGGAAGATGATACTTATTATAAATCATGGTACTCTTATATTGATTATAATGTATGTAGATTGGCATTGATCCAAATTTCTTGTTAATAAAAAGTTCCCGTGCACCCCATAGTGACATGATAGTATGAATAAATACCTCAAAAAGATTCTCCTAGATTTGATTCATTATTTCCTATAACTTAATCAGGACCATTATATATTGATGAACTGAAATTTTTGTTTCATCAGGTATGTGTTCTATTGAAAACACAACTTCATGATTTGGATGATGACTACGCAACTCTTTCAGAAATAAATCAATAAAATATATTATAGTTGGAAAATAATAAATGTTAAGTTTATCACCAACCATATAAGAAAACTACCCACTATTAATAGTAATAAATACCCATGTAATAAATTTAATTTCCAACAGATGTTCAAATTCATCTTTGCATCAATATACAATCATGGGATTGTTCAAAATATCCAATGTGATTTCCCAGCCTTAGCAATTAATATGGGATTTCTACAAATGAATCCAATCCATATCCAAAATCACATAATATTTTGAAATAGGATTAATACCAATATTTCTAGGAGGGATATTACAAAAACATTAATTGGGGAATATTTGTATATTTGATATATGATATTATTGTTTTTAAATGTTTTAATTGCTATTTTAACATTAACATATTGACTACTTAGTGTGGTACCATTTGAATGTTTTTTCAAATAGAAAAGAGTTGATAAATATATAATCAAATAATATATAGAAGTTCTACATTGGATGGTAAGTGTACCATTTAACACTTCTTTATCACACCCACATTGGTAATAGTGATCACATGATATTTTCCTTTGTCTCTAAGATTAAGAGGTTATTAAATTTAATCATCATCAACAACCCTTGAATGAAATAATTATATATTATAATTACCATAATCATTGTAATTATATAATTTGAGTTTAGTTGGTTAATTATGTGGAGATATATCTCAATTTTCATCATTATATTTTTTTAATATTACATCGACATTCAATTTTCCAATGGCCTCCCTTTATATACATAAAATAATTAATAGTCTCCATAAGATAATTTTCTACTTAATTATTTTCACACTTTTGGAAAAAAGTAAAACAATCTTTTTTACTTAAATGGGTTTCTATTATAACTTAATTTAAATTTAATCATTCTATTTGTATTGAAACTATAAAATTGAAGGGTGAATCCTATCTCCATTTCCACCTTGATAGAACATCGAATGATTTCTCCATAGATATTTAAGATTCTTATTGTTATATCCATTTAGATATATTATTTTAAGACACTAAGGAATTGATCAATTATAATTTCTGGTTGAATAATAATACCATCAGAGTACCTCACAGGTCGTTTATTTATACCAACTATACCATCCCATACTTTTTCTCCTTAAATATTACACTATTTTAGATTAATATTCATTAAATTTAATAAAAATACAAGAATGAGTACTATAGAGGTTTTGTTTCTTTGAAAACTTTGGTACAAAAACAATTGTTACATTAAATATCTATATCATTAACAATTATGTTCTCCACAACTAGCAACCTTTTTAGAAATAATATACTTAAAACCATTCTCTATAGTATGGGTAAGGGAAACCAAAGAAAAGGTGATCTCATATGATCATTAAGGGTAAAAATAATGTATATTAATATACAATAATAAGTGATCATAAGATAATAATAATTTTATTATAACATTAGATAAAAATTAGTGAAAGATACCCATAAATTCATATAGCATAATCATGAAACATGACATAAATCTTTATCAATAAAAAAAGGACATTGGAGTGTGAAATAATTAATAATTAATCATGATCTATGAAATCATATAATAAGATTAAGAAATATATTTTTTGAATACACAAAATCATGGAAAATAATTTCCTTCTAAATAATCACCATCAATACAATCATAGTGGATTGGGTTTAGTCCTTAATCTATTATTTTCATAGTCACAGTTCCTTTTCAGGATAATCTTCTTGGATAATGTCTTTTTCTAAAGAGGGTTCAATCTTTATTATAGTACTTATTTTCTTATGATATATCCTAATTTACCCAATCCATTAGAGTAATATATAATTTCAAACCAACTCATCAAATAATTCAAATCAAACATATGTGTTCCATAATATCAAAAAACAATCAACATATCATCAAATCATAACCTATGTAAAGGTTACATGTTCCATAAAAATTTTTCATCATAAAAATAAAATTTATAGAGAAATAATAAATATGGTAACATTGGATATTATACCCATTAAATCATAAGAAATATCAAATAATTTTGTTATAAATTAAAATTAATTTAAAATATGAGGAGAACAACTCTTTAGGAAAATACCCTTTTTATTTTAAAACACTTATTTAAAAACTAAATGTTTTGAAAGTATTAATATTTTTTATATAAATAGAAAAATGAAACATAATAATAAATACCATAATAAAATATTATTCAGGATAATTTTAGAATCCATTTATCTGATGTTTGTTAACAAAAAAATTCATTTCACATGGTTAGTAAAAATTCAGAAGCACGTCGTTCAGAAAAAAATAATAATTTTTTTAAATAACTTCATAAAATTAAAAATATGGGTAAAAATTAATTAAATAATTTTTTATAATATTATAAAATATATATAAATTTTTTTAAATAAAATATGGATATAGAATGAATGATTCTTGATCAAATAGAAAACATGCTCAGTTTTCCTTAAAAACATTCATTCATTCTCTTTAGTACGTAAAGAGTGTAAAATTAAAGAAAAAAGATAAATCCAAAAAATATAAAGAGGTTAAAATAATAAATTATACATGTAAGGGATAGATAAAATAATTTAATTTTTATATATTTTAATCATAATAAATCATGATGAAAAATATATTTTAACTTAAAACCCTTACCTCAAGTCCATCTTACATCATATGTGATCTACTATACTTTATAAAAAAATAAAATTTATTATATTTATAAAAAATATTTACAATAACAAATATAATACCCTAAATAGTTTAATTATAACATATTATCCCATATTTATTAATAATATTTCTTTATCATCATTAATATTAGTGTTAATTGCTTCATGTTTTGTGAAGGGTTTGGGTTGGGCGGATATGGTCCTTTAAAATTGAGCAGGTTTCCATGACCTAAATTATTTTAATAAGGATATAAATATAATATATATTTAATATATACCTTTTTATAGACATTGTTATATATTAGTAATGAAAAAATAATCACATCACTACGTAGATATGATAGTCCATACGTACACACAAGTGACGTTTCCATTTTTCACTTCATGGAACGCAATAAAATTAAATTTTTATTAATCATTTAATAATAATTATTAGATTATAAATATAATATATAATTATAATATTTAAATATCATATAAAAATATTAAAGCTATCATTAAAATTAACCAAGACTGATGGTGGTGGAAAATGATTCATATCGCCATGTGGAGGTTGCAATCCACACATACACATAAGCGATAGTTTCATATCTAATTTGATAGAGGAGAGGTGGTAAATGAATGTTACATTATCATAATAACATAAAATTATATTTATGATATTGTATTAATCATTTTTATGGATATAATAATTTTAGAAGAAGTATAAGAATAATTGTTTTTGAAAGATCTTGGTTATGATCAATACCACTTCTTTGGGAGAGCTCCTTTGGCTTACTCCTTAAGCCTTGAAGGAATTATTTTAGGAGAATAAAAAAAGATATAGGATAAATGGAAAAATTCATGGAGGTATTTTTATTATATAATTTATGAGATGTGGTCTCAAATTCTGTGAATAAGGTATGATGAGCGGATCCGTTTTATAATTGAGGGGAGAGAGACGCATGGAATTGTATAAAAGATTTTAATTATTTATGGTCACATTCATTGAAAAGTGGCTGAAAATAGACAAGGATTTATCGTTAGGATAATATAAGATCTAACTATCTTCAAAAAATAATAATAATATAGGTTTGTGTGGAAAAAGTAATCTTATATCATGATTTAACCCCAGGTAAACCCGTTTTAACTTTAACCGGGGAAATTTTTTTTTACAGTTTTTACTATTCTCTATAACGAAAAATTAAGTTAAAAATATTAAATTATAATAATTATTATAATTATAAATATTTAATCCTTTTTTATATATAAAATTTATATATGTGGTATAATTTAATCTTAATTAAGTGTGCAAACCACAATGAAAACTCATTTTTTAAAATTGAATTGTTAAGAGTAAAAAATAATTTACATCCATTATTTTCCCTATAAAATTCATAGAAAATAATTTTAAATTAATATATTTAATATATAATTTAAATATTTCATTAAAATAATTAATAATATAGATTAAATTAATTTTTTAACATAAAAACCCATTGAACTCGTAAAACGAATTTTCTAAAAAAATGTATTTTCATGCGTGAAAATTAACTTATTCAAAAATAAAGTATAATGATTACTCAATTTTAATTATTTATATTTTTTATAATAAAAATATAATATTATTTAAATAATATAAAATTAATCTTATAATGATAAATTTATTTGAAAAGAAATGACAATTTTTATAAAAATTAGTACTTTACACTACTCACTGAAAAATAAATCCTTTTTGAGAGATCATAGAAATTAATCCAAAGATAATATTTACATGATTAATTCAAAAATGATATTAATTTATAATAAATATAGAAACTTATTATACTATTTTCATGCAAAAATATGATAAATTTTATTTTAGAATAAAACCTATTTTATAGTAAAAAATGACTTTACTAAAAATTGAGTACTTATTTATTATGAATTAATTTATTTATTTTGATTAGTAAAAAATATACAAATATTTTTTATAAATTTATTATTGATATCCATACATTCAAATGTAATATATTGGTTATAATAGTATACTATATCATTGATCATATAGAGCTGAGGATACATGTACAGTAAGCTATCAAATACTTCAACCTTTATTTGAAAAGAAATTTATATGAAATTTTGGTTTGTTAAAGATGTATGTGTATGAGTAGATTGAATTGTTAAATATAAGATTTATTTAATGACTATGATTTAATTATGAATCTTGTTTATAATTGATGATGGAAGGTTGTGTTAGTCAATTAGAGTAATTTGAGAGATAATTGTCTTTAGTGGTACTTAAAATACTGAGGGTGGAACCAACTTCTGAAAAAACTAGTTGAGATATGTTTTTGTTTCTTGTAAACAAATATCACCATTTCAACATATCATAATTCATTAAGAGGTTGTGGTACAAAATTACTTATTAGTTGAAGTAATGATTTATTTTTTATTTATATTCATCTGGATTTGAGTGTTTTGATCATGGGAAAAATGATTTAATATAGAATAGTTCATGGAAGAAAAGATTATTCAATAGTTTTAAATATATCATTATCTTGTATTTTAGGGTGATATAAGATTTCATGAAATTTTGGAATAAATGGATATTTGAATTGATGTGTACTATAATATCCTACCCCACACCAATTGTATTATGAAGAGGTGAAGGGTGTTACTAGACTTAAGTGACATCCCCAAGGCACCAAAGGCTGGAAAATATATCCCGGGGAATCATAAAAAGATGGGGGATGATTTTACCCTTTAAAATAAATTCACAAAACCAATAATATCATAACAAAAAAATAACTATATGATTCATGTAACAATGTAATAAAACTGAAGGAGAAACAAACCAAACCAAACTATATCAGAGTATAAATTTTAAACCAAAAGTATAAAAATTGTGGAAGGAACCAATGACATAAACTAAATATCTCCCATCATAATTCAAGATCTAGCTCCACAAACCGTGGCCAAAGTATCAATATGCATAACTAAATAAATGAGATAACTTTCCTTTACCTGTGTCTCAATATACAATATTTTCAAACACCCCAATGTTTCCAATGAAGGGGTTGAGTATAAAACTATGTAGGATTTTCCGAATGACATCCCTACTCACACCACAAGGATATAACATTTTATCACATTTATCTAAAATAGATAAAATAATTTAAATAAGTTATATAAAAACTAAAACCCTTTCTATGAAAAATTTTTTCCATGGAAAGAGGCCAAATATCTATTTAAAACCATTTTTCAAATCCATTGGGAATAACGTAATCCATTCCACAAAACCACAAAAGCATGCCCAGGAGATAGTTCCATAGTCACGAGTGGTATATTTTTGTTATACCTAGTCATTATATGGTAACCATATACCATTCTCCCCAATGAAACACACCCCTTCCACAGGGTCATGTCAATAAAAATGAACAGACACCAACCATTTATGTCAAATGCCATACCAAACAAATTGATCCACCATTTCAATAAAAATATCCTTTTATTGAAAACATTTTCCAACCAATTTTCGATGCATTAAAACCAAAAAACCATTTTATAATCATCATGATAAAATCATGTAACCAGTTTCACATTCCACAAAAAAACCAAATTCTATAATTTCACAAGTCATCACTAAAGAGGGTTTCCAACAAAAACCGCACATCAATTTCACTATTCAAATCAAGAAATTCCATAAATTTGAAATAAATCATTAATTTTATAACTAAGAGGAGTATAGTGTGATTCCACATACATTGAAACTTAGGTGAAGACGATGAAAGAAACATATTTTTTATCAAACTAGAAATAAACTCTTTAAAACATCCATCTATATTGTTTTCCTTAAACAAAAACCATATCTCATCAGGATTTCAATCATTCAACTAGAATATATTCCCAATTGATAAGATTCATGACTCCAAGAGTGGGTAAGAGAATTAAACTAATTAAAACCACCTAGAAATAGTATTTACCTATAAATTTGTGTCTCCAAATCATTTAAAATCACCAATATATTGCTCCTGGATCAAGAGAAAGGTTCCCTCCGTCCTTTGATAGAAGTGGAAATCATGATAGGGTTTGATTAAATAAAACACAATCCATTATGTGTTCAATCCAAGTGAGATACACAATTTTTAGATATTATTTTTAATGGTTCATATTTATATCACATAGTTGAGAAAACTATTCTCTAACCATTCGCTATCTACTTCCTCTAAAAAACAACTTTTAGGGTTGGCTCACATGGTTTATCAAACCATGAACCAACCGTGATTCAACCCTCTGTCCAACATCACACAGTTTCTCTTGGGTGACCAAATGGTTTGCCCAAACTATGCACTAAACTATATGCCTACTTTGTGCCCACTATTTTAGATTCATGGTTTATTTGGTGGTGTTTCACGGTTTATACTAATTATTCTCAAATCATGAAACTCTAGAAAATCACAAAAAACTTTTCCAAACTTTTTCAAAAATTCCAAAACATATCCCAAATACCTTATATACTTAAAATACATAAATAAAGGTTTAATTATATTAAAATAAGGGTGATAGATTCACCCCACTATTCTAATTTCCATCCCCAAAAACATGAAATCCACATTTTAACTAAAGGATTTTAAGGCATTTCTCGACCAATTATTTGTCCATCTACATAGTTTCTTCTTGAATCTGACTATATTACCCTAAAATCCTCACTAGACCAATTATTTTCTCATGAAATAATTTTTCATTCCTAACCAAAATTAACAATGAAACATGAACCAACATAGAATCCAAATCATGGTCAACATGATCCCATTTAATTGCAATGTTAGGTTCATGTTGATTCTTCTTTCAATTCTGATACATGAGACAAATTATGAATCAAACTAAAGACCGCCTCTTACACACTTGACACTAGTTTATTTAACATAACCTACTAATAGTTGAGTGATCTCATATAAAACTCAACAACCTTTCTTTTCATGTCATTAGACCAAAATTGTAATTTGTGTGCCTTATAGATCATTCTATTCTAGGATGAATATACCATCTTCAATAGTGGTAAGCATGGAGAAGTTTTTCTTAATAAGACTTAGGTATGACCCTATGATCTTGAAAACACAACATTGATCCATTTTCAAGCTTCCATCCATCAATGGGATCCCACAATTGAGTTTTGACATCATAGAAAATCATTCTGAATTAGATGTCTATGATTTTTTAACTTTATCAACCAAATCATGAACAAAATGAAATATATATAAAACAAAATAATACCAATATTTTCACAACACAGGTGCATGTAAACTATCATCGACATCAGCTACCACTGACCTAAAGCATCTTTTTCTTACCGATTATATGAATCCCTACTTAATACATCTGCCACCAAATTTATTTTACCCATTGTAGAATTCAAGTAAAATTAAAACATATGGAGATACTATATCCATATTATTGGTCTTTTATACAAATATATTATTGGGGAAACGTTTTATAATCTTTTATGATCTGTAAGAACCATAAATTTCACACCAATGAGGTAATTACACTATGTCTTCAAAGAATGGGCTATAAAAGCATATCCCAAATCATGTGTTGGGTAGTTATTTTCATGTCACCATAACTATAATGAGGGATAACAATACAAATTATCTACCTTCATAATAACACATCCCAACCATGACTGAGAAGTATCACAATACACCACATATCCATTTCTAGATTTTGGAAATATCAAGATCAATGCTGATGAAAGGAAACAAATAAGTTATAGAAAAGACATAAGAAATTCATTATTCCATTCAAATGGGACAACATTAATTTTAAAGTTTATCATTGGTTAATATATTAATTAGAAGTAAATTACAAAATGTCGATATTAATCAATCATGCCAAGGAAATTGTATATCTCAAATATATTATTTGGTGATTGAAAATATATCAAAACCAATATCTATTTTGGATCTATAAAAACAACTATTTCAGATATAAAATGGCCAAGTAAACATACCTATTATATCAAAAAACTAAACATTTAAAGTTTTTCATTCAATTGATGATCTCATAATATACCCAACATTGTTGACAAGTGTTTCTCATGCTCAACCATTGTCCTCGAATACAAAAATATCATATCCAAAAACTCTAAAAAAAGAAATTATATATCTTTTAAATATCCCATTAATTAATTCCATAAATTTATTTGGTGAATTTGTAACACCAAAAGGCATAAATACGTACTCATAATATAAATATCTACTCTCGAAATCTGTTTTCACAAAATCCTCCTTTCAAACCTGCAATTTCTGATATCCCGATTGCAAGTTAATTTTAGAGAATTACTAGGATCTACTTAATTAATAAAAAATGTTATCAACGTGTGGAAGTGGATACCCATTATTTATCCTAACTTGGTTAATATTATGATAATTCATACAAATCCTTGGAGTTTCATTTTCTTTTTTTACAAAGAAGACTAGTGCTACCCATGGAGATGTACTAGAATGAATTAATGATTTTCTTTCTAAATCATCCAACTGGTATTCAAAATTTCCATAATTTTTTTGGTTCCAACGGATAAGATGGAATTGAGATAATAATGGTCCCTATTAAGATATAAATTTTAAACTCCACTTCTCCTGTTGGTAGAATCATTGATAAATTTTTTGAAAAAACATCCAAAAACTAATTATCAATTACTCAAAAACCATTGATCTGAATCTCATCCATAGATGCTAAGTTAGAATCTACAAACTAGTATGAGATAGTTCCAATTTTTGGTTCTAAAAATCCTGATGAATATTCCTTTACATTATGGTCTCCTCTAACTAGATTCCTGAAACCATGCTCTATTTATAAACTAACCCTTCAGGTATAATAGTCGATGTCTTTTTTTATTGAGAACAATAAACCAATACATATCCATGATTATGTCATAGACATCCATATCAAACATAGTTAAATACCATATCAATTCATCCCCGTCAAATGTTATAGAACATGATTTACACATAAAGGATCAACATTCTCTTTGTCTAAGAGGATTTAAATGTTTTAAATTAGAAGACATCATCTCAACATGAAAAATTAGAAGACCAAAAACATGAGATGAAATAAACGAATGGCATGAACCGATATCAAAAACTTCTTGCATAAGGGATAAATCTAAAATAATAATACCTATCTCCACTGATGGTTTATATTGATCATCCAAAATCATTTTCTCATGTACAAAAAATTTACTATTCATAACGGTTTTTTCTCTATTACCCCATTCAGATTGCATTGGTTGTGTAGTCATGGTATTCCGTGAATTACCACGGATGCCTCAGTATTATTAATGGAAATTATTATACTACCCTCATCTTGTTAAAGCTTGCAACATCTATGAAACATTATATGTGTCCCTAGCACTCGACCTTGGACACTGGGATAATAACGCTGAATATTTCCCATCGATTTGAAATTGTGACATTCTCTAGGTGGTGTTGTAATTTATCACTTCATGTGATTTAATGAACCACATTGAAAAAATACAGTCATTCCCATTATATTAGAATGATGATTCACCAATTCAGCCAACTAATTATGTTTAAAAGGGATGCCTTGTAAATAGGTGTCCTTTTATCACTTATTCCCAAAATTATAGTTCCAACCATTTCTCATAGGTATCAACATGATTTGTTCACCCATAGTTACTGAGATGTCACTTTACACCACAGTATGTCTATTGAAAATCTTTGTATAATCTATTATTCAAAGTATGAAAAAAAAATTACGAAATTTTTGGCCTTATCCTTAATTCAAAAATGGTTACATAAAGGATGCACTTGCAAAAACTTTAAGTGAAAAGTGAACTAAATTCATAAAATTAGCCAAATTACATGTTACTAATAGATTTTCCTATTTTAATCTAAAATATTCTATTATTCTATATATTTTTAATGTGTGATGATATAATTTTTCGTTAAACAATTATTCAAAATCCACCCATGCAATAATTGGGTCTAATTTATCCTGAAATCCTAAATCCCACCATTGGCGTTCCAAATCCTCTAACATGTACAAAGACAACTAAACATTCCGCTCAACTAGTGTGACTAAGAAATCAAAGATATTAATCATCCAATTTAGCCACACTTATTATTATTATTTTTCTAAATCCCACTGCATGATGGAAGGAATATGATTTTGGAACATAATGGAATGATCTATTTTCCTTGGTTCAACTATTTTATTCCCTCTATCAACATCTAGAAAAAAATGGATAATACTCTGAACTAGCTAATATTTCACCTATGAGTTAGGTGAAATCACATTATTGGATTCCACTTCTATTTAGTTTCTTATATATATAATTGGTTTCATTTTCTACAATGAAAAAAATTTCATTTAGTATCACTCTCTCGAAACAAAAGTCTTATCAATTTTAAATTCACCACATCATATAAAACAAAACAAGTGTTTCAAAAATTTACCAATTTCTATTTTAAACATTTTTTGAAAATTTCACCATGCTTTTTGAAAATAAAACCATTTTAGACTATTTAAAAAAAACAACACATTTTCACTAAATGATAAATCATTACCCAAAATGAGATATTTACTCATAGTGGTAATTCATTTATATCAATTCATGTCATGCTCTACTCATCAGGTAAACCCATGATGATGATTCCACAACTACTAAAATTGTCTCAAAACACTCATGTACCCAACTCCCTATAATCATGAATATTCACATAAATAGTTTATATATGACTCTTTATGCTCTATATTTCCAGTTAAATGATCATACTCCTTACTAATAAACCAACTCCAGGACTAAAAAAAATAATTTACCAAATCTAGAATGAAAAAACTAACACAATTTGCATCAAAATAATATTTGGACCGACCATGACTGATACCAACTATAACATCAAACCCCTCACCCATTATATTGGGAATAGGTAGAGAGTGTTACTAGCCATAGGTGACATCACCAAGACACTAAAGGATGAAAATAAATTCCAAGGGTTTCATAAACAGTTGGGGGATTATTTTCCATTTTAAAATAAAATAATCAAACAAAGAATACCATAACCACAGAACCATTATATGATGCACATAAAAAAGTAATAAAAATCAAAGTGAAACAACCCAAAAAAACAATATTAGAGTAAAAATCAGAAATCAAGAGTAATAAATCTCAAATAAGTAGAGGACACCAAATACATCAACTCAATAGCTCCTAACATACTCTAAGAACCAACACCAAAATCCATGACCTATGTATCACGATGCATCACTATAGAAATGAGATACCTTTCCTTTTCCAATGTATAGACATATAATTTTTGAAAATAGACAATCTTTCCTATGATGGGGGAGAGTATAACACTCATTGGAATTTACCTAATGACGTCCCAAATAATGCCACTAGGATAAAATATGTTAGTCAATTTATATAAAATATTTTTAAATTTTTTAATTTTTTAATATTGAAACCAAAACAATTTATAAGTAAAATAGTTTCCATGGAATGCAACAAAACAAGTCTTTAAAATTATTTCTCAAATCCATTTGGTATAACCCATTCCATTCTACACAACCACCCATCCATGGCTAGGTGATAGTTACATACTCATGGGCAGTCTCTCTTCGGTCTACCAATTCATCACAAGGTAACTATATTTCAAGTTCCCCATGTGGAACATCCCCCTTTAACAGGTTCAAATTATTCAAAATTAACACACGCCAACCATTTATGCCAAATACAACACCAAACCAATTTAGACACCAATTAAATATCTCAGTCCTATTATTGAAACAACTTTAAAACCAATTTTACATGCATCAAAACTAAACAACCATTTTTAAATCATTATTTTCAAATATTTTAACCAATTTCACGTTTAAAAATACATAAATAACTACAAATTCAAAAACAATTACTAAATAGAGATTCTAAGAAAAATTGGACATAAATTTCACAATTAGAACAAATAAATTCAGTTAACTCGAAATCAACCCTTCAATTTCTAACTAAGATATGTTAAGAGTGAAGAAAACTACCTCACAACTTAGAAGAAGACAAAGAAGGAAACAAATTATTTAAAAAAATATTAAAAATCCTTAAAACCACGTTATCTTATCTTAAAATATAACAAAAAAAACATATATCCTAATGAATTGGATCAGTAAACATGAATCTATCACCAACATAATATATTCATGAATACAAGAGACAAAATAAGAATTAAACTATGTGAAACCACTCGGAAAGATCCTTTACCAGGGAACCTGGGCCTCCAATGCATTTAAAATGACTAATTAATTGCTCTAGATCAAGAGGAAGGGTATCTCAAATCTATGGATGAATTGGAAATCATGTTAGGGTTAGATTAAAAAAATAACCCATTAGGGGTGTAATTTGTGTAAGATCCACAATTTTTAGATTTTTTTAATAGCACATGGTCATGAAAGCTGCACACTAATTGAGCACAAGAAAATACCTAAAACATCCGTAGTATGATTTGATCACATGATTAGAAAAACTGCAAGCCAACCATGAAAAATCCCTCTGTCCAATATCATAAGGTTTATCTTAAGTGACCACATCGTTTTGCGACGTAGTGCACCTAACCATTCCCCTGCCACATTCCTAGTATTTATTTTGTACGATATTGTAGAGGTGTTTCACAATTTCTACTAACCTTACACAGACCATGAACCTCCATAAAATCCTCAAAAACATTCCAAAAATTCTCTAAGCCTCATAAAAATTAAACCAAATACATTATATACTAAAAAAACAACTAAGGGTTAATTAAATACAAATGGGAGTGCAACAGGTACACATAAAAAATTTGGGTACCATTAGTTTCCACCACATTAGAGGGTTTCACATGATGATGGGTGAAAGAATTTGTATACAAAAGGAAGTGGTAAGTCTCATCTTATGTAGTTTATTGACCTTTATCTATGATTAATTATGTTCCTAATGCATTTTCATAGAAAATAAAAAGAATTATATAAAACATTAAAAATATGAAATGATTGTGAAGGAATATTTAACTATATTTATTTAGTTATTTCGGTTTATATTGATTTTACAGGGAGATAATTCTTCCATTATTTGATGATTTGAAAAAATGATATAATATCTAAATATTTTTATCAATGGTACCTTTTTGTTTTAATACGTATTTGTAGGTAATGAAAAATGTGGTGAAGGAGGAAATGAATTATTTGTGAAATTTTGAAGTTGACATCTTCATTTCTTTCATGTGTTCTGATAATCAAGCAATAATTAGGAAGAAAAGGAATAAAAGTGACTCATATAAATGTAGTTAGAGATAATACTTCAAAAGTGTAATTTTTTCTCCTCAAACACCTTAGAGAAGAAATATTTTTATTTTTTATCATTGTGGTTACTAATTAATTGGAATTAACTTGAAAAAACTATAAGTTCAAGAATAAAAGGCCTAAAATGTATATATTTATGCCAATATTAGTATTAACAATGTTATCCCATCTTATACATCAGCCATATTTTGGAATCCATGTTATTGTTTTTTTCATGGATCAAGAATCGAAATTATTTCAATATAAGAAATTTATAATATGAGAAAACATATTTTGAGGGAGGTTATGGAATAATAGGTCAAGAAGATTATAGATAACTAACATTTTAATGAACAAATAATTATTGAGGTGAGGAATGGGAGAGTGGGGATCAAGGGGTGAGGGAATGGGTAAAAAATGGGGGTTAAGGGAAATTGGTAAAAGGATGAAACCATATAGGGTAATAAAATTATGGGTGGAGAATGGATAAGAATTAAGGGTTAAGTATGGGATAATGATCACGTATAAGTGGGTGGGAGGGTGGGATAAAATAAGGGAGGGTTAAGGGGACTTTGATGTAATGGTAAAAAGGTAGATAATTAGAGATGATTCGAGATGAGTGGGGATGGGATGACATATAGAGGGAATTGGGGATGTGATAAGAGAAAGGTATGTATGTTATAGTTGGGGTGGACAATAGGTGAGGATAAATGGGGATAAAAACAAAGTGAAGTGGTTAATGTGAGATAGATTTGTTGAAATAAAATAAAAAATTACAGAATAAAAGGATTAAGTGACCCATAGGTTTACCTATGACCATGAACGTTTTCCCACATAGATCTTGAATCATCTAAATATATCTATTTAGTCCCATTACGAAAAAAATTGGGTATCATTTTTTACCATATCCAAAGTTTTACCCACAATGGCCATGGTTATAGAACCATTTCAAAATGTATTATTTAAATTTAAAATACATTTTGTGGTTGAAAATGCATCGGTAATATGTCGGGATGGGGAATTTATATGATTATTTTTGGAACCCACCAAGAGATGACTATGTTTTTAACCTTATCCATATGTATTTATTAATTAGAGATATAATTATACCATCATCCATTCAAGATACTACTGAATATCAATATTATTATTCATAAATTTATTAATGTTCACAAATTTTTCATTTATGAAGTGTTGTTTATGAATAAATAAAAACATTATGGGTAATGAGGGGTTATGATTAAAGGAGGTAGTTTATCATAAATTGAGAGGTATAATTAGCATAAAAACTAAATTTTGGATCACTCATGGACATGGTTAGTGATGTTGATATAGATTTTATCATATTGGGTCTTTATAATGTTAAAAACTAATGGGAGAATTATGAGTGAAAGTTATAAATGGTTTTTTATAAGACGTGATGATGTATATTATAGCATGGTGGTTTTTTCATATTATTTTAGCATTTATGAGTTATGTTGGTTAAACATGGACTTGTAGTGGGACTTATAGTATACCTTCAGGAATTAGTTGCATATGACACCATCACACTTCTGTACCTATGAACAAGTGTTTTTAGCATGTTAATTTTGAATTTTTTTTTTCATGGGTTGGTCTCGTTGTTATCTTTGATATCTATAAAATTAAAAAATGGAACATATAGTTGAATATTGATATAAGATATAAATTAGCTCCATAATTTATTATATGTTGTCAAATCTAATAAAGAATTTGAAACATCAAATGGTATAAGGGAAATTAAAATTATTAGGGTGTGGTTAAACCCATAATGTATAAAGATGGCCAATTTCGATGATGGTTTTTAGGGAATGTGTTATGTATTTAATTATTAAAGAAATAGATATAGGATAAAAATAAATGAGGCTATTTATAATATAATGAGATAAAGATAAAAAACCATTATAGATATAAATATATTGATATTTTTAGTGATAGATGAATCAGATAAATGAGGAATTTATCAAGTGAGTAATTAAATCCCTAAATTTATTTTAGAATAACAAGTGATAATTCTTATTTTCATTGTTTTGTAAGAGATTATGAGTAGAAATCTATCATATGTTTTTTATTATTCAGAGTAATGGTTTCAATATTTTATATTTGATTACTTGGACAAACATTACTGAATTTAGGAAGTGACATATGAGTGGAAATATAATAGGGTTCTTTTTTAAGAAGGTTCATTCAATAGTGGTGAGTTTTTATTCACCCTTATTCTTGGTTTAATTTTTAATGTTTACATTAATATATTTTATATACGTAATTGATTTTTTATTCCTAGAATGGTGGGTAAAATATGGTTGTGAGTTTTAAAACTTGATGATGGTGGATATATGAAATTGTTGGGGCATGTTTTTGTCCATGAAAACTCCATGAGATCTCACTTGATGTTTTATGATATATATAGAGTCAATATCAGGTTCTTGTTTCCAAAAAAGTTCTTATGGGAGCCTAATAAGATTCTTATTTCTTAATTGAACTCTAATGGGGGGATTTAGTTCGTCTTTTGGTGGCCTAAACCCTTTATTTTAACAAAGGGTTGTTTTGTTATTTAAAAAAATAGAAAATTATTTATGATTCTTATCCTCATTTGTGAAGCTAAGAAATGTGCCTTGCCAATTTTTCTATCCAATTCCTTACGCTTCTCTATCGTATTTTCTTCCACTAGTTTATTAATTAAATCAATATCTTTTTGTTGTACTAATATTCAATGATCAATGAAAAGTTATTCCTTACCATTCTTCATTTACGTTCATGTATTTTGAAATTACATATTCTAAAACTCTTATTTCATATAAGTTTTATGTTTTTTATAAAAACTAACATTTTTTGTGGTTCAACATGCAATATAAACTAATGGGGCTCTTATTTATACATGATAGGTGACACATGACATTCATTGTGTTTTTATGTAATTTCGGTGTGTGTGTGTCTATGTCTTCATGTGATAGATTATGGAAAAAAATGTTGGAAACCCAAAGGGGAATCAATGGTGGCCATAAATTTCTTTAAAGTTATATATATAGTAGAATGGAATTAAAGTCCATTCCTTATATATTGGGATTAATTTGAAAAAAATTATATATGGTATCATACCCCAAATGGTAAAAGTTAAAAATATTATAGATAACTAGGTTGGAATTAAAATAGAGTAATGTTTCACATTATGGGTTTAAATTATTTTTTCATGACTATGGAATTTTGGGTTAATTATTTTATTTCAAGTAGATAAAAAGATATATTTTGTTAGAATTCTTGTTATTTTTAATTCATGTGATTATGATGAACTACATATGTGATTCTGTAAATTCTATGAATATATTCATTATATGTTAATGATTTGGACCATTTAATGTTTAATTAAGATGGAAAGTGTAAAATAAAATTGGCATAATATTATAAAATCCATATTTTAAAAAAATTTCATGGGTTGGAGATGGGTTCATGTTTTAAAAAATGATTCTTAATTTATTATTTCTTTTTTTAAACCCTCATTGAATACAATTCTTATTTCATTATTAATATTGGTAATGTTTTGTTATGATTTTTAGACCATCTTTGACAACATAATTTTATATTCATTTAAAAATGTTTATTTCCATGTTACTTAGAGGTAATTTAGGTATGATTCGTATAATGAATGTTCCATTATTATGGATGGGATCTATTTGATTACCCACTTAATTATTTATTCATTTGGGTTTGATATTTAATAGTGATTCTTTTTATTATTTATTCATTTGGGTTTGATATTTAATAGTGATTATTTTAACAAGAAATGAACCTTGAGTGGAGGAAATCCTGAGGTATTTATCTGAGTGCTAATGTAAATTTATTTTCAACCATCTAGGGGTCAAAGTCTAAAATTATATTTTTTATTATTCTCAAGGTATTTATGGTTCAGGTAGCATAATTTTTTATCAACAAGGGTCTGAGGGCCTGAGGAAAGACTTTACCTACTGCATTTTTCCTTATAAGGGTGATATCACTGATGTACTTCTCCTTCCTTAGAGAAATGGTAACATATGTTATTTTCTACTTGAGTGATATTATATTATTTTTGTTTTCATTTATATATAAAATGGAAAACAATGGTTAATTTTATCCTAAGGGTAAGGCTGAATATTTACTTCTCCTTCCATATGGAAGAGGTTACCTATATACATTTCCACCTATGGGAGAGTATGTTGACATACTTATCATTCATTTGGGAAGTAGTTACCTTTATACCTATCATTTAAGAGGGAATTGATTACCTATTTTTCTTATCTATATTGAAGGAAGTTGTTACATGGACTATATAATTTTTTGGTCCTATATAGTGTGATTCTATGAATATAGGTATGGTTTCTATAGTGTCCTAGTAAACACGAGAAATTTTTTGTTTATTATGTGTAATTGTGTCTTTTTCATGACTTTCAATGAGATATGTTACTTGTAATGATTATGATTCATAACATGATATATTTTATGCATTTGTATTTATCTAATTTTTAAATTACAATGTAAACACTTTTAAAAAAAACTATAATATAGAATATATTCTTGTCAATTAGTATAAATTTACTATATAATTCAAATAACACCCTATATATACACATTTACATGTTTGTGTGGATGTGTTGTTGTATGATCTAGATATTCTTAGATGTTTGATGACAAAATTATCGGTTTTTATTGGATATATGTTGTATAAGAAAATATTCGGTGGGTTAGGATGCATTAAATTTTAGAGTTATGTCCCTGATGAAAATATATTGAGGTATGTGGAAAAATAATATATATATATTCCTAGTGAGACAAAGTATCCGACTTGGGTTTTCTCAACTGATGAGATTTTTTATTTTAATACTCACTACACACAATTCAATTTATCATATTTGGGTATTTTATATTTATGAAAAAATGATATATGGGGATTTTGTTATTGTTATGAAATATAGACTAAACCTAATGATGAAATACCAAAATAATGGAGTAAAAAAGAAAGGATAATATCCTAGGAAAATTATTCTAAGTGAACCTTCATTATAATGTTATTAATTTCATATTCTCTTAATTAGAACACACTTAATTGAATTAGAACACTATCTTCTCCCATGTTTATGAGAATTAAATTGCACACATAGATTTTACTACACACTTAGCTCATCTATTTAGGGAGAAAAGTGTATAAGAATCTACTAAAATTTAGGCAATCATACTGAAGGTCACAATCACTATAGATGATCTTTAAAGTAAATCAATAAAAATGAGAGACATAAAACATAAAAGTGTGAATAATTTGTCTTGAACACTAGAGTACTCCCCCAGAAGATTCCTCAAGTAAATTAATAATGAATATGTTAATTTGATATGATAGTAAAAAGAATGGTGAGAGGAAGTGATATAAATTTTATAAAAATATGAAATCTCTAGTTATGGAATAAAAATAAACTAAATTACAGTAGTAAAGATAATATAAAACTACATTATAAATCTAAAAAATCATTATTGTAGTGTTCAATGTACTTCACATTCATACGAGCTCACTTATTTGCAAGAATTGGGTTCTTTATTAAAAGATCCTTTATTTTTTTCCTCTGCGAGTCAAATCATTAAGATGTTCCATTTTATGAATTTATAAACGTTTCATTTTTCTCCTTATAGTCATACTTATTTATTAGGACTTTAAATACTCATGATATATATATATTTCAGTAATTTTTTAGATCAAGACATCATGAATTATTTAAAACAATGTGGAATTCTTCTATTAGGGGTACTTGTACTGAGGTTTCATCCCAAAGTTCCACTTTAAATTTTAGTTGAACTTTTTAATCCTGAATGTGACCTATGACCTATATTTATAAGTTTATTTTTAGAAAACTATTTGATTGACCATGAGGTTTAAGTGACTTGATCAATCATGATGGAAATAAACCTTATGATATAAAATTCACCTCAGGGTAGAAGATGATCATATTGTTAGTTTTGGGAATTATCGATTGAATTATTAATCGATGATCAAGAACTTATCCTTGTGGTCAAGTTCTTATTATGGTTGATTAATCAATAACATTATATATACAATGTGTGGTTCTTTAGATATAAACTTTTTTGATGAATCCATTCAAAATAGAAAAAATTCTTAAACTCATACAATCAAGAAATCCAATAATGTCTCATGAATTCTGATTTCTTTACCAATTTTCAACCATTTTGGATGATTTCACAATTATTTGAAAATTCATAAGATGGAGGGAAAAGTATTATGTTCAACCCAAAAGACATACATTCTATAAAAAAGGCTTACATTTATTCCTTTTCTCTTTTCCTAGGTAAAAATGTCTTATGATATGTTCTTTATTAATTTCCGACCTGCAAACATGAGCATCATTGATATTAGTGTAGGGTTTTATTTTTCATTAAAAATTCTATTTAAAACAATTATTTTCTAATTAAAACACCGCTAAAAAATTTAATTCCACAATCATGGTATGTATTACCAAATAAATTCATAATTTAATCAAAAAATTAAAATTTAGTATTTAATCAATTTTTATACTTAAATCTAAAATACAACTATATTCTAAATATGAAACAATTACCATGAAATGAAAATTTATTGGTTTATATTCATGAAAATTTTCATCAAAATATATTAATGTATTAACTATTTTAATTTCCCCATAGATATATATTTCACTCTGGATAATTATCTTATATAATGATTAAACATTATTTCTCAATACCTAAATGATAACACATTTCAATTAAACAGAACAAATAAATACACACCTTATAAATGGATTTCAATTATATATTTACTTAATGATAAAAACCATTTATTCAATTTAATGTTAATTATCATGTTCATGTTGTTATTACCTACTATTAAATGTACGTATATTTACATAATGATATTTAATTAGGGGGTTTTTTATTCTTTATATCATGCATGATTTCTGTAGAATTGATTTTATCCAAGAGTCTCTACTTCTTAAAATCTTAAAAAAGGTGTTCATCGTGAGGACTTTTACCTAGGTAGCTCTGAGACTAAAGGTTTAGTAAGATTCAAATTCAAATATTTTGAGGCTAAATGAGGGTTTTTGGATATAAAGTGAATTATAATTCATGAAATCATTAAAAATAAAGGGTGGTTCATCGCCTGCTCTCCTCTTGTACATAGAAGTCCTTAAAACTCTCATTTTTTACATATAATGTTCATAAATTGGAATTTATATAATCAATAACTAGATTTATTTCCACCCCACTTTAGAATTGTTTCATAATGAAACTAGATCTATATTTTTCTTCAGAATCATATTTTTAATGGAAAGAGTGGTATATTTTTATATGAAATAAGAGATGAACTCCTGACCCATATTTGGAAGGAATTTCTGGTCATCCTTGTGTCTCTATAGCAATATTTTTTATAAAAAATAGTACTTTAACAGGTTGTACAATGGTAACAAAATATTCTAGAATATTTTAAAACGTAGGATAATTTTACCCCCACACTTTTGTTCAACCCTATTCTTGTCAGTACCTATAAAGTAATGTAGATATGAATTTTTTTTCTTTAAAATTCACTACCTAAAAAGTTTTTTAATGAATATAAGTGATTAATAAAAAGTTCATATATTAGGGCATGATTTAAAATGGATTTTCATGTAAAAATTGGTTTTTCCAAAATAGATCCACAGTCAAATTTAACAAATGTAATGAAAAAAATAATTCATTTAATAAGAGGAAAACAAAAAGATATACATTTTTTATTATTCCTCGAGACTCATAAAAAAATATAAATAAAAAGAAGATGTAAAATAGTCTTTGAAACATATTAGTTTGGGTAAAAAATTAATTATAGACAGCATTAATACAAATTGAGTTGTATATCTTCTCGAACATATTTTTATGTGTATATTGAAAATGAATAACAATATTTTATTTTAAAAATAAATTAAAACATTATAAATTCACATGATGTATTTTTTTTCAAAAACAACATAATAGTATAATTTTTTAAAAATATTTCCATGAAGTTATATGTTTCCAAGATAAAAAAATTACAAATATTAAAAAAATCCATAAAATGGTTTTAACCACTCCCTCACTCATATACTACCACTACTACCCATTCTTCATTTTTTCAAAGAAATTATTTAAGCCCTTTCAAACATAAAATTTTTACTAGACAAGAGACAAATCAGATTAAAAGAGGAGTAATACAACATGATTTATTTATTTTAAAAGAAACGTCATGTTAGTCTCTTGAGTGTTTCTCACTATAAGAATAAAAGTAAAATTTGAAGGAAAAACATAGGAAAAATTATTTAATGTGTAGGGGAAAGAGATAGAAAATAAAAGGGAAATTAAAGAAAGGGTTAAGTCTTGGTTTAAACCCTAAGTGGGCCATGGGCTTTTACTACCCTAGGATGGGTAGTTCTAGATACCATACATAATCTTACAGTTTATATAGTTTCTTTAATTTTAACTATAAAAATTTATTCCATAACAATTTCACTCCATCAAGAAATTATTATAGACCTTATACAATGAGTATAATAAGTCCATTCCCATATCTATCGGGTAAAACTTAAAAGGTGGGGTGGGATTAAAAAATGGTTCTCCTCATTTATATTGTCAAATTATAAAAACTTATATTCTTCTTTTAGTGCCATCTCAAGATAGGTTTCATAAATATAATTATCAAATGGAATGTTAGTGAAAGATTCTATTTTAATGAAATTATTACATGAACAATTTATATCAAAATCTTCCTCCTATATGGGCATAACATGTGATTTGGTTTCTTTTTTTATGGATAATAGGATTTCCTTTGTTACTATTAGGCATAAATGATAAATATGATAAGTCATCTCTTTGTTTTCACTTAAATTGAATTTTAATTTTCAAATTCACCCTATAAGGAAAGAAAAGTGTTGATAAAATCTTTAATATGTAAATTTTGGGAGATAAAGCTCAATTGAGTTTCAATAAAATTAATGGAAATTAGTATTAAGAAAGGATCATCACCCTTATTTGGTTTTGATTCTAGGTATTATTCTTTACTAAAAGAAACTTGAATTAGGGTTGCAGTAAATAGAAGAAGACAGTCTAGAACCTCCAAAATTCTTTAAATTCCACCATTTTTAAGGATTCCTCTTCCAAAGATAGATTTAAGTATAACTGTGTTTCTTCTTCTTATAAGCTGGGGAAGTCATGTTTCAGGTTACCTATGATAAAGTGATTCTGGTATTATTATATTTTATGTTGATCCCCAATAATCATATTAGAAGAAATTTCTTAATTAAGAACCTATATTTTTATTGGTTTAGTGCGGGATTATGATATTAATTAATTATGCAACTTCTTCTCTTCCTCCTAGAGTTACTTAACAAAAAAACTAATTTGGGAAGTATATTCCCCTAATAGTTCAGGCTTAGGTTTAGTTTCCTATTTTTGAAACTCTTACAATGCATAGAATTATTTGGCTAACCAATCAATTTTATCCCCATGTTTTTATATCATCTATAATTTCTTACAACTATGATTTTATTTGAAATTATTCTTCTTGTTTTTACCGTTTCACTTGTAATGTTTTAGCCCATCCATAATAATTAACAATTTGATTATATCATGGAAGATTTTTTTTTTGTTTTTTATAAAATTAATTTGAAATTGCTTATAAATTTTTAATTAAAATAGTTTGTGAATGAACACTAGGATCTCTAGAAACAGCACCATGTATTGAAGCACACCTATTGTGGGGTTTTTCAAGAAAATTATTTGTTTTCCTAGACCATCGCTTTGGACAGATTTGGTGTAACACCCCATGTTTTTCTAAAAATAAATATAAATTCCTGGAACTTTGTTTTAAGTATATATTTTTAATTATCCTTTAAAACATTACTTTTCTACTTCTATGTTCTAAATTTCAAGAAACTGTCATCTACAATTGGGTTCAGTATGTTATTTGGACTCTATTGAAACCAACTTGTTTTTTTGGAAAATAGTAACATACCTTTTTAAATAGTAATATGAATAGTGATATGACCCTTATGAATAGTAAATTTTGTTATTATTTTATTTTATTAAGGTTTTAAGATAATAGCATCTAGGATAGTTTTTCATTGTGATATAGAAGTAGTTACATAATAAGAATTGTTAATTTTTGAATTAAGTGTGATTTTATTTAAATATTATATTAATAATATTTAGAAAATTATTTTCAAAAAATGGACATCATTTTTCAAATATACACGTCAATAATTGGTTAGGGTGAATTTTGGGAATTTTTCTAAAACAGTTGATTTATCAGTGAATAATAAAAAATGCAGTTTTTAGTTTCGGTGGATTAATGACATCATTAATGATATAATAACGATTTCCTAAATTTTTTCGATTTGTGTATAGTTAAATAACATGTGAGGTGTCCCAAGTGGCTTATACCATGGGAAAATACCATGGTAAAGCCCATGGTTTTGTAAATACCACTCTTGAGGTGTCCCCTAAAAATTATTTAAATAATCCCTCACTTTTCCTATAAATACCAACTCTTCCCTTCTTTTAATTCATTCCCAATTCTCCATCAATGAAGATATGGCCTCCTTACCTCCATATTATTCATCCCATGTTTCTCTCAATCCCCCAAGGTCCCAACCTTCATGTTCTAAGGGTCACTCTACAAGGTAAGAAAATTCTCAATTTCTTTCTTTTTCATTTCAAATTCTCTTTTATGTGGTATAATTTTCAATATTCTATACCATGTTCATATTTAATTATTAATATTGATATTCTATATATCATAATTCATTTCCAGATGGGTGACCCTTGTTCCCTCTATTTTTAATATTTTTCTAAAACAATATTGTGTGGCCATTAGGCAACCGAATTTGTTTGTAAGAGATTTATCACTTTTTCTTTTATTTTGAGTTCCTTCCTTAATATTTATTCATATCTCATTACCCTAGAGGCATTAAATCTCCATAAATCATGTATACTATAGATTTTATCATTTTTATTAAAATTTACTCAGCTTTATTCTTCTCCTCCCATGCTTATTTAAAGAATAAAAACATTGTCCATTTGTGTCAAATTATCGACATTGTGGATGATGTGAATTAAATTTCCATTAATTCTTTCAATTCTGGTTGTGAAACCATCTATATGGTTGAACCAGGTTATAATATATGTTATATGACTCACCCGTGGTTCTGTAATTCTTTTGTACCCATTGTTCTAATTTATAATACAAAATGAGGTTGTTATTGTCAAAGAACCACTAAAAGGATCTAAACGAACATCATTAATGTTCTTACTTATGAATCATCCTCATGTAAGAATTCAAAATGATAAATTGAATTATTTATGTTTCTTGTTATATAAAAATACTACTTCATTCCAATTATGTAGTTCCACTTTCAATCGACAAGAATGTCCACCATGAACCAATCATAGAAATCATGTAAAGAATTCAACCAAAAACAGTGCAAGGGGAAAATACTAACAATTAAGGGTAAAAATATGTTATTAAATGATCATATAAGATGTTATAAACATAAAAATGTTCATTTAAAATATTTATAACACTCTTTTAATTATTATACATAAGGTTTAAACAAGTTTTAAGTAAGTCAACCCCAAGGTAAGGGAGTTCTTAACCTGATTTCCATTCATTGGGTTTACCTTGTACATCATTATTTATGTGCTATTTAAATTGTTTTTGTGATGGGATCTATTTATATTATGTTTTATTATGTGTATTTCCATTATATATACATAATCCATTAACTCTATTAAGTCTCTCTTAAGTTGGAGAATATTTATAAGGGGATTTTCTTTAAAAATCCTCTTTTAAAATTCTGTTTTACAAAATTCAAAAGTAATTTCTTTATGCTATTATTCATGTTTTATGGTTATGTTTTGGTTATTGGTCATTTTTTATGATGGTTTTTTGGACCTATATTTCCCTCCAATTCATTGGGTATGAGTAATTTGGAGTTCGGATGTATGGTTACTCCAATTGAAACTACAATGGTTACACGAAGTAAGGTAGCCGTGAGGGTTACAAATTATAAGGTAGCCAAGAATGGTTACAAGATTATGTAAGAAATTCCCCAAGATACCTTTATGATTATATTTATGTTTTCATTTTTTTTGGATCTTGTGTAAATCTCATGTTTCACAAAGTAAATATTTATGGGTGACAAGAATGTCTTTTGAAAATGCTTTCATACGTTATGAGTATTCATGGACTAATGTAATTTTTTTCATTATTCTCCATCCCTTACTGAGATTTTGTGATCATCCCATGTTTTTAAATGATTTTTCATAGGTTAATGGATGTGAAATACAAGGAAGGAAGACAAGATAAATATTGAATTTTTAATTTTGAAAAAAATGGAAACTGTTTTTATGGTATCCACTCTGTAATAATTTGTAATGTCATGAATGTACTGTCCTAATTCTCTAAAGATCTAAACATGAAAATATATTTAATGTAAATTAAGGGTCTTCTTAGATAAATTAATGATTAAGTATATAATAAGGTTAGGTCCTTATAGTTGGTATTAGAGGATAGTTCAGATAACATTAGTTATTAGGGTGATGTTAATAGAATACCATAAATGATTTTCACTCTATGCTTAATTTGAAATGTTATAGAATTAAAATATTACCATGTTGCTCTATCCAATACATGTTTGTTCTAAATGGATGTCCGTAGAAGGAAAAAGGATGCTGAAGAGGAGATGCATTGAAAGAATGACATCCTTCCAGAACTAAAACTCAGAATGGTAGGGATTGGAAGTGAGAATTTTGTGACAGCAATAGCTCAGAAAACACAGGAAATAAATGGTGGAGGAATCCATGCAAGATAACCAATAGAGGTACCACAACAGAACCTGACAGTAGTGGAACATTTTATGAGACAACATCCTCCTACATTCAATGGATCTTCTGACCTAGTAGCAGTTGAAGGATGGATCAACTCCCTTGAAAAGATATTTGATGTTATGGGATGTTCAGATAATCAAAAGGTAAGTCTTGACATTTATCGTTTTGAAGGTGAAGCTGATCAGTGGTGGTCAAGGGTAAGGAATATCAGGGGTATAGAGGATTTTGAAGCCATAGAGTGGGATTAATTTAAAAGTCTTTTCCTTGAAAAAATTTTCCTAAGGTGGTGCGACTAAGAATGGAGAACCAATTCCTTGAATTGAAATAGAAGGAGGAATATTTTGTGGTTGTTTATGAAGCTAACTTCACCCGACTGGTGAGGTATTCTCCAAATCTTATTTTGGATCGTGATAGAAAAATAAACCGCTTTTACTCAGGATTGAAGCCATGGTATCGAAAGGCATTGTCCCCTCTTGAATTCAAGAGTTATGAGAAACTTTTATGATGTGATGAGAGTGTAGAGATAGAGTTTGCTGATGATCACGTTCATTTTGGAAACAAAGAGAAGAAGAGGTCCAGTTGGTAAGCAATGGATAAGAATCAACCAAAGAAATCTGATGGTAAGAAATTTCAATTTCTGGTTTGAGAAAAATGTGGAAAGAAAACCCCTAGGGAATTTCTTAGCAAAATTGGGAAGTGTTTTAAATGTGTTAAGTTTGGACATATGGCCCGAGATTACAATGAAAATGAACATAAGACTAATCCAGATAAGCAAACTGTAAAGTGTTTTAAATGTGGTGAAATGGGTCATTATGAAAATGTCTTCCCAAAGAGAGATCTGAATGATGCAAAGAAGTCAGAGTACAAGAAGAAAGGTGTATTGATATCTTTTGTGACAACATCAGTAGACGTCAGGCCTTCCAATGAAGTTGTATCATGTACTTTGTTTGTTCAATCAGATTTTGCTAAAGTTGTGTTTGATACGAGGTCTACACATTCCTTCATCTCTAAGAAATTTTCTGGAAAATTGAAAATATCACCTCAACAAATGAGACCCGAACTTTTTGTTAAAACACCAGGGGGGAATGTTATAGGAAAGAGGAATTATAAGAATCTTTCTATTATGGTCTGTGTAAAGACTTTACCTGCAAACCTTGTTTTTTTACCCTTAGTCAAGTTTGATGTTATTATGGGGATGGATTGGCTTTCTGATTATCATGCTAAGATTGACTATAGAGCTAAAGAAGTTGTTTTTCAGAAATATTTTCAGTTTGTATACAAGAATGAACCCATACAATTGATAACATATCAAGAAGATGAGAAACTATTTATTGATGGGAATGAAAGTTATCTTGCTCATATTGTTGAAAACAATGGAACTATTCAAATTATTGACATGCCAGTTGTAAATGAATACCATGATGTTTTTCCTGATGAGTTACCTGGTTTCATACCTGATCAAGAAGTCGAATTCTCAATTGACTTAGTTCCTGATGCTAAGCCAATTTCAAAGCCCCCATATCGTATGGATCCAATAGAACTTCTGGAATTGAAAAATCATTTTTAGGATTTTCTAGACAATGGATTCATTCATCCTATCACTTCACTATGGGGAGACACTATTTTGTTTGTTAAAAATAAAGATGGTTCCATGAGACTTTTCATTGATTATAGAGCTTTGAATAACATCACAGTTAAAAACATGTATCATTTTCCTCATTTTGATGACTTGTTTGATCAGCTCTTGGGAGCTCAATACTTTTCCATGATTGACTTGAGATCTGGATACCATCCGCTAAAGGTGAAGGAGGATGAAATCCTGAAAATAACCTTTCGTACTAGAAATGGGCATTATGAATTTGTTTTTATTCCATTTGGATTAACTAATGCACCTGCTGTATTCATGAATCTTATGAATAGAGTATTTCATCAGTTCTTAGATATGTTTTTGGATGTATTTAATGATTACATTCTAGTATTTTGTAAAAGTAATGAAAATCATGAAAAACATTTAAGGGTAGTTTTACATACATTAAAAGAAAATAAGTTATATGGAAAATTCAGAAAGTGTGATTTTTGGTTGCAACGGATTTCTTTTCTTGGGAACATTGTAAATAAGGATGGAATAACAGTTGATCCTGCCAAAACAAAAGTAGTTGATGAATGGAAAATACCCACAAATGTTACAGAGATTCATAGTTTTCTGGGATTACCAAGTTATTACCAATGGTTTGTTAAGTAATTTGCATGGTTATCTAGCCCGATAACTAAGTTAACACTGAAAAGGGTTAATTTTTTTGGACAGATGAATGTGATGTTTGTTTTCACGAACTGAAGAAGAGATTAGTGAATGCTCCAGTTTTGGCCTTACCTTCTCAGAATGGTGCATTTTTCGTCTTCAGTGATGCTTATTTGAAGGGACTTGGTTGTGTTTTGATGTAGAATGATCAGGTAATTGCCTATGCTTCAAGAAAACTTAAAACTCATGAGCTAAATTATCCCACACATGATTTGGAATTGGCAGTTGTGGTTTTTGTTTTTAAAATTTGGAGGCATCATCTATATAGATCCAAAATCCAAATATATACTGACCATAAATTCCTAAAGTATATATTCACTCAAAAGGAATTAAACATGAGGTAGAGAAGATGTCTAGAAATGAAAAAGGATTATGACTGCATTATCAATTACCATACTGGGAAAGCAAACAATGTGGCAGATGCCTTATGTCGGAAACATCATTCATCATTAATCATGCTATATTTGGAACATGATCCCTTGACTAATGAATTTATGAATTTTGGTATAGAAGTTGTTGGTGTAGGGAATACATCAGTTTTGTTTCAGGTTTCAGTTCAGTCTTCATTGTCAGATAGAATTAAGCAAGCGCAGAAGGAAGATTGTGAGCTACAAAAAAGGGTAGAATTGGTTAAAATGGGTAAGTTTCCAAAATTTAATCTTGATAATGATTGTGTTTTAAGATTTGGAAAAATTTTGTGTGTGCCTATTGATCCTCAGTTGAAGAAAAACATTTTGTGTGAAGCTCATAGTTCTCAATTTTCTGTTCATCCTAGCAGTACTAAGATGTACAGAGACCTTCAAGAGTGTTATTAGTGGGATGGAATGAAAAGAGATATTGCTGATTTTAACAAGAAATGTTTGATGTGTCAACAAGTTAAAGTTGAGCGGCAGTTACCGAAGGGGATGCCTTATCCTTTTCCAGTGCCATAGTGGAAATGGGAGAATGTATACGTGGACTTTGTGGTGGGACTACCAATGTCATCTCAAGGTAACAAAGCTATTTGGGTTATTATTGATCGACTAACAAAGTATGAACATTTTTTATCAATTCGAGAAACAATGTCTTTGGATCAGATTTCTCGATTGTACCTCAAGGATATTTTAATGTTACTTGGAATTTCTCTTTCCATTGAATTTGACCGAGATCCTAGTTTCGCTTCTAAATCTTGGACGGAACTTCAGAAGTCGTTGGGCACAGAGTTAAATTTCATTACATCTTTCCATCCTCAATTAGATTGGCAGTCAGAACGAATGATTAAAACTTTGGTGGATTTGCTTCGAGCTTGCTCACTTGACTATCAAGGATGCTGGGATCAACATATTGCATTAGTTGAGTTTTCATATAATGAAATTTTTTATTCCAGTATTCAGATGGAACCTTTTGAGGCCTTGAATGGAAAACGGTGTAGGACTCCATACTTTTCGGATTAAGTCGGTGAAAGAAAGTTGATGGGGCTAGAATAAGTTGAGGAAGTGGCTGAGAATGTGAGGATGATCCAGTAGCACATGAGGATAGCTCAGAGCAGGCAGAAAATGTATGCAGATAATAGATGGAAAGACTTCTCTTTCGAGGTAGGTGACCATGTTTTCCTTAAAGTATCTCCTTGGAAAATTGTGATGTGTTTTGGTAAGAAAGGAAAGCTAAGTCCACGGTTCATCGGTCCTTTTGAAATCATAGAGAAAGTTTGAATAGTTTCATACCACGTATATAACAACCCGGGTTTTATTACAAACTTAAACATGATTTATTAAATAAAACTTCACTTGATACAAAAAAGAAGGTTGAGTGGTTTAGTGTATTTGGGGCTTAGGATCATTACATAAAAAATTGAAACATGAAATACAACATCTTTATTGAAAACATCCTTTACATGACCACTACATTCCCTCATACATAGCATTGCATGGGATAACCTGAGGACATGCATAAGAAAAGGGTGAGTTATAAAGCCTAGTAAGGGAGTACACATGGAATAACATGAGGAGTAAAATACATGTTAGGCAATAGGCATATCAATATATCATAATAGAAACATGAACATAATGTCATGATAAAGCATGATAATCATAACATGGAAATGTGGCAACAAAACTTAACATGAAATTATCATGATCCAAGGCCCATTGCACATGGAGCATGAGTAAATACTCATTGCACATAATGCACGAGTAACCCCTCATTGCACTTGAATTAGCATGATTCAACACTCTTTGCACATGACGTATCGTGAAACTATACTTTACCCAATACATTGGAGCACTATAAGGGTGCACCCTTCTTAAACATTTCATTTCCTGCATAAGTGTGCCACATGGATCATAAAACATGGATTCATAAAACATACTCATTTATTAGACGATAAAGGAATGTGGAATTAATACATGAAACTTTATAATCAATATGTAAATGTGCATAATGGTGAATACCCTTTATGGAGAAATGGGCATGGTATTCACTACACAATGGCATTGGCTTAGAAAATCGGTGCAATTTTGGCAGCGTAACGGTGTGACATAAGAATTCATAAAAACGGTTGATGAGAGAGAAAGGCTTTTATCATCATATTTACATGTAATTTATAGTAAGGAGGTCATATAGATACTTTTCTGAATAATTGTAATGGAATTTAGATTCATGATACAAAAGTATTTCTTGAATGTAAATGAGGAGAGAGAAGTTCCTTTCGAAATTTCGGCATAGTAACAGATGTACATGGGAGGAATTAAATGAGTGATAAAGGGTCTAACATCATTCCAACATAAAGAGTTAAGTATGAGGGAGGTGTGAAACCATACCCCAACATTCATAATTGAAATTAAAAAGTAAAAGTAACTTAAAGAAAATTGGACAAAAATGAGAAAGGAAGAAAAAACCTTTACTTGGAAGTGTGCTTCGAAAGGCTTGAGAGTGGATTGAGAGTGCCTTCATGGGAGCTTGGGGAACCTTGGAGGATTCTAGAGAAATTAGGGTAGAGGTTGGACAAAATCCAAAGTCTTTGAGTGAGGATGATGTGGGAGCTTGGGTGGGTTTATATAAGAAAGGTGAGTGAATTCTTTATTATTTAGGTTTGGGACCCCTTACATTAAACTAATCCAAACCACAAACCATCCCATGGTTTTTTCCCATGGTTTTTGGAAATTGGAAGAGGTAAACAATATTTTATAAGGCCAATGTCCTAACTTTTTAAAATAATAGGGTTACTTATTTGGAGTAGAGTCACACTCCCATGGAAATTAATTTAAAAAGACAAGGTTTTTAATAAGTCTTGAGGGGTCCATTAATGCTTTTAAAAGTAATTAAAACAAACCCAAAATTAAATTATTTTAATGGTAAAACATATATTAGAAGAACATAAAGATTATAGTATTTTATTACATTACTATTGGGTCATTATGATGTCATAAAACACATTATATATTTAAACAGTATTTAATTTTTACCCAAAAATCTGACTGTCTCAAAAAATTATGAAAAATTCACTATTGGATAATTTCGACATCCTGATTCCAAAAATAACATTTATTTTATCTAACTTATTTTCTATATATGTTAATTTCCACTTTTAAAATAAAAACCCACATTTATCGAAAATTCACGGTTCTTGACCGAAATGGCTTTCAATCTTTATTAAAAATTACAATTGCATTCATAAAATTATAAGATTATTTATATTTAATAAAAATTAATTTAATAATAATAATAATATTTTATTAAAATATTATTTTATTCAAAAATACCTTAAATTAATAAAATAGAATTATTAATTAAATAATAACTAAAAACACTATTTTTACATTAAAAACTATTTACAATGTGTCAATAATGGCAAGAAAGTATATTCATTATTATAAACAAAAAACAATGTACATGAACATATTACTATTTATTTGATACATACCCACTTAAAACAACATCATAAGACCTAAGGGTAAGGTGTGTGATGGTGACAAACTCTTGGGGAGGCTCGGATAACATTTCTCGAGTGGTAATTTCTATCAACTTCCACTTCTCCCGTAGATGGTCTCGTTCGAGCTTTACATGATGAACCTCATCTTGGGCTTGGTCAAGAGAAAATACAAAGGATTCCACCTCTTTTTCGAGCTTTGAAAAATGGGCATCGTATGGGGTAATTCTAATGGATGAGTCCATCACTTCCTTTTTCTGATTAAATTTGGATTTGTTAAAGCCCTATATTTATACTAATAATGTGATCACTGTTCATCAGCTATATTAACAACGGTCAAAATTTTTAACATAAAACTAAAGAAGTTGACATTTTATATAAACATAAATAGACATTTAATTATACCAAGAGGGATTTCCATTACTAAAACTTTGGGTCGTTACAATATTCCCCCCTTAAGAAATTTCTCCCTCGAAATTTTCATATTTCCACACTAAAACAAATGTGGGTAACTCAGCTTCATCTTTTCCTCTGATTCCCAAGTCACTTCTTCAAACTTGTGGTTTCTCGAAAACACCTTTATGAGGGGCATTGTCTTATTTCGTAGAACTTTTTCTCTACAATCTAAGATCTTCACTGGTTTCTCCTCATAAGAAAGATCATCTTCCAATTGTACCACCTCAAAAGAGAGTACAGGTAAAGGGTATGGTATGTACTTCCTTAAGAGGGATACATGAAAGACATAATGTACTTTGGCCATGGTGGGTGGATTTGCTAGTCGATAGGCCACAACCCCGACACGATCAAGAATCTCGAAGGGGATGATGTACATTGGACTTAACTTCCCTTTCTTTCCAAACCTCATAACCTTCTTATATAGAGATTTGCATAGAAAAACCATGTCTCCAACTTTAAACTCAAGGTCTCGTCGACGATTATCTCCATAACTCTTCTGTCGACTCTGGGCTTCCATGATATACTGCTGAATAGTTTTCAACTTCTCCACCATTTCATCGACCATTTCTGGTCCAAGTAGCTTACGTTCACTAATCTCATCCCAACAAGCTGGTTTTCTACACCTTTTCCCATACAGGGCTTCTTATGGTGCCATTTGGATGCTCAAGTGGAAACTATTATTATAAGAGAACTCAACAAGAGGAAGATGTTGATCCCAACCTCCTTTAAAGTCCATTGAGAATTCTCTCAACATATCCTCAAGTGTGTGGATAGTCCTCTCATATTGGCCATCAGTTTGAGGATTATAGGTTGTAATGATGTTTAGTTCAGTATTCAGACCATGTGGAAGACTCTTCCAAAACATAGATGTGAATCTTGGATCTCGGTCAGACATAATAGATAGTGGTACTCCATGCAACCTTACCACTTCCTTTATATATATTCGTGCCATTTGATCCAATGAAAAATCTTTCCAAATTTCAATGAAGTGTGCAGTCTTTGTAAGATGATTCACAACAACCCAAATTGCATTGTTGCCTTTGGATGTCCCCGGAAGTCCGGTGATAGTGTCCATGGTGATGTTCTCCCATTTCCATTCTAGTATGGGAAATTGTTGCATCATCCCCTTAGACTTATGCCTCTCTGCCTTCACTTGCTATCACACCAGGTACTTTGATGTATATTCATCGATCTATTTATTCATATTATCCCACAAAAAGTTTTCTTGGCGATCTCGATTCATCTTTGTGCTCCCTGAGTGAATAGAGAAATTTGAACTATGTTCATCATCAAAAAGTTCATTCTTCAGCTCCAGACTTGATCGAATACATAGTCTTTTCCCAAACAGCACAACTCCTTCTTCATTAACATTAAACTCTGAAAATTTACCTTTTTCGATAGCTTTCACTTTTTCTTGAATTCACACATCATCATTTTGAGCATCCTTTATCCTTTCCAAAAGAGACAGTTGAGATATATTTTGTGAATGTATTGATGATTTTCCCTTCTCTATGATTCCCATGTCTATCATCATCAAGTCTAAGAAGATTAGATCCTTCTAAATTCTCATCATTGATAGAATCGTTGGATCCTTTCTACTTAGGGCATCTGCCACCTTGTTTGCTTTCCCAGGGTGGTAATGGATTGAAAAGTCATAATACTTGCTGATATCTATCAATATTCTCTAGCACATATTAAGCTCTTTCTGTGTGAATATATATTTAAGACTCTTGTGGTCAGTATATATCTCACATTTCTCTCTATAGAGATAATGCTACCAGATTTTCAAGGCAAAGATCATCACCGCCAACTCCAGATCATGTGTTGGATAGTTTTTCTCATATATTTTTGACTACCTTGAGGCATAAAATATAACTGTATCATTATGCAACACCACACAGCCTAATCCCTTATTTGAAGCATCACTGAAAAAAACAAAAACTCCCCACCTGTGGGTAAAGTGAGCATGGGTGCAGTGATAAGCCTCATTTCAACTCCTTGAAGCATTATTCACATTCATCACTCTAAGAAAACTTTACTCCCTTTAATGTTAACTTGGAAAGAGGTTTGGAAAATCATGATACATTTCTCACAAATCGTTGATAATATCAAGCTAACCCCAAGAAGCTATGGACATCTGTTACCGATGTTGGCCTCGGCCATCCCTCAATTTCATCTATTATGGAGGTATCCATAGATATCCCATTGCTTGTGATGATATGGCCCAATATTGATACTTCCTTCAACCATAACTCACAATTGTTGTACTTTTCATAGATCTTCTCCTTGCACAAAGTCTCAAGTACAGTTCATAAATGCTCCTCCTGATCCTCCTTGGTCTTGGAGTATATTAGAATATCATCTATAAATACTACCACAAATTTTTCTAGGTAGTCTCCAAAGACTCTATTCATTAACTCCATGAAGATTACTGGAGTATTCGTGAGTTTGATAGGCATTACTATGAATTCATAGTGCTCGTATCTTGTGTGAAAAGTAGTCTTGGGGATATCTTCCTTCTTCTCCCTTAATTGATAATATCCTGGCCACAAGTCCACCTTAGAGAAGTACTGTGCTCCACACAGCTGAACGAAGAAGTCACCAATTCTTGGGAGAGGATACTTGTTTTTTATTGTGATTTTGTTTTGTTCACGATAATTGATGCAGAGCCGCATTGACCCATCCTTCTTCTTGATGAAGAGGACTGGTGCACCCCATGGTGAAGCACATGGGCATATAAACCCTTTATCCAAATTTTCTTATAGTTGTTTCTTGAGCTCTTCAAGCTCTAAAACATCCATTCTATATGTAGTCTTGGATATTGGTAAATCCCTGTGTATAAGTTAAATTGAGAATTCCACATCTCTTCTAGGAGGAAGAACAGTCAGTTCCTTAGAAAACACTTCAGTGAATTCCCCCACTATAGGCATTTCTTCAAGGATGGTTTCTTCCTTGGACTCAATCATCTGAGCCAGATACGCATGCTTATAGGGTGGAAATATCCACTCTTGAGATGATGGAGCTAAATGAGATTCATATTCCTCCTTACACTTGTAAAGAATTGAGGGTCGATTCTCCATATGGAGTGTGATTTCTCTCTCCTGACAATTTATGTTGGCTCTATATAAGGAAATCCAATCCATGCCAAGAATTGCATCAAATTCTACCATAGGGAGTATGATAAGGTTCTCCAATAAATTCAAACCATAGATTTTAACAAGGGAGGACTTATATTCATGGGATGAAATGATTTCCCCATTTTCCATACTCACAAAAATCTTTACTTCCATGATTTTTTTTTGGTGCTGGGATTGTTCTACTAAACTTTCGAGATATAAAAGAATGTGTATAACCTGAATCAAAAAGTATGTTCACTATTCTTGAATGAATAACTAGAATACCTGTCACCACTTCGTTGTGGGGGTTCACTTCAGTAGAAGTGAGGGAAAAATCTCCTCCTTGCTGCCTTGGAGGTCGTTGGTTGCCTCTGAAAACCCTTGGATTAGGGCACTGATTTGAAAAATGACCCGGTTCTTTGCATTTGTAGCATTGAACAATGCGTTGAGGTTCTAATGGAGCAATCCTCTCCTCTATCGCAGCAACGAGTCTTTTTTGCTGACATTTAACTAATAGGTGCCCTTCTCATCCACACCTAAAGCATTTCCTCTTCCAATTAAGGCAATTTCCAGGGTGCTTCATTCCGCACTTTTGGAAAGTGGGTTGCGGGATCTTCTTAGCACCATTGGATTTATCCATCGGACCATTAGAATTGAAGTACACCATATACTTCTTATCCCCATGATACCCCTGTGATTCTCCAATCTCCATTTCAACCCTGAGGTCACATCAGAAAATTTCCTCATAGCTGTCGAAGTCACAGATCGCCAATGCTTTCAGCAGGCTAGGCTTCAGCCCACCAAAGATGGGGTTAACTTTGCATTAGGGGGTAACGACAAAGCCGGAAGCGTATCGTGCAAGACTTTTGAAGTTTACCTCATACACTCCAGTAGATTCTTCATATTTTTTCTTGTGTTAAAGGAAGTCCCTTTTCATCTTAAGCCGGAGGGTGTGCAGAAAATATTTATCAAAAAACATCTTCCGAAAATCCTTCCATTCCAACGCCTCGATCTCCTCCTTAGGCTTTGTATTTTTTATCAAAATCCACCATTTATCATCTTCACCCTCTATACAATAATCCGTCAGGAGAACCTTCTCTTGTTCAGAACATTGAAGGATGGAGAAGATCCTTTCAATGTAGTTGATCCATTGTTCAGCGATCGTAGGATCAGGTGATCCACTAAAAGTAAGAGGCCTTTCTATCATGAAGTTCTTGATAGAAAATTGTTCTTTCTTAGGGGGGGTTGAATGATCATCTTGACATGTTTTTCTATTCAAAACATGAGGTATATGAGAGAGAAGCGTGACTGATTTTGTGATTCCTGCTCCCATTGGACAGGGCATCTTATTAGTACAATCATCACACTAATCTTCACAACGGTTGTTAGCCCAAGTCCTCCTATTACCGGCCATTGGTTAGAATAAAAGGAATGTTATGGGTAACACATAAAGGGTAATCCAAAGACTAAATTTGATGACTTATAAATAAACTTTTATTTCCTTAACTCATGAGTCTATAGGCTTCAATATATGCTTTTCATGATCTACTTTCAAATATATAATCTTAGGGGAATTTTTTTACTTCCCTTAATAAGGGTTCATATTAAGATTGTGAATTTATCAAAACATATCCCCCAGGAGTGTCGTATCCAAGAGTGCTGTAAGGCCCATTGTCGTTCACCAGTTCCTATTCAAGTCTAGCACAAAGCAGTGTTTTTAGGTTTTTCCACTAGGATACATCTGTGCCAGAGCTTCCTCTACCTGCTCGAATCAAAACAAGGATGCATTTGTTTGATAAACCACTCAACCAGTACATACCAAAACTTAGAGATGTTTTTATTATACTTAGTCTTGTCTCTAAGGCTTTACTAGGGTTTTATAATCCTAATCTCAAAAATAACTAAACCTATCCTCTAATACTAACTATGACAACCCTACTTTTATTACAAACGTAAACTTGATTTATTACATACAACATTACTTGATACAACAAAGAAGATCGAGAGGTTTAGTTTCTTTGGGGATTAGGATCATTACATAAAAACATGAAACATGAAATACAACATCTTTATTGAAAACTTCCTTTACATGACCACTACATTCCCTCGTACTTAGCATTGCATGGGATAACCTGAGGACATTCATAAGAAAAGGTTGATCTATAAAGCCTAGTAAGGGATTACACCTTGAATAACATGAGGAGTATAATACATGTTAGGAAATAGGCATATCAATAGAGCATAAGATAAACATTAACATAAAGGCATGATAAAGAATGATAATCATAACATGGAAATGTGGCAACAACGCTTAACATGGAATTAGCATGAGCCAAGGCTCATTGCACATGGTGCATTAGTAAATCCTCATTGCACAGAATGCAGGAGTAAACTCTCGTTGCGCTTGAATTAGCATGAGTCAACACTCATTTCACTTGATGTATCATGATACTATACTTTACCCAATGTGTTGGAGCGCTATAAGGGCGCACCCTTCTTAAACATTTTATTTCATGCATAAGTTTGCCACATGGATCATAAAACATGGATTTATATAACATAATCATTTATTCCACGATAAATGAATGTGGAATTCATACATGAAACATTATAATCAATAATTAAATGTTCATAAATTTGAATACCCTTGATAGAGAAATGGGCATGGTATTCACTACACAATGGCTTTGGCTTAGAAAATTGGTGTGATTTCGGCAGCGTAACAGCGTGACATAAGAATTCATAAAAATGGTTGATGAGAGAGAAAGGGGTTTCTCATCATATATAAATGTAATTTACAGTATGTAGGTCATATATATACATGTCCCAACAATTTTAATTGAAATTTGATTCATTATCCAAAAGTATTTCTTGAATATAAATGAGGAGAGAGAAGTTCCTTTCATAATTTCTTTATAGTAACTGGTGTAATTGGGAGACATTCAATGAGAGATAACGGATCTCCCATCATTCAAACATAAATAGGGCAGTATGAGGGAGGTGAAAAACCATACCACAACATTCATTATTGAAATTAAAAGTGAAAAATAACTTAAATAAAATTGGACAAAAATGAGAAAGGAAGAAAAAAACCCATACTTGGAAGTGTGCTTCCAAAGGCTTGAGAGAGGCTTGAGAGAAGCTTATTGGGAGCTTGGGGCAACTTGGGAGGATTCTAGAGAGAGTAGGGAAGATTTTGGATGAACTCCAAAGGCTTTTAGTGAGGAGGAAGTGGTAGATTGGGTGGGTTTATATAGGAAATTTGATTGAATTCTTTATTATTAGGTTTGGGACCCCTTTCATTAAACTAATCCAAAACCCAAACCATCCCATGGTTTTTACCATAGTTTTAGGAAAATGGAATAAGAAAAACAATATTTTATCAGTCCAAAGTCCGAACATCTTAAAATAATAGGTTTTCTTATGTGGAGGTGAGTCACACTCTAATGGAAATTAATTTAAAAAGACAAGGTGTTTAATATGTTTTGAGGGGTCCATTAATGCTTCGAAAAGTAAGTCAAACAAACCCAAAATCACATTATTTAAATTCTAAAACATATATTTGACGAACATAGGGAGTATAGAATTTTATTACATCACTATTGGGTCATTATGTTGTCATAAAATACATTATAAATTTAAATGGTATTTAATTTTTACCCAAAAATTTGACTGTCTCATAAAATTATGAAAAAATCACAATTAGATAATTTCAATGTCTTGATTCCAGAAATAACATTTATTTTGTCTAAATAATTTTCTAAATATGTTAATTTTTAGTTTTAAAATAAAAACCGACATTTATTGAAAATTCAAAGGTTTTGACAGATATGGCTTTTAAACCTTAATAAAAATTACAATTTCATTCATAAAATTATAAGATCATTTATATTTAATAAAAATTATTTTAATAATAATATTTTTTATTAAAATATTATTTATTTCAAAAATACCTTAATTTAATAAAATATAATTCTTAATTAAATAATAACTAAAAACACTATTGGTACTTTCAAAACTATTTACAATGTATCAATAATGATAAGAAAGTATATTCATTATTATATACAAAAAATAATGTACATGAACATAGTATTATTTATTTGTTACATAACCCCTTAAAATAGCTGAATAAGACCTACGGGTAAGGTGTGCGATGGTGACAGACTCCGGGGGTGGCTCAGATAACATCGCTCAAGTGGTAATTTCTATCAACTTCCACTTCTCCCGTAGATGGTCTCGTTAGAGCTTGACATGATGAATCTCATCTTGGGCTTGGTCAGGAGCGAAGCCCAAGGATTCCACCTCTTTTCCGAGCTTTGACAAATGGGTTTCGTATGTGGCAATTCTACCGGATGAGATCATCGCTTCCTTTGTTTGAGTAAATTTGGATTTGTTAAAGCCCTATATTTATACTAATCATTTGATCACTGTTCAACAGCTATATTAGCAATGGTAAATATTCTTAACAGAAAACCAAAGAAGTTGACATTTTATATAAACATAAAGATACATTTAATTTGATCAAGAGGGATTTCCATTACTGAAACTTGGGGTCGTTACAATATTCCCCCCTTAAGAAATTTCGCCCTCAAAGTTTTCCTTTTTCCACACTAAAACAGATGTGGGTAACTCAGCCTCATCATTTCCTCTGATTCCCAAGTCTCTTCTTCAAACTTGTGGTTTCTCCACAATACCTTGATGAGGGGTATTGTCTTATTTCGTAGAACTTTTTCTCTATGATCTATGATCTTTACTGGTTTCTCCTCATAAGAAAGATCATCTTACAGTTGTACCACCTCAGAAGAGAGTACATATGAAGGGTCAGATATATAATTCCTTAAGAGGGATACATGGAAGACATCATGTACTTTGGCCATGGTGGGTGGAAGTGATAGTCGATAGGCCACAACCCCGACATGATGAAGAATATCAAAGGGGACGATGTACCTTGGACTTAACTTCCCTTTATTTCAAAATCTCATGACCTTCTTCCACGGAGATATGCATAGAAAAACCATGTCTCCATCTTTAAACTAAAGGTCTCATCGATGATTATCTACATAACTCTTCTACTCACTCTGGGTTTCCTTGATATGTTGCTGAGTAGTGTTCACCTTCTCTACCATTTCCTTGACCATTTCCGGTCGTTCACTGACCTCATCCCATCATGGTGGCGTTCTGCACCTTTTCCCATATGGGGCTTCATATGGTGCCATTTGGGTGCTTGAGTGGAAACTGTTATTATAAGAGAACTCAAACAGAGGAAGATGTTGATCCCATCCTCCTTTAAAGTCCATTGACCACGCTCTCAACATATCATCAATTGTTTGGATAGTCTGATCGGAATGGCCATCAGTATGAGGATGATAGGCCGTACTGATGTTCAGTATTCAGAGCATGCTGAAAACTCTTCCAAAACATACAGGTGAATCTTGGATCTTGTTCAGACAAAATAAGTAGTGGTACTCCATGCAACCTTACCACTTCCCTGATATATATCTGTTCCAGTTGATCCAATGAGAAATCCCCCGGAATAGTAATGAAGTGTGCAGTCTTTGTAAGATGATCCACAATAACCCAGATTGCATTATTGTCTTTGGATGTCCTCGAAATTCCGGTAACAATGTCCATGGTGATGTTCTCCAATTTCCATTCTGGTATGGTCAATGGTTGCATCATCCCCTTAGACTTCTACCTCTCTGCCTTCACTTGCTGGCAGACCATGCACTTTGATGTATATTTAGCGATCTCCTTATTCATATTATGCCACCAAAAGTTTTATCAGAGATGTCCATACATCTTTGTGCTCCCTGGGTGAATAGAGAAATTTGAACTATGTGCATCATCCAAAAGTTCCTTCTTCATCTCTAGACGTGATGGAACACATAGTCTTTTCCCAAACTTCACAATTCCTTCTTCACTAACATTAATCTCTGACAATTTACCTTTTTCGATAGCTTCCTCTTTTACATGAATTCTTACATCATCCTTTTGAGCATCCTTTAAACATTCCAAAAGACATGGTTGAGAAATAATTTTTGAATGGATTGATGATGTTCCCTTATCTATGATTCCCATGTCCATCTTCATCAAGTATATGAAGATTGGATCCTTCTCAATTCTCATCATTGATAGAATCACTAGATCCTTTTTACTTAGGGCATTAGCCACCTTGTTTGCTTTCCCAGGGTGGTAATGGATTGAACAGTCATAATCCTTAATGAGATCTATCTATCTTCTCTGGAACATATTATTCTCTTTCTGTGTGAATATATATTTAAGACTCTTGTGTTCAGTATATATATCACATTTCTCTCCATAGATAAAATACCGCCATATTTTCAAGGCAAAGATCACTACCGCCTACTCCAGATCATGTGTTGGATAGTTTTTATCATGGATTTTCAAATACCTTAAGGCATAGGAAATAACATTACCATTCTGCATCAGCACACAACCTAATCCCTTCTTTGAAGCATCACTGAAAACAATAAACAGTTCCCCACTTGTGGGTAAAGTGAGCACATGCACAGTGATAAGCCTCCAATTCAAATCCTTGAAGATTTCTTCGCATTAATCACTCCATGAAAACTTTACTCCCTTTCAATTTCACTTTGTAAGAGGGTTGGAAAATTGTGAGAAATTTGTCACCAATCATTGATAATATCCATCTAACCCCAAGAAGCTACGGATATCCATTACCAATGTTGGTCTTGGCCAACCCTCAATTGCATCTGTTTCGGTGGGATCCACGGTTATCCCATTACTTGGGATGATATGAACCATGAATGAGATATCCATCAACCATAACTCACACTTGATGTATTTTCATAGAGCTTCTCCTTGCGCAAAGTCTCCAGTATAGTTCTTAAATGCTCCTCATGATCCTCCTTGGTTTTGGAGTATATTAGAATAACATCTATAAAGACTACCAAAAATTTGTCTAGGTAATCTCTAAAGACTCAATTCATTATGTCCATGACGATTTATGGAGAATTAGTGAGTCTGAAAGTCATTACTATGAATTCTTGGTGCCCGTATCTCATGCGAAAAGCAGTATTGGGGATATCTTCCTTCTTCACCCTTACTTGATAATATCCAGACCGCAAGTCCACCTTGAAGAAGTATTGTGCTCCATGTAGGTGATCGAACAATTCATCAATTAATGGGAGGGGATACTTGTTCTTTATCATGATTTTTTTATGTTCATGATAATCGATGCAAAGCCGCACTGACTCATCCTTCTTCTTGACGAAGAGGACTGGTGCACCCCATAGTGAAGCACTAGGGCGTATAAACCCTTTATCCAGATTCTTCTGTAGTTATTTCTTCAGCTATTTAAGCTCTAAAACAGCCATTCTATATGGATTCTTGGATATTGGTAAATCCCCGGGTATAAGTTCAATTGATAATTAAACATCTCTTCTAGGAGGAAGACCAGGTAGTTACTCGGGAAACACTTCAGCGAATTCCCTCACAATAGGCTTTTCTTCAATGATGGTTTCTTCCTTGGAATCAATCATCTGAGCCAGATATGTGTGCTCATAGGGCATTAATATCCACACTTGAGAAGATTGATCTAAATGAGATTCATCTTCCTCCTTACAATTGTAATGAATCGGTGGTCGATTCTCCATATGGAGTGTGATTTACCTCTCCCAATAATTTATGTTGGATCTCTATAAGGGAAGCCAATCCATTCCAAGAATTGCATCAAATTCCACCAGAGGGAGTATGACGAGGTTCTCCAGGAAATTCAATCCACATATTATAACAGGGTAGGACTTATATTCATGTGATGCATTGATTGCCCCATTTACCATACTCACTGACATCTTCACTTCCATTATTTTTGGGGGTGCTGGGATTGTTCTACTAAACTTTCGATATATAAAAGAATGCATCGAACATGAATCAAAAAGTACATTTGATATTTTTCAATGAATAACTAGCGTACCAATCACCACTTCTTTTTCGGGGTTCACTTCAGTAGAAGTGTTGAAAAATCTCTTCCTTGCTACCTTGGAGTTTGTTGGTTACCCCCAAAAACCCTTGGATTAGGGAACTGATATGCAAAATGACCCAGTTCTTTGTATTTGTAGCATTGAACAATGCGTTGAGGTTCAAACGGAGAGTTCCTCTCCTTTGTCATAGTCGCAGGTCTTTCATGCTGACAGTTATCTACAAGGTTCCCTTCTCTTTCACACCTGAAGCATTTCCTCGGCCCCTTTAAGGCAATTTCTATGGTGCTTCTTTCTACAATTTTGGCAAGTGGGGTGCTAGATCTTCTTAGCACTATTGGATTTATCAATCTGACCACCAGCATTGAAGTCCACCTTATGATTCTTATCCCCATGATAACCCTATGATTCTCAAATCACTATTTCGTCCTTGAGGTCACATCAGACAATTTCCTCATAGCTGTCGAAGTCATGGATGACCAATGCTTTCCGCAGGCTAGGATTCATCCCACCAAAGAAGTGGTCAACTTTTCATTTGGGGGTAACGACAAGTCCTAAATCATATTGTGCAAGCCTTGTGAAGTTTACCTCATATGCTCCAACAAATTATTCAAATTTTTTCTTTTGTGAATGGAAGTCCCCTTCCATCTTAAGCCGGAGGGTGCGCAGAAAATATTTATCAAAAAACATCTTCTGGAAATCCTTCCATTCCAATGCCTCTATCTCCTCCTTAGGCTTCGTATTTTTTAATCAATGTCCACCATTGATCAGCATTACCCTCCATTATATAAGCCTTCAGGAGAACCTTCTCTTGTTCATAACTTTGAAGGATGGACAAGATTTTTCAATTGAGTTGATCCATTTTTCAGCGATTGTGGGATCGGATGATCCAGTAAAAGTAGAAGGCCTTTATCTCATAAAGCTCTCGATAGTGACTTGTTCTTTCTTATGGGGGTTGAACGTTCCTCTTGACCCGTGTTTCTATTCAAAAATTGAGATATTTGAGAGATAAGCGTGACAAAGTTCGCGATTCCCGCTCCCATTGGACTGGGCATCTCATTAGTACAGTCATCACACTGATCTTAACAATGGTCGTTAGCCCGAGTCCTCCTATTATAGAACATTGGATGGAATAAAAGGAAATTTTGGGGTCACACATAAAGGGTAATCCAGAGACAAAAGTTTATGTCTTTTAAATAAACATGTATTTATTTAACTAATGAGTCTATAGGCTTCAATCTAGGCTTTTCATGATCTACTTTAAAACATATAATCTTAGGGGCATTTTTTTATTCCCTTAATAAGGGTTCATACTAAGATTGTGAATTTATCATAACATATCCCCCAGGAGGGTCGTAACCAAGAGTGCATCAAGGACTGTTGTCGTGCACCAGTTCCCTTTTGAGTCTAGCTCAAAGCGGTGTTTTCGGATTTTACCCATAGGATACATATGTGCCAGAGCCGCCTCTACCTTCTCATATCTAGACAGGGATGTATTTTTTTGGTAATCCACTTACTTAATACTTAACAAAACATAGAGATGTTTTTATTATAATTGGTATTGTCTCTATGGCTTTACTAGGGTTTTCTAATCCTAATCCCAAAAATAACTAAACCTATCCTCTAATACCAACTATGAAAACCCTACTTTTATTAGAAACATAAAAATGATTTATTACATAAAACTCCACTTGATACAACAAAGAAGATCGAGTGGTTTAGTGTATTTGGGGCTTAGGATCGTTACATAAAAACTCGAAACATGAAATACAACATCTTTGTTGAAAACATCCTTTACATGACCACTAGATTCCCTCATACTTACCACTACTTGGGATAACCTGAGGGCATTCATAAGAAAAGGGTGAGCTATAAATCCCAGTAAGGGAGTACACATGGAATAAAATGAAGATTATGATATATGTTAAGCAATAGGCATATCAATAGAGCATAATAGAAACATGAACATAAAGGCAAGATAAATCATGATAATCCTAACATGGAAATGTGGCAACAACACTTAACATGGAATTAGCATGAGCCAAGGCTCATTGCACATGAAACATGAGTAAATCCTCATTGCACATAAAGAATGAGTAAACCCTCATTGCAATTGAATTAGCATGATTCAACCCTCGTTGAAAATGACGTATCATGATACTATACTTTACCCAATGCATTATACTTCTATAAGGGCACACCCTTCTTAAACATTTCATTTCATGCATAAGTGTGCCACATGGATCATAAAACATGGATTCATAAAACATAATAATTTATTCCATGTTTAAGGAATGTGAAATTAATACATGAAACTTAATAATCAATATGTAAATGTGCATAAAGGTGAATACCCTTGATGTAGAAATGGGCATGGTATTCACTACACAATGGCATTGGCTTAGAAAATCTGTGCGATTTTGACAGTGTAACAGTGCGACATATGAATTCATAAAAATGGTTGATGAGAGGGAAAGCAGTTTTTAATAATATTTACATGTAATGGAATGTAATGAGTTCATATATATACATGTACCACCAATTTTAATGGAATTTAGATTCATGATACAATAGTATTTCTTGAATGTAAATGAGGAGAGAGAAGTTTCTTTCGAAATCTTGGCATAGTAACGGGTGTACATGGGAGGCATTAAATGAGAGAGAAAGGGTCTCTCATCATTCAAAAATAATGAGGGATGTATGAGGGATGTGAGAAACCATACCCCAACATTCATAATTGAAATTAAAAGGTCAAAATAACTTAATGAAAATTGGAAAAAAATGAGAAAGGAAGAAAAAACCCTTATATGGAAGTGTGTTTCCAAAGTCTTGAGAGAGGCTTGAGAGAGGATTCATGGGAGCTTTGGGCACCTTTGGAGGATTCTAGAGAGAGTAGGGCAGAGTTTGGATGAACTCCAAAGGCTTTTTCTGAGGAGGAAGTGGGAGCATGGGTGGGTTTATATAGGAAAGGTGAGTGAATTCTTTATTATTTATGTTTTGGACACCTTACATTAAACTAATCTAAACCACAAACCATTCCCTGGTTTTTGCCAATGGTTTTTGGAAAAGGGAATAGGAAAAAAATATTTTATAATTCCAAATTCCAAACTTCTTAAAATAATATGTTTGCTTATATGGAGGTTAGTCACACTCCCATGGAAATTAATTTAAAAAGACAATGTGTTTAATAAGTCTTGAGGGGTCCATTAATGCTTTTAAATGTAAGTCAAATAAAGCAAAAATCACATTATTTTAATGATAAAACATATATTGGACGAACATAAGGATTATAGTATTTTATTACATCATTATTGGGTCATTAGGATGTCATGAAACAGATTATATATTTAAACGGTATTTAATTTTTACCCAAAAATTTGACTGTCTCAGAAAATAATGAAAAATTCACCTTTGTATAATTTTGGAATCTTGATTCTAGGAATAAAATTTATTTTGTCTAAATAATTTTCTAAATATGTTAATTTTTACTTGTCAAATAAAAACCGGAATTTATCGAAAATTCACGGGTTTTGACAGAAATGGATTTCAAACCTTAATAAAAATTACAATTACATTCATAAATTTATAAGATCATTTATATTTAATAAAAATTAATTCTATAATAATAATATTTTAATAAAATATTATTTAATTAAACAATACCTTAATTTAATAAAATATAATTATTAATTAAATAATAACTAAAAACATTATTTGTACTTTAAAAACTATTTACAATGTATCAATATTGACAAGAAAGTATATTCATTATTATATAGAAAAAATAATGTACATGAACATAGTAGTACTTATTTGTTACATAAACCCTTAAAACAGCTGCATAAGACCTAAGGGTAAGGTGTGCGATGGTGACAGACTCTTGGGGTGGCTCGGATAACATCGCTCGAGTGGTAATTTCTATCAACTTCTACTTCTCCTGTAGATGGTCTCATTCGAGCTTGACTTGATGAAGCTCAGCTTGGGCTTGGTCAAGAGCGAAGCCCAAGGATGACACCTCTTTTCCGAGCTCTGACAAATGGGCTTCGTATAGGGAAATTCTACTGGATGCGGCCATAGCTTCCTTTGTCTGAGTAAATTTGGATTTTTTAAAGCCCTATATTTATACTAATCATGTGATCACTGTTCAACGGCTATATTAGCAATGGTGAAAATTATTAACATAAAACCAAAGAAGTTGAAATTTTATATAAACAAAAAGAGACATTTAATTAGATCAAGAGGGATTTCCATTACTGAGTCTTTAGGTCGTTACAACGTAGCTTTTCCTCTGAGTTTGTACACAATGTTTTTCATGTTTCGATGTTGAGAAAATTTGTGCCAAATTCATCACATGTCTTGTGCCTAGAAGCAGTTCAGTTGGAAGAGAACCTTTCTCATGAAGAGAAACCAGTTCATATTCTTGATCGAAGGGAACAGATACTGTGGAATAAGGTAATTCACCAGGTAATGGTTTTGTGAAGAAACGACATGGTTGAAGAAGCAACACGGGAGTATGAAAATGCGATGAGAGAAAAATACCCTCAGTTGTTTAATAAGTAAATAAAATTGCGAGGATGAAATTTCAAGAAGGTGGGGATAATGTAACACCCCAAGTTTTTCTAAAAATAAATAAAAATTCATGGAAAATTGTTTTAAGTATATATTATTAATTATCCTTTAAAACATAAGTTTTCTACTTATATGTTCTGAATTTCAAGAAATTGTCTACTACTGTTGTGTTCAGTATGTTATTTGGAGTCTATTGTAACCAAATTGTTTTTTTGGTGAATAATAACATACATTTATGAATAGTAATATGAATAGTGATATGAACCTAATGAATAGTAAATTTTATTATTATATTATTTTGTTAAGGATTTAAGATAATAGAATCTAGGTTAGTTTTTCATTGTGATAAAGATGTAGTTACATAGTAAGAATTGTTAATTTTTGAAATAAGTATGATTTTATTTAAATATTAAATTAAAAATATTTAGAAAATTATTTTCAAAAAATGGACTTCATTTTTGAAATCTACACATCTACAATTGGTTAGGGTGAATTTTGGGAATTTTTTCAAAAACAATTGATTTTTCAGTGAATAGTAAAAAATAAAATTTTTATTTTCGGTGAATTAATGACATCATTAATGATATAATAATGATGTCATAAATGTTTTCTATTTGGGTATAGTAAAATAACATGTGAGGTGTCCCAATTGGCTTATACCATGGTCAAATACCATGGGAAAGCCCCTGGATTTGTAAATACCACTCATGAGGTGTCCCTTGGAATTTATTAAAATAATCCCTCACTTTTCCTATAAATACCAACTCTTTCCTTCTTTGAATTCATTCCCAATTTTCACTCAACAAATCTATGGACTCCATACCTTATATTAGTCATCCCAAGGTTTCTTCTAGCCCCCAAGGTCCTAACCTTCATGTTATATGTGTTACTCTACAAGGTAAGAAAATTCTCACTGTCTTTCTTTTTCCTTTAAAATTATCTTTTATGTGGTATAATTTTTCAAGCTTCTATACCATGTTATTATTTCCTTCATCATATTGATCTTCTATATATTATGATTCATTTCTGTATGGTTGAACCTTGTACCCTCTCAATTTATTATTTTTCTAAAACCATGTTGTGTAGTCGTTAGGCTACCTAATTTGTTTGTAAGAGATTTCTCACTTTTTCTTTTATTTTGAGTTCATTCCTTATTCTTTATTCATATCTCCTTACCCAAGAGGCATGAAATATCAAGAAATCGTGTATACTCTATATTTTATCTTGTTTATGAAAAATTACTCATCTTTATTCTTCTCATCTAACACTTACTTAAATAATAAAAACATTGTCCGTTTGTGTCAAATTATCGACATCGTGGACGGTGTGATTTCAATTTCCATTAATTTTTTCAAGTCTGGTCATGAAACCATTTATATGGTTCAACCAGGTTATAATATATTTTTAATGACTCACCCATGGTTCTGGAATTATTTTGTACTCATGGTTCTAATTTATCAGACAAAACGATGTTGTTATTATCAAAGAACCTCTAAAAGGATCTAAACGAACATCATTAATGTTCTAACTTATGAATCATCCTCATGTAAGAATTCAAAGTGTTAAATTGAATAATTTATGTTAATTTTTATATAAAAATAATACTCCATTCCAATTATGTATTTTCCCTTCCAATCGACAAGAATTTCCACCATGAACCAATCATTTAAATCATGTATAGAATTCAACCAAAAACCATGCATGGGGAAAAATACTAACAATTAAGGGTGAAAAGATGTTATTAAATGATCATATAAGATGTTATAAACATGAAAATGTTCCTGTAAAATATTAATAAAACTCTTTTAACCATTATACAGGAGGTTTAAACAAGTTTTAAGTAAGACAAACCCGAGGCAAGGGTATTCTTAACCCGATTTCCATTCATTGGGTTAACCTTTTACTTCATTATTTATGTACTATTTAAATTGTTTGTGTGATAGGTTCTATTTAAATTATGTTTTATTATGTGTATTTGTATTATATATACATACTCCATTCACTCTATTATGTCTCTCATAAATTTGAGAGTATTTATAAGGGGCTTTTCATTAAAAATCTTCTTTTAAAATTCTGTTTTACAAAATTTAAAAGTAATTTCTTTATACTATTATTCATGTTGTATGGTTATGTTTTGGTTCTTGGGCATTGTTTATGATGAAGTGTGGGACATATACTTCCCTAAAATACATTGGGTATGTGTAATTTTGAGTTCGGTCATATGGTTACTCCAAGTGTAACTACGATGGTTACACGAAGTAAGGTAACCGTGAGGGTTATAAATTCTAAGGTAGCCAAAAATGGTTACAAGATTATGTAAGTAATGCCCCAATATACATTTATGATTATATTTATGTTCTCAGGTTTTGTGTGGATCTTGTGTAAATCACATGTTAGACATAGTAAGTATATATGGGTGACAAGAATTCCTTTTGAAAATGCTTTCATATGTGATGAGTATTCATGGACTAATGTGATTTTTCCCATTCTTCTCCATCCCTTGCTGAGATTTTTTTCTCATCCCACGTTTTTAAATGATTATTCATAGGTTAATGGATGTTTAATACAAGGAAGGAAGACATGATAAATATTGAAGTTTTTATTTTGAAAAAAATGGAAACCGTTTTTATGGTATCCACTCTGTAATAATTTGTAATGACATAAATGTACTGTCATGATTCTCTAAAGCTCTAAACTTGAAAAGATCTTTAATGTAAAAGGAAGTATTTTCATGGATAAATTCAAGATTATGTATGTAACAAGGCCTAGTCCTTATATTTTGTCATCCCTATTTGTAAGATTTTAATTTTTAACAGACACTACTCCTAATTAATTTTGTTTTTTTGGTATTTTATACTTATAAAAATAATTAAATTTAAGGGCTTTTTTGGTTCTCATTATAGAATAAAAAATAAATAATCAAACTCAATTAAGTAAGAACACTCTATTCTTCAAAATCTATTATGGGTGGTTTTCAAAATCTTTTATTTATTTTTGTTTTCCATCACTATGGCTAGATGTTTTCATCCCACTTGAGAAGATTTTATATTTCAACACTCAGTACTTCAAATTCATTTTATTGCTTTTTGGTATTTTCTACTTATGAAAACAATTAACTTTTGAGTTTTTTTATTTTCATTATATAATTAAAAATAAATAATCAAACTCAATTGAGTAAGAACACCCTATTCATCCATGGTGATTAGAATACAAATAACTCATCAATTTCACTACACACTCACCTCATATATCGAGGGAGATAAGTATAGAATTAATATAGAAAAACAGAGTTTTAGTAGTAGCTTTTATATAGTGGTTTTAAAAACTGCTGCTAAGGGTTTTTTGGGAAACTATTTAGAATCATTTTTTCATGGAATTTTTATACAACACTGTTAAATATTTTGAAAAAAAAATTACAATTTTTTACTTTTTTTTCAAAAACAATTTATAGTTATTTTAAGTGGTGGTGATTTGAAAAACAAATTCCATGAAATTCAATGGAAAAAAATAAAAACAATTTAATATGAATTATTAATTACAATAACATATATTTTATTTATTTATAATTTTTAAATTAATAAATATTTATAATTATTTGTTAATAATGATTTTAAAGAGAAAACAAATCTTTAATAATTTAAAAATCAAACTTCAACATCAAATGATGAAAATTTTAATCCTTGTGTCGGTTTTAGCTCCACAACCAGTCAAATCCAAGATTATAAAATGATCTAAAAACAAATTATATTGAAATTTATTAATAAGTAAAAGAATAAAATTTATTATAGTTACAAAAAAAATTAGAAATCTAAATTAAACTTCAGACGGCCATAAATTTTTATCCAGATGTCTGTTTGAGCTCTACCACATAAAAAATAGAAGCTTGTGATAAGATCTATGCCATTGGTGATAGAGGAAAAATTATATCATGTTATTAAAGGTCTAACAAGAATAATAAGGCATCCAAATCTGAATTTTTTATCAGGGTACCCAAATTTATTTACATTCGATGGATTTTCATCATCAATTAAGGGGGACTTTATTCTTTTTTTCAATGCAGACTGAATTTATTCTCAAGAATTACATTAATCTTAATATTCTGATTTTGAAATTTTAATATTTTCCACAATGTAGTTTTATTTATAATTAAATATATGGTTATTTTCTTATATTTATGAATAATAAATCACTTGCATAAATTTATATTTACATTGAAATGTATTTTTAATCATATAAATAATATGGGAATAAATAATTATTTTTCATTTCATTTAAAATAAAAAACTTTTGATTTTATTTACCTTATAAAAATATAAAATTATTTATATTTATCTATACATGTAATGTTTATATATAAATATATGTGGCTCAATAAAAAAAATTATATTTATGTGTATATTATAATATATGTAAATAAATACTTATATATGTAAATATTTGTGTTTAAAAATAATATGTAAATATATTTTCTTATTAATATATCATTATCATTAAATATTTTATATAAATGAATTTACAGTAAAACAATGTGAATATATATATACACACATATATAAATAGTATTTATATATACATATGAATTTGTATTGATGAGGAGATACATATTTATATTTATATTATAATATATGAAAATGAATATTAATATATAATATTTTTAAATAAATTTAAGTACATATATATATCATAGACATTTGATGAGATTTCAACTTCATTTAAGAGTGCCTTCATATGCTTTTTATGAAATTTATGGTATTCTTCCATTGAATAACATTCCTATTGATTTGATGGTGTTGCAATTATTGTGTTTTCTCCACTTTTGGTAATTTATTATTAATTATATATATATCTTTTTATATGAACTTATGAATATTTGTGTAAATATTTATACATATTTATGTTTATATATTTTTATATCTTATATGAGTGTATATATATATATGGAGATATTTATATTTACTTCAATTTATATAAATATATATATATATATATTTATATTTAATTATATATTTGAGTGTGTTTATATATATTTATGTATAAAAAATGCGTATTTATATATACCTATGTAAATTTTCTTATATATATATATAAATCCATTTATTATTTATTATTTATATATCATTTATTATTTATTTATTAATGATTTTTTATTTATTAGTTTATTTATATTATTAAGTTATTACTCAATAACTATTTAATATTTATTTTTTATTTTTATTTTTTATTTCTTATTAGTCATTATTATTCAATATTTATTATTTATTATTTATCTCTTATTTAGTTATTTTTTATTATAAGATTATAATTTTTATTAAATTATTATTTATATGTTATTATTTATTAATTATAATTTCTAATTTATTATGTAATACATAATATTTAATATTTAATATATAATATATAATATTTATCTTTTATTTATTTATTTTTAATTATTAGTTTATTATATTATTATTTTATTATTTTATTATTTTATTATTTATATGTGATTTATTTGTTTATAATTCATTTATTCATTTATTTATTATTTATTATTTATGATTTATTTATTATATATTTGTTCAATATTTTTTATTATTTATAAATTAATTTTTAATTATTAATTTTTAATTATTAAATTATTATTTATTAATTTTTATATTATTAATTTATTATTAATTTATTATTAATTACTTATTTATTATATATTCATTATATATTTGTAATTTTTTTATTCATCATTTATTATTTATTTTTTATTACTTATTATTTTTTTATCATATATTAATTTATTTTTAATTTATTTATTTTTTATACTTTACTTATATATTATATATCATATATCATATATCATATATCATATATCATATATCATATATTATATATCCTACATCATATATTATATTTTATATATTATATATTATATATTATTTATTATTTACTATTTACTATTTATTATTTACTATTTACTATTTACTATTTATTATTTACTTTTTACTATTTATTATTTAATATTTCTTATTTATCATTTATTATCATATTATATATATTTATTAATCAATTATATTCTATTTATTAATTTTTAATTTGTAATTAATAATTAATTAATATTAATAGTTAGTTATTCGTTATTAATTATTAATAATTAATTATATATTATATATTATGGATGAATCTTTATTGATAAATAATTATTGATTAATAATTATATTGTTTGTATCTATTTATTATATATTATTTGTTTTTTCAATTAATATATATATATAAGTATATTAAAATTATATTTATTCAATACAAGAAGAGTCTGTTGGAGTGGTAACATCTTTGGAGAATAAGAAAGAGGTATGAGATTTAAATCTCACCAAACAAAAAATTTCTATATATGGCATAGTCATGTGCCTCAGCATGGAAATAATGGCGTAGTCATGAGCATGGTAATAAATAAAAATATAATAAAATAATAAAATAATAAAAATATAAATAAACAATTAAATAAATAAATAAATTTATTAAAAAATAACTAATCAAATAAATTAATTATGAAAATAAATAAAAAAAAGTTAAAAAAGTAAAAAAATAAAAAAAAGTAAAAAAATTAAAATAAATAAAAATTAAAAAATTAAAAAATTAAAAAATTAATAAATTAATAAATTAATAAATGCCGCTAAAAACCCACTGCAAAACCCTTATGTGATGGTTTTGAAAAACCACAGCTAATTGATTATCGATATACAATTTACTGACGGTTTTCAAAATTTACTGTAGAATAATTTAGCGGTAGTTTAAACTATCACTAAACGCCAATTTGGTCATAGTGAATAAGAAGGTAAACTTTATAAAATTTCAGTGAGGATTACACTCACTCTTGATCATCCTAAACATAACAAAAATAAAATTAGAAACCAAAAATTGAAGGAATAAATACTTGTGTTTGAAGACTACATTAATCCCCCAAGAGTTAACTTGGGTTAACTACTCATGATTATGATTATAAGAGATCATAATGAAAATAAAGATGCACGAAAAGTTGAGAACTTTGATTAAAATATGTGTGATACCTATGAATGGGTTGATTTACTGAGAATGGGGGGTTCAATTAGGGGATTTCTTTTTTCAAATATCTTTTACATGAAGTTAACATCTATAAATTTGAAAGGTTATGATCTTTTTACGTTAAAAGACTCACTTACGCAGCATATATAAAAGTAAATAATAAAGTTAAGAACATGTTCTTTTTATAAGGTTTAGTTCCAATTAGGGAACCTACTCTATGTTATGATAAAAACATTCTAGTCATGGATTTTACACTATGACCAATAAGAAATTGTAGTGTCAAGGGTTGGAATCAAACATTATACAATAGTAAAACCCACATAGAATGCCTCTCGAAATAAGATTATATTTCTTCCAACTATGAAAAATATTTATATTATGCTTGGAGCATTCTGATTAGAGAAATTTCTTCTTCTCACAAACTTCAACATCTAAAATTTTATCATCTAAAACATCATTCTTTTAGTTATTTGATTTCTATTAAACTCCTCTCTGTAAGATCCTTATTTTGATCCTTGTATCTCAGAATCCTGGTGATATTATTCACTAAAATAAGATTAATATAATCCGTGAAAATTGAATCCCAATCCACAACATATTATCAAATGTATATCTCTCTTTATATAACTAGAATTTCTATGATAAATGTATGGAATGCATGAGCCCTGATGTAAATCTCCAACTCACTTAATGCCTTTGATTAACAATCTTCCTTATCTTATAAATGTGTTATAATTTTACTTCATTAAATATCATGTAAAACATAGTGTATACAATATCTAACTCTTCCTAAAATCACAACTAGAATCATGAACTCAAACATCATAAACAGTTTTCTCTAAATATATAACTATGTCTCATTATAAAGACCATGACATCATAATATTTACGTGATGTTACTTGGTAGATTCATCTAATTGTACTTCCAATGTATATACATTCATTTTTTCCATTCTTCATTTCAAATCACCTTCATCCTCGAGTGATATTTCCTCCTTATGGACATCACAACTTCAAAGGATTTATTATTTGGTATTTACACATATATATGGTTCCCTTATTATAACAACATCCATCACAGCATAATCATCCTTCTGATGAAAAATAATTTTTTCATCCAGTGGTAACAAACATATTGCAGCAACATCATTTGATATATTTTAACCTTAGACACATAAATATTCTTCTTATGGAATCAAAAAAAATATACCCAGCGAACTCACAAATATTCTTCAGATGAACTTATAAATGTCTACTTGGTGAACTTAAAAATTATCTTCAGATGAAAATAAAAAACTTCTTTTGGTGAAATTAGAAATATTATTCTACTAAAATTAAAAATAATCTTATATTTAACTTAAAAATATTATATTTTGAAAATACAATGATTCTTATAGTGAATTTACAAACTTTCAACCATACTCAACTTTTTGGATTTACAAACATTCTTGTCCAACTCAAAATCATTCTTTCAAATCAGTGTTGACCATAAATACCACACATTCAATGACCAAGGGGAACTTCAATATGAACATGATAATTACAAAATAAAAACAAAATAAACTATTGTAGAGATACCAAAATAAAAAAGTAATAGAACATTGGATAGATCTTCAATGTTGTTACTAATGACCATCGTAGTTGCATGACATCAATTATTTATAGGTAAAAGGTTCCTTCATCAAATATTATTCTTTCTTTTTTTTCAACTGGTAAAATCACTGATATATTATAACTTCAAAATTTTTGGAATGTTTCCTTTTTCTCCAAATATACTTTCTTATTTTTCATGCTTTTAAATTCCCATGAGATCTGTCATTTTATTTCATTATTTTAGGTAGAAGTATCATACATGATTTTGATTCCTATGTATACATTATATTTGATATACATTTATGATGGTAGCAATCTAAATATCTGTTGTGAAGTGTTGGTGAGTTTCAATAGGACTTCACTGGACTTGTTCCATATATTCATAAGTTGATCATTAGAAAAATTTTGGATCGACCAAGTTGGAAATAGACCGTGTGATATTAAGGTCCACACATGGGAGACAAGTGATTGTGTGGTAAGTTCAATGTGTATTGAATTGAATACCTAATGTTTGGTAGATAATTTCTACTAGTATTTGATCTATTCTTATAGTCAATTGATTAACCACAATACTGACATATTGTGCATTCAGATAGATTTGATGTAATGTTAATATATCCCTTCCAAATATTTAAAATTCCTAAAGACAAACATTCCTAAAGATCTTATAGAATCCCTTGAATCCTCCACCCCTTACCAAATTTTCATCACATTTTAAATGATTTACTAACTATTATCAAAACCAAATGATAGAGGGTAAATGTTTAAATTCTCCACAAAAGACTTATATTCTAAACAAAATTCTTATATTCATTCGTTCACCATCTTCTTGGGCAGAAAACTATTAAGATATTATGTAAAGTCTTATGATGCAATATTTATTAATTTTAGACCATAAAATATGAGCATTAGTAATATCATATTGGTATTTATCTAGTCATACCTAAATTACCATAAATAAATGAATATTATATATTAAAACACATTAATAATGTACCACAAGAATCAAGTTATGAATTCCCTAATTAATTTCAAAGTGAATGAAAATAATAAAATTACTGATTTATTCAATTTTTATAATTTAGTAAAAATACTCACATATTCTAAATTTGTTATAATTGCCCTTTAAATGCTAAATTTATGTTTTTAAAAGTAAAAGAGTACTTAATGAAATATATGAAAGTATTATCTCTTTCAATCTCCTTGAAATTTGATGTTATGTTTTATCTAGATTGAATATTGGTTGATCCTGATAATAAAATGGTTTTTCATATTTATGAATTTTATATTGAATTAAATATTATACCCCTTTCATTGGATGATCTCTTTAATTTTATTCAACATGGAGACTTTTCATTTAATTATTTATTATTAGGTTTTCACTTATTTATTATTTTTGTGCAACTTTTTATATAGTTATCATTTTTTAGGAATTGATTGTTAAATAATGTATATAATTATTTTTAAATGTAAATTTCTCCCTAAATATTTTGTAGAAACTCTCAGAATTGGTATTCAATCTCTTGTAATCATAGAGTGCATCTGATCTATTATTTCACTCTATCTCAGGCTTTGTAGGCCTTCTTAAGTTTATACATTATAGATATGAAATCTATTAAAGGGGGTATCATAGGGATTAGATAAGGGAAAAACATATCCAAATACAATGTAAATAATCCCTAAAACCATTTCCATTTGTTGTTTTAAATGAATGAAACAAAATAAAGATTTTAACTTTTTTCATGTAAATAATCTAACCCTTATATTCATAGATTTTTGAAAGAGATCCCTCAAAACAAATTGAAAGGCTCCTTCCTCCAAAGGAACACATAATTTGCCTGAATATATTTATTTTTATAAAGGATCAACTCTCATTATCAAAAAAATATATAAAAAAATTAAAAATATTTGACATGGTTTGATTGACTTTATATAGGCCTCCAAGGACTCTCCTTATACTCTAAAATGTTTGATATATTTTTGTTGATAACTAAATCATTTCACAATTTTGAAAATATTTATAATATATTTTTCAATATTAAATTAATGTTTTAACATTCAAATAAATAATATGAACATTTAAAGCCCCATAAATATCATAAAATAATGTTATAACCAAAAATAGCTTCAAAATCCTCTGAATTTAATTTTTGAAGAGCTATATTTAATCATGAAAAGTTTTTACAAAAACTAAATAAAAAAATATGCTTATTTATATATCCACTATGTATAATCCCATGATCCTTTAAATATTGAAAAAAAAATTATGAACTAACTAACCCATAAATGTAAGAAAGGAGTGACATTTGTCAAAGATACAATGATAGTCTAGATATAATGGTATCTAATAAGATCTATATCAAATACATGTATTTCTATACTTATGTGAACCAAATGTATCAGATGCATAATGAATAATAATAACATCCATTATCCCAAAACACCAAGTAACCATGAAACATGAAATATATAAATCTCATATATGGTATTCTTATACTTCCAATTCTCTAAGAAAATACTCAATAATATAGATAAACACATCATATGCCATTCATCAAATTATGTGTTCATATCACATGTCACTTATCTAAATATATTTGGGCATATAATGACACTTATCTAGGTATGGTCATACAAATCCTCATTCTTTATCAGTCAAGGGAATAGTTTTTAAACAAGTCACACTATAGTAAAATCAAATCTTGATTAATAAAAATATTTTACATGATCAGTAACATTCCCATGAACCCCAAGTTTACTCTTCCTTAATAATGAATTAAGTAATGAAAAAAAGTTTTAAGGATTAAATGTGTGATTTTTTTAGCCTTAGGTAGTGGGGTTTACCATAAAGCATATAACCCTAGTAAATAATCATATAATCTATGATATTCCATGTGGTATATTTTTTGGTTCATCAAGAACACAAAAATAATTTTTTCCCCATGAGAGAAATTTAGTGTCATTACATGTGTCCCAACTCCCATTATTCATTACATGTCATCAAAGACCATATATCTCTACGAATACCATATATTAGGTGTAAATAAAATTTATACTTCATGGGGATAATTATAACTTCATTCCATGAAATATGTGTCCCAAATTAATGAATGATAAAAAGAGATTCCATTTTTATATAACATGATACATTTTATGGAATTATATCCTTCATTGAAAATACTAAAATCACATAAATAATGGCCATTATTTATCATATCTAATATAAAAATAACCATAATTCCTTATATTCAATTTATTTGTGGTCTTATTATACATGATAAATCATTATATAACATTGGTTATATCCTCATGAAACATTTGATATATAACTATTTATCCATATTATAATATCTTCCCATTAAAATCCTTTAGTGAGATAACATTTATGAAGAAATGTTATTTGAACTAGGGAATTATTTAAGATTTATAATCCTTATTTTAATATCTACTTTTGTTTTTGGACTTTTTATTAAAATAATTTTGTAACATAGTGAAAAATAAATCATTATTTTAAAGTCTCTATTTATCAATATAATACAAATACTATTATGATATAAATATATTTTCACAATAAATTTTATTGATATAATCCTCTATATATATAATTTTAATAATTAATCAAGATATGATATACCCCTATTAGTATTTTATAAATTTTATTTTCCAAAAAAATAATTCTATGATACAATAATTCATTTTGTAAATAAAATGAAACCTATTTATTTTAGTGAGAATATATACCAAATAAAATTAATAAACATAAGACATTTGTTAATTTTATGTTTTCATATTAATAACCTTGAAAATAAAATATTTATATATTAATATATTCTTTCTATAGGTGGTGTGAACTCATTATATCATCTTTAAAAAAATAACATGGATTTAACAATTTTATCCTTCATAAAACTAATTTTAATCTTTGTTAAAACTATGTTATAAACTGATTTGAATTATAATACATGTGTAACAAAACCATCATTTCCTTTATTAGAAACAATTATTTACAAATAGAGTTTTCTTATCACATATGATAAAATATTATACATATATAATTTTATAATTTAATAGTACCTTAATCGTTAAGTAATCATTTTAATTATTTTTTCTATAGTAGAATCCCTTGAATCAAAACTAATAAAAATTCCAAACCTACTCAATTCTTTATTAATTTTTAAAACCTATACATATTCACAATAAATCTTTAATATCTAGTTAGTATCATATTCATTTTAAAATAAAATAATTTACTGTTATAACATTCATATCTAATATTAATTCACAACATAGTTTTTTACCCTCGGTTATGTATTCTAGGAAATATTTTCTCCAATTTCTAGTATTTCCACCCACACAAAAGGATTACCTTTCCTTAAAAATATCATTATTAGGGTTAAATGTTACAATTTGAATATTATACCGACCAAAAATATTATTATAATTCAATAATAAAATTTTACCCTTTAATAATATCATCATAGGACCAAATACTATAATTCTAATGTAATGAAGAATTGTCCTTAAAATATTGAATATATCAAAAAAGCATTTATTAATATCATTATATTATAATTCATAATAAATTAAAAAATATTTTTTGATAATGATTTTATAATGAAATACATTTCCAAATCCAACCATCAAAGAGACTATATATTCTCCAATTCATTAACACAGCAAATAATATTGTGTACATGATAAAATACTACTACTCCTTTGATAATTTTTCATCTAAATTCTTCTTTCAGAACCTAGTATTCTTAGGCCATGATTATAGTTGATAGAGAATATTTATGATACCTATCATATTGAATTAACCCATGTTTTTTTTTTCTTTTTCATGTTATGATTCATGTATACAAGAATTAGAATAGATAATATAGTTAATTTATTATTTTTTATTAATTAAGAACAAAAATTTTCCTTTTTGAACTACATCACTGGTTGAGTGATCAAGAAGGGATTTCTCCAATAAATATAAATTTTCTTCTTTCTTAATAATAATTTTAATCTTTTATATGTATCCAAGAATTTTATTCCATTAATATTTTCATTTTAAAATATTGATCTCGACGAAAAAAATATTGATAATTATATTTTATGATGAATATTATCTTTTATCATATGCTATTAATGTTTTAGGATCATTTGATAAGGAATTTTATCAAATGTTACCCAATTAAAATGATAACCTATTTATTCTACATCATAACTATTAATGGGATATGTTTCATATATCACTTACTCTTTGAGTCCACATTTTTATTCCAATGAAATCATAGTTACTTATTTCGAGTATCATGTTAATAAAATCATATTCTACTCATTAATGGTGGAGTGGAAAATTAGTTTCCTTATTTGATCATATGAATTATCCAAACACTATTCCTATAAAATCTTATATTTTATGGTTTCCCAACTAAGTGTTACTCAAATATAATTCCATTAATAGGCACCTAACCATTTGGGTTTCCTATATCTTTCTAACCTTATGTAATATTATTCATGGTCACATAGCTATTAGGATCACTTATACTAAATGAATGAGGATTTTTGGAGTTTTTGTTTTAGAAGTAAACTAGTTGTTTGTACATTTAGTTGTTTTAACCATCTCACCATATAATATCTTGTGTTCCCTAAAAGTATTCATACTTTATCATAAATTAATTTTTTCTAAAAATTCATCTGGTTTAATATATTAAAAGATTGATAATTTTTAATAATTTATACAACTAATGATTTGGGTTACTTTCCCATTACTAAAATCTAATTATTTCTATGAATATCCTAATGAATTTCATTTATTAATAATATGAAATAATTTTATATAAAGGTTTGAAATCATATAAAACCATAATCTATTCAAGATAAAGTATAGTGTGAAACATAATAAACCTCAATTTTCATATAATTGAGCTTAAGATTCAATATTATTGACAAGAATTGAACAAAGTCTCTCTATCCATAGATCAATATTTGAGAGGGAACTTAATTCTATTAAAATCATAATAATTAATTTTTATAAATCATTATAAACTGTTATCATGGAGTTAACATCATAAAAAGAAATCATAAGTTTGGTAGAATGTAACTAAATCTTATATCATAGTTTGCATATAACTCATTATATACATGGTATGATATTTATATAATGTATATTAAATATTTTACTATATAGTATACATCCATTCATAAATAAACATCTTATATTGAAGAATAATAATCACGAATGAAATAAATAAATAAGTGAACATTCTGAATTTTTAGATATAAGATAATAATTTAGGGAAATCTTATGAATAAAATAATTATAATTAATTTTTATTTTAGGATTACTTTTATGAGAATTCAAATAAATATATATATATAATGACTTTAAATTTATATAAAAAATATGAATACTTCCTAGCTCATTCTTTACACTAAATCGCATTAAAGAATATATTTCTCTATGAAATATAAAATCGTCTAATTCCATAAATTTAGAATAATTCATATTAATAATGTAAAAATTTAAAATTAGTTTAATATCATATATTTTATATAGTTTTAAAACATTTTTCAAATCAACCAAAACTATTATATATTTTTCTAAATTAATTTATCAAATAATATGTTCTATTATAAGCAATTCAAATTCAAATTTATTAATTTTCATTAAGATAAAAAATACATTTTTATATTTAGCCTTATTTTTTAATTTATGAAAACTTTATAAATCAATATCTAATTTTAACATAAATGATTCATATTAAAATTACAAACATAAGCTATCAAAATTTACATAAAACCTCTATCACATCTATCATAACAAATATTGGTATGAACACACATATGTGAATTTTTTTCACTAATTAATAAAATTTAATTTTCTTAATAAATCATTATTGCACATTATGTTTCCTTATTAACTACATTTTCATTCTACACTTATGACAACCATTTCAAAATGAACCATTTTTTCCTTTATAAAAGTAATATATGATATATCCTTCAAATGTTAAAAGATTGAACTATGACATTACTTTTATCAACCATGCCAATATTTTTCAAATGTAAATCCAATTATAATATAACCTTTGACCATTTTTAGCTAATCATTTTTGTAAAGAAATGGGGTTTTATGATGATCTATTTTATAGAAACGTTTTCCATTATATATTTTTGTCACACTATGACATGATATTATAATTTTCCATAAACCATATTCATTGTACATTTAAAATCAATGTGGTTTTGAATATTTCTTTAATCCATGATAATTTGTTAATAAACGTGACATAGTTCAAGATAATCTCATTTTTTATAGATTAATTATCAATAAAAACATAATATATGTAGTTATGATACTACTATTGGGTTTTATTAGTGATAAAAATTGTATAAATAATGTATAAATAAGCACTAAATACTTTTTCAACATCATCTAATCATAGTTTGTTTAAATTGAATGTAAAATAAATTACATATCTAGCTTTCTAATAGTAAATAAATTAATCCTTTATTGTCACATGTTTTTAAAAGAGAGTCATAATAAATAGAAAATTGATTACTTTTTTCATAATGTATACTTGGGTTTTATGAATCTCCTAACACTTATGAAGGAATTTTGTCACACTTATATTCATATAGAACAATTTTTTAAATAGTTAAGAAAATTATCATCTAAATATCAAAGAGTTTTGAAAAATTTGATAAAAATGTATATAAAATATATATATATATAATTAACATGGATTGAACCACTTTATACAAATCTCAACACTCTATTGTTTCTTAATTATTTCAAAAATTTCAATTATAAATCAAACATTTCACAGTGTAACAACTCCTTATAATTTTTTGTTTTAACCAATATTAGATTTTTTAATATTTAAAAAATAATATAAAAAATATAAACATGAAAAAAAATAATCAAATAATGTTATAGTCGATGATAGATTACAAAGGAATATTATTGAGATGTTTTTTATCTCGTAACACTTGCATTTTCATATATATACCCATGATGTACTTTCATTCACTATGACATGGGTATCTTCAAAAAAACAAATATGTAGTGGAATTTATCACATAATATTATTAATTTACAGATTATTTATATCATATATATTATTGTAAAAATAATATGTATATGGTTAAATATTTATATGTACATTTTCTACTAATCCTTTTATTGACCCAAGTGAAACACTAATATTGATCCTAACAATCTTGAGTGTTCTTTTTTAAAGAGTATTGTGTACTTGTTGTGAATAAAATATATGATTTAATTAATCTTAATGATAGCAAGTAATTATTCATCATTTTCTTGGAAACCTATCTTTATAAACCATTGTAAATCAAAAACTTGTTATGGTTGTTGGATAAAACAATTCTAAAATGATCAATTAAGACTTTCATTCATTCATTAAATTTGATTCCATCATAAATTATACCCTATAAATACCATATTTATCCTTATAATGGAAGGGTATTAATATATATGTATATATATATATATATCATTTAATTAATTTTTAAAAACTATTACCATTTGAACATATTACTTGAGTTTATACAAGTTAACCTTATGTGTTAATCATTTTTGAATATCATTCCATGTAATTGTTGGTTTTTTATATTGAACATTTTCTTAGGTATTTATAACCCATTTTACCTATAATTGGATATATTTAGAAAGATACATAATTAGTGTGACCTAAAATTATACATTAAACCAATTAATTGATAGGTTTCATGTCATTAATGAAATAGTGTATTAGAACTATCATTACTTTTTAAGTATGTTTTCATGGTACGTGGCCATGATTATATGTTCATGGTATCTAAAATTATTAACTATATCATTTTAAATTATTTTATTTTGATCATTAATTATATTATATAGTCATGTGTGGATTATATATATTTTTATATCAGTTTTTTAATGATTATACATTATTTCTTCTTTTAGAGTGTCTCATATGACACTTTTATCAAATTTTCTCACCTTTTGGGGAAACCTAGAAGAATATTATATATATATTTATTTATTTATTAAAAAAGTATTTGAAGGAATAATAATTAAATATTTTGATATATTCAAGATGAAATTATTATAGTTTAATATATTAATAATGTTAGTGTTGATGAGTTAACATGTTTAAGATTTAGAGTTATCCTTATCATTATATTTTTTCTTTTTATTTTTATAATAAAAAACATTTTATTAATAAAAATATTTACAAACCATATATATATATTGATATTTTTTTCTATTTATTAATTAGTTTGACTCTGATAGATTTTGAATCCATATTTTACTTATTCTTTCTATTTTTTTAGTTTTTTGAATTTTAACATAATTTTTATCAAACACAGATTTTTAGAATATTTTTTGATATCATTTATCATATATTGTTTTAAATATATTATTTATAAAGTTTCTAAAATGTATTTTCACATTTTTTTACTCAGTTATAAAGTCTTATGAGATTTTGAAAACTTTTTTTTTAATTTTTCTAATTATCTTATGATTAAAACAATATTATGAAAATATGCATTACAAAGATATAAATATATTATGATAAAATACAAAAAAGTGTTTTAATTTCATAAAAATTTAAAAATTTACAAAATTATAAATATCTTAAATTATTTTTAATGTGTGATATGTTTCCTAAATATATTATGTCTTTCTAAATATCTAACATGGTTAATAAAACCCTAAAATGTTATTGAACTCTAGGAATAATGAAACATATGATGAATAAACCGTTTGAATAAATGAACCTTAAAAATATTATTTTCACTATTATGAAGTAATGGAGTTAAAAATATATATTATTATATGTTTGTGTCTGGTACTTTTTTTATTTTATTTATTATTGATTGAAAAAAGGATCATGGTGTGAATTTGGGAATCTATATTTGGAGTTATAATTGAAAAATTTGATTACAGAAACCAATAATAACATAACTATCATTCCCGATTTAAAAAACATTGAGGATTAAATTATTGGAGGTTGTTTTATTAGTATATATTGAAGGAACTTGATTAAAAGAGACAGATATACATTAAAAGGGAGATATTAAATTATTGAATGACTACTATAACTGAATATTTATGAACACTATTACATTTTTTCAATCAATAAATGAGAAACATTGTTCAAACCACATTATTATAAGTGATGAAACTAAAAAAACATTCTTTTATTCTTATATATTTTTGTTTTTATAGATAATGAGTTCTATTAAATAAATTTTTTATTTCTTCATAAAAATATAGGTTTATTCTTTCGATTTAAAAATAATGTATATCTGGTTATACATCTATAACAAAAGGTATGTTTATTGGTTATACCACCACTAAAATGGTATGTGTTTTTGGGTTTTCCTTGAGGTTCAAAAAGGAAGGACTTGTGGTTTGTTCCTTACTCCATTTAAGGGAATGTTTTCCTATTTCTACTTGGTCTATAGAATATAATATTTATAATTATGTTTTTTTCACTTTTTAATTTTTTTTACCGCCTCTCTTTAGGAATGGATAGATTTCATGAGTAGCTATAACATCACATTTATCCAAACTAATTTAAATATTTCCGGTCTTTTAATTTTTTTTATTTTCATTGCATATACACCGGAATATTTCACTTTAACTATAGTAGTTTAAGTTTGAATCTTATTATATTAGTTTTTTTAAATAATAATATCTGTTAATATTTATAACTAGTCAATTCTACCCTACCCACTTTACCTTTTCGACATCTCACACTGGTCTAACAATTAGTATGAGTGATTAACCATGAAAACATAGGGTTTTATTATTTACTTACATTTTTATTGAATTATATTATTTATTTTTATCCCCTATAAAATACTTTATAGTTTTATGAATTGATACTTGTTGAGATGGTAGGATAAACTTCAAATGATGGATATATTTCACAATGACCAACAAAAATTGATGTCAATTACTATAGATACTAGTTGGAAGGAATTAAAGAATACCTAAAACAATTTATTATTGAATACTATTAAATTATGGTAAAACTGCAAAAAATCTTGATTATGGACTAGATTCATTTGAAATGACTCGCATCATAATGGGATGGTGGAATTAAAATGATTATTTATTTTTTCCTTATATAAAGGGTTATTCATAGAAAATAGGACTTGAGTCAAAATTATGAGTATTGCAATCTCTCAAGGATATTTTATTTGATGAGAAACAAGGCCATGTTTTTGGTTCATGATCTCAAGTTAATGTTGGATAAAATTGTAGAGTCCTTATTGAAATGTTGATTCTTTAGTAAACCTCATCATGGTAGAGGGATTCAAGGAGTACTCTATTTTATGGAGTTTGGAAAAGGGTAGGACCCTTATATACTGGTTCACACCATAAAGGGAGTTATATTGTGAATATGAATCTTCTAAAGGGTATGAAGATTCTTACATAGTCATTAATTCAACAAACCTGAGGTTTCATCATGATGGAGGCTAGTCCTGGGGAGAGTCCCTCTATCTGGTTGACCATATTGTGGCCCCATTTTTCATTTACCTATAATGTTGGGTGAAGAAAGGCATCATGTCACAATCCCCTCATTACACTTTGAAAAATATATATATTTCATTTTTTATCAATGTTAGACCTATTCTTTTTTGTTCTTCCTATTTGATATTTAGCGGAAAAGAGGCCAATAAAGGGTTACATTCTTGGGAGACCCCCTCTCTTCCCTTCTTTGATCCCCCATGAAAGAGGATGTTTGTGGGTAATATTTGAAAATTATTCTTGGAATGTTCTCTTATTCCTTCCACTATTTTGGTTCTCATTCACTAACTACTAATTTGGAGTTATTTTATACAGTGTTTTAGTGTTAATTCTATATATGAATGTTGGAATTGGGAGAGGTCCATGGTTATTTCATGTGTGATGGCCATAGAAGGCCATGAGAGGATGACCACAAACCTTATTTAACCATTTCAATTGTGTTAAAGGAATACCATTATTTATTTATGGGTTTTTATTAAATTGGATGAAATTTATGGTTTTTCAGGTTTTGGGAGATAGTTCATTTTCTCAAAATGGTGTTGTGGGTGTGTTATAGTCCTTCCTGGTGCATTCTATTGTGGTTTAAAAAATAAAATAATTCCTGATGAGATTTATAATTAATATGAATCAATATAAAATTATTAATTGATTACAATTTTTTATAAAAAAAAAATTTCACATTATGTGATGAGATAAGAGATTGGGTGGCAGTGCGAGATTTGGTGATGTATAGATGGGTTCAGATGAGATAATGTTGAAAATTTTGTGGAATGTAAATCCATTTTGATGTAGGTAGCCTCAATGATACAATTGAATACTTTTATTTATAAATGATCATGTAATATTACATACTACGTGGGGTTTAGGTAAGATGGTTAGGGAATGAGGGTGCCTTGGGTAAAAGAGATTGTAGAGTGTCATGACTTTTATACTTGGAATAATTTATATTTAGCACTTAGGTAAATTGGGATCACCCAGAGCCATGGTCTCCATGATTAGAGGGTAATGGATACAATAACAAAAATAATTGAGTAGTTCCTGGTGTATGGGATATGAAATGGGTAATATAGTTTGTGTTCCGTGGGAAATTTTGAAGGAATGAGGGGATTGGTTGTGTGTTTTGATAGTGGAGATGGTTATACATCTCATTAGTAAATAAATACTCCCTCCTAAAGTTATAGTAGATTCTTAGAGTGTGTGGAAAGTGATATTATTCCTTCCTAACATAGGGTGTGTGACATCGGGGGTATTCCAATGGGTGGCATGCTGAGAGATATACCATAGGAGATGTGATATGTGGCCCAGGTATAGATCATAGGATATTCTTAAGGACTTTGTATTGGGTTGTTGAGAGGGTTTGGATAAGACTTGGATAATAATTGTTAATTATAGGGTTATGATAAGCCTACAAACTATGTGGTCATTGTGGGGGGATGGATGTATTTCCATGACAATTTTTGTAATCAAGGTGATAAGTCTCAAGTTACCAGTTCCCTCAGCATGAAGTTATGGGTTTTTTGTGGGATGAATTATATATGTGTTGTTACAGGCATGTGCATTTGATAGGAAATTGATTCTAGTGTGGGAGAATGGATCCTGAGGCTTGGTCCCTCTATTAGTGAGATAAAACTAGAAGGACATCCATGAGTGAGACTATGTCTTAGTATCTATGAATTATAGGCCAAAATTGAGTGAGGAGGTGTGAATTGAGACCTTTTGGATTCACATTGAATGGGAAGTTGTTGTTTTATACATTTTCTTGAGTGAGAAGGATGTGCTCAAGAATGATATGTGATAATGGAATCACCTTAAGTGGGAAGGCTGGGATTAATTGTGTTGTCAGATCAAATAGATGGACTCTACATTGATTTAGAAGGTAAACATAGAAAATTGGATGTATTCTCATTCCAGAGAGAAGAAAAGATATGGAGATTCGTAATGGATGCTAACCCAAGGATGGTTGTTGTCATGATTTTTATGACATCTTACAGTGGGTGTTTTGGTATAAGACATATTATGTGTAATGTGGCGACTTGATTCTAACATGGCATAGAATTTTGTATTGCCGAGTGTCACTATGTAGTGGTTAGAACCTAAGGACTCAGTGGGAGTGTGTACCACATTTGGTTTCATGGTGTCCTACTTAAAACATGATGAATCAACAACCATGATTATTTTTATTCATTTATTTTCCTTGTGAACACAAATAAATATGATAGTGTATAATAAGGGTGCTTTATGAGACCCTACTGAGTTATATGCTTACACTCTACATGAGAACTTCATTTCATGTGTAGAAATTTTGTTTTTCATTCATATATAATAAACAAATATGTAATTTATCAGGATATAAAACCTTATGGGGAGTAGGATACAAGGTTATTGGGGCTATAGGATGGAAGTAGGTCCCGTTTTTATTTTTATTTTTTGAATTATTTAATGATATGATAGAACTAATGAGTGATTAGTGTTGTATATTTGTATGGATTACACTTATGATTTATTATAATTTTTTTTGATTCTATATACTCTTATATATTTTATAGATTTTTTTATTTATTTAGCACTATTTAAATACTCTTATTTAAGGTTATAGTGATATTACCCAGAGTCGTACTCCCAGATCAAGTTCTAATAACTATTATTTAAACACAGATACTGATATAAACTGAGATGAACTACTAACACCAACATCATTTTGTATATCATTGTAGTATTTCAACTTCACAAATCACAAATAAAATTACAAATCCCAAAATAAAAAGGTTTGTTATCTTTGAATATTATTTATATAAAAATCTTATTTCACATAATTGTGAGAATTTATCCATAATTACACAATAATGTACCTCTACATAGAAGTATAAATTTTTATAATTATCATCATAACCTATGGAATGGAAAACCTAATAAAGAGGAAATCTAAAATTCTCAGTAAGTGAAAAACTAAAGAACATGTCATCAAGGGATAGATCATAAGTTTGGAAAAATATGACTATATATCAAGTATTTGATTAAATAAACATGTTACAGTAATACTTTTCTATATAATAAAACTATATTCAATAAAAAAAATCAAATATATACAAGGGTAAAATAGTGTGGAATTATGAGACAAGAATCAAATTCCCTGGAGTGTAATGTAGGTATATAACATAGAAATTTGGAATTAGAATAATCACAGTAAGTCAAAAATATTTGAACATAGCTAGCTGGAAACATTTCCATGAACAAATCTTGTGAACATAAATAACTAGAATCATGTCCATACATAATTATTTTGAACACAGCTTACTACCATCTTGTCTACACACCACATCATTAGCTTTTAAGACATAAAACAGTAAGTAATAAATTAGATAAATATTATGGACCCCAACTATATTAGGTATTTAATTAACCTAACCCATCTTATGTATTCAATAGACCCAACATGTCTCATTGATTTAACGGACCCAAGTCATCTCAAGGATTTAATAGACCAACTATATGTTAGGGATTTAGCATACCCAACCCATATAAAAGATTTAATAGACCCATCCCATATATGAGATTTAATAGACCCAACCCTTTCTAGGTATTTAATGGGACTAAACCATCTCAAGGATTTATGAAACCCACCCCATATTATGTATTTAATGGACCAAACTTATCTCAAGGATTTAATGGTCCCAACCCATCTCAAGGACATAATATACCCAAACCATATTAGGGATTTAATGGGCCTAAAATCTCTCAATTATTTAATAGACCAGAAACAACTAAAAATGATAAAGCACACACATGTGTTCCACATTAATTTAATCATACATCTCATCATGAAAACCATATAAAAACAAAATCTATCTCATATCATTTCAAATGGTATCACATAAAATGTTTAATAAGAATTCAATCAAATGATACCAAAATTTCAAACAATTGAAAGATTTTTCATAAGGGAATTTTAAGGGTATTTAATGAATCGTTACTCTAAATAAGATAAATATTTTAGATACAAATAAGAAAATTTAATTGAAATAATGATAACTAGTTTCTAGAAAACAATCCTTCACATTATATTAAATAGATATAGTTATGATCCACCTTAAAAAAATAATTTCATGAAGGTAACATAAAAACACCTTAAAACCCACATTAAATGAAATCCTAATAATGGATTATTTAAATGGGAAATAGATAAGAGAAAAAACTTGGATGGGAAGATAAAAGATATGATCCTTAAATAAAAGGCCTTTTAATATTTTAAAATATATTTATTGAAACCCACCTCATAAAAAGAGTAATAAAAAACCCTTTTAAAAAGAGTTAAATATAAATATAAAGGTCTCATAAGATAACACATATTTGGGTTTCAAAATTAAAAAATTAAAAAAATTATAGGCAGAATGAATATAGACATTGAGGAAAAATGGCCATTAAAGTGGATGATAATTACCTTCAACAATGTTATATGTTTATAATGAAATAAAGACATCAAGAAAGAAGAGTATTTTTATGAATAAATATAAATTCATTATAGGAAAAAATAAATTCCCATATTATGTAAAAAAATGAAGAATATAATAATTTTTGAAGAAAATATTCATGGTAGAAAAATAAGAACTCAATGAATATGATGTTGAGTTGAAAAAAACCCTTATGAATTCAGTAACATTTAAATTGAAATTCCATTAAATGATAAAATGATATGAATTTGAAAAATAATTTATTTCATGATATTATTGATATATTTAATCCATAATCTAGTAAATATTCCAAAAAAATAAAACATGCAGTGAATATGGGATATTTATCTAAAAAATAAAATCAATATTAGGAAACCATTATCTTGGATTTCATATTGGTCAGTCATGCATTAAAGTTGATAAGGACTTGAATCAACTCTCAAATTAATTCTTAGAAATAGATGATAGGGGATGTTTCCCCATAAATTGGGACATAAAAATGGAATAAGGTATCAATGGGAGGTATAATGGTTATATTTTTAGGGTGATTTCAAAGGAGATTTGTGGATTGATATGGGTAGAAGTTAGATATTTTTATAGTTAAAAAAGAGAGACATTTTCTTGTAAATAGAGTTTTTGAAGGGTAAAGATAGAATCACATGTGATTTAGGTGAGTAAATATCAGTGAGATAAGTGGATATGACTTCCCCACCAAAAAACAGTCTTCTATAATGTCTTAGTGTCATGTTGTCTTCATAAATTTCAAGCTATATTAGATGACCACTTTTTACCCTGTAAACTTGATTAAATATTTACATTCATTATTATCCTTTAAAAAAATAAGATGATCCTTCATGAAAATTTTTGACCTCATGATCCTAAATTTGCAATCCATTTAATCTGATACATTTCATACAGATGATAAAAAAACATTAAAATTAAAATATTATATATAGAAAAATATTTTTATGGAAAAATGTATCTTATACGTTGATAGATTTTATTTATATTTTATATCAGTAACTAATTAAAAAATGTTAATAAATTTTTATATAATTTTAAATTATATAAGATTAATAAAAATTTTATTAAATTATTTAGATAAAAATTAATTTACAATTAAGAAAAATATTCATTAATAAGTAATTATCCAACCATGAAAACTAATTTTTAATTTGGTACCCTATTTCAATATGAGGATTTTAGGAGACATTTAATCATCTATATGAGTACAAATTGTTAAGGATAAATTAAAATAAAATGTTATATTTGGTCATTTTCCCATATGTTTGTTTAGATAGTTTTGCCAATACCTCTTATTTGGTAGGTTGTTTTATATACAATAGATGATAATTTTAATTCAAAGGTTGTATATGAGAAGATACATTCATTATATAATTAATGTAAATATGTTGTAAATATTTGTAATGTTTTTAAAAGGAATAAGATTGATATATAGTCATTTTTTAATATTTTAGGGAATAATGAATTTTATTATAAGATAAAGATCATACATCAATGAAAAAAGGGAAGTTAATTTTTTTAGGATAATTATATTGGTCAAATTTTGAATTATTATGGAAAAAAATATAAATAGAGAAAACAGTAGACCTTATAATGATGGAAATTTACATTCCACTTATTCTCTTGTATAATAGTGGAATCATGAATATTATGTAAATTTTATGGATCCTCCTTTTGAAATTATAACCTAAATTTTTCAAACACAATAGGTTGGAAAATCCACCTTGGATATAACCTCAGTGAAGGGGAATTTATGAAATAAAAATTGAACAATATTTATGATGATATAAGAGATAATCAGAAAAATTTGAGTGATGTTTAAAGTATTTATCAATAGGATGTATTTTAATGGGATCAATAAAAATCAGGTAGATATGAGGAGAACCAAGATGATCTGGAGACCTCTACTATTAAGTTAGAAAAAGGAGATCAATCTTGTTGTAATGATAGGGAAGATCATTTATACCACTTGAGTTGCACCAAAGGCATGAATAAAGTTTTGATTGTGGCAGCTTCCAATACTCTATAACCAAAGAAAACAAAACCACATAGTGATTATTTATAAATATGATAGAAAATTATGACAAGATCATCATGAGTAGGATAAAGGTTTTACTAAAGTCATCTATTGAGTAATAAAGGGATAAGTTGAAGGGATCTCATCAATATAAATATAATCATCTAGAAGATTTTCAAAATTTTATTGATGAGTAGTACATGGAATGATAAAAAATAAGGAATTCAAGATCATATTTGATAAATATATTTATTTTTGGAATAATATGATCTATAGGATTGTTAATGATTAAAAAATATTCTATGTTTGGGTTATAAATGTCTCTTTAGAGAATAACTTATAATATTGGGATGTTTATTCTTGAAATATTTTCCATTTAAATATTTTATATGAACATAGAGGTAGATTTTTTAGGGATGTTTATATTTTTTGTTGATCTAACATGCATTATAATTGCATAACTACTACTCATAGCATGGTTTCTTGTTGTTTCTATAATTTTATGTCAATGTCATTATGATTCTATTTTAAAACTTCTTGCCTCTATTTTTTCAATGAATAATTAATGGATGATAATTCTTCAAGTGAATTCCTCCAAATATTGAAAATTTTCTATCTACTAATTTTTTTTGGATAAAAACAAGTTTGAGAGCTAGTTTCATCATCTTACATGAATAGAATTAATTTTTTTTAGGGTTGAGTTTTTTTGTTGCATGTGAGGCCTAATCATAGTTTTATTTGACATCTAATTGACTTAATGATATGTTTTCTGGATAAAAAACGTGTTTGGTATCTATTTTCATCTTTTTATATGAATAAAATTAATTTTTTGTGAGGGTTGAGTCTTTTTGTCGCGTGGGATGCCAAATCATAGGTTTATTTGACATCAAGTTGACTGAATGATAGATTTCATCCTATTATATGTGGTTTATATTATTTAAACCCACATATATTTTATATTATGAGTCTTGAATTCATGGGAGAATAACTCAAATTTTAAAAAAGTCCTAAATTTGCTTCAACTTTTATTCTTGATAGGGGTCGGTAACTATGGTATATTATTTTGGTTTGGTTTGTGTGTTTTTTATATTACATTCCTTACAAAAAAAATTTGTATGTTCTTGTCTTAATAAAATTTTCTTGGTTAAATGATTTTGTCTTCTAAATTTACGGATCTAACTATTTCCCCATAAAAAAGACACAATTTTTTTATGAAAAATATATCGTTTAAGAATAAAATCATAGAAACACAGGATACATAACACATATAAATTGATTCATTAAAAAAATTAAATCAAAATAATCTATACTAAATACTACTAAAATTAATTTTTTATATATGAACCATTTATTTTTATCAATAAATTGATATTAAAATCCTTTTATGAATTTTATAAATACATAATTTAATAATTTAATAATTATAATATGTAACACAGAAACATAAATTTTCAAATAATATTATTTTTAAATATTACAATTTTTATGCATTATTTTTTATTTTTTATTATATTATATTTAATTTGTTGCTAATAATTCATAAATATGGTATACCTATAGAATACATGTATTCCCAAGGACTGAATATCCAACGAACATATTTCTGACGCCCATATTTTCAAAAACTAAACAGATAACATCCATATTTTGTTCTTATATATATCTTCAAATTGATTATTAACACCATTCATCGTATTAATTTACTTATCTCTAAAAATTTATATTATACTTTTAATTATATGATTTACATCCATAGTTTAAATTGAGGCGATGATAAACATGGTAAACCATGATGATAACTATTTTATGTTAATGATATTTTTATTTAATGGAAGAAATTTTTCCTCTGGTAATTTTATTAATGATATCTCATATTTCATTATAATAATGTATTCATATTTATAACACATTGTAATATTTTATCTCAAGAATTTTTATAACATTTTGTTTTAGATCGATATTTCGTGTGAAACTAGTTATTCAACACAGTTCCCTTTTAATGTGAAATAAAAAAAAATCAAGGTGTTAGACATAGTATCCCCATTGTATAGATTACACATCACTTATAGTATGTAGCCTAATACATATGAGGGGCACACCTCAAGTCTAGTAACACACCAGGTGGGGGAATTGCAGAGTGGATGTTGAGAGTGGTGTTATAAAGTGGTATCAAATTATTTTATTCTAATTATGTGGGGAAATAATAGAGGGGTAACCTAGGAATGTGTTGAATCATATAACAAGCCTAAGACTAGTGTATCAAAAAAACCATTATAGTGGATGTTCTAGTTACCAAGGTTTTAGGATTAGTATTTTTTCATGTTACTATTTGGATATTAATTCCTGTACGGTTTGTGTATTTCATGTCATTATTGTAGTTTCGGCTCTTGTTCCATTGGTAGTTGTCTTTATACATGCAACATATTGGAACATAGGATCCAGAAGACTTATTAAATATTTTGTGTGATATATTTCACAAATATAATTTCATTTTTTTGAAGTGTCAATCGAAACTATTATGGTGTTTCCCTATATAAATTGTGGGTGGAATTATAATCAGCTAAATTAGGGTATATTTTTTAATTAATATTCATGCAGATCGATGACTGCTGTCCCCTAGTGAAAACTATATAGTCCCTATAGAGGAGAGATGTATAGTGTGATCCTTAATGGTTCATCATAGTCATTGTATGCCTAATGAATGATTTAATTATTAGAATATATTTCATTTGTGGTGGGATTATATTACATAAAACATCAAAAATAATGTATATAGTGTTCCCACAAATATCACCTTAGTTAAACAATGATTTACTAACCCACGCGGTTGAGAAAAATCATGTGGAATCCCCTAAGAATTTGGGATGTGATGCACTTTTGGTGATTATAGTATCAATGTTTGGTTTAGGATGGATTGATATAATGGATTCCTTGAACTATTGGATTTCTATGACCTTCTAGTTGCATGATTGTATAATGGTTATATGAATATGGTTTTGGAATGAATCCAATATGGAAAGTGTTCGCGTGGTTTTCCTAAGAAGGAGTGATATTCTTTGGTCCCATGGGAAAATAGTCATTGAGGATGATTGGTTTAGTTGATATTAACCTATGAAAGGACCATGTTTATTTGGATAAGAATATAAAACTATGTCCTATGAGACAGGACTCAAGAGATCATGATTTTTGTTATACGATTGTGTTTTACAAGAGAATTTACCTGATTGGTTCATGTGAGAATGAGTAGGATCATGAGTAAGAACCTGTGAGTAAGTTGTTAGAGGATCACACTACCATTGGAAGAGGTGGGTGAGGTTTGTGTGTCTTTTTATGGAAATACACATGTGGTGCCTATTGAGTTTTATATTGGTTGAATAAATCGTGAGTGGGCATGTTGAAAATGTTTTAGGTTATAGATGAACTTGATTAACATTATGATGGTAGTGACGTGGTGACATGTGAGTGGGAATTGTGTCCATGTGTTTTGATCCATGTTAGGGGTTAATCGGATAGATGAGTGTGTCATGGGAAGAGACATAACTGCATGATGGTGGGATCTATTTGGGTAGGTTCTTGATGGAAGGTGTAAGAGAATTCATATAGTGGGTATTACTACATTTTTTGTTGGAGGACGAAATCCTCATTATAAGTGGATGATGTGGATGAAGTTTCTATGGAGTCATGAATAGGTGTTCATTGGTGTTTCATGTAATAGCTTGGGTACAAGCAAAGTGGTAGCATCTAAAAATTAAATTTTTCAATAGATAGGATATGGGTTGTGGTGATTGGTGTATCTGAAGAAATGATGAGGATACTCCCATAATGAGGATCATCGAGTCTATATGGGAGGAGTAGACCTCTTGTAGGACATGTAATGGGTACTATGAGACTATGTGGTGGAAAATTGAGGAGAAACCAGGATTCTAGTATGGGGTAAGATCCAATGATATTTAATTCTTTCATAGAATACCGTGTTCAAAATTTTTGACATTTTGTTAAGTTGAAGTCATTGTGTTCCGAGAACGAGTTGGATTAATGGTGCACTGGTTCTTATTGTAAGAAACTAATGGATTATTTAGATATTTTCTGGATAAAATAAGGAATAATAGTGATATTTATGTTTAGAATTAAGTGTGGAAATTGGATATTATCATGATTTCTTTATGAGTTAGGGCAATGTGATTGGTTGTGTGATAGAGCATCTATGGATACAGATGAGGGTTTTAGGAAGAGGCCACCTAGAGGAAGTCTCACCAATGTTTTACAATTACTATGAATGTGGATTGGTGGAACCCATGTTGATCATGTTGGTCGACTACTAAAATAGTATTTTGGATAGGATATTTCTATGCTGGGGACAATCCCATTTTTAATTATCCATTCTTGTGTAAAGCCTTATGGTTATGAGTACCATAGGCCTCATGGATGAATTGATTGATGACCCATTGGTGTTCTAGATAGATAGATGTGATGAGCACTATATTTGTGTTGGCATTGGTGGTGATCGGAATGCACAATATCAGGGGAATTGTTTACTCTTCTATTTGGAGTCACACAATTGAATCTTTTTTGTGTTTAGAGATAGAATATAGAAAGCCTGTAAAAAAGGAATGAATGTGGAATGTTGGAGAGCTAGTTTGGGGACTACCAGGGCTACATTAGTATGGGATATATTATAGTGTATATTATTTAATGACCCAAACTATTTTAGGTTTTTGTAATTAAGGAGAAGTCTGAATTTTGTCCTTGAGTAAGGTTCATTCCAAATATTTGGAATTAAATTAGAATTTCATGGGTTGTAAAGTCTCAACGATATGTTTCTCGATGTGGAATGAGGCATAGTTGGTGATTTAGGTTCCTAAGAGAGTCATTCATAATGTCCTTTTGCCCTTGATGGAATGATACTGCTATATTAGGTAGATCCATTATGTGTTTCTATGTGTCTGGTCAAGTTATAGCCAATGGAATTTTCATTTGTTGGGTTTCATTGAATTTTTAAAAGGGAAGGACACCTATATTGGGATTTGTGCTATAAAGGGAGATTCTTGTTATATAAATGACTCTTATAAAGGGTTAGATTATTATAATGAATTCATCTATTCCATTAACCGTAGGTCATACCATTATGGATGATAATATTGATTATAGTTCATTTTTCTCATAAGTTCCACCACAACACCATTCATTTAACTGCAACAATGCTAGGTAAAGGGATTCATCACTTCACAACCCCATAATTCATTCCATGATTGATGTCTTTGTGTATTTTTTATCAGGGGAAAACCATTTTTGGGATGGACACTATAACAATTAATAGGGGAAAGGAATATAATGGGAACCATTCTTTTTTGACCCTTCCACTCTCATGCCTCTATTAAGACCCCATGGTTCAGTATGTTGGTGGGTTTGATTTAGTATAAATTTCATGTGAGTTCTCCTCATCCTTCCTCCATTTTTTATTCTTATTCACTATAATTATTTGGGAATATTTTGGATATAGTTTATATGACCATTAGAGCTTATCTTGTTTGAATCATGAAATGAAAATTGGAATTTTTGTGTGCGATGACAAGAGGAAGTCCTAGGAGAATAATCACACGCATTACATCTCCTTTTTGGATTAGGTAAGTTGCTAACCAAATTTATTTATGGGGTTTGACTGAATTGGATTAAATTTATGTTTGTTTGGGTAGCATGTGATTGGAATTTTAGTTAGGATTGTGCTGAGGGTGAACCATGGAGCTTCTGTGTGTAGTCGTTCGAGGTTTCAATGATGTGGTGTTTCCTAGCAAGTTTTCCAAAAAATATCTTTCTTTTTAATAAATTGAATATTTATATATAATATTACATTATTAAATATTTTGATGTTATGGTGTCATACAGTATCTTGAGGTCCAGTACCATATTGGAAGAAGAATAGACTTGCTCGACTGGGAGTGTATAGATATTTTTTGTGGACGAAGGCTCCTTTATAGAGATAAAGGACCTATGATGTAACTACATATATTTTTTTTAAGAAAGGGAATGTCATCATATGCACAATATGGGGAATGGGTCAGATGGTTAAGGGATGAGGTTTCTCTCAGGAAAAATATAGGAATGATTGTGCATCCTTTACATGGAATATGTCCTTTTATAAATTCTATAAATTCATATTTTTCAACAACCATTTTTTCAATGGGAAAAGATGATGAATGCATTTAAGAGAGTCATTGGGTAGGCATTAGGGTATTATAGATGACATGGGTATCCTCTTTTGGTTTCCTTTGGATAATTGGTTGTAATGTGGGTCTTAGTTCCAAATGCTGATGAGTGAGATGTTCATACATCTCTTAAGTGACTATGAACTCCCTCCGGTGATTAGATGAGTTCCTTGTAGTCTGTATCAAGTGAGATAAGTCCTTAGGGATGTAAAATATGATAAAAATAAATTATTCCTCCTATTAGTGGGATGGTTAACCTCATGTAGTATATGTGAGAAAATACCTAGGTATGGGTCATTGTATATATTTAAAGCCTTGGAATTAGGATTCCAAGAGGGTATGGAAATAACATGAAAGCTACATGTTGAGGATAGTTTTGAGATGAGCATATAAGTCATGTAGTCACTTTGTAATGAAGGATTTAGGTTAGTACTAGTGATTGGAGATGAGGGGTAAGTCTCAAGTGATTACGATCCTGGGGATGAGGGGATGAGTTGTTTGAGAAACTATGCATTGTTTCATTCATATTCTTGGGATATGAAATTAATATTAGTGTTGGGGAATTGATCTTGATGTTTTTCCCTTCCCTGAGTGATATGGAATTGGTAGGACTGCCATGAGTGATTTGAAGTTTGTGTGTGTGTGTGTGTGTGTGTGAATTTTGGGCCAACCATGTGTGAGAAGGCATGTTTTGAGACCAAGTGTATTAACCATAAGACAAAAGGTGTTTCCATGGATCTTTCATTGAGTAAGAAAGTAGTGTTTAGGAACAAGATATAATGATGAGTCCAGCTTGAGTAAAATGTAAGTGTGCGCATTTCGCATCAGTTTTCATGGTGTCCTCGTTAGCACATGATGACACAGTGAATATGTTTATTTTGTTTCATTTATTTTACATAGGCATAAAAATGATTATGAGAATGTGTATTAGGTGTTTTTGAGGCTACCCTATATACTTATATAGTTACACCTTATATGGGCTCCCTAGTGTACATAAATACCTTATGTTTTTCTATCTTATTTGAGCATAGGCTGCAAAGTAGATAAGTCTAGAGAAGCATAAGGGTATTAAGATACAAGGTTGGTGAGCCTCTATGATGACATTAGGGAAAATTTGTAGTTTGTTTCCTTTTTTTATATGATCATCCTAGTGGGAAATCAATGTTTTATTATTATATGACAATCATATGAAAGTTATTATAAAATCTAATTATTGATTTTTCATACACTGATGTTTCTGATTGATATCTTTTAGTTATTTTACCTAGTTTTATTTCTCTGATATGAGGGAATAGTATCCCTGTTGTATTATGTTACCCTCTTTTTAAATCATAAAACTTTTTCATATGGAGAGGCGCACCTGAGGTGGAATAGTGAACAAGGTCAAGGTACTATAATGTGGTCATCGGACCATGGTGTTAGATATTAACAATAAATAATTTTAATAAATGTATTTTAAATTAAAAAGTTATGAATATGTTGTATTACGCTCTAAGTAGTGGTGTTTTGAGTCATTTTTCTACATGTAATTCTGCAAAATCTATATAGAGGTTATTAGAGGATACACATTATGGAATTAAAAATAAAAAAAACCATGTTAGGAATGGTTAAAGCATTATACCATGATTATAAAATTGGTAAAAATTTATATATTAATTTAATCATTCACATATTCAAATGTAGTGTTAATGTAATGAATGAAATTGGATATAACCTATACAATTAAATTTTTGTGTAATGTGTGTTGAGATTATTACCCATAAAGTGGTAAGAAAGCAAGGTTATTATAGATCACTAAATTTATTTCAAGAATTAAAAATTGGATAACATAATTAGATCACTTCTAAATTTGAACCTGAATAAAATAATAAATTAGATGAAGAGGAAATGGAAAAGAGAGGTCATACATTTAAATTTAATAAATATTTATAACATGACCATTCTATGTCCAATAAAAATGGACGTTAACACAAAATAACTCATTTTGTAAAAGGATTATATAATATGTTAAAAGGAAATAACGGTCCCAAAAGAATATCCATAAATGATAATTAAAGGGTAATTGATATGAAAACAGAAGGTAAGTCAAATCCTTATATTGATGTTTCAAAACATGTCTTGTCTCTTTTCCCCCAAGTTTTTCTTTTTTCCATAGCCCATAATTTTAAACCATTAAAATTACCAAATCTTATGATACCTTATTTATCATACTTTATTTATTTCCCCAAATCATTGTTTCTTGTCATAAGGTTTGTTCATCCATTGTAAATGATCTATATCTCAGTGCTATCTGATTCCTCAAACACAATTTCTGCAACCACAACCTGCTCAGTTCATTTATTTTTGACCCATGTTTTTGACTTTATACAACATATGGATTGATGCTATTAAAATTCTATAGAATATGTATGACCATCATTATCTTGTAATGTTTTAATTAAAATTTTAATTTTTATCTCATTTGATGATACATTTTTTTTTACTTCTTATAAGTAACCACAATATTCTTCAACACATTACTCTTTATTGTTGATGAGCAATATATTTCCTTGTTTCTGAATCCTCTATAACAAAAACAACCAAAATAAAATGATTACCTATAAAATTGAGCTCTATATGACCTCCTCTATTGGTCATGTTCCCTTCAATTCCTCTTTGCTATAGAACAAATGTTTTTTAGGTTTCCCATATTTCCACATCAATGACATCTTTTGCAGGGTATTTTCCTGTGTGGAAATATTTCCCCACTGATTATTCCTTGGGTTCTCAATATCCTCTGATTCTCCTTTGTACCCAAATAAATCTTTAATCTCAGATTGGGTTCTTGTGGCATGAATTAAACCATTATTGCATTATTTTTTAGATCAATCCACATACCTTCATTATAATTTTGATTTTACATTTTCTTTTGTTTCACTAGAAAACTATTTTCCACTTTCAACTTTTATGCTGCCCGTATTATCTATTTTCTTGATGCTATTCTTTGAATAAAATTATTCTATTGATCTTTAACACTTCATTACAGACTAAATAATTCCTCTTTATGTTCTTTTATACCTTTTATTTGGTATTTTCTAGTCTTAGTAAAACTATTGATCTCCCTTTTCTGTTCTTCAAATTAGAGTTTGTACACATTTTCTGAGCTTTCTAGAATTGAGGAATTCATTTTTTTTCAATTTATTCATTCATCACAATCTTCTCTTCGTTCTAATATTGCATATAATGTTTTGAATCATGAACCACATTGTTATATTTCTTTTTTTGGCACTCTAAATATCTATTTATTCAAGAGAAGCTTCTATTTTTTCCTGAAGATCATCTCTTCCTTCTACTTCTCTCTCATCACGTTTTCTTTATTCTTTTTTTGGGAATCTCCCAAAACTACCAATATAACATCTTATTTATGATCTTTTATTTATTCCAACTATTTTTCCATTGATTATTCTAAACTTTAATCCTCTTTTGAATGTGAATTCATCTTTTTGATGAAATTTTTCTTATCATTTCTCTTACCTTTCACATTGGAAGAATACTTATTTTGGGGAATTTAATCATTACCTTTATCATCATCATAAACATTCTTGGGACACTTTTCTACAAAATTTCCAATACATCCACATAAAAATCATATATGTGTAAGTTTACCTTGGAACCTTCATCTTCCACTTTTCATATTTTAAGAGAAAAATAATATTAAATCATCTAAATTCTCTTCCTCCTAAGTATATTCATCAAAGAGCTATTTCATGGAATTGAATGCCAATTCTTTGGACTTCCAATTTTCCACAACATCATTATCATCATTTATCATTTCAAATGAAATAAGAGTATTGTTCAATTTATCCAATATCTTTTTCTTCAGATCCTTGTCTTCTAAAATAGAAACGTTCAAATTAAACCAAGGTGGATGTTTTCTCAAGATGTACTTGAATATTTTTATATCTTCAATGATTTCCCTGCGACCAAACATTTCTTCCTCAAATATATTAACCTGATCAAATAATGTATCAAAATACTCATTAGAGTGCATTCTGAGATCCTCGTATTTGTTCCATAGAACCTACAACTATCTTCTCTCACTTTTGAGTCTCCCTCATAAATATCCAATAACTTTTCCCACATATTATTTCATGACTTACATGAAGTCACCTTTATATAAATTTTATTTGATAGGGATCCCCCTAATTCATTGATCCGTTTAGAATCAACATCTAAATCACTTCGGTCAGCTTCTGATAAAGCACCACTGTAAATATTAGCCAATATTACATGAAAATGTGTTGTATAGACATCCATCTCTAATGAGTGGATGTAGTGTTGCATCTGAATCTTCCAAAGCATAAATTTTTTTACATAAAATATTGGAAAAAATTGTGATTGAAAACCACTATTTCTTATAATGATAGAGTACTACAGAAATTCAATTGTTCCCTTTGATATCAATTCTTCATTCCAATAGGCCAAATACCATGATGGGTGGTGAATAAGGGTATAAAAGAATAAAATTACTTCCCTTTCAGATCTTATTTTTTTATTAAAAAACACACATATCAATTTCTACCATAATAATATACAAACATAAATGTAATCATTCAAATGAAAAAATGATTTTACATTGTTCTACCACATTGGGCTTCATACAAGGAGCATAAAACATTGATGTGATGAAGTACCAAATCCACTAAATCTTACTGCCAACTATAAGGTTCTGGCTAGATCACTTCTATGAATGTGCTCACCACCTTTACAAGATTTAGGGTCTGCTCACTAAATTCCTATGGATAACTCCTTATGTATCATTCTCTAGCTCAATGCCAATGGAAAGGATCATTGTCTTCTGATTACTTTTCTCACTACTCTTGGAAGTGATCCAATCATAGTTTATAGAACTGAAGATCCCATAATTTAATGAAATAATGCATCCTTAACTCTAGGTAGAAGATCTTTTGAAGTGCCTTTTTCACCCATATATGAAATCCATTATCCCGATTCTTTTAGTTATAAGAAATTGTTTTCACGAACTATTTATGTCCCTTCACAAACAACCTTCTTCTTCTGTAAAATTTGTAGTGTATGTGCTTCATGGACCACCTCTTCTAAGAACTACCTCCACTTTCACTACCACTTACCAACTCTGCGTACCATATCTTCAAACCGCTTCCACACATGCCTTCCACATACTACTTCTGCGTATTGCTTTTGTGAGTAGCATCTGATCCAGTGGAATTCCTTATTCCATGGAATAATCCGTCCATGGACCACTTCTTCTCCATTTGAGGAATCCTGTTCGCAAACAACTTCACCCTTATTGGAACTCTTCCTTGAGAACCACTTTCATACTTTACCAATTTCTTAATGAAAAGATGTTTTATTATGAAAAAACTCTATGTAATGATGGTATTATCACTCCTTATATAAGAAAATATATCCAAGAATATTTCAAATCCAATCTCCCAAAATATTCTATATATCATAGCCTTCTCCATGTACCACTTCTCCCACAAACCATTTTCCTACATGGTCTGCATAATTATATTATTCCTTCATGGAGACCCAAATAAACCATCTCAATTTCACCAATGACAAGGTATCCCACATACGACAATCCTTCTCATAAATCATTTTCCTTCTGTGAACTGCAATCCTCCCCATGATCAATTCTTAGTTCGTGGCCTGCATACTTTTCTTCACGGTCGGTATTGCGATGCAATGAAATAAACGCCCTTTCTAAAAATATTTCATTGTTTCATGTACCACCCTTAATGGATTGCAAACTTTTCTCCACAATCCTCAAATTGTGAACCCATTTTTGAAAAATCTACCTTTTACAAAAACAAACTCCCGATTTTGAGGCCCAAATTTTTTTAAAACACTGGGTAACTGCGTCACCTTAGACACCTACTTCGGTAAAAACCAACCATAATTATTTTTGATCATCTGACATTGTCAACAAACAAAATAACACCTAAAACATGGGAGTCCATATTGAGGGTTCTTTTCCCAACATGTCTAATCCCAGTTTTTTTATATATTCTTTAACATAGGTATTTGTGATTTTCTTATCATTTTTGGAATGAAACCGTTGAATTTTTACACTAAGAATGTTCTTAGATTCTTCATAGTATTGAGTTATGCACATGAATATGTCAATCTTGTCAGTAATAACCATCAATTATTACATAAAGATGAAATCATCTACAAACAAAACTTAATGCAGTCTAAAATCTAATGATTTTGGAGTAATTGGAAAAAAACATACACACAAAAAAGATTAAATTGTTTTAATTATTTTCCATTTATTTGATTTTATGTCTTATAAAAATATCCCCCTTTTGAAAATAATCTTATGTATTGATATAATCACATGTGATATGGGTAATACCTTTGGTTGAATTTTTATTAACATATTTTACAATGTTTTTTTGACTAAAATGGACTTGTAAAATGTTCCATAGATTATTTTTATCCTCCTAGTAAAGCCTGAACCATTTTATTCATTTAAAAGGTAATAATTTCCATTGATTCATTTTCTTAGTAAAATAGTTGAACCACCTCCATCTTTAAGAGTGTACTCCTTCATACTGAATTCCACTAAATTTCTTGAGTCACAAAGCTAATCCAGACTCAAAATATTATTCATAAAACCTTTAACTAAGATAAAATCTATTCTTATGATATATTTTCCTTCAATCATTTCATTTCTAGATGTTATAATTTTATGTCCCCTAATGTTTCCAAATAAAAAAATAGCATTTTTATCATGTATAATCCCATGGATGAGGAATTCATTTCTTGTCATATGTTATGTACACCCACTATCCAAAATCTAAAATCAAAAAATAATTTATAATATCAATAAAATATAAATAGATTTTTCTATCATAGTTATTATCACCCATGAAGGTTGGTCCACTATTTTTATCGTGGGTGAGTATTATTATCCCTTATTTCAAGGGAATCCCCATTATCTTATAAGACATAAAATCTAAATTGAGTTTCTAACTTGTTTGATGAAGCATTAAAATAGTTTATTTTATTTTTACTAGTCTCATTTAGTACCTTTTGTTGTATCTAGGATGTTCAATGAACCACTATGTTCCCAGAACCCTCATAGAAATAGAAATAACCATTAAAAAATGGAAAATGTGGAAAATTTTCATTCTTTTTTTGGTACTTAAGATCAAAATAATATATTTTTGAAATAGAAAACACATATTAATGGTGTAAAAACATTATATAAAAATAACACATAAAATTTTTTGTTTTATTATTAGATTTGATTTCACTATGATTAATATTATGATACATACCAAAATACACCAATATTTGGGGTGTTGATGTTTGAGGTTTAATATTCATCATGATTGTATTCTTATTATATTCATGTTATATAATAGATTTAACCTTTTTATGAACTATTTAAAATGTGGGATAGGTACAGGTTATTAAATAAATTATTCGAGACAATATATATCTTCTTTAGAGACTGATTCACTTGAACTTCATGATTTCATGATGGGAGTGAGTAGTTATTTATTAATATTTATAATTTAACTTTAATACCATGAATTATCCTTCTATATGATAAATTATTTTCATCTTTTATTTTATAGAATTGGATAGACCATTTATCATATGATCTTAATCTTTAATTTTGGTCTATATGTCATCCTCTTTCTCAATGTTTCTATAATTTTCTACTCCATTTTTTTCAATTTTATCCATTATTTTTTACTTCTCTTCCTCTTATTATCGAAAGTAAATCATGGAATCACATACCACTCCATTTTATTTCATCATATTTTCCTTCCAAATATCAATTTCTTCAAGGGTTTATTCTAATTTTTCTTTAAGATCTGAATTTCCTTCTATGTGATTTTTTTATGAATCAATATCATTAAATTTTGGCCTATTCAAAACAACCACCAAATAATCTCTACTGAGATATCTACAATCCTCATACACCTACACTTAAGTTTTAACCAAAATTTATACATCATGAGAATGTAAGTTCTTATTCTTGAAGGATATCTATTATAAACCTTTAATACTATTTAATTCCTTTTCCCTTTTTATAGGATTCACATAATCTTCTTTATAAACTTAAAATTTATTAAGAATTATAGACACCAAAAAATTAAATAAGTACTTTACATAAATAAATCTTATGTTAATAACTTGTTCCATATGCAAGGCAAAACTAAAATGAACCTATGATATGTTAAAATAAAATTTAATAGTTTTAATTAAACTTTTAAATTAGTGGGTTTAAAAGTAACCATATTATCAAATCTATAAATGAAATAAATAGAATTGATTAGTGGAAATATTCTTCATGAAGGCCATTTTTACAAGACTAGAAATGACGTAACTTTTTTAGAGTTTTATAAATACCAATCCAAAGCTGAACACGATCAATTATAGTATTAGAGTGAATGGAAAGCTCATAAAAATTTCCATGAGATCAATCCTAGCAGAATCACCACCCTCGACTACCACTGGAGATTATATTATGATTTGATATTATACATAGACTGTATGACTATATTAAACTAAAAAATAATAAGATATAAATGTGTCATTACTAATTAAATAAGTTATTTATCAATTGTATTTTTTATAATTTGAATTATTACTTTTAAAAGAAAGGAATGTCTCTCTAATATAAAAATATTTTTGTCTATATTTCACAGTTTAAAAATAAATTTAAAAATTTTAAAATAAAATTGGATAAAAGTAATTACATTTTCTGGATTTATTATTTCAAAATTATCTCCTTTTAATTTATTTTTTAAATTTTTCTAAAATAATTAATTTTTATATGAATAGTGAAAAATAAATTTTTCCCAAAATATGGAATTTTATTAATTTATCACTATATAATGTAGACTTCTAATTTAATAAATCTGGTTTATTGATCAAAAATATATTTAATGAATAAATGCTTAAATTTTTAGGATATTTTTTATATTTATAAAACCAATGATTAGCCGTATAAAAATTAACATTTTAATTATAATAAAATTATATTTCCATTCATTTAATTTTATTAGAAATTATTTTATTAAAACTCATTATTCATTATTTAAAACACATTTTTCATCTTTTTTTTAATAAAAATTATCTCTTTAAAATAATTTTTTTTATAATTTTACTATACAAATTATTTTTTATATTTAAAAAAAAATTCTTCAAATTGTTTTTTATGAATTACATGAATTTATTTCAAAACTAACGATTCAAACCCTTAAAATTTTCATTTTATAAAATTATTTTAACATTTTAAATCATATGATTCAAATTATGTAAAAACATTAATTTTATATTTTTTTTGTTAAAAATTAGTTACCAAGGCAGAAAAATAATTACCCTGATAAAAGTAAAAATTGTAAAAAATGATTTACTAAGAGTAAATTTCCTAAAAATGTTAAATAAAGGTTTCAAAAATATTTTTTAAATTGTTTCTCAACTAAAACTCACATGATCTTCATAATTTGTCACTTTTTGAACCTTTAACCCTTGAATAATTATTATACATTATCGAAAAACTAAAGAGTGCTCCAAAATTTTCCACCTCTTCACTAATAAAAAGGGATTGTTATACTATTTCATGTTACTCCAATACCATATTATTTATTTGTAAAGCATTGAAAATAAATTTGTCTTAAAACCCTATCACACCTTTTAATCCCTAAGTCACCATTATTTTTCTTAAGGTTTCCATTTCCAAGTATATTTTTAAGGGAAAACTCAAGCTCTCAATGTAAGTGTTACCCACTTATTAATCTTTTATTTTTAATAATCTTCTTCCTAGACTCTTATATATACTCCAATATAATGATATAAATATGGTTATTATACATAGATCTTATAATATGAATTTAACAGAAATTATTGATTCCATAATATAAAAAAGTACATTAATTGTATGATGTGAGGACTACCTCATCCATAGAGTAATGTTTTTTTTTCATATTGATTTTAATTATTTATAAAAACCATAGAAATTGGGATTAAAAAATATAAAAAATATATAAAAAATATCATTATATTTTTATTATAATGACATTATAAAATTCCTTAGTCATACTCAACCATCAAGATATTATGTGCTCATGTTTTAATCGGTTTAACCACATACTTGTATAATGATAGAAAACTCTATTATGGATAGCTATTTGAAATTAATATTAATATTATTATAATTTAATAACACATTAATTATTTTTTTGTTCTGTAATGGTTATATTATGTAATTAACTTTTTATTAAAAAAACATCTTCAATCTCTAAAATTACCGAAATAAGTTTACATCGATTCAATTTTCACACAAAAATAATAAAAAATTATATGAAAAATAAATAGATTATGATAATAAATGTTAAAATTTAAATTAAATATAGAAAAATAATGTTTCTAATAAAGTAAATAATAAAATAAATTGATTATTCATTATGTTAGGTGTATAGAAAAAAAATAAATCAAGAACAAGGTATGTGTTTCTGCAAATATAATTTTATTCCATTGAGTTACAAACATTATTTTTGAACTTTATTATTGAAAGCCCAATTTATTATAAATAATGATTAAATTTCATTTTATTTATTCATTATTTTTATAGTTTTACAAATATTCCTTATAACCTCAATAACAAATGATATTAACCACATTACTTATGTTAATTGAAAGTGGTTCATATCTCAATTTTCACCTCATTAAGAGATATTTCATTTTATACACTTTGATTTCTATGGAATGGAGAATCTAATACCATTTAATATTTTTGAATCGTGAATCAATTATATTTCAGGATATTCAATGTTCTATCAAATTTTATTCCTATTATGGTGTTTTGAGTTAAAAATATAAAATGTTGTATAAGTGTCCATCTCTATCACCCTTTATTGTGGAATGTTCCATTACTATACACAAATATTATTATATTATGTGTAACATGTAAATCCTTGAAATTATTGGTCATTAATGGAAGTATTTTGTATTTTTATTTATGTTCTCGATAATTTTTGGGAATGGCGTGAGGTCTTGGAGAAGTATATGGGAGAAATGGGTGTGTTTTTTGAAAGTATGTGGCAAAAAAACAATGTTATTATACCTCAACATAGTGGAACACAAAAAAAAATAAAGGAGATATTACACAAGTTAAATGGATACATCATATCCTAGTTTTTGAGAGAGGTTGTGGCGTGTCCTTGGTTATAGAGGAGTAGATCTGGGAAGTTGAATTATGGTGCCTTTCACAATGCCACAGAGTCCTCCATACCAGTTTCATATTAATGGTATTTAGTCTTTGATATTCAGTTTTATAAGGGACCATTATGAATATAAATTAATGGATCCATTTAATATATTTAAGAGGGTTTTTTAGATTATGGAATTATTTTAACTCCCTATAAATACCAAGCTCTCCCACTATATCCTTCAACACCAAACTAGAGCTTCAAGAGCTTCATAGATAAGCTTCATGCCATAGCTGAGTCCCATGTTCTACAGATGAAAGAGTTACAATACTTTCCACAACTCTAGCTCCTACCCTGTGCCATAGTGGCTAACCCCTATTCTATGTATACCTTACTTTAACTATTGTGGTTTACTATACCAAGGATATATTCCACTATTATACCCCTTCCACGGTGGTGAAAACCTACTATGTCGTGGTGGTTTCCCCAATGTTTTGTTGTTTCACCAGCACACAACTGACACCAAAGACATCATTCTTACGTTCTGGAATGCCTATTTAATTTCCTCCAACATCCTAACGTAGGTGAGTTTGGTTCTCCCTTATTAGTTTCCAATCTCCTTTCCTATAATACATTTTATGATGCCTTCGAGTTTCTAGGAGTCGTTGGTGTGTGATAATCCTTCAGTTAGTGTATGGATGAGGTTTGGGTGAAGAAAAACTTGAAAAAACTCAATGTCACCATGGAAAATCCTGATTTAGTAGGTTTCTTAATTATTGGCATCAGGTTTTCACTTTTTTACTTAATGATTTTTTGTGCTAGCCTTTTGATACCGTGTTTTATTGTGATAGCATGTGGTTATGTGAGTAACCCGTGGGACCATTGTAATATTTATTCCATTAGTTATATTATTATTATTGTTTTTATGTTTGATATTTTCACATGATGTTATGTTTCTTCTATATACTCATGATTTGATATGCCAACCTTGTATGTTTATCCCATGATGTGTGTTATCATTTCTTTGGAGGTTTTGCTTGACAATTGAGAGTTGAACCATCAGGGGTTTTATATCTATTGGAGGGGAAGTTTTCACAACTTGTTATGATGATGAAAATGGACATGATCATAAGATATTGGAAATGATGTCCTTGAGGCTTTTCCAAATGCACCATGTTAGGTAAGTAAAGGCCTTGAGGCCTGAACCAGATAACATGAGGGTCTCACATGGGAGGATTTCATGAAAAAAAATTATAGAGTTCTATAATAACACACTGGTGATCAATCAAGCATAGGAGTTCATGATACTATAGAAGTTTTCAAGGATATTATCTTTATACTTTGGACACTTTATAGAGCTCCTTTTTTCGAATTACTTCTGGTCAACAATCAAGCACAAAAGGCCAATACATTTGAAATAAGACATCAATCCATCCTAATATAGTAATTCCATTTATTTAATCTAGATTTATACCATGATTTACTAAGGAAGTCCTAGGTCATCGAGAGTATTCTAGGGGATGGGTGAGACAATGGCCTTTTCCTACTATATACAACTTAGATGGGTAGATCACCTACTATTTCAATGACTTCCCCTTACAATGGATGTAAGGGTAAGGATAGGCACATAAAATAGGGACGTGAAATTCATGTGAATTAGATCTCAGTCTATTCATTTCCTTTTAGAGGTGAACCTTAGTGCTTCAACTATGGATGGTTCTGGCAATACATTCGAGTATTCCTATCACATAACTGATTGTGGTATTAGTGTGGTAGGGAAGGAAATATTCAATATTTTTCTATAGATCCTTGAAGAAATTTTCCAAATGTTGAGGAGTACATTAATAACATTTTTCCTAGAGATCTACATAGGGATCTCATTAGAGGATGCAAACACCTTAGTCGATAGTGAATTTGGGACATAGTCGTAGAGCTGACAAATGAAGTTTCAATATAGTAGAACAAAATATAGATGATATTGGAGGGGGAAAATATATAGTTTGAGGTAAGTTATTGATTACATCCACTCTATATACTTCTTTATTTGATACTAATGCATCTTAATCCTTCATAACATCACAAATAGTCAATGGACTTGTTCAACTAGTTAGGTTATATTCTGATTGTTCTCCCTTGATACACCTTACAGTCTCTAGTGATGCTTTTATTGTACAATAATTATATCTAGTTATGGGTATATGGGTGATTTGATGACACTAGAGTGGATGAAATTCAATGTGATTCTCATCATGGACCAGTTGACCAGCTTCCAAGATCACATCAACCTCTATAGGAGGTGTGTGTCATTCACCTCACAAATAGGAGATTATATTATTATGACTAGAGAATGGGAATTGGAAGTAGGAAGATTTGTAAAATAAATGGTTCTACTCGGGATGAATACAACATAGATGGTGGTCTTGGAACTTTCATTAGGATCAGTGACAGACCTCACATCTATTCCCCTAATCGTGGATCTCTATAGTTTTCCTTTCCAGATGACTTTAGAGAAATCACATCTGATAGAAGAGTTGACTACGAGTTAGAACTTGTACTAGGTGTAAAATCAATTTTTATACCCTCATATCATATGGAACTGACCATGCTAGAGGTTCTCAAGGTATAGTTAGAAGACTTTGAGAGGAAGGGATAAATCTAAGTGAGTACTTTAATGTGGGGTTCACCTATTCTTTTCACTAGAAAGGCATATGGTAGTATTCAGCTATGAATTTATTATCAGATGATAAAACATTTGATAGTGAATAACTAATAAACTTTTCCCAGGACTGACGTTCTTTTATATTAGTTATGGGGAGACTGGTCGTTCTCTATGATTGATCTTTGATAGGGCTATCACCAGTTGTGATATGAATAGGAGGAAATTCAAAAACAACATTTTTCTATAGGTATAGACTATGTGAGTACATGGTGATTCCATTAAGTAAAATTAAATTTCAATAAGTGTTAATGTTCTTCACAAAAAATACATTCCATCCATACTAGGACATGTTCGTCATAGTGTTATTCAATGACTTCCTTATGAAATCAATGCTATCAGAGAAGCATGGTAGCACCTAGAGATAGACTGGAGTATATGTTGAGAACATCAATTACACTACAAGTTTTCAAAGTGTAACTTTTGGATTATAAATTTTAACTTCCTTAAAAATGTAGTGTATGATATGGATATATCAATGGACCCAAAAAAGTTAAGGCATTTTTGAATTGCACAAATCCAATGAATTTATTTGAAATCTGGTGATTTTTCGGTTTAGACGTATATTACTGAGGGTTTATACAAGAATTATCCATAATATAACCCCCATAATAGAACTAATGATTAAAAGAGTGAAGTACATGTAATTATATCAGTGGAAGAAAAATTCATTGAGTTAAATGGAATTTTGATGACAGATCTAGTACGGAAACCCCCATATCATGTGATTGGATATCTAGTGTATTGTGATATAACAGGTGTTGGACTAGGAGAAGTGCTGATGTAGAGAGAGTAGGTATTAGACAGTGGGTATCATTAGTTAGGGATCTATAAGAAGAACCACCCTACACATGACTAGGAGTTGTAAATTTTGGTCCATGCGTAAATTTTTGGAGACACTATCTCAGTAGTGAGAGATTTATTATTTATATGAACCCATATATCCTTCTCTATACCTTCATAGAGAGGTACCTAAACATGATTCAAATGAATTGGGTTGGGTATCTATATACATTTTACTTTTAGATGGAATATGAACCTGGTAAGGGTAACGTAATTATTGGTGTAATTATTCATAATATGCTGGTTGAGATAGAGGTTTCTAAGATTTATTTATAATATTAGTGAAACATGATTAGAAAATCGGATGATTGGGATATGGATGAACCTAAGGACCATGGATCAATGACTTGTGCTACCTTAATGGTGAAATCTTCACTTATGGACTATGTGAAGGTAGGATGGTAGTCAGGCCAAATGTTTTTTGCGATGAGAGAATAGTTGACTTATAACACCCCAAGATTTTGTGAAATATATTTTTTTCTAAATAATATAATCTTTTTTATAATTTTCATTTCATGAAACACTAAATAAAAATATCTTATTTAAAATCACAATGTTGGGATTTTTTTGTACCCAACACTAAATTAATCTTTTACTACACACAAAGCATAGATTATCTTGTAGTACACACAACACTATGTTTCATTTGTATTACACATGATACTTAGATCCTATGATATAATTCATTACACGCAAGGCTAAGTGTTTATGAAAATAAAATATACTATTAATATGATTATTAAAATAATATTATAGCTACAACCTAGATGTTGAAATGAACGTTGTGAATACGATTAATTAATTTGTAAAATTTGACTTCCACATGTGTATAAAATGAATACTTTGCTAATAAATTGAAATAATTTAATATAAAAACTATTTGAAAATACATAAACTACTTTTATAAGAAAACTATTTCTCTATATATAAACACAATTTTACATCAACAAATTAAACAAATTTTGATTAATTTATTCAATAAAATTATATTATAATATATTAAATAAATATTTTTTATCTTCATCTAATATATTTTATGGGAACAGAATCAGAATAAATCCAATTTTATGAATAAAATGATATATTTTCATAATAGGGAATTTTTTTTCCTTCAATAGAGAACCCATTTTAAATATAATTTCTGAAACTTTTATAAATTTTATTTTTAAAAATAAACATTATTTTTGAATTCAGAATATCAAAATTTACTTCGGGTGAATTTTTGGTATTTTTCTGGGATGTTTCATTTTTTGATAAATAGTGAAAAATGCTGAATTTTAATTCAAGAATGATTTTTCATATTATTTATTTATATAGTTAAATTATATTTTAATATGATTTTAAACTATAATTTGGTGAACTAAATATCAGTTAATTAAATTTAGGTCATTGGAACTAATTTATCATTGAAATTGGATATAAAAACACCTCAAACTTTTAGACATTTTTGTTTTAAAACCCCATCATCTCGCCCTGTCCACAGGGTTAACATTAAATTAATTTATGCCACATATATTATTATTATTTTAAAAAACTGATTCAATATTATTAATTATTGTATTTTATAATGTATAATCAGGTAAAATTAGTTTTTTACCAAAAATATTAATGAAAGTAATTACAATTAATTACAATGATTAAGGTAAAAACAAGATTACTTAATTGTTAAACATTAATATTAAGATTCCAAATGACATAAAAACTTTTCAAAAATACATTGTACGAAAATATTTCATTCAAATTACATTTTTATCAAAATTTTACAACTATTTTAGTCACATCATTAAGGGAGACTTCTCAATTGTTTTTATCTTTTTATATTTACAAGAATGCGACTCCTCCTCCACTATAAAAAGGAACTCACCCCCCTCATTTACATAAACATCTCAATCCACCAAAGTTATTCAAAAACATACCAAATTAAGCTCCAAAAATCCCTTATATCAATTTATAAGTTACACTTTGGGCCTTAATCCAACCAAGGAATCCCTTTGGTTCAAACCAAAAGGAGTTACATAAATAAGAGGTAACAACCTTCCACATGATCTTTTATTTTATTTTCATTCTTCACCCCCACAATTATTATTAGTAAACTAATAAATAATAACCACTGTATATTAAATATTATGATATATAGTTATTATATATTATTTACCAACATTTACACATTCTTCTATCTAATGGGTAACTGACTTACCGTTCTTTGGTAAAATGAATTGTCGCCTCATGAAATGATGTTGTTTATTTTTCCTTTACCACATATCATGGTTCCTCATTATGATGGGTACTATAATTTTATATGATATATATGATATTAATGATGTATTTATTCTTCTGTAATAATTATATAACATTTATATTCATGCTTTCCATTTTGTGTAAATACACTAACTTCATTTTTAGAAGTGTTGACTTATGCTTCCTCAAAGCGATGTGATTCGTTCACACATTACATGGAATGTATTAAGGATGAGTTTAGTGAACTCATATAATATATATAAAATAATAGTAATAAATAATATATATTATATATATACATATGTTATTTAATTTTCCTTTTATACAACAATAAAACAGAAACAATGTGCATGCGTTCGTACGACCTACCGTCTCCATGAAGGGTGTATTCTATTACATATATCTATATTTTATAGAATATTATAAATATTTATATAATGAATATGTATGATATATAAATATATTTTTACATTATCTATATATGTACATCATGATCTAAGTAAGAGGATCAAGAACAACAAGTAAAAAACATATATGATAAACAAAGTGGTTAGTACCTGAAATTTTTCTTTAATAAGGAATTGTTAATTAATATGTTATATAAAGTCATAAGTGAATAGTATATGGTATGATATATAGGAATATGGTTCATTGGTTTATTTATAATAATATTATATTTATTTTACATGATTTTGGAACATGCGCAAATAAAGTAAAGGCTTAAGGTCAGTATTTTTTCATCTAACTTTTTATAATAGCAAGATACATTCCTTGTTCACCACTCGTTTCTTATGTGTAGTCTATATAATATACATTAAATTGTTCAATGTTAATTATAATTAAATTTATTTTTATTTAAATATCCTTTTTAGGATATTTATTTGATGGTGTTTGTGTTTCAAAAGTTACCAAATTGGTAAAGTAATTTTTTCTCAATTTTCTATCTTTGAGATACAGAACATGTTATGAACCTATATTTATCTATGAAGAGTATATACTACCCATTGACATGTTATATCATGAATATTGTTATTTTTTTGATTTGTTAAGATTAATTTTGTTTTATTATTTCATAAGGATTATGAATTAGTGTTACTAAAGTGGTAATAATTTGTCTTGAACACTAGAGTACTCTCCCAGAAGATTTCTCAAGTAAATTAATCATGAATATGTTTATTTGATATCACAGTGAAAATAATGGTGAGAGGAAGTGATATAAATTTTATAAAAATATGAAATCCCTAGTTATAAAATAAAAATAAACTAAATTACAGTAGTAAAGATAATATAAAATTACATTATAACATATAAAAAATCATTATTGTAGTGTTAAATGTACTTCACATTCATACGAACTCACTTATTTACAATAATTGGGTTCTTTATTGAAAGATTTATTATTTTTTTCCTCATCGATTCAAATCATTGAGATGTTCCATTTTATGAATTTTTAGACGTTTCAATTTTCTCCTTATAGTCATACTTAATTATTAGGAGTTTAAATACTCATGATATCTATATATCTCATTCATTTTTTAGATCAAGATATCATGAATGATTTAGAACAATTTGGAATCCTTCTATTAGGGGTACTTGTACTGAGGTTTCATCCCAAAGTTCTACTTTAAAGTGTAGTTTAGATTTTTAATCCTGAATGTGACTTATGCCCTATATTTATAAGTTTATTTTTAGAAAACTGTTTGATTAACCATGAGGTTCAAGTGACTTGATCAATCTTGATGAAAATAAACCTTATGATAGAAAATTCACCTCAGGGTAGAAGTTGATCATACTGTTAGTTTTGGGAATTATCGATTGAATTCCTAATGGATGATCGAGAACTTCTTCTTGTGGACAGGTTCTTCTTATGGTTGATTAATTACTCACATTATATATACAATATGTGGTCGGTTAGATACAAAATATTTGATGAATCCATTCAAAATAGGACAAATTCCTAAACTCGTACAATCAAGAAATCCAATAATGTCTCATGAATTCTGATTTCATTACCAATTTTCAACCCTTTTGGATGATTTCACAATTATTTGAAAATTCATATGATGGAGGGTAAAGTTTTATGTTCAACCCAGAAGAAATACATTCTATAAAAAAGAATTACATTTATTCCTTTTCTCTTTTCCTAGGTAAAAATGTCTTATGATATGTTCTTTATTAATTTCAGACCTGCAAACATGAGCATCATTAATATTAGTTTAGGGTTTTATTTTTCATTCAAAAATTTATTTAAAACAATTATTTTCTAATTAAAAAACCGCTTAAAAATTTAATTCCACAATCATGGTATGTATTACCAAATAAATTCATAATTTAATAAAAAAAATTAATATTCAGTATTTAATCCATTTTTATAATTAAATCTAAAATACTACTATATTCTAATTATGAAACCATTACCATGAAATGAAAATTTTATTAATTTAAATTCATGAAAATTGTGAACAAAATATATTAATGTATTAACTCTTTCAATTTTCCCATAGATATATATTTCACTCTGGATAATTATCTTATATAATGATTAAACATTATTTCTCAATACCTAAATGATAACACATTCCAATTAAACAGAACAAATAAATACACACCTTATAAATAGATTTCAATTATATATTTACTCAATGAGAAAAACAGTTTATTAAATTTAATGTTAATTATCATGTTCATGTTGTTATTACCTACTAATAAATTTACGTATATTTACTTAATGATATTTAATTAGGGGGTTTTCGATTCATTATATCATGCGTAATTTCTGTAGGATTGATTTTATCCAAGAATCTCTACTTCATAAAATCTTAAAAAAGGTGTTCATCATGAGGACTTTTACCTAGGTATCTCTGAGGCTAAATGTTTAGTAAGATTCAAATTCATAGATTTTGAGGCTAAATGAGGGTTTTTGGATATAAAGTGAATTATAATTCATGAAGTCATTAAAAATAAAGGGTGGGTCACCTCACACTCTCCTCTTGTACATAGAAGTCCTCAAAACACTTATTTTTTACATAGAAAGTTCATAAATTGGAATTTCTATAATCAATAACTGGATTTATTTCCACCCCAGTTTAGAATTGTTTCATAATGAAATTAGATCTATATTTTTCTTCAGAATCATATTTTTAATTGAAAGAGTGGTATATTTTTATATAAAATTAGTGGTGAACTCCTAACCCATATTTGGAAGGAATTTCTGGTCATCTTTGTGTCTCTATAGCAAGATTTTTATAAAAAATAGTAATTTAACAAGGTGTACAATGGTAACAAAATATTCTAAAATAATTTAAAACGTAAGATAATTTTACCCCCACACTTTTGATCAACCCTATTCTTGTCAGTACCTATAATGTAATGTAGATATGAATTGTTTTCTTTAAAATTCACTACCTAAAAAGTTTTTTAATGAATATAAGAGATTAATAAAAAGTTCAAATATTAGGGCATGATTTAAAATGGAGTTTCATGTAAAAATTGGTTTTTCTAAAATAGATCCACAGTCAAATTTAACACATGTAAATAAAAAATAATTCATTTTATAAAAGGAACACAAAAAGATATACATTTTTTATTATTCCTCGAGACTCTTAAAAAAATATAAATAAAAAGAAGATGTAAAATAGTCTTTGAAACATATTAGTTTTCATAAAAAATTCATTATAGACAGCATTAATACAAATTGAGTTGTATATATTCTCAAACATATTTTTATGTGTATATTGAAAATCAATAACAATATTTTATTTTAAAAATAATTTAAAACATTATAAATTCACATGATGTATTTTTTTCAAAAACTACATGATAATATAATTTTTTAAAAATATTTCAATGAAGTTATATGTTTCTAAGCTAAAAAAATTACAAATATTAAAAACAATTCCATAAAATGGTTTTAACCACTCCCTCACTCATATACTACCACTACTACCCATTCTTCATTATTTCAAGGAAATTATTTAAGCCTTTTCATACATAAAATGTATACTAGACAAGAGATAAATCAGATTAAAAGAGGAGTAATACAACATGATTTATTTATTTTAACGGAAACTTCATGTTAGTTTCTTGAGTGTTTCTCACTATAAATGTACAAGTAAAATTTGAAATAAAAACATAGGAAAAATTATTTAATGTGTAAGGAAAAGAGATATAAAATAAAAGGGTAATTAAAGAAAGGGTTAAGTCTTGGTTTAAACCCTAAGTGGGCCATGGGCTTTGACTACCCTAGGATGGGTAGTTCTAGATACCATCCATAATCTTACAGTTTATATAGTTTCTTTAATTTGAACTATAAACATTTATTCCAAAACAATTTCCCACCATCAAAAAATTCTTAGAGACCTTATACAATGAGTTTAATAAGTCCATTCCCATATCTATCAAGTACAACTTAAAAGGTGAGGTGGGATTAAAAAATGGTTCTCCAAATTTTATATTTACAAATTGTAAAACCTTATATTCTTTTTTTAGTTCCTTCTCAAGATAGGTTTCATAAATATAATTATCAAATGGAATGTTAGTGAAAGATTCTATTTTAATGAAATTTTTACATGAACAATTTATATCAAAATATTCCACTTATATTGGCATAACATGTGATTTGGTTTCTTTTTTTAAGGATACTAGGATTTCCTTTGTTACTCTTAGTCATACATGTTATATATGATAAGTGATCTCTTTGTTTTCACTTAAATTCAATTTTAATTTTCAAATTCACCTGATAAGGAATGAAAAATGTTGATAAAATCTTTAAAATGTAAATTTCGGGAGATAAAGCTCAATTGAGTTTCAATAAAATTAATGGAAATTAGTACTACGAAAGTATCATCACCATTATTTTGTTTTGATTCTAGGTATTATTTTTTACTTAAAGTCACTTGAATTAGGGTTGTAGTAAATAGATGAAGACAGTCTAGAACCTCCAAAATTCTTTAAATTCCACCATTTTTAAGGTTTCCTCTTACAATGATAGATTTAAGTATAGTTGTGTTTCTTCTTCTTATAAGCTGGGGAAGTCATGTTTCAGGTTACCTATGATTAAGTGATTCTGGTATTATTATATTTTATGTTGATCCCCAATAATCATATTAGAAGAAATTTCTTAATTAAGAACCTATATTTTTAATGGTTTAGTGTAGGATTATGATATTAATTACTTATGCAACTTCTTCTCTTCCTCTTAGAGTTACTTAATAAAAAAACTAATTCGGGATGTATATTCCCCTAATAGTTCAGGATTCGGTTTAGTTTCCTATGTTGCAACTCTTACTATGCATAGAGTTATTTGTCTAACAAATCAATTTTATCCCCATGTTTTTTATATCATCTATAATTTCTTACAACTATGCTTTTATTTGAAATTCTTCTTCTTGTTTTTACCGTATCACTTGTAATGTTTTAGCTCATGCATAATAATTAACAATTTGATTATATCATGGAAAATATTTTTTAGTTTTTTATAAAATTAAAGTGAAATTTTTTATAAATATTTAATGAAAATAGTGTGTGAATGAACACTAGGATCTCCAGAAACGACACCATGTATTGAATCACACCTATTGTGGGATTTTTTCAAGAAAATTATTTGTTTTCCTAGACCATCGCTTTGGATAGATTTTGTGTAACAACCCATGTTTTTCTAAAAATGAATATAAATGCATGGAACTTTGTTTTAATTAGATATTTTTAATTATCCTTTAAAACATTAATTTTCTACTTCTCTGTTCTAAATTTCAAGAAACTGCCATCTACAATTGTGTTCAGTAGTTATTTGGAGTCTATTGAAACCAACTTGTTTTTTTGGTGAATAGTAACATACCTTTTTAAATACTAATATGAATAGTGATATGACGCTAATGAATAGTAAATTTTTTTATTATTTTATTTTATTAAGGTTTTAAGATAATAGCATCTAGGTTACTTTTTCATTGTGATATAGAAGTAGTTACATAATTAGAATTGTTAATTTTTGAATTATGTATGATTTTATTTAAATATTAACTTAATAATATTTAGAAATTTTTTTCCAGAAAATTTACATCATTTTTGAAATCTACACGTCAATAATTTGTTAGGGTGAATTTTGGGAATTTTTCTGAAACAGTTGATTTTTCAGTGAATAGTAAAAAATACAGTTTTTAGTTTTAGTGAATTAATGACATCATTAATGATATAATAATGATGTCCTAATATTGTTTGATTATTGTATAGTTAAATAACATGTGAGGTTTCCCAAGTGGCTTATACCATGGGAAAGCCCATTGTTTTGTAAAAACCACTCTTGAGGTGTCCCCTGAAAATTATTAAAATAATCCCTAACTTTTCCTATAAATACCAACTCTTCCCTTCTTTCAATTCATTCCCAATTCTCCATCAATGAAGATATGGCCTCCTTACCTCCATATTAGTCATCCCATGTTTTTCTCAAGCCCCCAAGGTCTCAACCTTCATGTTCTAAGGGTTACTCTACAAGGTAAGAAAAATTCTCAATTTCTTTCTTTTTCATTTCAAATTCTCTTTTATGTGGTATAATTTTCATGATTCTATACCATGTTCATATTTCATTATTAATATTGATATTATATATATTATAATTCATTTCTGGATGGGTGCCCTTTGTTCCCTCTATTTTTAATATTGTTCTAAAACCATGTTGTGTAGCCATTAGGCTGCTGAATTTGTTTGTAAGAGATTTATCACTTTTTCTTTTACTTTGAGTTCCTTCCTTAATATTTCTTCATATCTCATTACCCTAGAGGCATGAAATCTCGATAAATCATGTATACTATGGATTTTATCATTTTTATGAAAATTTACTTATCTTTATTCTTCTCCTCTCTTGCTTACTTAAAGAATAAAAACATTTTCCATTTGTGTCGAATTATCGACATTGTTGGATGATGTGATTTCAATTTCCATTAATTCTTTCATGTCTGGTCATGAAACCATTTATTTGGTTGAACCAGGTTATAATATATGTTTTATGACTCACCCATGGTTCTGGAATTCTTTTGTACTCATGTTTCTAATTTATAATACAAAATGAGGTTGTTATTGTCAAAGAACCACTAAAAGGATCTAAACGAACATCGTTAATGTTCTAACTTATGAATCATAATCATGTAATAATTCAAAATTATAAATTGAATAATTTATGTTTCTAGTTATATAAAAATACTACTTTATTCCAATTATTTAGTTCCACTTTCAATCGACAAGAATGTCCACCATGAACCAATCATAAAATCATGTAAAGAATTCAACCAAAAACAGTGCAAGGGGAAATGTACTAACAATTAAGGGTGAAAATATGTTATTAAATGATAATATAAGATGTTATAAACATTAAAATGTTCCTGTAAAATATTAATAACACCATTTTAATTATTATACAGGAGGTTTAAACAAGTTTGAAGTAAGGAAAACCCGAGGTAAGGGAGTTCTTAACCCGATTTCCATTCTTTGGGTTTACCTTTTACTTCATTATTTATGTGCTATTTAAATTTTTTTGTGATGGATATATCTATATTATGTTTTATTATGTGTATTTACAGAATATATACATACTCCATTAACTCTATTAAGTCTCTCTTAAATTGGAGAATATTTATAAGTGGATTTTCATTAAAAATCCTCTTTTAAAATTCTATTTTACAAAATTAAAAAGTAATTTCTTTATGCTATTATTCATGTTTTATGGTTATGTTTTGGTTATTGGTCATTTTTTATGATTATTTTTGGGACCTATATTTCCCTCCAATGCATTTGGTATGAGTAATTTGGAGTTCGGCTGTATGGTTACTCCAATTGTAACTAAAATGGTTACATGAAGTAAGGTAGCCATGAGGGTTACAAATTAAAAGGTAGCCAAGAATGGTTACAAGATTATGTAAGAAATTCCCAGAGATACCTTTATGATTATGTTTATGTTTTCATGTTTTTTGTGGATCTTTTGTAAATCTCATGTTACACAAAGTAAATATATATGGGTGACAAGAATGTATTTTGAAAATGCTTTCATACGTTATGAGTATTTATGGACTAATGTAATTTTTTTCCTTCTTCTCCATCCCTTATTGAGATTTTGTGCTCATCCCATGTTTTTAAATGATTTTTCAAAGGTTAATGGATGTGAAATACAATGAAGGAATACATGATAAATATTGACGTTTTAATTTTGAAAAAAATGGAAACTGTTCTTATGGTATCCACTCTGTAATAATTTGTAATGTCATGAATGTACTGTCCTAATTCTATAAAGATATAAACATGAAACGATCTTTACTGTAAATTAACTGTTTTCTTGGAGAAATTAATGATTAAGTATATAATAAGGTCGGGTCCTTATAGTTGGTATCAGTGGATGGTATAGATAACATTAGTTGTTAGGGTGATGTTAATAGAATACCAAAAATGATTTTCACTCTATGCTTAATTTGAAATGTTATAGAATTTAAATATTATCATGTTGCTCTATCCAATACATGTTTGTTCTGAATGGTTGTCCATAGAAGGAAAAAGAATGCTGAATAGGAGAGGCACTAACAGAATGACATCCTTCCAGAACTATAGCTCGGAATGGTTGGGATTGGAAGTGAGAAGTTTGTGACAGCAATGGATCAGAAAACACAAGAAATAAATGTTGGAGGAATCCATGCAAGAGAATCAATAGAGGTACCACAACAGAACATGACAGTAGTGGAACATTTTATGAGACAACATCCTCCTGCATTCAATGGATCTTCTGACCCAGTAGCAGCTGAAGGATGGATCAACTCCCTTGAAAAGATATTTGATGTTATGGGATGTTCAGATAATAAAAAGGTAAGTCCTGACATTTGTTGTTTTGATGGGGAAGCTGATCAGTGGTGGTCAATAGTAAGGAATATTAGGGGTATAGAGGATTTTGAAGTCTTAGAGTGGGATTAATTTAAATGTCTTATCCTTGAAAAATATTTTCCTAAGGTGGTGCGACTATGAATGGTGAAGCAATTACTTGAATTGAAACAGAAGGAGGAAGATTCTGTGGTTGTATATGAAGCTAACTTCACCCGACTGGCGAGGTATGCTCCAAATCTTATTTTGGATCATGATAGAAAAATCAACCGCTTTTTCTCAGGATTGAAGCCAAGGTATTGAAATGAATTGGTCTCTCATGAATTCAAAAGTTATGAGAAACTTGTCCGATGTGATGAGAGGGTAGAGATAGAGTTCGCTGATGATCACATTCATTTTGGAATCAAAGAGAAGAAGAGGTCCAGTTGGCAAGCAATGGGTAAGAATCATCCAAAGAAATCTGATGGTATGAAAATCCAATTTCTGGTTTGAGAAAAGTGTGGAAAGAAACACCCTGGGGAATTTCTTAGAAAAAATAGGAAGTTTTTTAAATGTGGTAAGTTTGGAGATATGGCCCGAGATTATAATGAAAATGATCCTAAGACTAATCCATATAAGCAAACTGTAAAGTGTTTTAAATGTGGTGAAATGGGTCATTATGAAAATGTCTTCCCAAAGAGAGATATGAATGATGCAAAGAATCCAGACTATAAGAAGAAAGGTGTATTGAAATCCTTTGTGACAACATCAGTAGACATCAGGCCATCCAATGAAGTTGTTTCATGTACTTTGTTTGTTCACTCAGATTTTGCTAATGTTTTGTTTGATATGGGGTCTACACATTCCTTCATCTCTAAGAAATTTTCTGGAAAATTGGAAATATCTCCTCAAAAAATGAGACCCGAACTTATTGTTAAAACACCAGGGGGTAAATGTTATAGCAAAGAGGAATTATAAGAATCTTTATATTATGGTCTGTGGAAAGTCTTAACCTGAAAACCTTGTTGTTTTACCCTTAGTCGAGTTTGATGGTATTATGGGGATGGATTGGCTTTTTTATTATCAAACTAATATTGACTATAGATCAAAAGAAGTTGTTTTTCAAAAAGAGTTTCAGTTTGTATACAAGAATGAACCCATACAATTGATAACATATTAGGAATATGAGAAACTATTGAATGATGGGAATGAATTTTATCTTTCTCATATTGTTGAAAATAATTGAACTATTCAAATTATTGACATGCCAATGGTAAATGAATACCTTGATGTTTTTCCTGATGAGTTACCTAGTTTCATACCTAATCGAGAAGTCAAATTCTCAATTGAATTAGTTCCTAATGCTAAGACAATTTCAAAGCCCCCATATCATATGTCTCCAACAGAACTTCTTGAATTGAAAAATCATTTGTAGGATTTTCTTGACAAAGGATTCATTCGTCCTAGAACTTCACTGTGGGGAGCCCCTGTTTTTTGTTAATAAGATGGTTACATGAGAATTTTCATTGATTATAGAGATTTGAATAACATCACAGTTAAAAACAAGTATCATTTTCCTCATATTAATGACTTGATTGATCAGCTCTTGGGAGCTCAATACTTTTCCATGATTGACTTGAGATCTGGATACCATCAGCTAAAGGTGAAGGAGGATGAAATCCTGAAAACAACCTTTCATACTAGATATGAGCATTATATATTTGTTTTTATTCCATTTGAATTAACTAATGCAACTACTGTATTCATGAATCTTATGAATAGAGTATTCCATGAGTTATTGGATAAGTTTTTGGATGTATTTATTGATGACATTCTGGTATTTTCTAAAAGTAAAGAAAAGTATGAAAAACATTTAAGGGTTGTTTTACAAACATTAAAAGAAAATAAGTTATATGGAAAATTCAGCAAGTGTGATTTTTGGTTGCAACAGATTTCTTTTCTTGGGAACATTGTAAATAAGGATAGAATAATAGTTGATCCTTCCAAAACAAAAGTAGTTTTTGAATGGCCAAGACCCAAAAATGTTACAGAGATTCATATTTTTCTGGGCTTAGCAAGCTATTACTGACAATTTGTTAAGAACTTTGCATTGTTATCTAGCCCGATAACTAAGTTAACACAGAAAGGGGTTAATTTTTTTGGATAGATGAATGTGATGTTTGTTTTCAGGAACTGAAGAATAGATTGTTGAATGCTCCAGTTTTGGCCCTACCTTCTCATAATGGTGTGTTTTTCATCTTCAGTGATGCTTCTTTGAAGGGACTTGGTTGTGTTTTGATGCAGAATGATCAGGTAATTGCCTATGCTTCAAGACAACTTAAACCTCATGAGCTAAATTATCCCACACTTGATTTTGAATTGGCAGTTGAGGTTTTTGTTTTGAAAATTTAGAGGCATCATCTATATAGAACCAAAAGCCAAATATATGCTGACCATAAAAGCCTAAAGTATATATTCACTCAGATGGAATTAAATATGAGTTAGAGAAGATGTTTAAAACTGAAAAAGGATTATGACTGCATGATAAATTACCATACTAAGAATGAAAACAAAGTGGAAGATGCCTTAAGTCAGAAACATCATTCATCACTCATCATGCTACGTTTGGAACATGATCCCTTGATTAATGAATTGATGAATTTTGGCATATAAGTTGTTGGTGTAGGGAATACATCAGTTTTTTTCCGGTTTCAGTGTATTCTTCATTGTCAGATAGAATTAAGCAAGTGCAGAATGAAGATAGTGATCTATAGAAAAAGGTATAATTATTTAAAAGGGGTAAGTTTCCAAAATTTAATCTTCATAATTATTGTGTTTTAATATTTGGTAAAATTTTGTGTGTGCCTATTGGTCCTCAATTGAAGAAATATTTTTTGTGTGAAGCTCATAGTTCTCCATTTCATGTTCATCCTGGAAGTACTAAGATGTACAGAGACCTTCAGGAGTATTATTGGTGGGATGGAATGAAATGAGATATTCCTGATTTTACCATGAAATGTTTGATGTGTCAACAGGTTAAAGCTGAGCAACAGTTACCGAAGGGGATGCCTCATCCTTTTTCAGTGCCATAGTGGAAATGATATAATGTATACATGGACATTGTGGTGGGACTACCAAATACATCTCAAGGTAACAATGCTATTTGGGTTATTTTTGATCGACTAACAAATTATGCCCATTTTCTATCAATTCAAGATACAATGTCATTAGATCAACTTTCTGGATTGTACCTCAAAGAGATTTTAAGGTTACTTGGAGTTCCTATTTCCATTGTATCTGACCAAGAGCCCAGTTTCACTTCTATCTTTTGGAAGGAACTTCAGAAGTCGTTGGGCATAGAGTTAAATTTCAGTACATCTTTCCATCCTCAATTAGATTGGAAGTCAGAATGAACGATTAAAACTTTGGAGGATATGCTTCGATCTTGTTCAATGGACTATCAGGGAAGTTGGAATCAGCATATTGCATTAGTTGAGTTTTCAAATAATACAAGTTTTCATTCCAGTATTCAGATGGCACCTTTTTAGGCCTTGTTTGGAAAGTGGTGTAGGAATCTATCATTTTGGGATTAATTCGATGAAAGAAAGTTGATGGGGCTAGAATTAGTTGAGGAAGTGGCAGAGAAATTGAGGATGATCCAGTAGCACATGAGGACAGCTCAGAGCAGGCAGAAAATTTATGCAAATAATTGAAGGAAAGACTTTTCTTTCGAGTTAGGTGACCTTGTTTTCCTAAAACTATCTCCTGAAAAAATTGTGATGCATTTTGGTAAGAAAGGAAAGCTAATTCCATGGTTCATCGGTCCTTTTGAAATCTTAGAGAAAGTTTGAATAGTTGCGTACCTCGTATATGACAACCCTGCTTTTATTACAAACTTAAACATGATATATTAAATAAAACTTCTCTTGATAAAAAAAGAAGATTGAGTGGTTTAGTTTCATTTTGTCTTAGGATCATTACATAGAAACATGAAACATGAAATACAACATCTTTATTGAAAACTTCCTTTACATGACCACTATATTCCCTCGTACATTGCATTGTCTGGGATAACCTGAGGACATGCATAAGAAAAGGGTGAGCTATAAAGCCCAGTAATGGATTACACATGGAATAACATGAGGAGTACAATACATGTCAGGAAATAGGCATATCAATAGATCATAATAGAAACATGAACAAAAAGTCATGATAAAGCATGATAATCATAACATGGAAATGTGGCAACAACACTTAACATGGAATTATCATGAGCCAAGGCTCATTGCACATGGAGCATGAGTAAAAACTCATTGCACCTAAAGAACTAGTAACCCCTCATTGAACTTGAATTACCACAATTCAACACTCATTGCACATGACGTATCATGATACTATACTTTACCCAGTACATTGGAACGCTATAAGGGTGCACCCTTCTTAAACATTTCATTTCATGCATAAGTGTGCCACATGGATCATAAAACATGGATTCATAACACATACTCTTTTATTTCATGATAAAGGAATGTGGAATTCATACATGAAACATTATAATCAATATTTAAATTTTCATAGTGGTGAAAACCCTTGATGGAGAAATGGGCATGGTATTCACTACACAATGACATTGGATTAGACAATCGGTGCGATTTTGGCAGCGTAACGGCATGACATAAGAATTCATAAAAACAGTTTATGAGAGAGGAAGGGGTTTCTCATCATATTTACATGTAATGTATAGTAATGAGGTCATATAGATACTTTTCCCAACAATTTTAAAGGAATCTAGATTCATGATACAAAAGTATTTCTTGAATGTAAATGAGGAGAGAGAAGTTCCTTTCTGAATTTCGGCATAGTAACAGGTGTACATGGGAGGAATTCAATGAGAGAGAAAGGGTCTAACATAATTCAAACATAAAGAGGGAATTATTAGAGAGGTTTGAAACCATACCCCAACATTCATAATTGAAATTAAAAGGGAAAAATAATTTAAAGAAAATTGGACAAAAATGAGAAAGGAAGAAAAAACCCTTACTTGGAAGTATGCTTCTAAAGGCTTGAGAGAGGCTTGAGAGAGCCTTCTTGGGAGCTTGGGGCACCTTGGGAGGATTCTATAGAAGGTAAGGTAGAGGTTGGATGAACTCCAAAGGCTTTGAGTGAGGATGATGTGGGAGCTTGGGTGGGTTTATATAAGAAAGGGGAGTGAATTCTTTATTATTTAGGTTTGGGACCCCTTACATTAAACCAATCCAAACCACAAACCATCCCATGGTTTTTGCCCATGTTTTTTGGAAAAGGGAATAGGAAAACAATATTTTATATGGCCAAAATCCTAACTTCTTAAAATAATAGGGTTACTTATTTGGAGGTGAGTCACACTCCAATGGAAATTAATTTAAAAAGACAAGGTTTTTAATAAGTCTTGAGGGGTCCATTAATGCTTTGAAAAGTATGTAAAACAATCCCAAAATCACATTATTTTAATGGTAAAAAATATATTTTCCAAACATAAAGATTGTAGTATTTTATTACATCACTATTTGGTCATTATGATGTCATAAAACACATTATATATTTAAACGGTATTTAATTTTTACCAAAAAATTTGACTGTCTCAAAAATTTATGAAGAATTCACTGTTGGATAATTTCGACGTCCTGATTCCAGAAATAAATTTTATTTTATCTAACTGATTTTCTAAATATGTTAATTTTCACATTTAAAATAAAAAGCCACATTTATCGAAAATTCACGGTTTTTAACAGAAATGACTTTCAAACCTTAATAAAAATTACAATTGCATTCATAATATAAGATCATTTATATGTAATAAAAATTAATTTAATAGTTGTAAAATATTATTAAATTATTTTTTAATTCAAAAATACCTTAATTTAATTAAATAGTATTATTAATTAAATAATAACTAAAAACACTATTTGTAGTTTAAAAACTATTTGCAATGTATCAATAATGACAAGAAAGTATATTAATTATTATATATAAAAATTAATGTACAAGAACATAGTACTCTTTATTTGTTACACAACCCCTTTAAACAGCATCATAAGACCTAAGGGTAAGGTGTGCAATGGTGACAGACTATTGGGGTGGCTCGGATAACATTGCTCGAGTGGTAATTTCTATTAACTTCCTCTTATCTCTTAGACAGTCCCGTTCGAGCTTAACATGATGAAGCTCAGCTTGGGCTTGGTCAAGATCAAAGACCAAGGATGCCACCTTTTTTCTGATCTGTAAATGGGCTTCGTATGGGGTAATTCTACTGGATGAGTCCATCACTTCCTTTGTATGAGTAAATTTGGATTTGTTAAAGCTCTATATTTATACTAATCATGTGATCACTGTTCAAAGCTATATTTGCAACGGTCAAAAATTTTAACATAAAACTAAAGAAGTTGACATTTTATATAAACATAAAGAGACTTTTAATTAGACCAATAGGGATTTCCATTACTAAAACTTTGGGTCGTTACAATATTCCCCCATTAAGAAATTTCACCCTCGAAATTTTCCTTTTTCCACACTAAAACAGATGTGGGTAACTCAGCTTCATCATTTCCTCCGATTCCCATGTCGCTTCTTCAAACTTGTGGTTTCTCGACAACACCTTTATGAGGGGCATTGTCTTATTTTGTTGAAATTTTTCTCTAAAATCTAAGATCTTCACTGGTTGCTCCTAATAAGAAAGATCATATTCCAATTGTACCACTTCAAAAGAGAGTATATGTAAAGGGTCTGGTATGTACTTCCTTAATAAGGATACATGAAAGACATAATGTACTTCGGCTTTGGTGGGTGGATGTGCTAGTCGATAGGCCATAGCCCCAACACGATCAAGAATCTCGAAGGGGATGATGTACCTTAGACTTATCTTCCATTTCTTTCCAAACCTCGTGACCTTCTTCTATAGAGATATGCGTAGGAAAACCATGTATCCAACTTTAAACTCAAGGTCTCATCAACGATTATCTGCATAACTCTTATATCGTCTCTGGGCTGCCTTGATATGCTGCTGAATGGTTTTCACCTTCTCCACCATTTCCTCAACCATTTCTGGTCCAAGCAGCTTACATTCACCAACCTCATCTCAATAAGTCGGTGTTCTCCACCTTTTCCCATACAGGGCTTCATATGGTTCCATTTGAATGCTCAAGTGGAAACTGTTATTATAAGAGAACTCAACCAGAGGAAGATGTTGATCTCATCCTCCTTTAAATTCTATTGAGCACGCTCTCAACATATCCTCATGTGTGTGGATAGTCCGCTCAAATTGGCCATCCGTTTGAGGATGATAGGTCGTACTGAAGTTCAATTCAGTATTCAAACCATGTTGAAGATTCTTCCAAAACATAGATGTGAATCATGGATCTCGGTCAAACATAATAGATAGTGGTACTCTAGGAAACCTTACCACTTCCTTGATATATATTCATGTGATTTGATCCAATGAGAAATCCTCCCAAATAGCAATGAAGTGTGCAATCATTGTATGACGATCCATAACAACCTATATTACATTGTTTCCTTTGGATGTCCTCGGAAGTCCGGTGACAATGTCCATGGTTATGTTCTCCCTTTTCCATTATTGTATGGGCAATGGTTGCATCAGCCCCTTAGACTTCTGCCTCTCTGCCTTCACTATCTAGCACACCAGGTACTTTGATGTATATTCATCAATCTCCTTATTCATATTATCCCACCAATAGTTTTCTTGGCGATCTCGATACATCGTTGTGCTCCCTGAGTGAATATATAAATTTGAACTATTTTCATCATCAAAAAGTTCCTTCTTCATATTCGGACTTGATAGAACACATAGTATTTTCCCAAACAGCACAATTCCTTCTTCATTAACATTAAACTCCGAGGATTTACCTTTTTTGATAGCTACCACTTTTTCTTGAATTCCCAGATCATCCTTTTGAGCATCCTTTAACCATTCCAAAAGAGGCAGTTGAGAAATATTTTGTGAATGTATTGACGATTTTCCCTTCTCTATGATTCCCATGTCCAACTTCATCATGTCTAAGAATATTGGATCCTTCTAAATTCTCATCATTGATAGAATCGTTGGATCCTTTCAACTTAGGGCATCTGCCACCTTGTTTGCTTTCCCAGGGTGGTAATGGATTAAACAATCATAATACTTGATGATCTCTCTCCATATTCTCTAGTACATATTAAGCTGTTTCTGTGTGAATATATATTTAAGGCTCTTTTGGTCAGTATATATCACACATTTCTCTCTATAGAGATAATGCCGCCAGATTTTCAAGGCAAAGATCACCGCCGCCAACTCCATATCATGCATTGGATAGTTTCTATCATAGATTTTCGACTACCTTGAGGCATAAAATATAACTTTATCATTATGCATCACCACACAGCCTAAGTCATTCTTTGAAGCATCACATAAAACAAAAATAATTCCCCACTTGTGGGTAAAGTGAGCACGGGTGCAGTGATAAGCCTCATTTTAATCTCTTGAACCTTTCTTCGCATTCATCATTCCAAGAAAACTTTACTCCCTTTCACGTTAGCTTGGTAAGAGGGTTGGACGATCATTAGACATTTCTCACAAATCGTTGATAATATCCAGCTAACCCCAAGAACCTATGGTCTTCCATTACCGATGTTGGCCTCGTCCATCCCTCAATTGCATCTGTTTTGGATGGATCCATAGATATCCCATTGCTAGTGATGATATGGCCCAAGATTTATACTTCCTTCAACCAGAACTCACACTTGTTGTACTTTTCATTGAGATTCTCCTTGTGCAAAGTCTCCAGTACAGTTCTTAAATGCTCCTCATGATCCTCCTTGGTTTTCGAGTATATTAGAATATCATCTATAAATACTAGCACAAAAATTTCTAGGTAATCTCTAAAGACTCTATTCATTAAGTCCATGAAGATTACTGGAGTATTAGTGAGTTATAAAGGCAATACTATGAATTCATAGTGCTCGTATCTTGTGCGAAAAGTAGTCTTGTGGATATCCTACTTCTTCAACCTTACTTGATAATATCACGTCCACAAGTCCACCTTGGAGAAGTATTGTGATACACACAGCTGATCAAACAAGTCACCAATTCTTGGGAGAGGATACTTGTTCTTTATCGTGATTTTTTAAATTTCACAATAATTGAAGCAAAGTTGCATTGACTCATCCTTCTTCTTGATGAAGAGGACTAGTGCAGCCCATGGTGAAGTACATGGGCGTATAAACCCTTTATCCAGATTCTCCTGTAGTTGATTCTTGATCTCTTTAAGCTCTACAATCTCCATTCTATATATAGTCTTGGATATTGGTAAATCCCTGGGTATAAGTTAAATTGATAATTCCACATCTCTTCTAGGAGGAAGACCAGTCAGTTCCTCAGGAAACACTTCAGTAAATTCCGTCACAATAGGCATTTCTTCAAGGATGGTTTCTTCCTTAGACTCAATCATTTGAGCCAGATACACATGCTTATAGGGTAGTAATATCCACACTTGAGATGATGGAGCTAAAGGAGATTCATCTTCCTCCTTACACTTATAATGAATCGGGGGTTGATTCTCCATATGGAGTGTGATTTCCCTCTCCTGAACATTTATGTTGGCTCTATATAAGGAAATCCAATCCATGCCAAGAATTGCATCAAAGTCCACCAGAGGGAGTATTACGAGGTTCTCCGGGAAATTCAATCCACAGATTATAATAGGGGAGGACATATATTCATGGGATGAAATGATTGCCCCATTTTCCATACTCAATGACATCTTCACTTCCATGATTTTTGGTGGTTCAAGGATTGTTCTACTAATCTTTCGAGATATAAAAGAATGCGTAGAACCTGAATCAAAAAGTACGTTCTCTATTCTTGAATGAATAACTAGGGTACCTATCACCACTTCGTTTTAGGGGTTCACTTTGGTAGAAATGAGGGGAAAATCTCTTCCTTGCTTCCTTGGAGGTTGTTGGTCACCTCTAAAAACCCTTGGATTAGGGCACTGATTTGAAAAATAACCCGGTTCTTTACATTTGTAGCATTGAACAATGCGATGAGGTTCGAACGGAGCAATCCTCTCCTCTGTCGCAGCAGCGGGTATTTCTTGCCAACATTTAAGTTCTAGGTTCCATTCTCTTCTACACCTGGTGAATTTCCTCATCCCCTTAAGGCAATTTATAAGGTGATTCTTTCCGCACTTTTGGAAACTAGGGTGCTGGATCTTCTTAGCACCATTGGATTTATCCATCGGACCACCAGCATTGAATTACACCTTACACTTCTTATCCCCATGATACCCCTGTGATTCTCCAATCTCCATTTCAACCTTGAGGTCACATCAGACAATTTCCTCATAGATGTCGAAGTCATGGATCGCTAATGCTTTTTGCGGGCTAGGCTTCAGCCCACCAAAGAAGCGGTCAACTTTACATTCGGGGGTAACGACAAAGCCAGAAGCATATCATGCAACCCTTTTGAATTTTTCCTCATACGCTCCAATAGATTCTTCATCTTTTTTCATGAGGTAAAGGAAGTCCCTTTCTATCTTAAGCTTGAGGGTGCGTAGAAAATATTTATCAATAAACATCATCCGAAAATCCTTCCATTCCAATGCCTTGATATCCTCCTTAGGCTTCATATTTTTTATCTACTTCCACCATTGATCAGCTTCACCCTATATACAATAAGCCAATAGGGGAACCTTCTATTGTTCATAACATTGAAGGTTGAAAAATATCTTTTCAATGGAGTTGATCCATTGTTCAGTGATCATGGGATCAGATGATCCACTAAAAGTAGGAGGCCTTTGTCTCATGAATCTCTCGATAGAAACTTTTTCTTTATTAGGGGGGGTTGAACGTTCCTCTGGACGCGTGTTTCTATTCAAAACTTGATTTATATGAGAGAGAAGCATGAAATATTTCGCGATTCCCGCTCCCATTGGACTAGAAATCTCATTAGTAAAATCATCATACTAATCTTCCTAATGGTTTTAGCTCGAGTCCTCCTATTACTGGCCATTGGCTGGAATAAAAGGAAAGTTAGGGGTAACATATAAAGGGTAATCCAAATACAAAAGTTTATGACATATAAATAAACTTTTATTTCCTTAACTCATGAGTCTATAGGCTTCAATATAGGCTTTTCATGATCTACTTTCTAACATATAATCTTAGGGGAATTTTTTTTAATTCCCTTAATAATGGTTCATAATAAGATTGTGAATTTATCAAAACATATCCCCCAGGAGTGTCGTAACCAAGAGTGCAGTAAGCCTCATTGTTGTTCACCAGTTCTTGTTCGAGTCTAGCTCAAAGCGGTGTTTTTAGGTTTTTCCCCTAAGATACATATGTGCCAGAGCTGCCTCTACCTGCTCGTATCAAAATAGGGAAGTATTTGTTTGATAAACCACTTACTCAGTACTTACAAAAAATTAGGGATGTTTTTATTATACTTAGTCTTGTCTCTGAGTCTTTACTAGGGTTTTCTGATCCTAATCCCAAAAATAACTAATCATATCCTTTGACACCAACTTTGAAAACCCTACTTTTATTGCAAACTTAAAAATGATTTATTACATAAAACATCACTTGATACAACAAAGAAGATCAGGAGGTTTAGTGTATTTGGGGCTTAGGATCATTACATAAAAACTTGAAACATGAAATACAACATCTTTATTGAAAACATCCTTTACATGACCACTACATTCCCTCATACTTAGAATTGCATGGGATAACCTGAGGACATTCATAAGAAAAGGGTGATCTATAAAGCCCAGTAAGGGATTACACATGGAATAAAATGAGGAGTACAATACATGTTAGGAAATAGGAATATCAATAGAGCATAATAGAAACATGAACATTAAGTCATGATAAAGCATGATAATCATAACATGGAGGTATGGCAACAATGCTTAACATGGAATTAGTATGATCCAAGGCTCATTGCACACGGAGCATGAGTAAATCCTCATTGCACATAAAGAAAGAGTAAAATCTCATTTCACTTGAATTAGCATGATTCAAAACTCATTGCACATGACGTATCATGATACTATAATTTACCCAATGCATTGGAGCGCTATAAGGGCACACCCTTCTTAAACATTTCATTTCATGCATAAGTGTGCCACATGGATCATAAAACATGAATTTATAAAACATAACCATTTATTCCATGATAAAGGAATGTGGTATTCATACATGAAACATTATAATCAATAAGAAAATGTGCATAAAGGTGAATACCCATGATGGAGAAATGGGCATGGTATTCACTACACAATGGCATTGGCTTAGAAAATCAGTGTGATTTCGGCAGCGTAACGGCGTGACATAATAATTCCTAAAAATGGTTGATGAGATAGAAAGGGGTTTCTCATCATATTTCAATGTAATGTACAGTATGTAGGTCATATATATACATGTCCCAACAATTTTAACGGTATTTAGATTCATGATACAAAAGTATTTCTTGAATATAAATGAGGAGAGAGAAATTCCTTTCCGAATTTCGGCATAGTAACGGGTGTAAATGGGAGGCATTACATAAGAGAGAACGGGTCTCCCATAATTCAAACATAAAGAGGGTAGTATGAGGGAGGTGTGAAACCATACCCCAACATTCATAATTGAAATTAAAAGGGAAAAATAACTTAAATAAAATTGGACCAAAATGAGAAAGGAAGAAAAAAACCCTTACTTGGAAGTCTGCATCCAAAGGCTTGAGAGAGGCTTCTTGGGATCTTGGGGAACCTTGGGAGGATTCTAGAGAGAGTAGGGAAGAGTTTTGACGAACTCCAAAGGATTTTAGTGAGGAGGAATTTGGAGCTTGGGTGGGTTTATATAGGAAAGGTGAGTGAATTCTTTATTATTTAGGTTTAAGACCCCTTACATTAAACTAATCTAAATCACAAACAATCCCATGGTTTTCTCCCATGGTTTTTGGAAAAAGGAATAGGAAAACAATATTTTATTAGTCAAAAGTCCAAACATCTTAAAATAATAGGGTTTCTTATGAGGAGGTGAGTCACACTCCAATGGAAATTAATTTAAAAAGACAAGGTGTTTAATAAGTCTTGAGGGATCCATTAATGCTTTGAAAAGTAAGCCAAACAAACCCAAAATCAAATTATTTTAATTATAAAACATATATTGGACGAACATAAAGATTATAAAATTTTATTACATCACTATTGGGTCATTATGATGTCATAAAACACATTATATATTTAAATGGTATTTAATTTTTACCCAAAAATTTGACTGTCTCAGAAAATTATGAAAAATTCACCGTTGGATAATTTCGACATCCTGATTCCAGAAATAAAATATATTTTATATAAATAATTTTCTAAATAAGTTAATTTTGACTTTTAAAATAAAAACTGACTTTTATTGAAAATTCAATAGTTTTGAGAGAAATGGCTTTCAAACCTTTATAAAAATTACAATTGCATTCATAAAATTATAATATAATTTATATTTAATAAAAATTATTTTAATAATAATAATATTATTTATTAAAATATTATTTATTTCAAAAATACTGTAATCTAATAAAATATAATTCTTAATTAAATAATAACTAAAAAACACTATTTGTAATTTATAAACTATTTACAATGTATCAATAATGACAAGAAAGTATATTACTTATTATATACTAAAAATAATGTACATGAACATAGTATTATTTATTTGTTACATAACCCCTTAAAACAGCCGCATAAGACCTAAGGGTAAGGTGTGCGATGGTGACAGACTCTTGGGGTGGCTCAGATAACATCGCTCGAGTGGTAATTTCTATCAACTTCCACTTCTCCCATAGACGGTCCCATTCGAGCTTGACATGATGAAGCTCAGCTTGGGCTTGGTCAAGAGCGAAGCCCAAGGATGCCACCTCTTTTCCGAGCTCTGACAAATGGGCTTTGTATGGGGCAATTCTACTGGATGAGGCCATCGCTTCCTTTGTCTGAGTAAATTTGGATTTGTTAAATCCCTATATTTATACTAATCATGTGATCACTATTCAACGGCTATATTAGCAATGGTCAAAATTCTTAACATAAAACCAAAGAAGATGAAATTTTATATAAACATAAAGAGACATTTAATTTGATCAAGAGGGATTTCAATTACTGAAACTTTGGGTCATTACAATATTCCCCCCTTAAGAAATTTCACCCTCGAAGTTTTCCTTTTTCCACACTAAAATAGATGTGGGTAACTCAGCTTCATCATTTCCTCCAATTCCCAAGTCTCTTATTCAAACTTTTGGTTTCTCCACAACACCTTGATGAGGGGCATTATATTATTTCATAGAACTTTTTCTATACGATATATGATCTTCACTAGTTGTGCCTCATAAGAAAGATCATCTTACAATTGTACCACCTCAGAAGAGAGTACATGTGAAGGGTCCGGTATATACTTCTTTAAGAGGGATACATGGAAGACATCATGTACTTTGGCCATGGTGGGTGGAAGTGATAGTCGATAGGACACAGCCCCGACACGATCAAGAATCTCAAAGGGGACGATGTACCTTGGACTTAACATCCCTTTCTTTCGAATCCTCATGACCTTCTTCCACAGAGATATGCATAGAAAAACCATGTCTCCAGCTTTAAACTGAAGGTCTCATTGATGATTATCTACATAACTCTTCTGCCGACTCCCGGCTTCCTTGATATGCTGCTGAATGGTTTTCACCTTCTCTACCATTTCCTCAACCGTTTCTGGTCCAATCAGCTTCCATTCACTGACCTCATCCCAACATGGCGGTGTTCTGCACCTTTTCCCATATGGGGCGTCATATGGTGCAATTTGATGCTTGAGTGGAAACAGTTATTATAATAGAACTTAACCAAAGGAAGATGTTGATCCCATCCTCCTTTAAAGTCCATTGAGAACACTCTCAACATGTATTCAATTGTTTGGATAGTCCGATCAGATTGGCCATCAGTTTGGGGATGATAGGCCATACTGAAGTTCAGTTCAGTATTCAGAGCACGTTGAAGACTCTTCCAAAACATAGAGGTGAATCTTGGATCTCGGTCAGTCACAATAGATAGTGGTACTCCATGCACCCTTACCACATCCCTGATATATATATGTCCCAGTTGATCCAATGAGAAATCCTCCTGAATAGAAATGAAGTGTGCAGTATTTGTAAGACGATCCATAATAACCTAGATTTCATTGTTTCCTTTGGATGTCCTCGGAAGTCCAGAAACAATGTCCATGGTGATGTTCTCCCGTTTCCATTCTGGTATGTTCAATGGTTGCATCATCCCCTTAGACTTCTGCCTCTCTACCTTCACTTGCTGGCACACCTGGCACTTTGATGTATATTTAGTGATCTCCTTCTACATATTATGTCACCAAAAGTTTTCTCAAAGATCTCTATACATCTTTGTGCTCCTTGGGTTAATAGAGAAATTTTAACTATGTGCATCATCCAAAAGTTCCTTCTTCATCTCCAGACATGATGGAACACATAGTCTTTCCCCAAACCGCACAGTTCCTTCTTTACTAACATTAATCTCCAAGGATTTACCTATTCCGATAGCTTCCACTTATTCTTTAATTCTAACATCATCCTTTTGAGCATCCTTTAAACTTTACAAAAGAGACGGTTGAGAAATTATTTTTTAATGGATTGATGATGTTCCCTTCTCTATGATTCCCATTTCCATCTTCATTAAGTCTAAGAAGATTGGATCCTTCTCAATTCTCATCATTGATAGAATCGTTGGATCCTTTCTACTTAGGGAATCTGCCACCTTGTTCGCTTTCCTAGGGTGGTAATGGATTGAAAAGTCATAATCCTTGATGATCTCTATCCATCTTCTCTGGAGCATATTATGCTCTCTCTATGTGAATATATATTAAAGACTCTTGTGGTCAGTATATATCTCACATTTCTCTCCATAGAGAAAATTCCACCATATTTTCAAGGCAAAGATCACTGCCACCAACTCCAGATCATGTTTTGGATAGTTTTTCTCATGGATTTTCAAATACCTTAAGGCATAAGAAATAACATTACCATTTGGAATCACCACACATCCTAAGCCCTTCTTGGAAGAATCACTGAAAACAATAAAAATTTCCCCACTTGTGGGTAAAGTGATCATGGGCACAGTGATAAGACTCCTTTTCAACTCCTTGAATATTTCTTCGCATTCATCACTTCAAGCAAACTTTCTTCCCTTTCGAGTTCACTTGGTAAGAGGGTAGGACAATCGTGAGAAATTTCTCACAAATTGTTGATAATATCTAGCTAACCCCAAGAAGCTACGGATATCTGTTACCGATGTTTGCCTTGGCCAACCCTCAAATGCATCTGTTTTGAGGGATCCACAGATATCCCATTTCATGTGATGATATGGACCAAGAATGAAACTTCCTTCAACCAGAACTCACACTTGATGTACTTTTCATAGATCTTCTCCTTGCGCAAAGTCTCCAATACAGTTCATAAATGCTCATCATGATCCTCCTTTGTTTTGGAGTATATTAGAATATCATCTATGAAGACTACCAAGAATTTGTCTAGGTAATCTCTAAAGACTCAATTCATTATGTCCATGAAGATTTCTGGAACATTAGTGAGTCTAAAAGGCATTACTATGAATTCACAGTGCCCGTATATTGTGCGAAAAGCAGTCTTGGAAATATCTTCCTTCTTCACCCTTACTTGATAATATCCAGACCGCAAGTCCACCTAGGAGAAGTGTTGTGCTCGATGCAGCTGATCAAACAAGTCATCAATTCATGTGAGGGGATACTTGTTCTTTATCCGGATTTTGTTAAGTTTATGATAATCGATGCAAAGCCGCATTGACTCATCATTCTTCTTGATGAAGAGGACTGGTGCACCCCATGGTGAAGCACTTAGGCGTATAAACCCTTTATCCAGATTCTTCTGTAGTTTTTTCTTCAGCTATTCAAGCTCTACAGCAGCTATTCTATATGGAGTCTTGGATATTGGTAAATCCCCGGGTATAAGTTCAATTGAGAATTCAAAATCTCTTCTAGGAGAAAGACCAGGTAGTTCCTCAGAAAACACTTCAGCAAATTCCCTCACAATAGAATTTTCTTCAAGGATGGTTTCTTCCTTGGACTCAATCATATGAGCCAGATACGCATGCTCATTGGGCAGTAATATCCACACTTGAGATGATTGATCTAAAAGAGATTCATATTCCTCCTTACACTTGAAAAGAATTGGGGGTCGATTCTCCATATGAAGTGTGATTTACCTCTCCTGATAATTTATGTTGGCTCAATATAAGAAAATCCAATCCATGCCAAGAATTGCACAAATTCTACCAGAGGGAGTATGACGAGGATCTCCGGGAAATTCAATCCACAGATTATAACAGGGTAGGACTTATATTCATGGGATGCATTGATTGCACCATTTTCTGTACTCACTGACATCTTCACTTCCATTATTTTTTGTGGTGCTGGGATTGTTCTACTAAACTTTCGATATATAAAAGATTTCATAGAAAATGAATCAAAAAGTACATTTTCTATTCTTGAATGAATAACTAGCATACCTATCACCACTTAGTTGTCGGGGTTCACTTCAGTATAAGTGATGGAAAAAGTTATTCCTTACTTCCTTGGAGGTTGTTGGTTTCCTCAAAAAACCCTTGGATTAGGGCACTGATCTGCAAAATGACGCAGTTACTTTCATTTGTAGCATTGAACAATGCGTCGAGGATCAAACGGAGCGTTCTTCTCCTCTATCACAACCGTAGGTCTTTCTTGCTGACAGTTAACTACAAGGTGCCCTTCTCTTCCACACCTGAAGCATTTCCTCATCCCCTTAAGGAAATTTCTATTGTGCTTCTTTACGCACTTTTGGAAATTGGGGTGCTGGATCTTCTTAGCACCGTTGGATTTATCAATCTGACCACCAGCATTGAAGTCCACCTTACGCTTCTTATCCCCATGATACCCCTATGATTCTCCGATCTCCATTTTGACCTTGAGGGCACATCGGACAATTTCCGCATAGCTGTCGAAGTCAAGGATGGCCAATTCTTTCTGCAGGCTAGGCTTCATCCCACCAAAGAAGTAGTCAACTTTGCATTCAGGGGTAACGACAAAGCCGAAAGCATATTTTTCAAGCATTGTGAAGTTTCCCTCATATGCTCCAACAAATTCATCAACTTTTTTCTTGAGTGAAAGGAAGTCCCTTTCCATCTTAAGCCTGAGGGTGCGCAGAAAATATTTATCGAAAAACATCTTCTGGAAATCCTTCCATTCCAACGCCTCGATCTCCTCCTCAGGCTTCATATATTTTATCAACGTCCACCATTGATCAGCTTCACCCTCCATAAGATAATCCGTCAGGAGAACCTTCTCTTGTTCATAACATTGAAGGATGGAGAAGATCTTTTCAATTGAGTTGATCCATTGTTCAGCGATCGTGGGATCGGATGATCCACTAAAAGTATAAGGCCTTTGTCTCATAAATCTCTCAATAGTGACTTGTTCTTTCTTAGGGGGGTCGAACTTTCCTCTTGACCCGTGTTTCTATTCAGAACGTGAGTTATCTGAGAGATAAGCATGAAAAAGTTCACGATTACTGCTCCCATTGGACTGGGCATCTCATTAATACAGTCATCACACTGATCTTCACAATGGTTGTTAGCTCAAGTCCTCCTATTATCAGACATTGGATGGAATAAAAGGAAATTTTGGGGTAACACATAAAGGGTAATCCAAAGACAAAAGTTTATGACTTTTAAAAAAACTTTTATTTCCATAACTCATGAGTCTATAGGCTTCAATCTAGGCTTTTCATGATCTACATTATAATATATAATCTTAGGGGCATTTTTTTATTCCTTTAATAAGGGTTCATGATAAGATTGTGAATTTATCAAAACAGATCCCCTGAGAGTGTCATAACCAAGAGTGCAGCAAGGCCCTTTGTCGTGCACCAGTTCCCTTTTGAGTCTAGCTCAAAGCGGTGTTTTCAGGTTTTACCCCTAGGATACATCTATGCCAGAGCGGCCTCTACCTTCTCGTATCCAGACAGGGATGTATTTGTTTGGTAAACCACTTACTCAATACTTACCAAAACTTTGGGATGTTTTTATTATACTTGGTCTTGTCTCTAAGGCTTTACTAGGGTTTTCTAATCCTAATCCCAAAAATAACTAAACCTATCCTCTGATACCAACTATGACAACCCTGCTTTTATTACAAACATAAAAATCATTTATTTCATAAAACATCAATTGATACATCAAATAATATAGAGAGGTTTAGTGTATTTGGGGCTTAGGATCATTACATAAAAACATGAAACATGAAATAAAAAATCATTATTGAAAACATCCTATACATGACCACTACATTCCCTCGTACTTAGCATTACATGGGATAACCTGAGGACATTCATAAGAAAAGGGTGAGCTATAAATCCCAGTAAGGGAGTACACATGGAATAACATGAAGAGTACGATATATGTTAAGAAATAGGCATATCAACAGAGCATAATAGAAACATGACCATAAAGGCAGGATAAATCATGATAATCATAACATAGAAATGTGACAACACTTTACATGGAATTAGCATGAGCCAAGGCTCATTGCACATGGAGCATGAGTAAATCCTCATTGCACATAAAGAATGAGTAAACCCTCGTTGCAATTGAATTAGCATGATTCAACCCTCATTGAAAATGACATATCATGATACTATACTTTACCCAATTCATTATACTGCTATAAGGGCACACCCTTCTTAAACATTTCATTTCATCCATAAGAGTACCACATGGATCATAAAACATGGATTCATAAAACATAATCATTTATTCCATGACTAAGGAATGTGTAATTAATACATGAAACTTTATAATCAATATGTAAATGTGCATAAAGGTGAACACCCTTGATGGAGAAATGGGCATGGTATTCACTACACAATGGCAATGGCTTATAAAATTGGTTCGATTTCAGCAGCATAACGGCGTGACATAAGAATTCATAAAAATGGTTGATGAGAGAGAAATGGGTTTCTCATAATATTTTCATGTAATTGACAGTAATTTGTTCATATATATACATTTCCCACCAATTTTAATGGAATTTAGATTCATGATACAAAATTATTTCTTAAATGTAAATGAGGAGACAGAAATTCCTTTCGAAATCTCGGCATAGTAATGGGTGTACATGGGAGGCATTAAATTAGAGAGAAAGGGTCTCCCATAATTAAAAAATAATGAGGGACATATGAGGGAGTTGAGATACCATACCCCAACATTCATAATTGAAATTAAAAGGTCAAAATAACTTAATGAATTTGGACAAAAATGAGAAAGGAAGAAAAAACCCATACTAGGAACTGTGTTTCGAAAGTCTTGAGAAAGGCTTAGGAGAGGCTTCTTGGGAGCTTCAGGCACATTGGGAGGATTCTAGAGAGAGTAGGGTAGAGGACGGACGAACTCAAAAGGCTTTTAATGAGGAGGAAGTGGGAGCATGGGTGGGTTTATATAGGAATGGTGAGTGAATTCTATATTATTTATGTTTTGGACACCTTACATTAAACTAATCTAAACCACAAACCATCCCATGGATTTTGCCGATGGTTTTTGGAAAAGGAAATAGGAAAAAAATATTTTATAATTCCAAATTTCAAACTTCTTAAAATAATAGGGTTGCTTATGTGGAGGTGATTCACACTCCCATGGAAATTAATTTAAAAATACAAGGTGTTTAATAAGTCTTGAGGGGTCCATTAATTCTTTGAAAAGTAAGTCAAACAAACCCAAAATAACATTATTTCAATGTTAAAAAATATATTGGACGAACATAAGGATTATAGTTTATTATTACATAACTATTGGGTCATTATGATGTCATGAAACACATTATATATTTCAACGGTATTTAATTTTTACCCAAAAATTTGACTGTCTCAGAAAATAATTAAAAATTCACCAATGGATAATTTCGGCATCTTGCTTCCAGGAATAACATTTATTTTGTCTAAATAATTTTCTAAATATGTTAATTTTCTCTTTTAAAATAAAAACCGACATTTATCGAAAATTCACAGGTTTTGGCAGAAATGGCTTTTAAACCTTAATTAAAATTACAATTGAATTCATAAAATTATAAGATCATTTATATTTAATAAAAATTAATTTTATAATAATAATAATATTTCATTAAAATATTATTTAATTAAAAATCCCTTAATTTAATAAAATATAATTCTTAATTAAATAATAACTAAAAACACTATTTGTACTCTAAAAACTATTTACAATGTATCAATAATGACAAGAAAGTATATTCATTATTATATACAAAAAATAATGTACATGAACATAGTACTATTTATTTGTCACATAGTCCCTTAAAATAGCCGCATAAGACCTAAGGGTAAGGTGTGAGATGGTGAAAGACTCTTGGGGTAGCTTGGATAACATCGCTCGAGTGGTAATTTCTATCAACTTCTACTTCTCCCATAGACGGTCTCGTTCGAGCTTGACTTAATAAAGCTCAGCTTGGGCTTGGTCAAGAGCGAAGCCCAAGGATGCCACCTCTTTTCCGAGCTCTGACAAATTGGCTTTGTATGGGGAAATTCTACTGGATGAGGCCATCGCTTCCTTTTTCGGATTAAATTTGGATTTGTTAAAGCCCTATATTTATACTAATCATGTGATCACTGTTCAATGTCTATATTAGCAACAGTCAAAGTTCTTATCATAAAACCAAAGAAGTTGAAATTTTATATAAAAAAAAGATACATTTAATTAGATAAAGAGGGATTTCCATTACTGAATCTTTGGGTCGTTACAGCATAGCTTTGCCTCAAAGTTTGTACACAATGGTTTTCATGTTTCGATGTTGAGAAAATTTGTGCCAAATTCATCACATGTCTTGAGCCCAGAAGCAGTTCCGCTGGAAGATAACCCTTCTCATGAAGAGAAACCATTTCATATTCTAGATTGAATAGAAGAGGTATTGTGTAATAAGGTAATTCACCAGGTAATGGTTTTGTGGAGAAACCACATGGTTGAAGAAGCAACATGGGAGTATGAAAATGCGATTAGATAGAAATACCCTCACTTGTTTAATAAGTAAATAAAATTGCGAGGATGAAATTTCAAGAAGGTGGGGATAATGTAACACCCAATGTTTTTCTAAAAAAAATATAAATGCATGGAACTTTGTTTTAAGTAGATATTATTAATTATCCATTAAAACATAACTTTTTTACTTCTATGTTCTGAATTTCAAGAAATTGTGTTCTACTATTTTGTTCAGTATGTTATTTAGAGTCTATTAGAACCAAATTGTTTTTTGGTGAATTGTAACATACCTTTATGAATAGTAATATGAATAGTGATATGACCCTAATGAATAGTAAATTTTATTATTATTTTAATTTGTTAATTCTTTAAGATAATATAATCTGGGTTAGTTTTTCATTGTGATAAAGAAGTAGGTACATAATAAGAATTGTTAATTTTTGAATTAAGTATGCTTTTATTTAAATATTAAATTAATAATATTTAGAAAATTATTTTCAAAAAATGGACTTCATTTTTGAAATCTACACGTTGATAATTGGTTAGGGTGAATTTTGGGAATTTTTTCAAAAACAATTGATTTTTCAGTGAATAGTAAAAAATACAATTTTTAGTTTCTGTGAATTAATGACATCATTAATGATATAATAATGATTTCATAAATTTTATCTATTTGTTTATAGTTAAATAACATGTGAGGTGTCCTAAGTGGCTTATACCATGGTCAAATACCATGGGAATGCCCCTTGTTTTGTAAATACCACTCATGAGGTGTCCCTTGGAATTTATTAAAATAATCCCTCACTTTTCCTATAAATACCAACTCTTCCCTTCTTTGAATTCATTTCCAATTCTATATCAACAAATATCTGGACTCCTTGCCTTTATATTAGTCCTCCCAAGGTTTGATCAAGCCCCCAGTGCCCCAACCTTCATGTTCTAAGTGTTACTCTACAAGGTAAGAAAATTCTCAATGTCTTTCTGTTTCCATTAAAAATCTCTTTTATGTGGTATAATTTTTCAAGATTATATACCATGTTATTATTTACTTCATCATATTGATCTTCTATAAATTATGATTCATTTCTGTATAGTTGACCCTTGTCCCCTCTCGTTTTAATATTTTTCGAAAATCATGTTCTGTAGTCGTTAGGCTGCTGAATTTGTTTGTAAGAGATTTCTCACTTTTTCTTTTATTTTGAGTTCCTTCTTTATTCTTTATTCATATCTCCTTACCCAAGAGGCATGAAATATCCAGTAATCATGTATACTCTGTATTTTATCATGTTTATGAAAAATTACTCATCTTTATTCTTCTCCTCTCCCACTTATTTAAATAATAAAAACATTGTCCGTTTGTGTCAAATTATCAACATCATGGACGATGTGATTTCAATTTCCATTAATTTTTTCAAGTCTGGTCATGAATCCATTAATATGGTTGAACTAGGTTATAATATATGTTTTATGACTCACCCATGGTTCTGTAATCCTTTTGTACTCAAGGTTCTAATTTATCAGACAAATTGAGGTTGTTATTATCAAAGAACCTCTAAAAGGATCTAAACGAACATCATTAATATTCTAACTTATGAATCATCCTCATGTAAGAATTCAAAGTGTTAAATTGAATAATTTATGTTAATTTTTATATAAAAATACTATTCCATTCCAATTACGTATTTTCACTTCCAGTCGATAAGAATGTCCACCATGAACCAATCATAGAAATCATGTAAAAATTCAACCAAAAACAGTGCATAGGGAAAAATACTAACAATTAAGGGTGAAAAGATGTTATTAAATGATCATATAAGATGTTATAAACATGAAAATTTTCCTGTAAAATATGAATAAAACTCTTTTAACCATTATACATGAGTTTTAAACAAGTTTTAATAAAGAAAAACCCGAGGCAAGGGAATTCTTAACCCGATTTCCATTCTTTGGATTAACCTTTTACTTCATTATTTATGTGCTATTTAAATTGTATGTGTGATAGGTTCTATTTATATTATGTTTTATTATGTATATTTATATTATATATACTTACTCCATTCACTCTATTAAGTCTCTCTTAAATTTTAGAATATTTATAAGGGGCTTTTCATTAAAAATCCTCTTTTAAAATTCTGTTTTACAAAATTCAAAAGTAATTTCTTTATACTATTATTCATGTTGTATGGTTATGTTTTGGTTCTTAGGAATTATTTATGATGAAGGGTGGGACCTATATTTCCCTAAAATACATTGGGTATGAGTAATTTTGAGGTCATTCGTATGGTTACTTCATGTGTAACTACGATGGTTACATGAAGTAAGGTAGCCGGGAGGGTTACAAATTCTAAGGTATCCAAGAATGGTTACAAGATTATGTAAGTAATGCCCCAAGATACATTTATGATTATATTTATGTTCTGATTTTTTGTTTGGATCTTGTGTAAATCACATGTTACACATAGTCATTATATATGGGTGACAAGAATGTCTTTTGAAAATGCTTTCATACATTATGAGTATTCGTGGACTTATGTGATTTTTCCCCTTCTTCTCCATCCCTTACTGTGATTTTTTGCTCATCCCACGTTTTTGAATGGTTATTCATAGGTTAATGTATGTTTAATACAAGGAAGGAATACATGATAAATATTGAAGTTTTTATTTTGAAAAAAATGGAAACTGTTTTTACGGTATCCACTCTGTAATAATGTGTAATGACATAAATGTACTATCCTAATTCTCTAAAGCTCTAAACTTGAAAAGATATTAAATGTAAAAGGAAGTGTTTTCTTGGATAAATTCAAGGTTATGTATGTAATAAGGCCGAGTCCTTATATTTTGTCATCCCTCAGGGTAAGATTTTAATGTTTAAGAGACACTACTCATAATAAATTTTGTTTTTTTTTTGTATTTTATACTTACAAAAATAATGAAATTTAAGGGGTTTTTTGGTTATCATTATAGAATAAAAAATAAATACTCAAACTCAATTAAGTAAGAACACTCTATTCTTCAAAATCTATTATGGGGGTTTTCAAAATATTTTATTTATTTTTGTTGTCCATCACTATGGCTAGATGTTTCCATCCCACATTAGAAGATTTTATATTTCAACACTCACTACTCCAAATTCATTTTATTGATTTTTGGTATTTGCTACTTATGATAACAATGAACTTTTGAGTTTTTTTATTTTCATTATATAATTAAAAATAAATAATCAAACTCAATTGAGTAAGAACACCCTATTCATCCATGGTGAGTAGAATACATATAACTCATCAATTTCACTACACACTCACCTCATATATCGAGGGAGATAAGTATAGAATTACTTTAGAAAAAAAAGAGTTTTTGTAGTAGTTTTTTCATAGTGGTTTTAAAAACTACTGCTAAATATTTTATGGGAAACTATTTAGAATCATTTTTTCATGGAATTTTTATGCAACACTGCTAAATATTTTGAAAAAAAAATTTATAATTTTTTACTTTTTTTTCAAATACAATTTACAGTTATTTTTATTAGTGCTGATTTTAAAAACAAAATCCATGAAATTGAAGGGAAAAAAATAAAAACAATTAAACTTTAATTATTAATTACAATAATATATATTTTATTTATTTATAATGTTTAAATTAATAAATGTTTATAATTATTAGTTAATAATGATTTTAAAGAGAAAACAAATATTCAATAATTTAAAAATCAAACTTCAACATCAAATGATGATAAATTTTGATCCATGAGTCGGTTTTAGCTCCACAACCAGTCAAATACAAGATTATGAAATGATCTAAAAACAAATTAGATTGAAATTTCTTAATATGTAAAAGAATAAAATTTATTATAGTTACAAAAAAAATTTAGAAATCAAAAATGAACTTCAGACGACCATAACTTTTTATCCGGATGTCTGTTTGAGCTCTACCACATAACAAGTAGAATCCTACGATAAGTTCTATGACATTGGTGATAGAGGAAAAATTATATCACGTTATTAGAGGTCTAGAAAGAATAATAAGGCATCCAAATCTGAATTTTTTATCAGGGTACCCAAATATATTTATATTCGATGGATTTTTATCCTCAATTAAAGGAGACTTTATTATTTTTTTCAATGCAGACTGAATTTATTCTCTAGAATTACATTAATATTGATATTTTCGTTTTGAAATTTTATTTTTTTCCACAATGTAGTTTTATTTATAATTAAATATATGGTGATTTTCTTATATTTATGAATAATAAATCAGTTTCATAAATTTATATTTACATTGAAATGTATTTTTAATCATATAAATAATATAGGAATAAATAATTATTTTTCATTTAATTTAAAATAAAAAACTTTTGAATTTATTTACCTTATAAAAATATATTAAAATTTATATATATATCTATACATGTAATGTTTATATATAAATATATGGGGCTCAATAAAAAAATTATATTTATGTGTATATTATAATATATGTAAACAAATACATATATATGTAAATATTTGTGTTTAAAAAAATATGTAAATATATTTTTTTATGAATATATCATTATCATTAAATATTTTATATAAATTATTTTACAATAAAACAATGTGAATATATATATACACACATATATAAATAGTGTTTATATATACATATGAATTTGTATTGATGAAGAGATATATATTTATATTTATATTATAATATATGAAAATGAATATTAATATATAAAATTTTTAAATAAATTTATGTACATATATATATCATAGACATTTGAAGAGATTTCATCTTCATTTAAGAGTGACTTCATATGCTTTTTCTGAAATTTATGGTATTCATCCATTGAATTACATTCCTATTGATTTGATGGTGTTGCAATTATTGTGTTTTCTCCTCTTTTAGTAATTTATTATTAATTATATATATATATATTTTTATATGAACTTATGAATATTTGTGTAAATATTTATACATATTTATGTTTATATATTTTTATATCTTATATGAGTATATATATATGGAGATATTTATATTTACGTCAATTTATATAAATATATATATATTTAATTATATATCTGAGTGTGTTTATATATATTTATGTATAAAAAATGCGTATTTATATAAACCTATGTAAATTTTCTTTTATATATATATATCCATTTATTATTTATTATTTATTTATCATTTATTATTTATTTATTAATGTTTTTTTATTCATTGGTTTATTTTTATTATTAAATTATTACTCAATAACTATTTAATATTTATTTTTTATTTTTTATTTTTTATTTCTTATTTCTTATTAGTTATTATTATTCAATATTTATTTTTTATTATTTATCTTATATTTAGTTATTTTTCATTATAAGATTATTATTTTTATTAATTTATTATTCATATGTTATTATTTATTAATTATAATTTGTAATTTCTTATTTTATACTTAATATTTAATATTTAATATATAATATTTATCTTTTATTTATTTATTTTTCATTATTAGTTTATTATTTTATTATTTTATTATTTTATTATTTATATGTGATTTAATTGTTTATAATTCATTTATTCATTTATTTATTATTTATTATTTATGATTTATTTATTGTATATTTATTCAATATTTTTTATTATTTATAAATTGTTTATTAATTGTTAATTATTAATTATTAATTTATTATTAATGTATTATTAATTACTTATTTATTATATATTCATTATATATTTGTAATTTTTTTATTCATCATATATTTTTTATTTTTTATTACTTATTATTTATTTTTCATATATAAATTTATTTTTAATTAATTTATTATTTATAATTTACTTATATATTATATATCATATATCATATATCATATATCATATATCATATATTATATATCCTATACTATATATTTTATTTTATATATTATTAATTATTAATTATTTATTATTTACTATTTACTATTTTCTATTTACTATTTACTATTTATTAATGACTTTTTACTATTTATTATTTAATATTTCTTATTTATCATTTATTATCATATATATATATATATTTATTAATCAGTTATATTCTATTTATTAATTTTTAATTTTTAATTAATAATTAATAAATATTAATAGTTAGTTATTAGTTATTAATTATTAATTATATATTATATATTATGGATGAATATTTATTGATTAATAATTATTGATTAATAATTATTTTGTTTGTATCTAATTATTATTTATTATTTGTTTTTTCAATTAACATATATATAAGTATATTAAAATTCTATTTATTCTCTACATGAAGAGTCTGTTAGAGTGGTAATATATTTGGAGAATAAGAAAGAGGTATGAGATTTAAATCTCACCCAACAAAAAATTTCTATATAAGGCATGGTCATGTGCCTGAACATGGAAATAATGGCGTGGTCATGAGTATGGTAATAAATAAAAAATTAATATAATAATAAAATAATAAAAATATAAATAAACAATTAAATAAATAAATAAATATATTAAAAAAACAACTAAACAAATAAATTAATTATGAAAATAAATAAATAAAGTAAAAAAAATAAAAAAGACAAAAAGACAAAAAAATTAAAAAATTAATAATTAAAAAAATAAAAAAATAAAAAATTAATAAATTAATAAATGCGGCTAAAAACCCACCGCTAAAGCCTTATGTGATAGTTTTGAAAAAGCCCAGCTAATTTATTATCGATATACAATTTACTGATGGTTTTCCAAATTTACTGTATAATAATTTAGCGGTAGTTTAAACCGTCACTAAACGCCAATTTGGGCGTAGTGAATAAGCAGGTAAACTTTATAAAATTGCAGTGAAGATTTCACTCACTCTAGATCATCCTAAACATAACACAAATAAAAATAGAAACCAAAAAATGAAGGAATAAATGCTTGTGTTTGAAGACTACATTAATCCCCCAAGAGTTAACTTGGGTTGACTACTCATGATTATGATTATAAGAGATCATAATGAAAAGAAAGATGCACGAAAACATGAGAACTTTGATTAAAATATGTGTGATACCTAGGGATGGGTTGATCTACTGAGAATGGGGGTTTAATTAGTGGATTTCTTTTTTCAAATATCTTTTACATGAAGTTAACATCTATAAATTTGCAAGGTTATGATCTTTTTACGTTAAAAGACTCACTTGCACAGCATATATTAAAGTAAATAATAAAGTTAGGAACATGTTCTTTTTACAAGGTTCAGTGCCAATGAGGGAACCTACTCCATGCTATGATAAAAACATCCTAGTTATGGATTTTACACTATGACCAATAAAAAATTACAGTGGAAATGGTTGGAATCAAACATTATACAATAGTAAACCCCACATAGAATGCCTCTCAAAATAAGATTATATTTCTTCCAACTATTAAAAATATTTATATTATGCTTGGAGCATTCTGATTAGAGAAATTTCTTCTTCTCACAAACTTCAACATCTGAAATTTTATCATCTAAAACATCATTTGTTCAGTTATTTGATTTCTATTAAACTCCTCTCTGTAAGATCTGTATTTTGATAATTGTATCTCAGATTCATGGTGATATTATTCACTAAAATAAGATCAATATAATCTGTGAAAATTGAATCCTAATCCACAACATATTATCCAATGTATATCTCTCTTTATATAACTAGAATTTCTATGATAAATGTTTGGAATGCATGAGCCCTGATTTAAATCTCCAACTCACTTAATGCCTTTGATTCACCATCTTCCCTATCTTATAAATATTCTTGAATTTTACTTCATCAAATATCATGTAAAACATAGTGTCTACAATATCGAACTCTTCCCAAATTCACAACTAGAATCATGAATTCAAACATCATAAACAATTTTCTTTAAATATATAACTATGTATCATTATAAAGACCATGAGATCATAATATTTACGTGATGTTACTTGGTAGATTCATCTAATTGTACTTCCAATGTATATACTTTCATTTTTTCCTTTCTTCATTTCAAATACCCTTCAGCCTCGAGTGATTTTTCTTCCTTATAGAAATCACAACTTCGAAGGATTTATTATTTGGTATTTACACATATTTTTGGTTCCCTTATTATAATAACATCCATCACAACATAATCATCCTTCTGATGAAAAATAATTTTTTCATCCAGTGGTATCAAACATATTGCAGAAACATCATTTGATATATTTTAACCTTAGACACATAAATATTCTTCTTATGGAATCAAAAAATTAGACCCAGTGAACTCACAAATATTCTTCAGATGAACTTATGAATGTCCACTTGGTGAACATAAAAATTATCTTCATATGAAAATAAAAAACATTTTTTGGTTAAATTAAAAATATTATTCTACTAAACTTACAAATAATCTCATATTTAACTTAAAAATATTATATTTTGAAAGTACAATGATTCTGATGGTGAATTTACAAATCTTCATCCATACTCAACTTTTTGGATTTACAAACATTCTTATCCAACTCAAAATCATTCTTTGAAATCAGTGTTGACAATAAATACCACACATTCAATGACCAATTGGAACTTCAATATGAACATGATAATTAAAAAATAAAAACAAAATAAACTAATTTAGAGATACCAAAATAAAAATTAATAGAAAATTGGATAGATCTTTAATGTTGTTGCTAATGACCATCGTAGTTGCATGACATCCATTATTTATAGGTAAAAGGTTCCTTCATAAAATATCAGTCTTTACTTTTTTTTCTCAACTAGTAAAATCACTGAGATATTCTATCTTCAAAATTTCTAGAATGTTTCCTTTTTCTGCACATATAATTCCTTATTTTTCATGCTTTTAAATTCCCATGAGATCTGTCAATATATTTTATTATTTTAGGTAGAAATATCGTACATGATTTTGATTCCTATGTATACATTCTATTTTATGTACATGTATGATGGTAGCAATCTAAATATCTTTTGTGAAGTGTTGGGGAGTTTCAATAAGACTTCACTAGAATTGTTCCATATATTCATAAGTTGATCATTAGAAAATTTTTGGATCGACCAAGTTGGAAAGAGACCGTGTAATTTTAAAGTCATCACATGGGAGACAAGTGATTGTGTGGTAAGTTCCATGTGTGTTGAATTGAATACCTAATGGTTAGTAGATAATTTCTAATGGTATTTGATCTATTCTTATAGTCAATTGATTAACCAAATTACTGGCATATTGTGTGTTCAGATAGATTTGATGTAATGTTAATATATCCCTTCCAAATATATCAAATTCCTAAAGACATACATTCCTAAAAATCTTATAGAATCCCATGAATCCTACACCCCTAACCAAATTTTTTCACTTTTTAAATGATTTACTAACTATTATCAAAACCAAATGATAGAGGTTAAATGTTTAAATTCACCCCAAAAGACTTATGTTCTAAACAAAAATCTTATATTCATTCCTTCATCATCTTCTTGGGAAGAAAAGTATTAAGATATTATGTAAAGGTTTATGATGTAATAGTTATTAATTTTAGACCATAAAATATGAGCATTAGTAATATCATATTGGTATTTTCCTAGTCATTCCTAAATTACCATAAATAAATGAGGATTATATATTAAAACACATTAATAATGTACCGTAAGAATCAAGTTATGAATTCCCTAATTAATTTCAAAGTGAATGAAAATAAAAAAAATTACTGATTTATTCAATTTTTAAAATTTAGTAAAAATACTCACATGTTCTAAATTTGTTATAATTACCCTTTAAATGATAAATTTATGGTTTTAAAAGTGAGATAATACTTAAAGAAATATATGAAAGTATTATCTCTGTCAATCTCCTTGAAATTTGATGTTATGTTTTATCTAGATTAAATATTGGTTGATCCTGATAATAAACTTGTTTTTCATATTTATGAATTTTATATTGAATTAAATGTTATACTGCTTTCATTGGATGATATCTTTAATTTTATTCAACATGGAGACTTTTCATTTAATTATTTATTATGGGGTTTTCACTTATTTATTATTTTTATGGGACTTTTTATATAGTTATCATTTTTTAGGAATCGATTATTAAATAATGTATATAATTATTTCTAATGGTAAATTTCTCCCTAAATATTTTGTAGAAACTCTCAGTATTGGTAGTCAATCTCTTGTAATCAAGTAGTGCATCTGATCTATTATTTCTCTCTATCTCGGGCTTTGTAGGCCTTCTTAAGTGTATACATTATAGATATGAAATCTGTTAAAGGGGGTTTCATAGGGATTAGATAAGGGAAAAACATATCCAAATACAATGTAAATAATCCATAAAAACATTTACAATTTTTGTTTTAAATGAATGAAACAAAATAAAGATTGTAACTTTTTTCATGTAAAGAATCTAACCCTTATATTCATAGATTATTGAAATATATCCCTCAAAACAAATTGAAAGGCTCCTTCCTCAAAAGTTACACATCAGTTGCCTGAATATATTTATTTTTATAAAGGATCTACTCTCATCATCAAAAAAAATATAAAAAAAATTAAAAATATTTTAAATGGGTTGATTGACATTATATAGGCCTCCAAGGACTCTCCTTATACTCTTAAATGTTTGATATATTTCTATTGATAACTAAATCATTTCACAATTTTGAAAATATTTATAATATATTTTTCAATATAACATTAATGTTTTAACAATCAAATAAATAATATGAACATTTGAAACCCCATAAACAACATAAAATAATGTTATAACCAAAAATAGCTTCAAAATCCTCTGAATCTAATTTTTAAAGAGATATATTTATTCTTGAAAAAAAATTTCAAAAACTATATAAACAAATATGCTAATTTATATATCCACTATGTATAATCCCATGATCCTTTAAATATTGAAAAAAAAATTATGAACTAACTAACCCATAAATGTAAGAAAGGAGTGACATTTGGAAAAGATCCAACGATAGTCTAATTATAATGGTATCTAATAAGATCTCTATCAAATACATGTATTTATATACTTATGTGAACCAAATGTATCAGATGCGTAATGAATAATCATAAAATCCATTATACCAAAACACCAAGTAACCATGAAACATGAAATATATAAATATCATATATGGTTTTCTTATACTGCCAATTCTCTAAGTAAATACTCAATAATATATATGAACACATCATATTCCATTCATCAAATTATGTGTGCACATCACATGTCACTTATCTAAATATATTAGGGAATATAATGACACTTATCTAGGTATGGTCATACAAATCCTCATTCTTTATCAGTCAAGGGAATATTTTTTAAACAAGTCACATTGTAGTAAAATCAAATCTTGGTTAATAAAAATATTTCACATGATCTGTAACATTCCCATGAACCCAAAGTTAACTCTTCCTTAATAATGAAATAAGTAATGAATAAATGTTTTAAGGTTTACATGTGTGATTATTTTTTAGCCTTAGGTAGTGGGGTTTACCATAAAGCATATAACCCTAGTAAATAAATATATAATCTATGATATTCCATGTGGTATATTTTATGGGTCATCAAGAACACAAAAATAATTTTTTCCCTATGAGTGAAATTTTGTGTCATTACATGTGTCCCAACTCCCATTATTCATTACTTGTCATCAAAGACCATATATCTCTACGAATACCATATATTTGGTGTAAATAAAATTTATACATCATGGGGATAATTATAACTTCATTCCAGGAAATTTGTGTCCCAAATTAATGAATGATAAAAAGAGATTCCATTTTTATATAACATGACACATTCTATGGAATTATATCCTTCTTCAAAAATACTAAAATCACATAAATAATGACCATTATTTATCATATCTAATATAAAATAACCATAATTACTTATATTCAATTTATTTGCGGTCTTATTATACATGATAAGTCATTATGTAACATTGGTTATATCCTAATGAAACATTTGATATATAACTATTTATCCATATTATAATATCTTCCCACTAAAATCCTTTAGTGAGATAAAATTTATGAAGAAATGTTATTTGAACAATGGAATTATTTAAGTTTATAATCCTTATTTTAATATCTATTTGTGTTTCTGGACTTTTCATTAAAATAATTTTGTAACATAGTGAAAAATAAATCATTATTTTAAAGTCTCTATTTTTCAATATAATTCAAATACTATTATGATATAAATATATTTTCACAATAAATTTTATTGATATAATCATCTATCTATATAAATTTAATAATTATTCAAGATATGATATACCTTTATTAGTATCCTATAAATTTTATTTTCCAAAAAAATAATTCTATGATACAATAATTCATTTTTTAAATTAAATGAAACCTATTTATTTTAGTGACAATATATACAAAATAAAAAATTATAAAACATAAGACATTTGTAAATTTTATGTTTTCATATTAATAAAATTGAAAATAAAATATTTATATATTAATATATTCTTTTTATAGGTGGTGTGAACTCATTGTATCATATTTAAAAAAATAACACGGATTTAACAATTTTATCCTTCATAAAACTAATTTTAAACTTTGTTAAAACTATGTTATAAAATGCTCCAAATTATAATACATGTGTAACAAAACCATCATTTTATTTATTAGCAACTATTATTTACAAATATAATTTTCTTATCACATATGATAAAATATTATACATATATAATTTTATAATTTAATAATACCTTAACATTTATGTAATCATTTTAATTATTTTTTCTATAGTAGAATCCCTTGAATCAAAACTAATAACAATTCCAATCCTACTCAATTCTTTATTAATTTTTAAAACCTATACATATTCACAATAAATTTTTAATATCTAGTTGGTATCATATTAATTTTAAAATAAAATAATTTACTGTTATAAAATTAATATCTAATATAAATTCACAACATATTTTTTTACACTCAGTTATGTATTCTAGGAAATATTTTCTCCAATTTCTAGTATTTCCACGCACACAAAAAGATTATATTTCCTTAAAAATATCAACATTGGGGTAAAATGTCACAATTTGAATATTATACCCTCCATAAATATTCTTATAATTCAATAATAAAATTTTACCCTTTAATAATATCATCATAGGGCCAAATCCTATAATTCTAATGTATTGATGAATTGTCCTTAAAATATTGAATATTTCAAAAAAGAATTTATTAATATCATTATATTATAATTAATAATAAATTACAAAATATTTTTTGATAATGATTTTATAATGAAATACATTTCCAAATCCAACCATCAAAGAGACCATATATTCTCCAATTCATTAACACGGTAAATAATATTGTGTACATGATAAAATACTACTGCTCCTTTGATAAATTTTCATCTAAATTATGCTTTCAGAACCTAGTAATCTCATTCCATGATTATAGTTGATAGAGTATATTTATGATACCTATTATATTGAATTAACCCATGTTTTTTTTGTATTTTTCAAGTTATGATCCATGTATACAAGAATTATAGTAGATAAAATAGTTAAGTCATTATTTTTTATTAATTACGAACAAAAATTTTCCTTTTTGAACAACATCACTGGTTGATTGATCAAGAAGGGATTTCTCCAGTAAATATAAATTTTCTTCTTTCTTAATAATAATTTTAATCTTTTATACATATCCAAGAATTTTATTCCACTAATACGTTCATTTTAAAATATTGATCTCGATGAAAAAAATATTGATAATTATATTTTATGATGAATATTATTTTTTATCATATGCTATTCATGTTTTAGGATCATTTGATAAGTAATTTTATCAAATTTTACCAAATTAAAATGATAACCAATTTATTCTACATCAAAACTATTAATGGGATATGTTTCATATATCACTTACTCTTTGAGTCCACATTTTCATTCTAATGAAATCATAGTCACTTAGTTCGAGTATCATGTTATTAAAATCATAATTTACTCATTAATGGTTGAGTAGAAAATTATTTTCCTTATTTGATCATATGAATTATCTAAACTCTATTCCTATACAATCTTATATTTTATGGTTTCCCAACTAAGTGTTACTCAAAAATAATTCCCTTAATAGGCACCTAACCATTTGGGTTTCCTATATCTTTCTCAACTTATGTAATATTATTCATGGTCACATAGCTATTAGTATCACTTATACGAAATGATTGAGGATTTTAAGAGTTTTTGTTTTAGAATTAAACTAGTTGTTTTTACTTTTAGTTGTTTTAATCATCTCACCATATAATATCTTGTGTTCCCTACAAGTATTCATACTTTATCATAAATTAATTTTTTCTAAAAATTCATCTAGTTTAATATATTAAAAAATTGATAATTTTTAACAATTTATACAACTAATGATTGGGGTTACTTTCCTATTACTAAAATATAATTATTTCTATGAATATCCTAATGAATTTTATTTATTAGGAATATGAAATAATTTTATATAAAGGTTTAAAATCATATAAATCCATAATCTATTCAAAAAGTATAGTGTGAAACATAATAAACCTCTATTTTCATAGTATTGAGCTTAAGCTCCAATATTATTGACAAGTATGGCACAAAGTCTCTCTATACATAGATCATTATTTGAGAGGGAACATAATTCTATTAAAATCATAATAATTAATTTTTATAAATCATTATAAACCATTATCATGGAGTTAACATCATAAAAACAAATCATATGTTTGGTAGAATGTAACTAAATCTTATATCATAGTTTGAATATAACTCATTATATTCATGGTATGATAGTTATATAATGTATTTTAAATATTTTACAATATAGTATACATCCATTCATAATAAAAACATCTTATATTGAAGAATAATAATCATGAATGAAATAAATAAATAAGTGAACATTCTGTATTTTTAGATATAAGGTAATAATTTAGGGAAATTTTATGAATAAAATAATTATAATTAATTTTTAATTTACGATTAATTTTATGAGAATTAAAATAAATATATAAATATAAAGACATTAAATTTATATAAAAAATATGTATACTTCCTAGCTCATTATTTACACTAAATCGTATTAAAGTATATGTTTCTCTATGAAATATAAAATCTTCTAATTCCATAAATTCCGAATAATTCATATTAATAATGTAAAAAATTTAAAATTATTTTAATATCTTATATTTTATATTTATTTAAAACATTTTTCAAATCAACCACAACTATTTTATATTTTTCTAAATTAATTTATCAAATAATATGTTCTATTATAAGTAATTCGAATTATAATTTATGAATTTTCAATAAGATAAAAAAGACATTCTTATTTTTTAAGTTATAAACGCTTTATAAATTAATATCTAATTTTAACATAAGCTATCAAAATTTACATAAAACCTCTATCACATCTACCATAACAAATATTGGTATGAAAATATATATGTGAATGTTTTTCACTAATTAATAAAATAAAATTTTCATAATAAATCATTATTGCACATTATGTTTCTTTATAAACTACACTGTCATTCTACACATATGAAAAAAATTTCAAAATGAACCATTTTTTCCTTTATAAAAGTAATATATGATAGATCCTTCAAATGTTAAAAGATTGAACTATGACATTATTTTTATCAACCATACCAATATTTTTGAAATGGAAATCCAATTTTAATATAACCTTTGACCATTTTTAGCTAAACCATTTTCTAAAGAAATGGGGTTTTATGATGATCTATTTTCTAGAAACATTTTCCATTATCTATTTTTGTGACACTATTACATGATATTATAATTTTCCATAAACCATATTCATTGTACATTTAATATCAATGTGGTTTTGAATATTTCTTTAATCCATGATAATTTGTTAATAAACGTGACATAGTTCAAGATAATCTCATTTTTTTTATAGATTAATTATCAATAAAAACATAATATAAGTTGTTATGATACTGCTATAGGGTTTTAGTAGTGATAAAACTTGTATAAATAATGTAGAAATAAGCACTAAATACTTTTTCAACATCATCTAATCATAGTTTTTTTAAATTGAATGTAAAATAAAGAACATATCTAGCTTTCTAATAGTAAATAAATTAATCCTTTATTATCACATGTTTTTAAAAAAGAGTCATAATAAATAGACAATTTATTACTTTTTTCATAAGTTATACTTGGGTTTGATGAATCTCCTAACACTTATGAAGGAATTTTTTCACACTTATATTCATATAGAACATTTGTTTAAATAGTTAAGAAAATTATCATCTAAATATCAAAGAGTTTTGAAAAACTTGATAAAAATGTATATAAAAAATATATATATAATTAACATGGATTGAACCACATTATACAAATCTCAAAACTCTATTGTCCCTTAAATATTTCATAAACTTTCAATTATAAATCAAACATTTCATAGTGTAACAACTGCTTATAGTTTTTTGTTTCAACCAATATTAGTTTTTTTAAAATTTAAAAAATTAATATGAAAAATATAAACATGAAAAAAAATCATCAAATAATGTTATAGTCGATGATAGATTACAAAGGAATATTATTGAGATGTTTTGTATCTCATAACACATGAATTTTCATATATATACGCATGATGTACTTCCATTCACTATGACATGGCTATCTTCAAAAAAAACCAACATGTAGTGGAATTTATCATATAATAATATTAATTTATAGATTATTTATATCATATATATTAATGTAAAAACAATATGTATATGTTTTAATATTTATATGTACATTTTCTACTAATCCTTCTTTTGAACCAAGTGAAACACTAATATTGATCCTAACAATATTGAGTGTTCTTTTTTAAGGAGTTTTGTATACTTGTTGTGAATAAAATATATGGTTTAATTACTCTTAATGATAGCAAGTAATTATTCATCATTTTCTTAGAAACCCATCTTTATAAACCATTGTAAATCAGAAACTTGTTATGGTTGTTGGATAAAACAATTCTTATATGATCAATTAAGACTTTAATTCATACATAAAATTTGATTCCATCATAAAATATACACTATAAATACCATATTTATCCTTATAATGGAAGGGTATTAATATATATGTATATAAATATATATATATCATTTAATTAATTTTTAAAAACTCTTACCATTTGAACATATTACATGAGTTTATACAAGTTAACCTTATGTGTTAATCATTTTTGAATATCATTCCATGTAATTGTTGGTTTTTTATATTGAACATTTTCTTAGGTATTTATAACCCATTTTACATATAATGGGATATATTTAGCAAGATACATAATTAGTGGGACCTAAAATTATACATTCAACCAATGCATTGATAGGTTTCATGTTATTAATGAAATAGTGTATTGGAACTATCATTACTTTCTAAGTATGTTTTCACGGTACGTGGCCATGATTTTATGTTCATGGTATCTAAAATTATTAACTATATCATTTTAAATTATTTTATTATTATCATTAATTATATTATATGGTCATGTGTTCATTATATATTCTTTTTATATCTATTTTTTAAAGATTATGCATTATTTATTCTTTTAGAGTGTCTCATATGACACTTTTATCAAATTTTATCACTTTTTGGGGAAACATAGAAGAATATTATATATATATATATATATATATATATTAATTTAAAAAAGTATTTGAAGGAATAATAATTAAATATTTTGATATATTCAACAATAAATTATTATAGTTTAATATTTTAAGAATGTTAGTGTTGATGAGTGATCATGTTTAAGATTTAGAGTTACCCATATCATTATATTTTTTCATTTTCTTTTTATAATAAAAATATATATTATTAATAAAAATATTTACAAACCATATATATATGTATATATATTTTATTTTTATTAATTAGTATGACTCTGATAGATTTTGAATCCAAATTTCTCTTATTCTTTCTATTTTCTGTTTTTTAGTTTTTTGAATTTTAACATAATTTTTATGAAACATAGATTTTTAGAATGTTTTTTGATATCATTTATCATATATTGTTTTAAATATATTATTTATAAAGTTTCTAAAATGTATTTTCACATTTTTTTTACTCAGTTATAAAGTCTTATTAGATTTTGAATACTTTTGTTTTTCATTTTTCTAATTATCTTATGATTAAAACAATATTATTAAAATATATTTTACATAGATATAAATATATTATGATAAAATACAAAAAAGTTATTTAATTTCATAAAAAATTAGAAATTCACAAAATTATATATATCTTACATTATATTTAATGTCTTATATGTTTCCTAAATATATTATATCTTTCTAAATATCTAACATGGTTAATAAAACCATACAATGATAATGAACCCTAGGAATAATGAAACATATAATTAATAAACCATTTGAATAAATGAACCTTAAAAATATTGTTTTCACTATAATAAAGTAATGGAGTTAAAAATATATATTATTATATGTTTGTGTCTGGTACTTTTTTTATTTTATTTATTATTTATTGAAAAAGGATCATGTTGTGAATTTGGGAACCTATATTTGGAGTTACAATTGAAAAATTAGATTCCAGAAACCAATTATAATCTAACTATCATTCATGATTTAAAAAACATTGAGGATTAAATTATTGGATGTTGTTTAATTAGTAGACATTGAAGGAAATAGATTAAAAGAGATGGATAGACATTAAAATGGAGATATTAAATTATTGAATGACTACTATAACTGAATATTTATCAACACTATCACATTTTTTCAATCAATAAAAGAGAAACATTGTTCAAACCACATTATTATAAGTTATGAATCTAAAAAAACATTCTTTTAATCCTATCTATTTTGGTTTTTATAGATAATGAGTTGTATTAAATATATTTTTTATTTCTTCATAAAAATATAGATTTATTCTATTAATTTAAAAAGAATGAATATCTGGTTATACATCTATAACAAAAGGTATGTGTATTGGTTATACCTCCACTAAAATGGTATGTGTTTTTAGGTTTTCCATGATGTTTAAAAAGGTAGGACATGTGGTTTGTTCCTTACTCCATTTAAAAGGATGTTTTCCTATTTCTAATTGGTCTATAGAATATGATATTTATAATTATGTTTTTTTTCTCTTTTAAAATTTTTTTATACTGCCTCTCTTTAGGAATGGAGAGATGTCAAGAGTAGCTGTAACATCACATTGATCCAAACTAATATAAATATTTCCTGTCTTTTAATTTTTTTCATTGCATATACACTTGAATATTTAACATTAACTATAGTAGTTTTAGTTTGAATCTTATTATATTAGTTTTTTAAAATAATAATATATGTTAATATTAATAACTAGTCAATTCTACCCTACCCACTTTACCTTTTCGACATCTCACACTGGTCTAAGAATTTGTATGAGAGATTAACCATGAAAACATAGGGTTTTATTATTTAATTATTTTTTATTGAATTATATTATTTATATTTATCCTCTATATAATACTTTATAGTTGATTGAATTGATACTTGTTTAGATGTTAGGATAAACTTCAAATGATGGATAGATTTCACAAAGACCAACGAAAAATAATTTCAATTACTATAGATAATAGTTGGAAGGAATTTAAGAATACCTAAAAAAATTTATTATTGAATAGTATTAAATTATGGTAAAACCACAAAAAATCATGATTATGGCCTAGATTCATTATGAAATTACTCACATCATAATGGGTTGGTGGAATTAAAATGATTATTTATTTTTTCCTTATAGAAATGGTTATTCATAGAAAATAGGACTTGAATCAAAATTATGAGTATTGCAATCTCTCAAGGATATTTTTTTTGGATGAGAAACAAGGCCATGTTTGTGGTTCAAGTTCTCAAGTTAATGGTGGAGAAAATCCAAGAGTCCTTATAGAAATTTTGATTCTTTAGTAAACATCTTCATGGTAGAGGGATTGAAGGAGTACTCTATTTTATGGAGTTTGGAAAAGGGTAGGACCCTTATATACTGGTTCACACCATAAATGGAATTTTATTGTGAATATGAATCTTATAAAGGGTATGAGGATTCTTACATAGTTATTAATTCAACAAACCTGAGGTTTCATCATGATGGAGGCTAGTCCTGGGGAGAGTCCCTCTATCTGGTTGACCATATTGTGACCCCATTTTTCATTTACCTATAATTTTGGGTGAAGAAAGGCATCATGTCACAATCTCCTCATTAAACATTGAAAAATAAATAGATTTCGTTTTTTATAAATGTTATACCTATTCTTTTTTGTTCATCCTATTTGAGATCTAGCAGAAAAGAGGCCAATAAAGGGATCCATTCTTAGGAGACCCCCTCTATTCCCTTCTTTGATCACCCATGAAGGAAGATGTCTGTGGGTAATATTTGAAAATTATTCTAGGAATGTTCTATTATTCCTTCCACTATTTTGGTTCCAATTCACTAAATACTAATTTGGAGTTATTTTGAATAGTGTTTTAGTGTTACTTCTATCTTTGAATGTTGGAATTGGGAGAGGTCCATTGTTATTTCATGGGTGATGGCTATAGTAGGCCATGAGAGGATTACCACAAACCTTATTTAACCATTTCAATTGTGTTAAAGCAATACCATTATTTATTTATGGGTTTTTATTAAATTGGATGAAATTTATGGTTTTTCAGGTTTTAGGAGATAGTTCATTTTCTCAATATGGTGTTGTGGGTGTGTTATAGACCTTCCTGGTGCATTCTATTGTGGTTTCAAAAATACAATAATTCCTGATGAGATTTATAATTAATACGAATCTATATAAAATTTTTAATTGATTACAATTTTTATAAATATTTTTTTCACATTATGTGGTGAGATAAGAGATTGGGTGGCAGTGCGAGATTTGGTGATGTATGGATGGGTTCAGATGAGATAATGTTGAAAATGGTGTGGATGGTAAATCCATTTTGATGTAGGTAGCCTCAATGATACAATTGAATATTTTTATTTATAAATGATCATGTAATCTTGCATACTACGTGGGGTTTAGGTAAGATGGTTAGGGAATGAGGGTGCATTGGGTAAAAGAGATTGTAGAGTGTCATGACTTGTATACTCGAAATAATTTATATTTAGCACTTACGTAAATTGGGATCACCCAGATCCAAGGTCTCCAAGTTGAGAGGGTAATCGATAAAATAACAAAAATAATTGAGTAGTTCACGGTGTATGGGATATGAAATGGGTAATATAGTTTGTGTTTTGTGGGAAATTTTGAAGGAATGAGTGGATTGTTTGTGTGTTTTGATACTAGAGATGGTTATACATCTCATTAGTAAATAAATAATCCCTCCTAAAGTTAGAATAGAGTCTTAGAGTGCGTGGAAAGTGATATGATTCCTTCCGAACTTACGGTGTGTGACATCGAGGGTATTACAATGGGTGGCATGCTGAGAGATATACCATAGGAGATGTGATATGAGGCCCAGGTATAGATCATAGGATATTCTTAAGGACTTTGGATTGGGTTGTTGAGAGGTTTTGGATAAGTCTTGGATAATAATTGTAAATGATATGGTCATGATAAGCCTACAAACTATGTGGTCATTATAGGGGATGCATGTATTTCCATGACAATTTTTTGTAATCAAGGTGATAATTCTCATGTTACCTTGGCATGAAATTATGGGTTTTTTGTTGGATGAATTCCATATGTGTTGTTACAGGATTGTTCATTTTATAGGAAATTTATTCTAGTGTGGGAGAATGGATCCTGAGGCTTGGTCCCTCTATTAGTTAGATAAAACTAGCAGGACTTCCATGAGTGAGACTATGTCTTTTTATCTATTAATTATTGGCCAAAATTGAGTGAGGAGGTGTGAATTGGGATCTTTTGGATTCACATTGAATGGGAAGTTGCTATTTTATACATTTCCATGAGTGAGAAGGATGTGATCAAGAATGATATGTATTAATGGAATCACCTTAAGTGGGAAGACTGGGCTTAAATGTGTTGTTGGATCGAATATATGGACTCTACATTGATTGAGAAGGTAAACATAGAAAATTGGATTTATTCTTATTCCAGAGAGAAGAAGAGATATGGAGATTCGTAATTGATGATAACCCGAGGATGGTTGTTGTCAAGATTTTTATGACATCATACAATGGGTCTTTTGGTATAGGACATATTGTGTGTAATGTGATGACTTGATTATAACATGGCATAGTTGTTTGTATTTTTGAGTGTTACTATGTTGTGGTTAGAACCTAATGACTTAGTGGGAGCATGTACCACATTTGGTTTCATGGTGTCCTACTTAAAACATGATGAATCAACAACAATGATTATTTTTATTCATTTATTTTTCTTGTGAACAAAAATAAATATGATATTGTATAATAATTTTTCTTTATGAGACACTAATGAGTTATATGCTTACACTCTACACGATAACTTCATTGAATGTGTAGACATTTTGTTTACCTTATGGGGAGTATGATACAAGGTTATTGGGGCTATAGGATGGAATTAGGGCCCGTTTTTTTTGGTTTATTTAATGATATGATAGAACTAATGAGTGATTAGTGTTGTATAATTGTATGGATTCCAAATATAATTTATTATAATTTTTTTTGATTATATATACTCTTACATTTTTTATAGATTGTTTTATTTATTTTTCACTATTTAAATACTCTTATTTAAGGTTATAGTGAGATTACCCAGAGTCGTACTCCCAGATCTAGTTCTAATAACTATTATTTAAACACAGATACTGATATAAACTGAGATGAACTACTAACACCAATATCATTTTATATATCATCCTAGTATTTCAACTTCACAAATCACAAATAAAATCACAAATCCCAAAATAAAAAGGTTTGTTATCTTTGAATATTAGCTATATAAAAATCTTATTTCACATAATTGTGAGCATTTATCCATAATTTCACAATAATGTACCTCTAATTGTAATTATTTTCATAACCTGTGTAATTGAAAACCTAATAAAGAGGAAATCTAAAATTCTGAGTAAGTGAAAAACTAAAGACCACATCATCAAGGGTTAGATCATAAGTTTGTAAAAATATGACTATAGATTAAGTATCTGATTAAATAAACATGTCACAATAATACTTTTCTATATAATAAAACTATATTCAATAAAAAATGATCAAATATATACAAGGGTGAAATAGTGTGGAATTATGAGACAAGAATCACATTCCATGTAGTGTAATGTAGATATATAACATAGAAATTTGGAATTATAATAATCACAGTAAGTCAAAAATATTTGTACATAGCTAGCTGGAAACATTTCCATGAACAAATCTTGTGAACATAGATAACTAGAATCATGTCCATACATAATTATTTTGAACACAGCTTACTACCATCTTGTCTAGACACCACATCATTAGCTTTTAAGACATAAAATACTAAGTAATAAATTAGATAAATATTTTGGACCCCAACTATATTAGGTATTTAATTAACCTAACCCATCTTATGTATTCAATAGACCCAACATGTCTCATTGATTTAACGGACCCAAGTCATCTCAAGGATTTAATAGACCAACTATATGTTAGGGATTTAACATACCCAACCAATATAAAAGATTTAATAGACCCATCCCATATATGATATTTAATAGACCCAACCCTTCCTAGGTATTTAACGGGACCAAACCATCTCAAGGATTTAGGAAACCCAATGCATATTATGTATTTAATGGACCTAACCTATCTCAAGGATTTAATGGTCCCAACCCATCTCAAGGACATAATAGACCCAAACCGTTTTAGGGATTTGATGGGCCCAAAATCTCTCAATTATTTAATAGACCAGAATCAACTCAAAATGATAAAGCACACACATATATTCCACAATAATTTAATCCTACATCACAACATGAAAACCATATAAAAATAAAATTTTTCTCATATCATTTCAAATCGTATCACATAAAATGTTTAATAAGAATTCAATCAAATGACACCAAAATTTCAATCAATCGAAATATATTTTATAAGGGAATTTTGAGGGTATTTAATGAATCATAACTCTAAATAAGATGAATATTTTAGATACAAATAAGAAAATTTAATTGAAACAATGAAAACTAGTTTCTAGAAAACAATCCTCAACATTATATTAAATAAATATAGTTATGATCCTCCTTAAAAAAATTAATTTCATGAAGGTAACATAAAAACACCCTAAACCCCACATTAAATGAAATCCTAATAATGGATTATTTAAATGGGAAAATAGGTAAGAGAAAAAACTTGGAGCAGAAGATAAAAGATATGATCCTTAAATAAAAGGCCTTTTAATATTTTAAAATATATTTATTGAAACCCACCTCATAAAAGGAGTAATAAAAAAACCCTTTTAAAAAGAGTTAAATAAAAATATAAAGGACTCATGAGATAACACATATTTGGGTTTCAAAATTAAAAAATTAAAAAAATTATAGATAGAATGAATATAGACATTGAGGAAAATATCCATTAAAGGCGATAATAATTACCTTCAACAATGTTATATTTTTATAATGAAATAAAGACATCAAGAAAGAAGTGTATTTTTATGAATAAATATAAATTCATTTTAGGGAAATATAAATTCAAATATTATGTAAAAAATTGATGAATATAATAATTTTTGAAGAAATTATTCATGGTAGAAAAATAAGGACTCAATGAATATGATGCTGAGTTGAAAAAAACCCTTATGAATTTAGTAACATTTTAATTGAAATCCCATTAAATGATAACATGATATGTATTTGAAAAACAATGTATTTCATGATATTATTGATATATGTAATCCATAATCTAGTAAATATTCTATAAAAATAAAACATTCAGTGAATATGGGATATTTATCAAAAAAATAAAATCAATATTAAGAAACCCTTATCTTGGATTTCGTATTGGTCAGTCATGCATTAAAGTTGATAAGGACTTGAATCAACTCTAAAATTAATTCTTAGAAATAGATGATATGGGATGTTTCCCCCTAAATTGGGATATAAAAATGGAATAAGGTATCAATGGGAGGTATAATTCTTATATTTTTAGGGTGATTTCAAAGGAGATGTGTGGATTGATATGGGTAGAAGTGAGATATTTTTATTGGTAAAAAAGAGAGACATTTTCTTTGAAATAGAGCTGTTGAAGGGTAAAGATAGAATTACATGGGATTTAGGTGTGTAAATATCAGTGAGATATGTGGATATGACTTCCCCACCTAAAAAAAATCTTCTATAATGTCTTAGTGTCATGTTGTCTTCATAAATTTTAAGCAATATTAGATGACCACTTTTTACCCTGTAAACTTGATTAAATATTTACTTTTATTATTATCCTTTAAAAAAAGATGATCATTAATGCAAAATATAGACCTCATGATCCTAAATTTGTAAACCATTTAATCTGATACATTTCATACAAATGATAAAAATAACTTTAAAATTAAAATATTATATACAGAAAAATATTTTTATAGAAAAATGTATCTTATACTTTGATAGATATTATTTATATTTTATATCAGAAACTAATTAAAAAAATTTAATAAAATTTTATAAAATTTTAAATTATATAAGATTCATAAAAATTTGATGAAATTATTTAGATAAAAATTAATTAACAATTAAGAAAAATATTCATTGAAAAGTAAATATCCCACCATGATAACTAATTTTTACTTTGGTAGCCTATTTGAATATGAGGATATTAGGAGAAATTTCATCATCTATATCAGTACCAATTGTTAAGGATAAATTAAAATAAAATTTTATATTTGGTCATTTTCCCAAATTCTTGTTTTGATAGATTTGTCAATACCTCTTATTTGGTAGGTTTTTTTACATACAATATATGATAATTTTAACTCAAAGGTTGTATATGAGAAGATACATTCATTATATAATTAATGTAAATATGTTGTAAATATTTGTAATGTTTTTAAAAAGAATAAGATTGATTTATAGTCATTTTTTAATATTTTAGGTAATAATGAATTTTATTATAAGATGAAGATCATACATAAATGAAAAAAGTGAAGTTAATTTTTTTTGGATAATTATAGTGGTCAACTTTTTAATTCTTATGGAAAATAAAATATAAATCGAGAAAACTGTAGAACTTATAATGATGGAAATTTACATTCTACATATTCTATTGTATAATAGTGGAATCATGAATATTATGTAAATTTTATGGATCCTCCTTTTGAAATTATAACCTAAATTTTTCAAACACAATAGGTTGGAAAATCCACCTTGGATATAACCTCACTAAAGGAGAATTTATGAATGAAAAATTGAACAATATTTATTATGATATAAGAGATCATCAGAAAAATTTGAGTGATGTTTAAAGTTTTTATCAATTGGATATATTTGAATGGGATCAATACAAATCAGGTAGATAAGAGGATAACCAAGATGATCTTGAGACCTCTACTATTAAGTTAGATAAAGGAGATCAATCTTATTGTAATGACAGGGAAGATCATTTATACCACTTGAGTTCCACCAAAGGCACGAATTAGGTTTTGATTGTGGTTGCTTCCAATACTCTATAACCAAAGAATACAGAACCACATAGTGATTATTTATAAATATGAAAGAAAATTGTGACAACATCATCAAAAGTAGGATAAAGGTTTTACTAAATTAATATATTGGGTAATAAAGAGATAAGTTGAAGGGATCTCATCAATATCAATATAATCATCTTGAAGATTTGGAAAATTGCATTGATTAGTAGTAAAAGGAATGATAAAAAATAAGGAGTTCAAGATCATATTTGATAAATATATTTATTTTTGGAATAATATGATCTATAGGATTGTAAATGATAAAAAAATAATCCATGTCTGGGTTTTAAATGTCTCTTTAGAGAATAACTTATAATATTGGGCTATTTATTCTTGAAATATTTTCCATTTATCTATTTTATATGAACATAGAGGTAGATTTCTGAGGGATGGTTATATTTTTAGTTGATCTAACAAGCATTATAATTGCATAACTACTACTCAGAGCATGGTTTCTTGTTTTTTCTATAATTTTATGTCAATGTTATTATGATTCTATTTTAAAACTTCTTGCCTCTAATTTTTCAATGGATAATTAATGGATGATAATTCCTCAATTGGATTCCTCCAAATAATGAAAATTTTCTATCTACTTATTTTTTTTGGATAAAAACATGTTTGGGAGCTAGTTTCATCTTCTTACATGAATAGAATAAATTTTTTTTAGGGTTGAGTTTATTTTGTTGCATGTGAGGCCAAATCATAGTTTTATTTGACATCTAATTGACTAAATGATATTTTTTCTAGATAAAAAAACGTGTTTGGTAGCTATTTTCATCTTTTTATAGGAATAAAATTAATTTTGTTATGAGGGTTGAGTTTTTTTTTGCATGGGAGGCCAAATCATAGGTTTATTTGACATAAAATTGACTGAATGATATATTTCATCCTATTCTATGTGGTTTATATTATTTAAATCCCACATATATTTTATATTATGAGTCTTGAATTCATGGGAGAATAACTCAAATTTTAAAAAAGTCCTAAATTTGCTGCAACTTTTATGCTTGATAGGGGTCAATAAATATGGTCTATTATTTGGGTTTGGTTTGTGTGTTTTTTATATTATAATCCTTAGAAAAAAAATTGTATGTTCTTGTCTTAATAAAATTGTCTCGGTTTAATGATTTTATCTTCTAAATTGATGGATCCAACTATTTTCCCATACAAAAGACACAATTTTTTTATGAAAAATATACCGTTTGAGAATAAAATCATAGAAACATAGGATACATAACACTTATAAATTGATTCATTAAAAAAATTACTACAAAATAATTTTTACTAAATACCATTAAAATTAATTTTTTATATCTTAATCATTTATTTTTATCAATAATTTGATATTAAAATCCTTCAATGAATTTTATAAATACATTATTTAATAATTTAATAACTATAATATGTAATAGAGAAACATAAATTTTCAAATAATATTATTATTAAATATTACAATTTTGATGAATTATTTATTATTGATTGTTATATTATATTTAATTTGTTTCTAATAATTCATAAATATAGTATACCTATAGAATACAGGTATTTCAAAGGACCAAATATCCAACGAACATATTTCTGAGGACCATAATTTTAAAAACTAAACAGATAACATCCATATTTTGTTCCTATATATATCTTGAAATTGATTATTAACACCATTAATCCTATTAATTTACTTCTCTATAAAAATTTATATTATACTTTTAATTATATGCTTTACATCCATAGTTTAAATTGAGGCGATGATAAATATAGTAAACCATGATGATAACTATTTTATGTTTATGATATTTTTATTTAATGGAAGAAATTTTTCATCTTTTAATTTTATTAATGATGTCTCATATTTTATTGTAATAATGTATTCATATTTATATCACATTGTAATATTTTATCTCAAGAATTTGTATAACATTTTGTTTTAGATCAATATTTCATGTGAAACTAGTTATTCAACACAGTTCCCTTTTAATGTAAAATTAATAAATAAAATCAAGGTGTTAGGCATAGTATCACCATTGTATAGATTACACCTCACTTATAGTGTGTAGCCTAATACATCTGAGGGGGCACACCTCAAGTCTAGAAACACACCAGGTGGGGGAATTGCAGAGTGGATGTCGAGAGTGGTGTTATAAAGTGGTATCAAATAATTGTATTCTAATTATGTGGGGAAATAATAGAGGGGTAACCTATGAATGTGTTGAATCCTATAACAAGACTAGGACTGGGTATCACAAAACCCATTATAGTGGATGTTTTAGTTACCAAGGTTTTAGGATTACTATTTATTCATGTTACTATTTGGATATTAATTCTTGTACGGTTTGTGTATTTCATGTCATTATTATAGTTTCGACTCTTATTCCATTGGTAGTGGTCTTTATAAATGCAACATATTGGAACATAGGATCCACATGACATATTAAATATTTTGTGTGATAAATTTCACTAATATAATTTCATTTTTTTGAATTGTCAATCAAAACTATTATGGTGTTTTCCTATATAAATTGTGGGTGGAATTATAATCAGCGAAATTTGGGTATTTTTTCTAATTAATATTCATGCAGACCGATGACTGGTGTCCCCTAGTGATAACTATATAGTCCCTATAGAGGAGGGATGTATAGTGTGATCCTTAATGGTTCATCATAGTCATTGTATTCCTAATGAATTATTTAATTATTAGAATATATTTCATTTATGGTGGGATTATATTACATAAATCATAAAAAATAATGTATATAGTGTTTCCATAAATATCACTTTAGTTAAACAATGATTTACTAACCCACACAGTTGAAACAAAATCATCTGTAATCCCCTAAGAATTTGGGATGTGATGCACTTTTGGTGATTATAGTATCAATGTTTGGTTTAGGATTGAAGGATACATTGGATTCCTTGAACTATTGGATTTCTATGAACTTTCTAGTTGCATGATTGTATAATGGTTATATTACTATGGTTTTGGAATGAATCCAATGTGGAAAGTGTTTGTGTGGTTTTCCTATGAATGAGGGATATTCTTTGGTCCCATGGGAAAATAATCATTGAGGATGATTTTTTTAGTTGATATTAACCTATAAAAGGACCATGTTTCTTTGGATAAGATTATAAAACTATGTCTTACAAGACATGACTCATGAGATCAAGAGTTTTTTTATATGATTGTGTTTTACAAGAGCATTTACCTTATTGGTTCATGTAAGAATGAGTAGGATCATGAGTAAGAACCTGTGAGTAGATTGTTAGAGGATCACACTACCATTAGAAGAGGTGGGTGAGGTTTGTGTGTCTTTTTATGGAAATCCTCAGTGTGTGATGTAAGTTCACAATAGTTACATGTGGTGCCTATTGAGTTTTATATTGGTGGAATGAATCGTGAGTGGGCATGTTGAAAATTTTTAAGGTTATAGATGAACTTGATCAACATTATGATAGTAGTGACGTGGTGACATGTGAGTGGGAATGGTGTCCATGTGTTTTGATCCATGTTAGGGTTTAATCAGATAGATGAGTGTGTCATGGGAAGAGACATAACTGCATGATGGTGGGATCTATTTGGGTAGGTTCTTGAGGGAAGGTGTAATGGAATTAATATGGTGGGTATTACAACATTTGTTGTTGGAGGATGAAATCCTCATTATAAGTGGATGATGAGGATGATGTTTATGGGGAGTCATGAATAGGTGGCCATTGGTGTTTCATGTAATAGCTTGGGTACAAGAAAAGTGGTATCATCTAATAATTAAATTTTTCAATAGATAGGATATGGGTTGTGGTGATTGGGGTATCAGAAGAAATTATGAGGATATTCCCATAATGAGGATCATCGAGTCTATTAGGGAGGAGCAAACCTCTTGTAGGACATGTAATGGGTACTATGAGACTATGTGGTGGACAATTGAGGAGAAACCATGATTCTACTATGTGGTAAGATCCAATTATATTTAATTATTTCATAGAATACCAGGTTCAAAATTTTGACATTGTGTTAAGTTGAAGTCATTGTGTTCTGAGAACGAGTTGGATTAGTGGTGCACCAGTTCTTATTGTAAGAAACTAATGGATTATTTAGATATTTTCTGGATAAAATAAAGAATAATAGTGATATATATGTTTATAATTCAGTTTTGGAATTGGATATTATCATGATTTCTTTATGAGTTAGGGCATTTTGATTGGTTGTGTGATAGAGCATCTATGGATACAGATGAGTGTTTTAGGAAGAGGCCACCTAGAGGAAGCCTCACCAATGATATTTAATTCTTTCTATGTGTCTGGTCATGTTATAGCCAATGGAATTTTGGTTTGTTGGGTTTCATTGAATTTTTAAAATGGAAGGACACCTATATTTGGATTTTTACTGTAAAGGGAGATTCGTGTTATATAAATGACTCTTATAAAGGGTTAAATTATTATAATGAATTCATCCATTCCATTAACCTTAGGTCACACCATTATGGATGATAATATTGATTATAGTTCATTTTTCTCATAAGTTACAACACAACACCCTTCATTTAACAGCAACAATGCTAGGTAAAGGAATACATAACTTCACAACCCCATCAGTCATGCCATGATCGATGTCTTTGTGAATCTTTTATCAGGGGAAACCCATTTTTTGGATGGACACTATAATAATTTATAGGGGAAAGGAATATAAAGGGAACCATTATTTTTTGACCCTTCCACTCTCATACCTCTATTAAGCCCCCATGGTTCAGTATGTTGGTGGGTTTGATTTAGTATAAATTTTATGTGAGTTTTACTCATCCTTCCTCTATTTTTTATTATTATTCACTATATAATTATTTGGGAATATTTTGCATATAGTTTATATGAACATTATAGCATATCATGGTTGAATCATGAAATGAAAATAGAAATTTTTGTGTGCGATGACAAGAAGAAGTCCTAGGATAATAATCACACACATTACATCTCCTTTTTGGTTTAGGTAATTCGCAAACCAATTTTATTTATGGGGTTTCACTGAATTGGATTAAATTTATGTTTGGTTGGGTAGCATGTGATTGGAATTTTACATAGGATTGTGCTGAGTGTGAACCATGGAGCTTCTGGGTGTAGTCTTTCGAGGATTCAATGATGTGGTGTTGCCTAACAAGTTTTCCAAAAAATATCCTTCTTTTTAATAAATTGAATATTTAGATATAATATTTCATTATTAATTATTTTGATGTTATGGTGTCATACAGGATCTTGAGGTCCAGTACCATATTGAAAGAGGAATAGACTTGCTCGACTGGGAGTGTATAGATATTTTTTGTGGATGGCGGCTCCTTTATAGAGATAAAGGACCTATGATATAACTACATATATTTTTTTTTAGAAAGGTAATATCGTCTTATACACAATATGGGGCATGGCACAGATGGTTAAGGGATGAGGTTTCTCTCAGGGAAAAGATAGGAAGGATTGTGCATCCTTTACATGGAATATGTCCTTTTATAAATTCTATAAATTAATATTTTTCAATAACCATTTTTTCAATGGGAAAAGGTGATTAATGCATTTAAGAGAGGAATTGGGTAGGCATTAGGGTATTATAGATGACATGGGTATCCTCTTTTGGTTTCCTTTGGATAATAGGTTGTAATGTGGGTCTTAGTTCCAAATGCTGATGAGTGAGATGTTCATACATCTCTTAAGTGACTATGAACTCCCTCCAGTGATTAGATGAGTTCTTTGGAGTATGTATCGAGTGAGATAAGTCCTTAGGGATGTAACATATGAAACAGATAATTTCTTCCTCCTATTAGTGGGTTGGTTAACCTCATGTAGTATATGTGAGAAAACACCTAGGTATGGGTCATTATAAATACTTAAAGGCTTGTAATTGGGATTCCAAGAGGTTATGGAATGAAATTGAAACCTACATGTTGAGGATAGTTTTGAGATGAGCATATAAGCCATGAGGTCACTTTTTAATGAAGGATTTAGGTTGTTGCTGGTGATTGGAGATAAGGGGTAAGTCTCAAGTGATTATGATCCTATGGATGAGGGGATGAGTTGTTTGGGACACTATGCATTGTTTCACTCATATTATTGTGATATGAAATTAACATTACTGTTGGGGAATTGATCCTGATGTTTGTTCCTTCACTGAGTGATATGGCATTGGTAGGACTGCCATGAGTGATTTGAAGTTTGTGTGTGTGTGTGTGTGTGTATGAATTTTGGGCCAACCATGTGTTAGAAGGCATGTCTTGAGACCAATTGTATTAACCATAAGACAAAAGGTGTTTCAATGGATCTTTCCTTGAGTACGAAAGTAGTGTTTAGGAACAAGATGTAATGATGAGACGAACCTGAGTAAAATTTAAGTGTGTGCATTTCGCATCGGTTTTCATGGTGTCCTCGTTAGCACATGATGACATAGTGAATATGTTTATTTTGTTTCATTTATTTTACATAGGCATAAAAATGATTATGAGTATGTGTATTAGGTGTTCTTGAGGGTACCCTATATACTTATATAGTTACACCTTATATGGGCTCCCTAGTGTACATAAATACCTTATGTTTTTCTATCTTGTTTGAGCATAGGAAGCAAAGTAGATAATTCTAGAGAAGCATAAGGGTATTAAGATACAAGGTTGTTGAGCCTCTAGGATGGCATTATGGAAAATGTGTAGTTTTTTTCCTTTTATTATATGATCATCATAGTGGGAAATCATAATTTTATTATTATATGACATCCATATGAAATTTTTTATAAAATTTAATTTTTTATTTTTCATAAACTGGTTTTTCTGATTGATATCTTTTAGTTATATTACCTTGTTTTATTTCTCTAATATGAGGGAATAGTATCCCTGTTGTAATATGTCACCCTCTTCTTAAATCATAAACCTTTTTCATATGGAGAGGCGCACCTAAGGTGGAATAGTGAACTTGGTCATGGTACAACCATGTGGTCATTAGAACAGGGTGTTAGAGATTAACAATAAATAATTTTAATAAATGTATTTTAAATTAAAGAGTTATGAATATGTTGTATTATGCTCTAAGTAGTGGTGTTTTGAGTCATTTTTCTGCATGTAATTATGCAAAATCTATATAGAGGTTATTAGAGGTTACACATTATGTAATTGAAAATAAAAAAACCATCTTAGGAATGGTTAAAGCATTATACCATGATTATAAAATTGGAAAAAAAATAATATATTAATTAAATAATTCACATATTCAAAAGTATTGTTAATGTAATGAATGAAATTGGATATAACCTAGACAATAAAATTTTTGTGTAATGTGTGTTGAGATTATTACCCACAAAGTGGTAAGAAAGCAAGGTTATTATAGATCACTGAATTTATTTCAAGGAGTAAAAATTGGATAGCATAATTAGATCACTTCTAAATTTGAACTTGAATAAAATAATAAAGTCGATGAAGAGGAAATGGAAAAGAGAGGTGGTACATTTAAATTTAAAAAATATTTATCACATGACCATTCTATGTCCAATAAAAATGGAAGTTAACACAAAATAACTCATTTTGTAAAAGGATTCTATAATATGTTAAAAGGAAATAACGGTCCCTAAAGAATATCCATAAATGATAATTAAAGGGTAATTGATATGAAAACAGAAGGTAATTCAAATCCTTATAATCATGTTTTAGAACATGTCTCGTCTTTTTCCCCCAAACTTTTCTTTTTTCCATAGCCAATAATTTTAAACCATTAAAATTACCAAATCTTATGATACCTTATTTATCATAATTTATTTATTTCCCCAAATCATTGTTTCTTGTCATATGGGATGAGCATCCATTGTAAATTATCTATATCTCGATGCTATCTGATTCCTCGGACACAATTTCTAAAACCACTACCTGCTCAGTTCTTTTATTTTTGACCCATGTTTTTGACTTCATAAAATATATGGATTGATACTATTAAAATTCTGCAGAATATGTATGAACATCATTATCTTGTAAATTTGTAATTAAAATTTTAATTTTTATCTCATTTGATGATACATTTTTTTACTTCATATAACTAACCACAATCTTCTTCAACACATTATTCTTTATTGTTGATGAGAAATATATTGCCTTGTTTCTGAATCCTCTATAACAAAAACAACAAACATCAAATGATTACCTATAAAATTGATCTCTATATGACTGCCTCTATTGGTCATGTTCCATTCGATTCCTCTTTTCTATAGAACAAATGTTTTGTAAGTTTCCCATATTTCCACATCAATGACATCTTATGCAGGGTACATTCCTATGTGGAAATATTTCCCCACTGATTATTCCTTAGGTTCTCAATATCCTCTAATTCTCCTTTGTACCCAAATCAATCTTCAATCTCAGAGTGGGTTCTTGTGGCATGAATTAAACTATTATTGCATTATTTTTTAGATCAATTCCCATACCATCATTATAATTTGGATTTTACATTTTCTTTTGTATTACTAGAAAACTATTTTCCACTTTCAACTTTTATGTTTCCCGTATTATCTATTTTCTTGATGCTATTATGTGAATCAAATTTTTTTATTGATCCTTAACACTTCATTATAGACTGAATAATTCCTCTTTATGTTCTTTGATACCTTTTATTTTGTATTTTCTAGTCTTAGTAAAACTATTGATCTCCCATTTCTGTTCTTCAAATTAGAGTTTGTACTCAACCACATTTTCTGAGCTTTCTAAAAGTGAAGAATTCATTTTTTTTCAATTTATTCATTCATCTCAATCTTCTCTTCGTTCTACTACTGCATATAATGTTATTAATCATGAATCAAATTGTTAGATTTCATTTTTTGGCACTCTAAACATCTATTTATTCAAGAGAAGCTTCTAATTTTCCCTGAAGATCAACTCTTCCTTATACTTCTCTCTCATCACTTTTTCTTTATTCTTTTTCTTTGCAATCTCCCAAAACTACCAATATAACATCTTATTTATGATCTTTTATTTCTTACAACTATTTTTCCTTTGATTCTTCTAAACATTCATCCTATTTTGAAAGTAAATTCTTCATTTTGATAAAATTTTTCTTAGCATTTCTCTTACCTTTCACATTGGAAGAATACTTATTTTGGGGAATTTAATCATTACCTTTATCATCATCATCAATATTCTTGGGAAACTTTGATAAAAAATTTCCAATCCTTCCACATAAAAATCATATATGTGTAAGTTTACCTTTGAACATTCCTCTTCCACTTTTCATATTTTAAGAGAAAAATAATATTAAATCACATAAATTGTCTTTCTCCAAAGTATATCCAACAAAGACATTTTTCATGGACTTGAATGCCACGACTTTGGAATTCCCATTTTCCACAACATCATTATCATCATTTATCATTTCATATGAAATAAGAGTACTGTGCAATTTGTCTAATATCTTCTTCTTCAGATCCTTGTCTTCTAAAATAGAAACGTTCAAATTAAACCAAGGTGGATGTTTTCTCAAGATTTACTTGACTATTTTTATATCTTCAATGATTTCTTTGCAACCAAACATTTCTTCCTCAAATATATTAACCCGATCAAATAACGTATCAAAATACTCATTAGAGTGCATTCTAAGATCCTAGTATTTGTTCCATAGAACCTAAAACTATTTTCTATCACTTTTGAGTCACCCTCATAAATATACAATAACTTTTCCCATATATTATTTCATGACTTACATGAAATCACCTTTATATAAATTTTATTTGATAGGGAACCCCTAATTCATCGATCCGTTTAGAATCAACATCTAAATCCCTTCGTTCAGCTTCTGATAAAGCACCACTGTAAATATTGGCCAATATTACATGAAAATGTGTTATATAGACATCAATCTCTAATTAGTGGATGCAGTGCTGCATCTGATTCTTCCAAAGCTTAAATTTTTTTACATAAAATATTGGAATAAATTTGTGATTGAAAACCACTATTTCTTATAATGATAGAGAACTACAGAATTTCAATCGTTCCCTTTGATATCAATTCTTAGTTCCACTTGATCAAATACCCTGATGGGGGCGTGAATCAGGGTATAAAAGAATAAAATTTATTCACATTCAGATCTTATTTTTTCATTAAAAAACACACTTATCTATTTCTACCATATTAATATACAAACATAAATGTAATCATTCAAATGAAAAACTGATTTTACATTGTTCAACCACAATGGGCTTCGTACAAGGAGCATAAAACATTGATGTGATGAACTACCAAATCCTCTAAATATTACTTCCAACTATAAGGTTCTGGCTAGATCACTTCTATGCATGTGCTCACTACCTTTACAATATTTAGGGTCTGCTCACTAAATTCCTATGGATCACTCCTTATGTCTCATTCTCTAGATCAATGCCAATGGAAAGGATCATTGTCTTCTGATTACTTTTCTCAATACTCTTGTAAGTGATCAAATCATAGTTTATAGACTTTAAGATCCCTTAATTTTTTGAAATAATGCATCCTCAACTTGAGGTAGAAGATCTTTTGAAGTGCCTTTTTCACCAATATATGAAATCCACTAACTTCGTTCTTTTAGTTATAAGAAATTGTTTTCACGAACTATTTATGTCCCTTTACAAACAACCTTCTTCTTCTGTGAAATGTGTATTGCATATGCTTCATGGACCACCTCTTCTGAGAACTACCTCTACTTTCATTACCGCTTACCAACTCTATGTACCATATCTTCAAACCGCTTCCACACAAGGCTTCCACATACTTCTTCTGCGTATTTATTTTGTGAACAACATCTGCTCTAGTTGAATTCCTTATTCAATGGAATAATCCATCCCTGGACCACTTCTTCTCCATTTGAGGAATCCTGTTCGCAAACAACTTCACCCTTATTGGAACTCTCCCTTGCGAACCACTTTCAGACTTCACCAAATTCTTAATGAAATGGTGTTTTATTATGAAAAAACTCTAAGTAATGATGGTATTATCACTCATTATATAAGAAAATATATCCAAGAATATTGAAAATCTAATCTCCCAAAATATTCTATACAGCATAGCCTTCTCTGTGTACCACTTCTCCCACAAACCATTTTCCTACATGGTCTGCATAATTCTTTTCTTCCTTCACGGAGACCCAAATAAACCATCTCAATTTCACCAATGACATGTTATCCCACATATGACAATCCTTCTCATAAACTATTTTTCTTCCGTGAATCGAAATCCTCCCCATGAACCATTTTCAGTTCATGGCCTGCATACCTTTCTTCACGGTCCGTATTGCGATACAGTTAAATAAACGCCCTTTCTAAAAATATTTCATTGTTCCATGTACCACACATCATGGTTTGCAAACTTTCCTTCACAATCCACAAATTGTGAACCCATTTGTGAAAAATCTGCCTTTTACAAAAACAAACTCCCGATTTTGAGGCCCAAAATTTTTTAAAACACTGGGTAACTACGTCACCTTAAACACCTACTTCGGTAAAAACCAACCATAATTATTTTTGATCATCTGACATTGTCAACAATCAAAATAACACCTAAAACATTGGGAGTCCATATTGAGGGTTTTTTTCCCAACATGTCCAATCCCAGGTTTTTTATATATTCTTTAACATAGGTATTTCTGTTTTTCTTATCATTTTTGGAATGAAACCGTTGAATTTTTACACTAAGAATGTTCTTAGATTATTCATAGTATTGAGTGATGCACATGAATACATAAATCATGTGAGTAATAACCATCAATTATTCCATAATGATAAAATCATCTACAAACAAAACATAATGCATTCTAAAATCTAATGATTTTGGAGTAATTGGAAAAAAACATACACACAAACAAGCTTAAATTGTTTTAATTATTATTCATTTATTTGATTTTATGTCTTATAAAAAGATCCCCCTTTTGAAAATAATCTTATGTATTGATATAATTACATGTGATATGGGTAATACCTTGGGTTAAATTTTTCTTTAACATATTTTACAATGTTTTTTTAACTAAAATGGACTTGTCACATGTTCCATAGATTGTTTTTATCCTCCTAGTAAAGCCTGAACCATTTTATTCATTTACAATGTAATAATTTCCATTAAATTATTTTCTTAGTAAAATAGTTGAACCACCTCCATCTTTAAGACTGTACTCCTTCAGACTGAATTACATTAAATTTCTTGAGTCACAAAGCTAATCCAGACTCAAACGATTATGGATAAAACCTTTAACTAACATTAAATCTATTCTCATCATATATTTTCCTTCAATCATTTAATTTCTAGATATTATAATTTTATATACCCTAATGTTTCCAAATAAAAAATAGCATTTTTATCATGTATGATCCCATGGATGAGGAATTCATTTCCTGTCATATGTTATGTACACCCACTATCCAGAATCCAAAATCCAAAAATAATTTATAATATTAATAAAATTTAAATATATTTTTATATCATAGTTATTATCAAATTCACCCATGAAGGCTGGTCCACTATTTTTATCGTGGGTGAGTATTATTATCCCCTTTTTCAAGGGAATCCTCATTATCTTATAAGACATAAAATCTAAATTGAGTTTCCAAATTGTTTGATAAAGCATTAAACTAGTCTATTTTATTTTTACGAGTCTCATTTTGTACCTTTTGTTGTACCTAGGATGTTCAATGAACCACTATGTTCCTAGAACCATCATAGAAATAGAAATAACCATTAAAAAATGAAAAATGTGGAAAATTTTCATTATTTTTTGGTACTTAAGATAAAAATATATATATTTTTGAAATATAAAACACATATTAATGGTTTAAAAACATTAAATAAAAATAACCCATAAATTTTTTTGTTTTATTATTAGATTTGATTTCACTATGATTAATATCGTGATATATACGAAAATACACCAATATTTGGGGTGTTGATGTTTGAGGTTTAATATTCATCATGATTGTATTCATATTACATTCAAGTTATATAATAGATTTAACCTTTTTATGAACTATTTAAAATGTGGGATAGGTATAGGTTATTTAATAAATTATTCGAGACAATATATAACTTCTTTAGAGACTGATTCACTTGAACTTCATGATTTCATGATGGAAGTGAGTAGTTATTTATTAATATTTATAATTTAACTTTAATACCACGAATTATCCTTCTATATGATAAATTATTTTCAATTTTTATTTTATAGAATTGGATAAACCATTGATCATATGATCTTAATATTTAATTTTGGTCAATATATCATCTTCTTTCTCTATGTTTCTATAATTTTCTACTCCATTTTTTTCAATTTTATCCATTAATTTTTACTTATATTCCTATTATTATAGCATGTAAAGCATGGAATCACATACCACTCCATTTTATTTCATCATATTTTCCTTCCATATATCAATTTATTCAAGGGTTCATTCTAATTTTTCTTTAAGATCTGCATTTCCTTCTGTGTGATTATTTTATGAATCAATATCATTAAATTTTGGCCTATTGAAAACAACCACCAAATAATCTTCACTAAGATCTCTACAATCCTCATACACCTACACTTAATTTTCTACCAAAATTTATCCTTCATGAGAATGTAAGTTCTTCTTCTTGAAGGATATCTATTGTAAACCTTTAATACCTTTTAATTCATTTTCCCTTTTCATAGGATTCACATAATCTTCTTCATAACCTTAAAATTTCTTAAAAATTATAGAGACCAAAAATTTAAATAAGTACTTTACATAAATAAATATTATGTTAATAACTTGTTCCATATGCAAGGCAGGACTAAAATGAACGTGTGATATATTAAAATAAAATTTAATAGTTATAATGAAACAATTAAATTAGTGGGTTTAAAAGTAACCATATTATCAAATCTATAAATGAAATAAATAGAATTGATTAGTGGAAATATTCCTTATGAAGGCCATTTTTACAAGACTAGAAATGACGTATCTTTTTTAGGGTTTTATAAATACCAATCCAAAGTTGAACTCGGTCAATTATAGTATTAGAGTGAATGGAAAGCTCATAAAAATTTCCATGAGATCAATCCTAGAAGAATCAACACCCTCAACTACCACCAGAGATTATATTATTATTAGATATTATACATAGACAGTAATATTATATTAAACTAAAAAATAATAAGATATAAATGTGTCATTAATAATTAAATAAGTTATTTATCAAATGTATATTTTATAATTTGAATTATTACTTTTAAAAGAAAGGAAGGTCTATCTAATATAAAAATATTTTTGTCTATATTTCACAGTTTAAAAATAAATTTTAAAATTTTAAAATAGAATTGGATAAAATTAATTACATTTTCTGGATTTATTATTTCAAAATTATCTACTTTTAATTTTTTTTAATTTTTATAAAATAAATAATTTCTATATGAATAGTGAAAAATAATTTCTTTCCAAAATATAGAATTTTATAAATTTATCAGTATATAATATATAATTATAATTTAATAAATCTGATTTATTGATCAAAAATATATTTAATGAATAAATTTTTATATTTTTTAGATATTTTTTTATATTTATAAAACCAATAATTGGCCGTATAAAAATTAACATTTTAATTTTAAAAAAAACTATTTCCATTTATTTCATTTTACTAGAAATTATTTTATTAAAACTCATTATTTACTATTTAAAACACATTTTTCATCTTTTTTTTAATAAAAATTATCTATTTAAAATAATAAAAATTATAATTTTACTATAAAATTTATTTATTATTTTTAAAAAAATTCCTCAAATCGTTTTTTATGAATTACATGAATTTATTTCAAAACTAACGATTCAAACCCTTAAAATTTTCTTTTTATAAAATTATTTTAACATTTTAAATCATATGATTCAAATTATGTAAAAACATTAATTTTATTTTTTAGTTAAAAATTAATTAATAAGGTAGAATAATAATTACTCTGATAAAAGTAAAAATTGTAAAAAATGATTTACTAAGAGTAAATTACATAAAAATGTTAAATAAGGTTTCAAAATTATTCTTTTAATTGTTTCTCAATTAAAACTCACATAATGTTCATAATTTGTCTCTTTTTGAACCTTTAACCCTTGAATAATTATTATACATTATCGAAAAACTAAAGAGTGCTCCAAAATTTTCCACCTCTTCACTAATAAAATGGGATTGTTATACTATTTCATGTTACTCCAATACCATATTATCTATTTATAGAGAATTGAAATTTAATTCGTCTTAGAACCCTATCACACTTTTTTAATCCCTATGTCACCATTATTTTTCTTAAGGTGTCCATTTCTAAGTATATTTTTATGGGAAAACTCAATCTCTCAATGTAAGTGTTACCCACTTATTAATCTTTTATTATTAATAATCTCCTTCCTAGACTCTTATATATACTCCAATATAATGATATAAATATGGTTATTATACATATATCTTATAATATGAATTCAACAGAAATTATTGACTCAATAATATAAAAAAAAGTACATTAATTATATGATGTGAGGACTACCGTCTCCATAGAGTAATGTTTTCTTTCATATTGATTTTAATTATTTATAAAAACCATAGAAAATGGGATTCAAAAATATAAACAATATATATATAATATCATTATATTTTTATTATAATGACATTATAAAATTCCTTAGTCATACTCAACCATAGAGATATTGTGTGCTCATGTTTTAATCGGTTTAACCACATACTTGTATAATGATATAAAACTTTATTATGGATAGCTATGGGAAATTAAGATTAATATTATTATAAATTAATAACACATTAATTATTTTTTTGTTATGTAATGGTTATATTATGTAATTAACTTTTTATTAAAAAAACATCTTCAATCTCTAAAATTACTGAAATAAGTTTTCATCGATTCAATTTTCAAACAAAAATAATAAAAAATTATATTAAAAATAAATAGATTATGATAATAAATGTTACAATTTAAATTAAATATATAAAAATAATGTTTCTAAAAAAGTGAATAATAAAATAAATTGATTATTCATTATGTTAGGTGTATGAAAAAAATGAACCAGGAATAGGGAATGTGTTTCGGCTAATATAATTTTATTCCATTGAGTTACAAACATTTTTTTTGAACTGTATTATTAAAATCCAAATTAATTATAAATAATGATTAAACATCAGTTTATTTATTCATTATTTTTATGGTTTTAAAAATATTCTTTATAACCCCAATAACAATTGATATTAACCACATTACTTATGTTAATTGTAAGAGGTTCATGTCTCAATTTTCACCTCATTAAGAGATATTTTATTTTATACACTTTGTTTTCTATGGAATGGAGAATCTAATACCATTTAATATTTTTGAATCATGAATCAATTATATTTTAGGATATTCAATGTTCTATCAAATTTTATTCCTATTATGGTGTTTTGAGTTAAAAATATAAAATTTTGTATGAGTGTCCATCTCTATCACCCTTTATTGTGGAATGTTCCATTACTATGCACAAATATTATTATATTACGTGTAACATGTAAATCCTTGAAATTATTGGTCATTAATGGAAGTATTTTGTCTTCTTATTTATGTTATTGATAATTTTTGGGAATGGAGTGGGGACTTGGAGAAGGATATGGGAGAAATGGGTCTGTTTTTTGAAAGTACGTGGAAAAAAAAACAATGTTATTATACCTCAACAAAGTGGAACACACAAAAAATAAAGGATATATTACACAAGTTAAATGGATACATCATATCCTAGTTTTTGAGAGAGGTTGTGGCATGGCCTTGGCTATAGAGTACTGTATCTGAGAAGTTTCATTATGGTGCCTCGGACAATTCCATAGAGTCCTCTATGCCAGTTACATATTGATGGTATTTAGTCTTTGATATTCAGTTTTATATGGGACCATTATGAATATAAATTAATGGATCCATTTAATATATTTAAGAGGGTTTTTTTAGATTATGGAATTGTTTTAACTCTCTATAAATACCACGCTCTCCCACTATATCCTTCAACACCAAACTAGAGCTTCAAGAGCTTTATAGATAAGCTTCATGCCATAGCTGAGTCCCATGTTCTTCAGATGAAAGAGTTACAACACTCTCCACAACTCTAGCTCCTGCTCTGTGCCATAGTGGCTGACCCCTATTCTATATATACCTTACTTTCACTATAGTGGTTTACTATACATAGGATACATTCCACTGTTATACCCTTTCCACTGTGGTGAAAAACTACTATGTTGTGGTGGTTTCCCCAATGTTTTTCTGTTTCACCAGTACATAACCGACACCAAAGACAACATTTTTACATTCTGGAATCCCTATTTAATTTCCTCCAACATCCTAAAAAAGGTGAGTTTGGTTCTCCATTATTAGTTTCCAATATCCCTTCCTATAATACATTTTATGAAGCCTTGGAGTTTCTAGGAGTCGTTGGTGTGTGATAATCCTTCAGTTAGTGTATGGATGTGGTTTGGGTGACGAAAAACATGAAAAAACTCAATGTCACCATGGAAAATCATGATGTAGTAGGTTTCTTAATTATTGGTATCATGTTTTCACTTTTTTACTTAATGATTTTTTGCACTGGCCTTTTGATACCATGTTTTATTGTGATAGCATGTGGGTATGTGAGTAACCCATGGGACCATTGTAATATTTATTCCATTATTTATATTAGTATTCTTTTTTTTATGTTTTATATTTTCACATGATGTTATGTTTCTTCCATATACTCATGATTTGATATGCCAACCTTATATGTTTATCCCGTGAGGTGTGTTACCATTTCTTTGGAGGTTTTTCTTGACAATTGAGAGTTGAACCATCATGGGTTTTATATCTATTGTAGGGGAAGTTTTCACAACTTGTTATGATAATGAAAAGGTACATGAGCATAAGATATAGGCAATGATGTCCTTGATGCTTTTCCTAAGGCACCATGTTGGGTATATAAAGGCCTTAAGGCCTAAACCAGACAACATGAGGGTCTCACATGGGAGGATTTCATGAAAAAAATTTATATATTTCTATACTAACACACTGGTGATCAATCAAGCATAGGAGTTCATGATACTATAGAAGTGTTCAAGGATAGTATCTTTATACTTTGGACACTTTATAGAGCTCCTTTATTTTGAACTGCTTCTGGTCAACAATCAAGCACAAAAGTCCAATACATTTTAAATAAGACATCAATCCATCCTAATATATTAATTCTATTTATTTAGTCTAGATTTATACCATGATTTACTAAGGAAGTCATTGTCCATCGAGAGGATTCTAGGGGATGGGTGAGACAATGGCCTTTTCCTGCTATATAAAACATAGATGGGTAGATCACCAACTATTTCAATGATTTCCCCTTATAATGGAAATAAGGGTAAGGATAGGAACATAAAATAGGGAAGTGAAATTCATGTGAATTAGATCTCAGTCTCTTCAGTTCCTTCTAGATGTTACACTTAGTGCTTCAACTGTGGATGGTTCTGGACTTATAGTCGAGTATTACTATCACCTAATTGATTGTGGTATTAGTGTGGTAGGTAAGAAAATATTCAATATTTTTCTTTAGATCCTTGAAGAAATTTTCCAAAAGTTGAGGAGTATATTAATAACATTTTTCCTTGAGATCTACATAGGGATCTCATTAGAGGATGCAAACACCTTAGTCGATAGTGAATCTGGGACATAGTCGTAGAGATGACACATGGAGTTTCTATATAGTAGAAAAAAATCCAGATGATATTGGAGGGGGAAAATATATAGTTTGAGGTAGGTTATTGATTACATCCACTCTATATACTTATTTATTTGATACTAATGAATCTTAATCCTTCATAACATCACAAATAGTCAATGGACATGGTCAACTGATTATATTATCTTCTGATTGTTCTCCCTTGATACCCCTTACAGTCTCTAGTGATGCTTATATTGTACAATAAATATGTCTAGTTATGGGTATATGGGGGAGTTGATGACACTAGAGTGGATGAAATTCAATCTGATTCTCATCATGGACCAGTTGAACAGCTTCCAAGATCACATCAACCTCTATAGGAGGTGTGCGTCATTCACTTCACAAATAGGAGATTAGATTATGATAAATTGAGAATCAGAATTAGAAGTAGGAAGATTTGTAAAAGACATGATTCTGCTCGGGATGAATACAACACCGATGGTGGTCCTGGAACTTTCAGTAGGATCAATGAAAGACCTCACATCTATTCCCCTAATCGTGGATCTCTATTAGTTTTCTATTCCAGATGAATTTAGAGAAATCACATCTGATAGAAGAGTTGACTATGAGTTAGATCTTGTAATAGGTGAAAAATCAATGTTGATACCCTTGTATCTTATAGAACTGACCATGCTAGAGGTTCTAAAGGTATAGTTATAAGAATTTAAGAGGAAGGGATAAATCAGGGTGAGTACTTTAATGTGGGGTTTACATATTCTTTTCACTAGAAAGGCATATGGTAGTATTCAACTATGAATTTATCACCAGAAGATAAAACATTTTATAGTGAATAACTAATAACCTTTTCCCAGGACTGATGTTCTTTTATATCAGTTATGGGGAGACTGGTGGTTCTCTATGATTGATCTTTGATCGGGCTATCACCAGTTGTGAGATGGAGAGGAGGAAATTCAAAAGACAACATTTTTCTATAGGTATAGACTATGTGAGTACATGGTGATTCTATTAAGTCAAATTAAATTTCTATAAGTGTTAATATTCTTCACAAAAAAGTCATTCTATCCGTACTAGGACATGTTCGTTATAGTGTTATTCAATGACTTCCTTAAAAAATCAATGATATCAGAGAAGAATTCTAGCACCTAGAGATAGTCTTTAGTATATGTTGAGAACATCAATTACACTACAAGTTTTCAAAGTGTTACTTTTGTATTAGAAAGTTTAACTTTCTAAAAAATGTAGTGTATTATATAGATATATCAATGGACGCAAAAAAGTTAAGGCATTTTTGAATTGCACAAATCCCATGAATTTATTTGATATCTAGTGATTTTTGGGTTTAGACATATATTACTGAGGGTTTATACAAGAATTCTCCATAATATCACCCCCATAATAGAACTGATGATGAAAAGTGTGAAGTACATGTTATTATATCAGTGTGAATAAAAATTCATTGAGTAAAATGGAATTTTGATGACAGGTCTAGTACAGAAACCCCCATATCTTGTGATTGGATATCTAGTGTACTGTGATATAACAGGTGTTGGACTAGGAGCAATGTTGATGTAGAGAGAGTAGGTATTAGCCTGTGGGTATCATTAGTTAGGGATCTTTAAGAAGAACCACCCTACACATGACTTGGAGTTGGCAATTTTGGTCCATGCTCTAAATTTTTGGAGACACTATCTATTTAGTGAGAGATTGGTTATTTGTATGAACCCAAAGATCCTTCTCTATACCTTCATAGATAGGTACCTAAACATTATTCAATGTAATTGGGTTGGGTATCTATATACATTTGACTTTTAGATGGAATATGAACATGGCAAGGGTAACGTAATTATGGGTGTAATTATTCATAATATGCTGGTTGAGATAGAGGTTGGTAAGATTCCTTTATAAGAGTAGTGGAACATGATTAGAAAATCGGATGATTGGGATATGGATGCACCTAAGGACCATGGAACAATGACTTCTGCTACCTTAATGGAGAAATCTTCACTTATGGACTAAGTGAAGGTAGGATGGTAGTCAGACCCAATGTTTGATGCGATGAGAGAATATGTGACTTATAACACCCCAAGATTTTGTGAAATATATTTTTTCTAAATAATATAATCTTTTATATATTTTTCATTTCATGAAACACTAAATAAAAATATCTTATTTAAAATCACAATGTTGGGATTTTTTTATACACTACACTAAATTAATCTTTTACTATACACAAAGCATTGATTATCTTGTAGTACACACAACACTGTGTTTCATTTGTATTACACATGATACTTAGATCCTATGATATAATTCATTACATGCAAGACTGAGTGTTTAGGAAAATAAAATATACTATTAATATGATTATTAAAATACTATTATAGCTACAACCTAGCTGTTGAAATGAATGTTGTAAATATGATTAATTAATTTGTAAAATTTTACTTCCTCGTGTGTATAAAATGAATACATTGGTAATAAATTGAAATAGTTTAATATAAAGACTTTTTGAAAATACATAAACTACTTTTACAAGAAAACCATTTTTTTATATATAAACACAATTTTATATCAAAAAATTAAACAAATTTTGATCAATTTATTCTATAAAATTATATTATAATATATTAAATAAATATTTTTTATCCTCACCTAATATATTTTATGGGAACAGAATCAGAATAAATCCAATTTTATGAATAAAATGCTACATTTTTATAATATGGAATTTTTCATTCCTTCAATGGAGAACCCATTTTAAATATAAAATCTGAAACTTTTATAGATTTTATTTGAAAAAATAAAAATTATTTTTGAATTCAGAATATCAAAATTTACTTTGGGTGAATTTTTGGTATTTTTCTGGGATATTTCATTTTTTGATAAATAGTGAAAATGATGAATTTTAAGTCAAAATGATTTTTCATATTATTTATTTATATAGATAAATTATATTTTAATATGGTTTTAAACTATAATTAGTTCAACTAAATATCAGTTAATTAAATTTAAGTAATTGGAACCAATTTATCATTGAAATTGGTTATTAAAAGACCTCAAACTTTTAGATATTTTCGTTTTAAAAACCCATCATCTCGCCATGTCCACAGGGTTAACTTTAAATTAATTAATGCCACATATATGATTATAATTTGAAAAAATTGATTCAATATTATGAATAATTGTAATTTATAATGTATAATTAGGTAAAATTAGTTTTTTACCAAAAATATTAATGAAAGTAATTACAATTAATTACAATGATTAAGGTAAAAACAAGATTACATAATGGTTAAACATTAATATTAAGAGTCCAAATGACATAAAAACATTTCAAAAATACATTTTATGGAAATATTTCATTCAAATGCCCTTTTTATCAAATTTTTACAACTATTTTAGTCACATGATTAAGGGAGACATCTCAATAGTTTTTAACTTTATATATTTACAAGAATGTGACTCCTTCTCCACTATAAAAATGAACTCACACCCCTCATTTACATAAACATATCAATCCACCCAAGTTATTCAAAAACATACCAAACTAAGCTCCAAAAATCCCTTATATCAATTTATAAGTAACACTTTGGGCATTAATCCAACCAAGGAATCCCTTTGGTTCAAACCAAAAGGAGTTACTTAAATAAGAGGTAACAACCTTCCACATGATCTTTTGTTTTATTTTCATTATTCACCCCCACAAATATTATTAGTAAATTAATAAATAATAACCATTGTATACTAAATATAATTATATATAGTTATTATATATTATTTTCCAACATTTACACATTCTTCCATGTAATGGGTAACTGACTTACCGTTCTTTTGTAAAATGAACTGTCGCCTCATGAAATTATGTTGTTCGTTTTTCCTTTACCACATATCATGGTTTCTCATTATGATGGGAAGTAAAATTTTATATTATATATATGATATTAATGATGTATTTATTATTCTGTAATAATTATATAACATTTATATTCATGCTTTACATTTTGTGTAAATATGCAAACTTCATTTGTGGAAGTGTTGACTAATGATTCCTCAAAGAGATGTGATTCGTTCACACATTACATGGAATGTATTAAAGAAGAGTTTAGTGAACTCATATAATATATATAAAATAATAGTAATTATTAATATATATTATATATATACATATTTTATTTAATTTTCCTTTTATACAATAATTAAACAGAAACAATGTGCATGCGTACGTACGACCTACCATCTCCACAAAGGATGTATTCCATTACATATATATTTTATATATTATTATAAATATTTATATAATGATTATATATGATATATAAATATATTTTTACATTATCTATATATGTACATCATGATATATGTAAGATGATCAAGAACAACAAGTCAAAACATATATGATAAACAAAGTGGTTAGTACCTGAAATGTTTCTTTAATAAGGAATTGTTAATGAATATGTTATATAAAGTCATAAGTGAAAAATATATGGTATGATAAATAGGAATATGGTTCATTGGTTTATTTATAATAAACTTATATTTATTTTACATGATTTTGGAACATGCAAAAATAAAGTAAAGGCTTAAGGTAAGTATTTTTTCATATAACTTTTTATAATAGCAAGATACATTCCTTGTTCACCACTATTTTATTCTGTGTGGTCTATATAATATACATGAAATTATTCCATGTTAATTATAATTAAATTTATTTTTATTTAAATATTAATTTTTAGGATATTTATTTGATTGTGTTTATTTTCAAAAGTTACCAAATTGGTAAAGTAATTTTTTCCCAATTTTCTATCTTTGAGATACAGACCATGTTATGCACCGATATTTATCTATGAAGAGTATATACTACCCATTGACATGTTATATCATGAATATTGATATTTTATTGATATGTTAAGTTAATTTTGTTTTATTATTTCAGGGGGATTATGAATCAATGTTACCAAAGTGGTAATAATTTATTGCTACAATCTCATCATATATCAAGATTATTTATGATTATGCTTTAGTTGATAAAATATATTGACACAAATATCATGAAAAATAATTAATTTTATTATCATGTAGTTATACATGATATATTAATGTGTTAGTACCATTTCAAATCATTTTTAATTAACATAATTAAATAAATATTTTTATGAAAATATGACTTTATTTCTTCTTTCAGACAGAAATATATGTTCTTTTAATACCATTTTTTCTATAAATGTTTCCAAAAATGTTTTAATATTATCCTATGATGTGTAAAAAAAATATTACCCATGTTTTACATTTTTTAAAAACAATTTTAAAAGGAATATTATTTTCATTTTCAGAACAATTAACATTTCTAATATTTTTACAGTGAAAAAGAAATATTCAACATGTACAGACTTACCTATAATAAAAATCCATCTTTTACATGATTATTACTTTATAATTTTATGAGTTTTTTTAAAGAATTTTTTTATTAATATTTTAGATGTTTTTTATTTTAAAATGGATTCTAAATAAAAGTGTGTTTTAAAAAATTATTTTATGATTAAAATTTTATTTAAATAATTTTAGAATATTCATATATTATTTTAAAAATTTTGTTTTAAAAGAAAAGGATTTCAATGGCTTCAAATAATCTTTTATAATTTTTCAAATTAATTTAATAAAGGGGTCTCAAATTTTTTTCAAGATTATTTATATGTTTTCTGGGTTATTTTCAAGGAAATTAGTTATCAAAATGTATTATAAATTCAAAATATTTTATCAAAGTGTAAATAAGATTTTCGTAAAGATATGTTTTAAGTTATTTTTCATGATTACTTTATATTTTTTCAAAGTGGTTTTAAGGAAAAATATTTTGAAAATATTATATGTTTTAAAAAGTTATATTAAATGAAAATTTATATTCCAAGTAATATTTCAAAATCCTCTCCATATAAGATTAAATACATGTTTACAATTTATAATTTACTAAAGATATGATCCATGGATACATATTATATTATTTCTCTAAATGGTCTATATTTTTTATGGTTTGATATTTATGAATGTTTGTTTATCTTTATTGGGTTGCCCAATTATAAATTATTATAAAACCTTCTTCCTTTAACATGTTAATCTGGGATGAAATGATTATGAAACATATCTATTTTCTATAGGTTATGATATGGCTAAATGTTAATTATTCCCATTTCATTTCATGGATTATGAAATGATGTTTATTAAACCGATCCATTTTTATGGGTTATGAAAAGATGAATGTTTTATGGTACACGTATGTATGAATTCATTACAAGATGGGTGGGACTAATATCTCTATCAAATGAGTTGGGTAAAGATTTATATCTAACAATATAATGATGGGAAACAAGTTAATAGGATTGATCCAAAAAGGAGAAAAAAGTGCGACCTAATCCAAAATGGGAAAAATGTGTGTCCTGATCCACTATGGGAAATTGGTGTGTCCTGATCCAAAATGGGAAATAGGTGTGTCATAATCCGCAATGGGAAACAGGTGTGTACTACTCCACTATAGAAAACAATTGACTCCGTCTCCAAAAAAGGGAAATAGATATGTCTTGATCTACTATGTTGACATTATTAGTAGCTAACCATAACACATTAAATATTTTTCTATAGATATAATGGTTCCAAACTAATATGAAATGAGTTCAAGGTTAATGATTGATTTATAATGAATTATCACCCTTATGTTTCATGTTTCAAGAACATCCAATATTTATGTTTTGAATCACGATTGTGACACTTTATATAACGGGTATGATCTTCTAATGCTAAGTTCATGTTCTAATACCCTTTTGATCATGTTATGAGTACATATCTCAATTTTTTACCCTTATCGGTCATATGGGATCACCCATTTCTAATTTTTCATTTCCCCATTATATAAAGAAAGGTTTTAAGGAGGACTATTAAAGGGGAATATATTTAAGGGTGATGTTGAAGATAATTTTACCATGTTATAATATTATGTTTCCATGTTTCTAAAGACACTAAACTTTTACAGTCCTCAGGATTGTATTTTTTTAATGTGATGAATATTCATCTAAAATGATTTAATATCCATGTATGTTAATCATGGTTCATTATAGTGGGAATCAAAGAAAATTTTTAGAAAAAAAATAGAATCTAGGATGAGAAAACATTAGGAAGATCCCTAGGAATATTTGTAAGGACATGTATATAGATATCTCTAAGGATAAGTTTATAGATGAGGAAAAGTATAGTAAAATATAATGGAATTTTGGAAAAGGATAGATATAGTGTTCTCCTAATATTACATCATTGTCTCGATACTACATGTAGATATAGATATGGCTCGGATTTACTGAGGGGTAACAACCCCGAAATGGTGTGTTGGTCCTGACAAATGTAAGAAACAAGATATTATTTTTAGGTATGAGCCTTTTTTTAATGATGCTCATGAGGAAAAGGGGATGAAGGAAAACTTTTGGAGAGCACACTGCATACTTCCTTGTACACACAGTGTACTCGGGCACCGAGTCCAGGCCGTGTTTGGCTGTGTCATGGCGGCATACACAACCGTGTGCTGATGTGGCAGGGCAGCTTAAGGTGATCCCAGTGAAGGCATAAACACGTCGTATATCCTTAGGGAACATGTCGTTTATGTTTATTTTTAATTAATATATCCGACTGGGGTCGCATCCCATTTACAAGAACTTATTCTTTCAGATCTGTCTCATCTAGGAGCGACAGATATCCCCGATTCTTCTGTGAACCCATGTTTGGTTGTCTGTTCTCAAAATAAAACTATATCAATGGAGTTTGAATCAGCAAGGTGAGTTCTTCCTTCCTTTAGAGCCTCATTTATTTATTCCTCCTATTTCATGAGATATCCTTGGTTGAATTTTTTAGATGTTTTTGTAGATCTATGAAATTATAGGTCGATTCAGAGGATGAAGTTCAACTATATCAATCATACAACGTCTAGGTATTTGTATTGTGACGTTATGTTGATTTTATTTGAGATATATGTAAAAAAATATATGATTACCCTTGTTTAGTGTATTGCGTGTTTAGGGAATTTAACCCTGATAATGCCTACTATGCCTTGTTTTCTTGAGTATGGTTTTTTATTATAAATAAGGTTATTTACCTTTGTATTGATGTGTTTTTCCAGGATTGATCTGATATTAGTCATTGGGTTCAGCATTTCCTATTAGGCTGCTCTGTTTTCCATGCTTAGTGCTATTAGGATGGAGTGATATTATCTTACATGGTTCTATTATACTATGTAACTATTTAGCCAAGTAGTATTTGTGACTTACTTTGGCTACTGAATATCATTTGTGAAAAATTTCTTTACATAGGGCCATGGGAACCTAATGTAGTGAGTCCATAGTGGGAATTTATGTTGATGGGTTCCCTAGTGTTTCTGTAGTAGTTTTCATGCAATGTGACCTTAGGGAGGATTGACATTGAGTTCTCCCTCAGAATGTCTATAGTAATCGTTACGAGACCACATTGGGAATTGATGTTGATTTCTTGCTCAATGATTCTATAGTTTATCGTTAAATGATTATATGGAAAATTTATGTTGAGTTCTTCCTCATAGATTATTTATTGTCATGATACCGAATTGTTTAAACTGTGTGAGCTTACCTAGAGGGTCGTTATATCTTTTTTTATGTTGAACCAGATGGGTTAGGCTGTGTGAACTTTCCCATAAGATTGCCACGTAATGTTTAGTTGAACTAAAGGGGTTAGGCTATATGGAATTTCCCAGAGGGTTTCTTGTATTTTTTTGGTAGAGTAATTGATAATGTAAATGAATGTAGTTGAAACTTTAGTACTATTTACATTTAAGTATTTCCTTATTTATTACATCATTTCTCATGTTTTCCTATTATATATTTTCACTAATAGTTTGGAATAGAACTTTGGGTGGTTACTTATTTTCATCTCACATCTTTTTTGGGTCATGATTTTGGCCCCAAACAAATTATATTGTTTTAGGTAAAGATAACAACCAATTCCCTTCTACTTCAAGTACTTGACTGCTGTGGAGCTAGCAAACATGGGACCAAGATAAAGCTTGTGATGCTGTTGGAGTTTACTTTTTCTATTTGTACTTGGGTTTTGTACTACATTATAGCATTGTGACTTGTTAGGTTTTTTTCATAGATACATGTGACTTTCATCTTTATTTTTATATATATATTTTGCAATTGTTTATTTTCTTTCAGTCTTCCATTGTTTACTTGTTTCATGGAATTACTGCTCCCTCTATTGTTATATGTGTGTTTCTGATGTGTTACTCTGCCAATGAGGGAATCGTTTCCCTATTATCACACCCAAGGCCCTCACATCTAGTTTACAGCCTCTAGCATTCGAGGAAATACACTTGTGGCCATGTGACCAATTGGGTATGGGCACCTTTTATAGGCACCTGAAACTGGGATGTTACAAAGTGGTATTAGAGGAATTATTTTCTTCTTGACATAATATTTGGAGCCTATATAATGGGATAAGAAGTAATAGGAAGTCGGTAATAAGCTCTTCCTAGGAGTAGCTAAACCGTGTATAGGGAAAATCCAATATGGCGTGGTTATTATTATTTTTTGGTTTTTCAGTTGTTACAATTGATTTGATTTCACCATTGGTAAATTCACATGTTTTGGTATGTTATCATTTATGTTATTATGGTTATATTTCTGTTACAACCCGATGAGATGAATCTTTTCCATATCATGCATCATATAGTCACTTTCTATAGATAACATATCATGCATTCTTGACATGCCATTTAGGGGTCATTACTGATTTCATGTTGCTTTTATAGAAGTTGTGCTAGATATGAATGCTATTGGGATAGATTCCTTGATTGAATACCTTCTATTTGATAGGGTATTACTAATTATGTAAGGTTTCGTTTAAATTAATGCCAAACTTTGGTCCCTAAGGTGTTATGGGCATCATGGATCAGAATTTGTTGAATCATGTAATTTCATGAACTTTTATACTTGTTATGTGACATGGATATGATTCCATGATTTGATTCTTGGGGAGTATGGGCTCCCACAGATTGGAATTTGGAACTTTAATGTTCATTTTAGTGTTTTTATTGGGTTCCAGAGTAGTTTCTTATTCTTAATATCTAGAAAAACCTGGAAAACATGGTGTGCATGATGAATACATGCCATGTATCCTTATTTTTGGGAAGGGAATTATTTTTTTAATTACATGCCATGTACTATATGTAAACGCCATGTAGTCTTTAACTGTGTGACTGACTGTGTGGGATGAGACATGGGGTTGAGTCTTATTTGGTGGAACACACAATATACTGGATGTACACGCTGTGTTGTAGTGACCATGTATCCAGTTGTGTGACTAAAAACACTGATGGATGAATATCAGGTTAGACACACCGTGTTGTGTTCTTACACTCCATGTAGAGTTGATCGTTTCACCAATCTTGTGACTAATGAAACAGCTGTTTATGAAATATGGGATACACACAATGTTCAGGGCATACACATAGTGTATAGTTACCTAGGTAGGAGTCATGTGTATAGTCGTGTAGAGGAACACGGGCGGGGGGAAATGATTCAAGTACACACTGTGTCTGGATGAGAACATGTCGTGTGTAAGGGTGTTACATGACCAGGTTTGTAAGAAGTACACACCCAAGTAAAGGCTTAAGGGAACATGTCGTGCAGTGGTTATACATGACATGTATCCATTTTTTAGAAATATGGAATATTTTCTTTCTCCTGTTCCTCTCTTGCACTTCTAGGCTTTAGTCCTTGATAATCTTGAGAAAACGTGTGTACTTAACATTACAAATTTATGCCACTGAGACACCCTCTAGTTGTACACTAGTTATAGGACAATGAATAGACACTTGAAATAGTATATCAGTGACTACAAATATATCCTCTTATCATGACGGTCTTGGAACCAACCGTCATTATGGATATATTTGTTGATGCATAGTTCTGAAAATTCTTCATGAGGTTTATGCAAACCAACCAGGGAGCACCGCTCCCTACCCCTTGTATTACAAATTGGACATTGGGTTTTCAACAGTAGTATCCTCCCACATTCTCAGGGGATGGAGGACCTGAGGATGCAGAGTCATGGTTAGAAGCCTTGCAATATATCTTTGAACATCTAGATACACCACAAAAAAGAGGGTGAATCTCACTACATACATGGTTCAGTATTCCACCACGAGATGGTGGGATGTGATATCACTGGAAGCATTTCATCAGGTTATGGATTGGTATGAGTTATATTATACCTTCTATGACTACTTATACTTGGATACATTGTGGGTGGATCAAGCCCGAGAGTTCATGAGTCTAGAATAGTGTACTCTTTCAATCATGGAGTATTATTCTCGCTTCACAGAACTACAGCATTTCACACCCATTCTAGGGGGTGTGGAATTATTATTAGCGAGGAAGTATGAGGCTGTTCTCAGGAATGAAATCCAATCTCAGGTGAATATTTTCAAGTTGACAACCATATCCTCTATAGTCAACAAGGCACTGATCACATATAGAAACCAGAGGTATTCAGGAGTTGTGGTCCAAGGAAGTTTTGCATCAATAGTTGGTGCTTCTCCATATAATAGTAGTATGTTTCCCAGGGATTCTACACATGGATATCCCAGTAGGTGGGATACACCTTCCGGTAGCTAGGTGATATGTTATCAGTGTGCGAAGGGTGTACATACTAGCCCACATTGCTTGAGAGACCCAGTTGACTTCCAATATTGTGGAAAGATGGGTCATCTTCAGCGTTTCTATAGGTTTTTCTCACCAGAAGTCTATGAAAGTGGTTCTTCTATGAATCCTCATTTAGGATCAGGACAACTGGTTTTTCATAATTCTGAGAATTGGAGTTCATCCAAATGTTCTGGTCGAGGTCAAGGTCATGGTCATATTAGCCAGTCACCATGATTTCAATGACAAAAAGGTGAATTAGCTCAAGGTGGTTAGGCAGGGTCGTAGGGCCATGGTATAGGTCATAATTTTGCATTGGATCAAACCAAGTAGGAGTAGGATCCCAGACCCTCTACAGTTAGAGGGGGGGTTCTAGTTGCCTCAGTTTTAGCGTCTGTAATTTTTGATACAGGGGCTTCACATAGTTTCATATTTGTTTCTATTTTTGAGGGACTTGGGCTCTTTATGTTTACTTTTTCCGATATCTTCATGCTAGACACTCTGTTGGGGACAAGAACAGCTATTGTACATTAGTTCAAGGGATTCCCTCTTGAGGTTAGCAGGTGTCGCTTCTTATGGGACCTCTATGTCTTATAGATGATAGTTGATGATGTAATTCTAGGAATGGTCTAGTTGGTTCCCTACCAGTATTTTGTGGACTGAAATCAATATAGGGTGAGTTTCACATCACCGTAGGGTAGTTTGTTTCTACATAATATTGAATAGAATGTTCATGAATGCAGATCGGGACCCTAGCATCCTGGGATGGGAGGGGTTACAGCCCAGATTTCTAGTCTGTATCGAGATGATCAGGGAACATCACAGTTGGATTTTCCTCCAGTGTTGGATCATTTTAGGGATGCATTTCTAGATGAATTTTCCGGTTTACCTCCAGAGCGAGAGGTAGAATATTCTAATTATCTTGTGTTAAGAGCGACACTGATGTCCATTCCACTTTGTATAATAGTTACACTAAAGTTACAGAAGGTCAAGAAGTAGTTTGAAGAGCTTCGGGAAAAGGGTCTCATCTAACCCAGAACTTCTCATTCGGATTATCCTGCCCTGTTTTCATTGAAGGCATACATTACCCTCCAAGTGTGTATAGATTATTGGAAGATATACCAGTTTACGGTAAAGAATCGATATACCTTGCTGAGGAGTGATGATATCTTTGATCTCTTTTGAGAATCCTATGTATTCTAAAAATATTACTTGAGATCTGGTAACATTAGTTGCACGTTAGAGCATATGATATACCACTTACTACCCTTTGGAGTAGGTATAGTCTACACGAGTATGTAGTTATTCCATTTAGTCTTACGAATGCACTTTCAATTTTTATGGAACTAATGAACCAAGTGTTCCATCGATACATGGATCCTTTCATGGTGGTTTTTGTGGATGATATCTATGTTTCCTCTCATAAATAACATGACCATACTACCAATATTGAGATATTTTTGAGTATATTGAGATAGCATCAATTATATACTAAGATCTCAAAATTCCACTTTTGGATGGACCATATTCACTTCTTCGGTCATGTTATCTCTGAGATAAGAGTATCAGTGGACCCAGAGATTGTGAGGATAGTAGTTTCCTGGGATAATCTGAAAATTAATTTGAGGTACATTGTTTTCTAGGGCTGAATGGTTACTACAGACTCTTTATACAAGACATCTCATTCTTAGAAGCGATATTTATAGGCCTAACTAAGTAGGGTGCGATGTACCTATGGAAATATTTCTATGATTCAGCCTTCCAGAATCTTAAAGGAAGGTTCAATTCAGTACTGATAGCAGTCTTTCCTGATCTAAGAAGGAGTTATATAGTTTACTATGATGCATCAGGTATCAGGATGGGAGTAGTGCTTATTCAGGGGGGATGATTCATTGTGTACGTATATTTGAAGTTGAGGAAACATGAGAAGAATTACCAAACACATGTTCTTGATTTGGCTATAGTGGTTCATGCCTTATGCTGTTGGAGAAATTACCTTATGGGAGAGCATTTTGTGGTTTTCACCGACCAAAAAAGTCTCAAGTATATATTCACTCAGCACGATATGAACATATGACAATGAAGGTGGGTTTAATACCTTCAGTCCTTTGATTTTGAGCTTTCCCACACACATGGTAAAGGCAACACAATCGCTAATGCATTGAGCATGACAACTAAAATACATGCAATTCAGGAGACCAGTAGTGAGTGGTAGTTTATGGCTCTGTTAACTGAGATGCATTAGGAGGTGCATGACAGATAGTGGAAGACGTTTCATTCTTCTGTATTTATTACCTCTTCTCTACTTGAGAGACTGTGAATAAGGAATCTATCAGATTATGAAGGCCTAGTCCTATATGATAGTGTGTTAGGAGAGGACCCTATTCCGGGATGTACAATAGGCAAGGATAAGATCTTTCATTTTCATGGACACATATGGGTGTCCACAGACATATACGAGGAGCTGATGCGGGATTTTAATTCTTCAATTTGGGTAGTTCATCCTGGTGTCATAATGATGTATAGTGATCTAACCATTAGTATTGGTGACCATAAATGAAGAGATATGTTTCTGGTTTTTTCATGAGCTGTTCAATCTCTCAACAGGTGAAGGTGGATTATCATTGACCAACAGGGCTTTTGCAACAGTTACCCATTCCAGAGTGGAAGTGGAATGATGTCGCGATGGAATTTGTGATAGTTTTACTGAGATCCCATCGAGGTAATGATGCAGATTGAGTTTTCATTGATAGAGTCATGAAGGTTTCACACATCTAAATAATCAATGAGACCTTCAATTTTGATGAGGTGGGAAGGTTGTATATCCAGGGAGATTATACGTTTTCAGGGGTTCCAGACTCTATCATTTTAGATAAAGACCCCCATTTTACTTCTCAGGTATGGAATGGACTATAGTGGGCTTTGGGTACATAGGTACTTCTGATTATACCATACCATCCCCAGATAGATGGACAATCCTAGCACACAATTCAGGTGCTAGAGGACATTCTTCAGGCATGCGTCTTAGATTTTGGAGGTTCTTGGGAGAATCACATACCTCTGGTGGGGTTCTCATACAATAATAGTTTTTAAGAAACAATTCATATGGCACATTATGAGGCTTTTTACGGTAGGCCATATCGATCACCCATGTATTGGCTCGAGGCAGGATAGGCAGCTATGCAGGGATCTCATCTTGTATGGGAGACCACAGAGCAGATAGAGTTGATTCAGAAGAGTATGGCTACTACACAGTCGTGATAGAACTCTTATGATGATTGACAGATATAAACATTGTAGTTTGAGTTCGAAGATCAGGTTTTTCTACGTTTCACACAAAGGTTGGGACACTAGAGGATTAAGAGAAAAGCTATGCTTCTTCCAAGATAGGTCGATACATTTGATGTTTCTAAGAGAGTCGGGCCGATTGCCTATCAGTTTTAGTTACCTCAGAGGTACCGAACTATGCTTGATGTCTTCCATGTTTCTTAGTTGCAGCATTGCCTCTCAAACCCATATCATGTTTTTTTAACCCGGGGAGGTTGAGTTTGAGGTGGGAACATTGTCTGAGGATAAATACTATTTGAATTTTTTATTGCAACATAAAGGTTATCCATGGCCGATATATTCATCTAGTATGGGTTCTATGGAATCTCGAGCAAGTATAGGATGAGACTTGGGAGATGGAGGTCAACGTATGATTGTAGCAGATAGAGATGTTCAAGGATTCTTCTTTATTTCCACCTTGCTAGGTAAATCCAATGATGAATTTCTTTAAGGGGGGATGTTTTTAAGAACCAAGATCTTCCTTTCATGGATGGATCTCATTTTCATGTATCTTTTGAGGAAAATGGGAAGAAGAAGAATTTTAGGTGTACACATCGTGTACTCTGTCACCAAGTCCAGGTCGTGTTTGGTAATGTCAAGTCTGCAATCACAACCGTTTGATGATGTTGTAAGGGCGCTTAAGTCATTCTTGTTAAATGTCTATACATTTCATGTATCATTAGGGAACACACCTTAAATTTTTATTTTTAATGGATATATTATATTGGGTTCATGTCTCGTTTATAGAAACATATCTTGTTGGTTTCATCCCATCCAGGACTGACAGATGTTGCCGATTCTTCTTTGAGCCTCTATTTGGTCATTTTTTCTTTGATTCAAAGATCGTTGATTGCGTTGGGATCACCATAGTGAGTTATTACTTCTTTTATAGCCTCATATATTGACTCCTTATATTTTTTTAGATATCCTTGTTTTATTTTTTATACATTTTTTAATATCTACAGTGTTCTAGGTCAATTCAGAGGCTGCATTTCAACAATATCCATCATAAAACTTCGAGGTAAGTGGTTTGTTCCTTTATTTAGATTTTCTTTTAGTTATATGTGAAAAAAGTTCCTAATACCATAATTTAGGGTATTGTGTGTTTAGATAATTGAACCCTAATAATGACTGATATGCCTTGTTTTCTTGAGTATGGGTTTTTTTATTGTTAATAGTGTCATTTACCATTCTATAGATGTGTTTTCCCATGTTTGATCTGATATTGGTTGTTGGGTCTAGGATTTCTTATTAGGATACTCTTCTTTCCATGCCTAGTACTATTAGGATGTAGTTATATTATCTAAATGCTTGTGTTATTCTAAGTATCCATTTAGCCAAGTAGTATTTGTGATTTACTTTGGCTGCAAAATATCAATTGTGCACAATTTCTTTACACAGGTCTATGAGAACCTAGTTTAGTGAGGTCATATGGGGAATTGACACTGAGGACTTCCCAGAGTGTCTGTTGTACTTGTCTTGCTACAAGACCATAGGGGGGTTGCAGTTGAGTTCACCCTCAATGTGTCTATAGTTATCATTATGAGACCACATGGGGGATTGATGTTGAGTGATCCCTCATAGAGTTTGTAGTTTGTCATTAAAATACAAAAGGGGGGATTAAAGGTTATTTCTTTCTCAGATATTCTTTGTTTGAATGAGACCAAAATGGTTAGACTATGTGAGATTCCCCAGAGGGTCCTTATATCTTCTTTTTATGTTGAACTATACGGGTTAGGTTGTGTGAACATTAATAGATTCTAGTTTGTGAATTTTTAGATGAACCTAAGGGGTTAGGCTATGAGGAATATCTCATAGGGTTTCTTGTATTTTTTGGGCTAAAAAATTGTTAATGTAAATGAATGTATTTGAATTTGTAAGACTATTTACATTTGAGTATAGTCTTGTTTGTTACTTCATTTTTCATGTTTTCCAATTATATATATTCACTAATAGTTAGGCACAACTCTTTGGGTGGTTTCCTACTAATATTCATATCACACCCTTTTTGGGTCATAATTATATCCCCAAAAAGTTTATATTGTTTCAGGTATAAATAATATAAATTTCCCATCTACTTTGGGTACATGATTGCTATGGAGCTAGGGATCATGGGACCAAGATGAGGCTTGCGATGCTATTGGAGTTTATTGGTTTTCGTTGTACTTGGGTTTAGTAATGTATTCCTGTATTATGAATTGTTTGGATGCTTTCTTAGAATCTTATGACATGCATCATTATTTACATATATATTCTATAGTGTTTTATTTACTTTCAATCTTTGGTTTTTTACTTATTGTATGAAATTACTATTTCATCTACTGTTATATGTTGGTTTCCATTGGGTTACTCTACCAATGAGGACATAGTTTCCCCACTATCCCACCCTAGGCCCTCGCTGCTAGTCGGTAGCCTCTGTCATTCAAGGAAATATGCTTGAGGCCATGTGACCAATCGTGTAAGAGGAACCTTTGGGCGGCACCTGGAACCTGGATGTTACAACTCAAGTGTAACCTGGTACACAACAAGGGTCCATGCTGCAACCCTAGTTAGACACTCCTAGGTAATGATTTGGGAATTAAAATACACTTTATGAACCATCATGAAGGATTAATGTATAAGATGAATATGAATAACCTCGAATAAACCTCATGTGTAAAAGATTAAAGAAGTAGGATCTATGATTTATATATCCTATAAGTGATATTTTTCATTATTATGTGGTTTTCCTTTATGATAAATGTTTCAAAAACTATGATTTCATGTTTTTGTCAGTGGTGGGAACTAGAAGGAACTTGGTTAAGATATAATGTTTCAGACGTGGAAAGTATGGGTATTATGAAAATCAATTTCATATATGAAAATATCAGAATAAAATCTTGAAGGTGATATGAGTATTGGTTATACTCCTGAAGATAAAGAGATTACGATTGACATGTGAAGGGTAAGGGATGTTCTAATAGCAATGTTTACATTAAACATATGAAGCATGATTAGATTGAGTTTTAGGAACTTTAAGACATGATATGTATTTCATATTCTATAAAAGGGGTATTAAAGAATAATATAATTAAATCGGGGTAAGGTTTAAGAAAAAAGTTGGATTATTGAAGTGTATATGCCATGGAATTCAAAGATTGTGTTATGTGAATCTTGAAATTTATAATTATTTTTTTAATAATATTTTTATTTAGGATTAAAAAGGATATTTTGAATGGTGATGAAGACTTAAAAAAATTATTTTAATGGTAAGGTTATATTTTGGCTATGGGATGGTATCCCTTAATGTGTTCCCAATATTAAGAAAATTGTATTAATCATGGATAAAGAGATGATATATATGTATATAAAAATTTGGATAATACATATTACCATGGAATATATTATTTATTTGTTGAAAAATATGTCTATTTTATCTTGGATGAAGTTTAAAAATTCTTGGATTTAAGGAATATATCCAATAAGTTTTGGAATAAGGAAGCATGAACGTTATTCAAATAGATTTATGGTAATTGAGGTTATTTCAATGTTTTAAGAGAATTTATCATAAATATATTCAATTTTTTATTATTTTACAAATAATAGAGGCTTTACGATATATTTGGGATCAATTTTGAGATGATTTTGGGAAATTTAGTGACTTTATATTAATGTTATTTTATTTTATCTTTCAAATGGTTTATAAGGCTATCCATTTATGGAAGTTTTATGTTAAAATTCAGATTATGTTTTTGAGAATAAAATATTATCTCACTATATAAGGTTTAACACATGTTGATTAACCTTTGATAACCACTTGTCTATATTGTTAAATAAAGATATATCAAATGACTTATCATTCTATATATAGAGCTCATGATCTATTAGTTCTTCAGAAATTAAAAATTCACCTTAATTTCATAGAATAAGTGATGAAGTGTAAATTTATCAAGGAATAATAGAGTGTGAGATTATGATGAAATAAAGTAATTATATATTCTCATGAAATTTATTCAATGCTACCGAAAATGGTCTTGAAATAAAATGTTGTCAATTTATCATCATTTTTGATGATATCAATGAATTTTTTCAAGCCACATTAGGTTATGAATATGTGATTGATAACATTATCCCAACCATGTTCTCCATCAATCTCCAAAAATTGATAGTTATATTTATCTTCTATGCACCTATTTCCAATTTACACATATATTATTCTATGTGGAAACCTAGTTATGAGATACTTTGGGTAACCATTATATTTCCAAATTTCCCTTTTTAAATGTTGTTTTTTTGTTCATTTTTATGATGTCAGTTTCTATGAAAGGAACTTTTTTGTATTAATCCTTTAATAACCAAGACAGATTTTTAAAGATAAATTAAATTTAAGGGTGTTAGAATGTTACACCCGGAGAATTCGTGAAATATTTTGTTCAAATTAATTTAATCTTTCTCATATTTTTCATTTCACACAATACTAAATTTATTTTATTATATAAAAGCACCATGTTTTTCTTGAATTATACACGACACCAAGTTAATATTAATATATACACAACACTTATATTATCTTTCAATACACATAACACTATGTTTGTATTTTATTACATACAATATCGAGTCCCTTTAATAGATAGCATTACACACAAGGATGGGTGTTTACCGAACTATAATATACTATTAATATGATTATTAAAATATTTTTATAGATACCACATACCTATTTAAGTGGATGTTGGAATAATATTAATTAAATTTTGAAAATATTATTGACTCATTTTTTAAAATTAATCTTTTGGTTATCAATTAGTATAAGTGAATGTACGAACTATTTGAAAATAATGAAATTAATTTATAAGAAAACAATTTTTCTATGTAAAAGAATAATTTTATAACAATAAAATAAAAAAACCACCTTAGATTAATTTTTATTATAATTTTTCTTTATTTTCTATTCAATCAATTCTTTTATAATTAGCCAATATATTTTATAGGTATAAAATAAGAATAAATTTAATTTTATAAATAAAAAAATGTACTTTTCTAAAAGAGAATTTTACCTTATTTTATTGGAGAATCCATTTAAAAACTAATTTTGACACATTAATAATTTTTATTACAAATAGAACCTTAATTTTTGAAACCTTAATGATAAAATTTTCTTTGGTAGAATTTATGGTATTTTTCTAAGAAGTTCTGTTTTTTTATTAATATTGGAAAACATTGAATTTTAATTCAAAATAGATTTTTTTATAAATTATTTATATATTTAAACTATATTTTAATCTGGATTTAAAGTGTAATTAGATAAATTATACACAAATTAATAAAATTTAGGTCATTTTAACCAATTTTACATTGAAATTAGATATAAAAAAACAACAAACTTTTAGACCTCTTCATTTTAAAAACTCATCGTCTCGTCTCATCCGTGAGATTGACATTAAATTAATTTCTTCCACTTCTTTGATTAGAATTTGAAAAAAAATGATACCATATTTGGAATCATAATAATTTATAATTTTAAATAAGGTTAAATTGATTTTGGACCAAAAATATTAGTGATGGTGACTACAATTAATTATCGGAAATAACGTAAAAACAAGATCACTTAACAGTTAAACTTCAATATTAAGAGAACAAATGACCAATAAAGAAGTAAAAAAGGAATTTTCTAGACCTATTTAAACCATTAACACTCTTGGATCTAATTTTAACAATTATTGGAGGCACATGATGTAAGGTAAACCTTTTAATTGTGTTTACCTTTTTATATTTACAATAATGCCACTCTTCCTCCACTATAAATGGTAACTCATTGCCCCTCCCTTCCTTACTCCTCTCAAGAAAAAATTTATAATAAAAAACCTAGAAAAATAACCTCCTTACATCCCTATTCTAAACCTATATGTTTCAATTCATTCATAAATCCAACCAAGGAATCCCTTTGAAGTAAACCAAAAAGATTTAATCAAAGAAGAGGTAACATCCTTCCACAAGCTCTTTTGTTTTATTTTCATTCTCATCCACCTCAAATATTATTATTCCATTATTATAAAATAACCAAATTATAATGAATATACATATATATATTTTATTCTAAGGTTTCAACCTACACTGACACACACTTCCATATAATGGGTATTGAACTTATCGTTCATGTGTACAGTGAACTATCGTGTCATGAACCCATGATTTTTATTTTCCCATTACCACCTCTCATGGTTGGAAATTATGAGGGAAAATATGTTTTTATATTATATATATGATCTTTATGAAGTATTTTGTATTATTTAATTTATATATAACACATACCATCATACTTTTCATTTTGTATAAATATGATAACTTCAATTTTTTGGATGTGTGGACTACCGCCTCCTTAAAGAAATGTGATTTGTTTACACTTTAAATGGAATATATTAAGGCTGGATTTATTAAGATTATATGATAAATAAGAAATAATAATTATACTATAATTATATATTATATGTATATTTATATTTCATTTCATTTTCTTTCAAGATGACAAGAAATGGAAATGATGTTCGTGCATATGTTTGACATACCGTCTCCCTGAACGGTGTATTCAATTTCATATATCTGTCATTTATAAATTATTAAAAATATTTATATACTGAATGATATATAAATCATTTTTTACATTCTGAAAATAAGTAAATCATTATCTAAATAATTTGATTGAGAATAACAATTCAAAGCATGTATGATAAACAATGTGGTTATTAACTAAAATGTTTCTTTAACATGGAATTGTTAATAAATGTGTTATAAAATGTAATAAGTGAATAATATAAGTTCTGATATATATAGGAATATGTTTATGTTTTTTATTTATAACAAACTTATATTTATTATATAGGATGATTGAATGTGTACAAATAATATCAAGATTTAAGGTAAGGGTTTTCTCATCTTGCATTTTATATCTGTGAGACACATGCCTTGTTCATCAATCATTTATTTTGTGTGCTGTATATAATATCCGTGAATGTATTCTATGATACTTATAGTTAAATTTATGGGTATTTAAATATCTATTTTAGGATATTTATTTCATGTATTTTATGTTTCAAAAGTTACAAAATCGGTAAAGTAAATTTATCTCAATTTCTATTCTTTGAGATACATACCATGTTTCGCACCATTATTTTTCTATAGAATTTATATACTACCAATTGACATGTTATATCATAAATTTTCTTATTTTCATGGAATTTTATACTTTAGTTAATTTTATTCTTTCTGGGGGATTAAGATTCAATGTTAATAAAGAGATAAAGATTTATTGCTAAAACATCATTATATGTCGGGATTATTAATGATTATGATTCTATTGATGAAATATCATGATCTAAATCTCAAGAAAAATCTTGAATTTTTTCTAATATGTATAACCATGATATATTATTGTTTTATTATAATTTTTACACTCTTAGGTACCTAATATAATTAAGAAAATGTTTTTATGAAAATCCATCTTTTTGTCTATATTCAGTCAGAAATCTATATTCTTTCAAAACCATTTTTTCTAAAAAAATATATAACTGTTTAAAAATTATCCTATTATTTTAAAAGTAATTTTATTCCCATTATTTATCTTTTTGAAAATTGGTTTTAAAGGAATGTTCTTTTTATTTTCCTATCAAAGAACATTTCTAAACATTTTAAGGTGAAAAAGGACTATTTGATAGGTAAAAGCTTTCCCATCATCATTAAAATCATTTATTTGATCCTTCATTTTGAAGCTTAAAATTTTATTTATATTGAAGAATGTTTTCCTAATATTATACAAATATTTTGGTTTGAAAATGTTTTTCAATGAAAACTGGTTGTTCAAATATTTTTTTATTTTTAAAAAGTGTTTTAAATGATATTTGAAGCTTCCTTTATTTGTTTTCAAAATGATATTTTAAAAGAAAAGGTTTTAAATGATTTAAAAATTTTTATATGTTTTTAAATAATTTTAAAAGAAAAAGGATTTCAATTTTTTTCAAGCTTCTTTATATGTTTTCAAGTTTATTTTCTAGGATTTGTTTTTCAGTTTTTTTAATATTTAAAAAGCCTTTTCAAAGCATAAAAGATTTTTTACTCATGAAATGTTTTAAATGATGTTCATGATACCTTTATTTGTTTTCAGTGTTGTTTGATGTAAAAGTATTTTGAAAATTATATATGATTTACAAAGTGATTTTCAATGGAAAATTATTGTCCAAGTGATATTTCAAAATCCTTTTCCATCTATGTTGACATCTATGGTTATAGATTATGATTTAATAGGGATATGATCCAAGGATACCATTCGTATTATTTCCCTAAATGGTATATTTTTTTAATACGTTGATTTTTATGAAACTTATTTCCCTTCATTGGTTTTTACTATGATAAATACATTTTAAACCCTCTTCCTTTGACGGTTTATTCTAGGATGAAATAATTATAAAACATATCTATTTTCTATAGGTTATAATATGATAAATTTTTAGGACACCAATTTCATTTCTTGGGTAATGGTATGATGTTTATGAAACTCATATCTTTTTATGGGTCATGATAAGATGATTTTTTATAGAACACGTATGTATGATTTCATAATGAGATGTGTCTGACCTAAATATCCCCCCAATGTATTGGGTAAAGATTTATATCCCATGAAAAAATTATCGAGAACAGGTTGAAGAGATAGATCTAAAAAGGGGAAATAGGTGTGTCCTGATCCACTATGTTAATGGTATTAGTAGTTAACTATAACACATAAAATGGTTTTCTATAGTAAAAATGGTTACACACTTATATGAAATGATCACATGGTTCATAATTGATTTATGTTGAATTATCCCCCTGATGATTCATGTCTTATGAACTACCAATATTTTTTTCCATGAATCTTGATTATGATATTTGATATTAAGGGTATGATCTTATGATGATAACATCATGTTACCATACCCTTGGGCACATTTTATGCTTATATGACTCCATTTTTTACTCTTACTAAGCATCTGAGTTCACCACATTCTTCTGTTTTCATTGTATTGGTTTAAAGAAAGGGTTTAGGTAGGACTACTAAAGGGGATTATTTGTATGGGAGATGTTGAAGATATTTCACCAACATAGAATATTATGCTTCCAAGTTTCCCAAGACACTAAACTTTTATGATTCCTTAGAATGAATTTTTATTATGTTTTTAATATTCATCTAAAATGACGTAATATCCATGTATGTTAAAACTAGGTTTTCATATGACTGTTTTTGATCTGATGCATTGGTGGTTGATAGGAAATAATGATTTAGTGTCAGTTCATCAGAGAGTAGTAGTCCCCACATCCATTAAATAGGACCTAATAAAAGATTCCAAATATCTAAATGTGTTATATATCTTGGTGAGAAAAAACATTTCATGATCACATAAACTAGTTCTGGTGTCTAGGGATGAAGAAGGCTATTTATAGTCTCATATCTCCATGACATACCTATAATAGGTTTATGTCTGAGCAACAAGAACTTAGTTTTTCGGTTCATGAACTTTTTTACCCATGTGTAAGTATAAATACGTCACTATAGATTTTTTTATAGGGCTACCCAAGAACATGGTGAGTCATTATGCGGTGTGGGTGATCGTTTATTGAATAAAAAATTCTACTCACTTTTTACTAATCTGAGAGAATCACTCAATATTGGATATGGTAAAAATCTATTTTTATGAGATTATATTTCTCAATGAGTTTCCCTTATAATTGTCTCAAATAAAGATGTGCATTTTTCAACGTAGTCATGGAAGGGAATGATAAAGTCTCTAGGGACTCTATTGAGATTAATTATGGCATTCCATCCACTGAATTATTCACCATCCAAGTGGAATATAAAAATATTATATGATTTTGTTCTAGAATGTGTCCTAGACTTTGGTGGAGTTTGGGATGACCACATGGACTTTGTTTAGTGCACATAAAACAATAGTCACCATGCTTTGGTTCAAGATGGAACCTTATGATGCACTTTAGGTGTGGTCATGCCAATCATCACCCTATTAGAATGAGGGGGTGAGGTATTGGTTTTTGTACCCAGAATTGTTTAGGATACCTTTGATAGAGTGTATGTAATTAAGAATGAATTGATGACCACTCAATGAAGAAATATATCTTATTTTATCCTTCGGAGGATACTCTTAGATAATTCTGTAGGTGATTAGGTTTTCTTTAATGTGGTTCCACGATTAATTAAATGATGTATGAGGAAGTAGAAAAATCAAAAATCACATTTTATGGGATGATTTTAGATCATTGAGTGAATAGGAAAAGTGGTGTACCAGTTGCATCTTCCTTCCTGCTACTACATTATGCATGATGTGTTTCATGTATCATAGATTTAGTGATTCATGTATTGTCCTATGCATGTCATTGACTATTTGGATGTTTAGTTGGATCCCAATGCATCTTATGATAAGTAATTGGTGTGTATTATAGACTCAATTGAAAAAATAATTTTTGGGAATAAGGTACCACTTCTCTGGATTTGGTGGAATCATGGGAGGACCATAAAAAAGACTTTTGAGTGAGAGGTTGATCTTCCAACCTAGCAGAAAGACTTATTGGACATGAAACCTTTGAGATGCTCCTCAAGGATGAAAAATATTTTAGGGGAATAATTTGAAATCATTGAAATTATGGTAAATTAATGAAATTTTGTTATCTCATTTTTTACATTTTTGATAATGCTCGGTAATGGAGTGACGATATGGAAATATCTAGGGTTGACATGGGTATTTTTTTTGAAAATTTTTCTACCAAAAAAAGTGTTTCAAAAATACCGAACCACACCATAGGGATATGATCTACTCTGTAAGGTAAATGGATACACCATAGCTATGTTTTTTTAGGAAGGATATACCATGGACTTGGTCATAGCTGCTTTGATTTGGGAGACCGTGTCGTGGTTCCTCACACTAGGCTGTAGATTCCACCACATTTGTTACTATTAGATAGTCTTTGGTATTTAGTTTTAAATGGATCCATTATTATTATTAATTAAATGATTTATTTATGATATTTAAGTGTGTTTCTTGAGAATATGATATTTCTTTAACTTCCCTATAAAAACCTCACTCCCCTCCCCTTCATCATTAATAACCAAATGAGGTCTCCAAGAACTAAAAAAATGAACTCTAAGTTATAGTTGATTACCCTATGCTATAATTGATAAATTTCTAGTTCCTTCCATCCCAAAACCCCTACCTTGTGTCTTCGTGGTTGACCCCTATGCTATGGAGAACTGTGTTTCCCTATGGTAGTGACCTACATAGAGGTTCCATTCCACAATGTTACCCCTTTCATAGTAGTGACGTCATGATATGATATGGTGGTTTACCCTATGTCATGGTGTTTCTCTTGTACACACCCCATAGAATGAACCTTTGGATTTACACCATGGAATACCTCTGGAATTTCTTCTAATGACCTACTCAAGGATATATTAATTATACGTTATTCATGGATTTTTCGAAGTGTAATCATCCTTTGGCTATAGTACATAATCGGTTTGGTGGTTTCAACCTTTAAAATCCTTGACTTTGACTCAAAAAACCATGAGGTATGAGGTTGCTTACTTCCTAGCTTCATGTTTACATTTTTCTTCCATGAGTGATATTAGTATGGTTGAATCTTTATTTGTAATAATCACATGATGTTTTCTTACTACTATATACAAATGATGGTATACACCTGCCTTGTATTCTTATACTATGATGTGTGTTACCATTACCTTAGAGTTTTATTTTTTTACATGAGATAGGTAGACCATAATGTTGTATAAATATCTTAGTGGGAGAGTGTTAACTACTTGGGATGACAATGACGAGGACCCTATGCATATGATAATGGGTATAAAGACCTTGAGTACTAACTCGAAATAACACATTAGGGGACTGAAGACCTTGAGGCATGACCTAATGGGAATGATGACTTGGGTTCCTGACCCAAGGAATCACATTGAATGGTCATTTATGGGCCTGACATTTGACATGAGTCATCAATAGCTCTGGGGACATAATATGATGTTGCATTATAATGTATAAGAGATAGATTCCGAGAACCACACAATGTTCATGCTACTTGTGTCATCAAATATGGATTCCTACTGCCTTGCACAACTCTATTCAGAAATGGACTTCTATCACCTTTCATGGTTCCATTCAGGTATGGATTCTAAGTGTCTTGCATTGTTCCATGATTTTTGAGACACTCCAATATTATATTTCTAGAAAGTAGATGAAGAAGGTATAACTGGGGCTTAGGTTTCCAATGGTATAGTGCACTAGCACTCAATTTTTTATTGTGTGTTTATTCTTATATGCATTTATTATTATAAAATAAAATTTTTATACATGAGAACAATACATAAAGACTAATTAGTGGTGTCTTACTATTTTTTATACATAATACATAATCTGGAATTTCTATGGTCTAGTATATTTCAAGAGAGACTTGATGAAGGGAAGAGGACCTTGAGCGGATGGATAAGAATATGAGCATGGAGCTGGGGGTATTCAGGTGTGAGATCTAGTGTACCATAGTTTCATCTATTTTTTTATCTTCAATGTTATCCTAGAAAATATTTCCACATTAGGAGATACCTGTTTTGTTATATATGACATATATTCCATTTTTTTAGTATTTTATGTTTAATATAGTGATTATTATATTTTATTATTTATTGATCCTACAACATGATTCATAGCGTATAATATTCGAATGGTTCTACTCAAGACCCACATTACTCATCAGAAACCTCTTGAATATGGGGAGGTACACATGAGGTCATATGGTGTTCCATCATAGAACGGAAGGTTAGTTCAATATATTACATAAATAATTCTCCTTGACTTATAATATCATAAAATCAAGTTGATCTTAGAAAATTCATTTCCATTTGTTATATTCCTTACTTCATACTTTGATTTACATGTTCCCTATAATTTGTGTAATGTTTTATAACTTGTCCTTTTTATTGAGATATAACCATTCTCTTTGATCTTCATCTTTAATTTTATTTAGTCTACCCTATTTCTATCTTGGTAAATCACTTTTCGTTTAAAATAATATTCATTGATAAATTATATTCCCTCTTGAAAATGAAACTATGTTATGAATAAATCCCATACTGATAAATAATGGTTTATCATCAATGTTCATGTTTTTACCTTCCCTCCAATGATTTCCCATTATATTTGGAATATCATGAATTTCTTATTTCTTATTCAATTCGTATTTCTACATAACCCATTTCAAATATATTTTTCTATATTTATTTCATGATGTGGGTTGTCAACAAAATCATAAAATAGGGTCTTATCTTCCACTTTATAATCAACGGTTTTTATAACACTCTAAAACTTTTCATGATAACCCTATATATCACTTTAAAGTATCAATTATTTATGTTTCTTTTTAAAATAAATGTTTACAATGGATTTCACTTCACATCATTGAAATTGAATTTTAAAAATAACCCATAACAACATTATTTATGTTAATTTTAAAATTGATTTTAAAATACCCATTTATATTTTGGAATCCAATTTATATTTCTCATTTTTAAAATTAATTACCATAATTGGATTTTTTTCAGGATTTACCCACTGATGTTCATTATAATGTTATATTTTTTTGGCATTAAACCCATGGTATCAAACGAATCCAATTTATAATCTCTTAGGTAATATCATTTTATGAATTCATTTTGAAAGGGTGTTTTCTATATATTCCAACATCCTTCTATGTTTCTTTGGTTTACCAACGGTAATTTATTTTTCAACCATCCTTCTTATTTCTATAAATGGATTAATGACATGTTTTTTTAAAAAAAATCATGAATCACGTTTTTATCAGGTTAATAATAGTTTGATTAAATTATGAATGTTTTCTATATGGAAATCTTATTAATTTGTATAATATTATTTGATGGATGGGATCAAAATTTTATTTACCTCCAATGCATTGGGTAAATATTTATATCTCAATAGATGTTGGGTATGGGATTAGGGAGTGAACTAAATATACCATTGGAATTTTTCAATGATGTGATGATGGTCTTGGGAGTAAAACATTACCTACATTAATGGTTTAATGAATTTTTTTATAGTTAGAATATTAAGATTCGAAGATCATTTGATATTAGTTTTTTTGGTTAAAGCCTTATGTTATGGTTCTTCCCTCATGATCCATCAGTTAATAGGTATGGGTTATATGTTTTATATTCAAATTCCTTTGTTAAATTCTCATTCCCATATATTTTTCTTATTATCACATACGTTATTTAATTTTTATGGATTATGATTACCATTACTATGTCTTTGAGCTCCCCACTTATTATGAATAATCTTACCAAAGTAAATATGGAATTTAATACCAATGGTATTCCTATTATCTTATCATTTTTAAGAAATTTTCGAGTGATATTGAGGAGTTTTATAAATTAGGTAGTTACTTATATAGTTGGAAAATTATATTAGTTAAAAAAGGTATGAGATTTTTTGGTTAATGTTTTTCCCTAATTATCTAAAACTGTAAACCTAAAAGATATTTTGTATGTATTGTAATGAAATATTATATTTATGTCATGTAATTTTTTGGTCACATCAATAGGGTGTTCCAGTTGGTATCAGAGGGTGTTTAGATAACATTAGTGGTTGGAATATAGGTGAGTATAACATAATGGTTGTTAAGATATGATTGATCACAATTTACAATTTATAGATAATAATTTAGGTTAGTTTAGGTAATATTTAATTATAATGAGAGAACATTATGTAAAACCCTATGGATATGTCTATGTATAGGTCAACATCTATAAATTGTGACAAATTTTGATTATGTGGATTTCTTAGAAAATGGATCCATTTCTGGATACTACAATTGGATGAAAGCTCTATCATAGAAAAACATGGGTTAATGACCCCAAAAAGGGTATGTTGGATATTATCATAGTCATCACCTAGTTCCTGAAAATGTGGCCTAACATTGCACCTTTTTTGACACTCTAGGGATATGTTTTGGTTATTTATATTCTCTTTGAATACCACTATGAAGGATTGATTCAATAGTAATTGTAATGGATTCTGTTAATACGTATGATAAAAATAAACTTAATGTAACCAACTATGAATCAATAATGATATTGGTGTAACTAGTTTATATATAATTTGAACTAAAATAATTATATGTTAATGTGATAGTATTATAAATTATGGAATCATGGGGATAATGTTTCTTAAGAATATTTAAAATAATAATCTTATAATGTTAATGTTTTATCACATCTATTAATTCCCTTTTGTTTTAGAAATTTATGGAAATAGAAAGAACCATGGGTTCAAGGGATAATGCAGATATTACCTCAACGGACAACCCATTAATTGAGAGTTGGGGTGAGAAACCTTATGATTATTCCAAACCAGCTGTCATGAAATATTATTAACAATGTGGTCATAGTAGAAGCCCCAAACATACCAAATATGAGAGTTATGGAGTCTTATAAAAGTTTGTGTGATATAGATAATAAATAAAATAAGATGTATTTCCTTTCATGTAAGAAATGAGGAATGAAACACAGTTTAAATTTTCATAATTAGAAGGGAAGATGTTATAATTATGGTGATTAATTTCATCAATATCAAAAAATCTTGGGAATGATATAAGATACCAAAATGTGTTTCCTCAATTTTAAGTAAATTTAATATTATGAAAATCAATTTCCAAATCTAATGGCTAATAAGGAATATAGGCATTAACAACTTTTTAGACAATGGGAATAATGAAAATCCAATTCATCAAATTATAGTAAACTATAAAGTTATTATTATACTAGATTTGAGAATATCTTATGTCATGTAAGTGTCAACTAATTAGATATTGAATTAAAAATACAAAAAATAGGTATGATTATTATATCTATAATAAACGGCTCTTTTTTAGGGTTAGTGGAAATTACACATTATTAGGATTCTATTAGGAATGTATTATATCTTTTTTAAAAGAACACATATCAGATTGTATATAAGGAAATATAACTTCACATCCTAAATCATCCCATGATCTATTATGATTGTATGGCCAATTCAGAACTCCCAATATAAATTACACTCATCATAGGATATAATTTATTTCATGGGGAAGAATGTAATGACCAAATATATCACTAAGTATTTTACTTAAATAAAAGTTATGATAATATATTGTTCTCTTCACAACACTAAATGAAAATGAAATTTTTATATTTTAAAATAAAATTTTGAATTCTGAATATTTTCATTAAATTTTTAGGAATAAAAGAAACTAACCATATTGTGAAATTTTTAATGGAATTAAATAGCATTGAACAAAAAGAATTATTATGTTTGATTTTAATTTCTCAAAGATTAAAAAAGAAGTTGCTTCATTAGGATTTCTTATAGACCAATCTGAAGATGAACTCAAAATATTATGGAATGAGAAAAATCATATGTGATAGAAATTCAAGATTATGGAAATTTCCATGAGATCTAGGATAGTTGAACAACCAACCTAGACTACTACTAGAGAATATATTATTCATAGATATTACACAGAGATATTTAGGGGAAATGTAGCTATAAATAAGCATAATATAACGTAATAAAATTTAATTTAAAATGTTATTCATCCAATATATTTTTAAAATTTCACATTTGAAGAATTAATGTAAAATCAAGTTTACTTTCTATAAAAATAGTTTTATTTATATTACATACTTAAAAACTAAGTTTGTAAATTAGATAATACGAATTATATATAAAAATTTACAATTTTAGATTTATAATTTCAATATTTTTTATGTATATATTTTTGATATTTTTCTAAATTTTTTTATTTTTATATGAATAGTAAAAACCGCACCTTTCTCAAAACAATGAATTTTGTTACTTTTACAGTATATAAGAGAAACATGTAATTTTCTAAAACATTTTAATTGATCAAATATATATTTAGTTAATAAATTTAAAAAATTTAATGACGTTTTCTAATTTCTAAAACTTATATGTAACAAAATAAAGTATTTAAATTTTAATTCTATTAAATTAAAATTTTTAATAATTTCATTTAATTAAACAATTTAATAAGTAAAATTTGTTTTTTGATTGATCCCAAGAAACAAAATATAAATTTGTTTTATAATAATAAAATATATTACTTTAAAATAAAAATAATTTATAATTTTCTCATTCATATAAATTTTAATCTTAAAAACATAGTTTTTTTAAAAATTGTTTGTATGTGTTTTGTGCTTTTATTTTAAAATTAACATTTAAGACTATTATAAATTTTATTTGAAAAAAATAAAATAAAATTTAAAATAATAAGGTTACAATTAGGAAAATTTGTCAATTTTAATTCTGTGCATTATAAATTAAATACTATGGTTGAAAATTAATTACCACAAAAAAATAAACAATGGTAAAAATGTATTTACTAAGAGGAAATAAACAATACAAGTGTTTAAAAATTGATGGTTGTTGTTTTTATTGACTAAAAATTACCTAACCTTCTTATTTTGTCATTTTTTGAGACATTAAACCTTTAATAGAAACATTCATTATTGAAAATGTAAATGGTGCTTCCCAAATTTACCTCCCCTTCACAGATAAGATGGGATCCTTCAATAATATCTTGTCACACATTTACATTCAAATATATTTAAAAAACATTGAAATTTGGTTTTTACTATTACCCTATCAAACTTCATTAAGTCTTAATTTACCATGATTTATCTTAAATCCTCCATTTTGATGGTTATGTAAGAGTGATAACTCAATCTCTCAATTTAATTATTACCCAATTCTTAATATTTTCATCATATCCTCTTCCAAAACGCTTATATTCAAACCAATATAATGAATTTAGAATAATTTTTATAATAATATTTTATAATATGAATGTCAAAAACTATTATTTTTTCATTTCCATCACCTTATAAAAAAATGAACATTAATAGTGCATTGTGTAGAGTACTACCTCCACAAAGTAACATTTTTCATTTTTCATCTTGATTTTCATTATTTATCCAAAACACATAAAATATGATTCAAAAACATAAAAATATATAAATAAAATCAATATTATTATTTTATAATGACATTATACATTTCATTAACCATACACATCCATCGAGATACAGTGTGTTCATGTTTGGGGTGGCTTAACCACATCCTTGGATAAGGGTATAAAAATATTTTATAGATGACTATAGAAAATTTAAAAAAATATTATTATATTTTAATATGAACTAAATAATTATTTTTCTAGAATGGGTTTTTAATGATTTAAATTATGATTAAATTATCATCTTTAATCAATCAACATACCAAAATTAATCAACACTGATTCAATTTCCACACAATCATACAGAAAAACTGGATAATAAATCATTAGATTATGATAATAAATAGTCAATATTAAATTAGCTATATAATAATAGGGTTTATAAGAAGGAATATAATAAAATTAATTTGATTATTTATTAATTAAGTCTCATACGCATAATGAATCAGGAAAAATATAAGGGTTTGTTCTAACTCAAATTACTTCCATTTAGTTTCAAATGTTTTTATTGAAATATATAGTTATGAGTTTGATTTATTATATCATATAAATAATTTTTGCTTTATTTATTCATTATTTGTGGGGTTTTAAAATTATTTCATGTAATATCATTATGAAATGATTCACACTTCAATAGTTATGTTACTTATTTTGGTTTCTTATCTAAATTTTCACCCCCTTATGAGATCATTCTAATTATGCATGATGTTTTCTTTAGAATTTTTTATCCAATTACATTTAATATTTTTAAATCTTGACTCAATTATATTTCAATATAGTCTATATTTGAATAAATTTTATATCTATTATTAATGTTTTACACAAATACATTAAATTTCATATGTGTTTCCATTTCTATCACCCTTTATTGAGGAATTGTAATGCCCCATAATTCTAAATTAATAATATTTTATTCGATAGAATGTATGAAATTAAACACCAAGAATTTAAGAGAATATAATATATTGAGACTTAAAAATATAATTACTATTTTAGATAAATTTAAACTATGATATAGATTTAAATGCACGAAATACAATGTTAGTGTCTGTTGCATGTAACAACTTCTTTCTTTGAGGACTTATGTTACATGCAAGACCGAATTTCAACAATCAGTGATATATTATTAAAATGTTATAATTTTATATAATAATATATTACATGGTTTTCAAATTAGATATTATAAATAGTATTAAATAACATTTAATAATATATGGTTAATAAAAATATATTGTGAATTCATTGGTTACCAATTAATCAGAAACAAAAAATGTACACCAATTGAATATAAAGGAAATATTTTTAGTTTAGGCTCCCAAAGGGGTTTTTTATTTATAAATTATATTAATTACAATTAGTGAATGATATTATGAAATATATATGTTATTTATTTAATCTAATATTTTCTATATTAATATAGTTGATTTGATTGGAATGAGATAGTAACTAACCCAATTTCACGCATAAAATCAATATTTTTCTAAAGGAAAATTTCCCACCTGTTGATGGAGAACATTATTTAAAATAAAAAATACGAAATTTAAAAAAAAAATTGTCAAGTAAACTTTATATTTTAAATAATATCTCAAAAATTATCTTAGGGTGATTTTTTGGTATTTTTCTTTGAGATTTCATTTTTTAATGAATAGTTAAAATACTAAATTTTAATTCATAGATGATTTTTTCATCTACATTATTTATAAGGATAAATTTTATTTTTAATTGGATTTAATGTATGGTTAGATAGATTTTAAATCAATTAATCATGTTCAGGCCATTGAAATCAATTTTTTATTGAATTTTTATATAAACACATCTCAATATTTTGAACATTTCTACTTTAAAAACCCTCTTTGTCGTCCTGTCTATAGAATTAAATTTATAATAATTTCAACCACTTAAATGATTTTATTTTTGAAAAAATGGATTTTATATTTTGAATCAAAATAATATATAAATTATAATAACTTCAACTCTGTTTTTTACCAAAAATTTATTGAATTTGATATAAATTAATTGCAGCAATTGGGAGGAAAATTATCATGTCATGGGAAAAAACGAGAACCTAAGAGAAAATTAACCTATAAACTTATCCAAAATCAATTAGATGTTCATATTTAGACCATATAATACATTGGATCAAATATTTTACATTATTTTATCCACTTCTCATGGGACAAATGTGGGTAAGATTTCTTTTTGAAAAATTTACAAGAATTCCACTTCTTCTCCACTATAAAAGGAACTCACCTATCCCACTTATTCACACCTATATTGTATTTTGGATCAAAGAAAATCTGATAAAATAAGATACCAAAATCATTTCCCTAATCTTATAATCCTCATAATGAGCATAAATATAACCAAATAAGTCTTTTGGTATAAACCAAAAGGAGTTATCGGCAATTGAGGTAACATTCATCAACAATCTCTTTCATTTTAATTCCTCATAAACAATCGAAAATATTTTTATTACATGATTATATAATAAAAAAAAGTATCCAAAATATAATTATATATTTTTATTCTAAGTTTTTTTCCTACAATTAATCACACATCCATATTATAAGTAATGAACTATCCCTTAATATATGACAAACTACAACCTCGTGAAATAATGATTGTTCATTTTTTCTTTACCACCCCTCATGGTTGGAAATTATGATGGAAATGATGTTTATAATTTAAATATACGATATTTATAATGTATTTATTATTATATTACTTTTATATTTCAAAACATTTATACCATCCATTTTTTAGGAATATGATAACATTATTTCTAGAAGTGTGGATTACCACCTCCTCAAGCTATGTGATTTGTTCACAATTACGTGGAATATATAAAGGACGGTTTAAATGATAAAATGTTAAATATATGATAGTGATTTGATAATATAATTATAATATATATATATATATATATATATATATAATTTAAATTTATTCTTTTAAATATGGGAATGATATGAAAGTAGCATTCATGTGTATATACGACCTACTGTCTCCATGAACGGTGCATTTCATTACTTATCTCAAAATATTATGGTTTATTAAAAATACATATAAAAAGTATATATATGATATTTAAATCATTTTTTACATTATTTAAATGATTAAATCATGATCTAATTAATTATAAAATAAGTACCATGTAAAAAGATACTCAACAAACTAGAAAATTAACAACCGACATAGTGACAATAATGAAAGATTATAAATAAATGGGTTATAAGATATTATAAGAAATTAATATATGATATTAAAAATATTATTATAGTTCTGGTATAATTTATTAACATGTCTAAAACCCTTATACATGATGTTAATTTATTTTCACCTGAAACTAAATGCAAGGTAAGATATTTTTATCTCACTTTTCTTTTTGTGGGGCATACACCATTATCACCACTTATTTATTGTTTGTGGTGTATCTAATCCCCATTTTTATATATTATATCATTTTTTTATCATCAAGGTAATTTGAGAATCAATATGTAATATTTCTTCTATGGGTATTTTAATTAAATGTTACCAAGTGGTAAAGAATTTAAAACCCAATTCCTTTTCATCGGGGTATATAACATTCTCATTGTCATTAATATTATATGATTATGCTTGTAATAAATTTTTACTAAATTTTTTTTAATTTCTACTTATTTTATGTGGATTTAAATTTGACATACATAATATATTCATCGATTTATTCTCAGATAAATTTTATTGTATTTTCAAGGGTTTACTTCACAATCTGATTTTATTTGGAATTGTTTACACTTAAATTTCTATCAGAGGAAATTATTGATCATTTTCTACTAAAACCATTGATTTTTTATCCTTTGGTTATTAATTACCTTTTTCAACTGATAGTTCCATTTTATCACTCCTTGGAACTTAATATGTTTTAGAAAATGTTTTTAAGAAAACTCAAATTCATTTCTCTCCTTAGTTAGGGAACCTATTTTCTTTTAAATAGCTAGTTTCTAAAAATGATTTTAATTTTTTTACCCTATCCAAAATGATTTATTAATAATATTTTTACCTTTTTTTCTTTTACAATAAATTTCAATAGAATCTTCTTGTCGCTTTTTGAACAATTCACTTTTCAAAAAATTTACCATGAAAATTTAATTTTCTTTTTTACATTATACGACATGTACTGATTTACCCTCCTCATTCCGTTTAATCTTACTTTGAATGTTTAAAAGGATAATCTTCAAATATATTTTTTATTTAAAAAATTATTTTAAATGAAATGTTTTTTCAATCAAAAATTATATTTTCCTTAAGAATGCTTTTAAATTTCATATTCTATTTAATCAATCACAAAAACCGTTATTATTACTAAAATCGATATATGTCATCTTGATACCATAATTATTCTTCTCATATATGGTTTTTGATTGATTTGGACAAGTATAGTATTGAAATTCACTTCCTTGATCCCATAGTTATTCCCCATGAAATATTCAATTTCCAGTGATCACTGGTCATTATGTATCCCCTAAATATCCATATCATTTATCATGGGTACAATTATTTCCCAAATTATATACAATTTTTACATTTGATGTGTAACTGAAATTTAATTGATTAGCTAGGGAAATATTGATAAATATGTATCCCATAATCCATATGGATATTTGATAATGAAAATTGATAAATTGATTATTCGATATATGAGGAATGATTTCTATGGGTATGACATGGGTGGGCCATGTTATAGATAGACCCTCGATGTATTAGTAGTCTAAAGGTATGAGTTAGTTGGCTAGCCTTAGATGGGTTATTAATTGATATGATAAATTATCTTTTTGAAGGTCTTGATGGTAAATGTACCATGTACCTAAGAAATATATCATTCAATAATTAATCATTTCCCTCATTCATACCAAGTTACTATTTTCCATGAGATTTTTCTTCAACATATATATGGATTCATTTAATTTTTAGTCTAATGATTAAATTTCATGTTTTTTTATTTTCTTACCTAGCTATATTGATTATTACTTATCCAGTTATTTTAAATGTCATCTTCTTTCAGTTATTTACATTTCCATAATGTTTATACACTCCCTTCTTAGTTTATTGATTACATGTCATGTGTCTTCAGTTATTTACCTAACCAAATTTATTATTCTCTTTGATTCATTATTTATTCAATTTTACTTTTCTATTATGGAGAACTTGAGCTCACACTTATTTTTTTCCTTTCCCTATGAATCCAAGAAGTGTACTAAGAATGATATGATAGGATAATCTAGGTAGAATAAAGTTATTGCCAATAAATTTATGTTATATTATGTGTATTTGTTTATAATACCAAACTCATGTATAAATATAATTTACCAATATTACTAAATTATTTATTCTTTGGGATAAGATTAACTTGTATCTTATACTAATGTAATGGCAGTAGACACTGGCTCTAGGATTTCTAGGGTCGGGTCTTTATAGTTATTATTAGATTAGGTTTAGTAAAAACCTTGTGAACTAGATTTAGGAAAACAACTAATAAAAAATTGATATTTAATGAAGCTAAAAATAGACTTTATCAGCGATATAGAAGCACTGATAACTATAACAAGATTAAAATCCTTTGTCTTTTATTAGTGATAAAGAAGTACTGATAACGGACCAATTTATTAGTGCTTTTATTTAGCACCAATAAAGGCAACCATTATCAGTGTTTTTAAATGAACTAATAAAAGACACATTTATTAGCCCTTTCAAAATCAAGGATAAAGGACTCATTTATCAACACTGATAAAGGGGCATACTATAGTGTTTTGTAACAGCATAGTACAACACTAGTGCAATTTTCTGTAACAAAACAACACAACACCAAAAATAACACAAGGTGTCAACAAAACCAAGTACCAATATAGAATTTAAATTTAATTAAATTAAAAACACAAATACAATAAAAACGAAATATTATAGACATTTCAAACATTGGTTTATGAAATTACAAAAGTACAAATTATTACATATAACAAAAAACTTAAATGTTCATTTTTATTTTTGTCACTAACCCCAAATAATTCTATTTTTGAACAATACAAACATCTCAAGAAAAATAACACGCCTATATTTGAATATAATTCCCATGTTAATAAAAATATAAAGAAATAAATTTACAAAAAAGTGGTAAATTTAAAATAAAATTTGATTCATAAAAGGAACATTGTGTTTCATATTGAGCTGTGTTTAATTATTACATGTCACATTATTTCTAGTTCATATTCAAGAATAATATATATTAAAATTAATTAAATAAGTATAAGAAATATCCCCACAGGCATATCTTAGTGGTTGAGTGAGGGACACTTTTTTGAACTAAAATGTTGATTTTAAATTGATAATGAATACATTTCATATTACAGAATACATAATGTATCATATTGAGGTGAGACTGATTCCTATATGTCAAAAATGACATACAAAATTTTTTGGTAAAGTATCAAAATAGTCCAAATGTGTTTTCTCAGTTTTGAGTAGGTCAATTTTTTATTTTACAAAAATTGATGTCATTTTTAAATAAAAAGATGTGCTTTGAGGCATAGTGATCATATCATGCATATTAATTAGTTTAGGTGAATTCCAACACATCTCAAATTAATTATAGATAATTTTCTTAATCTATCAAAACAATATGAATGTGTTTTCATGGTTTTGAGTACACCATTTTTATTTTTTACTAGAATTTCATTTCAAACTGGAAACACACTCTTTGAGTCATAAAAATAATATTGTGTATCAGTTTAATGTGATACTAATTCATACATGTATAAAATGAATTATGAATCATTTTCTTAAATTATCAAGAAAATACAAGCATGTTTGTTTTTTCAGTGAGTGATCTTTTTTAAACGTAAATGTCAATTCTAAACTGATAATAGACACTTTGATTCATACATGACACATCATGTATTAGATTTAGGTGTGGTTGATTCCTACATAAAAAAATTCTTTATGGATATTTTTTTTAATTATTAAAAAAATATCAATGTGTTTTCTTGGTTTTGAGTAGGTCATTTGTCCATTTTACTAAAATTATTTTAAATTTTAAATTAAAAGACGCACATAAAGTCATATTGATCAAACCAAGAATTATATTTAGATAAGGATGATTAAAAAATGGATTATATGATTTATAGATCATTTTAATAAAGTAAAAAATCAATTTGAATGTGTTTGCACAGTTTTGAGAACATCACTTGTCTTTTTTATTAAAATTTCATTTTAAATGAGAAATATTTACTTTGACTGATATCAATCACATCATGTATCAATTTTATTTGTTAAAAATTCTTACATGTAAAAAAATGAATTATGAATTATTTTAGTAAATAATCTAGAAAATATAATAGTGTCTGATTTATTTTTAGTGAGTGAAACTTTTTGAAATAAAATGTTGGTTTTAAACTGATAATAGATACTTTGAGTCATAATAATAAAATAGTGTATCATATTGAGGTTTGGTTGATTCAAAAATTTCATAAGTGACTTATGGACCATTTCTATATTGTATAAAAACAATCTAAATGCATTTTCTTGGTTATATGTAGGTCAGTTGTCAATCTTAATAAAATTGATGTTAATTTTAAATAAAAAGACACACTTGAGGTTTTACAGGTCACACCATGTGTCAGATTGAGGTGTGGATAATTCCAAAACATATCAAATTACTTATGGATCATTTTTCTAGGGTATCAAAACAATATGAATGCATTTTCTCAGTTTTCAGAACATCACTTTTCTTTTTTACTAAAATATCATTTCAAACTAGAATCAACCACTTTCACCAATACAAATAAAATTTGTATCATTTTTTAGGTGAGTGAAATTTATATAAATCTAAAATTAATTATGAATAATTTCCCTAAAATATCAAGAAAATATGAGCGCATTTTCTTTATTTTTAGTGAGTGACCCTTTCTGATATAAAATATCTATTTTAAACTAATAATTGATACATTGAGTCGTACCAGGCACGTCATGTATTGGATTGAGATAATTATAATTCCTATATTTAGAAAAATACTTTTAGATCATTTTCTTAAAGTATAAAAACAATATGAATATTTTTTCTTAGTTTTTAGTAGGTTAGTTTTCCATTTTACTAAAATTGATGTCAATTTTAAATAAAAAGACACACTTGGAGTCATAATAGTCACATTGTGCATTGGGTAGAGGAGAGGATGATTCCTACACATATAACATGACTTCTAGATAATTGTGATATATTATCAAAACAATATTAAGTTGTTTTATTTGGTATGATTACAATTTTTTTCTTTTTAAATAAAATTTCATTTTAAACTGGAAATACGCTCTTTGACTCATACCGATCACATAGTGTGTCAGCTTGACTTGATAATGATTCCTACATATTAGAAATGAATTATAAATCATTTTACTAAATTTTCAATAAAATAAGGTAGTTTTTGGTTGGTTTTTGGTGATTGATATTTTATGAAGTAAAATATCGATTTTAACTAATAATGAACACTTTGAGTTATACTGGGCACATAGTGTATCAGATTGGGGTGGGGATGATTACTAAACATAAAAAACAACATATGGATTGTTTTTTAAAGTATGAAAAAAATAGTAATGTCATGACTTGGTTCTGAGTATTTTAGTTTTCTATTTTACAAATTTTATGTCAATTTAAAAAAAAGATGCACTCAGAGTCATACCGGTCACACCGTGCAAGAGATTGAGGTAAAAATGATTCCTACGCATCTCAAATGACTTATAAAATGTTTTAATAAATTATAAAAAAAATTAAAAAAATTATCACTTTTTAGTATGTCACTTCTATTTTTTACTAAAATATCATTTTAAACTGGAAACACACAATTTGATTCAAACCGATCACAGCATGTATCTATTTGACATGAGACCGATTCCTACACATCTCAAATGACTTATGAATAATTTTGCTAAATTATCCAGAAAAAAAGCACATTTTATCAGTTTTTTAGTGAGTGACACTTTTTGAACTAAAATATTGATTTTAAACATATAACAAATACTTTGAGTCAAACCAAGAACACCATGTATCGTATTGATGTGTAGATGACTTAAACATGTCAAAAATGACTGGTGGATAATTATAATAATTTATTAATATAATATGAAAAATTATATTGGTTTGAGTATATTAGCTATATGTTTTACTAAAATTAATGTCAATTGTAAATAAAATGAAGCACTTAGATTCATACCGGTTACATCCTGTGTTGGATAAATATAAGGTCAATTAATACATGTCAAATATTACAAGACATTGGAAGACATATGATATCAACATATGATAGGTAATCGATATAGAATTAAATAGATTCTTCAACAATATATTGTTCTTTAATACAATATATTGGTCTAGTTCTATTCATAAAATACCCTTTCAAAATCTTAATATAAAATTCAATGGGGCACATCCATATATAATTGATAGGACCACATAATTGAACCTCTATAACAATGTGAACCACCAGGTGTACTATTATATAAATGAATTATCATTGTAATAATATCTCTAATTCACACAATATGACTGCAACCTACTTATTCATGATTGGAAAATTCATTAGGTCTATAAATTTACTACATATGGATTTGAAAAAGAAGTATATTATATTTAATGTATGACATAAATATTGATTCAAAATGAAATGAAAATAAATATTCATAAAATCTTATACGAAAACAATATAGTCATTTTATTTTAGTCTTATAACTTCAAATTAGTCATTAACACGACATGGTTGATATTTTATGAATACCCCTATGTAACTTTTACACTATTAAAGAAAAGGTAAATTTGTCATTTTTCCTATCTAGATAATGGGTAAGATAATTGAAAAAGATAATTATTCCTTTTACCCTTCATTGGTGCCAACTCTTCCCTTATCCCCATTTCAATAAATTACATCCAGGACTTGATGCCATATTTCATTTTACTAGGAAAATCTTGTAACATCTAAATTACACTATCAAATACATTTATATCTATATGCATGAAATCAAGAAAATTTATGACAAAAAAAATTTGAATACAGTAATTAAAATAAAATTTATCTCTTCATTAAACATGATTTCGTAAGGTCTTTTTAAAATGGTTTATTGAAAATATTGTCAATATATTTTACATTATTGTATAGTTGATCACCTATTATGTGAGATGGTGTTATATCTTTATAGATATTCCCATCAAATGTTGTCATCCTAGAATGGAATTTATGTTGATGAGGTAAAAATTTATGATGTTCTAAAAATACAGTCTTTGAAGAATACTTCAATCTAACAATGTGTGTGTGTTTTTTTAAAAATTGGACACTCCAAATTTCCCTTAATACTATATTTAGATAAATTTCCATATGCAGGGGTGTCATTTATTATCATTTACAAAATGAACCTCAATGAAAATTGTTAAATTTTATGAGTATCATACATTGTAACACATGTATCCCACATAAATTTTAGATATTAAATCAATGGAACCAAATAGACAAAAATATCATTACCAGGTTTTTTTGTCCAAATATAAGCATAGACAACATAATGTATTTCTGTATAATTCATGAATATAGAAAAAAAATTATAATTTACAATCATTACGGACCATGTATTGTGATAACTACTCTGTAAACCCAAATTATTTATTCTATCTATATATAACACCAGATGAATGTTTCTTGAATAATTTCTAAATTTAGGATAATCATATTCAATTTTCTTCAACTAGGGATAATTTGCTGGATAACATAGGTTCCCATATTTAATTCTTTTATATGTATTCTATGTAAATAGTATCTTATTTTCCTGACATCCAAGTAGTCTTCTAGTCCATGGAATTATAGGAATGAACCATACATATTTTGAAGGGCTTCATTCATTTTTATTGTATTGATATGTGCCACACATATGGAATTTTATTTGTGATTCATGGTCCTAGTGAAATAATACGTAATCATTTGAAAAATCATGTATTTTTTAGATACCATTCCCATTGAACATGGCATTCATTTAGAGTCATATGTTCGACATTGTAGTTCATTTTAATCTGGTAGTATATCATTCAGGAGACCAAGTAGTTCTGTAAATCTGGTGTCACTCCATCTGATGGTAGTTTTTATATTATTTAAATTCAATACAACTGAGAATGTTTTGTATTTATTACAACTGGTATAAAATGGTCTCATGTCAATACTATTTAAATTCTCAAACAACTTTGTAAAATCATGAAGGTCATATTAAATTTTTATCACCATTTCTTACAGGTTTTCTCTATTATTATTTATTCTAGTATTCATATTAAATGATCCATAAAACATAATATCATTTGAATCTATGTGAATGTTTATTTTTCCCCATATTTAGTCAAATATTTATAGCTCTAATATATTCCTTAACAAATTAAATATTATTCCAACTCTTCCACAATAGTTTTTCTTAAATAAAAATAACATAAACATGGAAAAAGGATTTGTGAAGGGCCATATGCATGCTCTATTCCAAACATGATGAACTATTTAAATCAATCTTCAAAATATTTTTTCAAATAATTAGAATGAATCCATATTTGATTCATATCCATCCTATTGGTTTTATAAAATATTAATTTTGTATGATAGATAAATAAATACAAAAAATATATTCATTATAAAATATGAAAGTTATAAACAATTTTAGTAAGGGAACCCCAACATTTTATTGTTTCAAAGAATATCAGAATTCTTGGAAGAAAATGGGTAATAAAAATTAAAGAAAAAATTACTCTACTATGGTAGGTGTTATCCAATAAATCCATTCAAAGGTGAATGTTATAGACAACTGTCATGCTCATCAGCTCATCTCTTTAACTTTTATCAGTGCTTTTTGTTGCTTAAAACACATCCACCATCTTGTGGAAATGCATCTATGTTTCTTGAATGAATCTATGTGGTAATCATCCATGGGATGACTATTGCTCAAAGTAGTAGAATTAATATAAAAGAAATGGGGTATGAGTCTCAAGAAACTAAATAGATTAACTATTTAGGAGATGAGGCTGACAAAGATGACATTTGTCTATAAAAGATATGGGGGATGAGTCTTAAGCAACAAATTGCAATAATAACTATTATTTGAAACACATCAAGTCTTTGTTAAATCCCCTAAACAAATGAAAATATAATATAGGAAATTAAGGAGTAATAAGATACCCAAATTTGATAAAAATTAATAATAATCTCTCATTCAATCAACTAAAAGATATAAAAATGTATTGATAAAAAAATCAATAAATAAAGAGTTATTTCATATACATGGATGGTAATGAGAGATTCCTAGGGATCGAACCAATACAAGTAGTCCTAAAATGATGAATACCTAAAAATAATTACTAATATATAGAATTTGATAACTTTTATTCTATTTTTTAGAACAATTGTTATAATAACATAAGGAATTAATACATTTTATATTGATGGTATATCAAATTTTTAAAAACATCTCAAGACTATAGGGATGTGATATCACCACATAGACCCATACCAAGGATTATAGGGAGGTCATCACATTAGATCTACCCATATAAAGTATTCTAGGGAGAATATCTACTACACATTGACACATCCATAAGATTTAAGGGAGGCCTATAAAGAAGTTGTAAAAATATAATAATACACATAAACAAGATATTTACCAAACAATGTATAAAAACACACCAACCCTTACAACATCTATCTGATACAAACTATCCTCTACTGAGACAAAATGACTCTCATGAGGTGACATTTTCTATGTGGATTACCATTACATGACTAAAAAATATAAGTGTAATGACAAAATTAATAGACCAATAAAACATCACTTTACATTTATAATATCTACTTCACAAATATGAATATAACTTGTTAGTTTAATATTCTAGGAATTAGTCTCATAGGATACCCAATAACCATAATGGAAATTTATATATAAAAAAAATAAAAAAAATGATGTCAAATGGGATGGGACTTCTACCATATAGTTTATTCCCATATTTATCCAACAAAAATAAATCATGATTCATCCGAAAATTCACATAAATAAAAGAGTATCTCACATATCTATTACATTGATTCACAGTTTCAATTAAGAATGAAAAAAATACTCATTTTTCCTAGGAGAAATGTTTGGAAGGCTCATAGTATAGGTGTTTCACACTCTTAAAATTCCGATCTTCAAAATAGATGATCTCCATGGACAAATCTCAAAAATAGATAAATCATCACACTCACAATTTCAAAACCTCCTTAACCATGGCCATAAAAATTGATATTTTACACCCTGAGTTCCCTAAGAGAATGTATAGAAAGAATTATGTTTGACAGAATGTATAAAAATAATTACATTCGTGCCTTGGATTTGTTTGAACCTTGAATCATTTGTGTTGTGGATTTAATAATTGTAATTGTTCAAGCCTTGATTCAATCCTTTATTTGAGCTTTGACCCACTAAGGAGGACCCCTTAAGTAGATGGCTTCCATAGAAAGCTTCAGATGTCACGAACTTGTTTGGGATGGTTAGGGTTCTAAAAATAGATCGAGACAATTTTACCAGTGCTTCCAAAAAATGCTGATATAGATACCTTTTTATTATTTCTTTATTAATAAGCACTCATAAAAGTCATATTTATTAGTGCTTTTTTAGAATAGATACAGACATAGCATTGTCAACACTAAAGAATCGATGATAAATATTCCTTTTACCAGTGCTTATCACTTAAATGCTAATAAATGATTTATAATAATAACTCTTAATAATTTTTTTATAAACATATATAGTTTTAATAAATATATATAAATATAAATATAGTAAATATATTATTTATTTAAATATATTTTTATAATTTTATAATTATTTAAATATTTAATTACATATTTATAATCCTATAATTTTTTATTAAGAAATAATATATATATAATTATATATAATTATATAATTATATATATTTATATAATTATATATAATTATATAAATATATATATATATATTTATTTGACAAATGTATAAAAATATAAGTATAGTAAACATATTCATTATTTAAAAAAATTATTATAAATTGAATAGTTATTTAAATATATAAAATTAATCATTTTAAATTATATAAATACTTTCTTAAAAAATATTCATTTATTTATAATTATAAATTTATAAAAATTTATAAATATAGAAAATGTAAATTTATAAATATATTTATTTATAAATTTTTTTAAAAATATATTTTTTACATTATTAGTGGATATTTATTCTTAAGTGCATGCATGTTTAAAAAATGAGTGAAATTGAATAAATTATATGTACACATTAATAATATTGAAAAAACATATAAGTTTTGTGTGTGTGTGTTCTATATAAAAATGAATCAATTACATATATGTGAAATCAATATATCATACATTTAATCTATGATAAATTGTAAAATCAGACAACATTCAATTATGTCCATTACTCTATTCAATTAGTCAGGATTTTTAATGCATATTAATTTTTAATTATAAACCATTATTCTATAAATATATGAGTATTTAATGTAAAACATAAATATTTTTTATTATATACATTATATTTATATACATTCATTTATATATTTTTATTTCATATAAACTATTTTTGAATATTATCAATAATTATTTAATTAATAAAAGGTTTAATATTTTTCTCAATGTACTTATTTTTAATTTTTATTTATTAAATTTTAATTTTTCAAACACATCTATATATTTAATTTATAATATTTATTAGTCTTTATATATAGTATAATCAATTTATTCATATTTATCAATAATTATTTAATTGATATTTTTAAAATAAAATGACTTATTATTATTAATTTCTTTATTTATTTAATTTCATTCAAACCTTTATCTGCGCTAAAAAATCACTTAGAAAGGATCCCTTTATGAGTGCTAAAAATAAAGCATTGAAAAATGGTACCCATTATCAATAATAAAAATAATGTGTCGATAAAGGGTAGACTTTATCAGCACTAAAACAAAAGTACTGATAAAAGCTAAAGTTTATCAGTGCATTTTTTCATTGATAAAGGTACCCTTTATCAGTGTTTTTTCTAGTGTTGATAAAGGCCAGTGATGTTAAATTCTTGTTTTGTAGTACTGATCATGGATTAGAGAAGAAAACCCTAATATAGACATTGAAGATGAAAATAGAATAACATCTTAAATGTTTTTCAAGATAGATATTATTTGGTTCTCCTAGAAAAACATCCTTTTCTAGATAATGAATGTGGGTGTAGTTCTGGAATATATATACCTAAGGGTAACAACATCAAAAAAGGTGCATCGAGCCTAACTCAAGCACAACCCGTAACATGTTAATGAGCCTTATTATGCACCTAGTTTGACACTCCCAAAGGATATGATTTGTATAATTCATATTTCCTTTACAAACCATCAAAAGTGATTTGAATAGATAATGAAAAATAATAACCTAGGTTTTCCCTCAGATTTCATAGATTGAAAATAATATTTCATGTTTTAGACATCCTAAAAATGATTATATGGTTTTTCAAATATGATAATTGAATCTCACAGTATAGGTTTTGGTTTTAGAAGATGCCCTCTTCTGTAGGAAAAAATCTAAACCAAAGAAGGTCCTATTTGGAAATAAGTAGATGAAGTATTTATGTAATGGGGTTATTTTGAAAACATTAATTAAAAGGATATATAATGATTAATATTCATTAATGTCCATTATATTTAATTTAAAAATTATATTAATAACGTTTTAGAAATGTAAAACTTTTATGTAGAGGGATAACCCATCATGTCTAGAAAGGCCATGAGGCTTAAACCCATGACCGAATGAAAATAAGGGTTTTATTCCTACCACTAGCCTACGAAATGTCATGATTAATGTGTAATTATTTTTAGTTAAACAATTTACAAGATAAATATTAATGATGAAACGGTTGTGTTTTTTAGGTTTATAGATTGATATAACAACCACATTGGGTTTGGATAATAGTTAGAGAGAAAATAGAATTACTTTTCACTCTTTTATGATCCCTACGATCCATTAAACATGTATCTTAGTGCTTCAAATATAAAAGTTAATTTTTGGATATCCATTTCTTGAAGTAATAGATAAATTGAAAATTGATCAAGGCACAAACAAAGGATGAAAATTCTGTTAATATAAATATATCAACTATGTATGTTTCCTTATATTCTTGGTTAATAGAAGAATTCCTCCACACTAGGGAAAATATCGTAAAATAAATTTTTTTCCTAAGACCCTAATTTTTATTGAACTATTGATATTTTAAATAATCCTAGATTCATGGATTTGAGGCCCTCAACATTCCACTAATCAATCACTTGTATGTTATTTATGACCTCAATAACTCCCCATAAATATTTGTGCATTACCTCAATGTACATATCTCTACGTGCCACTAATGTTCTTTTACATAGATACCTTGTTACATGTTAGTTCATGTGACTTTCATAATTCTCATTCTATATTTTCTAGAGGATTTTTATGAATACTTCCCATGATGTGATATTTCAACATAGGAAATATAAAAAAATTATTTTCACAGTTGTGTTTAAATTGAAATGGCACAATTTAATTAAGGTGGAGATAATGAGACCCTTCAAAATTCTAAAATAAGAATATTGTATCCAATAGCATGTATGAAACACAACACTAATAGTGAAAGGGAATATAATACCCCGAGAATTTAAAATATAATTACTAATTTAAATAAATTATATCTATGATATAGAATGGAATGCATGCAATACTATGTTACTGTGTGTTTCTCACAATAATGACTTTCTTCGATGACATATGTTACACACAGTACCAATTTTTACCGAAAAATAATATATTATTAAATATTATTATTTAATATAATAAGATATAACCTATCCATTAAATTAGAGATCATGAATATTATAAACAGACTTATGAAAATATATTTTTTATTAAAACATAAGATAAATTCATTGGTTACCAATTAATTAAAAATAAAAATGAAAACAAATTGAATATAAAATAAATATTTTTGTTTAATGGTCCCAGAGGTATTTTTTGTTTATTAATTAAATTAATTAGAATTATTGAATTATATATATTAATTATGTATTATATATATTCAATCAAATATTTTTTATTTTAATCTAGTAGATTTTATAGGCATAAAATACGAAAAAACCTAATTTCATGCATTAGAGCAATATTTTTCTAAAGGAAATTTTGCCGCTAATTGATGGAAACCCATCATTATAAATAAATTTTAGAGATTTAATAAATATTATATGTCAAAATAAACTTTATTTCTTAAATTGGAACATAAAAATTAGCGTAAGGTGATTTTATGATATTCTTCTGTGAGGTTTCATTTTTGATTAATAGTAAAAATACTGAATTCTAAATCTAAAATAATTTTTCATCTAATATATTTATAAGGTTAAATTATATGTTTTATTAGTTTAAAATTATATTTAGATAAATTTTATATAAATTAAAAAAATATATTTCATTGGAATAAATTTCTCATTGAAATTGTATTTAAACACATTTCAAGATTTTGATCATTTTTTACATTAAAAACCAGCTTTGTCGTCCTGTTTGTGTGATTAAATTTAAATTAATTTCTTATAATTCCATGATTATAATTTGGAAAATTTATTCCATATTTAGAGTAATAATAATTTATAATTTATAATAAGGTAAAAAAAATTACCAAAAAAATAAATGAAAGTGTTTAAAATTAATTAGAGCAATTAAGAGGAAAATTATCCCAAGAAGGGACTAGACCATAAAATTCAGGTCCAAAATGACCCAAAAAAATTATCCAAAATTGATTGAATGTTTCTATTTAGACCCTATAATACATTGGATCGAATTTTTTCTATTATTTTAGTCAATTTTCATGGAAAAACATGGGTGGAATTCCCTTTTGAAAAATTTAAATGAATACCACTCCTCCTTTACTATAAAAAGGCACTCACCCCTCCCACTTATTCATAACTCGAAATCCCTTTGGATCGCCCAAAAACAGATAAAATAAGATCCAAAAATTCCTCACCTAGTTCTAGTATCCTCACCTTGATCATAAAGCTATCCATATATGTCTTTTGGTATAAAAAAGGGAGTTACACGAAAATGAGGTAACATTCTTCAATGACAAATATCATTTCTTTTATTTATACACCCCATAAAATCATCTTATCTAATAAATATATAATAAAAAATATCCTAAATATACTTATATGTTTTTATTCTAAGGTTTTTACCTAATCTTACACATAGTTCCATCTAATGGGTAACGAACTTGCCTTTTGTGTGTGGTGAACAACTGCCTCACAAAGCAATGATTGTTCATTTTTTCAATTACCACATATCATGGATGGGAATTATGATAAAAAATATATTTATATATTATATATATGATATTTATAATATCTTTATATTTATTTTATTATTATATAACACATACCATTATTCTTTCCATTTTTCGTAATATGATAACATAGTTTGTGGAAGTGTGGTCTATCGCCTCATCAAGTGATTCAATTCATTCACGTGGTACATAAAATAATTAAATAATGGTTTTAATAATGTTATGTCACATATAATACTTTTACATCATACAATATTTATAATATACATATATATCATTTAGCTTTGATTCTTTTAAATATAGAAAAGAAATGAAAGTAGTGTTCATGCATACATACGACCTACTGTCTCTATGAAATGTGCATTTCTTTTACTATCTAAAAATATTATGGATTATTATAAATACTTATATAATATATATATATATATTATATTTAAATCATATTTTACATTATGGATATTATGAAATTGTGATACAATTAATAAGAACAAATAGTATCAAGTTAAAACATACTCGAAAAAACTAGATAATTAACATCTAAAATAGTAAAAATAATGAAAGACTATTAACAAATGGGTAATAAGATATTATAAAAAGTAAATATAGGATATCATAAATATAGTTATGGTATAATTAATTGAAATGTTTAAAACTCTTATATAGAAGTTTAATTTATATTCACCTAAAAGGAGATGCAATGTAAGGGATTCTTATCTCCCTTTTCTTTCTGTGAGGCATACGCTATTATCACCAATTATTTTTTAAATAGTGTATCTACTACCAATTTTGATATATTATATCATAAATTATTTTATCTTCTGTTTATTTATAGTTTCAATTTAAATTATTTATTCTATGTGTATTTGAGTTAAAAGTGACCAAGTGGCAATAAATTTCATAACCTGATTACTTTTCATTGGGTTTTATTACGTTCTTAATGACTTTAGTATTATAAGATAATGTTTGAGATACAATTTTAAAATATATTATTGTATTTCCAATTTTTTTTAGTGTATTTACATTTAACGCACATAATATATTCATTTAAATATTTTCACTTCAATGTTATGGTCTTTTCAAGGGTTTACTTCACAATCTCATTTTGTTTAGGATTATTTGCACTAGAATTAACATTAGTTGAAATTAATTAATATTTATCTAATAAAACCATTAATATTATTATCCTTTGGTTATTAATGACCATTTTAAATTTACTATTTTATTTCCTAATCATTGGTATATAAAATATTGTAGAAAATGTTTTTCAAAAAATCTTACTTCATTTCTCTCTTTTGTCAAAGAACATTTATTCTTCTAAAAACCCATTTTTCTAGAACAGTTTTTGAAAAATTCTTTTACCCTTTAAAATTTATTAATTAAAAAAGTTTTTTCCCATTTTTTTATAATTTTTTTCAAAGGAATATTCCTATAGCTTTCCAAAAAATTAACCTTTCTAACCTTTTTACCATGAAAAAGGAATATTATTTTTACCTTGTACAACATAAATGATTTTACCCTCAATCATTCCATAGAAGCATTATTTTAAATTTTAAATGGTTATTCTTAATGATTTTTTTTTAAAAAAAATTATTTCAATTAAAAGTTTTTTCAAAAGGTTTTCAAAACAAAAGGATGTTTTCCACAAGAATTGTTTTAATGTTATTATTCTATTTCATCAATGGAAACAACACTTATTCTTATTCTAATGAGTATATGTTATATTTTTACCATCGTTATTATGCCTCTAGATGGTTTTGGATTGATGTTTCCAAGGATAATATTGAAATTCACTACCTTGATTCCTTTTCAAGTACCCCTGAAATATTCAATTTCGAGTCATCAATGAACTTTAAGTCTCCCATAAATATCCACATCATTTATAATAGGTATGATTTGGGGATAAATCTTATAAAATTTTTACATACGGTTTGTTCATGACAGTTATTTCATTAACTTGGGAAATACTAATAAATTTGTATCTCATGCTTCATACAAATATTTGAAAAGGCAGATAGTTAAATTTATACTTTTTTATATATGGAATGCTTCAGAAATGTATGATAAATGTGAAACCCTCTTATATAAATCCCCATTAAGCATCTGTAGTATGATGGGATGAGCCATTTGGATACCCTTATATGGGTTTTTACTTGATATTCTAAATTGTATTGTGAAAGGTCATGATAGTAAATGTTCCATTTACATAGTAAAAAAAAGACACAATAATTAAATATTTTCCTCAATCAGACTTGGTTACTATTTATCCATGAGATTTTTCTTCAATGTATGTATGAATGCATTTAATTTTTAGTCTATAGATTAAATTTAACATATTTTAGGTTTCTTATCATTCCAATTTGATTATCCCTTATCCATTTATTTTAAATGGCATGTTTTTTCAGTCATTTAACATTAAATACTATTTATCTACTTAATTATCATTTTATTTATTACATGAAATGTGTCTTCAGTTATTTACCATTCCATATTGATTATTCTGATTGATTCATTATTACTTTCACTATACTTCACCATTAGTTACCTTTTGATCTTGCCCTTATTTTGTTTCCCTTCCCCATGAATCCAAGAAGTGTGGTAAGAAAGATATGAAAGGATGTGCTAGATGGAACAAAGTTATTATTGAAAAAAATGTACATTATAATATGTGTATTTTTTTTATAATACAAGAGATGTGTATGTATCGATTTTACCAATACTACTAAACTATTCAGTCCTTTAGGATGTGATTTACTTGTATCTTATTTCAATGTAATGTTGGTATACACCGGCTTCGAAATTTCTAGTGTCGGGTCACTATAAGAATATTATGATATTGTACCCCTATCTTATTTTTTGTGGTGTAACTACAACCCCTTAGATTATAATATCTTAAATTATGATTTATCATGTAAACTAATTTCTTTTTATTCTCTTCCTTTATTTGAACTATGATTTATATGTTCTATGAAATAAATAGGTCTTTTCATAACTAAAACTTTTTCATGAGTTATTAAATTTTTCCTTGAGATTCATCTTTAATTTCATACAGTATTACATCTTTCTATATTTTGAAATCAATTTTGGTTCAAAATTACCCTTTTTGATGAATTTTACTCCTTGAAAATGCAACTATGTTGTGAATAATTATCATCAGCTTGAATGATAGTTTATCATCCGTGTACATGAATTACTCCACCCACTAATTTGTTCCATTTAAATTTGGAATATAAATAATGTTTCATTTCTTTTTCAATTCACACTCCTCTTTACCCTATTATACGAATATTTTTTTTATATTTTTTCAACTTTTGGGATGTTAATAAAGTTATAAAAAGGTTGTTTTCTACCACTTTAAAATCAAAGTTTTTTATTTCATTGTAAACTTAATAAAGATAAACCATTATATCAAATTACAATAACTATTATGAATGTTTTTTATATCAATGTTTATTAAGGGTTTAACTTCACCTTATTGAAAATTAACTTTGAATATTTCCCATAAACTCATCTTTTATTGAAATTTCAAGTGATTTCTAAAAACACTTTTTATTTTTTTTGTATAATTTCGCTTTTAATTTTCATAATTTATCACTCTTATTGCATTTTTTGTTTCACAATTTACCCTCTAATTTATATGATACTATTTCTGGGGAATAAAACTCATGGTATAAAACAACCCAAATTCTAATTTCTCTTACGGGGTACCATTTTAAGCATTCTATTTTCAGTTGTGTTTTCCATATATATCAACATCCGTCTAAATTTTATTTATTAATATAAGATATACTACTTTACAAAAACTAATAATATTTATTTTGAGGGTTTATGTTCATATTTTGTAGAAATAATCATGAATCTAATTTATTTCTCATGCTAATATTTCTTTTATGAAACTGTGAATGTTTCTATATGTGAAACATATGCATATACATAATATTATGTAATTTATAATCCTTGAATTAAATGTCCTTATAATGAATTGTTTAAAGCATTATATATAATGATATGTTATTTAAGGGATTAGGTAGTAATATTAATCTATTATTGGACTTTTTCCACTATGTGATGATGGTATTGGGAGTGAACCACAACTTAAGTTAATGATATCATGAATTATATTCTTGTCACAACCATAAAATTAAAAATATCCTTTAATATTAGTTTTCTAGGGTATAGCCTCATGATATAATTCTTGTAAGATGATCCGTATGATATTGGATATGAATTCTATATTTTAGGACCATGGTCCTTGATTACATTGTCTTTTGATCACCTGTGGTCTTTGATTTTTATCTCTTATGATTTCCCTTAATAAGAATCTGAGATCACCATTCTTATGTTTCTTTTTCCATGGATAAATAAGTAAATTAATGTGTGTGGTATTTCTATAATATTATACTTTTTAAATAATTAGTTTTAGATTTTAAATACGTGTAAGAGATTAATCAATTTCTTATATAGTGTTAAAAATGTATATTATTTGAAAAAGGTATTGGTTGTTAAGTTAATATACTTTTCTAAAATCTATATAACCTTAAAATAAAAAGATAATAGGTATATATTGAAATTAAATATTATATTTATGTCATTTAATTTAATAGTCATATAATCAGGAATTATAAGATTTCTTTCCATAATATTTAAAATAGTGTTGTATATTAATTTAGGAACTAAATTATTTTCTTTTCATTTTCCTTTTCCTTTTTCTTGTTTAGATAATAGGAAAGACATAACCTTATATACTTATTATTCTTATTTATGATCCTCTTTAACCATGAGTTTCTTTATTAATTTAAAATCCACTTCATGAGAGATCCCCTTAGTCATGGACTCATTATCTTCATTCCTCATTTCATATGCCATGAGGATACTATCAAGTAGCCAAAAGAAATATTCTTTGGATATTTTTATACTGGAAGTGAAATAATTTCACTAAAATGAGGAGGATGTTTCTAATGACTTTTTAAATAGTTTTATCATATTTTACAACTTTACCATGAATGAGCATGTATTCTATAAGAGCATTGATTTTGTCAAATAAATAAATGACTATGACATTTGGAATCATTATCAAAAATATATATTAATTTTGTAAGATATTAAACATCACTTCTAAAACTTTTTAATCACCATAATAATTATTTAAAATCTTTCCCCACATGACATGATAAGTATTTTATCAAATAAACATCATGTAAACAATGGTTGGCCAAGGACCCCCCGAAAGAATTGTTAACTTCAGTGTCTTTATCAAATTATACATATTCATTCCCAAATAATGATATACCCCATATACATTAAAAAATAACTTAAAAGGATATTTTATATACATCCATTCCCAACTATATAAAATAATGTTAAATTTTTCTCTTCTATGTGTAGAAATTACCACTATTAAAATTATTTATTCCCCTAAGGTTGAAATTTTTTTCACACATTAGAGAGAGAAAACATAACCCCAAAATGATATCTTTCTTACAACTTATTTGTATATATAATGGAATTTACCCCAGTATGAGATTAATCATTGTATTAAAAAAATTATTTCTTCCTTGAATTTTATATATTTCTCTCAATATGTGTAACACTTCTTTATATCCAATTAAAATTATCTTGAGTTAGAAAAATATTAAAAAGTACCAGTATTTTTTACTTGGTTTACCCAAACTAGGTTACTATATGAAACAAGAAAATGGTTGTGTGTCGATGCACCTAAAATAATATAGCACACATCTTTGATATTCATACACAATGGCGTTATTTCGATGAACCTTTAGACTCACTAACCAGTCAAATAAATAAAATATCACATCTCCTCTTAAATAATTAATAAACCACTAATAGTTCTCATATATTAGTGGTCACTAGTCATCATATGATATTATTCATCTCTTTGAAATATATTTTATAAATACACCATTAATGGATTTCCTCTTGTTACATATATTTGACAAACTTGAAGCAAATTAAAACTTATATAAAATCCCCTTTTTCATTAATATTTTAGTAATTTTTCATGAATTCATTTTTACCATTTCTAAAAATCTAAAAATATTTGTGTATAGTGATAAATTACTTCTCTTATTAGATAAAACTTTATATTATTCTATTTTAATTTTCTGATTATTCTCTTAAATATTTATAGAGGATGTAAAATTTTAAATTTCAAATTAGACATTAAAATATTAAATTAACATCCAAAGTATCTGTCTTTGAATCAAACCATTGTATTTTATTATATCTAATATAAAAAATTAGATTCTTATTAATTTTTTGAAGCTTTATCCATATCTTCCAATTGGTTAAATGTGTAATAAAATATAAATTTTTAACATATAATACAAATTTTTGAATAGTACGACATGGTCACTGCCCAACACACTCATGATGAAATATATTTTAAACTATACATAATATATTTCAATAAGATCAAGGACATAGAGAATCACTCAACATGAAATTCACATCAACACTCCTAATTCAATATCCATCTTCCATTTTGAATTCTTCCTAAGAGAACTCAAAACTCCCCACACCCAATGAAATTCCCTAGACGTGAGAATAATGGAATAGGAGACCACTTGAATCCATCATTGATTATCCTTATAGTGATCCATCATATCCAATAAATCACTGTTGGATGGAATCATATTTCACATAGGTAAATTTTCATGTTCAGATATTTATCTTCATGGTATATAGTTTACCTCCTACTCATTTTTTCTTTCTCTTTAGGAAACCTAATTTCTAAAAAACTTCCAGAAAAATGGATTGAACAATGACATCATGGAATTCAAGGATGTTGAGGGTCCTCCAATGTTCTATATCTAATCATCTTATAAAATACCACCATATACTTCGTTACACCTACATTGGTATTTAATGTGGAAAACACAATACCCATTAAACAAAAAATTCAATTGACCATAGAACTTTCAAATCCTACTCCCTAGTTTAGAAATAATTATGCTTGATGTAACCATAGATCAACCCTGGTAGAAATTGGGATATTCTGTGAATAAATTTAGGTTACCTGGACATGAGATATGATTTATCCTTATAAAATATAGATAAAACCCTACACATTATAGTATCAAACCTAACGTAATTTAGAGTTTACAATTATGTATCTTTTTTATTATAGAGATACCTTGATGTAATATCTAAATTTTACAATTTATAAATACATATGTAACCCAAAGACTATACATATTTATGTTAATCACCTTTATACAGGTTTTGTTGATATAATATGAACATTTTGCATCTTCACTATACTAATTTCCATATATAAAATCAATATACCGGAATCTACCATCTTAGGAATTTCATATTTTCCATGACTTTGAAGAATGTTATTGGGTAATTTCTTGTACCAATTTATCAATAATAACCATATAAACACCTAAAAGGGTATTTTTTTCAAACATAAATAGTTTCTATAACTAAATTTATAATGGACAAGGATGATCACTAGTTATTTTGAATAAATTATGTGTCTACTATGAATCTATTTGTCGATATTATCACCAAGGAATTAACCAAATTATATTTCCAAATAAATTAGTTTAATCTTAGAGTTCCACCAAATACATATACAAATATTTATTGAAGAAGTACCCAAAGTTTCCATCAGATGTTTTCTCTATGGAAAATGATATGAATAACCTCTTATATTAAATGTTTTTATTTTTAATTCCCTTTTGTTAGACTTTATAAAAGTCCTATTTTTGGATTTATGAAAAAGAGGTATAAGTGTCAATTATTTATTCTAGAAGAAGATAATATATGAATGTATTAAGAAAATATGAAAGACTGGTCTCTTATATCAACAAAGGGGTAGAGTGCTTAAATGGTCATTCAATGGGATTAGTTTCTGTTTTTTGGAATGGGTGAAGTGTTCAAAGATTATGGTAAGTGTTCATGAATAAATTTCCCTTTAATTATTATTTATCACATCTAGAACGGATCATGTGGGATTATAATTAAATATTAGTAGTTCATTGATGAAAATCATGATGACTGGGTGTTCATATTTGTATTTTAGTAAAGATATGTTTTTTTATATAAAAGGAAGATGGTTAAAGTTGTTTTACATATTTGGAATGTTTTGGAAATGTCATAAAACCAAAGGGGAGATAATATGTGAAAAATTACATTAAATGGATTTTATATTGTGTTTTTTTTAAAATGTTATATGAAATTGCCCAAAATTATTCTTTTAAGTCATAGTGAAAATTAATTTTCTTTTTTGGATTATTTTATGTAGGTTTAGTGAAAGAAACCATCCCCGTGACATGGAAAACACCAAGATGATAATAGAGAATAAATTTTGGATTTGAAAATTGTGACAGTGAAGATACATCAAGGTAATCATAAATTAAGGTAACCTATATAAAAGTGATTTCATATGATTTATAAAGGTGTTTGATTACCTATGTAATAGTCACAGGGAAATCATGGAGTTATATAAAGGTAACTCTCACACATGGAAGCCGTGTATGCTTATATCCCAACTCATGTTAGGTTCGAATCAGCCTCTGTAATGGTTTACCTAGATCACGTAAAGGTATATCTCAACTCACATCCTGGTAGCATGGGTTACATCTGGATATATCTTATTTCTTGTTAGCATTGACATTAACTTTCATCAAAAATGGAGTTTTTTTAAAAGGGGATAAATATTTTTCCAAAAAAAAACCAATTATATTTTATATTTCCATTAAAAATTTTAATTTTTAAAGAATAGAATTCTAATTTAAAAAAATCACATCAGTTTTGGATAAAATATTTCATAATGATCTGATGATTAATTTCTCAATTTTTTTTAAAAAATGTTGGACTTTTTAACAAACATTTAAAAATACTATTTTTACAAATATTGTTACATTTGAGGAATAATAATGATTTAAATTTCAATTTAAATATTTGAAACATTTTTTAAACAGTAAATATAAATTAAAAATTAAAATAAAAAATTTAAAAATATTATGATTAAATTAGAAACCAATGTTTCATATTTGGGTACCTAAGTTATGTTCTTTCAAAAACAATTTTTTATGTGTTATATATTAATTATTTTAAAATTATTTTTTCCACACCTAGAAATTTAATATTATAAAATATTAATCATATTTTGAATTATTATATGCATATTATATAGCAAGGTTAATTTTATTTTTAGAAATGGAAATAATTTACCGTGGTAAAAAATAAGCTCCCACATTAATAATAAATTAGGGTAAATTGTAACATCAAGGGGAAAAGGCCTAAAATATCTTAAAATTTATCTATTATATTTTTTGGATGATAGTGGGATCATAAAATTTTTACCCCGCCTCATTATTTTTCTATTTGGACCTACAAACATATGAAAGTGATATGTCATTACCATAATTCCCTGTGTATTTATGAATGTTTTACCCCTCTCACTTATAAAAGAGTCCCTTCACAACCACACTTATGGTTAGATATAAAGACTCTTCAATTGAAAAAAATCTATCCAACCCCTTTATAAACTATTTCTTATGTTATAGTGGTTCTATTCGCACCAAAAGTCTAATATAATATGGCTTAAGATGCTTTCCTCAAGAGTAAAGTTAAAAATTCATAATCGCTCCATTTTCATTTCAATTTCTTTATCTATTCTTAAACATCCTAGAAAATATTCTATACATAATAAAATAATTAAAATAGTATCATATTTATACTTAAAAGTTATTATGTTGATGAAATAACAATTTCCACAACCATCCCAACTGTTTGAAAAAGGAAATCGTCGTTCCTGGGTGTGTGCAAATTAGGGCCTCCATGAATGATGTATTTTATTCTTCATCACACCCTCAATAGCCTGGTTATAAGAATTTATTTAATTAATAAATAAAATATTTATTAAATAATTATGATTATTTAAATATAAATTATTATCTACCTTCCTCTCGTTACATTCATTAGAAAATGAAAATGTAACTCATGCGTATGTGGATACTACCGCCTCTATGAATGAAATTTTACATTTTTCATCACCACAATCTACATATGGTTCTAAAAATATATTTTATGAATAATTATGATATTAATGTTTAATATATTCAATGGATATAGTTTATAAATTAGGACCCAAAAATCAATGATCATTATAAATTAATCTATTGATATGGATAAATTACTCAAAACACACTAATCACAAATTTCAATATTATGAATAAAAAGAAAAACATCCCTAAAATTATATTAATAATTTATAGATATATAGTGAAATAATATTATATTACCTTTAATAATCAGTTAATGATGATATTTTTAACAAAAAACTAGTATTTCTATCCCCATTCTTAATCGTGTACAGAACGAAAAACCTATAAACATATAATAATGGAAATAAACTATAACTAACTAATATATATGTTTTATTTTTTTAAAAATGAATTTTATAAATTGTAATAGATAATAATAATGTTATTTAATATGTTATGAATATTTTTTTGTTGATTACATAAATTTTTAATGATAATTTGAAGAAGTAGAGAGTAAATGTAAGGTTGTTTTTTAAATCAATATCCATGCATTGAGTAAAAAAGTTTCTTCTCGAAATCCAATATTATAAGATGGGTTAATTATAATTTATTATTATATTATGTTTTTTCTTCATTTTTTATATTTAATTTAATTTCAACCATATAAAACCATTTTTAAATATTTCATACATTATGAATTATGTTTTTTGTAATAGGTGTTCTCATCTAAATTTTACTTATTTGTGTAATATGTATTATTCACCACTTGTTTTATTTTTTTAGTATATATAATTCCCTTGAATGTATTTATATAATTATTAACATGTAATTAAAATCATAGAAAAATCCATATTAGGCTTTCTAATTCAAATAATTTTGATTTAAAAGTTACCAAAGTCATATGGTGTTTTGATTAACTCAAATTCTTTTCTTTGAACTATGATAATTCTTCAAAAAAAATTCTTAAATGTTGAGTAATTTATATAATATGATTTAATTATTTTATTTCTTATCTCATGATTTTTTTATTTATACTTATTTCTTAGGAAATCCATTTTGAAATATGATTAAATAAATTCCTCCCCTTTAATAGACTTACTTCCCTATAAAAATGTAATATTGTAAAGAATATTATTAATCCCATTTAATAATTTTTTTTGTATATGTCCATATAATTTCATTAATTTTTTTATTTCTTATTTTAAAACCCAAATATGTATTATCTTATGTGATCTTATTATTTCACTTTAACTCTTTTTAATGCAATGTTTTATTATCATTTTTAGGATGTGGTTTCAATAAAAGTATTTTAAAATATTAATAATCCTCTTACATTCATGTATGTATTTTTTATCATGCACCAAAAAAATCCACTAGAAAACATTTATTTATTTTCAAGGCTCTATTATTGGGATTTCATTTAAAATGATGTTTGAAAATTGATTCTTCCAAGAACTTTTTTTAAAGTGACTCATAACTTCAACATTTTCAAAAAAGGATAAATTTTTTTTATGAAATCACATTTTATAATTTTTCTTCAATTTTTTACATTATATCCTGATGATATATCTAATTAGTGTTATGTTTCATTAATTACTCTCTAAATTCTATTACTAAAATTTCCCTTTAGATTATTTAACTTTGGGTATCAAATGATCCAATTCGTGATCCCATATTTTGTGGTATCATTCAAAGTGTTTTTAATTTTTTTCATTTATGTAAACATACTTAATTATCTTTATGTTTTACTATAGATATTTATTTTTCCCCCATCCAAATTATTTATCTATATGGATTATAAAATTTATAATCTGGGTTTCTATAAAACCAATCTCTTTTCCGCATGCTACTTATGTGATGTTTGAAATATTAATGTTTTCATGGAACAAAATTGTATTGTATTAATTATGTAATGTGTTGGACTATAATTATATATCGCACTAATTAATTGGGTAAAGTTTGATATATCATGAGATAATTATGGTATATTATGACATGATTCTCGGTTCATTATGTTATAGGAGGATGTAATGTGATTCCTAATCCACCATTTGAGGGGAGGCGGGACATGATTCCCAATCCATTATGTAATGGGAGGAAGGTATGTGATTACCAATCCACTATTTTATGGGTGATAGATATGTGATTATTTGTTTACTATTTTATGAGAGGTAGGGGTATTATTCTTGATCTAATGTGTGATGGGAGGTAGGGATATGATTCATAATCCATTATGTGATTATATGAAGGGACATGATTCCTAGACTACTATGTGATTAAAGAAAGGGATGTGATTTATAAAACACTATGTGATAGGAGGTAAGGACATTCTTTTTCATCAATTATGTAATCATAGACAGGGTCATGATTCCTTATCAAATATGTGATGGGAAGTAAGAATATTAATCTAGATCCACTATGATAGGGGAGTCAAGAACATCATTTATAATTGAATACATTATGATTCCCTATGATTATTCTTATGGAATATTTCTATATTATAATATTATGTTATGATCCATGGATTATATTTATTATCCCATATTTCGACACTAATATTTCATAGTTTGTGTTTGAAAATTTAAGATTACATGTCCTTATATTATGCCTTTTAGACAACTCTTATTGTTCCATATTCATTTTTTATCAGATAATTATATCACGTTCATGTTTTCTCATTTTTAGGCTATAATAAGTTATGAATCATTTATGCATTTTTTCTTTTATTAGTGTTTGAGAACACCCCATTCTAATGTTTTCTATTTCATAAGAATTAAATTTTTCTTAAAAATAAAAAATTTAAATAGTTCTATGACATAGATTATAATAAAATGCATTGAAAATGATTAACTTTTTATACCAAAAAACAATAAAAGTTAATGCATTTTTTATTTTTGATAATAATTTATAATATTTATTACTAATTTAGAAAATATGCCCCAATAACTTCAAAGTTATAACCTAGAAATATTACAAATGGTTTGAGAGCACCCACCATAAAAATATGAAAACATTAATTATTTAAAATATCACTAATAAATTCCATAAAATAATTAAATTATAATTCATAACCAATTGAAATAAAATTTTAAAACCCCCATATTTCATGATAATATAAATACAAAATAAAACCTATGAAGATCACTCATATAATTCATAAAATATAATTGTGATAAATTATTTAATTATATCACTATTAACATGTTCTAATTCCTTTTTAAAAGTATGAAATTTCTAAATGAAATATCTTATAAATGTATTTTTGTAATGTTATTTGACAAAAAATCCTATTAAAAAATTAAATTTTTCCATAAAAACATAATAATAAATACAAGGATGAGATGTGATTTAACCAAGTATTTGGGAAAGTATCAACCAAATAGATGACCATGATATAAGAAAACATAGTGAGAAATATATGGGATGTGGATTTGAGAGGGAGATATGTCACCTAAATTTGATATAATAATCTCATATGAAACACCATTGGTCTAGTTGTTAGAGGGAAGAAAAGACGATTTCTAGAAAATTCTCCCCACTAGGATCTTGACTACTCGTATGAAACAATATTTGAAGGTGCATAAAGAGGGGATAAAATTGTTTCATAATAAATGACCCAATATAAGAAAAATTAAATAAAAAATGAGCTTATCCATAAGGTTCATGGTATAGAACATCTACATACCTAGTGTATCCTCTAAAACATCACCATCACTACCTTTCTTACATGGTGCTTGATATCCCCCACCATGTATGTGATTTCTTGTGTAGCATAAAACTCTTTATTGTACCAAATCCAATCCTACCTAATACCTATTATCCTCTTATTACAACTCAAACCATATCCAAAAAAACCAATAATTCCATCTTCATGATTTTAATTTCAACATAGAATACAAAAATGAATAACAAAACCATATCTATAACTAATAAAATCAAACTATCTACAAGTTTAGGAAGAGATACTGAATATTAATTATAGAGGTGATTATATAAATTTCCATATTTTTATGATCCATTAATTAATTTTTTTATATATTGATGGATCATTGGGATTACTTTGTTTTTTTCTTTAGGAATAGGGGATGAAGTTATATAAAGAATTGAGAATTATGTTATAATATTTATATCATGACATGATTATATGTTTTGTGATGTGAGTTAATGTTGGGAGTATTTTAATTCCATATTGATGTGTACCTGATAGGGGTTATATATTGTGAGAGTTAGGAACAACACAATTTTTTTTTGAAAGTCAGATCATGGTGTGAAGGGAGTTCATAATGTAATGACGGTTTCTCATATTTGTATTTCCTTATTTTTTAAAATTATTACATCATATATATGAAATTAATTTTCTAGTTTCATTTTTAAATTTATATGGTCATGGAATGAAGCATATTTTTTAGGTTGTGATGGATTATCTAGTTTATTTCTTGGTTCTTCCATAATGATAATCATTGGACTATGATGCTTGCTCCATGATATGGTGTTTGTCAAGAATCAATTTGGATTTTAAATAATGGTGGGAAATAAATATTCATTCTCAATAATTTGATGTTCATTATATGAAACTATTAGTAACACCCTAATTTTTTATTAAATAAATGATTGTTTACTAACAAATTAGTGGGATTTGTGGGAGTATATTTCCCCATGATCATAAAATTATATCCCATTATGGTGTGATTAATTCATGACATGTAATGACACTATATTTTTAAATTATTATTTTTTATTTGAGGTTTCACTCTAATTAATCTTATTTTATTCTTATACTATAAATCCCTATTAATATCTTGGATTACATTAGATAATCCTTGGGATATATGATCCATTCATCGTGCTTTTACAGTGAGATAATGATCCTAAAACAAATGTATCTATTTAATCCTATTCATTTAATTTTAGACTTTCTCTAGTTCGTTCTTCCCATGATAAATTATATCATAACAATTATTTTTGTTTCATATCAAATTTTGATGAAAAATAATTTATTTTATGAGGTATTTTGGATTTTTTTCTATTTACTAGGATGGTTAGTGTTAGTGTTAATTATCCCTCACCCTTTGTTTCTCATTTAGTTAAGATTGAAGATTCATATAATAGTTAATAATTCATAAACATATAGTTTATTTTAGGTTTGATTATGGGATTATCAATCATATCTTTTTATTGGGTAAATAGTTTTGATATACTAAATGAAAATAATAATCTAAAATTTTACAATTCAATGATATTGAAAGAGGGTGTTGTGATTCACATGGGATTTTAATTCAACATGTGGTATTTTAATTGGTTTACATTCATTATAGTATAAATGTTTATTACTATGATTATTATTTTTCCATATCATATTCAGGATGCATTATAATTTTTAAACAACATATGCATTAAAATAATAAATAATATAATAAAAGGTGAATTTATTGAGCTATCAATATTAAATAAAATTTCTTATAATAATTAATGTTTATTAAGAATATTGTTTTAGTGGATATTTCATATATTTGAAACTACTTAATATTTTGAGTTTATAGCATACATATTCTCATAATAAATAAATTAATCATCTTGGTAAATGATGATAATGTTTTCTATTAATAATAACTTGTGCATGAATACGTTTGTTATTTTTTTCACTAAGAATGTATTATTGATTTCTCATTTATATTAATTTTTTGTAGGAAATTTTAATTTATTTAATTTTTATATTAAAATGATAGATCTCTTACCTTTAATTTAAATAAAACATGGTATGGTTAGATTACTTGGTGGGGATTAGGATATTTTTCAATACATTTGGATGAATCTAGATGTGGATGATATTAAAAGTGTTGTGGTTGATAATTAAATGTTTGGATTATTTTTTGATCCTTTATTAGTGTTTTTTTCTTATTTTCTAGTTTTTTTTAAATTTCATCTATTCTTTATAATTCTTATATTCCATTTGATTTGAATAGTTGAGTTTCAGAATATCTAAAACTATTAAATTGTAATAAATTATGGATTAATTAATGGGGATAATTCATATTGATTAGTGTTAATGATTAATTATATTGTTACGTATGAATATATAACTAAAAATATAAAATATAAAATCATTCCAGATTAGACAGTTAATCAATTTTTCCAAATTTTATTATAAACAATTATAATGTAAATTATTATTGATGATGGTATGGATCCAGATGCTTATATGAATTGATTAGTATAACATTATAGGCCATAGAAATGAAATTGTGGTTGATAAGTGGAAAATAACTAAATTTTGAGTCAAGGGTAGGCTATTTTTCCTTATACTATTTTTTTACTATAATATTAATATTGCTTGTTTTTTTCTTATGCTCTGCCACTTATGTCGGTAGGGGAATATATCAACCTATTTTTCCTTGTGATTGGGGTTTATTATAATATCCTAGTTTCCATGGTTATGTATAGCTTACCAATTCCCTATATCTCTCAATATCAATCTCGGTTGGATGTATATTTATTATGTGGACTTTTTTGAGATATGGTGGATTACAGTTATAAGATATATGACCACACATACTATGATAACTCATTGTTATGACATACATGTATATGTGTGTTGTAGTAGCTTAAGGTTATAGAATATAATTGTTTCTATAATGGAATCGATTATAAATACTATATATTTCTATATAGAAAATATGTAATTTCTTAATATATAGTGTATATATGCATGGTTTGTGATGAATATATGTTATACAATGTGATTATAAAGATTTCAAGGGGATATGGTTGTGATTTAATTGTGTGGATGCATAGTATGACTATGAAGAGGATGGGGTCATGATATTTCTCCACTGCTATGAAATATGACTTATGAAGGTTATGGGAGTACTATAATATATGTTATTGTTCTTATGGTGATTGGATCAGTGGAGATTTTTAAGATGATAATATCTCATCTATAAATATAATTCTGGTGATATGTTAGTCACCATTGTTAATTACATAATTAGAAATCCTTAGTGAGGATGGGAAACAGATGATCTAATTTAAGTAATGATTTTACTCTTATACTAATTCCTTTGTTCATTAATATACTTCATATATGTGTTTAAGAGAGGGTTTAAGAAGGGTTCTACTAAGTGTACATTAATTATAAGCCTTATATTTTGGTTTTTTTGGTCTGAAGGATGGATTTTTTGATCGAGATGGGTGTATTGGCACATAGAGGTTGATCGGGAGAGTCTAGTGTTCATGTCCATTAATATAGAATTTATTCTGGTATACATCCCTATTAATTTTTCATTCATATAATGTTTCATGCATTGGGATCGTTTTATTATAATTTAGTTTATTGTTCATTATTTATCTTTTACTAAGAATTATGTGGGTAATTCCTCCCATTTGTGTGTATAATATAACCTTATTTCCAATCTTCGACACATGATATTTTATATGTAGGCTTCAAGGGTCACTCCCATTTTCACTATTGGGAAAAGAGTTGTACCAGTATACGTGGTGGTTATGACAAATAGGTTTCAGAGATATTGGTTTATAGATTGTATAGAGCTTGGGGATATTCATTGGTATGGAACTTAGGGAAATCTAATCAAATAGAGGTAGATAATCATAGTATGTGATTTAAGTAAGGGAGGAAATGGGATTTTGGTCCCTTTATGATCTGACACAAGGACTACATGTTAGATGAATGATTATTTTGAAGTTATTATACCTATAATGCAGTGGTGTTGTAAGGATCATGTACCAAGAATTTTTGTTCCAATGTTCCAATATGCTATATAATGGATATTTGGATGAATCATTATTAATTAATTTTATTTATAATAAATAGGCCTCTGATGACCTAATAGGTCACCATAATCATCAATACAATAGGACCAAAATAATTTTTCAATCCCATTGGGATAGAAACTAGTGTCTAGGTATCAACTAATACACTATTGAAAATAATTTTTTCCAAGAAAAATATTTTAACAAGCATGAAAAACCTACTGAGTGATTATAATGGTATAACCATACATTGGACTATCATTCATGTCAAAAATATTATTAGAAAATAATCGAATAAAACCCAAAATGCCATTATATAAATATATCCAAACATATCACTATAATAAAATGATAAAGAGTTCTCAAGAAAACAGACAAAGGAGAATCTAAAAAGAATCTAAATAAAACATTCCATAATAGACAATAAAAATCAACAAAATATTAAAAATATTAAAATAATTTGAATTACCAAATACTTATATGTAACATATATTTAAACACCACATTTTCATCTATCCCATAGTAGAGATAACAAAAAAACCAATTAAGGAAACATAATAAATATTGGAAGAAGAAAAAAAATCATATGAGTTATATATACCCCAAGGATTATTTAAGGTGTGATAGAAACTTAAATATGTAGGATTTCCCAAAGGATATTTTGAAACTACATTAGAATTACATCATATTTATACTAATTTGGACTATATTTTGAGAAAATATTTTTTTTCACATATAAGTATAATGTAATAATTATCTAACCAAATTACATTTTATATGACCACCCTCATTTAAATAAAACAAGGGTGGATCCAATCATTTTAAAAGTCCATTTTCTCCATAAAATGTAAATCCTTTTCATTTAATTAAAAATAATCTACTTAATTTTCTCCAAAATTTAAATGTATAAAAGGTGTATTAACTTTATTTAAAATCACCCATACTAAATCCACATCTAAAAAAATCTAAAAAATTGAAAATTAATAATATCAAAGATACAATTTGATAAGGATACACTTAATTATTACAATTATGGTAAACAAGTCGCTAAAATTATAAAATGTTGGTGATCTCAAAAATAGAAAGAAGGGATAAAATAAAAAATAAGGAAATCCCATATATAACATCATCATAATGACTTGGAAACATGTGAAACTCTCTAGGTGCGATATTGATGCATTCCAAGGATATATTTAATACAAGACCAACCTGTGGACTACTGTAAATAAGAAAATAACACATGACACCCAACATTCCCACACAAGCCTCCTTGGGGGTACCCCTAGTCTTTAAAAAGAACAACAATGGAGAACTATATTGGATATAAGATACATATTTTTTATAAATACAAGCCTCTCTCTTAGTTCCTAGTGTTCTTATGAAATAACATAATTATTTGTCATAAAAAATAAACACATGATCAATAATTATGACATATATGTAAATCACTCCTCACCTCTAAAACACTATCAATAAAAGAACTATTTTTCCAGATATCTATATCAATAATAATAAAAATATAACATTACCATTGGGGATACTATCCTTCACTAGACTAACACATAGTTAGGGGACAAATTGTGGATTTTTCTTTTATTATGAAAATAGTTTCATAAGGAGCTGAATAGAATTTCTAAAAACTGACTAAGGATTATGTTTCATTTCAAAAATTTGAGATCCAATTTCAATTTTTTTAATATCAATATATGTATGAAAATGATCAAAATAATTTATCAAATTTAATTCCCATAGTATTAAATTAATTTATAATACATGAAAACACTTTATTTTCAAAATATTTTCCGAAAATCACATTGTCATCCACTTGAAGACATAAAAATGGTAAAATATATTTAATCACTAATGTTATTTTGAACAATACATAGAATAATTTCAATTAAAACATTTCATACAAATATCACTTTAGAATCCAAAAAACACCAACTCACCCATTATACCCTATGTGGATGAAATTAAAACACTTTTAAATATTCTATAAACATTATACATATAGAAATAATTTTATAAATAAATAAATATCATTCTTTAAACATATAATGTCATTCAAATTAAAGGAAAAACAAAAAAACACCTACCTAATTGAAGTGGAACCTTGTTATAATGTGTCACATTACTTATAGAAAAAAATCAACTAAGGAAACAACCTCTATGATCCCTAAACAGCCAATTCCTACAAATTTTGTTAGGCAAAATCTGAATAAAAAAATTATTAGGTTTTTTATTGTAGTGAAAAACCTAAGGGGTAGAATAGGGGGGAGGAAGGAGTAGAGAATGATAAGAAAAGAGAGTTTTAACTTGATAATCCACCTAAAATCAGGGGTTTGGGGGCTCAAAATAATAAAATATGGGAGGGAGAGCTCCACATATTTACACAGCTTGTTAGACAAATGAAATGATAGAATAGAAGTAGGGAATACATTAAAATAGAATAGGAATATGTGAAAAGACTAATTTTAAAAAATATTGGGAATCCCACATTGTTATTCAACATGGCTAGACAATCTATATAGAAATTTCATAAATTAATATTATTAAAGTCAGGCCATTTCTAAAATTCATCACCATGGTTTCAATTAACAGTGTGAATATTATTCAGGATGCCCCAAAACACCTAGATAATCCAAAGAAATACCTAAATACATTTCACATTCAAGAGAACTAAAAATAAAATGTGCAATATGTGACAACCGGGTCCCGGTGAAAGCACAACCACCCCACCTTAACATGGCCGCCGGGTCCTGGCCCACCAGGTACCACCAGTTGCCCCGCAGACACATGGGGCCCACCCCAGGGTCCACCCACGTGCCTGAACGGGTCATCTGACTAATGATAGTCCCCACAGGCCAACACATGTCCTTTCCAGTGTGTTTTGCCCTCACTCACACACACCCTGGGGAACTTCCTAGGAGGTCACCCATCCTGATCACTACTCCAGGCCAAGCACGCTTAACTGTGGAGTTCTAATCAGATAGGCTCCCAAAAAGGAAGGTTCACCTTGTTTATATTATACCGAAACGACCGTCTCGATCCAAGGATCGTGTTGCCGCTGACGGCGAGTCGTTTGGAGGCCCGTAGCCCAAGATACGGGCATTTGACCGAAAGTGGCCCGAAACTGGGGGTCTGGGCCCAGGCCGACCCAGCCCGACCCCCCCCCCCCCCCCCCTCATAATGGAGGGGGGGAATTAAGGCTGGTCGGGGGAAATTATTTCCCCCAGTTTTCTTCCTTCCGGCCGGCCCGACCTGGCCGGCCGGTTCTTCCTCAACGGGACCGGAAAGGCCGGTCCCCCTTCTGCCTTTGACGACGGGACCCGAGGAGCAGAGGAGCTATCTGTACCCACCCTTCAGGTGGGATTTCCAGTGGACAGCTCAGCGTAGGAGATTTACTTTTCAGTTGCTGTTTTCCCTTTCGAGTTGTACTTTACAGTTGGGCTTGTATTTCCGGCCCCTTTTTACTTTCCACACTTATTGTTGTACTCAGTTTTTACTTAGTGTTTACTTCTTCCGCTTGTACTCTATGTGATTATTTACTTTACAAAGGCAATGCCTTCCCTTTTTACTGGGATTTACGCCTTGGTCCTAGTCACCAGCCCCTGGCCTATGGAAGGTGGGCTTGGGGTAGTCACGGCACGGGCCCCGAGGACGGGTCATGACAAATTGGTATCAGAGGAGTCGGTTCTACCGCAGAACTTATAACTCTGATATTTTTCTTTCTATGAAGCAATAGTGTTTAGAGTACCGAGTGTGGTTTTCAGTTCAGGGAGTCCAGTGTTGGTGCGGGCGGCCGACGTATCCATACACTAGGACCCTGACAACTGATATCCGACTTTTTGCACGAAAACACTGATTGCGTGTGTGTTTTCAAAGGTTTCCCCTTAAAATAGCTCAAACCAGGTCAGCTCACCAGGTATAAACGTTTGACTATGTCACGATGTTTCTTTCAGGATGCCTTTTCATGAACGACCAGCTAGAGCCCAGAGGGATGTGCGTGCTGACAGCCTGCCGAGCGATGAGGCTTCGGTGCAGGGCCCTCTTGAAGTTGAGGCACCAGCGGAGGCACCAGCGGTACTACCATACGTTGGGCCACCGATGCCACCAGCCCCAGTAGTAGGCGACGCACGACGCTTGAGCGCGCTGCACGAGTTCCAGCGCTAGAGGCCACCCAGGTTCCGGGGAGAGACGGACTCGCAGGCGGCTGAGGTTTGGCAGGAGGCTGTGGTGAGAGTCTTCAGGCTAGTGGGGACGCCGGCAGACTTCATGGTGATCTTTGCTACCAGCCTCCTTCAGGCAGCAGTAGGCAGGTGGTGGAGCCACTTGTTTCAGTTTTGCGACGGGATGAACTTCTCATGGGAAGACTTCGAGACCTTCTTCAGGGTGGAGTTTGTTCCAGTAGCTCTACACCCTGAGCGTCTATAGGAGCTTCTGCCTTTTCCGCATGTTTTTCGATCAGTAGCCGAGTCATTTGTGGGTAGTAGATAGATGTTGCAGAGATCCAAGAGGACCAGACCAGCAGTTGGGCGATATCGGGTTTTAGGACCGGTGGTGCGGGGCACCCGGGGTGGGGTCAGAGCCAGGCCTGCCAGAAGCAGACTGTGTTACCCATGCAGCGGAAAGGGTCATCTGGCACCTGACTGTCCGACTCCTCGTACAGTTGATCCGCAAGCTTTGGAGGAGCCACCAAGGTAGTAGAGCTCCGGGAGCAGGTGGACAGGAGCAGAACTAGTGGATACATTCCTTGTACTTCTAGTTCCATGTTGCTATTTTATTGGTGTCTTGTACTATGAGCTGCAATAATAAAAAGACACTTATCATTGTTTGCTTTCCTATCTTTTGTTTGGTTGATATTGAGTGGTCCCAGTTAAAACTGTTTACTTGACCCTCACATTTGATATTTCTACTGGAGGAGACCCAGTAAACTCACATTGATGCCGATAGTGTGACTCGACCCTTGGAGGCGAGAGTGACAGTTGGATCTCTTGGTAGTTACGTCGAGGCCTTACGACGTCATCCATGGCATGAATGCACCATTCATGTTGGAATTGACTGTATTTGGCAACGAATGTGATTCATCCAGGGGATGAGACCAGATTTCTCTTATCGGCAAAGAAGAAATCATAGCAGCTCTTGTGAGACTAAAGGAGGTCCAGGACATCCAAGAGAGGATGAAGACTGCACAGTTTAGTAACAAACAGGAAACCGGTGCCAGTCTTAGAGACTCGGGCATGTTAAAGAAGAGGAAGCTTAAAGGAGAGAGGATTCTACGAAGCAGCAGATGTGGAGGCAGAGCAAGGAGAGCAGTATGAGGTGGTGTACATCCTAACATTGTACAACCACCCGCCTTAGTTATTCCTACCAAGCTCAGGGAGCTGGAGGGCGGAGGAAGAGTGCGGCTGCATGCGGTCATGGAGTGTGACCCAATGGCTCTTCAAATGATTCAATGGACAATCTGTGTCCACTACTAGCTGTTGTAGTAACGGACATCGATGTGAATCATTCCTTGCTTTCACAAATCTTGTTCCAAACCTAGATTTTACGGTAAGCCATGGACTTGACCCTCACGTCTGGAGATACCTTGGGAGGAGACTCGATAATCACACTTATGCCGATGGTGTGGTCAGACCCTTGAGGCGAGAGTTTCAGTTGGAATCTCTTGGTGGCAGCGTCGAGGCCTTACAACGTTAGTTTGAGTATGGAATGGGCAATAACTATTCATACTCAAATTGACGGTTTTAGTTAAACGTCGGGATGGGTTTTCCTTGGTCGGCAGAAAAGGAAACCCCAGGCAGCGCAGGGTAACTCTTGCACAGGAGGGTGCGACTGATCACTCTTGAGTCGATCAACCTTACCCTCATGGCAGCAGCTTTTCGATTTCCAGTTCTAACAGATAATGGAGACCTCTGGAGTTCGAGGATGATGATCACATCCTTATACGGGTCTAACCTCGACCAGGTTTACAGAGATGTGGCCAAGGCGGCAAGTTATCTCCGGGGTTCAGCGGACCTTCTTAGGTCCCCAGCTGGGTAGGCGGGGTGGTTTACCGCTTTACCCATTCACCGCAGTTGCACCAGGTGCATGACGACTTCCAAAAATCTCAACTGAGGAGATACGTGCTCGACCCTTCGCATACCATCGACCATGAGGAGCTGGACGATGGCGATGGGGTGTCTTTCACGGAGATTCCAGTGGGGATCGAGGATCTACAGGAGCAGATCCTACGAGGACAATCGATTCCTCGGGTGCACTTTCTTTGGCAGTACAGAAACCTCTAGGTGAGCACATAGGAGCGGAAGGCTCAGATTCGTGCTCTATACCGCTTTTGTGAACCTATTTTGTGTTGAAGCTTTACGGGGACGTAAACCCCTGAGGTGGGAGTAATGTAAAGACCCAGAAATTTCAAGGAAAATATTTTCTTAATTTTCTTTGGAATTTTACAAGAACGCAGTTTCTGACGGCGCCTGATTCCGAGGCCCGGTGTGCCCGGGATTAATTTCCGAAGTTTGGCTCAGGTACGTTCAGTGAATCAGCGAGCAGGAATTTCTATCTTTTGAACCAGTGCTCGGAATCGAATTCTGAGGGCACCGATGGAACCGCAGCGCCGATAATTACTTAGGAACTCCTGTTCTGGAGTTGCGTTTACACGAGTGTTGATAATAAAAATTGTGGAAGTTTATTTTATAACTACACTATAATTTTTATTAACATACTCTAAGTGTTAGCTCATGGTGGAAGTTGGGTAACCACCCAAGCTCCCTTGGGAGGTTATGAGGGTGGTGGGGCCCACACGAACCCCACCACTTCATATCCTCTAAAACCCCTCAACTCCCACTTAAATGATTTAAACTTAGTTATAACATATGTCTTAAATGAGTTGATTTTAATGTGGTGAGTTGTGTGAGTCTTTTGAATTTCAAATACTTGAATTTCAAAAGCCATGTGAAGTTAATTAAATAAGTGGAGAACTTATTTCTTTTGGTTGGGTTGTGTTGTTTGAGAGATTTTGGAAAGAAGGCTTAGAAGTCTTGAAGTTTCTTCATCCTCTTGACAAAGAACGCAAAGAAAAATCGGGCATCGACGAAGAATGCCACGTTCTCGGGAACCGTCTTCCGCGACGCCATACCCGCAATACCGACGACGTCTTCTTCCGCGGCATCTCTTTTCGCGACGCCGAATCTCGTCACCTCTTAAATCAGGGTGGGTGTGAGATGGAAAGGCCAATAACTAACAGACCGGGCGTCCGATTGATGCGCTGTCTATTGCGTTGAGTTCCTGTTGAGGATACGGAACTTTTGGCATCCTCCGCCCGAGATTTGGATGCAGATGGATAGTGGCCGGGTTGGATCGCACCGAAATCCAACCGGGCCCCTGGAACGGAAAAGCTGATATCTTTCAGACCAGACGTCCGTTTGACGAACCGTTAGCGGCGTTGGTGATCTCGTTGAGAAACGGTTCCTATGAGTATACCCTATGAGTGTTCGGGGAACATTTGAGATACGGCCGGGTTTGGTTCGCTCACGAAATCAACCAGGCCCCTGGGACGAAAAGGCTAATAACTCACAGACCGGGCGTCCGATTGACGCGTCGTCTGTTGCGTTGAGACCCCAATGATGAGGCGGTACATTGAGATACTTTTCATGGGACTTTGAGATACTTGGAGTATCGACTTGTAGCTCGTGGAGCGGACCCTCCCAGAGACGAGCGTACAGAGTATGGAGACCGTGTAGCCGGCAGTGACCTGAAGACTGCTTGTCTGATTCGATACGGAGTGACTTATGTAGCCCAGTGGGGAGCACTACTTTGTGAGGTGGCAGACCCACTGCAGAGGAGCACTACTATGTGAGGTGGCAGACCCGCGGTACTTGACAGGAGGAGTACCTCTGTAGGCTATGAGGGGGGAGCACTACTGTGTTGGGTGGCAGACCCCAGCGGGAAGCACTATTGTGTGAGGTGGCAGGCCTGCGGTACTCGATAGAAGGAGTACCTCAGCAGTCTTAGGTAAGTGAGTAGTACCTCGGAGTCATGACAGGACCACTGTACACTCTAGAGACGGAGCTCATCAGCAGTTACGATTTCGATAATGAAAATCCTGGTTTGAGCTGAGACTTTTGACCTTTGTGTTTACCTCATGATTGAGATGGGTCACTTGATAACATAGGTATATGTATGGGCATATACCTGGGTAGTGGTTATCCGTTGATTTCACAATCATCGTGTTTCCTCATGATTGAGATGGGTTACATGATAACTTAGGTATATGTATGGGCATATACCTAAGTAGAGGTTATCTGTTGAGATCTTCTATGTGGTTATCCTTGTTGGTTTTAGTGAGACCTTTAGGGTCTCGGGGTCCCTACTGAGTGTCGTTATACTCACCCCTTCATGGGCTATGCCCGCACCTCGTTGTGTTGGTTGAAGACGACGGGCAGTTCTGACAGAGGCCGAGTGTTCGAGGACTGGACGATACCTGGAGGTGGACTATACGACGAGATGGTACCCGGAGGTGGAACACTGGGCGGGACATACTCGGAGCGGACGGCGGGACCCGAGGAGCAGAGGAGCTATCTGTACCCACCCGTCAGGTGGGATTTCTAGTGGACATCTTGACGTAGCAGCTTTACTTTTCAATTGTTGTTTTCCCTTTCGAGTTGGACATTACAGTTGGGCTTGTATTTCCGGCCCCTTTTTACTTTCTGCACTTACTGTTGTACTCAGTTTTTACTTAGTGTTTACTTTTTTTGCTTGTACTCTGTGTAATTGTTTACTTTACAAAGGCAATGACTTCCCTTTTTACTGAGATTTATGCCTTGGTGCTAGTCGCCAGCCCCTGGCCTATGGAAGGCGGGCTTGGGGTAGTCACGGCACGGGCCCCGAGGACGGGTCGTGACACAATATTCCACTGATGACTTCCCGCATTCCCTCATATGGTTTCCTCTAAAACTCACATGGTTTAAACAAACCATGTGGTTACCATTGACTCAATGAAAATATTATAAATTTATATACAAAAATATACAATTATGAATTTTTTAATCACTATAAATGTCAAAAAAATAATAATAATGGTGACATAGAGGTGTCACAACTCTCTATACCATAAAACACTTAGTGTGAGAAGGTATTTATATAATTAAGATGTTTGGAATGTAAAACCACCATAACACTGCATATCTTCATGTGGGACGGTAGAGAACTAATGAGAGAAATAAGAAGGAAAAATAAAAATAATTAAAAATATAAAAACACAAAAACAATGAATTAAATCCATGAAAATCAGTAAATATATGTAGGAATAATTCATACAAGATAATAACATAGAGGACCTACAAAGTTCTAATTGTCTATTAGGTCTTCCCACCATCTATAATTCATCTAAAATGGTGAAAAAAGATGACACACATCTCTATGTGAAATGTCAATAAAAATAAAATATATTATATTTCTCCCTGAAACCAAAAAAAACCCTCTAATAAAGGAACGTTGTATCCCAAAAGAAAAGGCATATCCATAAAAAAATATTTAAATCCCCAGAACTAAAATCTTCTTCAAATACATCAGTACTTAAAACCCCAAATATAATGAGAATGAAATTAAAAATTGATTCAAAATAAAATAATGGGTACCAGTCTCAGTTTACAATACCCACTTAAATAAATAAAACCCCATCCTAGTTACTCAAGTACTAACCCATGTGTTTATCATCACTTCCAATCTATCATGGATCCACATCTAACACAATAGTCATCATCAATACATAGAATCAAGGTAATAAAATTAATCATCGATGCATATACACTGTAAGACAACCAAAATCTCACATAATAAGAATAATAAAACTACCAATGACCACATATTGTAAGAATTAATTAAACTATAATTCATCTATCAAGTCACTAAATCTATACCCCCAAGTAATTATCACTCTCCTCATCAATATAAATATCATACATGATACTCTATCTAATACCTCAACTCATAGAGGTATCAAAATAATCAATGGTGATGTAAAATGATAAAATACACAAGACACCCACAATAATGGATTTGAGTCTCTAAAGAATCATAAATGGAAATATCTATAGAAAAACTACATAATTATAATGAAATGGTCTGATAATGGGGTTTTTTATGAATTTAAGCTTCCCTCAACCCCCATATGACCCCTGATTCACTAAAAATGGACCTCAATCATTGAAAATTATAGAATAAAATAATTAGTAAGTCCATGACTATATAAGATTATGGGATATACTACTCCATCTTGAATCCTTGTAGGGAAAACATACATAAGAAGCAATCAATTGTTATAAGGAATCGCCTTATTGATATTCCTTAGTAATAGACTATAATTTTTTCATCAACATTATTATAGAAGCTATACTTTAAGTAACATGAAAGAACACAATTAGATCATGTTTATTTTATCAAATCAATTAAATTAAAACAAAACTATAAACCAAAAATAGTTTCAATTTAGAAAAATACTCATTCAAAAAAAATTCAAATACTATTATTTAAAACAAACACACATTGAAGATGTTAACCCCATAAAAAATTAACAATGACTTTAAAAACTATTATTTCATCATCAAATCATGTTTACCACCCAATAATGGAATATAAATTAGTTACATGGGTATCAATTTTCATTTAAAAACACTAATTGAGTTTCATTTGAAATCATTCTCCTTTGGAATAATCCCATATATGTATAAACATTCTTAAAAATTACCAAAAAAATAGTTTTAAAATCAATAATCTCTTAAAAATTATCCTTTTTCAATCCTAGAAGTAGTTTTCCAAAAAAATAAATGTAACACCCTGAGATTTTAAAAAGAGGAGCATCATGTCACATAGAGTATATAAAATGAAACACCATGAATATAAGAGAATGTAACATTCCTAGACTTTAAGATGTATTTATTTTTAAATAATTTCAATCTAATCAATATCTCGTTATGTAAGCTACACCAGATTTAAAAAAACCTGATACACTATTAAAATAATATTATTTAAACATGGCCATTATAACCTAACCGTTAAGTGTGTGGGGTTAAACAATACTAGATAAATTATGAAAATAATATGTTTTTACACATGTATAAAATAAATTCCATGTTTATCTATAGATTATAAATAAAATAATATATATTTGAAATAAAAACGAAAAGTTTTCTATTTTTGTTTATTTTTCTACAAAGTAGTTTAATCGCGCAATAATAATATAATTTAAAATTATTTTTTTCCACTTTTGAAAAATAAATTTGGAAAAATAAAAATTATTTTTTAAATATATATTTCTAAATTATCTTTTGGTGAATTATTATGAGTTTTTTCAAAAGTTCTATTTATTTAAGAATACTGAATAATATTTATTTTTATTGAAAAAAATCATTTTCATTTTAATTCTTTAAAAATTTATGGTATATTTTAAATTGGTTGTAAAGTAATTTTTTTATAATATAAACATTTATCTAATTCAATATATTATAATCAATTTCTTATTGAATATCGGTACAAATTCATTTTTAAGGTTTGAATGTATTTCTTGGAGAAACAGTATTTTCGACACGTCTATTGGTATATTTTTAAATTAATATATTCTCATTTTGTGAATGGAATTTGGAAAAATTGATTCCCTATATGGAAACAGAAAAATTAAAATTATATAATTTGGTAAACATAAATTTTGGTCATAATAAATAGTAAAAACATGAAAAAATAATTATCACAGTTAAGGTTTAAACGGGATTACCGATGCCTGAACTAAAATGAAAAGGGTTTAAATAACCTATAAAATTTTAAAAATTACTACTTATGGATATATTCTGACCTCATATCATCCATGGATAAATAATGATCCATTTTTTAGGCTTGTGTATTTAGAAAAACGTGGTTGTCACTTCTTATTTTTAGAAATTACAAGTGTGTCCTCTCCCCCACATATAAAAGACCACCCCATCTCCTCCACTATTCACATTAAAAATGCATTTTATTGACCAATACAAAACCAAATATCTTAATTAAGATACTCCAAATATACTATAGTTATTATTTTTATTAGGAAACCCTACTAATAAATCTTTTGTTATAAACATTAATGGGTTCTCTATAGAAGAGGTAAAACTCATAACGTCCAGATTCATTTTAATTATTCTTATCCCTCCTTAAAATATACTTAATATATGATAATATAATAAAAACAATATATAATATATAATTATATTTTATATTGTTCATTTCGTTACCTATATCTATCTCTACTTCTATCAAATGTAAAATGAAACTGTTATTCATGTGTATGAATGGCTTCCACTTTAGGAACTGTTGTAATTCATTTTACATCACCATTTTTAAAGGCCAGATATAAAGATATATTTGACATATTTATAGGATATTTGTTAAAATATTTTGCTTTTTTAATTATGATATGACATATAACCTCTTACTTTCTATTTTGTGTGGGGATACAATAACATTTCTCATGTGTACAGCAGACTACAGCCCCGCGAAGTGATGTGATTCATTTTTCACTTACGATTTACATGGAAGATATAAATGATTAATTTAAGGAATATATATTATATTAATGACCAAATAATAATTCTTTAAATATAATATCACATATAAATTCATAAATTCTAATCCGTTGGAATATAATAGGATCGCTCGTGCATATGTATGGACTACTTCCTATAGAATTTATTCTGGTATACATCCCAATGAATTTTTCATTCATATAATGTTTCATGTATTGGGATATATTTATTACAATTTAGTTTATTGTTCAATTTTTATATTTTACTATGAATTATGTGGGTAATTCCTCCCATATGTGTGTATACTATACCCTTATTTCCAATATTCAAAACATTATATTTTATATGTAGGCTTCATGGGTCCCTCCCATCTTCACTACTGGGCTAAGAGTTGTACCAGTATAGGTGGGGGTTATGACAGAGTGGTTTCAAAGCTATTGGTTTATGGATTGTATAGATCATGGGGATATGCATTAGTATGGATCTTAGGGAAATGTAATCAAATAGAGGTAGATAATCATAGTATGTGATTTATGTAAGGGAGGAAATGGGATTTTGGTCCCTTTATGATCTGACACAAGGTCTACATGTTATATGAATGAGTATTTTGAAGTGATTCTACCTACAATGCAGTGGTGTTGTAATGATCATGTACCAATAATGTTTGTTCCAATGTTCCAATATGGTACATAATGGATATTTGGATGAATCATTATTAATTAATTTTATTTATAATAAATAGGCCTCTAATGACCTAACAGGTCACCATAATCATCAATACACTAGGACCAATGGAATTTATCAACCCCATTGGTCTAGAAACAAGTGTCTAGGTATCAACTGATACACTATTGAAAATAATTTTTTCCAATAAAAATATTTTAACAAGCATGAAAAACCTACCGAGAGATTATAATGGTATAACCATACATTGGAATACTATTCATGTCAAAAATATTGTTAAAAAATAATCAACTAAAACCCAAAATGCCATTATATAAATATATCCAAACATATCGCTACAATAAAATGATAAAGAGTTCTCAATAAAATAGACATAGGAGAATATAAAAGGAATCTAAATAAAACATTCCATAATGGACAATAAAAATCAACAAAATAATAAAAATATTAAAATAATTTGAATTAGCAAATATCTATATGTAACATATAGTGAAACACCACATCTTTAACTATCCCACATTATAGATAACAAAAACACCAATTAAAAAATACTAACTTTTGGAAGAAAAAAAAGAAATCATATGAGTTATATATACCCAAAGGAATATTTAAGGTTTTATAGAAACATAAACCTGTAGGATTCCCCAAAGGATATTTTGAAACTCCATTAGAATTACATCATATTTATACTAGTTTGAACTATATTTTGAGAAAATATATTTTTCACATGTAAGTATAATATAAAAAGTATCAAACCAAATTAAATTTTATACAACCACCCTTATTTAAATATTACATGGGTGGATCCAATCATTTCAAAATTCCATTTTCACCATAAAATGTAAATCCTTTTTATTTAATAAAAAACAATCGACTTAAAATTCTCCAAAATTGAAATGTATAAAAAAGTATATTAATTTTATTTAAAATCACCCATACTAAATCCATATATAAAAAAATCTAAAAAATTGAAAAATAATAATATCAAAGATAAAATTTGATAAGGATACACTTAATTATTACAATTATGGTAAACAATTCAATAAAATTATAAAATGTTGGTGATCTCGAAAATAAAAAGATGGGATAAAATAAAAAATAAGGAAATCCCATGTGTGATATCATCAGAATGACTAGGAAACATGTGAAACTCTCTAGGTAAAATATTTATACATTCCAAGGAAATATTTAATACAAGACCAACTTTTGGCTTACTGTAAATAAGAAAATAACCCATGACACCCAACGTTCCCACACAAGCCTCCTTGGGGGTACCCCTAGTATTTAAAAAGAACCATAATGGAGAACTATATTAGATAAAAGACACACAGTTTTTTATAAATACAAGCCTCTCTCTTAGTTATTAGGGTTTTTATGAAAGAAAAAAATTATGGGTGAGAAAAAATAAGCACATGATCAATAATTATGACATATATGTAAATTACTCCTCACCTCTAACACCCTATCAATAAATGAACTGTTTTTCCTGATATCAATATCAAGAATAATAAAAATATAACATTTCCATTGGGGATACAATCTGCCACAAGACTAACACATAATTATGGGAAATAGTAATGATTTTTCATTTATTATGAAAATAGTTTCATAAGGAGCCAAATAGAATTTCTAAAAACTGACTAAGGATGATATTTTATTTCAAAAATTTGAAATGCAATTTCAATTTTTTTAAAATATCAATATATGTATGAAAATGATCAAAATAATTTATCAACTCAAATTTTCAAAGTATTAAAATAATTTATAATACCTTAAAACACTTCATTTTCAAAAAATTTTCTGAAAATCACACTTTCATCCACTTGAAGGCATAAAAACGGTAAAATATATTTAATCACTAATGTTATTTTGAACAATACATAGAGGAATTTCTATAAAAACATGTCATATAGATATCACTTTAGAATACAAAAAACACCAACTCACCCATTATACCCTATGTGGATGAAATTAAAAAACTTTTAAATCTTCTATAAACATCATACATATAGGAATAATTTGATAAATAGATAAATATAATTTTTAAAAATATAATGTCATGAAAAATAAAGGGAAAAAGCCAAAACACCTACCTCATTGAAGTGGAACCTTGTCATAATGTGTCACATTACTTATAGAAAAAAACAACTAAGGAAACAACCTCTACGATCCCTAAACAACCTATTTCTAAAAATTTGGATACACAAAATCCGAATAACAAAATTATTAGGTTTTATATAGTAGTAAAAAACCTAAGGGGGTAGAATAAGGGGGAGGAAGGAGTAGAGAATGATAAGAAAAGAGATTTTTAACTTGAGAATCCACTTAAAATCCGTGGTTTGGAGGCTCAATATAATGAAACGAGGGAGGGAGAGCTCCGCATATTTACACAGCTAGTTAGACAAATGAAATGAGAGAATAAAAGTAGGGAAAACATTAAAATAGAAAATTAATATGTGAAAAAACTAATTTTGAAAGAATATTGGGAAAATCACATTGTTATTCAACATGGGTACACAATATATAGAGAAATTTCATAAATTAATCTTATTTAAGTCATATCATTTCTAAAATTCATCCCCATGGTTCCCACTATTAGTGTGAATATTATTCAGGATTCCCCAAAACAACTAGATAATCCAAAGAAATACCAAAATTCTTTTCACATTCAAGAGAACTAAAAATCAAATGTGCAATATTTCACTGATGACTTTCCACATTCCCTCATATGGTTTCCTCTAAAACTCCCATGGTTTTAACAAACCAGGTGGTTACCAAGCACTCAAGGAAAATATTATAAATTTATATACAAAAAACATACAATTATGAAATTTTAAATCTCTATAAATGTCAATAAAATAAATAATAATGGTGTCTTAGTGGTATCACAATTCTTTATACCATAAAACATTTAGTCCCAGAAGGCATTTTTATAATTAAGATGTTTGGAATGTAAAACCCCCATAACACTACATATCTTGATATGGGAGGGTAGAGAACTAATGAGAGAAATATGAAAGCAAAATAAAAAAATAAAAAAAAAACAAAAAAAAAATAAATTAAATCCATCAAAATAAGTGAATATATCTTGGAATAATTCATACAAGATAATGACATAGAGGATCTGAAAAGTTCTCATATATCTATTAGGTCTTCCCACCATCTATAATTCATCAAAAATGGTGACACAATCGGAAACACATATCTATGTGAAACATCAATAAAAATAAAATATATTATATTTCTCCCAGAAACCAAAAACCCCCTCTAAAAAAGGAAAGTTGTATCCCAAAATAAAAGGCTTATCTGTATTAGAATATTTGAATACATATAACTAAAATCGTTTTCAAATACATTAGTACTTAAAACCCCAAAAATAATGAGAATAAAATAAAAAATTGATTCAAAATAAAATAATGGGTACCAATCTCAGTTCATAACACCCACTTAAATAAATAAAACCCTCATCCTAGTTACTCAAGTATTGACCCATGGGTTTGATATCACTTCCAATCTATCATGGATCCAAATCTTACACAATAATCATCATCAATACATAGAATCAAGGTAATAAAATTAATCATCGACGAATATACACTGTAACAAAACCAAACTCTCACATAATAAGAATAATAAAACAACCAATGACCACATAATGTGAGAATTAACTAAATTACAAATCATCTCTCAAGTCACTGAATCTGTACCCCCATGTAATTATCACTCTTCTCATCAATATAAATATCATACATGATACTTCTTCTAATACCTCAACTCATAGAGGTATCATAATAATCAATGGTGATGTAAAATGATAAAATACACAAGACACCCACACTAATGGATTTGAGTCTCTAAAGAATCATAAATAGAAATATCTATAGAAAAACGACATAAATATAATTAAATAGTCTGATAATGGGGTTTTTTAATAATTTAAGCTTCCCTCACCCACCATATGACCACTCATTCACCAAAAATGGACTTCAATCATTGAGAATTATATAATAAAATAATTAGTAAGTCCATGACTATATAAGATTATGGGATCTACTACTCCATCATGAATCTTTGTAGGGAAAACATACATAAGAAACACTCAATTGTTATAAGTAATTTCCTTGTTGATATTCCTTAGGAATAGACTATAATATTTTCATCAACATTATTATAGGATATATACTTTAAGTAACATGAAAGAACACAATTTGATCATGTTTATTTTATCAAATCAATCAAATTCAATCAAAACCATAAACAAAAAATAGTTTCAATTTAAAAAAAATACACATTACAAAAAATTCAAATACAATTATTTAAAAAAACACACATTGAAGATGTTAACCCCATAAAAAATTAACAATGACTTTAAAAACTATTATTTCATCATCAAATCATGTTTACTACCCAACAATGGAATTTAAAATAGTTAAATGGGTATCAATTTTCATTTAAAAACACAAATTGAGTTTCATTTGAAATCATTCTCCTTTGGAATAATCCCATGTGTGAAAAAATAATCTTAAAAATTACCAAAAAAATAGTTATAAAATCAAGAATCTCTTAAAAATTATCATTTTTCAAGCCTATAAGTAGTTTTCCAAAAAATAAATGTAACACCCTGAGATTTTAAAAAGAGTAACATCATGTTATATAGAGTATAAAAAATGAAACACCATGAATATAAGAGAATGTAAAATTCCAAGACTTTAAGATGTAATTATTTTCAAATAATTTCAATCTCATCAGTATCTCATTATGTAAGCTACAACAGATTTAAAAAAACCAGATACAGTATTAAAATATTATTATTTAAACATGGCCATTATAACCTAACCATTACATTTGTGGTTCTAAATAATACTAGATAAATTATGAAAATAATATTTTTTTACACATGTATAAAATAAATTCCAGGTTTATCTATAGATTATAAATAAAATAATATCCATTTAAAATAAAAAAGAAAATTTTTCTATTTGTTTTTATTTTTCTACAAATTAGTTTAATCGCACAATAAGAATATAATTTAAAATTATTTTTTCCACTTTTGAAAAATCAATTTGAAAAAATAAAAATTATTTTTTATAAATATATTTCCAAATTATCTCTGTGTGAATTATTATGAGTTTTTTGAAAAGTTAAATTTTTTGAAGAATACTGGAAAATATTTATTTTTTTGAAAAAATCATTTTCATTTTAATTACTTAAAAATTTAAGTTATATTTTAAATTGGTTGTAAAGTAATTTTTTTCTATAATATAATCATTTATCTAATTCAAGAGATTATAATCAATTTCTTATGGAATATCGGTATAAATTCATTTTCAATGTTTGAATATATTTCTTGGAGAAACAATATTTTCGACACGTCTATTGGTTTATTTTTAAATTAAAATATTCCAATTTTGTGAATGGAATTTTGAAAAATTGATTCCATATTTGGAAACAGAAAAATTAAAATTATATAATTTGGTAAACATAAATTTTGGTCATAATAAATAGTAAAAACATGAAAATATAATTATCGTAATTAAGGTTTAAATGGGTTTACCGATGCTTGAACTAAAATGACAAGGGTTGAAATAACCTATAAAATTTTAAAAATTGTTATTTATGGATATATTCTGACCTCATATCATCCATGGCTAAATAATTATCCATTTTTTAGGCTTATGTCTTTAGAAAAACAAGGTTATCACTTCTTATTTTTAGAAATTACAAGTGTATCCTCTCCCCCACATATAAAAGACCACCCCATATCCTACACAGTTCACATTAAAAATACATTTTATTGACCAATACCAAACCAAATATCTTAATTAAGTTACTTCCAATATTATATAGGTATTTATTTTATTAGGAAACCCTCCTAATAAATCTTTCGTTATAAACATTAATGGGTTCTCTATAGAAGTGGTAAAACTCATAACGTACAGATTTATTTTAAGTATTCTTATCCCTCCTTAAAATATACTTAATATATGATAATATAATAAAAACAATATATAATATATAATTACATTTTATATTGTAAATTTCTTTACCTATATCTATCTTTACTTCTGTCAAATGTAAAATGAAACTGTAAGTCATGTGTATGAATGACTACCACTTCAGGAACTGTTGTAATTCATTTTACATCACCATTTTTAAAGGCCAGATATAAAGAAATATTTGAAATATATTTAGGATATTTATGAAATTATTTTACTTTTTTAATTGTGATATGACATATAACCTCTTACTTTCTATTTTGTGTGGGGATACGATAACATTGCTCGTGTGTACAGTAGACTAAAGCCCTGCGAAGTGATGTGATTCATTTTTCACTTACTATTTACATAGAAGATATAAATGATTAATTTAATGAATATATGTGATATTAATGAACAAATGATACTTCTTTAAATATAATATCACATATAAATTCATAAATTCTAATCTTTTGGAAAATAATAGCATTTCTTGTGTATATGTATGGACTACTGCCTATAGAATTTATTCTGGTATACATCCCCATGAATTTTTCATTAGTATAATGTTTCATGTATTGGGATCTATTTATTACAATTTAGTTTATTATTCAATTTTTAGATTTTACTATGAATTATGTGGGTAATTCCTCTCATATGTGTGTATACTATACCCTTATTTCCAATATTCAAAACATTATAATTTATATGTAGGCTTCACGGGTCACTCCCATCTTCACTATTGGGCTAAGAGTTGTACCAGTATAGGCGGGGGTTATGACAGAGTGGTTTCAGAGCTATTGGTTTATAGATTGTATAGATCATGGGGATATGCATTGGTATGGATCTTAGGTAAATGTAATCAAATAGAGGTAGATAATCATAGTATGTGATTTAAGTAAGAGAGGAAATGGGATTTTGGTCCCTTTATGATCTGAAACAAGGACTACATGTTATATGAATGAGTATTTTGAAGTGATTATACCTATAATGCAGTGGTGTTGTAAGGATCATGTACCAAGAATGTTTGTTCCAATGTTCCAATATGGTATATAATGGATATTTGGATGAATCATCATTAATTAATTTTATTTATAATTAATTGGCCTCTGATGACCTAACAGGTCAACATAATCTTCCATACACTAGCACCAAAGGAATTTCTCAACCCCATTGAGATAGAAACTTGTGTCTAGGTATCAACTGATACACTATTGAAAATAATTTTTTCCAAACAAATATTTTAACAAGAATGAAAAACCTACTGGGAGATTATAATGGTATAACCATACATTGGACTACCGTTCATGTCAAAAATATTATTAAAAGAAATCGACTAAAAACCAAAATTCCATTATATAAATATAACCAAACATATTGCTACAATAAAACAATAAAGAGTTCTCAAGAAAATAAACATAGGATAATCTAAAAAGAATCTAAATAAAAAATTCCATAATGAACAATAAAAATCAACAAAATAATAAAAATATAAAAATAATTTGAATTACCAAATATATATATGTAACATATAGTGAAACACCACATCTTCATCTATCCCACATTAGAGCTAACAAAAACACCAATTAAGGAAAATACTAACTTTTGGAAGAAAAAAATCATATGAGTTATATATACCCAAAGGATTATTTAAAGTCTGAGAGAAACTTAATCCTGTAGAATTTCCCAAAGGATATTTTGAAACTCCATTTTAATTACATCATATTTATACTAGTTTGAACACTATTTTGAGAAAATATTTTTTTCACTTGTAAGTATAATGTAAAAAGTATCAAACCAAATTACATTTTATATGACCACCCTCATTTAAATAAAACAAGGGTGGATCCAATCATTTCAAAATTCAATTTTCACCATTAAATGTAAATCCTTTTCATTTAATAAAATACAATCTTCTTAATTTTTTCCAAAATTGAAATGTAGAAAAAAGTATATTAATTTTATTTAAAATAACCCATACTAAATCCATATCTAAAAAATCTAAAAAATTGAAAAATAATAATAGCAAAAAAACAATTAGATAAGGATACACTTAATTATTACAATTATGGTAAACAAGTCACTAAAATTATAAAATATTGGTGATCTCGAAAATAAAAAGAAGGGACAAAATAAAAATTAAGGAAATCCCATGTGTGATATCATAAGAATGAAAAGGTAACATGTGAAATTCTCTAGGTATAATACTGATACTTTCCAAGGAAAAATTTAATACAAGACCAACTTGTGGCCAACTGTTAAAAACAAAATAACACATGACACCCAACGTTCCCACACAAGACTCCTTGGGGGTACCCCTAGCCTTTAAAAAGAACAATAATGGAGAACTATATTGGATATAAGATACATAGTTTTTTATAAATACAAGCCACTCTTTTAGTTCCTAGGGTTCTTATGAAAGAACATAATTATGGGTGAGAAAAAATAAACACATGATCAATAATTATGACATACATGTAAATCATTCCTCACCTCTAACACCCTATCCATAAAAGAACCCTTTTTCCTGATATTTATCTCAAGAATAATAAAAATATAACATTACCATTGGGGATACAAGCTGCCACTAGACTAACACATAATTAGGGGACAAATTATAGATTTTTCATTTATTATGAAAATAGTTTCATAAGAAGCCAAATAGAATTTTTAAAAACTGACTAATGATGATGTTTCATTTCAAAAATTTGAAATCCAATTTTAATTTTTTTAAATATCAATATATGTTTGAAAACGATCAAAATAATTTATCAAATCAAATTCCCATAAGAATTTGTAATGAAAATTCGTAATCAGAATTCTTCATCAGAATTCGTAATGAGAATTCGTAATGAGATTTCATCATCAGAATTAGTAATGATAATTCATATTCAAAATTCATCATCATAATTCGTAATGATAATTCGTAATCATAATTCTTCATCAGAATTCATAATGAGAATTCGTAATCAGAATTCATCATCAGAATTTGTAATGAGAATTCGTATTCAGAATTCATCATCATAATTCGTAGTTAAAACATTATAAAAGTTATTAACAGGAATTTGGATCCTAAAATAGAATACTTCATATCTAAGTATTATATGATTTTGAGGTTTTATATATGAATCAAATTTTTATACCTAAGAAATATATTGATATGAACAATGAAAACATGGTAGTTTTAAATTTCCTTGGGTAAGAAAATATTCCTTATAGAAGTAAAATAGGGGTAAAAAGTGTTTTGCCTTGAAATAAGGTGTTTTTGATTTTTAAAACAAGAGGAATGGTCAATTTATAAGGAAACCTTGATTACTTAACAATCTCCCCCTTATATAAAAGAATTTAAAAGTCATAAGGAAAAAACTTATTGACTCAATAATCTCCCCCTTTTAGGAAATCACAAACATTCTTCCGAAAAAGAATGTAGGAACATAGAATAAATTTATAGACTTTGAAATTAAATCTTATCTCCCTTTTTTATGGACAATGGTGAATACGAATAACTCCCCCTTAGGTTTTGGAACTCTAAGGATCGAATTCTAGATTTCCTGAATGGGATTTTCATTATGAATATGGAATTATTTTTAATGAGCACTCCCCCTTAGATAAACTCCCCCTTACTTAGGGATACTTCTTCTATACTTATAAATCTTTTTACTTCTCTTCTTTATAATTATTTTTCCTTCTCCCCCTTTGTGATTTTCAAAAATAGTTTAGGTAATGGAAAAAAATAAGGTACATAAAATATTATTACAATGTAACACAAAAGACAAGAAACCAGAGTTTTCATTAAGATTTAAAGGATTTTCACAAGGAAATACATTATAACAAATGATCAGATTGGTCTATTTGTCTTCTTTTTCCTTAACAATTAACTTCTTTAGAAGGGTTTTTAGCTTCTTTAAATATTTGTGGTCCTCCTTATCTTGATTTTATAAGGCTTTAATCTTGTCATCTTGAGCCTTTAGAGCCTCATACTGAGCCTTAAGAACATCACCATTCTTTACAAGATTCTCTTCGATCTCAATCTAGAGATCTCATTCCTCATTCCAGCTTTGAGCAACAAAGTAAAGCTTCCCATTCAGATCCTTCACCTGTTGATTCTGAGTATTTTTCTCAAGGGTCATCTTTTCCTGAAAACAGTTTCTAAGATCCTTGATCTTGGAATCTTTAGTATCAAAAACCTCTTTAACTTCCTCTTGAAATTCATCAAGATCTTCCATATTCTGGATGATCTTTTTAACCAAGTTATCAATTTTCTTTCAGGACTACCTGTGATACTTGTTTCCTATAAGAAAATATTTGAAATCTGAATCTATCTTTACACACTTGTCCATCACCATAGACACTAAATTTGACTTCTAGTTAAGAGTGTGTTGGAGAATCTGGCATCCAGAATCTATGTTTGAAAAAGTCAGAATGGAACTGATTACATTCTTCAAATATTACCCCACAAAATCATTACCAAGTGAATATGACTCTGAATCTAAGACATTACTTAGTGAGAGTGGTTCTTCAAACTCAACAAGATTTTTTTTGAAGTTCCTACAACTTCATTTCTCTTCACTATAGATTTTATTTTAGAATCACCAACCACTTGATTACCCTTATCAACCTTCGGTATGACTTGCTCATATGTAGATTTATTCTCACTATTAGATAATTGAACAACTCTATCATCATCAAATATCTATTTTCCTTCTCCATCCTCAATTAATTTCTTTTTATAACTTTCTTCCTCAGATAATTCATTTTCTTATTCTTCTTCCTTGTCTACATCTTTCTTTCCATCTTTCTCTTCTTCATTTCTAGGTGTGACAAGCATCAAGGACTCGGTGTCAGATGTTCAGAGTGGTAATTTCTCTGATGGATTTGCCTTATCTTGATATTTTTCAACTATTTTAATCAGATCATCTAAATCACCACTTTCTTCTTTTACTTATTCTTCTTCTTCTACTTTCACCTCTTCCACTACTTCAACAACTTCTTTATCTTAATATTTTCCCAGAGTGAAAAATTATTCCCCGGAGTCTCAAGTAAAGGCTCTACTAGGAATGTTTTCGGCACTCGCATATTCTCAAAAGCTACTTCAGTGGCATTCAAAAGAGATTGTACAACTGCAGCCTCAGACATTTTTTTATTCATCTTCTTCTCTTTTTCTTCCTTCTCAAGGTATTCAGTAGTCTTATCCTTTAAGGACTTAGCTTCATCAGGGTCCATGTTGAACTATGGCTCACCTTCTTTCCTATTTTCCTTATCTTCCCTCCATTTTACATCCACCTCATCTGGATAATCTTTCTGTTTCTTCATTTTGGGAGGTGCGGATTGGGTTTCCTTAACTTTAGGGGTTTGTCTGATTCCTCCACTTACTTCAACATCCTTTCCATAGAATCCTTCTTTGAGGGTTTAGATTTCTCAAAAAATTATGGATTCTCTTCTGCCTCATCCTCAGGTAGATCATATAACTCTATGGTCTCCTTAGAATATCCCATATTCATTCTTTTTAGGGTGTCATCACTAACAAGAATAACTTTTCAATTCAGAACCATGGATTTTCATGTAATCTTGAACGATTCAAGACACCGAACTATCAGCTTTTAAAGTAAGGCAGGATACATGATAATTTGGGCTCTTATATTTCAATTCTTGATGTTCTAAATTGTAACAAGAACTTGCCTCATCAAATTAATTTTCCTTAGATTTACCAGGAAATATAATAAATATATATCATTCTTCTTGAGGGTATCTTTGTCACCTTTTCTCGGTACTAAAAAACCTTTTACCCATAACTGAATAATCCAGTTGTTAGAATATTGATGAGCAATTTTTGTTGTCTTGACATCAGAAAGTCCAAAACATTGTAAGGTCATTACCATAATGAAACTACCTTGAACTACCAGGAGTTTTTGGTAGCAAGATTCTGCCTCCTCTTCATATGATAATCCCACCAAGCTCACTTCTTTGTAATAAGAATGTTTTCAGTTTTTTCCATAAGACTTGAATGAAAATATTTCTCTGTCATCTTCCTTGAAGAAGCACACTGACTCATAAAATTCTATGAGTAAATCCAGATACACCGAGTCTTGAACACTTGGCTTAGATATGCAGACATCTTTCCATTAATTTAACTTGATATTCATAGAAATGATATAATTGTACTTGAAAAAGTTAGGATGCACCAACCTTTCCCTATATACTTTACATTTTGAGATTGGCTTTTTGGTAATAATTTATTGAGAAGAGGATTATACAAAAAGTTTGACTAGAAGAACTCTAAGAGATTTGGAACAGGCTTAAGAACTGAGGCAGAGATTCGAGACGCAAGAGCTTGAAAACTGATGTGGGACAACCATCAGGGGTCCCTTTATATAGGCAACAGAGTTGACATTTCAACTTCCAAAATCAATCTAATGGTTGTGAAACTCACTGATCTAATCTGAAGGTTGAAAAACATTCCCACAAGGAAATATTGAATCCAATATTTTAAGGTTTTAAGAAAAACATTTGGATTTAAGAAAACATGAATCCGAGAAAGTTTAAAAGAAAAAGAAACTACCAGGAAGTAAAATTGACTACAAAAACTTTATTAAGGAAGGAATACCTTTCAGATTTGGATAGGAAGATTATTCGTAATAGGTGATATTCGTCTAGAAGAAAATTGGACTATTAAAAACTCTCTATAATAAACTTACTATGAAAAACATAAGATCTAAAAGTTTTATTGCAAAAAGTTTGAGTACCAAAACTCGATTATGAAAATTATGAGTATGAAAAATCACATTATGAACATTAACATTATGAAAATTTCCATTATGAAAATTTCTAATACTAAAATTTCCAGCACAAAAATTTCTATTACAAAAATTTCCATTACGAAAATTTTTATTACTAAAATTTCCAGTACAAAATTTTCTATTATGAAAATATCCTTTAGGAAAATTTCCATTATGAAAATTTCAAAATCCAACTAAAAAAATTTTATTACTAAAATTTTGAAAAAACATAACTGTGAAAAAATTTATATTAGTAAAATTTTGAAAAACTAACTATTAAATTTTTATTATGAAAAATTTGAAAAATTTCAATAACAGATTTACTCCCCCTATGAAAACGAGTTTATTACTGAGAGGAGATTGGTTCAACAAAAAATTAATAGAGGAAGATTACCTCATGGTTATCATTCCTGACTTCTGTTTAATGTATTCAAATCTATCAGTAGGTAATGATTTTGAAAAAATATCAGCAAGTTGATCTTGCATTCTGATGAATTGAAGAATAATATATCTTTTTTCTGTGTGATACCTAAGAAAGTGATGCCTAATATCTATGTGCTTTGCACGAGTGTGATGTGCAGGGTTTTTGTTAAGGGAAATGGAACTTGTGATATCACACAAAATTTGAGTCTTAGTAAAACTCAAGCCATCATCTATGAGTGTGCGTTGCATCCACAACACTTGAGCACAACAACTCCCAGCTGCTATATATTCAGCTTCAGCAGTGGAAAGTGCTACTGAGTGTTGTTTCTTGCAGGACCAAGATACTAATGAATCTCCTAAGAAATGACAATTTTCTGCTGTACTTTTTCTATCCATTATACATCCCCCAAAGTCAGCATCTAAAAAAATTTTAAGACAAAATCATTTCCATAAGTATAAAATAGTCCTAAATCCATGGTTCCCATTATGTAGCGAAAAATTCTTTTCACTTCCTTTAAATGAGATTCCTTAGGATTAGATTGATATCTTGCGCATAAGCATACTGAAAACATTAAGTCTAGATAACTAGATATCAAGTAAAGTAGACTTCCTATTATACCTCTAAAAGATGTTTGATTTACTGGTTTCCTAGCTTCATTAAGATCAAGTGTGTTTGAGGTACCGATGGGAGTACTTATACTCTTAGTGTTGTTATATAAATACTTTTTCATAAGATCTTTAATATACTTATGTTGGGATATGTAGATTCCATCTAGTTTTTGAGAAATTTGAAAACCAAGGAAAAATGTTAACTCACCCATCATACTCATTTCAAACTCAGATTTCATTATATCTGCAATGGAATTGGTTAACGACTACTGAGTTGAACAAAATATAATGTCATCAACATAAATTTGAATGATTTAAAAATTTTTATTATCTTTATTTATAAAAAGGATTGGATATTCATTTCCCTTAACATAGTTATTTTGAAGCAAAAATCATGTAAGTCTATCATACCAAGATCGAGGGGATTTTTTAAGGCCATACAAAGCATTGGTAAGTCTAAAAACATGATTAGGATGTTTTTTATCTTTAAATCCTGGAGTTTGTTTGACAAACACTTCCTCTTGAACAAAACCATTAAGGAAATAACATTTCACATCCATTTGAAAAAGTTTGAAATGAATGAATGATGTAAAGGAAAGTAGAATTTGAATAGATTAAAGTCTAGCTACTGGAGCATAGGTTTCTTCATAGTCTATTAATTCTTATTGATTATAGAAATTAGCAACTAATCTAGCTTTATTTCTTACTATGATTCCATTTTCATCACACTTATTTCTGAAGACCCATTTTACTCAAATTAAAGAAGTTTCCTTAGGTCTTTCACTTTGTTCCTTTTGAATTCATTTAGCTCATCTTGCATGGCTTTGATCCAATCATCATCACCTAAAGTTTCATCAGTGCTTTTTGGTTCTAATTGGGAAAGGAATGTTATATGCTCTACTTCATTTCTTAAGGAAATTCTAGTCCGTACAGGTTGATTCACATCACCAATGATACTATCACTGGGATGATTCTTTAGAAATGACTGATTTGGGTTTTCGAAAACCTGGTCATCAACATACAGTAGGAAATATTCTGGGGTAAATGTTTCAGCAGTATCTTCTTGAAAATTTTCCTTATCAGATGGATCTTCTATCATAGGTTGATAATCAGTTTTTGAAAACACATCTAAGGATGTAGATTCGGGTTGTTTAAAAACAAAAGGATCAGTTTCAACAAATTTGACATGCATTGTCTCTTCAACAGTACAAGTATTTTTATTGAAATCTTTATAGGCCTTAGAAGTTGTGGAGTAGCCTAAGAAAATTCCTTCATCATATTTTGGTTTAAATTTATGAAGATTATCTTTAGTATTCAGAATGAATACCTTGTACCCAAAAACCTTGAAGTAAAAAATTCTAGGTTTTATACCATTCCATAACTCATAAATAGTTTTATTAAGAAAAGGTCTAATTAAAACATGATTTATATTATAACAAGCAGTACTTACAGCTTCATCCCAAAAAAATTTATCTACATAATACTCACTCAACATGGTTCTGGTTATCTCTTTAAGAAATCCATTTCTTCTTTCGACAACACCATTCTGTTGAGGTGTTCTGGGTGCTGAAAAGTTATGAGTAATGCCTTTTCTACTACAAAAAGTTTCAAAATATGAATATTGAAATTCTCCTACATGATCACTATGAATAGTTTTCAATGGAAGGCTTTTCTCATTTTTAACTTGGGCTCTAAAACTTTTGAAATAAGAAAAATATTCAGACTTCTTTTCTAGAAAATAGACCCACGTATATCTAGTGTAATCATCAACTAAGACAAATGCCTAATATTTTCCCCCAATGCTTCCAGTTTGAGTAGTAACAAAAAGAATCATATGCACTAGCTATAATGTATAGTGGTTGAGACTTCACCAATAGATTTAAAACTTGATTTTTGTTTCTTTCCATATTGACAAGGGTCACAGACTTTTGAAGAATCGAATCTAAGCTCTGGTAGATCCTTAACTAGTCTCTTATTTGAAATTTTACTCATGTTTCTACGGTTATAGTGTCCTAGGCTTCTATTCCATAACCAAGAATGACCTTCCATTACAATAAGATAAGGTAAGTCTTGGCTCCTAAGGTCTTCTATGTTTAGTGTGTAAACATTCTCTTGCCTATGGGCTGAAAAAATAAACTCTTCCTTGGAATTGTGTACAAAGCACATATCATTCCAAAAATTCAAAAGGTAGCCTTCATCACATAATTGTCTTATACTGATGAGGTTGTTCTTAAGACCCTTAACAAATAAAACATTTGAAACCAAAGTTTTTTCAAGAAGAACGATGTTACCTATACCAATAATTTCTCCTTGAGCATTATCTCTGAAAGTTACTTTTCCTCCATTCATCTTGATAATATTTTCAAAATAGTTTTTGTTACCAATCATATACCGGGAACATCCACTATCCATATACCACGTATTGTTGTTGGTACTTTCCCTATTTTCCTGAAAATATGAAAAAGTTAGGTTTTCAGAATCCATGCTTTCTTGGATATGAAAATCTCAGAAAGTAAAATTTTGGGAACCCACATCTTCTTAGAGAAGTAAGCTTTATGAAATAATAAAGATTGGGTTTTGTTTATAGAAAAATTCTTTGCCCAGTGACCACCACATTGACACTTAGTGCAGAATGGGGTACTTTGAAAAAAAAATTAATTGTTGCTAAAAATTAGTTTAGAACTTGTGTAACCAAAAACAGAAGTATTCCTTCAAGGTCGGATTTGTGAATACATTTTATCAAAAATTTCATTACCTAGGGTAATGTTTTACAGACACTTCCACAAGGAGAATATTTTGGATTTGAGTTTTATAACTAATTTCTAGTCATCAAAAACATTTGAACTAGATCTAAGCTTGAAAACATTTTTCTTATAAATTACGTTTTCTAGATCTTTAGAAATTTTATTCTTTTAAGAACTTACTTTCTCAAGATTTTTTGAAACACTTTCAAAATAAGAATTTTTTTTATCAAGGAATTTAGAATGATCTGATATTTCTTTAGTAAGAATCGTATTCCTAGAATTTTCCTTATCATGTTTTTTCATGAGTTTTGAATTCTCATTATTAAGGAGTTTGGAAAACATAGAAACTTATTCATAGGTAGGTATAGTATTATCTTTATCAGAAGAGTTATAATATTTACTATCATTAGCATTTAAAGAAACATTGGTCATTGATTCAGCATTGTGTACCTTAGCCATAAATGAATTATTATCAATAGGTATCCTGGCTAAAAGACCAAGATTCTTTTATACAGAAGATTCATAATCTGATGATTCATCTGAAGAATCTCCACCACTAGAACTCCATGTTTCATTGGCTTTCAACAATTTCATAGATTTGGACTTGTAATACTTCTTTTTATTTTTCTCAGAATTCCTTTCCTTTCATTCTTTTCTCTTGAGAAAAGGGCAGTTAGGTCTTATGTGTCCAGCTCTCTTAAATTCATAGCATTTAACATTAGAATATTTCTTTTCTATCCTTTCCTTCTTCTTATATCTAGGTTAAAAGTTCCTCTGTCCAGCTATATTGTTCGTCCTTCGAGAAAACTTTTCTAACTCATTTTCTAATGATTCACATCCACTAGATTCATAATGAATAAAAACATTCTTAGATATGGATCTAGTAACTCTCTCAGGAGTCTTTGATTTCATATGATTGGAAGTATTATTAAAAGCTACACTGCTATTTCCATTCTTCTTCTCCTCAATATTAGCATCTCTCTTCATTCTAGTCTCATGCTGAAGAAGAGTTCCAAACATCTCATCAAGGGTAATCTGGGTAACCTTTCTATTCTCATCAATTACAGTCCATTTAGATTCCCACTCATTTGGCATGATGTCGATGATCTTGTCAACAAGGGCTTCTTCATCTAATCCTTTCCCACCCATTGATTGTAAAATATTCACAATAGTCATGAATCTCTATTGCAGCTTGCATATGGGTTCACCATAATGAAAACAAAAACCATGAAATTTAGCTATAAGCACGGATCTTCTGGTCTCAATTACTTTGGAATTTCCAGAGTGAGTAACTTATAGTTTCTTCCATATAGAATTTGCTGCTTCACAAGATGAAATTTGGCTATAAATATTTCTAGTCATTGAACAAAGTAAAGTATTGAGTACCATATAATTAAGTTGATATTCATGCTTTTCTTGATTGGTATAGGAACTTACTTCTTTATAATGAATTTTTTATCCACTGCTAAGTATAACAAAATTTTCAACCAAATTGTTGATAATGAAAGTCTTCATGTGATCTCTCCAATATTCGTAATCATTTCAAACAATGATTGGTGGTCTGGTTGGATTGAGATTATCTATGGAACAATCATTGATTCCTGCCTTCTTTAATAAAATTCATTCCACAAACACTTGTTAGTAGAAAAAGTTTATAAACAAGGAAAATATAGAGAATGAAAATATAGGGTAAAAGGATCTCTAGAAAAAAGTGAATCTGAAATACATGGGTCAAAAAAATAGATTCTAAAAAAAATATGAATCTAGAAATGTGAATCTGGAAATTCAATTCTGAGAACTAATTCTCTTCTGAATCTAATCGTGAGATTAATTCAGATTGATCCAAATGTTCTGTTACCAATTGTTAGGATGGTATGCTTGAGTATGATATACTCTATAATACCAAATGTAGGGTCTAAATAAGAATTAGATTCTCAGATACAAAGGGGGGGTGAATTGTACCTTTTAAAATTGTACCTTTTGAAAATTCCTTTGGAACTTTTAAAGATAGTTATTTTTAACAATGTTAAATAAGATAATTCACAAGACCTCTATAAGTCTTAAACACTTGCTAAATTTGGGAAAAGTGATTCCAAAAATAGAACATAACAAAAGTTTACAAAGATGAATATTTTACCTTAATGCAAATAAAATCTAACTGTATCAGAGTATACGAGTAAGGAAATACAAAATAGTTATACTTTCCTTAACAATACAAATGCAATGGAAAAACTTGTAATAAAACAAGTAACATGTAATAAATTTTTTAACCCAAAGAGAAGGGTATCCAACAAACTTGGTTAAAGTAACCTTGATTTATAATTTCAAGAAAGTATGTCTTACACACACCAGGGTAAGCCCTCGATACAAATATGAGAGTCTGTCATGCTATCCCCACAAGCCCTCAACTATCAGGTAGTCAACACCTCTATCTTCTTCAGCAAGGAAGTCCTCAACTTCAAGGTGTTGGAACCTCTGTCTTCTTATCCCCGGTAGCCCTCAATTGTACACAGCAACAGTTGGAGTCGCACGAAACAAATCTGCACAAGGATAAGTTTGAACAATTTGTTCAAACTTTCTGCATGAATCTTGAGAGTTGATAAGAGCCTCTCTCTCTAGAAATCACTCTAACAGCATGTAAGCACAGATGTCAAATTTTTTTTCATGTGTTGTGTCTACTTTTAAAATAAGCTCCTATTTATATGGGTGGCTGCAACGGTCGGCTCCCTCCTCCAACGGTCATATTTTTCCTTGAATTTCAGAGGGACCTTTACACATGTCACTCAAACAATGGTTAGTTGATAACTGAAGGAACGACATCATTTTATAAACGAACAAGTGAAACCATAACTAAAACTGATATTCGGAATGGAGAAAATAAAAGTTCCGAATGATGAAGGTTAAAGTTCGGAGTCTAACCATAAAATGAATTTAGATTCTATAGTACTAAGATATTCAGATTCTATTTTTCTAAGGAATACGTAATGATAATTTGTAATAATAATTCTTCATCAGAATTCATAATGAGAATTCGTAATCAGAATTCTTCATCAGAATTCATAATGAGAATTTGTATTCAGAATTCATCATCAGAATTCATAATGAGAATTCATAATCAGATTTCTTCATCAGAATTCATCATCAGAATTCATAATCAGAATTCTTCATCAGAATTCATAATGAGAATTCATATTTAGAATTCATCATTAGAATTCGTAGTTAGAACTTTATAAAAGTTCGTAACAGGAATTCGGATCCAAAAACAGAATGCTTCATTTCTAAGTATTATATGGTACCAAGGTTTTAGATATGAATCAGATTTTTATACATAAGAAAAAAATTGATATGAACAATGAAAACAAGGTAGGGTTAAATTTCCTTTGATATGAAAATTTTCCTTATAGAAGTAAAATAGGGGTAAAAAGTGTTTTGCCTTGAAATAAGGTGTTTGTGATTTTTAAAATAAGAGGAATTGTCAAGTCATAAGGAAACCTTGATGAATTAATAATCTCCCCCTTATATGAAGGAATAGAAAAGTCATAAGGAAAAAACTTATTGACTCAACAATATTAACAATGAATATTAGGCTCAATCAATGGATAATCACACCCCCAACTTATGTTTAGCTAGTTTTGAGAAAAATATATCTTAGAAATATGAAATTCAAATTCCCTTTTACCAAAACATTTTAATACACAATGATCACAAAAAAATCCCTTATACGAAACAATAATGAAACCCATAAATATATTTTAATACAAGATAGTTTCATAAGAATATCCCAATTCCAATCCTATTACACTGTTCAAATTTATCTCCATATTTCATCCACTATCAATTAAGAATGATGATGTCTTGTGTATCACTATTGACATGGGAGTTCCTCTTTAATCAAAGGGGGAATGATTGAAGTGCTAGGTGGAATGAAATTTAAATATTAAAATGATTATTAAATTATATATATATATATATATATTTGTGTATATTTGTTTTTTTTTTCAATTTTATCATGGTAATTGAAATTGCACTCAATAGAGTCAACCCATGGAGCGAGACATTTCTGAATACACACAGACTCGAAGACCATAAGGCACCAAGTGAATCCCACATACTTGGGAATAATCTTGAGTTAACTCAGTAAAAAACAAAGTCAAATTACAACAAATAGAGAAACAATTACATACTTTGGGCTAGAAAATTATGGATTCAGGATCTGCATGTGTCGAAATCCACACATTAGGTTATTTCATTTCTCTACGTGCAAATTTATTAATCTTTTATTTGTTTTTTTAATACTCATATGAAAAATAAAATGATCACAAAACCTATGATATTTATTTGGGGGACCCCATGAACTAAAAATAATACCCCACTATCCAAAGGATATGCATTGTGATCTTTTTTTACTTGGATGAAAATAAAAACTAGGAAATATCACATTAGATAGCCACATATTCCAAAATATTTTCTCATTAAGCTATAAAAGTATTAACATCAGAATCAGTGCATAATAAATTATTTTATATTATGTTTCAATGTTTTCAATGTGTATTATCGTGTTCAATGTTAATGGAATTTTTTCTTTGATTTACACACATTTTTTATTAAACATGGACCTTTTCTTTCTTCCCCCCCCCCCACACTACTAAATATTTGACCTATAATGACCACCAATGGAAGTCGCTTGAGGCCCGACATTATATGCCTACAGCGACCACCATTGGAGGTCACTAAAGCTGGCCGAAATGCCAACCTACAGCGATCGCCATTGGCAGTCTCTGAACCTGGCCGAAATTCCGGCCAATAGTGACCTCCACTGGCGGTTGCTATTATTCTAAAGCGACTGCAAATGGTGGTCACTGTTGAGGTTAGCGGTCAACCTAGAGCGACCACCGGTGGCAGTCACTAAACTGGAAATATTTTTTTTTAAAAAAAATCATGGTTTAAAATAAAAAAATAGCTTATAAATCATAAAAAATGGAAAACAAATCCAAACACCATAAACATCAAGATCATCATAAACAATAAATCATTGACGTGCTTCAACGATCCAGAGTCATCTGCCTTAGAAACCAACAATAAGATACAAAGAAAACAACTCAACAAAACAAACGTAAATTTAACATATTTATTTAGTTATTATATACATATAATAAAATGAAATCTGACATATCATGGGTTCAATAATAATTTAAAACCCCCAATTTAATAAATTTTATCATTTTAGGATTTTTTTCCCTTTTTTGGAGTCTTTGTTTTAGTTTCTGAAAGTGTTTTGTTGTCAAAAAGTAATTTTTTCTGTGCCCACCACATCTAATGGACGTTTCGTCTCATCTTACATGTCCCGAATAGTATTCCTATTTTTTCATGTGGTTTCAGGTCATTCAGAGCATGTTTGCTCTGAATTTGACCATGACACGCCGTTTTGGTCTTTTATGACTCCAGAAACGCATTTTCAATCACCCCAGTCAAACGAAACCTCTGATTGATGTTTTTTCTGCCTGAACATTTTACAATTCACACCACGGTTATTTTCTTATGATTTCATGTCATTCCGAGGTCATTCAGGTAGTTTTGACCACCCAATGCTCCCTTTTAGAGTGCGTCGAACTCCTGAAAATGACACATTTAGTCGTACCACACGCACCGCATATTTGATGGACATGAAATATCATATTACATGTAAATAATAATATTTCTATTGTTTTTGTGTGGTTTCAGGTCATTCGGAGCACGTTTTCTTTGAATTCGACCGTCACAAGCCGTTTTGGTCTTTTATGACTCCGGAAGCACGTTTCCGCACACCGCAGTCAAACAACACCTCTGATTGATGTGACTTATTCCCGAAAATTTCAAAATTCACACCATGGTTGTTTTCATATGATTTAATAGAATTCCAAGGTCATTCGGATGGTTTTGACCACCCAACGCGCCCATTTAGACTGCATCGAACTGCTGAAAATGACGCATTCAGTCATACCATACACACCGCACATCCCATGGATGTTCTGTCTCCTCTTACATGTCACGAATAATATTCCTATTGTTTTTGTGTGTTTTCAGGTCTTTCGGAGCATGTTTGATCTGAATTTGACCGCCACACGCAGTTTTGGTCTTTTATGACTTCGAAAATGCGTTTCTGGTCACCGTGGTCAAACGACACCTCCAATTGAAGTTATGTTGACCTGAACGTTTCAAAATTCATGCCACGGTTGTTGTTGTATGATTTCATGGCATTCTGAGGTTGTTCGGGTGGTTTTGACCACCCCATGAGCCCTTTAAGAGCACGCAGAACAACTGAAAATGATTCATTCGGTCGTCCCATGCGCACCGCATGTCCAATGGACGTGTCATCTCCTCATACATGTCATGAATAATAATATTATTATTTTCGTGTGTTTTAAGATCATTCGGAGCATGTTTCCCTTGAAATCGACCGTCATACGCCGTTTTGGTCTTTTGTGACTCTGGAAATGCTTTTCTGGTCACTGCAATCAAATGACGCCTTCAATTGACATGATCTCTGTCGACCATTTTAAAATTCACACCACGGTTGTTGTCATATGATTTCAAGGAATTCTGATGTCATTCAGGTGGTTTTGACCACCCAACGCGCCCTTTTAGAGCACGTTAAACTACTGAAAACAACACATTCAGTCGTAACGCGCGCACTACACGTCCGATGGATGTGTTGTCTCCTCTTACATGTCACTAATAATATTACTATTGTTTTTGTGTGGTTCCAGGTCATTCAGAGCACGTTTTCCTTGAATTCTACCGTGACACGCCGTTTTAGTCTTTTATGACTCCAGAAATGCGTTTCCAGTCACCACGGTCAAATAACACCTATGATTGATGTGTCGTCTACCCAACCATTTAACAATTCAAACCACGGTTGTTGTCGTATGATTTCATTGAATTCCAAGGTTGTTCAGGTGGTTTTGACCACCAAACGCGCCCTTTTAGAGCGTGCTGGACTGCTAAAAATGACTCATTCGGTCGTATCATGTGCACCGCACGTTTTATTGACATTTTTCTCCTCCTACATGTCACAAATAATCATCTTATTGTTTTCGTGTTGTTTCAGGTCATTTGGAGCATGTTTGCTCTGAATTCGACCGTCACACACCATTTTGTTCTTTTGTGACTACGAAAACACGTTTCCGGTCACCGTTGTCAAAAGACACCTCTGGTTGACATGTCGTCTGCCTGACCATTTGAAAATTCAAACCATGGTTTTTGTCGTATGATTTCATAGCATTTCAAGGTCGTTCGGGTGGTTTTGACCACCCAACGTGCACTTTCATAGCGCGTTGAACTACAGAAAATGACACATTCAGTCATACTGTGCACTCTGTACGTCCAATGGATTCACCGTCTCCTCCTACCTATCTTGAATAATATTCCTATTTTATTCATGTGGTTTCAGGTCATTTGAAGCAGGTTTACTCAGAAATTTGACCGTCACATGCCGTTTTGGTCTTTTTTGAATTTAGAAACACATTTCCAATCACTGCGGTAAAAAGGCACCTCTGATTGATGTGTCGCCTACTCGACCATTTCACAATTCACACCACGGTTGTTTTTGGATGATTTCAGGGCATTCCGAGGTCATTTGGGTGGTTTTTACTACCCAATGCTCCCTTTTAGAGCGTGTCGAACTGTTAAAAACAACACATTCAGTCATACCATGCGCATCGCACGTTCGATTAACGTGACGTCTCCTCCTACATGTCATGAATAATATTCAAATTTTATTCATGTGGTTTCAGGTCATTCGGAGCATGTCTGCTCTGAATTTTACCGTCACACACCGTTTTGGTCTTTTATGACTCCAGAAATGTGTTTCCGGTCACCGCGGTCAAACGACGCCTTTGATTGACGTGACGTCTACCCAAACATTTCACAATTCACACCACGATTGTTGTCGTATGATTTCATGGCATTCTGAGGCCGTTCAGGTGGTTTTGACCACCCAATGCTCCCTTTTAGAGTGCGCTGAACTGCTGAAAACGACACAATCGGTCGTATGGAATGCACCACACATCCGATTGATGTGTTGTCTCTTCCTACATGTTGCAAATAATATTCTTATTGTTTTCGTGTGTTTTTAGGTCATTCAGAGCATGTTTTCTCTGAATTCGACACTCACATGCTGTTTTGATCTTCTTTTTACTCCAAAAACACATTTCTGGTCACCGAGGTCAGACGACACCTCCGATTGATGTACCGTATTCCCAACCATTTTACAATTAACACCTTGTTTGTGTATTATGATTTCATGGCATTTCGAGGCCGTTCGGGTGGTTTTGACCACCCAACGCTCCCTTTTAGAGTGCGCCAAATTGTTAAAAACAACACATTTGGTCGTATTGTGTGCACCAAACATCTGATGGATGTGTCATCTCCTCCTACATGTCGTGAATAATATTCCTACTGTTTTACTGTGGTTTCAGGTCATTCGGAGCACGTTTGCTCAGAATTCGACCGTAACGTGTCGTTTTGGTCTTTTATGACTCCGGGAGCGTGTTTCCTGTCCCCACGGTCAAACGGCACCTCTGTTTGACGTTCCATCTACTCGAACATTTCAAAATTCACACAATAGTTTTTTTGTATGATTTCATGGAATTTTGAGGTCGTTCAGGTGGTTTTAACCACCCATCGCACCCTTTTATAGCGCGCCGAACTGCTGAAAATGACTCATTCGGTCGTACCGTTCGCACCGCACGCCCGATAGACATGTCATATCCTTCTATATATCATGAATAATATTCCTATTATTTTCTTGTGATTTCATGTCATTCGGAGCACGTTTTCTCTGAATTCGACCGTCACGTGCCGTTTTGGTCTATTATGACTCCGGAAACGTGTTTCTACTAACCACGGTCAAAAAACACCTATGATTGATGTGTCATCTACCCGACCATTTTACAGTTCACACCGCGGTTGTTGTCGTAGGATTTCAGGGAATTCGGAGGCCGTTCGGGTGGTTTTGACCACCCAACATGCCCTTTTAGAGCGCGGTGAGCTGCTAAAAATGATACATTCGGTCGTACAACATGCACCGCATGTCCGATGGATGTTACATCTCCTCCTACATATCACGAATAATATTCCTATTGTTTCCATGTGGTTTCAGGTCATTCGGAGCACGCTTACTCTGAATTCGACCGTGACACGCCGTTTTGGTCTTATATGACTCTAGAAACGCGTTTCTGGTCACCACAGTCAAATGAAACTCTTGATTGATGTTCCATCTGCCTGAACATTTCACAATTCACACCACGGTTGTTGTCGTATGATTTAATGGCGTTCCGAGGTCGTTCAGGTGGTTTTGACCACACAACGCACCCTTTTAGAGTGCACTGAGCTGCTTAAAACGAAACATTCGGTCGTACCGCGTGTACAGCACATCCAATGGACGTTATGTCTCCTCTTACATGTCAAAAATAATAATCCAATTATTTTCTAGTGGTTTTAGGTCATTCATAGCATGTTTTCTTGGAATTCGACCGTCACATGTCGTTTTGGTCTTTTATGACTACGAAAATGCGTTTCCAGTCACCACTGTCAAAAGACACCTCCGATTAATGTGTTGTCTGCCCAGCCATTTCACAATTCACACCATTATGGTTGTCTTATTATTTCATGTCATTCTGAGGTTGTTCGAGTTGTTTTGACCACTCAACGCGCCCTTTTTGAGCGCGTTGAACTGCTAAAAACGACACATTCGTTTGTACCACATGCACCACATGTCCGATATGTGTTATGTCTCCTCCTACATGTCACGAATAATATTCCAATTCTTTTCATGTGGTTTTAGGTCATTCGGAGAAGTTTTTCTCTGAATTCGACCGTCAGATGCCGTTTTGGTCTTTTGTGACTCCAGAAACGTGTTTCCGGTCATCGTTGTCAAACGACACCTTTGATTGATGTGTCATCTGCATGACCATTTCAAAATTCACACCATGGTTGTTTTCATATGATTTCATGGAGTTCTGATGTCATCTTGGTGCTTTTGACCCCACAACGTGCCCTTTTAGAGCGCGCTGCATTGCTGAAAACAACACATTTGGTCGTACCACGCACACCGCATGTTCGATGGGCGTGCCTTCTCCTCCTACATGTCACAAATAATATTCCTATTATTTTCGTGTGGTTTTAGGTCATTCAGAGCATGTTTTATCTGAATTCGACCGTCACACGCCGTTTTGGTCTTTTATGACTCCAGAAACGCGTTTCTGATCACTGCGTTCAAACGACACCTCCGATTGATGTGCAATCTACCCAACCATTTTAAAATTCACAAATTGGTTGTTTTTGTGTGATTTCATGGAATTTAGAGGTCGTTCGGGTGGTGTTAACCACCCAACCCGACCTTTTAGAGCGCGTTGAACTACTGAAAATGACACATTCGGTCGTACCACACGCACCGCACGTCCGATTGACATTCATTCTCCTCCTATATGTCAAGATTTAAATTCTTATTGTTTTCATGTGGTTTCAGGTCATTCAGAGAAATTTTTCGCTGAATTCGACTATCACATGCCGTTTTGGTCTTTTATGACTCCAGAAACGTGTTTCTGGTCACTGTTGTCAAACGTCACCTTCGATTCACATGTCATCTTTCCAAACATTTCAAAATTCACACCATAGTTATTGTCATATAATTACATGGAATTCTGAGGTCGTTCAGGTGGTTTTGACCACCCAACGCTCCCTTTTATAGCGTGTTGAACTGCTGATAACGAAACATTCAGTCGTACCACGCGCACCGCACATCCGATGGATTTTCCGTCTCCTTCTACATGTCACAAATAATATTCTTATTGTTTTCGTGTGGTTTCAGGTTATTCGGAGTACGTTTTTTCTGAATTCGACCGTCACACGCCGTTTTGGTCTTTTATGACTCGGAAAACACGTTTCCGGTCACCACAGTCAAATGACACCTCCAATTGACGTGTCTTCTACCCGACCGTTTCAAAATTCACTCCAAGGATGTTGTTGTTGTAGGATTTTATGGAATTCCGAGGTCGTTCGGGTGGTTTTGACCACACAACGCACCCTTTTAGAGCGCGTCGAACTGTAGAAAACCATACATTCGGACGTACCACATGCACAACACATCCAATGGATGTTCCATATCCTCCTACATGTCACGAATAATATTTCTATTGTTTTTGTGTTGTTTCAAATCATTTGGAGCACATTTTCTCTGAATTTGACAATCACACTCCGTTTTGGTCTTTTTTAACTTTAGAAATGTTTTTCCGGTCACTACGAGCAAAGGACACCAACGATTGACATTCTTTCTACCTGAACATTTCAAAATTAACATCACAGATGTTGTCATATGATTTCATGGAATTCTGAGGTCGTTTGGTTAGTTTTGACCACCCAACATCCCCTTTTAGAGTGCGCTAAACTGCTGAAAACGACACATTTGGTCATAATGCTCGCACCACACGTCCGATGGATGTGATGTATCCTTCTACATGTTATGAATAATATTCCTATTGCTTTCGTGTGGTTTTAGGTAATTCGGAGTACGTTTGCTCTGAATTTGACCGTGACACGCTGTTTTGGTCTTTTATGACACTAGAAACACGTTTATGGTCACCGTGGTCAAACGACACCTTCGATTGACATGCTGTCAGCCGGACCATTTCAAAATTCACACCATGGTTGTTTTTGTATGATTTCATTGCATTCTGACGTCGTTCGGGTGGTTTTGACCACCCAACCCGCCCTTTTAGAGCGTGCCGAACTGCTGAAAACGTCACATTCGGTCGTACCTCACACACTGCATGTCTGATGTACGTCTGTCTCTTCCTACATGTCACGAATAATATTCCTTTTTTCTGTGTGTTTTCTTGTCATTTGGATATTGTTTTCTCTGAATTAATCTATCACACGCCATTTTGGTCTTTTATGACTACGAAAACACGTTTCTGGTCACCACTATCAAATGACACCTCCTATTGATGTGACGTCTGCCCAATAATCTCACAATTCAAAGAAAAGTTGTTTTTGTATGAATTAATGGCATTCTGAGGTCATTCTGGTGGTTTTGACCACACAACATGCCCTTTTAGAGCGCGCTGAAGTGCTAAAAACGACACATTCGGTCATACCACATGCATCGCACATCCGATAGACATTACGTCTCCTCCTACATGTCATGAATAATATTTCTATTATATTCATGTTTTTTCAGATCATTCAGAACACAAATTCGACTGTCACATGCTGTTTTGGACTTTTATGACTCCATAAACACATTTCCGGTCACCGCGGTCAAACGAAACGTCTGATTGAAATTTTTTATACTCGACCATTTCAAAATTCCTACCACGGTTGTTGTTGTATGATTTCATGCCATTCGGAGGCCATTCGTGTGGTTTGGACCACCCAACGTGCCCTTTTAGATCGCGATGAACTGCTAAAAATGACACATTCGGTTGTATCGCGTGCACCGCATGTCTGATGGATGATCTATCTCATCCTACATGTCATGAATTATATTCCAATTGTTTTAGTGTGGTTTCAGGTCATCCGGAGCTTGTTTTCTCTGAATTCAACTGTCACATGCCATTTTGGTCTATTATGACTCCTGAAACGCATTTCCAGTCATTACTGTCAAATGACACCTCTGATTGACGTTTTGTTTGCCCTACCATTTCACAATTAACACCACGGTTGTTGTTGTAAGATTTAATGGCATTCCAAGGTAGTTCGGGTGGTTTTCACCACCCAACGTTCCCTTTTAGAGCGTGCTGAACTGCTTAAAATGACACATTCGGTCATACCGCGTGCACCACACGTCTGATGGATGTTCTGTCTCCTCCTACATGTCACGAATAATATTCCTATTGTTTTTGTGTAGTTTCATGTCATTGAGAGCACGCTTTCTCTGAATTCGACCGTCACACGCCGTTTTGGTCTTTTGTGACTCCGGAAAGGCGTTTCTGGTCACCGCTGTCAAACAACACCTCTGATTGATGTGTATTCTGCCTGACCATTTCACAATTCACACCATGGTTGTTTTTGTATGATTTCATGGCATTCTGAGGTCATTCAGTTGGTTTTGACAACCCAATGTGCCCTTTTAGAGCAAGTTGAACTGCTAAAAAAGACACATTTGGTTTTACCACGTGCACCAAATGTCCGATAGATGAGTTGTCTCCTTCTATATTCCACGAATAATATTCCAATTTTTTCATTTGGATTCAGGTCATTCGGAGCATGTTTGCTCTGAATTCGACCGTCACATGCCGTTTTGGTCTTTTATGACTCCGGAAACACATTTATGATCACCGCGGTCAAACAAAACCTCCAATTGACGTTCCATTTACCCTAACATTTCACAATTAACATCACAGTTGTTTTCGTATGATTTCATGGCATTCTGAGGTAGTTCGGGTGGTTTTGACCACCCAACGTGCCATTTTAGAGCGCGGTGAACTTTTAAAAATGACACATTCAATCGTACCGCATGAACCACACGTCTGATGGATGTTCTGTCTCCTCCTACCTATAAATAATAATATTCCAATTATTTTCGAGGGGTTTCAGGTCATTCGGAGCACGTTTTCTCTGAATTCTACTATCACACGCCATTTTGGTTTTTTATGACTCCGAAAACGCGTTTTTGTTCACCGCGGTCAAACAACACCTCTGATTGACGTTGCTTCTACCCAACCATTTCTCAATTCACACCATGGTTTTTTTGTATGATTTCATTGCATTCTGAGGTCATTCGGGTGGTTTTGACCACCCAACGCGCCATTTTAGAGTGCACCAAACTGCTTAAAACGACACATTCGGTCGTACTGTACGCACCACATGTCCGATGTACGTGCTGTCTCCTCCAACATTTCATGAATAATATTAATTTTGTTTTCTTGTGGTTTCAGGACATTCAGAGCACATTTGATCTGAATTCTACTGCGACACACCGTTTTGGTCTTTTATGACTCTGGAAACGCGTTTTTGGTCACCGTTGTCAAAGTACACCTCTGATGGATGTTTCTTCTACCCGACCATTTCAAAATTCATACCACGGTTGCTGTCATATGATTTTATGGTATTCTGAGGTCGTTCGGGTGGTTTTGACCACCCAACGCTCCCTTTTAGAGCGCACTGAACTGCTGAAAATGACACATTCGGTCGTACTATGCACACCGCACATCTGATGGACGTTTCGTATCCCCCTACATGTCACAAATAATATTACTTTTGTTTTCGTGTGGTTTTAGGTCATTCAGAGAATGTTTTCTCTAAATTCGACCGTGGCATGCCATTTTGGTCTTTTATGACTCTAGAAACGTGTTTTCAGTCACCGCGGTCAAATGAAACCTCTGATTAATGTGCCTTCTGCCCAACCATTTTACAATTCACACCACAGTTTTTGTCATATGATTTGAAGGTATTATGTGTCCGTTCGGGTAGTTTTGACCACCGAACGTGCCCTTTTAGAGCGCGCCGAACTGCTGAAAATGACACATTCGGTCATAATGCGTGCACCACACATCCAATGGGTGTGTCGTCTCCTCCTACATGTCACAAATAATATTACTATTGTTTCCGTGTGGTTTCAAGTCATTCGGAGCAAGTTTAATCTGAATTCGACCGTCACACGCCGTTTTGGTCTTTTATGACTCCGGAAATACGTTTCTGGTCATCGCGGTCAAATGATAACATTGATTGACGTTCCTTATGTCCAAACATTTCAGAATTCATACCATGGTTGTTTTGTATGATTTCATGGCATTCCGAGGTCGTTTGGGTGGTTTTGACCACCCATTGTTCCCTTTTAGAGCGTGTCGAACTGCTGAAAACGACACATTCAGTCGTACCACACGCACCGCACATCTGATGGACATGTCGTCTCATCCTACATGTCACGAATAATATTCCTATTTTTTGTATGGTTTCAGGTCATTCGCAGAATGTTTGCTCTGAATTCGACCGTCACACACCATTTTGGTCTTTTATGACCCCGGAAACGCGTTTCCAGTCACTGCGGTCAAATGACACCCCCCGATTGATGTGTCGTCTTCTCAACCATTTCACAATTCACTCCACTATTGTTGTCGAATTATTTCATGGCATTTTGAGGTCATTCAGGTGGTTTTGACCACCCAACGCGCCTTTTTAGAGCGTGTCGAACTGCTGAAAATGACACATTCGGTCATACCATGTGCACCGCACGTCCGATGGACATGTCGTCTCCTCCTATATGTCCCGAATAATATTCCTATTTTTCCATGTGGTTTTAGGTCATTCGGATCATGTTTGATCATAATTCGACCATGACACACCAATTTGGTCTTTTATGACTCCGGAAACTCGTTTATGGTCACCATAGTCAAACGAAACCTCCTATTTATGTGCTGTTTACCCCCCCCCCCCCATTTCAAAATTCACGCCACGGTTGTTGTTATATCATTTCATGTCATTCTGAGGTCGTTCGGGTTGTTTTGACCACCCAAAGTGCCCTTTAAGAGCGCGTCGAACTACTAAAAACAACACATTAAGTCGTACTGTGCGCACCGCATGTCCGATGGATGTTTTGTCACCTTCTACATGTCACGAATAATATTATTATTGTTTTCGTGTGGTTTAAGGTCATTCAGAGCATGTTTTCTCTGAATTCAACTGTCACACGCTGTTTTGGTCATTTATGACTCTGGAAACACGTTTCCAGTCACTGCGGTCCAAAGACAACTCCGATTGACATTTGGTCTACCCAAACATTTCAAAATTCACACCACATTTTTTTCATATGATTTAATGGCATTCTGAGGATGTTCGGGTGGTTTTGACCACCCAACGCACCCTTTTAGAGCATGTCAAATTGTTGAAAACGACACATTCGGTCCAACCGCGTGCAATGCACATCCGATGGATGCGACGTCTCCTCCTACTTGTCACAAAAAATATTCCTATTTTTTCTTTTGGTTTCGGGTCATTCGGAGCACGTTTTCTCTAAATTCGACCACGACACGCCGTTTTGGTCTTTTATGAGTCCAGAAACGCGTTTCCGGTCACCGCAGTCAAACGACACCTCCGATTGACGTGCCATCACCCCGAAAATTTCATAATTCATACCACGGTTGTCATTGTATGATTTAATGGCATTCTTGAGTTCATTCTGGTGGTTTTGACCACCGAACGCGCCCTTTTAGTGCACATCAAACTGCTAAAAACGACACATTTGGTCGTACCACGCGCACCGCACGTCTGATGGAGGTGATGTCTCCTCCTACATTTCAAGAATAATATTCCTATTGTTTTCCTGTGGTTTCAAGTCATTCGGAGCACATTTTCTCTAAATTTGACCGTCACACACCATTTTGGTTTTTTATGACTCTGAAATTAATTTCCGGTCACCGCAGTCAAACGACACCTCTGATTGACGTTTTGTCTACCCAACCATTTCAAAATTCACACCACGGTGGTTTTTGTTTTATTTCATGGAATTCTGAGGTCGTTCGGGTGGTTTTGACTACCCAATGCACCTTTTTAGAGCGCACCGAATTGCAGAAAATGACACATTTGGTCGTATCATGCGCACCGCACGTCCGATGGATGTGTCGTCTCCTCCTAAATGTAACAAATAATATTCCTATTGTTTTCATGTGGTTTCAGGTCATTCGGAGCACTTTTTCTCTGAATTTGACCGTCACATGCTGTTTTGGTCTTTTATGACTCCAGAAACACGTTTCCAGTCACTGTGGTCAAACGACACCTCCGATTGACGTGTCGTCTTCCCGAAAATTTTAAAATTCACACCACGGTTGTTTTCTTTTGATTTCATGGCATTCTAAGGTTGTTCGAGTCATTTTGACCACCCAACTTGCCTTTCTAGAGTGCATCGAACTGCTGAAAACAATACATTCGGTTGTACCGCATGCACCGCACGTCCGATGGATGTGTCGTCTCCTCCTACATGTCACGAGTAATATTCCTATTTTTTCGTGTGTTTCAGGTCATTCAGAGCACATTTTGATCTAAATTCGACCGTGACACGCTGTTTTGGATTTTTACGACTCCGGAAACATGTTTCTGGTCACTGCGGTCAAACGACACCTCTGATTGATGTGCCTTCTACCCGAAAATTTTGAAATTCACACAACTGTTTTTTTGTATGATTTAATGACATTCCGAGGTCGTTCGGGTGCTTTTGACCACCCAATGCGCCCTTTTAGAGTGTGACAAACTATTGAAAACAACACATTCCGTCGTACCGCACGCAACGCATGTCCGATGGACATGTCATCTCCTCCTACATTTGACAAATAATATAACTATTGTTTTCGTGGGGTTTCTGGTCATTCGGAGTATGTCTGCTCTAAATTAGACTGTCACATGCCGTTTTGGTCTTTTATGACTCCGGAAACGCATTTCCAGCCACTGCGGTCAAAAGACACTTCCAATTGACATACTGTCTACCAAAAAATTTCACAATTCACACCACGGTTGTTTTCGTATGATTTCATGGCATTCTGAGGTCGTTCGGGTGGTTTTGACCACCACATGCGCCCTTTTAGAGTGCGCTGGACTACTGAAAATGACAAATTAATTCATACTGCCCGCACCGCATGTCAATGGATGTTCTGTCTCCTCCTACATGTCAAGAATAATATATCGACTGTTTTCATGTGGTCTCATGTCATTCAGAGCATGTTTTCTCGGAATTCAACTGCCACACGCCGTTTTGGTTTTTTATGACTCCGGAAACGCGTTTCTGATCACCATGGTCAAACGGCACCTCCAATTGACGTGATGTCTACCCAAAAATTTCACAATTCATACCATGATTATTGTCATATGATTTCATGGCATTCTGAGGTTGCTCGGTTGGTTTTGACCACCCAACGCGCCCTTTTAGTGCCTAGCGAACTTCTAAAAATGACACATTCAGTCGTAACGAGTGCACCGCATATCCGATGGATGTTCTATCTACTACTACATGTCAAGAATAATATTTCTATTTCTTTCGTGTGGTTTCAGTTCATTTAGAGCAGGTTTTCTCTGAATTCGACTGTGACACGCCGTTTTGATCTTTTATGACTCCGGAAACCCATTTCTAGTCACCGATGTCAAACGACACATCCGATTGATGTGAAATATAACCTACCATTTTCAAATTCACACCACTATTGTTTTCGTATGATTTAATGGCATTCTGTGGTCATTCAAGTGGTTTTGACCACCCAACGCGCCCTTTTAGAGCACGTCGAACTGCTGAAAACGACAAATTCAGTAATACCTCACGCATCGCACATCCTATGGATGTTCCATCTCTCCTACATGTCACGAATAATATTCCTATTGTTTTAAGGTGGTTTCAGATCATTCAGATCATGTTTTCTCTAAATTAGACTGTCACACGCCGTTTTGGTCTTTTATGACTACGAAAACACATTTCTGGTCGCCGCTGTCAAACGACACCTCTGATTGACGTGTCATCTACCCAAACATATAAAACTTCACACCACGGTTATTTTTGTATGATTTCATGGCATTCTGAGGTCCTTAAGGTGGTTTTGACCACCCAATGTGTCCTTATAGAGCACGTCGAACTGCTGAAAACGACACATTCGTTCATACCACACGCACCGCATGTCCGATGGATGTGCCCTCTCCTCCTACATGTCATGAATAATATTCCTATTGTCTTCTTGTGGTTTCAGGTCATTCAGAATAGGTTTACTCTGAATTCAACTATCACACTCCATTTTGGTCTTTTACGAATCCAGAAACGTGTTTCCAATCACTGCGGTCAAACGACTGCTTAGATGGACATTACTTCTACCTGATCATTTTTTAATTTATACCATGGTTGTTTTCGTTTGATTTCATGGAATTTTGATGTCATTAAGGTGGTTTTGACCACCCAACGCACCCTTTTAGAGTGCAAAAAACTGCTAAAAACGACACCTTCGGTCATACCGCATGCACCGCATGTCTGATGGACAAGTTGTATCCTCTTACATGTCACTAATAATATTCCAATTTTTTTCGTGTGGTTTCATGTCATTCAGAGCATTTCTTCTCTGAATTCAACCATCACATGCCCTTTTGGTCTTTTATGACTCTAGAAACGCATTTTCGGTCAACACAGTCAAACAACACCTCCGATTGATGTTCCTTCTACTCGACCATTTCAGAATTAACACCATGGTTGTTTTTATATAATTTCATGGAATTCCGAGTTCGTTCGGGTGGTTTTGACCACCCAACGCACCCTTTTAGAGCGTAATGAACTAGTAAAAACGAAAAATTTGATCGTACCACGCGCACCAAACATTTGATGGACGTATCGTCTCCTCCTACATTCCACTAATGATATTCCTATTGTTTTCATGTGGTTACATGTCATTGAGAGCATGTTTTCTCTGAATTCGACTATCACATTCCGTTTTTGTTCTTTTCTGACTCCTAAAACGTGTTTACGATCACTGCAGTCAAATGAAACCTCTAATTAAAGTGTTGTCTGAGTGACAATTTCAAAATTCACACCACGATTTTTTTTGTAAGATTTCATGGAATTCTGAGGTCATTCAGGTGGCTTTGACCACCCAACTTGCCCTTTTAGAGCGCACTGAACTGCTGAAAATGACACATTCGGTCGTACTGCATGCACCGCAAGTCCTATGGAAGTGATGTCTCATCCTACACGTCAAGAATAATATTCGTATTTTTTTGTGTGGTTTCAAGTCATTCGGAGTACGTTTTCTCTGAATTCGACCATGACACGCCGTTTTGGTTTTTATGACTCCAGAAACGCGTTTCTGGTCACCACGGTCAAACAAAACCTTTAATTGATTTGTCGTCTACCCAAACATTTCAAAATTTCCATCATGGTTTTTTCATTTGATTTAATGGCATTCTGAGGTCGTTCTGGTGGTTTTGACCACCGCAGACGCCCTTTTAGAGCACGTCGAACTGCTGAAAACGACACATTCAGTCGTACCACGCACAATGCAGGTCCGATGGATGTTCTGTCTCTTCCTACATGTCATGAATAATATTAATATTGTTTCCATGTGTTTTTAGGTCATTCGGAGCATTTTTTATTTGAATTCGACCGTCTCACGCCGTTTCGGTCTTTTACGACTTCGGAAATGTGTTTCCGGTCTCCGCTGTCAAACGACACCTTTGAATGATGTGTTGTCTACTTGATCATTTCACAATTCACACCATGGTTGTTTTTGTATGATTTAATACCATTCTAAGGTCTCTTGGATTGTTTTTACCACCCAACTCACCCTTCTAGAGTGAGTAGAACTACTGTAAACAACATATTCGGTCGTATCGTGCACACCGCACATCCGATGGATGTGCCCTCTCCTCCTACATGTCACGAATAATATTTCTATTGTTTTCATGTGGTTTTGGTCATTTAGAGCACGTTGGCATTGAATTCGAACATCACACACCGTTTTGGTCTTTTATGACTCCATAAACATGTTTCCGGTCACCACGGTCAAACGACACCTCCAATTGATGTGAGGACTTCCTGTCAATTTCACAATTCACGCCACGGTTGTTGTCTTATGATTTCATGGCATTCTGAGGTCCTTCGTGTGGTTTTGAAAACCCAACACACCCTTTTAGAGCGCGTCGAACTGCTGAAAATGACACATTTGGTCATACCACGTGCAACGCATGTCCGATGGACATTCCATATTCTTCTACATGTCACAAATAATATTACTATTTTTTTCTTTTGGTTTTAGGTCATTCGGAGTAGGCTTTCTCGGAATTCGACCGTCACAAGCCGTTTTGGTCTTTTAGGACCATGAAAACGCATTTCTTATCACCGCTATAAAACGACACCTCCGATTGACATGTCATATATCATACCATTTCAAAATTTACACCATAGTTGTTATAGTATGATTTCATGGCATTCTAAGGTCATTTGGGTGGTTTTGACCACCCAACGTGCCCTTTTTGAGTGCTCAAAACTACTGAAGATGACACATTCGATCGTACTCCATGCACCACACATCCAATGGATGTTTCATCTCCTTCTACATGTCACTAATAGTATTCCTATTGTTTTTGTGTGGTTTCAGGTCATTCGGAGCACGTTTACTCTGAATTCGACCGTCACATGCAGTTTTGGTCTTTTATGAATCCAGAAACGCGTTTCCAGTCACCGCAGTCAAAGGAAACCATTGATTGAAATTTTTTATACTCGATCATTTTAAAATTCACACCATAGTTGTTTTTTCATGACTTCATGGAATTCTGACGTCATTCGTATGGTTTTGACCACCCAACGCGCCCTTTTAGAGCGCACCGAACTGCTAAAAATGGTACATTTAGTCGTACCATGCACACCGCAGGTCTGATGGGCGTTCCCACTCCTATTAAATGTCATGAATAATATTCCAATTATTTTCATGTGGTTTCAGGTCATTTAGAGAAATTTCTCTCTAAATTCGACCGTCACACACCGTATTGGTCTTTTAAGACTCTGGAAACGTGTTTCCGGTCACCTCCATCAAACGACACCTCCAATTGACATGTCGTCTACCCTACCATTTCACAATTCAAACCATAGTTGTTATTGTATGATTTCATGGCATTCCGAGGCCATTTGGGCTGTTTTGACCACCCAACGCACCCTTTTAGAGCGCGCTGAACTGCTGAAAACGACACATTCGGTCGTACCGCGTGCTCTGCACGTTTGGTGGACAGGGCGTCTCCTCTTACATGTCATGAATAATATTTCTATTTTTTTCTTGTGTTTTCAGGTCATTTGGATCATGTTTCCTCTGAATTCAACTGTCACATGCCATATTGGTCTTTTATAACTCTAGAAATGAATTTCCTCTCACCACGGTCAAACGACACCTCCGATTGACATGTTGTCAACTTGAATATTTCAAAATTTACCCCACGGTTGTTTTCATATGATTTCAGGGCATTCCAATGTCTTTCGGGTGGTTTTGACCACACAACATGCCCTTTTAGAGTGTGTCGAACAGCTGAAAACGACACATTCGATCGTATTGTACACACCGCAAGTCTGATGGACATTCCCTCTCCTCCTACATTTCAAGAATAATATTCCTATTGTTTTCATGTTGTTTCAGGTCATTTAAAGAATGTTTGTTCCGAATTCGATCATCACACGCCGTTTTGGTCTTTTATGACTCCATAAATGCGTTTTTGGTCACCGCTGTCAAACTCCACCTTTTATTAACGTGTCATCTACCTAAAAATTTCACAATTCACACCACAGTTGTTATCATATGATTTCATAGAATTCCGAGGTCATTCGGGTTGTTTTGACCACCCAACGCGCTCTTTTAGAAAGCACCAAACTGCTGAAAACGACACATTCAGTCGTACCACGCGCACCGCACGTCTGATGGATGTTCTGACTTCTTCTACATGTCACGAATAATATTCCTATTCTTTTTGTGTGGTTTTAGATCATTCGGAGCACGTTTTCTCTGAATTTGAGCGTCGCACACCATTTTGGTATTTTATGACACCGGAAACGCATTTCCGATCACCGTGGTCAGACGACGCCTCCGATTGAAGTTCTATTTACCCAACCATTTCACAATTCACACCATGTTTTTGTCGTATGATTTCATGGAATCTTGAGATCGTTCGGGTGGTTTTGACCACCCAACGCACCCTTTTAGAGCGGTTCATACTGCTGAAAATGATACATTCGGTCGTACAATGTGCATCATATGTCGGATGGATGTGTTTTCTCCTTATACATGTCACGAATAATGTTCCTATTGTTTTTATGTGGTTTCAGATCATTCGGAGCACTTTTTCTCTGAATTCGATAGTGACACGCCATTTTGGTCTTTTCTAACTCCAGAAATGTGTTTTTGATCACTGCAGTCAAACGACACCTCCGATTGATGTTCTGTCTACCGGACCATTTCACAATTTACTCCACTGATGTTTTTGTATGATTTCTTGGCATTCTGAGTTTTTTTGGTTGCTTTTAACCACCCAACACGCCCTTTTAGAGCACGTCGAACTGCTGAAAACAACACATTCAGTCATAACACGTTCACTGCATGTCTGATGGATGTGTTGTCTCCTCTTACATATCACAAATAATATTCCTATTGTTTGCGTGTGGTTTCAGGTCATTCGAAGCATGTTTACTCTGATTTCGACCGTCACATGCCGTTTTGGTCTTTTATGACACTAGAAACACGTTTCCAGTCACTGTGGTCAAACGACACCTCAGATTTACATGAAGTATACCTGAATATTTCATAATTCACACCATGGTAGTTGTCGTATGATTTCATGGAAATCCAAGGTCGTTTGGGTGGTTTTGACCACCCAACGCGACGTTTTAGAGCGCGCTGAATTGCTGAAAACGACACATTCAGTCGTACCATGCGCACCGCATGTCCGATGGACATTCTGTCTCCACCAAAATGTCACAAATAATATTCTTCTTGTATTCGTGTGGTTTCAGGTCATTCGCAACAAGTTTACTCTGAATTTGACCGTCACACACCATTTTGGTCTTTTATGACTTCAGAAACGCATTTCACATCACCACGGTCTAACAACACCTCATATTATTGTAACATCTACCTGAACATTTCAAAATTCACACTGAAATTGTTTTCGTATGATTTCATAGAATTTTGAGGTCGTTCGGGTGGTTTTGACCACCCAACACGCCCTTTTAGAGCGCGTTGAACTGCTCGAAACGACACATTTGGTCATACTGTGTGCACCGCACGTCTGATGGACGTTCCCTCTCCTCCTACATGTCACAAATAATATTCCAATAGTTTTCTTGTGTTTTTAGGTCATTTAGAGCACGTTTTCTCTGAATTCGACCGTCACACGCCGTTTTGGGCATTTATGACTCCAGAAATGCGTTTCCAGTCACTACGGTCAAAGGACACCTCCAATTGATGTTCCGTCTTCCTGAACATTTCAGAACTAACACTGCGGTCATATTCGTATGATTTCATAGCATTCTGAGGACGTTCGGGTGGTTTTGACCACCCAACACGCCCTTTTAGAGTGCGTTGAACTGCTGAAAACAAAACATTCGGCCATACTTTGTGCACCGCATGACCGATGGATGTGTAGTCTCCTCCTACATGTCACGAATAATATTCCTATTATTTTCATGTGGTTTCAGGTCATTCGGAGCACATTGGCCATGAATTTGACCTTCACACATCGTTTTGGTCTTTTATGACTCCAGAAACCTGTTTCCAGTCACCTCATTCAAATGACACATCTGATTTACATGTAGTCTACTCGACCATTTCACAATTCACACCACGGTTGTTGTCGTATGATTTCATGGCATTCCAAGGTCGTTTAGGTGGTTTTGACCACCCAACCCGCCCTTTTAGAGTGCACCGAACTGTTGAAAATGACACATTTGGTCGTACTACACGCACTGCATGTCCAATGGACGTGTTGTCTCCTCCTACATAATATAAAGAAAATTCCTATTTTTTGTGTGGTTCCAGGTTATTCGGAGCATGTTTTCTCTGAATTCTACCATGACACGCCGTTTTGGTCTTTTATGACTTCGGAAACGCATTTCTGGTCACCGTGGTCAAACGACAACATTTATTGATGTAATGTCTACCCAAACATTTCACAATTCACACCACAGTTGTTGTCATATGATTTCATAGAATTCCGAGGTTATTCTGGTGGTTTTTAGCACTGAACGTGCCCTTTTAGAGTGCAATGAACTGCTGAAAATGAAACATTCAGTTGTACTGCGCGCACCACATGTCTGATGGATGTTCTGTTTCCTTCTACATGTCATGCATAATATTAATATTGTTTTCATGTGGTTTCAGGTCATTCGGAGAAAGTTTGATCTAAATTCGACCGTCACATGCTGTTTTGGTCTTTTATGACTCCGGAAATGTGTTTCCAGTAACCACGGTCGAACGACACCTCTGATTGATGTGTCGTCAGCCCGACTATTTCAAAATTCATACCACAGTTGTTTTCGTATGATTTCAGGGCATTCTGTTGTCGTTCGGGTGGTTTTGACCACCCAACGAGCCTTTTTAGAGCGCACCGAACTGCTGAAAATGACACATTCCATCGTAGCGCACGCACCGCACATCTGATGGATGTGTCGTCTCCTCCTACATGTCATGAATAATATTCCTATTTTTTACATGTGGTTTCTAGTCATTCGGAGCATGTTTTCTCAAAATTAGACCGTCGCATGGCTGTTTTGGTCTTTTATGACACTGGAAACACATTTCCAGTCACCGTGGTCAAATGACACCTCCGATTGACATGTCGTATTCCCGAATATTTCAAAATTTACACCATGGTTGTTTTCATATTATTTCAAGGCTTTTTGAGGTCATTTGGGTGGTTTTGGCCACCCATCGTGCCCTTTTAGTGCGTGTCGAACTGCTGAAAATGAGACATTCAGTCGTACCGCATGCTCCGCACGTCCGATGGATGTGTTGTCTCCTCTTATATGTCACGAATAATATTGATATTTTTTCATGTGGTTTCAGGTCATTCGGAGCACATTTGATCAGAATTCGAATGTGACACACCGTTTTGGTCTTTTATGACTCCAGAAATGTGTTTCCGGTCACTGCGGTCAAACAGGACCTCTGATTGATGTGCTGTCTACCCAAAGATTTCAATATTCATACCAAGGTTGCTTTCGTATGATTTCATGGTTTTCCATGGTCGTTCGAGTGGTTTTGACCACCCAATATGCCCTTTTAGAGCATGTCGAACTACTTAAAAGGACACATTCAGTCATATCACGTGCAGCACATGTCCGATGGACGTGTCATCTCATTCTACATGTCACGAATAATATTCCTATTGTTTTTGTGTGGTTTCAGGTCATTCAGAGCATGTTTGCTTTGAAATCGACTATCACATGCCACTTTGGTCTTTTATGACTCCGTAAACACGTTTCCGGTCCCCGCAGTCCAAAGACACCTCTTATTGACGTTCCGTCTACCCGAACATTTCAAAATTCACACCACGGTTTTTGTATTATGATTTCATGGCATTCTGAGGTTGTTTGGGTGGTTTTGACCACCCAACGAGCCCTTTTAGAGTGCTATGAACTCATAGAAACAACACATTTAGATGTACTGCGCACACCGCACGTCTGATGCATGTTTCATCTCCTCCTACATGTCACAAATAATATTACTACTGTTTTCTTGTGGTTTCAGGTCATTCGGAGCACGTTTTCTCTGAATTTGACCGTGACACATTGTTTTGGTCTTTTGTGACTCTGGAAACGCATTTCCAGTCACCACGGTCAAATGACACCTCCGATTGACGTGTTGTCTGCCCGACCATTTTAAAATTCATAGCACAGTTGTTTTTGTATGATTTCATGGAATTCTGAGGTTATTCTGGTTGTTTTAACCACCGAACACACCCTTTTAGAGCGCGTCAAACTGCTTAAAACGACACATTCGGTCATACCACGCACACGGCATGTCCGATGGATGTTCTGTCTCCTCCTAAATGTCACGAATAATATTCCTATTATTTTCGTGTGGTTTCCGGTCATTTGGAGCATGTTTTATCTGAATTCGACCGTTACATGCCGTTTGGGTCTTTTATGACTCCGTAAACGCGTTTTCGGTCACCGCATTCAAACGACACCTCTAATTGACATTCCTTCTGCTTAAAAATTTCATAATTTACACCATAGTTGTTTTCATATGATTTAATGGCATTTTGTGGTCGTTTGTGTGGTTTTGACCACCCAATGCGCTCTTTTAGAGCACGTCGAACTGCTGAAAACGACACATTCGGTCGTACCGTGCGTACCGAACGTCCGATGGATGTTATGTCTCCTCCTACATGACACAAATAATATTTCTATTGTTTTCATGTGGTTTTAGGACATTAAGAGCATGTTTTCTCTGAATTCGATCGTTACACGCCGTTTTGGCCTTTTATGACTCCGGAAACGCGTTTCCGGTCACCGTGGTCAAATGACACATCCTATTGACATCCTGTCTTCCTAAATATTTCAAAATTCACACCACAGTTGTTTTTGTATGATTTCATGTCCTTTCAAGGTAGTTTGGGTGGTTTTGACTACCCAACTCACCCTTGTAGAGCATGCCAAACTACTAAAAACGACACATTTGGTCGTACCGTGCATACCACACATCTAATAGATGTACCATTTCTTCTTACATGTCAAGAATAATATTCCTATTGTTTTAGTGTGGTTTTAGGGCATTTGGAGCTTGTTTGATCTGAATTAGACCGTGACACACCGTTTTGGTCTTTTATGACTCCGGAAATAAGTTTCTGGTCATTGTGGTCAAAAGACACTTCTGATTGACATGCCGTATGCCCTCATATTTCACAATTCAGACCACAGTTGTTTTCGAATGATTTCATGGCATTACGAGGTCGTTTGGGTGGTTTTGACCACCCAATGCGCCCTTTTAGAGAGCGCCGAACAATTGAAAACGACACATTCAGTTATACCGGGCACACTGCATGTCTGATGGACATGCCATATACTCCTACATGTCATGAATAATATAACTGTTGTTTTCGTGTGTTTTCAGGTCATTCATAACATGTTTTCTCTGAATCCGACCGTCACATTCTGTTTTGGTCTTTTATGACTCCCGAAACGTGTTTCCGGTCACCGCGGTCAAAAAACACCTCTGATTGATGTGATGTCTACCCTGAACATTTCACAACTTACACCAAAGTTGTTTTCGTTTGATTTAATGGAATTTCGATGTTGTTCGGGTGGTTTTGACCACACAATGCGCCCTTTTAGAGCGCGTCGAACTGCTGAAAATGACACATTCGGTAATATCACGCACACCGCACGTCCGATGAACGTGACATCTCCTAATATATGTCACGAATAATATTCATATTGTTTTTGTTTTGTTACAGGTAATTCAGATCATGTTTGCTCTGAATTCGACCGTGACATGCCGTTTTGGTCTTTTATGACCCCGAAAATGTGTTTCCGGTCACCACGGTCAAACGACACCTCTGATTGATGTGTCGTCTACCAGAAACCAACTATGAAAATTTCCATTGAAAAAATTTCCTTTACAAAAATTTCCTTTAAGAAAATTTCTAAAACCAACTATGAAAATTTTATTACTACAATTTTGAAAAAACTTAACTGTGAAAAAATTTATGTTATGAAAATTTTGAAAAACTAACTATTAAAATTTTATTATGAAAATTTTGAAAAACATCGATAACAGATTTACTCCCCCTATGAAAACGAGTTTATTACTGTAAGGAGATTGGTTCAACAGAAAGATAATGGAGGAAGATTACCTCACAATTATCATTCCTAACTTCTGTTTAATGTATTCAAATCTATCATTAGGTAATGATTTTGTGAAAATATCAGCAAGTTGATCTTGCGTTCTGATGAATTGAAGAATGATATCTCTTTTTTATGTGTGATCCCTAAGAAAGTGATGCCTAATATCTATGTTCTTTGCACGAGAGTGATGTGTAGGTTTTTTGCTAAGTGAAATGGCACATGTATTGTCACACAAAATTTTAGTCTTACTAAAACACAAGCCATCATCTGTGAGTGTGTGTTGCATCCACAACAAATGAGCACAACAACTCCCAGCTGATACATATTCGGCTTCAGTAGTGGAACCTTCTACTGTGTGTTGCTTCATGAAGGACCAATAAACTAATGAATCTCCTAAGAAATGACAAATTCCGGATGTACTTTTTCTATCCATTCTACATCCACCAAATTCAGCATCTAAAAATCTTTTTAAGACAAAATATTTTCCAAAAGTATAAAATAGTCCTAAATCCATGGTTCCCTTTAAGTAGAGAAAAATTATTTTCATTTCCTTTAAATGAGATTCCTTAGGATTGGATTGATATCTTGCCCATAAGCATACTGAAAACATTAATTCTGGAAGACTAGCTATCAAGTAAAGAAGACTTCCTATCATACCTCTAAAAGTTTTTTGATCTACTGGTTTCCCAGCTTCATCAAGATTTAGTGTGTTTCAGGTACCGATGGGAGTACTTATAATCATAGTGTTTTTATATACATACTTTTTGAGAAGATATTTAATATACTTATGTTGGGATATATTGATTTCTTCTAGTTTTTGAGAAATTTAAAAACCAAGGAAAAATGTTAACTCACCCATCATACTCATTTCAAACTCAGATTTCATTAGATCCACAAAGGAATCGGTTAAGGATTGCTGAGTTGAACCAAATATAATGTAATCAACATAAATTTGAATTATTAAAACATTTTTCTTATATTTATTTATAAAAAGGTTTGGAGTTTAATTTCCCTTAACATAGTTATTTTGAAGAAAAAATTCTGTAAGTCTATCATACCAAGCTCGAGGGGCTTGTTTAAGGCCATACAAAGCTTTGGTAAGTCTAAAAACATGATTAGGTTGTTTTGTATCTTTAAATCTAGGATGTAGTACAGAAAAAACATCCTCTTGAACATAACCATTATGGAAAGAACATTTCACATCCATTTGAAAAATTTAGAAATTGAAGAATGCGGTAAAGGCAAGTAGAATTTGAATAGATTCAAGTCTAGCTACTGGAGCATAGGTTTCTTCATAGTCTATTACTTCTTGTTGATTATAGACTTTAGCAACTAATCTAGATTTATTTCTTACTATGATTCCATTTTCATCACAGTTATTTCTGAAGACCCATTTTACTCCAATTATATAATTTTCCCTAGGTATTTCAACCAAGGTCCAGAATTTATTCCTTTTAAATTCATTTAGCTCATCTTGCATGGCTTTAATCCAATCATCATCACCTAAAGCTTCATTAGTGCTTTTTGGTTCTAATTGGGAAAGGAATGTTATATGCTCTACTTCATTTCATAAGGAACTTCTAGTCCTTACAGGTTGATTCACATCACCAATGATACTATCACTGGGATGATTCTTTAGAAACGACTGATTTGGGTTTTGTAAAACCTGTTCATCAACATAGGGTATGAAATCTTCTAGGGTAAATGTTTCATGAGTATCTTCTTGAAAATTTTCCTTATCTGATGGATCTTCTATCATATGTTGAATTTTTTTTTTTGAAAACACATCTGAGGATGTAGATTGGGGTTGTTTAAAAACAAAAGGATCAGTTTCATCAAAATTGACATGCATTGTCTCTTCAACAGTACATAGATTTTTATTGAAGACTATATAGGCCTTAGATGTTGTGGAGTAGCCTAAGAAAATTATTTCATCATATTTCAGTTGAAATTTATGAAGATTATCTTTAGTATTCAGAATGAATACCTTGAAACTAAAAAGATTGAAGTAAAAAAGTCTAGGTTTTATACCATTCCATAACTCATAAGGATTTTTATTAAGAAAGGGTCTAATTAAAACATGATTTATTGTATAAAAAGAAGTACTTATAGCGTTGGCCCAAAAATGTTTAGCTTTAGAATACTCACTCAACATGGTTCTGGTTATCTCTTTAAGAATTCTATTTCTTCTTTCAACAACACCATTCTGTTGAGGTGTATTGGGTGCTGAAAAGTTAGGAGTATTGCCTTTTCTACTACAAAAAGTTCCAAAATTTGAATTTTGAAATTCTCTATCATGATAACTATGAAAAGTTTTCAGTGGAAAACTTTTCTCATTTTTAACTTGTGCTCTAAAACTTTTGAAATAAGAAAAAGCTTCAGACTTCTTTGCTAGAAAATAGACCCACCTATATGTAGTGTAATCATCAACTAACACAAATACCTAATATTTCCCCCCAATGCTTCCAGTTTGTGTAGGACCAAAAATATCCATATGCACTAGCGTAATGAATCAGTGGTTGAAACTTCACCAATAGATTTAAAACTTGATTTATGTTTCTTTCCATATTGACAAGTGTCCCAGACTTTTGAAGAATCGAATCTAAGCTCTGGTAGATCCTTAACTATTCTCTTCTTAGAAATTTTACACAGGTTTCTATGGTTAGGGTGTCATAGCCTTCTATTCCATAACCAAGAATGATCTTCCATTGCACTAAGACAAGGTATGTCTTGGCTCCTATGGTCTTCTATGTTTAGTGTGTAAACATTCACTTTCCTATGGGAAAAAATAATAAACTCTTCTTTGGAATTGTATACTAAGCACTTATCATTCCAAAAATTCACAAGGTATCCTTCATCACATAATTGTCTTATACGTATAAGGTTTTGCTTAAGACCCTTAACAAATAAAACATTTGAAATCAATGATTTATCAAGAATAATGATGTTACCTATACCAATAATTTCTCCCTGAGCATTATCTCCAAAAGTTACTTTTCCTCCTTTCATCTTGATAATATTTTCAAAATAGTTTTTGTTACCAGTCATATACCGAGAACATCCACTATCCATGCACCATGTATTGCTTTTGGTAATTTCCCTATTTTCTTGAAAATAAGAAAAAGTTAGGTTTTTGGAATCCAGACTTTGGTGGATCTGAAAATCTCAGAAAGTAAAATTTTGGGAACCCACATCTTCTTAGAGAAGTAAGCTTTATGAAATACTAAAGATTGGGTTTTTTTAGATAACAATTATTTGCCCAGTGACCACCACATTGACACTTAGTGCAGAATGGGGTACTTTGAGAAACAAAGTAATTGTTGCTAAAAATCAGTTTATAACTTGTGTAACCAAAAACAAAAGTATTCATTCAAGGTCGGATTTTTGAATACGTTTTATCCTAATTTTCCTTACCTAGGTTAAAGTTTGATAGATACTTCCTCAAGGAGAATATTTTGGATTTCTATTTTATCACTAAGTTCTTGTCTTCAAAAACATTTGAACTAGATCTAGGATTGAAAACATTTTTCTTAGAAATTACGTTTTCTAGATCTTAAGAAATTTTATTCTTCTTAGAACTTACTTCCTAAAGAATTTTTGAAATACTTTCAAAGTCATAATTTTTCTTATCTAGGACTTTAGAAAGATCTGATATTTCGTTACTAAAAATAGTATTCCTAGAATTTCCCTTATGAAGTTTTTTCATGAGTTTTGAATTCTCATTCTCAAGGAGTTTAGAAAACCTAGAAACTTCTTCATAGGTAGGTAAAGTATTATCTTCATCAGAAGAGTTATAATATTTACTATTATTATCATTTAAAGAAACATTGGTCATTGATTCAGCATTGTGTACCTTAGCCATCAAGGAATGATTATCAATATGTAGCCTGGCTAAAAGACCAAGATTCTTCTGTCTAGAAGATTCATAATCTGAGGATTCATCTGAAGAATCTCTGCCACTAGCACTCCATGTGTCATTGGATTTCAAAACTTTCATAGATTTGGTCTTGTAATACTTCTTTTTATTTTTCTCAGAATGCCTTTTGGTTGCGCCCAAATTTACCCTATGGGTAAAAGCGATCGATGTAGTACATGTAGGGGTCGAGTCCACAGGGACCGAAGAAGTAACCTTGAGATGCTATGATTTGGTGAAGGATGGGCTATAAAGTAGCCAACTTTGGTTTTGATTTTGGATGGTTTTAAATAACACTAAGATACCTACGTGAATTCAATTCAATGAAAATGGGTTGATCTAGGATTATGCTCAGGGTGGATTGAATTAATTTTACTTCTTTAAACAATTTTGGTTTTATTAATTCTTGATGAATCCATTCTTCAAAAATAACACTAACTTCATCATTTTCTGGTTTGGTGCTTACTAAACACAATTACTAATCCCCTATACACTTAGAGAACCAAATTCATGATCTCTCCGAGGTATATGGTCATTTAGTAATTGAATTTATTTTTCTCAAACACAGTAAAGATGAAGAGTAGAAATAACTGAAGAATGAATGTCTTAAATTAATTATCCAATTAACAACAATTCGTTCATAAAATAACATTCAATCCAGCCTTCGCATCCTCCTAAGATCAACCCATTAAGGGTTTAGCCCTCCATTGATGATATACTCTCAATGGTGGGCGGAAGATGGCTAACAAGAATTGGATTGAAGAAATTAAAACCGTGGAAATAACGAGCACTCCTCCGTGTGTGTGAATGAAATTCACACCTATGTGTGAACTAATTCACAACAACACAGAGATATCACTGTGCTTTGTGATTATAAAGTTTTAATAAATGAAATGGAAAATATATAAGAGAAGAATTTGATTAAGAACATAAAGATACAAAAAAAAACTTACATGGAAATGGAAAACATTACAAAGGAAATTTGGAAGCAAAACATTACAATGAAACAAAGCATCCAAGATGATAAGAAAATTTTCTACTCCCATTCCATTCACCACCAGCTCCTTATATAGGCATATTAGGAGCCTTAGGTACATCCCCCAACAATTAATTCACCCCCCCAATAATTAATAGAGTCAAATGGAGGGTGAATAATCAAAAGAAAATTGATGTTTTGAATTTGACCCGGAAAACTGTCCAGATTCGTCCACCACATTGACGTGTGAATTAGAAATTGAAGAAGGCAGAATCCGGAGGGTCTGTAGAAGAGAAATATCTTCACCCACTTGTCCTCTATGATCTGTAAAAATTTCAGGAAATTTCGCTTAGCCGTTTGGATGTTATTGTCGAAATGGTGGGACGGATTGTTGAGAATTAATGTCATGTCCACCATTTAAATCTCAACTTCAGATCCATTTATCATCATGATAACATCAGAATTAGCTCCAGCCACAGTTGAATAAAATGATCCTCATATTTTTATCTTTCTACTATATAAATTTGAGCTTCATTGGGCTTGGTGTCTGGGCCCCACATTTGTTTGATGGGCCTTAGGCCCATTATGCTTTTTCCAGCAAGTTTCTGCCTTCAGGCGCAAAATTCTCCATCTTCCTTTGGGATTCATCCATCGGACCTAAAAGATAAAATGTTCCAAACAAAGTGATAAATAATATCCCAAAATTTCAAATTAAAATGATGAATATTGTAATTTCCACAAGCAAATTATTGAGTGGGACCAAATTGACATTTTAAGCATGAATTGCACAATGATGGGAAATGAAGTTCAATTTCTGAATTGGACTAAAATTGATGTTTATAAACTATTAAACACATTAATATTAAGAACATAACAATGAATATTAGCCACTTTAAGTGACTAATCACACCCCCCAACTTGAGTTTTGCTAGTCCCGAGCAAAATAAATTACAAATATGAAATTGAAATCCCCTTTTCCAAAAACATTTTAAATACACATTGCTCACCCAAAAGACCTCATACCAAAAAAATTATGGAACCCATAAAAATCATTTAAAACAAGCTAGATCCATAAGCATATCCCAAGCCCAAGCCCATTCCTTTGTCCAAATTCATTTCCACATTTCATCCAATTCCAATTAAGCATGATAAAGTGTTGTGCATCATAAAAGATATGGGGCCCATTTTATTGTTCAAGGGGAAAAAAATGGAAGCGCTAGGTGGGAATCACATTAAACCTTAAGATGAGTATCCCTTTTATTTATTTATTTATTTTTTATTTTTTTAACCACAATAGAGATGAAAAGACTAACTCTGGGCAAGACAACTATGGAGTCACGATCCCCAAGTGTCGGACGCCACACATATTGTCAATTTCATGCTCTACAATAGAGATATAAAGCCTAACACTGGGCAAGACAACTATGGAGTCACGATCCCCAAGTGCCGGACGCCACGCATTTGGACAAAACATTGCTCTATGTGGTCTTTTTTTGTTTTTTTTTGTTTTTTTGTTTTGTTTTTGGTTTTTTTTTGGATACTCAAATTAAACTAAAAGTGACCCCAGAACCCTATGCTATAATGAAAGGGGCCCAAGAACTCAAATTTACACCCACGATCCAGTAGACGTGCATTGTGGCATTTTTATTAATAGGATGAAAATGTAAACTTTGAAAAATCACATTGGACAACCACACTTTCCAAAAACTATGCTCATGAACTTAAACTTGCATTAAAATCAGAATCAAGGCATGCAAAATTTATTTGATATCCAATTTTAGAGTTTGCAATGTGTCTTTATCATGTTTATGGTTATTCAAAATAAAAAACATTTTTTATCCCCCCCCCCCAACTTAGAATAACACTGTCCCCAGTGTTTAAAGAAAAAAAAAGTTAGAAGGGGGTCGGAGAGGAGTTCAAAGATAAAATTGAGAATGAAAAACATGGAACAAATTCACCTGGTTTTTAAAGTTGAGGTTCATGATACTCCAAATTACTCCTTTGATATCTTTGGGGATGTAGGCACCTCCTTGATTGAACATGTATCACCCAAAATAGTTCCTGAACCATAAAAAGAAGGACAAAGCAGACAAAAACAAACAACACAATGATTTATTTAATTCCAAGTACCATCATTTTCATGTTTTTTTTAAATCAAACTAATGATACATTGTCTTCTTTTAAATTTCTGGGTAAGGTATTACTCAGGGATCACACCGCGTGACACGGATGAATACGGTGCTCCCCTTTCATACCCATCCATACTCATAAAAGAAGAACAGGTCAAGAGTCTAATAATAATTTTTTTTTAAAACCTACAAAAACATAAATAAAATAAACTGACGATACATTGTCTTCTTTAAATTCATGGGTAAGGTATTACTCAGGGATCACACTGCGTGACACGGATGAATACGGTGCTCCCTTTTCATACCCATCCTTACTCATAAAAGAAGAACAGGTCAACAGTCTATGGTAATTTATTATATGAAAAAGAAAATGATTCAAAATGATTAGAAAACATGAAAACAATGGGTTGCCTCCCATGCAGCGCTTTTGTTTAACATCGTTAGCTCGACTTGAACCCCCCAACTTATCCAATTCCAACTTTCAAAATTTTAATTAACCCATCTTTCTCTACTTCAATAATATTGAGATTGATTATTTGTTTGAAATATGTTTCATGTGAAATCCTTTGTTCTATAATGAGCGGTAAAATCCATGTAATATCAGAAATGGTTGATTAGATTGAATATCTAGTATTGCCTAAGACATCAATAAAAATTCCCAATTTTTTAGTTTCAAGAGGATAATAAATTGAAATTTCATGGTATTGGTTATCCACATTTAAGAGTGGGGAAGAAGGGAGAAAATTTTTGAGTTCAGGTTGATAAAAATTTACAAAAGAAGAATGGAAATTTGAATCAAAAACAGTTTCTTCTCCATGAAATTTAGAAATAATTTGTTCCTTTTGAAATTTTGATTCCTCCCAAAAATTTTCCTTTTGAATGTCGGGAGTGGGTATAGACTCAATATTTGTTAACTCTCCCAATGGTTAAATGATTGGTGATTCTAAAAAATCATTTTTGGTGCAATATTCTGGACATTCAATCCTTGAAAAATAATTTCCCTCTTGTGAAGTCATGAAATCAATTTCATCCTGATTTAAATACTCATCAACAATTCCTTCATGTTCTTTATCTTGAATTTCAACATTACCTGACCAGATCTCTTCATTATCCAACTCTGTATTCCATGATTTTAAAGTGGGTTCTTTACTAAATTCACATGAGTTATGTGGGAAACAACATTCTTCTATAAGTGATGTGGAAAGGTCATCCTGAGTGGGAATGGGTTCTTCATATGTCTCAATGTTTTGTATTTCGAATCTCAGTGATGAAACTTCTGAATTCATTTTAACCATTTTTTCACACAAATGTTCAAGAATTTTTTCAGAATTAGGATTGATTGTTGTTTGTACATCATGGACTTCTTCATTATTTATCTTTTCAATCATTCTTGATAGGTATGGAAATTGATCTTGTAAACATTCAGCATCCCATTGATTGTACATCTCATCTGGTGTGGTGTATTCAATTAAGGATTGGTCAATGAAATTCCCTATAGGATGTGTTTCCCAATATTTATTTCCAACTTGATTATAGCATTGATTTATGAAGGGGTATTTTGGAGGATAATCCATTGGAATTGATTGAAAATTAGTTTTGGGGTTTTTTTGGACACACAGAAATAGAAAGGGGAAACGAGAAGAGAAATTGGGGTGAGAATAGAGAATTTGGGGTGAGAAAAGAAGATTCGGGTCTAAGGTACTTACTTGGGTCCCCGGCAACGGCGCCAAAATTTGGTTGCGCCCAAATTTACCCTACGGTTAAAAGCGATCGATGTAGTACATGTAGGGGTCGAGTCCACAGGGACCGAAGAAGTAACCTTGAGATGCTATGATTTGGTGAAGGATGGGCTATGAAGTAGCCAACTTTGGTTTTGATTTTGGATGGTTTTAAATAACACTATGATACCTACGTGAATTCAATTCAATGAAAATGGGTTGATCTAGGATTATGCTCAGGGTGGATTGAATGAATTTTACTTCTTTAAACAATTTTGTTTTATTAATTCTTGATTAATCCATTCTTCAAAAATAACACTAACTTCATCATTTTCTGGTTTGGTGCTTACTAAACACAATTACTAATCCCCTATACACTTAGAGAACCAAATTCATGATCTCTCCGAGGTATATGGTCATTTAGTAATTGAATTTATTTTTCTCAAACACAGTAAAGATGAAGAGTAGAAATAACTGAAGAATGAATGTCTTAAATTAATTATCCAATTAACAACAATTCGTTCATAAAATAACATTCAATCCAGCCTTTGCATCCTCCTAATATCATCCCATTAAGGGTTTAGCCCTCCATTGATGATATACTCTCAATGGTGGGCGGAAGATGGCTAACAAGAATTGGATTGAAGAAATTAAAACCGCGGAAATAACGAGCACTCCTCCGTGTGTGTGAATGAAATTCACACCTATGTGTGAACTAATTCACAACAACACAGAGATATCACTGTGCTTTGTGATTATATAGTTTTAATAAATGAAATGGAAAATATATAAGAGAAGAATTTTATTAAGAACATAAAGATACAAAAAAAACTTACATGGAAATGGAAAACATTACAAAGGAAATTTGGAAGCAAAACATTACAATGAAACAAAGCATCCAAGATGATAAGAAAATTTTCTACTCCCATTCCATTCACCACCAGCTCCTTATATAGGCATATTAGGATCCTTAGGTACATCCCCCAACAATTAATTCACCCCCCCAAAAATTAATAGAGTCAAATGGAGGGTGAATAATCAAAAGAAAATTGATGTTTTGAATTTGACCCGGAAAACTGTCCAGATTCGTCCACCACATTGACGTGTGGATTCGAAATTGAAGAAGGCCGAATCCGGAGGGGCTGTAGAAGAGAAATCTCTTAACCCATCTGTCCTCTATGATCTGTAAACATTTCAGGAAATTTCGCTCCGCCGTTTGGAAGTTATAGTCGAAATGGTGGGACGGATTGTTTAGCATTAATGTCATGTCCACCATTTAAATCTCAACTTTAGATCCATTTATCACCATGATAACTTCAGAATTATCTCCAGACACAGTTGAATAAAATGATCCTCATATTTTTATCTTTCTACTGTATAAATTTGAGATTCATTGGGCTTGGTGTCTAGGCCCCACATTTGTTTGATGGGCCTTAGGCCCATTATGCTATTTCCAGCAAGTTTCTGTCTTCAGGCGCAAAATTCTCCATCTTCCTTTGGGATTCATCCATCGGACCTAAAAGATAAAATGTTCCAAACAAAGTGATCGATCATTTCCCAAAATGTCAAATTAAAATGATGAATATTGTAATTTCCACAAGCAAATTATTGAGTGGGCCCAAATTGACATTTTAAGCATGAATTGCACAATGATGGGAAATGAAGTTCAATTTCTGAATTGGACTAAAATTGATGTTTATAAACTTTTAAACACATTAATATTAAGAACATAACAATGAATATTAGCCACTTTAAGTGACTAATCACCTTTCCTTTCTTTCTTTTCTCTTGAGAAAAGGGCAGTCAGGTCTTATGTGTCCATCTCTCTTGAATTCATAGCATGTAACTTCATAATCATCCTTGTCTTTCCTTTCCTTCTTCTTATATATGGGTTGAAAGTTCTTCAGTCCAGCTATATTTTTCATCCTTCTAGAAAGATTTTCTAATTCATTTTCTAATGATTCACTTCAACTGGATTCATAATGAATAAAAACTTTCTTAGATTTGGATCTAGTAACTCTCTTAGGAGTCTTGGATTTCATATGATTGGAAGTATTAGTAAAAGCTACACTTCCATTTCCATTCTTCTTCTTCACAATATTAGCATCTCTCTTCAATCTAGTCTCATGCTAAAGAAGATTTCCAAATAACTCATCAAGGGTAATCTGAGTAACCTTTCTATTCTCATCAATTTCAATCCTTTTAGATTCCCACTCATTTGGCATGATGTCGATGATCTTGTCAACAATGGATTCATCATCTAATCCTTTTTCACCCACTTATTATAAACTATTCACAATAGTCATGAATCTATGTTGTACCTTGAATATGGGTTCACCATAAGGAAAACTAAAACCATGAAATTTATCTATAAGCATGGTTGTTCTGGTCTCATTTACTTGGGAAGTTCTAAAGTGAGTAACTTCTAGTTTCTTCCATATAGAATTTGCTTCTTCACAAGATGAAATTTGGCTATATATATTTCTAGTCATTGAACAATGTAAAGTATATAGTACCTTATAATTAAGTTGATATTCATGATTTTATTGATTTGTAAATACACTTACTTATTTATCAAGAATTTTGTGTCCACGGGTAAGCATAACAAAATTTCCAACCCCAGTGTTTATAATGAAAGTCTCCATGCGATCTCTCCAATATTATTAATCATTTCCATCAAAGATAGTTTGTCTGGTTGGATTGAGATAATCTATATAACCAACATTGATTCCTGCCATCTTTAATAAAATTCCTTCCACAAACACTTGTTAGTAGAAAAAGTTTATAAACAAGGAAAATATACAGAATGAAAATATAGGGTAAAAGGATCTCTAGGAAAAAGTGAATCTGAAATATATGAGTCAAAAAAAATATATTTCGGAAAAAAATTATGAATCGAGAATTGTGAATCTGAATATGTGAATCTGAAAATTCAATTCTGAGAACTAATTGTCTTTTAAATCTAATCGTGAGATTAATTCAGATTGAACCAAATTCTCTAATACCAATTGTTAGGATGGTATGCTTGAGTATGATATAATCTATAATACCAAATGTCGGATCTAAATAAGAATGAGATTCTTAGATACAAGAGGGGGGTGAATTGTACATTTTAAAATTGTACCATTTGAAAATTCATTTGGAAATTTAAAAGATAGTTATGTTTAACAAGGTTAAAAAAGATAATTCACAAGACCTCTATAAGTCCTAAACACTTTCTAAATTCGGGAAAAGTGATTGTAAAAATGGAACTTAACTAAAGTTTACAAAGATGAATATTCTACCTTAAAGCGAATATAATCTAACTCTGTCAGAGTATACGAGTTAAGAAGTACAAGATAGTTATACATTCTTTAACAATAAAAATGAAATGGAAAAACTTTTAATAAAACAAGTAACATGTAATAAATCTTTTAACTCAAAGAAAAGGGTATCCAAAAAAATTGGATAAAGGACCCTTGATTTATACTTTCATGAAAGTATGTCCTACCCACACTAGGGTTAGCCCTCGATACAAAGATCGGAGTTTGTCTTTCTATCCCCACAAGCCCTCAACTAACAGGTAGTCGGCACCTCTATCTTCTTCAGCATGGAAGTCCTCAACTTCAAGGTGTTGGAACCTCTGTCTTCTTATCCCCAGTAGCCCTCAATTGTACATAGCAACAATCAGAGTCGCACGAAGCAAATCTCCACATGGATAAGTTTGAACAATCTGTTCAACCTTTCTGTGCGAAGCATGAGAGTTGATAAGAGAATCTCTTTCTAGAAATCACTTTAATAGCATGTAAGCACAGATGTCAAGTTTGTTGTCAAGTGTTGTATCTTCTTTTAAAATAAGCTTTTATTTATAGGTGCGGCTGCAACGGTTGGCTCCCGCCTCCAATAGTCATATTTTTCCTTGATTTTTATAGGGACCTGTACGTGTGTCACTTAAACAATGATTAGTTGATAACTGAAGGAACAACATCGTTTTATAAACAAACAAGTGAAATCATAACTACAACTGATATTTGGAATAGAGAAAATAAAAGTTTAGAATTATGAAGGATAAATTTCAGAGTCTAACCAGAAAAATAATTTAGAGTCTATAGAACTAAGATATTCAGATTCTATTTTTCTAAGGAATTCTTAATGAGAATTCATAATCATAATTCTTCATCAGAATTCGTAATGAGAATTCCTAATCAGAATTCTTCATCAGAATTCATAATGAGAATTTGTATTCATAATTCATCATCAGAATTCATAATGAGAATTCATAAACTGAATTCTTCATTAGAACTCATAATCAAAATTCATAATGAGAATTCATCATCAGAATTTGTAATAAGAATTTGTATTAAGAATTCATCATCATAATTCTTAGTTATAACATTATAAATGTTCGTAACAGGAATTCGGATCCTAAAACAGAATGCTTCATTTCTAAGTATTATACGGTTCCAAGGTTTCAGATATGAGTCCTATTTTTATACGTAATAAAAATATTGATATGAACTATTAAAACAAGGTAGGGTTAAATTTCCTTTGATAATAAAATTTTTCTTATAGAAGTAAAATAGTGATAAAAAGTGTTTTGCCTTGAAATAAGGCGTTTGTGATTTTTAAAACAAGAGGAATGGTCAAGTCATAAGGAAACCTTGATGAATTAACAATCCCCCCCTTATATGAAGGAATGGAAAAGTCCTAAGGAAAAACCTTATTGACTCAACAATATTAACAATGAATATTAGGCCCAATCAATGGATAATCGCACCCCCAACTTATGTTTATCTAGTTCTGAGAAAAATATATCTTAGAAATATGAAATTCAAATTCCCTTTTACCAAAACATTTTAATACACAATGATCACAAAAAAATCCCTTACATGAAACAATAATGAAATCCATAAATATATTTTAATACAAGATAGTTTCATAAGAATATCCCAATTCCAATCCTATTCCATTGTTCAAATTTATCTCCATATTTCATCCACTATCAATTAAGAATGATGATGTGTTGTGTATCACTATTGACATGGGAGTTCCTCTTTATTCAAAGGGGAAATGATTAAAGCACTAGGTGGAATGAAATTTAAATATTAAAATGAGTATTCAATTATATATATATATATATATATTTGTTTTTTTTTAATTTTAACATGGTAATTGAAATTGCACTCAATAGAGTCAACCCATGGAGCGAGACATTTCCGATTACACACAGACTCGAAGACCATAATGCACCAAGTGAATCCCACATACTTGGGAATAATCTTGAGTTAACTCAGTAAAAAACAAAGTCAAATTACAACAAATAGAGAAACAATTACTTACTTTGAGCTAGAAAACTATGGATTCATGATCCGAATGTGTCAAAATCCACACATTAGGTTATTTCATTTCTCTACGCACAAATTTATTGTTTTTTTATTTTTTTTAATACTCATATTAAAAATAAAATGATCACAAAACCTATGATATTTATTTGGGGGACCCCATGAACTAAAACTAATACCCCACTATCCAAAGGATGTGCATTGTGATATTTTTTTACTTGGTTGAAAATAAAAACAAGGAAATATCACATTAGATAGCCACATATTCCAAAATATTTTCTCATTAAGCTATATAAGGATTAACATCAGAATCAGTGCATAATAAATTATTTTATATTCAGTTTCAATGTTTTCAATGTGTATTATTGTGTTCAATGTTAATCGAATTTTTCCTTTTATTTACACACATTTTTTATTAAAAAAGGATTTTTTCTATCTTTACACCCCACCCCACACACACTACTAAAAATTAGACCTATAATGACCGCCAATGGTGGTCGCTTGAGGACCCATGCTATAGGCCTACAGCGACCACCATTGGCGGTCACTGAAGCTGGCCAAAATTCCAGCCTACAGCGATCACCATTGGCCGTCTTTGAAGCTGGCCGAAATGCCGGCCTACAGCGACCTCCACTGGAGGTTGCTATTATTCTGAAGTGACTGCAAATGGTGGTCACTGTTGAGGTTAGCAGGAAACCTATAGCGACTGCCTGCGGTGATCACTAAACTAGAATTTTTTTTAACAAAAACTTTCATGGTTTAAAATAAAAAAAAGCATATAAATCATAAAAAATAGAAAACAAATCCAAACACCATAAACATCAAGATCATCATAAACAATAAATGATAGAAGTGCTTCAACGATCCATAGTCATCTGCTTTAGAAACATACAATAAGATACAATGAAAACAACTAAACAAAACAAACATAAATTTGACATATTTATTCAGTTATTATATACATATAGTAAGATGAAATCTGACATATCATGGGTGCAATAATAATTTTAAACCCCCAATTTAAGAAATGTTACCATTTTAGGATTTTTTTGGAGTCTTTGCTTTAGTTTCTGAAAGTGTTTTGTTGTCTAAAAAAGAATTTTTTCTATTCACACCACATGTCTAATGGACGTGTCATCTCCTCTTACATGTCACGAATAATATTGCTATTTTTTCATGTGGTTCCAGGTCATTCAGAGCATGTTTTCTCAGAATTCGACTGTGACACGCCGTTTTGGTCATTTATGACTCCAGAAATGCATTTTCGGTAACCGCATTCAAACAAAACCTCTGATTAATGTTTTTTTGCCTAAACATTTTACAATTCACACCATGGTTGTTGTCTTATGATTTCATGTCATTCTGAGGTCGTTCGGGTGGTTTTGACCACCCCACGCTCACTTTTAGAGCGCGCCAAACTCCTGAAAACGACACATTCGGTCGTACCACATGCACCACATATTTAATGGACATTCTGTCTCCTATTACATGTAAAGAATAATATTCCTATTGTTTTTTTGTGGTTTTAGGTCATTCAGAGCATGTTTGCTCTGAATTCGACCGCCACAAGCCGTTTTGATCTTTTATGACTCCGGAAACACGTTTCCTCTAATCGTGGTCAAATGACACCCCAGATTGATGTTAATTATTCGCTAACATTTCACAATTCACACCACGGTTGTTTTAATATGATTTAATAGAATTCCAAGGTCATTCGGGCGGTTTTGGCCTCCCAACACGCCCTTTTAGATCGCGTCAAACTGCTAAAAATGACACACTCAGTCATACCACGCGCACCGCACATCCTATAGATGTTCTGTATCCTTCTACATGTGACAAATAATATTCCTATTTTTTTCATGTGGTTTCAGGTCATTGAGAGCACGTTTGATCTGAATTCGACCGTCACATGTAGATTTGGTCTTTTTCGACTTTGGAAATGTGTTTCCAGTCACCATGGTCAAAAGACACCTCCAATTGAAGTTCGATTGAACTGAAAATTTCAAAACTCACACCACGATTGTTGTTGTATGATTTCATGGAATTTCGAGGTTGTTTGGGTGGTTTTGACCACCCAATGTGCCCTTTTAGAGCGCGCCAAACTGCTGAAAATGATACATTCGGTCGTCCCGCACGCACCGCACTTCTGATGGACATGTCGTCTCTTCATTCATGTCATGAATAATATTCTTATTGTTTTCGTGTGTTTTCAGATCATTCGGAGCATGTTTGCTATGAAATCGACCGTCACACGCCGTTTTGGTCTTTTATGACTCTAGAAATGCTTTTCAAGTCACTGTAGTCAAATGACACCTTCAATTGATGTTATATCTTCCTGAACATTTCAAAATTCACACCACAGTTGTTTTCATATGATTTCATGGAATTCTGATGTCATTCGGGTGGTTTTGACCACCCAATGCGCCCTTTTAGAGCACGCCGAACTGCTAAAAACAACACATTCAGTCGTAACGCATGCACTACACGTCTGATGGACGTTTTGTCTCCTCTTACATGTCACAAATAATATTCCTATTGTTTTCATGTGGTTTTGGGTCATTCGGAGCACATTTTCCTTGAATTCGACCATGAAACCCCGTTTTGGACTTTTATGACTCTGAAAATGCATTTCCAGTCACCGCGGTCAAACGACGCCTCTGATTGATGTGTTGTCTGGCCGACCATTTCACAATTCACACCATGGTTGTTATAAGATGATTTCATGGCATTCCATGGTTGTTCGGGTGGTTTTGTCCACCCAACACACCCTTTTAGAGCACGCCGAACTTCTGAAAATGACTGATTCGGTCGTATCGCATGCAACGCACGTCAGATGGGCATTTGTTCTCCTCCTACATGTCACGAATAATCTTACTATTGTTTTCATGTTGTTTCAGGTCGTTTGGAGCATGTTTGATCTGAATTCGACCGTCACATGCCGTTTTGTTCTTTTATGACTATGAAAACACATTTCTGTTCACTGCTATCAAATGAAACCTCCGATTGAGGTGTCATATGCCTGACCATTTGAAAATTCAAACCACAGTTGTTGTCGTATGATTTCGTTGAATTTTGATGTCATTCGGGTGGTTTTGACCACCCAACGCGCCCTTTTATAGCGCGCTGAATTACTGAAAACGACACATTCGGTCGTACCGTGCACACTGCACGTCCGATGAACACATCATCTCCTCCTACATGTCACAAATAATATTCCTATTTTATTTGTGTGGTTTCAGGTCATTTGAAGTAGGTTTACTCTGAATTCGACCTTCACACACCATTTTGGTGTTTTTTACTACGAAAACACTTTTCCAATCACCGCGGTCAAAAGTCACCTCTGATTGATGTGTCGCCTGCTCGACCATTTTACAATTCACACCATGGTTGTTTTTGGATGACTTCATGGCATTCTGAGGTCGTTTGGGTGGTTTGACCACCCAACCCTCCCTTTTAGAGCGTGTCGAACTGCTAAAAACCACCCAATCGGTTATACCATGCGCACCACACATCCGATTAACATGACTTCTCCTACATGTCAAAAATAATATTAAAATTGTATTTGTATGGTTTCAGGTCATTCATAGCCTGTTTGCTCTGAATTCTACCATCACACACTGTTTTGGTATTTTGTGACTCCAGAAACGTGTTTTCGGTCACCACTGTCAAACGACACCTCCGATTAACGTGATTTCTATCCAAACATTTCACAATTAACACCACGGTTGTTGTCGTATGATCTAATGGAATTCCGAGGTCGTTCGGGTGGTTTTGACCACCCAATGCTCCCTTTTAGAGCGCGCTAAACTGCTGAAAATGACACATTCAGTCGTATGGTGTGCACCGCACGTATGATTGATGTGTCTTCTCATTCTACATGTCACGAATAATATTCCTATTGTTTTTGTGTGTTTTTAGGTCATTCAGATCATGTTTTCTCTAAATTCGGCCCTCACAAGCCATTTTGGTCTTTTTTTATTCCGGAAACAGGTTTCTGGTCACCGCGGTCAGAAGACACCTCCGATTGATGTGCCGTATGCCCAACCATTTTAAAATTAACACGTTGTTTGTTTTAGTATGATTTCATGGCATTCTGAAGCCGTTCGGGTGGTTTTGACCACCCAATGCGCCCTTTTAGAGCACGTCGAACTGCTGAAAACGACACATTTGGTCGTATTGTGCGCACCGCACGTCTGATAGATGTGTCGTCTCCTCCTACATGTCAAGAATAATATTCATATTGTTTTAGTGTGGTTTCAGGTCATTCGGAGCATGTTCTCTCTGAATTCGACTGTCACGCGCCGTTTTGGTCTTTTATAACTCCGGAAACATGTTTCCGGTCACTGCGGTCAAATGCCACATCTGATTATTGTGCAGTCTACCCAACCATTTCAAAGTTCACACAACAGTTTTTTTCGTATGATTTGATGGAATTATGAGGTCGTTCAGGTGGTTTTAATCACCCAACGCGCCCTTTTAGAGCGCGCCGAACTGCTGAAAACGACACATTTGGTTGTACCATGCGCACCGCATGTCTGATGGATGTGTCATTTCCTTTTACATGTCACGAATAATATTCCTATTTTTTTCCTATGGTTTCATGTCATTCGAAGTACGTTTGCTCTAAATTCGACCGTCACGCGCCGTTGTGGTCTTTTATGACTCTGGAAATGCATTTCTGCTAACCGCGGTCAAACAACACCTACAATTGATGTTTCATCCACCCGAACATTTCACAATTCACACCGTATTTGTTTTCGTATGATTTCAGGGAATTTTGAGGTCATTCGGGTGGTTTTGACCACCCAACATTCCCTTTTAGAGCGCGGTGAACTGCTGAAAACGATACATTCGGCCATACTGCATGCATCGAACGTCTGATGGATGTGAAGTCTCCTTCTACATGTCACAAATAATATTGCTATTGTTTTTTGTGGTTTTAGATCATTCGTAGCACATTTTCTCTGAATTCGACTATCACACGACGTTTTGGTATTTTCTAATTACGGAAACGCGTTTCCGGTCACTACAGTCAAACGACACCTCTGATTGATTTGCTTTCTTCCTGAACATTTTAAAATTCAAACTATAGTTCTTTTCGTTTTATTTAATCGCATTCTATGGTCGTTCGGTTGGTTTTGACCACCCAACACGCCCTTTTAGAGCGCGCTGAACTGCTGAAAACGACACATTCAGTCGTAACGTGCGCACTGCATGTCCAATGAATGTGCCGTCTCCTACAACATATCACAAATTATTTTTGTATTTTTTCGTGTGGCTTCAGATCATTTGGAGCATGTTTGCTCTGAATTCAACCGTGACACGATGTTTTGGTCTTTTATGACTCCGAAAACACGTTTATGGTCACCGTGGTCAAACAACACCTCCGATTGACATATAGTACGCCCGACCATTTCAAAATTCACACCACGGTTGTTATCGTATGATTTCATGTCATTTTGAGGTCGTTCGAGTAGTTTTGACCACCCAACGCTACCTTTTAGAGAGCGCTGAATTGCTGAAAAGGACACATTCGGTCGTACCGCATGCACTGCATGTCCGATGGACATTACGTATCCTTCTACATGCCAATAATAATATTCCTATTGTTTTCACATGGTTTCAGGTCATTCGGATCTAGTTTGATCTAAATTTGACCGTCACATGCCGTTTTGGTATTTTTTGACTACGAAAACGCGTTTCCGGTCACCTTTGTCAAAAGACACATCAGATTGACGTTTTATCTAGCCTAACATTTCATAATTCACACCTCGGATGTTTTCGTATGATTTCATGGTATTCTGAGGTCGTTTGGGTGGTTTTGACCACCCAACGCTTCCTTTTAGAGTGTGTCGAACTGCTGAAAACGACACATTCAGTCGTACCAAGTGCACCGCAAATCTGATGGATGTATCATCTCCTTTTATATGTCATGAATAATATTCCTATTGTCTTCATGTGGTTTCAGGTCGTTTGGAGCACGTTTACTCTGAATTTGATCGTTACACGTCGTTTTGGTCATTTATGACTCCGAAAACGCATTTCCGGTCACCTCGGTCAAACAACACCTTCGATTGACGTTCCGTCTGCCTGACCATTTAGCAGATCAAACTATGGTTTTTTGTTGTATTATTTCATTGCATTCCGAGATCGTTCTGGTGGTTTTGACCACCGAACGTGCCCTTTTAGAATGAGTCGAACAGCTGAAAACGACATATTTGATCGTACTGCGTGCACCGCACGTCCAATTGACATGTCGTCTCCTCCTACATTTCACGAATAATATTACTATTGTTTTCTTGTGGTTTCAGGTCATTTGAAGCATGTTTTCTCTGAATTCGACCATCACACACCGTTTTGGTCTTTTAGGACTTTCGAAACATGCTTCTGGTCACCATGGTTAAAAGACACCTCTGATTGACATGTTGTCTACTCGACCATTTCAAAATTCACACCACGGTTGTTTTAGTATGATTTCATGGCATTCTAAGGTCGTTCGGGTGGTTTTGACCCTCCAACGCACCCTTTTAGAATGCGATGAACTGCTGAAAATGACACATTCGGTCATACTGGATGTACCGCACATTCGATGGACGTGTTGTCTCCTCCTACATGTCATGAATAATATTCTTATTGTTTTCATGTGGTTTAAAGTCATTCAGAGCATGTTTTCTCTGAATTCGACCGTCACATGCCGTTTTGGTCTTTTTTGACTCCAGAAACACATCACCACGGTCAAACGACACCTCCGATTGACATGCCATCTGCCTAACCATTTCCCAATTCACACCATGGTTGTTGTAGTATTATTTAATGGCATTCTTAGGTCATTTGGGTGGTTTTGACCACCCAACACGCCCTTTTAGAGCACGTCAAACTGCTGAAAATGAAACATTCGATCATCCTGCATGGACCACATGTCCTATAGATGTTTTTCTCCTCTTACATGTCATGAATAATATTCTTATTGTTTTCATGTGGTTTCAGATCATTCGGAGCACGTTTACTCTAAATTCGACCATCACATGCCGTTCTGGTCTTCTATGACTCTGAAAACACGTTTCTGGTCACTGTGGTCAAACGACACTTCCGATTCACATGACATCTACCCAACTATTTCAAAATTCACACCATGATTTTTGTCATATGATTTCATGGCATTGTGAGATCGTTCTGGTCATTTTGACCACCAAATATGCCCTTTTAGAGGACACCGAACTGCTGAAAACGACACATTCAGTCGTACCACGTGCACTGCACGTCCGATTGATGCGCTGTCTCCTCACACATTTCGCGAATAATATTCATAATATTTTCCTAAGGCTTCAGGTCATTCGGATTGAGTTTTCTCTAAATTCGACCATTACATGCAGTTTTGGTCTTTTATGACTCCGGAAACGCGTTTCTAGTCTTCACGGTCAAACGACACTTCTGATTGACATGCCTTCTACCCAACCATTTCACAATTCACACCATGGTTATTGTTGTGTGATTTCATGGAATTCTGAGGCCATTCAGGTGGTTTTGACCACCCAACCCTCCCTTTTAGAGCGCGCCGAACTACTGAAAATGATACATTCAGTCGTCCCGCATGCATCGCACGTCTGATATATGTACCCTCTCCTCCTACATATTACAAATAATTTTCCTATTGTTTTTATGTGGTTTCAGATCATTCTGAGCACGTTTTCTCTAAATTCGACCGTCCCACACCGTTTTGGTCTTTTATGACTCTGGAAATGATTTTTCGGTCACTACAGTAAAACGACACCTTTGATTGATGTACCGCCTGCTTTACCATTTCAAAATTCACACCACATTTGTTGCCGTATGATATCATGGCATTTCGAGGTCGTTCGGGTGGTTTTGACCACCCAACGCCCCCTTTTAGAGCCTGTCGAACTTCTGAAAATGCCACATTCGGTAGTAATGAATGCACCGCATGTCCGATGGATGTGGCCTCTCTTCCTACATGTCACAAAAAATATTCCTATTGTTTTTGTGTGGTTTTAGGTCATTCGGAGCACGTTTTATCTAAATTCGACCATGACACGCCGGTTTGGTCTTCTATGACTCCAGAAACGCATTTCCGGTCACCACGGTCAAACGATACCTCTGATTGACATTACGTCTACCCGAACATTTCTCAATTCACACCATGGTTGTTGTCGTATGATTTTATGGCATTCCGAGGTTTTTTGGGTGGTTTTGACCACCCAACGCACCTTTTTAGAGTGCGTCGAACTGCTAAAAACGACACATTCGGTCGTACCACATACACCGCACATCCGATGGATGATACGTCTCCTCCGACATGTCACAAATAATGTTCCTATTGTTTTCATGTGGTTTTAGGTCATTTAGATCATGTTTTCTCTGAATTCGATCGTCACACGCCGTTTTGGTCTTTTATGACTACGAAAATGTGTTTCAGGTCACCACTATCAAATGACACCTCCTATTGATGTGTCATCTGCACAAACATTTCAAAATTCACACCAGAGTTGTGGTCGTATGATTTCATGGTATTCTGAGGTCATTCTGGTGGTTTTGACCACCCAATGCACCTTTTTAGAGAGCACTAAACTGTTGAAAATGACACATTCAGTCATACCATGCGCATCACATGTCTGATGGATGCGAATTATCCTCCTACATGTCAAAAATAATATTCATATTGTTTTCATGTGGTTTCAAGTCATTTAGAGCATGTTTTCTCTGAATTTTACCGTCACACTCCGTTTTGGTCTTTTATGACTCCGGAAATGCATTTCTGGTCACTGCAGTCAAATTACACCCCCGATTGTCATTCTTTCTACCCGACCATTTCAAAATTCACACCACTGTTTTTGTCATATGATTTCATGGAATTTCAAGGTCGTTCGGGTGGTTTTTGCCACCCAACGCGCCCTTTTAGAGCGCATTGAACTGCTAAAAATGACACATTCATTCGTACCATGCACACCGCAAGTCCGATGGACGTTTTGTCTACTCCTATATGTCAAAAATAATATTCCTATTGTTTTCTTGTGGGTTTAGGTCATTTGGAGCACATTTTCTCTGAGTTCGACCGTCACACGCCGTTTTGGTCTTTTAGGACTCTGGAAATGCGTTTCCGATCACCGCGGTCAAACTCCACCTATGATTGATGTGTCCTCTACCTGAACATTTCAAAATTCACACCATAACTATTGTCATATTATTTCATGGAATTCTGAGGTCATACGGGTGGTTTTGACCATCCAACGCGCCCTTTTAGAGCGCGCAAAACTGCTGAAAACGACACATTCGGTCGTACCGCATGCACCACACGGCCGATGGATGTTTCATCTCCTCCTACATGTCACGAATAATATCCCTATTTTTTTCCTGTGGTTTCAAGTCATTTGGAGCATGTTTTCTCTGAATTTCACCGTCACACACCATTTTGGTCTTTTATGACTCTGGAAATGCGTTTCTGGTCACCGCGGTCAAATAACACCTTCGATTGATGTTATGTCTACCCGACCATTTCACAATTCACTCCACGGTTGTTGACATATGATTTTATGGCATTCCGAGGTCTTTCAGGTGGTTTTGACCACCCAACGCGCCCTTTTAGAGTGCACCGAACTGCTAAAAATGATACATTCAGTCATACCTCGTGGACCACATGTCCGATAAATGTGTCCTCTCCTTCTACATGTCACGAATAATATTCCTATTGTTTTAGTGTGGTTTAAAGTCATTCGGATCTTGTTTGCTCTTAATTCGACCATCACATGCCATTTTGGTCTTTTCTAACTCCGGAAACACGATTCCGATCACTATGGTCAAACAACACCTTTGATTGATGTGTTGTCTGCTCGACCATTTTACAATTCATACCACAGTTGTTGTCCTATGATTTCATGGAATTCCGAGGACGTTCGGTTGGTTTTGACCACCCAACGCGCCGTTTTAGAGCACGCTAAAATACTGAAAACGACACATTCAGTTGTAACGCGTGCACCGCACATCCGATGGACATGTCCTCTCCTCCAACATGTCACGAATAATATACCTATTTTTTCGTGTGGTTTCAGGTCATTCAAAGTACTTTTTCTTTGAATTTGACCGTGACATGTCGTTTTGGTCTTTTATGACTCTGGAAATTTGTTTGCAGTCACTGCATTCAATCGACACATCCAATTGACGTGCCTTCTACCTGACCATATTACAATTCACACCACGGTTGTTGTCGTATAATTTCATGGCATTCCAAGGTCGTTCGGGTGGTTTTGATACCCAACGCGCCCTTTTAGAGGGCGTCGAACTGCTGAAAACGACACATTCGGTCGTACCTCATGCACCGCATGTTTGATGGACTTTCCATCTCCTCCTACAAGTCACGAATAATATTTTGGTTGTATTCTTGTGGTTTCAGGTCATTCGGAGCATGTTTGCTCTGAATTCGACCATCACACGCTGTTTTGGTCTTTTATGACTACGAAAACGCATTTCTAGTCACCGCTGTCAAACAACACCTTTGATTGACGTGTCGTCTGCCGAACCATTTCCCAATTGACACCACAGTTGTTGTTGTATGATTTCATGGCATTAAGAGGTCGTTCTGGTGGTTTTGACCACCCAACGCGCCCTTTTAGAGCACGTCGAATTGCTGAAAATGACACATTCGGTCGTACCGCACGCATTGGACGTTTGATGGACATTCCATCTCCTCCTACATGTCACGAATAATATTCGTATTTCCTTAGTGTGGTTTCAGGTCATTCAGAGCACGTTTACTCTGAATTCGACCATCACATGCTGTTTTGGTCTTTTATGACCCAAAAAAATTGTTTCTGGTCACCACGGTCAAGAAACACCTCTGATTGACATTCTGTCTATCTGGTAATTTCACAATTTACACCACGGTTGTTGTCGTATTATTTCATGGAATTCTGAGGTCGTTCGGGTGGTTTTGATCACCCAACGTGCCCTTTTAGAGCACGCTGAACTGATCAAAACGACACATTCGGCCGTACCATGCGCACCGCATGTACGATGGATGTTCCGTCTCCTCCTACATGTCACGAATAATATTCATATTGTCTTCATGTGGTTTCTGGTCATTCAGACATGTTTACTCTGAATTCGACTGTCACACGCCGTTTTGGTCTTTTATGACTCCAGAAACGTGTTTACGGTCACTGCGGTCAAACGTCACCTACGATTGACGTGTCATCTGCCCAAAAATTCCAAAATTTATACTATGATTGTTGTCGTATAATTTAATGGCATTTTGAGGTTGTTCGGGTGGTTTTGACCACCCAACGTGCCCTTTTAGAGCCCGCCGAACTGCTAAAAACGACACATTCGGTTGTACCGCGCGCACCGCACATCCGATGAACAATCCATCTCCTCATATATGTTACAAATAATATTCCAATTGTTTTAGTGTGGACTTAGGACATTTGGAGTATATTTTCTTAGAATTTGACCGTCACATGTTGTTTTGTTCTTTTATGACTCCAGAAACGCCTTTCTGGTCACCGTGGTCAAACGACACCTCTGATTGATGTTCTGTCTGCCTGACCATTTTACAATTAACACCATGGTTACTTTCATATGATTAAATGGAATTCTGAGGTCATTTGGGTGGTTTTAACCACCCAACGCACCCTTTTAGAGCGCGCTAAACTGCTGAAAATGACACATCTGGTCGTACTGCACGCACCGCATGTCCGATGGACGTTATGTCTCCTCTTACTTGTCACGAATAATATTCCTATTGCTTTCGTGTGGTTTTAGGTCATTCGGAGAACGTTTTCTCTGAATTCGACCGTCACACACCATTTTGGTCTTCTTTGACTCTAGAAACGTGTTTCCAGTCACCGCGGTCAAACGACACCTCATATTGATGTGTCTTCTACCCTACCATTTGAAAATTCACACCAAGGTTGTTGTCGTATGATTTCATGGCATTCCGAGGTCTTTCGGGTGGTTTTGACCACCCAACGTGCCCTTTTAGAGCGCACCAAACTGTGGAAAACGACACATTCGGTAATACTGCACGCACCGTAGGTCCGATGGACGTGCTATATCCTCATACATGTCATGAATAATATTACTATTTTTTCATGTTGTTTTAGGTCATTCAGAGCACGTTTTCTCTGAATTTGACCATCTCATGCCGTTTTGGTCTTTTGTGACTCCGGAAATGTGTTTCCCGTCACCGCGATCAAACTTTACCTCTGATTGATGTTCTATCTGCCCAAACATTTTATAATTCACACCACATTGTTTTCGTATGATTTCATGGCATTCCAAGTTCTTTCGGGTGGGTTTGACCACCCAACCCGCCCTTTTAGAGCACGTCGAAGTGCTGAAAACGATACATTTGGTCATCCTGCGCGCACTGCATGTCTGAATGATGTGTTGTCTCCTCCTACATGTCATGAATAATATTTCTATTGTTATAGTGTGGATTCAGATCATTTAGAGCACATTTGCTCTGAATTCAACCGTCACACACCATTTTGGTCTTTTATGACTCCGGAAACGTGTTTCCAGTCACTACAGTCAAAATACACCTCCAATTGATGTTCCGTCTTCTCGGACATTTCAAAATTCATACCATGATTGTTTTCGTATGATTTCATGGCATTCTGAGGTCGTTCATGTGGTTTTGACCACCCAATGTGCCTTTTTAGAGCGCGCCGAACTGCTGAAAACAACACATTCAGTCGTACCACGTGAACTGCACATCTGATAGTTGTTCTGTCTCCTCCTACATGTCATGAATAATATTCCTATTGTTTTCGTGTGGTTTTAGGTCATTTGAAGCACGTTTTCTCTGAATTCGACCATGACACACCGTTTTGGTCTTCTATGACTCTGAAAACGCATTTCTGTTCACCATGGTCAAATGGAACCCTTGATTGATGTTCCATCTGCCTGAACGTTTCACAATTCACACCAAAGTTGTTGTTGTATAATTTAATGGCATTCGGAGGTCGTTCAGGTGGTTTTGACCACCCAACACGCCCTTTTAGAGCGCGCTGAACAGTTTATAACGACACATTCGGTCGTACCGTGTGCACCAAACATCCAATGGATGTTCCGTCTCCTCCTACATGTCAAAAATAATATTCCTATTGTTTTCTAGTGGTTTCAGGTCATTCGTAGAATGTTTTCTTGGAATTCGACCGTCACACGCCGTTTTGGTCTTTTATGACTACGAAAACGCGTTTCTAGTCACCGCTGTCTACAGACACCTCTGAATAACGTGACGTCTGCCTAGCCATTTCACAATTCACACCACGATTGTTTTCATATTATTTCATGGCATTCTGAGGTTGTTCGAGTGGTTTTGACCACTCAACGCGCCCTTTCTGACCGCGCCGAATTGCTTGAAACGACACATTCGGTAATACCGCGCGCACCGCACATCCAATGGACATTCCGTCTCCTCCTACAAGTCAATAATAATATTCCAATTCTTTTCGTGTGGTTTTAGGTAATTCAGAGTAGGTTTTCTCTGAATTCGACCATCCCACACTGTTTTGGTATTTTGGGACTCCAGAAACACGTTTCCGGTCACCACAGTCAAACGATACCTCCGATTGATGTGTTGTCTGCCCGACCATTTCCAAATTCATACCATGGTTGTTTCTGTATGATTTCATGGAATTCCAAAGTCATTTGGGTGCTTTTTACCACCCAATGCACCCTTTTAGAGTGTGTTGCACTGCTGAAAATGACACATTCGGTCGTACCATGCACACCACACGTCCGATGGGCGTTCCTTCTTCTCCTACATGTCATGAGTAATATTCCTATTGTTTTTTTTGAGGTTTCAGGTCATTCAGAGCATGTTTTTTCTTTAATTCGACTGTCACACACCGTTTTGGTCTTTTATGACTCCGGAAATACATTTCTAATCACCATGTTCAAACAAAACCTCTGATTGACGTGTCATCTACCCGACCATTTCAAAATTCACACCACGGTTGTTTTCGTTTGATTTCATCGAATTCCGAGGACGTTTGGGTACTTTTGACCACCCAACGCGCCCTTTTAGAGCGCGTAGAACTACTAAAAATGACACATTCGGTCGTACCACACGCACTGCACGTTCGATGGACATGTAGTCTCCTCCTACATGTCAAGAATAAAATTCCTATTGTTTTCGTGTGGTTTTAGGTAATTCTGAGCAATTTTTCTATGAATTCGACTGTCATATGCCTTTTTTGTCTTTTATGACTTCGGAAATGTGTTTCCGGTCACCGCGGTCAAATGTCACCTCTAATTGACGTGTCATTTGCCTAAAAATTTCACAATTCACACCATAGTTATTGTCATATAATTACATGGAATTCTGAGGTCGTTCAGGTGGTTTTGACCACCCAACACTCCCTTTTAGAGCATGCCGATCTTCTAAAAACGACACATTTGGTCGTATCGTGCGCAACGCATGTTCGATGGACATGTTGTCTCCTTCTACATGTCACGAATAATATTCCTATTATTCTCATGTGGTTTCAGGTTATTCGGAGCACGTTTGATCTGAATTCGACCATCACACGCCATTTTGGTCTTTTATGACTCCAAAAACGTGTGTCCAGTCACCATGGTCAAACGACAGCTCCGATTGACGTTCCGTCTACCCGACCATTTCGAAATTCACTCCACAGTTGTTACCGTATGATTTGATGGCATTCTGAGGTCATTCGGGTGGTTTTGACCACACAACGCGCCCTTTTAGGGCGCGCCGAACTGCTGAAAATGATACATTCGGTCGTACCACGCACTCCACACGTCCAATGGATGTTCCATCTCCTCCTATATGTCATGAATAATATTCCTATTTTATTTTTGTGGTATCAAATCATTCGGAGCACGTTTTCTCTGAATTCGACCATCACACTCTATTTTGGTCTTTTTAACTCCGTAAATGTGTTTCAAGTCACTAAGAAAAAAAACACCTCTCATTGACGTTCCGTCTACCTGAACATTTCAAAATTAACACCAAGATTGTTTTCGTATGATTTCATGGCATTACAAAGTCATTTGGTTAGTTTTGACCCCCCAACACCCCCTTTTAGAGTGCGCCGAACTGCTGAAAACGACACATTCGGTCGTAACGTGCGCACCACACGTCCAATGGATGTGTTGTACCCTTATACATGTCACGAATAATATTCATGTTGTTTTCGTGTGGTTTCAGGTCATTTGGAGTACGTTTTCTCTGAATTTAACCGTGACACGCGTTTTTGGTCTTTTATGACTCCAGAAACGCGTTTTCGGTCACCGTGGTCAAACAACACCTCCGATTAACATTATGTCTGCCAAAACATTTCAAAATTCACACCGTGGTTTTTTTAGTATGATTTCATTGCATTCCAAGGTCTTTTGGGTGGTTTTGACCACCCAACGCGCCCTTTTAGAGCACGTTGAACTGCTGAAAACAACACATTCGGTCGTACCTCACGCACCGCATGTCCGATGGATGTTCTATCTCCTCCTACATGTCACGAATAATATTCCTATTTTTTCATGTGGTTTCAGGTCATTTAGAGCATGTTTTCTTTAAATTTGACTATCACACACCGTTTTGGTCATTTCTGACTACGAAAACGCATTTTCGGTCACCACTGTCAAATGACATCTATTATTGATGTGACGTCTGCCCAATCATTTCACAACTCAAACCATAGTTGTTTTCGTATGAATTAATGGCATTCTGAGGCCGTCCGAGTGGTTTTGACCACCCAACGTGCCCTTTTAGAGCGAGTTGAACTGCTAAAAATGTCACATTCGGTCGTACCCCATCCACCGCATGTCCGATGGATGTTACTTATCCTCCTACATGTCATGAATAATATTCCTATTTTCTTCATTTTTTAGGTCATTAAGAACACATTTACTCTAAATTCGATTGTCACATGCCGTTTTGGTCTTTTATGACTCCGGAAACACATTTCCAGTCACCGCGATCAAACGAATCCTCCGATTGACATTCTGTCTACCTTACCATTTTCAAAATTTCCACCACAGTTGTTGTTGTATGATTTCGCGGTATTATGAGGCCGTTCTTGTGGTTTTGACCACCCAATGCACCCTTTTAGAATGCAATGAAGTTCTAAAAACGACACATTCAGTCGTATCACGCACACCGCACGTCCGATGTATGATCTGTCTCCTCCTACATGTCATGAATTATATTCCAATTGTTTTAGTGTGGTTTCACAATTAACACCACAGTTTTTGTTGTAAGATTTCATGTCATTCTAAGGTAGTTCAGGTGGTTTTCACCACCCAACGCGCCCTTTTAGAGCGCGCTGAACTGCTTAAAATGACACATTCGGTCGTACCGTGTGCACCACACGTCCGATGGATGTTCCGTCTCCTCCTACATATCACGAATAATATTCCTATTGTTCTTGTCTAGTTTTAGGTAATTCAGAGCACGTTCGCTCTGAATTCGACCGTCACACGCCGTTTTGGTGTTTTATGACTCCGGAAACGCGTTTCCGGTCACCGTGGTCAAACAAAACCTCTGATTGACATGTATTCCGATCGACCATTTCAAAATTCACAACACAGTTGTTTTCGTATGATTTCATGGAATTCCGAGGTCAGTCAGTTGGTTTTGACAACCCAATGCACCCTTTTAGAGCAGACTGAACTGCTAAAAAAGACACATCTGATCGTACCACACACACCGCATGTTCGATAGATGAGCAGTCTCCACCTACATTCCACGAATAATATTCTAATTCTTTTCATGTGGTTTCTAGTCATTCAGAGCATGTTTTCTTTGAATTTGTCCGTCACATGCCGTTTTGGTCTTTTATGACTCCAGAAATGCATTTCTGGGCACCGCGGTCAAATGACATCCCTGATTGACTTTCTGTCTACCCTACCATTTCACAATTAATACCACAGTTTTTGTCGTATGATTTCATGGCAATCCGAGGTATTTCGGGTGGTTTTGACAACCCACTGTGCCCTTTTATAGCGCGCTGAACTTTTGAAAATGACACATTCAGTCGTACAGCATGCACCACACGTCTGATGGACGTTCCGTCTCCTACTACCTATGAAGAATAATATTCTTATTGTTTTCTTGGGGTTTTAAGTCATTCAGAGCACATTTTCTTTGAATTCGACTATCACACACCGTTTTGTTTTTTTATGACTCTGGACACGTTTTTCCAGTCACCACGGCCAAATGACACCTCAGATTGACGTGTCTTCTGCCTGACCATTTCACAATTTACACCATGGTTGTTTTCGTATGATTTAATGGCATTTTGAGGTCATCCGGGTGGTTTTGACCACCCAACGCGCCCTTTTAGGGTGCACCGAACTGCTGAAAACGACACTTTCGGTCATACTGCGTGCACCACATGTTCGCTGGATGTGTTGTCTCCTCCAACATGTCACGAATAATATTAATTTTGTTTTCATGTGGTTTCAGGTCATTCAGAGTACGTTTGCTATGAATTCGACCGTGACACGACGTTTTGGTCTTTTATGACTCTGGAAACGCGTTTCTAGTCACCGTGGTCAAAGGACACCTCTGAATGATGTGCCATCTACCAGACCATTTCAAAATTCACAACACAGTTGTTTTCATATGATTTCATGGTATTCTGAGGTTGTTCGGGTGGTTTTGACCAACCAACGTGCCCTTTTAGAGCGCACTCCACTGCTGAAAATGACACATTCGGTCGTACTGCACGAACCACACGTCCGAAGGACGTGCTGTCTCCTCCTACATGTCACGAATAATATTAATTTTGTTTTCGTGTGGTTTTAGGTCATTCAGAGCACATTTTCTCTAAATTCGATCGTGACACGCCATTTTGGTCTTTTATGACTCTGGAAACGTGTTTCGGGTTACCGAGGTCAAATGACACCTCCGATTGATGTGCCTTCTACCCGACCATTTTACAATTCACACCATGGTTGTTTTCATATGATTTCAAGGTATTCTGAGGTAATTCTGGGGGTTTTGACTACCGAACGTGCCGTTTTAGAGCACGCCAAACTGCTGAAATGAAACATTCGGTCGTACTGCACACACCACACATCTGATGGACGTTCTGTCTCGTCCTACATGTTAGAAATAATATTACTATTTTTTAATGTGGTTTCAGGTCATTCGGAGCACATTTTCTTTGAATTCGACTGTCACACGCCGTTTTGGTCTTTTATAACTCCGGAGATGCGTTTCCGGTCACCGCGGTCGAACGATACATTCGATTGAAATGACCTATGTCCAACCATTTCACAATTCATTCCACAGTTGTTTTTGTTTGATTTCATGTCATCCCGAGGTTGATCGGGTGGTTTTGACCACCCAACACGCCCTTTTAGAGCGCGCTAAACTGCTGAAAACGACACTTTCAGTCGTACCACATGCAACACATATATGATGGATGTGCAATATCATCCTACATGTCACAAATAATATTTCTATTTTTTCGTGTGGTTTCAGGTCATTTGGATAATTTTTTCTCTGAATTCGACCATCACACGCCGTTTTGGTCTATTATGACTCCGGAAACACGTTTCCATTCACTGTGGTCAAATGACACCTCCAATTGACGTGATGTCTTCTCGACCATTTCACAATTCACTACACTGTTGTTGTCGAATGATTTCATGGAATTCTGAGGTTTTTTAGGTGATTTTGACCACCCAACGCACCCTTTTAGAGCGCGTTGAACTGCAGAAAACGACACATTCGGTCGTACCGCACACACCGCACGTCCGATGGATGTGTCGTCTCCTCCTATATGTCGTTAATAATATTCCTATTGTTTTCATGTGGTTTCAGGTCATTCGGAGCATGTTTGATCAGAATTCGACCGTGGCACGATGTTTTAGTCTTTTATGACTCCGAAAACGGGTTTCTGGTCACTGCGGTCAAACGAAACCTCTGATTGATGTGCCGTTTACCCCCCCATATAACAATTCACACCACGTTTGTTGTCGTATCATTTCATGGCATTCCATGGTCGTTCGGGTTTTTTTGACCACCCAACGTGCCCTTTAAGAGCGAGTCGAACAACTGAAAAAAACACATTCAGTCGTACTGTGCGCACCGCATGTCCGATAAATGTTCGGTCTCCTTCAACATTTCACAAATAATATAATTATTGTTTTTGTGTGGTTTTAGGTCATTCAGAGCATCTTTTCTCTGAATTCGACTATCACATGCTGTTCTGGTCTTTTATGACTCCGAAAACGTGTTTCCGGTCACTGCGGTCCAAAGACAACTTCGATTGATGTTCAGTCTACCCAAACATTTCAAAATTCACACCACAGTTGTTTTCATATGATTTCATTGAATTTTGAGGACTTTCGGGTGGTTTTGACCACCCAACGCGCCCTTTTAGAGCATGCCAAACTGCTGAAAACGACATATTCTGTCGTACTGTGTGCAACACACATCTGATTGATGTGACATCTCCTCCTACTTGTCACAAATAATATTCCTATTGTTTTCTTGTGTTTTCAGGTCATTCGGAGCACGTTTGCTCTAAATTTGACCGTGACACGCCGTTTTGGTCTTTTATGACTCCAGAAACGTGTTCCCGGTCACCGTGTTCAAACGACACTTATGATTGATATGTCGTCACCCCAACCATTTCACAATTCACACCAAGGTTGTTTTCATATGATTTAATGGCATTCTGAGTTCATTCTGGTGGTTTTGACCATCGAACGCGCCCTTTTAGTGCGTGTCAAACTCCTGAAAATGACACATTCGATCGTACCGCGCGCACCGCACGTCCGATAGAGGTGTCGTCTCATCCTGCATGTCACGAATAATATTTGTATTTTTTTCCTGTGGTTTCAAGTCATTCAGAGAAAATTTGCTCTGAATTCGACCGTCGCACTCCGTTTTGGTCTTTTATGACTTCAGAAAAGCATTCCCAGTCACCGCGGTCAAACGACACCTCTGATTGACGTTCCGTCTGCCCAACCATTTCAAAATTCACACCACATTTGTTTTCGTTTTATTTTATGGAATTCCGAGGTGGTTCGGGTGGTTTTGACCACCCAATGCGCCTTTTTAGAGCACGTTGAACTGCTGAAAACGACACATTCGGTTGTACCGTGCGCACCACATGTCCGATGGATGTTTCGTCTCCTCCTAAATGTAACGAATAATATTTCTATTGTTTGTGTATGGTTTCAGGTCATTAAGAGCATGTTTTCTCTAAATTTGACTGTCACACACTATTTTGGTCTTTTATGACTCTGAAAACACATTTCCGGTCACCGTGGTCAAACGACACCTCTGATTGACATGTCGTCTTCCCGAAAATTTTAAAATTCACCCCACGATTGTTTTCTTTTCATTTCATGGAATTTTGAAGCTTTTCAGGTGGTTTTGACCACCCAACTTTCCTTTTTAGAGCACACCGAACTGCTGAAAGCAATACATTTGGTTGTACCGAGTGCACCACATTTACGATGGTTGTGTCGTCTCCTCCTACATGTCACGAATAATATACCTATTGTTATCATGTGGTTTTAGGTCATTCGGAGCACATTTTTATCTGAATTCTACCGTGACACGCCGTTTTGGACTTTTATTACTCCAGAAATGTGTTTCCAGTTACTGCGGTTAAACTACACCTCTGATTGATGTGACGTCTACCCGACCATTTAGCAATTCACACCACGGTTGTTTTCGTATGATTTAATGACATTCTGAGGTCATTCGGGTGGTTTTGACCACCCAATGCTCCCTTTTAGTGGGCGGTGAACTACTGAAAACGACACATTTCATTGTACCGCATGCATCGCATGTCTGATGGACATTCCGTCTCCTCCTACATGTGAAAAATAATATAACTATTGTTTTCATGGGGTTTCAGGTCATTCGGAGCACATCTGCTCTGATTTAGACTGTCACATGCTGTTTTGGTCTTTTATGACTCCAGAAATGTGTTTCCAGTCACTGCGGTCAAAAGACACCTCCAATTGGCGTACTGACTACCCAAAAATATCACAATTCACACCACGGTTTTTTTTCGTATGATTTCATGGCATTCTGAGGTCGTTTGGGTGGTTTTGACCACCCAATGCGCCCTTTTAGAGCGTGCGCGGACTACTGAAAAAGAAATATTCATTCATACCACGCGCACCACATGTCTGATGGATGTTCCGTCTCCTCCTACATTTCATGAATAATATATCTATTGCTTTCGTGTGGTTTCATGTTATTTGGAGTAGGTTTTCTCTAAATTCGACTTCCACACACCGTTTTGGTTTTTTATGACTCCCGAAACGTGTTTCCTGTCATCGTGGTCAAAAGACACCTCCGATAGACATGCTATCTACCCTAAAATTTCACAATTAATACCACGATTGTTGTCGTATGATTTTATGGCATTCCGAGGCTGTTCAGTTGGTTTTGACCTCCCAACGCGCCCTTTTAGTGCCTGCCGAACTGCTGGAAACGACACATTCAGTCTTAACGTGCACACCGCACATACGATGGATGTTTCTTCTCCTCCTACATGTCATGAATAATATTCCTATTGTTTCCGTGTTGTTTCAGTTCATTCAGAGCAAGTTTGCTCTGAATTCAATCGTGACATGCCGTTTTGATATTTTATGACTCCAGAAATGCGTTTCCAGTCACCGTGGTCAAAAGACACATCTGATTGATGTGTCATCCACACTACCATTTCAGAATTCAAACCACGGTTGTTTTTGTATGTTTTCATGGCATTCTGAGGTCATTCAGGTTGTTTTGACCACCCAACGTGCCCTTTTAGAGTGCATCGAACTGCTAAAAATTACACATTCAGTCGTACCTCACGCATCGCACGTTCGATGGATGTTCCATCTCTCATACATGTCACGAATAATATTCCTATTGTTTTAGAGTGGTTTCAGGTCATTCGGAGCATGTTTGCTCTGAATTCGACCGTCACACGCCGTTTTGGTCTTTTATGACTATGCAAACGCATTTCCGGTCGCCACTGTCAAACGACACCTCTGATTGACGTGACGTCTACCCAACCATTTCAAAATTCACACCATGGTTGTTTTCGTATGATTTTATGGAATTCTGAGGTCCTTCACGTGGTTTTGACCACCCAATGCGCCCTTATATAGCACACTGAACTGCTGAAAACGACACATTCATTCGTACCGCACGCACCGCACGTCCGATGGACGTGCCCTCTCCTCCTACATGTCACAAATAAAATTCCTATTTTCTTCTTGTGGTTTCAGGTCATTCGGAACAAGTTTACTCTGAATTCAACTGTCACATGCTGTTTTGTTCTTTTATGACTCCGGAAATGCATTTCCGGTCACCGCGGTCAAACAACACCTTGTATGGACATTTCGTCTACCCGACCATTTTTCAATTTACACCATGGTTGTTATTGTATGATTTCATGTAATTTCGAGGTCATTCAGGTGGTTTTGACCACCCAACGCACCCTTTTAGAGCGCGCCAAACTGCTAAAAATGTCACCATCGATCGTACTGCGTGCGCCACATGACTGATGGACAAGACATCTCCTCCCACATGTCACGAATAATATTCTAATTTTTTTTGTGTGGTTTCATGTCATTCAGAGCATGTATTCCATGAATTCGACCATCACATGCCGTTTTGGTCTTTTATGACTCTAGAAACGCGTTTTGGGTCATCGCAGTCAGACAACACCTTCGATTGTCGTTCTGTCTACCCAACCATTTCAAAATTAACACCATGGTTGTTTTTGTATGATTTCATGGAATTCTGAGGTCGTTTGGGTGGTTTTTTACCACCCAACGCGCCCTTTTAGAGCGTGCTGAACTGCTGAAAACGACACATTCGGCCGTACCGCACGCACCGAACATTCTATGGATGTGTTGTCTCCTTCTACATGTAACTAATAATATTCCTATTATTTTCATGTGGTTACAAGTCATTCAGATCACATTTACTCTGAATTCGACCATCACACACCATTTTGGTGTTTTGTGACACTAGAAACGTGTTTCCGATCACTGCGGTCAAATGACACCTCCGATTAACATGTTGTCAGCTTGACCATTTCAAAATTCACTCCACGGTTTTTTTCGTAAGATTTCATGAAATTCTAAGGTCATTCGGGTGGCTTTGACCACCCAATTTTCCCTTTTAGAGCGCACCGAACTGCTAAAAATGACACATTCGGTCGTACTGCGCACATCGCACGTCCGATGGACGTGATGTCTCCTCCTACCTATCAAGAATAATATTATTATTGTTTTTGTGTGGTTTCAGGTCATTCGGAGTATGTTTTATCTGAATTCGACCGTGACATGCCGTTTTGGTCCTTTATGACTCTAGAAACGCGTTTCCGATCACCGCGGTCAAGCAAAACCATTAATTGATGTTCTGTTCACCTGAAAATTTCAAAATTCACACCACGGTTTTTTTCATATGATTTCATTTCATTCCAAGGTCGTTCTAGTTGTTTTGACCACCGAATTCCCTTTTACAGTGCATCGGACTGCTGAAAACGGCACATTCGGTCGTACCGTGCGCACCGTAGTTCCGATGGACATGCCATATCCTCCTACATGTCCCAAATAATATTACTATTGTTTTCGTGTGATTTCAAGTCATTCGGATCATGTTGGCTTTGAATTCGACCATCACACGCCGTTTTGGTATTTTATGACTCTGGAAACGCGTTTATGGTCATCTCAATCAAATGACACCTCCGATTGATGTGATCTCTGCCCTATCATTTCAAAATTCACACCACAGTTGTTTCGTATGATTTAATGGCATTCTGAGGTATCTTGGATGGTTTTGACCACCTAACGCTCCCTTTTAGAGCGAGCCGAACTGCTGAAAACAACTCATTCGGCCGTACCGCGCACCGCACATCCGATGGACATTCCCACTCCTCCTACATGTCACGAATAATATTTATATTAATTTCGTGTGGTTTTTGGTCATTTGGAGTATGTTGTCTTTGAATTCGACAGTCACACACCGTTTTGGTCTTTTATGACTCCAGAAACGTGTTTCTGGTCACCGCGGTCAAACGACACCTCCAATTGACGTGAGGTCTTTCCAACCATTTTACAATTCACACAACAGTTGTTGTCTTATGATTTCATGGCATTCCGAGGTTGTTTGTGTGGTTTTGACCACCCAACACGCCCTTTTAGAGCACACCGAACTGCTGAAAACAACACATTTGGTCATACCGCACACAACACACATCCTATGGACATTAAATCTCCTCCTACATGTCACAAATAATATTACTATTGTTTTCTTTTGGTTTCAGGTCATTTGGAGTAGGCCTTCTCAGAATTCCACCATCACATGCCGTTTTGGTCTTTTATGACTGCGAAAACGCATTTCTGGTCACCGCTATAAAATGACACCTCTGATTGACATTTATTCTAACATACTATTTCAAAATTTACACCATGGTTGTTGTAGTATTATTTCATGGCATTCCAAGGTTGTTCGGATGGTTTTGACCACACAACGAGCCCTTTTAGAGCGCTCAAAACTGCTAAAAACGACACATTCGATCGTACTCCATGCACCGCACATCCGATGAACGTTTAGTCTCCTTCTACATGTCAAGAATAGTATTCCCATTGTCATCATGTGGTTTCAGGTCATTCAGAGCACGTTTACTCTGAATTCGACAGTCACATGCCGTTTTGGTCTTTTATGACTCTGGAAATGTGTTTCCTGTCACCGCGATCAAAGGAAACCTCCGATTGACATTATTTCTACTTGATCATTTTAAAATTCACACCAAATTTGTTTTCGTATGATTTCATGGAATTCCGAGGTCGTTCGTGTGGTTTTGACCACCCAACTTGCCCTTTTAGAGCGCATCGAACTACTAAAAGTGGCACATTCAGTCATACCACGCACACTGCACATTTAATGGACGTTCCCTCTCCTATTACATGTCATGAATTATATTCCAATTGTTTTCATGTGGTTTTAGGTCATTCGGAGAAAGTTCTCTCTGAATTAGACCGTCACACGCCGTTTTGGTCTTTTATGACTCTGGAAACGCATTTCTGGTCACCTCCATGAAACGACACCTCCGATTAACATGCCATATGCCATAACATTTTACAATTTACACCACAGTTGTTGTTGTATGATTTTATGGCATTCCGAGGCCATTGGGGTTGTTTTGACCACCCAACGCGCCCTTTTAGAGCACACCGAACTGCTGAAAATGACACATTCGGTTGTACCGTGCGCTCTGCATGTCCTATGAACGTGATGTCTCCTTCTACATGTGAATAATAATATTTCTATTGTTTTCTTGTGGTTTCAGGTCATTTGTATCAAGTTTTCTCTGTATTCAACCGTCACATGCCGTATTGGTCTTCTATGACTCCAGAAACGCATTTCCTCTCACCGCGGCCAAACGACACCTTTTATTGACATGACGTCTACCTGAATATTTCAAAATTCACACCACAATTGTTTTCATATGATTTCATGGAATTATTATGTCGTTTGGGTGGTTTTGACCACCCAACGTTCCCTTCTAGAGCACGTTTGAACTGCTGAAAACGACACATTCGGTCGTACCGCACACACTGCATGTCCGATGGATGTGTCATCTCCTCCTACATGTCAAGAATAATATTCCTATTGTTTTCGTGTGGTTTCAGGTCATTTGGAGAACGTTTGTTCTGAATTCAATCGTCACATGCCGTTTTGGTCTTTTATGACTCCGGAAATGCGTTTTCGGTCACCGCTGTCAAACTCCACCTTTTATTGATGTGTAATCTACCTAAAAATTTCACAATTCACACCACAGTTGTGGTCATATGATTTCATGGAATTATAAGGTCTTTTGGGTAGTTTTGACCACCCAATGCGCTCTTTTAGAGCGCGCCAAACTGCTGAAAATGACACATTCGGTTGTACTGCGTGCCCCACACATCAGATGGATGTTCTGTCTCCTTCTACATGTCACAAATAATATTCCCATTGTTTTCTTGTGGTTTCAGATCATTTGAAGCACGTTTTCTCTAAATTCGAGCATCACACGCCTTTTTGTTCTTTTATGACTCTAGAAATGCGTTTCCAGTCATCGTGGTCAAATGACGCCTCCGATTAAGCTACTGTGTACCCAACCATTTTACAATTCACACCACGTTTGTTTTCGTATGATTTCATGGCATTCTGAGATCATTCGGGTGGTTTTGACCACCCAACGCACCCTTTTAGAGCGCACCACACTATTGAAAACAATACATTCGGTCGTACAACGCGGATCATACGACCGATGGATGTGCTATCTCCTTTTACATGTCACAAATAATGTTCCTATTGTTTTTATGTCGTTTCAGATCATTCAGAGCACGTTTTCTCTGAATTCGACCGTGACACATCGTTTTGGTCTTTTCTAACTCCAGAAACACATTTTTGATCACTGCGGTCAAAACCCACCTCCGATTGAAATTCCGTATACCCGACCATTTCAATATTTCCACTACAGTTGTTTTCATATGATTTCCTAGCATTCTGAGGTCATTCGGTTGGTTTTGACCACCCAACACACCCTTTTAGAGCACGTCGAACTACTAAAAATTACACATTCCGTCGTAACATGTTCACCTCACATCTGATGGATGTTTTGTCTCCTCTTATGTATCAAAAATAATATTCCTATTGTTTTCGTATGGTTTCAGGTCATTCGGAGAACGTTTACTCTGATTTTGACCGTCACATGCCATTTTGGTCTTTTATGACACCGGAAACCTGTTTCCAGTCACCGTGGTCAAATGACACCTCCGATTAAAGTTCCGTCTACTCAACCATTTCATAATTCACACCATGGTAGTTTTCATAAGGTTTCATGGTAATCCAAGGTTTTTTGGGTGGTTTTGACTACCAAAAGTGCCATTTTAGAGCGCACCGGACTGCTAAAAAAGACACATTTTGTCGTACCGTGCACACTGCATGACTGATGGACGTTCTGTCTCCACCAACATGTCACGAATAATATTCTTATTTTATTAGTATGGTTTCAGGTCATTCACAACATGTTTACTCTGAATTCAATCGTAACACACCGTTATGGTCTTTTATGACTTCGGAAACACGTTTCTGGTCACTGCGGTCAAACGACACATCAGATTGACGTACTGTCTACCCAACCATTTCACAATTCACATTTCGATTATTTTCGTATGATTTCATGGAATTTTGACGTTGTTCGGGTGGTATTGACCACCCAACGTGCCCTTTTAGAGGGCGCTGAATTGCTCAAAACGACACATTCGGTCGTACCGCGCACACCGCACGTCCGATGGATGTGTCATCTCTTTCTACATGTCAGAAATAATATTCCAATTGTTTTCTTATCTTTTCAGGTCATTCAGAGCACGTTTTCTATGAATTCAACCGTCATACGCCGTTTTGGTCTTTTATGACTCCGGAAACACGTTTCCGGTCACCACATTCAAAGGACACCTTCGATTGAAGTTCCACCTTCCCGAACAATTCATAACTAAATCCACGGTCATTGTTGTATGATTTCATGTCATTCTGAGGTCGTTCGGTCTTTTTGACCACCCAACACGCCCTTTAAGAGCACGCTGAACTGCTGAAAATGACACATTTGGTCATACCGCATGCACCGCACATCCAATGGATGTTTCCTCTCATCCTACATGTCACGAATAATATTCCTATTGTTTTCGTGTGGTTTCAGGTCATTCGGAGCACATTGGCTCTGAATTCGACGTCACACGTCGTTTTGGTCTTTTATGACTCCGAAAATGTGTGTCCGGTCACCTCGATCAAACGACACCTCATATTGACATGTATTCTAGCTGACCATTTCAAAATTCACACCACGGTTGTTGTCATATGTTATGATGGCATTCCGAGGTGGTTCGGGTAGTTTTGACCACCCAACGCGCCCTTTTAGAGCGCACCAAACTGCTGAAAACGACACATTTGGTCGTACTGCACACTCCGCACATCCAATGGACATGTTGTCTCCTCCTACATTTCACGAATAATATTCCTATTTTTTTTGTGTGGTTCCAGGTCATTCGGAGCATGTTTGCTCTAAATTCGACCTTGACAGGCCGTTTTGGTCTTTTATGACTCCGGAAATGCATTTCTGGTCACTATGGTCAAACGAAACCTCCGATTGATGTGTTGTCTATCCGAACATTTCAAAATTCACAACACGGTTGTTGTCATATGATTTCAGGGAATTCCAAGGTTGTTCTGGTGGTTTTGACCACCGAAAGCTCCCTTTTAGAGTGCGCCGAACTGCTGAAAATGACACATTCGGTCGTACTGCGCGCACCGCACGTCCGATGGATGTGCAGTCTCCTTTTAATGTCACGAATAATATTAATATTGTTTTCGTGTGGTTTCAGGTCATTCGTAGAACTTTTTCTCTCTATTCGACCGTCACATGCCATTTTGGTCTTTTATGACTCTGGAAACACAATTCCGGTAACTGTGGTCGAACAACACCTCTGATTGACATTCTATCTACCCGACCATTTCATAATTTACACCACGGTTGTTTTTGTATGATTTCATGGAATTCCGTGGTTGTTCGGGTGGTTTTGACCACCCACCGAGCCTTTTTAGAGCGCGCCGAACTACTGAAAACAACACATTCGTTCGTATCGCGCACAACGCATTTCTGATGGACATGTCGTCTCCTCCTACATGTCATGAATAATATTCCTATTGTTTTCATGTGGTTTTAGGTCATTTGGAGCATGATTTCTTAGAATTAGACCATCAAATGGCTATTTTGGTCTTTTATGTCTCTAGAAACACGTTTCTGGTCACCGCTTTCAGATGACACCTCCGATTGATGTGTTGTTTTCCCGAACATTTCATAATTCACACCACGGTTGTTGTCGTATTATTTCATGGATTTATGAGGTTATTCGGGTGGTTTTGACCACCCAACTCACAATTTTAGTGCGCACCAAACTGATGAAAACAAGACATTCATTCGTACCGCACGCACCACATATCCGATGGATGTGCTGTGTCCTTCTATATGTGAAAAATAATATTTCTATTATTTTCGTGTGGTTTCAGGTCATTCGGAGTATGTTTGATTAGAATTCAACTGTGACATGCCGTTTTGGTCTTTTATGACTCCAGAAACGCATTTCCGATCACCGTGGTCATAAAACACCTTCGATTGACGTGCCATCTACCCAAACATTTTAATATTCATACCAAGGTTGTTTTCGTATGATTTCATGGTATTCCGTGGTCGTTCAGGTGGTTTTGACCACCAAATAGGCCCTTTTAGAGCGCGTCAAACTACTGAAAACGAGACATTTAGTGATACAGTGCGCACCACATGTCCGATGGATGTGTCATCTTCTTCTACATGTCACGAATAATATTCGTATTGTTTTTGTGTGGTTTCAGGTCATTCAGAGCACGTTTTCTCTAAATTCGACTGTCACATGCCGTTTTGGTCTTTCATGAATCCATAAACACGTTTCTAGTCACCACAGTCCAACGAAACCTATGACTGACTTTCCGTCTACTCGACCATTTCAAAATTCACACCACGTTTGTTGTCTTATGATTTCATGGAATTCTGAGGTCGTTCAAGTGGTTTTGACCACCCAACGTACCCTTTTAGAGCACACTGAACTCCTAAAAACGACACATTCAGTCGTACCGTGCGCACCGCATGTCTGATGCATGTGTCTTCTCCTACTACTTGTCAAAAATAATATTACTACTGTTTTCTTGTGGTTTCAAGTCATTCGGAGTACGTTTTCTCTGAATTCGACCGTGACACACCGTTTTGGTCTATTGTGACTCCGAAAATGCATTTCTAGTCACTGTGGTCAAACGACACCTCCTATTGACGTGCCATCTACCCAACCATTTCAAAATTCACACCACGGTTGTTTTCGTTTGATTTAATGGAATTTTGAGGTCATTCCGATGGTTTTGACCACCGAACGCACCCTTTTAGAGCGCGCCATACTGCTGAAAACGACACATTTGGTCATACCACGCGCACGGTATGTCCAATAGATGTTCTGTCTCCTCCTAAATGTCACAAATAATATTTCTATTATTTTAGTGTGGTTTCAGCTCATTCGGAGCACATTTTCTCTGAATTCGACCATCACATGCCGTTTTGGCCTTTTGTGACTCTATAAACGTGTTTTTCGGTCACCGCGTTGAAACGACACCTCTGATTGATGTGTCATCTTCTCGACCGCTTCAGAATTTACACCACAGTTGTTTTCATATGATTTAATGGTATTCCGAGGTTGTTTGGGTGGTTTTGACCACCCAATGCGCTCTTTTAGTGTGCGCCGAACTACTGAAAACGACACATTAGGTCGTACCGTGCGCACTGCATGTCTGATGGATTTTCCGTCTCCTCCTACATGTAACGAATAATATTTCTATTGTTTTCATGTGTTTTCAGGTCATTTGGACCATTTTTTCTCTAAATTCAACCGTCACAAGCCCTTTTGGTCTTTTATGACTCCGGAAACGCGTTTTCCGGTCACCGTGGTCAAACAAAACCTTCGATTGTTGTGCCATCTTCCTAAAAATTTCAAAATTCACACCACAATTGTTGTTGTTTGATTTCATGTCCTTTTGAGGTAGTTTTGGTGGTTTTGACCACCCAACACACCTTTTTAGAGTGCGCCAAACTGCTAAAAATGACACATTCGGTCGTACCGTGCTCACCACACATCCGATGGACGTACCATCTACTCCTACATGTCAAAAATATAATTCTTATTATTTTAGTGTGGTTTTAGGTAATTTAGAGCACTTTTGATCTGAATTAGACCGTGACACTCCGTTTTTGTCTTTTATGTGATCAAAAATGCATTTCCGGTCACCCGCGGTCAAAAGACACATCTGATTGACAAGCCGTCTGCCCTCAGATTTCACAATTTAGACCATGGTTGTTTTTGTTTGATTTCATGGCATTACGAGGTCGTTCGTGTGGTTTTGACCACCCAATGCGCCCTTTTAGAGAGCATCGAACAACTAAAAATGACACATTCAGTTATACTGTGCACACCGCATGTCTGATGGTCATGCCGTCTCCTCATACATGTCACGAATAATATAACTATTTTTTTCATGTGGTTTTAGGTCATTCGGAACACGTTTTCTCTGAATCTGACCGTCACATGCCGTTTTGGCCTTTTATGACTCCGGAAACGAGTTTCCAGTCACCACAGTCAAAATTCACCTCTGATTGATGTTATTTCTACCCCAAACATTTCACAATTCACACCACGGTTGTTTTTGTATGATTTAATGGAATTTCAATCTTGATTGGGTGGTTTTGACCACCCAATGCGCCCTTTTAGAGCGCTCCAAACTGCTGAAAACGACACATTTCGTCATATCATGCACACTACACGTATGATGAATGTGACGTCTACTCATATATGTCACGAATAATATTAATATTTTTTTGTTTTGTTTCAGGTAATTTAGAGTACGTTTGCTCTGAATTCGACCGTGACACGCCGTTTTGGTCTTTTATGACTCTGGAAACATGTTTCTGGTCACCACTGTCAAACGACACCTCTGATTGATGTGTCGTCTACCTAAACATTTCAAAATTGACACCATGGTTTTTTTCTATGATTTCATTGAATTCTGAGGTCGTTCGGGTGGTTTTCACCACCCATCATACCCTTTTAGAGCGCGTCAAACTGCAAAAAACGACACATTCGGTCGTACCGCACGCACCACACATCTGATGGATGCTTCATCTCCTCCTACATGTCATAAATAATATTTCTATTGTTTTTGTGTGGTTTCATGTCATTTGGAGCACGTTTTCTCTGAATTTGACCGTCACACACCGTTTTGGTCTTTTATGACTCTAGAAATGTGTTTCCAGTCACTATGGTCAAATGAAACCTCCGATTGAAGTTTCTTCTACCTGAACATTTCATAATTCACACCACAGTTGTTTTCTTATGATTTCATTGAATTACGAGGTTGTTCGGGGGGGGGGGGGTTTGACCACCCAATGCAACCATTTAGAGCGCACCGAACTGCTGAAAAAGACACATTCGATCGTTACCGCGCGCACCGCACGTCTGATGGACATGCCGTCTCCTAATACAAGTCACGAATAATATTCCTATTGTTTTCTTGTGGTTTCAGGTCCGTCGGAGAATGTTTTTTTTTGAAGGGGCTAATGGCATAACGACTAATTGGCCTAACGACCAATCGGCCTATTATATAGTTTTACAATTGGAATAATGGAATAATGGGCCTAATGGCCCTTTGTTCTAACATCCAATTGAACAATGGGCCAACTGGACAATTTCTGTAATGCACAAATAGCCTAACAGCCAATTGGTCTATCGTATAGTTGCACAATTGGGGGGGGGGGGGGGTTCCAAGGGTGGGGGTGTGGTCCGGGGGTGCGGGGGCTGTCTGGGGGTGGGGCGGGCTGTCCGGGGGGGGGGGGGCGTTCGGGGGTTTGGGGGGGGGTGTCCAAGGTGGGGGTGGGGGTGGGGGGACCATCCGGGGTGGGGGGTGCGTTCCAGGCTGGGGGGGGGGGGCTGTCCGGGGTGGGGGTGGCTGTTCGGGGGTGGGGGGCTATCCGGGGGTGGGGGCGGGCTATCCGGGTGCAGGTGGGGGTGTCTAGGGGGAGGGGCCCCCTGTCTGTGGGTGTGTGTGTGTGTGTGTGGGGGGGGGGGGTGGCTATCCGGGGGGGGGGGGGGCTATTCAGGTTGCGAGGGGGGGATGTCCGGTGGGTGGGGGGGGTGTTCGAGGGTGGGGCGGGCTGTCCGGGGTGTGAGGGGGGGGCTGTCCGGTGTGGGGGGGGGGGGGGGGGCTGTCTGGGGGACTACAAATAGTGAACCTGAGCACAGTCATCAAAAAAAAGTTTCATGGTTTATATTAGGAATCACATGGTTTTTTCAAAACTATTATAGAACAAGAAATATAAAACATTAAATAATTAAATGAACAAAAAATATCCAAATCATTAATTAGTTTCATGGTTACTTCTCAATTCATGCAGACAAATATTTCATCAGGCCAAAGCACACATGATACCCCCAAATCACAAAAAATATCACTAGAAACCCAACCTAAATAGTATCTCATGTGAATTGATATATGTTAGAACTTTTTCTACATGGACAACTAATATAGTCACTTTCAAAATCCTCTAGTGAAGTCAATAAACAACATAATGCCATTGAAGTATTTTCTAGATGTTTGATTTGGAATATCAATCCAACTCTTCTCCACAATAATATTTGTATAACAAACATTTACACAATACTTATTACATTTGAATTTTTCAAATCAACTATATTTATAATAAATACTAATCAATTGTTTGTGAACCATTGATAAAATAATAATGTAAGTGAAATCAAATGTCATGCCTGATTGAGCTACAATCCTAGAAGGGAGGGGAGTCGAAGGCGGTGCTACGAGGGAGAGTAGAGGTAGCGAAGGGGAGCCAGAGCTAGAGGTGGTGCGGTGAGGGAGGGGACGGGTGATGGCGGCGATGGGGAGCTAGAGGATGGGAGACGGTGAGGTGGCGATGTTGCAGCGAGGGTGGGACGATGAAGGAGGGGACCAAGGATAGAAGAGAGACAGAGTGGATGGGCGTCAACGACGAGGGGACGAGTAGCAATTGTGCAGGGAGGGAGGGTACTGGGCAGCGGCGGTGCGACAAGGGAGGGGACAATGAGGGAGGGGACGAACAGTGGTGGTGGGGTGAGGGAGGGGATGGGGGATGGCGGGGAGCCGGAACGGAGGGCGGTGAGGGGACGGGGGACAGGGAACATGGGGGGATTGCTGGGGAGAGGGGGGGTTGTCCAGACTGGGGGGAGGGGTTGTCTGGGGTGCGGGGGGGCTGTCAGGGGTGGGGGGGGGGGGGCGAGGGGGTGGATGGCTAAGGGAGGAGTCCGGAGGCCAGAGGGAAAAGGGGTCGGAGACCGGAGGGGGTAGAGGCCGGAGGGCGGAGGCCAGAGGGCGGAGGGTTGCCAGAGGGGATGGATGGCCGGGTGGAGGATGCCCGAAGGGCGGAGGGAAGCCGAAGGGCGGGCAGAGAGTGGAGGGTGGAGGACGACGAGGGCAGCAAGCGGTGGAGGGCAGTGAGGGAGCACAACGACGGGGGAGGGCGCATGGGGGAGGGCGGAGGGGGGCGACGGGGGAGGGCGCGTGGTGAGGTCGAGGGCGAGGGGGAGGGCTCACGAGAGGGGGGGGAGGGGGGCGATGAGCCCCCCTTTTTTGGCAAAGCTCTGTGACCACTAGAGGCGGTCACCCGTGTCAGGGGGCTTCAAATCCCAATATTATTATAGTGCCCCCTAATTTTGAATTACACTGTCCCGTGTGTTTTAAAATAATAAAAATTATAAGGGGGTAGAGGAGAGGAGTTAAAAGAGGATATTGAAAATGAGAATCATGGAATTAAGTCACCTGGTGGTTGGAGTTTACGTTCAAGATTCTACAATTTAATCCTTCGATATCCATGTCACTCGCAAAGTTCCATAGTAGAACATGGAAAAAAATTATATATATATATAGTAAAATATATGTATATATACAAATATTATAAATGAAGGAAGCATGATAATATGTAGTTTAGTGGAAATCATGTTCCCCTATCTCTATTCAGTCCCGAGTTCAAGCCCCCACAACATCTCCATTTGTGACGTGGTTTGACCCATGACTTGCGACGTGTCCTTTTATTTTTTCTATTTGATATCTAATTATTATTATTATTTAGTATTTTTATTTTAACCTATAATCATATAAAAATAAAAAAATAAACAAATGATATATTGTCTTCATTTTAAATTTCAAGGTACGACATTACTCAGGGATCACACCATGTGGCACAAATGAATAAGACGCTCCACTTTCATAACCATCCATACTCATAATAGAAGAACATGTCGATAGTCTATGGTACTATCCTATTCATATTTTATTGATTATGTAATTTTTTAATTATCAAATTGATTTATTAATCCTTTTTGAAAAATAAATATGATTCAAAAATATTTGAAAATTGAAAACCACATCTTGCGTCCCATGCAGTGGTTTTTTTAAAGTTTTTAGCTCGATATGTACCCCCAAATGTACCCAATAACAACTTTCAAAATTTTAAAGAACATATACTTATTCACTTGTACTAGATTGAGATTGATTATTTTCTTAGAATTTTTGTCATGTACTAACCTATGTTCTATAATGAGTGGTAAAATACAAGGAATGTCATAAATGCTTGATCTGATTTCCAATGTAGTATTTCCAAAAACAGCAATGATCATTACAATTTTTTTTGGTTTCAAGAGAAAAATGAATTCCAACTGATAGGTCATGGTTATATCCTATGAAGGGATACTTAATCATGAAAGGAATGATAATGAATTTGAGCTCATGTTGGATTGGACATTCAAACACAGGTCACAATTTTGTATACAAATCAGTTTCATATTCTAAATTTCAAAACAGAATTGTTTCCTTTTGAATGGAATTATCAACCACTAAATTGGAAATATCTATTTTAGTAATGGGTATGGACTCAATGTTTTTTATTTCCCCCAATGGTTCATTGATTTTTGGTTTTGAAAAATCATTAATGAAGTAATATTTAGGACACCCAATCCATGATTTCAAATATCCCTCTGGTGAATACAAAAAACCAGTTTCCTCTTGATTTAAAAACACATAAACTATTATTTCATGTTCTTCAGGTATCCTAGATTTAAAGGAAATTTATTTATAATCTTCATTAGGTGTTTTTATGTAATAATATTCTTCTATAAAATGCTGATGAGGGGACAACCTAAGTGGGAATTGGTTCCAAAACTGTTTCAAATCCTTGTAGTTCTACTATCAAGAATGAAACCTCAGAATTCAGTCTCTTCATTTGTTGATACAATTTATCGAATAATGGTTGTATATCATGATGGGCAATGGGTTTAATTATATTTTCTATTCCAGGAGAATAATTAAGTTGTTGGAATTCCATAAGAGTATGTTTATATGGACCTTGTTGGGAATGAAACTAATTATATGTCGATTTTTTTGGTGATCATATGAGTTAAAACATTACAGTTTATTAGGTTGCTGATTATCCCAAAAGTATAAATTAGGATGGTCATTGTACATCACACTTGAAGTTGGGTGATCAAAGTAAGGATAGGTTCCCCGTGTTTGTATTTTTTCAAAATTTTCTTCCATAGGAGTGAGTGGTGAGAATAAAGAAGTGGGATGAAAAACAAGGTTTCTAGTTTCTAAGATAACTTACATAGGTCCCCAAAAATGGTGCCAACATTTTGTCTTGCCGAAATTTACCCAATATTTTAGGGTTAAGCTGTCGCTTGTAGTTTAGCTTGGATTATCGATTCCTGAGAGACCTAAAAATTAACCTACAGACACATAAATTCTATTGATTGTTTTTGGCTATGAAGTGGCTATCATGGATTGATTTTAGATTTTTTTAAGTGAACACTAAGAGACTTAAGGAAATTCAATTTAAAATAATGATTTGATCATGTGTTATCACTTAGGGTGTATTGGATGCATTCCATTTTCAACTTTTTTAATTTATTATATTTGAGATGAGTTCATTTAAGAATATCAAACAACATCATCACTTAATGGTTTAATAACTTCACACCCTAATACTAATCACCTATAAACTTGAAGTTTCAATGTTTGAGAACTCCTGGGTAAAGGTTTGTATTAGCATTTGAAGTGTGTGTCCTCAAATTCCCTAAGAGAAAACAAGTTTAAAGACCGTCAAACAAAATTAACAATTAAAATATGTGATTAGACATTAATGGAGTGAGAAATAACATCCAATAAATCAAATTTATACTCCCTTTTATCTTCTCATAGGTGGGTTATCCCTCCATTTATTCTATGGTTTCAATGGAATCGGGAAGTAGACTCATGAGGGAGGAATTGAAGTAGTGAAAAAAAGATAATGAAATAATGATCAATCCACCATTGTGTGATAATTTCACAAGGTTTGGTGTGAATAAATTCGCACCTTGATACAATCATATCAAAATTATATGAAGATGAACATAATAATAGGATAAGAAGATCTTTTATTAATAAACTAAGGTGAATTGAACAACTTACATGATAAAGACAAACCCAAGGCAACAAAATCACAGCATAAAATTACTATTATAAAAATCACCAAAGATGATAAAATCATTTCCCCCACTGCCTTAAATAGTAATTTACAGAGGAATATTTCAATATCCCAATATTACAAAGAATCCGACTTGAGTATGGAAGGCCTTGGGTGGTGGAAAGTAAGGGATAATGGACATTTTTTTATCATTGACCGAAAGTGGAAGCCAACATGCATCCACTAAATAGAGGCACTGAAATAAAAATCTTGAGGCCATCATTAGAGTTTTAAATGTAATATGGAAATGGATCCTCAGATGTCTCGTATCCTCCAATAAAACTTCATCCCAATAATTTTTTTCGAGATATGATTGAAATGGGGGGATGTGTTTATGGGCCGCATAATCTAGATTAGAATTTCATCTTCAACTTTGGCAACCTAGAACTCTATTAAACCATACTAATTATCTCTTGTAACTATTTTATTAAGTTTTTCCATTGATTTCTTCTATATTAAATTCATTTTTTAGATTTATTTGGCTTGGATCTTGGCTGTTACAGTAGTTTTATTAGGCTGTTGTCCAGTTCACTTCGCCCAAAATATTGTTAGTTCAAGGACCAATGTGGTGGTATTACAATGTTAATATTCAAGTACTCCAAAAGTTAGAATTGTTATCAATGTAATGAAAACATAGAAATGAAATAATTAAATAAAATCCAGATCATTGGGTACATTATATGGTGTTAAAAAATGTACCATATAATACTGCATTTTAATAAGGATTTAAAATCATAATGTGAAATGATTTTCAAAGTGTAAAATGCACTAAAATGGTGTTTATGAATAATGAATCATATGAATATTATATATATTAACAATTATTATAAGCCTCATTCAATGCATAATCACTGATTATGCCTCATTTATTCATGTTAGCTTCCACTTTTTGCATACCCTTATTTAGAATTATAGCTCACACTGTTCTTATGTTTTCACTCTCCAAGATTCCAAGAAGAGTTTTATGGTTGATATTCTGTGATATTATAAAGGTAATAATGGTGTAATCCATGAAAATAATATATCATATCTTATGTTTTTAATTGTAATATGAGATTCAGGTCTTTATTTAGTTTACCAAGACTTCTAAACTATTCAGTGCTTTCAGATTTGATTCCTTAAATATTATTCCAATCTAATAATGTTACTAATGACATTGGAATACTAGGGTCATGGTCTTTACAATTGGAATTTGATGAAGTTAAGTAGAAACCATAGGAACCTGATTTAATAAAATATAGATCAGGGAACATAACAAAGTTATATAATTTGAGGATAAGTATAGAAGAGAAACAAAATTTTTTAGCGAGGATGATATTATGTTTTTCCTTTAAATGATTCTATATTTAGATAATACAAGTGGAAGTGGTTATGGAATGGTTTTACCTAGTATTTATAACACCAAAAGGGAAGATTGGTATTTGATTCGATCATTGCCTGGTACAAGAAAATTGGCTTTACAATGCACTTGGTTTGATACTCTGAGAGGATATACTTGGGATAAATCACATTTCCTTAAAAATACATTATGAAAGATTTGAAAATATTTTTATTACTTGAATACTATCCAAAAGAAACCATGTTTAAGAATTTGAGACTAACTAAGTATAAATTTTTCAATATTTGTTAAAATTTTCACTATTTTTTGGATTATAAATTATGCTTTATTATGTTACGATCTAATCTAGTGTATATCATTATTTAGAAACAAAACCTAATGAATGGAATGGAAACATTATAAACTCACATACCCCATATAGGAATTTCTCTCATGGGAAAGATAATGAATTTTTAGTTAGAGCTACGTCATAGTATCGAGGTGTGCATTGGATTCCAGTGGGATGAGGATTTGAAATTTTTAATCACTAGAGTGATGAAACATGTCATCTTTATCGATCTCAGCCCCTATAGTGGTCCAGCGATCTTGCATGAATTAATCAGAGGATGGAAATTAAAAATGAATGATTACCTCATTCATATTGAAGCACACTCAATTTCATCTCATCTTTAGTGACCATTTCTTGAACTATCTAAATACAATTCCCTTTAATTCATCCACACACACTTCAATAATCCACACGATTGCTAGTAATTAAATTCTGGGTGCTAGAGTGGAGCTTCGAAGAACCCCTCAGCTTTTCGATTATCACCATGATCACTTGTCTTCAATTTATCTAAAGAATTCTTGGATCGATCCATCAGATAAAGAATTTATCTTTGTAGAAAGTGGTATGAGAGAGATGATCTCAGTCTATTGGAATGAACAACCACTAGAATGACTCTATGCACATACTTATATAGTGTAAGTATAAAAATATATAGATATGGTTCCTTAACCCCTCTATATTTTTCATCCACTAAATAAGTAATAAATAAATAATTGGATGAACTAACTACATCATTAAAAGTATTTTTATATTATCACCTCCTATTAATATAACAAATATATTATGTGATAAAACACACCTCATTAACTCAAATAAAAATTCTGGCTAATATTAAATGAACCTTTAATATTAAAATAATATTCATTCATATAATATTTTCCTTATATTTACTCAATAACTCTCGAATAATTTTAACAAATAAATACAACCATGTTAATACTTGGACAACTTTCAGATACCATTGTGGGGACCACCACATCCTATATACTTATTCACCATAATATGTAAGATTCTTGAATGCACTATTTTGTGCGATAATCTAAGTCCTTATCATAATAGCATTGTATAGTATTCACATACCAAGAGTGGATTATAGAAACCGATAAAGCCTCTAAAGTGATAAATAAAGTCAAATAAACAACAAACCTCATATGAACACCCACTTTATAATGTAATCTCTCTATATTTATATATCTAATAAATCAAGACACACATTTTTGTTATTATCATTTTTTTTCTTTGATATATATTGATCTAATAGGAAAAACATACTTTTGACAACATTGTCCAAGTAATTATTAATGTACTACCTTCTTGATCAGCTAGACATGAGATGTCACTTCCTCAAAATGGAAGTGAGAAATTCTATATTGATCATTCAAACAATTCCATACCACCAGTGACACACCCAACATAAGCTACATCATCATAAATTCATTGTCATGGTGTTTTCCTTGAATCAGAGTATGCAATCAAATGATACACATTGATAATGATCTCAAGTTATGAGACAGATACACATGTCCATAGATAGTAACAACCAATGGCACCTGAAACATGTGGTGTTCCTATTAGTGGGATTTCCCTCATAATCTCACCTACTATAGATCGTAACTTGAAAACTTCATGAGAAGAATTATCAATGCTTGTGAGTCCCTAGTGCAAGATAGTTAGACATATACTGCGTCCAGTTAGTATGATGTATCTATACCATATGACATATGTTTAAGATTAATGTCATAAAATATCAAGGTTTTCATTATTTCCTAGGAGATGATATAAAATTTTAATACAACAAATGATCTAGGGAAATTACCACTTAAATAGTGTATGTATAAATATCTACAATATAATGTTTCTTGTAAAACATGCATAACTTTATCAATAAATGGTATGGTAATAATATATTTTCGAAATGCCTGGTCTAGGGAACCCACTTTTACACAACCCTTACTTTCACTAGATCCTACTTGATAACAATATTTTTCATCACTCATATGATTAGTCATGTTTCTACCTAGGCACAACCTTAGTTTCTTGGTCTCTTAATTATCTTGTGTGCTGCTATTCTTCTATCTATAAATTTTCTTCCACGAGTAGAACTCACCAAAAGATGTAATCCTCAAGTAAATATGCTATTATCTACTGTATAAATTTAAAATCATGGGAATTACTCGTAGTAGTTTTATTATAATTTATATTATGATAATACATTACTTACTATGTATGAATCCATGAACTGGAACAAATTTTTTTTATTATACACTAATTTTTTAGATGCATTAGAAGTCACAATATACATGTTATTTTAACTTGTTGAGTATTAAACACCACAAAAGACATTCATTCTAGAAATTAAATAATGCATCCTTATGCACAATGAATATATGAGATTAATTTTTTAGTAATAATTGATTGAAGTTCTACTAGAATCATTTTACTTACAATTATAAGTTGTGTGATTCTCATTGCTAACTTAGAAACCACCCTTTTGAGCTGCTTGGAGAACACACCTTACTTGTAAAATTTCTATTAATCACTTGGTTACTATGTTTCAAAACTTATATTACATAAGTTTATTTTATTTAATACCCAAGAAGTATGAATGAAACATTACTTACAAGTGATGAATATACGTTAAAAAATAGACTACTTTCTTCTGTGATTTAATTCACTGAATTTAAAATTCCATAGATTTATTTCATGATATGTGATGAAAATAGCCTCCTATTTAATATATATTCTTTGAAGTATGTGGTGAATGTTATTTTGGAATCACTCTTTCAATTTTTCTTTTCTCTTTTTCTTTAAACTGGTTCACTATAAGACTAGTAGATTTATGTTCTTATTCACTTGGAAAACAATACCAAAAAGGAAACAAATCATTTTTCTCTATTAAGTTCTTTTTTTAGTTATATAAGAATTTCGAAAAATTGGGTGAAAAGAATAATGAAATAAATATATTGAAATATCATACCCCATATTTCAATTTACTCATAATCATTGTAATCATCAACCAATATTAGCTCTCTTCACTTTCTCCTTGTAATCATCTCAGAGATGAGACAACATGTTAAATCATCCATTTCATGATATTATATCCAAAAATCGAATAAAAAATTCATTATAACCTTGTGAAATAACCATCATAGGTATTATACAAGAGTATACTATAAAAATTTAATGCCCTCTCTTCCTGAGGTGTCTTTATAGGTTTTAAGGACCTTAGTACCTTGAATTATCAATGTCATGGTACTTTGCACATGAGCCTATACTTCTCTTTAGACATTCATGCAACTTTGGAAGTTTTATTTGCCTAATAAATATCATAATAAATTTTGGTATAATTTTCTAATTTTTTATAAAAATAAAATATATATTATTAATACTTTTATATTTATTACTGATTTAGAAATTATTAATTATTTAAATCATTAAATGTCTATCACTATTTTTTTCAACTATAGAATCACTATGAACTAAAACTGGAATACCCTATCGCTCAATTATTTTAGTGGAACAGGTCCTTGAATCCACTCCACATAATCTATAATATTTGGATACACCAATATATGGAGCGTTTCTAAGTAGGCATTTGACTGTCAAATCGTATTAATTCGTGGTTCCTTGATCTATTGAGTGAAGTCCAAAATTCTAAATTCATAAACATGATTTACTCAATGCTTGTATCTAATGTTGAATAAATTTATCATGGACATCTTATTTTTTCCAAATTTAGCTATGTAAACCCACCATTCTCATAAGAAATCATTGATAGTATGAGGAACCCTCAAACATGGAAGACGATCTCCCTGAACACCTTGTTTTGTTCAAATTAAAATGATGAAAGACATTTTTGACTTAATATTTCATTGTGGGTTACTCTATTTTTTGATGAATGTAATATATTTATATTAATTTGTTCATTCTATATTGTGACACCCACAACTGAACATTAATATATAAACATTGATCAATTATCTATATATTTTACTATTTATTATTTTATGTGTTTTCTACTACCATGAAAATGCATAAAATAATAAAAAATAAATAATGAAATAAAACTACCGGAACAAACTTGAGAATATAATATTGGATGATCCATTTAAACATATTAGATCAATAATGGACAAAGGGTTTCACACCTGAGTTAGGACTTGACTCATAATGTAGCTCATCCACGGTCTAGTGTATCCACTTTTTGTTTGGATTTCACACAGAATTTTCATGGTTTGTGAATTACACCATCAACATCATAGTACAAAAATACTTGCATGTAGGTGAGGGGGGATTGGTCATTAAAAATACAGATAAATAAATATTGTGTTTTCTTACAAGCCCTTATAAATATTAAATGAAAAAATGACGATGTGGAAACTGTGTTATTTAATTATTAAATTACAAGCATCACAAAAAATTAAATAATTAATTAAATAATTAATTAAAATAAGAATTTTCCAATGGATTATCAAGAATAATATATATTTTAAATAATAGCATAACAAAAAATTTGATATAATAAATTTAAAGTATGATGAGAAATAAATAAATTAAATAGATTATTTGAAATAAATAAATTAATTTAATTTTCATTAAATGCAATGATTAATTAAATTTTTGTCCTAAAAATACATTATCCAGTCAATTAATTTAATTTAAATATTATACCAAATTGAAATAATAATTTTATAAATAATAAAATTACTTATTTTTTTCAACCAAAAATTAATTCAAATAAATTTTTATAATATTAATAATTACTCGGGCCCTGAAACCTTATGCAGGGCCAATACGGGTCGGGATGACATAGTGAAGGTCTATTTCGGGCTTGGAAAGTAATTTATAGCAGTGTTTTAGGCTATACAGACCCTTCCTGAGCAATTCAAGGTCAATAAAACCTATGTAGGCTAGTTGAGGGGTGGCTCAGTGTAAACTGAACCTATAGAGCTATGTTTCTCAACCGAATAAAGTCAGGATTACCTTGTCAGAGGTTCTCTAGTTCCACTCGACATTATCCTAGTCAGCCAGGATGTCTCACAACAATAACTTTATTGGTCCATGTCGGCATGGTGAGGATTCATTCAAAGGTGGCACAAGCTGGTGTGGGTGGCATAGTTTTCGAGATCTAACAGTCAGGGGTTGTGGCTGTTGCTGGTTCTCACCAGCGAAGGGAGAATGATGGGCCTTTATGAATATGTATCATGTTGATGGAGGCTCAACACGGGCGATTGAGGGAGATTATAAGGTTGAGCAGGCCATGAGTGAAGGTTTTCGTGTCAGGTGTGATGGTTCCCACAGACCAGTGAAGGTGGAAAGGGTGGTGGTGCACGACGACTGAGGGAGGAGCTTATTGTGACAAGTCCATGTGAGGCCAATAGATATGGATATGCAATGAGGCATGATAAGATGTTGAGTCATACTATACACAAGTGGCAGTGTGAATGAGTGGGTGGTATAATCTGAAATAGGTGGTGGTGGTTAGATCCATGGTGGGTTGTAGAATCATCACGAAAGGTAGCTAAGAGAAGATACAAACAACATGGAAGTCTGTTAAGGGTGGAAAATGGAGATAATTATGGGTTATTAGAGTATTTTTAGGGGATATAATCATTAAGGTATAGTATAGAAAACCCCCATACTTTTTAAAATATTCTTTGATAATTTATTTCCCACTTCTACCTCCCTCCCCTTTGAAGAAATTAAAAATATTTTTTGGACCACAGAGAGTCACATTGCCCGTTATAGAAAATTCAATTTGAATAAATTTTTTAATAAACTTAATAATACGTGTTTTTATTATAAAAAATAATAATTATATGATTATAATAATATAATTTCCACAAATATGTGGAAATTAAATAGGATGAAATGTACTAATGCAACAGTCACTAGATATTGTGTGATTGATCAAATAACAAATCATCTAGCATTAGGGTAAACAAATTTATATTTAAATATATTTTATATTTGATTTAAGACCAACAAGAAAGACATAAAAATATTTATTTAAAATTTTAGAAGGCCAAAATATGGTTGTTGGCGCCAAAATATGGCCCGAAAGAAAGGAGAAAAAAAGGAATGCAGGCGCACTGCCTCGCGAAGCCCCGACGCGAAGCACTCACGCGAAGCCCCGTCGCGAAGCGTCCTGACCCTCGCGGCCTCGTGAAGCTCCAGAGGCGGTGATTCTTCACGAACGCATTTGACGTTTGCGAGCCGCCGCGAACCTCCAAAGGCGGTGATTCTTCGCGAACGCCTTTGACGTTCGCGAGCCGCCGCGAAGCTCCAGAGGCGGTGATGCACTGCGAACGCGTTTGACGTTCGCGAGCCGCCGTGAAGCAACAGAGGCGGCGCATGAGTTCTGCTTCGCGGAGCCCCTTCCCTATAAATACTGAACTCCCCCTGAGTCCATGGGACGGACAATCCGACCTTTCGGCTTCTCCTCTCCTGAATCGCGAAGCACGCTTTGCCCCGGGAATCATGAGCTCCGCGAGGTATTCCTACTTCGTGAGACGACTCTGCTTTGTCTCGTTTTGAGCCCCTCTTCCGAGAGGGATGCCCTTTGCGAAGCTCAAGGGCATTCGCGAAGGGAGGGGATTCCCAAGGGAACCTGGGCAGCCGCGGAGCACCTGTGCTTCGCGAAACACCCAACCCATACGAGTGATCCCTATCATAAGGCAGGATCGCTCCACATCGCGAAGCACACTGCTTTGCAGCGCCGTGCTTCACGAGGAACCCCTCCTTCGCGAGGTAGTGCTCTGTTCCACTTCGCAAAGCACCTCCCATTCACACCCGTGTCCCATGCTAAGGCAGGATCACTCCACATCGCGAAGCAGACTGCTTTGCAGGACCCTGCTTCGCGAGGAAGTGCTCCGCGAACACTGTTCCACTTCGCGAAGCCCCTTCCATTCCCACCTGCGCCCCATGCTAAGGCCAAGGCACTCCACTTCGCGAAGCACACTCCTTTGCTTAGAGATTCCTCTTCCCGTGCGACCCTCTAGGTTTTCACTATGTGATTTCAAAGTCCCATGGACAATACCACTCGTAGTGTTGCTTCACCTAATGCTTCTTCGCATAGGCACGGTAACGGCTATTGCTTCTTCACATAGCCACGCTAACGCGGACCCTTCGATGGTTCGTTCCACAACCCCCCTTAACCAAGCCTTACTGGTACCTTCCCTTCCCCAAGGACCAGAGGGTACCGGTTATGTAAGTCCTAAGGGTGTGGAGTGAACCCACCTTGTCCGAGCTGCAGGACGTTAAACTGCCAAGCACCACGTCCTCAACACCTGACGTTAAACTGTGACCCAACCTCGTCTCCCTCACGAAGGGTCCCCCCAGCTCGAACATTCGTTACACCACTCGTCTCCACGGGAATAGAATAACCCATCCACAAGGGGTGATATCCTCCTTTTCGAAGTGGCGTATGTTCGTAGGAGAAGGGCGACCCTAGCTCCCCAATGGATGGCTGCACCTCTGCATCTCCGTACTTCCCCACTATCAAGGTCAATGGAGGGCGTGATATGGGACAAGGTACCTCCCAACATTGGGCCAAGGTCCATCTTTCTCATGCTTTGTTGCACCATGGGCCTCCATCCTGGAGTAAGTCCCGGCACCATGGGCCACCTAACGCGTAAGCCCCTCTTCGCTTCTCACGGACGCATCCTTCGCGACGTGATCGTCAGGTCCTTGCAACCTCTTGTTTCTCACACCGAGCATGACTCACATGGGCTTAAAGTGTGCACCGACCCTGACCCCATTCCATAGCGAACTACGAGGACTTTGATCCATGCCAAGGCATGGTACGTAGGAAGCCTCCCTAAGGTTGATGCCCACCCGTCATTTCACGTCGGTTCTCACTGCCGTCCAGCATGACGTTAAACTACATTCTGGTCCAGTGGTAAGCCGTTGCAACCCATCTTAGCGAACTACGAGGAATTTGATCCATGCCAAGGCATGGTACGTAGGAAGCCTCCCTGAGGTTCAAGCCCACCCGTCATTTCACGTCGGGTCTCACTCCCGTCCAGCATGACGTTAAACTGCATTCTGGTCCAGTGGTAAGCTGTTGCGACCCATCTTAGCGAACTACGAGGACTTTGATCCATGTCAAGGCATGGTACGTAGGAAACCTTCCCAAGGTTCAAGCCCACAACAAGCGTACCAAGGTCCACCTTCATGTCGGTTCACCGACAAAGCCCCATTTGAACTACGAGGTCTTTGATCCATGTCAAGGCGTGGTACGTAGGAAGCCTCCATGAGGTTCAAGCACACCCATCATTCAATTCACGTCAAGTTCTACCTACGTCCAGCACGACGTTAAACTGCAATTCCAGTTCGACGGCAAGCCGTTGTGACTAATCCGAACTACGAGGACTTTGATCAATGTCAAGGCATGGTACGTAGGAAAACTTCCCAAGGTTCAAGCCCATCTCCCATTGGACCAAGGTCCCTCATTTACGTCGGTTCACCAACACCCAATGCCCGTCGTTCATTCACGTCAGGGCTCATTTTCGTCCCGCATGACATTAAACTGTATTCCATCAATTCTATGAACTACGAGGTCTTTGATCCATGTCAAGGCATGGAACGTAGGAAACCTTCCCGAGGTTCAAGGCCACCATTAGTGGACTCACGGGTCTACTTTCACGTCGGTTCGCTGACAATGCCCATCGGGCCAAGGTAAACCCTCGTGCCAGTTTACAGGCACCGTCCCGAACTACGCGGACTTTGATTTCCTGCCACAGGGACACGTAGGAAGCCTCTTCATGGCTCAAGCCCAACTCCACCGTCGCCCCTGCGATGGTCCCATTTCACTCCCCTCCGCTCCATTCATCCACTATCCACCCTGATCCTCGCCCGGACCTTATGTCTCGGTGAGACCATATCGGTATGCTCTTCTTCACGGCCGCCCATGGGCTGGCCCCGGTATCGGCATCCCTTCAAGGGAAATCCCTCAATCTGATCTACCCTAGCTAATGCTCTGACTAATGCTCTGGTTGGGTTGATCCATCTCCGCTGGACGTTAAACTCGTGACATACCCTGTGTTAAACACGAGAAGCTGAGGAAAACCTTAGATATGTGTCTATGGCATATAATTCCCCGTGTTCGATGTGGGATGCCTCGGGCTTCCATGCCCTCGAGAAGCCCTGTGACCAGGGACAATAGAAAAACACGCCAGGTTCCCCAGCATCCAGACACGCTACTGATGCCTCAACGTGACTACTCCCCCGACTGAAGGTTGCTGCCCTGACTGGACCCCTTGGAATGTCCCGACAGAAGAAGTGTAATTAACCAGCATCCATGGAAACATGGCACATGGAAGAGTTTCACGAACTACGTATAAAATCTATGAGGGAGACCCGGACTAGGTGACGAGCTCCGAGGAGGAATCCACGGAGGGAAGAACCGACATCCCATCATCCCGTTTCGATCAAGGATCAGACGTACCTGAACAAGGAACGAATGCCGCCCACCTTTGGAAGGCGGGATTGCGGGGCAACGAAGCCGCGCATCCTCCTCCGCGGATGGACGGATGCGCGCGCGCCCTGGCAGAAGCGTTGGAAACATAAATGGTGAACCCAACGTGAAATTATTCTCCTCAGTATGGAGATTAGTAGCGTTCGAGACACCAGTAGATTGACGTGTCGCCGGATCCAGATATCCGGCATCTGGTCCCGCCAAGCAAATAGCGGGCCTGTCGTGAAACTCACCGGAAGTTGGGGCAGTAGAACGTGGGGAATTCAGTTCTGCAGCGTGTTGGCGTGGATCCTTCTTATAGACATGGAGAATGGAAGGACGCTGGGGCACTGACTGTCAATCCTTTTCCTCTCAGTGCTGATGAGTTGATCCCTTCGTTTCTCAGGAACCAGGTTGCTGTTACAGAGACTCGATCATCGCCCGCTAGCCTACGCAGGGGGAGGGGCAACATCACCGCGGCCACCCCACATGGCGTCGTTACTGCTATGATGGCTGCCGCATCGCGGAATACGGGGCGCCCACACCCCCTTTCCCCATCCGAGGTCATCCAGCGAAGGGTGATCAACAACCTCGTTCGCAGGTATGAGGAGGAAGGGGTCATCCCAACTAGGGATATGGCTCATCTGGACCTGGTGGCATCCAGGCCTCGCCGTCAACGCCTCCCTAACAGGCCGTGTAGGGAGCCCCTGCTCCCCACCCCAACGTTCAACCGTTTCGAGAGCCTGTCCCCGGAACGACTTGAAGACTCCTCTCCTTATGCCGTAGAGGCGGGCGCCGTCCGGATCATCCCACTTAGGGCCCCGACCCAAGGGCTCCAGGTGAGAGCTCCCGCCCGGCCGCATCAGCACCGCTGTCTAGCTCCGTAGGAAGAGCAGGTAGGCCATGCCCCTGCACCACCTGCACCAGCTCGCCTGACCCGACGTCAGCGTCGGGCCCGGGCCGAGGACGATCGCCTAGGCGCGTCGACGTTGACAGCTACAGTGTCCCGAGCCACCGCCGATGTGCATCACGAAGCCCCTACATACACTGAGCAGGGGAACTCTTTTACCCAACCAGGATCGAGACCCCGAGCACCCCACGGGCAGGCCGGGTTGACTCTCCGGGTTGTTGGCCCAAGTGGTGATTGCCACGAGCTAACCCGCGGTGATATCACCCCATACGGAGGTCCTCCCTGTGACACTACTTCACAGAGCGTGGGCCCTCCCCGCTCCAAATTTCGTCATGGAGGCATGCCTCGTGCTACCCCCATCCCGAAGGAAGACCTGCCTCGTGGCAGTGATGCCCAGTGCGGAAATCTTTCCCGCGCCCACCATACAGGGTATGGAGTCCATTCTCCTGCCCCTGAATGCTGATATGAAGGAGCCGTCCATCCGGTCCTCCAACGTGGGGGCCCTCCCTATGTCCTCTCTGCAACCGGCGAAGGTCCTCCTCGCCCCAGAAACTATAGGAGTGAAGGTCAGCCTCGCTCCACCCGCAGTGACCATGGAGGTCCTCCCCATGCTCCAGCCAATTCCAACAGAGGCCCCGCCTACACGGGTGCTGTTCATGGAGGCCCCCCCATGTACCCTTTGACATCTGCCCGGGTGCCCCTCGCACCTCGGCCATCTCGAGTGGGGGCCCTCTCCGCCACGGCGCCAGCGCCGCCCCGGGACTCCATGATAGGGATCAACCCTGTCCCGAAGAGCTACCCCGGGGCAGGAGAGAAGGTCATCGCCGCCACAAGAAGAGTCCTGGGAAAGCCTGGGTGGAGACCAAACCCTCCCGTTTCTCCGACTCTGAGGCAGAATGCGACTCAGCCATGGAGGCTTCTCCCCGCTCCTCCGTATCAAGGACTGGGGTAGGAACCATATGCGTTAGACTCATTATCCCGGAACATGAGGTCCACCGGATTCTCATCTCCCTCCGCAGGTACATCCAGGAGGACGAGATTCTGGGAATTCCACAGGTCTCGACCGCGCAATCGCCACCATCGTCACCAGAAGCACCCTCTACCTCTACCAGAGACCACAGAGAGCTATTTTGGGGGCCAATGGCGGTAGAGAAACAACATGACTGGTCACCAGTAGCTGTGATTCCTATGCCGGAAGCTGTGGCTATAAGCCCATCCTACCGTGACATCGTGGCCAGGTCACCTCGCTCTTCGGAGGATGGCCCGGAGTTCGGCGGCCAGTCAGCTCGTTCGCCGTATTCTTCGCCGCCAAGTCTACTATCCCAGAGGTCCACCTCGGTGCCGCTACCGGTCCCTCAGCCGCCCCCAATTGATGAGTGGGGCAACATAGGGACAGATCCTGAGCCCAAGCCCAGGAGCTTCTGGAGTATTCTTGCAGCAGATTACTTCCCGGAGAAGTTTTGGCCGACGGAAGCGCTGAATTTTCGAGTACCGGGGTCTCTTACCCCTGAGGAAGTGGGGTGTTTTTGTCGAACCCTATGGGAGACACACTTCCGCCTCCGTTACGAATGGGTAGTGTACCCCAGAAGTCAGGAGCACTTCGAAGAAATCAGCGAGCAGTGCCGCCTGATCGATGCAGCCGCGCTTCTTGTGGCCCAACACCCTGAGTCGCCAGGCCGCTAGAGCGCCCTTCAACGAAAATGCGTTCAGAGTTTTAAAGCACTCCGCAGAATCATCAGGGAAGCCACCCCCCATGTGCAAGTCCATGGTTGGGGACACTATGCCGCTCTCCTCTTCGACCCCATCCGACGGTAGCCCGATTCGCTATGCGACATCGAAGACATGCCCTCAAGAGGTGTTGTGGTCCACATGACCGACATCGTGGACAAGGAAGACGAGCTCGAACTCCTTGATAGAGACCTACCTCTTGAGGGCATGCCGTCACTGTTGGACCCATCAGGGAGAGTTACCCATCAGCAGAGGAACTTGCTAGGCCTCCCCGTACCCACCGAGTCGCTGATACTCAGTCGAAACACTGGCAAGGGTAAGGAGCATGTCAGAACTGTCAAGCACTCCGACCCGTCCGCCTATATGCTGAAAATGGACGAAGATCCCGAAAAGGCTGCGCTATGCCAGCAGCTTGCCGAGTAGAAGAGGCTGGTTGACGAACTTTTGGCTGAGCGCGCCGCAGAGCGGCGACCCGACTATGGTGATCCCAGGCCGAGGTAGCAGGGGCAGGAACAATTTCCCCCCGGTGAGATGCCTTCGGGAAACCCTGATCATGCTACTGCCGCAGACAGGGCAGAAGCTGGGACCTATGGCAAGAGGGCATGATACGTTTCTCCAACCCCTCCTGAGTGACGGGGCAACCCGAAGAATCCAGTCCGGGTTCCCCCAGTCGCCCCGCAGGTCATCCAACCAGTTGACCCACGAGCGGCCGAAGCCGTCTACCGTGTTGAAGAACCTGGCAATGCAATTGTGGTTAGGGATCCCCGTCAAGACAGGGACCCCGCCCGGATGATATTTTTGCGGCACACACAGCCCACCTTGAAGCGTTAGAAATGCGGCAGGTGGCGGTCCCACCGGATGGCAAGCCTTATCCCGCGTGGGTGGATGATATTCCCGCACCTCCAGGTTTTGGGAAACCCACTTTCTCGCCCTTCAATGGGACAGGGGACCCGCCCCAGCACTTGGCTCATTTCTCTTCCAGGTGTGGCCCCATGCTGGGGACCCCGGCTCAGCAAGAAGTTGCCAAACTCCGATGTTTCGTACAGACATTGGAAGGCCCAACATTTATTTGGTACAACCAGCTCCCTATCAGATCGGTGACCGGTTGGGAGGATCTCCGCCTACAATTCCTATACCTGTTCAGCTCCACCACGCGGAAGACTAGCATTGCGGACCTCTTCAAGTGCAAGCAGAGGCCAGATGAGCGGGTTGCCGATTTCATCGCCCGGTGGAAGGGACTTACGTATTCCCTCGATATGCCACTGACTCAGGAGAAATTACTGACGATGTGTGTGGGGAACGTCAAGACAGAGCTGGTACCCTCTCTGATCACCCAGAACTACCCTGGAGGGTTTAGGGATTTCTCAGATAAGGCACAGCACCTCGAGGAAGCCATGAAACAGGCTAGTCAGACACGTTTGTTGCCCCCCATGATCCCAGCTAGGAGGGCCTCCAGGGCTGAACCTATCGCGGTGGCCCAAATAGAAGCCTCGAGGCAGCTGGAGTTACTGCCGGTGGAACCACCCCTGCAACCCCATAGAGGACCTCCACCTCAAGCACATGCTCCTGCCCAGCAGCGACCGCCTCAGAACCGACAGGTTCCCCCACACAATGCACCACCGCCACTTAGGCGGGACAATCCAGCGCCACCTCCTCGGCAGGCCCCTCCGGCCCCTCGTCAGGGCCAGGCCCCCAGGGCCCTCTATCTGGAAAGAAGGCACCAGACTTATTCGTTTAACAAAAATCAGGTCCCTGGCTATTTCCGAAGTGCTCTAGAGCAAGGGATTGTGCGCTTGCCCGAGTGCAGAAGGCCGGCAGAAGCAAATCTCACCGATCACCCCAACTACTTCCCTTATCATCGGATTCTGGGGCACACCCTCAAGCAATTCTACGTGTTCAAAGACTAGCTTCAAGACCAGGTTAACAACAACATAGTCAAGTTGGGCCCGGCACCAGCACAAGTGGCGGGTGTCCTTGCAGGATCCGAGATCGGCAGCGACAACGAAAGCGAGTGGCAGCCGGTCCCCAGCCGCGGATCCTGGAAATACGATGACTGGATGGCTCGAAAAACTGTCCTCCGTGCCCACAGTATCATCCGGGCGCACCTGAAGCAGTCGGAGCCTTCAGAAGAAGCAGCCGATGCCTCTGCATCATCTTCGCAGTCGACCTCTTCCCAAAAGGGCAAGCAGCAGCGACACAAGAAGAAGCAACGCGCACCCCCGGTGCCGTCGTCATCCCGCACTGTCAGCGATTTTATACCCCCTGAAATGGGGATTCCTCCCAGAATCCACCCAGTGGTGGATGACTCCTCGAGCGACAGTCAAGGGTACACTTCGGTTAACACCGTGGAGCTGGTAAAGCCCTATGTGACCCCCGATGAAAGGGAATGCCAGGCAGACCTCCCCAACGTTCCCAGCCGATGTCAATGTTAGCGGAATCGCAATCGTGCCGGTCATCGAGGTACGTCAGCAGGCACTTTTGGCCAAGCCGTGCATGCTACTAAGACCAGGCAGTAGGCTCAGCGCAGATCTCAGCACGCAAAACCCCATCTAACGACCTCGGATCTACCTCCACCGTCGTTCGTGCTACTAGATCAGGGAGAGCTGCCTTGTTCGTATGACAGTCCGTCTTGCCCGGCTATAGGCCAGCCTCTTCTGCCCAATCCTAGTCTGGCGACTATCCTCCAAGCTTCAACTAGTAGGCAGCATAATGTACCTAGTACTAGCCGACCGCCGGTCCAACCAGTAGGACCCGCTGTGTCTCCAAGTGCCGAGCGACCACCTGTAAGTAGAGGTTCGCATTTGGCACGCAAGTATGATGTCTTAAAACACATGGCCTGCATTCCGGCGAGGCTCTCCATCCTTGAGGCCCTCCGCCTGTCATCCAAAATGCGCGAGGCACTTGCCGAGGCCTTAAGAAGCCCCCTCTAGTTTGAGACGAAGGTATTAGCTGCAGAAGCCTTCCATACCGAGGCGATTGAAAATGACGAGTGTCAGGCGGTTATCTCGTTCTCCGGTGAAGATGAGGACCCTCCTATACAGGGGAACATTTGCTCGCTGTACATCACTGGCCATTTTAATGGCGTGGAAATACGCCGCTGTCTCGTTGACACGGGTTCTGGAATCAATCTAATTCCAACCCGGACATTGCAAAAGCTGGGTCTGTCTGAATGTGATCTGACTCCCTCTGACCTCAGGATCTAGGGGTACGACAGGACTGAGCAAACCCATGTCGGCAAGATCCGCCTGAAGACTCAGTTCGGTGGCTTAGTTGCCAGAACCGAGTTCATGGTCGTCTCTCAGGACACCGCCTACAACGCGTTTATGGGTAGGCCATGGCTCCATCTGCATGCAGCGGTCCCTTCATCGTATCACCAGTGCCTCAAGTACTCCCTCAATGGTCGAGTAGGCGTGCTCCAAGGAGATGCGTCCACTTTCGCTTCTTGTGAGGCCCGCTATCTGGATGCGGGTTATTACAAAAGTAAGGGTAAACAAATCCTGGTAAGTGAGGATGGACCCGCCCCGGTCACAGGTGATCCTTGGGCAAGCATGGATGATGCCTACGTCCTTCCGATCCACCGGTTGGAGGCCACGACCCCTGACATGGGGAAATGTTTTGTTGTTTCGGGTATGCAAGGAAGGCATGTTCCTGTGTCCAAGCGATGGAGGAAAATCACCTCGTACTCCTACACCAACCAGGTTCAGGTCACCCAGGAACCTCCTACCCCTGTACGGTACCGGGACGTCAAGATTATGACGACCGCGGTACGCCATACGTGTCTCTTCGGTCGGGATGGAATCCACCGATTCAGGCCGACGCGCCACCACTGCTTTGATATTATCAGACATGGCCCCTTAGGCCGAAGGCCAGATGGGCTAGGATCGAATGCCTTCATTGCTACGGTCTCAATGGCAAGTGGGTCTCCCGATGTGATGACCGCTGCGGCCCATGCCGGCACCAGCTTCCCCTCGGATCTTGATGGCCCAGAAGTACCTCCAGTCGCTGGAAGCCCCCCCACAAGTGGGGAGGAAGACCTGGAGGATGATCCCCCTGCCTTTGAAGAAGGTGTCTCCACCACGGTTGATGAACTGGTACAGGTGAACCTTGGTAGCAAGGCAGATCCGAAACCCACATTGATCAGTGTAGCCATGTCCCTCGAGGAGCGGCAGCAGTACGTAGACTTCCTCAAACAACACCGTGATGTGTTTGCCTGGAGTTACAATGAGATTCCAGGACTGGATCCCCAGGTAGTCATTCACCATCTGGGCCTCTCGGCAAAACATCGTGGGTTTAAGCATCCTCCCAGGAAAATGCACCCTTCTCATGGTGCCATGGTTGAGGCCGAAGTTGATATGCTTATCAAAGAAAACTTCATTAAGGAGGTCCAGTTCCCCAAATGGCTTGCCAACATTGTGCTAGTCAGGAAGAAGAATGGGAAGATCAGAGTCTGCATTGACTTCCACGATCTTAATCGCCACTACCCAAAGGATGACTTCCCACTCCCGGTGACAGAGTTATTGATTGATGCCACAGCCGGGTTCCAAGCCCTCTCTTTCATGGATGGATACTCCGAGTACAACCAAATCCGGATGGCCCCCGAAGAAGAGGAGTCCACTGCCTTCAGGGCACCCCAAGGTACATTCTGCTACCAGGTTATGCCATTCAGTTTGAAGAATGCAGGTGCCACATATCAGAGGGCCATGCATCACATATTCAAACCGATCCTGGGGACATTGGTGGAATGCAACGTGGACGACCTCGTAGTCAAATCATGTCAGTGCCAGGACCATCTCAAAGACCTCGAGAAAGTGTTCAGTTTCCTCCGTTCCCGTCACCTGAAGATGAACCCGCTGAAGTGTGCCTTCGGGGTCACCTAGGGAAAGATCCTGGGCTTTGTTGTCAGATACCGAGGTATCGAGATCGACCCAGAGAAGATCAAGGCCATCAGCCAAATGCCTCCCCCGAGAAACATTCGGGAGCTTCGAGGCCTTCAAGGCCACTTAGCCTACATACACCGATTCATCGCGAATCTGGCTGGCAAGTGTAAGCCCTTTTCCCGGATCATGAAGAAGGGCGCTGCCTATGAATGGGATGAGGAGTGTCGGACCACCTTAGAGGAAATCAATCAGTATCTACTCCAACCTCCGGTCTTGATTCCACCCATCTCTGGAGAGCCGATGGTCCTTTATGTGACTGCCCTGGAGAAATCCCTCGGTGCGCTGCTCGCCCAGAAGAATAACGAGGGTACTGAGAACAGTCTCAACTATCTCAGCCGCATGCTTCTCGATACAGAGGTAAGATACTCTCCTATCAAAAAGAGATGCCTTGCGCTTGTATTCGCCGTGCAGAAGTTGCGACATTACCTGCAGCACCATGAGGTGCAATTGGTCTCCCGGGTAGACCCACTGAAGTACATCCTGAACCGCCCCATGCTGACTGGTCGACTTGCACGGTGGGCGGTGATTCTCCAGCAGTTTGATATCAGGTTCGTACCTCAGAAGGCCATTAAGGGACAGGCGTTAGCAGACTTTCTATCTGCACATCCAACCTCCGCGGATTAATCCCTGGACCTGGATTTCCCGGACGAGACGATCCTCTCGGTCGAGCATGCTGTCCCGTGTTGGCAAATGCATTTCGACGACCCCTCCCGGAGCCCCACCGGTAGGAGGCTCAACAATCCCAAGCTCAACAGAGTGAGACTGGGTATTGTCTTCATCACCCCGGCACAGGCCATCCTGCCATATTCGTTCCTGCTGTCAGGAGGTTGTACGAACAACGAGGCAGAGTACCAAGCTCTCATTACTGGCCTTGAGTTGGCCCTTGAGATCCATGTGCCCCATCTACATGTGAAGGGAGATTCCGAGCTGGTAATCAAACAGGTTAATGGCGACTACGTCGTCAGGAAGCCGAATCTTGCACCATTGCTGGAGTACACCCTTCGCCTAATGGCCCAATTCTCTTCTCGACCAAAGGTCACCCATGTCCCACGGTCGTAGAACGGCCAAGCAGACGCCCTGGCTGGCTTGGACGCATCGCTCGCAGAACCTGAGCAAGATTATTTGATCATACATATGGCACACCGGAGAGTTATTGCTCCCGTCACCCAAGAGGACAATGATGGCCTGCGGGTAAGTCATCTCACTGCCAGAACCTCTACGTCAGGGGTCTCGGGCTCGTCAGACACAGTGATTGAAGCCATTCCTGACTGGAGGGAACCTTTTGTTGAGTATCTCCAAAATGGTCGCCTCCCGGACGACCGGGCCGAGTGCGAGCGAATCTGACGTCGTGCGTTGCAATTTACCCTCCAGAGTGGCCCCAGTCTTGAACGGATTCTTTATAAACGGAGTTTCGATGGTGTCCTCCTCTGTTGCATTCAAGGAGTAGAGATACCTCAAGTTATGCAAGAGGTTCATGCCAGTTCCTATGGCGCCCATCAAGCTGGGCCGAAGCTGTCCCATCGAATCCAGAGGTTAGGGTACTTCTGGCCCTCTATGATCCACGATTGCATTGGGTATGCCAAGAGATGCCACGCGTGCCAAGTAAACGCCAACTTCTTGCATCGGCCGCCGGAGACCCTCCACCTCACCAAGTACTCTTGTCCATTTGTGGTATGGGGGCTTGATGTAGTGGGACCGTATCCACCGGCAACAGACCACCAGTGTAGGTTCATCCTGACTGCTACATATTTCTTCTCCAAGTGGGCAGAGGCAGTTCCGCTCAAAGAGGTCAAGGCCCGTTCCATAGTTGACTTCATGAGATCCAACATTATCCACCGATTTGGGGTTCCCCATGCCGTTCTCACCGATAACGGAACCAACTTCCAAGCGGCTGAATTAAAGAAATTGTACGCCAAGTACATCATCCGGTCGAACCATACCTCCCGCTACCACGCGCAGGCGAATGGAAAGATCGAGGTGTTCAACAATACCCTCTCTATCATTCTGCAGAAGATGGTTGGCCAGAACAAGAAAAGTTGTCCAGACAAGCTCCCCAACGCCCTCTGGGCTTACCAGACGACGACTCGTAACTCCACCCAGGTGACCCCATATTCCCTGGTGTATGGAGCTGAGGCTGTCCTACCCATTGAGATCCAACTGCCGTTGCTACGCACTGCAGTTTATGATCACCAAACACTCGATGAGGTAGCTGAGATCTGTCTAGCTAAACTGGAAGCACTGGACGAGAACCGACTTCTTGCCCTACACAATCTGTAAAGGCATCAGGACAAGATAGCAAGGGCCTTCTACAAGAAGGTTTGTCTCCGCTCTTTTCTACAGGGCGACCTGGTACTGGCCCTTCGAGCGCCAATGATTCCCGGCAGGAAACCTCCCAAATTAGAACCCAAATGGGAAGGGCCTTATATCATCCATAAGGTTTACCCCAATGGAGCATACTCCTTGGTGACCATAGATGGAGAGCGTATAACCCCTCCCACCAATGCCAAATTCCTCAAGCGATACTTTTCCTAGGGAAAAAGTGATCCTGCATGACCCTAAACTGCGAGAGGGTCCTGCACGACCCTAAACTGTGACATGGTCCCGCACAACCTTAAACTGCATCCCCGTTCTTACTGCAAGACGTTAAACTAGAAGCCAGTCAGGCCTTGCTGACCGAGGCTTAGCCTTAGGCCCCTTGGCCTCCTTGGTCCTGCACGACCCTAAACTGCATCTCCGTCCTCACTGCAAGACGTTAAACTGCAAGCCAGTCAGGCCTTCCTAGCCGAGGCTCAGCCTCATGCCCCTCGGCCTCCTTGGGCCCCTAGCCCCCCGTCTTCACCGCGAGATGTTAAACCACAATCTGGTCAGGTCTCCCTGACCGCGGTCTGGCCCCAGGCCCCCTCAATTTTCCCCGATTTACCCTCTTACGGGATCGTATGGTGTGGTGTAGGACTACGTCCTCATTCACGTCGGATTACTTTCCGCACCGTACACATCTTCGAATGAGATGCCCCTCATCCCACATGACGTTAAACTGCATGTCAAGACCTACGTGTGGCTTGATTCCCATTTTCATGGGATATGTAGGAACGCTCGGACGCCTCGTTTTGAGCCCAGCCCCAAGCATTTCTCTTCCACTATCCCCCCTGGGGGTAGTTTTCTTGTAGAATATTTGTGCAGCAGGAGTAGGTTTTTTTAGCCCCACTCATAGAACCCCGCTCGCACAAGGATTTTAAGGGTCACACCATGTGCCCACTTCCGTTCTTCTATCCTCCCACGTCCTCACCGCACGACGCTAAACTGCATGGACTTCAAGAACTACGTATGGCTTGATTCTCATCCTCATGAGATACGTAGGAATGCCCGGGCATTTCATCCGTTGGCCCAGCCCAAAAGCCAAAATCTTCCCCTCCGGTCAAGACATGGTAGGGTGCACACTTTTGCTCCAACTCACATCGAGCAAGCCTCGACCCGGCTGCACATCCCCGCTGGAGATGTTTGCCTCTTTCATGGATGGATACAACTATGTTTCATCCACTCCTTGACTGGGATTCCATCGTATTTCACACCCAGAGGGACCCCCAAGAACGGCCTGGATACAACGTCCAAGGGCTCTCCTACCGTTATGGGCCAACGCCCCCGAGGGTTTCCAATCAACAAGCCGATACAAGTCCTGCGTTGCAAATTTGGTCAGCGGTCGACGCTCACTTGTTTCTCCCATATCAGGTTACCATAGGAACGATGTGTTTCGAACATGGTCAACAGTGTCCTGGATCTTCAGGTCCACCCCGAGATGTCCCAGCCATCGAGTGCAGTGATTCATTCTGCCCCATCCCGAGGTGACAAACTTCCCTGGGGTGGTGCTTGCAATCGGGCCCACAGCCCTGATTCCCCATAGGGTTGTACGGTGTGGTGTAGGACTATGTACTAATTCATGTCGGGATCATGTACCATGTCGTACGTCCTCCCTTACGAGGCCCATCCTCAGGCCCCTTGGCCTCCTCGGGCCCATGGCCCCCCGTCCTTACTGCAAGACGTTAAACTGCATCCCAGTCAGGCCTTCCTGACTGACGCCGGACCATAGGCCCCTTGGCCTTCTCGGGCCTCTCCGCCCAATATCTCACCTGGGGTGTACGGTGTGGTGTAAGACTACCTCCTCATTCACTTCGGGATCATGTACCATGTCGTACGCCCCCCTTTTTACGAGGCCCGGCCTCAGGCCCCTTGGCCTCCTTGGGCCCCTGGCCCCTCGTCCTCTTTGTAAGACGTTAAACTGCAAGCCAGTCAGGCCTTCCTGACCGAGGCTTAGCCTCAGGCCCCTTGGCCTTTCCGGGCCACAGCCCAGGACCTATCTTATAGGATCGTATGGTGTAACGTAGGACTACGTCCTCTTCACGACGGCTTCTTCACCATGCCGTACACCTCTCTTGTTTAAGGGTATATTACTCCCCTTATCGTCCCGTATGATGTTAAACTAAGTTTGGAGAACTACGTGTGGATTGATTCCCATACTTATGGGATACTTAGGACCACCTGAATGTCTAGGATTCAGGTCCAGCCCTATCCCTCGGGAATCATCATCTCATCTTGGCCCCTTGGCCTACCCCTCCTTCATGAGAGAATTATATGGTGTGGTGTAGGACTACGTCCTCATTCACGTCGGTCTTGTAATGACCACGCCATGTAGCTCTCCCTCCTAAGCTGTTTCATCGATCCCTTTTTCGGCGGTTCACCAATTTGCCTAAGAGTACTCTGGTTTATTACCTGGAATGCTAAGCTTTACTCGGACACCTCCGAACCGCCTTCCGGGCTTTGTGTATCCCTGCATCAGTTCATCATCCTTCACACCCAGAGGGACCCCCAAGAATAGCCTGGATACAACGCCCAAGGGCTCTCCTACCACTACGGGCCAACGCCCCCGAGGGTTTTGGACAGCAAATCGATAAAATCCCGCATTGCGAATATTGTCAGCAGTCAATGCTCGTTTGCTGTTCCCACTTCAGGCTTGCATGATATGGACGCTGCGTTTCCACCATGGTTAACAGTTTTCCTCTCTCGCCGCTCCAACCCATTAGGCCCAAAATGTCGGGTGCACAATTCAAACCCTTCATCACTTCACCGTGTCCAAGTAGAGTCCCGGAACCCTTTGTTCTTTTCCTCCGTGCACGTCTGCGCGTTGGGAGAACAAGCCGTGTCGAAGGTATCTTTTGGAACTCTCTACCAACTCCCATTTGACTCCCCCCAAGTATTGCGATGAGGATACCCCCCTTGTTTCCCACACCGAGTTTAGCTCACGTGGGCTTAGGGATCAGGTTGACATCTGTGCTTACTCGGGAAGTTGTCACCATTCATGGTCTGAGCTCTAAGACAATAAACTAAGATTCCCATCTGGAACTACGTTCAGCTTGATTCCTGTCTCGATAGGATACGTAGGAATGCCCAGACCCCTTGTCTCTGGGCCCAGCTTGAGTTCAACAAATTCGCCTCTCTAGTCCTGCCTTCAGGACCCTGATTTCGGGGCTGCGTGGCATAGTGAGGGACTATGTCCTCATTCACGTCGGGTTTGCAATAGCTGCACCACGCACACCGCCATTCTGAGGTTCAGTCCTTCTATTCCTTGTCCTGCATGACATTAAAAGGAACCCTTCAGAACTACGCGTGGCTTGATTCCCATCCTCATGGGATACGTAGGACCACCTAAATGTCTAGGCTTTGGGTCCAGCCCCCATCTCTTGGTTACCCTCAAGTTGAGTCTCTTGACCCCTCGCAGTGGTTCACCCATGTGTTAAGAGTACTCTGGTCTAGGGCCAAGAGTGCCAGATTCAACTTGATCAAGTTCCTTCCACTTGTCAAGCTTCGTGTTCCCCTCCATTCGGGCTTTCATAACCTTTCACACCCGGAGGGACCCCCAATAACGGCTTGGATACGACGTCCAAGGGCTCTCCTACCATTACGGGCCAATGCCCCCAAGGGTTTCGGACAACAAATCGATAGAATTCCGCATTGCGAATATGGTCAGCGGTCGATGCTCATTCGTTTGTCCTCATCTCAGGCTAACGCGACAGGATGCTGTGTTGCGAACATGGTCAGCAGTAATCTTCTGTCGTCATGACAGCCCCTTCGGTCCTCAAATGTTGGTTGCATGATTCACATCATCTTCCACCTCATCATGTCCAGGTAGAATCTCGACACTTTTGGCGCTATCCCTCAGTGCACCTTTGCATGTCAGGGAGATAAAGATGCAATATGGCATCCTTCAGGGCTCCCATGGTTTGTGCTCCTATCATACGACCCTAAACTGTGACATTATCGTCCTGGCCGCACGAAGAAAAATGGCACAGCATTGTGATGACCTCATTGTAGAGGACATCACGTTGGGTATTAGTCATGTGCCATGCCATTTGTCAACGCCCAACACGGCTTGATCCTTATGGCGACATCACGACCTACTATTCTAGGTCTGTCGCTTCACAAAAAAAACCATTTACCTTAAAGGAAAAACAAGATTTATCAAATTCCACTTCTTTTAGTGCAAGGGCCATGCCCACACATCCCTTTTCCCCTGGCGCTGGTACCTTACCGTGCCACCCTCCAGAACTACGTATGGATTGATTCTCATCCTTATGAGATACGTAGGAGCGCACAAAGACTTTCCCGCGAGCCCAACCTAGCCTTCGTGTTCGGTCCCTCGACTTGAGAACTTCCCCAGAGAATGCATGGTAAGTAGGGATTAGGTCCTCATTCATGTCAGGTTTTGTAACCACCTTGCCATGTATCCCCTACTCCCCTTACCCATCCATGGTCCGAGTTCTACGACCCTAAACTAAGATCTCCCCATGGGAAAGGAATCTTCTCCCCCTACCTAATACGTCTCGTTGCCGTATTTAGATGTGTTTCTACAAAGAGTCCGAAGTGTGGGATTTTCATGGGGACATTCCCCTCATCCCGTGACCAAGATTTGTGAGCTCGCTATTTAGATCCTCATCCTCTTCCACATCCAAAAGGACCCTCGGACGACATGGACACTAGGATTAAGGGCTCTCCATGAATGCTGGACCTAAGGTCCCTCCAATCGTTTTGGGCCAACGTCCCTACGGATATTTGACAGCATTTGCAACATGGTCCTGTGTTTCGAACATGGTCAACGGTCAACCCTCATTTGTCTGTCCCCATTATAGGATAATGCGACAGGATGCTGTGTTGCGAACATGGTCAGCAGTTATCCTCCATCGTCGCGCCGCCATCATCGTGGTCTGAATCGCGAGTGCTATGATTCACACATTTCCACTTCCTTATGTTCAAGTGGAATTCCATCATACTCGGCTCTTCCTCTTCGCGCATCTAGGTGCGCTAAATGATCGTGTTAGTGTCACTGGGCCAGTATACACCGAGCGTCCCATTGCCCTAACCTGCCCCTTTCTATGTCGGGAAATTCCCACCACTACTGCTTGTTTCCCACACCGAGCACGACTCACGTGGGCTTAGTAGTTTTGGCAGGATGTGTACCAACATGACCAGGCTTTTCATCGTCCCTCATGACGTTAAACTGCGCTTCAAGAACTACGTGTGGCTTGATTCCCATCCTCATGGGGTACGTAGGAACTCCCGACCACTCTGCTTCGGGCCCAACCTAATCCTCACTCTTGGTCCCCCGATCTGAAGAGTTTCCTCCAGGGGTATGTGGAATGATTTGGACTCCTAGTCCTCATTCACATCGGTTTCATATATACCGCGCTACACGCTCTCTGGGATCTTTTCTCTTGCTCCACGTCCTATCGAATGACATTACAGGGGTCTGTGTGTCCTCAACGCCTGACACTAAACTGCGATTCTACACAGAACAAGTTCAAGATGCCCCAAGATCTCATTGGGAAGTGACAGATCCCCTCGCCAGAGAGGCCCTGTCCCAAAGAAGGAATGATCCACGATCAGACCGATGCACCCGTCTGGTGTGCTCCCACCACGGTGGTGTAACTGCCTAAGTGTTGGATTCCATTCGGACAAACCATCACTCCATGTTCCACGATTTGCGTGCCCCTTATTCGGACCCTTGTCCCCTTTTCATGTCTGAAGGAACTCCCTAACGACCTGGTCTTATGCCATATCGGCTAACCTACTATCCTGGGCCAACGTTCCGGAAGACGGGTCATGTCTGGAAGGACCCCCTAACAGTATGGATGTCTGACCTATGGTCTGCCGACTGTCCTGGGCCAACGTCCCGAAGTATTGATCAACAACAATTGTGACATGGTCCCGTGTTTCGAACATGGTCAACGGTCAACCCTCATTTGTTGTCACCATTACAGGCTAACGTAGTAAGGATACCGCTTCTCCTCCGAGGTCAACATTTGTCACTTATTGTCACACCATCCCCACAGCATTCCGAATCATGGGTATCGTGATTCACACTCCCCATTTTCATCTGTTTGGATAGATTTCAGCGCCCCTGGCATTTCCCTGTTCCTGCATAAGAGCACGCTGAAGAAACGGTGATTCGGCTATCCTGAAAGTTCCTTCTCCGATTAAGCCTCTCCCGTCTTTCAGAAATCCGTACTGGTAATCCGAATCCCGGATGCCCGGAGCATGATCCCCACTCCCATGTTAGGAGAGATGAGAGGGCAACTATCTCCTATTTCTCACAATGGGCTCGACCCACGTGGGCTTGGGGAATTGTCGCCGAACGTCCCGCAAACATTGTAGGGATGTAACAAGGCAATTCAACAATGGAAATCGTGCGCGCTACAGCATTCAAAACAAAGAAATTTTTTTTGAAGCATGAAAGTACCAATAAAAGGGTTTTGGGTTTGTTACAATACTCGGGGGTTGACTCCCCCCATGGACGGGTTGACCCCGTCAAAAGAGCATTGTAGCTCCGCCACCCGTTGACTTGCGGCATCCAAGGCTTGCTGCCGCTGAATCAGCTCCCGCTCCTCCTCAGCAGCGGCAGGGCGCAGTTCATCAGTCTTGGATTAGGCCCTCTTCATGGCCGCTTAGACGATACCCATCTCTTCAGAGGTTTGTCTCATCAGCCCTTCTGCCTCTGCCAGCTGGGCCTTCAACTGTGAGACTAGCTCGGATTGTGTGTTGAGATAGGCTGAAAGCTTGTCCGCCAGGGTCTGCATCTGTTGGACCTCACCTTCAGCCTCCTGGAGCTTCTTGATGCTGGTCGCCTTTCTCCGCTGCCAGCCCACGCTGAGCCCCCGATCATGCTCCTGGATCTTCTCAGCCATAAGATCTCGGATGAGTGCATGAGGAAATTGGGCATCCACTCCCCCAGCACACAGTTCGCGCAACTGCGAGTGGAGTCTACCCATTTCGGCCAGCCATTGCGCTTGGGGAGTGTCCTTGATAAAGCGCGTGATCATCTTCCATGACCGGCAACAGACTATACTGCTGTCTTCCTCGTCAGAGGCCATTTCGTCCCAGTCCGCGCGATCAGCAGGCTCATACATAGGGTACGCCCGCAAGAAATCCTTGGCAGGATCTACATCTGGTGTTGAATCCGATACAACACCTGACGCCGAAGCAGGCGCGACAGGATTGGGATTGACTGGTTGATCCTCTTCCTCGGAGTCCACCTCAATGACTTCGGGTACGCCCCCGCTGGTGGTCCCGCCAGTGATGGTGTGCGTCGCAACTTGAGGAGATGGGGGGACTATCGCCACCATCACCGGCATGCCCCTAGGAGGGATGCCACCAGACATCCCGACCAGTCTTGCCGCAACAGCCCACGCCAGTCGAAGAACTGTACGACAAAGAGGGACATAAACGTTAGTTGGCATGGTCTACATGTGACAATGAGGAGACCAGTGGAGGAGACTTACGGAGATCAACCTTCGAGCACTGCTCTGGAGCCGATACTGACGGGACCCCGGGACGAGGCCCTCCGTATACTGTTGGAAGGTCTGAAAATTCTGGAGGAGCCACCTCGGGCACTCTGGTCCCACCAGACGCAGAACTGGACGTAGCCATGGGCGCTGGTTCTGAAGGTCCCGCATCCTCACCCGCCAAGTGGTGAGAACGAGGCCTATGAACAAGTTCCGCCTGCATGGCACAAACATTGGTGAGAAGTCCATAATGACCTAAGAACGGATCGTAAGGAGAGAAGTTCGGAATGCTACCTCGAGAGCCTCCGTGAAGTCGTCGGATTCTGAGCCTCGGTCTCCGACCTCTCCCTCCTCCAACGAGCTCCCTCCTCCAGCCTCATCCTCCCGAGATGAGTCTTCTAAGTCCTCCGACAAGGGGAAGCACTCCCTCAGATCGGTAGCCGATAACTATGGAGGGACCGTTTGATTCAACAGTACCCTCACTCGGTCTGTCATCGGGTGAGGGACACCACTGGAGTGGATGTAATCCTCTAGCTCGGTCAGGTACTGTTCTGCCTCCGCCGGAGACGCCATGAATCCCGCGCGAACTGGGCCTATACCCGGTAATTCCATCCCGAGGCGGTTCAGGTGGGCCCACATCTCGGGTGGACAGAGGAATTGCCGGTTGACATCCCAAATGTCCCAGGCTTCTGGGAAGACGACATTCTCTGCCAGGTCAATATGACGTAGGCGCTTCCCCGGAGCCTGAGTGGATATCCTACAAAACCCCCTCGATTGCCACCCCTCCAGATGACCCTTCTCTTCCGGAATCACCAGATCCACCGCCGCCGCCATATCCTCGGCCGGTGCGGGTCCCGCCGCCATGACAGCCCCGCTACCGCGAGCGGCCCTGGCTTCCCTCCGACCCTGACCTCGAGATAGAGGAGGCCCACCGTCACCGACCCGGATAGTTGGTTGCTTCAGCATCTCTCCTGGGTAAGCAACCTCCCAACTGAGGGCGTACTCCTTCACCAATCCGAAAGCAGCGGTGGATGGAGGCAAGGCAATCCACATCTTTCCATCATCCCGTGTGAACATGAGCCACATATGCCTCATCACACACGGGTGTTCCTCGTGACGCACCTCCCAGTAGACCTGCGAGGTCAACCGCTGGAGGCACCGGAACTACCTCGCAAACCGATGCGGGGTGTACGGTTCGCAGAGTGGCTCACGATCTATCCGTGCCACCAAAACTCCGCCTCGGAAGGCCAGGAGGTAAGCCCGATGTTCTTCCGTTCCCCACCTGTCAATAGTAAGTATCCCCGTTGGCAAGGGGAAGGGGTGGAAATTAAACTCGTCCACCCTCCACACCCGATTCAGTACCATCGGAACAACCAGTTTGAACGGGAAGCTCCCGACCGCGTTCAGGATAGAGGGACGGAAGTTCGATCCCGGCGGCAAAATAGGGTTTGGATACTCGTAAATCCCTCTGATGTGCGTTGCGATCCACCCATATAGGAGGTGGAAGGGCCCGCATATCCTTGGCGGCTTCTTGCCCTCGCTAACATGCTGCAACATTCTATACAATTTGGTGAGCATTGGGATCCCCATATTGATCTGTTGCCCCATGGCCAACATCGACGCCATGATAAACGAGCTGGGCCGCACCCCCATGCTTGTATCTCTCACCGGTAGGATCCAACCATAGATGAGAGCCGCGATGAACGCCACTTGCCTGACTATCGGCTGTTGTTTAGTGCTGACACTAAAACGCCAAGTCTTCCATTGGCTGTCCTCCATGACCCGCCAGTACGAGTGCCCCTTGCCCCGTTGGGCCGCTCTCGGAAAAGTTCGAGGCCTCGGAGGGAACTCTCGATTCTCTGGGAAGTTCAGGAAGCGCTTGAACCATCTCCTAAAATGGACATCCCTCACTGCCTCCTTGTCCTCTCCAGGGACAAGTGCCATCAGCGCCGATGCCAATCGCGGCATTTGCTCCTTATCCTCCCATGCACTGATGACGGGGAGGAATTCTTCATACATGGCCCCCAAGATCGGGACCCCAGAAATTTGGTGGACATCCCATAGGCTGATTCCCACCTCCCCGTGATGTAGGTGGAAATTTTTGGTCCTGGACGACCATCTGCTCAGCAATTCCGGCATCAGTTGCTTTGGTTGGTAAATGTGGAATTGGGAGGCCCACGCCGCCTCATACAACCCCACTCTCCTCAGCTCGGCCCCGAACTCCTCACATGAGGCGCCTACCCAGTAGGCCCAGGCTCTGTCATCGGTAAAGTTTCCACCCTGGCGTAGGTCCCACTCATCGGACCATCCTTTCTTCGAATCCTGCAAAGCCGCCTTCAGTATGGTGCGGTAGAGAGGAGGGGACGTCTCCAGTTGCAGTGGACTGCCGTCAATGTCGTTCACATGGTTGTAGAGACAGTCTGCAGTGACGGGTGTGAAGTTCTCTTGTGTGTGACCATCGACCGCCCTGAACCATTGGTGATGGCATGGTATGCTCCTGAACCAACAAGCTGGCTCATCCCTACTCGCCTCAGGGATAAAGACGTCATCCCTCAGCCCGAAGCCGTACAGTGGCAGTTTCTTGCATTGCGGATAGTCCTTATGACCCTCTGATAGTAGCTCTGTCAAAGAATTATGGTCCGAGTGGCTCCAGATCATCTCCCCCAAGCCTGGACGGTTGGCCATCTCATCCAGACGAGCAGCATCCGCCAATACCCCCAATACAGCCTCTTGATGGGCCATTTTTTTCTCTGGCCCTCAGAAAAGAATTTTTTCAGCTGGATTGCGAAGATCGATCGCGAAGCTGGATCGCGAAGCTGGATCGTGAAGATCGGTCGCAGGAGCAAGTCGCAAAGCCCAGCCAAGGCCGACAAGTAGATGTTCGCTTGGCGCGGACGCGGAGTCGGAGACCCACGGTTCACCGCGAAGCTCGATTCGCGGAGGGTTGTCGCGGAGTACGCGGAGCTTCGTGAAGTCGATAACACAAAAAGACAAAGAAAGCACGTGAAGACAAAATAGGTCAACCCCCCTATTTATAGGCGGCGACCCCGGAGCATCGCGGCGTGTCCACCGCGCGGAGCATCGCGGTGCATGATCCATGGCCCCAGTCAGCATCGCGGGTCCCCTTCGCGGAGCGACATCGCGAAACTCCAACAATATTGGCGATTTTCCCTCAGACTTCGACCCTTGCCCTCTGCGGCTCCAAGTCTGAGGGGGGGCATTTTTTGGCGCCAAAATATTGCCTGAAAGAAAGGAGCAAATAAGGAATGCAGGCACGGTGCCTCGCGAAGCCCCGACGCGAAGCACTCACGCGAAGCCCCGTCGCGATGCGCCCCGACCCTCGCGGCCTCACGAAGCTCCAGAGGCGGTGATTCTTCGCGAACGCATTTGACGTTCGCGAGCCGCCGTGAAGATCCAGAGGCGGTGATTCTTCGCGAACGCCTTTGACATTCACAAGCCGCCGTGATGCTCCAGAGGAGGTGATGCTCTGTGAACGCGTTTGACGTTCGCAAGCCGCCGCGATGCAACAGAGGCGGCGCACGGGTTCTGCTTCGCGGCGCCCCTTCCCTATAGATACTGAACTCCCCCTGAGTCCACGGGATGGACAATCCGACCTTTCGGCTTCTCCTCTCCCGAATCGCAAAGCACGCTTTGCCCCGGGAATCATGAGCTCCGCGAGGTATTCCTACATCGTGAGACGACTCTACTTTGTCTCGTTCTGAGCCCCTCTTCCGAGAGGGATGCCCTTCGCGAACCTCAAGGGCATTCGCGAAGGGAGGGGATTCCCAAGGGAACCCGGGCAGCCGCGAAGCACTAGTGCTTCGCGATACACCCAACCCATACGAGTGATCCCTATGCTAAGTCAGGATTGCTCCACATCGCGAAGCACACTGCTTTGCAGGGCCGTGATTTGCGAGGCACCCATCCTTCGTGAGGCAGTGCTCTGTTCCACTTTGCGAAGCACCTCCCATTCACACCCGTGTCCCATGCTAAGGCAGGATCACTCTACATCGCAAAGCACACTGCTTTGCAGGACCCTGCTTCGCGAGGCAGTGCTCCGCGAACACTGTTCCACTTCGCGAAGCACCTTCCATTCCCACCTGCGCCCCATGCTAAGGCCAAGGCACTCCACTTCACGAAGCACACTCCTTTTCTTAGCGATTCCTCTTCCCGTGTGACCCTCCTGGTTTGCACGATGTGATTTCAAAGTCCCATGGACAATACCACTCGTAGTGTTGCTTCACCTAATGCTTCTTCGCATAGGCACGCTAACGACTATTTCTTCTTCGCATAGCCACGCTAACGTGGACCCTTCGATGGTTCGTTCCACAACCCCCCTTAACCATGGCCTTACTGGTACCATCCCTTCCCCAAGGACCAGAGGGTACCAGTTATGTATGTCCTAAGGGTGTGGAGTGAACCCACCTCGTCCGAGCTGCAGGACGTTAAACTGCCAAGCACCACGTCCTCAACACATGACGTTAAACTGTGACCCAACCTCGTCTCCCTCACGACGGGTCCCCCCAGCTCGAACATTTGTTACACCACTCGACTCCACGGGAATGGAATCACCCATCCACAAGGGGTGATATCCTCCTTTTCGGAGTGGCGTATGTTCATAGGAGAAGGGCGATAGTAGCTCCCCAACGGATGGCTGCACCTCTGCCTCTCCATACTTCCCCACTACCAAGGTCAGTGGAGGGCGTGATATGGGATGAGGTGCCTCCCATCAGTGGGCCAAGGTCCATATTTCTCACGCTTTGTCGCACCATGGGCCTCCATCCTGGAGTAAGTCCCATCACCATGGGCCGCCTAACGCGTAAACCACTCTTCGCTTCTCACGGACGCATCCTTCGCGACGTGATCGTCAGGTCCTTGCAACCTCTTGTTTCTCACACCGAGCTTGACTCACGTGGGCTTAGAGTGAGCACCGACCCTGACCCCATTCCATAGAGAACTACGAGGACTTTGATCCATGCCAAGGCATGGTACGTAGGAAGCCTCCCTAAGGATCAAGCCCACCCGTCATTTCACGTCGGGTCTCACTCCCGTCCAGCATGACGTTAAACTGCATTCTGGTCCAGTGGTAATCCGTTGCGACCCATCTTAGCGAACTACGAGGACTTTGATCCATGCCAAGGCATGGTACGTAGGAAGCCTCCCTGAGGTTCAAGCCCACCCGTCATTTCACGTCGGGTCTCACTCCCGTCCAGCATGACGTTAAACTGCATTCTGGTCCAGTGGTAAGCCGTTGCGACCCATCTTAGCGAACTATGAGGACTTTGATCCATGTCAAGGCATGGAACTTAGGAAACCTTTACAAGGTTCAAGCCCACCACAAGTGGACCAATGTCTACCATTATGTCGGTTCACCAAAAAAGCCCCATTTGAACTACGAGGTCTTTGATACTTGTCAAGGCGTGGTATGTAAGAAGCCTCCACGAGGTTCAAGCCCACCGATCATTCAATTCACGTCGAGTTATACCTACGTCCAGCACGACGTTAAACTGCAATTCCAGTTCGATGGCAAGCCGTTGTGACTAATCCGAACTACGAGGACTTTGATCCATGTCAAGGAATGGTACGTAGGAAACCCTCCCAAGGTTCAAGCCCATATCCCATTGGACCGAGGTCCCTCATTTACGTCGGTTCACCGACACCCAATGCCCGTCGTTCATTCACGTCAGGGCTCATTTTCGTCCCGCATGACATTAAACTGTATTCCATCAATTCTATGAACTATGAGGTCTTTGATCCATGTCAAGGCATGGTACGTAGGAAACCTTCCCGGGGTTCAAGCCCACCATTAGTGGACTCACGGGTCTACTTTCACGTCGGTTCGCTGACGATGCCCATCGGGCCAAGGTCCACCCTCGTGCCGGTTTACCGGAACCGTCCCGAACTACACGGACTTCGATTCCCTGCCACGGGGATACGTAGGAAGCCTCTTCAAGGCTCAAGCCCAACTCCACTGTCGCCCCTGCAATGGTCCCATTTCACTCCCCTCAGCTCCATTCATCCACTATCCACCCTAATCCTCGCCCAGACCTCATGTCTCGGTGAGACCATGTCGGTATGCTCTTCTTCGCGGTCGCCCATGGGCTGGCCCCAGTATCAGCATCCCTTCAAGGGAAATCCCTCAATCCGATCTACCCTAGCTAATGCTCTGGCTAATGCTCTGGTTGGGTTGATCCGTCTCCGCTGGACGTTAAACTCGCGACATACCCTGTGTTAAACACGGGAAGCTGAGGAAATCCTTAGATATGTGTCTATGGAATATAATTCCCCACGTTTGATGTGGGATGCCTTGGGCTTCCACGCCCTTGAGAAGCCCTGTGACAGGGAAAACAAACAAACACGCCAGGTTCCCCAGCATCCAGACACGCTACTGATGCCTCAATGTGACTACTGCCCCGACTGAAGGTTGCTGCCCTGACTGGACCCCTTGGAATGTCCTAACAGAAGTAGTGTAATTAACCTGCGTCCATGGAAACATGGCACTAGGAAGAGTTTCACGAACTACGTATTAAATATATGAGGGAGACCCGGACTAGGTGACGAGCTCCGAGGAGGAATCCATGGAGGGAAGAACCGACATCCCATCATCCCGTTTCGATCAAGGAGCAGACGTACCTGAACAAGGAACGAATGCCGCCCGCCTTTGGAAAGAGGGAATGTGGGGCAACGAAGCCGCGCGTCCTCCTCCTCGGACGGACGGATGCACGCGTGCCCTGGCGGAAGCGTCGAAAGCAATGGTCATCTGAAATTGGATCCATGCATAGTTTGGCCTATTAGGATCAAATTTAAACATGCATCTTAATTTAATAAAAATGATGTTTTTATTGGCTCAAAAAATAACAAGATTCCCCTAATACTAATTATAGGTATCCAAGCATGAATATGATTTCTACAGACTGAGGATTTAAAATTTTTCATCCCCCATATGACGAAACTTTTCATCTCTGGCAATCTAATCCTCGATTGATGTTTGAGGATCTTTCGTGAATTAGTCAAAGAACCGAAATTAAAACAAAATGTGTACCTCAATCTTATCGAAGCATGCCCAAATACTAAAAATCCTCACAGACCATTCTTAAAGGATTTAAAGACCAACCCTTATAGATTATCCAAACATGCGTAAAGAATCAGTCCAATCATAGTTCATTGAATTTTAGTTTCTAGCACTAAGCTCTGAAAAATTCATCATCAATGATCCCCTCAATCCCATGAATTAGTAATGTCGAAGGCGTTCTATGATCAGTCTCTTAGAGAGATAATTTATCTCTATAAAATGTTGGAGGATAGAGAGGGACTCATTCCATTATAATAAAAAACAACTAGAAAAAGTCTCTTGACCTACTTATATAGTATAAGGCTCAAAATACCCATATATGGTTCACTGAATCCCGTATATTTAACATCAAAAAAATAAGAAATAAATAAATAATTATGATGAACTAACTAAATCATTAATATTATTTATATATTATCACCTTACATTAATATAATAAATATATTATGTGACAAAAAACTAGTCATTAACATGGATCGAGATTCCCACTAATATAAAAAAACATTTAATATTAAAATATTTTTCATTCGTATAATATATTTTTTGTATTTACTAAATATCTCATGAATTATATTAATAATTAAATTCAACCCAATTTTTAATTACATGAATAATAACAAATTTATTTATTTTTATGTGATCATTAATACTTCAAAAACTCTTAGACCCTATGTTGGTTCCCACTATGTCCTATATACTTATTCACTAGAATAGAGCAGATTCTTGAATAAAATATTTCCTGTAACCCTCTAGGAACTTATCTCAACAATAGGGAATAGTATTCACAGACCAACAGTGGATTTTATAAAACCATTAAATACCCCAAAGGGTAATGAAAAAGTCATAGGAATGAAAATATTCCTATGAACACGCACTATGAAATATAATCCCTTTGTCTTTAGATATCTCATAAATAAGGATGAACACTTGTATCTTCATCCTTTCTTGCTTTATTATTTATTAATATTATTGGATATACATACCTTTGAATAACTTGGACACGGATTTATGAAGGTACTACTATCCTGATCAACTAGTCCTAATATATTACTTCCTTAAATTACAAGCGAAAAATAATATATTGATCATTCAACCAATGCCATACCACCCATGATGAACCTAATAAAAGCATCATCTCCATGAAATCATTATCATGGTTTTTTATTTGCATCAAAGTATGTGATTAAATGGAACACATTGATAATGATCTTAATTTAGGAGATTAATTAACATGTTCATAGATAGGAACAACTAATAACACATGAAACATGTGGTGTTCATATTTGTATGTATATCCTTATGATCTTATATACCATAAATAACCTAGTGTGAACTTAATGAGAAGAAGTATCAATGATTATGAGACCCCATTAAATAGTATTTAGAAATAACCTTTTTTAATTATTATGATGTATCTAGACCATAAGATATATGTTTAAGATTAATGATGCAGTATCTCATGGATTTTATATACTATGAACTGCTATAAATTTTTTATATGACAAGTAATTTTAGAAATTTAGAAATTAAATAGTGGATGTATAAATATATACAATATAATGGTAAGTGTGCATCATGAAAACCCCACTATATACATGGCATGTTATTAAAAAAGTACTAATAAAGCTGGGCATAAGGAACCCACAATGTAAAAATATATACAATATAATGGTTAGTGTACATTATGCATAACAAACTATATACATGGCGTGGTAATCTAAAATTACCACTAATGTTGGGTCTAGGGAATCTAATTTTAAAACACCACAACTTTAAATGAACAAATTATAAACATATTATGGGGGCTTACTCAGGTTATGAGTAATAACCTTTTCTGTATGAAGAAGACTACTAATCCACCACATAATGTAATAATGATAAACCACTTTATGCATTACTAACATCCATCATTTAATGGAACTATAAATCCTTTTTTATGTGAGTGATGGATAAGTTCCTTAGAGAATGTTTTTTATAGATCTATGATGTAATGAAAGATGAAATGTTTTAATGGAATTTTATCTTCTCTCAGAAGATTCAGATCAATGGTGGTCATTTATTCAAAAGGCTAAGATGAAGATAAAATAAAAAACATGGGATGGTAGGATTTTAAGGTACTCTTCTTGGTAAAGTATTTTCCTCACTAGCTATGAGATGATATGGAGAAACAAATTCTTGAATCTAAGAAAAAAGGAAGATAAAAATGTTTCTAAGTGTGAAACCAACATTAAAAGGTTATTAAGGAATGATATAGAATACATATTTTATACAAAGATAAATATAGATAATTTCTTGGACATGATTAACAAAATTCAACAAAGGGAACTAGTCTCCCAAACTCTCTCATCATATGAGAACATAATATGATGTGGTATCAAGAAAAAGAAATAATTCAACGAGTCTTATATATTTCAAGCGAAGTAAATGAAGAAGAGCTTGAAAGATAAATGGAATAAAGGAATGATGGATTTCCCCATGTGATAATTGTGTAAAGAAACACACTTTAACTTTCTTGAAGTGAATATGAATTTTCTAAAAGAGTACATAGAAGGGCCACCATGACAGCGATAACATGGGAAAGAAATAAGTTTCCAAAATTCCATTATTCAACTATAATGAGTTGCGGATGTATGAAAACTAATTTTTCATGAATTAAGAGAATATACCCGAAAAGAAAATAATTTATCAGGGTTATTCTTATGATATTACTAGGACCAAACTGGAATGATTAATGTGATTGTGTATTTTTATTCTAGAATTATATTTTTCAAGTATTTTATCAATGATATTCATATTATAAGAATAATAAAACCTATAATGACTGCACTGTAGTATTTTTCTATAATAATTTGTAGACATATGATGAATGGTACTGATGAGTAAGAAAAATGATACAGTGGAAAGTTGATATTTATAGAAAACATATGATTAAGGCAGTTTAACGCATAATATATCTTGGATGTTCAAATAATAGTGATAAAGATATGTTTATGGGATTGTATTAGTGACCTTAAAGTTGGTTATTTATTTTATGGTTTATATTAAATTTTCTTGAGTTTATAGTATTTTTGTAATTATGAAGTAAACATGATACTTTGAGATTTTATTTGAGGAATAAGGAGAAGAAATGTTTTTGGAAGATTGAATGTTTTCATTAAGGTTTAATGGTCATCAATGTATTCTCAGTTTATTATATTACATTAATAGATACATTATTTTTTTACGGAATCTAATTTATGTTGGTTTTGGAAATTAAATGACCTTCCTTATCAATTTTAAGACTTTGATTTTTGATAGATAGATTTTTGATGAGGCATAAGGTTAAATATTTGTAAAATGGATTAATATAAACTTTTGGGTTATTGAAATGTTTTTAGATTATTAATTTATTATCGGATAACTCATGACAACCATTTTGGTCTTACAAGATATAATGAGATAGTAATAAAGAATTTTCATTGTTATTATAAACCATTAAAAGTTAATATTAGTGTTTTAATAAAAAATATATTGGATTTTCATTTAATAGATTAAGAAATGATGTGGTTATTGATATAATCCCAACCAAAGGATTAAATTGTGCTTATTAAATAAAAAGATATTAAGTATGTTTATTTGTTGGTGTTCTCCATCATGATAATAAAATAATCCATAAACACTAGGAAAATGTTATTGAAATGAAACTTTTATCCAATTGTCATCAATTCTATAACATATTTATAGATTTTTCGTAGTTTAATTTTTATATCATTCACTTTATTATGATCAAATATCTCTATCAATGTCCATAATTATTTAATCTTTTCTTCCATATCCGTATCATCAATTCCCACAAATTTTTATCTTAATTAAAAACCTAGTTACGTATTACTCTATATGACCTCTATAATTTCATCCAAAAGGTTAGGGCATATCCCTTCTTATTAAAAGGAAAACCAAAGACAAAATGGAGGATGATGAGGTCATAAAAGCACACATGCCCTCATACCTAAGTAGAATAAAAGAGAAGAACTCAAAAGTCAAAGTAACATTGATAGGATGTGTCATAGTCTCCATCCAAATCAGACTCAAAGTTGAGAGGGCCATGAGACCTGGTAACCATGGTTGGATTCAGGTATGAGTAATCACTCCTTGGTCTTTCTTTCCAAGATGGAACATGTTGAGATCCTTTAACATCCACCACAATATTTTTCCCTTTATACAAAACCTGATTTTATGTTGTTTTTTTGGGGAATCATCCTCAAATTCATCCCATCTTCCCTTGATGTCATGTCAGTCCTTTAGTTTAATAATTTCCATGAGAGTCCTTGAAATTTGCTAACCTTGCTCCTCCAGAATAGGGTCCATTATCTCCTAATCCTTTCCCACAATCACTTCTGGTGTCATGTTACCTTCACCCCCAGTAGTGCACTCCTCTGTTTGATGCGCCGAATCTACATCCTTATCCACTTGAGGCTCATGGGCAGACTCTTGGGGAGCATCATCTGCCGCTCATGATGCGTTGGCCTACATTGAATGTTTCTTCACATACTTCCTACAAGAAGTCTCATGATGTCCTTTTAATGAGGAAAAGGTGCATGAAAAATTATTAAAACACCTCTCTTTAGCATGTCCAATAACTTGACAGTCATGACAGAAATCAGGAAATCTCTCATACTCCACCTTGAGAGAGATATCATCATCCAAAGCAGATAAGAGTATATTATGAATTAGATAAGTACTTAAATCATCTTTCACCAGAACTCTATCACAGTGACCAAATTTTACAGCCTCGGTGTTCTGGTCAATTTTAATTGGAATGAAAACCACAGAGGCAATGTCAAAAAGAATTTTAGGATGCCATAAAATCTAGTGAAGACCAAAAATTTTGATCCAGACCTGAACTATGGTGTTTTCAATAGAGAAAGGATTGAAATAAAAATACCATTCTTGAAAGCAAACCATTCTTGGTTTGAGAGAAATTGACCTGAACCCCCATGCTCTCCATTTAAGACTGACAGATGGAAAAATAATACGAAAGAAACCACATCCCATAGGTATGCATCGCTGATCAGAGAACCCCCAAATAGAGATGAGTTTCCGAACCAAATCATCAATTCTCCATGTTTTACCTCCACTAGGAAGAACAAGTATAGCTATAATTGAATGTTCAAAGAGCTTAAATATGTCAAGAATAGCCTCCCTACTAGAAACAACACATGCAGTGTCACCCTTACTAACAATGCGCTCAGAAATACCATCGTGAACAGATGCAAAGTGCCTTTGTTTAGATTCTCCTACAACTCCTGAGGGGAATAAACTAGATTTACCTGCATCTGTTAATTTATAAGACGAAATTCCGATCTCCACGAGGACCCTCTCCGCTGCAGATCGACCATCAACACCTCTGTAATTTCATTTCACTCTTATATAGAGGTTGTTTTATTAACCCACATTAAAATTTTGGATTTCAATAATTGTTATACCAATGATGACCAAAATAGAATTAAGATGGAATAATTTATTTATGGGGGGTAGAATGTGACCCCCTAAGATTTAAAAGAGGAAAGTAAAGTTTGATGGAATATATGACACAAAACAAAACGATTAGAAGAGAATGTAACACAATAAGAATTAATTATATATATTTTATATAAATTTAATCTATTTGATATATTTCAATGAACACAACACAAGGTTTTAACAAAACATGACACTTTATTAAAAAATTATCATTTAAACATGACCATTACAATTTATCCATTATGTTTCAATGTATGAAAAGAAATGAATAAATTATGAAAATTATATTATCTAAAAATGTATAAAATAAATTCAATGGTTATATATTTTTTATAAATAAAACAAGAACCATTTTAAATAAAAATAAATATTTTCTGTAAAATATTACTATTCTAATTGGTGGTTTAGTCGTGCTTTTAAAAAATAATTTAATATGATGTTTACCACTTTTAGAAATTTATTTTGAAAATTATACTTTATTTGAAAATTTATATGTCCAATTTTTTTCGGTTATTTTTTGAGAAATTTTTTAAAAGAGTAATTTTTTGATGAATAATGAAAAATAATGATCCTTATTAAAGACTTTATTTTTGTTTATATTATTTAAAAAGTTAAATTATTTAAAAATAATAGTTTTAAAGTAAAATTAGATAAATTACATTAAAATTTAACTAATTTAGGTCATGGTAATAAATTTTATTTTGATTTATGATATAAATACTTTATAATATTTTAATATTATTTCTTTGGAAATTTTTTTTCTTCGACATGTTTGTAGGATTAATTTTAAATTAATATTTATACACTTCCATTAATGATATTTGGAAAATTAGATCCCATATTTGGAATAAGAATAATTAATAGTATATAATAATTTCAACTTATATATTTTAAAAATGAATATTAAAAACAATGTAAATTAATTATCGTGATTAAGGTTAAAACATGTTTATTGGGGGTTAAACTAAAATGATAAGGGTTAAAATAAACTGTAATATTTTAAAATTAAATTCTATGACCATATTTCGATGTCATATCATAAATAGTTCTAAAATTATCCATTTTCGAGGATTTTGTAATGAGAAAAACATGGGTCTCACTTTTTCTTTGTCAAAATTCCATGTATGTCCTCTCCCCCACATATAAAAGCCCACCCCTCTCCTCCCCTCTTCAAACTTATAAATACCCTTTTTCCTTGAAATACAACAAGGTATTCCATAATTTTCTACCAAATCCTATAAAACATATTTTTATTAGTAAACCCTTCCAATAAATCTTTAGGTATAAACCAAAAGGGTTTTTTTTGAAGAAGATGTAAAACTATTGACAAGCATATTTGTTTTATTTCTTCTTCCACAACATTACAATATAACAAAAATATAAAACTATGGAAAAAATATAATATATAATAATATTATTCTATGTTAAAGTAATAACTTATATCCATCTCCTCTTTCATACAATTGAAAATGAAACCGTTGATCATGTGTATGGAGGACTACCACCTCATGAATCGATGTAATTCATTTTACATCACCAAATTTAGAGGTTGGGTATAATGATTTCTTTAACATATTTATTTCATATTTATGAAATTATTATACATTTTGAATTACTACATCACGTATACATTCTTACTCTCCATTTTTTAGGTGATAAGATAACTTCCCTCGTGTGTATGACATACTACTACCTCATGATGCAATGTAATTTGTTTTCTCTTACAAATTATATGAAAGGTATGAAGGATAATATTAATAAAATATGTTAGATTGTTTTCATTTTATTTATACATGGATGATAATATGTATTTATTTGGCTAATATTAATGATATATATAACATAATAAGGATTCTTGAAATGTGAATAAATATTTATTTTTCTTTTATTCTATCCATCAAAAAATCCGAAACAACGTTCATGTGTTTGTACGACCTACCGTATCCTTGAATAGTGTAACTCATTTACCATATGAAACTTTTATAGACAATTACATATACTTATTTAATTATTATATATGATAGTTATATTATTTTTAAATTTCTTTAGATAATTTAACCATGATAAAAGTAAAAGGACTAATAATACTGAACCAAAACATATAATAAAAAAGGAATTATCATATGAAACAATTATTTTAACAAATAATTGTTAATAAAAGAATTGTTAATAAAAGGGCTCAACATATTGGTCATGAATGTTACCTTGAGATAGGAAGAATGACTTGTCAGGTTTTTATGAACCATTAAGATTTAATATTAGTGATTCAACAAGAAAACATCTTGGATATTCAGTTAATAGATCAATAAATGATGTGGTTATTGATCTAATCACAACTAAATTATTAAATTGAGGTTAATAAAAAAAGGTATCAACTAATTTCATTTATTGGTGTTCTACATCACGATAATAAAATAATCCATAAACACTAGGAAAATGTTATTGAAATGAAACTTTTAAACAATTGTCTTCTTTTACATAACCTATTTATGGATTTTTGGTAGTTTAATTTTTATATAATTCACCTTCTTATGATAAAATATCTAAATAACTACCCATAATTATTTAATCGTTTCTTCTATATTTTTATCTTCAATTCTCACTAATTTGTTTTCTTACTTAGAAACATATTTACATATTATTCTATAACACCTCCGTAATTTCATTTCACTCTTATAAAGAGGTAGTTTTATTAACCCACTTTAAAATATGGTATTTCAATAATGTTTATACCAATGATGACCCAAATAGAATTAATATGGAATAATTTTCTAATGGGGGGGGGGGGTAGAATGTGACCCCCTATGATTTAAAAGAGGAACGTCATATTTGATAGAATATATGACACAAAACAGCAAGATTAGAAGAGAATGTAACACAATAATAATTAATTATATATATATTATATAAATTTAATCTCTTTGATATCTTTTTATGAACACAACACTAGGTTTAAATAGAACATGATACTCTATTAAAAAATTATTATTTAAACATGACCATTAAAACCTATCAATTATGTTGAAACATATGAATAAGAATAAATAAATTAAGAAAATTATATTGTCTAAAAATTTATAAAATAAATTCAACGGTTGTATATTAATTATAATTAAAAAACAACTAACTGAATGAAAAAGAAGTATTTTATGAAAAAATTTATTATTCTATGTAGTGGTTTAGTCATGCTTTGCCGAAATAATTTTAAATTACTTTTTTACCACTTCAAAAATTTATTTGAATAAATAAAATTTATTTATGAAATATATATGTCAACATTTCCTTTGGGTGATTTTTTCAGAATTTTTTGAAAAGATTAATTTTTTAAGGGATAGTGAAAAATAAAGATCCTTATTAAAAACTGCATTTTTGTATATATTATTTAAAAAGTGAAATTATTTTAAATAAATTAGTTTTAAAGTAAAATTTGATAAATAAAATTAAAATTTATCTATGTTAGGTCATGGTAATAAATTTGATTTTGAATTATGATATAAATACTTTATAATACTATTATATTTTTTCTTTGGAAAAATTATTTCTTCCACATGTTTCTAGGTTAAATTTGAAATTAACATTTATATAGTTCCATTAATGGAATTTGGAAAATTGGATCCCATATTTGGAATAAAAATAAATAATATTATATAATAACATCAAGTTATTTTCTTTCAAAATGAATAGTAAAAACAATGTAAATTAATTAACGTGATTAAGGTTAAAACAGGTATACCTTGTGTTAAACTAAAATTATAAGGGATAAAATGAAATATAAACTTTTAAAATTAAATTTTATGACCATATTTCGATGTTATATCATAAATAGTTCTAGAATTATACATTTTAGAGGATTTTTTAATGATAAAAACATGAGTATCACTTTTTCTTTGTAAAAATTCCATGTATGTTCCCTCCCCCACTTATAGAAGGCCACCCCTCTCATCCCCTATTCAAACTTTGAAATACCCTTTTTACAGGTAATACACCATGTTATTCCTTAATTTTCTCCCATATCCTATAAAATGTATTTTTATTATTTAACCCTCCCAATAAGGATTTAGATATAAACCAAAAGGGGTTTTCTGAAGAAGAGGTAAAACTCTTAACAAGTATATTGGTTTTATTTCTTCTTCCACATCTCTAAAAAAAATTAAAATAAAAAACTATGATAGAAAATATCTAATATACAATAATATTTTACTATGTTAATTTAATAACCTATATCAATCTCCACTTTAATAAAATGGAAAATGAACCTGTCGATCATGTGTATAGAGGACTACCGCCTCACGAACCAATGTAATTCATTTTACATAACCACATTTCAAGGATGGGTATAATGATGTATTTAACATATTTATTTTATATTTATGAAATTATTATTATTTTGGAATTATTACATCACATATACATTTTTAATTTTAGTTTTGTTGGGATATACGATAACGTCCCTCATGTGTGTAATAGACTACCGCCTCAAAAAGTAATGTGATTTGTTTTCTCTTATACATTACATGAAAGGTTGTAAGGATAATATTAATAGAATATGTTAAGTTTTTTTCATTTTATTTAGACATGGATGATAATAAGTAAGTATTTGATTAATATTAATGATATATATAACATAATAATGATTCTCTAAATGTGATTTAATATTTATTTTTCTTTCATTCCATCTATCAAGAAATCATAAACAATGTTCATGTGTATGTGCGACATATCATCTTCTTGAATGGTTTAACTCATTTCCCATATGATGCTTTTATATACTATTATATATTATTATATAATGATTATATGTGATATTTATATCATTTTTAAATTTCTTTAGATAATTTAACCATGATAAAAGTAAAAGGACTGATATTACTAAAGTAAAACATACTATAAAACAACAGAATTATCACATGAAACAAATATTTATACAAATAATTGTTAATAAAAGGGTTATAAAATAATATAAGTAAATAATATATTGTATTAAATATATGAGTATGGTTCTATAATAAATTTATAAAAAATCGATATTTTTTTATACAGGATATATGAACATGTATAAATGGAATTAGACATCCAGAAAGGGTTTCACATCTCACTTTTACTTCTGTGAGACGTATTTAATATTCACCACTTAGTTATTTTTGGTAGTTTATATAAGTATTATTTTATATTTTATATAATTATTCCTATTAACTTCATAGAATTTAATGTTTCATTTGAAATTATTTCTTTCATGTTTAACCTTTTTATTAAAAATTATTTTTTAAAATAACAAGTTTCTTAAGTGGTAGATTATAAAATAATACTTATATAAACTACATTAAAACAATTATTGAAATTATATAAAAAATTATTAAAAATTGACTTATTGTTTATATTATAGGGATTGTTTGTGATTAAATTTATGATGATGTAATATTATAATCTACCACTCAATAAACTCATTAATTTTGTTCTACTATGGTTATTAATGAAATTTTAAAGTAATATTAATATTTTCCTATCTTTGCAACTTATAATTATAAGAAAGATTGATATTTAGAAAATATTATTTTATTTATATTTTCAATCAAAAATAAATTTTCATCCAAATCTATGTTTTCTAAAATTGTTTCTAAAATTTTCATAATTATTTATTAAAGGAATTTTTACACGTGTTTTTATTTTTAGAAATTAGTTTTAAAGTAATATTTTTTTCATTTTCCAAACGACGAACTTTAAAACCATTCTACAACTGTGCAAAAAGAATGTTTTTTTACTTATACGACTTGTTTATAATTTCCCAGTTTCACATACACTAAATGTTTTAATGAATAATTTATATGTTCCTAGGGTTATTTTCAATGAAAATTATGTTCAAAATATTTTGTGAAATTTTTGTTGTAAAAATTATATTTTCATATTAAAAAGGTCATTTTCATTAAAAAATATAATGAAAATTTTATGGTATTTATATTCATCAATGACATCAAATGTTATTATAATTATTATACAATACAAATATTATATAATAAAACCATAATTATTATTTCTCTAGATGGTTTATGATTAGTTTGACTAAGGATGTACAATTTTATTACAATTTATCTTATATTATGGATGATTAATGATTATTTTTATCGATTTGTGGTATGTATTAACATTTCATATGTTAGTTTTCAATATCAGTGTTTATATTGATTTTGTTTAACCCCTTTTATTTAAGTAATGTACTAGACTTATTAATTTATAAGTGTAGTCGTGAATCACCATAACACCCTAGGATTTTTTGAATTAGTATTTTTCAAATTAATTTAATATTGTTGATATTTCTCATTTCATGTAACATTGAAAATAGTTTCTTTTATATTAAAGATCTATTTTTTTATAACATTCACTAGAAATTTTTTTATTTATCTACATAAAACATCTTGGTTTTCTTGTGTTGCACGAAAAAAGACTTTCCTCGAAGGGTTGCGTAACACACATCACAAAGGATTAACAAACAATACTATATTGTTAAAATATAATGTAAACTTGCTGATAAATTATATTTTATGAATATTATTAACTTAAATATATAGATATATGGTTTTCACAAAATATAAAATGAATTAATTAGTTACAAATAATTTATAAATGAATATAATAACCAATTGAATACAAATGGAGTTTTTTAATAGAAAACAATTATTATGCTGACAAGTTTTTTTAATGATAGTAAATTAAATTAGTAAGTAATTTTAATGTAATATATATTTTATATATCCAATTATATATTTTTGATATTTTTCTAATATAATTTATAGGTATAAGATAAGAATAAAACCAATTTAACACATAAGACCCAATATTTTTGTTAAGTTAGTTTTAATACCTTTTAGTGGTGAAAAATTTTTAAATACAATTTTGAAACATTTATATATTTAATATGTATAAATAAACATAATATTAAAAATTCAAAAATAAAAATTAGGTTAGGATTAAATATTGGTATTTTCTGTAAGGTTTGATTTGTAATTAATAGTTAAAAATACTAGATTTTCATTCAGAACTGTTTTTTTCCTCTAATTTATTTATATATATAGATTTTCCTATTATTTTGTTTTATAGTGTAAATATACTATTATTTTATCATTCAATTCAATTTTGTCCATTTTAAACAATTTTAAATTTAAATTGGATATAAAATATTTATCAACTTTTGAACGTTTCAGTTTAAAAACCCACTTTTTATTTTATCTAAGGAATTAATTTTAAATATATTTTTCCCAAATGTTTAAATTTAATTTGATGAAATGGATTAAATATTTGGAATCATAAGGTCCAAATTATTTTTTAATGTCAAATTATTTTTTAGGTATAATAATGTTACAATGGTAAAAAATTATTTACCGTTGTATAGGTAAAATTTTGATAAGGGTTAAAATTAAAAGTTAAAAGCATAACATACCTCAAAGCTAAAAATATTAGTGGTATTTTTAGGTTTTTATGGACCCTAACATGACTATATAAGATTAATTACAAACAAAAGTCATGGAAGTTAACACCATCTCTATATATTTAGCTTTTAATATAAAATAATCAATAAATTAATCATTTGAACCCACCTCTCCTCAATTATAAATAATTACTCTCACCTCCACACTTAGTCCCACAAAGCCATGTATCTTATAAAATATTTTCCAAACCCTCTCCTACTCACTCTCACCACATTAATGCTCTTCTAGTCTCACCAAAATTACAAATCCATGGCCCTGAAGGGTATTTAAAGGAGGGGGTATTCAAGAGGTAATTTTCTCAATGTACATTTATTAATTTCTTCTTTTTCTTATAATTTCTCCTCACCTCCCTCATACATCAATGAATGATAACTACATAATAATATATGTGTTGATTATTTATGTTTCTAATGTAATATCACATATCCATGTCGTTTATCACCGCTAATCATTCAAAGAAACAAAATTGTTGTCCAAGTTATGTCTGTTAATCGACTCTGTGATTGTTGTTTTTGTGCATTTTCCATTAGCACCTTAATGGATGGTCATAAAAATATTATTCTAATTTATTAATTTTTTAATATTTACATTATAAAAAATTATATAATCTATAAATTTTATATTAAATATACCTTCATGCCTTTCATATTATGGATATACAATAACATCGTTTGCCGAAGCGTGGACTACCGCCCCCTCCAAGCGATGTGATTTGTTCATGATATAAATGGAATATACTAATGATAATTTTAATAAAAATATGTAAAATATATGAAATATATATTATAATATAATTATAATATTCATATGTATCATACAATTATCAATAATTTAATATGAAAAAGAAAACAAAGAAAGAGTTCATGCTTATGTATGACCTACCATCTAACTGAATGGTGTGTTTCATTCCATTTATCTATTGATTATATATAATTATATAATTAATATATATGATATATAAATCATGTTTTACATTCTGTAAGTATGTAAAATATGATTTATATAATATGATCAAGAAAAACAAGTCAAAACATGTACGATAAACAAAGAGATTATTACTTGTAACATTGATTTAACTTGGAATTATTAATAAATTGGTAATATAAATTCAAAAAATAATAATATATGATATCATAAATATTTTTTTTTTTCTTTTATGAGTTAATAATATGATTAAAACTATTATAAATGAGTTTTGGATGTGTATGGAGAGTATCAGACCGAATGTATGAGAATTTTATCTCACATTTAATTTTCTTGAGATATAAGATAGGTTAACCGCCTATTTATTGTGTGTGGAATATGTAATGAGAATATTATATTTCATATCATTAATAAATTTATATCCATGGTATTATAAGATTCATTTTAATATATCAGTCTTATGATTTAAATGTTCAAACTTGTTTGGGAGGCTTTGAATGATTAAAGAATTTATCATTTCTCCATTAATTTTTTTGATATTATTTTACATAATTATTTATATAGATATAAAGGATATTATAAAGGAAATTTTATTTATATTTTTATGTTCATTCAAATGTTTTCAAAAAATAATATTTTACAGTTTTATGTAATGGATAATTTTACAATGTCATTATTATCTAGGATTGTTTATACATAAGTATTTGCTGGGATTTATTTATCATCCATGTCCATGTTTTATCAAAGTGATTTCATAAAATGTTTTAATATTCTCCTATGTATGTTTAAAGTCATTTTTACCAATTTTTGACTTTGGAATACATGGTCTAAAATTATCCTTTCTTTCTTTATCCAAACGAGGAATTTTTTTACTTTTCTGACAATATTATGAGAAGAATGTTTTATTTTAACTTATACAGCAAGAAAAGATTTTCTCATTTTTATAACTACTTATTTCGATGAATTATACCTTAAAATATTTCATGATTATATTCCAATAAATTCCTTTATTTTAAAATTTCATTGAATTTTAGGAAAAGAATGTTTTTTTGAATAATTAATGATATTCTACTCAAGAATGAATTTTAAGAGTTTTATCAAAATTATTTTCCATATAAGATGAAATTACATAGTAATACACCCTTTATTTCAATGGTTGGTTTATGTTTATGATATTTATTAAATCCATTTGTTTACCCTAGATTATGTTTTGATTGAATGATTTTTATGAAAACCATTTTATCTCTTGTGTTTTTCTATGATGAGTGATTTATGTTTTTGTGGAACACATAAAAATGATTTAATTATGAGATTGGTGGGACCTATATATCTCTCAAGTTCATTAGGTAATGATTTATATCTCATGATATAGATATGAAATAACTTTTTTACCAAGATGGTTATGGGAGTGAACCATGACTACCAAGATAGGTATGCTAGTGAACTATAACTACCACGATGGTTGTGGGAGTGAACCATGAAAAAAATATGGTTATGAGAGTCAACCATGACTACCAAGATGGTATGGTAATTTAACCCATACTACCATGATGGCCTTGTAAGCAATGAATTTACTATTATGGTAATCATTATTATATGCTTATTTGTCTTCCACAATTCCATGTTTTATTCCTACGTTATCCTTTTATGGATTATGTCTTCTATTTTATTATGATTAATATGTTATAAACTGCCAAGATTTATGCCATGATTCATGATTTTGATATTTTATATATAGGTTATGATATCATATTTTTATTATCATGTTATTATACCCTATTCTCATGTATATGCTTACATGTCTCCTTTATTTACCCTTTTTGAGCATTTGAGATCACCCCTTTTCATGCTTCCTTACATAGGCTATTAAGAACGGTTTTAGGTAGAAGTACTAAAGGTGGATATCCTTACAAGTGATATTGATGATCTTTCATCATGATAGAAGATTTTTTTTCAATGTTACCAAAGACACTAAACTATTACGATCCTCATGCATGTATTTTTTATAATGTACTGAATATTAATATAAAATTATTTTGTATCCTTATATATTAGTCATAGGTCTCTTTAGTTCTAATCAAAAGAACGATTTAGTAAAAATGTTGAAACTAGGATGAGAAAACATTAAATATATCCCTATTTATATTTTAAAGGATATGTCTTGGGATGTATCTAAGGAAATGTATAAGGATGAGTCAACGTTTAGGAAAATATCTTGGAATTTTTGTAAAGGATAGGGTAAGTGGTTTCCCAGAAACACATCCTTATCTGAATACTACACATGGAAGTGGATCTAGAATAGAAATAACTAGGAGTAACAACTCTGAAAAGATGTTCTAGGAATAACTTCTGGTAATCAGGTACATGTGAATGTGCCATATTTCATACCTAGTTTGACAATCCTGGGGATATGCTACGGAAATTCATAGACTCTTTACAAATTATTCATTACTATTTGAATAAAATTTTACTATGAATATCATAGGATAAACATAATATTACATTGATTAAATAAGCTGTCATAAGTTATATGTCTTATAAGTGACATTTCATGATTATGTTATTCCTCACAATGATAATTGTTTATTACACAATTAATCCTAGTTTTAGTCAATGGAGGAAACAAGAAAGAACTGGATTAAAACTGAGTATGATGTAAAATATATTGATGAGAATTTAAATGGGATGATCACTAGAGTAAAGGATGTTGTGATTATGGATAATCTATTGTCAAGTCACATGATCAATAATGTGTACCATAACCAACTCTCAAACTCACCAAGGAAGCGGCAGAAGAAGTTCCTTGTGATTTTAGGTAATGAATACCATGTAAGATATAATACTATGTTTCTTATGTGTCAAAATTTAGAAATAATCACTTAAGTGAATGTATTAATGGAACATGAATATGTTTAGATAGTGGAAAATAAGTACACAAAGAAAGTCACTACAAGGTAAAAATGAAGAGTTATGTTAATAAAATGGATGAGAATACTGGCCTTTCTAAGAAATCATTGAAGGTTAAGTGTTTTATGTGTGGATTAAATTGTAATTATGAAACTCAATGTTCAAATATGAAATATCATAAAGGGAACTGATAAGGTGGTGTGAGTATTGGAAGATAATCCTAAATATGAAATGTGAAAGGAAGGAGGTATTGTGTATCCTTGTTAGTGTCATAAAGATGAAGTGGAATAATAAATGTTTTTATGTGTTGGGAATAAAAAATTTTGTTATATGAATAATGAAATATAAAAGTATTGTTATACTTGTGGTTTTCACTAATTATTTACAAGTTCATGTTGAATGTTCTTGAAGGACTAGTTAAGTGATTTAAGGAAAATGAACAATTTTGACTAATGGAAGATAACCCTAAATATGTTCCTTATTTTAAGAGTATTCTGTAATGATACTTTGGATATGAACAAGTATATTGGATGGTATTGGTTACCTCAGAACTAATAGATGATCTATTGAAAAACTACTCTATGGATGAAGTTTTCAAGTTCTTTGATTTAAATAATATATCTAGTATCCTTTGGAATAATTAAGCATGCATAACTTCAAAAAGTATTTATTGTAATTCAGGTTATTACATCATCATTTTTACAAGAGCCTCATCCCAGTTGGTGAGGTCACTTTATGTGAATCCACAAGACCCAGGTCAAAATCATGGATGAGGAATAATTCCGATACTCTAGCAGTACTATAGTAGGAACTCTAGTAGCCACTATAGTAGTAATGTGTATGTACTGTAGCAATTTCTATAGCAGGTAATGTTCCATACTATAGCAGCCAGAACTATTCACCTTGGGCCACTGCTTTGGGCTTGGAGTCCTTAGGGTCTCTGGGCCACCCATTCCTTTAGTCCAGTAAGGCTTTCGGGCCACCTCATGGCCTTCAGGCCACACGATCAGTGCAATTACCCCCGGAAAACTCTACAAAACAAGTATCCCTAGAGGAGGATTTAGAACAGGTACATACATTAGAGAAAAAACAATTGATTTTTAAGAATGAGAGGGTATGACAATGCTATTAGGACCAGCCTATTATTCCACAGGAAGATTAGCCTTATGAACATACAATGGTGGAAAGTTACCATCACGATGTAGATGCTGGGGAGGGGTTATTCTTTATAGTCATAGTCTGGTTGAATTCCCTATATGCTTTGGGTTATGTAATGTCTATTATGACTACGGGCCATGTAATCTCTAAGGCTAGAAGCCTTGTAAGGGTTCCCCTCATCCCTTTAAAGGGGGGTTATCAAAAGTCAATAAAAATGAAGGCCTTTGGGCCATTCAGGTGGGGGTGATTACTATGTTTTAGGAGAATATACTATGAAATTATTGACATGTTTAAAATATGGAATCCAAGAGATATTTTTCGATGTATGGGGGATCAATGTTAAGAATATTTTGTGACTTTATTTACACTGTTTTGGATTTTCTCATCATTCCAAAGGGTTATAAGGTTAACCATTCATGAAACGTTTATGTTAAACTTTAGATAAACTATTTATGTCTTAAGGTTGAATTGATAACCCCAGTTAACATGCTATTTTTTAATTAACTTTATATCATGGATGAAAATATTATTTATTTTTAGAATTATATTAGTGAGGTTTTAGAAAAGGAAATCATGTATGTTGGGTGACAACCAATCATGTCCAGCAAGGCCACGAGTCTTGAACCCATGAATGAAGAATGGAAAGGGTTTCACACTTACCACTTTCCTACACGATGTCTTGGTTAATGTATAATTATTTTTGGTGAATAAATATTAATGATGAATAAGTAGTGTAACTTTTTTATATTTATATATTAAGGCATATTGATTTTTAAGAGGAAAATAGTTAGACTATTCATTTATTTGTGAGCCTTAAGATCTTTTAAATGTGTATTTTAATGATTTATTTGAAAAAGTTAATTTCTAGACATTCATTATGATAGGTAATGGATTTATTATAAATTTATAAAAGAAAATCAAAGTACAAAATCTTTTTTTTAGAAATATATCACGAATTACTCAACATTATGAAAGTGATCAGAAAACTGTAGTCCAAATACCATAAATTTTGTTGAATGGATGACCTTTTAAATTGTTATTGAATTATTACTTCAAGGCCCTCAACTTTTCATTGATAATAAACATGTTTGGGACGTATTAACTCAATCACACCCTTTAAATATTTATGATTTTCTTCCATAAACAATCTTCACTTCCAACCTATGTTCTCCTATATGGAAACCTAGTTATATGTTACTTTGGGTTCTAGTTATGATTCCAATATTCCTTCTTTTATTGAAGTATTAGTGTTAATTTTTATGATGTGTGTTTCTATAAATAAAATTTTAAAGTATTTCACCTTTGATAACAAAGGCAAATTTTGAGTGAAAAATTCGTTTTAAGGGGGTAGAATGTAACATCCTATGATTTTGTGAATTATTTTCTTAAAATTAATTTAACAGTTTCAATATTTCTCATTTAATATAAATTTGAATATAGTTTATTTTATTTTAAATCAAAATGTTTGGATTAAATTCACTAAAAAACCTTAATTTTAGCTTTCTCTATAAGGAACACTAAGGTTATCTTGTGTTATAAATAATAAATATTTTCCTTGGTGGCTTGCATAACACGAATGGATGATTCTTAGCGAATAATAATATATTATCAAAATATGATGTAAAGTAGACATTAAATTACCTTTCTTGTATAATATCAACTAATATATATAAATATATGGTTTTTAAAACGTATAAAATAAATTTATTAGTTACAAATTATTTATAAATGAATATAGAAACAAATTAAATACTAATGAAGTATTTTTATATAAAACTATTATTGTGCTCACAAGTTGTTTTAATAATAATAAATTAAATTCTAAATTAATTTTAATGTAATATATGTGTTATATATCCAATTAAATATTTTAATATTCATTAAATATATTTTACAGGTATAATAAATGAATAAAGCCAATTTAACACATAAGACCCAATATTTTTATTAAGTTAGTTTTACCGCTTTTTAATGTATAACACTTTTTAAATAAATTTGAAAAATTTATAGATTTAATATGTCAATATACATTTCATATTTTAAATATAAACATAAAAATTAGGTTACGATAAATTTTTGGTGTTTTTCTGTAAAGTTTCATTTTTAATTAATAGTCAAAAATACAGGATTTTAATTCAAAACAATTTTCATCTAATTTATTTATATAAAGAGATTGTAATTTTATTTTTTTATATAGTATCATTATAATATGATTTTATAATTTAATTAAATTTAGTTTATTATAACCAATTTAAAATTGAAATTGTATATAAAATCAATGTCACCTTTTGAACATTTCACTTTTAATACCCGCTTTTTAATTTTATCATTAGAATTAATTTTAAATATAATATTATAAATTATGAGAATTAAATTTGGTAAAATGGATTAAATATTTAGAATAATAATTTAAAAATTAGGTTTAAATTTCAATTTCATTTTTAGGTATTAAAAATCTATAATGGTAAATAAAATATTTACCGTTGTATAGGTATAATTTTAACAAGGGATAAAATTAAAAGATTAAAGATTAACATACATCAAAACTAAAAAATTTAAAGGGTGGATGAGGTGTGTCTCAACCCTTACCAAAATATATAACATTAATTACCAGAAAAATTTGTGAAAATTAATTCACCTCTATAGGGTTATCTTTGAATATAAAATAATCAATAAATTAATCACTTGAACCCACCTCTCATCATGTATTAATAACAAACCAAACCTCCCCATTTCAACCCACAAAGACTTGTAGCCCAAAAAAGATCTTACCAAACCTATCCTACTCACTATATCCACATATATGTTCTTTTGATCTTTCCAAAATACTAAATCCTAGGTCCTCAAGTGTCTTTCTATGAGGGGATATTTATGATCTATTTTTCTCAAAGTACCCCTTTTAATTTCATTTCTTTTTCTACATTCTCCTCACATACATTATCCATAAATGAATGATAACTATAGAATCATATATATACATGAGTTTTATTTATCTAATGTAATATATCACATCCATTTTGTTTCTCAGATCTTCTCATTCAAAGAAACCAAATTATTTTCAAAGTTATACAGGTTAATCGACTCTGTGAATATTGTTTTTGTTCTTTTTTACATTATGGACTTAATGGATGGTATTAAAACTATTGATCACATAAAATAATATTTTAATATTTAAATTAAATCATATTTCATATTATTTAATTTTTATATTAAATATACCTTAATTCCTTCCATATTATGGTTATAAGATAATATCATTTGTAAAAGTGTTGACTACCACCCCCGCAAAGCGATGTGATTCATTCATGTGATATATGGAATTTATTAAGAATAAATTTAATAAACATATGTACCATATATGACATATATATGATATTATAATTATAATATTCTTATGTATCATACATGTTTCAATATTTTAATATGACAAAGAAAACAGAAACAACATTCATGCACACCTACAGCCTACCGTCTCCATGAACAGCGTGTTCTATTTCTTTTATATATCTATTATATATATTTATATACTGAATATTTATGATATATAATTAATTTTTTATATTTTTTAAGTATGTAAATAATGATCTAAGTAATATGATCAAGAATAAAAAGTCAAAACACGTATGATAAACTAAGCGATTATTACCAGAAATGTTGCGTTAACTAGGGCATATAAATAAACAGGTAATATAAAGTCATTAACAAATAATATATGATATCATAAATATTATTATTATTTTGTTATAAGTTAATAATATGTTTAAAATAATTATACATGAGTTTAGAACATGTATGGAGATTATCATACCTAAGGTAAGGGAATTTCACCCCACATTTAATTTTAATGAGATATAATCCATGTTAACCACCTATTTCTTGTGTGTGGTGTGTATACTACCACTATTACATTTCATATAATGAATACATCTATGTCCATAATATTTAAAGATTCATTTGAAGATATCAATCTTATGATTTAAATGTTCAAATTGGTCTGGGACACTATGAATGTTTAATGAATTAATCCTTTCTCCATTTCAATATTATTTATATTATTTTACATAATTTTTTTTATGAATATAAAGTGATAATAAAGGAAATTTTATGTCTATTTTTATATTTATTCAATTTTTTTCAAAAAAGAATTTATTTAAGATTTTATTTATGGGATAATTTCAAAATCACATTTTTAATTGAGATTATTTATACTTAATTACTTATTGGGGTTTATTTATCATCCATTTCCATGTTTTATAAAAATTCTTTCATAAAAGGTTTTTTTTCTGTTATAGATGTTCAATGTAATTTTACCCATTTTGGAGCTCTGACTATATGGTTTAGAAGGAATCTTTCTTTTGATTTCCTAACAATGTATTTTTTTGACTTTCTAATAAAAGTATAAGAATAATGTTTTATTTTAACTTATAAAACATGAATAGATTTTTACATTTTTGTGACGTCTTATTTCCATGAAACGTACCTTACAAGTTATCATGGTTATATTCAAACAAATTCCATTATTTTAAAATTGCTTTGTGTTTTACGAAAAGAAAATGATTTCGAATAAGAAAGGATATTTTCCTCAAGAATCAATTTCATGTTTTTATTAAAATTATTTTCCATCTAAGATGACATTCCTTAGTAATATACTTATTATTCTTGAAGTTTTTTTATGTTTATTCTATTTATGAAATCTATTTGTTTAACCTATATTATGTTATGAAAATAATGATGTTTAAGAAACAAATTTTATCTCTTGAGTTTTTCTATGATTAGTGATTTATGTTTTTGTGGAACACATAAGAATTATTTCATTAGGATATGGGAGGACCTACATCTCCCTCCAATGCATTGGGTAAATATTTATATCTCATGAGATTTTTTTAATGGTTGGGTCCAAAGCCTCAATTTATTATTTTAAAGAAAATAACTTTTAAGACTGGGTAGAGGGAGACCCATTACATAGCCCAAAGGTCCAAGTCCAAGTGGCCTGAATACAAGGCTTGAAAGCCCAATTTCTGGCCCAAAGGACCCCTCGGTGAATAGTACTGCTATAGTACCAGCTACAGTACAACCACCGCTACAGTACCTACTATAGTCACTCCACTACTACAGTGTTGTCGCTGCTACAGTTCTGCCGCTGCTACAATACTGCTACAGAGCCCTTCTACAGTACTGCTACAGTATCGGAAATTCACCCATACTTGGATTTGATCCTGGGTCTTTTGGATCTAAAGCAGGAGCCTATACCACTAGCGTATAGGCTCGTTGGCTTACATCTCAGGAGATAGATATGAAGGACCTTGTCTGCCAAGATGGTTATGGGAGTAATCTGTGACTACCAAGATGGTTACGGGAGTGAAGCATGAATACAAAGATGGTTGTGGGAGTGATACATAACTATAAATATGGTTATGGGAGTGAAACTTGACTACCAAGATGGTATGGGAAGTGAACCCATACAACCAAGATGTAATTGGTAGTAATTCCTTGATTATGTGGGAATAATTATTCTATGATTATGTGACTACCAAAATTCCATGTTTTATTCCTACATTATGATTTCATGGATTATATCCTTTATTTAAATATGTTTCACATCTTATAAATTTCCAATATTTATTCCATGATTTATGATTTTGATCTTTGACATGCAGGGTATGATCTCATATTTTCATGATAATGTTATTATACCCTATGCTCATGTTTATGCTTACATGTCTCCCTTATTTACCCTTGTTGAGCATTTGAGTTCGCCACTTTTCATGTTTCCTTCCCCAGGCTATGAAGAATGGTCTTAAGTAGAAGTAATAATGAAAAATATCTTTAGGGGAGATATTGAAGATCATTCATCAGTTTGGAATATTTTATTTTCACATTTCCAAAGACACTAAAATATTACAGACCATGGGCATGTATTTTTGTAATGTACTGAATATTCATCTAAAATGATGTAATATCCATGAATGATGTTCATGGGTCACTATAATTACATATCCCCTTGATGCATCGATTAGTCCAATGAGACAAATTAGTTAGCCAAATTAAATGGGGTTTTACACATAATTTTAAACTATATTGTGAAAGGTCTTCATGGTATGTTAATTATGTCCAATATTATGAATTCCAATATTATGAGTATAGATAGTGTTGTTCCATATGATTATTTTATTATTTATAATATCTATTGTCATGTTTCAATATCATGTGATTATTTGTGTGGAATTATTTAGTTATCAGTTATTCAAGCCATATTATTCTCAAGAAATTGATTGAATGGAATGTGTTTTTATTATTTACCACTCTATATTGATTATTCTTTATTTATTCATTATATCTTCTACTATACATATACCCTTACTATGAATTAGACCTCACCTATTTTGTATGTTTCATTTCCTTATGATTCCAGTAAGAGTTGTATGACTGATATGTTAGGATATTATTAAGGGAATAATAATGTACTCAATGAAAATACTTGGTAACATTTTCTATTTTAAATTATTATATGAGCTTAAAGTATGCATCTTTTTTACCAAGACTACTAAAGTATTCATCTCTTTAGGATGTGATGCCTTGTTTTTTATGCCAATGTAATAAATTAAACACTGACTCCAGGATACTATGCTCAGGTTCTTTATAATAAAAACAACCTTTGAAGTTAAATGATAAATAATATAAAATAAGAAATAGTAAAAACACACTAAGTAAATTTAACACAATAATTTAATCCCTCTTAATTAACTACACACCATTACTGACCACCATTGGAATTAGTCTTTAATGATAGAGAGACAAGTGACCACATTAGGGGACAAACATAATATTGTATGTTTTATAAAAATGGATAATAAAACCATGAAGTTGTACTAAACAAACGATTTAAATGGATTCTAAGAACCACCAATATGTATTCCACTTTGTTTTCTAGATCATGAGATCCAATTTTGAATCTCAGTTTAATCCACTATTTGTACCCCAAAGGTATAATTAGTACCATAGAATCACAAATAATCTAAATGGGGATACAAATAACATAATATTTTATAAAAATATATAAATGATAGCTATTTTCAAATTCAAAATAATTTCATTAATCCATACTTTTGATGGTAACTAATGTTTCATTCTGAAATGATGTGATCATGAAAATACACATGATCAACATCTTATGTTTTTACAACCAAATTATTCATTATATAAATAATTAATTAATAAAAATATTGGTATTCAAGAGCCTTTTCCTTTTGTAAATATAGGATCTAATATTAATTATAATGAACTGGCCTAGTCTCTTTTAATACATCACCTGAATTGATCCCTTATATTCTTGAAGGGCATTCTTGATCACCAAATTCTAGAATCTTGTTTTGTAAAATCAATGTACAAACTCTTGATAATGATTTATACCTCATATAACTGTTCAAAAAATAATATAAACCTACCAAGATTCCAGCACGGCACATCAATACATTATTATAACACCTTGAGGTTTTAGATGAATAAAATTTGGTTTGATTGTTTATATGACACAAACAATGGATCATAAACAACAATGTAACACCAAAATACTTTATGAAATATTTATTTTTAAATAAATTTGATCTATTATATATCTTTTGAAACAAGCAGCATTGATTTTAAATGAATCGTAATATTGTATACTATTATAACCTATCTGTTAAATTGTTTAATATTATTATTAATAACTAAAATATGAAAATATATGGTTAAAATAAGTTAAAAAAATAATTGGTTATATGTTTATGATTAATTAATTAAGAATCATTTTAAATATTAAGAAATGGTTTCTAAAAAATTGTATTTTTCAAAATGGAGGTTAAGTCTCACTTTCATCATACAATTTAAAATTAAATTTTTCCTCTTTTATAAAATATAATTTATAAAATGAAATTAATTTTTAAATTATAATATAAAAATAATCAAAGGGTGAATTTTAGTAAAGTGTTCTCAATGTTTTATTTTTTGATTAATAAAAATATTTGATGATTTTTGTTTGAAAATTTCCTATTCATTTTAATTATTTAAAAAGTTAAAATATATTTTAAATTGGTTTAAAAAAAGTTTATTTTTAGTTAAATTAAACTAAATTATTTAATTTTAATAAATTTAATATTGAGTTCTTATATTAAAACCTTCTATATTGATGAGAACTTTCTCTTTTGAAAACCAATTTTTTAGTGCGTCTCCCAGTATAATTTTAAATTCGATTATAGAAATTATGTGAATTGTCATTGGAAATATATATTCTATATTTTTATTTAACATAAATTATATAATATAATATGTTAAAATAACGTTTTCACCCTAATGTATAATAAAATAAATATAAATTAATTGTCTCTTTTAATGTAAAAACTAAATTATCGGGGGTTTAACTAAAAAGATAAGCATTAAAATTACATACCAACTTTTCAAAAACCCACTGGATTAAAATTTTAGACCATATAAAATATAAAATACTATAGTTAAACATTTTTAGGCTTTTTTCATGATAAAAATATTGGTGTAATGGATTAATTTCAAAAATTCTATGTGTATTGTCTCACCCAATTATAAAATGCCACACCACTCCTCCCATCTTCACACTTAAAAAGAATTTTGGTTCATCAAATCCTTACCCAAAACACAGAATTACTATAATATAAAAATTATATGTTCCTTTTTAATCATAAATCTAACCTAGTATGGAGTTTTTGTGAAAAACCTAAAGAAGATGTCCAAAAAAAGAAGTAATATTCTAAGGCAGGTGTTTTATTTTTTTTATTATTAAACCTCCTTAAAATATTATTAAACTATTCTAATGTAATAAAATTATTTATTTAAAATAATTTTATGTTATTTTGTTTAGGTCATTCCATATAACAAAATCTTCTTCCATTAAATGGGAAATGAAATCGTCGATCATGTATAAGACAGAGTACCACCTCCTGAACCGATGCAATTCATTTCCCATAAGAACCATTCAAGGAAGGATATAATGATAGATTTAATATATATATAAATATATATTATATTTATGATATTATTATAATACTGAGATTTTTCTATCACATATACATTCTTACATTCTAATTTGTTTAAAATATGACAATGTCTCTAGTGTGTATGACAGACCACCGCCTCATGAAGCAATGTGATCCTTTTTTCACTTATTATTTTCATGAAATGTAAAAAGGATACAATTTTCATATTCATTTTAGATATATGAAATTACATTTACCCTATAATATTAATATTTAACCAACTAACTTACATTTCCACCCATTTAAGAAATGATAATGTCGCTCGTATGTACATACGGCCTGTCGTCTCCACGGAGCGATGTGATCCAACATCCATGTTCAAATTTAAAAAATGATTCTTAAAAATTATATAATGAAAAAACTATATTTATAAAATTAATATCATTATGAAGATTATGTAACTTTATAATATGATCTATAATTAAATCCTTCATTTTGTAACATGCATGAAAAAGAAGGCAATTAACACCCAAAACAATAGTGATAATGAAATATTATTAATGAACATGTGATAAGATATTATAAAAATATAATATATTAAATTATAAAAATGAATATGGCTATATTATAAATAAAAAAATTCTTAAAACCGTTATACATGTGATTAAAGAACATTCAACCAAAAGGAAGCGTGAGGTGAGGGTCTTCTTCTCAATTTCCCTTTGTGAAGGAATATTATATTGTTATACACCTAATTTCTTTTATATTGTGAATAAAATATCCTATTTTCATGTAATATAATTAATAATTAATACATAATAGTATTTTATTTTTTATTTTTAATTATTTTTTCTAAGGATATTTGACATTAAAATTACCATGTGGTAAATAATTTCACTACTAAATATCTTTTTATTGGCTAATAATAATTATTCATTGTCTTTGATATTGTAAGATTATTTGTGAAAGGAAATTTGAATATATTTTTATATTTTTCCAATTTTTTTATTTATTTATACATTTGATAGAAATATTCAAATAATTTATTAATTCTCACTTCAACGTTATGATCATTGTAAGGGTTTATTTAAAAATATCATTTTTACCAGGATTGTTTATGAATGAATTTCAATTAAATGAAATTATATTATAATTATATAATAAATATAATTAATTTCCATATCTTATGGTTATTATTGATTTTTTTAACTAATTGAACCATTCTCTAATCTCTATTATTATTAAATTATTTATAATATTTTTAACAAAACTCATCTTTATTTCTGTCTTTAGTGGAAAATAAATTTTCAACAAAATCAATTATTTATAATTTTTTTTAAAAATATATTTTAACAGTCTAAAATGGATATTTAAATATGTTAGTTCCCATGTTTTACTTTTTTAAAGGTATTTTTGAAAGGATTCTTCGTATATTTTTTCAAATAAGGCATGTTTGGATTTTACCGAAAAAGTTAATGGAAACTTGGTTTTAATGTATACGACTTGAAAGTATTTTCTATAAATCAAGACCAATAAAAGTTTTAGATATTAAATTATAATTTTTAATGGTTGTATTCAGTGAAAATTATTTTCAAAATATATTATTAATTTTTTAAAAAAATTATTTTAAAAGTGAAAATGTTATTTTATTCAAGAATATTTTAATGATGTTTTTGAATTTCTATTCATAAATGACATAAACCCTTTATTTTAAAAATTATCCACTCAAAATATGTTGTATTTATACCATATTTATTTTTTCCTATATATTTGATGATTAGTTTGATGAGGGAAAGTAATGCAATTCTCTTTATTGATTAATTTTGGTAATCATTAACTTTACCTTGAAATATTTACTTTATTTTCATCATTGTAGATTAAATTTATCCTAAATTTAAATATTATTTATCATGTATATAATTATTACATAAACCATAAATCGTTTCTATAAAATATATTTTACATTAAATGTTATATGATTGACAGGGGAAATTATTTTTAATGTTTATTCCTTACTCAATAATTTTTTTTGATAATGAATATTTTTGATTAATAAAATCCATTATTCGATATATAATGAATGATTGGGACTTAGAGATATAGGTGGGTACCATTAATAAATTTCCCCTTGACACATCAGTATTATCATGATATGAATCATTTGGTTAGCCTTAGTTAAAATTTTTTCTGGTGTATACCTACCCACTAGTTTTAAATTGTATTGTGAAAGGTCATGAAAGTGGAGGTATCATGATGTCGTATATCTTGAAATAAAATAATTCATAATTTAATTCATTAATAATTTAGTTATTATTATCCATCATATTTTCACAATGATATTATCTATGGATTTCTTTCATTATCATTCAATTGATTTAATGGAATTTGTGTTATTTTATTTACCTTTCCATATAAATTGTGCCTTATATAATCATGATAGTAAAATTATTTAAATGGAATGTGTGTTATGTTATTTACCTTTCTATATTGATTATGTCTTATGTAATCATTATAGTTGAGTTGTTGATTAAATTGAATGTGTGTTACAATAATTACATTTCCATATTTATTATGAATCATTGATTATTCTTAATTTACTCCTGGTAGATTCCGATTTACATAACTCTTACATTGAATCTGAGCACCCTTATATTTTTTTTTCATTATAAGGATTTATTGAAGTGTATTATGAATTATATGATAGGATTTTATATAGAGAATAATTATATTATAAAAATATAATTATTTTGAAATTTTTGTATTCAATTATAATATGACAATAATGTATGTATCTAGTTTACCAATACTAATAAAATATTCAATCCTTTGGGATGTGATAACATGTATCTAAGACCAATGTAATACATTAGACACCAGATCTAGGAAACTCGGGTTGGGGTTATTATAGTTGGAATCATATAAAGGTTAAAATATTCATTTTTAACTATATTTATTAAAACATAGATTAAAGAACATAACCCTATGATAGACTTTGGGGATAAGTATAAAATAACATCTTAATGTGTTGTTAAAGTAGAGATTATGCGGGTTTTTCTTGAAATACATCCCTATCTAGATACTATAGGAGGAAATAGTTATAGCATAGATATACCTCAGGGTATCAAATATGAAAAAATCATACATAGCATGACTTGAGCATTACTTGATATATGATAACAGGACATAATGAACACATGGTTTGGAATTCCTATGGGATATTAATTAGATAATTCACATTTTCATTACAAACCATTATGAAGTACTTGAAAAGATAATGAAAATGTCTAACCTAGGATAAACATAAGTTGTCTTAAATTTTAAAAAATAAGTCATCATTTAGACATCGTACAAATGATTATATAGTTTTCCCGCTATGATTATTGTTCTTCACACTATACATTCTTTGTTTTAGTGAATGTATAGAATGAGAAGAAATTGGGTTAACATTGAATATGACGGGAAATGTGGTGAATATGACAAAAAAACATGATAATGATAGGAGTGAATGATATCATGATTATTCTGAATTAGTAATCTTGAAATATGATTAAAAACCTATAAATTAACCAACTCTTGGGCTCACCAAAGAAGAGAAGGACATAGTTTACTAAGAGCTCGAGTAGTGGAGACCATAGAGGGAATATGGTTCCATTTCCTCCATGTTTGATATTTGGAAAGAGACACCAATTAATATATCCTAAATGAATATGAAAATGTATTATGTGTAGAAAATAATGGAATAAGGCAATGAATTGTTGAGAAAAAATGAAGTGTATGATGGAAGGATAAAAATTTCATCATAGGGATCCATTTATAATTTACTATCATACATATGGGTAATATGGTAATTATCTGTGTCAATTTCCTATTCTAAAGGTTGAACCCAATATTAAAGAAGGACCTACGAGGAAATAAAATTGCTGAAGTATTTATTTATTATGTTTAGAAATTTAAATTATATAAATATTTTATTTATTAATGGGTTTTCTATTATAATAATTATGAAACATCTAGGGATTGGGATGTATTTTAGAATCATATATATCTTTATTAAATTAAGATTTATGGATAACATCACGGGTTAAAAGTTTAATATTGATCATAAGTTAAAAGTATTAAACAACCTTTTGAAATTATGTGTTGTGAGAATATAACATAGTTAAGAATATTATTTGAAAACATTTATGGGAATATGATCTGTTAGTTTAGTAGATAAAAAAGTTGTTTAGGGAATAATTCCATTAATTTTTTTTACATAAGATTAAATGCATTGGTACACATTTTGGTTTATCTTATCTTTTATGTTCTATAAATTATGGGTCATCCCAATTTTGGGACTTTTATAGGGATTTTATTAATATAGATTTAGAAGAAGGAAAACCTATTGCATTTAGTGAAGGGAACATGGATTCAACATAAAACTGAAGGATTATGAGGTTTTATTGACTACCACTAGCCTCTATGATGTTCAAGTAAATATATAATTTATTTTACTTAAAAAATTTATCAAATAAATATTAATGATGAACCATTGGTGTTACTATTGAGGTTAGATATTAATATATTATATTTAATAACTTGTTGTAACCATATCTTTTTTATAAAATATTTAGAGACATGTAGAAGGACTTTTCACTCATTGTGGATTTTTGGGATCCGTTAATAGTTAATTTTAGTGCTTCAGGCATAAAAAATTCATTTTTGGATATTAATTTCATATATTAACAGATTATTTAGAAATTTATCATACCATAATAAATTGATGGAATTATTTATATGAAATCGAAATATGTAAATTAATAATATTTTCTTATGTTCAATGATTGAAAAACTGTTCCAAAACATTATGAAAATGAACTTGAACAAAATGTTATCCTATTACTTTATATCAGATAGATTAATGCTATTTTTACTCATAATAGATTTATACTTTTGGAGTTTTTTACTTTCTCTTGATCATTCACATTCTTTTTATTAATGGCCTCTATCTCACTCCATCATTATTTACGTGTTATGATTTTCTTCCATGTACATATCTTTACTTCCAAACTATGTAACCATACAAAGAAACATTGTTATTATTTATTCCAAGTGAACATCCATATTTATCATTCAATATTTTAAGATAAATTTTTATAACCCTTTTTATAATGTGGTGTTTTAAAAAAGGATTTTCAAAAAGAAATCTCGTGATTACTAAGATCAAATTTAAATAATAAGATCAAATTTATTACATGTTGGCAGAATGTGAAACCTAGTGATTTTAAATGAATAAAAATATATTCAATTTAATATATTACATAAATAAAAAACCATATATGAGAATGTAACACCCTGAGAATAAACGGTATATTTCATTTTAAATAAATTTTATCTCTTCTAAAGCTTGTATAACATGTGACACTGAATATAATTGAATTGTAATATAGTATATTATTACAACCTAGCTATTTAATTGGTGGGTATAAAAAGTAATAACTAAATCATAAAAATTATATTGTTTATAGATTTAAAAAAATTAATATGTTATTTACTAATTATAAAAAATAATAGTAATTTGAAGGAAAAATAAACCTTTTTCTAAAAAATGTATTTTTTTAAATGGTGATTTAGTTGTGCTTTGAGAATGTAATTTAAATTTAGTTTTTCTAATTTCAAAATATTTATTTGATAAAATTAAATTCATTTTAAAATAAAATTATTAAAATTATATTTGGGTGAATTCTTGGTATTTTTCCTAAATGTTACATTTTTTGATGAACTGTGAAAAATATTGATTTTTATAGAAAAGTGAATTTTCATTATAATTATTTATGTTAAATTATATTTTAAATTATTTTTAAATTAAATTTACTCATTTATATTATGATTTAACTATTTTATGTAATTATAACCAATTTTATATTGAAATTTCATATTAAAACCTTTTAAACTTATGAGAATTTTGTCGCTGGAAACCATCTTTTTCATCTTATTTATAGGTATAATTTTAAATTGTATTATTCCACATCTATTAATTGGATTTGGAGGAATAAAATCCATATTATGAATAATATTTTAAATGTTACTTGTGGTCTTGGATTCGTGTTTTTGGGATCGTATAACCACAGTGTTGACATATTAAAAATATTAAATATCTTAATCCATACACATGGCCCATTTCATAAATAATGGATTCTTTATTGAATGAAAAATTCTATGGGACAAAAAATACATCCATTGAATCCATATCTCAGGTGTTACCCAAGTCCCAACATAAATTTTATTCACAAAAGACCTCTGGTAATATTCATCCAAGAGTGCATATTTGAATAATTAATTTAATTAAATAAAATAATTAGTTTCATTATATAATTCAGCATCCAACAAATAAAATATCTTTATAGACCCTATTATAGCCATTATCTAGTGTTATTTACATAACCAAGGAATATTTTGAGTGAGGAAGAGCCATTATGAGAAGGTACAATGATGAAGAAAGAGAAATGTTTGTGGTTCATTGTTTATAATCAATTGAACTCATCATGGAAATCAAAATTGATTTTTTCTTCATATGAAATTGATATAATTTTGAGGTATGAATTTGATTTTGTGTATTTATACCAATTTTTATGTTGTTGATATTATGGTTTAATTTTTATAAAAATTTAATTCATAATCATACTATAAAAATACCTATTAATCTATATTTCTATTGAAACTCTGATTTTTGAATCATTGATTCTGTAACCATTTATATTTAATTTTTTCATTATATTCATCAACTATAAATTATGGATGATAGTGTATAGTCATATTTTTTTCTTCAATTTTTGTGTTTATATATAAACTCTTTTTCTATTTTTATGTTCATCACATATATCCATTTTGATCAATTATCCAACCTTTACCCATAGAAAAATTTATTTCACATTTAATTATTGGATTTTTAGATTTTCATTTAATGTTCAACATAAATTATTATGATATGGATGATGTTCATTCAAATCTATAGGAATATGATAAAGGATTAAGGATGATTGTTATGCGTGTTTGGACTTGTAGAAAACATGAAATGGTGAAAACAATTTGATTTTATGATATAGGGTGTTTGGATTCTGGTTTGTAACATGACATTGATATTATTAAAAGTGGAATATACATTTATTGTTTATATTACTGTATAAGGAAGTCCCCATAATGAATCTTTTGAGATAATCATGAAATCATTAAATTTTTTGACTTCACAATGTAGAGTTTAGAAGACCACAATATATGATCCTTGTAAATGGGTCTCTATGATTTCCCATTGACAAACATATCCCAGATCTATATACCTAGTCCCACACATAGTGTTATCCCTGAACAACTATCCAAACATGTATAAAGGGTATAAACCAATAAACCTGAGTGTTCTCACACTCTATGTAATAGGACCACACATAATTTGATCTCAGAGGAACATGACTCGCGTAGTGAGGCACACACCAAGTGCCTAACTAAGTCCCACACACTATGTGATTAGTCTCACACTCCATGTTATAATTCTTTTACACACCATACCTACTGCCTATACATAAAATTGATTTCAATATAGAGTGACACCCCATATATCCCATTGGTAAGATCTTTTACATTAAATTCTCTGGGATTTTGACATTCGGGTGGACTCTCTAAGTGAGGTTCTAGGTGGGATAAAAATATTGGGTTTATGATACCACATTAAATGATTAACTTTCTCACATTAATACTTAGGATATGTTATCCATTTTCTATGGTTTTATCATTGATAGAGTTAGGTATCCCCCATAGCTGGTTTTGGGTTATGATCCACTATTATTTTTCCATAGGTAGGGTCATATACCCCATTACCTTTATTTGGACTATGTGATTCCCTCTAATGGGATAATAGATATGAATTCTGGTATCCTATTATGTATTAGTACAAAATCATCAATCTATTTTTTTATTTACTTTTCTCTGGTGTATTTCAATGAGTTACGTCTTTCCATGTGGTGTTTCTGAATAGGCCTAAAAAATATATTTTTGATTGTATGAATATTTGAATATTTAAAATTAATTTTTACTCTTTTAATGGGTTTGAGGTTTGAGACCTTAATAGATGATGTGTATCCTTCCATGATGGTGTTAGGTTATTTTCTTTTATAACCTTTGGTTTGTATTTTATAGATTACTCTCTATTGATGCATTATATCTTGGTGATTTTGGGGTGTCCTACTGAGAATCTATATACTTAACCTTACATGGGATTTTTTTACATATGGAATATATTATGAAGATGGTAGAATATTCAATAGATAACTATATTAATATAGAGCAGGTAGTTCATAATATTTCAAATCAGTAATGTAGTAGGACTATGATTGAACTGGAGTATGCATATTGAGAAAATATTCTCTCTAATTGTTGGATTAGGTCGTTTTTTGGTTGTTGGGCTTGTAATTTTTCATATTTATTTTGTGATGAAATTTGATACTTTGTTGTTGGGTATTATAGAATTTGCACGATTTTATTATCCCATTTATTTAGATTTCAATAGTACTATAACGTGTCTTGATTTACATGTGTATGTCTGTGTTCGTGTGTGTGTGTGCATGTACAAGAGTCTATAGACACCCATTTGTGTGATATTCCTACTCTTTGGTAGTATCTTGTACCAACACTATAGAAAATAGGATTGGTGTAGCACAATTATATTACTTCCAACCAGGAGGGACCAGATTGGTCAAGTTAAGATTGAATTATAACGACCTAAAGTTCTTTTGTATGAAATTACCTTTCCAAATGAATAAATTCCTTTTTATGAAATGAAGATATCAAAAAAACATGTACTAATTTTGTTAATTTGTAATATAATAAGTTATATCATTTCATATTTAAATTTTTTTATGCATAAAATAAATTGATAATATTTCCATAGTATAATGACTCTTAATATTAGAATATATTAAGGGTTGTGATAAAGTTCAATTGACACTAAAATAAGAAGTGACAGTCTGAACCAGTAGAATCAAACCTTAAAAATCCCATTTAACAAATCTTATTAGAAAGAAGGAATCACTATAATTTTCCCTTGACAAAGTCAAATCCACAATTTAATAAGTAAACTACAATCGAACTTGTTTATGGGAGAATTTCTATCTTGTCAAGTTCATCACCCAAACCTTGTTTTAGAACCACCATAAGAAAGTATAAACACTGCATAGCTTGCCCTTATGGAAAATGATAGTTTGATAAAGGTGTTAGGTATCTTGGCCAAAATAGTATCAATTTGTATTTTTTTATTTTTAATAATATAATTATTATATTTATACTTTTTATTGTTACTTTGTAAATGATTAAATAATGAGTTTGATAAAAACAAGTCTTCGATAAAATGTAACCAAAACTGTATTTTTAGAAAATATATAGTTTAAATTATGAAAATAATATTGATGAATTCATTAATATTTGAAAAAAGTTTTATTTTAATATAATATTGTTTTTAAATATTGTTTATTTAAATATAAATTAAAATATAATTTTATGATATCAAATGTAATTTTTATCAGGGTAAAAACTATTATAAACATAAAAACCCATATTTTTTTAATAAATGGGGTTTTTTATTTTAAAATTGATAATTTATAAATTTTTTAATTATTTTTAAAAATTAATTATATTTTTCATATATTTATTTTAATATTAGACAATAGTTAATTTTTCATTATTTTCTAACATGATAGAATTTTTGGGTAAAAATTAAATTCAGTATAAATAAAATTTATGTATTATGATATCATATTCACCCAAAAGTGATGTAATAAATTCTATAAAGATAATCCATGACCAAAAATATGTTTCCCCTTTAAAATAATGTGTTTTTAAGTTATTTTATTACTTTTATAAAACCTTTACGAGTCTTTCAAAAATGATATCATATGTTTATTTTGTTTTAAAATTATTTCCATATAAACAATAGTCAATTCCATATCACCAATGGTGTTATTTTAAGCTATTCAGTTCTTAGACTTATTAAATATAATAAACCACTTCTCTTTGGTAGAATGAATGGAAAAAAATAGGGCAATCTTTGTGGTTTTGATTGTTTTTTATAAAGATCCGACAAATTATGTTTAGAAATTAACAATGAATTACCCTATATTATGCTATAAAACCCACCAAATCTCCCATTACTCTTCACTAATAACCTGTATATCATGAAGTTACACTAAATTTACCTCTTTAAATCCATTCCATGTTGTTCCCAATAAGTTAAGAGCTAACTCCCAAGATTTTAGATGTGCCCTCTCACAGTAAGGGATCCCCACATCTTCATTTTTATTTCGAGTACATTTTTTTACTATGCCTTTTGTTTTCTAATTTTTGATGTACTATTGTGTTTTTAAATATAGATTTAATAACATTATGATTACTATAAAATTATAGATTATGTTTCACTCTCATTCACCCTTTCCATAAACCTTTATGTACACCCATTATACTACTGACATTTTCTTGTGATTCGCCATTCCAAAAATTAATTTAGTGAACACCCAACCACATTTCTACTCAAGATTATTCACCTAGAAGTTTCAAAACATAATTGATTGTATACCTTTATATATGTAACCCAAATTCCATATTCCTGAGACTTAATGTCATGAAATACATCTTTAGGTTGTATGATTTAAGAGGCACACTTATGAATGTTCGTGATTTGATTTTGAAGGATGGGCCTAGAATTATATATTCCATCAATTAATTGGGTAATGTTTATATCAGGATATTTAATGTATGGTCCTTGTGAGGTTTTCATAATAACACTATATTATGATGTAATGGTGGTTATACATGACTTAGGTTTTTGATTTCATGTTTTATTTTGTTTCCACATTTATATTTTTCCTTGATATTATCTTATTATATCATTCTTATATGCCCATAGTTATGATTATAAAATAGTTTTATATCATATTAACATGAATATTGACTCATATGAACTACCTTACCTTATGCTATGATTTTATTATTCCCTTACAGGGCTTTATAACTCAACCATTTCTTATATACATCCCTAGGTTATCCTTTTCATTCTTAGAGGATCAATGGATATTTAAGCGAATTTTATATGGTTTCTAAATAATGTTTTATACCCATGTTTCATGTTATTGTTATATATACCTAATTTACCAAATACAAATGTCTTTTTGATCTTAGGGGATTGTATTTTTTTTAACTTTATGTAATAAATCTTGAATTATTGTGTATTAAAATTTGGGTTGTTATAGTTGGTATTAGAACAAAGCCTTGTTATTTTTGGGTATTAGGATTATAAAATTTTATATAACACCTTAGGGATAATCAAAAAAATGAAAACACTTTAAAACTATGGTAAACTATAGAGTAAGTGGTTTCTAAGTAAGAAAATCCTTGTCAAGTTACTACATATAGATGTGGATCTGGCATAGTTTTACATAGGGGAGATAACCTAGAAAAAAATTCATTGGTTATTGACTCAATAATCTTTTGGTGGATGACAAATATTCCTTTATGAACACATGGTTTGACACTCCTTGGGGTATGCTTTAGTAAGTTATCAATCTCTTAAAAACCCATTATAAAGGGAATAAAAAATTAACATAAAACATTATATTAGGAAATGTACTATGGATAACGTATATTAAAACCTAGAATTCCATATATTAAGGAATTAATTATATTTATAATTTAACCCTTAATTTTTCATATACTCTCTTTTATGTGTTAAATAGTTTTAGAAACTTCATTACTAAGTCAATTTTGGATGATGTAAATGATATGAATATGAATCAAATAGTGAACTATTTTCCTATCATTCATTATTGAACATTAAATTTACTATGTGAATATTGTTATAGGAATCCCTTAAAATAATTAAAATTTAGTAGAATAATTTAACCACCACCTAAAAACATAGAAGTTACATTTTTAGTGAAGATTGAAAATGGGTCAATTGCTACATCCCAAGAATATAACTCATCCCTTTTCAAAAATTGTGCATTTAATTCTCCATAAAACATTTTGACACTCTTTTTGTTATTATTTGAAATTTTTGGAATGTATTTTATTTCCTTGCATAGAGAAAAAATAAATTCTTTATAGAAGTGAATCGACCTTTTTATCACAAATCTCCCTCTTTTTCTTTACAACTTTATAAAGGATGAATCCCCTTTGGTATAAACATATCAACCATACATATTATTTCCATTTTAAAAATAGTATCTAACTCAAATCCCCAATACTATGGAAAGGATCATACATGATTATATACCCATTATAAAATATTTCACTGATGTGTTTCTGGTAGAATCACATAGTCTTCCTCCCATTTGAGAGGTTGAATTATCAATCGATCTTATACCTATATATTTTACAGTATACAAAAATCCATATTTAATGTCTACTATTGAAATTAAAGATAGTAAGAATATAATACATGAGAATATAGATAAAGGGTTTATACTCCCACATGATTCACCATGGAGTGTATTAGTCCTTTTTATTAAGAAAAAGGATGGGTCAATTTGACTTTATATTAATTATCATAAGATCAATTAGATAATTATAAATAAAAATTATATACTTTCATAGATTTATAACTTTTTCAAACAATTATGTAGAGCCCAATAATTGTCTAAAAAGGATCTTTGGTCCGGATATTATCACATAAATAGGATGGAGGATACCCCCTATAATGCTTTAAAAACAAGGTATGCTCACTAAGCATTCCTTGTGATTCAATTGGGACTCCTCAATGCTCTAGTTAATATTTAGACTTGATTAAAAGAGTATTTCAAGATTACCTTGAAAATTTTTTGGTATTCCTTATAGATTATATTATTATCTACTCAAAAAGTGAGGAGTAACATAAGAGGAATTTGAATAATATACTGAGGAGCCTGTGGATAGAATAGTTTTATCAAATATATAGTAAATAGGAATTTTGGATGGATCAAGTAACATTAAGGGGGAATTTTATCACTAGAAATGGGATATATTTGGATCCTTAACAAACATAGACAATTAAAGGAAGGACCATACCAATATATTGTGTTATAAATCCATAGTTTTTTTAGATTAGCTGGGTACTATCGACAATCTGTGATAGAAATATCATGATTTTAAATTCTACTAACCAAGATAAATCATAAGGGAGTCATGTTTTTTGTACTAATGAAAGAGAAAAACTATTTAAAGTGTTAAATAATAATCTAATTGTTTCACCTCTACTCTCATTACCCACCAACGGGAAATGAATATTTATCTACAATGATGCATCTAAAAGGAGAATGGATTGTGTACTTATGCGAGATGAAAATGTGATATCCTTTTACTACCTACAATTAATGATTATTGAAAATAATTACCCAATTCATGATCTAGAATAGGCTATTGTGATCTTTTTGGAGAATAGTTTTTGCCATTATCTTAGTGGGGATAACTAGGTTATGATGTTTTTTTTGTGATGTTTGTACTATGTGTTTGGGATGTGTCTTGATGTATGGGAAACATGTGGTGGACTATGGACCTCACTGGTTACAACCTCATGAAAAAAAACCCTAAACATTATCTTTAGTTGGAAGAAATTATACATACACTAAAAACATGTTGTCACTATCACTTTTAGGAGTTGTTTATAGTGCATTCTGATTATAAGATCCTGAAATATATTTTTACTCCGAGGGATCTGAATTTGTGAGAAATATGATGGGTGTAGTATCTTTAGAATTTTGATTTTTAAATTTCATACTCTTAAGAAAGAGTATCTGGTTGATGATTCATTAAGAAAATAATTACTGTCATAATCGATGAAGGAATCTGTTGAGGAGTGGTATCTGATGAGTTTGTTTGTTGAGATGTTCTTGGGAGTGGAAGAAATTTATGGAATGGTGTTCTTTGATTCTATAAAATCTTAATCATTATTGGATTAAATTTTTTAGCTTGATATGATGATATAAATTTAGTGATAAATCTTTTCTAAAATATTTTATGGTGGGTGACCTCAGGTGAGTGGTCTTGGTCACCCATTGGAGCATTGTTCATCTGTATCAGTTTGGTTGTGTTGATTTCTTTGATGAATGAGTTGATTGAAATTGGACACCAGTCATGTTTATCTATGGAACATGGGGAAACCAATATGTTTATCGGCTTGAGATGTTGGTATTGGAGTCTTGGGATAAGGTGTTTGTTTTCTAATTTTCTTTTGTAGTGTCTCACTAGTCAGAAAATTAAGGCAGAACAACAGAGAAATAATGGGTTGTTGAAACCTTTAACCATTGTAGTGTTGAAATTGGATGGTATTTCCTGGGAAATCATAGTTGGTTTTCCTCATAATCATAGTGGGAAAGATGTGATTTCGGTGATCATTGGTTGAATCATTATATCATCTCATTTCATACCTATCAGGGAGATGATAAATTTAGAACAATATTGAGACTTGTATGTCTGAGAGATTTTCAGACTTTATAGGGTTCACTATGTAATTATTTATGATAGATACATGAGGTTAAAATATTGTTCTTTAATAATTTATAGGATACAATTGGACCCTAGTTTAAATTGATCACAAAACATCATCCACGGATAGGTGGGAAGACAAATAGATATGTCCAGGTTCTTGAGGATATGATTCGATCTTACATACTTTATTTTTGTGGCTCTTAGGAAGATACTTTTCCTATTGTTAAATTTTCCAATGAAAATAGTCATTTAGATTTTACAAATATGGAATCCTTAGAATTATTTTATGGAAATCGATGTAGATCACCCTTATGATGGGAAGTTTTGGGAGCATGGTCCTTGTTTCAGATGAGTCTCATTCAGGAGATGGTGAAAAAGGTGCTATTGATCTGATAGAGGTTGGTCACATCATAGATCCATAAAAACATTTATATATACCATAATCATTAGGTGAATGATTTTGAGGTCATTGACCATGTTTTTCTTAGATTTTCACCTCACTTGGGACATCATTGGTTGTGTAAGCATGGTAAGTTGGCACCAATGTTTGTTAGACCCTTTGAGATCATAAAGTTACTCAAAAGAGTGTAATATCTATTGGAAATAACCTATTGTTTGACATTGATCCATTATGTGTTTCATGTTTCCTAGCTGAAGAGGAATCACCCAATTCCTTCATATTTTATTGAAATAAATGATTTTTTTCTTGATACTGATACCACCATCATTGAGAAACCACTTCATATTATGGATCTCTAGGATACAATACTATGTAGTAAAATGATTACCTTGGTCCAGGTACTTGGGTAATGTAGATGGGATAACCATGAGATGTGGGAGAGGGAATCATTGAAGATATAAAATTATGTTTATCTCCTAGCAGGTCTATGATATTGATGAATTTTTGGGGTAGTAAATCACATATGGTAGAGAGAATTGTTACACCCTTCGGGTCACAGGTATGATTTATTTGAGACTTGGTCATACTCTTTTTGGGAGTATAAATATTTTAGGGATTAGATATTGAAAACAAGCGATTTTATGAAAAATAGGAAAGGAACACAGTTAAGAGGATTAATTATTTTAACTATGTGATAACTATACAATATGATGCTATGAGATTCTAGTGGCATCTCAAACATTTTGAGCATGATTAGTCAAATCGTTCGACATTACAAGTGAACTATGTGTGGTGGCTAGTGGTAGTACAAGGGTGTTACATAGATTGAGAATGGGTTTCCCAAACTATATAAACTTCCAATTCAAACTATGCATCCTTGAATGGAATGTATTGTAGGGGTATAAGATTATGGGGCACAATTAGGGTAACTGTATGGCCTCATCCAGGAAACTGCATGAACCCAATAAGACTGTTAAAAAGTTATATTTTAATATTTTTATCTTGATATTTTAAACCATATTCACACACTAATATCATTTTGGCTTGTAATAATCTTCCGAATTACTCTAGATAAATTTTTCTTGGGATTTATGGTAGAAATTCTTCATTCTTAATGGATTATCTAGAGGTATGTTTTCTTTTTTGATCCGATTTCCCATTTTTTGGTAGATCTATGTTATATATCTTCTCATATTTTCTTATTGGAACCAAATTAGGCTTTGATGTTGGATATAATTGGTTTTATGGAATATTTATGTTATTTATTATGGATATTGGTTCATGGGAAATTGATCAACTCTTAAATAGATCTGTTTTCATAGGCGATTTGTTCTACCTTCATTTTGATGTTGGTGTTTCTATTAAAATAGGTTAATTCTATGAATTTTTCATTAATCTGGTAATATTCCTCCTAATTATTCATTTAATTGTATTAATATATTGTTTTAATGTATTTCATGGAAATATGAATGTTTTTTATAGGGGTGTTCCTTTAAAAATGGGGTTTTCAACACTATGTTATTGATTTAATGCGTGAATAGTGGGTTTGATTTGGAAATGGGGTTTAAAACCCAAAACCAAATTAGCGCGGATTTTAAATTGTTTTATAAAAATTTTATTATGGTTTGAAAATGTATTTTGACAAGATTAGATCATTGGGAACCTTGAGTGTATCAGGAAATTGATATAGGTGACCCTAGTGTGCGTGGAACCACTAGAAGTTACTTTTGGGTTATTGATGGACTATAGAAGGAATAAAAATTAGTTTTTTCCTACATATGAATGGTTTTGGATAATTTTATGTCTAGTAAATATTCCGACAGGCCATTTCTCAATAAAGAGTGCTTTTTTGTTTAGTGTTTGTTTATCAAATGATGGATTTTTTCATGGATTATTTCTCACATGTTTTCACTTGAGGTTCTATCATAGAGATTCAAGTAAGATACCATGTCATGGATAAGTTATTACATTCTTAATTTATGGTGTGTGAATATGATTTCATATTTTATCATGTTTAATTTTAATATTCATTTTCTTCTGAATATTAATGTTTTTTATGAAAACTAAAGGAAAAAATTTATAAATGGGTTTTGATATATGAAAATTCTTTGTAAAAATGTTTTTTAAAGGTATAATATTCAAATTATTGTTAGTAGGCCTTGTATAGAATCTATAGTTATTTCTTACTAGGATTTATGCTTACAACCTAAATCTTCATTTGGATGGTTGAAGATGTTTTTATAGGAATCAAGTAAAGGTACAATAATTATGTAGCCTTTTTTAAGAGGGTGGTGCCTCGGTTAAAGGCCACAACAGAAAATATATTATTAAAATAAGGAATTACATGAGTATACATTTGGGTATTCTTTTACAATATCAATCATAAAGATTAAGTAAATCAATAGGGAGGTCATCTTACCATGTGGTGACATGATTGAGTACCATGTTTGCAAGACCATCTGCCACCGTGTTCGCTTTATGAAATGCATGCGTAATAATGTAGTTGAAATCCATGAGTGAATGAAGACAGTCCATCCAACACATTGTCAGAGGCCATGCAAGGTGCATCACTCCATTCAAAATGTCTTGGAGAATGGTAGATGAGTCACTTTCAATCCAGATGTTGTTCCAATGATGTTTTTTGATGGAGGAAATAACATAAATCATGCTCATCATTTCAGACTTTAGAGAAGAAGAGTTTCCATATGTGCCATAAAACATCCAAGAACATGCCCAGTGTGATTTCTAAAAATAGCACCGCAACCTGAAGTACTCGGGATGCCTTTTGAAGTCCCATTGACATTCACTTTAATCCATCCTAAGAGAAAAGTTTTATAGATCACTTCAAAATTGTGTCTAGGTTGAGGATAAATACCATTAACCACAAGCTAACCCTGAATCCTAAAGTCATTCTTATTGCTGGGTTGGATTAGGTTTTATTGATTTGGGATGTTTCTTTTTCTTTTCTATTGTAATCTGGTTGTATGTCTTATTTTCCCTTATAAGAGGCTTTTTTCCATTATATTTTTCCCCCTCATCACCATGACAATCCAACTCAAGTGGATTATATATTTGAATCATATATTTTCATTACAAAACATGTATTTAAAATTTTTAATAGTCCTTTCATACTATCCATCGGTTTGAGGATGGTATACAGTGCTCAAATGAAGCTCGGTATCAAGAGCCATTTAAATACCTTTCAAATTTTTTGATGTAAATCCTAAATCATTATTATATAAAATTGAAATATATGCACAATTATGTTTTACAACGTCATTAATATACAATCATGAAATGAACTCAAGAGGTAAATATTATATTATATCAAGTAAATGTGTATATTTGGTTATGATATCAATAATAAACCATATTGAACCATTATTTTTATTAGAATCTATTAATATGGTGACAATTTCCATATTAATCTCATCCCTATTCTATATAGAAATAGCTATAGGTTTAATTAATCCCCTACGATATGGTCTCACAGCCTTAACCTATTGAAAAACCAAGAATCGTGATACATAATCTGTAATATCCCTCTAAATATAATCCCAAAAAAAATTCCTTCAAATACCTTTACATCATGGTGATACCATTTTAATAAAAAAAATTAAACTATAGAAATCATCCTATAATTTACTTCTTAGCTCAGGTATAGATTCAACACATATCCTCATCCCAAATATCATAATGCTATTTACATATATGAAGTCTTCAAATTTTTTATTATTCATGGATTTAATTTTCTTTTTTTAAATTATCATTATCTGGTTGATAATTTTTTTTCATTTATATTATGGATTGTTTTAAAATAATTTTAAAAGGTATTGATTTATCCCTTTCCATAATAGTTCACATATCCGTCTTCACTAGATCCATGAACATAATATCCTCACAAACCTCATTTTGGTTATAACTCCATGACATTTCATGCTCAACGCATTATTTACCTCATTTTACTTCATTTGGTGGTAGTGTATTGATAAATAATAATCCTTGAGTATCTCATTTCATCACCTTTTTCTATTATATTGATCTAATTCTGTGAAAATATGTATTTATGGGTCCTATAGTATGTGTATATATCACATCTTTTTCTATAGAGATAATTCCTCTATATCTTCCAAAAGAAGATTACAACTACCAACTTAAGATAATTGGTTTGATCGTTCTATTCATGAGTCTTTAACTAACTAGATTCATTATCAATAACTTTATCATTATTCATAAGGAAACAACTAATTCCCTTCTTTGATGAATATTTATTTCTAACAAATCCATCACATTCAGATGGAAGAGTCAAAATTGGAGCATTGAACGATCTCCTTTTCATTTTTTCAAAATATTCTTCACATTTCATTGTCCATGTTTCCTTAACAACTTTATATGTATGTTTCGTTAATGGGTTATCCAATAATTTTAAATCAAATCCTTGATAGTAACCTACAAACCAATGAAACTACATACCTCAGTTATGTTCGTTAGTGTAGGCCATTCTTTTACTGACTTTTTCATTATAGGATCAACTAATATTATATCCATTGATTCAATATTGAAAAGATAATAAAAATTATGAATATATAATTTACAATTTTTAATTTTTCTATAAAACTATTATGTTCTAATAGTCTCTATAATGGTCCCAAAGTGATTCTCATGGTCACCATATATTTTAGAATACACCAAGATATCATTAATAAATACCAATATAAATTCATCAAGATATTACTTGAATAATATGCTCATAATGTCCATAACAATAGATAGTTCATTAGTCAATATAAATAGCATTACTCTTAACACATATTTTCCATACCACATTCAAAAAACTATATTTGGAATATATTCTTCATTACATTAAATTTATGATACCCATAATGAAGGTGAATCTATGAAAAATATTGGGATCTATGAATTTTATTGAATAACAAATAAATATGTGGTATATGATACTTGTTCATTATTATAATCGTTTTTATTTACCTATAGTCAATTTACATCCTCAAAGATCTATATTTATTCATATAAAATAAAAGAGGCTCCCCAACATGAAACACTATGTAATATAAACCCCATATTACCGAACTCCTCTAATTGTTTCTTCAAATCCAATAATTACATTGTAGCCATTATATAGGGAGTATTTGATATAGGTATTGAATTAGGGATTATATTAATGGAAAACTAAAATCCATGACCTAGTGTATGTAATGATAATTCCTTAGTAAATATTCCAATATATTATTATAAAATAGGTACATCCTAATTTTGAATTTTTTATTTTTCAATATGTTGGTGGTGTCTTCTCTTCCTCCCCATGAATCTTCACCATGAAACACAGTTTCCTTATCATTGAAATACTTTTTTGTATCATATTTTAAATTTTGGTCCCTAAAAATATTATATAAAACTCAGCTATGGGTATGATAACAAATTCATAAAATAGAGAATGTTTATGTGTCTTAATGAGAACCTCTTGAGATGTCCTTGTTGTAGTAATATTTCCACTACGGGTTTTGAATGACAACTCTCGTCTTATGGTTGTTGAAATATATCAAATTATCTTGAAAAAAAATAAATATATAAAATAGTTAAAAGATCTATAATAAAATAAATAATTATTAAAATTTAAAGATATGATTGAATCACCTTCCATTACATCTTTAGGAACTTCAACCTCACTGTAGTGACTATATAAGCAAAACCATATCCCCTTAGCCTCTTCTATGATATGTTCCATTGATGCTAAGAAAATTTGTTTTAATAATACCCCTTTTAATTATAGTTATTGAACTTGATAGTAGTGTAATTTTATTTACCTTTTATTCATTAACTGTACAACCCTTATCTTCATACTTGTAACAAATTCTAATTCAATTGATGTGTTATACCAAATGTTTCGTTCCCCAAGTTTCACATAATGGAAATTAAATCATTTTATTATTCTTTATTGGAAAGTTCCTTTTCACTTGGATTTCAACAAATATATTCTTCTCTTGACATCCCTTAAATATATAGGGTTTAAAAATTTTATTCATAATTTTTATGGTGTAGAAAAAACATTTCATTATTTGATGGAAAAGTTTTAGAAACCAGTTCCATTTAAAGACTTGTATTAATCCCTTAAAATAAATGATCAATCTAGTTGTTCATATTATGTATATAATTTATAGGATACCTAGTATACTTGTAAATGTATAATCATGTTCCACAACTATTTTTTCTTCCTTTTTATTTAAGCTGAGTAACTTTTTCTCCATTAAATTTCGTTTCTCATAAGGGAAATATTTGTTCATTAATGTTACATTAAAAGATATTAATTACATGTGCTATATTTATTTTTCCTCATTAGTATTTTGGATAAATGACCACCATTTACCAACATCTCCTTTGATACAATATACTCAAAGTATAATCTTTTCCCTTTTATAGAATCCCAAGTCCATAAATATCATTTCAGGGGACTTAATCTATTGCTCAACCACCACCACAGTAGTAGTTACACTAAATTACAAGGTATTATATCACGTGAAATGATCCAATATTTGTGTATCATGTCATGTAACAAAATTTTGCTTCATATTTAAAAGTTTATTAGTCATTACCTAGGTCATATACGCTAATTTTGTTATGATCTGCTCATCTAAAACACTAGTTGTATTGGTTTGCTTAGTAGAGGAATCTATACAATAGCCACGATTATTGATGCCATTCATTCTGCTAGGGACTATTTATAAAAATTTTATTTACTGAATTAGTTCATAACATTTGTAATTCAAAATCAAATTATATAAAACTAAATATGTTGTAACACTTCACATATATTTAAAATATATGCATCGTTAAAATCAACATTATAAAATTGGATTCTTTAGAAATATCATTAAATAAAAAAATATTTTACAATCATTAACAATGGTTTATAATAAAATGTGAATTAACCCCATCATATCCCCTAGGAGGTTCAATCAATGAGAGAAGTAGGGTAACAATCAATGTGAAATATTATTATGGACATGATATACTCATCCAACACTTTTTCAGGTTATTAACCATAGATCATCTAGGAAAAAACCTACCCACTTTTAGTATCCACATATGGATGAATTACATTGAAAACCCATATAATATTTACCTTACCAAAATTTTTATGATATTATCTTATAATTAGATAGATTTTAAAAGTTTTTTCATGGGGATATTTCTCGAATAAATGTGTTCCTAAATCATGTTCTCAAGGTTTCTAATAATCCACCATCTAATACTAACACTAACAAACCCTAATATAGTGTCTTATTTATAAAATTTTATTAGAGAGAAGGGACCAAATCCCAATGTAACAAAAAGTTTAGTTTAAGATACAAGAATATTTTTTATTCCCATTTTTTAAATTAGAAATATAAAATAAAACATAGTAATAGAAAACATTTGGTATCCTTGAGCTAATTAAATGAATTGTTATTCATATATAGGGGAAGGAAAAAAATATTTGAGAGCTAAAATACTCAGTAAGGGTTTTGTATAACAGAATGTATCATTATTAAATAAGGGATAATAAATATTTAAAGGTAAATAACTAAAAGAAAAATACATTTAATGAATAACCTATGTAAAAAATTCATTCATAGATAATATCATTGAAAAATTATCAACAATAACTCAATTATCATTGAAGGAAATAATTAAAATTATAAATCAGTATATCATAAATAATGATATCTATACAATCAATAACTTCCACTAAGATAGTATAATCAATGGCTCAGTATGAAAAAAAGGCCATTTTAATTGTCCAATTAATTTTTCTCATGAGACCTCTTGATGCTTCGAGGGGAAAAATATAACTAGACCCACCCACAACTGCATTTCAAATCCATTCATAAAATATTGAATAATCAATTCTATTCATAAAAAATATTCCTTATCATTAAATATCTGTATTGAGTAAAGAATATAGATTTATCTGTATTTTCCACAGTCAATCAAATAAATTTCAAAGTAAAATATGATATGTAAAAATTGTCTACGCTTTAGAAAATAACCATATCCATGATACAAAGAATGTAGATATTTAAGAGAAATTTAATTTCCAATAACCACACAAAAGTGAATGTTTCAAGAGAAATTTGATGAACAAAAAATTTAAAATAGATAATATATGACCATTAGTCCATCATAAACATAGTTTTTTCAATAAAATTATTTCATTATAAAAAATAAAAAAATTGAAGTGAAATATTTAAACAGTACTCCATTAATGTTTTTCTTTATAAATCTGTTGAAAATGTGTATAGGAAGCTAAATATAATAAAATTTATTAGCCATGGGGATGTCTGTTAGCACCATATATATTAAAAAAATTCATTTAGAAATTTTGTAAAGAAATTCATAATCAAAACATTCCGAAAAAATAACAAAATATTCATTTGAATATTTTTAAAAAATAATAGACAGTTTATATTTTAAGTATTAAATAATTTTATTAATTAAAATTTAATTTTTAAAACATATTTTAAAATTATGGACATAAAATAAAAAAAATATGATTAAAAGATAAACAAAATCAGTTTTTTATTAAAAATTTATTTGCACGATTCATGTTCTAAAGATAGTAAAAATTGGAATAAAATAAGAAAAATTGGTGAATATATAGATGATAATAAAATATAAGGACTATTTTTAGGATTGATTATAATATTTATTTAATAAAAATTTTGTCTATAAAAAAATGAGATTGTAAAATATATCCTTACCTCTTTGGTAACATTTAAATTGTAACCCATTGAATGAATAAACTTGAATTGAAATATTAATAATCATTATTCCATTTTAATTAATGATAAATATAACACAAGGGAAGTATATAAAAAACATAAAATGATATAGTGGCATAATATCAATTATGTCTCGATGGAATGGAAATTTAGATGAAGTCTTTTACCTCTGGATTCCCTTCAGTTGAACTTTCCTTAACCACTATTTAATTGTTTTAAACTTGATTTTAATTTATATTAGAAGCATATTACCATTTTTAAAATAATATATGATCATATTATAACATTTTATCACTATTTTTCTAATAATATTTTTTATTACCATTTTTCTGAGTGTTATCTGCTTCATTTTCTCAAGAATGTTTTATCTTGGATGTTCTGATTCTTATGCATCAAATATAGTTCTATAATAAAATAATTATTTTAATTTCATAAATATCATATTTATTCATTTGAATAATTTTTTAATCATTGTTTAAATATGGACATGGAAAATGAATAACATCACTACGTAGAGATGGTAGGTTATATGCACACAGAGGAAACATTATCATTTCCTTAATGGGTGAAATGATAATGAAGTGGATGATATATTAATTTTGTTGAATTTATATAATTTTATATGTATCATATATATTGATTAGGTCTATCATTATGACTATCCATGTGATTTGGTTATGGAAAATAATTACATCAGTTCATGAGGGGGTAGTCTGTCGTACACATGAGCGATGATTTTATTTCCCATTTGATGGATAATGACATGGATAAATATTATAAATCAATTTAATCAAATATAATTATATATTATATACTTTTATTATTATATTTTAATTATTAATACATAATTTAAATTTGTAAAATAACATGTAAAAAAGAAATATCTTATAGAAGAATATTACCTTATATTAGAAAAACCTCCTTGGGATCTCTTATTAAGAACCATAGGTTCTGTCATTTGGGAATACCAGTAGATGTAGAACATGAAAATGGATTTTTTGGAGAATCATGATTCGGTTATAATTGAGATAAGTTTCACATGCAGTGTGAATAATTGAGGGGAGGAGGTTCCCTGTTATCATTTAGGGGAGTTGCACACTTGTAATTTTTCAATGCTTCAAAATAATATCTTGTGAATTTCATGTGAAAAATGGATCCAAAATGGATGATATTAGATGTTTATTAAGGTATGGTGAAATTCAAACCAACCAATTTATTTCAGGTCAACACCCTGATGATAAACTCATTTTTATTTTAATAGCGGTGATGATTTTCTACTTTTTTTACTATTAATTATTCACAATATTGAATGTTTCTAAATTAAAAAAATTAGATATAATGATTCCAAATTTTTAATCCATTTTATAAAATTCATTTCATAGTAGTGTAAAAATTTAATTTAAAAATAAACTTGTATAACGAGTTGAAAAATTGTTTAAAAAATTATCCTGAATAAGATAATATTACATTGACTATATAACTAATAAACAATATTATTAGAATTTAAATTATAATATTTACATATATAATTTTTTTATTAAAATCATTCAACATTAATTATTATATTAATTAATTAAAATGAAAATACATTATGTATTTAAAAATGTTTTTTTAAATACCCCTTTTACATAAAAATGATCATATATTTATTTATATTAAATTAATACTCAATACATGATTAATTCCTCATAATATAACACATTATTATAATTAAAACCATGAAATGTTAAATAATTCATTTTATATTATTCATAGAAGATAATTTTGAAGCGAAAATTTCAAAAAATTATTTTATGTTTATTTTGAACTAGTATGTTCAATATCTATATTCAATCAATCAAATTATAAATTTTTTATGCCATGAAAAACTTAAATGTGAATTATATTATATTTTTATCATATTATAATATTTAATTAATATAATTTATGATCACGTGTTATATACAATCATCCCATTACTATATAAATGAGTCTTTATTAATAGAAGTGTTTCATTCTCTCTCACTAACCACATTATATGATCTGTTTTTATACATATTATCTTTTAGTGTTCATTATATGATTTTTATGACAACATATTTCATTACGAACACCAAATTATATTTTCATTCATGTTTATTCATAATAACATTGTTTTACTTCATGTACTACAGATTTCGATATATGAAAATCACATTCCTTTCTCATAGGATTAAAATTTTGAATAACACAAGAATTTAAGATCCTATGAAATCAATTTTTTATGTAAAAAATGTTCTCATAATCCATGGGATATTGATGAAATTATTTCGTATGATATGTTATCTATATAGGAAACATAATATTTGACACATGTATGATGTTCAATGATATAAATTCAATGCATTGGGTAGTATTTTAATCTCATTGGATACCATGTATTGTACACATGGGGTTAACCTAGAAGAGTTTTTTATTATGAATGAGTAGTGAGCCTCAACATATTCTTATTTTATCATGTTGTTTTGTTTCCACATTATTCTGATATTGTTATTTTATGATATCGTCATTTGATTCCATCTTTCTATGATTTTATTCTCTATTATGCTTCCATGATAATATTTTTGTCTAATATGTTTTTTATTACATTGATTGTTACCTCACATTGATTTATTAATCACATGTTTCTATTAAAAATTACCATGATATCCTCTTTATTATAGTAACATCAAATTTATAGAGAATAAATTTATGGTTTTTAAATAAATATGATGTAGTTTCTATTTATTGTTGTATTTTAGCATCTAGTCCTCCAAATATGTCTGTCCTGTAGATCCTTGGATTCCATTTTATAGATATTCATTTTAAAAATTAGTTAATAAATTATGTGATGAGATTTTTGTTTCTATAAATGCTATCAAATAAAATGTTTATTCCGAAATACATGTTTCATAGGATAGATCGAGGAAGGGGTGGTTTGTTTGAAGAAGATTTGGCCCAAAATGGCTTGAAATCCAATTAAGGGACAACTTCAAGAAGGTCAAAACCTCCAAAAATGACTCTGGGTTCATATAATTCTCCTAGATATGCAATGATATAGGTGTTAAACTCTATGAAGTATAACTCAGGTTCACATAAGTCCCCAACTATGTGTATATTGAAGTAGTAACCTCTATGCATTGTATGTCAGTTAATGAAACACTCGTTTCTTCAAAAAGATCATAATCTTCCCTGAAAGCCTCTATCATTTACATAATTGATTCCCTAAACACTTTTTAGCCAATAAATATATTCCTTTACACAAATTTTATTGGCATGTGACCATTCAGCTCTTGAGAAAAGAAATGAAATTGGGAAACATAAAAGCTTCATGAGTAATAAGGTATGCTGATTTCAAAACATAGCCATATTTTGTGAAACTGCCTCCCCTGTGTTTCCGAGAACCTCAAACCATGGTATATATTATTTTAATTAAGAAATATGACCTTAAAATATGATTAAATCACATTGTAGCTCATAGGATTTAATTTGATAATTATCCTTTATAAATCCAACCATTGGGAAACCAACAGTTTACTCAGAAGTAGGGTCACCCTATTTCATAAAACATGTTCTTTCATGAGACCCAAGACCTTAATTAATCACTAAAAATTATTTAAACCACATAAATTTTGAAACCCATCCACCAAACCACTAAATGGTTCCTCCTTTTATCCAATTGTCATTCATGACAGATGAGTTTTCAAGGCCCCTCCATTGATCTGGAACAAGTTAAACTGCACCCCAAATCACCATGCGACTAGTACCATTAACACTCGTGTCATCCCTTTTCATTTCAAGCAAGGCCTAGACAATTAGTTTTTCTTTTTATACTCATCATAGAAAAACTAATTCCTTTTTCTCTGAATCATAGTCACCCTATCCTCGATACCTCTAATTGCGACTTCTACATGGTAGTTTTAATGTCATTCCTCACCCAATGGTGCATGAGTTGGGGCACGTAATACCTAAAGCTTGGATCATAATGAGAAACTTATAAAAATTACTTTTAGTGATTTTTATTTTCAAATTTATCTCTCTCACTTGGAATAATCCTCAACCATGTCTGATTTATATGTTGTAAATTTATCTAGATCCACATCCTAGTTGTACGATGATAAACAACATGAAAATTTAATTACAAAATGATGTTAAATTATATCCTAAACAAATGTGATGATCATATAATTCCATATGTATAATCATTATGGGATGACACCCCCATGGAATTCTATAATAGGATAAAGTACCTCAGCCCCATGGACTCCAACTCCGGGAATCCCATATGTATATTCCCAACACTAACCCTAATTGAAAGTTATTTCATGATTTGATAATACATACCATAAGAAGATAATGTGAATAAACTATTCCAATCATGAGACCTTAAAATACGGCATCAAACTATGTTAGTTTTAATCCCTATTTCTTAATATCATACAGAGGACACCTCAATGAGGTTCAGTTTCAACATACCAACACATCTAGGTTATCTATCTAAGGTTCTATTGATACAACACATCATCACTATCAAATCCCTATGTGTGATCATCTAACCCCATGGGGGGACACATTCTCTCACTCCACAAAATCCCAAGTTTGAATTTTTAACCCTAGGGAAACAATCAACCAAATAATAATTGTGAAATCTTCCCCCTAGGTACACACTCCACAAAATCCTGGGATTAAAATCTTCTTATGGGGACACACTTAACCAAAACCCAAGGGTGAAATATTCCCCTAAATAAACTTGACTAAAACCCAAAGTGTAAATCCCCCCCCCCCCCGAGGACTCACTTAACCACCCACACATCATCACTAGACCTAAAAACTTATACCCACATGATATCTCTACCCCATACAATAAATATGGTATTCTGCTAAAAAAACTACCAGATAACTAATCACCTGGCATCAACTACCCCATAGCCAACATGGGATACCTTGGTTTCTGTTCCTAATATGCCTCACACATAAGATTCCTTCTAATAGAGGAAAAATCTATATGTGTCCATCCGACCCATCATATAGAGATACCCAATCAATAAAAATGGTTCTACCTACACAAACCAAATGTTGCTACCCTGTAAAGACATAAGTAGAATAATTAACCAACATCCACCCAGATATGGAACTTGGAATGATTTTTGCAAACATGAATTAAATATATGTTGGAGACCATGAATTGGAAATTATCTCCTTGGATGAATTTATGGAGGGAGGAACCAACATCCTATCATACCATTTTGATCAGGTATCCAACATCACAGATTGAAGTGATGGAAGTCGACCACCGTTAGAATGTGGGAATGTGGGGAAACTAGAAAGTGTGTCACCTCTATAAGGAAAGATGAAACACAACCCCAATGAAAAATAATTAGAAAAAATGGTAAATGAAACATGAATTATCTTCTCCTTCATCTATGGGGACTAGTAACATTAGGTAACCATCATATTTTCATGTCACCTAATCCATATATTCAGTACTAGGTCCCACCACACAAGTAATAGGCCCAAATTAAAACTCTCCCGTGACTTGGGGAAGATAACGTTGGAAATAATCAGTATGTAACATTGTTAGTTTAGATCCCTCATATAATTTGGGAAGAATGGAATACATTAGGGCATTGTGAATGAATTTAAATGTATGTTTACTGATTTTTGATTCCATTTACTTTATAAGAAATAAGCTATAGGATACTAGAGAACTAAATCTAACATGCATGGGGGAATGGAATATATTTTTGTAATAATATATCATGATTATATTCTTACCATGAACATCACCATTCCTTAAGTTACTAGGATCCCACACCCTATATCATTCTCCAACATCATCTACAGGATGGTGATCAACACCCATGTTCATATATACAAATAAGAATGGGTAACTACCACTAGGAATATGGACTTCCAGGATCTCAAAGCATCAGTGCCTCATAGGAAACACCACCACAAAGGGATTCTCAGGGGGGAAACCACCCCCATTTCAATGAAATATTACTTCGAGGATCTCTCCCTAAAGTGATCTAATATATCACTCCCCTATGCTGAGGAGGTAAGGTATTTTGAATCCATTCCAATCACAGCCATCACTCGGGAGCTTCCAAGGAGGGATCCCACAATGTTGTGTTATCACCAACACCGACCAATCCCATAGGATGATGTGTAGGTTGACTCCGTCCCTGCACCACCATCCCAAGTCTAGATCACCCTATACTGATGAATGAGGAAGACCCAAAAAATTTACCAACAATAGGAATCTTATGTATCTTTATTGGCTTTATCACCCACCGAAATATCTCATTAGACTCCCACAACTGCTCAAAAGGGATCTGTCTATTCTCAATTTGGATTGAGACCCTAGACAACTCTTCTATAGGTTGGGATGAATCTCTCAGTAATTAAAGCCACTTAAAACCATTATATGTATTTTCATGATGTGTATTACCAATTTTTAGGATCTCCTCATACTACCACCAACCATTATGGAGGTCTTCTCCATTTAAAAAATAAACCCTCCTCTAGAAAAAAATCATGTGGAAAAAGGGAAAACACCTTTTCTGGGGTTCATACCTGTGAAAAAGGTGCAAAACACATGAGGGGTACCCAAGAAACACTCAAAATATTATTCTCAGAGATGTATCACCCTTCTAAAGGCTGAACTATGGAAGAATCATTTCACCATTGTCCTCTCAGAATAAAAAAGAGATGGATGACTTGATGAAGACATATTAACCCCTACTGCCAGAGATGGTAGGAAAATCTCATCCATTGAGGCTTACAATCCTATAATATGAGGTCACAAAGACCCCCAAAATATCTCCATAGGTATCTACAAATAGAGTGCATACTTTCCTAACTCAAAGTGCTCACAATGCAACTGTCACTATCTCAATCAGTTTCTATCCTCTCCAGCTTCACAATAGAAGATGGAGGGATGTAAGGATCCATGTTGACACATTTATGTTATAGTTAGAACCCAAATAAGAATCTGTGGGATGCCACCTACCTCATGAATTAGGTGGTGGTAAACACTCCATCCCACAAGGATATGATATTACTGTTGTCTCCACTGCCGATAGACATTCTAGCATGTAGTGGACTTTTGACATGTGTCGCACCCCCTATCCAAATAAATCACTAGTAAAGAAGAATGTGTCAATTTCACCAATTGTATCTCAGCCGAAAACAACTGGGGATTGCTCCAAAAAGGACTAGAACCATCACCCTGGTAAGAAACATTAGTAATTGTGGAAACTCTTGGCCACTAAATACTTATCAATCACGTTTTGTCCACTTTTATCTATATATTTGGTCATCATAGTGTACCACATAAAGGACCAGGTAGTTTTCTATCTGTAATGTTTGGTAGATGATTCATCACCTTCTGGAATGTTATCTAGCCTACCTAAGAAGAAATGAGAACCTATATTCCATTCACAAATAATGCAAGAGGGTATATATCCCAACACTCCTAGTAGCTCAGTGTGTCGAATCATATGTCTACCACCAAACACTAAAGAGAACCTTCATTAGGAGCCTCCACATGATACATATGGTCATCAACGTGGCATCTCAACAAGTGCAGATTAGAGGCTGGGAGAAATATGCTTCCCTCTATTTTAGTCATATCTCTTTGAAATGATGAGACCATCAATCAATCCCAACCAATGAAAATGATTTTCCCTCGAAAAATGCTACAATAATTAATGTTATAACTATTTATCTAACATAGGATCAGAGAAATATGACCTATGATATAGAAAACTACAAGGCGAACCCTCTATAAGGGGTGATGAGACACCAAGCATAACCCCTCTATAGGCACCCATAATCATCAACAAATAAAGACATTGGGATTCTTAATTCCCCCAAATAATTTATTGATAGTTTTTTTGTAAATATATCCACAAATTTAAGGGACATTCTGAACTTTATTACCCATATGAGGTTACATTAGTGGCTAAGTTAAACCCCATGAACAATTCTTACTTTGGGAGCTTGGGGACTATAAAAGGATCACATATGAGCTTATTTCTGAGTAGTGCTGAAACCCAGAATCTTTTATAATTGACCACTTATCTCATATAGTGGGGAACCCAGTACTCCTTGTCTAGGAAACCATGATTTGAACATGGTGGCACCATGTACCCAGTTAGGTTAGATGTTTAGGGCTATGGAAAACAACTGAGATACGAGTCACCCACACGACCTGAGATGTGTGATTATTGGGATCAGGTTTAAAGGTTTTGAATCTCACAAATATGGTGATCCAATAAATGCATTATTGAACCAAAATATTCAACATGATTATGGGATAACTACTCTCATCTCCCATCTCGAGGCTCTATAAACACTAATGGTAGAAATTACGCCATTCAAAATTCTCTACCAAATATGGTTAGACCATGTTTGAGCACCCTATGATTCTATAATTGAATATTAACCTTATTTAACGAAATGGGTTATCCACTATAGAATATTACAAAATTTTCCTCAAAGTGTGGTTCGATATTGTATAATTTAAAAGAGATGTAGGCCACCAAGCTTTGACTATTTCTCCAGACACTGGATGGACCTACATTATTCTAGTCTAGTAAGATTCCGACATGGTCCTTTTCTACTTGGTAGGACCTCAATAGATAGTTCATCTAATATTTTATCTGAAAATCATAAAAAAATTGGCATAAAAAGTCACTTTAAATAGAAACAAGGTCCTGATGAGTGAGCTAAAACATCATTTCCTGATAGAAAGGACTCACATATTTACTCTACATGTAACTTCCCTTGGAATAGATATTTATGTTGTGTGTGGAGAAAATAAATATGAGATGGTCCCTAACATCATATCCCTAAACTACCGAGGTGATATTTTGGGAGTTTTCTTAAAAATCATTGCATCTAGAATAATCCTCAATATGGACCAAACAATGGTCAGACCCATTGACCCTTCCAGCTCCAGCAAGAAGACCCAAAAAAGTATAGAACTATTACACTATGCATGTAGAGGATAATTATCTATTACACATAATTTCCCATTTTACTAATGATCCTTTCCAATTATATCCCCACTAAGAATATCCTTGTTTAGTGCAACTCTTCCTGGTACAACATCACCAAGAATATCCACCTCAATGAGAAAATGTGTCTTCGGTCTCCCTTAATGGAGAGACTCTCAAATGTAATTTCATAAAAAAGAAGAATAATACCTAATCTATCAATATTATGTAGGTCCCGAGATATTTTATATGTTCCCTATAAAAGGAAATACTGACTTTTCAATAATTAAAGACACATCAAGAGGTCAAACTAATTGGCCATGATGATCACCTCCCATATCACATAATCCTTGGACACACCATCAATGAATGATTTTTCTTCAAATATTAGATCTATTAACAATAATACCATATATTATTCAAACAGTTTGACATCTTAGAAGATATTACATATGTCTCCACTAACCCTGATAGTGACATTGAATGCTCCGGTGAGTGGAAGAAGGATCTCATACATGTAGAATATAAGTACAATTATTGGTTATCTCACAAGGTAGTCAATTATGCCCATGGTATAATCTGTGTCTAGTTAATTAAGAAAAAATATCATGTGGTTTTCATGCCTCTATCTACTATTGCCTATACATCTGCATTGGTGCCTCCCATGCCTTAGAAAAATAGACACTGATAGCATATGGGAAATTATATCCCCCACTATATCTAAAACTAGTATGCACCATTAACAATTTTATGTCTCATAAGCTTGGAGATTCACACAGTGTATGTCCAAACTAAGACTATTCCACTAATGAGGAGTAATAATACACCTATTTGAATGTTTTTAACAAGTTTAATATATCAAAATGTCAAAAAATTAATAATTCCTAGGAATACCCTAGATCACATTTGGACAAAGTTAATGATGGAGCGGCAAGGGATATGAAATCCACAAGAATGATCAGGGAAAAACTTAGATGTAGGATGCTCATGCTAATAAAAATAGGAAGAATGAATCATGTAGAGCTTAGTGAGACCAGATATCTCAATCTACTCTACCAGATACACCCCAAATGCTAGCAATATTAGTTGACCACATGAATCATCCATGAGTGCAGGGTGATTTTCCACATCCTTCCAGGGCCCGACCTCAGCAGACTAGAAACCATTCATCATCTGTTTAGATCAAACCAACAAACCAAAAGTAGAATATTTTTAGTACTAATAGATTCCCAAGGTCTCTACCAATGAAATCTATTACACCCAGGTAACGAACAACCATTTTCAGAAAAAATATTTCCCTAGCATGGATAGATGATTTGTTAAAGCACATCTATGGAATTCCAATGAGTATATAAATTTTTGAGTCACTCTTATTATCAAAGGAAATATTTTTAGATCTTATAAAATCCTTAAAAATTCCTCTTTTGTTCAAGAATGAGGTAGCTACCATTGAGGAATAGAATTTAGAAGAGTCCAAATGAGAGGAATTTCATTCCATCAACTCATTTTTTGGAGAAGATGAGGGTGTCACTGTTTAGGGGAACATACACTCGTTGCATATCATATGAAAATTCAATGTCATGGAAATAAACTTCCTCATAGCGGATACTACATTCAAGGTCAACCCCATCCCATCAAAAATACTCACTAATCTAGGAAATATAGAAAAAGATCATACTCCCTCCAACCTGAAAAATTAGGGGCATATAAAGAGTGTGTAGGAAATATTATGCAAGATTCAAATGAATAATCAATTATGTGGTGTGGAACCAAGCACTAAATTTAATGTAGTATCATATTATACAACCTAAAATGCATTATTGGGAAGCCAATATATTTATTTTCATGTTGAAGTAACCTCTTAATACCACCAATACATTAAGTAATCCCTTTATGGTTGAGTAGGGGTACTCCATGGAAATGCACCACCCTTTGACTCATGTGAGGCATGGTATCGATATGTTAGTTACAGGAAAAGGGAAGGAAAGAAGGTTCTGGACAATGGGATTGAGAGCATCAAATCCCGTAATGATCTACCATCAACTTTAGACTATCTAAGGGTAGACTTAAAAGATAGCTTTGGTCTCCCAAGTCATTGATTAGAGCGTATAAGGCTAGACCTTATGGGTTGTTTCATCTTATCCAAGGAAAAAAGTTACAAAAAATTTTATTGTACTTGTACAAGAGACATGATTGATTGATACCAATGTTCCCTACTCCTTTGACATATTTATATGTTCACCACATGGCCACTGATCTAAGGCATTTCATCACATTCCACAATGAAGGACTCACTTGACAATGGTTGACCCATCACCACTGCTTCAATATAAATATTGGACCACAAAATATGAAATGGAATGTAATTGGATAAACATCATTTTTTTCAATAGTTTCCACGGAATTTAAACCCCTCTTCATGGATTACATATCTTCTAGAGTAGGAACTATTGCTCCCCCTTTTATAGTTATCCTAGAAGATTCACCTCCTCCCTCTAATCCCCCTATCTCAAATGATGAAGATGATTTGAAAGATGCTACTCCTGAATTTGAGGAGGGTGTCTCCACCACTATTGAAGAGATAGCCCAGGTGAACCTTATTACTGAATAATATCTAAGGACAACACTTATTATCACAAAAATGTTTTCATAGAAACAACTGTAACACCCAGTTGTTTTTATGAAATATTTTCCTTAAAAAAATTAATTCCTCAGTAGCTTGCATTTCACAAAATCAAGTGTTTAAATGAATATCAAGACACCATTAATATAAAATTTCCATTATATTCTAGCCATTAGGATAGAATGAAGAAGTATAACTAACTTATGAAAAATCATTGTGAATTTATTGGCTATCAATTATTTATGAAAAATAAAATAAATTATATAGTTTTATTTTTTGATGAATTACTATTGGTAATGAAATTAATGATATATATATATTTTTTATATAATTAATAAAATATGTAGTTGGGGTTTGGCTTAGTGGTAAACACCTCGTAATACTACATGGAAAATGGGGGTTTAAAACCCATGGGGCGCAGGTACTGTAGCAGTACTGTAGTGGTACTGTTGTAGTGGTGACACTGTTCATCAGCGGGCACTGTAGCGGCAGCAGGGCACTGTAGTGGCGGCAGGGCACTGTAGCGGTGGCGATACTGTGTGGTACTATAGCAGCAGGTGACTATTCATAGAATGTGAATTGGCCTTTTAATTTGGGCCTATGAACTATGTAATGGGCTACAAGCCCACTGGGCCTTCGGGCTATGTAATGGGTTTCCCTCTACCCAGTTAAAAAAGGACTTTTCTTTGATTTAATAATAAAAATGAGGCTTCGGCCCCAACCTTTAAAAAAAATATAATTAATAAAATATTTTTTATATTTATCCAATGGAAATTTTATTCATAAGGCATGAATAAACCTTATTTGATGTATAAAAACCTATATTTTTTGAAAGGGTAATTCTATGCCTGTAAATGGAGAACCCCTTGTAAATTAATATTTTGACACATTAATAATTTTTATATGAAGAAAAAATAAATTTATTTTTAATATAGATATAAAAATTTACTTTGGATGAATTTCTAATATTTTTCTAATAACTTTCTAGTTTTGATGAGTAGTCAAAATAAACTAAATTTTATGTGAAAAAATCTTTTTTCATTGAAATAATTTATATGGTTAAATTATAATATTTAATGGTTTTAAATTATAAATATAACACATTTTTATAATTTAATATAATTTATGTTTTTATCATTAATATTACATTGAATCTATATGTAAAAACAATTCAATCTTTGGTAATGTTTTAGATCTTAAATCTCGTTCTCACTTTCTGATAGCAGGATTAATTTAAATTTAATTACTAAAAATTATATTTTTTAAATTTTTAAAAATGAATTACATATTTTAAATCATTAGTTCCAAATTATGTTAATAAGTTACTTTTATTTTTGGCACATTGTGAATAGTAACTTTATAATTGTTTTACCGCACTTAATGGTAAATTGGGTAATAAAAGGTAATTTTTTTAATAAAATTACCTTAACACCTATAAAAATCCTGTTGGTTGATTAAATTATACCCTTAGCATCTATGGTTATAAATGGAATCACATAATATCCACTTTCCAATGTATATGACATTAATATTATTAAAATCAATGGATGTGAAAAAATGTCACACTCTCTTTTTATATAAGTATGTTAATTCTAATATAGATACAAGCATGAGATAACATCAACTATAGGTAGCCTATATAAATATAAAATCATTACGTAAATCAAAGAAATTTATATATATTTTTTATAAATCAAATAATTACCTTTAAGGATGACACAATAGTGACGGAGAAAATATTTTATTAATAAAAATATCAAATAAATTATTTTAAAAAATCTTAAAAAATATAATCTGAATTAATTATTATTGGTCACTAATATTATATGTTATTAGGAAATTTTTGGAGTATATTAATTTTTTTGGTTCCAAGTTATCTTCTGTGTGGATTTTGTTTAAAATCAATGAAATGAATAGTGTCAAAATTGACACTATTGATATTTAATAAAAATAAAATTTTAATAAATTATTCAAAAATAATAAAAATATACAAAAAACTAAAAAGTGATAATTATATGGTTTATAATGTCATAAAATAAAAAATTATTATCAACTAAAATAATATATGTAAATATTTATAACCATTAAATATTTATAATGTTATTACAATAATTAAAATTAAATAGATTAAATAATTATAAATAAAAATTATAAGGTTTAAAATAAATTAAAAACATGTCTAACATTTTTTGGTTGAAATTATTTCATCCCATCCTCATATTATCTTAGAAATAATCCAATTTTGATTCATTTAAAATTTAATAATTTACTTATATTATTTTAATTGTTTTGGTATTTCCAATGGTTCCCCTCCCCTATCTTATAAAAGAAAACCTTTACTTCTCTTTTAATCAGACATGTAAAGTCCTTTTTCTTAGCTAAAAACTTCCCATTTTCTCTCCCAACTTACCTAATTTTATTTTATAGGCCACAATTTAGGATAAAATCCATCTTAAAGAGACCTTTTGTGCAAATCCAAAGGAGGTACCAAAAAAAGAGGTAATTGTTTTATCACCTCTTTCAAAATTATTTTCTTCTTCTAATTCATATTATTATGTTGTTTCAATACAAAAGTTATAAATAAACTATATTATATATGATGCGATGTTATTATAATTATGGGACAACCTTATACCTCATATTCTCTTTTCTATAAACAATAATATCATCATGCGTGTATACGCATGGCTTACCGACTCCACGCCGTGGTGTAATTTATTATTCAACAATACTTTATTTAGATGGGTACAATGATGAATATAATGATTTTAAATAATGAGTAAAACATGATAATTATTATGTATAATTAATATTCCATCCAATTCCATACCATTTTACCATTAATTGAATAATATCATCGCTCGTGCGTACGTGCAGCCTACCGTCTCCACAATGCGATGCAATTCATTCTACATGATTTTAATTGAACAACAATTATATAAATGAATGTAATAAATAAATGAAATATATATTATAATAATATCATTTTTTAAATGATATAACTATAACCTAAAAAATTTAACATGAACTTACTTTCCAAAACATGTATAGGAACATAACACAGTTATTATCCAAATAACAAGTGTCAATTAAATGTTAATAAAAAAAAGATGATAATATAACAATATATGATATCATAAAAATAATTATGATTCTATAATAAGTAAATAACATTATTTGAATCATTATACATGAGGTTATGATACATTTAAAGGATATCATACCTAAGGTAAGGGATAATTTTACAATCTCATTATTATTTGAGATTGTTTATACATATGTATTTACTGGGGTATATTTATCATCCACATATATGTTTTCAAAATATATAATTTTTTTTTATTATTATACAATTTTTTAAATTTAATTTTACAAAATGGTAATTTTTTTAAATGGTAAGAAAGAAATCTTTTGGCATTTGTTGACATGAGGTAATTTTTGACTTTTCTAGAAAAAGTAGGAGGAGAATGTTTTTTAACTTATACAGAATGAACATATTTTTACGTCTTCATAGTGGATTATTTGCATGAAAATTAATATGAATGATTTCAAGTTTATTTTTAACTAAATTCTTTTGTTTAAAAATTACACGACATTTGAGAATAGGAATCATTTTTGAAGTTGAAATGATATTTTCTTCAAGAATTAATCTCAATAATTTTTTCAAAATTATTTTCCATCTAATATTAAGGATAATTTTTCAAGTATACTATCCATATTATCCTTATGGTTGATTATGTTTATGATTAAATTCTATTTATGTAATCCATTTGTTTTATATGGATTATGTTATGATGGAATGATGTTTAAGAAACCTATTTTATTCTTTGGGTTATCTTATGATGAATGATTTATGTTTTTGTGGCACATAAATATATGTTTTTAATTATGTGATGAGTGGGACCTATATCTACCTCCAATGCATTTGGTAAATATTTATATCTCATGAGAGACATGAATGGAATGGCACGTAAATCGGGTTCAGTAATATAGGGCTGGAAGGACAAGTAAACCTCGTTTAGTAATGGACATTGTCTGCTATGATAGTATTGAAAATGATCCTTATCTAATATGAAATGAATTTCTAAGTTTAAGTGTATGCCAAAAAACTTCATGTGTTATTTTTTGACTTTTGGGATTATATCCATTAATTCTTATGAACTTTTATCCCATGAAATGATATAATGATGTTTCATATATAGGATATGACTTCCAAATTTTATGTTCTTATATCTTATATTATGATATGATTGATATTTCCAATTTTTACCCTTACTAAGAATTTGAGATCACCCTTTCATATTTTTATTCTTGCTAGGTAATGAATAATGTGATTAAGTAGGATATGTAAAATGGAGTCTAGTTATGAAGAAATAAGCAGATGAAAATTTATATGTTTTATGAACCAGTTGTTTATGTTTCCCAATTTCTAAAGACACTATACCTATATAGTCTTGTTGTAGATTTTTTATATATTTTAAGGAATATAATTCAATTTATAAGTAACATAAATGCATGTAAATTATGAGTCATTATAACAAAAGTAGTATGTGAATATCATGAAACAATATTGTAATGTATTTTCCAAGAGCTATGTTGATTTGTCAAGGCTAGACCCTTAGGTTTTCATTCATTGCATTGTCCTCCTAGTGGGTCATCATGGGTCCAAATAGACTCCTAGAAAGATGATACCCTCTCAAAGTGATATGGTTGAGGTTGAGGTTAATATGATTATTAAATATAACCTTTTAGGGAGGTATCTTACCCCAGGTATCTATCAAACATTTTCTCTGTCAGGAAGAGGAATAGGAATATCAGAGACTACATCGAATTCTGAGACCTCAACCACCACTTTTTGAAGGATGATTTTCAACTACCTTTGATTGATCTATTGATTGATTATAATGATAGGTATTATTACCAATCCTTTATGGATTTATACTCTATGTATAAATTTATTTGGATGGCCCCTGAGGATAAGGATTCCAATACCTTTAGGGAACCCCAATGAATGTTTTCCTATAAGGGGATTCCTTTTGTCTTTAATAATTACGGAGGTACATACCTATGATCCATTAACCACATATTTAGGTTAATTATCTAAATGTTATTCAAGTTTCACATTGATGATCTAGTGGTCAAATACCACATGCACTAGGACCATCTCCAGTATATCTAGGAATTGTTCAGCTTCCTCTACTCCATACACCTAAAGATGAACACCTTGAAGTGCATATTCAGGGTTACCTAAGGAAACTTTATAATATTTATCAAAATAAATAGAGGTATCGGGGTTGACATAGATAAAACAATGTCTATTAATAAAATTCCTTCCCAAATAAATATAAGTGAGTTGTGAGGCCTCCAAGACCACTTAGCAAACTTAAATTGATTTATTGAAAGTCATCTCTAAAGCTATAATCCCTTTTCACAGCTCATGAAAAAATGAACAATTTACTAGTGGGATGAGGACTTCCAAAATTATTTTGAGAATATTATATAGTACCCTCTATAATATCCATTTTTATGCTACTCGTCCTAGGAAATCCTTTGTTCATTTACACGAACACACTAGAACAGTCCCTTAATGCACTTATAGCACAAAAAATAAGGGAAGGGATAATATACTATATTATATCAACCTCATGCTCTTAGAAATAGAGGAAAAAAACTCCTCTATCAATAAGATCTTCCTCATCCGTGTATTTATAGTAAACAAATTGTGAAATCACAATCATCAACAGTTGATATAACTAGTTTCTAAAGTAGACTTGATAATGTACATCCTTAATTTCCACATTTTAATGGGACTATAAGTGTCCTGGGTAGTAATACTCTAGTAGTTTGACATCCAGATTTTCCTTTAAAAGGATACTAATTTCTAGGAACTCGAAGGATTCTTGGATTTAAATACATCCTCTGAATAACTACCTATGGATGTTTATTTTCAAGATGAATCTATTCTCTCAGTGGACCTGGTTATACCATGGTGGAAGATTCACATCGATGGATCCTCTTGGAGTCTGACCATCGAAGGGAACAATGACCCCAATATCAATAGGGAAGTCATATGGATCATTTTCATCCCACCCGTACGTTCCATTTTTCTATACTATTTTCCATTATCATAAGGTTTCACTAACAATGATGAATAATACCAACCACTTATTAATAGTTTCAAGTTGTAACTCATGATTGATTTCCCCTATTAACATGTGTTGGTAAATTCAGAGATGACCGTCAAGTAGATTATGAGAGACTTCCTTTTCATAAATTAAGATATTTTTTCCCTTTTGGAACTTTTTGTTTAGTTGATTGACCAATTAACTTCCCAACTAAAAGTAATCCATGTTCCTTGGTTAGATAATATTCCACCTAATTATTTAAAGATTCTAGATTCATTTCTTAATGAACCATAACATGAAGACCTAGTAATTAATTTTTAAGATCACAGGGTAATTACCATCATCATATTAGATGATGGAAACTAATAGGTATATCAACTGGATATCGGTACATCTATTCTAGGGCCCTCAAATCCCCCCATAGTCAAGGAAACATTTTATTAAATGACTCAATTTTTCTATTATCTCTGACATGAAATTATCTCACTATGATGAGTTGATCTTGATTGAATCCATGGATGTGCGGTGCATTTTACCCTCTAGAGTGGCCTTAAACTTGATAAAACTCTCTATGGGCATGGATTTGATGGAATTCCCAATTATTTTAACCATGAAAATTATATACCTCATGTTATGTAGGAGGTTCATTGGGATCTTGTGTTAACCATCTTGTATAATTGAATCTCCCCTGCAGAATTTAATGGTTGTGCTACTTTTAGAAAACATGGATTCATAAATACAATGAGTTATTTAAGATGTAGCATGTATGATAGATTCAAACTAACAATCAACATCTATCGTATGATCTTCTGAACACTACCAAATATTCTTGTCCCTTTGTAGTTTGGTGACTAGACTTTGTGGGAACCTAAACACCAATAACAAATAAATAGTTCAAGTTCATTTTTATTACAAGATAATTATTTTCTAAATGAGAATAATATGTTCCCCTCAAAGAAGAAATATCCTAGTCTGTGATTGAGTTTGTGAGTTCTCAAACCATCCTTTGATTCATGGTTCCTCAAACTATTCTCATAGATTGTGACATAATATTTAAGGACAATGAGATGAAGAAAATGTAGTCTAAGTACAACATCTGGTCCACCCATACCTCCCACTACCATACACATGAAAATGGGAAGACATAATTATTCAATAATACTCACTCCAACATCCTAAAAAACAGTGGGCCAACAGAAAGTTTTTTTGGAATAATAGACTCCCTAATTCCCTTTGGGCATATCAGATGACAATTCTAAATTCCACTCATGTTCCCCTATACACCATGCTGTATGGTACCAAGGTTGTTTAACCAATTGAGGCTCAATTTCCATCGCTCTGAATAGTTATTTATAAATAGTAAATTCTAGAAGAAAGTGCTAAAGTACATCTACATAAGTTGAAATCCCTCATAGAAAACAAGATCTAGTCCTTGCACAACTTAGAGAGGAACCATAAAATGATAACAATAGAATTAAAGAAGAATGTTTACCACCTTTAATTCCTATAGGTGACATGTTAATGGATCTTAGAAAACCAATGATACCTGGGATAATTACACCCAAGTTACATCCCAAATTGAACGAACCTATAATTTTCCATAAGGCCAATTTGAATAGATCATAGTCCGTAATCACAATGGATGGAGAGTGTATCACATCTCAAACCGTCACTAAGATTCTCAAGTCGTACATCACATAGAATCTATGGTCAAATATACACAACCTAATCTTATAACAATTAGGTTCTATGTAGTATGAAATTAAATTAATAATATCCCCCATGGTCTAAGTATTATGACCATAAACCATTTTTAGCCCCTATGATCCAAGAATTATGACCTTAAACTATTTGGAGCCTCTTTGGTATGAGCTCCATGATCATAAACTTGTACCATCTATAGTACAATATGTATGAATTTAAACTACAAAGTCCATAATCATCAGAATACATTTATAAATTATAGAATTACCCCATATACAACTAGTATTCCTCATTTAAAAAATATCATATAAATAAAAATTCATGTCCTTAGCATATGATATTAAATTATATCCTTCCCATGTATAAAATTTGTACGACTCATATGTCAACAATGGGATAAAAAAAATGAAATCCTCACCACATGAAATCAATCTATATCCTTACCTAATTCACTGAACAAATGACGTCTAATATAAAAAATATCATAATATTCAATGTCCTTGATTGAGAGAAATTCCCCCTACCACCATTAGTCTCCCACTATGTAATTCTCCAGAACTATGTATGGATTGTTTCCCATGCTTGATGTGATACGTAGGGATGCCTAGAACTGACATACTATGCCCATCCTCAAAACAAATTTATTTTGGGGCAGACCACTACTCTAATACACATGAACATAAATTATATGAAAATGGTTTTATTATTGTTTTGTGTAGTAGAGGGCCTCACTGGCTCCTCCTTCACATCAGGTTTAACTCCTTTCCACCACCAAAGCATCATCAAAATACCCTTACTACTTCAGGTACTATCATTAAGACCTTAAAATATGTTCATCTACCCCCGTAGGATCACTTATTTTCAAATTTTCCTCACACTAGGTGATTCAACAATTCAATACCACCCTTATCTTTTTATTACAACCATGATTGAGAGATCATCCCCTACCAACATCGTCCCCACACTACTCTAGGTTCCAAAATAACATATGACCAGATTTCTATTCCTATTGTGATACATAGGTATTAATGGATCCAAGATTTGGGGTCCATCCTCAGCCCCAACCTATATCGAGGCTATCCACTGGTCCAAAACTAATGACCTTAAAAAGAATGAAACTAGTTTTTGGATTTCATTATATAGTAAAAGGCCTCCCTAGATCACATTCATTTCTGGTTTAACTCATTTTCACCACCCAAAAAACATCCAAATACCCACACCACATCCGATCAATGTATTATGACCTTATAATATGTGCTCCTTACCCCTATATGATCCCTTTTTTTCATAGTGTTCCTCCCACTGGTGATACAACAAAAAAATTCCCCCTTATTATTTTTATTGCATCACCACTTTAGAAGACCTCCCCTTACTAGCAACGGTATCCTACTACTATGTGTTCTAAAACAACATGTGGATTAGTTATAATTCTCATGGAATACGTAACAATTCCCAAATTTCATATCCTAGGTCCTTCCCTCACCATTAGTTTATCATTAGGCCTTTTTCTCCGTAGGAATCATAACGTCAACTTGTGTTATGTTTTTCATGGATGTTTGTATGTAAAAGGGATTCCCTGGACCTCCGTTTTTGTCAAGTTTTCACTCTTACTTTTCACACATTCCTCGGTAAAGAATACACACTCTATGCTCTGTGATCCATGATGATAAACTAGTATCAACAATGTTATCAGATCTATGAACATAAAATAGCAGTATCCATAGTCTGAATTGAGTAATATTACATTTCCAAGACCAACATCCTTAGCACACAATGTTAAACTATATCCTTATCCTCATATCAAATTAGGATACCTCATATTAATAATATGACATGAACCAAACCAAATTCCTCAGAACATGATGTTAAACTATTTACATACTCCATATAATACTGGGATGCATCTTATAAAGAATATGATATGAACCAAACCTACATCCTCATCACTTGATAGTAAAATATAATCATAACCTGTATAAAATTTGGATGCCTCTTTTGAAAAATATGGAATGAACAATGACTAATGTACTTATCATATGAAATTAAACTATATAATTATCCTGTATAAAATTAGGATGCATCATATACCAAATATGAGATAAACAAAACAAACATCCTCAACACACATTATTAATCTTTATCCATACCACATATAAATTTGGGATGCCTCATATGAAAGGTATTATATGATTTAAAACCCTCACTAAAGAGGACATCACCCATTTGGCATTGGTCTCCTACCATGCTACATTCTAAAACTATGTGTGTCTTGATTCCCATTCTCATGGGATACATAGTGATATTTTAATAACTTATCATGGGTCTAGCCCCACCACTAACTAATTTTGGGGTCCTCCCCCTTTATTATTTTCCTGACCCTCACTTACCCGTGATTTTTTATAGAGCATCTCTCTCATGGGTGGATAACCCCCATGGACCTCAACATTCCCTCCAAAACATTCCTCACAACCATGTCCACATTTCATGATTTCTTTAATTTGGATAATCATAATTATCTCAATATAAACAGGCTCCCTAATGATAATGGTGCCACCCACATTGGACCACATACTATATTGGGATCACACATTGAAGTATCCTCAATTACAGATGGTCAATTCCAGTTTTCAAACTCAGTCAAGAGTAGATCCCATATTTGTTCAGACCATGCTTGACCTATGAAGTTTTATAATATATGTTTCAAAAATGGTCAATAGTTGTTCCCCACCCATTGGTCATTCCATTTTTTCGATACATGTATTGAATACTGTGATCTACCTTTTGAGGATTTACCATGTCAATCTCTTGTGCCCCTTATTATGTTCTCCCCTATAAACAAAGGGACCTCAATACGAATCCCTATTTCTCACACTTATCATGGCTCACATAATATTAGGAGATGTGGAGGAATTTATAGAAGAATGTTTGATAGATGTGGGGACTCCATAAAATAAGAATTACCTTCATGGAATGAACTCTACAACATTAATCTAAGATACCAAGTCCAAGCATTGTGACATTAAACTATGTGAAAGTCACTTATGGAATGTGTCACATGGCATCATGACTCCTTTTCCATTAATTAAAAATGAGATTCCACTCTGTCATTTCACACATGTCCAATGGTAAATTTTCCCCTCTATGTTATAAACTCAAAAATCATAAACCAAGAGTCCATGTCTAATAATCACGTTCTTATAATTGGTTCAGGTTTCCTTAGAGATGTTTCATGTAGCATTGGGAGGCCTCCTTGGCCCTCAATTAATATCTAGTAGCCTTTATTAATGATACATATATTCCTTTGAGACACATAACCTTTGATCTAATAATTAAAACATTAATATATTGATATCCCTTTGTATAATCATTATAACCTTAAACAAATTTCAACCCATGGTCCAAGAATTATGATCATAAACTATTTGAAACATCTAGTCAAAGTGTTATAACCTTAAACTATTTTCAACATATGGTCCAAGAATTATGACCTTAAACTGTTTTATAAATTTTTTCTATCTTTAATGAAATTAAACATCCCTAGGAATGTAGTATATACTTCTATTAGGTTGAAAAATGTTAAAGGAAACCAATGAAAAACTCAAAACCCTTCCCCTTAGGTCACTTCTATGTCTAGGAAAATGTATGGGCATGAGAAAAAATTACAATGTGATAAGGACCCATAATAGGCCCTAGAAAAAAATTTGGTTGTCTCACCCAACCCTATAAGTTTAGGAAACATCTATAGCCATATTTCAACACCCTTTTCCTCATGAGCTCCTCTAGTAGGTACCCCCATTTTGTATTTTATTTGTGCATCCCACTACATAGACCAAGAGGGATTATTCACATTAATTCACACATCCAGGTATGATTCTAAAATGTGATACTGAATTTCATATCACATGATGTTAAACTATACAATCCATTTTTCCTTATGAATGACATTATACTATGTGTTCAAAATCCTTTCCATAACACATTAAACGATTTTACCTCTAACTGCATTGTATGAAATACAACTGAAAATCATCATAGGCCCTTACCTAAGAATCTATTTACTCATATCATTATTGGTCACCCACCACACTATTATAGTTTTTCTATCACTTTGAATCAAACACAACACTCACCTTGGAATATAATTAAATCATATTTTTAGATTGATACTCCTACCAAATGTGCTCAAATCATCTGTGGAGTAATTATAAGAGTGTTGAAATCTGTATGAACATTCCCACAATTCATTTACATACCTCACATTCATTGAATTTTTATCTCCATCAAATTTCATGTCTTAATTGGCCCCCTAACAAAAATTACACCTGACAATGCTGGGAAACCTACCGTCCTAGGCACATGCTCTAAAATACTTCTCACCACATTTTTATATAGGAACCATGTTTTGAACATAGTCAATGGTTGATAATAATTTTTTTACTCATCCTAAAAATACAAAAATGAAATATGGGTTTTCAACATGGTCAGTATTCATCCTCTTTAATCACATCACCCCCCCCCCCCCACACACTTTGTGTTCAAAATCTCGAGCAGCTCAATTCATGCTATCCATCACCCCTCCTTTTTCCAGTTAGAATTCAACACCCCAAGAATTACCCAATTTGTGAGATAAAATAAGTTGGGAAATCAATCTGAATGTATAGAGAAAATTTTCCTCTAGCCATAGATTTTCTAGTTCGGAGACTCTTAGTAGTCAAAAAAAATGTGCAGTCCCTGAGTGTTCATTCTTAGTTCAAAACAATATTATAAATGAGAAATAATTTAGTTTTCTCTTATTTAACACACATATCATGACTCACATGGTCTTAGGGATTCATTATTGGATGTGTTTTTGATATGATTGAGATACAAAAAATAATGTATTGAAGCATATGATACGTTTAAACAAACCATTCCAATACATTGGGAGGGTCATCCACATGTTAGAGTCTCTCTGTTAATTCAGAATAAAGTAAATTTATCTTGGGGTAAACCATAGAGATTGAGTGTTAGAGCTTAGGAAATCCCTATTGGGTAGCCTCTTGAGTCTGATATTGCTTCACCAGATCATCCAACTCATCCCCAACAGTAGGGTTTACTTCATTGGTGATAATTACAAACTGATTCTGTTTGTCATGCCACTTAGTAACCAAAGATTCAACCTATGCTAACTTATCCTTATTCACCACTAACTATTCCTTTAATTGTCTTATTATTCTTTCCTAAGTAGGGATGATGGCCGCACAATCTCGTACCTTCTCTTCAAGGTGATTGATCACCTCTTCATCCACCAGGAGAACCTATGTCCCAAAAACATCTTCTTGTGCCAGGTAAAATTACACTGATGCCACTCGGCATGCGCCTATTCAATGATAATATCAGGACCAAATGCATGGAGTCAATTATAATCCACCCCACCACTCCACAAGATAAATAAAAAATGGTAGATAGACCCCCTAGGTTAGAAGATTAACTTGTGGAGTGAATGTGATTAATGATACATACTCTTCTGCACCTTCAGTTAAATGACTCGTTCTCCTCAGAAACGTCTGAGCTATAATATTCAAATCCATCAAGAATTTTATGCTCAAAATAATTTAATAATTCTAATGGTCATATATATGTTAATCCTTGTGTGGGATATTTCATAATTTTAGAGAAAACATGTCCTCATTGAATCCTTCAATATAATGGGAGCCCCAACCATATCTTATGGAACTTTTGATGGTATCTCAACCATCATAGCCTCCTCCACCACCACCACTAGTCACTCAATCATTACCACCTTTGTTAAGGAATCGTCTCTACTTGGTACCACTAACGATGCTCCCAAAATATTAGTATGGTCTTCATGACCTCATCAACCTTCACTATTGAAGGTGTGATTTTGACCCACTCCATTAGGGCCATGGTCCAAGTAGCCACCTCCTATGACACCCCTACTATAGGACCATCCAACAAAGCTTCCACCACCACCTTTGTTAAAGGAATAACCTCTCCAACCGTATATTTCAAGATGGAATCCCCACTGTTACTACCTCGATAGCAGGATCCTTCAAATTGGGAATATCTACAGGTGGATGATCCCCAAACACGGTTTAAAATTTTACATAATTTATGGTTTTCACCGCACATGAATAATGGTGGAAAGAAAAAAGGGATTGAAAAGGGTATAATTATTAGATGATTTTTACAGTTTAACTCGTAAATTGTAGAGGTTCTGGTTAATACCCATGGGGATGAAATTACCCCAGTATTCGACACCCCAGTTGTTAAGAGCTTCCCCTTTGATAGATTGTTTGATTATTTCTAGAAGAAATAAAATTGGTCATTAATATTTTTGGAAAAAATAATCAACTTCCTACTAGTGTAAAATTTTATAGAGAATAATTTGAGATTATGGATCTATCACCCCAGCCACACGAACCACTTAAACAATAGGTGGTTGGCCTCCAATGAAAACAGTTTAAGGGATTTCTTTGTTCCCAACAAACGTCTAAGAGTTTGACCCACTTCTCCATCAACTTCTTGAGTTTCATTGTGAAACTACCCCTAATTTATTCACTTTTATTATAATGAAATTGTTCGAGGATTTAGGTATAAATATCATAGGTTGTGTAATATCCAAGACACACAAGATTAGAATATTTTCCTAATAAACAACATGATTTTCTTCCCCTTGATAGTCCCAATTGAAATATATCCCCCATAAATCCACTGATCCTTCACCCTAATCAACAATGATAGCCAATAATTCAATATAAAGACCCTTAGGTGATGTAATTCCATACAACACATTTAATTATTTAGTCAAGGGATGAGATATTCTACAAGATAAGATCAAGTCATCCAGATATGACATTCATTACATTGCCTCGTCTTGGGGAACATGGAATAATACCTTTACATGGACTAAAACAACATGTTTTATCACTTTCAATTGATACACTTCCATATTCTATGAGGATAATTGATTTGTTTATATATCCCAGTCCCCCTCTAGGCATCAGGGAAAACAACATCACTAGGGACATCTGAGTGATGTAGATGAATCCATAGACAATGGACATGTGCCCTTAAAACTAATCTAGAGGGTCACTTTTCCATCCCAAACCACTCACCTAAGAGTTATGGGTTATGTTTTAGTCCCCTCCATGAATATTGTTTCTATACATGATCTTGCATCACTAGAGTTACTATCATGGCTCTACTTACTTTTCCAGCTCGGCCTTCATGGCACTCCTTTCTCACTGCACACCGTCGACCGCATGGTTGTCGGTCCCATTACTCAACCTACTTAGTCACTAGTCTCCTCATCATGTCACTAGGATATTCACTCTCCCATATCTGTAATTATTCATAGATTAGACCATAGGCAACATTAGTTTGTAGCAACCCATTAAACCCTTTTCTATCCACACACATAAACAAGCACCATATCAATTGGAGAACCAAGGGGTATCAATCACTACATACCCTTATATAACCCATTAGGGTGATCCTTTGAAGGAACTAGAACTATCGTGAGAAATGGTGTGGAATATATGGATCACAAACCACATTAAAATAAACTTTGGCCACCAGTACCTCCTCCTCAAAAGGCTAAGAGGTATGACTTCTACTCGATGGTACCAATGTTTTTATCAAAAAATATTACCATAAAAAAGGATAAATATGAAAAATGAAGTGGTCTTCCATACAGATCCTTTCTAAGAAATAATCTATTACCATGTTTAGAGGATGATTATAGATGATGTTGAGAATTTATGGCCAAAATTTTGTGCTGGGTGGAGGGATGGGGTTTGGATATTCATATCCTCACATGTGTACAGGTTTCCCGAACAATAAAGAAGTAGAAGGGACCCAAAACATGGAATGTAGTTTTTTCTAATTGATGTGGTATAATACATTGGACAAAATCATGATCAGAGGAACTTCTATGTTTATTCACTACCCCATTTCCATCTTTTATGCCATAAAGATGGTGGCCAGGCGCACCACCATTTGTGTATCCTAAACTAGGAGAATCCAACCATAGATCAACAAAAAAATAAATCATACTATCCAATCCAGAGGGGTATTAGGCTTCACATTGTATCCCCCCAAATATAATTCTCTCACCTATATAATTCTCCAATATGAGTGTTCATTTCCCCTATTATTTGACTTTGTACACATATGGGACCTTCCTAGTACTATATCTAGTAGTTCATGTAGAAAAAACCCAAACCATTTCTTGAAAGGGATGTCTATTATCCATGGTTTTTAATCACTCTCCCTATGAACCAAGCATATAAAAACCCTTACGATTGCTAGAATCTGCTCCTGGTCGAAGTATGTATCCTCATCTAGGAGAAAATAGTCATGCAAACCCCTTGAATGGGTATCCCTATAATGTGATTGTGATACCATAAACCAATTCTGACCTTCGAATGATCTATGTGAAATGTGTTATTTCTTGATGTTCACATGCTCAGTAGCTCAGAAATGACGTCCTAATGATGATATACATAGAAATATGAGCACTCTGGGACTTCAATGATACTAAAACGCTTTATTTCAACCTAAAATTTGTAATAGGATAGGAATACCTAGTATCCCAAGGCCTATACCCCATGATATTACCATATTAGAGTAGTTCCTTGCCTTCCATCCACCCTTGGAGATGGTCCATCAATATCACCTCAAAGACATTCAAATATTTAGAGGGAGATTCCTCTTCATCAAATGCCTCCCCTTTTACATTTTTAATGTGGTCCCATATGGTATGAGAGGTAAGAGATACATGATCCTTCATAATGTGGACTCAAACATACTTGTACTACTAGTACAATCTATACATGATTTTGAATCAGTAAGATAGAACATCCCAATTGGATCTAGGGATTAACACATCATCCCTCTTCCCAAAATCATATAGTGGTAGCCTATTGCATAATTGGTATTCCTATTAAGACTCTTCCATTAATTTTAGAAGTGTACCATGATCCAACTTACTCTAGAAGGGCTCTCCAATCATAAAATTTATATATACCTCCCATCATAGATCATTAAAATATTTTGCACTTTTAATAATGATTTTTTCCAAGTCATAAATATTTTTTAGAACTAGTTCACAATGGTCAATCCGTGAAGGTTGAAGTTGTGAATGTTTTTAGCACATATATTTGTATTCATATAATTTAGATTTGTAAAGGAGGATGCTCTCACATGTTTTGATTATTGAGATCAAAAAAAGCTATGAAAATTTTTGAGTTTCACAAAAATAGATAAATAGTCCACCCTTCATGAAACAATGATGGTCCCCTCCGGGACCCCCATCCCTATTTATAGGTTCTCGGTTAGGATATGTTTCATGAATAGAGTTAGAAAAACTCAAATTTTTAGAGGTTTTATCTTAGAATATTACCCTAATTTCCCTCAAAAATCCAATTATTCTGGTGGGTATTCATTGAAACTGAAATACTTGTGTCATAGGATAGGTGGAGGAAGGAACAGACAGTTTTAAGAAACTTCAAGGAAAATGGATCAATGATCCACTTAATGGATTAGTTTTTGCTTTTCAAAACCTTATAAAATGGCTCTTTTTTCTTTTAAGTCACCTAACCGCATGAATCTTTAGGTGGTAACATCTACACAATGTAACTCATGTTTTTATATGTCCCCGACAATGTAGATCTTTAGATGGTAACATTCATTCAATGTATGTCTATTTTCAAAACACATGTTTCTTCAAAAATAATGTTTTAATCCATGAAAGCCTCAATATTTTGTGTAATAAATTCCCTCACATATACTAGGCCAATAAATATCTCCCCTTGTATGGATTTTAAGGGGACACAACCTTTCATCTTCCGATAAAATTCTGAACTTTTAATACTCAATAGCATCAAGAGAGAGAGAGGAGATGGATTTCCCATGGTAGAAATATTTCATGAAACCACCTCCCATGGGTTTTTAGAAACCTAAACCCATGGTACATATTCATTACATGATTACAAAAAGAATAAATCCCTTTTTGTATCTTGGTATTTCATGATATTACTACCCTTCATTAAACCAACCCCATGGGAACTAAGAAATCACTATGAGGTAGGGTAACCTTGTTTTATGAAAAATGTTCCTTCATGGGACCCCTAGCCTTTGTGAAGCCCTCAACATTCCTGAAACCCCAATCTTCTTGAAACCAATCTGCCATGACTCTTTATGGTTCCTTATTTTATCAAACATCTTCTAGTGAAATTTTGAGTGCCCATAACCCCTATTTCATTCCATAATTAGTTCAACAATACACCAAATATTCATATGGTAGGTACCTCCAACCCTTGTGTCATCCCTTTGTGTTTCATGTATGTACTCTGCCATTACCTTTTATTTTTATTCTTATCATAATTCCCTAATTATGTTTTATCCAAATAATATAAACTTTAACATAAGGACTTAAAATTTAAACTTATCCAAGACACTATTTATGACACAACCCACCCATAGGTTCATGGGAAGTGGATTTGAATCCCTAAATGTGTTATAATTATGAACAACATCCAAATATTCCTCCTTGAGAGTCTATTTTTATAGATCTTCATTTCCCATGTCAAAATGGGATCCCCATTCATAACTCTCATTCACTTCATATTTTCTTGATTTAAAACTACTTCATTCAATGTCTGAGTCATACAATGTTAAACAACACATCAACATCCTCAACACATGATGTTAAACTAAAGACTTTCCCTATGTCATGAGCATGAGTTTCCCATACATAATATTCATTGGATAACATCCCCATAGACACCTACACCAGGCTTGATCCCCTCACTCCCATAGAATCTTACCTTAGAAATCCCATATGCATAGGACCTCACCATCACCTGTTGATTCTCCTCCTGTTACATGATCTTCCGTACCACAATAAGTTAAAATACATTAACCTATCATATCACACGACCTTAAACTATGACATCATACTATGTTGGAATTAATCCTTATTTCATAACACTGTATGTAGGATACCTCCATGAGGTTCAATCTTGACATGCCTACACATCTGGTGTGCCTCCCTAAGGATCAACCTTGAGACCCCAACATCACCATCAAATACCTAAGTGTGATAATCTCCCCCATGGAGTTTCACTTTCTCTAACTCCACCAAATCCATTGTGTGATGGGACACACTCAACAAAATCACAATTTTAAAATATTCCCACTGGGGACACACTCTACAAAATCCCATGGATGAAATATTCCATGTGGATACACACTAAACCAGAACCTAAGTGTGAAATATTTACTTTGAGGAAAAACTTATCCAAACCCCATGTGTAATATCTTCTCCCCTGCAAACACACTTAACCGCCCACCTATATTAAAAATACATAAAACCTATGACCCACATGAAATATCTACCCCCATTTAATAAACATACAATAAATATAGTAGAATTCGTCATACTCTTTCACCCATAGTGACAACTACCTTATAAAAAACATGGGATGCCTTTGGTTCCATGCCTAAGATGCCTCAGAGAAGAGATTCCCTCAAAAAGAGGAAGAATTTATTGGTACCCAACCTTCCCAACATCTAGATATTCTTGTAAATTCCCAATGTTTTTACCAACCCAAAATTTAAGGTTGATACAATATATAGATAGAAGAAACATAATTTACCATTTTCCATGTTGAGATGGCACCGAAAATGAGTTTGAAGAACATGACATTTATCCATGATGGAGATCCAGACTAATAAACAAGATCCAATGTTAAATATATGGATAGAGGAACATAAATCCCATTATCTTATTTTAGTCATGGATCTGACATCAAAGATTTAAGTGATAGAAGCTAACCACCTTTGAAAATAATGAATGCAGGGAAAAAATCAATGTTTTCACTACCAAATAGAAATATTTCATGTATCCTTGACTAGAAATCATCATAAATATAATGATATAGTTAATTTTTTTATTGAGAAAAAATTAATTAAAATGATACAGATAAGTCAAAATATCTGAAATCCAATGAAATTTTAGAATATTATAGAGTGAGTGGTTTCTTGGAAAAGAAATCCATGTCAATATAATAATAAAAACATATTGGATATATAATATATGATCCTATGGTTAATAAACCTAAAAAGCATTGTTGGTTATTAACTTTACCTTCACCTAATGAAAAAATGGTGTCCTAACTACACACCTGATTTAAATTTCCTGAGGGATATGCATTGGATAATTAAAATTATTTTATAAACCATTATGAATGATTTAAATATACTGTTATATAATTTGATAATTTATAGTTTGATATACTAATAGGAATTTACTTTGAAAACCAACATTGATCATTATAGATTCATTAGTTTTGGTATATATGTCATTACTTCCATGTTAAGTAGTATTCATTTTTATATTCGCAATTAATCTTTTACACTCATAACAAGAGATCCATTATTTTATAAAATTGATGGAAATTAGAGGAATTATGTTTATAATATATATGAAAACCAATGTGATGATTTTTATAATAAAATACTTATATAATTGTAGTCATAGTAATGGAAATCAAGGTAGTACTAGGGAAAACTAATCAAGATACGATTAATAATATTAATCACATTGAACACTCTCATTATCTTAAGAGAGATGAATTTTTTTTTCAATCATTTCTATGACATAGACCCTAAAATTTTTGTGGATATTCCGATTCCCTAATTGTGGAGTAATGGATTCAATCCATCAGTAAAATATTATCTATCATTCAATGCTCCTAGAAAGAGGAAGTCACTTTGTCCATTTATCTGCTTGAGAGAGAATTTGTTAAGTTGCTGATAATAGTCAATAAGAGAAAGAATAGAGAAGTCATTAAATCCATGAAATATGAACGATTTAAAAATATATTTCTCAAAATGTTATTTTCCTTATACTCTTAATAATAAAATTGAGATGAAATTCCCTGGACTCATGAAAAATGACGATGAATAATTTGGGTATTTTGATGCAAACAACAAAAGGATTTCACGATAAACCTCCAACATTATCATAGATATCAAAAGTAAGGATGATTGCTTCCTTAGTGGACTGAAACAGAGTATTTGAGGATATTAATTTATTATGGAATTCAAAAACTATATTTAAATTATTCAATATACCCTCACAGTTGATATGAATATTTTTAACACCATAATATTTTAAATTAACATTCTCTTTATTATCATATACAACATGTACCACCGAGCATAAATAAAACACAAAACATATTTATGATATTTATAACATGGATATTGGAATACATTATATAAAAAATGAAATTTAATTATAATATATATAAATAATGGTTCTAATCAAAGAAAGTAAATTTTTTAAACAATTACTAGAAAATAAACACTTAATTTTTAGTACAGTCATTTTATTCATCAAAATACGTTTCCTTCAAAAATGGTTTGTATTTATATTTTTAGAGAGAATATTATATTTAATTTATAAAACTTATAAAAAATTAGTTTTATAAAAATAATACCCTTTTTTTTAAATTATCATATCAAATTTATCTTAGAATTATTTTTCAATAATTATTTGAAATGTAAGATGTTTAATTGAATAGTGAAAAATATTAATTTTTATTAAAAATTATTTCTTTTTAAAGTATATACAATGTAGATTTTTTTTGGTTTTAAAGTAATTTTTTCATTTATATTATGAATAATATAATTATGTTCATTGGAAATTATTTTATGGTTGGTTTTGGAATAAAAACAATTTTATAATTAAAAAGGCATTTTCATGAAAACTGTTTTTCATTGCATTTTGATGATTTAATTTAAAATTAAATTACACAAAATTATATAATTGAATTTTATAAATTTTATTCCATATTTTCAATTTATATGATTTTTATTATGCAATTAGGTCAAATTAAATTCTATTCAATATAAATAGTTGCTACAATATAGTTTTTTTACCATGTTAATGGTTAAATTTGTTAATTCGAGTTAACAAAAATTTAAAAAGGATTCCAATTCATTCAAACAAATGAAATTAATTCATTTTATGATCCCATATAATATATAATAATATAAAATTTAAAAATATTAACTTTATTTTCAAATTTTATTTTATTTTGATGTTTATAATATTTAAGTAATAAATAATGTAAAAAATGTCACTTTCTTACTTTTCATATCTATAATATTTTTTGATAGGGATTAAACAATTATGATTAGTGATACATATTTATTTAAATTATTAATTATTTCATTTATAATGATAATTTATTTTAAATTCTTAGTGACTAAATAGTTACCATAAATTCAAACGCAACACCAGTTTAGTGCTTGTACACGGGATTAAAAAATACAGTAAATTATATTAAAAACTCTAAAAGTAATATTTTTAGGTGATTTATAGTCTCATATTAATTTTTAAGATACATATAACATATTATATATTTCTGAATGTTTTATATTCAAATTACTTTCTTATTATGCTTATTTCAATGTCAAATTATGTGAATAGTTCCTAAAATGAAATTAATTGTATTTTATGTTAAATATATTTGGCAATTTATTAATAAATAATAAAATATTTTTAAAATTGGACAATTAGGATTATAACTGATCTATTATTCTATCCCTAGGAAATATTTGGGACAATTTTTATCTTATAAGTAAAATTCGATCTTTTTAATGTTAAACTAGGCATTACCACATGTATGATTAAACATTGTTAACCAAGGGGTAAAACCTAAAAACAAGGTTTAAAATGATATATAAAACTATAAAAATTTTATTTTAGGATTATATTAATAACTTATATTCCATATCATTTAATCCTTGTATTTTTTGAACCATTTTACATGGGTGACACACATATTAAATTACAATATTTAATGTATTCCCAAAAATAACATTAATGATATTTTATAATAGAAAATATTTTATTAAATTATTTAAAATTAATTAAAATATTATAATAAATAAAGGTAATGGTAAATGGTTTGAAAATATTAACTATAGTGAATTTAGGGATCACTTATTTTGATAGAGTATGTTTATTGACCTTGAAATATTTAAAAACTATGATATTTTAGTAATTGTGAAAAGGGTTAACAGAGGGTTAAAACTAAGGGATATTTGTAAAATTATACAAAACATATAATAAATTAAAAGTATGATATGATATAAAATAATAAACATTTTATTCTTTAATAATATCAATTTTCAATCATTTTCCAATGAAAATTAATTTATATTAATTTAATATTTTATGTAATTCCTAGAGTGCCCCTCCCCTCACTGATAAAAGGGAACCTTCTATCCGTTATTATTCATAATTTTTTACCCTTATATATAGAAAAAATCCTATAATCTTCTATATTCATTAATAAGATGTTATGGTCTACTTAAAATACAACCCTGAGGGTTCTTAAGAAGGAATCTAAAGGAATCCTACCAAAGAAGAGGAAATAATCTTACCCAAAATCATTCAATTTATTTCTACATATACCTCATATAATTCAATTTTATCCATTATAAAATTATGAATTTAGTTTCATAGATATAATAAATTGTTATTATTTTCAGAATACCATAATCCACCTTCTACCTATCTGTTGGAAAATAATAATGTCTCACGTATAAATGTATAGACTACCACATCCATTTAGCGATGTGATTTGTTTTTCATTTATATTTTACATTGATGGAAATATGTATATATTTATTGAATATATAAGATATAAAAGATATAAAATTTCACTTGAAATATGAATTAAATTATACCTTCATTTTGGTCTATCCATCAAAAAATGAAAAGAACAGTTCTTTGTATGTACTACCTACTGTCTCCATGAATTGTGTAATTCATTTTTTATATATCTATATTTTCAATATGACTGTAAATATATATATATATATATATAATAAATATATATGATATTTATATCATTCTTAACATTTTATAGATGATGGATCCATGATTAATGTATAAGGACTAGAACTACTTAACCATCAATGTGATTAAAAAACAGTTAACACCTAGAAATGATGGTTTTAATAAGAAATTACTAATAAATTAGAGTAGAAATTTTATCAATGAATAATATATTATATTATAATAATATAAATTATTTTGTAATATAATTAATATATATTTATATTTATTATACAAGAGGAAATTTTTTTTGAAACAAATAAAACATGATGTAATTGATTTTTGTCTCGCTTATATTTTTTTGAGACACATGACATATTCACCACTTGTTTGTTTTATGTGGTTTTTATCAATCCCATGAATTTATTATATAATTTTTGTCATAAAAATCCTGGTTATATACACATATATAAGGATCTCTTTTCATGAGGTTTTTATTTATACGTTACCATTGTGGTAGGGGATTTATGTTACAATATCATTGTTTATTAAGAATGTTTATGATTTAGTTTATAATTATGAAATTTTATGATCTAACTCTCATGAAAATTATTTATTTTCTTATCCTCTATATATTTCTATATATTACATATTTTTATTCCATTTTTCTCTCTTTTAGTATTCAATAGATAGAAATAATATTTTTAAGGAAATCTGACTTTATTTATCTCCTTATTCGAAGATCATTTTTTTCATGTCCATGTTTTCTAAAAACATTTTAGGAGTGTTTTTAATATTATAATATGATTTTTTAAATTCATTTTTACCCATAATTTGATTTTTATAAAATGTTTTAAATTTAATACTCCTGTCATTTTTTGAAAAAGATGCTGTTGAATTTTGATCAGAAATTTTGAATGGAAACAATGTTTTAACATTCAAGATATGAGTAGAATTTATTTTCTTAATAAATATTAAATGGTTTAAAATTAATTTTGAATTTTCTATGTTTCTGTTAAATGATATAATTTTCCATAATATTTTGGAAATATTTATATTTTAAAGAATTTATTTGAATATTTAAAGGGTATTTCCATCAAGAAATATTCCAAGTAATATTTTAAATTGATGTTTCATATTTGATGACATCATTTGATGTTACTCGTTCTTTTTAAAGTATATTATTCAATGACAAAACAATTTTTAATTATCTATATTTTTTATGTCTATGATGAAAATATATTAATAAAACCTATTTATTATGCATGGGTAATACTATGATGAAAATTAAAAATGTGTATGAAACCTATTTCATTTCATAGATTTATGATATGATAAATGTTTTTTACCTTGTGGAACACATATATATTATTTTCATTGTATGATGGGTGGATATAGATTTATATATCCAACCAATTCATTGGTTAAATATGGATATCTAATTATATAATAAACACTCATATGGGGAGTTAACCCATTTTAGTAAGGGACATTATCCACTATTATATTCTTGTAAGTGAACCTTGACTAAGGAGAAGATACAATGTGGACTAAACCCAGTCTAATATGATAGCCTTGGTCATGATCCTTAATAAATAATGTAATGCTTTATGCTTATGTGTTTTCCATAAACCTATTTCTCACACCAATTTCATTCTCACATAGCTCATACACTAGGTATGGTTTTAATATTTTAATATCATGTTCTCATACCCTTATTTTCATTTTATGTTTATGTGATCAGTGATATCTCCCTTGTTTACCCTTACCAAGAATCCAATATCAACATTTCTTATGTTTCTATCCACTAGCTTATGAAGAAATATTTTAATTATTATTTTGATGCTTTCCAAATGAGAAATGAAAATTTTAATATCAGATATATACCTAAAGAAAATGCATTATTTTCTCCAAGGGAAGATAATATCATCATTCCTAAAAGGGTATTAAACACTAGGGTGACATGAATCACACGAACCTAGGAAAATCATGTTAAAGGGTTATAATCTTTGTGTGAATTTTTCATGATCATGAGAGGACCCTCTGATAATCCATCCTGATCACATAAAAGGTTTTAGGTATGTCCCATAATCATAAAAAAGTTCCATCAGATAGCCCACCATAACATACAATGTCCCTTGGATGAATTGTTTTGATCATGTGTCATGATAACTGGTAAATAGTCGATAATCACCATAGAAGATTATAAAAATTGATGAAAATGGTGAAATATTCCCACATATAATATTTGCAAAATTTTTCATGTTAAGGGGTTATTGAATTTTTATAATATTTATATTGATTATGAAATGGACATCCTACTTTTAAACCAGATCTTATGAAGAAATTGGACATGTTAACTCATTCATTTAAAGGATATATGAAATGTTTGTTTAATCATGTGACACCCAGATAGAAAACCAATGGTAAAACATCACATTATTTATAAAATAATGGTTGAAAAAATCATAATCTTTATAAAAAGAAAATTTTTATTATTTTTAATACAATGGGGTTATTAGATTTTCTTAATAGGTATATCGATCATTAGAAGTCCCATTGAAATGTATGAATGATCTTATGAAGGCCCCTTGAAATGTCTACTCGATCAGGTGAAGGATATCCAACATGTGCATTTGATTATGTGACGCCCTCAGGGAAAACTGATTGGAGAATGCAATAGTCTAAATAAAATAAAGGAAAATAATGTTTTATTCTTCACATGAAGAAGTGTTTTGATGTTTTTCATGTAAAGGGCTGTGTGCTTCATGTGATTTGTATATCGATCACATGAAGGATCTATAACATGCAACATGATATTATGAAGTCCCCTTGTCACGTCAAATCAATCACGTGAAGGTTATCAGACATATGAATTCAATATCACAATGTTTTTTCAATATAATTATTAGAATATGATAAATCTCTCTGAAAATACATGGTTTCAATAATAATGATAACGATAGAATGATCTCGAAATCAGTATTTATCACACGATCAAAATATAAGGTCATATATGAACAATAGATGGATCACAAGAAATAAAGGATGGGATGATCCGTCCAATGACTTTAGCTCATATATGTGATTTAGGAATCATGAAAAGTAACATAGATCCATAGTGGTGAATCTTATAACCCCCATCTCCAATCATAGAAAAAATAAACATGGAGGTGTAGAGGGGAGGTAGACTTTATGGAGTGGAGATACATGTGATCATGGGGGTATTCCATTATGTAATCTCGAATGAAGACTTAGAGGATTACATGGTATGTTTATTCTCTTCACATGATTAACCCATTTACCATGTGAAGAAATTTTTGCATGATTGGATGGATCATGTGGATTCATTTTTGTGTCTTAACATGATCAAACGAGTCCTCAAAAGAGAAAATCTAATGAGAAACGATAAATTTATTCCATAAAAGATAAAAAATGATGAAATTTTGATGTTAATATGGATACATTGATTTTTGGGAAAGCTTCCCATGTTCTTCATGTGATTTGTTCATTGATCATATGTTTTCCTCTAGACCTATCATCAAGGTCATGAAAATAATCTAGACATTTCTTCCAAGTCATATGAAGTCCTCTATAAATTTCTGCTAAGTTATGTAAAGTTTTATGAATATATCAACCCGGTTATGTGAAGTCCTCTGGATGTGTTAGCCAGATCATGTGAAGTGTGGAGGATTTGTGAGCTTGATCAAGCAAGGTCCTTTGAACTTGTCAACTAGGTTTGGTGAAAACCTCCATACACGTCACATTTTTTCCAGGACATGTGAAGTCCACCATAATGGTCAACTTGGTCATGTGATGTCCTTCGAACATGTCATCTAGGTCATGTGAATTACTCCAGATAATTCATCTTGGTCATGTGAATTACGACAAAAATGTCATATAGGTCATGCAAAGTACTCCAAAAATGTCACCTAGATCATTTAAAACACCCTAGACATATTGTTTTCATATACTGTGAAGATACTTATACATGTAAAGAAAACTTCTCCAAAGTATAATGTGGACACCTTAGATATGTCATGAAAACACCTCAGGTATGTCCCGAAGAAACTTTGTACATTTCAAAATGACACCCTAAATGTGTTTGTCAGTCAATATGGACATATCTAATTGGTAATATAGACATGTTAGGTATAATCCCCTAGAGATCTCAGCCTTGTGTAGTTGGAATACACTTATATGTACCGTTAAATCCATGTGAACCTATGAACATGATATTTTGGCCGAGTATTCCTCCTTCATATGGGAAGTATACATAATAGATTTGGGCTATGCACTCATGAAACCTTAGTATGAGGTCCTCAATCTATCCAAGCATGATCAATCAAACAATCAGGTTCAATACACTATATCCACTATATAATAAAGTCTATATATCTCTAATGGTGATATGACATGGTCTAAGTCAATCCATATAACAAATACCCGAGCTCATGAGACCAAAATTCTACCATGATTATATTATCTTTATTTTTTCCATTAGAAGATGAGAAATAAGTATATATGCATGAATCCTCCTATGTGTAATCCCTGACCATTCCCTAAATAACCTAAAACCCATCAGCGGGTTAGGGGTGAAACTTAAATAGAAACAATCTCATTCCTATTATATGATGGATATGTAGGATTACTTCCTAAGGCTTGAGATCCATATTAAATACCATATTAGGTCTGATTTAGTGTGTAAGTACCACATCCATATATCGTGCATCAGATTACTATCTATCTATTATTTCTCACATCAATCATAACTAATTTGCACCTAGGGCTTCAAAACAATTATACCACTGGTATCATAAAAATTATCCAAATAAAGGAATCCCCAATTTTAAATCCCCATTAAATAAAAATTCCTCTTCACATGGGAATCCATATCAGTTCAATTTTTAAATATATGACCATATTAGTGAAATATAAGGTGATAACCCTCATGAGAACTAATTATTGTAACACCCGAGACTTTTATGTTATATAAATCATGAAAGGAATATTTTTCTACACAACACTTGCTTGGATTTCTTTACACTAAATCGCGAACTTCCTTGATAGCTTGCGTCGTACGCAATACCGAGTTTCACTAAACAACAATATGCTATTAAAATATTATTAAAACTGGCCATTATGAATAGTAATAACCACCTTTTGAAATTTGATAAATTTTATTTTTCAAAATGGACTTCATTTTTGGATTTTTAATATCGAAATTAGCCTAGGGTGAAAATTTGGTATTTTTCTGAAAACTTTCAATTTTTGATGAATAGTGAAACCACTAAGTGGTAGTTAAAAAAACTGAATTTTTCATAAAACATAATTTTACCACTTAGTGAGTGGAATTTCAAAACTCCAAGGGACACGGTTGATGTCAGTAAGTAAAATATGGTTCAATGAGATGAAAATAATTTTTTGGTGAATAATAACTTTTTACTTTATTTACCACGGTTAAAAGTAAATAGGGTAATTAAGGGTAAATATGATATTATTATTACCCTAAAACATGTAATAATTCTATTGGATAAGTTTAATTCGACCAAAAACAACTTTAGGAATAAAATATGACCATTTAGGCCCCCTTGGATTAGATTAGGACATTTATTACTAATTTATTTAAAGAAGGGTTAAAATAGTTAAAATCAATGTTTAATAAGTAAATAATTTTTAATATAAGGTTATACATAAGATAAATTCGACTATAAATATTAATTAGAAAGATAAAGAGATTTAATACATAATGATATTTTATTTTTAATTTTTAGACATTAAATAATTTAATTTATTTATGACACAATGATGATGCAGTAATTATTTTATTAATGAAATATTGACATAATTGATGTTATAAACACCAAAATAAATGTAATTTGAGACTTTTTATGAATCCAACTAATTTTATAGGTTAATATGACATGTTAGTATTGATTTAATTAACTTGTTTCGAACTAATAATTCTGTTATGAGTTTCAAAAAAATAAATTACTAAATAGTGTCAAAATTGACATAAAATAGTTTTTAAAACAAATGTTATATTAGTAATTGTTATTTTATTCCTAAAAATCAATGATTCGAACAAATGACTTAGATAATGTTATATATATTAATAATAAACAACTTTTGGTTCTTTTGGATACTTATAGTAAGTTTATTAACCTTATAGTATAAGAACACAAGAAGACACTGTAAAAGTAAACTTATTTAACTTAATTTAAATCTAAATGATAAGGTTAAAATAGGAATATAAACATGTCTAAATTCTATTGGATGAGAGGATTTCGACTCATCCTCAACTTATCTTCGAAATATATCAATTGATATCTATTTAAAACCGAACATGACTTTATAATAAAATAATAGTTTTAGTTATTCCAAAGGTGCCCCTCTCCTCCCTTATAAAGGACACCTCCTCCCCCTCTTCCTCACACCACTGTGACCCTTCAAGCTCGGCCAAAACCTGCCACTTTCTCCTCTACACTCCCCTAGAGACATCCTAGAGGTACTTGTATTCTTCAAAGACCAATATTAGTGCCCTAAAAGAAGGTCTCAAAGAAGCACTTCAAAGAAGAGGTAATGTCCGTTACCGATTCTTTCATCTTTATTTCTTCTTCCAATTCTTCTTATTTAGTTGTTTCATTATGAAGTAATAAAATCAGTATCACTAAAATACTGATATGTTATTATATGTATGAAACAACCCTATTTCACCATCTATCCATCCTACGGAAAAAGAAATCACCGCGCGTGCGTACGTACGGAATACCGTCTCCACGCCGTGGTGTAATCTATTTTCCACCACCACCTTACTTGGATGGGTATAATGGTGTAAATAATGACTATATATGACTATTATAAAGTGATATTGATTATGAAATAGTATACATACACTCCAATACAATTCCATGATCATAGGAATGATATCATCATTCGTGCGTACGTACGGAATACCGTCTCCACGATGTGATGCGATTCGTTCTACATGATCTTCATTTCATAATGATTATATAAATGAATTGAATGAATGAATATGATATAAATTACACTAATACCATTTTGGAAATGAGGTATCTATAACCTAAAGAGAAGAATACTAATTTATTCGACAAAACACGCATAAGAACAAAAAGATATAAACACCCGAATAACAAGTAGCAATGAAATATTACTACTAAGAATCTAATAATATGACCATATATGATATCATAAAAATAAGTATGATTCTGGAATAAGTCAATAACATTATTTAAATCATTATACAGGAGGTTTGGACACTTGCAAAGCAAGTCGGACCTAAGGTAAGGGAAATATCACAATCTCATTTTTAACTGAGATTGTTTATACCTTGGTATTTACTGGGGTGTATTTTATCATCCACATCCATGTTTCCCCAATATGTAATATTATTTCCATCCACCTACAATTGTTCAAATCCAATTTTACCCTTCAGTGAGTTTTTAGTAAATGATATGAAAAGAATCTTTTTTTTGTTTTTCGTACGAGGTACTTTTTTGACTTTTCCGACAAAAGTATGAGAAGAATGTTTTTTTAACTTATACGGCATGAATGGATTTTTAAAACATTATTTCAAAGAAGCTTACTTTACAGGTTTTCAAGTTTATTTTTAATCAACTTCATTTATTTTAATGTCTTATGACATGTTAAGAAAGGAAAAATGTTTTTGAAGAAGAAAGGATATTTTCCTCAAGAATGGAGTTCAAGTGTTTTATCAAAATTATTTTCCATCTAAGATAATATAGGGTCTTGTTTCTATCCCTATTCTTAAATTGATTTGATTATGTTGTGATGGAATTATTTTTATGAATTCCTTTATCTTATATAAATTGTTTTATGATGTCATGATGTTTAAGAATCCCATTTTTATTACATGGGTTATGAAATGATGTATGATTTATGATTTTGTAGAACACATAAGAATGGTATCATTATAAGATGGGTGGGGCCTATATCTCCCTCCAATGCATTGGGTAAAGATTTCATATCTCATGAGATAGACATGGCTAGAATGGTAGGTTATACCGGTTCAGTGAAACAGGACTGAAACGAGGGTGACTCGGTTAAGAAATGGACTTTTTCCACTAAGATAGTATTGGCAATGAGTCTTGACTAATAAGATATGATTCTCTATGATTATGTGTGTATGACACAAAGTTTCATGTTTTATGTTATGATTATTGTGATTACATTTCACTGCCATGATTTATCCCATGATATGAAATTATGATCTCTTTTGCAGGTTAAGATTTCCAAAATTTATGTGCTTGTGTATACAATGTGATTGATATTTCTTTTGTTTACCCTTACTGAGAATTTGAGCTCACCCTTTTGTATGTTTTCTTTCCCCAGGTCAGGAAGAAGGTTATTAAGTAGGATATGCCAAAAAGGGACTCTAGATATGATGAAATAAATGGGAGGCAAAGTAGATGCTTTATGAACCAGTTGTTTATGATTCCCAGTTTCTAAAGACACTATACCTATACGGTCCTTTCGTGGTTTTGTTATATGTTTTAATAAGTATTCTTCAATTTTGACGTATTAACAATGTTTGTAAAGTATGGGTCGTTATAGTTGGTATTAGAGGAAAGGTATAGTCAACCTTTGGAAACTAGGATGTGAAAGCCTTAGTAAGACCACTAAGGATAAGTCTAAGCATAGGACACAATCTTAGTGTTTTATAGATGACCATGAATAACCTAGGATAAGACCTTAAGTGTGAAATTTTATTCTTGATTATGTGGTTTTACTATTATAATTAGTATTGCTCACACTATTCTTCTTGGTTTTAGTCAATGGCTGTAACCCGAAGGAACCGTGTTAATGCGGAATGCGACGGGCAATGCAATGATTTTCCCCCTGAGCAACCAAACGTTATGGGAGTTGGAATGAAAAATCATGTATCCATGATCACACAACTTTCTCAAGCTATGAATCATGCAGGACTTCCAAATGAGAAAAAGAAGGAGCAACATTCTGTTGAATCCTTCATGGGGCAGCGTCCACCTTCTTTCAGCGGGTCTACTGATCCATTAGTTGCTGAAAAATGGATTAGTACTACTGAAAAGATATTTTCAATTATTTAATGTTCTTAACATGATAAAGTCATCCTAGAAGTGTATCGTTTGGAAGGAGATGCTGATCAATGGTGAAATCTTATTAAGAATATGAGGCAAAAGGATGAAATTGAGTACATGGAATGGGACGAGTTCAAGAACATATTTTTCAATAAGTACTTCCCTCGTATTATCTGAACAAAGATGGAGAAAGAGTTTCTTGAACTGAAGCAAAGGGATGATGAATCTGTTGGTACCTATGAAGAAAATTTTACAAGACATGCAAGGTATGCTTCTGGTATTATTATCCAACCTGAGAGTAAGATCGATCGATTCTTTAGTGGCTTAAAACCAAGTCTTCGAAGGGCGTTAGCCATAAGGGACTTAAATAGCTACGATGAAATCATTTGATGTGCTCTCAAAGTCGAGATGGAGATTGGAGTAACCCATCAGTCATATGGGTTTGATAAGAAGAGGAAAATTGAATTCAAAGGAAAATCTAAAGAGCACACTGAAAAGAAGATGAGCTTTCCCTTATGCTCAAAGTGTGGAAAGAAACATGGATGGAGTTGTCTTAATGGGACAAGTAAATGTTTCAAATGTGGAAAGGAAGGTCATCGGGCATTTGAATGCTGCGATAATGGGAAGAAGATATCTAATGATGAAAAAAAGGAAGGGATACACAGAATGAACCTACTACACTTCAATGTTTCAAGTGCAAGGAGATGGGGCATTATGCCAATAAATTCCCTAATCTAAGGGTTGATGATGATGGTCGACGTCAATAAACTCTTAAGGATAAAGACAAAGGAAAGTCACATGCAATTTCTATCAACGATGTGGAGTACGATAACGATATGGTGAAAGGTACACTTACCATCCACTCTAAAGTATCAAATGTTTTATTTGATTCTGGATCCACCCACTCCTTTATTTCTGAAGAATTTTCTAAGGGTATCACCGTATTACCTCAAAAATTAGATGTTGAGTTAGATGTGACAACACCCAATGGCACAACAGTCACATGAAAAGTTTATAATTCTTCTCCAATCGAAGTTTTTGGGAAAGTGATTCCTGCAAATCTTGTGATCCTTCCTATAGTGGAATTTTATGTGATTCTTAGAATGGATTTCCTTTCTTTATATGGAGCTCATATCAATTTCCAAAGAAGGGAAGTCACATTTCATATTCCAGATCAATCTATGATCGTCTATCAATGCAAGGATGAACATAACCTTATAGTGGAAATTTCTTCCATTTTATGGGTATTTATTCCACTAAATGAAGGTTATTTATCTCAAATGGTTGGTGAGAAACTCACGATTAAGAATATGCCCATTGCACGGGAGTTTGATGATGTCTTTCTGGAGGAATTACCGGGTCTTCCACCAAATCGTGAAGTTGAGTTTTCAATAGAACTCGTACCGGGTGCTTTGCCTATTTCAAAGACACCTTATAGAATGGCCCCAATTGAGTTGCAAGAATTGAAGAAGAAACTCCAAGAGAATCTTGATAAGGGATTCATACGCCCTAGTGCGTCACCTTGGGGAGCACCTGTTCTATTTGTTAAGAAGAAAGATGGATCAATGAGACTCTTCATTGATTATCGAGAACTTAACAAGATCACTATCAAGAACAAATATCCTCTCCCACACATTGATGACTTATTTGACCAACTACGTGGAGATCAATACTTTTCCAAGATTGATCTTCATTTAGGGTATCATCAATTAAGGGTCAAAAGGGATGATATACCAAATACGGCTTTCCGTACAAGGTATGGACACTATGAATTTATAGTGATGCCATTTGGTCTTACTAATGTCCCTGCTATCTTCATGGATCTAATGAATAGATTCTTTAGAGACTATCTTGATCAATTTGTGGTAGTCTTTATAGACGATATTCTTGTTTATTCAAAGAGCAAGGAAGAGCATGAAGATCACTTGAGAATTATATTAAAGAACCTGAGAAAGGAGAAGCTTTATGCCAAATTTACCAAATGTTAATTTTGGCTTCAAAAAGTTCCATTTTTGGGTCACATAATCTCAAAAGAGGGGATATCTGTGGATCCAGCAAAAATAGAGGTTATCGAAAGAAGGTCAAGACCAACAACAGTGACTGAGATCCAAAGTTTTCTTGGTTTGGCTAGATATTATCGACGTTTTGTGAAAGATTTTTCACGATTATCTAATCCACTCACCAAGTTGACTCGGAAAGGAGTTAAGTTTGTTTGGATAGAGGAATGTGAAGAGAATTTCAAGGAGTTGAAAAGAAGGTTATCCATTGCACCTATGCTCACACTGCCTTGTAGTGGAGAATGGTTTGTGATCTACAGTGATGCATCCAAGAAGGGATTGAGGTGTGTTCTTATGCAAAATGATATGTTGAAAGCTTATGCCTCACGACAGTTGAAAATCCAAGAGAAAAATTACCCAACACATGATTTGGAGTTAGCTGCGGTAATCTTTGTATTAATGATATGGAGGCATTACCTTTATGGTGAAAGGTGTGATATTTATACTGATCATAAAAGTTTAAAGTATATTTTCACACAAAAGGAGCTGAATATGCATCAAAGAAGATGGTTGAAGCTGATTATGGATTATGACTGCTCAATCCATTACCACCCTGGGAATGCAAACAAGGTGGCAGATGCATTAAGTCGACAAGACCATGCTAGTTTATCCATGATGAGGATCACAAAAGATTCAATATTTATGGAGTTACAAAGGATGGATCTTGGAATTATAATGGAAGGGGAAAATCTTATCTTTCTCAAATGAATGTTCAACCATCTATACATGTGAAGATTAAAGAGGCACAAAAATAAGATGTCGAGTTACAAAAGAAGGTGAGAAATGTTCCTGAATTCAACCTTGATTGTGATGAGATAATAAAGTTAGGAAATCAGGTTTGTGTTCCCCCCATTCCCGAATTAATGAAGGAGATGCTGGATGAGGCTCATAGTTCTTCATTATCTATTCATCCTGGAAGCACGAAGATGTATAGAGACCTGAAAGAGTACTTCTGGTGGGATGTAATGAAAAGAGATGTTGCTGAATATGTCTCTCGATGCTTGGTTTGTCAACAAGTTAAAGCATAGAGACAGAAGTCTAAGGGGATGTTACAACCATTACCCATACCCGAATGGAAATGGGAAAACATCACTATGGACTTTGTCACAGGACTTCCTAAAACATCCAAAGGCAATAATGCTATCTGGGTCATAGTTGATCGTCTTACAAAGTCTGCACACTTCATTGCTATTAGAGAGGATTTCTCTCGAGATCAGCTTGCAAGGATATATGTAAAGGAAGTGGTAAGATTGCATGGAGTACCACTTTCTATTATATCTGATCGGGATCCGAGATTTACCTCGAAGTTCTGTCGAAGTCTTCACCATACTCTGGATACAGAGTTGAGTTTCAGCACTACTTATCGTCCTCAGACAGACGGTCAGTCTGAGAGAACAGTTCAAACCCTAGATGATATGTTGAGAGCTTGCTCTATGGATTTCAAAGGTGGTTGGGACCAACACCTACCTTTGGTAGAATTTTCATATAATAATAGCTTCCACTCCAGTATTCAGATGGCTCCTTATTAAGCTCTTTATGGAAAGAAATGCAGGACTCCAACTTTCTGGGATGAAGTTGGGGAAAGAAAGCTATTAGGACTTGATCTCATTGATGAAATGGCAGAAAAGGTCAGATCTATTTAACAACACATAAGAGCAGCTCAGAGTCGATAGAAAAGCTATGCCGACAACCGAAGAAAAGACATAGAGTTTGAAGTGGGTGATAAAGTGTTCTTACGGATATCTCCCTGGAAGAGAGTCCTGAGATTTGGAAAAAAGGGGAAGTTGAGCCCTAGATATATCGGTCCTTTAGAAATACTGGACCGTGTTAGGAAGGTAGCTTACCGATTGGCGCTTCCACCGAATCTCTCTCAAGTTCACGATGTGTTCCATGTATCTCTCCTGAGAAAGTACATACCTGATCCTTCTCATGTACTCAGCTCAGAAGTTGTACCGCTGGAGCAAGATCTTTCTTATGAAGAACAACTGATAGGGATTCTGGATCGTAGCAAAAAAGTCTTACGAAACAAGACCACTCGATTGGTGAACGTTTTATGGAGGAACCACCAATTAGAAGAAGCTACATGGGATCTTGAGGATATGATGAGGGAGAGGTATCCTCATCTGTTTGTTACAAAGTGATGAATTTTGAGGGAGAAATTCATTTTAAGGGGGGTAGAATGTAACACCCGAGACTTTTATGTTATATAAATCATCAAATGAATATTTTTCTACACAACACTTTCTTGGCTTGCTTTACACGAAATCACGACCTTCCTCGATAGCTTGCGCCGTACGCAATACCGAGTTTCACTAAACAACGATATGCTAATAAAATATTATTAAAAATAGCCTTTATGAATAGTAATAAACACTTTTTGAAATTTTATAAATTTTATTTTTCAAAATGGACTTCATTTTTAGATTTGGAATATCAAAATTAGCCTAGGGTGAAATTTTTGTATTTTTCTGAAAACTTTCAATTTTTGATGAATAGTGAAACCACTAAGTGGTAGTTAAAAAAACTGAATTTTTCATAAAACTTAATTTTACCGCTTCTGTGAGTGTAATTTCAAAAATCCGAGAGACACAGTTGATGTCAGTAAGTAAAATGTGGTTCAATGAGATGAAAATATTTTTTTGGTGAATAGTAACTTTTTACTTTTTTTACCACGGTTAAAAGTAAATAGGGTAATTAAGGGTAAAGATGATATTATTATTAACATAACACATGTACTAATTCTATTGGATAAGTTTAATTCGACCACAAACAATCTTAGGAATAAAATATGACCATTTAGGCCCACTTGGATTAGATTAGGACATTTATTATTAGTTTATTTAACGAAGGGTTAAAATAGTTAAAATCAAAGTTTAATAAGTAAATAATTTTTCATATAAGGTTATACATAAGATAAATTCGAATATAAATATTCATTAGAAAGATAAAAAGCTTTCCTACATAATGACATTTTATTTGTAATTTTTAGACATTAAATAATTTAATGTTTTATGACACAATGATGATGCAGTAATTATTTTATTAATAAAATATTGACATAATTGATGTTATAAACACCAAAATAAATGTAATTTGAGACTTTTTATGAATCAAAATAATTTTCTAGGTTAATATGACATGTTAGTATTTATTTAATTAATTTTGTTCGAACTAATAATTCTGCTATGATTTTCACAAAAATCAATTACTAAATAGTGTCAAAATTGACATAAAATAGTTTTTAAAACAAATATTATATTAGTAATTGTTATTTTATTCCTAAAAATATATGATTCGGCCAAATTACTTAGATAAGGTTATATATATTAATAATAAACAACTTTGGCTTCGTTTGTCTTCTTATAGTAAGTTTATTAACCTTATAGTATAAGAACACAAGAAGACACGGTAAAAGTAAACTTATTGAACTTAATGTTAAATCTAAATGATAAGGTTAAAATATGAATCTAAACTTGTCTAAATTTTATTGGATGAGAGGATTTCGACCCATCCCCACCTTAGCTTCGAAATATATCAATTTGGCGCTATTTAAAACCGAACATGACTTTATAATAAAATAATAGTTTTAGTTATTCCAAAGGTGCCCCTCTCCTCCCTTATAAAAGGACACCTCCTCCCCCTCTTCCTCACACCACTTTGAGCCTTCAAGCTCGGCCAACCCCTGCAACTTTCTCCACTCCACTCCCCTAGAGACATTCTAGATGTCCTGGTCTTCTTCAATGACCAATTTTAGTGCCCTAAAAGAAGGTCTCAAAGAAAGACCTCAAAGAAGAGGTAATGTCCGTTACTGATTCATTCATCTTTATTTCTTCTTCCACTTCTTCTTATTTAGTTTTTTCATTATGAAGTAATAACATCAGTATCACTCATATACTGATATGTTATTATAAGTATGAAAAAACCCTATTTCACCATCTATCCATCCTACGGAAAAAGAAATCACCGCGCGTGCGTACGTACGGAATACCGTCTCTACACCGTGGTGTAATCTATTTTCCACCACCACCTTACATGGATGTGTATAATGGTGTAAATAATGACTATATATGACTATAATAAAGTGATATTGATTCTTAAATAGTATACATACACTCCAATAAAATTCCATGATCATAGGAACGATATCATCACTCGTGCGTACGTACGGAATACCATCTCCACGATGTGATGCGACTCATTCTACATGATCTTCATTTCATAATGATTATATAATTGAATTGAATGAATGAATATAATATATATTACACTAATAACATTCTGGAAATTAGTTATCTATAACCTAAAGAGAAGAATAAGAATTTATTCGACAAAACACGCATAAGAACAAAAAGTTATAAACACCCGAATAACAAGTAGCAATGAAATATTACTACTATGAAGCTAGAAATATGACCATATATGATATCACAAAAATAAGTATGATTATGTAATAAGTCAATAACATTATTTAAATCATTATACAGGTGGTTAAGACACTTACAAAGCAAGTCGGACCTAAGGTAAGGGAAATATGACAAACACATTTTTATCCGAGATTGTTTATACCTTGGTATTTACTGGGGTGTATTTTATTATCCACATCCATGTTTCCTCAATATGTATTATTATTTCCATCCACCTACAATTGTTCAAATCCAATTTTACCCTTCGGTGAGTTTTTAGTAAAATATATGAAAGGAATCTTTTGTCTTTTTTGGTACGAGGTACTTTTTTGACTTTTCCGACAAAAGTACGAGAAGAATATTTTTTTTAACTTATACGGCATGGATGGATTTTTAAAACATTATTTTCAAGAATCTTCCTTTACAAGTTTTCAAGATTATTTTTAATCAACTTCTTTTAGTTTAAAGTCGTATGACATGTTAAGAAAGGAAAAATGTTTTTGAAGAAGAAAGGATATTTTCCTCAAGAATGGAGTTCAAGTGTTTTATCAAAATTATTTTACATCTAAGATAATATAGGGTCTTGTTTCTATCCCTATTCTTACATTGATTTGATTATGTTGTGATGGAATTATTTTTATGAATTCCTTTATCTTATATTAATTGTTTTATGATGTCATGATGTTTAAGAATCCCATTTTTATTACATGGGTTATAAAATGATGTATGATTTATGATTTTGTGGCACACATAAGAATGGTATAATTATGAGATGGGTGGGACCTATATCTCCCTCCAATTCATTGGGTAAAGATTTCATATCTCATGAGATAGACATGGCTGGAACTGTAGGTTATACCGGTTCAGTGAAACAAGACTGAAACGAGGGTGACTCGGTTCAGAAATGGACTTTGTCCACTAAGACAGTCTTGGAAATGAGTCTTGACTAATAAGATATGATTCTATATTATTATGTGTGTATGACACAAAGTTTCATGTTTTATGTTATGATTATTGTGATTACATTTCACTACCATGATTTATCCCATGTTATGAAATTATGATCTCTTTTGCAGGTAATGATTTCCAAAAGTTATGTGCTTGTGTATACGATGTGATTGATATTTCTTTTGTTTACCCTTACTGAGCATTTGAGCTCACCCTTTTGTATGTTTTCTTTCCCCAGGTCAGGAAGAAGGTTATTAAGTAGGATATTCCAAAAAGGGACTCTAGATATGATGAAATAAATGGGAGGAAAAGTAGATGCTTTATGAACAAGTTGTTTATGTTTCCCAGTTTCTAAAGACACTATACCTATATGGTCCTTTCGTGGTTTTGTTATATGTTGTAATAAGTATTCTTAAATTTTGAAGTATTAACAATGTAGTTAAATTATGGGTCGTTATAATTATTTTTCCTTATCCATCAATTGGTTGAAGAGAAACATGAACTATTAACACTCTGATTCATTTTATGAGTTGGGTACATATGAGAACTTCCTAAGTCTAGAGGTCTATACCAAAATCCTATGTTAACTCATATACTTCCTTACCACATGACATTAAATTAAAATGTGAAATATTCATTATACAAACTCAAAACAATGGTAAATTAATTATGTGGTGTTTTATTCTTTTTATTACCTGATATGCGGGATTCCTTTCAAATTTTCAATCCTGATCCTAAAACACTAATCTCTATCCTATATGAATGTCACTCTATATTTTCTTATCATATGGCTTCAAAACAAAAACAATCACCCATTGCTATGAAACAATGAAAATTGAATAGAGGTCCTTTAATCAAACTGAAGGGATCATTAATCGAACTCCTATTTTCATGAATTGGGATTTAACAATCCTTTTTTTTTGTCAAGGTGACTAGTCCCAAAAAAGGATTTTTTAAATATTAACAAGCATATCTTAAATATATAAATGATTCATTAAGTAGGAAGTAATTCCCCTTAAAATGGTGGGATGAGACTAACCTCCCATACCCACCACCAATATGAGTTCCTATGAAACATTGGGTATGAATCACCAAATGACTTCCTCCCTTTGGAAAAAGGCCCATAACTTGTTGTATACTTGGGATCTATTGGGAGTTTCGATGGGATATAATAAATGTTAATACCCTAGGACTATACCAAACCCCATTATAAAAAAATGTATACCCAACAATAAAAAATCAAGAAAAATGGGGTTGACCAATCGTAAGGAAATTTTATGTTACATCTCATATAAAAAAAGTAAACTCAATGTGAATAATTAAATAAGGGAAAAAATAATGGTTCCCATGAAATGATCCATTTATCCATGTATATTCTACAAAAGAATGGATATATCAACAATAAGAACAAACTATTTTGTCACTCATTCATATCTAATTGAGAATGTTTCATACATGTGATGATGAACATCCTAAAGAATGTGTTCCTTATTTTCCTTATGACTATAGATAATACACCAGCAGACTTCACTTTTATTGGGGATCATGTGTTCATCGTGTGACTGCTTGGGAACCTCATCTACTATAACAATTTTTATGGGTCACTAAATGACATCACCCACATGGAGCCTTCAACATCAGGTGGAGAACACAATGGCTTGGGGATACCGTTGGCATGGTATGATCCAAACCCCTGAGGCTGCATGTAGATATATATTTCTACTGATGCAGAAAAGTCAATCTCATTCATTGAAAGTTCAATGAAACATGGGGAAACATTCACCACCATCAACCGCTTCAAAATATTATCCCCAGAGCATGATATTCGAAACCATATTTACCTTAGAAAGGATGATCAATGAGTTGAATATGGTTCCATCCCAGTTAGATAGATACTTAGGAGAGATCCAATCAACCACCATCACCAGTATCATCCATTTAGTGTCCCTCAGTGGTCTTTTAAGGTCACCACTCGAAATAATGCAACCCTAGACATTCATGAACAGGTACCATGGAGACCTCAAACTTTATTCCACTGATGAAGCCCATTGGCATATGTTTTCAGAGACTAGAAGGCAAGATCATATCCTTTCCCAACCAGATAATGTATTACCATATATTTCGAAACCAATCTTGCAGGAGGAACATATCCCATCCCCCCAATTAAGAATCCCATCAGTATATTTGGATGACACAATTTGAATAGCAGTGGGATTGTAACCACAATTTAATTGAAGAAATATTATAGTATATATTTGAAACTAAGAATATGCAGGCCTATATTCCAACAAACACTATACTAAAGTTTCAATACATTATAGAAATAGTAGAATACTTCCAATGACATATTTTGGTGATGGTACATATATAGGGGTAGGAATTAATCCTTATCCCAATAATCAGACCAGTATATCTCCCTGATCATATTGAATAGGTGGATACTTTTGAGAAATCACACATTCATTCTCACATACAAAATTATTATCAACATATTCTAATAAATGAAATGGAACAACACTGGGATCATATTCCCATTTTAGCTGGGACCAACCTACCTCATTTTTCTCAAGCCTTAGGGTTAGTGTACATTACTAGAAATGAAATCTAGATGCATACTCCAAAGTCATTAGACTAGGATCAAATCCCTACTCTAGCCAAGGATTGTAAGTAAAACATGGGAATCACCTTAGGGTCAGATCATATCCTAGTCAGTGAAGCTACTCAACATATTATAGTAGCTTACAAAATCAAGTTTCATATCCCTAATTTTACCAATGAATGAATTTTCTCACATCATTTATTGGTTATACAATAAAAGGATTGTATCCCTAATCCCATTATAGGGGTATGTTTATATATTTTAATGAGGAATGCATACTAGAATTGGGCCCATACCCCAACCTCAACCAGGGATGAATGGGATATTTTTGAAACCACCCATAAGAAGGCTCACATACCTACCCAAAATATATAATCTAACATATATACACGAATAACTTCTCAGTAGTAAGCTCATATTTCCACAAAAATTGAATTCCATAAACATATTTTAGCGACCATCATGCAGAAAGATCATATAACTACAGAATCCCTGAAGGAATGATGACATATTCTAACCACAATGTATATTGAAGCTCATTTTCATGATCTACTGAATTACGATATCCCTGAGGCTGCACGATGAATATATGCAACATATCTAGGGTAAAAAAACTCTTTATCTGAAGTAGAATGTTATAACTACCTCAATAATACTCTTCATGGTAGTATAGTGATGGATTACAATGAAAATTCTCATGATATACTACATGGAAAAATTACCCATGGTAACATCATACCCAGAAAAATAAATACTCCCCTATAATAAAATATTTCATATATATAGGTACTGGAAACATAATGATTTCCTATATATAGTCCCTCATAAACTATCAGTATCACCTCACTAGGGTCCAAATGATACCCATAGAAGAAACCTATGTAGTCTAAATAGGCGGAGACATATAACCTTAATAATGAAGGATCCTATAAAGATATAAGGAAGAATTTTTATAGAAAAACATAATAAAAATGATTTGGTTTACCATTAATTCCAAATATGAGATCCCAATTTAGATGGAGAAGGATTTCACACCTTACATATTCTAGAATATGTGGGATAAACATAAATACTTCTAGGAGGGGAACCTCCCTTATCAAGGATATAATTGTAACCTTTAGATCATAAACATAGTTGTTGTTAGTTGGACATGAGAATGTTCTCTATGTCCTAAGACCCAAGATTGAAATAGAAAGACAAAAACCTATGTCATTTTTTCCTTTGTATCTTGACAACTCTCCAGTGACTATTTTTTAAATCCCTATCAAACCTTTATATCATATTATTGAGAATATATGGATAATTTCACTTCACTTTGTCCCTAGGGTAGTAAATCTCCCAGGATACAACACCCAATATTTTCATAGATACATGATAGACCATGGAGATAAGAAACAAGTGGGATAGTTGGTCAATATAATGAAACACCACTACCTTGCATAAGTAAATACATCACTGACATAGAGAGAGAGAGGGCCACTATCATACTCTTTAAGATTGGAATTACTAAAAAAATGGAATACCCCAAAAACAAGGTATTCAATGTTATGGAATTCACAATATATTCTTATAGAGAGTGACTCAGATTATAAATAGGTATTTATTCTAGACCATGTGTGAATAATATTACTCCAAATTAGACAAATTATAGCAATGGACTCCATGAAATCCATCTATGAGAAAACCCCAAATATAGGGTGGGGGAATTTGTATCTCGATCACCGTCACTAAGTTCATAAAACTATAAGAGGTTCCTAAATAAATAAATGGTGGTTCTAAATCAACCCCATCCTATAGAGATAGGGAAATTTATACATCAATATCTGCCCTAAGAGACATGAAATACTTGATTGGAGTAATAAAATCTTCGGTAATAGGATTAGAAACAGGCAATACTGTACCCAAATCAACCCCATACAATAGATATGTGGGGGTTCTTATCATCATGATCACCCAAAAATGTATCAATCTTCTTTAGGTTTGGAGGTAAATATCTATGGCTGACATCCCAACAATTCATCCAGTTGTGAGATACAACACCTTTAGGGGGGCCCGCTTGCAAAGCAAGACCAAAAAATCCCTAAAGGCCATTATTTATATATTGAGATTGGGGGGATGTTTGGAAAAGGAATTAATACCCCATATGGTTCATAATACAATATGGTCCAATAAGACATAATGTTAGAGAAATGACCCCTATGAAACCCTAAAATGAGGATCGAGATGCATCAAATCACCCTATTACATGGTGAGTAATGAGGTAACTATTGTCGCATGATATGTATCAATAAACATCATCACCATTAATATTTAAAAATGATGTGGATGAAGGCATAAATTTGGAGGGATTGAATGTAGATGCCATAACATGGGAAATATGTGATCTAGAAACACAAATTAAGGCTACATGTACATGGAATTAGAGAAGGAACCATAACCTGGAACCTCCAAAGGATTATTTGACACCACCTCGATGGAACAATATATGGTATTAAGGAAAATTTATGGATAAATCCCACTCACCACCTAGATGAGCTATATTTTCCTCTATAGAGAACCAACTATAATGATGTGATAATAAGAAATAGAATCTTAGACAACTCAATGAGGTACTACTAAGGGGAAATATTCCCGCTAGGTATCACCTTTAAAAATAAGCATATATCCCTCTAAAAACCCATCATAAGAGATATTAACTACTTTAAAGAGTGTAATATGGGAATTATATTGGTTCTTGGGCCATGAAAATGGTCTATATAAACAATTAAGTTTCCAATGATTATTAATTTGCTCTATTATGGAAATAACCACTCCATCATCTATACAATCATTTAGGCATGGTACAAATTGATAATCCACAAGATATGAAATCAGTTACACTAAAAATAATCCTCACACACTCCCTATAGATGCGATGTGATCCAAAAATCTATATCTACATAACTCCTAAATACCATAAAATCCCATGATACTCGAATGAAAGCCATAGAGGGGTGGTGCACCCCCATGTAAATTGAAAATAAGTTGTAACCTAAGTAGTTGGATGAAACTTTTTCCAAATTTTTTTTCAAAATTCTTATATTCTCAACATTAAATGGTATAGGACATCCATAATATCATCTCAAGCACTTCATGTCCCAATGAGGACTTATTATGGGCTCTTAAGACCAATAGAATGAAACAAAACTGAGATGCTCTGTACAGACTCTAATAGGTATAAACTTTATCTAGTATAATATCCTTCTAGTAGGATCTATCATACAATAATAATAACTTCATTTTCAATACATTTTTTAGTTTATCTCAACTATGAGGAACAAAATAGTCATCGAATTCACAAATAGCATGCAATGTGAAAATAAGAATATTTTTGACTTAATCTCCGAATAGAAAGGGTTAATATACACACTGAGTAATCCTCTCTCAAAAGAGAAATTTATATAACTAGATGAACCTAATGATATTTGATGGATCTAATTACACCTAGAGAGTGAAAATTCACCAACTTGTATTGATATTAACACCTTTGTAGTATTCATTCAATGTACCTCCTAGAGGTATATGTAATCATAAGACAAAAGAAAATACACAAGAGAAATTGTTATATACAAATCTCAAAAGAAATATAACTTTTATAGATTGATTTACTTCAGAATTATGATAATGATAACTGCCCCAATAAACAGAACCCTCATCGAATAAAGGGTATATATTTTGTTTTGTAAACATATTTCACTCAATAGAACCATTCTATGATGTTGAATACACCCATTAATATGATTTCCCCACACTTGATATGTAAGCTGGATGATGAGGACACAGAATCTGTGGGTATAGATGATTGAACAGGAATAACCAAACCCAATATTCCTATCATATCCCAATGGAATCCATATATGCATTCGATAATCAAGGGATAACACATATTCATTCACAATAGAAACATGAAGATTCCTCACAGCCCTTCTATGGTCATTCAAACCAAATCATTTTAATCAATCGGCTGGAGGGGTTCAATTATATGATCATCCCAAACAAATGTTTAGTCCTTTGAGACCTATAAATTTTAAAATAGATGCTACCTAAACCTCTATTGAAGCACCTATCCTATATACCTAAATAACATCAGCTCCTGAGCTAAATTACATGGGGAAACCCTAGTATAGGAAGTGTTGACATCTTGCACAAAAATATGAAATTCTAAAATATATGGAGGTTGTAATAGCCTAAATATGAATCCTGAATTCTCTCTATATTTCAAAATAACATAGAGAGGCACTTATTTGGGACCTCTAGATCTAATAGTAGTTTGAGACAAAATTCTATGTAGTTGAAGTTTGATGAGTAGATACTGAACCAGAAGAATGTCATACAACCATATCATTCATAGAGAAATACCAAGAAGATGTTATCTTCAGTCATATCAGACGCTTTTATTCTATAGGTAACCTAGATGATGTTGAAATATTATGGTCAACGATTGATAATGATTCCAAGATTAATTTCATCCCGATCCGAACCCTTCAATATTAGGTATATAGTGAAGGAGACATATATTTGACAAAAAATTCCATTAAAGGGTACGACAAGAGTGAGAAAAGGCTCGTTAAAAAGTTAAATATCAAGGATATGTTTCAGGTTCACACATATAATTATGAGTTCATTATTATCAACAATGAAACAACATAAAATATCATTCTCATCATTCCATGTTATCAAAATTTCACCAATGTTTTAAATGCCCCATCAATTGAAAGGTCAATATACTATATCGTGACAGTTACACATTTTAATCATCAGAATCAATATACGTTGAGAAATATTTAAACAAGTTTTAATGAAAAAAAATAATTGCAGATGATTATATGAAGGTTAACACTCTCAATGGCTTGGGGACCACCCCTATGAATCCCTAGAGTATGATCTACTACTATTATGATCTACCCATAAACCTTGTGAGGCAATATACTAAATCATAATTGTTGTGGGGTTGTAAAAGGGATGCTAGAATAATTTTATATCGATATCTGATAATTCTCCTATTCCATTAGAAAATTTTGAAAATTCTCCCAAGAAATTATTTCCAACATAGGATGCCCACACCTCTCTTACACCCAATAGCAGAATAAATAAAGAAATACATCCCTAATATATCTCTGCAATGACTCTATCAATTTAGAATTCCAATTACTATTCTTGTGTACTTTATTATCTCAACATGAGTTTTTATTACCCTAAATTATCAAACATTACTTCAGAATCCATCATGGTATTAGAAATGGATGAAGAATAGGATGAACACAAGAACACTTATAACAACCCAAACATGTTAATTATATTTGTTTCCTAATCTTTTGTGTTATTTTATTTTATACTCAACAAAACTGTATCCTTTAATTAATGAAGTGGATGTAAATAAAATATGACCATTGGGTTTTGACTATTATATGACCGTTTATCAATAAGACCGTTGGAAACAATAATCTTAACATTTGGTTTCTATAAATATAGTTATATTGGTTAATTAATACAGAAATAAGTTTGAATGGCCCCATCCAGTAGACTCGGGCTATATGAAGGCCATCCGTCGGAGCTTGGGAAAGTGGTTGCATCACTGAGCTTTTCTCTGGACCAAGCCCAAGACGAACTTCAACATATGAAGCTTGAACAAAATCTCCTAAGGGAGAAGTTCAAGCTGATAGAAATCACCAATCTGGAAATGTTGTCTATGCCACCCCAAGATTCTATCGCCACAACACACCTTACACTTAGGTCATATGTTTGTGTTATAAGGGGATATGTAATGAGAACTTTTCTTCTTTGTGTAATCCTTTTATATAAATAAAATTATAATATATTATTATGGAAAAGTTTGTGAATTTCAAATATCTGGATAAATTTTGGATGTGTATTATTGATGAGTTTAGGAGAAAAAGGGTATTATAAAATATTTTTTGTATTCTTTAAATAATTAATAATGTGAAATGATTTCCAAAAACTGGTCTTCCACAGTTGTGATCAGTGAGAAATTTAGACTCTAATAAGATCCACATGGTTTTTAGTGAATAGTAAAGTATGAATAGTAGCATACCTATATGAATAGTAGTGAATAATAATGAATAATAAATTAAATAAAAAAATAGAAACATCACCCATGAATGTATAAATACATTATAGATATCTTAAAAGTGAAAAAAGATTATAGTTTACGTTTTGGTATTTTTGTATGTCATAAATATTTTATTTAAAATTTTATAATTAATTTAATAAATTAAAATGTTAATATATTTTTATAAAATGTAATCATAAATTTCTACTTTATTGTATTATGGTTATATGATAATTTTATGGTACCTTTATTACTTTTTTAAGGTGTTATAAAATGAGTTATAGTTTAATAGTTGTATTTTTGGAATAAATGCTAATTTTATATAAAATTTAAATTAAAATTATTTAGAAAATTATTTTCGATAAATAGAGTTCATTTTTTAATTCATAGAACCGATATTAGGTTAGGGTAAATTTTTTGTATTTTGCTGAAACAGTTGAATTTTCGGTGAAAAGTAAAAATACAGTTTTGAGTTTTGGTTATTTAATGACATCATTAATGATGTCATAATTATGTAAGCCTTTTGGTAGAATTATTAATAGTGAGATATGATATGAAGTTTTACAAGTGGCCAATACCATGGGAAAATACCCTGGTTAAGCCCATGTTTTTGTAAATACCACTGATAAGGTGTCCCTTAGAAATTAATAATTTATTCCATCACTTTTCTAATAAATACCAAGCCATTTCCCTCATTCGTTTCATTCCAAAATCATCCTCAACGAATTTCTGGTATCCTTAACTCCCATGGAGTCCTCCCAAGGATCCCTCAAGCCTCTCAAGGTCCCGAACATTGTTCTTTCAAAGTTACTTTTTAATGTAAGGGATTCTTTCACCCACCTCTTTTAAGTCATATCTTCTTTTATGTTATGTCCTATAGTTCCATTTTATTATGTTGGGGGTAGTTATTATATATCTTTAATACTGTACATTTCATTTTCAAATTATGATATTCCCTTTACACTCTCATCAAATGATTTTTTGAATCTTTAAGTGACACTGTTAGGCTGTCGAATTTTCATAAAAGAAATCACATCTTCTCTTTTTCTTAAAGTTTCATTTTCATATAGTATTTCCATCAAATATCCATACAATGATATTATTTATTTTTATTATGTACCCCTACTTTATAATGTGTTATTTATTAGTGGTTTAATCTTTTCCACTCTATTTTCAATGTTTTCGAATACCACGTTATATAACCGTTATGCTGTAGAAATTTCAACTCCAAATTTCTCTCCCTTTCTCTCGAGAAATATTCTTGATTTATTTATGTGAATACCCAGACCTATTTTGTTTATATGTTTGTTCATACATATAAAAAATTTATATATTTTATTCTTTAATTTACATACATATATCCCTCATTCCCTTTCCATGGGTTATAAATGACATAAGGTTCATGTTTTTTAATAACTTTTAAAACATCACGATATTGAAATGAAACCCATTTATTTTATTCTCTATGGGTTATTTAGGAAATGTATGATTATGATATATATGGATCACATGAAAATAAAGACATATTAAAGTAGTTCCAGGATAGTGCTCCAATTCAGTGGGTAATGAAATTAATCTCTAGAGATGACAAGTTTCACGATAACTTGGTGAATAACCATGGTAATTTTCATGAAACCTCAGGGATAAACCATGGTGATTTGATATTGAATGTATAAATTAAATTTTGAGCCACATATTCATGTTATTATTCAAGTTATTTTTATTATGATATTCCTATTATTCCATTTCTCGTTCCTTTATGTCTTTTATCATGTTCTTATTAATATTTCTTAATGTCACATGTCAACTATTTCACTTGTTTTCCTTACTGAGCCTTCTGCTCACCCTTTCTTTTGATGTATGTCTCCAGGATATGAGATCCAGTAATTTTACATATGATGAAGCTATTAAGGAGCCTTATGAGTGGTTTAGATGAATGCTTTATGTTGTATTCATGTATTATGTTTCTGATTTCTAGGACATTAGACTTTAAAGATCCTATGTTTGTAAAAGGTAATGAAAATTTATGTAATAAAAAGGCAGAATTCCATAGTTGGTATCAAAGGATAGTTTAGTTCTTTATGGAAATTAGTATATATAAACTTTATGAATAATACTATAGAAAATTTTAAATATAGAAAAACATCTTGGTATTTTGATGAGTATTGAGTAAGTGGTTTATTAAGAAAATACTTCCCTGTCAGGATATGAGATGCTAGAGGCGGTTCTAACACAGAGGTACCTAAAAGTGAAAAATCTGACCAGAAGTTACGAGATTGAACTAGGGTATCATGGTACACAACAACGAGACTTACTTCACTATTGGTTACAACTCTCCCGGGGGATACGTTTGGTTAATCGCAAGATTTTTATGAATCATTATGAGGGAATTGTAATGAAATGTTATTTTTTAAGAATGAAGTTTTAAGGCATAAAATCATTTATAGTTAACAAACATTAAAATGAAATAAATTTCTCACTAAGGTTATATTATTTTAGAAATGGAAGGAAATAGGGGGAACCGTGCAAATGGTGACCGCAATGGACCATGCACTGACGACCCTACGATGGAATCCGGAATGGAAAAATTCATCTGAATGATGAACCAACTAACTCAGGTAATGGGAAATAACATGAATCAAGCTGAGAGAGAAATCTCACCATGAATGGAACAAAATTATTTTGAGTCCTTTATACGTCAATGATCACCAACCTTCAGTGTATCGACTGGCCCATTGATTGCTGAGCAGCGGGTCAGCTATATCAAGAAGATATTTTCTGTGCTCCGCTATTCAGAGCAAGAGAAGGTCACCCTGGCTGTCTATTTCTTAGAAGGAGAAGCTGATCAGTGGTGGGAACTAATGAAAAACAATTTCCAAAGAGTATAGGTTGAATCTATGGAGTTGGAAGAGTTCATAGGGATCTCCTTCAGTAAGTATTTCCCTCATTCCATGAGAACAAGAATAGAGAAGGAGTTTCTCATGTTGAAGCAGAATGAGAATGAATCTTTAGGAAGCTACGAGATGAACTTCACAAGGATTTCACGTTACTCCTATAGCTTTGTCATGGATCCAAATGGAAAGGTTTATCGATTCATCAGTGGACAGAGACCTCATATGTGGAAGAATCTAGAAAACCAAGATTATGACATCTATGTGAAGATCGTGAGAAGTGCGATGAAAGTCGAACTGGAGTTTGGAGAGATGTAGTGGTATCATAAATCCAACGACAAATATAGATAGATGGATCCAAGCTTAGGGAGGAGCTTTGATCATGGAATAGGAGGCATGAAAGTGTAATGTACCACATGTAATAAATGTGGGAATAAGCATTCGGGGAACTGCCTTCTCGGGAGTGGGAAATTCTACAAGTTTGGAAGAGATGGCCATTTTTCAAGAAATTTTCATAGTGAGGTGAAACCTCAACTTCCAATCACTAATGACAAGGGGAAGATGGTACAAGCCCTACCTGACATCTAGTGCTTTATGTGTGGACTACTTGGGCACTTTTCCAATCACTATCCAAATCTGAGGGCATTGGAAGGGAACCACCATAAGCCTCAACCAATGCCAAGGGAGAAAGGTCGTGTGTTTTCTTTCACGACAGATGAAGTTAAAGCTCCAAATGATGTGGTAGTAGGTACTATTATTGTTCTCACAAATCTATCAAGTACTTTGTTTGATTCTAGTTCTATGCATTCTTTATTTGCTCCATGTTTTCTACAAATTTAGAATCAAATCCAGATTTTCTAAAAGTAGAGTTATCAGTCAAGACTCCTGGTGGGATTATCCAAGAATTTTCAATGTTTAAAAACACTACTATTTACTTTGGTGAGCACAATATTATAAAAAATATAGTAGTCATTACCATGCTAGAATTCGACATCATACTAGGGATGGACTCGCTCTCAAAATATAATACTAAGATCAAATGAATAAGTAAGGAAATATCTGTAGTCTTGAATGGAAAACCTATACTTATATTCCAAGGAGAGATATCTCAAAAAGATTTTTGTCTAGAAGAACCCCCTATATCCTTCTTTATGGAATTGATCGGTGAAGTAGGAGAAGGAAATGAGAGTTTGAGGACAGAAAATGTCCCCATCACCCAAGAATACATTGATGTATTTCTTGAGGAGTTTCCTAGACCTCCCCTAGAAAGAGAGGTAGAGTTATCCGTTGAAATCGTACCTGTATCTCATCCGATATCAAAGACCCCATATAAGATGGAAAATGTAGAGCTGGAGGAATTAAAGAAATAACTCCAAGATGTTCTAAAGAAGGGGTTTATCTGACTAAGTGTGTATCTTTGTGGAGATCCTATTCTCTTTGTAAAGAAGATGGATGGATTGATGAAGTTATGCATTGACTATAGAGAACTGAACGAGATCACAGTAAAGAACAAATACCCTCTTCCAGGAATTGATGACTTATTTGAAAAACATTTTGTGGCTCAATTATTCTCAAAGATTGATCTTCAATCTGGTTACCATCAATTGAGGGTAAAGATAGAAGATATTCCAAAAAAATCCTTCCGATCAAGATATGGGCATTATGAGTTTGTTGTTATGCCTTTTGGATTTACTAATGCACCTATTATTTTTATTGATTTGATGAATAGAGTCTATAAGGACTACCTTGATAGCATTGTGGTAGTTTTTTTGATGATATTCTGATTTATTTCAAAAGTCGTGAAGAGCCTGAGGATCATATAAGGGTTATTTTTCAAACTCTACGGATAGAGAGGCTTTTTGGAAAGATCCATAAACGTGAATTATAGTTACAATAAGTTTCATTATTAGGGAACATTTTTACCAATGAAGGTATCACATTTGACCCTACAAAGAAAAATGTTTTAGATAAGTGGCCTTATCCCACAACAATAACAGTGATTCATAGTTTCCATGGATTATTAGGATATTATAGGAGGTTTTTGAAAAACTTTTCATGACATTATAATCCATTAAACAAGTTATCTCGAAAAGGTGTTAAGTTAATTTGGACAAAAGAGTGTGAGGAAAGTATCCAATAGCTAAAGAAGAGATTGGTTACTGCACCTATGTAAACTATACCCTCATGTGAAGAATGATTTGTTATTTACAGTGATGCATCTCTAAAAGGGCTTGGGTGCGTCCTCATGGAAAATGACAAGGTCATTGATTATGCATCTTCATTTTTGAAGACTCATGTGTAGAACTATCCTATGCATGATCTAGACCTGACTATGGTCTTTTTTGCTCTGAAGATATGGAGGTACTATCTTTTTTGGGAGAAATGTGATATATACATAGACCATCAATGTTTGAAGTATATTTTCACACAAAAGGAATTGAACACGAGACAAAAGAGATGGCTGTAACTCCTTAAAGACTATGATTGTTTAATTTATTATCATATAGGAAGAGCAAACAAAGTCGCTGATGCATTAAGTAAGAAAGACATAATTGTTCTATCCATTATAAGGATTCAAACAGATCCTTTGTCAATGACCTATAAAACTGGACATGGGAATTACAATGGAATGAACAACATTAACCCTAACCCAGATGAATTATCAACCGTCACTACTAGAGAAGATCAAGAAAGCTCAAAAAGAAGATCCTTTGTTATAGAAGAAGTTTGGGGATGTGAAGGATGTGAAGTTTCCTGAGTTCAATACTGATCAAGAAGGTATACTAAAATTTCATACAACACTATGTCTTCCATCTATCTTGGAAATAAAGAATGACATGATGTATGAAGCTCATAGCTCTACTTTCTCTATACATCCTGGTAGCATGAAAATGTTAAAGACCTTTGTGATCATTATTGGAGTGATAATATGAAAAGATAGATTGCTGACTACACGTCAAGGTGCCTGGTATGTCAGCAAGTGAATGAAGAGCGACAACTTCCTAAAGGGGTATTACAACAACTACCCATAAAAACATGGAAGTGGGACAATATCACTATGGACTTTGTCCCTGGTCTCTCGAGAACATCCAAATGAAATAATGCGATATGGGTTATTGTGGACCATCTCACCAAGACTACCCATTTTATCTACATTTGTAAAGACTTCCCTCTTGATCATATTTCTTGGATTTACGTGAAGGATGTGGTAAGGCTACATGGAGTTCTACTTTCTATCGTATCTAATCGTGATCCAAGGTTCACATCAAAATTCAGGAGAAGTCTAAACAAGATCCGAGCACAGAATTGAATTTCAGTATGGCCTATCACCCCCAAACTAATGGCCAATCTAAAAGGACTATTAAAACACTCGTGGAATAGTTGAGAACGTTCACAATGGAATTTAAAGGTGGATGGGATCAACATATCCCTTTAGTTGAGTACTATTACAACAACAGCTTCCACTCGAGCATTCAAATGGCCCCCTATGAAGCTATATATGGGAAGCGATGCAGAACTACTACTTTTTGGGATGAATCTGGTGAGAGAAAGATTTTTGATACTAATCTTGTGCAAAAGATGACAAAAATGGTCTATGCCATCCAGCAACACATTAAGGCTACTCAGAGTTGGAAAAAGAGCTATGCCAACAACCATCAAAGGGACATAGAGTTTGATTTTGGTGACAAAGTATTTCTACGGATTTCAAATTGGAAAAGATTCATGAGGTTTGGGAAGAAAGGGAAGCTCATCTATAGGTACATGGGACCCTATGAAATCCTTGATCGTGTGAGAGTAGTGGCATATCGTCTTGCACTTCTTCTAAATCTAGCACAAGTTTGTTCTGTCTTCCATGTATCCCTCTTGAGCAAGTACATACCTGACCCTTCACATGAACTAAATCCAGAGGTGGTACAACTGGAACATGATCTCTCTTATGAGAGCAGCCGGTTGATAACCTGGATCATAGAGACAAGGTTATATGCAACAAGACTATCCACATTAATAAGGTATTGTGGAGGAATCACAAATGTGAAGAAGTCATGTGGGAACTAGAGGAGTCTATGAGATTGAAGAACCCACACCTTTTCCCATCAGAGGGTACGAGATAAAATTTTTGGGACAAAATTTCTTAAGGGGGAAGAATGTAACGACCCAAATTTTTTAATTATATTTGTTTCCAAATTTTTTGTGTTATTTTATTATATACTCAACAAAACAATATCCATTAATTAATGAAGTGGGTATAATTAAAATATGACCATTGGGTTTTGACTGTTATATGACCGTTGGTCAATATGACTATTGGTCAATATGACTATTGGTCAATATGACTGTTGGAAACTATAATCTTAATGTTGTGTTTTTTTAAATACAATTATCTTGGTTAATAAATATTGAAAGAAGATTTAATGTCCTCCTCCTGTAGACTCAGGCCATATGAATCCCATCTGTTAGAGCTTGGAAAGTAGGTATCATCACTGGATTTTTCCCTGGACCAAGCCCAAGCCGAACATCAACATATGAATCTTGAACGGTATTACCTAAGGGAGAAGTTCAAGAATATAGAAATCACCACTCGAGAAATGTTGTCTGAGCGACCCCAAGAATCTATCACCATATCACACCTTACATCTATGTCCTATGATGGTGTTATAAGAAGATATGTATCGATACCTTAGCTGCTTTGTGTAATCCATTTGTATACATAAATTTGTTATTTCTTATTATGAAAATGTTTTTGAATTTCAAATATCCAGATAAATATAGGATGTGTATTATTGATGTATATAGGAAAAAGGGTATTTTAAAATTTTTTTGTATTATTTAAATAATTGATAATGAGAAATTATTTTCAAAAAATGGTCTTCCATAGTTGAGATCAGTGAGAAATTTAGAGTCTAATATGTTCAACTTGTTTTTTAGTAAATAGTAAAGTATGAATAGTAACATACCCGTATGAATAGTAATGAATTGTAATGAATAGTAAATTGACCAAAAAAATAGAAATATCACCCATGAATGTATAAATACATTTTAGTAATCTAAAAAGTGAAAACACAATCATAGTTCATGTTTTGTGATTTTTTATGTCAAAAACATTTTATTTACAATTTTATAATTAATTTTATAATTTAAAATGAAAATATATTTTCATAAAATGAAATCATAAATTTTTACTTTATTGTGTTATGGTTATAAGATAATTTTATGGGACCTTGATTACTTTTTTAAGGTGTTACAAAATGAGTTATAGTTTTAAAGTTGTATTTTTGGAATAAATAATGATTTTTTTAAAAAATTAAATTAAAATTTTATAGAAAATTATTTTCATAAAATGGAGTTAATTTTTGAATTCATAGCATCTATTTTAGGATAGGTTGAATATTTGCGATTTTTCTGAAATAGTTGAATTTTTTATGAATAGTAGAAATTCAGTTTTGAGTTTTGGTTGTTTAATGAAATGATTAATTATATAATAAGGATATACGCTTTCTGGTAGACATATGAATAGTGATATAGGCTATGAGGTTTCTTAATTGTCGAATACCATGGGAAAATTCCATTAGAAAGCCCATGGTTTTTCAAATACCACTGATGAGGTGTCTCTTGGAAATTAATAATTTATTCCCCCACTTTTTCTATAAATAAAAAGCCATTTCCCTCATTAATTTCATTCCAAAATCATCATCAACGATTTTTGGGTATCCTTACCTCTCAAGGAGTCCTCCCAAGGTTCCGTCAAGCCTCTCAAGGTCCCAAACTACATGCCTTGAAAGTTACAATTCAAGGTAAGGGATCTTTTCACCCTCTTATTTTAAGTCACGACTTTCTTTATGTTATGTCTTATAGTTCAATTTTATTATGGTAAGGGGGGGATTATTATTATATTTGTTCGAAACATTAAATTTAATTTCCAAATTATGATATAACCTTTTATCTCTCATCAAATTATTTTCTGAATCTTTAAGTGATGTCATTAGGCTGCCGAATTTTCGTAAAAGAAATCACATCATCTCTTTTTCTTCAAGTTTCATTTTTATATGGTATTACCTTAAAATATACATAAAATTATCTTATTTATTTTTATTCTATACCCATACTATATATTTATTAATTTATTAGTGGGTTAATCTTGTCCCCTCTCTTTTCAATGTTTTCTAAAACCACGTTATATAGTTGTTATGGTGTAGAAATTTCATATCCAAATTTCTCTATCTTTCTCTCAAGAAATATTATTGTTCTATTTATGTGAATACACAGACCTCTTTAATTTATATGGGTTTCCATAAATATACAATAAATGATATATTTTATTCTATAATTTACATACATACAACCCTCACTCCCTTTCCATGGGTTATAATTGACATGGCAATCATGTTTTTTAAGAACTTTTAAAACATCATGATATTGAAATGAAACCCATTTATGTTATTATCTATGGGTTATTTATGTATTTTTTTATTAAGATATATGTGGATCAAATGAAAATAAATACATATTAAGGGTGCGCCTTGATATCACTCAAATGCATTGGGTAAATAAATTAATTTCTAGAGATGACAAGTTTCACGATACCTTGGTGAATAACCTTGGTATTTTTATGACACCTCGTGGATAAATCTTGGTGATATGTTCATGAATGTCTAAATGAAATGTATTAGCCCCATATTCAAGTTATTATTCAATTTATTTTATTATTATATTCCTATTCTTCCATTTCTCATGCCTTTATTACTTTTATCTTATTCTTATTAATATTTCTCAATATCACATTTCAACTATTTCACTTGTTTTCCTTACTAAGATTTCTTCTCACCCGTTCATTTGATGTATGTATCTAGGATATGAGATATAGTAATTGTACATAGAATGAACCTATTATGAATCCTTATGAGTGTATTAGAATAATTTTTATGTTTTTTAATGTATTATGTTCCTGATTTCCAAGACACTAGACTTTAAAGATCCTCTATTTGTAAAATGTAATGAAAAGTTATGTAATAAAAAGACGGGATGCCATAACACTTTTCCTATATTTGAGGTAGGATTATCCACCACCATCGATGTGAATAGAAAGGTGAATATGAGAATAAAATTAGACCCATGACCTATGATAACATGTTTCTCCTTGAATCTAGAGGAGAATGATATTTGAATTTCATTCCTAATGTATCATCAATATGTGTTATCTTGGAATTATAAACAAATACACAGTCTAAACCCTGATGTGTCTACTCATCACCAAGTATTTCTTAATGACCATCATGGTTTTAAGAAGTCATATAAGAGAATGTACCCCTCTCATGATACTAACATGGAAAATAGAATTAGAAAATTTATTGAATCCCACTTTTTTCTAAGAGGTCGAGTACCCAAAATGGATTTCCAACATCATCACAATCAAGAAAATGAATAGTAATATTAGGGTATACAATTTTTTAATTGACTTTATTCAAAACTACAAGATGGATGATTACCCATTGCTAATCACAACAATTTTTATTGATGGAAATTCCAGACAATAATACCTCTACTTTATGGATGTGTATTAAAGGTATAATAAGATAATGATCTCCCTTAGTGACAATAGAGCTAGTTCCTTCATATCCACTTAGAGGATATTTTTCTACCAGGTCATTCCCATTGGATTAAATAAAACTACTGGTAATTACTAATGTTTCATGAATCATATATTTAAATCCTTTTGGGATTAAAATTAGAATTTTATATCGAGGACCGGGTAGTTAAATCTCAATAACTATGTGACCACCTCAGTGATCTTAAAATAATTCTCTGAAAATAATAGCAACAAAATTGACAATGAATCCTGTGAGGTTTTCATTCATAGTAACTTCAAGGAAACTCTTTAACTTTGTTATACGCCACTAATGAACCATGGTTTATCCATAAAAGGCTTGTTAAATCAAATAAATTACACTCCTCAAAACCTTTAATGAAATAAGGGTGATCCAAAGGAACATTTCTTATATTCTTCATTTCATATCCAACATGGAAGGAAAATCCCTCTGCTTCACAAAGTTAATTAATTAGGGAGTCCCATATCTATATGATGAGGACTTTCTTGGGGATTTCACGAACCTAAAGAATAACCTACAGAAACATCTGATCATGATGCCATTTAAAGAAGGAAAACCGCATATCCAATATGTGGATATAACGAAACAATATCTTGGTTTCCTCCTTACATAGAAAAATCACATGGGGAATGAAAAAAGACTTGAATGATTATAGATACCGAAACTTAATATTTTGATATCAAAAATAATTACCTCATAATTATCTTCATAGTAAAAAAATTATAGGCATTATTTGAGGTCCACCCAGTCTGTCATATTGACCTGCTAACGTAGATTCTTGGAAAAACTATTTTAACTAGAAATTTTACTTGATGAGTGATTATCCTATAACAATACGAAATCTACTTCATTTAATAGAATAATGTTAAAGGGCAGGCCCTAAGTGCATTTCTTATGGAACATCCCATCACAATAAGTAGAAAAGTGGACACCAAACATCCCAATGAATAAGTCTTTTATTCCCCGGATACTACCTAAACTTGGGTGATGTAATTTTTTTCCTATAATAGTTTTATATAAAAGAGAATGAAACACCCAATTCTAAACTATTTGGGTCAATGGATTGTATTTATTTCCCTAGAAAATAATAATATTCCACATTCCATAGCATTTTCTGAAGGTTTCGGTAATAATATAGAAAAATATCAATCCCTTATCACCATATTTGAGTTATCCATTAAGGTACTGCTTTCTTACATTGAATCAAAGGGGACTCAGATCAAGCATTTAAATAGATAAATGATGAGTATGCTATCAAGAATGAAGAATTTTCCCCTCACATTGGTTCTACTAGAGGATTGATAGTAGAGTTCCGTTGTGAACCAAAACTACATTGTTTCCCCCAATTATAAAATGACCATGCTAACACCCTAGCTAATGAGAACACAGCATCGATAGATCTTGAACAACACAAAGTGATTTTTATGCAATAGTCACAAAAGGGTATTCCCAATAGTCATCATCTGTGATATGACAAAAATAAACCGGTTCAACAAATAACCAGAGTATGATGACTCGACATCAACCCCTTGAAAGGGACCCCTTAGTAGATTACCTCAAAAGGGACCCCCATTATATGAACCCAAAATAGAACACTTTCAATGATGAGTGTAAAAATCACAATTTGGGATGGGAAGAACATGAATAAAATTCTATATAAATGTGGATTTGTTGGAGTTCTCCTTAGATTCATTTAAAAAGGAGATATTCCCAACATCATTTAAGAAGTATGTGTAGGATCCTACAATGCCACCTAGTCTAAAACCATACTCTCCCACCAAATTCATAGGCTTCGAAACTACTAGAAGGGGTCGCATGAGTAGTTTACATATATCCTTACTATTAATGAATTCATTTCCAATGGGGATGAGGTCATACCCCTCAAGGAAGTCGGGATGAATAATATCATCAACTTTGTATAATCCAATATTACAACCAGATTTGGTGGCACACACATGATATTAACAGATAATGACAACAATTTCCATTCTTCCAAGTTGAAGAAGGGGTCTCATGAGTGCATCATCCAATGAAACCATTCATACCACTATCATAAATAAGAAATATGAATGGATAATTTCTTTAAATAATAATATTGTTAATATACTCTAGAATATGGTGGAAATGATAAAAAGTCTTTGATGGACAAGCTAATTCATGCTTTCTGGGCCTAATGTATCACCACACACACTGACACACAATGGACTTTAAATTCATTGGATTATGAGATAGATGTAGTACTTCCCATAAAATTTCAATTTACCTCACTTCAAATAACAACCTCAGGAAAACTCTCAAATGATGAAAAATAAAAGTAATGATTGGATGATTTAGAATGACTTGATGAGAAAAGATTGTGTCCATTGAAAAACCTTAATGTTGATCAGAATCGGATCTCATGAAACTTTAGTAAGAAGGTTCACCTACCCTCTTTCCTCTAAAGTGATCTGATATTGGTTCTCAAACAACTAATGATACTAGGAAAGAAACCTTTAAACCTATAGCCTAAGTGAGAAGAGACTTAAATCATACACCATTACTATTCCACCAGAGCTTACTCATTGGACATAATAGATGGGAAATGTATTACACCCCAACCAATGAGAGGTTTATTAATTAGTATATTGCATAACTTCCACATTATTAAACATAATGAACACATGAAAATAAATTAAACTTAATGACATCCCACATTATTACCACATGATGTTAAACTACTTAGAAGATGTTATTACCAGATGTCGTTAAACTGCATTGATGACATACTTGCCATGTGACATTAAATTTCACAGAATACTTTCAACCACATGATTTTAAACAACACATAATACAAGCTATTATATGATGGTAAACTACATTAAGGATATTAATTCATGGATGAATCAACAAACATGAGATAGACCTATGTAGAAGAAACAATGAACTGTCCCCATATTTGTGTGTGGGTCATATTATCAGAGTTTACATCATGAACTATGTGTTTCCTGATTCATGTTCCTACATGATACATAGTGACACAAAAATCCCATATCATGGGTGCAGCCACAAAATAAATGGCTAAAAATTCCCCCTCCAAATATAGATCAGACCTATAAAGGGAATTTTCTGTTCAAGAAATATTTGTGGCTTGATTAGTATTTTTTATATGATATGTAGTGATGCCTAAATCTCACATATTGGATCCAACTATAATATAAATTGAAAACTTTTCCACTCCCTCTGTATGGTTGAGACTTACACAAGGAATATTCCATCCAAGAACAACGTGTAAATTGACATTTGCTACTATAGGATATATAGTGATTCCTATATAAAAAATGGTGATTCCATCCACAATTTAAATGGAAACAATTTCCCCTTTCTTTGCATAAGACTGATATACATAAAGATTTTTTCAAGAACTATGTATGGATTGAATCTTATTTGTTTAGGATATATATTAAATCCTAGATCCAAAATCTTGGATCCCACCAAAATATAAATGCAAAAAATGTCCCCTCTATGCATATGGGTTAGACCTAAGAAAGTTTTTTTCCATTAATGAACCATGTGTGGCTTTATTACTTTTCTTACTAGATATGTAGGGACATCTGGATCCAATATCCTTGGACCGAAAACAATATAAATGGAAAAAATGTCCCCTCTCAGTGTATGGGTCATACCTACATAAGGAATTTTACATTAATGAACTACATGCAGATTTATTTGTATTTCTACATGATATGTTTTGATTCCCATATCTAAAATGATGGGTCTATCTGCAAGAAATTAATAAAATGTCCCCTCTCTTCATATGGTTCAGACATGCACATGGAATTTTCCATTCAAGAACTACATATTTATTGATTCATTTACTCACAGGATACATAGTGATGGACAGATCCCAAATCATGGGCTCATCTACAACATATATCAATGGGCACCCTCCCTGTAGATGGGTCAAACCTGTGTAGGTAACATTCTCAAGAACTATGTGTGGAATGATTACTATTATCATAGGATGCATTGTGATTTCTGGATCTCTATTATTGGGTCTAACGACAATAAAAATTGAAAATATACCCCTCTCTATATATGGGTTATACCTATGTAGAGAATTTTACTTATAAGAACTATATGAGGATTGATTTATTTTACCATAGGTCAAATAGTTAAAATCAAATCCCAAATCATGGTACCAATTAAAATTAAATAAAAAATTTCTCTCCCCCCATGAGAACTCGTGTAGTGAGGGGAATTTCCTATGAACGAATCTTGGTTTTCATGAATCTTAGATAAAAAATATTATGTTCATCTGTAATTTAAAAGTTAATAAGGGGAAGAAACATCCTACTCCTATTATATGTGTAAGTCTAATGCATCAATATTTCTTCAAAATTATGTATAGCTTGATTATTGTTTCCATATGATACGTATTGAACCTATATCTTCCAATACAGTCTAAACCCTGAGATTCCATAACTCCCAATCATGTACCTTCATGGGATTCTGATTCATGTAGAGGATCCAATCCACATTGAATCATGAACACCCAAACAATCACTATCACACAATCTAGTGTAGCTCAATTGATTGACATGTAATACCTTGTTTCTTATGCCAATAATGAATCATGTGACCTATGGACACCCATAAATCCCATATAACTGGAATGATTAAATACATTTCTGGATAAGGAACCATTTCTTAGTCACATGATGTTAAACTATACGATTAAGTCATAGTCTCGTGATATTAAGCAAGATGTAAATTTTCTATTCAAATAATGCTAAACTACATGACAAACACCTGGTCACATGATGTTAAAATAGAATATAAGAGGGTTTCATGAAAAATAAAGTGTCCCCTGATGATTGTGTATTGATGAATTTTATATTTTATCCATTATCTCTGAAAATTTGTTCAATTCATATGGTGTATCCTTTAGGGTATCTAAACCCATATTGAATATTATGTTCCCCATGGACCAAGTTCATATCTTCGATGTCTGAGTTGATACAAACCAATTACTTGAGTTGAATTCCTTATCATATAACCTCAAAAAACTTGATCACCCTTACTCTTGGTTCCTCCCTTTAGTAGACTGAAAACATGGATTGACCAATCTAAAAAAACCCAGAATGATTCACTGTTGTATAGTGAAATGCCATGGAGCTTGATTCAAGTGAATATTATAGTACCAGATGAGAGCCCTCCTTCAACCTAGGAGCTATTATCCAGAATGCATGTGATAAGATCTCTTTTCCATTACTAATAGTTAAAACATACCCACCTATATCCACTTCTTGATGACTCAGATATTCTTGAGTTATGATTAATGATTCCCATAACCCTACTATTTATGTGGAATTAGATACCCTCAATATTACACATGTGTTCATCATAACCGTTATCGAATAAATGGCATTGAATTACATTCTTGTGACCATTCATAACGAGATATGTATATCCTATGAAGTCTTAATTTTCTTGATCTACAAAATCCATTTGGATACCCTCCTAATCTACCCTATGAAATTCATGTCACACTTCTTCATTTCTAAATCACCAGATACTCTATGAACAGATTCTATCATCATTTCATAGAATATTAGTAACAGGGACTATGAAATCCTAATGATAACCCACTATGATTTGTTGGGGAATAACACAATTCTAAATATATTATTCCTATGGGATGTTTTCTTTATTAAAAGGATTCATTAAAGATTTACTGGTGAATAACACAATGCCTAATAAATTGTTCCTAGAGGATATTTTGGCCCTAAAGGAAAGGTCCCCATTAAATACATGATCTATTTCTCTAATGGCATGGAATTAACCCCACCAATCATAGGACCCTCATACTTCATATATAAATATAGAGACATGATAAATTTCATCTATTTTCCACTCATCAAATAGGTATTAAGAATGACTTAGATTTCTATTCCTTCATATTCCAATTCATAGTGAAAAGACTCTAAACTACATAACACTTATATCAGAACTACTTCTGTATTGATTACTATTACCACATAATACATAGTGATTCATAGGTCTCTATCCTTGGGTCCGATCACGGTGAAATGATAAAATGACCCTTCCCCGTGTATGAGTTTGATCTATGTGGGGATCTGATATCATAACTACTTGTTGAGTGAAACCTATTACCAAATGATAAATTTTGATACTTGTGTCTCCATCCTTGGGTCCATCCACCATGCAATGATAAAATTTCACTTCCCTATATATGAGTCCAATCTTTGTGAGGAGATGTTATTAGAATTATGTGTGGCCTGATTCACATACTATGGGATTTTCAGTGATGCATTGATACTCTATTTTTAATCCCAACCATAAATTCTCATGATTCCCAACCATGTATCTTGATGAGAACCCATTTTTTTGGGATTTTGACTTGTACCAAAATGTGAATTCTCTTGAATTTTATTTTTCATGGTATCTTTTAAGGCTCAATATATTTTCCATTTATCCCTTATTTATCATGGGGATATTTAATCATGTGAGATTAGGGAACCCCAAAAACCACTCAGACCAATGTGATCAAAATTTATTTTATTAAAATATAGGAAACCACTTCCGAGCTGCATGAAATTAAACTAAATAACCATATCCAAGATTCATGAAGTTAAATTTTATGGTGAAAGGTATTCACATCGATAAAATCACACCCTATGATGATTTTACATTCGGGAATCACATGTTTTATCCCATCATCTCAAAATTTGTTTATTACAAAGTGGCATAACATTTAGGGTTCTTAAACCCTTCTTGAATATTACATTCTCCATGAACGAAAATTAAAAAAATGATACCTAAGTTTTTACCCCCAAATTCCTAGAGTTGATATCCTTTTCTAGAAACCCAACAGATCTTAGGATCACCTTCTCTTGATTTCTCTCTATTGAAAATTGGTAACAATAACAAGTTAATCTAAAGGTAACCTACTAGTATTCTCTAGTGGATAATTCAACACTACAAAGTTGTGGTTAATGGTTGTTTTGATCTTAGAGGAGAGGAACCCCTTAAATTCAGAAGATATTGTCCCAACATCATGGGATATAGGTTCTTCAACATTTTTAATTATTGACCAATACCCACTGGTCTTCACATCCTATTAACTAAGATTTTCTTAGGTTACTATTTATGCTTCCCACAAACCAACTATTTAAGTGGATTTTGATACTATAAATGGTAAACATCGAAGAATCATATCAAATATTTGATAAAGACTACAATATCATATTATTGGTCCCTTACATTCTAGGGTATGTATCTATTATAGAGACCCAAATGCCTTGATATTGTCATTCCTCTCAGTGATACGTCATAGTCTCATTAATTTAAACTGCATGACAATGTCATAGTCACATGATGTTGTACTACATGACATATGGTCCATTTTGAAATTCCAAATATTTTCTTGGATCAGGTTTTCCTAGTAATAAACACTATTGAAAAAAATGTTTAACATGTCAGTTTTTTTCATGTTGGTTCTATATAAATAATTTGAAAAGATAGAAAAATTGGTTTATCACATCGGTTATAAAATAAAATATGTGTTAAATCGATGAGAATCAGGTTTTCACATCAGTATAAAATCACCGATGTAAAAAATACAAAGATTAGATTTCTCATGTAGGTTATTTTATAAACAATGTGGCAGATTGAATCTAGGTTCTTTATCACATTGCTTAAAATATAATCGACATGGTGGGGGGGGGGGGTTCATTGGGGGTGGGGGTGTCTAGGTGGTGGGGGTGTCTTGGGGGTTTTCTAAGGGGTGAGGATGTCCGGGGGGGGGGGGGGGGTTGTCCAAGGGGTGGGAGTGTCTGAGGGGGTGGGGGTCTAGAGGGTGAGGTGTTGTCCCAGGGGAAGGGGTGTCCCTGGGGGTGGGGGTGTCTAGTGGGGTTGGTGGTTTCTAGTGGGGGTGTGGGTGTCTAGAGTTGAGGGAGTTGTCTAGGGGGTGGGGGCGGTCCATGGGCTTGGTGGTGTCCAAGGGGTGTCCAAGGTAGTGGAGGTGGTGTCTAGGGGGTGAGGGGGCTTTCCAGGGGGTATGGGGTGTCCAGGGGTGGGGGGTGTCCAAGGGCAGAGGGGAGTGTCCAAGGGGTTAGGGGGTGTCCAGGTGGGTGGGGGTGTCCAAGGGGTAGGGGGATATCAAAGGGGTTGGGGGCTTTCCATGGGGGTGGGGGTGTCTAGAGGGGTGGGGGTGTCTAGAGGGGTGGGGGTTTCCGGGGGGGGGGGGTCCTAGGGTGGGGGAAAATCCAAGGGGGTGGGGGTGTCTAAGGGGGTGTGGGTGTCTAGGGGGTGATGGGGATGTCAAAGGTGGTAGGGGTGTGTCTAGAGGGTGGTGTCTAGGGGGTGAGGGTGTTATCCAGGGGTAGGGGTGTTCAGGGGGGTTGGGGGCTGGTGTCCAGGGGGTGAGGGGCCTGTCCAAGGTGGTAGGGGGTGCGCAGAGGGTGGGGGTGTCCAAGTGTGGGGGGATGTCTAAGGGGTGGGGGCTGTTCATGGGGGTGGGGTTGTCCATGGGAAGGGGTGGTTACCAGGGGTGTGGGATGTCGAGTGGGTGAGGGTTTCTATGGCGGTGGGGGTGTCCAAGGGGGTGTGGGTGTCCAGGAGTGTCCAAGGAGGTGGGGGTGGTGTCCAGGGGATGAGGGGGATGTCCAAGGGGGTATGGGTGTCTAGGGGGTGGGGCTGGTGTCCATGGGGTGAGGGGGATCTCCAAGGGGGTATGGGGTGTCCAGGGAGTGGGGGTGTCGGGTGGGTGTGTCCATGGGGGTTGGGGGGGGGGATGTCCCTGGTGTTGTGGGTGGCCAGGGGGTGGGAATGTTCATGGGGGTGTCCAAGGTAGTATGAAGTTGGATAACCCCCTCACCCCTGGACACCCCAACCCCCTTTTTCAGGCATTATATACCAATAGTTCCTGTAGAACTATTGGTATAGCGATATTGCAACAACCATAATGCCAAAAATGTGTGAATCCATTGGGATATTCAATCCCAACATTTTCAGGAGCTATCCCAATGGTTTCAAATTCTTAGGATAGGTGTAATTTTTAGTAGTGAATATATACATATTTTAATATTTATAATTCATATTTATTGACTAAGGAAGGGTGAATTTGATATCTAGTTGAACCATGATGTATTCATTGTGTACCTTAAGAAGGAAAGATCCAGGATGAATTTATACTGTTATGTTATGATCCATATGATAGAGATGTAATCCTTGAATTATTTTCATATAAATATAAAACTATTATATCTAACTATATGTTCTTTTTAAAATAATTTTCATGCATATATTTTTCAAATACGCATATATTTGTTTTATCTTTCAAAATTGTTTTGCATTAAAATTATGATATTGTTCATATAAATATAAAATTCAATTATCTTAATAAGATGTATAATTTTGATATTTGTTATAGGTAATAATGAGTCTAAGTTGGATTATGAAACATCAAATGAGTAATGAATATGAAGAAGGTGTTGATTACTTTTTGGAATTTTCTAAATGAAATGTTCCAAGAAGCGAAGTTTTATTTGTCCATGCCTGAAATGTTTGAATATGTAGGAGTTAAAAAGTAGAGATATCAAAGATCATCTGATTTTTCATGGTTTTAATTTGAGGTGCAGCCCTTGGATTTGGCTTGTAGAAACAATACATAATGTCAGATCTATTGATGATGATGATTTTCATGATGGTACCTCTGATGGAATTGAAGAATCGATTCGTGATATTGCAGAAGAACAAATTGAAATAGAACCGACAGGTGCACGTCAATATGGTGATGCTGAAAACCCATTGTATCTTGGTTATACAGATTTTACAGTTTTTTTATCAGGGTTAAAAATGATTAACCTGAAGGTGAAACATTGATTGAGTGACAAAAGTTTTAAAGAGCTGCTACAATTGTAGAAAGAGATTCTTCCCAAAGACAATGATCTTCCAAGTACACATTTTATTCCAAGAAAATATTATAGCCGATGGGATTGTAATACAAGAAAATACATGCCTATTCAAATGACAGTATGATATATAGGAAAGAATATGAATTTCTGTCAGATTTTCCTAAATGTTTGACATCATGGTAAAAGTTGAAAGAAAAATCACAGGCAGATATAGAGATTACAGAGATCCTTACCAAGGTATTTTGGTATCTTCAAAAAATTCATCATTTGAATTTTTTTTTTCAAATTCACATGATGAAAAAAGGTTAATATAGCATTGTAATAACCAGACATTTGATGAAAAAATACATCATCCAACTGATTATCCCCAATGAAATAAAATTGATGAGTAGTATCCTACATTGGGAAATGAAATTATAAATCTCAGGCTTGGGTTTCCCCTAGGTGGAATGAATCCCTACTGAACCCTCAGTAGCACATGTAGTTCATGGCTTGCTTTATTGGTAATTTAAAACCATCTCCTGAAATTTGTATTAAGTGAAAATATGTCATGTTTGGTATAATGATCTCTGGTCTAAAGCAACCTGAAAATGATATTGATGTCTTCTTGTCACCATTGATTAATTATTTGAAACTTTTAAGGGAGGATGGTATTAGGGTGGATGATTCTTATAAAATGGAATATTTTCAACTACATGTAGTGCTTATGTTCACTTTAAATGATTTCCCAGTGTATGGAAATTTGTTTGGATACAATGTTAAGTGACATAAAGCATTTCCAATTTGCGAACAATAGACTTCATATTATCTATTGCACCATTAGAGGAAAATTGTACACAATGGTCATCGAATGTTTTTTCTTATGGGTCACTCTTATAGAATACTAAAAAAGGAATTCAATGGCTCATAAGAATTTGATATTTCCCCAAATCCATTATCCCCAGATGTATATTTTGGGAGGATGAAAAACCTTGATGCGACACTGGGAAAGACAAATAAATCTAGTAATGATAGAAATATTTGAAAGAAAAGGTCAATATTTTTTAGCTATCATATTGGAGATATCATGAAATGAAACATAATATTGATATGATGCACGTGGAGAAGAATATCTACAACAGATTGATTGGAAAATTTTTAGATATTAAAAAAAGACTAAATATGGGTTGAATGCAGGATTAGACATACTATCTATAGGAATGTATTTGGAGTTAGCTCCCAATCCTAATGGAAGATGAACATTTCTTCCCCCATCTTTTCATAAATTATCCAAGAGGGGTAAAATTATATTTTTTCAGTGTCTACATGATATAAATTTACCTCAAGGTTATTCTTAAAATTTAAATTTTGTTTACTCATTGAATTATTTGAAATTGATAGGTTTGAAATATTTTGATTATCACATCATGATGCAAAAAATTCTACCAGTTTCATTGTGTGGAATATTTCCCATCCATGTCAGAAAGACTATAATGAAGTTGCGTTATTTTTTCTATTCAATTTGTAATAATGTCATTGATGTGAATTCGTTGAACATTTTGGAAGAGGATTCAATTTCTATACTTTGTTAAGTGGAAATGTATTTTGATCCATCTTTTTTTATATTATGGTGCATTTAATTATTCATTTGGTTCGAGAAATAAAGCTTTGTGGACTTATATATCTTTGTTGGATATATAGTTTTGAATGGTATACAAAAATATTGAAGGGGTATGTTAAGAATCCATATCTACCTAAATCCTCCATTATTGAAATGTATATTTCTAAGGATGTTGCATAGTTTTGTATGAGGTACTTGGCTATAGAGGAGCACATAGGTTTACCTCTATCTTTCCATGAATGAATTAATAATGAGGGGAAGAGGATTCATGGCTTGAAAGTCAAATCATTGTTAGCTGAACAGATTAATAAGGTATAATTATAAATCATTAATAACATAGCTAATTTTCAACTATATATCACATTTCATATTAAGTAGTTGAAATAATTTCATCCAAAGAAGGAAATGTGGATTTTTAATGAGCACAGAAAAAAATTCCATGGTTTAAAAAAGTACTTACTTGGTAGATCATATATATTAGAGAAATTATGATGGTTAGTGGGAGGTCCATGTTTAAATGTGATAACATGGTCTAGGTATGACATTAATGGCTATACATTTCATACAAATGCTCAGGACAATAGAAGTGAAATTCAGAATAATGGTTTATTGGTGTTTGTAGAAGCAATGAATTTTTCATGTTCTGAAGACAAAAACCCAATTTTTGAATCAAGTTAATATTATGGAGTCATTGGTGAAATATGAGAGGTTGATTCACTACTACAATATTAGTCTTTAAAGCCCCCTGACACAGGCAACCACCTATAGAGGTCGGTAAGCTTTTCCAAAAAAGGGGGGCTTCGCCCCCCGCCCTTCGTGAGCCCTCCTCCCTCATTGCACGCCCTAACCCGTCGCCACGTGCCCTAGCCACACTCCACCACTTTCCGCCCTCCACCCTTCACTCTCGTCGGCCTCTTCCCTCTACCCTTCGCATCTGGCCTCCCTCTTCCCTCGGGCCATCCTTCACCCTGCCCTCCGTCCCCACTGGCATCCCTCCTCCCTCTAGCCTCTGCCCTCTGACCTCCGCCCCCTCTGGTCTCTGACCCCTCTTCCCTCCAGCCTCTAGCCTCCACCCCCTCCTGTCTCCAACCCCTCTGCCCTATGGCCTTTAGCCTCTGCCCTCGGCCCTCAGCCCCCTCATCCCTCCCCTCCCCCACCTCGGACACCCCCACCCTAGACAGCCCCCCGAACCCCAGACAACCCCCTTTACCCAGACAAACCCCCACTCTAGACATCCCCATCCCCACCCCGGACAGCCCCCCCACACCCCAGACAACTCCCCACACCCCGGATAGCCCCTCTGCAGCCCGAACAACCCTCCCCACACCCCAAATAGCCCCCACCCCGGATAGCCCCCCTGCTGCCCGTCCCCCACCCCCTCACCGCCCTCCGATCCGGCTGCCCACCAACCCCCATCCCCACCCTCTTTGTCCCCCTCCCTCACTGCCCCACCATCACCTGTCCCCTCCCTCACTGTCCCCTCCCTTTCCACACCGCCGCCTCCCAGTCCCCTCCCTCCCTACACGGTCGCTACTCGTCCCCTTGCCGCTACTACCCATCCAATCTGGCTCCCTGCTATCCTTGGTCTCCTCCCTCATCATCCCACCCTTGCTACACCATCGCCACCTCACCGCCTCCTCTCCTCTAGCTCCCCACCGCTGCCGCCACCCATCCCCTCCCTCACCGCACCGCCTCTGTCTTCGACCCCCCTTCGCTACCTCTCCTCTCCCCCACAACACCTCCTTCAGCTCCCCTCCCTTCCTGGTTTGTAGCGCAATGAAGTATGACATGGGATTCCTCATACATTATTATATTATATATATAGTTCACAAATAATTCATTAGTATTTATTTTAAATATAGTTGATTTGAAAAATGAAAATGTAATAAGTATTGTGTAAATGTTTGTTATATAGATATTATTATGGACAAGAGTTGGATTGATCTTCCAAATCGAATGTCTAGAGAATATTTCAATGGAATTATGTAGTTTATTGACTTCACCAGAGGATTTGAAAGTGACTATATTAGTTGTCCATGTAGAAAATGTGATAATAGGTATCAATTCACTCGAGATACTGTGAGGGAGAACCTATTCTTTAATATATTTCTGAAAAATTAGAAGAGTTGGACTCATCATAGAGAATAATATGTTCATTGTCAAAATATGGATGCATTTCAGATGGATGTTTATGCAAGGTTGAATGATCCAATGCATGAAATTATTATTTAAATGGTATGTGGGTTGGATCATGAAGGCTTTGACATCTAGAATCATGAGACCGGTGAGATAAATCTTTTCTTTGGTGCAGATCGTGATTTGAGGAGGTTTTATGTAGAACTTGATGATGCAAAAACAAAACTATATCCTAGATGTACTTCTTACAATAAACTGTCATTTATTGTGGAGTTTTTGCATTTGAAGACATTTAATCATCGTTCAGACACATCATTCAACATGCTTTTGGGGTTATGGAAAAAGGTTCTTCCTGTCAATGCTAAGATTCCCGAGTCATATTACCATGCTTGTAAGTTGAAAGAGAACTTAGCTTTTACATATGACACCATATATGCATGTGAAAACAATTGTATGTTGTTTAGAAAGGAAACTTCCCATTTGGATATTATTATGGTTTGTGGTTCTTCTAGGTGGAAAGAGAATAGGAGAAATCAGACTCATCAATGTCAGATTGTGATACAGGGGAAACCGATTACCGTAAAGAAAATGCGTTACAATCCCATTAAACCGAGGTTGAAAAGATTTTTTATGTCATCTAATGTTTCTAATTTAATGATATTTCATTCATAAAGAGTTTATGAAAGTGATATGTTAACCCACACAACAGACTCTCATGAATGGAAAGAATTTGATAAGAGACATCCCAACTTTTCTAAAGATGTTCGTAATGTCTGGCTGGGATTGGAAGTAGATGGTTTCAATCCATTGAAGTCTATGGTTGGTGCAACTCATAGCACCTGGCCTGTGGTGTTGGTTCTGTATAATCTTCCTCTGTGGCTCTCTATGAAGCAAAAATTTATATTACTTTTCACTCTTATTGATGGGCCTAAAAGTCCATGGGATAATATTGATTTTTACCTTTATCCATTGATTGATGAGTTGAATGAATTTTTGGGCAATGGTGTGATGACTTATGACATTGGAACGAATGAAATATTCAAACTACAGGATGTTTTACTGCGGACAATCAATGACTTCCTAGCATATGAAGAATTATCAGGTTAGAGCACGAAAAGGGGAATTTTCTTGCCCTTTTTGAAATAAAATTAAAAAATCTCTTTGGATTAACCATTCCAAAATATGGGAATACATGGGTCACAGAAGTTTTCTCCCCCCTCATCACAGGTTCAGAAAGGACAGAGTAACATTTGATGGTTTTAGAGAGTTTATCCCAACACCAAAGATCATGATAGGAGTCAAAATTTTATCACATATTGAGGAAGAAAACAACCACATGGTATATGAAATTCAGAATTTTGTGGCTCCTCCAGTACGTAATATTCATGTTGTGGGTAGGCAGTGCAATCAAAATTGGAAATAGAAAAGTATTTTTTATAGTCTTCCATATTGGAAAACTAACATGCTGAGGCATAATTTGGATGTCATGCACATTGAAAAAATTATTGTGGTAACATATTGTGAACCATTTTAGGTGTCAGTGGAAAATCAAAGGACCATATTAATGCACACCATGATTTGGAATAAATGGGTTTAAGGAAACAGTTTCATTTATAATTAGATGATGGAAACAAGGCATATATGCCTACTACACAGTATACGATGAATTAAAAGGAGAAAGAGACATTTCCTTCCATTTTGAAGATGCTCAAGGTGCTTGATGGTTTCTCTTCTAATATTTCAAAGTGTGTTAATCTGATGATCAAGAAATTACAATGGTTAAAAAGTAATGAAAATCATTTACCACTTCAGCAGTTGATTCCAATCACAATTTGGGATTGTTTATCCCCCAATCTTGTTTAGCTGTTGATTAAGATGAGTAATTCTTTTAGATGGTTTTGTTTAAGAAATAAACATATGAGTGATTTAAAATGTTTGCTGGACCGAATTTTACTTACACTTTGTCACTTTCAGAAACTATTTCCCCCCTCATATTTTGATGTTATGGTCCACTTGACAGTGCACCTAACTTTTGATGTAATGGATGTTGGTCCAGTGTAATTTAGGTGGATGTATCCTATTGAGCGGTATTTGAGTACATTTAAACGATTTGTACGCAACAGAGCTCCTCCGGAGGCATCAATAGCCAATGGTTATTTGATGGATGAGTGTACTACTTTTTGTGATGAATATATTAAGGATGTTGAAACAAAATTAGATAAGACCTCTCAGATTCATGATGGTCCAGTTAGAGAAGGAACCACATTTGATATGGAAAACATCGAGTGGATACAATCACATCGATATATCTTGTTCAATACTCCATCTGTTACACCATTAATGCAGCAAGTATCTTATCAATTTTATTGTTTAACTTTTTTATTTTTTGTTTGCATAAGTTGATCATTTAAACATCGCATTATCATTTGCAGGAAACACACTAATGAGATAAAAGAGGAGATGTATCGTGCGATCGTGTTGCAAATTCCACAATATCATTATGTGTCATTTTAAGATTGGTTCAAGGATTATGTATGTATAAATTGTTTTTCAATATGAGTGAAGTATTATACAAATTTCTTTCTACATATATCAGTATTGAATTTTATGAATTATGTAGGTTCATAAGCTGAGAGAGTTTGGGGACCCCATGCTAACTAAAAAATTTATCCACTTGTTGAGGGTCCATCTATAACGACTCATCGTTATAAAACTATAAATGCTAAAGATTTTCAATTTTACATTGAAGATGTTGATAACAAATGATCAACACAAAACAGTGCCATCAATTGTCCATTTTTCAATTCTGGTTTTTACTATGGTCAATTGATAGACATCAATGAAGTTTTATAAACACACAGGTTGATGTACATATTGTTAAAGTGTAATTGGGTTGATCTAGTGTGTGGTTGTAAAGTCAATCAATATCAGTTTTCATTGGTGAATTTTAACTATATTTTATCCAGAAATGAATGAGTTGATAATGAACCTTTCGTTTTGAAATCACAAGCAGAACAAGAATTCTTCGTTACTTTGCCTTCGAATCCAAGATGGTAGTTTGTAGTAAAAATGCCTCAGTGAGGAGTGTTTTTATTTGAAGAAGATGAACCTGAGACTATTCCATTTGTTTCCCAAAAAATTTATCAACATACCGTAGTTCAACATGAAGAATATATTTATTGAGTCAGACCGGCTGTTGAAGAAAAAACGGTCGATTTTCATTCTTAATGAAAGATATAATTGTTTTCCCACTATTTAGTATTGAATGTCCTAGGATATCATAAATTATCTAACCATTTTATAAATCCTTGTAAGTTTCAATCCTCACTCTTATATGTTTATTCAGTTATAAATATTTTGGGTGATTCAAATCTTTGTACATTGATGTTACTTTCTGTGTATCTTCTCATTGAGGTATTCTTCATCTATTTCATGTGTTGCTGGATTTTTTATCAATTCAATCTGAAATTTGGCTATGCATTTATTGGTTTTGTACATAATTTTTATATCTATTTTGATAACTTTTTGATTTTTTAAAATTCATTCACAACTAGTTATTCAACCCTTTATGTTTGATTAACAATTGTACATGTTTGATTTTTTTAAGAATAATCCAATTTATCTTTTGGACACTTTGGATAGTCACTTTAATAATGTTTTCTATGACTGTAGGCATGTTAGGGGAAGAGGCAAGAGATCCACATCATGCATCTGAGGCATCTACATCTCAGGGTTGAGGTATGTTTGAATGTCATTGTCTCAATTTTTTATGTAATTGATAAACATATATAAATATATATTTATAACATCTCTAAAAATATATATAAAATTGTTTTCAACAGGATAAGACTCGATTGCTTCTCCCTATCGCAAGAGAGGCCCTGGTCGTGGCATTTTATGATGGAATTCCGACACAACATTTGATGTTTCCTTTGATGAGGTATTTCATCCTGTGGGACTAAATTCCCCTGAATGTATTCATCAGCCGGTTCATATCATACGTGACCCACATCAATTTCTATTGACCACGCATGACTGGGCTTATATCATTTAGGACACATTAGATCGTCTTCGGATGGAGGCTTAGGTAAGAAGTCCATTTTACTTTATTCCCTATGTATAAACAATACTAATATGTGTGATTTTTTTCTTTAATAGAAAAATGTGAAAGTATGCCCCGATGAGTTTCAGCCCGTGTGTATGAGAAAATGTCGTGAGATGTGGAAAGACTATAAAGGCAAAGTGAAGAGGGATCACTGGGTACCAAATGTCGGTGCCCCAGACATTCTGGTAAAAGTCTCAAGAGGTGTCCTCCCAGCTCAGTGGTATGACTTAGTTGCATATTGGTCTACTGAGGGTGTTTCAGTTTGTATATTTATTTTGGTATATATATTCTAAAGAATGTGTTATTTGTTTGAAATTTGAATAAATTGAATATAGGTGGTGTCAGCACGCCATTCTGAGAATCGAGCATAACAGGGACCACCTCACAGGCTCGGGACTCGTCACGTGTCTCAGATCCGACATGTTGTATTTATTATTAATTTTTTAATTTATTATTTAATATGTTTTTGTGTTTATATTCTATTCATATACAGTTGTGGGAGCAAGGTGCCCCGACTAATAAAATGTCAGTGTGGATGAGGACCCGTGGTCGAAATGATCCAAAGGCTACAACATTGATAGTAAGTGCTTTTACGTATCAATACTTACATAAATCTGTATATTAACATATATATATATATTTATATATATTTAAATATTTCATAGGCTCAATTTGAAGTTGAGTTAGAACATCTGACAGAGGACCAGTGACAGCTTCCCATGCGAAGGGATGAGAACTTTCATCACATTATTGGTCGGGACTGGCATGGATATAGTTTGACCAATGGAACAAGGATTCCTCATTCTGTAGTGTCATGAATTGTGGTTGTCGATCCTGTTGTTTCTTAGATGACACAACAGTTGTCAGATTTTGAGGCATGACTATGCGCTTCCGAGGAGGTAAATGCGCAATTGATCACTGAGGTTAGAGCACTGCGGGAATATGTACGTCCAGGTAACGGTGCAGGGGATCATATGACGTAGTTTTATACTATATTTATTTATTTATTTTATATTATTTTTGTTATGAAAATATTCAAAATGTTTCTTTGTTGTAGGCCCCTGGACCACCAGATGGAGGTAGCAGTCATGACCACACATAACGCATCATACTCATTGGTGTGTTTCTATTTTTACTGGTGGGGTTGTTATTGATGTTTAGGTTGGGTTTCTAGTGAGTTTTTTTTTGATTTGGGGGTATCATGTGGGTTTTGGCCTGATGCAATATTTGTGTGTATAAATTGAGAAGCAACCATGAAACTGATTAATGATTTAAATATATTTTCATCATTTAATTCTTTAATGTTTTAAATTGCATGTTCTGTAATAGTTTTGAAAAAACCATGTGATTCCTATTATAAACCATGAAATTTTTTTTGATGACTGATATCAGGTTCACTATTTTTAGTTCCGAAACATCCCCCGCCTCCTCCCCGCACTCCTGAACAGCCCCCCCCCCCCCCCGTACCCCGAGAAAGCCCCCCGCCCCCAGACAGTCCCCCCAATCCCATGACAGCCCCCCCGGACAACACTCCCACCCCGTACAGCCCCCCCCCCCTCACCCCCAGACACATCCCCTTCGAACCCCCTGGCAGGCCCCCCACCCCTCAGACACCCCCAGCACCCCGGACAGACCCCCTCCCCCCTGAAAAACCCCCCAACCCCAGACAACCCACACCCCAGACTGCCCCCTGCACCCCTGGATAGTTCCCCACCCCCGGACAGTACCCCCCACCCTTGGACAAAACCCCCCACCCCAGACAACCCACCACCCTGGACAGCCCCTGCCCCTCGGACAGCCCGCCCCACCCTCGGACAACCCCCCACCCCGGACATCACCCCCCACCACTGAACAACCCCCCTAACCCGCACCCGCAGACAGCCCCCCCCCCCCAATTGTGCAACCATACAACAATCCAATTGGATGTTAGGCTATTAAGAAATTAGGGAAATTGGAAAGTTGTCCAATTATTCAATTGGATGTTAGAACAAATGGCCATTAGGTCATTATGCCATTATTTCTATTTCAAAACTATACAATAGGTCAATTAGTCGTTACGCCAATTAGTCGTTATGCCATTATCCCCTTCAGAGCAAATATGCCCCAAATGACCTGAAACCACACGAAAACAATAAGAATATTATTCTTGACATAAATGAGGAGACGAAATGTCCATCAGAAATGCACTGCACGCGGTACAACCGAATGTGTCGTTTTCAGCAGTTTGACGCACTCTAAAACGGCGCGTTGGGTGGTCAAAGCTACCCGAATTACCTCGGAATTCCATGAAATCATACGAAAAAAACCGTAGTGTGAATTTTGAATGGTCGGGAAGACAACACGTCAATCAGAGGTGTCGTTTCAATGCGGTGACCGGAAACACGTTTTCAGATTCATAAATGACCAAAACAGCATGTGACTGCCGAATTGTGAGCAAACATGCTCTAAATGACATGAAACCAAACATAAACAATAGGGATATTATTTGTGACATGTAGAAGGGTAAGGCATTTCCATCGGACCTGTGGTGCACACGGTACGACCGAATGTGTATTTTTCAGCAGTTTGATGCGCTCTCAAAGGGCGCGTTTGGTGGTCAAAACCACCCGAACGACCTTGGAATTCCATGAAATCATATGAAAAAAACCATGGTGTAAATTGAGAAATTTTTTGGAAGACATCATGTCAATCAGAGGTGTCGTTTGACCGTGGGGACTGGAAACATGTTTCCGGAGTCATTAAAGACCAAAACGGCGTGTCATGGTCAAATTAAGAGAAAAAGTGCTCTGAATGACCACAGACCACACGAAAAAAATAGTAATATTATTTTTGACATGTAGGTGGAGACAACACATCCATCAGAAGTGTGGTGCACGCGGTATGACCGAATGTGTCATTTTCAGCAGTTCGGTGTGCTCTAAAAGGGCGCGTTTGGTAGTCAAAACCACCCGACTGACCTTAGAATGCAATGAAATAATACGACAAAAACTTCGGTGTGAATTTTGAAATGTTCAGGTAGAAGAAATGTTAATCGGAGGTTTTGTTTGAAAGCGGTGACCGGAAACGCGTTTCTGGAGTCATAAATAACTAAAATGGCATGTGATGGTCTAATTCAGAGAAAACACGATCTGAATGACCTAAAACCACATGAAAACAATATAAATATTATTTGTGACTTGTAGTAGGATACGACACAACCATCGGATGTGAGGTGCTCGCAGTATGACCGAATGTGTCATTTTCAGCAGTTCGATGCGCTCTAAAAGGGTGCATTGGGTGGTCAAAAGCACCTGAAGGACCTCGGTATGCCATAAAATCATACGACATCAACCGTGGTGTGAATTATGAAATTGTTAGGTATATGGAACATCAATCGTAGGTGTCGTTTGACTGCGGTGACTGGAAATGCGTTTCTAGAGTCATAAAATACCAAAACGGAGTGTCATGGTCGAATTCATATCAAACGTTCTCCGAATGACCTAAAACCACACAAAAACAATATGAATATTATTTGTGAGATGTAGGATGAGATGACATGTCCATAGGATGTGCGGTGCATGTGGTATGACCAAATGTGTCTTTTTCAGAAGATCGACATGCTCTAAAAGGGCACGTTGGGTGGTCAAAACCACCCGAATGACCTCAGAATGCCATGAAATCATACAAAAACAACCGTGGTATGAATTTTGAAATGTTCGGGTAGAAGGAACATCAATCAGAGGTGTGTTTTGACCACGGTGATAGGAAATGCGTTTTCGGATTCATAGAAGACCAAAACGGCATGTGATAGTCAAATTCAGAGAAAACGTGCTCTGAATGACCTGAAAACACACAAAAACAACAAGAATATTATTTTTACATGTAATAGGAGAGGCACATCCATCAGACATGTTGTGCACTTGGGACAACAAAATGTGTCATTTTCAGCAGTTTGTCGTGCCTTAAAAGGGTGTGTTGGGTGGTCAGAATGATAGAATGACCTCAGAATGTCATTAAATCATATGACAATAACTGTGCTATGATTTTTGAAATCGTCAGGTTGATAACACATCAATCAGATGTGTCATTTGCCCACGGTGACCAGAAACACGTTTCCAGAGTTATAAAAGACCAAAACAGCGTGTGACGGTGAAATTCAGAGCAAACATGATCCGAATGACCTAAAACCACACAAAAACAATAGGAATATTATTCGTGACATGTATGGTGAGATGGAACATCCATCAGACATGCGGTGCGTGCAGTACGATCGAATGTGTCATTTTCAGCAGTTCGATGCACTCTAAAAGGGCGCGTTGGGTGGTCAAAACCACCTGAAAGACCTCGAAAGGCCATGAAATCATACGACAACAACCATAGTGTGAATTGTAAAATGTTTGGGTATAAGGAATGTCAATAGGAGGTGTTTTTTGACTGTGGTTACCGGAAATGCGTTTTCGGAGTCATAAAAGACCAAAACGGCGTGTCACAGTCAAATTTAGAGAAAATGTGCTTCGAATGACCTAAAACCACACTAAAACAATATGAATTTTATTAATGACATGTAGTAGTAGATGGAACATCTATCAGACATGCGGTGTGCATGGAACACATTCTTTTTTAGACAACAAAACACTTTCTAAAACTAAACCAGAGACTCCAAAATAATAAAAAAATACCAAAATGATATCATTTCTTAAATTGGGGGTTTTAAATTATTATAGAAGCCATGAGATAGAAGATTTCTTTTTATTATATGTATATAAAAACTGAATAAATATGTCGAATTTACAATTGTTTTTTTTGTTTTTTCTTTGTATCTTATAGTAGGTTTCTAAAGAAATTGGTTGTGGATCGTTGAACCACGTCTATCATTTATTGTTTATGATGATCTTGATGTTTATGGTGTTCGGATTTGTTTTCTATTTTTTATGATTTATATGCTATTTTTTTGATTCAGTACCATGAAATTTAGAAAAAATATATTTCCAGTTTAGAAACCGCTATAGGAGGTTACTCTAGGTTGCCTTCTAACCTCAACAGCGACCACCAGTGGCAGTCGCTGTAGGCCAACATTTTGGCCATCTTCAGACACCACCAATTGCGGTCACTATAGGCTGGTATTTCAGACAGCTTCAGTGACTGCCAATAGCGGTCACTATAGGCCTATAGCGTCAAGCCTAAAGTGACCACCATTGGTAGTCGCTAGGCTGTCTCTAGAGGCCTATAGCAACCACTATTGGCGGCCTCTATAGGCCGAATTTTTAGTAGCGATTGCATTAAAATTAAATTTCTTTTTTAACTATAAATGATTTATCAGAAGCAATAATGTCAAACTTGATGAATTTGGAATGATAGTTTTTAATCTGAATATCTTGAAAGACACGTCAGATTATTTTATAATGGAAACACCTGAAAAATAGATTTTATATATAGTTGATAAATCACATATGCAGTGGTCTGTTATTTTACAAGTGATAAAACAATATGTTGGTGAGGATCAACTAGATGAATATGCTGATTTATGTGAGATCCATACATCCATTGAATGATTTGAAGAAAATAATGATGACCATGTTGAAGACATGGTTTATTCCATAAGAAATGATCATGATGAAGGAATTTGGGAAAACAATCCATTTGTACATTACTAATATTACAGGTAACATATGTTTGTTTCTTGTTTACATTTATTATTTTCATAAAATGTTAGAAATTTATTTTTATTTTATTTTTGAATAGTTTTGTTTATCATGATTACCATTACGTAATATATATATCTATTGATTTTGATGAATTATAATTACTTTACCAAGTTTATCATGTTTACTATGTTTACCTTTTTTACAATGTTTACTATAGTTTACCATAGTTTACCATTACATAAAATATATATTTATTGATTTTGTTGAATGAAAATTACATTACCATGATTACCATAGTTATCATTTTTACCATTTTTACCATTTTTAACATGCTCACTGTATTTACCATGTCTAATATTACGTAACTTAGTTCAATTTTCCATTTTTTGATTACATTAGTATTATAATAATTGAATTTTTATATTTTTGAACTAATGTTTTATTTTTTGATTTGAAAGATAATGACAGGTCAATCTGTTGATCAACCACATGATTCTGGAGATGAGCATCATGATCATACCTCTGGGGAGGAACATTCACATGCTCTTCTTAATTCTCCCCAATCTTACTCATGTTCTCCCATAATGACAATGAAGAGTTCAAGAGTTGGTAATTGTGGCAGCACACGTTTACCAAAATTATCAGTTGACCAAAGCTAGGACTACAGGATACTCATTGAGTTTGGTGAGAATGATATTCCTAAACAACAAAATGAAAAAGATTTTAAGAGTTTTGTATCAACTCTGAGTAAAAGAAAAGTAATTCTTTTTTATGATGATTGGATAAGTGTGGAAAAAGCAATAATATCTCAACTGTGCTAGAAAATTATGGTCAGATCTTTTTCTATTGTTTGAATGGTATTTAAATGTTTCTAGTATAATATGTTTTACTGCTTCTTTATTAGATGAGATTTTATATTCATGAAATAGTAGGAGTCAGTAATAGTTGTTTATCGATGGATACTAAGAGATGGAGTGATTTCAAATCAACCCTCACATCTGATTTCATTTTTGGTCATAGGAATAATGAAAATCCATGTCTTATATATCCATTCATAGATGAAGACACTTGGAGACAATTTGTTGAAAGCAGAAGAAAAGATTCATTTTTGGTAAGATAAATGTTAAATTTTATAAGAATTCTTATATAAATGATCTTATTAATGTTTTGTTAATGATTTATTATTATTAATTTACTGAAAAAAATAACATATCATTAGGAGATCCAATCTGAAAATGAATACCCTCATAGTTTATCTAAGGAAGGGTATATATTATTGCAAGAACAAATGATTGAGGAAAAATTAAAAAAACTAAGAGCCCAGTCTTCAATATCTAGAGAGGTTTCCCCTCCATCCCCTTCATCTAGACATAAAAAATGGAAGATATCTCAGATGGGAAAATGGAGAAATATCTTATGAAAGAATTGAGAATCATAGCTGAGAGTATTATATGATATTTATTTGATTTATTTATGTTAATTATAATCATTATATAAATTTAATAATTACAGAAATGTTCAATTAATTAATACAGGATTCTCTTGAGGATAAGAGATCAAATTGGGCATTTATAGCAACCAGGAGGCGATCTATTTTATCTTTATAATTGGGAAATCCCTAAAACCCCAGTATTGTACGAGGATATCTGACGGGTGTATCAATAAGAAAAGTGTTTCCACGTTCTTCAACATCTTCCATTGAGGGTGTTTAAAAAAAAGAATCCTTAGAGGCTAATGTTTGTAATATTAATACAACAATGGAAGGAAATATTAGACCATCGGTACATTCTATGTTTGGAGACATGCAAATAAAATTTCAAACTGCATATCCCACTCCTCCACCTCCCCCTACAGACCCCATTATTTACAATCCACCTCCTCCAGTAGCTTTGACTCCCCCACCTCAGCCTGTGGACCCCATTTTTTATCCTACTCCCCCTCCACAACTTCTTACTTATTGTGATATGTATGTTGATGATCCTCACCATCATATAGTTTCATATGGGATGGTATATTGTATAATAGATACAATTCATCATCTACATTTAGAGGTAGAGCATAATAGGGTCATTGTACACAATATTATAGATAGATCAGCTCGAGTACTTTTACCAACAGATGAGGTGATGAATGTTGGACATAGTATCAGCCACTTTTTTGTTTGTCCATCCATAATTCTGTGACTCATTACCATAGAGTTATGTATGTTATATATTTTATTTTATTTTTTATAAAAGTTGTTTTAAAATTTGAAAACTAATATATTTTTCTATTTATTTTTACAGGAATACTTCCATGGTAATAAAATAATGTATAGACAACAACAAATACAAATATATATGACATCAGATACAGATTTTGTAGTCTTAATTGATTATCAAGATATTCAAATTTGTTGGAGAATCATTATGAGTTTCCAATGGAAGCTCATGTTTATGGCTGTGCAATAAATGTAGGGATTGTGAAAAATGATATCATGTTTCTTGTTACTAGAGATAAGTTGGGCATCAAAAGGGTGCATATTTTTTTTATATATGTCTTAACACCTTTACCTACATTCTATTTATTGAATATTTATACTTATGTCTATTTTGTAATAGGTATCATTATAAAATGTGTGAGAATATTGAGCAGAAAGATGTATATAGATTCATGGAACCCCATTTCATTTCCCCTAAAGCACATGCATTGGATGAGGAACAAAGAACAATTTATATTACAAAACGATTTGAACAGAATATAATCACGCAGTATTGGATGATGCCTTTTTGTGAGAGTCATGAAACATATATCTAGAAAATTGTTCCTTATCTTTTAACATAAAATATCAATAACCCAAATTTTTTTATGTTAGTGATCATTATATGTTAGGTGTTTTTTGTGCAAGGTAGAATCACTTTATTTGATATGCTATGCCCATGCCGATGCGCAGGGAAGTTTTAAGAATATGTTGTAAAATTACATTTTTATATTTTAATAGTTATTTATATTATAATTAATTTTTAATTTATCCCATTTGTATTATTTTCTAATAAGGGATGGGTCTACATTCAAAAAAACACAAAAAAAAGAGTGCCAACATCAAATATGTAATATTACAGGTAAATATCCATTTATAATTTTCACTTTTTGATGTATTACATAAAAATTATATTTCTAATTGACACTCATTTAAACATAATTTTCACAAAAAACATGGAGTCTTTGAATGAGTATATTATATGTTATGATTTATTTACAAAATAATTACAACTGGAACACTTGTGATGTTTGACCTTGTAACATTACCTTATAAACGTTGCAATAATATTTTATTCGATTTATTCATTATACATGTTAACTACCATAATTTTAATTTGTATCAATTTGATGACCCTCAACCTTGTAGTACTTAAGAGGTAAAACACTTACAAGTGGAATGGTCAAATTAGTTTATATTAATGATTGGATTATAGTAAGTTTGTAGTGTATAATGTAAATTTATATATTTTATTTATAATTTTGAATATGGTTGTTTTTTGGTTGGATTTAGGTTTTCTATTAGTTGAAATTTTATGTTTTGAATATTATATATGTAAATGTTTTATTTTCTCTGGTTTATCTTATTTTGGTTTAGTTATGATGTTTTTTAGGTAGGGATTCTGGTCTCGTTTTGATCGGCATTTGGTCTAGTTTCTACTTGTTTCATACTTTGGCAGATCATAGGATTGGTTTCATGGGGGGTTGGGGTGTCCATGGGGGCTGTCCAAGGGGTTGGGGTGTCCAGGGAGGTGGGGGTGTCCTAGGGGTGGGGGGCTGTCTATGGGGGGTGGGTTGGTGTCTAGGGGGTGAGACCATGTCCAAGGGTGTAGGGGGGTGGGAGGGTGTTCGCGGGGGGGGGGGGGGTGTCATGGGGGTTGGGGGGTTGGCCATGGGTGGGGGTGTCATGGGGGTTGGGGGTTGCCCAGGGGTGGGGGATGTCCATGGGGTATTGGGTGTCTAGGGGTGGGGGTGTCCAGGGGGTGGGGATGTCCATGGGGGTGGGGTGGTGTCTAGGGCTGGGAGGGTGTCTAAGGGGGTAGGGTTGGGAGGGTTTCTAGGGGTGGGGGTTGTCTAGTGGGGTGGGGTGGTGTCTATGGGGTGGGGGCTGTCCAGGGGGTGGGGGCTATCCAGGGGTTGGGGGTTTCCAGGGGGTGGGTTGGTGTCCAAGGGGAGGTGTCTAGTTGTAGGAGGGGGTCCGGGTTGGGGGGGGGGGGGGTTGGGGGGGGGGGGGTTGTGTAGTGGGGAGTGTTGGTGTTTAGGGGGTGGGGGTGTCCAGGGGGTGGGGGTGTCCAGTGGGTGGGGGGTGTCCAGAGGGGGTGTCATGAGGGTGGGTTTCCAGGGGGTGGGGGGATTTCTATGGGGGTGGGGTGGTGTCTATGGGGTAGGATGGTATCCAAGGGTGTAAGGGGGTGGGAGGGTGTCTAATGGGGTGGGGGTGTCTAATGGGGTGGGGCAGTGCCTAGGGGATGGGGGGTTGTCCAGGGGGTGGGGGCTGTCCATGGGGTGGGGTGTTTCTAGGGGGTGGGGCTGTAGAGGGGTTGGGGGTCTATCCATGGAGGGTGGGGTGGGGTCTAGGGGTAGGGTGTCTAAGGGGGTAGGGGTGGGAGGGTGTCCAAGGGGGTAGGGGTGGGAGGGTGTCCAGGGGGTGTGGGGTTGTCCAGGGGGTGGGGGTGTCGAGGGGGTGGTGTCGAGGGGGTGGTGTCCAAGGGGTGAGGGCTGTCTAGGGGGTTGGGGTGTCCTGGGGGTGGGTGGGTGTTTAGTGGGGTGGGGTGGTGTCTAGGGGGTGGGAGGGTGTCCAGGGGGGTGGGGAGGATGTCCAGTGGGGTGGGGTGGTGTCTATGGAGTTAGGAAGGGGGTGGGGGGGGGGGTATCGAGAGGTTGTGGGAGGGAGGTCTAGGGGGGGAATGTGTGTCCAAGGGTGGGGTGATGTCTAGGTGGTCGGGGTGTCCAGGGGTGTGGGTGTCCATGGGGGTGGGGGTGGGGATTGGCTAGGGGTGGGGGTGTCCAGGGTGTGGGGGTGTCCAGGGGGTGGGGGTGTTTAGGGGGATGGGGGACTGTCCAGGGGGTGGAGGTGTCCAGGGGGTGGGGGCTATCCTAGGGGTGGAGGCGCTATCCAGGGGGGTGTCCAGAGGTGTGTGGGGGGGGGGGGGGGTTCTCCATGGTGTTGGGATTGTCCAGTGGTGGGAGGGTATCCAGGGGGTGGGGTTGGGATGGTGTCAAGTGGGGGGGGGGGTTCCTAGGGTTGGGGGCTGTCCAGGGGGTTGGAGGGGGGATGTCTATTAGTGGGGTGTGAAGGGGGTGGGTGGGTTTCTCGGGGGTTTAAGGGATATCCAGTGGGGTGGGGTGGTGTCTAGTTGGTAGGAAGGTGTCCAGGGGTGGAGGGTTGTTTAGGGGTTGAGAGGGTGTCCAGTGGGTAGGGGTGTGCATGGGGGTGTGGGTGTGCATGGGGGTAGGGGTTTCCAAGGGGGGTTGAGGGTTGTCTCAGTGGGGGGGGGGGGTTTCTAGGGGTTGAAGGGTGTCCTGGGGGAGGGGGTTGACTAGTTGGGTGGGGGGAATTCCATGGGGGTAGGAGTTGTCCAAGGGGTTTTAGGTTTTTTTTTCACATTGTATGTTTTGAATGTTATGTATGTGAATGGTTAATTTTTATTTGGTTCTTCTTGTTTTGTTCTTGTTCAGATGTTTTTCTAGTATGTATTCTTGTCTGGTTTTGGTCTGTTTCTACTTTTTTGAGATCTTCTTTGGCATAGCATAACATTGGTTGAACTGTTTTATTTAAAAAAATTGTTTTTTACATCGGTAAATTTATAACCTATGTAATAAATGAATGGGAATAAGTTTTTATATTATTTATTAAATAAATAAAGTTTTATAAATGTTTTTACGTCTGGTAAGTAATAACTGACATGAAAAACGCTTGATAGGCACAATTTATTATGTTAGTTATGTAATGACTGGCATAATAAACTATATACAATGTTGGTTATTTAAAAATCAACGTAATAAATCAGGACTCTGAAGTTTCTTCCTTGTTTGGATTTTAGAAACCGATGTGAAATATGCATCAGATTTATGTTTCCAAATCAATTATAAAATAACCGATGTAAAAAAACAATATTTATAACATTTTCCGATAATAACATTGGCCAAAAAGAGATGTAAAAAATAGAAAATTACCGATGTTATTTTTTTTCATTAGTGAAATCTATGATAGGGATGACAGTTTCACCTCCATGCTAGAATGAAATATGGAAGTTCCCTTTACCTATGTCTGAGATCAATCTACATGGGGGACCCTTATTCAACTATTATGTAAAGGATTATAAGGGAAGACAAACAACCCCTTTATACTTATGATATAGATCTATAGAGGGGTTCTATTTCTATAAGATCTATGTGTGTATTGATTCCAGACCTGTTAGGATACATAATAATGACTAGATATATTGTCATGGGCCTGACCATATGTTCTCCACTATCAAAAACTTCCTAGTTTCTTGATCCATATTGAAAGATATAAATCTATTTTGGTTATGAAAGTATAATTATTCCCTCACTAGTGAAATACTATCCTAATAAGGGATCCATTCACCTCAACAATACTGTGTAGAGTATAAGATCATTCTCCTAAAAAAATAATGGATGGGTTCCCTCTTACAAGAAACATTCCACTTACCCCTATTTATGATTCATATCTACACGTAGGGATATCCTTAAAAGATATGATTGTGGCATGATTCCTACCCATAGGATGCACACAGGGAAACTCAAGGAATCCAATATATAGAAATTACATATTTCCCTATGCCCTAGTCCACCTTGTAGGACATTAAACTACAGGAGGATTTTCATATCATACATACACCTTTTTCCTAAATATGAATCAGAATTACGTACAGTTCGATTTTTTTGATATAGATATACTCAAGACATCCCCCATTACATGGATACCCATCGAAAAGCCTGTTCAAGGATAAAATTTTACTCCCTCATCTGGAATCCTCGACCAGTGAAAAGTGTCATTAAGGATATCTAGAAAAAACTTATCTTGGTTTCTACATCCTTAATGAAAAATGTTAAACTATTATGAAAACATCCTCATCACATGACATTAAACTAAATAAAAAATGTGTCTTCATTTCATGATGTGAAACTTTGTTAACCATCTACCATTATCACTCCTAATCAATAGAACACATGATCTTAACCCTCACAAAACAAAGTTGGGGTGCTTATATAATCATTCTTAGAACCTTAATCCATAAATCAATCTTCATGTCTTGTGTGTATTAGATTAAAAAAAACCTTCCATGGTCCTCAGAAAATAACACCTAGTATGTTTTGGCCCCTTTTTTGAATATGAATGCTTTCCTCTAGATCCTAAATGTGAGCTCCCATATTTTCATCCAAATTTGTCTTTACATGAAAAAAGGGATTATGATCCTTGTGTGATTTGGCATAATCATAGTTGAAATCATCACAATAGTGTGGTTTGAGATCATCCAAAAAATAAATGTCACCTAAAATTAGTCATGATATGAGAATCCTAATCCAAAATTTAAAACATTATCTCCCTTTATTCAAAATGCTATTGGAGTACTCATGACCTTTGAAATACTAATTAAGTTATTGTGTAACAATCCCCTATAACAAGGTCCAAATTATAGACCTTATAATACTAGTGAAAGAGATATAAATCTTATTTGGATGGAAACCAAAATATCGTTGTCTGAGAAAAAGTAACATCTCCGATCTCTAAACTCTTCATCTCTAGAGTTTAGGAAAAATTGAGAGCATTAAAAAAAATAATAAATATTATAAGGTCCATCTATTGGTCCATGTAAAAGCTGATCTAGGTTCGTTGGACCCCATGGTGTAGGAAAAAGTTATAATAATTATTTTTCACATATACATTATATGATAACAAATTAAATAAATGGGGAAACAACTTTTTGTGTGCTTGAACCTTTCTTTGTTGTTATGTTTTCGAAAAATCACCTTCATATATTTGACCAACCAATTCCTTGAGTTGATAAATTTATCCTAGAACCTAATAGAATTGATTTATTTCTCTTGGTTCTTCCCAATAGTGTATTGGTAACAAGAATTCTTACTATAATGGAACCCCTAAAGGATTTTTGGGTGGATAGTGTAAAAACCCTTGATCTTTTTCTTAGTGGTTATCTTTGTCCCAAATTAATGGTCCCCATTAAATCGATGAGCAATTATACGTGTTGTGTTTGTTAATGGTTTCCAATATTACTAATTGTTAGCATATATCTACTATCCCCCATTTTTATTTGATTCTCATATTATTTAACCAAGATTTTTAACCCCCATAATCATATTATTCAATAAGATTCAATATCCATAATGTTACATCATTGTGTATTATACCCATTCTCAATGAAGGAAATTGATATTTTCATTTATAATATTTCTGTGGACCTCACCATATAACATGAAATCACATGATGTAGGGAACAAATATCAATTTCATAAAATAGAATTACTCTGGGGTGTTAATAGATAGTCTAATATTAAAGATCCCATAATATATCAACTGATGGTATAAGATAAAAGACCCTAAACTATAAAAATATAAGGCCCAAGCTATCCTAAATAAAATTATATCATCATATAGGACTATATGGACCCAAAAAAATCCAATTTAAATAGAAATAATGCTCACCAGTTTGAAAACCCACAAAGGGAACCCTAGAAAATAAGTAAGTCTCTACTACTAGACACACACTTTGTGTGATCCATAAAACATTTAGCACCTATAAAATAGGAAAGTCACAAAACATGTCAGGATGAAAGTACAAAAGGCTATCTTGATCAAAATCCATTTATACACCCACTAAGCTTCACCCATATGATCTTGGAAAAAAGTTAGTGATAAAACCCAAAGTACCATGCTGGTAGGGAAAATTATTTGTTTCTAGAGAAAATAAATCTATGACCTCTAAGTCTATTGACTTAGGAAAAGTTATATCACTCCCCCTTCGGGAATTTTTTACTAAGCTAAACATTCAAACCTATTTATCTCCAAAAAATTGGATTAGATATGTTAATGAGGATTCTTATTCAAAAATTAATTTATGGATGGTTCACCAGGAAAGTATATTAATATTTTAGCATTCAAGTTCATAATATAGGTTCACCCAATATATTAATAATAATTTATATCTTTATAATTTTATAAGAAATATTTACAATGAACTATGATGAACAAGATGAATGAAATAAATATTGACTACTAAATCTAAAGCTCATATAGTTTCTTCATTGATCATGTGTAAAAGTGGGAGGAATCGTTATATTCCAATGTCTCTAAAAAATGTATTATAGAAGGGAAAAATTAAATATTCATAGAAAGATCATAATAAATCACGGTTAGATGAGATTTCTAGATCAGCCAGAGTATAAAGTGAGGCTTCAATTGTGTATTGAAGTGTCATCTGCTTAATTTATTCTATCGTCACCAAATGACAAAGTCTCAATAAATGATTAAAAATACTTACCCCATTTTTATGTTTTTTTATTAAGAAAGAGACTATATAAAAATATGGTACTTGGTGTGAGCTATGATCACATCATGTTATACTATCTCTGTTGTCAAATCATCCATCCGAGCAAACAACTAGGATACATTATGGGGTATTTCTTCCAGAACCTCTAATGCTTTCCTTATTGATTAGACTATAGAAGTTATGTAATCAAATATATGTAAGACCTTTGGATATGAGACAATTATTAATGACTTATGAAAATATATAACATGATGTTTTATTATTGGTGATAGTCAATACCTCTAACTCCAAAATCACAAAATATGTAGTTTTGGTGTTCCTTTTTTCCACAGATCTTCACAAAGGGATTCTCAGTAATCAGGGAATTAATTTTCACCCAAATTATCCTTTATGTCACATCATATCTCAATAACCATATGAGGGAGCACATTGGAAAGAATAATAGTAGATGTAATGTGTTCAGAATCCATCTCTGCTGAAAGGAGGATTGATCGAGCTGATGAGGAAGAAATAGAAAAATTATTATTTGTTCTCCAGCATACTAGTTCATCATCTGTCACTAGTACCGATGGGCCAATATCCTCAACAAACCCTAACTAGTTGATTGGAGACTAATAAATTAGGTGAAATATATTCCTCAATGGATCTTTCATGATTTACTTTTACAGACAAGAATCACAAAAAATAAGAGGGCTTGTCGACATTAAGAACAAATCAATTCAGTATACCAACCTGGTAAGCTTCCAAACAATCTTGTGAATAGTACCGATATGGGAAGATAGGGCATTGATAAATGAAAAAAATATTTCAAAATTTTTATATTCTTGCACCAATGGAATCCATAACTGTAGATTAAGATTGGGACATCATTCCGCCTTCATTCCAATCAAATGAAGAGGAGAAACCCTTTGGGTGTAGTGAAATTGATGATTAAATCTATGAGGGGCATATGGATCATAGATGAATAGATAATTTACATGAGATGAAAGAGCCCCATCTCTAATTTTGATTTTTTATGATCTATCCTTAGTGGAACCATTACCATCAATGATAATCAGCCCAATATTTATAGGGTACAAAATGAAATTGAAACATTTAAATAGGCTCAATAAATCGATGACCTCATCAACACCTAATAACATTGCCTCAACCATAGAGATGTTTATAATACTGGAAAAAAATAAGGAATGACGAATTTTTATTGTGTTATGATACTATAACACTAAAAAATACCTCATATCCATCCAAATACAAATTTAATATTTCTGATATTCTGGTATGTGATACTTCCCTAATGAACATGGGCAAGTTGCTAATAAAATTGAGAGATGGTTGCTACATCTAGGTTGAGCCGTTACCCTTCTATTATACATTCTTCCATTACCAATGTAATGAATTTGATTCCCATACATGGAATGTAAACAATGAAAATCCATCATTTAAAAAACATGGCTAAAAACCCATTAACTGAAGGTATAGAGATATCCCATGTTTTACTAGGTATCCCCATAATTAATATTCAACAGATTTTGAAATAGCCCAATAGGATCTCATGTCATCCCAAACATGTTAGTAAGGACATCGATGAGGGAGTATGAGTGTTTTTTGAGCCCCCCTTCAATTAAGAAAGATGTTGATATGATATTTGAATGATATAATCACGTGTTAGTTAAAATACTTTTTCATCATGTCCTTTAAAATGGTTGTCTTGTATCACACATTATTTTTATACTATTTTGAGTCTTCTCATATATCCATGGCTGGTATAAATTCATCATATGTATCCCTAAATAAATGTATTCCCATGAGATGATAGATATTTCATTGGCTACTTCCAATTTCACCACGGGTTAAATGGAATGATTTTTTTAAGGACAACAAATAATAATAATTCCTATATGGAGATTTGGAAGATTATACATGATAAACTGAGAGATCCTTGTTTCCTCACAATGATTGATAACATACATGTGTTATTTTTTTTTACATCTCTATCTAACCCAAAATGGCCATGCCTATTTATCAAAAAACTAATCATTTGGGCACAAATAACACTATGGAATCCATCCACCTTTTGGTTTATCCATAAAAGAGAAGATTATTCACAATTAAATTAGAGAAATTGTTTGAGGTGAAATAACATGATTATTAGGACCCATAGGGGAATTATTCAATGTATAGGATATTCCCTATAATGGTTTTATAATCAACCAACTATAGTAAAAAATAGTCTTTTGAACATAGTCTTGAGAAGATTAATACTAGTGAGGAAGTATATTTTTTTAGTAAATAGATGGAAATATCATAGAAAATGATGAATATAGATAAATTTAGTATGTGTGATGGAGGATAGTTTTGAATCCCATTTGAAAGAATCCCATTTAAAATATCATTGTTTGAAATGAATCAGTACCGAGGTTTGACATTATAGTTTATAGAAATCATAGAACTATATTTAAATGCATATTGAGAAATTTTTAAACTATAATACATATATATAGATAAATAATCATATGTCATATGGGAAAATATCCTTTCAAAGAGGTAAACAATATGTACACAACTCAGTTAGTATCATGAAAATTGTGTGACCCATTTAAGAGTTCACAGTCACATAACCTATTACGGGTCTCCCAAATTACACGGTCCATGTACATTTCACAATGAAATTATGAATTTTAATATTTTCTATTGTGTGACCATATGAAGGTTATGATAATTGAATACAAATTACTAGATCACACGATATCCCCTAAGAGACTTTTAAATCAAGAAAAGTGAACCCATAGTAGAGGAAATGCATCATAGTTTTTCAAGTCACTATTTACCTGTTAGAGAGTTTGTTTCATGAATTTTTGGGAAATTGTGATCACAAAAAGTGGTGAGGTAATGGAATCACAAGATTGGACATCATGCATAGAACTCATGATGGGGTTACATGAAGCGAGCCTGTAAAGAAATAACATGAAAAAGAAAATTTTTAGACATCAAGAGGTATGGGTCATAAGTAAATTGAGAAGCCCCCCACTCACCTATTTATAGAACATACCCTGTAAGGTGAACACTCCCATGGAATACCAAATGGTTCTTGGAATACCAATTAGGGTGTGCCCAAAATATATAGGCAGGCATTTAATTCATCATAACTAAAACCTTATTCCTTTAGAACTATATTTTGATGGGAGGGAGGGTATTTGTTGACTCCCACTACATAAGAATCAAAAATTTTAGGACTGGAGAAATACCCAAGGAATATTTATTATTTTATCCAAGGGAATAAAATATTAGCATGGATACATGGGGTTTAGAAACCTGGGTCACATGAACCGCATGACCCTTGCGAAATCACAGAAAGTAGTTATAAACTTCAGATGACAATTTCAAGACAACATGATGCCCCTCCAAGAATCCCTCTTAAACTTGAAAAATCATCTAGATAAGTCCCCCTAATCATGTGAATCCCCATCATACTACCCAAGTGATCATGTGAGGTACCTCAGATGATTCTTTTCAATCACGTGGCTAGATAGATGAAAAATGATCAATGATCACCTAATATGTTTATATAGTCAAGACTAAAAATAATCTTCTCATGAATAATATTTCTGTTGTTTTTCCTGAGAAGGGTTCATGTGCCTCATATAATAAATATATTAATCATATAAAGTCCCTCTTAATTGTAAACTTAATATTGCAAAGAACCCTTGACATGTTGAATTATTCATGTGAAGGATATCTAACATGTCTGTTTGATCATGTGATTCCCTAATAGAAACCCAATGGGAAAACATCATTGGAATTATTAAAAATTATAAGAAGGTGTAAGATTCACATGAAGAAGAGTTACATTATTTTTTATTTGAATGGGTAATGTAATTCATTAAATAATATACCGATCAGGTGAAGTACCTCCAACATGTTATCCTGATCTTGAATAGGTCCCTTGACATGTCAAATCAATCATGTATAGGATATCTAACATGTCTGTTTGATCATATGATTCCCTGATGAACCACCAATGGGATAATTTCATAGGATTTATAAAATAAATGATACAAAGGAAAATTCTTTATGAAAATAATATTTATTCTATTTTTCTTGTGAAGGGGTTGTTCACTTCACATAATCAGTATATCGATGAAGCAAATGACCTCTTATATACCATCTGGATCTTCAATGGCCCCTTGACATGTCTATTAAATCATATGAAGTATTTGGAAATTATCAATTTGATATTGTGAATGTTGTTCAACATATCAATTTCAACATTAAAAATACATTTTAAAATCCACATGTTCAATAAATACGAAAAAATGTAATGACCATGAAATATCACTTTATCATGTGGCGTAAAGAAGACATTATGGATAAAGCATTGATGGATCATGGAAAAGACATGATGTAAGATTCCCTCAACTGACTCAATCCCATATAAGTGATTTAAGGATCATGAAAAGTGGTGTAGATATGGGGTTGTGATTCCAATAAATATCTCGCAATCATAGAAAAAATAGGGGTGTTGATGCAAGAGAATTAATTCCAGAGTAGTGAATCATGAGATCACATGGTTCTTCCTCCAAGTAATCCTGAGGAATGAATTCTAGGATTACGTGGTATATTTGTTAGATTCATATTACTACCACATTGATTAAGTGAAGAACAACCATCTTGACTAGATATATCACATGAAGGAGTTTCTACATGTTGACTTGATCATGTGAGGGCTCAAAAGACCAACACCTGATGAAAATTGACGAAATAATTTGATAAACAATAAAAATTATGGAGAAATCATGAAAATATGAATACATAAATTATTATGCAATTGGATAATGCACTTCAAATGACCTATTCAAATATTATAGTAAATCCTATAGAAATATTTGCCAGGTAATCTGAAATGCCTCATACTTGTTATCCATGTCAAGAGATGTCATTTGGAAATGTCATCCTAGTTATGTGAAGTCCTACGGGCATGTCAACCAAGATACACAATGTCCCCTTGACATGTAATCCAAATCATTAAAATTCTGCCAAACATTTCATCTCGGTTATGTGAGATCCTTTGGTCCTATATTTTGGATTACATGAAGTCCTATGGATATGTTACAAGTTAGCAATGTCATGTAAAGTCCTCCAAACATCCCATTATGGTAATGTGAAGTCCTCAATACCTTTCATCTAGTTCATGAGAAGTACTCTAGACCTGTCAACCAGGTTATGTGGTGTTCTTGAGACATGTCATCTAGATCATGAAAACACCCTAGATCTTTTGCGTTTGATCATAAAAATAACCTCATATATGTCATACATAAACGTCTTATATTTCATTTTAAAACCTCAGATATGTTATTAAGAAACCATAGGAATATCAGGAAGTCACATAGAGATGTTATATTGAAACCTATGTGATTTTAGGACAACACTCAAGACATGTTGGTAAAATATGATAGATGTTTCAGGAAAATACATGTAACCATGTCAGCCTTTCCTGCGAGAATGCTCAAATATAAAACCTTAAATCGATTTGAACCCATAAACATAACATTTTCGTCAATACTTTCCCTTTCATATGGCATGTTTCTATAATGGGTAAGGGTTAATCACCCAAGAAACTTTAATATAAGTTCTTCATTACATCCAATCATGCTTAATTATCTTGTCATGGTATACAGTCTCTATCTGTTAGATGATAAATTATAGATATCTTAAATGGAAATCCATCTAGGTGTAATTCCCTCCATATCCTTATCAATCAAGCTCATGGGTCCTAAATCCTCCCATGAATTTATCAACCTTCTTTTTTTCCATCAATGGACGAGAAATAGGATTGTACATGAGCATCCTCATAAGTGTAATCCCCAACAAAGCAATGAATAACTTGAAACCCATCAGTGAGTTATGGGTGAAATTGAACTATGCAGAATATAATTACTGTTATATGAAGGATATGAAGTATTCCTTCTTGAGGATCAAACACTGTATAAAAACCATTCTTGGTCAACTTTGGTGTGTAATTTATGAATCCACATGTAGCGTATCTGATTAATTAATATATCTGGTTTCTCAAACCAAGTATCAGTGGATTGAACTTAGTGATTTTTAACCATCCTATCATTGGTATTATAAAATTACCTGAATGAAAGAAACTTTAGTGGTTAATCCCAATTCAATACAAATCCCTCTTTATATGGGTATCCACCTCAATGTATGACCTAAAAGAAAAACCATATTAGTAAAATCTAAGGTGAAAACACTCCTGATTAATAATTATGTATCCCTGTCCATCAGTGGGTTGAGGAAAAACAAGAAATATGAATATAGTTATTTCTTTAGTAAGAAGTATATGTATGATTCTTTACTAATTCCCTAGCTCCGTACCCAAAACCTATGTTCCTTGATATACTTTCTTGCCTCATTATGTTAAACTACACGGTGTTGTCTTTTCATGCGACCTTAAAAATTTGTGAAATGATCTATATGGGTTTTGATTATTTTTCATATAGGATATGTTAGATGCCTCTAAAAAGTTCAATAGATCACTAAAACATTGGTTTAATTTATTCATGATAGTAAAATCTAGAGTACCCAATCATATTTCATCAAAAATAAAACATTCAACCATTTATAATAATGAATGAAAATAATATGGAGAACCATTGATACCTAAATATGGGTTCATTAATTTAACAACATTTTGTATTCATAGGGATTTGAAACATCATTTCTTTTTAGGTTAACTTGTCCCACATCAAGATTTCAGAAATATTCACATCCATATATTAAATCTATAGGAGTGTACAAAAGTATTACATAAATCCCTCCCAAAAGGGTACGCTGATCTTGACCTCATATCTTCTCATAAAATGTATGTTACTAAGAAACATTGGGTTTAAAACCCAAAATAACCTCATACCTTTGGAAATATGTCCCATAACTTGTTATGGATGTGGGAGTTATTGGGGGTTTCTATAGTATAAAAGAAATGGTAAAACTAGAGGACTATACCAATCCCCATCAGGATTAATGATATTTCAAATAAGGTTTTTAGTTATGAATAACATTGTATGATAAGATGTAGATATATTATGAATACGTTTTTTTTGTCTCAAATATTCCAAATACACAAAACATATATGAGTATGACCTGGTTCATATTGTTATCTATTGGATATTCATCTAAAAAGAATTGAAATTTTTGTTTAAAATGTTTGGGTTTATATAGGTGGTATCAATGTAGGGTTTAGTTAATACATAGAAATTTGGATTATAAAACGTGATGAAAACCCTAGGGATAATCATAAGTAAAAAATGACATCCTAAAGTAATGGTAAGATAATTTTTTTTAGTTTTCCTAGCAATTCATCCTTTTATGGAAACAACATGTGGATGTGGATTTAAAATATATGAATCTAGGGGTAATAATACCTTATAATGTTGGATAAAGTATATCTCAACCATCATTTTGGGGCACAATGAGTGTACCCTTATTGCGCACCTGGTTTGATACTTTCAGGTGATATTCATTATTTAACCCACATTTTCCTTAAAACCCATTATGAAGCATTTCCTTAGATGATCACCAAGGATAGATAAGGTTAATCCTATTTTGTCATTTATTGAAAGGAAGTTTTCATAATTTAGACATCCTACGAATGACTTTTTATGATTATATAATTTCACTCTATAAATATTATTGCTCACACTATACTTTTTGGTTTATGTTAATGGTTGGAACAAAGAGGATGCGTGTCAATGTAGAATATTATAGAAAATGGAATGATTTTATTCTCAAGAAAAAAATTTAACCAAGACCTAGAATGTGATTCCACGTAATTATAACTAATTAGATATTAAATATCAACTTGTGTGAGTTTCTTGACGCACCAAATATGAGAAAAATGGAGTTTCAAGAAGATGATATAGCTTCATACTTTTCATGTATGTGGGAAGAAACACTTAGGGAAATGTCTCAAAGGACTTAGAAGTTTTTTTATGTGTGGAATAGGAGGTCATAGGGAATGCAAATTTTGATGATGAATGAGATGTTCAATAAAGGGAAATTATGTTAAATCTAATGTTCCAATTATAGTTTAAGGTATTATACATAATGACCCAAACTTTTATAAATTAAAATTTATCTTGATCTAATTAAATGTCTTATTATGTAAAATTGTTATATAAAATATTCAATTCCTTGGTTTTATATGTTTTGATTTCAAAATAATGTTAAGAATTGTTGTTGTTGCTAATATAGTTTTTGAATAGTGATCACATAATTAGTTCAAATATTGGGCATTATCAAATGCAATTTACCTTGATAAATGAAGCAATTGACTCATCCACTAGAATTTCTCTATAAGAATCCCATTTTTTGGATCTAAGAAAGGATATGACATCACTGGGATTTTTTCTTGACCAAGTCCAAGCCTAGCTTCAACACGTTAAGAATAAAAGGAACCTCTTATGGGAGAAGTGGATGTTAATAGATTTTACCACGTGAGCGATGTTATATGAGACAACCCAAGAGTCTATCACCATCACACACATTACTATTAGGTCTTATGTGGGTTTTATAAGTGGTTATGTAACAAAATCCGAGAACTATGAGCATGTGCATTATTTTTGTACAGAATAATGAATATACATTCATTTTATTATTGTTACTTTATAAATAATTTTTAAAGCACAAATAGTATTTTTAGTTAATATTCAATTAAGAAATCTAATTTTTTAAATTATTTGATTTTAAAATTAAATAATATTTAAAAACATTATTATCACTAAATTACATTTTATTAAATATAAATGGTTGTATAATTTTTATGAATACAATTTTAATTTTTATTATGGTTTGAAAGCTGTATTTGTCAAAACCCATTAATTTTTGATAAATTTCGATTTTTATTTTAAAATTAAAAAAATTAAATTATTTATAAAATTATTTATATAAAATTAATATTATTTTTCAAATTAGGATGTTGAAATTATCTAAGGGTTAATTTTTCATAATTTTGTGAGAGAGTCAAAATTTTGGGTAAAACATTAATTCTGTTTTAATATATAATGTGTTTTGTTAAATCATAATGGCCAAATAGTGATGTAATAAAATACTATAAATGGTATGTCTAGTCAATATATGTTTTAACTTTAAATAATGTAATTTTTGGTTTGTTTGATTTATTTTACAAATCCTAAGTGGACCCTCCAAGACTTATAAAACATTTTAACATTTTTAAATGATTTCCTTGAGTGTGTGACTAAACTCCGCATAAGAAAGAAAGATATTTTAAAAAATTTGGATAGTGGCCTTATAAAATAAAATTTTCCACTCCACTTTTGAAAAAACCATGGGAAAAAACCATGGGTCGGTTTGTGGTTTTGATTAGTTTCATGTGTAGTGTCCAAAACCTAAATAATAAAGAATTCCCTCTCGTTTCCATTATAAACCCACTCAACCTTCCATTCATCTTCACTAAAAACCTTTAGAGATTGACCAACCCCCGAGATCCTCTCTCTAAAATCCACCCAAGGTACCCCATGCTCCCATTAATTACCTGTCAAGCATCTTCCAAACCTTTGGGATCACACCTCGAAGAAAGGTATATCCTTCCTTTCTCATTTTTTCCATGTTTTTTTTGTTATTAACTTTTGTTTTAAACTAAAAATGTTGGGGTATGATTTATAACCTCCCCCATACTGACCTCCTTATGTTATAATGGTTATATACCTCTTTATCTCTCATTAATTCCTCCCATGCACACTTGTTACCATGCTGAAATTTTATATGGAATTTCCCTCTTCTCAATTACATTTCAGAAATTATTTTATATTATGTACATAAATTCCATTACATATGATGGTAAATGTATTTATATGTCCCCATTACAGTACATTTCATGTAAATATTATTATATTCCCCTTTATCCATCGTAATGAGTTTTTTAATTCTTATATCACGCCGTTATGCTGGCGAAATTGCTCCGCAATTTTCCAAACCAAAGTCATTGTGTAGTGAATACCATGGACATTTCTATATCAAGTGTATTCATTTTTATGAACATTTACTTATTTATTACCGAGTTTCATGTATAAATTCCACATTAATTTGTCATGGAATAAATTATGACGTTTAATAAATCCATGTTGTATGATCTATGTGGCACACTTATGCATGAAATGAAATGATTAAGAATGGTGCGCCCTGATAGCGCTCCAATGAAATGGGTAAATAATATTATCATCATAAATCAAGTGAAATGAGGGTTTAATCATGATAATTCAAGTGATATGAGGGTTTACACAAGCTCCATGTGGAATGAGCCTTGAATCATGATAATATCACGTTAAATGGTGTTCCACATTTCCATGTTATGATAATCATGCTATATCATGATATATCATGCCTTTTGTTTCATGTTTCTATTATGCTTAATTTATATTCTTAATTCCTAAAATGTATTATATTATTTATTTTATGCCATTTTTACTCCCTTATTGGGATTTATAGATCACCTATGAATATCCTCAAGATATCTCATGTAATGATATGTATGAAGGAATGTGTGAGGTCATGTAAATGAAGTTTTCAATAAAGATGTGCATTTAATGTTATAAGTTGTTATGTAATGTTCTTAAGCCCCAAATACACTAGAACTATTAATCTTATATGTTTTATAATGTTAAAATTTTATGTAATAAATCGCGTTTAAGTGTGAAATAAAGAAGAATGTTTTTATTGTTGGTAATAGAGGATAGGTTTAATTATTTTGTGGATTTGGACTAGAAAACCCTAGTGAAATACATAGGGATATGAATAACTATAATAAACAAATCCCTATGTTTTGGTGAGTATTGATTAAGTGGTTTATCAAGAAAATATATTCATGTGTGGATACAAACAGGTAGAGGTGGTTCTGGCACAAATGTATCTAGGGGTAAAACCTGAAAACACCACTCTGGGCTAGACTTGAATGGGAACTGGTGCATGACAATGAGCCTTTCCACACTCTTGTTTAAAACACTCCCAGGGGATATTATTTGGTATATTCATAAGATTAGTAAAAACCATTATTAGGGGAATGAAAAAAATCACCTAAAAAAATATTTTGGGAAGTAGATCATGGATAAAATAGATTGAATCCAATAAATTAATAAGTCAAGGATATAAATGTAATTTATAAGTTATCATTTTTTCATTGTATTCCCATATATGTGTCACCCCTAAAGTTCTAATCTTACATCTAATGGATGGTAATATGAGGAATCAGGATAACAACCGATGTGAAGATCAGTGTGACGACTGTTCTAAAGAGATTCTGAATCTGATAGGAGCAGAAATCTCAAAAAATTTCATGATACTCTCACAGTTAACTGATGTTTTTAATAGAAAAATGAGTCAAGAGGATTTTTCATCCCCCATTAAGAATGAACAAGTTAAAATTGAGAAATTAATGAGACAAAGGCCTCCCACTTTTAATGGATCATCTGATCCCTCAATCGCCGAAAAATAGATCAAATTCATTTAAAATATCTTCTCCGTCCTTCAATGTTTCGAACAAGAGAGGGTTATTCTGGATACATATAGTATGAAGGATGAAGCTGATCAATGGTGGATATTGATAAAAAATTTGATTCTTGAGGAAGAGATTGAGGTGTTGGAATGGATGTATTTTTTGAAAAACAATTTCGACAAATATTTTCCTCGCACCCTACTTCTTAATATGGAAAGGGACATATTGACCTCAAGAAAAATGATGAAGAATCCATCAGAAAATATAAGGGAAACATCACATGTCTTGCTTTATATTCCCCAAGCATTTGTTTACCCTTGAATGTAAGGTTCATAGCTTCTTTGGTGGGCTAAAACCTATCCTACAGAAAGCCCTAGAAATTCATGACTTTGAGATCTATAATGAAATTTCCTGATGTTCCCCCAAAGTCATAATATTGATCAGAATATATCAAAGTTGTAATGTGGATAAGAAGGATAAGGTAGACATTAATTATAGTGGTCTGATTGATAAATCCAATGATGCTATGAAATTATTGCACCCCAATTTCCAAAGGTGCAGAAAGAAGCACCCAAGAAATTTATTGAAGGGGGTGAGGAAATGTTTTAGTTGTGGAAGAGAAGGGAACTTGGATAATAATTATCGATAAGAAAAATCTGTTGTTGTGAAAAAGTATTGGAATGCTTCATTCGACCCTCAATGCATTTTTCATTTCTTTATCAGCAGTGAACCAGGGCACTTTGCAAACCAGTTCCCTAATCCAAGGGTTTTAGGAGGCATCCAACAACTTCCATGGATTCAAGGGAGAGCATTTTCCATGACTACCACAAAAGAGATTCATGACAAAGAAGTGGTGATAGGTACTCTAATTATTCATTCTAAAATAGGGAACATAATTTTTTCATTTTGGTTCTAAACATTCTTTTATTTCTTGAATGTATAGTAGAACAATCCCAAAATCAACATAAATCATGTTTGTAGAGATTCCAGTGAGAATAGAAAATGGCGAAATCATTGCAACCCATGAATATAAATACTCCCTTGTCACAATATGTGGATTAAACTTCCCAAAAAACATCTTCATACTCCCTTGGGTGTAATTTCATGTAATTATTAGAATGTATTGAATTTACCTATATATATCCAACATAAATCTCCTTGAGAGGAAAATCACCCTCTATGTGTCGGGTTGACCCCCAATTATGTATAAGTGCAAGGTGGATGATGAATCTTATTTAGTACTATCATCTCAATAATGTATATCAATGACCTATGAGCACATATATCTTGATAAGATGATCGAGTCTAAGTAATCAAGCATCATTGAAGACATTCCTATAGTGAGGGAATTTGTTGAAGTGTTTCCTGTGGAATTGACTGGTCTTCATTCTTGAATAGATGTTGAATTATCGATAGATCTTATATCCGGGGCATTGACAATATCTATGATTCCATATAGAATGGATGTTGAGGAACTTGAGGAGCTAAGGAAACAACTACAAAAGAATCTTGAAAAAGGGTTTATATTCCCAAGTGCTCTAACATGGGGTGCACAAGTCCTCTTCATCCAGAAGATAGATTGGTCAATTCACCTTTTCAATGATTTTCATGAGCTCAACAAAATCATGATAAAGAACAATTATCCTCCACTATGAATTGATGACTTGGTCGATCAACTTCGTAGAGAAAAATGATTCTCCAAATAGGATATGTGGTTGAGATATTATCATGTATGGGTGAAAAAGGAGGATATCCCCAAGACTATTTTTTGTATAATATAGGAGAAATATTAATTCATAATAATTCCTTTCAGACTCACTAATTCTCTATAAATTTCTATGGACTTGATTAATAGAGTCTTTTGAGATTACCTCAAAAATTTGTGGAACTCTTTAAGATGATATTCTTATATACTCCAAAACTAAGGCGATGCATGAGGAGAATCTAAGAACTATACTAGAGACCTTGTGAAAGTAGAATCTCTATCAAATATAAAACAAGTGTGAGTTATAGTTGAAGGAGGTCTTATTCATTGGACGTATCATCACAAACAATTGGATATCTATGGATCCCTCCAAGATAGCTACAATTAAGGGATTTCTATGGCCAACATTGGTGGAGAATATTCATTTCTCTCTAGGGTTAGCTAGATATTTACTATGATTTGTGAGAAAATTATCATGATTTTCTAACCCTCTTACCAAGATAAATGAAAAGAGAGTAATGTTTAATTAGAGTAATGAATGTGAAGATATCTTCAAGATAAATGAAAAGGGAGTAATGTTTAATTAAAGTAATGAATGTGAAGATATATTCAAGGAGTTAAGAAGGTGTCTTATTACTATGCCTATGCTCACACTACCCAGAAGTCAAGAATGTTTTGTGGTATTTATTGATGGTTCAAAGAAGGGAATGTGCTATGTGTTGATGAAAAATGAAAAAGTCATTGGATATTCTTTGAGGCAATAGAATGTTCCTCGGAAAAACAATCCAACACATGATCTGGTGTTGGCTGTCATAATCTTCTCTTTAAAAATTTTGTGACATTACCTCTATGGGGAGATGTCTGAAATATATACCATCCAAAAATTCCTCAAGTATATATTCACACAGAAAGAGCTGAATATGCGCCATAGAAGATGGTTGGAGATGACCAAGGACTATCACTGCTCAACCCATTGCCATCTTGGGAAAGCGAACAAGGTGGCTGATGTTTAAGTAGAAATGCCCCATCAATTCTATCATTAATGATAATTGAAAAGGAAAAAATCTTCTTATAATTGGTGAATATAGACATGAGAATCATAATTAAGGGAACATAATCAATCCTCTCACAAATGATTCTCAATTGTCTCTTTTGGAAATGATAAAGGATTCTCAAAATGATGATGTAGGGATTCATAAGAAAGTGGAAGCTATCAAAAAAAGACAAATTCTTAGAGTTAAATGTTAATGAATAATTAATTGTGAAATTTGGGTCAAGAATAAGTGTTCTATCAAATCTAATGTTAAATAATTAACTTTTGGATGATGCATATAGTTCAAATTTCTCCATTCATCCAGGAAACACAATGATTTATTGAGATATCTAAGAGCCTTATTGGTGGGATAACATGAAGAAGGAGATAACTGGGTATTCATCAATGTTCCTAGTATGATATAAAGTGATGTTTGAGAGTCATATGACTTAGGGGATGATGCAACCATTACCCATACCAACATGGAAGTGAGAAAAAATCACCATGGAATTTGTCATAGGACTTTAGAAGACATCCAAAGGAAACAATGCTATCTGGGTTGTTGTGGATCGTCTTACAAAGACCGCCCACTTCATTATAACTAGGGAGGATTTCATATTAGATCAATAAGCATGGATATATATCTAATAAGTGGTAAGGTTTTATGGAGTACCATTATCTATTCTTTCTGATCATGATCCAAGATTAACCACTATGTTCAGAAAGAGTCACCAACATGCTCTGAATTCTGATCTAAACTTTAGTACAACTTATCATCCTCAAACTAATGGCCAATCTGAGTGGACTATCCAAATTATTGAGTACATGTTGAGAGGATTATAAATAGACGTCAAAGGATGATGGGATCAACATTTTCCTATGGCTGAGTTCTCTTACAACAATAGTGTCCACTCTAGAATCCAAATGGCTCCTTGGGAAGCCCTTTATGGGAACAGGTGCAGAACACCCGTATGATGGGATGAAGTTGGAAAGAGAAAACTCATAGGTCCATAAATTTTCAAAGAAATGGTGGATAATTTTAAGACTATCTTGCATCACATTAAAGCTGCTCAGAGTCATCAAAATAGATACGTTGATGATCATATACGAGACCTATATTTTCTTGTTGGAGAAATGGTATTCCACCGTATATCACCATGGAAGAGAGTTATTTTAGAGACCCAAAACTTGACGTACATAGACATTACATTAAATTTTTGGAATAATTAATACATGACAAAAATAGATTCCCAAAGACCGTATTAGTTTAGTGTCTTTTGAAACTAGGAACATAATTTTCTTATCATGGTGAAAGATCATCAACATCTATCATAAAGATCTTCCCATTATCTTTTCTTACCTAAAAGCTATTTTTATATCATGGGGAGAAGAAAACATAAAATGGGTGAGCTCAAATTCTCAGTAAGGGTAAACATAGAGAGCTTAAAAACAATCCATAAACATTTGAATGTAAAAATATGAACATAAAACATCAATATCTTGAGCAATGTCATAAATCATGGCAGTACATAAGTCATAGATCATAAAGGATTAGTAATCATGATAAAATAAAATATGTAATTGTGGAAAACCATTAAGCACATGGTATGATTTTCATAGTAGCAAAGGCATTACTGCCAAGATCATCATATTGGACAAAGTCCCTTACGGAATCGAGTTCCCTCATCGTTCTAGTCTTGTATCCCTGAACCAGATTAACTTATTATTCCAGCCATTTCTATCACATGAGATATAAATATTTACCTAATGCATTGGAGGGATATATAGGTCCCACCCATCTCATAATGAAATCTTTCTTACTTGTGCCACAAAATAATCATAAATCATTCATCATAACCCAAAGAATAAAAAGGGTTTCCTAAACATCATCCCATCATAACATAATCCATATAAAATAAATGGATATCATTTCATCATAAGAAGAATCAAGAAATGAAAATAATCGATACATTATACTTGAAACATAATCATGCTAAATAATTTCATCTTAGATGGAAAATAGTTTTGAAAAAAACACTTGAAATGAATTCTTGAGGAAAATATCCTTTCTTATTTAAAATATTTTTCTTTTCACAAAATGCAATTCAATTTTAAAAGAAAATGATTTTGTTCAAAATAATCATGAAATCTTGTAGATTAATCTTCATGAAAATTAGGCATTACAAAACTGTGAAAATCTGTTCATGCTGTATAAGTTAAAAAACTTTCTCCTCGTACTTTTGCTGGAAAAGTAAAAAAGTACCATATATGGTAAACAAAAGAAATATTTCTTCCATAACACAAAGTAAATGTAAAATAAGGGTAATCATGAATTTAAACATACATGTAATAATATTAAACACTTTATGAAAAAAAATTTATGGACATGGATGAAAAATATAACCCCAGTAAGTACTTACATATAATTAATCCCAGATAAAAATGAGACTGCAAAATTATCCTTTACCTTAGGTCCAATTTCTTACGTACGTGTCAAAAACACTTGTATATTGGGTTTAAACATATTATTAACTTGTAACAGAATCATAATAATATTTATGATATCATATAAGATTCATTATTGACATTATATTACATGTTCTTTTGCCAATTCTTTGTTAAAGCAGTGTTTTGGGTAAAATTGTTTTATTTATCGTACGTGTTTGGACTTGTTGTTCTTTATATTATTATTACATATATCATGATTTAATTACTTCTAAAATGTAAATAATTATTTAAATATCATATATATTCAGTATATATATATTTATAATAGATAGATAAATGAAATGAAACACACCATTCATGGAGATGGTAGGTTGTACGTACGCATGAATGCTATTTTCATTTCCTTATTGACTTGAATGGAAGTAAGTAGAAGACACACATATATATATATACATGAATCCAGTAGCATTATTATGTCATATATATCATTATAATTTATTATATATACTTTATAATTATTATTGAATTGTTAACATGGAGAATGGTTCTCATCGCGTCATGGAGACGGTAATCTATACGTACGCACGTGTAGTGATTTCATTTTCCATAGGATGGAGAGAAAGTAAAATAGGGCTGTTTCATATTTATAATAACATATCAGTATATCATTGATACTGATTTTATTATTTTATAATGAAACAAAAAAATAAGAGGAAGTTGAAGATGTAAGAAACTTGAAAGAATCGGTAGAAGAGATTATTTCTTCCTCAACGTGCCTATTTTAAACTTCCTCTTAGGGCAATAGAGTTGGTCTTTTGAGAAGACCAGAACCTCTATGATATAACTGGAGATGTTTAGAAGAGAAATGGTAAGGGTTTGTATAATATTTAAGGATCAAAATTGTGTGAGGAGGAGAGGGAGGAGGTGATCTTTTATGAGGGAGGAGAGGGGCACCTTTGGAAACATAAGAAATATTAATTTATAACAAATTCCAAACCCACTTACAAACCTCCAAAAATGAATAAATTAAAATATTAGATGATATAGGTTGGTATTATAATTAAAAAATAAAATTTATACATGTTTTGAATTTATTTCAAACCTTATCAAATTAATTTATCCTTATTTAATCTATTTAATTTTATTTGTGGTAAAAATATTCTCAATTTTAAATTGTTTTAAATAATTACTTATGTGTTGTGAATTTTCAATAATTGGATACTTAATGAAATTTTATACCATATAAATTTAAATTTATAATTTTTAAATATTTTTGTTATTTTATATAAATTTTAACATATGTAATATTTATAAAATAGCAATAGTGTCAATTTGGACACTATTCATTTATTTGAATTTAAATAAAATCTACACAGAGGATATATTTGAAACAAAATATTTAATATATTTCTAATATTTCATATTAATTGATAAAATTAGTGGATGACATTAAATAGTTCATATAATATTTATTTAAAAAATTTTAAAACCATTTATTGGACATTTCAATCAATAAAATAATTTCAACATCACTATTGTGTCATCATTAATGATATATATTTAATACCTAAAAATTATAAATAAATTCACATGATGTAGATAATTTTATTATCTTTTTGGATATTATTCATGTTCTATGTTTTATGATGTGTATCACTAAATTAAAATTATTACACATATAATATATAATAGAGTGACATGTTGTCACTTTCTTTGGATTTAATTATAATTATATCATTTTCATGGTAAATAGTTCATGAAACTAACCTAGTATGACCCATAAGTGATATGGGTCTACTTTTATTCATACAATAGAATTTTTGTATGTGTTAGGATAATTTTATAATCTTATTTTTACCCTTAATAACCCGATTTACCTTTAACTGTAGTAAATAAAAATTACCATAGTTACTATTCATAATATCAAAAAAATAAAAGTAACTTATTAACATAATTTGGACCCACTGAATAAAAATATGGAATCCATTTTTCAAAATTCAAAAAACATAAGTTTCAGTAATTAATTTCAAATTAATCCTACTGTTGAGAAAACGGGTTTTAAAAGTAAAAACGTTGCAAAAGATTGAAATGTTTTTACGTATGAATTCAAAGTAAAATTAATGATAATGACATAAATTATATTAAATGGTAAAAATATATTTTATTTATAATTTAAAACCATTAAATATTATAATTTAAGCATATAAATTATCTCGATGAAAAAAGTTGTTTTTAATTAACATTTAGCGTATTTTTAGTATTCATCAAAATATGAATGTTGTCGAAAAAATATTAAAAGTTTATCCAAAGTAAAATTTTATATCCTTATTCCAAAGAAGAAGTTTTATTTTCCAAATTTAACTTATTAACATGTCAAAAAATATATTAAAAGTGGGTGGTCCATCAAAAGGTTGTAAAACTGTATTTTTTGAAAAACAATTATTTTACCCGAAAAATTTATTTTGTTCTTATACCATGTTCTAGAAACTGTGTAAGATGAAAAATAATGTTATAAAATTTATAATTTAGTTAATACTGTTCATATAAGCTAGTTCATAATAATATTATAACAATATATCATTGTTTAGCGAAACTCAATATCGCGTACAACACACGCTATCGTGGAAGATCGCTCTTGCATACAACACATGCCATGAATAGTGTTTCCGTATACTAAAATCTAGTACGACGTTGCGTATAGTGCAATATAATCATAGTGTAGCGTAAAAACCAAGACATAAAAGAAATTAAAAAGAATATTTCTCATAAAATATCAGGGTGTAACATTCTACCCCCCTTAAAATGAATTTCACCCTCAAAATTCATCGGGGTTATAAATGGTTTACTGCTTGAAAGTTTTTTCATAGAAACACACATCGTAAAGGGGAATACCAAAACATACCTTTTAAAACTAATGTATGAATGATAATGGTTACCCAAATTAACACATCACTGGGTTTCCACATAAGATAACATAGGTGAAAATAAGGATATGGAAGAGAAATATAACCATCAACTTTTGATGAAGAGTGGTAGAGGACATGGCTATGAAAAATCCAACAATCACAAAGCCATAAATTTGTGATGATCTAAGGGACCATATGATTCATCAAATGTGAGGGTAATAGGACAATGTTTTTGGTTTTCAAGATAATTTCCCTAATGTTGAAGAATTACAAGAAATACTTACTTGATTTTGGTACAATATCACTGTTGTTTATGCCTTGAATAATTTACACTTCACCAATTAATGAAATAATGTTGAATTTGACTTCTGTGAAGTGTTAGCAGAACATGCAATAGAATGATAGGTCATTCCATCTGTCTCAAACATAAGGTTAGGAAAAGTTATATACATAAGTCCATCTTATGGTGAGATTAACTGTATATGATTCCAAAAAATGACTTATACTTTAACTATCATACTAATTAACAAAATAAAACATATTTATTCTAACCAGGGACTTCCTATAGGCCAGTGGTAGGTGATAAAGGCATATCTAACTTCATTTGTTTGATTCCCGCAACCTTTTCCTGCAGGTTGTCATATGTCATGCAGGTTGTCCTTTTTCTAAAACATCACCATTATAAAATTCGAGAAATAATATCAAAAAGGTCTTATCCATAAACAATACTATCTGATGTCCATCATAAGCCATTACAATCATTTGGTTTATCCAAAATACATCTATTCAATCCCATAAAGGAAAAAAAATATTTCTTGAGAGGTCATATACCAAGAATGTGATTACCATAATTTATCCCCCATATATCATAAGATATATCTTGTAGTGGTCACATTCAAAACATGTGAATAGATCAGTCATGTATTCTATTGAAAAATGAATACCCATTGAACGCTTGTGAAAACATGAATATTGTCAAAAGATAATTCTTTCCACATACTAAAATCCCAAAATTTCTATATACTCAACCCATGATATCAATTTGTCCTTATATCAGTCATGAGCTCATGAATACTATTAAACATATTATTTTCTCCTTATCCCTTCATTATGTGCATATCATCTGCTTTAAAAAAATATTTCAATCACTTTTCATGGTTACCAGTACCATAATATTATTGAAAAGCACAATAAATCAATACATAGATATTCTAATATTCCACGATACTATAAATGAGATTCCACAACATTATCTTGGAATCCCGTTACACAAAAACATATTCATTCCACTATATCGTTTTCATACCCAATATCTCCAATCGTGATCGCATGTGAGATCCATTTGTCCTTTTCTTTATGAAGCTCTTGAGGTCGATCATCATTAAACCTTGGATATGGGAATTAGTTAGCATAATGCCCCATTTCATTTCACTTGTAGCATTAAAGTGTTGTTGGAGCGTTCTCTGTAGTCTTTTCTCTATTCACGTCATTAGAAACCTTTTTCCAATTACTTTGGCACTCAGCTACTCGATGTCCTTATTTTCCACACTTGAAACATTTTATAGTACCTTTTATATAATCTCCACTATGCTTCTTTACACACTTTGAGCATAAAGAAACATTCACCTTCTTTTCACCATTGTTCTGATGTTTTTCCTTGAACTCCATCGTTCTTTTCCTATCAAAACCATGATATGGAAATGTAACACCAACTTCCAGTTCTACCTCGATAGCACAACACACAATTTCTTCATAGCTACCAAAGTATCTTATAGCTAATGCCCTTCAAAGACTTGGTTTTATGCGACTGAAGAATCGATAAACTTTACTTTCATGTTGGATGATAAAGCCAGATTCATACCTTGCAATACGTGTAAAATTCGCTTCGTATATACCAATAGATTCATCATCCTCTTGCATAAGATCAAGGAACTCCTTTCCATATTTGTTTGATGAATATGAGGGAAGTACTTACTGAAAAACATGTTCTTGAACTCATCGCTTTCGATGGATTAAATTTCATCTTGGGGCCTTGTATTCTTAATTAGAATGCACCACTGGTATGCTTCACCTTCTTACTGGTAAACAACCAAATTGAATTTTCATGCTCTGTACAACGAAGTATGGAAAATATCTTTTTAATGGTACTGATCCATTATTCAGAAAAAAGTGGATCAGAAGACCCACTGAAATAAGGTGGGTGTTGCCTCATGAAGGACTTAATAGAACATTGTTTCTTTCCTTAATCATTTGGAAATCCAGAAAGATTCATAGCTTGTCTAAGTATAGAAATAAGATTTTTCACTCCATCTCCCATCACATTTGGTTGTTCGGGAGGAAAATCATTGCATTGTACATTACATTGATCAACACGGTTCCTTTGGGTTCCATCCATCATCTAAAACCCAAAAAGAACAGTGTGAGAGGCAAAAATCATACTAGGAAAACAACATAATAATAGGAGAGTACCTTCAATATAAAACATATTAAGTTTAATTATAAGATCGTTACCATAATTCTAGGACTACAACATATATGTATACTTATCCTTAGGGACATCCCTAGGCATACCCTAGAAATATCTCAACGGATCTCAGTAATGTTTTCGCATCCTAGTTTCAAAAGGTTAAACAAACCTTTTCTCTGATACCAAATGTAGAGACCTAAATATTGACGTACATAGACATTACATTCCTTTTTCAGAATACTTAATACATTACAAAAAATAGATTCCCAAAGCCCGTATTAGTTTAGTGTCTTTGGAAACTCAGAACATAATATTCTAATCATGGCGAAAGATCTTAAATATCTCCCATAAAGATCTTCGCCTTTGATTTTCTTACCTAAAACCTTTCTTTATATCCTGGGAAAAAGCAAACATAAAAAGGGTGAGCTCAAATGCTCAGTAAGGGTAAACATTGGGAGCTTAAAAACAATCCATAAACATTTGAACGTAAAAACATGAACATAAAACATCAAAATCTTGAGCAATGACATAAATCCTGGCAGTACATAAGTCATAGATCATAAATGAACATTAATCATGAGAAAAAAACATATAATTGTGGAAAACCATTATGCACATGGTATGATTTTTATTGTATCCAAGGCATTGCTTCCAAGACCATCATAGTGGATAAAGTCCCTTACTGAACCGAGTTCACTCCTCATTCCAGTCCTGTATCACTGAACCAGATTAACTTGCCATTCCAGCCATGTCTATCTCATGAGATATAAATCATTACCCAATTCATTGGAGGGAGATATAGGTCCCACCAATCTCATAATGAAATCATTCTTACTTGTGCCTCAAAATAATCATAAATCATTCATCATAACACAAACAATAAAATGGGTTTTATAAACATCATCCCATCATAACATAATCAATATAAAAAATGAATTTAATTTAATCGTAATAAGAATAAAACCATGAAAATAATAGATACAATATACTTGTAACATAATCATACTAAATAATGTCATCGTAGATGGAAAATAGTCTTGAAAAAACACTTTAAATGAATTCTTGAGGAAACTATCCTTTCTTCTTCAAAATCATTCTCTTTTCGCAAAATGCCATTCAATTTTAAAATAAAAGGATTTTGTTGAAAATAATCATGAAATATTTTAGAGGAATATTAATTAATATTATGTGTTATGAAACTATGAAAATTCTTTCAAGCCTTATAAGTTAAAAAAAACATTCTCCTCATACTTTTGCAGGAAAAGTCAAAAAGTACCACTTATGGTAAACAAAAGAAAGATTCCTTCCATAACACAAAGTAAAAGTAAAAGAGGGGTAAAAATGACTTCAAAAATACATGGAATATTATTTAAAACCTTATGAAAAACATTTTATGGGCATGGATGACAAATATAACCCCAGTAAGTACTTACATATAAGCAATACCGGATAAAAATGAGATTGGAAAATTATCCCTTACCTTAGGTCCAATTTCTTCCGTACGTGTCCAAAACTCCTGTATAGTGGGTTTAAATATATTATTTACTTGTAAAAGAACCATAATAAAATTTATGATATCATATATGATTCTCTTATGACTTTATATTACCTGTTCTTTTGTCAATTCCATGTTAAAGTAGCGTTTTGGGTAAAATTGTTTCATTTATCGTACGTGTTTGGACATGTTGTTCTAGATATTATTATTACTTATATCATGATTTATTTACTTCTAGAATTTAAAACATGATTTACATATCATATATATTCTGTATATATATATATAATAGATAGATAAATGAAATGAAACACACCCTTCATGGAGACGATGGGTCGTACGTACGCATGAACGTTGTTTTCCTTTCCTTACTGACTTGAATGAATGTATGTAGATGAAATATATATATATATACATAAATCTAGTAGCATTATTATGTCATATATATCATTATTATTCATTATATATACTTTATAATCATTCTGGAATGGTTAACAGGGAGAATGAATCTCATCGCATCGTAGAGACGGTAATCCGTACGTACGCACGTGCGGTGATTTCGTTTTCCGTAGGATGGATTGAAGGTAAAATAGGGGTTTTACTATTTATAATAACATATCAGTATATGAGTGATACCAGTGTTATTACTTTATAATGAAACAAATAAATAAGAGGATACAGAAGAAGAAAGAAACTTGAAAGAATCGGTAGAAGAGATTACCTCTTCCTTGACGTGCCTCTTTTAAACTTCCTCTTAGGGCACTATAGTTGGTCATTTGAGAAGATCATAACCTCTATGATATAACTAGATATGTTGAGAAGAGAAATGGGCAGTGGTTGTCCAATCACGAAGGTTCAAAATTGTGTGAGAAGGAGAGGGAGTATGTGCCCTCTTATAAGGGAGGAGAGGGGCATCATTTGAAACATAAGAAATATTAATTTATATTAAATTTCAACCCCACATAAAAACCTCAAAAAATGAGTCAATTCGAAGAAGAGATGATATAGAATTGTAATATCATCAACCAGTAAAATATAGACACGTTGTGAATTTATTTTAAAACTTATAAAATCGATTTATCCTTATTTAATCTATTTAATTTTATTTATGGTAATAATATTTTAAATTTTAAATTATTATAAATAATTACTTATGTGTTGTGAATTTTCAATAATTGGATACTTTATGACATTGTAGACCACATAAATATATATTTATAATTTTTAAATATTTTTGTGATTTTTAATCAATTTTAAAATATGTTACTTTTATTTATCCAATAGAATTTTTTCAGGTGTTAGGGTAATTTTATAATCTTATTTTTACCCTTAATTAAACAATTTACCTTTAACTATAGTAAATAAAAATTGGCGTAGTTACTATTCATAATATCAAAAAAATAAAAGTAACATATTAACATAATTTAGACCCACTGAATCCAAATATGGAATATTTTTTCAATATTAAAATTACATAAGATGCTGTAATTAATTTAAAATTAATCCTGCTGTTGAGAAAACGGGTTTTAAAAGTTAAAATGTTGCACAAGATTGAAATATTTTTACCTATGAATTCAATGTAAATTTTTTGATAATGACTTAAATTATATTCGATGGTAAAAATATATTATATTTATAATTTAAATCCATTCAATATTATAATTTAACCATATAAATCATCTCGATGAAAAAAGATGTTTTTAATTAAAATTTATCATATTTATACTATTCATAAAAATATGAAGGTTATCAGAGTAAACTCAAAAATTTATCCAAAGTAAATTTTTATATCCTGAATCCAAGAAAGAAGTTTTATTTGTCAAATTAAACTTATAAACATGTCAAAATCAAGATTTAATGTGGGTGTGCCATCAAAAGGCAGTAAAACTGTGTTTTTTGTGAAAAACTTATTTTACCTGAAAAATTTATTTTGAACTAATACCATGTTCTAGAAAATGTGTAATATGAATAATAATTTTATAAAATTAAAAAATTATTTAATACTATTCATAGCATCTAGTTCATAATAATATTATAAATATACATCATTGTTTAGCGAAACTCAGTATTGCATACAACACACACTATCAAGGAAGGTCGCTCTTGCGTGCAACACAAGATAAGAATATAGTTTCCGTATACTACAAACTAGTACAGTGTTGCATATAGCTCAAGCTAATCTTGGTGTAGCATACAAACCAAGACATAAAATAATTTATAATGAATATTTATCATAAAATTTCGGGGTGTTACAGTTATGAGATTTGGGAATATGGGAAAGATTAGTCCAAGGTATATTGGCCAATTTAATATCCTCGATTCCATTAGAGAAGTGTCCTGTCCACTAGCACTTGCACCGAACATGTCTCAAGTACATGATATATTCCATTAATCACTCTTGAGGAAGTGCATACCTAACCTATTGCATGTAATCAATCAAGAGGTAGTACCATTGGAGAATGACCTCTCCTATGAAGAGATGTCGAGGAAGATCTTACATCGTAAAGAAAACGTTTAATGAAATAAGAAAAATCCCTCTCACCAAGGTGTTGTGGAAAAACCACATGTTTGAAGAAGAAACGTGGGAATTCGAGGAAGTGATGATGAAAAGTTACCATCATCTGTTTTAGTGTGGGAAAAGGAAATTTCAAGGGTGATGTTTTTTAAGGGGGAATATTGTAATGACCCAAAATTTTATTAATGAAAATTCCGCTTGATCTAATTAAATGACTTACTATGTAAAATGGTTATAAAAAATATGCACTTCCGTGGGTTTATATTTTTAGATTTAAAAATAACGTTAATAATTTTCAATGTTTCAAATATTGTCGTTGAACAGTGATCACATGATTATTATAAATATAGGGCCTTAACAAATCCCATTTATATAGGCAAAGGAAGCATTGGCCTCATCGAGTAGAATTGATCCATACTAAGCCCCTTTTTTGTAGTTCATAAAGGATGTGTCATCACTGGGATTTTATTTTTTCCAAGCCCAAGTTGAGGTTCAACATGTCAAACATGAATTGAACAGCCTATGAGAGAAGTGGAAGTTAATAGAGATTACCATCCGAGCGAAGTTATCTGAGCAAACTCTGGAGTTTGTCATCATCATAGACCATACCCTTAGGTCTTATGTGGGTGTTACAAGGTGTTATATAAAAGGAACCTACCACTATTATTATAAGAATTATTTTTGTATAGAATAAATAATATACATCCATTTTATTATTTTTACACTATAAATAGTTTTTAAAGCACAAATAGTATTTTTAGTCGATATTTGATTAAGAAATCGATTTTGATGAATTAATGGACTTTTGAATTAAATAATATTTTAATAAAATATTATTACTAAATAAATTTTTATTAAATATAAATGATCATATACTTTTTATCAATAAAATTATAATTTTTATTATGGATTGAAAGCTATTTATGTCGAAACACATTAATATTTGAAAAATGTTGATTTTTATTTTAAAAGAAAAAATTGAAGTATTTAAAAAATTATTTAGATAAAATGAATTTGATTTTTTGAGTTAGGATGTTGAAATTATCCAATGGTGATTTTTTCATAATTTTCTAAGATAGTCAAATTTTTAGGTAAAAGTCATATACCGTTTAAATATATAATGTATTTTATGACAACATAATGACCAAATAGTGATTTAATAAAATAATATAAAGGGTCTGTTCAGCCAATATATATTTTACCATTAATATAAATCGATTTTAGGTTTGTTTTATTTATTTGACAGAGCCTTTGGGGGCCCTCCAACACTAATAAAACATTTTAACATTTTAAAATGATATCCATTAGAGTGTGACTAACTTCTAAAAAATAAAGCATAATATTTTAATATGTTTTGAAAATGGCCTTATAAAATAATTTTTTCCACTCCAATTTTAAAAAATACATGGAAAAAAATATGGTTTGGTTTGTGGTTTTGATTACTTTAATATGTAGTGTCCAAAGCCTAAATAATAAAGAATTCCCTCTCCTTTCCTATATTAAAAAACTAAATCTCCCATTAATATTTACTCAAAACCTTTTTATCTCGACCAAATTCTTCCCCCCTCTCTATAGAATATTACCATATCACTCCAAGCTCCCAATAATCCCCTCAGAAGTGTCTCTGAAGCCTTTGGGATCACACTTCCATGTAATGTATTTCCTTCCTTTCTCATTTTTTTCCTTGTCTCATTATGTTGTTATTCCCTTTTGTTTTCAATTAAAAATGTTTTTTAATGATTTCAAACCTCCCCCATACTACCCTCCTTATGTATTAATGATTAGATTCCTCTTTCTCTATCATTAATTCCTCCACACACACATGTTACCATGCTTAAATTCCATAAGAAATTTCTCTTTTCTCATTTATATTTTGGATTTTTTTATATTATGAATCTAAATTACATTACATATGTTGGGATATATATATATATATATTACCCCCTTACTTTCCATTTTATGTATATTTGATGAGATACCCATTTATCCCTCATCATCCATTTTTATTAATTCTTATGTCACGTCGTTATGATGCCGAAATTGCACTGTGATTTTTGAATCCATAGTCATTTTGTCATTAATAACATTCCCATTTCACTATCAAGGGTATTCACATTTATGAACATTTAATTATTGATCATGGAGTTTCATGTATTAATTAAAAATTCTTTTATCGTGGAATAATTATGGATGTTTAATGAATCCATGTTGTATGATCTATGTGGGACACTTATGCATGAAATGAAATAATTAAGAAGGGTGCACCCTAATAGAGCTCTAATGCATTGGGTAATGATTAGTATCATGATACTTCAAGTTAAATGAGGGTTTACTCATTATAATTTATGTTCAATGAGTGTTTACTCATGATCCATGTTAAATGAGCCTTGGTCCATGTTAATATCATGTTAAATGTTGTTTCCACATTTCTATGTTTTGATAATCATGGTATATCATTCCTTTATGTTAATATTTTCCTTATTCTCCATTGATATTCCTATTGCCTAACATGTATTTTATTATTCATTTTAGCCTTGTTTACTCCCTTACTGGGATTTATAGATCACCCTTTTATTATGGATGTCCTCCGGGCATCCCATGAAATGCTAAGTACAAAGGAATGTGTGTGGTCAAGTTAAAGACGTTTTCAATAACGATCTGTATTTAATGTTATAAGTTGTTATGTAATGTCATTAATTACCAAATACACCAGAAATCTCGATATTCTATGTTTTATCATGTGAATATTTTATGTAATAAATCTTATTTAAGTGTGAAATAAATAACAATGTTGGTATAGTTGGTATTAGTGTATAGGTTTTGTTTTTTTTATTTGGATTAGAAACCCATAGTGAAAGAATTAGTGATAAGACTAAGTATAATAAAAACATCCCTAAATTTTTGTGAGTGTTGAGTAAGTTTTTTATCATGAAAATTGATCCATTTCAGGATACGAGAAGGTATATGCGGATCTGGCACAAATGTATCTAGGGGTAAAACCTGAAAACACTTCTTTAAGCTAGAATCAAATGGGAACTGGTGCATGACAATGGTCCTTACTTCACTCTTGGTTTCAACACTCATTGGGGTTATTATTTGGTAAATTAATCTTCTTAGTATGAACCATTATTAAGGTAATTTAAAAAATACCATAAGAAAATATATTGGGATGTAGATCATTGATAACATAGATTGAAGACTATAAATTCATAAGTTAAGGAATGAAATTTAATTTATAAGTTATCTATTTTTTCATTTGATTCTAGTTTATGTGTTACCCCTAACATTAATTTTATTCCATCTAATGTATAGTAATATTAGGACCTGGGCTAACAACCGATGTGAAGATAAATGTGATGGCTGTTATAATGAGATGCCCAATCCGATGAGAGAGGGAATCACAAAAATTGTCACGATACTCTCATTATTAACTAAAGTATTGAATATAATCATCATAAAAGAGGAATGTTCAACCCCCCATAATAATGAACAAGTCTCAATTGAGAGATTTATGAGACAAAGACCTCAAAATTTTAATTGATCTTTAGATCCCTCAATTTCCGGGCAATGGATCAACTCCATTTAAAATATATTCTCTATACATAAATGTTCCAAACAAGATAACATTGTTCTAGCTACGTATCATATGGATGGCCAAATTGATCAATGGTGGAAAATGATTAAAAATATGAAGCCTGAGGCAGATATAGAGGTTTTTGAATGGAAGGATTTCCAGAAAAAATAATACGATAAATATATTTCTCGCACCATCCGACATAGGATGGAAAGGGATTCCTTGAACTCATGCTAAAAGATGATGAATACATCGTAGATTACAGGTAAAACATTGCAAGGCATGAACTATATATCTCCAGATTTTTTGTTACCTTCAAATGCAAGGTTGACTGCTTCTTTCGTGGCCTAAAACCTAGCCTAAAGAAAGCCCTAAAAATCTATGACATTGAGAGCTATGAATAAATTGTCTAAAATTCGCTCAATGTTGAAATGAAGATCAGAATATCTCACGAGTATCAAGGGTATAAGAAGAATAAGTTGGAATTTAATTCTGGAAGGCTGATCAATAAATCCCATGGTGCTTAGAAATTTCAACGCCCCACTTACCAAATGTGTGAATAGAAGAAGCCCAGAAATTAAATAAAGGTGATGTGGAAATGCTTTTGGTGTAGAAGATAAGGGAACCTGGATATTAACTATCCGCAAGAAATACCTTCTGCTGCGACAGAGGAGAGTAATGCTCTGTTTGAACCTCAATAAATTTTTCACTACTTTAACTGCAAATAATCTGGGCACTTTGCAAACCAGTGCCTTTAGCCAAGGGTTTTTGGAGGATACCAACAATCTCTAAGGCAGAAAAATAGATCTTTTTCCTTAACTACCACCAAAGAGAACCACAATAATGGAGTGGTGACAAGTAATCTAGTGATTCATTCAAGGAGAGAAAACATAATTTTTGATTCTGGTTCAACACATTATTTTATATCCTGAATGTTTAGTAGAAAAATTCCAACATCACCACAAATCATGGATGTAGGGATGTCGGTGAGAATAAAAAATGGGGCAATCATTGCAACCCATGAATATAACTCCTCCCCTATCACAATTTGTGGATTAAACTTCCAGGAAAACCTCTTCGTACTCCCTCTCATGGAATTTGATTCAATTCATGGAATATATTGCCTTTCCCTACATATAGAAAACATAAATTTTAATGAGAGGGAAATCAATCTCTATATGGTGTGTCAACGCCAAATTCTATTAATGTGAAAGGAAGAGGATGAATCTTTTTTAGAAGCATCATTTTGGTAGGGAATGCTCCATGGTAGTGGTCTGGATCTTGATTCCAAGGATTCCTATTCCAGATATTAATGGGTCCTTCCCTAAGGAAATAGGGGATTTTATGGGTTGTTTTTTGTGTGCTGATGAAAGGAGAACGCGTTTGGTGGAAGCTTCAGTTGCGAGGATCGGTGTTGAGTTGGATATTCCTTGGCCACTTCAAAACCAACTTGTGGTCAGGATCAAAGGGCTGATGAATTGTCATCAACCTCTATTGTATCTGGCCTTTCCTAGGGTTTTCACTCTCTGCCACATCTCTTGTCATTCTCTACAGGTTTTCCACAAAGCTCGATGGGATGATTTTAATTCTACGGAGTTTTCACATTCTTTCCTTCAGCATCCTCGCTCATGGTTCCCTTCAAGTCCTTAGAGACACGACCGGAGTGAAGGTGCTATTTCTCTTCCCTTAGTTCAGATATCAAACATATCCTCTTCAAATAATCTTTCTTTCTGTGATGGCTATCTTTCACCCTCTCGGGATTTGGTTCCTTTTTTCTAAGGCATGGGCAGGGCATCATGGGTTCAGTTTTTAGAGGAGGTTCCTTCTCTCATGGGGACAACCCTTAGTTTTTCTCCTCGGTTTCACTCTATCTGCTGATAATTGGTTTCCATCTAACATTTTCATCTCAGATATCACTATGATGGAGTCAGGTTTGAGTTAACTTGAAGTCTCCCTGCTCTATTTGTCTAGGGAGCTTCTCCTTCAGGCCTTGTCCTCTCATCCAATGGTGTCCTCCCATTTTTCTTCATCAGAACCACTTACTTCTCCTTCCCCTCCTTGCTCTTCCCATCACCCTTGATGTTTTACCATAGTTCTAAGGAAGGTAATGGCTTAGTTTCTCTAGGTGTTACACACAAGGCTCTTTATATAGGTTTTTTTTCTCTTGGGGAAACCTCGCAGGGGCATGCTTGTATTCGAACTCGATCTCAATCTAAATCGGATGTTCTGTTATGTGCAATCCCATCTCTTCAAGAAAAGGTCCATTTGTATGGGGACTAATCCATACAAGCTCAGTGCAATGTCTAATGTCTTAATATGGAACGCCCATGGTATTGGGGCCAGGTCGAAGTTGGACTTCATCATCAATGAGGTTAGTAACAATCATGTTTCTACAGTATCTATCCCAGAACTGAAACATGGCTCTAAAAAGATTAATGAGTATGCTCAATGGATCATGATTTGTATCTTTAATCATGGGGATCCTCCCAAATCCCCTATATGAATGTTTTAGAAAGACCTTGTTATCGATGATCTTCTGAGTGCGTCAGACCAGTCATTGACCACTAAAATTACAGGTGGGAATCAAGTGTTTCCCTTATCTTTCATCTACACCAAGTGGAATGCCCAGGACAAAGATACTTTGTGGAGTGAGTTAGAATATTTTAACCCTGATGATGCCCCATGGATTTTTGGGGGCGATTTAAACATTATCACATGTCCAGAGGTGATGAATGGGGGAGGTAATTTTACCAGGAATGGTAGTCATGCTTTCATTTATTTCATGGTTAGAAAAGGACTTTTGGATGTAGTCTATGAGGGGAGCTTCTTTAGCTAGTGCAATATCCATCGTGGAGGAATACACACCTACTTTCTACATGATCAGTGGTTGATGAATGATGATTCTATATCCATGTTCCCGAATTCCAAAGTTGTTCATCTAGTTTGCTATCTTTCTAATCAATATTCACTCCGCATTTTTCTAGGTGTAGGGTCTTCGTTAGAGGACTATGTTTTGTATTACAAAATTTGGATGGAGGAACTAGGTTTCTTAAATGTGGTTAGGGAAGCATAGGATCTATATTACCTTGGGATTCTGTGGATCACTCTTTACAATAATCTGAGATGGCTCAAGAACCTTCTTCGCACCTAGAGAATGATGATTCCCTCTCGTGATTAGGACTTGATCAAGATAAGTAAAGAGGTGGAGCACTTAGATAATTGTTTAGAACAATAATGGGATGAATCTCTATTTAATTAACTTAGAGGTAAAAAAGATCATCTAACTGATACCCTTTTGAGACAAGAGAGGTTGGCCAGAGAGGGAACAAGAGTCAAATGGATTCGTGAGGGGGATCAAAATTCTGGCTACTTTCAAGCATGGATTAAATAATTTCAACGTGTTCAGTGGCTTAATATTCAAAGAGATGATGACTCCTACTACAATGACAATGATGAGGTAGGGGTCACGGTTAATGGGGCTATAAAATATCTTTTGGCTCCGCGTAAACAAATTATGGCTGGGGGTATCCGAGAGGTTATGCTGAGCTCATTGAGGGCATTCCAAGCCGTGTTTCGGAGGACATTGATGGGGTCTTGAGGAGGACTCTGTGGAAGAGTGAAGTTCGAGAGGTTATTTGGTCTTTAATCCTAGATAGTGCACTAGGGCCTGATGACTTCTCATGGTATTTTTATAGGGCGATGTGGGACTTTATTAAAGGGGATCTTGTGATAGTTTTAAAAGATATTTTTCAGGGTGGGGATCTACCATGTATTTCATGTGCAACCAATATGGTTCTTATTCCAAAGGTGTGTAATCCTGAGTCCATTAATTAGTATCATCCCATAAGTATGTGTAATATACCATAAAAGATTCAGGCTAGCATTCTCAACAAAAGACTGGCTATTCAACTGGATTCTGGGATGGCCTTAGAGCAGCATGGTTTCCATAAAGGGAGCTAAATTAAGGGTTCAATTAGAGTGGTCCTAGTTATGGTAAGTGGAATAAACAACATGTCTTTCAGAGGAAATTTGGTGGTAAAGTTAGACAAGATCAAGGCCTATGATTGAGTTGAATAGGGCTTTGTTCTCAAATTATTGACTTGCATGGGGATCTCAAATTGAATTTTTGACCTTCTTTTCCACTACTTCAGCTCTCAGTGGATTTCAGCTTCATTTATTGGAAAAAAATTTGGGTTTTTTAAGGCTTGACATGGCCTCTAGAAAGGGGATCCTTTATCCCCCACTCTTTTCATTATCTCCCAAAATGCACTCAGTTGATATATTACTCAAAGCCTCAACATGGGTAAAGATCTTCCTTACCATAATAGGCATGCTACAAGGGGTATCTCTCACTTGATTTTTGCTGATGATACAATTGTATTTATCAATGGTAGTAGATAGTCAGTTCAGGGGTGTAATGGGATTCTTGGGGAATAATTCAAGTGGAGTGGGTTGGTGGTGAACAAAGAGAAAAGTATTTTTTACATAATGAAGAAGATCACAGAGAGGAGGGAGAGGGACACGGGGGATAACTTGAATATGGAGAGAAGATCTTTTCCCATGGACTACCTCAGGGCTCTAGTTAGTCCTTCCTCTCTTAGGGTCCATCATTTCGATAAAATCATAAGAAAAATTGTGAGATGCATATTCAACTGAAAAAATAGATTCCTATCCTTTGGAGGCCACATAACATTAGTGAACAGTGTCCTGGATTCCATTAGAACACACATTCTCACCACCCTTCAGGTTCCCAAGAGTGAGATTTCCAATCAGGATAAGATTATGGTTTCCTTCATATGGGATGGGAAGATGGAAGGAAGACATCATTGGGCATCGGGGAAACATCTTGCAAGACCTCTCTCTTAAGGGGGCATTAACCGGATGAGTGTCTCCTCAAACATGCAAGGTCTTCATGGAAATCTTGTGTGGGATACTCTAAAAGGTAGCTCCCTTTGGGGAAAGAATATTCAAGACATTTACTTTCAGAACATGTGTTATCAGAGAATGAGTCCATCTAGGATAACAAATTTGATTCATCCTTACATAGAAATTCTGCAACAACACTCATGGTGGTTAGTGGGAATAAGAAGCATCAATTTTTGACATCATGATTGGGGGAGGGAATGATTTATTTCCTATGATACCCCACCCCAACATGTCTTTTATAGAGGCTAATGGTTACCCCAGGTTCCTCCAGGACATTCTTGATGTGAATCAACGTGTTGTTTTTAACAACATTGCTACTAGTGATGATCCTGATAAACTCATATTCACAGGATCAATGTCTGTTATTTTTTCCATTAAGGATTTTTTACTTGTGATGAGGGACATGTTGAATGAGGATTAGTGGGGGTGACTTTGTGGTTCATGGAGGTTCCATACAATGTTAATTTTCTATTGTGGCGTGAAAGGAACAAAGCCTTGCCTACTGATGAGAATCTGCAATGTATGGGTGTGACGATGGCTTCCAGGTGATGGTGGTGCAGGTCCTCTAGCCAAGAAATAGTGGGAATTTTTTTCTATGATAGTGAATGTTCTGGAGGGGTATAACAGACCTTTGTGGCTTTCATCAGCTGGGACGCGTCTGACGGGGTGTAAGATGATTTTCTCACCTCGTGTTTTAGAGGAACAGGGACTCACGGGGCTGAGAGAATTTCCAGGACTATCATTATTTTTGCAGGTTGTTGGACTATATGGCAGGACAGGAACATTGGTCGCCAAAAAAATGGTTCAGGATCTCAAACATGTATATTCTTCAACATGAAAATAATCTGCTGGATTTAGTTCGGTTGTGCCCCAATTATAAACCTGCACCATCTGTGAAATCAATTATCCCAAATCTCTCACTTGTCAATCAGGTTGGCAGTCCGGGGAGGGGATGTTGGGTCCGTTGGTGTCCCCCTAGCTAGGGGATAAATCTTAATATGGATGGGTCCCAACTCATAGGGGAGATTCATTGGGGTGGAGTTGTTAGAGATCATAGGGGCTCCATAATTGCAACATTCACAGCCTTCTATGGAAGAGGTGTTGTATTAATGGCGGAGGCTTTGGCCTTCGCTACTGGGTTGGAGATATGAAACCAAAGGAATATTAATCATAAGATGCTAGAGACGGACTCCATGATATTGTATAAATCATTGATAGGAAAGGGAAATTTTCATTGTAAAATCGCATACACTATCAAAAAATTCATACTACTCATAGGTAATCATATGAAGGTATCCCACACATATAGGGTGGGGAACATGGTAGCAGATTTTTTTTTGTGTCTATGGATTCATCAAATCAAATCATGAATTATTTCTTTTGTTTGGGTTCTCTTACAAAAGAGGTGATGGAATTTGTGGCCAAGGATGCTTTGCGTTTACATTAAATTAGACCACTATGATGTTTTCTTTTGGTTTTCCTTGTATGGTGGCTTTTCAAAATCAATAAAAATGTTTTTTTCATTCAGTATTCACAATGGGGTCCACCAATACTCTTCATCAAGAAGAAGGATGGGTCAATGTGCCTTTTCATTGGTTATCATGAGCTCAAAAAAATCATGATAAAAAACATGTATCCTCTTCCATGAATTGATGAATTGTTTGATCAGATATGTGGAGAATAATAATTCTCCAAGGTGTATCTGTAGTTGGGATATTATTATGTAAGGGTGAAGAAGGAGGATATCCCGAAGACTACTTTTCATACAAGATATGGGCACTATAAATTCATAGTAATTACTTTCAGACTCACTAATGTTCTATTAATCTTCATGGAATTGATGAATAGAGTCTCTAAAGATTACCCCCAAAAAATTTGGTAGTCTTAATTGATGATATTCTAATATACTCCAAATCCAAGAAGAAGCATGAAGATCATATAAGCATTGTACTAGTGACATTGCAATAGGAGAAGCTCATTGAAAAGTACTAAAAGTGTTATCTATGGATGAAAGAGGTCTCATTTATGGGTCATATCATCACAAGAAATGGGATATCTGTGGATCCCTCCATGATAGCTGCAATTGATGGATGACAGAGGCCAACATCAGTGATGGTTATCCATAGCATCCTGAGGTTATCATGACATTATCATCGATTTTTGAGAAATTTATCATGATTTTCTGACCCTCTTACCAAGCTAACATGGAAGGGAGTAAAGTTTACATGGAGTGATGAATGTGAAGATATCTTCAAGGAGTTGAAATGATGGCTTATCACTGTGCATGTGCTCACACTAACCACAATTGAAGAATGTTTTTTGGTATTTAGTTATGCTTTAAAGAAGGTCTTGTGCATTGTGTTGATTAAAATTGACAAAATCACTGGATATGCTTAGAGGAAATTGAATTTTCATGAGAAAAACTATCCAACACATGATCTGGAGTTGGCTTTAATAATATTTTATTTAATAATTTGGTGACATTACGTCTTTTGGGAGATGTGTGAAATATATATATACCACAAAAGACTCATGTATATATTCAAACAGAAAGAGTTAAATATACACCACCGAATACAGTTAGATTTGATCAAATACTATGACTGCTCAATCCATTATCACCCTGGGAAAACAAACAATGTGGAAGATGCTCTAAGTAGAAAGGACCCAACAATTCTATCATTGATGAGAATTGAAAAGGATCAAATCTTCTTAGATTTGATGAATATAGACATGGGAATCATAAATAAGTGAAAATCATAAATCCTTTCACAGATGATTTCTCAACTATCACTTTTGGAAAGGCTAAAGTATGCTCAAAATGATGATGTAGGAATTTTGAAGAAATTGGAAAATATCAAAAAAAAAGGAAATCCTCAGAGTTCAATATTAATGAATAATTTTTTTTGAGATTTGTCTCAAGACTATGTGTTCCATAAAATCATAAGACAATGAAAGAACTTTTAGATGATGCACATAGTTCAAATTTCTACATTCAGGTAGGAAACACAAATATGTATCGACATCTATGAGAGTATTATTGGTAGGGTAACATGTAGAAGGAGATCAATGAGTATACATCAATGTGCCTGGTATGTCAGCATGTGAAGGCTGAGTGGCAGAAGTTATAGAAGATGATGCCACCATTACCCATACCAACATGGAAATGGAAAAACATTACCATGGAATTTATCACCAAGCATATGAAGACATCCAAATGAAACAACGATATCTTGGTTGTCGTGGATTGTACTACAAAGACTGCACGCTTCATTTCAATTCAGGAGTATTTCTCATTAGATCATCTGGAACTGGTATACATAAGAGAAGTATAATGGTTGCATAAAGTACCACTATCTACTGTATCTGACCGAGTTCAAGATTCACCTCTATATTCAAGAAGAGTCTCCAACACACTGTGAATACTGAGACAAAATTCAGTACAGATTATCATCCTCAAACGGATTCCCTATTTGAGTGGACTACCCAAACACTTGAGGACATGTTGTGAGAATTATAAATGTGCTGCAAAGGACTATGGGATCAATATCTTTCTCTGGTTGAGGCATTTTACAATAACTGTTTCCACTCAAGCATCCAAATAGCTCGTTATGAAGCCCTCTATGAGAAGAGGTACAAAACAATTGAATTTTGGGATGATGTTGTGGAGGGAAAACTCTTATATCCATAAATGGTTGAAGAAATTATATAGAAGGTAAAGACTATCCAGCAACACATTAAAGATGCTCTTAGTCAAAAGAAGATATATGTTTATAATCATCAAAAAGACCTACAGTTTGATATTGGAGACATGTTATTCCTCTGCAGATCACTATTGATGAGTGTTATGGGATTTGGGAAAAAGGGAAAACCTAGTATAAGGTACATAGATGCTTTTGAGTTCCTTGATCACATTGGAGTAGTGGCCTATCGACCAACACTCCCACCGAACCTATCTCAAGCACATGATGTATTCCATGTATCACTCTTGTGGAAGTTTATACCTGACCAATTTCATGTACTCAATCTAGAGGTGGTACCATTGGATAATGGCCTCTCTTATGAAGAGAATCTGGTAAAGATCTTATATTGTAGAGAAAAATTTCTACGAAATAAGACAACGCCCCTCATCAAGGTGTTGTGTCAAAACAAAATGTTTGAAGAAGAAAAGTGAGAATCAGAGGATATGATGAAGCAGAGTTACCCTCATCTGTGCTAGTGTGGGAAAAGAGAATTTGGAGGGAGAAAATTCTTAAGGGGTGGGGGGGGGGATATTTTAACAACCCAATCATTTATCAAGGAAAATTCATCTTAATGTAATTTAATGCTTTATTATATATAATGGTAATATAAAATATGTACTTCTTTTGATTTATGTTTTTGTATTTCAAAATACCATTATGAATTGTTATTGTTGCTAATATTACCATTAAACAGTGATCAAATTATTTGTATAAATACAAGTCATTAACAAATCCAATTTACTCCACAAAATGAACCGATGGCCTCATCCTGTAGAATTGCTCCATACGAAGCCCATTTATTGGATCTCATAATGGAGGTGGCATCACTCGGATTCATTCTCAACCAATCCCAAGATAAGATTCAACATGTTAATCATGAATGGAACCACCTACATGAGAAGTGGAAGTCAACAGAGAATAACACATGAGGGATGTTTTTCGGGCCACCCCAAGAGTCTATCACCATCGCACAACTTACCCTTAGGTCTTAGGAGGGTGTTATAAGGGGTTATGTATAAAGACCCAAACACTATGATTGTGAGAATCATTTTTGTATAAAATAATTAATATACATTCATTTTATTACTATTACTTTGTAAATAGTTCTTAATGAACAAATAGTATTTTTAGTTAATATATAATTAAGAAATATATTTTGATGAATTAATGGATTTTTGAATTTCATAATATTTTAATATAATATTATTAAAAAATTAATTTTTATTAAATATAAATGATTGTATAAATTATATGAATACAATAAATTTTCTATTATGGTCTGAAATCTATTTTTGTCAAAACCCTTGAATTTTTTATAAATGTCACTTTTTTTATTTTAAAAGTAAAAATTAAAATATTTAGAAAATTATTTAGATAAAATTAATGTTATTTTTTGAATTAGGATGTCAAAATTATCCAACACTGAAGTTTTTATAATTTTTCGAGACAGTCGAAGTTTTGGGAAAAAATTAAATACCGTTATAATATATAAGCTGTTTGATGACATCATGATGAATAAATAGTGATGTAAAAAAATTATATAAATGGGTAGTTTAGACAATAAATTATTTACTTTTAGAATAATTATATTATATATATTTTTTAATTTTACAAAGCCTTAGTGGACACTCCAAGACTTATAAAATATTTTATCATTTTAAATGATTTCTGTGAGAGTGTGACTCACCTCCACATTAGCAAGCCTAATATTTTAATATGTTCAGCCAATGGAATTATAAAATAATTCTGTCCACTCCCCTTTGTAAAATAAACAAGGGGAAAAACCAGGGTAAAACCCGTTGGTTTGTTTGTGGTTTTGATTAGTTTAATGTGTAGTGACGAAAACCTAAATAATAAATATTTTCCTCTACTTTCATATATAAACCAACTCAACCACCCATTAATCTTCACATAAAACCATTTTGTCTCTACCAAACCCTGCCCTCCTCTCTCTGTAATCCCTCCATTATGCCCTAATCTCCGAATAGGCCCCTATAAAGCCTTTCCCAAGGCTTTGGGATCACACTTCCAAGTAGAAGATTTCCATCCTTTCACATTTTTTCGATGTTTCCTTATTTGGTTTTTCCCATTTATTTTCAATTAAAAATGGGTTGGTATGATTTATAACCTCAAAAAACTATCCTCCTTATGTTTTAATGATGACAGAACTATTTCCATCTCATTAATTTCTCCCATGAAAACCAATTACCATGCCGAAATTTCATAAGGAATTTTTCTCTTCTCATTTATATTCATGAAATAATATTTATATTACGTATCTAAATTCCAATAAATATGTTGGTAAATGTTTCTATATAACCCACGTAATGTCCATTTCATGTATTTATGATGAGATACCCATTTATCTCTCATCAACCATCTTTATGAATTCTTTTGTCATGATGTTATGCTGCCGAAAGTGCACCGCGGTTTTCCAAGCCAAAGTAATTATGTGGTGAATGCCATGCCCATTTCCCTATTAAGGGTATTCCCCTTTATGAATATTTATTTATTTATTATATATTATTATGTATGAATTATTTTTTCCTTTATCATGGAATAAATCATAACACTTAATGAATCCATGTTGTATGGTCTCTATGGCACACTTATGCATGAAATAAAATGATTAAGAAGGGTGGGCCCTAATAGCACTATAATGCATTGGGTAAAGACTAGTATCATGGTACGTCAAGTGAAATGAAGGTTTACTCATAAAAATTTAAGTGTAATTAGTGTTTACTCATGATCCATGTGAAATGATCCTTTTCTCAAGCTAATATCATGTAAAATGTTGTTTCCAAATTTCTATGTTATGATAATCATGTTATATCATGACTTTAGGTTCATGTTTCTCTTATGCACCATTGAAATTCCAATTACCTAACATGTATTTTATTCTTCATGTTATGCCTTATTTAATCCAAAATGGGGGTTTATAGCTTATGAATTTCTTATGAATGTCCTCAGGGTATCCCATTCAATGCTATGTATGAATGAATGTGTACGGTCATGTAAACAAAATTCCAATAAAGATGTGTATTTCATAATCTAAGTTATTATGTAATATTCCAAAGCCCCAAATACACTAGACCTATCAATATTTTATATTGTATCAAGTGAAAAATTTATGTAATAAATTCGGTTTATGTTTGAAATATAGAGCATGGATGTTATATTATGTGTTGGGAATATGTGTATTATCCAAGTCTATGCCATAATCCAAGGATTATCTCCTAGAACAAGGAAAGACATGGGTTATAAAAATAACTTATGTAATGGTATTGAAGTGTTTATGAATCGAGATTAAATAATTATGTTGTAAAAGTGTTATATCAATGATATTTTTGATAAAAGAACCATATAATTTGAATCCTTGAACCCACTCTTTCGGGTTCAATATATAAAAATGTTGGGTATTTTTTTATACAAAAGAAAAATGAAAAATGAACTGATCATTTTACATAACAGAACCTTTTTTGGTATTGGTTTAGGAGAATTATACATTATAACATAAAAATTAACAAATATATAATACAATAAAATAAAATAACTAAATTTCTTCATATGTTATAACTTCATAAGAGAAGTAAACGCTTTAGAAAAATATCTACTGAACATATGGGAAGTAAATTTTAGACATAGGGTGAGCATTAATTTTCCTAGTTATGGGTTTTGATACCATTTAGATATAATTTTAAAATATTTCTTTTGATAATATAAATACTTAGATAAAGGATTAAAAAACATTAAAATATAATAAGTTAAAATTATTATGAAAAAATTTAATTTCTTTTGTAAAATTTTTTTGAAATAATTTTATGGATTTATCAATTTGAAAATAATAATTTTTATCTATTAATCATGATACCCAGAAAGACATAAGAAAACCATAAGACCACTTAGTCATATCACATGTGGGACAATTCCCCCTTAAGGTCATGAGTTCACTACCCATAACATAATATAAAATTCAATACTCTACCACCAATTTTATGAAAATATTTTAATGGTCCTTCTATTATCACTCATAGCCTAAAAACATTTCATAAACCATAAATAAATTATTTTCATAAAGGAAAATAATATTTCAAACTTCTTAGCATGGAATAATAATATTTTTTTTGGAATTTATTAAATAATAACTAGGATAAATCCATGCTTATAAACAATTTCTCTTTTCTTTAAGACTTAAATATAAATTCTTAACAAATAAAAAGAATATTTGACTAAAAATTCATGGGATGTAAATGATAACATAGATGATGACCATATCAAATGTTATGCATGGAATTCATGAATAAATTAAAATAAATCACAAATAAAATAATACCTTTTATCAATCACATCTTACAGTAAATGAATTGTACCCATAAAATGATACCTTATATGTAGAATAATAACTTTTCCCATCTTATTTATAAAGAAATAATTTAATTATATCTAAAATTAAAGAACTCATTTAAAATAAAATAGTAGTTATTTATATCATTATTTATCAACAATATATATATATATATATGTATGTATATATACATACAAATATATATATATATGTGTGTGTGTAGAGTTATATAAAAATTACTAGATAACCAGACTTTGTAAAAGGGTTATAAATATAATCATAGTTTGAAAACAAAATAGATAATTTTTTTTCTAAAACAATATTTAGATAAAACTAATGAAATACTAATTATCTTTTATTATATAATTTTAAAGTACAAACATACATAAATATATATATACACATATAAAAAATTTTAAATTAAAAACAACCCTTAATTATAAAATATATAATTAAAATAGCACTCACACCTTAAAGTTTGACTGACTACTATAGCTCAGACACACTAGAAACAATGTTGGAAGGGTACAGAAGATAATGCATCGCTCAATATGGTGTATAGATCATGATCATGGTGTGAAGAACTAAAAAAATATCAATAGAGAGGCATATTGATGTACTCATTCATAAGCCCATTTCCTCTACATCATCATTTACATTAGCAACCTTCGTGTTGAGGAAGGAAGGAAAATTGACTGTAACTTTATTTATTTTCATTATACATCAAACAAAAATTATATGTGTACACTATATATAAATTATTATCCTAATTTTCAAGTGGTTCGAAGACTTTTCAAAAATTAGGGGTTCCCGCCTTTGCTTGTATTCTAATTAAGTCCCAAATCTAATATTTTCTTTATCTTTATTTTTTATTTTTTAGAGTTTAGAATTTTTGATCCCTTTTTGTTGATTTTTTCATTTTTTACTCAACTCATTTACCTCTCTCTTTTTTTAAGTTTCATTATTTCTTTTTTTTCTTACATTTGTAACATTTAATAAAACAAAAAATATAATATTTTTGAAAACATTGAAAAATTTTATATATTTTTTTTAAATGTGACATTAATATATATATAAATTAGTTTTTATATTGATATAATAATTTATATACATAATTTCAATATTTTATAAAACAAAAAAAATTATCTTTTCATATATTTATAAAATATATTATCTTCAATATAACAATAATAATTTTCTTATTGTATTTTACCCTTTATTATCATTATTATTATCGTTACCTTTAAAAAATTAATTTATCAGAAATTATAGATTTATAATTTCAAATACTTATTTTATTTAAATTAAAATTCCTATAATTTATTTATTAAAAAAAGGTTACAAAAAACATAATATGTTATAAACATAAATTATATTAAAACATATCAAATTATAAAATCAACTAAAGAAAATTAATTATGATTTAAAAACAATTTAACATAAATTAATAATATTTTAAAATAATGTTATTTATAATACTAACATTTTAGAAAAAAAATATAAATTAATCAAATTATCAACTTATACCTATAATTTTAAATAAAAGGGCATTTATAATTATAATATATATTTTTTTAAAATAGTTTTTCTTTAAAAATAATAATATATCCAAATCATTTAATATTAAATCATAATTTAAATAAATAATTTATTATTATTTAAAAAAATTATTTAAGAAATGTAATAGTTTATTTTCATTTAAGATATAAAAATATTATTTCTTAAAATACAAAATTAATATTTTATAATTTAGATAAACACTTATTTTAATTGAAAAAAATACATTAGTTTAATAAATTATTTTGTTAAAAAGATTTATTTTAAATTATTAAAAAAATGAATAATTAATTTAAAAAGTAATATTTATATTTTTGAGGATGTTACATTCTTCCCCCCTTAAAAGAATTGCACCCTCACAATTTGTTCATTGATCTGATTTTTATTTAAATTTTCTTCATTAGAATTTAGAAAAACTAGAGCTGCTAAACTCTTATACTCTACTAACAAAATCTAAACACCAAATTTATCTAGACCATTGTTTTGATTCAAACTTTAAAGCCCCAATTCCACACTTTTGAGTTCAGTACATAATAAAGTGCGGTATATTTTTAATATAAAATAAAATGAATATTACACTGATAATTTTATATACCAAAACCTTTTCTGGTCTAGGTTTTGGATAATTAGATACGATACATTAGAAATCAACAAAGATATAGAAAAATAATATAAAATAATTAAATTTATTCATGTTTTATAACTCCAAAGGTGAAGTGATACCCTTTTCAATTTTTTTAATAAACCCCTGGAAAATAAATTTTACACTTAGGGAGAACATTTAATTTTCCCAATAAGGGGTTCTAAAACCCTTTATAAATTCTTTTAAAATATTTCATTTTATAATATAAATACATAGAAAAAGGTTTTCAAAACATTAAAATATATTAAGTTCATATTATTTTGGAAACCATTAATTTCTAAAGTAATAATATTTTGAAATAATTCAATGGATTTCTCTATTTGAAAATAATATTTTTTATGGATTAATCATGATACTCGATAAGGAATTAGAAAACTATAAGGACACATATACATATAACATGTGGGATAGTGTCCCCTTATGGTCATCAGTTCACTCTTTATACCATAACATAACATTTGATAATCCAGTTACAATTTTAACAAAACATTTTAATGGTCATACCATTCTCACTCATAACCCAAAATCATTTCAAAAATAGTACATAAATTATTTTCTTCAAATAAAATAATATTACATACTTATTAGAATAAGATAATCAAATTTTTTAAGAATTAATAAAACTATTTCTTGGAGAAATGCACGCTTATAAACAATTGATCTTATTTTTAGGACCAAAATATAACTTCATAACAAATTAAATGAATACTTGAATTAAAATACATGGGATGTCAACTCTAAATTAGATGATGACCATATCCATTGTTATGCATGACATTCATAAACACATAAAAATAATTAACACATAAACTAATAGTATTTATCATTCATATCTTAATATAAATGAATTGTACACATAAAATGATAGCTTATATAAAAAATACTAACTTTTCTCATATTATTTATAAAAGATATAATTTAATTATTTCAATAGTGAAACAACTCATTTAAAATCATAGAATGATTCTTTAAATCATTATTTTTCATATATATATATATTACTTTGAAAATAACTAGATAAAGAGATTTCATAAAAGGGTTATAAATTAAATCATGGTATGAAAATATATTAGATAATTTTTTCTCTAAAAAATAGACTACATAAAATTAATGAAATACTAATATTGTTTTATTATAAAATTTAAAGTATAAATATACTTATATATATATATATATAAATTTTAAATAAAAAATAACCCTTACTCATTAAATATATTCTTAAAATGTCTCCATTGCCTAAAATTCCGACCTACTACCATAGCTTAGAAACACCTAAAGCAATGTAGGAATGGTGTAGAAGATAGAGAAGTGCTAAAGACGGTGTTTTAATATTGAGTAGGGTGTGAAGAACTCAAAAAAATAGATCAATTGAGAGGCATATTGAAATACTCATTTATAATTCTGTTTCCATTGCATTATCATTTATATAAGCATTCTTCGTGTTAAGGAAGGAAGGAAAATTGATTGTAGCATTTTTTTGTTTTCATTATACCTCAAAAAGAATTATATGTATATATTATATATAAATTAGTTTCTATACATTCAAGTGGTTTGAAGACTTTTAAAAAAGGGTGGTTCACTCCTTTGTTTGTGACCCACATAAGTCACAAAATCATATCTCTTTTTTTATCTTTTCTATTTATTTGTTTTGGAATTTGAAGTTATATGTCCAATTTTTGTTGTTTTGTTATTCATTTATTCAACTTGTTTTTACATCTTTTTCTAAGTCACATTTTTTATTTGTATTATTTATTTAGCATTTAAAAAAACAAAACATATCATTTTTTTAAACATTTTAGCATTGTATATTTCTTAAAACATGTAATGTTTTATATATATAGAAAATTGTTTTTATATTAATAGAATTATATATATACATATATATAATTTTAAAATATTATAAAAAAATTTATTATAATTTCATATATTTATAAAATATATTATCTTAAATATAATAACAATAATTTTATTAAAAAATTCATTCCCCCCATAATAATAATAATAATAATAATAATCATTACCTTTAATAAAATTAATTTATCAAAATTTATACATTAATAATTATAAATGATTCTTTTATTTAAATTAAAATTCCTATAATTTATATATTAATTGTTTTCTTAAAAATAATTTAATAATGAATGAAAATCAATTACAATAAAACATATCATGTAATAAAATTATCTGAAGAAAATCATTTATTTATTAAAATCAATTTAACAGAAAATAACAATATTTCTTACTAATATTATTGCTAATATTAATATTTTATAAATAAAATATAAATTAATCAAATTATCTACCTATACATATAATTGTATATAAAAGGGTATTTATAAACACGATATACTTTATATAAAATTAGTTTTTGTTGAAAAATATTAATATATCAAATTTTTTTAAAATTAATACATAATTTTAAATAAATAATTTTGTCTTATTTATGAAATAAATTTATTAAAGAATATATTTGATTATTTTCAATTAATATATAAAAATAATATATCATAACATACAAAGTAATATTTTATAATAGAGATAAAATTTTATTTTGATTACACAAAATGCAATAGTTTAATAAATTTTTTCATTAAAATATTTCTTTCAAATTATAAAAAAAATGAAAACATAATTAAAAAATATACTATTTGAATTTTTGGGGAAATTTGATAAAACATCTAAGGCTTGTTCCATAATAGTTCCCCTTTAAGTATTTGAAATTGTATGTTCAATAGTAGCGATAACCATGAAAAATGATTTAGTGGTAAGGTGATAATGATTAGTTGGGATATAGAGATGGTGAACATTGATGGTGTAAATGGTAGTGTTAGTAACCATGAATTTTTTTTATTTAGGTCATATTTGATAATGTTTATTTCTTTTTCCATTTATGAAATATATTCAATAGAATATGATTATAATTGAGGAATAATGATTATGTTAAAATTTTAAAGCCTATAGTTTTTCATGTGGGGTTAACTAATGTTCCATGGATACTATAATGGGATTATAATTTTAAGGGGTTCATAGATTTAACATCATAAATAAACCTTTTATGTTTTAAGTGATGGTATTTTGAGGTTATTTCAATCTTTCAAAAGGTTTTAGGAAGAAGTTTATATTTTGGATTCAATAACCCTTTGTTCCAGTATATGATTTTATGTTAAGTTATTTATGGTCTATTGGATATTGGGATATAGATAATATTTATGGTTGAAAACTAATTCATTGAAATGGTGAAATATTTATAGAGATTTTTGGTTAAGCTATGTATTACCCTTAGTGTTAGTATAAAAATTGGTTTTATTATATTTTGGTAAAGTTAATTACATTTTAAGATTATATAGTGATTTATCTTGGTGATAAAGAATATTTTGGGGGATGATTCACTGGGTTGAGGTATATGTAACCCTGTAGTTTAATATGTGTTTTAACAAGAATTATTATATTGGAAGAATGAAATTAAATTTTATGGAAGTACGGTAAGTGGTAGAGATCAATTTTGAGATAATATATTAATTTTTTGTAACCATTTTAGTTTTTTATTTCATTTAAATACAATAGGAATTTATTTCTATCTATTTATGGATTATGAAATCAGTTAGAAGTTAATTTTAGTCATTTGGGAACTAAAAATTTGTGTTGAGTAATAATAGTTTAGAGAAAAAGAGGATATTGTGGTGGAAATTAATTAAATGATGAAATTATACATGTAAAGTACACATATTTCCTTAAGTTATTTTTCTATATAGTAAAAGAATTCTTCAACTCAAAGAAAAGGATCTTCCAACATAATTTTTATCCTGTTGCATTCATTTCAAAATATGCTGTGATCTTTTTCACTCCTCGTTGATTTTTATATTTTGGGGTTATTAAATTTTCTCAGGGTCATTCACATATTTTGATAAATGTTATCTACAACTATTTATTATCATTTGGACATTAAATTTTCCTAATATGTCTATATTTTTGAATTCCCACTAATTTCCACTTATTTTAAAACCATGTTATGTGTTATTTCAGATATCCTTCACATTTCTATTTACCTCTATTCAAGAGGAATAATTATTAACCTTTTTAATGATGTGTGTTTTCATAAAATATATTTATCAAAACATTTATTATAGAGCCCATGTTAAAATTATAAGGAAATAATTTATTAAAGTGGGAGAATGTGACACCTTGAGATTTTAAATGAACACTATGTTTTATAGCCTATACAACGCGCAATACCATGCTTAAATGAACCACAAAATATTATTAAAACTTTTATTACATAGACATTGATTGGGAGGTTATGGATAAATATAAAATAATTATAATATATTTATAAAAATTTAATAAATAAAAAAGTACTTATAAATTTTTGGGAAATGAACACTCAGTTTTTAATAAAGTCATTTTATTCTTGAGAGTATTTTTTATATCAGAATGGTTTTTTTATAGATTAATATAATTAATTTCTAAAAAATTTAGTATTTAAATTTTATAATAATAAAATAATTTTTAAATTAACATTTCATAATTGTCTTAGATAAATGATTTACGAATTTTATGAGAAGTTAAAATTTTCAATGAATAGTGAATAATACTAAATTTTATTCAAAACTGTCTTTTTTTTCAAACATTCAAAAATTTATTTTTTATTTTAGACTTGAATATAAAAATAGATCTCTTATATTATTATTAATTAAATTATGTTCATTGGAATCATTTTTATTGTTGAAGTTTATGAAAAAATATTTTTTATTTTGAAAAATAGTTTTTCATCGGCTTTTGTGGATTTAAATTTTAATTAAATTCCACCACTTCAGTGAATTGAATTTGATAAAATATATTCCATATTATGAATCAGAATAATTAAAATTAGTTAATAATGTTAACATTATTTTTGGTCAATATGAATTGAAAGCATAATAAATTTTATTAACATCGTAATGAAAAAATGGGCTAATTTGGGTTAAAACAAATGTGAGAAGGATTCGAATTAATAAAAAACATTAATTTACTTCATTGGATTCATATATATAATCTAAAATCGTCTAAAAATTTAGGATATACCCAATTCTTCATTTTGGATTGATTTTGACTTTTATAATGCTTAAGTGAAAGATAATGTCAAAAAATTCACATTCTTGATATGAATATCAATAACGTTTCATGATAGGGATAGAAACAAATTATGTTATATTATAAATAAATATATTAAATATTAATTAATTTATTCTAGTTATTTATTCTACTTTTTTAGTGAGGTAATAATTACCCTAGATGCTTACATAGCTCGACCATAGTTTTTTGCCAGCAGTTGAGAAATTAGGTAAATGAATTTTAAAAACTATAAAATTAATATTATTTAGTTATTTTAGATTTAACAATTAATTTTTAGGAAAAATATTACATTTTATTTTTTTATTAAAGTATTATATTTAAATTCAATTACTATCTTGTGGTTTTTGAAGTCAATTTATTGGAATAGTTCTTAAATGACATTAATTTAACTTTATGTTCAATATATGTAATTAATTTATTTTAAATTTTTTTAAAAATGATTAATATGGAAAAATAGGATGATAAATGGTTAAAATTTTCTTCACATTAAAATTTAGAATCAAAATTTTACCTTATAAGTTAAATTGTAGCCCTTTAATATTAAAAAAGTAATTATAACTATTAAGATTATAATTATTAAACCAAAGGGTTAATCAAAATGATGTGGTTTAAAATTATATATAAACGAATTAAAATTTAATTTTAGGATTATATTACTATTATATCATCTTTATATTAAACATTTTATCATTTTTGAAACATTTTACAGGAGTTAGACACATATTATAATATATTATTTCAAATATTTTAAAAAATGACATTAATGATATTTTCTAATAAACTGTATTTTATTAAATGATTTAAAGTTAATAAAAATATTTTCATCTGTAAAGTGAATTTTATATGGTTGATAATATCAATAATTGTCCATTTTTGGGTAACATTTACTTTTATAATAACTTTATTGACCCCTAAAGAGGAAATAACTTTGATAACACACTAATTTTCAAAAGGATTAAGAGTTGGTTAAAACTAAGCGTTAAGGGTAAAAATAGAACAAAAAAATTGTAAAAATTTATAGGATGAACATATTGCAACAGAAATCTATATTAATTTTCAATTATATCAATTTGGATCTATTTTTTCATGAAAATTAATCTATATTAATTTAATACTTTATTTAATTCCAAGAGTTCCGATCCACTCACTTATAAAAAGGTACATCCTATCTTTTATTATTCACATTGTTTTAATCTTTTATATAGATATAATCCTATGAAATTCACATATAAAAATCCATAATCACTAATTATAGGTTTTGTCTCCACAAAAGACCATTCCAAGGGTCCATAATAAGGAATAAAAAGGAGGTCTACCAAAGAAGAGGTAATCATCTTACCTGACCTGTTTAGATTTATTTATTTTTCTAAATCTTATAAATATATGTAATACATTGTAAAAAATTAATTCAATATATTATTTAAAATTAATTGTAATGATTTTGGAAAAATCATAGTCTACCTTTTTTCAGATCTATTGGAAAAAAATAACGTCACTAATGCATACGTGTGGACTACCACCTCTACAAAGTAATGTCATTCATTTTTCATATTTGTTTTACATGATTGGAAATATGGATAGATTTAATGAATACATAAGATATCTATGATATAAAAATTATTTTTTAAATATTAATTATTACTTACCATTGTTTTATTTTATCATCTGAAAAATGAAAATAACATTCTTGAATACATACAACCTACAATCTCCATGAGACACATGCCATATTCACTAATTATTTCTTTTATATAATATATATGAAAACCAAGAATTTATTTTATGATTCTTATGCAGTGATGATTCAAAAGTTATTAAATTGGTAAGGTATTGATTTTACAATCCAATTGTTTATCAGAATTATTTATGATTATGTTTTTCATGATGAAAGTTTATTATCTACCACTCAAGAAACTCATAAATTTTCCTCTCTAATGGTTAATTTTGGAGATTCCATGTTTTATATTCATTTTATTCTCTTATATTATGTAGGATTAATTTTATTCTCTTATATTATCTAGGATATAGATAAATAAAAAAATTTAACATTATTTCTTTCTTCGATCAAAGATCATTTTTCTTCTATGTCCATGTTTTACAAACAATATTTTGATAAATATTTTTAATATTTTCATATATTTTTTTAAAGTAATTTTAATCAATTATTTACTTTTAGAAAATGGTTTAAACAATTTTTTTTATATTTTGAATATGAAAATTTTAATTTTTTACATAAAATTTGAAATGGATTTATTTTTTTATGTACACGGGATGAAGAGAATTTATTTCTGTCACAACCAATCAATACTTTGAGGATTCCCAAATAATATTCCATAATTCTTTTCATAAAATACTTTCCACAATATTTTGGAAATTTTCAAATTTTAGAGAAGATATTTTTAAATGAAAAATTTATTTTCCTCATGATATATTCCATGTAATCTTTTAAATTAATTTTCATCTATAATAACATCCGTTGATGGTACTTGTACTTCACTAGTGATATGATTCAATTATTTCAAAATTATTCATTCTCTAGATTTTTTATGATTATAATTAAATTTTTTTTATGAAAAAACTTTAGTATACACAGGTTATTCTATGATGATTCATTAAAATGTTTATGAAACATATTTTGATTCATTGGGCAATGATATGACAAATGTTTTTATGAAAATTTTTCAACCATATGTATGATTTTTTTTATATGAATGGTGTTCCTAGAATTATATAACCCACTTATGCATTGGGTATGTATAAATATATCTTTTTATATTATGGGATGTAATATGGAGTGAAAGAAGTTTAGTAAGGGGGTTCATCCCCTATGAAAGTCTTGGGAGTAAACCTTGGATAAGGATTAGATAAAATGGGAAGTTAAACTAATCCACTATGATAGTCTCATTAGTGATCCTTAAATGTGTAAACGATTTTATATGATCATATATATTCCACAATTATATTCATTTTCCAATGTTATGCTCTCATAGATCATGTTCATTCATTTCATTATGAATCATTCCTTTTGAACATTAATGAAATATTCCATGAAACCTGATTATGATCTATGAAAAATTGGATTTGGTTTTCAAAATTTATTCTCATTATTTCATACCATTATGTTCCTGTTATTCTTAAGATATCATTGATATATTTTTTTTTACCCCTATCGAGCTCCTGAGCTAACCCTTTATAATGTTTCCTTTCCCTAGGTTATAAAGAATGTTTTAAAGTATGATATGTTTAAGAAAGGTACTAGTTATGAATAACATAGTTAGAGATGATATACATATCTTATGAATAAGTTGATTTTTATAAATTCTTTCAAATAAAATACACCTACTTTATTATTTTTTGGATCGTAATGTTATATATTGAATATTAATTTAAAATATGTAATATTAATGTTTTAAAGGTCTGAGAGAATATAAGATTATATTTTCTCAATGTTTCCATGGGATTGGTGATATGAATCGAAAATAGATTTTAACATTAGAGGAACATTGGATAATACTCAATTTATAAATAGAATACAACACCCCACATGCCATAAGTGTGGTGATAATTAACCTATAAATAGTCTTATAGAGAAATGGAAATGTTTCATGTGTGTAATGGTAGGAAATAAATCTACTTAATTTCAATATGAGATGAAGAATGCCATTAATTTAAAGGAGGAAAAGAAGGTTATGGTCAATCCGTATAACATGGTCAAATGGTTCAATTATAAGGTACATATACACTATAAAAACCATTTAAAAAATTAGAGTTTTGTAAAAGATAACCATTGATAATGACCTAAAAGTCAAATAGAGAAGGGATGAGCTTATTCTATAACTATTTCCAAGGTGGATCATGGAAATGAATTAGAAATGGGGACACTAGTTATTCACTTAGGAATAGTGAACATTATATTTATTTGTAATTATAAACACTATTTCATGTCAATCATTTCTATTAGAACTATTAAAATTCCACCCCAAAATATAGAGGTGTGGTTATTGGGTAGAAAACAAGGTAACTATTTCATATTAATCACATAACTCCTCCCCATTCAATATTTGTGCACTAAATCTCCATTTATACCTTTCATGCTTTATTTAGTGGGATTCAATGTTATACTAGACATGTATTACTATCGATATATGGATCCAAAACTAATTTAAATTATAAATAAATCAACTTCAAAATCCCGAATATATTGGATAATTATTAATAGAAAATAAAACTAGAGGGGGGGGGGGGTGAATAGTTTTTTTAAAATAAAATGAAAAAAATAAATTAGTGCTTGTAAATTTTAAATTATTGAGTTGAGTTGTAGTGGAAATAAAAAATAAATACCACATGATTTATAGTGGTTCGGATGAAAAATATCCTAGCACACATCCCATTCTCCTCTACTCCTCATGGGGACCGGTACCCACTAAGAAATTAACTTTGAATGGTGTAAGAACCTTCTTTAAAATTAAGGCCTTTTAAACAAAGGAGTAACCTAGTCTTGATATAGGATATTTACCCTTATCTATTTACCTGAATTTTGAATTAGAGTCACTGTAACATCCCATGTAAGTAATGAATAATAGTTATTTTTATCTATGTCTATTAATGAATTAGATAGTGTTTTAGAGGCTTAAAATGGAAATAAATCCAATATTAAGCATGGAATACACTAATATTTTTAAAAGATTGTTTTACTACCTTTTGTTGGAAAACCATTTTTAAATCTATCATTTGAAAATTTTGTAAGCTATGTTTGTCAAAATAAACATATTATTTATGATTGGGACATAAAAATTTACTTTGTGTGAATTTTTGGTATTTTTCTGACAATGTTCATTTTTTTTTGAATAGTGAAAAATACTGTATTTTACATCAAAACTGCTTTTTAATCTAATTTATTTATATGATTATATTCTCTTTTGAATTGGTTTTTAAGTGAAATTATAATATATTTTTACCATTTAATCCGATGGTGGTCATTAGGATTAATTTCACTTTGAAATTAGACTTAAACTAGTGTCAATCTTTTGATACTTATTGTTTCATAAAAACACGCTATTTGATCTGACAGTGGAAATTTATTAATAAATTAATTAATGAAACTTATATGTTTTTAATTTTGTAAAATAGACAACATTTTTTAATTCATAATATCAAATATAGCTTAGGGTGAAGTTTTGGTATTGTTTTGAAAAACTTCAATTTTTGATGAATAGTGAAACCACTAAGTGGTAGATAAAGAAACAGATTTTTTGTTTAAATGAAACATTGCCAATTCTGTGATTTGATTTTCAAAAATACTACATACATGGTTGTCATTAATAAGTAAAATTTGGTTCAATGAGATTAGAATAATTTTTTGGTGAATAGTAACTCTTAAGTTCTTAATCGCGATTGGTGGTAATTAGTGTATTTTAAGGTAAAAATAATGTATTAATAGTATGAGATGATTTTGACACATGTCCTAACCTCATTGGATGTGTCATGGCCGACCAAGACAATCCATGGGTCAACATGGGGACCCCATGGAGCCCCTTTGTTTGGGAAATGACATAAATAACTTTTTTTTAATGTTAAAGTAAAAATGACACAAACATAATATGTTTTACTAAAACAATTTTTACATGGGGTTATACAAGTCAGATTTTTGACTATAAATATTAATTGGAAATATAAAAAGATTTCCTACATCATTTTAATTTTTTTTATAATTTTTAGACATTAAATAAATTAAATTATTTATGACATCATGATGATGCAGCGATGACCTCATTATTTGACGAATTAAATAAAATGGGAAGATAATGTAAAATCTAAGACCTACACATGTCCAAAACCTATTGGATGAGTTGATTTCGAACACTTATCACCTTATACTCGAAATACATAAATGAGGGACCTTTAAAATCCGAAACTCTTTTTAAAATAAAGTAACTTATCTTTACTTTCCAAGAGTGCCCCTCCTCTCCTCTTATAAAAGGCCCCCACCTCTACCTCCTTACACACACTTCCAAAGCCTTTGGCTCGGCCAACCTCTGCCAATTTTGTCTCTAAACTTCCCTATATTACTCCTTGAAGCCTCACTGTGGGCATAAGTCTTCCCAAGGAAGCCTTTGAGCTCAAACCAAAGGGAGTTACCCGATTTTAAGGTAATGTCTTCACTTGAGTCCTTTTGTTTTAATTTTCTTCTCCAACCCCCTAAACTCTTTTTATTTATTTCTTTTGTAACAAATCCAGTATCTTCAATATACTAGTATGTTGTTATAAGAAGTATTAAAGCTACACTTACACACACCTACATCTAATGGTTAAAGAAAATATTGTTTCCGTGGATGGTGAATTTATGCCTCCCGAAAATGATGATTGTTCAACATTCCTTTAACACCTTCAATGGTGGCCATTAATATGTCACTATATTTATATATGATATATAATATGTTTATGTTTTCCTTAAGCTTCTGTATTTTTCATTTTGGGCATACCTTTATGGTTCCCATTATTGGTAAACACGATATTTTCATTTAAGGAAGTGCGGACTATCGCCCCCTCAAAGTGATTTGATTCGTTAAATACCATACGTGGGACTTATAAAAGATGGAGTTATGATATCATATATGACATTACACTAGAATTATAATATACCTTTATATCATTATGATTCCATTCTATAAAATAAGAAATAGAAATGAAGGTAGCGTTCATGCGTACGTACGGCTTACCGTCTCCATGAACAGTGCATTTAATTTCTTACCTCTAAATGATTATGTAATATTATAAATGAATGCATGTACTGGATATATAAGAAATATATGATATCTACATCATTAATACCATTCTGGATATAATGGATACATGAACAACTTGTAATTATAAAGGGCTTACTTTTGACTCAAGTACCAATGATCGTTAAAATGACCGTTATTAACTTAAATAATTACATAGTGTTCATGACATGTTAATAAGTGATATAAAAGGAATAATGAACTTGAAAAAGGTTCTTAAGAAAGTATAAATTAACTCATGTTTATTATTCAGGACATTAAAGAATGATCGAGTCAAGTCGGACCCGAGGTATGGGACTTCGTCTCAATCTCCTTTCATTGAGGCATATTTTGTTTTATACACAACCTTCCTTTATACGGTGTATAAAACCCTTTGACTTTTACATTTATTCAAAAGGAATATTTTTTATACGAAGCGTTTTACAAAATGAGAAAAGGGAATTTTTTTGTCGTACGTATGCGGCGACAACGACTTCTCCGCCGCCGTGACCATTATTTGAGTTTCGGCTTCCTCTACAAGCCATACCTTTTTTAAAAAGAAAAATAAATACCATGTTTTAATTTTCTTTTATTTTGGTATTGAAAATGGTCTTCATAATGTTTTTAAATCAATGTGTTGTATTTATATCTTGTGATTGAAAGGTGGAAATGTTATGTTTCCATTATGCATGTTTTATGTGATATGATTATGTTGAGGATCTTGGGCATTATTATGAAGACGGGTGGTTCCATGATAGACTAAGGGCGGGTGAGCCCGATATAGCTCTCCAATGCATTGGGTAACACGGAGGAGTGAAACGTTAAGGTTTTTCTGAAGAGATTTAGGGAATATACTATGATGGGTATTCCAAACGTAACCAAGAGGGTTACTACCTATGTAAGAATGTTATGAATGCCTAAAGTTACCTTTATGTCTTATGATTTCTATGATTTATTCATGATTTTATGAGGTATGTTAAAGTGCTTATGTTTTATGGGTAAAGTATGATTTCATTCTTATGTATATATGTACCCATGTTTCCTTTCCATATTTTTATATCCCTTACTGAGCTTTTTATGCTCATCCCACGTTTTTTTGAAATGTTTTTCACAGGTCAAGGGAAAGGTACATGATATGATGATAGTGTCAAGGAAGTGTCAAGAAAGAATACATGTTTTATTTTAAATATGTTTCCATTTATGGGAATGAAGAATACTATCTTTATTTAACCACATTGTTTATATGTGGAATGTAATGCAAGTTTTATGATCTAATTCTCTAAAACTCAAAACCTGAAAAGATCCTCAATGTGTAATCTTGTAATAACTCAAGATTAAGTAAGGTTTAAGGCTGGGGCCTTATAGTTGGTATCAGAGGTCAGTTTAGATAACTTTAGGAGTTAGAATTCTATTAAATGATTATCCAAAAATATTTTTTTTATGGTCAAATTGAAATGATATAGCATTTGAAGATTACCATGTTGCTTCATATAAGACATGTTTGTTCAGAATGGTTTTCCGCAGAGGAAACAGGGAAGCAGTGCTAGGAAGGAGTACAAAAGGAAATAACCTTCCGAATCAGTATCCTGAGATGGTCGGAATTGGAACTGAACAATTTGTTGCAGTAATGGCGCAGTTGACTCAAGAGATAAATGACGGTGGTATCCATGCACGAGATCAGCCAGATCAACTACATAGGAACATGTCATAGGTGGAACATTTCATGAGGCAACATCCCCCATCATTCAGAGGATCATCTGACCCTGTGCTAGCTGAAGGGTGGATTAAAGCACTGCAGAAGATTTTTGATGTCATGGGGTGTTCAGAAAATCAAAAGGTTAATCTTTCTATTTATCATTTGGAGGGTGAATCAGATCAATGGTGGTCGATGGTTAAGAATATCAGGGACGCTGATGAGATTGATGCTCTCGACTGGGATGATTTCAAAGGTATGTTTCTTGAGAAGTATTTTCCTAAAGCTGTTCGACTTAGGATGGAAAAACAAATCTTGGAATTGAGGAAAGAGGAAGACTCAGTGGCTACCTATGATGAAAGGTTCACTCGATTGTCAATGTACGATCCAAATTTTATCTGAGACCTTGATAGTAAAATCAATCGTTTTTACTCAGGATTAAATCCAAAATATCGAAGGGAATTAGATTCTCATAAGTTTAAAAGTAATGAAAAGCCTGTTCGATGTGCAGAGAAGGTGGAAATAGAGTTTGCCGATGATCAAGTGTTCTATAACAGCCAGTAGAAGAAGAGACCGAGGTGGCAGGAGAAAGGTAAGAATTCGTCAAAAAAGTCTGATGGTATGAAATCTATGTTTCCAGTTTGTGATAAATGTGGAAAAAGGCATGTTGGGGAATGTCTTCTGAATTCTGGAAAGTGCTACTGATGTGGTAAGATTGGACATAAGGATTGTGATTGCACTGAAAAAGATCAGGGTGATAGTAAGACCAAATTTGATTTACAGTTAGTGAAATGTTATAAGTGCAATGAGATGGGTCACTATGCAAATTAGTGTCCTACAAAGAGCTTGAGTGATGGGAAGCAGTTAGACTACAAGAAAAAAGGGGTGGTGAAATCCTTTGCAACTACTTCAGCAGATGTCGGGCCATCAAATGAAGTTGTATCAGGTACTTTGTATGTTTTTTTTGATTATGCAAGTGTGTTGTTTGATTCGGGGTCTACACATTCTTTCATCTCTGAAAACTTTTCTAGTAAAATGGGAATAACATCTCAAAAAATGACTCCTAAACTTTTGGTAAAAACACCCGGGGGGAAATGTTGAGGCAAAAATAATTTATAAGAATCTTCCTATCCTTATCTGTGGAAAGAACCTACTTGAAAACCTTATTGTTCTACCTCTAGTAGAGTTTGATGTTATCTTGGGTATGGATTGGATCTCTATTTACCATGATAAGATTGAATGTAGAGCTAAATAAGTTTCTTTTCAGAAAGACTTTCAGTTTGTGTACAAGAATGAACCCTTTCTGTTGATAACTTATCAAGAGGCCAAGAAACTTGTAAAATATGGAAATGAATGTTACCTTGCAAACATTGTTGAAAACAAGGGAAATGTTCAAATTAATGATGTGCCAGTGGTAAATGAGTATCCTGATGTTTTTCCTGATGAGTTGCCTGGAATAATACCAGATCTGGAAGTTGAATTTACTGTTGACATAGTTCCTGATGCCAAGCCAATTTCAAAACCCCCTTATCGAACGGATCAAATTGAACTTTTAGAGTTGAAGGAGAAATTGCAAGATTTATTAGATAAAGGTTTCATTCGACCTAGCACATCACCATGGGGTGATCCTGTCTTGTTTGTTAAAAAGAAAGATGTCTCAATGAGACTTTGCATTGATTATAGGCCCTTGAATAACATCACTGTTAAGAACAAATATCCTTTGCCTCATATCGATGATTTGTTTGATCAGCTCCAGGGAGCTCAGTTTTTTTTCAGAGATTGACCTGCGATCGGGGTACCATCATCTACAGGTAAAGGAAGCAGATGTTCCGAAGACCGTGTTCCGTACAAGATATGGCCATTAGGAATTTTTAGTAATGCCTTTTGGGCTAACCAATGAACCTGCTGTATTCATGGACTTAATGAATAGAATTTTCCATGAGTTCTTGGATAAGTTTGTGGTGGTTTTTATTGATGATATTTTGGTGTTTTCTAAAGGTAAAGAAGAGCATGAAAGACATTTAAGGATTATCATGCAAACCTTAAAAGAAAATAAACTTTATGGAAAATTCAGTAAGTGCGAGTTTTGGTCGCAACAAATTTCTTTCCTTGGTTACATTGTTTCTAAAGATGAAATAACCATTGATCCTGCAAAAACAAAAGTTGTGGAAGACTGGCCAAGACCCAAAAATGTAACTAAGATTCGTAGTTTCCTCAGTTTGGTAGGCTATTACTGAAGGTTTGTTAGAAATTTCTCACAGTTATCTAGTCCAATGACTAAGCTAACTCGGAAGGGTGTTAAGTTTATCTGGACAAAAGAATGTGATGATTGTTTTTAGGAGTTGAAAAGAAGATCGGTGAATGCTCCAGTTTTGGCACTACCTTCTAGGAATGGTGAGTTTTTTATATACAGTGATGCTTCATTGAATGGAATTGGTTGCTTCCTAATGCAGAATGATCAGGTAATTGCTTATGCTTCACGACAGTTGAAAACTAATGAGGTAAATTACCCTACACATGATTTGGAATTAGCTGCTGTTGTTTTTGCTTTAAAAATTTGGAGTCATCATTTGTATGGAATAAAGTGTGAAATATATACTGATCACAAAAGTTTAAAGTATATATTCACTAAAAAATAATTGAACATGAGACAAAAGAGATGACTAGAATTAATCAAGGATTATGATTGTACAATTCATTTCCATCCAAGAAAAGAAAATAAAGTGGCTGATGCTTTGAGTCGAAAAAGTAATGCTACATTAGAAATGTTGCATTTGGAACGTGATCCTTTGGTTAAGGATTTGATGAACTTTGGCATAAAAGTGGTTGGTGTAGGAAGTTCTTCTGTTTTGTTTCAGGTATCAGTGAGATCATCTCTATTAGACAGAATCAAGAAATCACAGAAGCAAGATAGTGAGTTGCAGAAAAAGGTAGAGCTGGTTCAGAAAGGTAAGTTGCATGAATTCAACATTGATAATGATTTTGTTTTGAGATTTGGGAAGAGATTGTGTGTGCATTGTGATTCACAGTTGAAGAGAGAGTTGTTATGTGAAGCTCATAGTTCTCCATTTTCAGTTCATCTAGGTAGTACTAAGATGTATAGAGATCTTCAGGAGTATTACTGGTGGGATGGAATGAAAAGAGATATTGCTGATTTTACTGTGAAGTGTATGACATGTCAACAGGTTAAAGCAGAGCGGTAGTTACCAAAAGGGATGCTTAAGCCTTTACCAGTGCCCGAGTGGAAATGGGAGAATATATCCATGGACTTTGTTGTGGGATTACCGAAGACATCTTGAGGTAATAATGAAATATGGGTTATTATTGATCTCTTGACCAAGTTTGCTCATTTCCTTGCTGTACGAGATACTTTTTCCCAAGATCATATTTCCCGTTTGTATCTGAAAGAGATAGTAAGGTTACGTAGAGTTCCTCTCTCCATTGTATCTGACCATGATCCCAGGTTCACTTCTACCTTTTAGAAAGGCCTTTAGAAGTCGTTGGGTACTGAATTAAATTTTAGTACAACATTTCATCCTCAATCAGATGGGAAGTCAAAACAAACAATTCAGACCTTGGAGGATATGCTACGAGTTTGTTCGATGGATTATCAGGGATGTTGTGACCAACATCTTTCTTTGGTTGAATTTTCATATAATAACAGTTTTCAATCCAGTATACAAATGTCACCATTTGAGGAGTTGTATGGGAAGCAGTGTCGAACTCCAGCTTTCTGGGATGAAGTGGGTGAAATTAAGTTGATGGGACCAGATTTGGTAGAAGAGATGGCAGAAAAAGTTCAGCTGATTCAGAAGCACATGAGAACAGCTTAGAGCAGGCAGAAGAGTTATGCGGATAACCGGAGGAAGGATCTATCTTTCAAGGTAGGTGATCATGTTTTTCTCAAGGTTTCTCCTTGGAAAAGTGTGATGAGATTTGGTAAGAAAGGAAAGATGAGTCGAAGGTTCATTTGACCATATGAAATTCTGGAGAGAGTTGGATCAGTTGCATACCGGGTGGCTTTACCTCTGAGTTTATCTCAGGTACACAATGTTTTTCATGTTTCGATGTTGAAAAAGTATATACCAGATCCATCTCATGTTTTGAGTCCAGAGGTCGTTCAGCTAGAAGAGAACCAATATAATGAGGAACAACCAGTCCAGATTCTTGACCATAGGGAGCAAGTGTTACGGAATAAGGTGATTCACCAGGTAAAGGTTTTGTGGAAAAACCACATGATTGAAGAGGCAACATGGGAATCTGAAAATGCAATGAGGGATAAGTACGCCCATTTATTCGATAAGTAAATAAATTGTGGGGACGCAATTTTCTAAAGGGGGGAAGGATGTAACATCCCAAGTATGTAATTAATAATAGATATTTTTATCTATGTATATTAATTAATTAGACAGTGTTTTATAGGCTTAAAATGAAAATAAATCCAAACTTAAGCATGGAATACACTAATATTTTTAAAAGATTATTTTACTACCTTTTGATGGAAAACTATTTTTAAATATATATTTTGAAAATTTTATATGCTATATTTGTCAAACTAAACTTATTCTTTATGATTGGGTCATCAAAATTTAATTTGTGTGAATTTTTGGTTTTTTTCTGACAATGTTCATTTTTTTATGAATAGTGAAAAATACTGCATTTTACATCAAAACTGCTTTTTAATATAATTTATTTATATGATTAGATTATATTTTGAAATGGTTTTGTAGTGAAATTAGAATATATTTTTACCATTTTATCCGATGGTGGTCATTAGGATTAATTTCACTTTGAAATTGGACTTAAACAAGTGTCAATCTTTTGATACTTATTGTTTCATAAAAACACCCTATTAGCTCTGACAACGGGAATTTGTTATTAAATTAATTAATGCAACATATATGTTATGAATTTTGAAAAATATACAACTTTTTTGAATTCAGAATATCAAATATAGCTTAGGGTGAAGTTTTTGTATTGTTCTGAAAAACGTCAATTTTTGATGAATAGTGAAACCACTAAGTGGTAGTTAAAGAAACTGATTTTTTGTTTAAATGAAACTTTTCCACTTCTGTGATTTGATTTTCAAAAATCCGATATACATTGTTGTCATTAAGAAGTAAAATGCGGTTCAATGAGATTAAAATAATTTTTTGGTGAATAGTAACTCTTAAGTTCTTAATCGCGATTAGTGGTAATTAGTGTAGTTTAAGGTAAAAATAATGTTTTAATAATATGAGATGAGCTTAACACATGTTCTATCCTCATTGGATGTGTCATGGCCGACCAATAAAAGCCATGGTTCAACTTGGGGACCCCATGGAGCCACTTTGGTTCGGAGATGACATAAATAACTTATTATTTAATGTTAAAGTAAAAATGACACAAACATAATATGTTTTATAAAACAATTTTACATGGGGTTATACAAGTCATATTTTTTACTATAAATATTAATTGGAAAGATAAAAATATTTCTTACATCATTGTAATTTTTTTTTAATTTTTGGACGTTAAATAAATTAAATTATTTATGACATCATGATGATGCAACGATGACCTCATTATTTGACGAATTAAATAAAATGGGAAGATAATGTAAAATCTAAGACCTAAACATGTCCAAAAGCTATTGGATGAGTGGAGTTATAACCCTTATCACCTTATCCTCGAAATAAATAAATGTAGGACCTTTAAAATCCGAAACTCTTTTTAAAATAAAGTAACTTATCTTTACTTTCCAAGAGTTCCCCTCCTCTCCTCTTATAAAAGGCCCCCACCTCTACCTCCTTACACACACTCCCAAAGCCTTTGGCTCGACCAACCTCTGCCCATTTTGTCACTCCACTTCCCTTTATTACTCCTTGAAGCCTCACTTTGGGCATAAGTCTTCCCAAGGAAGCCTTTGAGCTCAAACCAAAGGGAGTTACCCGATTTTAGGGTAATGTATTCACTTGAGTCCTTTTGTTTTATTTTGCTTCTCCAACCCCATAAAACTCTTTTTATTTATTTCTTTTATAAAAACTACAGTATATTCAATATAATAAGATGTTGTTATAATATGTATTCAAGGTAAACTTACACACACCTACATCTAATGGTTAAATAACATACTGTTTCTGTGGATGGTGAATTTATGCCTCCCGAAATGATGATTGTTCAACATTCCTTTAACAACTTCAAAGGTGGCCATTAAGATGTCACTATATTTATATATGATATATAATATTTTTATGTTTTCCTTAAGCTTCTGTATTTTTCATTTGGGCATACCTTTATGGTTCCCATTATGGGTAAACGCGATATCTTCATTTAAGGAAGTGCGGACTACCGCCCCCTCAAAGTGATTTGATTCGTTAAATACCATATGTGGGACTTATAAAGGATGGAGTTATGATATCATATATTACATTACACTAGAATTATAATATACCTTTATATAATTATGATTCAATTCTATAAAATACGAAATAGAAATGAAAGTAGCGTTCATGTTTAAGTATGGCTTACCATCTCCATGAACGGTGCATTTCATTTCTTAACTCTAAATGATTATGTAATATTATAAATGCATGAATGTACTGGATATATATTACATATATGATATCTACATTATGAATACCATTCTGGATATATTGGATACATGAACAACTTGTAATTATAAAGGGCTTACTTTTGACTCAAGTACCAATGATCGTTAAAATGACCGTTATTAACTTAAATAATTACATAGTGGTCATGAAATGTCAATAAGTGATATAAAAGGAATAATGAACTTGAAAAAGGTTCTTAAGAAAGTATAAATTAACTCAAGTTTATTATTTAGGACATTAAAGAATGATCGAGTCATGTCGGACCCGAGGTATGGGACTTCGTCTCAATCTCCTTTCCTTGAGGCATATTTAGTTTTATACATAACCTTCTTTTATACAGTGTATAAACCCCTTTGACCTTTACATTTATTCCAAAGGAATCCTTTTTATATGAATCATTTTACAAAATTAAAAAAGGGAATGTTTTTGTCGTACGTATGCGGAGACTACGACTTCTCTACCGCCGTGACCATTATTTGAGTTTCGGCTTCCTCTACAAGCCATACCTTTTTTTAAAAAAGAAAAATAAATACCATGTATTACTTTTCTTTTATTTTGGTATTGAAAATTGTTTTCATAATGTTTTTATATCAATGTGTTGTATTGATATATTGTGATTGAAAGGTGGAAATGTTATGTTTCCTTTATGCATGTTTTATGTGATACGATAATGTTGAGGGTCTTGGGCATTATTATGAAGACGGGTGGTTCCGTGATAGACTAAGGGCGGGTGAGCCAGATATATCTCTCCAATGCATTGGGTAACGCGAAGGAGTGAAACATTAAGGTTTCTCCGAAGAGATTAAGGGAATATACTGTGATGGGTATTCCAAACGTAACCATGAGGGTTACTCCCTACGTAAGAATGTTATGAATGCCTTAAGTTACCTTTATGCCTTATGATTTCTATGATTTATTCAAGATTTTATGAGGTATGTTAATGTTCTTATGTTTTATGGGTAAAGTATGATTTCATTCTTATGCATATATGCACCCATGTTTCCTTTCCATATTTTTATATCCCTTACTGAGCTTTTTATGCTCATCCCAAGTTGTTTTTGAAATGTTTTTCACGGGTCAAGGGAAAGGTACATGATATGATGATAGTGTTAAGGAAGTGTCAAGAAAGAATCCATTTTTTATTTTAAACATGTTTCCATTGATGGGAATGAAGAATACTATCTTTATGTAACCACTTTGTTTATTTGTGGAATGTAATGCAAGTTTTATGATCTAATTCTCTAAAACTATAAACCTGAAAAGATCCTCAATGTGTAATCTTGTAATAACTCAATATTAAGTAAGGTTTAATGCTGGGGCCTTATAGTCACAACCCATAATTCCATTTAGGTGATGGAATAACCAAAGAAAGTAATCGTATGGTTTTTATGGGAAAAGAATTAACAATACATGAGAAATTACAAATAGAAGGAAAAGGATAAAATGAATAAAAAAATAAGAGGAAAAAAATGATAAGAATGATGAATAACATTAATCTTGATGATATTTGGTCACTTGGAAGGAATAAATTTCTAAGATAAATTCATTCGTTGATCGAATCTATAATACAGATGTTTTAGATGTTCATGAACAATTTTGAGAGCAACAACAATATTAAAGATTTTCACATATGAGTAACTACATGGAATGATATTCACATGTATATGTTTTGTTTATTCCATGAATAAATATATTATATCATTAAAATGAGGATCCTATACAAGTGTATATGTATCAAATATTTTCATGATACTTTTTAGTACATAACAAATAAACAAAATGACAGTTACCTATATTTGTTAAATCCCCACTAAAAATATAGAATTAAATTGTTATTTATATTTCCTCATGAAATACAAATATAAAATATTGAAATGTTATGTAAATAAATTTTAATAAATTAATAAATATAAAAAATTAAAAAAAATTAACCTTTTAAATTATACATACAATAAAAACACAAGAAAAAACTTCACTGAATATACTTCAAACATCAGGAATAAATGATCATCAAATAATGTTACTATTATTTTTTAAACACTCTACAAATTTATTTCAACATAAAATAATAAAATATCTAATTAATAAATTATTTTAATAACAAATAATGAAATAATAAATAATAATTTTGAATACCAATCATTTTACTAATGTGTATCGTAACCTACCACTGGAAAAAGAGAGTTGTGGCCCATGAATCATCACTAAAAATAGAGAGTGGTGGCTTGTGACTCCCCAATAAAAATATAGAGTGGTGGATTTTGACCAACCATTAGTAATGTCCAACAATGTATTAAAATATTATAAGCTACTATTTCAATTTCAAGGATAAATAAAAATGATAAATAAAAAAGTATTCCATGTAACATAGAAATAAATGGCTTCTGGATAAAAAATGAATTTTTGTTATTGTTGGATATCGAACGGTGACTCATGAAATACCATTGGAGGTATCAAACGGTGGATCATGGAAAATATTTTCAAAAAAAATAAATCATAAACATTTGATGAAATAAACTAGTAAAATATAAAATTACTTTTTAAATAATAATAATACATCAATTGTAAGTTAAACAAGAAAAAAAATTCAGACAAAATGTTAAACAGAAATAAATATAATAAAAAATATAACAATGATGTGCATGAACAATGAGCTCATGTGGGAGCTTAATGATACTAATTCCTTAAAATGAAATAACACGATGAGAGAAATAATTTTCTGATAAAATTAGAAAATAAATTACAATAGAAAGAAATTATATACTGCAACTGAATAAAGAATAAAAATATCTTATTAGATATTCACGAAACCACTTCCAACATACTATATTGAAAAACATAGGCACAATTGAAGAGGTATGACCCACCATTTATGTTCAATGATGTATAAAAACACCCCCCTTTTAATCTAGAAATGGATCCTGACTTTCCAATGGGTTCCAATGGTGACTCACTCACTCACTGTTGGGTTCTAATGGCGACTCACTGACCCACAATCAATGTGTAATGCTGACTCGTCTAACCGGTGCTATCCAATATTTACTTAAGAATTAATATAATGAAACCAACAAAAAATTAATGTTACAAACTAGAAAAATATCCTCATGTAGAAGATGAAGTGATTACCCTTGAAACTCAAAAGAAGAAACAAAAAGATATGTCGAGACTAAAGGATAAAAAACCATATACTTGAAGAAAACTTGATCCGGTAACAAAAGTTCAAGATGATCACAAAAGAGCATAAACTAAATATTAAATTGAATATAATAGATGTACTTGTAAACATATATCTGTGAAATGTAAAATGAATGGGTGCTCGAAGAAGAATACTGAAAAATGAATAGAAGAAGACTCGCAGTATTTCAGAACCGGGTGTATGAGTTAAAAAATGATCGAATGACTTGAAGTGAATTGATTTTGATGAAGGAGGGTAAAATTGAGTTTTTTTACTCGAATGAATAGTGAATATTATAACACACCTCACATCAAAATAGGGATATTTTTAGCATGCTGAACAATAATCAGGATAAGCTAATCCTCAGTTTGAAATAAAACACAATGTACATATCCAGGCCATGGACTAGCAGGTGACGTAGCCCAATCCATGCACCTACAGGCACATTATACAAGACATATACATGCTCTCACACATGTTAATTAGGCACTATGCACAACAAGATCTCATCCACTTGAGAGGTGCCTATGGAGGGCATTCACATGGGTTTGACGTAAAGGGTAAATTATATGGTTGACGGCTATCCGAGAGCCTCATTGAGGATGGACCTAATTTAATTTCATTAAATGAAATATTAAACATAATGTAAATGAAAAATAAAATCATTAGAATAAATTAAATATTAATAATACCAATTATATTTTAAAAAATATGTAATTAAAATGTATTAATTAATTACAAGACACGAGAATTTAATTTACTAATAATTTAATAAAACGTTATAGGAGAGTAATTCATCAAAAAAACTAATAGTTAACAAGTAATAGAATATTTTTTTAATATTAAAAAACTCCACCCATTTTAATATTGAAAAAAAATATTAAATTTTCAACAAAAAATATTCCCCTTTTTGGAATTTATCAAAAATTACATCAGAATTAATATGCCAAGGAGACTACCTATTAGTCATAGATGACAACTTTAAAAGAAACATAGAACATTATTATCAAGATATTAAATTGAATAAAACATTAATTAATGAAAGTATAATTTAGGAAGTGCTATTGTTAAACAAAGAATTTTTAAACAGTATAAACTAATTAATATTGGTATAGTGAAAGAATATATTCAATTGAATAATATATATATAAAATATATTTAAGGATAATGATTATAATAAAAAGGATTTTATACTTTTAACATACTGAATTCAAATTTTATCTTCTCAAATTTAATAGATTCTATGGGTTTTGTGAAAATTCTAGATTGCTATTTCTCAGTGGAAAAAATTATAAGAATATATCACCTTTAATCACATGATGCCTTAATTAGTAAAATATAACGACAATTTTTTTAGTTATTGAGTGATTAAAAGAGTTTGTAGAAATTGAAATTTCACTTGAGTTATTATATTAAATATTATTTATATTAAAACTAATATTGAAATCATATAGTGTCTATTTTATATAAATAATTTGTTACCAACAACTTGTAGAAAAACCATATTCAGCCTCACCTGGTGATAGTAATACTTGAAGTTGTTTCTTAGAGCACCAACAAGTTAATTTTTTTATAAAACAATACACATACTTGTACTATTTTTATATTAAATTCTATAAACTCCAATGTCAAAATGAGAGTAAGAGAGTAAATAAAAACAAGTTTCATTAGAATAGAGTTGTATAGTATAAATAGTAAACTTAATATATCTAATTATTCTTTTAATAGATTTAAGAAGAATTTATTTGAGGTTTGATTGAAACCTAAGACATAATAAAACTAAGAACACGATGTATGTTCTATAATCAATGAGATACAATTGGCTGTCTATCATGCCCCTATACTGTTTAATATCAATTTACATACCATGTTCATCTATGTCCAATTTTGAATTAGTTCTCATTGGTGTTTTATTTAATTTACAAGAATCAATTCCAAACCTTTTTACCAGTTCCCTAGCAGAAATTGATTGATTTATTAAAATACTATATTTCTTACGAATAATTTGTAAAATAATAAAACATTTATTTCTCCCATTAAGATCATGTAAAATTCACTTTCCATAAGCTTATAAAAAACATCACATCAAGAGTCATTTATTTAATCAATTAATATATCATCAAAATATATCGTTATAATTACTGTACCATTTAAAAAAAATTTATAAACAAGTTTGGATCAAGAGTTCCATTAAAAAAATAATTTTGTAACAAAAATTGTGCAAGCCTATCATACTTAGATCTTGAGATTTTTTAAGACCATATAAAGATTTATTAAGATTAAAAACGTGATCTAGAAAATTATCATTTTCAAATCGATGGGGTTTTCTATCTTATACTACCAATGAAATAATTCCATTTAAAAATTACTTTTTGACATCCATTTTAAATAATTTGATGTTTCGAAAAGTATAAAAGTATAATAAAATCCTAATTGCTTCCAAAATAGAAACATGAGGAAAGGAATATTTAATGTTACTTAAATTTTCCTAGTAATAACCTTGAGCTACTTTTATTGTTTTATTTTTAACTATATTTTCAAATTCATCATATTTATTATAAAAAATCAATTTAGTTCAAAAAACCTGTTTACCTTTTGGAAAAGTAACCAAATACAACACTTTAATCCTTTAAAAATTATTTAATTCATTATGCATAGCATTAATAGAAAGTGAATCAATTAATGATTTTTGAACATTGATAGGAAAAAAGTAAGAAAAAAGAATAATTTTCATTGTAAACTAAGAAAAAATTTCTAGTTGGAATTCTAGATTCTACATTATCAATTGATTTTTCAATAGGGTGATATATAATAGTTTTCCGATCCATTTGATCAGTTTGAGAAGATATTTTCTCCCACTAAATAGATGGATTACAATTATCATGGACATTATATTCACCAAAGTTAAATTTCATGAAGTCACAATTTTTTGATAAATTCATCGTTCATCTTATTAGAATTATTGTTATTGAACTTTACATGAACATATTCATTAACAAAAAGTATTCTAAATGAAAAATTATAAATCATTACTTGTATTGGAATATCCTAGAAATATCCCTTCATGTGACTTAGATTCAAAATTTTTGAAATTATTTTTTGTATTTAAGGGGAACATTGTACAACCAAGGACCTTAAAATAACAAACTTTAGGTTTAAAACCATTTAAATGTTCATAGGGGGTCTTATTTAGGAATGGTATAATTGAAAATATATTTAAAACATGGAAATATATATTTATAGATTCTAACCAAAACTATTCAGGAACACTAAATTCCATTAACATTGACCTTTCTATTTCTTCAATTGATCTGTTCTTTCCTTATACCACACTATTTTTTTGTGGTGTTCTAGGGTGTAAGCAAAAATGTTTGAAACCATTTCAATCACAAAATTTTTCAAATTATAAATTCAAAAGGTCACCACCTTTATAACTTATGATAGTGATTATTGAAGTATTTTTGTATCCCCAATAAAATACGAAGGAACACTTATGTAACACACAACAGTGAGTTACTTTACATTACACGCAAAATTGAGCTTTACCAATTTTTAATGGCGCACCTATTTAAAAATATTTTTTTAATTAAATAAATATTATAAATTTTATTTTTCAAAATAAAATTCATGCATTTATTTTGGAAGGTCTTAATTTTATTAGGATGAATTTTCTGTATATTTATGAGAAGTTTCATTTTTGAGCAATCGTGAAAAATAATACATTTTAGTTCACAACTACCTTTTCATTTAAATAAATATTTTTGTTAAATTATATTTTATATCGGGTTTTAAAGTAAAAAATAAATCAATTATACATATAATAATGGAATTTCATTCATTGGAATCATTTTAATATTGAAATTGGATATATAAACTTATTTAAATTTTAAACATTTTTACTTTAAAAACTCGCTTTCTTGCCACAACTATGGGATTAATATTAAACTTAATTATCCCACTTCGGTTATTTTATTTTTTAAAAATGGATATACAATGTTGTAAAAATTGTAATATTTTTGTTCTAAGAATATCAAATTGTTTTTTTACAAAAAATATTAGTGAAGGTGATTAAAATTAATTATGTTGATTAAGGAAACGCTAAGCTTACCAAAGGACTAAACCTTAATCTTAAAGGCCAAAATGAGATAGTGACTTGTAGACAATCCATTAGGTGTCAATATTTTAACCATATCCCATATTGTTTCTAATTCTTTGGTTTATTGGGATTATATCTCATGAAAATTTACATATATGATAAGTTATGTAAAAATACATAAGGGGACCTTTCTTACATTTAATATTTATAAAATTTTTAGATATGTAAAAAAAATTATATTTTTTGTTATACATATCATTTTAAAATGTAACATGGTTATTTTTATCATAATATTTTATCATCAATTTATAGAGATGAATTAGTTACATAAAATTATAATGAAATGAAAAAGTAGTGATTATTTAGTTAATAATCAATTAAATTAAAAGATATTATAAATATTAAAAGTGACGCATATTGATTAAATTATTATCTTTAATTATTTTTTAGATTAATATATAATTTTAAATATATGTGAAATTAATATAGTTTAATTCTAATATTGTTTTGATATTTTTAATATAATATTATATAAATAATATTAAAATTTACATTAATGTTATTTTTTAATAAATTATATTATATTAAATGATTTAAATTTAATAAAAAACATATTTTAGGGAAATTTATTTTAATTTGTTAAAAAATAAAAAATATGATCTATTAATGGGCCAATTTATCTTTTATAATTATCCTATTAACCTGTAGTCTTTAAAAACATTGGTAGAATCACCCAGGTTAAAGTAGAGTTTTTATGCATTCCATGCGCTTATTTTAAAATTAATTTCCAACACACATGGGGTGTTTAATTGTTAAATTTGATATATTATTTATAAGTAAGTGGATTTATTTTTTCTAACAAATTTAACTTTAACATATACATAATGGATGAATTACATAGGTTATAAAACTAGTTTCTTTAATAAAAACAAAAATAATAAAATAGGAGGAAATTAGATGTTAAGGAAAAAAATTATAAAAAACAACCTTATTTGTTTGTGTTGGTGGTTTATATAGACCATTATTCCTATTTACAAAACCATTTTTCCATTTTTTAGGAACATTAGTTAATAGACACCTCCCATTAAGTTATACGTGTTGGTATTTACAAAAGTGTCTTTCCTCCTCCACTATAAAAACGCATTCAATATCCCCCATACTCACACCTATCAAGACACTTTGGATCAACCAATATCTACCCCAATAGATCTTCAACATCCATCACCTCCTCCTAGAAGCATTCAATTGGTTAGAAATCCATTCAAGGGAGCCCTTTGGTGTAAACCAAAATCAGTTACACAAAAAAGGTGTAACATATTTTTTCAAGATCTTTAGTTATATTTATTTCTCTACTACCTAAAATATCCTTATTCTATGCTCATATAAAAACAAGCACATCCTTAATATTCTAATATTTTCTATTCTATGTGTTTTACATACACTTTCACAATGTTTTATCCAATGGGTAACGAAAATTCTGTTTATGTGTGAGGTAAACTACCACCTCACGAAATGACGATTGTTTATCATTTCCTTTCCAAATTTTCATTGTTTTAAATTATTATTTCCATTATATTTATATATGAAATATAAGATAATTATTTTATAAATATTATTTTCTAATTAATTTATAACAAATACCTTTATACTTTCAATTTTTTGTAAATACGATAACATCGTTTGTGGAAGTGTGGACTACTGCCTCCTAAAAGTGATATGATTAATTTATACGATTCATTGAATGTATGAAAAATGGTTTTAATTGAACATATATGAAATAAAAAATATCTATGTGATATTAATTACTTAATATTTTTTTTAAATATAATATTCATCATTTTATATATTACGCTTTTATACAATTAAAATGTGATAACGTCATTCGTGGATGTGTGGACTACCAACTCCTCGACATGATGTGACTACTTTTAAATCACAATAACTATATATATTATTATATAATAGGTTATTTTTTATATAATGATAATTTTTTAAAGACCAATTTTACTTACCTTTTTTCCATAATGATCATTGAAAAATGGGAACATTACTCATGTGTATGTATGATGTATCGTCTCTATGATTATAACGTCTGTTAATTTTTCATAACCATATTAAATAATAAGTTTTAAAAGTATAATTGATATATAAATATTCTAATTATTTCATGATTATTATTCTAGTGATGTTATAAAATGGCAGCTTTGACCATGGCTGACCTATCAAAGTTGTTTTTGACGCATGAACTGAATTTGGTAAAAAACACCCAACGTAAACTTAATTATTTATAGAGTTTTATAAAACATTGTAACAGGGGATGTAAAAGTAATAATAAAATTGAAAAGGTTAGAAAGTAGTTAAATAATTAAAATAAGTTTTTTTTTGAGGAAAATAAAAACACATGTGACAAGTCAGACACAAGACAAGGGATTTCATCTCAATTTACATTCCATTGAGAATTATTTATTTTAATACACCAATTCAATTTTATATGGTGTATATAATGACATTAGACATGTTATATCATGAATACTCTTATTTTTACGTCATTAAAATTTTATTTTTATGATATTTTTTCATAGGGATTATGATTAAAATGTTAGAAAGTGGTATGATACACTTTGGCGTGTTTAATGATTATTTTCCTCAAATTTTTTTTAATGATATTTATATGGTATATCTAATCATACACATCATAAGAACTTGTTGTTACTTATCCAATACTATATAATTATTGATAAATATATATCTTTTATTCTATATTAATATTTTATGATTGGTCACATTTTTTATTAATTAAATCAATTATTCAATATACGAAGAATGATTTCGACTGGAAGACACGAGTGGGGCCTGATAATTGATAACCAATCAATGCATCAATAGTTCCATAAGATTAATTAGTAGAAAAAATCAGAATAGTATAAATTCTATTGAGAATAGATCTTGATGGTATATTAGTCTATGTTTTAGATACATGATGTCCAGTATTAAATATTTTACTTCATTTTTGTTATCATTTTCATTAATGATATTTTTCATCTACATATATATAGATCTATTTTATTTTCATTTCATTAATTAAATGGAATATGTTTTAGTTTCTTATACTTCTATATTGATTACGCGTTATCCAGTTAATTTAATAGCATGTGTTATAAGTTATTTACCTTGACATAATAATTTATTCTCATTGATTCATTATATCATTCAATTTACATAACATTACTGAGCATTTGAGATCACCTTTGTAATGTTTCCTTTCCCCTGGTTATGAGAATAAATCCTTTTAATGCGATTCAAGGATAATTTAATTTCATTTTAATATGTATCATGTTTTTATTTTCTATTTACCAAGGTATTGTGGGTATCATGTATGTAATTTTTCTTTCCATGACTGCTAAACTAATCGGTATTTCAATATTTGATTCCTTATAATCATGACAATATAGAAAAATAATTCCTCGGCTTCAGGATTTTGGGGGCAGGGCTTTACAGTTTGTGTCAAAGAAAGTTTAGCTGCAACATTTGAAACTATATTTAAAAAATCAAGATTATGGAATATAAACCAAATATAGGCTTTGAGGATAAGTATGTAATAACATCCAAGTATTTTGGTAAGGTAGATATTATGTGGTTATTCCAAAAAATATATCTCAGTTTGGATAATATAAGTGGATATTGTTCTAGAATAGATATAACTCTATGTAAAAACTCTTTCACGGTGTGTCAGGCCAAACTCGAAGTAACCTAGTACATGAAACACTTATTTAATACACACCTAGTTTGATACTCCTAGGGGATATTATTAAGATAGTTTTAATTTTATTTAAATAACATTATAAAAGATTTTAAATTAAAGATGTCCACAAGGAAAAAATGTTTATGGTTATGTTTCTAGTTACACATAAAAATTTAAATTTATGTTATGTATTTTAGATGTTTTTGGATTAAACATTCTGATATGATATAACCTAGTGTATTTCATCATTTAGATATGATACCAAGTAAATGTAATGTGATCCTCACCAATGCATGAGATCCAAAGAGTAAGAAGGATCATATCAATGATGGTCCTAAAAAATATGTTTATGGAAAATAGTATCCAAATAATTCTCATCATATGAGGGCATGGTATAATGTGATAAATATTACCAAAAAATAGTAATCAATGTATTATGTATTTAAATATAAGCATGAGAGCAAGATTAATTCTAGTGAAAATATGGATAAAGTGATGAAGGGTAATAAGTATTTTCCCGCATGTAATAATTGTGGAATGAAACACCATGGTACTTTCTTGAAGGGAATGATATTTTGTTATAATTGTGAAGAAAATGGAAACCATGTTAGTGATTTCAAGGGAATGAATTAAAATTAAAATGTGAAATGCTTCCACTATAAGAAGATTGGACACTACACAATTCAATAACTCATGAATCAAGGTGATATACCCTATAAAGGTTCATGGATTGTGGACAAGATTATGCTACTACCACAGAAGAAGAGGAATGATTAATGTTCTTATGTTTGGATTAAATAATTATTTGTTTTGATTATTTTAAAATAATATACCAGTTATAATATTTACGGAATATATACGAATTGTACTGCAATAATTTTTCATTAATGATTCTAGATCATTTATTAAATAGTAAAAATTTAATGTAATTCAGTGGGAATTTTTTTAAATCAAATGCATGAGGTAAAGATAACCCTTATGATTTTACTAATTTTAAGGCAATTATATTTTTATAAATACATTATTGGTTTGGATAACTTAAATTAGATAAGTTGTGACTAACATATAAATGAGTAATGATTTATTGAAAATGTAGCTTATGCTATCATTGATGGAGTTCACATAATTTTTTTGGATATAATAATATATTTAATAATCTATATTTTATTAAAGGAATAATACTAATGCATTCTTATAATAATTTTTTTTGGTAATTAAAGTTATTACCATATTTCAAGAAAATTCATGAAAGTTGTGTTAATGTGTTCATAATGTGAAGATTAAGGAGCCATGTTATGTTGATTAAATGATAATGGTAAGATCATTTTGATATTCCTTATAAAGTGTTATATCAAAATATTTCTTAAATGTTAACAATTTATGAAATGATTTAATTTGAACATTGGTAGCATTTTTAGAGTTTAATTTTTTACTTCCTTATAAGATGCCACATGTTCTTTGAGATGAAGTAATAAAAGTTCTAGGTGTAATCAAATGAAAATATTATGCTTATATAAACATATATTTGTTTATATTATTAGAGTGCGAAAAAATTTATCAACACCAAGAAAAAGCGTATTGAAAACAAAATTTTCCTATTGTCATAATTTTTAATGATATTAATAACCTTTATTCACGCAACTAGTTTTTGGTTTTGTGGCCAATAATTTTTAGGTCAAATTGTTCTCTATCACTCTCCATTAGAACTTGATTGTTTTATTTATCTTTTATATAAATGTTTTCAATAATGATATCCAATTAGAAATTCATATTTTGTGGGGAAATTTTCATTTCATTTTCCTTTTTATTAATAATAAATCTCATTTACCCTAATAACAATGGGGATTTTTCCAAAATAATTAATTTTATAATATCATACTCTTGATTACTGAGATTGAGTTTAAGTTACGAGGACGAAATTTAATTATGTTGGGGAGAATGTAACACCCCAATAATTTACAATATTTTACTTATAAAATAAATTTAATTTTTTTCTATCATACTAATATACAATACTAAGTTTAAATTACACAATACACAACACTTATTTAGTTTTTATTACATGAAAAACTTATTTTTACAGACTTTTAATAGTAAAGCTAATTTAAAAGTAAGTTTAGTAAATTTTATAAATTATATTTTAAAAAATAAATTTATTTTTTAATTAATAATTAAAAAATTATCTTTAGATGAAATTTTTTTATTTTTTTGAGAATTTTTTATTTTTGATGAGTAGTGAAAATATTGCATTTTTGTTAAAAATTGAATTTTGTTTAAATAATTATTAATGATAAATTTTATTTTAAATTGGGTTTTAAAGTCTAAATAGATCAATTATACATATGTTAATACAATTTAGATCATTTTAATAATTTTTTATATTGAAATAGGATATAAAATTTTTTTGAACTTTTCAATGTCTTTACTTTAAAATCCAACTTTTTTTTTGTCTGTGGGATTACTATTAATCAAAACTTTTTCACTCTTGTAATTTGAAATTATAAAAATAGAAATACACTTTATTAATTAGTATAATAATTTTTTTCTAATAATATCAAATTAATTTTTGACCAAAGACATTAGTGAAAGTGATTAAAATTAATTATGGAGATTAAGTTAAAGTTAAGCTTAATAAGGGAATAAACCATAATATTAAGGGCCAAAATGACCTAGAAACATATCCAAATGAAATTGGCTACAATAGTTCGACAATATCCCCACTTGGATTAAATTGTATTCTTTATTGGGATAATATTTCAAGAAATTTCCCTATATAATATGTTAAGTAAAGAAAAAGACAGAAAGGGAACCTTCTTTACCCTTAACATTTATAATACTTTGAGATATGTATAAAAATTAATGTTTTGTTATACATATCCATTCGAAATATAAATTGGTTATTTCTATTATAATAATTGTAAATTAATGTTTAGATATGAATTAGTTACCTAAAATTCTTAAGAAATGCCAATGTAATGATTATTTAGTTAATAATAAATTAAAATAAAAGATATTATAAACAATAAAACTGAAGAAAATTGGATGAATTATTATATTTAATTATTTTTAGAAGAATATATAAGGTTAAATAACCGTTAAATTAATATATTTTATTGGAAATATTTCTTTGATATTTGTGAAATAATATTAAATGAATAATGTCCAAATCGAGATTATTGCATTTAAAAAACAATATATATTTTATTAAATTATTTAAAATTAATAAAAATATTACATTATTTTGTGTTAGTAAATATTAAATATAGTCTATTAATCGAAAAATTGAACTTTTATAATTAATCTATTGAATCATTGTATGTAAAAATATTGTTAGCACACTCCAAGTTAGAGTAGTGTTTTTCCACATTGCATTCTCTTGTTTTAAAATTTATTTCCACGACACATGTGATTTTTTTTGAAAAATAGATATAATATTATATATACATATATATCTGTGTTATATTAGATTTCTATATAATTTATTATTAATAGTTAATTTACATAGGTTTAGAAACTAGTTTCTTGAATAAAATAAAAAATAAAAAAATTAGGGAAACTTAGATGTTAATAAACCAAATGAGAGAAATTCACTTATTTTTGTGTGGTGGAGGTTTTTTATAAAATGATACCTCTTTATACTATAATTTTTCCATTTTTGAGGCACATTAGGTAACAGAGACCACCCATTAATTTAAACCTTTTTGTATTTAGAAGAGTGCCACTCATCCACCACTATAAAAAGACATTCACTCTATCCCATCCTCACACCACTCACTCCCCCTTTTAATGACCAATATCTACCCAAAAAAATCATAAAAATCCCTACCCAAATCCAATAGGATTCCCATTTGGAATAAATCCATCCATATAATCCTTTTGGTGGAAATCAAAATTAGTTACGCAAAGAAGTGGTAACATCTTTCCTCAAGTTCTTTAGTTTTATTTCTTTCTACACTCATTCAATACTCTTTAATTCATGATTATATTAAAACATTAGTATCCTAAATATAATGATATTTTTTATGATAATGGTTCAACATACCCTTATTCAATCTTCTATATAATGGGTAATGAACAATTTGTTTATGTGTACGGTGAATTATCGCCTCACAAAATGATGATTGTTCATTTTTTCATTTACCACATTTCATCATTCATAATTATGATGTACATGATATTTATATATGATTAATATGATAATTATTATGTTTTTATGATTCTATAATTATTTTATAACACATACATTTATACTTTCTGTTTTGTTTAAATACAATAACACCGTTTATCCAATTGTGGACTACCGCCTTCTAAAAGCAATCTGATGCATTCACGCGATACATGGAATGTATAAGTATGGGTTTAATTAAAAATATGTGTAATATGAAAAATATATATTATATTCATTATATAATTATATTTGTTAAATTATAATATATATCATTTTTTTATTACCCTTTCACACACATAATAAGTTATTTCTTCATTCGTGGACTTGTGGACTACCGCCTCCTCGACACGATGTGATTCATTTTACATAAAAATAACTATATATATAAGTAAATATTATAATATAATAAGTTTTTTATTATATAATTATTATTATTATATAAATATAATTTTTACCTACCTTAATTCCATAAAGATCATTGCAAAAGAGGAACGTTACTCATGCATACATATGGACAACTGTCTCCCTGTCTGTAACGTAGGTTCATTTCTCATAACCAAATTTATTGATTTTTTTAAAAGTATAATTTATATATAAATATGATAAATATTTCATTATTATTATTCTAGATATGTTATAAGATAACCATTTTAACTATAGTTTACATACCAAAGTTGTTTTCACACATGAATCGAATTTCATCAAAAACACCCAATGTAAAATTAATTGTTTAAGTAGTTGTATAAGACATTGTATTAAGTGAAGTAAAAATAATAACAATCTTGAATTTTTTCTTGAAATTAAATAATCAAAATAAGTTTATTACTCTGTAAAATAAATACACACATGACATGTCAGACTCAAGGTAAGAGATTTCGCTAAATTTATATTCCATTAAGACATATTTGTTGTTATTCACCAATTCACATTTATATGGTGTGTATAATTCCATTTGAAATATTGTATCATGAATCTCTTTATTATTATGATATTTTAATTTTAATTTAATATTATTCCTTTATCGGGATTATTATTTAAATATTTCAATGTGTTATGGGACACTTTGGAATGTTTAAAGATTATTTTACTTAAGAATATTTTTAATGATCTTTCAATTGTATTTTTATTCATAAAAGTCAACAACCATTGTTTTAACTTATCCTCTATTGGGGAATTATTGATAAATTTTTATTCTTTACTCAATAAAAGATATATTATGATAGTGAACATTTTTTATTTATTAAATCAATTTTTCGATATATGAGGAATGCTTTGGTCTAGAAGACATTGGTGGGCCTGGTTTTAAATAACCTCTCGGTGCATCAGTAGTCTCATGAGACAAATCAGTTGGCCAAATTTGAATAGTTTAAACTATCTCGGGAATAGATCTTGATGGTATAGTGGTTCATATTTATGATACATGATGTGCAATATTAAATCATTTCCTTCATATAAATTATCATTTTATGCATGAGATTTTTTTCAATATATATAGGGATACATTTCATTCATAGATCATTTATTAAATGGAATGTATTTTATTTACTTGAACTATCATATTTATTATGACTTATCTAGTTATTTGAATGAAATGTGTTATCATATATTTACCTTTCCATGTCGTTTTCTTCTCAATGATTCATTATTTCGATTGTTTTACTTACGATTACTAAGAATTTGAGCACACCCTTATTATGTTTTATTTCCCCTAGTTATGAAAAGGAATAGTTTGAATGAGTCTTAAGGATAATCTTTATTTAATTTTATTATGTATCATGTTTTAATTTTCCATTTCAAAATTCATTGTGAGTATCATGTTTATAATATGGATTTCTAATAATTCTAAATTGATCGGTCCATAGAGAATTTATTCCTTGTAATCATTCCAGTGGAATAAAATAATGCATCGACTATGGGTTTCAAGGGTTATTGTGTTATGATTTTAGAAATTTTGAATAAGATTACTGAAAGATAAAAACTGGGATAATGTTTCACTTTTAAGTGATAATAAAAAAATCCATAAGTATCTATTCTAACCATCTACTGTAAAAAAAATATATTATACCATAAAAATACCAGGTTGCATATTTCCAAATATTTCAATTTGTAGTAATTCTTACCATCTAGAAGAACTAAAATAATTAATTGATTTAAATATTTATTTGTGACATTTACCTTTTAAACAGAAATCAAAGATAAAATACTTACATGTATATAACTTGGGTTGTTTTAGAACATGTTCATGATTTGATAGTTTATAAAAAAATCAAAATCATTCATGTCCAAGCCTCCTATACCATAGAATATCATCTGATTTTAAAAAATTCAGACACATAACATTTTTTAGTTATATCATAAAAATAAATAGTATACACATTTTATTTTCTAATTGTAGAAAATAAATATAATTTATATTATAGAACAATACTTTTATCATTTTTAAAAATAAAATTTAATCCATCATCACATAATGGAAATATTCTTATTAGCTTAAATTTTAAACCATGTACCTATAATACTATTAAAGTAATAACTATTTAAGATAAACCAACATCACATATCCCTGTAATATTACCTTTATAAGTAACACCCTAAGATTTCACAGTGCATTATCTCTTTAATGTAATTCAATAGTTTGGGCTACACGTGACAAAGAGTTTAAGCGCATCGTGACCTATCAAACTAGCCGTTTCAAAAGCAGTTATGAATAATATTAACAACATTTTGAATTATATATATATCCAATATAATTTTCTCATTTATGTTTTGTGTTTCTTAGACATAATATATATACAAACTCAATTTTTCAGATAAAAGAAGTATTTTAAAAAAATTCATTTTTTATATCTTTTAATGGGGAAATTTTTTTAAATATATTATTTGACACTTTTCTTTTTTTAAATTTCATGAAATTAAATTCTTCTTTATAATAGGGAAATAAAAATATAGTTCGTATAAATTTTTGGCACTTTTCTGATAACTTTCATTTTTGATGAATAGTGAAAAATGCTAAATTTTAACTAAAAACAACCTTTTTAATTAAAATAATTCATATTGTTAAATTATAAATTTTAGTGGTTTAAAAGTATAATTATATTATTTTTTATAATTTAATATAATGTATTCCATTTTACACTGTTTCACATTTAAATTGGATATAATCACATGTTAATATTTTGAAAGTTTTACTTTCAAAAAACCCCCATTCTGGTTTTGAAAATGAGAATTAATTTGAAATTAATTGATGAAACTTTTATGTTTTAAATTCGTTAAAATAGAAATCATTTTTGAATTTGTAATATAAAAAATAACATAGAATGAATTTTTGATATTTTTCTGAAAACATTCAACTTTTGATGAATGGTGAAAAACACTCCGTTATTATATAAAACTGATTTTTTTTTAATAATTAATATTTATATTTAAATTTATTTTAAAGTAAAAAATAGATACATAATACTTATATTAGGAAAATTTAAATCATTAGAGTCATTTTATAATAAGACTAGATATGTAAAATTTTATTGAACTATTTAATGTCTTTTATCCACCATCTAGGCACATTTGCAAATTTGCATAAAACCTAATTTTACTACTTCTGTGAATTGAATTTCAAAAATATGAGCAACACGATGGTCATTATTATGTAAAATGTGGTTCAATATGATGAATATAATTTTGGGTGAATATTAACTTTTGAATTTTATTTTCCATGGTTAAAAGTAAATAGTGTAATTAAAGGTAAAAATGATATTATAATTACCCTAACACTTGTCCTAATTCTTTTGGATAAGTGTTTTTTATCCAAAGAAAACATTAAGACTAAAATATTACCATTATGATCAAATTGGATTAGATTAAGTAATTTATTATATTTTATTTATAGAAGAGTTAAAAGTGTTAAATTCTATTTTTAATAACTATAACATTTTTAATATAGAGATATACATAAGATAAATTAGACTATATATATTCATTAGAAAGATAAAAATATTTCATACATCATGGGATTTTATTTATAATTTATATACATTAAATAATTAAAATTTTTATGACACATTGATGATGCATTAATTACCTTATTATTGAAAGACAAAAATAATTGATGTTACAAATAATAAAATAAATTTAAATTGAGACTTTTTATGCATTAAATGAATTTTACAGGTTAATATGATATTTTAGGGTTGATTAAATGTTTTTTTCAAAGAAATATTGTTGTTATGACTGTTACAAAAATACAAATACTAAATAGTTTCGAAATTTACATAAATGAGTTTTTAAAACATGTACTATTTTATTAAATTTTATAATAGTCCTATAAATACAATGTTCATCCAAAGGACTTCTATAATGATATATATTTCATTGATGAACCACATTAGGTTATATTGGAAATTTATAGTAAGTTTATTAAACGTGTATTATAATAATACATGAACACATGGTAAAATTTGAACTCTTTAACTAAGGGTTAAATCTAAAATTTATGTTTAATATGGTGACCTAAAAAAATCTAAAACCTACTAGTTGAGAGTATTTATAACCACCCCTTCCTTATCCTCGAAATAAATCCATTTTGAGCTATTATAACCCAAAAATAATTTTATAATAAATTAATATTTCAAACGTTTCCTAAAGTGCCCCTCACCACTCTTATAAATTAGACCCTCCCCTTATATGAAATTATCACCTCCAAAGCGTTTTGGATCAGCCAAAACCCACTAAAATATCCTCCAAACTACCTTCACATTAACCTAGTATCCTTAAATTGATCATAAATCCAACCTAAGGAGCCCTTTTGTTCAAATCAAAAGGATGAACCTGAAGAAGAGTGAATTATTTCATCCCCTCATTGAAAGTTCTTTTCTTCTTACCCATCCTATTTCATTATTTTTTCCATACCAAAATAATAAATCCAATACCTTATACATACTAAGATGTTATTATAAATATGGTACAACCATATTAATTCTTCTATCCATCCTATGAATGAAAAAGTCACCATACGTGCGTACATAGAGCTTACCATCTCCACATTGTGTTGTAGTTTGGTATTCAAGACTTCATTATTTAATGGGTATAAAAATGATTATAATTGACTTAAATAATAAATATAAATTGTAAATTATTATGTATACATAATATACCATCCAATTACATATGATTTCACCATCGATATAATGATATCGTTGCTCGTGCGTACGTACGACTTACCGTCTCCACAACACAATGAGAATAATTTCCACAGTCACCATACGATAATGATTATAAAAATATATATTATTATTTAGTATTTAATATTTTACATAATAATTATACTTAATATATATATATATATATGTATTTATGTATGTATGTATTTACATATATCTCATTCAATTATTTCTGTTTAATACGATATAAAAAAGGAAACAACGTTTATGCGTACGTACGACCTACCGTCTCCATAAATGGTGTTTTCCATTTAAAATATCTATATATTATACATTTTTATATTCTGAATATATATGATTCGTAAATATTATTTTATATTCTGGAAGTATGTATATCATTATCAAATTGTTATGATAAATAATAACAAGTCAAAACATGTATGATAAAGAAAGCTATTATTACCCAAAATGTTACTTCAACATTGAAATTATTAGTAAATGGGTAGTATAAAGTCATAAATGAATCATATATGTTATCATAAATTTTATTATGGATCTAGTATAATTTAATAACATACTATTTTTATTATACAAGAAGTTAAAAGTACCCTAAACTATATCAAAGTACAAGGTAAGGGTTAATTCCACAATCTCATTATTATCAGATATTGTTCATGTGTAAGAAATTACTAGGACATAATTATTAACCATGTCCATGTTTCATAAAATATTTTACAAAAGGATTTTATTATAAGAAAACCTTTAACTAAAACATCAGTTTGAATGTTTTAAATATTTGTTCTTCTAAATCATTCTCATTAATGTTTGTAATCTCAAAATGGTTTTAAGGATTTATTTATGTGGACATGAATGTTTTAAAATGTTAATTCCTTTCAAAAGATTCAATGTGGTATGATAAACATTGATTCAAAAACATATTTTAAATGTCTTCCATTATAAATTTTGTGAATTTTAAATGATTTCATGAAAAAGTTATATTTCTCTCAATGATTTATACTGTTCATTTTCAACTATGTCAACATCCTTTACTTGATATTATTCTTGACTGAGATTGATTAATTATAATACAATATTCCTTACTGTTTTGAATGAGTTGTGATATGCTTGACTATGAATGTAAAATTTTTATGCCATTCAGGGTTTATGGTTAAAGTATTGACATTTTCTATGCTAGTTTTAATATCAATGATTATGTTATGTTTCACCCTTTTCATATGAGTAATGAATTGGACTTAGTATGTGACGGGAGGGGCCCTCTATAGCCTCTCGATGCATCAGTGGGTCTCATGAGACAAATTAGTGTCTAGGAAAAATGTCTGGAAAAAAAATTATTTCTATTCTTGGCATGAGGCTTGGACTATGTGATTATGATATCCAGAATTATGTGTTCTGTCATTATGAAATTAGCTATTGATATTACCTTTGATTATTTGAAAATTAAAATGTCCATATGAATAAGTAAATGGAATTATTTGATTTATCTTTTCCATATTCTGTTGAAGTTTATGTTTAAACGGTTTGTTCTTTAGTCACATGAATTGCCTTAAATATTTATTCTTAATTATGATAGTTTCTACTATATTTTTATCCTTATTGAGCATCTGAGCTCACCACTTTATTATGTTTTATTTTCCATGTATGCTAAGAAGTGTATTATGATTTCTATACAGGGTTATGATAGGGGAATAAGGGATTTAATTAAGATTTATTGATGCTATGTTTATGTAATGTAATTCTCATGTATGTAATCAATTTTCTATTACTCCTAAATTGATCGATACTTCAAGAATTGATTCCTTTTAATCTTTCCAATGTATAAAAATAATGCACCAGCTCAAGGCTTCCAGGGTCGGGGCATTCCAGTTAGTATTAGAGGAATTTTGGAAACAACCTTGGAAATAGATTTAGAAAACATATATTTGGGATTATAACACTAAGAAGAAATTTTAGGATAAGTATTAAAGAACCCCCTAGAATTTTTCTAATGATCATGGATAACCTAGGATTAAACCTAAGATGTTACAGATTGAAATAAACTTACCTTGATTATGTGGTTTTCTTTAATGATATGTGTTTCTCACCTTCTAATTTTTGGTCATAGTAAATAGAAGAAACCCAAGGAATTTTATTAGCATTGAGCTTGTTTGAAGATCTGGTGATTTTGAGCAACAAAATTCGATAATGCTGGGGAGAAAGATATTGCTATTATGAAAAATCAGTTATCAAGATATAAGATTAACAATTTATCTTTCATGAAATTCTTAACACATTGTATATAAGGAATATAAACATTTATAAATGTTCAAATTTTAAGAATCATAGAGGAATGAATATTTGGCTTCCTACATGTCAAGAGGAAGGAAAGAAGAACCTTGAGGAATATCTCAAATGGAGGGGAAGATGTTATCTCTGTGGGAAAAAAGGTCATAGAGTGGCCAATTGTTATCGAGTTAAAAGTATCATCTATGGAAATCATGGGAATTACCCAAATTAATTCCCACACATAATAATATACCTCTAAACCAAGGAATAACCTATTCCATACCAACCATTAAATTTGAAGGATTGAACTATTTATGTTTTTGGATCCATGAATTTGGAATAATTGAATTATATAACGATTATTCAGTTTATGTTTTTCTCTTTGGATTTTCCAGAATATGTTAATATTTATAATGTACAAGAAACTTGTTTTATGGTTAAGAAAAATGTTTCCAATGTACTGTGATTTAACTATAAAGAGATGGGACACTGTGAATCAGTGTCTCAATAATCAAAATAATCTACCCCAAAAGACACTATTGAATCACAATTTGGATTATGATTCTACCATAAATGGAGAGGAATGATTAATGTTCTTAAGTTGTAAGTAAAGAATTATGTCATTTGGGTGTTGTATCAATGATGTACTTGTTATATGATTTATGGAAATAAATAAGTATTGTACTGTAGTACTATTTTATTGTGGACTTGAGATTATAAGGTAATAAGAAATGTTACTCAGTAGCAGGTTAAATATTTCGGAAAATGTATGGTTGGGGGAAATATAAACATTAAAATAGTCCTGATTTGTAGTTAATTATTTTTTAATAAGACATAATTGAGTTGGATAATGTATATTAGATATTATTGACTACCTAAGAACTAATTAATGGTTTGTTTATTCCATCATTATTGGGGTTTACAACATTTATGAATTTAATGAGTATATCCAGAATTTTATGTTTTATAGAAGGAATAAGGAAGAATAAGGGTATTTAATATGGTTTTCCAGTAATTCATTTTATTACCACATCTTAAGAGAATGCACGATGAAGGTATTCAGATGTATGTTATGGGACATTCCATATAAATTTTTGTCTCTGAGTTTTGATCGAAGTATTTTGGATAGTCTAAAGGTTGGAATGTATTATGTTAGAAATTGGATACTATTTTTTAAGGTTAAAACAATTCTTAATATTATTTTTGGAGTGGTATAAAAATAACAACTTAGAGGTCAGAAAACAACTCATCGCATCTGGTATGGCCGTGAGACATGAACCTGCAACCGAAGGGAAACAAGGGTGCATCACCTACCACTGGCCTACATGATATCCTGGTTTGTATAATGTAGTTTTTTAAATGGTATAAAAGACGAATTATAAATTCATTTATTTAAACCCTATATGATTATATTAAATAGAATACTTGTGATTTCTATTATCTTTTTGGAGTTAAATATGAGTTTGTGGTAAGAATTTTTTAAAGGATAGAAATCTAATTTTCATGTATTTTTTTCATATTTTATGAAGAAATTAATTCCTAAAAATTCAGGAATGGAACATAAAACAAAAAATGTGTTATCATAATACCTTATGTTTTGTTGAACTGATTGTATTTTAAATCATCATAGATTTACGAATTTGAGGCCCTCAATTTTCCATTTATTTTTCACTTGTTTGTGATTGATGACCTCAATCACTCCCTATAAATATTTACATTTTGGCTCAAATTATGTTTCTATAATTCCCACCAATGTTCTCTTATTCAAAACTATAATTTTTTGGTGAATTTTTGATTTCCCTTTCCCTCTTATTATGACTAAATTTTAATAACCATATATCCAATGTGGGTTTTCGACAAAGGTATTTCTTATTTTCAACCTTTTATTTTAGAATAAAAATTTCAAATTGAGAGGATGAAAATTATTGAAGGTGGGGAGAATGTAACACTCCAATATTTCGTAGTACGTTTTCTCTTTAAAGTAATTCAATATCTTGCATTACAAGAAACAACGAGTTAACGTGCGTCACGACCTATCAAGCTAGCCGTTTAAAAAGTTTTTAGGAATAGAATTGAACAAATTTTAAATTTTTTTATAAATCTTATATAATTTTAACATTATTTTTATGTGTTTATTAGACATAATATAAGAAAAAATTCTATTTTTCAGATAAAAGAAGTATTTTTCAAAAAAATGGGGTTTTTTCAACCTTTTAATGGATAAATTTTATTAAATACAATATTTGACACTTTTATGTATTCAATTTAACATAAATAAATTCATTTTTAAATGTAGGACAATAAAATTTAGTTTGGATAAATCTTCCGATATTTTCTGATAACTTTTATATTTTGATGAATAGTGAAAAGTACAAAATTCTAATAGAAAACAAATTTTTTAATCAAAATAAATAATATTATTAAATTATGAATTTGAGTGGTTTTAAATTATAATTATATAATATATTTATCTTTTAATGTAATTTAGGCCATTGTGAGAAATTTAACATTTAAATTGGATATAAACACATGTCTATCTTTTGATAGTTTTTACATCTTAAAAACTCGATTTCTGGTTTTCAAAATGAGAATTAATTTTAAATTAATCAATGGAACTTATATGTTTTTAATTTCATAAAACAGATGTAATTCCCCGACCCCAGTTTCCCAGAGTCAGTGCATTAGTACATAACATTGGCATGATGACAAGAATGATCAGGTCTCGAAAGACCGATTAGTTTAGTAGCCTTGGAATAACTAGATACATTCATAAAGTTTACATTACATCATAAAATGAATACTACAATAATATAATATCCATATTATACACTCTTATCCCATCATACTATCCTTGCAGGTCATTCATAAAATACTTTTTCACATCTTGGGAGAAATAAAACATAGAAATGGGTGATCTCAAATGCCCAGTAAGGATAACAATATAGCAGAAACTTTCATAAATGGGAATAAACATTTAAGGCACTGTATAAATAAAACAAAAGTCTTTTAAACTTGAACTTCAACATAATATGGCAGAAATAAAATGAAATAATTCCATTTACTTATTCAAATGGATATTCTACTAATCGAATAATCACATGCAATATCAATAACCACTTTTATAATGATGGAATGCATAATGTCAGACTATCATAACCACATATCCAAGGCCTCGTTCCATGACTACAAATAATATTTTTTCAAGGCCCTGTGCCAAGACACTAGTGTGTCTCATGAGACCTACCGATGCATGGAGGAGCTATAGCGGGCTCCACCCGTCACATATTAAGTCCAATTCATTCCCATATGAAAAGGTTTAAACATAACATTAACATTCTTATTAAAAATAGCAAACGAAATGTAAATACTTCACCCATAAACCATGAATGGTATAAAAATAACACATCCATAGTCAAACATATCACAAAACCTTCAATACAATATAAAATTTTTGTATCATAATAAATCAACTTCAAATAAGCTTAAAATCCATCAAAGGATGTTGACATAGATGAAATCAAAACTCTTTTTAGAGAAATATATGTTTCTATTTTGAAATCATTTAAGAGTCATATATTTATAAAATAATAAATTTTGTTTGAAAATATTCTTATAATATTGTAAGGGAAGCTTCGATGAATTTATAATGGCGGAAAATAGCCGCACTTGCCGTATAAGTCAAAAAAACATTCTTACCTTATATCTGTCGAAAAGGTTAAAAAGGACCTTGTTTGGAAAATAACATAAATAATCCTTTATAAACCACTTGTAAAAGTCAAAAAGGGTATAAATGACTTTAACCCACATTCTAGTAAGTAGTAAAAATGTTTTGAAATACATTTTTATGAAACATGGATGTGGATGATAAAGAAATCCCAGTAGATTATTACGTATAAACAACCTCAGATAATGAAGAGATTGCAAAATAAACCCTTATCTTGTACTTTTCCATGGTTGGGGTAGGTTAACCTCATGTAAAATGGTTAAATAATTGTTATTAAATTATACAATAATCAAATACATTAATATGATATCATATATTATGATTTAACATTGCTTTGTTAATAATAATTTAGAATTATCGTCGTTTCGGGTGTTAACTTACTTGTTTTCTTTTATATGTTTTATTACCTAAGTTGTGTTTTTCATGGATAGGTTATAAATTATTCATATACAGAATGATATTAAGTCCTTAAACATTATTATTAATCTTTAAATGATAATTATACTTGAATGGATGCAATGGAGAATGACTCTCATCGCGTTCGTGGATACAGTAGTCCGTACGTATGCACGAGCGACAATATCATTCTTTTGATATAAAAATAATATATAATTGGATGATATATCATATATAATGAATCATTATCATGTAATATTTATTATTTATTTGAATTACACATCATTATTATACCCATCCTAATAATAATATATTGAATAACAATTACACCATGACGTGGAGATGGTAAGCCGTACGTACGCACGTATGGTGACATGTCATTCAAAGGATGGATAGAATACTGAATATGGTTGTACCATATTTATAATAATATTACAATATATATGAGATACTGGATTAATTATTTTAGAATGGGAATAACAAAGAAATAAGAAGCTGAAGAAGAAATGGATTTGAAAAAGTGTGGTGAAAACATTACCTCTTCTTCGGGTTCTTCCTTTTGATCTGATCAAAAGGGTTCCATAGGTTGGATTTATGATCAAACTAAGTCCTCTAGGTTGTATTGAGGGACGTTTAGAGAGTATTTTGGTAGGTTTTGGCCGAGCCAAAATGCTTTGAAGGTGTGAATTATTGAGAAGGGGGAGTTCCCCTTTATAAGAGGGGTGATGGGCACCTTTGAAAAAGAAAGAAATATTATTTTATAATAAAATCATATTCAGTTTATAATTGCTAAAAAGTGTATTATTTAAATTTTAAGGTGGGGATGGGTCGCAAACTACTCAACCAATAGAATTTAGACAGGTTTGGGTCATTATATTAACCTTATCTTTTAGTTTTAACTCTTAGTTAATTAGTTTGACACTTACCAAGTCACTTTGTATTTTTATATTATATAGTTAATAAACATACTATATACCTCCAAGAGACCCCAAGTGGTCCCTTAATTTTACACCTATAATGATATAAGTCTTTTGGCTGAACCATTGATTTTTAAGAATTGAATATCAATTAATAATATAATATTTGTTTTAAAAACTCTTTTATGTTAATTTTGACACTATTCAATAATTGTTTTTTTTAAATCATAACAGAATTATTACTTCAAAAAAATTAATTAAATAGTTTCTAAAAAGTCATATTAACCTATAAAATTATTTTAATTTATAAAAAGTCTCAAATTATATTTATTTTGGTATTTATAATATCAATTATTTTAATTTTGCACTATTTTGGAAATTACTTCATCATCATTGTGTCATAAATAAATTAACTTATTTAATGTATAAAAATTTTAAATGAAATATAATTATTTAGGAAATCTTTTTATATTTCTAATGAATATTTATAGTTGAAAATCCAACATATATAACCCTATGTAAAAACTGTTTTTCGAAAAAATACATGCTTATGTAATTTTTGTATTTATTTTAACTTAATTAAAATAAAGTGTCCCTACCACTTAAAAGTGGCTCCATGGGGTCCCAAAATCGACCCAAAGATGTCCATGGTCGAAAATGTATCAACCAATAAGTTTTTGACACGTTTTAGGGTAATTTGCTATCATTATAATATTTTTTTAACCCGTATTTGCCGGATTTACCCTTTAACCATGATAAATAAAATATTTACCGAAGTAATTATTCAAAATGTATAAAAATAAAAGTTTCCTATTTAAACAATTTGAACATCCTGATTAAAAATATGGAATCCATTTTACCAAATTCAAAACACAGAAGTGGCAGAAATTAATTTAAAAATATATTTTGCTGATAAAACAAAAAGCGTGTTTTTAAGAGATAATAACTATCAAAAGATTGACACTTGTTTATGTCCGGTTTAAATGTGAAATTATGTAAAATTACCAAAATTGTATGCAATGATAAAATTATATTCTAAATATAATTTAAAACCACTCATATTAATAATTTATCAATATAAATAATTTCATTTAAAAAAGATGTTTTTAATTAAAATTTAGTAACTTTCACAATTCATCAAAATATAAATGTTATCTGAAAAGTTCCAAAATTTCACCTTAAGCAAAATTCGATACTCAAAATACAAAAATGAAGTCCATTTTTAGAGATAAAATTTATAAAATTTCAAAAAGTAGATATTACTATTCATAACGGCTAGTTTGATTGGTTGTGGTTTGTGTTAGAACTCGAAGTTGTGTAAAACACATGCTACTGTATTATTCAAAGGAAAGAATAATGTGGAAGCTTGGGATGTTTCATTGTAAATTTTTTATGTCCCCATTCTAAAAAGTAAATTTATTTAATCAAATTGAATATATAAAATTTTAAAATATTGGATTTACAAAGGGTTCACTATTAAAAGTTGGTAAAGGTGCAATACTGAAAATGAATTTGTTCTTAAATTATGTCTAAGAAACTCATAATATGTATTCTAAAATTATAATATTTATATAAAGATTAAAATTTAGTTAATATTATTCATAACCTCTTTTGAACGGCTTGTTTGGTAAGTCATGGTGCGCTTGAACTCGGTGTTGCGTGTAGTGCAAGTTATTGAATTATTTTGATGAAATAACACACTATGAAATCTTGGGGTATTACATTCTACCCTCATTCAATAAATTGCGTCCTCACAATTTGAAATTGTTCTTATAAAATAAAAGGTTGAATATAGAAAATATCATTGGGGGAAAACCCAAATCAGAAATTGGTTTAATAAAATTTAGTTTTAATAAGAGGAAAAGAGAAATGAAAGGGTCACAACAAAATTATGATCTCTATTTGGAGAACATTGGTGTCAATTAGAGAAATATAATTGGATGAAAAATGTAAATATTTATAGGTAGTTATTGAGGTCACCAATCACAAACAAGTGTAAAATTGAAGGCCTTAAATTCATCAATCTATGATGATTTAAAATACCATCGGTTCAGCAAAACATATGGTATTAAGATAACACATTTTTTTTGTTTTAAGATCCTTTAACTAAAGTAGAAGAATTAATTTCTTCATTGAATAACAGAAGAAGAAAAATATATACTTGACAAGTAGAGTCTCATCCTTTAACTAAGTTCTTCTATAAACTCATCTTTCACTCTAAAAGATAATAGAACTTAAAAATAATATTCTATTTATCCTATTTGTATAGGGTTAAAAAATTAATTTATTATTCATCTAGAAGAAACATTAAAAAAACAACATTATTCAATCCAGGACATCACGTGGGTCAGTGGTAGGTGATACACCCTTGTCTCCCTTCGGTTGTGGGTTCAAGTCTCGCGGCCTTGCCGGACGCAACATGTTGCCACCCGACCTCCAAGTTGTCCTTTTATGGTAATCCAAAATAATCTAAACTAGAACTATCCAAAATACTTCAGTCCATAATTTATAAGGAATGTAAACACAGTGAATATCCTTTTTTCAGTGTAATAACACATGAACACCTTCATCATGTATTCTTTTAAAACACTGCAATATCCTGAATTACCATAAAACCATATTCATTACATTCATGATCCCTTATTCCTTAATGAACAGTAGATATACTCCTTCAATTCAAAATTTTTGTAAACCCCAACAATGATGGAATATACAAATCATTAATCAGTTTCAATGTAATCAAGAATATCCAATATATTTTATCGAAATCAATCATGTATTATTCTAAAATAACTACCTCCGTATCAGAACCATATTATGGTTTATCTTTCTCTCAACCATATATTTTCCAAAAATTTAACCTTCTATTAAGTCACTTTTCTTTGTTCCACACAATCTGAAGTCCTTAATGAAATAGTACTACAGTACCATCCTTATATACTCCATAATTATTATAACAAGTATATTGTTGATACAACACTCAAATGACATAATTGACATAAGAACTCAAATCATTCCTCTTCATCTGTGGTAGTATCATTACTTGATTATTATCTAATAGCATCATTTGTGGCGTAGTCTGATGACTGGGACATAGGTTCACATAGTGTCCAAACTCTTTACAAATGAAGCATTGAATATTTGAAACCATTTTCTTACCCTTGCAGTCACGTACTTTGTGCCGTTTTCCTCCACACTTATAACAAACTCCCATTCCTTTCAGGAAAGTTCCAGGGTGTTTCTTCCCACAGTTTTCACATATGGAAAAATTCTTATTTTCCCTCTTCCATTTATCCATCTTTCTCTCTTCCATCCTTTTCTTCTATTGCTTCCCTTCAAAGTCATAGGACTCAGTAAACTCTATACTTATCTTATCAAAACTTTATATTATTTCATTATATGATGATAATACATGGGAGACTATATATCTTATAAATTCTAGCTTAAGACCATGAATGATATGATCCTTCTTTCTCTTTGGATCATGTGCATTGCTGGAGTTCTCCTTCCTTCTACTGGGCGCCATTTCTAAACAATGGCATACTCTAGATAAGTTTATGAATAACAATACCTAATCCCAAACTTGTAAAACACATAAGATAAATTATATAGTTTATGGACATAATCCATAATCCTAAAATTGTCTCATTTGAGGAAGTATATACTCATAAACCCATCATAATGGTTTGTAATGAAAATGAGAATTATCCTAAGCATATCCCATGGGAGTGTCGTAACCAAGAGTGCTGCAAGTCCCATTGTTGTGCAGCAGTTCCCATTGGAGTCTAGATCAAAGCGGTGTTTTCAGGTTTTACCCCTATGTACATCAGTGCCAGAGCTGCCTCTACCTGTTTGTATCCAGACTGGGATGTATTGCTCAGAAAACTCACAAAATCTCTACAATACCAAAATTCTAGGAAGTTCTTCTATACTAATACTCAAAGTCCATCTTAGGTCTATGTGACTTAATCAGAGTTTATTTAAGTCTATCTTCCAAGGTTTGTACTAACATTTATCTGATACCAACTGTAACACCCCAACCCCAGTTGCGTAGAGTCAGTGCATTAGTACATAACATTTGTATGATCACAAGAAAGATCAAGTCTCAAAAGACCGATAAGTTTAGTAGCCTTGGAATAGAAAAATACAATCATAAAGTTTACATTACATCATAAAATTAAAACTACAATAATATAGTCTCCATAGTCCACACTCTTATCCCCTCATACTATCCCTATAGGTCATTCATAAAATGCTTCTTCACATCCTTGAAAAAATACAACATATAAAGGGGTGAGCACAAATGCCTAGTAAGGATAAAAATATAGCAGAAACTTTCATAAATAGGAATAAACATTTAAGGCAATGTATAAATAAAACAAAATCATTTTAAACTTGAAATTCAACATAATATGATAGAAATAAAATGAAATAATGTCATTTAATTATTCACATTGATAATCTACTAATCGAATAATCACATGCAATATCAATAACAACTTTCTAATGATGGAATCCATAATGCTAGGCTATCATAACCACATAGCCAAGGCCTCATGCCAAGACTATAAAAAATATTTTGTCCAGGCCTTTTTCCAAGACACTACATTGTCTCATGAGACCTACCGATGCATCAAGGAGCTATAGCGGGCTCCACCCGTCACATATTAAGTCCAATGCATTCCCATATGAAAAGGTTTAAACATAACAGAAACATTCTTTTTAAAACTAGCATAAAAAATGTAAATACTTCATCCATAATCCACGAATGGTATAAAAATAACACATCCACAGTCAAACATATCACAAAACCATCAATACAATATAGAAGTTTTGTATCATAATAAATCAACTTCAAATAAGCTTCAAATCCATCAAAGGATGTGGACATAGATGAAATCAAAACTCTTTTTAGAGAAATATCTCTTTCTATTTTGAAATCATTTAAGAGTCATATATTTATAAAATAAAACATTTTCTTTGAAAATATTCTTATAAGCTTATAAGGGAAGCTTTGACGATTTTATAATGGTGGAAAATAGCTACACCCTCCGTATAAGTTAAAAAAACATTCTTACCTTAATTCTGTCGAAAAGGTTAAAAAAGGCCTTATTTGGAAAATAATTGAAAGATTCTTTTATAAACCACTTGTAAAAGTCAACAAGGGTATAAATGAAAATAACCAATATTCTAGTAAATATTAAAAATGTTTTTAAAATACATTTTTAGGAAACATGGATGTGGGTGATAAATAAATCCCAGTAGATTATTACGTATAAACATCTTCGGATAATGAAGAGATTGCAAAATAAACCCTTACCTAGTACTTTTCCTTGGTTGGGATAGGATAAACTAATTTATAATGGTGAAATAATTGTTTTTAAATTATTCAAGAATCATATACATTAATATGATATCATATAAGATCATTTAACATTGTTTTGTTAATAATATTTTAGAATTATCGTCATTTTGGGTGTTAACTTACTCGTTTTATTTTATATGTTTTTATTACGTAAGCCGTGTTTTTCATGGATAGTTTGTATCTTATTTGTATCCAGAATGAAATTAAGTCCTTAAACATTATTATTAATCTTAAAATTATAATTATACTTGAGTGGATACGATGGAGAATGAATCTCATCGCGTTCGTGGAGACGGTAGTCCGTACGTACTCACGAGTGACAATATCATTCTTTTGATATTAAAATAATATATAATTGGATGGTATATCATATATAAAGAATCATTATAATGTTATATTTATTATTTACATGAATTATACATCATTATTATACCCATCCAAATAATAATATATTGAATAACAATTACACCACGACGTGGAGACGGTAAGCCGTACGTACGCACGTTTGGTGACATGTCATTCAAAGGATGGATAGAATACTGAATATGGTTGTACCATATTTATAATAATATTAAAGTATATAGGAGATAATGTATTCATTATTTTAGAATGGGAATAACAAATAAAGAAGAAGTTGAAGAAGAAATGAATTTGAAAAAAGGTGGTGAAAACATTACCTCTTCTTCGGGTTCTTCCATTTGATTTGATCAAAATGGATCCTTAGGATGGCTTTATGATCAAACTAAGTCATATAGGTTGTAGTGAGGGAATTGGAGAGAGTATTTGGGTAGGGGTTGTCTGAGCCAAAAGGCTCTGAGGGTGTGAATTAGTGAGTACAGGGAGTGACCTTTTATAAAAGGGGTGAGGGGCACCTTTGGAAAAGCTAGAAATATTATTTTATAATAAATTCATATTAAGTTTATAATGGCTAAAAAGTGTATTATTTAAATTTTAAGGTTGTTATGGGTCTCAAACTACTCAACCAATATAATTTATATAGGTTTGGGTCATTATATTAACCTTATCTTTTAGTTTTAACTCTTAGTTAATTATTTTGACACTTACCATGTCACTTTGTATTTTTATTTTATATAGTTAATAAACATACTATATACCTCCAAACAACCACCAAGTGGTCAATTAATGATACAAATATCATGATATATTTCTCTTGGATGATCCTTATATTTTTAGTAATTTAATATCAATTAATAATATAATATTTGTTTTAAAAACTCTTTTATGTCAATTTTGACACAATTCAGTAATTGATTTTTGTAAAACATATAACAGAATTATTACTTCAAACAAAGTTAATTAAATAATTCCTAACATGTGATATTAACCTAGAAATTTAGTGTAATTCATAAAGAGTCTGAAATTATATTTATTTGGGTATTTATAATATCAATTATTAAAATGTTTCACTATTATTTTAATTACTGCATCATCATTGTGTCATTAATAAATTAAAAGATTTAATGTCTAAAAATTATAAATGAAATATAATTATTTAGTAAATATTTTTATCTTTCTAATGAAGATTTATAGTCTAAAATCCAACATATATAACCCTATGTAAATTTTTTTTTGCTAAAAGATATATGCTTATGTCATTTTTGTATTTATTTTAACTTAACTAAAATAAAGTGTCCCTATAACTTTCAAGTGGCTCTATGGGGTCCAAAAATTGATGCCAAGATGCCCATGGTCAGACATGTACCAAAAAATAAGGTTAGTACACTTTTTAGTGTAATTTGGTATTATTATAGTATTATTGTTTAACCATTATTTACCAGATTTACCCTTTAACCATGGTATAAAAAATATTTACCGAAGTAATTATTCAAAATGTTTAAAAATTAAAGTTACATATTTACACAATTTTAAAATCATGATTTCAAATATGGAATTATTCTTTCCAAATTCAAAACACATAAGTGGCCGAAATTAATTTAAAATTAATTCCCGCTGTTAAAACAAAAAGCGTGTTTTGAAGAGATAATAACTATCAAAAGATTGACACATGTTTATGTCCGGTTTAATTGTGAAATTATGTACAATAACCAAAATTGTATTTAATGGTAAAAATATATTATAAATATAATTTAAAACCACTCAAATTCACAATTTATCAATTTAAATTATTTCGATTAAAAAAGTTGTTTTTAATTAAAATTTAGTAATTTTCAGTATTCATCAAAATATAAATGTTATCCAAAATGTTTCAAAATTTCACCTTAGGCAAAATTCGATACTCCGAATACAAAAATTAAGTCCATTTTGAGAGATAAAATGTATAAAATTTCAAAAAGTAGGTATTACTATTCATAACGGCTAGATTGATTGGTTGTGGTGTGTGTTAGAACTCGAAGTTGCGTACGACACACGCTACTGTATTATTCAAAGGAAAGCGTACCGTGGAAGCTTGGGATGTTTCATTGTAAATTTTTGATGTCCCTATTCTAAAAATTAAATTTATTTAGTCAATTTGAATATATAAAAGTTTAAAATATTGGATTTACAAAGGTTTCACTATTAAAAGTTGGTAAAAGAGAAATACTGAAAATGAATTTGTTCTTACATTATGTCTAATATACTCATAATATGATTTCTTATATTATAAGGATTATATAAAGTTTAAAATTTAGTTAATACTATTCATAACCTCTTTTGAATGTCTTGTTTGGTAAGTCATGGTGCCCTTGAACTCGGTGTTGCGTGTAGTGCAAGTTATTGAATTATTTTGAAGAAATAACACACTATAAAATCTTGGGGTGTTACAATAGACACCATTTTTTAAATTTGTAATATAAAAATTATCTTATGGTGATTTTTTGATTTTTTGGAAAACATTAATTTTTTTTATAAATATTGAAAAACACAACGTTATTGTTTAAAACCAATTTTTTTTAAATAATTAATATTTTTATTTAAATTTATTTTAAGTCATAATAGATGCATAATACCTATATTAGTCCAATGAAATTCATTAGAGTCATTCTATAATAAGATTATATGTGTAAAATTTTATTTAACTATTTAACTTCTTTTACCCACCTTTTAGACACATTTCTAAATTTTCATAAAATGAAATTTTACCTCTTTTGTGAATTTAATTTCAAAAATCTAAGACACAAATTTGACATCAGTAAATAAAATCTGTTTCAATAGGATGAAAATAATTTTTGGTGAATCGTAGCTTTTGAATTTTATTTACCACAGTTAAAAGTTAATAGGGTAATTGGTGATAAAAAAGAATATTATAATTACCCTAACACATGTCCTAATTCTATTGGATAAGTGTTTTTGACCAAAATTGACCATATGTCTAAAATATGATCCTATTTATCCACTATTACTAGATTAGGAAATTTATTATATTTTATTTAAAGAAGAGTTAAAAGTGTTAAATTCTAATTATAATAAGTAAAAACTTTTTTAATATATGGTTATACATAAGATAAATTTAGATATAAGTATTAATTAGAAATATAAAAATATTTCCTACATCATGGTATTTTATTTATAATTCTTAGACATTATTCAATTAAATTTATGTATGACACAATCATGATGTAGTAATTACCTTATTAATGATAGACAAAAATAATTTATGTTATAAATATTAAAATAAAAGTAAATTGTGACTTTCTATGAATTCCACGAATTTTCTAGGTCAATATTACATGTTAGGGTTTAATAAATTAATTTTGTTTCAAAGTCATCATGTTATTATGACTTTCATAAAAATACAAATACTAAATAATGTCAAAATTGACATAAATGTATTTTTAAAACCGATAATATTTTATCAAATTATATAATATTATTAGAAATATTAGGTTTATCCAAAGGACTTATATAATGATAGATATGTTATTAATGAACCTCTTTAGGTTCTATTGCTGTTTTATAGTATGTTTATTAACCATGTATTATAATAATACAACAAAACATAGTAAAATTTAAACAATTTAACTAAGCGTTAAATCTAAATGATATGGTTAATATGGTGAAATAAGATTGTATAAATCCTATTTTTTGAGAGTATATAGACCAAGAACAACCTTACCGTCAATATAAATCAATTTGAAGCTATTAAAAAGTTAAAATGACTTTATAATAAATCACTATTTCAAACGTTTCCTAAAAGGCCCCTGACCTCTCTTATAAAAGGGCATCTCCCCTTCTCTTAAATTCACACCTCCAAATCCTTTTGGATCGGCCAAAACCTACTACAATATCCTCTCAAATACCTTAAATACAACATATAATCCATAATTTTATCATAAATCCATCATAAGGATCTCTTTTGTTCAAATCAAAATGAACTACCCATAGAAGAGGTAATTATTTCATCACCTCATTCAAAGTTCTTTTCTTCTTCCACATCCTCTTTCTTTGTTTCTTACATACCAGAATAATAACTCCAGAACCTTATAAATACTAAGATGTAATTATAAATATTTTAGAACTATATTCATTATTCTATCCATACTATTAATTACAAAGTCAACATATGTGCGTACGTACAATTTACCATCTCCACATCGTAGGGTAGTTTGTTATTCAACACTACATTATTTGGATGGGTATAATAATGAGTATAATTGACTTAAATAATAAATATATCAAATTAATGATTCTATATATATAAAATTACTTCTAATTACATAATATTTCACCATCAATATAATGATATCGTTGCTCATACGTACGTATGACTTAACCTCTCCACAACACGATGAGATTCATTTCCACATTCACCCTTCGATGATGAGTATAAAAAATATATTTTTAATAAGTATGTAATATATGAAATAATAATTATAATAGAAATATATATATTCATGTATTTAAATATATCTAATTCTCTTATTTCCATTCAATACGATATGAAAACAGAAACATCATTTATGCGTACGTACCGCCTACCGTTTATATAAACCGTGTTTTCCATTTCAAATATCTATCTGTTATACATATTTATATTATTAAAATATATGATATATAAATAATTTTTGATATTCTGGAAGTATGTAAATCATTATCTAAGTGATACGATGAAGAATAAAAAAGTTAAAATATGTATGATAAAGAAAGTGATATTTACCCAAAATGACACTTTAACATTGAAATTATTATTAAATGAGTAGTATAAAGTCATAAATGAATCATAAATGATATCATAATATTATTATTATTCTAGTATAATTTAATTACATACTATGAAAATTATGAAGGAGTGGAAACTTACGCTCTATTAATCAACATACAAGGTAAGGGTTAATTCCACAATCTCATTATTATATGAGATTTCTCATGTATAACTATTTACATGGACATATTTATTATCCATGTCCATGTTTCAAAAAAGTGTTTTAAAATGGACTATTTTTAAGGGAATCTTTAACTAAAACATCATTTTAAATGTTTTAAATATTTATTCTTCAAAATCAGTCTCATTAATGTACATGTTTTCAAAATGTTTTTATGGATTTATTTATATGAACATGAATGATTTAAAATATTAATTCCATTAAAAATATTCAAAGTGTCATGGGAAAAATTGATTAAAAATATCTTTTAAATGGTTTCCATTATAAATTTTGAAACTTTTAAATGATTTCTTAAAAAATTTATATTTCTCTCAAAGATTTTTACTGACCATTTTCAACAATGTCAACATCCATTAATATATATTATTTTATATTGAGGTTGATTAATTATAATACAATATTCCATGTTTTTTAAAATGAGTTGTGATATGTTTACCATGGAAGCTTTATTTTTTTCCATTTATAGTTGATGGTTAAAATATTGACATTTTGTATTCTTGTTTTAATACCAATGTTTATGTTATGCTTCACCCTTTTCATACGAGTAATGTATTAGACTTAGTAAGGGATGGGTTGGGCCTACTATATGCCCTCTATGCATCGATAGGTCTCATTTGACAGATTAGTGTCTCGGCACAAGGTCTTGAATTTTTTGTAGTCTTGGAACATGGCCTTGACTATGTGGTTATGATATTTGTTATTATGCATTACATCATTATAAAAATAGCTATTGGTATTACATGTGATTATTCAACTAGTAGAATATCCCTGTGAATAAGTAAATGGAATCATTTGATTTATGTTTTCCTTATTATTCTAATGTTTATGGTTAAAAAGATAGTATTTTAGTCGTATACATTTCCTTAGTTGTTTTTTCTTATTTTGGATAGTTTCTTCTATATTTTTATCCTTAATGAGAATCTGAGCTCAACCCTTTCTTCTGTTGTATTTTCCTAGGATTCCAAGAAGTTTATTACGATTGTTATGAAGGGTTATGTTTTTGGAATAATGGATTTATTGAAGGATTATTGATGTTGTGATTATGTAATTTAATTTTCATGTGTGGAATCTATTTTCCAGGACTTCTAACCTAATCAGTCCTTCGATATTTGATTCCTTGTAATCATGCCAATTTATTAAAGTCATGCACCAGCTCTAGGATTCTAGGGACAGGGTGATAAATTTGTGTTTTCACCAAATGTGACATAGCCACTATCACATGAGTTAAATGATATTAACTTTGAAATATTACATTACATGTGCATGTTGTATCCACTGTTAAAGTACCATGAGTCATTGATCCTTTTAAATTATATTTCTTTAAATTAAACAATAAAATAGTCTGTTTTGGTACCCATTCCAACATGGGTCTGTCTAGATCAGTAGCGAAAAACTTAAGCACCAAAATTGACTTAATGAATTTATTTGTGCGATCATTAGAAAGTGAATAATTAGAAACGAAAGTTCTATAATTATGAAAATATTTTTTAAATATCAATTAAAAATAATTATCATAATCCCTTTTTATTATGCTTTTAAAAATGGTTACACTTGATTGATTTCTTTAGATCATTTAACAAAGTTAGTCTTATTTAGAGATGGGGTAATATGGATATACCCAGAAAACCATTTTTATTGGTCTTTAGTTTTATTAATTACATAATATTATCATATTTTTTTTACCATATAAAATAGTATATAATTTAACATTAATATTTATAACCTCATTTTTCATATCCATATTCCCCATTTTAATAGTTTTTAAATATATAAATAAATTTTCACTGGATCCATAAGTTATGTTCATTAATTTCTTATTTTGTTAATTTAGATTCATACATTCACTTTCTACTCTAGTTAAATTTACATAAACTAGATTAAATATTAAATATTTATATTTATCATTTACATCTAGAAAGTTTTTAATCTGTTCATTTTCATCTTTTAGTTTTATTAATTCATAATTATAATCCTCTTTAGATTTATCATTAGGGGAAACAAATATTTTCAAATTATAACATTCCCATTTAAATTTATCATCTTCTTTAATCAATTTATTATTCTTTAATTTCAATTTTGTATACTTATCAATAATTATAACTCCAATATTATTTAATTATTCATTTTATTTAAGCAATTTAATAAATTTTTAATTTTTTAATCAGAATTAGAACAAGATTTAGTGGCTTTTTTAGTTTCATATCCAAATAATGATTTATGATCAACATTTGAAAGAGTTATTAACTCTGTGAAGAGAGAATAATTCACCTAAAATGTAACACAAATCATAAGAAGATTGTCTATCTCTTATTCACTTCAAGAATCACAACTTAAGGCAGAACTTTATAAGTAGTCCCAACCTCTAAAAAATGCATGTTTTCAATTATGATTTTATCACAATCATTATTTGGATGTTATAGTTTTTTGATTTCATTAATTATGAGATATTTAATCCTATAATAATAATATTTTAATTCAAAAACAACATTATTGTTAATAGTATTTCATTTCATACAGTTCTTTCTGGACTACCTTTTGAACAATCTCTTACCACCTTTGTTTTTCATGAACTTGGAAAAACTTATTATTGATGTGAGCCATCTCTTTGTCAGTTTTTAACAATCAGAATTATCTCCATTATTGTTATCAATAATATTGTATTTAAATTAAATAAATTTTCTTTTATTAGACTCCTCAGAAGCAATATTATTTATCTCTAACATATACTGTAGTAGAGACCCTATTAGTTCATCAAAAGTATATTCTATAAAATTATTACTCACATCACTAACCACCTTTTTATATAATTTATTTGGAATATATCTCAATAATAATACCAATTGATTTTTGATGTAAAAGACTTATCTAAGAGCACTCATAATATTGGTGGTACTGGTGAACCAATAGAACATCTGGTTTGCAGATGCATCATCTCCCATATTGAATTCATGGTATTCCACTAAAAGAATCCCTATCTTGGTTCTATTTATCTTTTTAGTACCATAATGATTCACCATAAATATACTCCATATTTCATGGGTTGTCTTACAAGCTAAAACATGGCTATAGAAAATTCTAATTTTAGAACAATATTAAATATTTTTAAATTTATAATTCAAAAAATATTTTACCATGTCATTTCCAACCAGAGTCTCTGGATGAACCATGGGTAGATCATATTTATTTTCTATGATTGTCCAGTGATCCACAATTGATTGATTCAAGTGGTATTCAATTATATCTTAACAGTAGCCATAGTAACTCCCATATTATAGTGGGTTTTTTTTGATATACATCCAATATTGGCATTGAAACCATCTACCATAACTACAAACTTTTCTTTTATTCCTTATAATCTTAACTCTAGGATACTAGATGAAAACATAGTTAAAAATAAGCCTCATAAATGATCATAAAAGATAAATTATCCTTCAAAAAATGCCCTATACTTTGATACTAATTATTTGATCTATATTAATGGAATAAAATACCATAAGGGGGTGAATATCCATTTCTTCATAAATTATAAACAAATAATCAGAGTTTATAAAATATAAATATGTACCGAGTTAAGTGTTCCTGAGTTGAGTTTCAGTAAAAATAAAAAAGAAAGATCACAAGATTTTAAGTGGTTCAAATCACAAATATCATAGTCCAGTACATGATCTCCTCAACTCTTCTAGGAGAATAGTACCTATTAATAAACTCACTTTTAAATGTGTAAGAACATGTTTAACAAACACTACCTTTTAAACAACCCTAAGGCACAAACTAGTCATGATACAGGTGACATATCATTATCTTTTTAATTATCATTTTATATGGGATCACAAAAAATAATTCATTTGTGGTGATGGAATAATTTGATAATGTAAATAACTTATTTTGATCAGAAAATCATAAACCAGAAATGAGAAATTAAAAATATAAGCAAACAAATTGCATGAGAAATATAAATACAAGGAAGACATCATATGATCAGAATGAAGAAGATGTTTGAGCTAGATGATCATTTAGTATATGGAAGGAATAAATGAAATACATGAATTACTTTTATGATCACATCTAGAATAGAGAAGTTTTAGTGGTTCATAACCAATTTTTAGAGTAGTAGTGGTGTAGAAGATGAATCACATTTGAATATCTATACGGAATGATTTACAAATGTTTTTGTTTTTTTATTATTTTTTGAAGAAATATCTATTATCGTCAAATCTAATATCCTCTTGGATCATCTCTATCTACCATATCTACATAAAACATTTATAGTGTATAACTATTAAATAAAATTACAATTACCTTAATTTGTTAAAGAACTACTAAAAAATATAGAATTCAATCGAGATTTTTATTTCTTTAAGGAATATTAATTTTAAAAAAAGTTACATTTTATGTAAATCAGTTATAAAAAATTATTAATAATAAAAATATAAATTTTTTTAATCATTTATATTGTACATATAAAAAATTCATTAAAATAGAGCATGACATATACTTTAAACTACATGAATAAATGTTTATTAAATAATGTTACAATTATTTTTTAAGCACTCTAAAAATATATTTCAATATAAAATAATAAAATATATAACAAATAACTTTTTTAATAATGATAAATTAAATAATAAATAATATTTTTAGAAACAAAAAATTTAACTAATAGTGGATCACTAATCACCGCTAAAAACAACCAGCGGTGACTCAAGAATTTCTTTTGAAAATAGAGGGACGTGAATTATGACATGCCATTGGAAATTCCCAAATGCAACTTAATAGATTATATTCTACCATTGAAATTTCAATTATAAATAAAAGCATCCAAACAAAAATTATTTATTCCATGAAACATAGAAATAAAAGACATTATGATAGGTAATAAAAAAATTTATGATGTTGGATGTCCAACAGTGACTTATCACCTATCATTGGTGGTATATAATGATGGATCAATGAATGAATTTTTAAAATATAAAATGATAAATAGATGAAGAAAACAAGAATTATAAATTAAAATTACTTAAAATAGAAACAATAAATATACTACAAGTTAAATAACAAAACAAATTTATACAAAAAATAAACATAAATGAATATAAGAAAACAAATATAACGTTTTTGCACCTGATTAAAGAGCTACTGAGGAATCGTGACGGAGCTTCTATCTGAATAAGGAATAACACAATAAAGAAATTATAATAAAATAAGAAAAAACATATAAAAGAAATAAATTATCTACAATAACCAAATAAAGAATAAAAATCTCCCGTTAGTTCCTAAAGAAGTCACTATCCACACACTATACATAAAAAACAATTAACTATCCACCAATGAAGAATGATGAATGGACATTAATGTTAAATGGTGAGTAAACATACTCACTATTGTAATATGGTGGTGGCTCATGACTCACAATTGGGTACCAATGCTGACTCACTAAATCATTGATGGGTTCTACCAGAGATGCATTGACTCCCCATTGGTGTCCAACAATGACTCATATAACTATTGATATACAATGGTGACTCAAAATTCACCATTAAGAAAATAATAAAATATGTTTTTGAACTAGAAAAAAATCCCAAGGAATAATACAAAATAAATACTCTTGAAACTCAAAAGAAGAAAAAAATTATAATTTGATACCAAACATGATAGAACATTAGACTTGAATATTAACAAAAAAATAATATGTGTTCATGATGATCAAAAAATAAAAGATATTATAGATTAACATGAAGGGGAGAGTTGAACCTGTGAAAATATGTCGTTGAATTAGAGAATTAGTGAATGATCAATGAAGTTGACTAAAAAATAAACTGATGATGGTATAGAAGATTTCAAAAGGTGGTGTGAGAGTTCAAAAATTATAGAATAAATTGATGTGTATTGAGCCTATGGTGGAGTGTGTATCCATGTTTTTAACTCAGAAGAAGAGAAAAACGCATAGCGCATCCCACATCAAAATGGAAATATATTGGGAATATGACATAACAATCTTGAAGCACTAATCCTCAGTTGAAAATAAAACAGAATTCATTCACATGGTCTATGGACCAGCGGGTGGCCAAGCACAACCCATGTTCCTGTGGGCATGCTCTATGTGCCTTATACATGGTCCTTTTTGAGTTTTGTGATCACTATGAACACTAAGATCTATCCTCCTTGAGAGTTCCCCTGGGTGGGCCTTCCCATGGGATTGGCCAAAAGGGCCACCTATGTGGTTGATGATTATCCTCATGCCTTATTTTGGAAGGATTAATTTTTTTGTCAAATAAAATATTTAACGAATTGTAAATAATATATAAAAACATTAAAATCATTAAGACTTTAAGAATAATGGTTAAAAAAATTAATATATATAATAAAAAATTATTAATTAATTACATAAATTTATAATTTAATTAACATGATAATTTAATAAAAACTTAAATGGATTTTAATTAATCAAAAAAATAATAGTGATAAAGTATTAAAAAAACATTTAAATACTAAAAAAATCATCTTCAGATTCGTTAGAATTACAAGTATGGGGATAAATATACTTTGGAAACTTCTTTAAAATCATATATATAATTAATTTATCAGAAATTATATCTATCAAAAATGATGAAAAAAATGAGTGGATCACTCAATAATACCTTCCCATTGTATATGAAGATTCTGATTTTTTTTTCTAAAGAGTTTCCTAGTCTTCCTTTTTAATGTGAGGTTGAGTTATCAATTTAACCGATACCCTGAGTTATGTTGAAATCCAATAATCACTAGAGAATATCCACCATTTAATTTTAATAACTAGAGAAACAACTACCTAGGAATCTAGGGAATGGTTTTATACACCTATGTTGTACACCTTGGATCATTGATCCTATTTTTCTGGAAGAAGGATCGTTCAATCCATCTCTTAATTTATTATCATGAGATCAACCAAATCATGATAATGAATATGTATCCCCTACCATGGATTTAATAACTATTAGATAATCTTTATGAAATATTATTCATCTAAAGTGGAATATCAGACAAGGAATAGTAAATTAATGGCGAGGTAAGAAGACATACCCTAGACAACCATTTGTAAAAGGTATGACCACTATTAGACTATAGATATGTCATTCAGAATCATCAATCCTGTATAAAGTTTCATATAATTTATTAATATATTCCATAGATATTTCCTTGGAAATTTTATGGTAGAAATCCTTGTTTAAATATTCATATACTCTAAAATCAAAGATGAACATGAGGAGGATTTCTGTACTTCTAAATGAAATTTTAGAATTAACATTTATCAAATGTATAGTAAATGTGAATTTTAAATTGAGAAAGTATCATTATAATATAATTTTATTATAGGAAAAGAAACATTTTCAGATCCTCCAAAGATAAGGGTCATTATTGAATGGCCCATACCAAAATCTATAATATAAATCCTAATTTCACTTTGATTAGTAGGGTACTATTAGTAAATTTTGGGAGACTTTTCTTGATTTTTAAACCCAATATCTATTCTAACTTGAAAGTGTGTAATGATTCTATTGATTGATGAATTTTAATATAGATTCATGGAGTTAAATAATGGTATAATCAGTGACCATGTAGTCACACTACCCATCTAAGGGAAAGGATTTCTGATCTAGATAGATTCTCTAAATATGTTCTTGGTATGCGTCATCCTGAAAAACGATAGCAATAACATATTCCACTCGATATTTGATGATGGATGAGTACAATTATAAAACCTATGATATAAAATAGAATTAAGTAATATTTTCAATGAATATTTAGAGACTCTATCTCAATAGAGAGAATTTTAAAATCTATACAGATCATAAGTTCCTTAATTATATATACACCAAGAAGGAGCTCACCATTCATCAATGAAGATAGTTGGAGCTAATAAAAGATTATGATTTTTTAATCCATGAAAATACTATAAAGGTGAAAAAAGTAGTGGATGCACTAACATGAAATGTTATTTCAATATTATACAAGATAAAAATTTAAAATGATCTTGTCTTATTATACATGAAAATTATGGACACATAAATCAAAAAGGAAGAAACAACATCCTTCCTTACTCAAATAATTTCTTAATCATCAGTTATGGATTAGATTAAGGAGGATAAAATTAATTATTATGAGATACAAACGAATTTGGATTTTATACGGAAGTGGAAATCCTAAGAGTTCATCATTGATGACAAATTATTTATGACATTTGGTTCATGACTATACATACCATCAAATCCTTTTTTAGTAAGGATATATTGATTGATAATAAAAAATAATTATTATCTAAAAACCCGTGGAGAAGAAAGATATATCAATATCTCTAAAAGCACTATTGGTGGGACAATATGATGAAGGATATTGATAAATATAATTCATGGTTCCCATAAAGTAAAAAATTTAAAGTCTAACAGAAAAAACATAGGGTGACGATTCATCGACTACCAATACCTTCATGGAAATGGGAGAATGTCCACATGGATTTTTTTCACTGGACATCCAACTAAAACCAAAGGGAAAAATTACATATTGGTTATAATTGACTATCTTACAAATATTATTAATTTATTTCCCATCAAGAGGACATCTCACTTGGCCAACTTGAAAGGATATGTATAATAGAAGTGATGAGGTTGTATGGAATAACACTGTCAATTATATCTAATCAGGAAGTAAGAGGCACCTCAAAATAATGTGAAATCCTCCAACATAATTTAAACATGGTTCTGAACATTATTATATCCAATAAAACTCAGACTGGTGGTCAATCTAAACAAAAAATCTACAATATTGAGCTTATATTGAGATATTTATTATTAGAATCAAAAGTATGATTGGATCAACATATTAATTCGGTTGAGTTCACATAAAATAAAAGAATATACTAAAGTACCAATATGGATTATTATAAATCACTCTATGGGAATAAATTCAGAGCAATAATATGTAGTGATGATGTTGGAGAATGGAAGCTAATGGGACCCAAATAGGTATATGAAATTATTAAGAAGGTAATGGACATTCCTAAACATATCTGAGTTACCCAAAGATGAAAAATGATCTATGTTGATAATCATAAATGATACCTAGATATTGAGGTTAAAGATAAAGTGTTCCTTTATATATCTCCCTATAAGTGAGTCATATGATTTTAGAAGAATGTAAAACGTTTTCCTAGATATATTGGACCCTTTGAGATTCTTGATCACATTAGAGTTATGTCTTTTCTACTTGAATCACCAAACCATTTCTCAAGTGCATGAAATGTTCCATGTATCCTTCTTGAGGAAGAAAATGCCAAATCTCTCATAGATACTAAATCAAGTGGTGATACATTTGGAGAATAATATTTCTTAGAAAAATTTCTACACTACAAGACAACTCACTTGGTCAATTTTCTTTAGTAAAACCATAAGTATGTTGAAGAAACACAAGAACTATGAGAAATGATAAAATATATTTACCTAGAAATTTTTCCTCTAATTGTATAAAATGAATATATTGGAAAACTTTTCTTAAGGTGATGAATTTTATGACCATAAATTCCTTCAATTAATAAAGGAACTCATGTTACACAATGATTTTTTATTGAAGCACATTAAAAGGATATTATATTTAATATGAACTTTGAACCTCATAAAATTATATTAATAATATAATCTAGGTGCAGTATAAACAGTTAAATTAAAAATAATAAAACATGAACTAATGAAAAATCCATAGGCTCGAATTCTCTGTGGAAGATCACTCCTTCCCTAAAAACAATAAATAAAAAAAGAAGAATAAATAATATGATAGTCATTATCAAGGGAATTATATAAAATTGTGAAGTCTTTTAGTGAATAATGAAGGATAGGAACGAGGGAGTATATATAGTGTGTAATTTTAAATAATACCATTAAGATCTAACCATTAATAATTATGACTATTTGAAATTATGGTTATTCAGTATTATGACTATTGGGCATTTTGACCATTGGTAATAATGTTACCATTGGAATTAATGTATATAAAGGGCAATGATAAGAGAAAATTGCTGCTAATGGGATAAAACTATGGATTAAACAAGCATTATCATCCCTTTTTAAGACCAATTATTAGAATTTGGGATAAAGTAAGAATCAGATGGGTTCATACAAGAACAAGCCCAAGCAATTCCCCAATCAGTGCGGGTTGAGCACGAATTCTAATATGAGAAGATCTAGTTTACAGATTTCATTACTAGATAAATGTTTTTTGAACCACACTATGAGGGTACCCCCATCACACACATCACTAATAGGACTTTTGTGGGTGTGATATAGGGTTATTTATCTGGACTATATGTAGTAATAATGTGTAAAAGTATTTAAAAAAGAAATAGTTGCTTTCGGGATCTCACATTTCTTGTCAATGTATCATATATAATTTTTTTTTTGATATTATTAGATGATTAATGTGATAAAATTCTTTTTTTGACACAAATGAACCATAATATAGTTTTTTTTATATTTATGTCTTAGTATAATTTTTTTTCAATCATATGTAGATTTTTAGGGGTTTAAAACATGATCATATTATATAATTAGGAATTTTAAAATAAATAATTATGTTATTTTTTAATAAAAATTTCTCATATTTAAGAAAAATTATGTCCATAAAATAAATGTTTTATTTTTAATCAACATGTTGAAATTATCAAACATTGAGTTTTAGAAAATTTTCAATGCCCATTAATTTTTGGGTAAAATATATATAATAATTATATAGTAAGTATTGTAACCATATAATGAAATATATGTTTTTTAATAAATAATTATATGTGATTCTTGAACAAAAAAATATTTTCCCCAAAATTATGTCTTTTTATGTAACCAGATTAATTTCTCATAGTTATAAAGAATATTTAAAAGCCTATAATATATTTTATGTTTTTAAAATTGTTTCTTTAGTAAAAATAAACCTATACACATCAATATATATATTTATATATTTATTTATTTATTTATGGGGTTTAATTCTTATATATACTTAAAATATGAGAAAAAAGGATACCCTAGAAAGTACCATTGGATAAACTATAGAAAGGAAAATAGTTTTATATTTTATATAAACATACTTTCTAAGGATTATGTTTGGAAATTCATAATTAATCCTTCCTATTTTGATATAAATACCCATCCATTATCCCATCCAACTTCACACTGAAGCCATTGACCATGAACTTCCCCTTATTTTCTATATTTAGATCCTTTCCAAAGGTTTTGAGGACCATTTCTCAAGATTCAGGAAGGCACTTTCTATGTAATGGATTCTCTTCCATTTCCATTTCCAATTCCTTCAAGTACTTCCATTTTAGAATGATTTATAATTTTCAAGTTAATATATTTTCATACACATCAATTCATCTCATTACTATTCAAATGATGTTATATGAATGATAGAATTTAATTATCTCTCATTATGTAATGTCTCAGATGTTTCTATTTATTTTTTTAAAAAATTATATTGAATGATTTCGAGACCAAGTGCTACGACGATGTGTTATTATGTGGCCCTATTTTCTAGGAAAAGTTGATAAAAACATTAAAATTTTATTTTAAAGTGTTAAATGTTTTCCTAAAAAAAGTGTAATCTCTCTTAAATGGGTTATTGTGTAAAAAATATGACGGCACTACTGATATCTGAAAGGATATTTTACCCTTGGTGAGACATTAATTTTTTCGGTGCAGGTACTCTATAGAATATTTCAAAGAGGGAGAGCCTATAAATTCAATATTTTTTATAATTTATTTATATAGTGAAGTGTATGTTAATAATACTTTGTCAGGAATTATGAGATATCCCCATGAACCTAGAATTCCACTGAGACATGGTGAAGAAATCTCTCAACAAAGACGATTGATCATGGATTGATGATCGACAGAAAAAAGATTCGAATGAAACTCACTAACGATGAAAATAACGAAATGATCATCCTTTGTTATCAAATGATCTAAATCGAGGTAGGGTAGTGATTTATATGTAATATTTCCCTATTATGGGTTTCATGGGGAGCTTGAGCCAATCTAGGAATAGATTGATATGTGTTTTCTTCATTACAGGATGATTATAATTTCAAGGAATATTTCTGGGGATTTTTATTGAATTGATTCTTTATTCCCCTATTCTAATTATAAATTTTTTTCTCTGATTCAAATAATTCCAACGTTCCTTCCATAGGGTGTTCTTTTGGTTTTCTATCCCCTATTCTAGGCATTATTCACTATTGGATGGTTGTGGTCGCAGTTTAACTTTCTTGGAGGCTCTGAACATGATCAGATCATCAAATTGGAGGAAAATAAAATTTAGGGGCTAAATCAGTATTGATCAAGTCCCAAGTAATATAGATCTATTTTTTTTTTTTATTTGGTCATTAGGGGAAGAACAGTGGCTCGTGGAAGTGAAGGTTTCATAAATGCAGCTGTGGAGATGCATAGGATGTGGTGGGGTGGCCATATATAGCGGTAGAGCTCCCTATGGGAGACATTTAGAGTGGATACGACTAGGTTGTCCAAATGAGTTATCCTAGGTGACCCACATGCTAGTAGTCTAGGATGAACAGCAGACCAGGACCATCGATCTGGGTCGGGCCCATTGGTCTGGGTTGGGCTTATTAGGCCGGGTCAAACTCAGGATGATTGGACTAGGCCACTGTCATCTATGATAGTCAAAAATGAGGCATGATTGATCTAGTTTCCATGTGACCATGGTATTTGGGACCTTGGTCGACTGTGCAGGTCAACCACGGTGGCCATAGGGTAGTCATTCTAGGAGGTCGACTGCAATAGTTGACCCCCATGACCAGTCTGTGAACCCTCCCACCATCATTGAAACTTCAAATTGTGATAACATCCAAATTAACGGTCTTTATTAGCATGGGTACCCTGGTGTTGAGATATTAATTTTTAAATAACATGATGATGTTTTTCATGGAAAAGTATTGGTTTAGAGTGTTGTCCCTTGGTTATTTTTCAAGGGTTCAATTTGATATTATCTACACATCATAGGATTATAATTCCCTCTAGAGTTCAATTCCCAGATAGAGTTAGGAATCCCTGACCAGGACTAGAGTTAAACCCCTATCAACCTAGTAGAGTTTGGGTAATCATGTAACCTCCTAGAGTAGGGTGGTGATCCTCCACCAGCGGGCCACATCATTAGGATCTGTGGTATCCCCCAGTGTGATTATGCATGTTCCCTTACGTTGTGAATTGATCTACATTGGGTTATTGGTATTCTCTTGCACTATTTTGGAGGATCCCTTCTCAATGGTATCATAATATCTGTTAAACAATATGTCCTCTTTGGGGTAGGTCCAAAATGAACTAGTCCTCTTCATGAGTGTCTCTGATGATATCGTGGATCAAGTAGTGAGATATAGCAGAAAAAACATGATTCGAGCAGAATCTTATGGCTAAAGGTTGGTTAAGACTTAATGATTGCTTGATATTTTTAAGAAGTATATCTAGACATTCTTATCATATTTGTTGTTGACATATAACAATATGGAGATAAATGGTATTTTCCTTGTTGGTATTTCTTTCATGGTATTTCCTTTGTGGTATGTTCTTTTTGGTTTTAGGGTGTCCAACCGATTATTTTTTTTCTCACTCATGCATGGCCTTTGCCCAAATGTTTCATGTACTATACATATGATCACTCGATAGAGTTCTTGGTAGATTAGGACCATACAGTGCCTTGTGAGACCGAACAGACTAAGGTGTGTCCCACTAGCTTTTTAGATGACATACCATCTACAACTTACTTTACATGTTGGACATGTGCTTGCAGATTCTTTTCCTTTTTGGTGGGATTGTTTTTTCATGGCTTACCTTCCAGTACATTCACTATTGTACTTTGGTTGTGGTATATAGTGGTTCTCATTAATTATGTACTAGTGTTTTTACATTTTAGTATATTCGTCTAGGATATATGTTCATGCATACATGTAATTTTGGATAATACCTCCCATTTGTTGGATATGCCTACTTTCTGCTAGTCACAAGACACTGTCCTATTAGAGGTGGACTTTTGGTAGTCATGGAACATGCCCCTATGTGATGGGTTGTGATATAGTGGTATCATAGAAGGTCGATTCTACCTTAGGATAGAGATTCTGTGAGGTTGGTTTGGGGAAATAATGTTAAGTGTTTTGAGTTCAATTTTTTGGACAGAGACTGTAGTGTTGGTGTGGCGACTGAAATATCCATACACTATGACTCTAAATACCTTCTTTTTTACATGGTACATGAATACAATGGTTGTAGAGAAAAATAATTATACATGCATCCGATAAGAATGGTTGAGTTTTAAATTTCCTTCTCGCATCATCTCTCCAGATATACTTTATTCAACTCAGTAAATCTTGTTTTATTCCAGAATGCCTCCTCATAGATAGCTATATCTGATTCGACCACATGATCACTAGGATGATCGGTCTAGTGATGTGGTATTATTACATGGAATCGTACCCGAGATAAAACCTCTATGTGGTTTAGCAACTATACTACCTCCCATTGAAAAGTAGTTACAACTAGAAATACCAGCTAAAAATGCATACAGGATGAGTCCATTAAACAAGTTTTAGTGCTAGTGACCTCGTAGGATTATAGGTGAGCTAGACCCCCAGTTGGTAGAAGATTGGGTAGTGGTATTCATCCATGTTTTTCACCTTGTGAGGGAACATTCTAACTATAGGGAATTACTCACCGCCAAATTTATCCATAGCTCCATAGAGTGATAGGGTATCTTGGTGACACAATATCAGGACTAGACAACTCTCTCCTAGACATTCTATGACTATCACATCATATTTCAGTTCAATATGACCTTGTTTTAAACAATTCAAATATATGAGTTTCTGCATCTGCAGTAGTGAAGTATGACCGTCAGAGTCTTCAGTGAGGTTTACTAATCTTTGATGCTACTCCATGGACATGTTGTGAGTCTTGGTCTTCGGGGCATGGACCTTCGAGAAGGGATTACACAAGCCCATCAGAAAATAAATGTTATCCATTTTAACTCCAACTTTTGTTGGGGTACATGAGAGATCCCATTTATAGGATTGTTTTCTAGAAAAGTAAACACTAGTAGTGGGAGGTTGCACTGGGAACCACATTGCTGAGACCTCATAAGATGGTATTGATTATAAGATTAGGGATCCAAGTTGGTCAGGTTCTTTAGGGAACAATCCCAGGAATCATGTGTATCTGTTTTCGGATCCCACGATAGCTCAAATTAGCCTAGAGGTAGATTTTGTTACACATGTAGTGGTTAAGAACATCTAGCACGAGATTTCCTTTCCCGTTGTACATCTTATTAGGGGATGGTTAAGAAAAAACTAAGGCATAGGTAGAGATACGATCATGGTGGTCTATAGGGTATAAAATGTGGAAGTGGAATCAGAAGAGAAGCAGGAGTTGTTTGGAGGTTTGGACTATTACCACCATCACCCTTAAGTGTTCAATTCTAGGCTCAGAGAGATGGTGGATATGGATAAGGACAATTTCATGCAATAGAGGCTTATGAACCCAACACTCTAGGGAAGATTCAAGGTATAAACTGTTTATTTTCCACCTTAGTTGTAGTTTTGATAGACATAGTTTATAGTAACTCCTTTCATTCAATGAAACTTGTTCAAGACTCAGATATTCTAGATGATCCATTGACTCAACCCTTATTCTTAGAGACTCATATGGTAGGAGATTAGATGATCACACACTAGTGATGACAACGTGACTTGACTCTTGTAGGTGAGATTTTTTGTTGGGTTATCTTAGAAGAGATGTTTAGCCCTTATGATTCCATTATTTTTATGGATTGGGTGTCTTCATTTCAGGCTCAGATAGACTATTTTAAAAATAGAATGTGGTGTATCTACAGTAATGGAACCAAGTATTCATTTTTTGTTGAAAATAAAATGCATTAAATGGGGGGTGGACTCGTACATAGGAGGGTGCAACTAATTTTTCATTAGATGTCCATCCTCACCCCCAGTGTATTGGATGATTTGAGTCCTCAGTTTCATACAATGGTGGTGGAGTATGAGGAATTCTTTCCTAAAAATGATCTTGATTTACCTCCTCACATGTATGAGGAATTCTATATTAATATATGCCATGGGACAACATTGATATCTAAACCTATATATTGTATGACTCCCATAGAGCTTCACGAGATGAGAGTGTAGTTGGACAACTTACAGAGGAAGGGATTTCTGAGACCCAGTGTATCACCCTAAAAATTCTTAGTTTTTTTTCAATAAGGAACATGAGATCATGAGGTTATGTGTGGATTACTGAGGCTTGAACTAGGTGATCGGGAAGAACAAGTATCCACTACCATAGATCGACAATGACTTTGATCAGTTGAAAGGGTCACGATGGTTCTTTAAGATTGACCTCATATCAGGCTATCAATAGTTGTGAGAACGTGATGAGGATATACTAAAGATGGCCTTTAGGTGTCTTTGTAGTCACTATAAGTACTTAGTGATGCTATTTGGTAGGAAAACACCCAAGAAATGTTCAAGGGACTCATGAAATGGATCTTTCAGCCTTACGTAGACTGGTTCATTGTGGTCTTCATCAATTACATCCTAGAACACTAAACGTTTAAGGAGGATCACAAAATACACTTGAGTATGGCCCTCGACACAATCCAAGAGTACAAACTCTATGGGAAGCTCTTGAAGTGTTAGTTTTGAATTCAAGAGGTCCATTTTCTTAGAAATGTCATCTCAGAGGATGGAGTTGAAGTGGATCTAGCGAAGGATGAGGTTTCACTTTCTTGGGAGCCAAACAAGAGAGTTATTGAGGTATAGAGTTTCCTTGGGTTAGTAGGGTACTATTAGCGTATTGTTCCCAGATTCTCCAGAGTAGCAACAACCTTTAAATCATTGAAAAAAGGGAAACCTTTTTCATGGATATTAAAGTTCTATTAGTTATTTCTAGAGCTGATGTAGAAGTTGATGAGCACTTCCATCTTGAATTTACTAGTGAAATGAATTGAGTATGTGGTGTTCTATGATACATTAGGCTCGATGATTTGTTTTTTTATTATATAAGGGAATGTGGTGATTACCTATGGTTCATTCCAGTTGAGACCATATGAGAAAAACTACATGACCCATGATATTGATCTAGAATCATTAGTCTTCACATTGAATATGTGGAAACACCACCGGATGGGAGATCAGTTTATTTTTTACTATGACAATAAGTGTATCATGTATATCTTTTCTCAGAAGGATCTAAACTTGAGACAATGGAAATGGCTTGATTTCCACCAGGACTATGAATTTATGATAGTCTTTACTCCTAGAAAACGGAACCTAGTGGGTGATTCTCTCAGTATGAGACTTATCATGTTGTTTTTAAATGAGTCATTGGAGTAGTTTTCTTCATTGAAGATATGATTTTTAGATGGGGATGAATTAGCTTACCTCCAGTCAATGGTCATCACACCTCCACTCTTATAGAAAGTTCGGGAGGCACAGCTCGAGGGAACTGAATATGATACCTTATGTGCTAATATATCAACACTAAATACTCTTGAGGGATATTAGAAAGGTGGGGAGAATTTCTTTATTCATAGAGGGTTCATAGTTGTACCAGTGGAATTACTGGAGGTGGTTTTGAGGGTGTTCCATATATACCCATTGGCGGTACATCTAGGTTTGGAGAAGATGTATCAAGACCTATAACATCAGTTTTGGTGTTCAGGGATAAAGAAGTTAGTAACATAGTTCGTTTCTCAATGACTTACTTGTCAGCAACTGAAGGATGGTCTCTAGGTTCTTGTGGGGTTGATACAACCCCTTGTGGTGATAGAATGGAAGTGAGATGGGATATTGGTGGTCTTCGTGACTAATTTACCATGCACATATAGGGGATATGATTCCATCTGGGTGATCATTGGACAGGTCACCATGTCAGGCCACATCCAAGTTATTCATCAGTAGTGTTTTAGAGAGTTTGGGGCGCCTATGTGTGCATGATATAGTTCAACAACATGGAGTTTCATGGATGATGTTTTATATCTCAATGATCAATTTACATTATGATTTTCTAAGGGATTGAAGAAGGGGTTTGGGAATTAGTTACACTTGAGCACAATATTTCTCCCATAGAAGAATGGCTAGACTGAGTGGACCATTCAGGTTCTAGAGTACATGCTGCGAGCATGCATGTTGGACATTGACCATTGTTGGGAGGATCACCTACCACTAGTGCAGTTTTCATACAATAAAAACTATCACTTCACTATTGTTATTCCATCATTAGAGGCCTTGTACAGGTTACCCTATATGTCACCATATTTCTATACATACCTAGGGGAATTAGCACTCATGGTCCCTGAGTTGGTGCGGGCTAGAATGGAGAAGGTGTAGATCATCTGGGAGTGGATGAAGACTACACAGAGTTGAGAAATGTGTTATGTTTATAGGTAGTGGAGGAATCTAGGGTTCGAGGAAGGATATCATGTGTTCCTTTGGGATTCCCTTCAACATCAATTTTGGAAATTTGTCTATGGTGGAAAGGTATCTTTGAGGTTCATCAGAACTTTCATGATACTTTAAAGATTTAGAGAGGTGGTGTACCACTTCGCTCTACCACCACATTTGGATTGGGTTCACAACATCTTCCACGTGTCGCATCTGAGGAGGTACATGTATGAATAATCACATGTCATTGACTAGGTAGAGCTAGAAATTGAGAATATAGCTACTTTTTTTGAGTACTTAGTGGAGATTTAGGATCAGTAAGAGAGGGTCCTTCGTGGGGGGTCGATTCCATTGGTGCGTGTCTGATGATAACACGTGAATCTCCAAGACATCATAGCAGAGAGGGAGGCTCAGTTTCATGCTCATTACCCTCATTTGTTTGTGTGTCCTTTATTTTGGATTTCAGGGACGTAAATATCTATGGTGGGGAGATTATAACATCTCATATTTTTCCATGTATTATTTTTATAAATTATATGGATTGATATCGAGACCAAGAGCAGAGACGACGTGTAATTTTGAGCCCCAATTTTCCCACTAAAATTGTTTGAAAAATATTAAAACGTTAATAGTACACATGAATGGATTTCTTAAAAAAGTGGAAAAATATTAAATGGGTGATTTTATTAGAAATACGAGGCATCCTAGAGCTTAGGAATCTAGTTTTACCCACGGAATGACATAACTTTTGTCAGCACATGTTTTCTATTGAAAAATTCATTGAGGGAGAAACTATAAATAAAATATGTTTAGAAAAGATATTTTTGACATGATAACATTTCTTTTAATATTATTTTTTTTAGTAACTCGGGTTTATCAACATAACCCTTTAATTTCTCTATGATATGTAGAATAACTCATTTAACAATTGTCGATGGATTGTGGATTGCCGATCGACGCATATCATATTTGAAGGAACCACACTGCCACTAACAATGATGCAATGATCATTCTGCACCAGTGACTGATATGAATTGACATAGGGTGGTTATTTCATTTTGATTTTCCCCATTCATAATTTTTAGGATGAATGTGACCCAATCCATGAATAGATTGATCTGCGATTTGATCGTTGTGTGTTGGTTATAATTATGGGGATTATTTCTAGGAATTTTTCATGAAATGATTCTTCATTCTCCCACTATAATAAGGATGAATTGATAATAACACAAATAAGTATAAGGTTCATTCCTTAGTGTATTGTTGTTCTTTTATCTCCCATGTTTTTGGTGTTCATCAACATTATAACCTCATAGTCGTGACATGAATTGTTGTGAGGCTCCGAATGCAATCAGACCCCCGGATTAGAGGAAAATCAAATGTAAAGGCTGGATCAATGTACATTAGGACTTGAGGAACCCAAATATATAAATGTATTTAGATTTTTTCATCAGAGAAAAAATGGTGTCTCACAGAAGTGGAGGCGTCAGTGCGGCATGGGACGCGGGAAGCAGCACGACGACCACGTGATGTAGTGGCAGTCCCAATGGCCGACTATATGAGTGGATACAGCCAAGAGGGCCATGTATGGTATCCCTAGAATCCCACATGAAAGATGTTAATCCTAGGGAGATAGACTGGGCTAGGTGGTCTCACATACCAGTGGTCCATGCTAAGTAGTGGACCAGGCCCATTGGATAAGGTTGGGCCCATCGGGATGGGTCCGACCCAGGGTGGCCGGACTGGTCCACTATCGACCATAGAGGTCGAACGTGAGCCCCAGTTAATCCAACTACTATAGGGCAGTCGGTTTGGGTGGTTGATAGTGGCGGTGGACTGTGATTTTCAGTGGACCAACCGTGCGGTTTGTCCATGAACTAGTGCCACCCCTTCTTTGAATCTTCAAATTGTGAGAACTTTCAAACGGTGAGTCCATATGATGAGACATATAGTTAGTTGGTACCCTAACGTTGATATATTCCATGGACATTATTTGATTAGTTTATATATTGGACTAGTATAGGTTGAGATCATTTTCACTTGGTTCTTTACTCGAGGGTTTAGTACGGTATTGCATCCACATCACTGGATTGTAATCCCCTATAGTAGAAAAGTCCAAGATAGAGTCTAACATTCATCCCTAGAACTAGTGTGTGATCCTGAATCACCCCTATTGTATTATATATAATTATATAAACATTGAGATAAGGGTTTTGATCCTATATCAAGTGGGCCGTATTAGTCAGGCTCACGGTATCCCCCAGTGTGACTGGCCATGATCCCCAAAATTGTGAATTATTATAGATTGGATTAGTGGTATTAACTAGTGAGTTTTGGTAGGATCCTCTCTCTGTGGTATCATAATATTCCTTTAACAATATTTTCTCATTTGGGTAGGACCCAAATGAGCTAACTTTATTCGTGAGTGTCTAGATGATAACATGGATGGAGGAGCGAGATCTCCCAAAATGAGTGTGGTTCAAGAATAAACCTATGGATAGAAGTTGGTTAAGATTGAACATTGGCATGTTACTTCTCATGAGAATATCTAGAAATTCTTTTTATATCTGATATTGACATAAACCATTTTGGAGAAGACATGTATTTTTATTTCATGGTATTTCCTTCATGGTATTTCCTTTGTGGTATTTATTTTTTGGTCTTGTAGTGTTCTACTGAGTATTATTTTACTCACCCCTACATGGTATTTTAACACACATTTTGTGTCCTGTGTAGAGGATTGACCAATCGATGGAGTTCCGAGTAGACTAGGACTAAGAAGTTCCCCGTGATACTAAATAGACCAAGGTGGGTCCCAACTGATTTTTAGAATACTATCCCAAGACCACATACTTTACATGTTGTACTTCTGGTCTGAGACTCTTTTCTTTTCGGTGGGCTTTTTTTCCATACATAACTTTGAGGACTTTCAATGTTGTACTCTGGTGGTGGGATATAGTAGTTTTTATGCATTGTTTACTAGTGTTTTTACATTCCAGAATTTGTGGCGTAGAGATGTGTGTGTGTACAGGTACTTTAGGCAAATGCCTTCCATTTTTGGGATATTCCTACTTTGTTCTTGTCACCATCCCCTATAATATTGGATTAGGGCATGGGTTAGTCACAGGACATGCCCCACCAGGATGGGTCGTGACACGTTAACCCCATTCAATTATCGATTTTATATACCAACTCTATTTTCAAAATCATTCTATTATTTTCTATTATAGAATATTTCAATGTTAATACTCTATCAAAATTTCATTTAATTTTATTCATATAAATTTAATTTTACTTCATTGATTTTGGATTTCCATGGGTGAATCAAACAGTCCCTTCTTGTGGGGTTATAAAGTTTGATATTTCATGCCCTTAATATCATTTGAACTAAATTATTGTTTTGTGATACCCATTCACATTTCCCAAGAATTATTGATTAAATGTTTCATTATTATAAATAATATATGTAGAGAACATAAATTTAGAAATATTAAAGTCACACACAAATAACACTCTAATACCTTGGCTGATTCTTTAATGTCATGAGATGCCATTTATATTGTAAGATAATTTATCTAATCACACTATGATACGATGGCTTGGAAATGAGCCTCGACCTATTTTTATGATGTAATGATTTATATTATCTATATGTTCCTTTAATTCCATATTTTTATTCTATAATGTATTGTTATTATTCTCTTTTATTTCAACGTGATATGCCTTTTCTATCATATGTATCATTCCAACTCGTATTATTCCATTACATGGTGTTATATCTTACCCCTTTTCATTATGTATTTCTCTAGGATATCCTATATATAGATAAAAGATAAATAGGATACATGATAAGGTAATATAGGTTAAATAAATATGATATATATTTTGTTTAATGTTGTTGTTTTTAAGCATGAAATCATACAATAACACTATACCTAATAATACTTATTTTTTGTTTCATGGATCTTTATATTAAATTTGTGTAATAAAATGTGTAATGAGAATTGGGTTATTATTTTTAAATCTCTAGTAACATAGGATTATAGCACAGAAATTCAAATTAGATAATCACATGGTTCACCCAAGGTGTCTCAACAACATATCTCTTATTTATAAAGAAAATTTTAAATAAATTATACTCTACTTTGATAGAACTTATAATGAACTAGATATGGATAACAGAACAATACTAAAATCTAGTTGTCAATACCACTATGATTTCTCCCATTTCACTATAGATTTATTACTATAATCATAGATCATTATTTATCAATAGGAAATTATTTCATGGTCTTGATTATAAAATAAAATATAGGAAAATTAAACAAAAAAATATTTCATAACCCATCAGTAAGTCAAACACTCTTAAAAATAACCAAAACCCAATTAATAGGAAATAATAATATATACAAATAAAAATGTATATATTAAAATGAATGTGATAAGTAATAAATAAATAAATCTTGATTCATACACATGATTATATCACAATACCAAATATTAACATTTACCTGAATGGAAAATTGTAGGCGATGAGTGAGAATGAGATCCCAACTAAATTTATAACAAACCTACCATTTATTAAACATTAATTCATAATTTATTACATAATATTACAATTAATACAACCAGGACTATTTAGAATTATATTGTATTTGTAAATTAGATACATTTCATAACAACTTAAAATAAGGAAATTGTCATCTTTATTGAAAACCTACTGAACATGATCATAATATTCTTTTATACATAAAATTATATGGGATAACATAGGGACATACATAAGAAATAGGTGGGATAAATATACATGTAAGGGAAAAACATGGAATTAGTTGAATAATGTAGTTCATGTTAGACAACATGCAAATAATTGGGGAATAAAAGGAAAATTAACAATAAGGCACAATATATCATGATAATCATAACATGGGAAATGTGGTAAAAACATAAAAAACTGAATCATAAACATAAGTGAAGGATAAACTCAATGATATCATGATGGAAAAATTCCCATTAAGGAATCAAGTTCTCTCGTAATCCCAACATGACATATCATGAGTCTAAACATTATCCAATTTAGTGGAGCGCTATATTATTCGAGGTTCACCAGTCACATTCAATTTGTTATCATGCTTAAGTGGCCACAGAGATCACCAAAATGAAATCATTTATCATCACATTTTATTCAAATAACAGAGACTGTAGAATAATTACATATTATCCTCAATTCAATTATGTATAATTGTAAAAAGTTGAACTCCCTTGGTAGTAAATGGGTATGGTATTCACTAGATAATTGTTTTGGCATGCGAAATCACAGTGAAATTTTTATAGCATAATAGTATAACTTAAAAATTCATAAAATTTTTTGAAGATAGAAGAATGATTCTATCATCATTTTGAAATCGAATGGAATGTAATAGGGATATGGAAAGACAAATCCAAATATTATTAATTGAAAATAGAAAGCAAAAGATTATAAATAAACATGAATAAAGAAGGGAAGGTGATGATCCCTTACTTGAGTTAGTGACTCCAAATGATTGGGATGAGTTTATTGAGAACTTGGGGGAATAATGGGAGGTCATAGGGAGGTGAGGTAAGATTCAATATTTTATCAATGCATTTTTAGTGAAGATAAATGGGAGCATGGGTGGATTTATGTAGGAATAGAGTGGGGAATTAATTATCATTTATCAAACGTAGGTTCTGGAATCTATAAAAAAATAACCCAAACCAAAAACCATAACATGGTTTTTTCCCATTACTTATTATTAATGGTAGCGGTTTTCATTATTTTATATTCCCCAGGGCCAAAAAATACTAAAATAATACCCTTTAATGTGTAGATTTGAGTGATACTCATATTAAAATGACTTTTAATCCTTAAAATATATCAATGGTTTTGGATAATTCTTAAAGTATTTATAAAATTATTCAAAAAAACATAAAATTATATTATTTTAAAGGTAAAACATATATTCGGTAATGTATATCATTTATTATATTTATTACATCACTTTTGGGTCATTGTGATGTCATACTACACAATGTATAATTATACAGTATTTAATTTTACCTGAAAATTTGAATAACATAGAAAAATTATGAAAAAATCGCCATTATATAATTTTGATGGTATGTTTCCAAAAAAAATTTATTTAATAAATATGATTTTATAAAGATGTTAATTTTTTATTTTAAAATAAGAATCCATATTTATTGAGAAATTCGAGATTCTTTTTGACTATAATAGTATTTGAACCCTTATAAAAATTATATTTGAATTCATAGAAATTATATGATCATTTATATTTAATAAAAATTATTTAATAATACCATTTTTTTGAACTATTATTTTTTTTCAAAAATCCATTAATTTAACAAATTAAATCCCTTCATTTAATTTGAATATAACACGAACATACAATTAGGGTTTTATTATATTAAAACAAAAATAATGTATAACGTAACAATAATAGGGTGAATATATATTAATTATTTTATAAATAATAATTTATATACTTATATTTCTAGGGTCTTGATAGATATCCCTTCATAAGGGAAATTTTATTTATAACAGTTCAATTCATTAAAATTTTCTCCCCTTCAGAAATTTCTCCCTTGAAATTTTCATTTCCCACACAAAAACAGATGAGGGTAACTTTTTTTCATCACAAACTCTAGTTCCCACATTGAATTTTTAAACTTACAGTTTCTCCACTACACTTTGACAAGGTAAATTGTCTTATTCTGTAGAACATTATCTCTATGATCTAAGATCTTCATCAATTTCTTCTTATAAGAAAGGTCATTCACCACTACCAAAACCACTGTATTGAGTATATGAGATGGGTTTGGTGTGTACTCCCTCTAAAAGGATACATGGAATACTTCATGTACATGAGATAGTTTAGGTGGGAGTGCTACTTTACCAGACACTACTCTAATAAGATCAATGATCTCAATGGGGTTGATGTATCTTAGAATAAGATTTAACTTATTCCCAAATATCATCACTTTCATCCATGGAGAGATGTGGTGGAATAAGATGTCTCCAAAAATAATAATCTTGGTATCATCGATGATAATTAAAATAGTTCTTCTACTAAATCTAAGCAGCCTTGATGTGTTGCTAAATTGTCTTAACCCATTCCACCATTTCCTTGACAATTTTAGGACCTAGTAGTTTGTGTTCCCCAACATCATCCCAACATTCAATTGTTAGAATCCATTTCCCATAAATTTATTTGTATGGACCCATTTGTATTCTTGAGTAGAAATTGTTGTTGTAAGAGAACTCAGCAGGAGTAAGATGTTGATCACATCCTCTTTTAAAGTCAGTTGAGAATTCTCTCAACATGTCCCCAGGTGTCTGTATAGTCCTCTAACATTGGAAATCAATTTGGGCTGATAATCTATGATGATGTTAAATTTGTATTCATAGGATGATGGAGACTCTTCCATAACATTGGAGGTAAATCTAAGATCTTAATTGGGTATAACCGGTAGTGGTACTCTATCCATACTCACTACTTATCTAATGTATATTAGTGCATTTTTATCAAGTCAGAATTCTTATAGAATTGTGTTGAAGTGTATAGTCTTTGCAAGATGATCCACCAAACCCCATATAGCATTATTCTCTTTTTATGCCTTCAGAAGACCAGTAAAAAAGTACATGGTGATTTTTCCCATTTCCATATAGTTATGGGTAATGGTTGCCTCACCCCCTTGCATTTTTTCCCTTTTTCATTAACCGAAAGAAACATAAGACATATTGATGTATATTCCATAATATTATTCTTCATTTTATCCCACCAACAATGTTCTCGGATATCTTGATACATCTTCGCGCTTCATTGGTGGATGGAAAGGGATGAGCTATGCCCATCATCCAATAGCTCACTTAACTCAAGACTTGATGGTACACATTTTATTTACCAAAATCTCACAACTCCTTCTTTATTAAAATTGAACTATGAGAATTTATATTTTCTTATAGTTCCCACTTTATTCTGAATTCCCATGTCATATATTTAAGAATCATTTATCCTCTCTAGAATATTTAGTTGAGATATCATTTGTGAAAGGATTGATGATGTTACCTCTTTTATTATTCACTTGTTCATTCTTTCCATATCAAAGAAGATCTAATCACTCTCAATTTTCATCACAGATATAATTGATGGATCATTTATACATATAGAATCTTCCACCTTATTCACTTTCCCAAGATGGTAGGGAATTTCGTAGTAATAGTACTAGATCAAATATAACCATTTTTTGGAATATATTCAACTCTTTCTGTGTGAATATACAATGAGGATTTTTTGATCCGTATATATTTCAAAATTATAACCAAATAGATAATGTCACCATATTTTCAAAATGATGAGCACTATAGCCAACTCTAGATCATGTTTTGTGTTGTTCTTTTTGTGAAAATTCAACTTCTATGAAGCATAAGCTGTCACATTGTCATTTTTCATTCATTCACAACCCAATCCCTTATTAAAATCATCACTGAATACTTTCCTAATATCTCCATTTATGGGTACTGTGAGCATAGGTAAATTTATAAGCATCTTTTTAAACTCGTTGAATCTCTATTTACATTGATAATTCCATGAAAACTTGACTCCCCTCTGATATAACTTTGTTATAGGGTTTGAAAATTGTGAGAAATTTCTCATAAATCGATGGTAATAAATAGTTAAACCAAAGAAACTACAGATATCTATCATTTTTTTCCTTGAACATCCTTCAATTGCATAAATCTTGTAAGGGTACATATATATCCCATATCTTCTGATGATATGCCTCATGTATGATGCATCATTCAATTAGAACTAAAATTTTCTAAAATATTCCTAAATATTATCCTTTCACAAAGTCTTTAGAATAGTGATCAGATGATCTTTGTGCTCCTCCATGTTTTGGTAGAATATTATAATATCATCTATAAAGACTATAAAACTTTTTTTGAGGTAATATATAAAGAATCAATTCATAAATTCCATGAATATTTCTATATAATTAATGTGTCTGAATGGAATTACTATGAAAACATAGTGATCATACCTTATCCAAAAAGTAGTTTTACGGATATTCTACATCTTTAACCTAACTTGGTAATATCCCAACTGTACATCCACCTTTGAGAAGTATTTTTCTCGAATTATCTAATCAAATAATTGATTAATCCCTCGAAGAGGACACTTGTTCATTATCATTATCGTTTTGAGCTCATGATAATCCTTGCTAAGGCGTATTGACCCATCCCTCTTCATGATGAAGAGTACTGGTGCACACCATGGTGAAGCATGTGGGTGTGTGAACGCTTTATCCATATTCTTCAATTGTTGTTTCCTCAGCTCCTCACGTTTGAAAATGGACATTATATAAGGAGTCTTGGATAATGGAAATTCTAGAGATATAAAAATGATATAATCGGGGGTCAATTCACAATATGAAGAGTGATTTTCTTCTCTAGAAAATTTTTCTCATCTCCATATAAGGAAATCCAATCCATACCCATTATTACATCACATTATATCAAAGGGTGTATAAAGTGGTTTTCTAGGACATTAAACCCATAAATATTGGAATGGGAGGAGTTATATACTTGGGATAAAATAGTTTGCCCATTTTTCATTTTTACCAACAACTCTACTTCCATTGTTTTTTGTGGTGTTTGAATAATTCTACTAAACTGTCATGATATTAAGTAATGCGTAGAACCAAAATAAAAAATTTTATTCTCTGTTATTGAATGAATAACTAGTGTACTTATCACCACTTCATTTTTAGGATCCACCTCAGTAGTTTTGATGGTAAAAACTCGTCCTTTCTAACTTAGATGTTGTTGGTTGTCTTAAAAAACCCTTAGATTAGTGCATTAATTTCCAAAGTTCCCTAGTTCCTTATATATTAGGCAATGAAAAATGCGTTGAGAGTTTACTAGATAATTCTATTCCTCAGTAACATTATCATGTTTCTCCTATTTGAAATCATTATCTAGGTTTCCTCCCTTCCAACAACTAAATCATTTCATTTTCCTCATATTCAACTTTAGGGTGCTTTTATCGCCACCTTTGACAAGTGGTATGATGAAATTTATTGGAACCACTTTATTTCTCTATCGGGCTGCTAGAATTAAAGTCTACCTTGCACTTATTATCTCCATGATACCCTTGATATTTATTGATCTCTATTTCTACATTAAGGGTACATCAGACAATTTCTTCATAGTCACAAAATTCACAGATCTTAATGTATTTTCGTAGATTAGGTTTTTTCACACTAATGAAATTGTCAACATTGCATTTTGGGGGAAAGATGAAGTCAAAGGCATATCATGAAATTATTTTGATGTTTTCTTTATACACCCTGATAAGTTAATCATATTTTTTCTTGAGTGTAATGAAATCCCTTCCCATTTTATGTCAGAGAGTGTGAGGAAAATATATTTATTGATAAACATTTTTCAGAATTACTTCCACCCCATCTCATTGATCTATCCCTTAGAATTCGTATTTTTGATCAATTTCCACCACTAATAAGCTTCTCCCTCCATATGATAAACGTCTAGTAGATCCTTGTTTTGTTAGAAACATTAAATTATGGATAAGATCATCTCAATGGAGTTTATCCACTATTCTGAGATTAAGGGATCTAATGATCCATTTAAAGTCATAAGCATTTGTTCTATAAATGACTCAATCACAATTTGTTTACTATTATGGAGGTTTGGAAGCTCCTCTTGATCCAGTTTTCTATTTATATACTTATTTATCCAAGAGAAAATCATCATGAAGTTTATGACGCCTTTTCCAATTAGGTTGGGCATCTCATTGGGTAGTCATCACATTTCCCTTCACATTGTTTGTTTACTCAAGTCCTCCAATTTCGGGCCATTATCCAGAATAATTGGAAAAATGGGGATGAGTGTTTTTAAACTGTTAGACACATAAATATGAATTCAATTAAATTAAAGAGATAACGTATTAGTTAAATATATTTCCTTAACTTATAAATTTCTATTCATCATTCTATGTTATCCAGGATGTATTTCTTAACATATATTATTATGGGTATTTTTTGTTCCATTAATAGTGATTCATAATATGATTTTGATTTTAACAAATTATATCCATCGATAGTGTTGACCCAGATGCACAATAAGGTATGTTGTTGTGCGCCAGGTTACATTGAGTCAGGCCTGAAACACCTTGTTCGAGATGTTACCCCTTGTTACATCAATACTAGAACCACATCCACATGTATTATTCAAATAATTATGTATTTTCTTGATAAACCACATAATCTATACATGCCAAAATTTAGGTATGTTTTCTTTTACATAATTTTATCCCTAAGGATTTCTCTAAAGTTTTCTAATCCAAATTCCAAAATAGCCAAACCTCAATTTGATGCCAACTTTGACACCCCTTCTCTTTATTAATAATTAGTTCAAGATTAATTAACTAATATTTCACTTAATACAACCAAAATGATTAATAATTATAGTGTACTTGGGAATTAGGTACATTACATAGAAACGTAATACCAGGAAGACATCATCTTTATTAAAACCCACATTAACATGTTCATAATATACCTTCATACTTTAAACTGCATGGGATAACCCGGGGACATCCATAATAAAGGGTTGATCTAAAAATCATGGTATGAGAATAAACCTGGAATAACATGAATAATTTATTGCATGTTAGATAGTAGTAATATAAATTTTTAATAAAAGAAACATAAACAATAATGAGTGATATATAATTATAATCATAACATGGGAAATGTGGAAACAACTTAAAACACTGCATCTTAAACAAAGGTCAAGGACAACATTTAAGACATAATGATAGAAAAAGGCCCATAAAGTAATAAGGTTCAATCTCAATTACAATATGAAAACACATGAGACAAAAAATTTACCAATTCATTGGGGTGCATTATAATATCAGACACACCCATTACATTTATTTCATTCTCATGCTTAAGTGTTTCGCACTGATCCTAAAAAATAGAATCGTTGATCATCAAATTTTATTCCAAGAACATGGAGTGTGGAATAGATAAATTTAAGACACAATTAAAAGAGTTATAAGTTTATGATGGTTAACACCCTTTATAGTAAATGGGTATGGTATTCACTACCCAATTGTTTTGGTATGGTAAATCACATTGAAATTTCAAGAGTATAACAACATCACATAAACATTCATAAAATTGTTGGATGAGAGATAAAGGGGTATATTTTATTCAGAAATAAAATGTGAATTAATATGGATATTTAAATACATATTCCTCCATTAGGAATTGAAAATATAAATCATAAGATAATAACGAGTCATAAATAAAAAATAGAAGGTGAGGATCCCTTAGTTGAGTGTGTGACTCCAAATGCATGGGAGGAGTATCGTGAGAGATTATTGGAACCTTAGAAGGTCTATAGTGAGGGGTGGGGGAAGAGTAAGGAAGTTATATAAAGTTATTTAGTGAAGAGGAATGGGATAATGGATGGGTTTATAGTTTAAAATAGTGTAGAATTCATAACCATTTCTCTAACATAGGTTGTAGGCTTTATATATTAAAATAACCAAAACCACAAACCATCCCATGATTCTTCCAATGGTTTATTACCAATGATTTTTTATTATTATTTAATATGTATTTGGTCCTAAAATAATAAAATTAAACCCTTGATTAGGTGGAGGGGAGTCATACTCTTAAAAATATTATTTTAAATCCTTAAAATATATCAATGGCTTTGGAGGATTCCAAAAGGCTTTATAAAGTTAATAAAAATACATAAAATCACATTATTTTTATGGTAAAACATAGATTTTGTCATGGATATAATTTTATGTATTCAGTACATAACTTTTGGTTCCTTATGATGTCATAATACACACCGTATATTTATAGAGTATTTAATTTTTTCCCAAATATTTAACTGCCTAAAAAAATTATGAAAAAACAACTATTGGATAATTTTGAAATTCTAGTTCCAAAAATAATATTCATTTTATATAATTTTTTTTATGTTTTATTTTTAATTTTTTAAAATTATAATTTACATTTATTGATGAATGCTGGGTTTTTTTTTAAAATAACAGTTTTTGAACCCTTATAAAAATTATATTTGACTTCATAAAAATTATATGGTCATTTGTATTTTATTAAAAGTATTTAATAATAATATTTTGTTAAAATAATATTTATTTGAAAATACATTAATTACTAAATATAAATACCTTAATTGAATTTGTATATTAGCACAAAAAATAATTTGTGTTTTATTGTGTTAAAATAAAAATCATTTATAGAGTAACAATAATAGGATAAAAATATATTCACTATTCTATAAAAAATTATTTAAATACTATTATTGTAGGGGAATTGATACATATCAATTTAATACAATAGAAAACATCATATGGGTAAGGTACATGATGGGGAGACTTTCATGGGGTGGTTCTTTGTACAAGGTTTGGTATATGATCATGACGAGCTTGAACTTCTGCCAAAAATAGTTTTGTTCATGCCTAAGTTATTATATTTTATCATGGTCATAGATAAGGTAAAATCCTATATTTTTTATCCCCCTAGGAAGCTCTGATAAATGGGCTTCATAGGGTACGATCCTACTGTTTGAGTCCATCACATCCTTTTTCTAAGTCAATTTTATTTGTTAGAAACCTATATTTATATTAATATTCTGATAACTATTCAATGTCTAGGTTATCAACGATAATGATGCTTTAAAAAATTTATATCCAATATAATATAATAGAAACAAATAAGTGGATGTGTTTTTTATAACCATATTACATAATATTATATTTATTTAAATTGTAAGTGAAATTTTATTTATAACAGTTCAGATCATTACAAAACGTGTCATACATCCTCCTAATAACCAATATACACATCTAATGTTATTGAATACATAAAAATCCAACAACTAAGAACATATCTTTAGATACCCAAAATATATTATGATGATTTTTATGTCCTCAAATGTATCTCTTCATGGTATGATTATAAATACTATGTTGGGGAACACTAACATTTCCTCAAGTCACATAGTGAATTAATATGTTTAGACCTGTGTTTATATTCCCTTTTAGATACATATATATGAAATTATTTTATCCCCAAATAATGATCAATGATTGAAATAACTCAATTTTATAATAATACATAGATCTTTATGGAAATTAGTTGATATACTCTTATATAGAGTGGATCAATAATAATACTACCAATGTTTATCCCATGAATATTATCTAAGATTATTAGGGTAATTTTTTTCTAGAAGGTCTTGCCTAACAAAATAGCCCGACTTAGTAAAATTATAATACACATTCTATGGGAAAAGGTAATAGTGTATATTAGAGGCCTGAAAATCTTATATCATGGTCCTTTGGAATAAAGAAAGGTGTATACTATTGAAAATGAACCATGATCTAATCCCATTGAATGAATAAGGTATATGAAAGAGTTAAGGAATTGTGATCCCATATTATACAATTATTTACCACAATACCTACAAAAAATGTTTATAATAATAATATATGATAATAATCAAGAGATTTACATCCAATATATACACATAAAGTATATCATGGAAATATAAATATTTCATATCAAATTAATACACAAGTTTTATATAAACTAAATGTAAAAAAATAATATGAAATATTTATTACTGATATATATCACAATAATATACATAATAAATATCAAAGAAACATACATTATCTACATCAAAGTATCAAAAAAACTATTTTAAATAAAAATAATTCATATGATAAGGCATGATTTTATCTAGACAATATATTGAGAATAAAAAAACATGGAGAGGAAATAAAAATAATTTAAAAATTGAATTAATATATAAAATGAGGAACTAAATATGATATTCATGTAGTAAATAATGAAAAATAAATCAATTAATATCAATGATTAAAAAAATTCTTATAGTATAAACATTATTTGGTTTGGGTTTGATGAAAAAAAATTCATTACCTTTATACGACCACCAGTTAGTTGAATTAATTTTGGTATTAAATTAAAATTTGGTAATTAATAACTAATTAAAATAATTTTTCCAATAGTATAATATGACACACAAAAAGTATTCTTAAAACCCATTTTATAAATTAATACTTTTATTAAAAATAAATGAAAAAAATTATTTAAAGATAATTTTTATAGTATGAAATGATTTTTAGGAAATCATTTCCAAATAAATAACAATGTATTAAAAAAGTATATCAATAATAAATTAAAATCATTAAATAAATCAAGTCTGTATAAACCATTTATATAAAAAAATTAATGTTTGTATCTGAAAAAACTAGTTTTGTTTAAATTTTTTAAAATAAATATATATTAATATTCTAACCATTCCCAAATAAAATTTCATTCCTATGATTACATAACCATCAACACAATAGCGTATACAAAGGTTTAGTGTGAAACCTTGACATATAAATCATTTAAAATGAAGTTTAAAGTGATGTTTTTACCTTATAAAATATATCAATGTCCCAAGGAATTATTTAAAAGTCCAAATACTAAAACCTATATAAAATATAGTTGAAGAAGTAATTTAGTGATATAAAATTGTGTTTAACTCATTATCCCTATAAAATCAGGTGGCGTGACCTAACATGAATCAACAATATATGATTTGTATATTACTAAGTACACCTGACACCTTATGAAACTTTTGAGTATGAACATCCTATTTGGGAATACAATTACATCTAAATAGTAATCAAATAATGATCATGTTTATTAAAATTTGAAACTAAGAGAATATTTCAGAATGTATACACTATATAGATAAAACAAAATGTAATAACTCATATATAAACAAATTATCAATGTATATGTAATAAAATTGCGAAAAACAATAAATAGAAATGCATAATTCTTTTTAATATTAATATTTATGGTAGGAGACCATGTATATAGAAAAATAAACTTTACAAAACTCTTGAAATTATGGTTTCAAAAAATGACCATGTTGAATCAATGTTATGTCATAGTTAATAAAAAACTCATTGATATATATCAACACATTATACTGAAATACAATTGAATAAAAACATATATATTTCATAAATAATTCAAAAACATCATTAATAAGATAGAAAATAAGTAGTAAGTTTATCGTAGTAATTACAAAATCATTCACATGAGGGTTTGAGACAAACAATGTTAATCATTTGATAATATTATTTTTATCCACAATAACTAATATATACCTTCAAATAAATCTAGCGAAAATCTATAAAAATGGATAAAATAATAAATAACCAACATAACTCAAGAACAACTAAAACCAATTAATATTTAAGAATATAACTTTTAAAAAAATTCAATACGATAATGACTAAAATGACAAATTAATTCAACTTATTCATATATTATTTTCTTGATGAAATAATTAATTCTCCATGTTAAATAACTCATTAATCACTTCATATCAAACATTTATGAATATAATGGAATACATCAAAATATTCCTTTTTTAATCAAGCGAAAAGGAAATACCATGTAATGTTGTTATTTTACCATTCCTTTGTTACAAAACAACCCAATATTTTTGAAAATATATTTTTATGAAAAAAGGATGTGGATATTATAGAAATAGTCCCCTCCTCAAAAAATGGGGAAAAATATATACAAATAACCTAGATCCACTGGAATTAAGGTGGATAATGTTATGAAAAATAGATACTGCCAATAAGGGTATTAGAAATTTGATTAATTTTAATTTTAAAGATTATAATGAGGGGATATATAAATGTTTGACAAAAATAATAATGTACAGACATTTGGATTAAAAATAGAAAAATCCTCTATGTACCCAATATGGGCCCACTGGGTACCCAATGACATATATAGACAACCATAACCTCTACAAAAATCACTAGGAGTCAGGTTCTTCATATATTTAAAAATGAATGTGGTACTAACTCAAATATAATCTATCACATTTTTTCTTAAAAAATACCCTAAATCATATTGAAATTTTTTATATATTCCATCCAAAAACATTGAAAATTCATAATTGTATCTAATAGTAAATATTAACCCATATATAGAAAATAAAATTCAATCAATGCATCACATATATAAAAAAATTAAAATTTAAACTAAATTTAAAATACATTATAATCCACTAAAAACTGTTCCATATACTTTACATGAACTCAATAGATCCTTAGTGGTTTCTAAATTATTTACTATAATAAAAAATGAAGAGTTTTGAAGGATAAACATCTCATCCGGTTTAAATTCATGTAAAAAAATTATCTAATTTCTTATTGTGTTTTATACTAACCTTAACCAAGACATGACCCTTTCTAAGGGGTAAATAATATTTTCATTCTTAGCCATGGATAATTTTTTACAGAATATAATAAAGGACCCTGAACAATTATTTTAATGATTATAGTTTATTACTATATGTAATGTAACACTACATGAAAAATATATCTTTTTCTTGTCCCAATATAAATATAGAATCATATATATATAATGAAAATTATTCGAATTAAATTATTGGTAATGATAATGCAAAATAGGGTTTTATTTACAATATTTTATATTTTTTATATTAATGAATAAGTATAAATGTTGTTTTCATTTGTTTAAAATGAAACACAAATTAGAAAATTTTGAGGTTAATACTTGTCATAGAATATAGGACTAAAAAATTCCAAATAATAATAATAATTTAAATATAAAAAACAAAATATTAATATTTAAAGATGGATAAAAATGAGATAGTCAATATATGGTTTAATAGATTCACATATATTTTAAAAGGTATTATTGTTATTTTAGAAACACTAGTTAACTAAAAACTAGTTGAAATAATTTTAGTATCATTACTATATATTTTTTATGAAAATAATTTTCAAAATATTAGAAAATGATTTTTTTAGAATCACAACAGATTAACACATTTTTTTATTTTATTATAATGATACCATATTTAATAACATGTCCCACGAAGAGATAAACATGATATACTAAGTACCATTTAAATCAGAGATTGTTTTATCTACTAACGCCTTTGGTTTCAAAGTATATATTAGTTATATTTACTTTTCCCCAATTCCTAAACCGATGAAAAGTTATTTTATAAAGAGGAATTATTTTTTAATGTGGATGATAATACAAAATAAGATTGATAACCAATAAATGAGGGAACATGAAACTCTATTTATTTTAATTTCAATTATATATATTATATAGGAATTAATATTGGGAATAATAAGAATATTAATCCTAAATATCGTAATTTAAAGAATTAAATAATAAAAAACTATCTAATAATTGATAAAATAATGACAATATCCTCATGTTGTTTTAATAAGGATTACTACCCTAGTGAAAATTTTTAACTTGAAAAAGAATCAACAAACCTTTAGTTATTAGAAATTATTTAATAATTTTAGTATTTATGATTCCTAAATTAAATCTACAAATAATATTGTATAGATTTTACTGATTTATGTGATAAAAATTTGGATAGATTTGATAGTGATATTGGTTTATATATAAAATTATTGGAGAACAATAATAAGGTTATGATTGATAATATTTTAAAGTATTAAAAAATGAAAATTTATTAATTCAATATTTAGAATATATTTACATTGAAAAGTAAAAATAAAATATTGATAGGGAGAACAATGTTTTCACTAAATATAGTAATGGAAAAGGTAATATTAAAAAATTATATCCATGTAATTAAAGGACAATAATAAGGGTGGAATTTATTATAGTATACAATATCATTTGGATTTTAGAAATTTTAATGTTATGATCACTAATAATAACAAATATTCTATAACATGATTTAATTTTGAAATGATAGGTCATTTTTCTAGTGATGTTTTACTAAATAAGTATCTATCATTAAGTCATAATAATTCATTGAGTTACAAATCATTATATTCCCATAATCATTATGGAACTACTATTAAATTTGTATTTGTATGTAAAGAATGACTGTAATGGACTATATCTTTTTAGTTTAAAAAATATAAGGAAACATGAATTGAGATGAATATGAGTCGAGTTTATTCTTTGGTTTATGTTTTGGGTTGTAATTTTATTTAAAAATATGTATTTAAAGATTGGTTCAAATGCTTTAGGAAGTTTTGGGAGTTTTAATTCTTGGATTAATAGATGGGGTGTGGTTCTTTGTGTGGTTATAAACTATAGTTGTTAATGGTAACATGGTGGAGGTTCTCTATGTACTAGGTGATATGTATTGTGTTGGGGAGTGGAAGAATACTGAGATCCAATTTCCAAAATTTGTACTTATATATTTTTTTTAAATTATAATTTGTATAAAAAACAAAGTCATCCTCCTCTTTATTTGGATTCTACTAGACCATAATAAGTAACCTATAACCCCTTATAATTCCAAATTCTCCCTCTTATGTATCCTTAAAATGATTTCTATTCATTAATTCATCTAAATGTTTAATATTATATTTGTGAGTCTATGAAAAACCTTCCTTATTTTCACTACATCACATATAATTTCTCATTGCATCTACCAAAATACCTACTTTAATTTGTTACAATTTTTGTCTTATATTTTAGGTGATTGAGGGTGAATAAACCTACAATTATGATCATGTTTATGCCAAATTAACCACAATTGATGTTTTGTTACATCTTATATCAATTTATGTTTAATTTCATGTCTTCAATTATGATTATATAAAATAGATTAGTGTATATGACTTGTGAATTGGTCTTTATGGAATAAGGTGTTCATATGAGGTTGAGTGATCCATCATTATACTAAAAAAGGAATATTAGATATGGTTTTTGTTAGTAGTTTAAAAAAAAATTTGTGGTTAATAAAGGTATATGTAGTTCTTATTAAAAATAATAAAGGGTGTTTTCCCATAGAGAAGGTGGTGTACAATATTTTAATTTTCAATTTAATAGTTTTTTGTGAAATCTATATAATCTATTGAGTTCCATTTGTATTATAGGTTATGTGAGATTAAGTGTATTCATTATACTATATTTTCTTATATTGATACTTACTTCCTTGATAATGGACTATGATAGAGGATGCATTTTGGATTTCTTGTCCCATTAATTAAACCCCTAATTGGATAGTTTGGGTTAGTAGTTTGTTGTGATTTATTTTTATAGGGTGTTTTTGTTTAATATGGTTGTATTGAGTATAAATATTTTGATACTCCTGAAAAGGATAACTATGAGTGTGTTACATAAGAAATATATTGAATTTCACTATCTAAAATGGGGTTTCCTTGAACAAAACACTTTTTTATCACACAATAAAGACCAAATGGTGTTATCATCACTCAGTTGAAATCAATAAGCAACTAGGATTTCGAGAACTAAATTTTTGAATAATAATTCCAAAAAATAAATTAAAAACCTATATTTTTTTTAAGAAAAATGGAATATAACATAAATCTAATATATATCATAAATTACAGAATACACTAAACACATTCACACAAATAAAATATAGAACCAAATATAATACAAGAGATGGAGCCATTTTCGTTTTAAAAATAAAATTACTTGTCTAATGGAAAAAATCAAAAATAAACTAGATAACTAAAACCCATCTCTATGTGACATTTTGGTCATAATACCACTTTTAAACCACCAAATATCAAATACATCTATCATGAGAATCAGTCACCTCTAAGTGGTTACATTCTATAAGCTTTTTCGAACATGAAAATGTCTACACACATCCATTTGGTGTATGAAAGGTGTGATCACAACGTCTAGTGGGGCCCTAACAAGATTTACATAAGTTAACATTATTAATTAAACTAATTATGAGAATTAATATATTTTAAAAAATTAGGATAAAATATTTTCCTAATTTTATTTAAAAAAGTATAGTAATCACATTGCAGTATTTTTAAATAAAATCATGGGTAAATTAAAAAATTTAAATAAAAATATTTAGCACCATGGTAAGGACTCATAGGGTATATTAGTTAAAGGATAAATATGACACCTCACTCACTCTGAAGTCTTTTTATATTATATTCATAAGTGCATAAAAATAATACCAATGTTAAGGGGTGTGCTAATTGTGTATCCCAAGTGCATCCCCCTAGTAATATGGTATTAATTGGAAGGTAATGATCCAATTCATATAAACAGAGATACCTTTACTAGAATTTTCTTTTTTATCCATGTATTCCATCTTGTAATTCCATTTTCTCCATGTGTGGCTAATATGAATACATAGAGAAATGATATTTCTATACCTTATGACTAAAAATATCAGATTCCATTGGAAGTCGGATTTTCCCAAAAGAAGCATGTTTAGAACAGTTGAATCAAATTCCACCACTGTCTGATTAATATTGATGAACCTGTAGAGAGAAATACTTATATTAATTAAATTAAACACTACACCCAATACACTTTCAGGAATGTAGAATGCACTGAATCCCATAATCATTGAACCACAGTTGTCCCACACATGCCATCCCCCACCCCCTCATGATGCCTGAAGCACAGGATCCGTCCACATTAAACATAAAACCGGAACATAGTTTAATCCATTTGACCCACTGACCTAGTTTATAATCTCACATTCTCCCCATTCCATTAATGAATTTGAGAATAATGGTCCTAATCTACATCAAAAATTCCCCACCCTTGATGAGATTCATTAGTTCCACAACCCATGATTTCACCTTATCCTTAATGAAAAGAAGAGAGAATGTTTTTATTCACCAACCTTATTCCTTACCTCCCAAAGAAACCATCACACAATTCTAAATAAAATCCCTCAAATTTTATTGTCCACATCCTGATTCTATTCACCATAGAACAATTAGACCCTGAATTGATCAATGGAATCCCCTTCAAAGGATGCAGACTAGCAGTGAGGGTATAGTTAATCGATAGTGGGGAGACTATAGATTTAGGTGACGATAATAATAATGGTATATATTTATAATAAAATAGAAGAAAGGACATAAAAATGGAAGAGATACTATAAACCTAATGAAAACATATAAAAACAGTTGAATTTAAAAAACCCAAAGGCCTCATACCATTTATAGATGAATACATGAGAAGTTAGGTCATAAAAATAGATAATAATTGTCTATTCTGGATGATGATAATATTAAATATATATATAATCCCAAAGGAAGGTTTATATCAATGTAGAGGAACTAAATGGTCCACAATTATTGATCCCATGAAGATGTGGTATCTCCCGGATCACTAGCATCTAGCACTTATACTTGATTCCTTATTTAATATCAAAACCATAAGGTCTACACATGTTCTAAGGGGACTATATAGTGTGTGAGTATGAACGTAGTGGCCCCCCCACCAATGTGTCTCTATATTACATCCCTAATTTTACAATGTAAAAATAATTAAACAAATAGGAGAAACTCAGACATAATAATAAATAACCAACTCCACATGTACTCAATTGAAAAAACTTCTCATATAAATACTTTTTCCAACACCAATATGTATCTATAAAAATAAATTACCCAAATATATATCTTTCTACAATTCATGTTTTCAATGTTATTTTTTCAATGGTGAGGATCCATAACTTAATGCTCATGCATCTCTCGAATAATATCATACTCGAACATCCCTTATACTTCTCCTTTAAATATATCCTTGGAACCTTATGCCACCTGACACCACACACTCCACCTATAAATTATCTAATATCATATAGTCATTCCCATGAATATATCTCAGCTCCCTCAAACCTCCATTTAGAGAGTCATCGTCAGATCAATAATGTGATGTCCTAATGCAAAGAGAAATTCATCCTCCAATAATCCTCACCCATCGACCTCAAATACAATAGCTAACCCCATACCCCAACTGCTGGTTTAAAAAAATATATTAATGGTCTATCACCACTAACTATATATTACATTGGGGAGAACCTCCTCTATAAATAATGGTAAACATCATCCTCTATATTGAAATATCTACAGAGGCCTCCCCCACAATGAGTGGTTCAGACCTCCTCAAGAGTGTTCTACCTATGTGGACACAACTCCAATGACTTCTTTGACCATCAATGATGATAGGGAATCAAAAAAATGCACCTAATACACACCAATTAGAAACCTCATTGCCACATTAAACCCTTCCACTCAAAACCAAATCATCATCACCTTCTCATCTCCCATGGGTTATGCCCTCAACATGATGACCTCGACACCTCTATATCAATGAACATGTTTCCTCAACTTGGTGGACAACATCACCCCTTGTTTCTCAGACCGGACCCTCAGCCTCATGAACCATGTCTTCTCAGTATTTGAGATCAACATCAGAAAAATAACATAGAAAAGGACCATCATATTTCCAAGGAACTCATACAATCAGATAACATTAAATTAATTTAAATAATTTAAATAGTTTCATAAACTTCACAAATAACCATAAGTACCATACCCATATCTTCATTAATAAATAACTACGAAATTCCCAATGGAATCCAATAACATAAATTAATAAATTTAAAATCATGAAATAATTTATTAAATGTTTTCCCAAGAAATCCTAATATGTGTATTTAATAATGAACCCCATATAACCCATAAAATTAATGAGAAAGGTAACAAATACCTTCGTTAGACTCATAAGATCTCACTCATCAAATATTGACCTATAAATCGAGATGAAATGAGAGAAATTATAGATTCATACATCCTCCAAAAAATTGAGGAAATAGGTCTCACACAAATTTAGAATTCTATGTGGATAGATAAACGAAATAGAGAGGCTAATGGACCTAAGGAATAATATAGAGGAATCCAATGGACTCAATAGATCCTGATTTGTAGTCTGATCAAAGATTATGTCTTAAATCCAAAAGGATGGCCAAAGGAGATATCCAATTCCAAGGACAGGTGATACACATGTGTGGAAAGAAAGGAAAAGGTAAATTTCACCACCATAAAATGCTTCATGGTTACCACATAGTTTTTAAAACTATTTTCCAAATGTGTGGTTCTCACTCTCCAAGAGGATAAACATCTCACACGGTATATAAAAACAGTTTTAAAAACCATGAAATAAAATTTTGTGTGAATCTTATCACATATAACCTAGCGCATGCTTTCATAAAAGGGGTCACATGGTTAAACCAATCTCTGGCCCTTGAAAAATTCGTTAGATGGTTTGTTCGCACGGTTAGGTAGATTGTGAGGCAATTGTCTGCATCTGTCTTCCTTCCCAAAACTGGACTTTCAATGTTTGATACTTCTAACACACATTCAAAATCATTGGATTAGGTCTCGAATCCCAAAATAAAGTTGGTCTAACCACCAAACATTGGAAAAATTCAAAAGGGGTGGTAATATAAATCCTCTCGAAAACTCAAGACATCACAATCTTCTAACCTTAAGATTGATCGTCCCCAAGCTATATGGTTTCATGTTAAGATGGTTCTGAACATACCAGTCTCATAAACATAACCTATGTGTACCTTGGTTATTAATCTTGGTCAATTACCCTTGTTTAATTCCCAATATTAGGAATTAACAACCATGTTGATTCCCAACCAAAATTCAAACATCCTGATGGTTCCACTAACCATAAATATACATATAATCCATCCAATTACATATCATCATTTTGATATGTCCTCAGGTTCTCAATTTCACCCACATCATACATGATTCCCATGAGGTCCCTCAATCTCTCAGATTCTCAGTAGTACATTTGTCAAAAATGAAACACATGATTCCCACATCTCATCAGGTTCTCAAAGATCCTATACTAAATATTATTCCAAAATGAAGTCCCACACCATATATATATGCCTTCCAGTAAACGTATGAATGCCTATGCACCTCAAAAAAACATGTGTCACACTTGATACCCAAATACTTACTAGTGCCAATTTAGTCCAAACACAACATGTTCACCTCAACACCAAAAACTATCCATTCAAAAAAAAGTTTATGCCATCATCAAGGTGTACCTATAACCATCATTGGAAAATCATCCTTCTATAAATCTTCCATATCAAAAACATTCACCTAGTATAAATATTGACATACTAAGGCATGGCCTACCTTCTAAGATACTCCATATACTGGCATGTGACCCCACTATTGGGTCCCTCACTCCCTAATATGAGTAATATGTGTAGTAGAATCTTGAATACAAGATCCTGGTAAAGTTTTGGGTCCAACTAAGATCTCAGACTCTGACTTGCTCCCTAGCTCCCAGCTATCTGAGAAAAAATCATAAAGATCCTCTCTTGATTACCCTTCTATCTACATGCCTGTCACTCCTTTGGAGAAAACTCACACTAAGTCTTGTCAATCATAAAATACCTATACTAGAAGCACATCATCGAAGAAAAACTCATTGGAGGCCTACCAGAGTCTCTTTATTTCCTTCTATAATGAGACTCGTCACAGTATCACACTCTGACACCTAAAAAATTACCACTAAGATCATATGACATCATCAACTGGTTGGAATATGAATTTTCTATCATGTTTCCCTTGGAAATCATCACCTTGTTTGCTGCCTTTGAGAATGTGGTCTGTCTGAATATATTCACCTAAACATTGATGGTGTGTTACAATCTATCCAAGAAATGCCACACCCTAGTGATTTCATCACCCACCATAGAAGCGAAAAATAGGAACAGGTCTATGGAACTATCCACATATTCCATAATGGAGGTATCTGCATACTACAAGTTCACGAACTCATGGAATCGGTTCACAATCATGGTATATGGGAAGAAAATATAAAATGACCCATCCTTAAAATCATTCCAATTTAGTCACTTGTGTCTACCAGCATACACCTAAATGTCCAAGCATTTCTTTTCTAGTAATCTGACCATGTTAGTATCTAGATTTACCCTTCCACCTTGGGGTGTCACAAGCTAATAGAAAAACATCTTAACTGATTCAATCCAGTTCTTAGCTACCATTGATCCACCATCACACTAAAATAATAGTGGGTGATGAGAATATAAATTCCATGTCATATATTCCATTCATTGCTCACCTCTCTATGCTCCTTGTCAATACCATGTATGAAAAGTACCAAGATCACCCTGAGATTGTCTAACCATGGCCCAAAATCTTTTATCTACTATGGATACCCCACTTACATCAATGCTTGTATTCGTGGGTCATGATCATCCAAACCCTCAGGGGACTCATCCCAACCCTTAGAGGCCTCACCCTATGCATGCTCTAGCGGCTCTATATCACTTCCCTCTAGATGCTCCATCATATTCAATCTAGGTTGAATCATGCCGAAGACTAAACAACATATTCAAATACAAATAAAATTATATATATCACAAATATTGAAAAATGTAATAGGAAACACGGCTCACTACACTTACACACCCATTTTGTACCAATTTCACATTACATACCTCCTCATGGCCCCTTACTGACACATAAAAAAGTCAAACATAACATACAAAATGGTCTTAGGGCCCCTTCACTACCTATGGTAGAATGAAGAATAACATATCATCCAACCTCATGCCCCCTTTCCAACCCATAATATATTGAAACATTACACATCATCCTACCTCATAGTCTCTTTCGTACCCATAACAGAGCGAAGTATCACATATGATTTTCCCTCATGGCCTCTTTCCCACCCATAACATAGTAAGGAAAAACATATCATGTATATGAAATATTATAAATATGGGGTAGATGAGTATAATTCCACTAAAAGGATATGAATAAAAACCCTATTTAGTTTTTTACCATTTTAAATGGCTCACCCCATTTTTTATTCATCCCTATCCATTACCGAGTTAGGTCCATGTATACCATATACACTTTCCATCAAATGAAAATATCATCAGGAACCATATACATGGTAAGGATATGTAGAATTACATGAAGGCTATATATGAAAAAATGGATTAAATTTTTGTTGACTCTTTAAATAGCATAAACCCTATTATCACATTTTATGTTCTAAATGACAAACAGAAGCATAACCACACATCATATAAGCCTAAGATCCTACTATGATGTATACATACTCCTCTTTTGCCATACCGAGCGAAGTTTCAAAATATTATAATACAATAACCTCACACCCAAGTGTGTCACTCAGGGTGGATATTAATTAACTATAAATGGGAAAATAATGAAAAAAATTCAAAACCCTAGCAACATGGTCGGTGTCCCATGTATTAGGCTACATGCACAAAAGCATGATCTCTATGCCAAATTTTGACTAAATTATATCCTCCTTTCTACTATAGACCAAATAGTAATACCAAAAAATTAGAAGAAACTCCTTTAATTCTATTTTTATCACCTCGACATAGTTTGTGCTCAATATATTCTTTGGGTCAGTTCGCTATTGGGCCATAGGTGTGCCTCCCCGTACACCAAATGATGTCGACTAGCAACAAGGGTCCTATTAGGTGATAGTGGGGAGACTATACCCTATGCTTTTGACAATAATAATGTTCCATATATATATATATATGAAATAAAGACCCTAAATAATGGAGGTAGTATAATAAACTGTATTGAAACATATACAAACAACAATAATAAAACCAAGACAAAAGGAATTATACCATTTGTAGATTAATACATGACAAGTAGGGTATTGAAAAAAGATATGAAAGGCTGAATATGGATGACTATAAGAGTACATATATAAAATCAAAAACGATTTTTAACTCATTATAGAGATACCACATGCTCTAGTTTGATCCATACCATGCAAAATATCTATATCCCCGAACACTAAGGTCTAGCTCTTGAGCATTATTCGTCTACTGATATAAAAACCATAAGGTCTAAACAAATCCCAAGGGGTTATGTACGGTGTGATTATGAACTCAGTAGGCCACCACCAATGTGTTTCTATCTTTCATCCATAATTATACAGTGTGTGCATAATTAAGAAAATAGTACAAAATCACACATAATAATAAATAACCCACTAAACTTATGCTCAACATCCACAAGTGAGTATTTAACTGCATCAAAAAATTCCAGTATATATATGAATATGTGAATGAAAATACATATTTTCCTAAAATACATTTTCAATTATGTATTTTCAGTGTTGAGTAACCATGGATTAATTCCATGGTGTCCTCTAAAGAATATCATTTTGAGAGAGCCCTCAGGATCCTCCCATTAATATATCACCAACACCTCATTCCATTCAACATCTCATGTGCCACTAATAAAGTATCTTGTGTCCCAAAAACATTCCCATAAATATGTCATGGGTTACTCATACCTCTATTCAGAAACTCACCATTGGCTAAACATACGGACATCATGAGGCATGATGATATCTATCCTCAAACAATATTGGCCCATTAACCTCAAATACAATGATAATCCTCATCCCCCAACCTATAGTCTTGATACCATCTCTTGATGGTCCATCACCATCAACCATGGATTTCTATGGAAATCAGCTCCTCCATTACTTATGGTCAACACCATACCCTATAATTCAGTATAATTAGAGGACTCTACACAAAACAAGTGTTCAAAAACACATCAATAGAGTCATACATTTGCTCACAATGTACCAATGGTAACATCATCCAATAATGTTGAGTGCTAGTCACCAAATTTTACCAGAGGCACACCAGCCTGAAACCTCATTTCTACATGCAACCATATCACCCAATACACGAAATCCATCAACATTTTAATCATGATGTCCATTACCTCAACCTAAAGACCACATTCCCTAAATCTAGATGACTGTGTAGAATCAAAATGGGGATCAACATCACCCCATATACCATATTCCATTCCCTCATACTAGTAAAACCTGTCATCTCAGTCCTAGTAATCATCAAGACCTTAATGAATCAGTTCGTGCATCTCACATTTGTAAAGAACTCATACAACCATATAACACTTAATTAATTTATAAAATTTAAATATTTGGAAAACCCCTCCCAACTAACCATACTAATCATATCCATATTAGACTAATTAATCAACTCGTGTATTTCTAATGACATCACATAACATAAATTAATCAATTAAAAAGAAATTATTCATTTATTAATGTTTTCCCCAAATAACCAAATATGAATATTTAAGAAAAAATCACATAGAACAAAAAAATTTAGGATAACGATAAGAACCACCCACCTTATACTCATAGCTTCTTTCTTGTATAATATTGTCTTCAAACTCAATCTAAAACTTGAGAATTCAAAATTTCATACAACCTACCTAAAAATAGTTAAAAATATCTCGCATGAATTTATCATTATGTATAAAGATATAAACAATGAAAATAAGATAATAGCCTGAAGGCCTTACCAATATTAATACAACACACCCAATATATCTTTATTTGGAGTCTGATGAAAGATAAAGGTTCAAAACCTAGAGAAGGGAAGAATGAGTGATTCGTTGTCTAGGAGAGGAACTGCATGTGGAAGGAACGAAAAGAGAGATAGTGTCCACTTAAATAAAATGAGGGAAAAACGTAATTTTATATGCTTTTAAAATCCAGATAGTTATTGCACATTTTGGAAAGTCATGTGATAACCGTACGATGCTTAATGTCCATGTGGGTAGAAACCTTACACAGATTAGCTGTAGGGTTTAAAAAATGGTGCGCCAACGATGTGGGGTGAATATGAATGCCTATACTCTAGAGTAGGATTTCTTGTAAGGGGTATCACAGTTAAAAAAAATTCCCTTGGAAACAAGGTTACACGGTTTGGCTCATAGTTAAATAGACCATGCAGCAACCATGCACCTTTGTCTACCATTCCAAAAATTGGGATTTTGGAGCTCCATTCTTTTGAAATCAATTAAGACTATTCATTTTCGGTGCCAAATCCCAAAAGGAACTTTTTCAGATCACTAAACTTAGAAAAAACCCAAAAAGGATTTGAATTTCGACCCACTCAAAAACTCAAAACATTACAGTTGTTCCCATGATAAGGAGGTTAACCAAACCTAACCAGCGTGTCCTAAATTATTCACCTAACACCTGGGCTCCCATGGGTTGTCCCCATATCAAGGAGTAACTTTTTTCATAATTTTAATCCACTAAAATGTTAATTGAATTAATCAAAATTATTATGTTGAAATAAAATATAAAAAACTCAAAAATAATGCTCGAACCATTGAATAAAAATAAATTTCTACAAAAAGAAATTTGTTACCATAAAAAAATCAATATATTAAAAACATGCCTTTAAAAAATTTGGAAAATATTTTAAACATGTTTATGAAATAAATATTACCATGAAAAATCCATATTAATGAACCACCAAACTAAAACCCTTGGTAACATTTACAACAAGATAAAACCCATGATCTAATGAAATAAGATTCTATAAGATGGTAATAGAAAACCAAAATCCATAAATCTATATCAAGAAATTCAGTTCCAAAAGACCATATTCAATCATTTCATATTAGGTGGAAGGTAATAAAAAAAATATGGATGAATGAAAAATTAAAAATAAAAGAATTTACCTACTATGATGACCCTTGATGATAAAGGGAGAAATCCCACCAAAATCCCACCAAATATAGGGTAAGAAATATTTTTAATGAGAGAGAAACCACTGGGATTGATAATATTGAAAATAAAGGGAGAATAAAATTAAATATAATCAATGGAACAAGGAAAATTAAAAATTTTAATTGATATTATGATGGGTTGGTGACATGAAACAATGATTCACTTCTTTAATCTCTTTAAAAGGGAATGAAGTCCTCACTCATTTCATGAACAACTATTTATGGTAAATAACTCTCCACCTTGATACATTCATGATATAAATGATGTATTCACACCATAAATCATTATAGTGGTAGTGTTAAAACTCCTTTTGTAATCCAGAATTCCCAAAGGATGGGCATGATCAACATGATAATGAAAAAATTAACCCGAACATAATTTTCATACTAGAAATATATACTTGGATGATACAATCCTCCACAACATATTTCATTCTTTAATTATAATTATAGGTTTATTATGGTTGAGATGGGAATAGGTGTGGCTATTACTCCCTTATATTATATTCTCACTACAAATACTAATGTGATTTTTTTCTACACTTCAATATCACCTAGTCTAATAGAATAGATATTCCATATAGGATATATTCTTGAGAATACAAAATCTAAATTTGTTTCTTGATCACCATCATATCCAGCTCTAATTCAAGTTCATCCCAATCTAGAACATGTGTACAGATATAATAAAACTTCTTCAGAAAGGATATATGAAATAAATTTTAGATCATTTTATTATGAGGTAATAATTTGAATAGATAATCCGCCTTTCAAAACATGTGAAATATCAAAAAGGGAACCACGTTTATGAGAGCTAGTTTCCCTTTATTTGTATCCCAATAGTGTAAAATCCAAGGTGAGACATTCAAAAATAGTGGGTAACCAACCAGAAACTCAAAAGTATTTAGAAAAATATTCAGCTAATATTTATATCTACATTGATTCATAACCAAATATTGACTAATAGTTTGGAGTTTTTTTCATTGTATCTTGATGAATACTTTCCCAGACCAAAGAATCTTTGCTGACCTAATACTAACAAAGGGGGGATCTATAATTTTTTCCATATAATTAATCCAAAGAATCTATTATGATTTAATTCTAGTAACAATTATAATTTAAAAAAATATACTATTCCTAAATGATAGTCCTAAGATCTTCCAACATAAAGGAAGAAATCACATATCATATCATCTATAATCTAATTTACTCATTCAGTTTGACTATCCATCAAAGGAAGGTATGATATACTCATCTTAACTTGATATCTCATTACCTTATGGATGAAATTAAAAAACTTAATGGTAATAAAAAGTTATATATGTAATATAATAGATTATAGTGCTGGATATGACCACATAATCTCTAGTACATACTCCTTTTCCAACTCTTAAACCATGTTTGTATCTCATATTAGAATAATGTGTGTCTACTTTATTAATAGATCAATCACTACCCATAAGATGTTATTTTTTAGGGAGTCTTCATTAATATGATGATGATCTCCATATATTCCACACACTAATTCTATATCTGTATATGACGGCTTGGAGTTATACTGTATATTTTTTGGGTAATCGTCCTTCATCTTTGAGCGTGTATAACAATGAGATACAAAATCATTTATATAAAAATTCAAAATAGGACCCCAGAACCAATATTTCATTATATAATACAAATTAGAAGTTCATTGGTGAATAGAAAACTAAGTGAAATGATAATCCTTCATCACAAACATTGACATATTTGAGATAAAAACATACCCATTTCTAAACCGAAGGACACCCTATAAGAATAGAGACCACTCAATGATTGTATCCCCAAAATATAAAGAATCGATTATATTCTAGGATTCATCATACTCTTTCTACTCCTAGAGAAATATATTAATAATAGATGGTTTCAATTGAATTATCACCCAAGAAACGCTATTCCCTTTCCCCATGTGCATCCATGTGCATTTATCAAAGAGTCTCATAAGGTTCCATTCATCCAGTAACTCTATCATGATCTGAGTGGTTTAATTTCAACTAATATTGTTAAAAATAACATTTTACCTTTTTTGGGGTGTAGGTGATGTCAATTTCAAATGGATAATTGAAATATACCTACCACTTATGTCTTAGGTTCTATTTATTTTTAATTTTTTTAGATCAATCATTTATGGTGATAGTATTTGATGAACCTTTACCAAAAAGTTTAATCCAACCAAATATTAACATTTTTCTTGATAGATTAAATCTCTAGGTTATGAAAGGAGGGTTATATATTCTCATATGGATCAATTTAATGAGGACCATACTCCACCATATGATCCCATTGTATATAGATACTATCTAAAATTTCACCTAAAGCATCACAATAAATTATGGAGCCTCATGCAGCTTCTAAAAATATATTTACAATGGATGAGTTCAAAATACTTTTAAATTGTTCAATGAAAGTCAAAATTTTCAACAACCATGTTAATTTCACACCATTCCTAGTGATAGTTGTCAAATGTGATTCCTTTTTTGAGAAACCCCTTGAAAACCACCAATAATAACCTACTAGAACAATGAAATATAAAATCTCAAAATCATTTCATAGATCCTCATATGACATGATATCTTTGTACTATTTAGGATAAATTAATATTTCATTATTTAAGTCCACATTTCCTAATATATTCACTTCAATAATATATATGTGACATTTTTATATATCATTGTAAATGGAATGGTCTCTCATGGTTCCAAAAATAGTTCTTATATTATGTTCATGATTTTCCATTGTTTTTGAATAGTTGAATATTACATCCATGAATACCACACAGCGAATACCCTATTATGGGTGCGATATCTAGTTCCTTAGTTTCAATAATACTATAGGATCGTTAGTTAGTCCACATGGAATCATGATAAATCAATGTGACCAAACCTCTATTTGAAGGGTATATTTATAATATATGATTCCTTGTTTTTGGTTTTTTGATATTTGAAGTAATTTTTAATTTTTGAGAACCATTTTACAATTTAATTGATCAAATTAATAATTTATTCATGGTAAGGGGTGTATATTCTTAATCCACAAATGGTTGAGATTTCTATAATAGATTGACAAATGGAGAGTCTCATTAACCTCCATAGAAAAGAGAATTGGAGAATCCCATATAGATACCCTTAAAAATAGATAAATAAATAAACATCTAAATCATTCAAATGGATTTTTAGAACCATCAAATCGGCGATACCATGTGTTAGGAAGGTATAGACTCTGGATTGGACATTGATACCATTACAATAAAGAACTGTATTGATAACTTGTGAGTTATACTAGGAATACCGGTTGGAAATAACTTAGTGAATTCCTTGACCACTGGAGGATGTTCACAACCCATGGTTTCCCCTTTATGTTCAACTAAAAATGAGGACATTAATTCACCAAGATCCAGATGATGAGGTTTTTCTTAATTATAACTCAGATATGAGTCTCCATGAATCATCATCAAATTCGTATTGAAAGTGGTAATGGACACCCACTAATGATAAAAATAAATATAAGATTTATGGTTATCCATCTAGTCCATTATGATTATAACAGAACATTGATAAATATAAAAAACCATGAAACCCCAAGATAACTTAAATTTATATAAATTAATGTTTTAACACTGGCATTAGAACCCCTACTCACTTTTTTATTTTTGAGAGGTGTTTTCAACTCACTGACATATGGCATGAGTTACACAAGTAAATTTCACATGTTTGGAAATATTTTTAATATAAAATAGTTATAGAAACCTTTATCAAATAATGTAGTAACCATAAAAGAAGAAATATAAATAGTACCTCTAACAATTGGATGACCCACTACATTTTTTACTAGATAATCTTCCAATGACTGTACCAATTTCATCATAAGATATTATTTCATTTTACAACCAACTAGAAGTCCTACCCTTATATGAATCTATCAATGAGATGATATAATAATTCCTTCATAATTTTGTTGATAAAACCATCTTCTTTGGAAGTATCTAACAACACCACTAATCCCTTCAATCATGAAGATATTAAACCCTTTCTCAGGGAATAGAGACCCTGACTAAATTATTAAAAATCACCAAGAAACCCACAAGAGAGGTAAAAGTTCAGATCTATAAATTAATAATGTCTGATAATCCCTGTATTTTCACATTAGTGAAATGTTAGAGTGCCTATTATTACCCCTAAGGAGGTAATAGAATATTTTTTTTATTGGGAACCACAACCACTTCACTTGAAAACCATGTTTTTATTCCTCTTTCTTCCATAATGAGTTTTTTCACTACATCTAGTGGTGAAAGAAATTAAAACTAGTATATAATTTTATGTATGATAAGTTTTTCCATTATTGTTCACTCAATAACGTTAGTATATTTAGAAACATTCATTATGAAGACTTTATAAATAATATCTAGCTAAAATACCATATAAAACCTTTGTTATTTTAATGTTTTATTTTATATAACATTATAATGGAAAAGGGAATGTTAATAAAAATGGTTGGCATACTCTATTAATATTTGGTAACCTTTTGAAGAATGAGAAACTTCATTGTCTTATAAAAACAATTTTTTATGTAAAGATACAATGTAATGATAGATTTAAATATTTTCCAATTCTAACCCTCATCCTTCATTACATGAACCACTACATCCCACTAAATAAAACATGTTAATTCTTGTTTAAAAACATCAGACCTCACTATAATAAAATTCAGGTTCTATATGAAATCAATGTTCTTTTCAATATTCCCACACTCTTCCTCCTCTTCAAGAGTATCATTTATCCACTAAAAGGATGGAGGTTTTTGTGGAGAAAATCTTAGGATCAATCTCTATCTCTACCCTTCTCTAGATCCAGTTATAAATATTGATTAGAGATTATTGATACATAATTTTATATAGAAAAAACCATGAACACTACAACATTGACAATATAAAAATAAACTAGAGGATTTTATAGTGGAATGTTTTCCCTAACACCATCTTTAGTATTATTTAGAGTCATTATTGGGTGAATGTTACATCTCATAATCATAGCTAAAACAAATTCGTTAAAAATGGAAACAACCTCAATGAAATATGAAATAAAATCAAAATATAACTAAAATATTTCCATTAATCGACATACGAATGTTACATAAGGCTTTTCACAAATAGATCTAGTAAGGAAATCAATCGCAACCTAACCCATAAGTACTGATAGTAAAAAAGCTAATCTAATAACACCACACAACTCAATTAAACAAATAAATATCTCCTTTGATATTAAATTTTCACCACCTTTCCTTGTTCAAAAATTATTTGAACATCAGAGTTGTCATGTAACAACTCTCAAAGGGTGTTTCTAATCCCCAAAATCTTGTTACAAGTTTTGGGGGAACCAATGGCTACCTTTCAAAAATATTTCTCAAATAATTATATTATAAACCATGTTCTATAAAAAAATATTGAATAAAACAAAATTTAAACATATATCATAAATAATAGAATACATTAAAAAAGTGAATTTAAATAAAAGATTTATTCAAATAAAACAAAAGATATAACATGAGTGGTTTGGTCGAAATATATGTACTAGTCTAAGGAATAAGAAAAATTTAATTACAATACTAAAAAAATATCTATGTGATATGTAGGCCTTTATCACACCAAGTAATCCCCACTATTCATAATCAACCTACACTGAAATTCACCATCTATAAGTAGTTCTTAACCATTATTTATTTCAGACATTAAAAACACTATATCTCCCAATTTAGTTTTTTCATTGGGTGAGCACAAATCCTAGTTGTTTCCCATTAAGTGTTCCACATGATTTTTTTTAAATAAACCCAATATAATCTCTAAAAAAGTAAAAATAGTGGCAGTTATGATTTTCATAATTTTATATAAAACAAGGTGAGTAATCATGTTCTAATAGTTAAAATTAAAGGTATTAGTAAATAAAAAAATTGGAAATAAATATTTTCAGCTCCATGGTAAAGATTCCATTATTATTTCATACTAGAGCTAATTAAGATCCTCACACAGCAATGAACAGGTCAAAAAAACATGTGTCTATAAATATATTGAAATCAATTTTACTTATTAGAGATCTCCAACATTAATATACCTTCTTTACTAATATTTTACTTAGTATATCACTATAGTTACAAAGTAATGGAGTCTAACCAATCATAGTCTTGAAAGTTCAAAATTATACACTTAATACATAAGCTCCTATATTATCTATCTTTCATAATGAGGCACCATTCTCATAATTTAAAAAAAAATTCATGTCATGTTTCTTAAATAAAAATTCATATTTGTTAAATAAAATAAATATATCCCCAAAAATGATCCCAAAATATTCCTTGAAGATCAATTTAATCCTAAAATCAGTTTTAACCTTCAAAACTGTTTTCAATAAAATAAAATCATTCCTTTAATCAATTGGTATAAAAATTAAATAATGTATAATTATTCAAGGTTTATATGATAAATACATCTTATAAAATAAACCACCTCCAACACTTGTAATCATCGATAACCAGATGAATACCATAATCTGAAGAGAAAATAGTCTCTTAGATAAAAATAGATTACCCTAAACTAAAAAACCCAATCATTATATTTTGATCCAACATCCCAATTCCATTATAGAAATTTGGTGTATATAAATGATATGAATAAAAGATTAAATACTAATGGAAGATGAAGGAACACACATAGTTTAATGATCCATTATGATATATGGTAAAATATGACCAAAAATGAACCATATATACAGGTGGAAAGCAATGTATATGAGAGGGAAATTGATGAGTTTGACACTAGAAATAACTTGGGAAGAATAGAGGTAAATAAAACATAGAGAAAATTTGTTAAAAAACATTTTAATTGCTAGGATGATAGTTTTATGTCAAGAAATAGAGATTCATTCCATTAAACTTTTTGAAGGGGAATAAAATAGTGGTTCACCCAGCGAACCAACTTTTAAGAAAAGTAGGCTCTCCACCTAAATAAATTTATGCCATAAAGGATGAATTTTTGTTGTGAATCACCACATTAACAATGCTACAACTCCTTCAATGAGATAAAATTTCCAATGGATGGGAATGATCAACAAGAGATAGAAAAAATAAAGAGAAAAAATATTTCATAATGGAATCAAATATCAGGATGCGATAAGTAGAGTAATTACTAGATTCATGATGTAAATTTATCATATTTTTTTGAAATATTCTATTGGATGGTCATTTTTGGTTCACATCAAGGATAGTTAGTGTTCATGGGGTATAATTTATTTGAATGGATTGATAATATTTTATACAGTAAATTGTGTTTAATTAAGCTATTAATAATTAGGTATATATGTTTTGTTGATATTTATTAGTAATGACCTACCAATCAGGGTTAAATATCTTTTTTTTCTAATATCATTACTGAATAAATTTTTAGTAGAATATGGTAGTGTGAGTATAAAATAAGAATACATTTTCATATAAAAAATATTTGAACTGAAAGTATTTTCATTTTGATGTATTAAAGGAAATGTGATATCATTTATTATATGGTGTGGTTATAAGATGATTATGCATATTGTTTCTAATTTTATGTGATTTTTTTGTAAAATTATTTTCTTATTTCAAGAATTTAATTTGTTATTTCTTTGTCATGGTTTATAAAATATCATCTTTTCTAAATATGTCAGTGTCATGGACACATGGTTTATTATTCAACATTTTCACTATGTAAAAAAAATATAAGGGTAACATGTTTACCTAATTTTTTGGCTATCCTTGGTGAATATATTTCCCTATATGATTGTTTTTTCCATGATAATACGATTTATGAGTGGATAAGTTTACTTTGAAGAGTGAATTTTACATGGTTAGATAAGACTTTATAGTAAAAAAGTATCACGGTTTTGGATTATGAGCATATATCAAACTAATAATAGTATGATTACACTGTTCTTGTGTAGTAATAAGGAAAATAGTTAGGAATAATATAATATTTATTTTTATAATTATTGTTAACAATTATAGAAGTTTATTTTTTTACAAAGATCTTTTATTATAAACTTATTGATTATATGTTATTAAAATAAATGAATGTAATGGTAGTAAATTAATGAAGATAAATAGGTTTATTAGGGTATTTAATGATCATAATATTTCTTGATAATGAATCAAAGGGAAAAATAAAGGCCAACCCAATGGTGATATGATAAATTACCATGTATAAGGGAAAAGTTTAGAAGAGTAGTATTAAGTATATGAAATGAAATATATAGTATGTAAGAAGACTTTTAAGACATGGTGATTTCTGATTAAGGATGAATATGTATACATATACATGGAAAATATATTATGTGGAAAAATATTATTATTGAAATTTGGAATTATAGAATTTGGGTGAGAATAAAGGATTAGGGGTCGAAGTACAAAGATTATTCTAGATTAGTAAGGAAGTACAAGGTGAGTGATCTTTAGTAAGGTAATTTAGAGATTTTTAGAGATTATTATAGATGTTTTTTGTAAAGAAAAGAAAAATTTTCCACAAAATATATGTTCGTGTTGTAATGTATGCTATATAATAGTAAATGTTACAACATAATACAACAATATATTTGTATAATAATGTGAGATATTTCTTGTTTGAATAATATAAATCTAGTTTAAATATTACCCCATAAAGTATGTTATTAAACAATGATTTATGAGATAAGATAAACTATAAGTGATTTGAGGATAATGAGAAGATATAACATTATGCAACATTTGATGAATATATCACAAAGTATGATATTTCACTATAGGGATGAACCAATGAAATATTGCTTTATCTCTGGAATCTTATGTTGATGATATCATACTAGAACATGTGGTGTGGAACCATAAAATGAAGATAATTTTACATGGAAGCAATTATCATTCCTTAAATGCACTAGTTTTGTCATGATATGGTTTTATATACAATGAGATTCATAGGTCAGGAGAAACTAATGAGGTTCTACCAGATTAATATTGAATTAATTACATAAGGGTGCCCAATGAAAATATAAAAATAAGTCAAAATATATATATCAAGTAGAAATTCTCATTCTATATTAGTATAATTATAAGAAGATAAGATGGTGAGTATAAGAGAAATTGATCATTAATGTTATTTAAAATATAAAAATTGTTGTAAATCCATTAAATAATTGTAACTAAAATTCTCCAAAAAAATGTAGAATTCATACAATAATATTGATACTAAAGGCTATTCATATAATAAATAATGACAATGATTTAAGATATTCTATATGAAAAAAATTATTTTGTAAATTGAAATGGTTGAGGATGTGGAATTATATTAAAAAAATACTCGACAATGATGCATTATTGTAACCACACTAATTTTTGTGGTAGAACATTAATGATATAAAAATATGACATATATAATAATCGATATATGTTGGTTTATATAGGTCTTAGAAGGAAAATAATATCTTGAAAACTACGACAACAGTTCCAGTAGTGGGGAATAAAACTGAGTTGTAGTGATAAAATTTCATATACAAATTTAGATTGATATTGAAAATGTATTTTTAGTGTATAATAATTCAAGTAAATATGAAATTTATTGATGGAAGGCTGATTTTCATGGTATTTAATTAATATATTTTGATATCAGGAAAAAGAATAATGAAAAAATAATAATTTCATTGTATAAGTAATATTTTTCTTGAGTTATGTTATTATTTTTTGTTATGATCTTTTAAAGTTTGTATGTTCTGTTATCTCACTATGTAGAAATTTTCATCTGTATATATGGGATGATTATTCCATCAGTGTAGAGTAAAATGATGCATGAAAATTTTAGTTTCTTCATTCACAATGATTATATTTAATTATTTTTTTATTGAAGTTACCAATATCTATATAAATTGATTAATTTCATAATTAATACCTTGATAAATGATGTGATGGGATTAGATCTTGGGTGAGTAGTGATAAATTACTAAATATTTTAAAATAATTGATCGTTGGTGTTATTTGATGATGTGAAAAAATTTATTCCCACAAAACAATGTGTATATTAGATTTTGGTACATAAAGATATCTGTGTGGGAATGGTAATTATATGTATTCCATTGTGAAAAATCCATTTAAAATACTATAGGATTAGACACATTAATTTATACTTTATTTTTTTATCTTTGGAGATATAGAAATTATGGTTGGAATAGATTGAATTTATTCACTCTAATGAGCGGTAATGATCTAACAATGTGAGAGGGGTGATATTTAAATTAAGTGAAATATATAAAATTTTATGGGTCTAAGATTATACCCCTCCAAAAGTGCATCAATATAATCATCATAACGATCTGAATCATCAAAAGATATCATATCATAATGGATTAAATTTGGAGTTAAATCTACTTCATATATGGGTTTTGATTTCATTATAGATAAATATTCAAACATGAATATTTTATATTTAATGGAACTAAATTATATTGAATGAAATTGGATATCAACGGTTATTTAAAGGTTTTTAATGATATTATATACTATATATATTATAAAAATTGATTTTAAATTAATTTTAAATATTTTAGTGATGTATTTAATGAAAATGTATTTTTAGAACAATAAATAACAATGTTTACGAAATATCCTTTCATTATGTGAGTTCATTGTGAATTAAGAAGATATTTGAAACAATATATGTGAATATTTATTCAGTCAATTATGTTATGATGACATATTAAATAAAATATTATACATATAGTGTGGATGAGGGTTTTAAGGATAAAAAAATATATAACTACCTTATTCCAAAATTAATGTGGATAATGAGTAAGATAAAAAACACAAACAAGAATAATGACACACCCATAAAGTTATGTGTGACTAGATAAGATGATAAATCAAAAAATAAAAATTTCTTTCAAGTTGTTTTGAAAACATGGGAATTTAAATACCACCATATGGAATGAAGAGACACATAATTTGATAGAGGAAAATTTAAAATTATAGAGTGATAATTTTGTAGAATGTTCTTCAATTGATCAAGATGTGATCTAATATAGAAAGAGAAATTTGATCAACTAGTGATTTTATATAAGGTGGGTTATGTTTTCATGAATGAATTGGTAAATTGAGTAGAAAATATAAGTGATTGAGTGGCTAAATATTAAAGAATTGATTGAAAATATGACTATAAATATGAAGGTGTGTAGATATTTACCTGAATATAGTTCACATGATTGAAAAGATCAAATGTATATAGAATATATGAAAAAATATACATTATCCCACCCAAATAATTACACAAATAGAGGATAAAATTATGAAATAAAATATTCTCAATAATTGAATAAATAGTTTATCAATTAATGGAGAAAGATATAAATACCATGAAGAAGGAAAATAAATTGATGTTATTTAATGAGAAAATTAATTTTGTGACTTTTCCTAAGAGAGGATTAATCTTTATTATATAGAAATGAGGGAATTTGGAATATGTGATTAAGTGAAAGGATATTTAAAATATAATTATGTTATTGTGTTAAATGAATGGTTCAATTCAAATGATTCTATTATTGAGTTTTGGGACACACCATGGAAGTGTTTATAGAAGAATGTTTGCTAAACAGTGGAAGTATTATTTCTAAAATATCATTACAATGATATTAATACACGATTTAAAAAAATTTAGGATGTATTTTATTTTTTCTATCCATGGAAATATTTTAAGGAAAAATAAAAATAGAAGTTTTATAGTTTTCTTTGATGAAAATGCCAAATCCCAATTAATTTGGGCCTCTTAAACTGAGGGAATATTAATCCTATAATTTTAAAAATAAATTTATTTCATTAGAGAAAATTTATTTCGTAGATAAACATTGGGATCTTTAAGAAAATTTATAACTGTTTTTTAATAGAAATCATTCTTATAATAATCGAAAATATAGATAATAAATAAATAATATTTCATGGTTTAATATAATTCCACTAAATTGGTTAAAATACAGACATTAATGAAAACCATTCTAATTTTTATCTATTGGATATGATGGAGGAAAATCATGGTGTACATAAATTGGTTTAAAATATAAAACCTTGAGGAATTATAAGAATAATATTGTAAGATCTATTACATTGGGAACATTTTATGAAGAAGGATTCCAAATTAATTAATCAGTAACATAAACATTCACAAGTGGGATTAGTTTAACAGTGTAGTTGAATATGAATCCAACATATATAAAGGTGGTTAATGAAAATAAAAAATAATAATGGTTATAAATGTTATATCACTTGAGGAATGATTTAAAAGAAGTATTGGAAGTTTATTTCAATAAAAATAACAGTTTATCCTGTCTAAAAACTTCCTCTACTTGAGGATTGTTGGAAGTATGCCTCTTATTATATGCTAATTTTTTATGATTATTTTTATAGTGACGTGGGTTCAATGGAGAGATAATATTAGTTGGTTGAGTATATTTTAATTGTAACATTCCAGGTAAATAAATAATATGACCTTTTAATTTTTATTAATATTTGTGAATGAAATATTAATTTTACTTTAAATGGGATTTTATGTTTGATGGTGTACTCAAAATTCAAAAATGGGTCTCTCTGAAATCTTATGTCGTGCACAATGCTGAGTCATATTGAAAATAACAATAATAATATATTATTATTTTAAATGGTTGTTAATTCCTAGCTATTGCACTTGCAAGAATGAACAGAACTAACTATATTATGATTAAATATGTTTGTTGAATTTATCAAATAAAATTTAGAGGCTTGAAATGAGAATGAATCCAATTTCAATCATAAATACTCTGATATTTTTAAAAGGTAGTATTACCACCTTTTGATGGAGAACCCTTTTTTATATATGGATTTTGCAAATTTTATATGTTCATTTGATAAAATAAACTTCTTATTTATAAATGGGACATCATAATTTACTTTGGGTAAATTTAATTTATTTTTTGATACGGTACATTTTTTGATGAATAGTTAAAAATATTGCATTTTAAGTCAAAACTAACTTTTCATATAATTTATATATATAGTAACATTTCCCATTTAATTGGTTTAAATATTTAATTAGATTATATTTTAATCATTTAATAAAATTTTTGTCATTTAAATTAATTTCACTTTGAAATTGGACATAAACACATGTCAATATTTTGGTAGTTTTCACTTCTTAAAAATACACTTTTAGGTTTTCACAACGAGAATTAATTTTTAATTAATTTATGTGATTTCTTTGTTTTGAATTTGAAAAAATGGAATCCATATTTGGAATAAGGATGTCCAAATTGTTTAAATTTATACCTTTTTTAGACATTATGAATAGTCACATCATTAAATATTTTATTTACCATGGTCAAAGGGTAAATATGGTAAATAACGGTAAAACGAAATAGTATAATAATATTAAACTATCCTAAAACATGTCTGAAACCTATTTACAAGATACGTCTCACCGTGGGCATCCTCAGGTTGATTTTAGGACCTCATGGAGCCACTTGTGTGTGAAAAAAACATTTAATTACTTTTAATTTGAAGTTAAAGAAAAATATAACCAAAACATGTATCTTTTACTGAAACAATTATTATATGGGGTTGTAAAAGTGTTCTATTCTACTATAAATAGTCATTAGAAATATATTAATATTTTATACATCATTCTATTTTATTTAAAAAATTTAGACATAAAATAAATAAATTTATTTATAACACAATGATGATGTAGTGATCACCTTTTTAATGAATGATTTAAATGAATGATATTATAAGTATTAATATAAATTTATTTTGAAACTTTTTATTTTATACACTAATTTTATGTTTTATTATGACTTTTTATCTTTAATGTTATGAAGTTTTTTAGACATAGTCTTGTTTTTTTTGGATTTTTTAAAAGTTTTGATATGAATAGTATAAAAATTGACATAAGTGATTTTTAAAAACAAAAAATATTTTATTAAATGATATAATAGTCATAAAAATCTAATATAAGGACAAATTAATTAAATAATGATTAAATATTCATTAGTGTACCACTTGAAGATATATTTTCATTTCATAGTATATATATTTACCATATAGTATGAATACACAAGATCACATGGCAAGAGTTAAATTAGTTAACTAAGGGTTAATTCTAAATGATAAGGTTAATATTGAGAAAAAAACATGTCTAAATCCTATTTTTTGAGATGTTTTCAACCAAAAATATCTCATATTATAAATAAATGACTTTGGGACCATTTTAAACCGAAAATAAATTAATAATACTATAAACACTCAAAAAGTTCTTAAAGTTCCCATCCCCCCTCTTATAAAAGGGAATAAACTCTAACCCTTAATAACACCTATCAAGCCCCTAGTATCAATAAATATCTACCCAAATAATCTCTTTAAATCCCTAATTTCTTCCTATAAGACTTACCTTATGCATAACGCAATTCAATAAATCCTTTTAACTTAAATCAAAAGGAGTTACCCAATTCGAGGTAATGTCTTCTCTTAAGCTTATTTCAATTATTTTCCAGCTCCAACCCCATCAACACTCATTATTCCATTATTTTATAACTACACCAGTATATTCAATATAATAAGATGTTGCTATGAGATTTATTATAACTACTCTTCAACACACCCATATCTAATGGATACAAACATATTATTTCTGTCTTTAGAGAACTACTTCCTCACGAAACGATGATTGTTAGATTTTTCTATACTACCTATCATGGGGGAAATTATGATGGAACTATATTAACATGTGATATATATTATATTTATATTTTTTCTATAATTATTTATTTTTCATTTATATAAGACCTTTATGGTTTCCATAATGGGTAAATACGAAAATTTCATTTGAGGAAGTGTGGACTGCCACCCCTCAAAGTGATATGACTAATTTATGAAATAAGTGGAACTTATAAAGGATGTAGTTAATAAAAAAATTATATTATACTAGAATTATAATATAACTTGGTATCATTTAGTTTTCAATCTTTAAATAAGAAAATTAAATTAAAGTAGCGTTAATGCGTACATACGATTACCATTTCAATTAACGGGGAATTTGATATCATATCTCCAAATAATATGTAATAAAAGAAATAAAAATATATACTAGATTTATATGATATTTAAATAATGAATATCATTCAAGAGATAATTGAATTCTAACCCCATGGATAATTACAAATTTTAACAATATCATCTTTTACTAAAGTACCAAATGTTGGAAAATTGACGGATATTAACTTAAATAATTATAATAGGGTTATAAGTGATATAAACAGTATAATAAACTTGAAAAAGGTTCTGAATGAAATAGAAATTAACTAACGATTATTATTCAGGAAGAATAACGAATGTACATGACTACTAATATTCTAGGTAAGGGACTTCGTCTCAATCTTCTTTCACTGAGGATTATTTTGATTTATACACAACATGATTCTATACGGTGTATAAACCCCATTGAAATTTATTTTCATTCAAATTGTATCTTTTTTCTAAGTAACATTTTAATAAACAACAAAGGTAATTTTTCTTTTTAACGTACGTTGTGATGATGACCTTTCTGCTGCTGCAAGGATTATTTGATATTTGGCTTCTTTAACAAGTTCAATTATTTTAAAAAAATGTAAAGAAATAAAAAATACCCTTTTTCATGTATTTTGGTATTGAAAATGGTTTATATAACGTATTGATCATAACAATATATTTAAATTTTATATTGTTATTGGAATATGGAAATGTTATCTTTCATTTATGCTTGGTTTATGTGTTATGATTATGTTATGATTATTTGGAATTGTTTACATATATGGGTGGTTCAATAATAAACCTAGGGTGGGTGAGCCCAAGATAGTTCTCCAATGCATAGGCTAATGTGATGGAGGAAAACATTAATTCTTCTCCGAATAGATTTAGGGAATATACTATGATGGGTATTCCAAATATAACCCCCTATGTTGCTATGAAATCTACAATGTAAGTATGTTATGGATTCTACAAGTTACCGTTATGATTTATGATTTCTATATGTTATTAAAAAATCTTATGAATTCATGAGAAATGTTAAAGATATTGTGTTATATGAGTGAAAAGTTTTATTTCATTGTTTTAATTAATTGATGAACTAATGGTTTCTTTTCTTATTTTATTACCCTTATTGATCTTTTTTATGCTCATCCCATGTTTTTGAAATGTTTTTCATAGGGTATAAGGAAGGTAAAGAGAAAGGAATAATTCAAGAAGATATATATCACTAAAGGAATTACTATTTATTTATGGAGTTTTATTTTTGTCGAAAAATTTGATATATTAGAAGTGTATACATTGTAATTTTGAGATGTAAAGTAATAGTTTTGGCCTAATACTCTAACACTATAAAATTGAAAAGATCCACAATGTTAAATTTTTAACTTAACTCAAGATTATGTAATGTTTAAAGATGGGGCCTTATAGATGGTATCAGAGGTCAGTTTAGATAACTTTAGGAGTTAGGATACTGTTAAATTAATATCCATAAATTATTATTACTTTTTGGTAAGACTAAAATTATATAAAATTTAATGATTACCATGTTTATTCCTCTAAGATATATCTGTGTCCAGAATGTGTTTCTGTAGAGGAAACTTGGCAGTTATGATGGCATGACATCAAGATAAAAAAACCGTCCAAATTAGCAACCTGAGATGGTTAGAATCCAAACTGAACACCTTGTTTTAGTGATGGAACAGTTGACTTAGGCAATAAATTGTGGTGTTATCCTTGAACGAGATTAGCCAGATCAACCATAGAAGAAGATGTTTGTAGTGGAGCATTTCTTGAGGGAATATCCCCCATTATTCAAAGGATCATCTAACCGAATAATAGCCGAAGGGTGGATTAAAGCACTGTAAAAGATTTTCGATGTCATGGGTTGTTTAGAACATCAAAATATTTGTCTTTCTATTTATATCTTTTAAGGTGAATCCAATCTGTGGTTATCGATGGTTAAAAATAGTAACGGTGGTGAGGATATTGATGCTCCTGATTGGGATGAATTCAAAGGTATGTTTGTTGATAAATATTTCCCTAAGGTGGTTTTACTTCATATAGAAAAACTATTCTTGGAATTGAGGCAGGAGGATGACTCAGTGGATTCTTATGAATAAAAATTCACTAGAGTATCATGAGATGCTCAAAATTTCATACGTGATATTGATAGTAAACTCAATTTTTTGACTCGGTATTAAATCCAGATTATCGAAGGGATTTAGATTTATGTGAGTTTAAAATTTATGGAAAACTTGTTTGATGTGTGGAGAAGGTGGAAATGGAGTTTTACAATAATCATATGTTCTTTAAAGAACAATATAATAAGAGGTTGAGGCGGCAGAAAAAAGGTAAGAACTCTTCAAAAAGTCTGATAGTAAGAAACCTAATTATACAGTTTGTAAAAATTGTGGTAAAAATCACACTAGGGAATTGTTTTGAATTTTGGTAAGTGCCACTGATGAGGTAAAATGTGGGAAAAGGATCGTAATTGCACCGAAAAATATCAGGATAATCATAAGACAAAATCTGATTTATAGTCAGTAAAGTGTTTTATGTGCAATGAAATGGGTAATTATGAAAATGAGTGTCCAAATAATAACTCAAATAATGAAAAAAATCTGGACTACAAGAAGAAAGGTGTAGGAAAAATACTTTGCAACTACTTCAGTAGATGTTTGGACATCAAATGAAGTAATATAATGTCCACTATTTTTTTATTCAGATTATGCCAATGTGTTGTTTGATTCAGGGTCAAAACATTCTTTCATTTCTGAGAAATTTTATAGTGAATTGGAAATTCCATCTCAAGATATGAATCTTGAACTTGTGGTAAGAACACCTGGAAGAAATGTTAAGACAAAAAGAAATCATAAGAAACTTCATGTACTTTTTTGAGGAAATAATCTACCTACAAACATTATTTCTTTGCCTCTAGTAGAGTTTTATGTTATTTTGGGTATGGATTGGCTTTCTACTGATCATCATAACATTAAATTCAATGATAAAGAGGTTTCTTTTAAGAAAGAATTTTAGTTTGTGTACAAGAATGAAACCTTAAATTTGATAACATATGAGGAAGCTAATAAACTAGTAAAAGATCGAAATGAATGTTAAATTTTACATACTATTGAAAACAAAGAAACTGTTCAGATTAATGATATACCAATGGTAAATGAGTACCATTATGATTTTCTTGATGAGTTTCCTAGTATAATACCTGATCGGGAAGTTGAATTTACAGTTGACTTAGTTCTTAATGCTAATCTAATTTAAAAACCCCCTTATCGAATGGCTCAAATTAAACTTTTAGAGTTAAAGAAGAAATTGTATGGGTTATTAGATAAAGGTTTCATTTGACATAGCACATTTCCATGGGGTTATCTTGTATTGTTTGTTAAAAAGAAAGATGGTTCAATGAGTCTTTTTAGTGATTATATATCCCTAAATAATATCACTGTTAAGAACAAGTATCCCTTTCCCTATATGAAGGATTGGTTTGATCAACTCCAGGAATCTTAGTATTTTTTGAAGATTGACTTGAGGTTAGGGTACCATTAGTTGAATGTAATGGAAGAAAACATTACGAAGACCGCATTTCATACTAGATATGGCCATTATGAATTTTTTGTTACGCATTTTGGGTTAACCAATTCACCAGATGTATTGATGGATCTTATGAAAGAAATTTTCTGTGAGTTATTGGATAAGTTTGTGGTTATTTCTATTGATGATATTTTGGTATATTCTAAAAGTAAATAGGATCATGAAATTCATTTAAGGGTTGTCTTTAAAACCTGAAAAGAAAATAAATTATATGAGAAGTTTAGTAAGTGTTTGTTTTGGTTGTAGAAAATTTCTTTCCTTGGTCATATTGTTTCTAAAGATTGCATATCTGTTGAACCTTCTAAAACAAAAGATGTTAAAGAATGGAAAAGATCCACAAATATAACCGATATTCATAGTTTTCTTGGTTTAGCAGGTTATTACCAGAGGTTTTTCAAAAAATTTCCACAGTTATCTATCCCACTGACTAAGTTTACTCAGAATGGTGTTAAATTTATCTAGAAAAAATAATTTGTTGAATGTTTTCAAGATATAAAAAGAAGATTGGTGAATGCTCTGTTTTTGGCACTGCCTTCCAGAAATGGTGAATTTTTTATCTATAGTGATGCTTCATTGAATGGACATGGATGTGTACTTATGCAGAATGATTAGGTAATTGCTTATGCTTTAAGACAGTTGAAGCATCATGAGTAAAATTACCCTACACATGATTTGTAATTAGAAGCTATTTTTTGCATTAAAATTTTGGAGGAATCATTTATATGGATTAATGTGTGAAATATATACTGGTCCACTGCTGGAAATACAGTTTTTCCCAATGGTTCTGAACCATTGGGAAAGGCTGCTGAACCGTTGGTATATGTTATACCAACAGTTCTGAAAATTGTAGGGAAGTAAGCCATTGGGAAAGCTTTTCCCAATGGTTTACTGTGAACCGCTGGTATAGAGTGGGAGAAATCTAACCTATCCCAACGGTTATGCCAAACCTTTGGGATAGTTTTTTCCAATGGTTTAGCATGAACCGTTGGGAAATCCCAAGGATTCTCCTATCCCAACGGTTCTCCCAAACTATTGGGATAGTTTTTCCCAAAGTTGTTTACCAACGATTCAGTGAACCATTGGTAAAAAAGCCTCAGATATGCTATTCCAACGTTTTGAAATCGTTGGCATAGCCGATGCTGTGAAAATTGCACAACAACCTACTATTTGAACAGCATGTCTGCAATTTGGACGCAGGCCTCATGTTTTTTCATTCCCTCCCATTTTCAATAAAATTATTGTACCTGCAATAAACTAACACATACATATACAATTATTGTACCTGCAATAACCAACTAACAAATACATATAGAGAAAAAATTCATACACATTTAACATATAATGCCTCCTAGAACTATACACATCCATTATTAAATTAGAATTCATAACGTAATTATGAACATACATAATTCATTTAGAATTCAATTTATAATTTAGATGACAATTATATGAGGAATCTGGAAGTCAATTCATAATTTGATCAGTTTTTTGTATACCATATATTTTTACCTAAAATGATGTCAATTTTAAACAAAATACATTCACCTAGATTGATACCGGCCACACCGTGCCTTAGATTGAGGCGGGTTTGACTTGTATAGGTCACATATGACCCATGGATCATTGTGCTAATGTATCGACACAATACGAATGCGTTTGGTCGATTTTCCATATGCCAGTTGATGTTTTTCAATTAAAATGATGTCGTTTTGAAACAAAAGACAGAAACATTGAGTGGTGCCGGACACACCGCGTCTCAGATTGAGGAGGGGTTGATTCGTACATGTCACATATGACCCATGGATCGTTCTCCTAATGTTTCAACAGTAACCGAATGCGTTTTGTCGGTTTTCCATATGTACTTAAAATGTTGTCCATTTTAAACAGATGAGATACACTTAGACTAATTCCGGCCACACCGTGACTCAGATGAAGGTGGGGTTGACTCGTACATGTCACATATGACCCATGGATTATTGTCCAAAAGTATCAAAACATTTCAAATATGTTTGGTCGGTTTTACGTAGGTTAGTTGTTCTTTTCACTTATAATCCTGTCCATTTTAAACAAAAGAGACATAGTTAGAGTGGTGTCGGCCACACCGTGTGTCGGATTGAGGTAGGGTTGACTCTTACTCATCACATATTACCCATGGATCATTGTGCTAAAGTATCGACACAATCTAAATGTGTTTGGTCGGTTTTCCGTATTCCAGTTGATGTTTTCACTTAAAATGATGTCCTTTTAAAACAAAAGACAGACACTTTGAGTGGTGGCGGCCACACCGTGCCTCAGATTGAGGTGGGGTTGACTCGTACATGTCACATAAGACCCATGGATTATTGTGATAATGTATCGACACAATCCGAATGTGTTTTGTCGGTTTTCCGTATGTACTTAAAATGTTGTCCATTTTTAACAAAAGGGAGACACTTAGAGTGATCCCGGCCACACCGTGCCTTGAATTGAGCCCGAGTTGACTCGTACACGTCACATATGACCCATGGATCGTTGACAAATAGCATTAACACAATCCAAATGTGATTGGTCTATTTTTCGTATGTCAGTTGTTCTTTTCAATAATAATCCTAACCATTTTAAACAAAAGGGAGACACTATGAATGGTGTCAGCCACACCGAACCTCGGAATGAGTTGGGGTTGACTCGTACACGTCACATATGACCCATGGATCCTTGTCCTAAAGCATTAACACATTTCAAATGTGTTTATTAAGTTTTTATTATGCCAGTTGACCTTTTCACTTATAATCCTGTCCATTTTAAACAAAAGGGAGACACTATGAATGGTGTCAGCCACACCGCACCTCGTATTGAGGCGTGGTTGACTCGTACACGTCACATATGACCGATTTATCATTGTGCCAAAGTATCAACACAATCCGAATCCATTTGGTTGGTTTTTTGTATGTACTTAAAATGTTGTTTATTTCAAATAAAAGAGATCCACTTAGAGTGATTTCTGCCACACCGTGCCTCAGATTAAGGCGTGGTTGACTCATAAACGTCACATATGACCCATGGATCGTTGCCCTAAAGAATCAACGCATTTAGAATGCGTTTGGTCGGTTTTTTGTATGTTAGTTGTTCTTTTTACTTACATTCCTATCCATTTTAAGCAAAATACATACAAAAAGAGTGATCCACCACACCGTGCTTCGGATTGAGGTGAGGTTAACTTGTACACATAACAAATGACCCATCAATCATTGTACTAAGGTATCAACATATTCCGAAAGCGTTTGCTCAGTTTTCTGTATGCTAGTTGTTGTTTTTCAAGTAAAATGACGTCATTTTGAAACAAAAGATAGACATTTTGAGTGGTGTCAGCCACACCATGTCTCATATTGAGTCGGGAATGATTCTTACACGTCACATATGACCCATGGATCGTTCTCCTAAAGTTTCAACAGAAACCGAATGTGTTTGGTCGGTTTTCCGTATGTACTTAAAATGGTGTCCATTTTAAACAAAAGAGAGACACTTAGACTAATCCCGGTCACACCACGACTCAGATTGAGCCCGGGTTGGCTCGTACATGTCACATAAGACCCATGGATTGTTATCCTAAAGTTTCAATGGAAACCAAATGCATTTGGTTAGTTTTCCGTATTTACATAAAATGCTGTCCATTTTAAACAAAAGAGAGCCACTTAGAGTGATTCTGACCATACCGTGCCTTAGATTAAGGCAGGGTTGACTCATACATGTCACATATGACCCGTGGATCATTTTAAAAAATCATCAACACATTTTAAATACGTTTTTTCGTCTTTGCGTATGTCAGTAGTTCTTTTCACTTATAATCTTGTCCATTTTAAACAAATGAGAGACACTATGAATGGTGTCAGCCACACTGCACCTCAGATTGAGGTGGGGTTGACTCGTACATGTCACATATGACCCATGGATCATTTTTCTAAAGTATCGACACAATCTAAATGTGTTTGGTTGGTTTTCCGTATGCTAGTTGATGTTTTTCAATTAAAATGACGTCCCTTTGAAACAAAAGACATACACTTTGAGAGGTGTTGGTCACACCGCATCTCAGATTAAGGTGTGGCTGATTCGTACATGTCACATATGACTCATGAATATTTCTCCTAAGGGATCAATAGAAACTGAATGTATTTGGTCGGTTTTCTGTATGTACTTAAAATGGTGTCCATTTTAAACAAAAGACAGACACTTTGAGTGGTGGAGGCCACACCGTGCCTCAGATTAAGGCGGGGATGACTCGTACACATCAGATATGACCCATAGATTGTTTTTAAAATGTATTGACACAATCCGAATGCATTTGGTCAGTTTTCCATATGCCAGTTGATGTTTTTCACTTAAAATGACATCCTTTTGAAACAAAAAACAGCCACTTTGAGTGGTTTCGTCCACACTGCGCCTCAGATTGAGGTGGGTTGACTTGTACGTGTCACATATGACCCATAGATTGTTGTGCTAAAGTATCAACACAATAAAAATGCATTTGGTTGGATTTTCATATTCCAGTTGATGTTTTTCAATTAAAATGACGTCCTTTTGAAACAAAATGTACAAAATTTGAGTGGTTCTGGCCACACCATATCTCAGATTGAGGCAGGGTTGATCCGTACATGTCACATATGACCCATGAATCATTCTCCTAAAGTTTCAACAGAAACCGAATGTGTTTGGTCAGTTTTCTATATGTACTTAAAATGTTGTCCATTTAAAAAAAAGAGTTCCACTTAGAGTGATTACAGCCACACGGTGCCTAAGATTAATGCGGGGTTGACTCATACACATCACATATGACCCATGGATCGTTGTTCTAAATTATTGACACAATTCGAATGCATTTGGTTGGCTTTATGTATGCCAGTTGCTGTTTTTCAATTAAAATGACGTCCTTTTGAAACAAAAGACAGAAATTTTGAGAGGTGGCGTCCACACCGCTCCTCGTATTGAGGCCGTGTTGACTCTTACACGTCACATATGACCCATGGATCATTTTTCTATAGTATCCACACAATCTGAATGCGTTTGGTCAATTTTCTGTATGCCAGTTGATGTATTTCAATTAAAATGACATCCTTTCAAAACAAAAGGCAGAAACATTGAGTGGTGCTGGCCATACCAAATCTTAGATTGAGGCAGGGTTGATTCTTACACATCACATATGACCCATTAATCATTCTCCTAAATTTTCAATGGAATCCGAATGTGTTTGGTTGGTTTTTTGTATGTACTTAAAATGTTGTGCATTTTAAACGAAGGAGGGCCACTTAGAGTAATTATGGCCACACCGTGCCTTAGATTAAGGTTTGTTGACTTGTACATGTCACATATGACCCATGGATCATTGTGGTAAAGTATCGACACAATCTGAATGAGATCGGTCAGTTTTCCATATGCCAGTTGATGTTTTTCACTTAAAATGACATTCTTTTGAAACAAAAGACAGACATTTTGAGTGGTGGCGGCCACTCCGCACCTCGGATTGAGGCAGGGTTGACTCGTACATGTCACATATGACCCATGGATCATTGTGCTAAAGTATCGACACAATTCGAATTTGTTTGGTCAGTTTTTTGTATGTCAGTTTATGTTTTTCAATTAAAATGATGTCCTTTTAAAACAAAAGTCAGACACATTGAGTGGTTTCAGCCACACTGCATCTCAGATTGAGGAAAGGTTGATTCGTACACTTCACATATGACCCATGAATCATTATCCTAAATTTTCAATGGAAACCGAATGCGTTTGGTCAATTTTCCGTATGTACTTAAAATGTTGTCCATTTTAAACAAAAGAGAGCCACTTAGAGTGATTACGCCATGCCTCATATTAAGGTGGGGTTGACTCTTACATATCACATATGACCCATGGATCTTTGTTCTAAAGTATAGACACAATCCGAATGCGTTTGGTCAGTTTTATGTATGCTAGTTAATTTTTTTCACTTAAAATGATGTCCTTTTGAAACAAATGACAAGCATTTTGAGTGGTGGTGGCTACACCACACCATGGATTGAGGTGGGGTTGACTCTTACACGTCACATATAACCCATGGATCATTGTGCTAAAGTATCCACACAATCTGAATGTGTTTGGTCAGTTTTCCGTATGCTAGTTGATGTTTTTCATTTAAAATGACGTCCTTTTAAAACAAAAGGCAGACACTTTGGGTGGTCACGACCACAACGCATCATAGATTGAGGCATGTTTGATTCTTACACGTCACATATGACCCATGAATCTTTCTCCTAAAGTATCAATGGATACCGAATGCATTTGGTCAGTTTTCCATATGTACATAAAATGTTGTCCATTTTAAACAAAAGAGAGACACTTAGAGTGATTATGGGCACAATGTGCCACAGATTAAGGTGGGGTTGACTCATACATGTCACATATGAACCATGGATCGTTTTGCTAAAGTATAGACACAATCCGAATGCGTTTGGTCGTTTTTTCATATGCCAGTTGATGTTTTTCACTTAAAATGACGTCCTTTAGAATCAAAAGACAACACTTGGAGTGGTGGCGGCCACACCGTACCTCAGATTGAGGCGGGGTTGACTTTTACACATCACATATGACCTATGAATCATTGTGCTAAAGTATCGACACAATCCGAATGCGTTTGGTTGGTTTTCCATATGCCATTTAATGTTTTTCAATTAAAATGATGTCATTTTGAAACAAAAGGCAGACACTTTGAGTAGTGCTGGCCACACCACATCTCAGATTGAGGCAGGGTTGATTCGAACACGTCACATATGACCCATGAATTTTTCTCCTAATGTTAAAATGGAAACCTAATGTGTTTGGTCAGTTTTTCGTATTTATATAAAATTTTGTCCATTTTAAACCAAAGAGAGCCACTTAGAGTGATTACGGCCACACCGTGTCTCAGATTAAAGCAGGGTTGACTCGTACACGTCACATATGACCCATGTATCATTGTGCTAAAGTATAAACACAATCCGAATGCGTTTAGTCTATTTTCTGAATGCCAGTTGATGTTTTTCACTTAAAATGACGTCCTTTTGAAACAAAAGACAGAAACTTAAGTAGTGGAGGCCACACTGTTCCTCGTATTGAGGCTGGGTTGACTCATAAACGTCACATATGACCCATGGATTGTTGTGCTAGAGTATCGACACAATCTGAATGTGTTTGGTCAGTTTTCCGTATTCCAGTTGATGTTTTTCAATTAAAATGACGTTCTTTTGAAACAAAAGGAAGGCACTTTGAGTGGTGTTGGCCACACCACATCTCAGATTGAGGTGGGGTTGATTTGTACATTTCATATATGAACCATGAATTGTTCTCCTAAATTTTCAATGGAATCCAAATGCATTTGGTGGGTTTTCCGTAAGCCTGTTGATTTTTTTCAATTAAAATAACGTTCTTTTGAAACAGAAGACAGACACTTTGAGTGGTACAGGCCACACCATGTCTCAGATTGAGGAGAGTTTGATTCGTACACATCACATATGACCCATGTATTGTTCTCCTAAAGTTTCAATGGAAACCGGATGTGTTTGGTCAGTTTTCCGTATGTACTTAAAATGTTGTTCATTTTATGAGAATCATCACGTGTGTATTAGTGGAATGGAATTTACATAAAATCTTATGGACATTCATATAAAATATTTTTATATCATTCTTAGAATGGATTAGATTTTAGTTTATCATGCTATGAAACATTTTGGAGCTAACAATGTCATGCCCAATGAATACATCTCTTTTATAACATACCTAGAATCTATGATATTGGTTAGATGTGTAAATGTGATTTACAATGATTTTCATGATGAAAATAAAAAATATATATATTATATATTTTCTAGTTTTAAATGAAATCATGGAGGGTGGGGGGGCTATTCGGCAGGGCTATCCTGGGGGCTGTCCGGTGGGTGCCCGGGGGGCTGTCCGGGGACCCAGGAGGAGGGTCAGGGGGCAGTGCGGAGGGGTGTCTGGGGGGTGTTCGAGGGGGGGGGGGGGGGGGGGTTGTCCGGGGTCCAAGGAGGAGGGTGGGGGTGTGGGGTGTCTGGGGGGCTATCTGGGGGGGGGGGGGGGCTGTCCGGGTTCCAGGGAGGTGGGTGGGGGGGATGTCTAGGGGGCTGTTCGGGGTGCTGTCCGGGGGCTGTCCGGGGGGTGTTCGGGGGGTTGACTGGGGTCCATGGAAGAGGGTGGGAGACTGTCCGGTGGGATATCTGAGGTGATGTATGGGGGGCTGTCCGGGGTCCAGGGAGGGGGGTGGGGGGTTGTCCGGGGGGCTGTTCGGGGGGCTATTCGGGGGCTGTTTGGGGGGTGTTTGGGGGGTTGTCTGGGGTTCAAGGAAGAGGGTGGGGGCTGTCTGGGGAGCTGTCTAGGGTCTAGGGAGGAGGGTGGGGGGGGGGGTGCTATCCGGGGGCTGCCCGAGGGGGTTTCGGGGTCTAAGGAGAATGGTGGGGGGTTGTCCAAGGTCCATGACGGAGGGGGGTTTCCAAACACAAAACCCCTAAAAGACAACAACATCCATAAAAACAGATAATATATAAAAATAACTCAACTCCAATAATATAATATGAGTCTAGATAAAACCAACAACTAGAATAGATTAAATATCAAATCTAAGTAATATTACTAAAAAATGTAGTGGATGAATTTTTCCCACATCACCATCACCATTATCACCACCATCATACCATCATCCTCGTCCCCATCATCATCCTCGCCCTCCTCAGTACCCTCCTCCTCGCCCTCACCCTCCTCCTTGCCCTCTCCACCCGCCTCACCCTCCTCTTCTCCCTCCTCTTCCGCATCAGACTCCTCGCCATCATCATCGTCAAGATGGACATCGTCCTAACCACCACTAGAACTGCCACCTGGTGCACCATATATAGAACGTATCAATGATATATATTCATCAAAAGCTGGACTGGCCTCTGTTGGATGTATTGGACGTAGAACTTAAATAAATTTCATAAACATACTGTTTGCCCTAGCAGATTGTTCTGCCATCTCTGTGGACCTTTTCTCAGCCTGTTCTGCCTGTTCCCTAACTTGATGCAGCTCGATGGCACTACATCTTGTACCTTAGGAGGACCAATACCTCATCAGGGCTATCCTAGGTGGCATCATACTCTGACAGAATGCCCCATTCCCAACCCCTAATGTAAGAGATCTGTTGGCCCAAAATTGTCTGGTTCTTGGGCATCGAGGGCCACCAAAGCAGCCTGTTACAAATATTAATATTTCATTATGTTACAAAATAGATATTAAAATATAAATTCAATAGATTAAAACTTGCAATCTGCTGCTGAGTCGCTTCGTTGATGGCACTTCCATCCTTTTTCCGTCTACTCGAGCAAAACAGTTTTTCTCGAGGAACACATCCTTCAATATTTTGTATTTGCCTCTACAATGACATTGAAAACGAAAGTTATATGAAAAATTTAGCAAACTATTAAATAATTGAAGATACAAAATAAAGTGTAAGTCATAAAGAAAACTTATAAACAATTGTCATACCTGCTTCCTCTCATGATCAGGCATCATAGTGTGTCCCAGTGTGTGGAGGTATTTTTTTGCATCAATGTTGTTTTTATTTATTCCGGATGATTCCTAAATTAAATTCAAAAATGAAACAGACAGTATTAATGAAAAACATGAATGTTATTATTTAAATACCTCAAATGTTATTAATACCTTAAACTGGGTACTCGTCCAATGAGTAATCATCTGATGATACTACTTTATAGGAAAATCATCCACCACTGGTACTACCTCTAACATAGTGCCAACTCTAGAAACCTAGCCAATATAAAACTAATGCTTGTAGGCTCTCCAAAGCTCACATAAATCCTTTAGACATCCCGATCATGCACCCTCACTATCAGGAAAATTAAATCGAAGCTGTCATCAAAATATTAATTCATAGAAATACTAAAATAATTCATGGCATTAAATAGAACATATTTTTTAACCCATATCTTTTCCCAAGCTCTATCCTTGACCTCATGTGGCAGATCTCTCCATGACAGTGGGTTGACGTGAATGATGTCATAGTATTTGGCAAGTGTCGCAAAAAAACTCCGACATTACTGCCCTGTTTTCTCAACCATTTGGTTGTCTTCATTATAATCCACCAAAACCTATGTGCGGAGGTTCCACACCGAACGCATGAATGTACGCCCCCTCCTACACCTCCTATCAATATATGTATCTGTCATGATATAAAAACAAATATTTTATCAAAACATGTTATAATGAAAATAAATATTGCTATAAAAATTTGTTAAGGTTCTATAAATATACCTATGCCGGTCTGATCGTTGAGCACCGCTGGATCCACATAAACTGATGGAACACCTTGTGGTGGAATAGGAGTCAAAGATGATGGAATATAGAAGCTCAGAGAGACAGAAGTAGAAAGATAAGAAGATGGGACAACTGTCTGACTGGATGCTGACTGGGGAGTGGGAATCATTATGGGATGTCAAAATGATGGGCCAGAAGATGTAGAAGGTAGCGAAAACATGGGAGGCCTAAATATCCTGTTTGTCCCTAATGACACGCCAGGATCAGAATGTGGGAAGGATGACATGTTAGTGGGAGGGGCAAGGTCTAGTCGGGTATGCGCAGCTGCTCGTCCACCTTTGGTATGAACCCTCCTTGTACCACCGGCCTGAGTACTAGGACCAGTACTAGGCTACTCGTTGAATAACTGTCGACATATAGGTGGATCCTACATAAATTTTTACAAACAAAAATTAATCACATGACATTATATATTCTTTAAATATATCAATTTGAAATAAAGTAATCACTATAGGCACTAATGATGGAATTCCATACTCAGTCATTTGATGATTGTTCTCCATCATTTTTTTGATTTGTCTCTCTTCAATTAGCTTCATTCCCTGCTTTTGAAAACAAATATGTAATTAATTAGAAAAAGGAAACTAATATATAACCCAAAAAACTAAATATATAAGGGAATAGGGGGATTCATTGGTAATTTAGCTATCAATTTTTTAGATGACCTTGAATGAATTTAATAAATCATAAAAGTTGTAATGTTCACCACGTTAGAAATATTGTTTGAAAATGTTTGAATACAGTTCAATTCCAAATTAGAAAATGAAATTCAAATAAAATGACAACCAATAAACATTGAAAATTCACATAACGGTCAAGTTAGCTAAAACTTATTTGTGATCAATACTAAATCAATTTGAATATTACCAACCTTAAAAACCCAACTCGAGATAAACCAAAAGAATTGAAAACATGGATGAATGATTATATTTATTTTCAACCATAACTTCTGGTTCACAATCAACTCTGACAATTATGATATTAGAGTCATAAAAATAAATAAATGGATTGGTTCCAATGGAACTAGGGACAGTGTCAATTCCATCATCACCGTCATCCAAAATATGTCTTGGAATTACATTAACTATAAACCAAATTCAGGTCGAAGTTGGTCTTTGACATAAAAAAATTCTTTTGTCATTGATGCCAACACATATGGTTCTTCGGCAGCAAAAGTGCAGGTCATATTAATTACTTGAAATCTACAATCATCAATAAAGGTTCCATGTTTCGTCATGAATCAAACCAATGGCATTTCATCATTGTGACTCGTCCATGAGAGTAATAATCCAATATTATTATTTTCTCAATAACTCTATAATAACCCACATTTTCAAATTGCGGTCAACTATCTGATGAACTAGCATAACAATCTGTTGTGGAAGTAACCATAACACCATCATGTTGTGTTCTCATGTTCTTTGCTTGTTCAGCGACAATAAATTTGTACCCATTGATAACAGTTGATTTACAATCACGAACCATAGTATTAGGACCAAAATCCAAAGCTATTATTTCCTCAGAGACAGAGTCAGCAGAAAAACTCAATACCTGCAATATAAATGACTATTAAACTTAATTAAATATTGATATAATTATTTTAAACATTAATTTTTTTACCTTCAATTTTATCCAAGTAGAAAACTGTTTGATATGCAATGTCTCTCTCATTCTCAAGGATAAAAAAATATGCTTCTTATTTATCATTGTTCTATGTTCCTTGTAGATAAAAAATATGAATAGTTTAACAGATATATATGTAAGATATACATAATCAATTTAGTTAACTGATATAGTCAACAAACAAATCACAATTGAACAAAACTGTGCGATGTGCCATCTCTCACTATTCGTGGCTTAATGTCTTCAATGTATATGATCCAGAAATTCCTTATGTTTGAGGAAGTGATGGAAAGCTGGGTTCAATTTTCTCATATTGTTCTTCTTCATTTCTCATTTGTCTGTTCAATCTTGTAGTAAGATCATACAAGTACAGCAAGCAGAAATCTATATATTCTTGAGCCAAGTAACCGTTCATGATAGAACCTTCGGGATGATTTCCGTTTCAGATATAATACTTTAATATGAACATATTTCTATCAGTTGGATACATCCAAGGACAAAAAACAGGTCCTATGAGAATTATTTCTGTGGGAATATGGATATTCAGATGCAGCATGCTTATGAAAAATGATAGAGGAAATATTTTCTCCAACTCACACAAAATTAATGGGGCATCTGTCAACATTTTTTGCAAGAAATAATTGGACAACTTCTTAGCACAAATATCTCTAAAAAATGGCACAACTGAATAACATCCACCCTTACATTATTGGAAAAAAGATGACGGATTGCTGTTGGAAGCCACTCATGCAGTAGAACATGATAATCATGAGTCTTCAAATATTTTAGCTTCAACTCTATTCTATGGAAATGTTTAGATATGTTGCTTGAATAGCCATCAGGAACTCTAATAGTCTCTAATACTTCCAAAAATTTATTTTTTTCCGTAGGTGTCATCACATAAGAGGCACATGGAAGTTTCCATTTATTTTCACTAATACGCACAAGATGTAATTTAGTTCTGAAGCCCCAATCCACCAAGTACCCTTGAGATTGTAAATCATCTTTTGTCTTCCCCATTACATTTAGAAGAACTGAAAGAAACAATTCACATATATTCTTTTCAATATGAATTACGTATAACCAACGATGTAACAAATTGGTTGACCAATAAGTCAAATCAAAAAAGATACTCCTCTTCCTCCAATTATAATAGGTTTCAGTGGAAACATTATTTCTCTTTCCAGATTTCATTTGACCATTCCCGAACGGAAAACTAAAATCTTTCAATTCATTAAGCACGTCAGTTCCAGACATATGCTAAGGTGGATCATCAGTCATTGTGGTATTTTCAAATCTTCGACGATTTATTCTATATGAATGATCCTTTGGCAAGAATCGTCGATGTCCCATAAAACTGAAACTACAACGATGTTTCAGTCTTCTGGATCATGTATTTTTCATAAAAACTGGACATGAAAATTTTCCCTTCGTGCTCCATCCAGAAATCATTGCATAAGTTGGAAAATCTTTGATCATCCACATAAGGGTAACACACATCAGAAATATGTGTTTCAAACATGCATCGTATGTGCGCACACCCACATCCCAAAAAAGTTTCAACTCTTTTTTAAAGGTTGCATGTAGACATCAATATCATTGTAGGGATCAGAAGGACCAGATATGAGTATACTCAGGAAAGTGAAAGGTTTTTTCATACAAAACCATGGGGGAAGATTATAAATATGTATAAAAATGGCCATGTGTTGTGCGAAGTAAGTATCTGTCCAAATAGATTAAAACCGTCGCATGAAAGACCCAGCCTCACATTACACATGTCAGCTGCAAAATCTGGATGTCGAGCATCAAATCTCTACCATGAAAATCCATCTGAAGGATGAACCAACTCATCATTAGTCTTCTTTCTCTCGGTATCATGCCATCTCATTTTTATTGATATGTCATCAGACATAAAAAGATTCTAGAGTCTGGGGATCAATGGAAAGTGCCACATTACTTTCTGTGGAACGTAGGATGGTGTTTCATTTGATTTTGACTTCTAGTGGGATGTGCCACATTTTATACAATCATTTCATTCAGCTGTTTCCTCCCAGAATAAACTGAAATCTTTCAGGAAAACATGAATTTTCATTCTTGAAAATCCAAGTTCTTCAACTAACTTCCACGCCATATAGTGGTTTGAGTGAATATATGCATCATTTGGAAGTAAATCCTTTAAGAGGGTATGAATGTAATCGATTACTATATTAGAAATCACATACATAGTTTTCCCATGAAACAATCGGATTAAAAATTCCATCTTTTTCATTTTATCGCATTGTCGATATACTAGAGTTGTGGTAGCATCATTCAATTTTTTCACCCAATAAATATCATCATTTTCACTAGATGCATCAGCTGTCCTCATATCGAAGTCTTCTTGAGTCGAAATCCTTTCTTTTTCATGATGACAAATAAACTGAAACCGATCATCTAACAAATTCTCCATTCCAGTCTTGTCATTTCGATCATCACCAATTTGAGATTTCATTTTCCCCCCATTGTGATACCACGCAAAGTTGTTTGCTTGAAAACCATTTTTGGTTATGTGGTAGCTGACTTTCTCATAGCTCAACCAAGATCTACAATCACAACTGGAACATGGGAAATGTATGAGACCACAATCTGAAGCATTGTAAAATGAAAAATCTATAAAGCTCTCCAAATTGTTTTGAAAATTGCTTGAGATACAATCGGTTTCATACATCCAACTTCTGACCATTTTGTAAAAAGAATTTATATAAGTCATTCTGTTATAAAAAAATCAATAGGATTGAACTTTAATAGAAAATACATTTAAGTAAACGATAAAGGAAGAAGTTTCTAGTTGATGTAGTGAACTATTAAAATAATGTAAAGAACATGTACTAATAAATTAAATTAAAATTTATTTATATTTATTTTCATTAGGTCTATAAGATGCACATACCTCAGGTCCCATCAAGTGTTATAGGCATCCCAAATACATCACTCATGTTCAATAACTCATTATTGGTACCTCTATGGCCATACCTTTCATTACCCAATTACTTCCCCAAGTCAAGTGCACCCCATGGGTGAATAAATTTTAGGCTTCTACACTAATTGGTTGTTCATGGTTTGTAAAAAGATTTTATTTCATTAAGTATAGATAAAACATTTATTTTAAAATTTGAGATTAATAATAGAGTATGTCAATGATAACAACATTATTAAATTAAACTTGTGACTTATCTAACATTTTTATGGATGTCTACACATGCCATATTGGGTAGTGAAAAGCACGCCACCCTCATAAAAGTGAGTATTGGTCAAGAAGGACACATAATATACATTTTACAATGAGACCCATATTTAATTGACCCTAATGTTATATTAGTACAGTCATCTTGGGGGAAATGGAATATATGATCCCGGTTAACTGATGAATTCAAAAGCTCGTATTTCATATGTTGGAGACTATCTAAGGTAAGATATCATTTTAGGATGGGTTTAGATCATTAAATTTCATACATGCTAGTGAAAATGAAGTCTTGAATTAATGAAATGAGTTCACTGATTAAATGAGGGTAGAGGTTGCATACGTTGTGTAAACAGAATGATTAAATAAGGGTAGAGGTTGCAAACACTGTTCAAGGTGGGGGAGTCTCAGCAAATTTAGAAACTAAAATAAATTCCCATCATAGGTAACAATAAGAAAAATCACCATAGAAAGAAAATACAAATAAAAAAGGACTAAAAACATCAAACATTTCAAGAATTCACTACTATGCAATGTTTATACACATGTTTAGTAGAAATTATATGTCTTAATCATGAACCATATCTAGAGCTCCAAGTTTTCACCAATAAACATAAGGTAAATATCTAAAAATATCTTTAAGAAAACTCATTAATAGGCTCAAAACATAAATATAATCCGGAACCAACCATGGAATCTCTTTCACAACACATTCTCACACACCAGTTATATCATGTGTTACAAAATACCAAACATAGTCACATAGTGTACTATAAAAAATTACATTACACAAGTCTTATTAATTTTTTTTTCATTTTTATAAAACACCCCCTCATGGAACTTTAAATAAAACATTCATAAAAACTTTTCTAAAAAATAATAAACACATATAAATAAATTTCCATGTAATAATTAATTACAAGATGAAAAAAATAATAAAAACACATTATTAGAAAATCTAGAATACAACGGTAATGAATTTGAGATTCTTCTTCTTTGATGGAGGGTTAAGGATTTAATTAATTAAATAGATTGGAATGGATAAAGTCTAGATTAAATAAAAACACAAAAAAATGATATACATATCAAAATCAAAACATAAAACTAAAATATGAGATGAATAACAATAAAAACAAGGTATCACTTAAATATTTTATGTGTATGAAGAATAGAATACCTGATTTGGGATGATTAGGATGTAGTTTGACAGGTTCGGATGGGGGAAGTCGTGAGAGAAGCAGAGCCCTATACAGGATTAGGGTTTTGTCACGAATGGGGGAGAGAGTGGATGATTGAGTATTTGGGGGAAAGATTTCACAAAGGTTTTTAAAAACCGTTGTGAAAGGGGTGTCCAATATACCCTTTATAAATAGTTTAAACAAACCGTTGGTGAAGGGTGACCATTTCCCAATGGTTCTTGTAGAACCATTGGGAAATGGTTTCTTGGACACCCCCTTTCCCAATAGTTCAAGATAACCGTTGGGATAGGGTTCCTTGGACACCCATCTACCAACTGTTTTAGTAAAATATTTGGAAAGTGATTCTTTACCAATGGTTTGTTTAAACTGTTGGTAAAGAAGCATTGGAAAAACAAGATTTTCCAGTAGTGATCACAAACGTTTGAAGTATATATATTCACTTAGAAATAATTAAACATGAGATAGAGGAGATGGCTAGAATTAATCAAGGATTATGATTATACGATCTATTACTATATAGGAAAGGAAAATAAAGTTGATGAATCTTTGAGACGAAAGAGTAATGAAAAATTAACCATGCTATGTTTGGAACAATATATTTTGGTATTTGATTTGATGAATTTTGGATTTGAAGTTGTTAGTGTAAGGAATTCATCTGTTTTGTTTTGAGTGGTAGTTTAATCATCTTTAGAAGATAGAATTAAGCAAACGTGGAAAAAAGACAGTGAGTTTTAGAAAATGTTATAATTTTTTTAGAAGGGTAAGTTACCTAAATTTAACATTGACAATGTTTTTTTGATGTTTGGAATGAGATTTTGTGTGCCTTGTGATTCGAAGTTAATGAAATAGTTATTATATGAAGCTCATAGTTCTCTATTTTCAGTTCATCCTGGTAGTACTAATATTTACAGAGATCTTCAAAAGTATTACTTGTGGGATGCATTGAAAAGATATATTGCTGACATTACTGGTAAATGTTTAACTTTTCAACAGGTTAAAGTAGAATGATAGTATCTAAAAGGGATTCTTAGGCCTTTTTCAATTCCAAAGTGGAAATGGGAAAATGTGTCCATGGATCTCATAGTGGGATTACCAAATACTTCTTGAGATAACAATACAATTTTGGTTATTTTTGATCGATTGACTAAATCTTCTCACCTTCATCTTATTCGAGACACTTTTTCTCTAGATAAACTTTCTGTATTGTATATTAATGAAATGGTTAAGTTATATGTAGTAACCATCTATAATATATCTAATCATGATCCAAGGTTCACATATATCTTTTGGATAGTCCTTTAGAAGTCATTGGGCACTTAATTAAATTTTAGTACATCGTTTCATCCGCAATCATATGGGAAATAATAATGAATAATTCAGACCTTGGAAGATATGCTACGTGCTTGTTCAACGGATTACCAGGGTTGTTGGTACCAACATCATTCTTTGGTTGAGTTTTCTTATAATAATGGTTTTTGTTCTAGTATATAGATGGAACCATTTGAAGCATTATATGGAAGATGGTGTCGAACGCCAATTTTTTGGATGATGTAGGGGAAAAAAAGATTATGAGACTAGAATTGGTAGAAGATATGGCAAACAACGTTCACTTGAATCAGAAGCACATGAGAATATCTGAGATCTTGCAGAAATGTTATGCGAATAACTGGATGATGGGTATTTATTTCAAGGTAGGTGATCATGCCTTTCTCAATGTTCCACCATGAAAAAGTGTGATTCATTTTTGTAAGAAGGGAAATCTGAGTCTGAGGATCATTAACCCCTATGAAATCCTAGAGAATGTTTGATCAGTTTCCTACAGAGTGGATTTACCTCAATGTTTATCCCAGGTATACATTTTTTTCATGTTTAAATTTTGAGAATGTATATTCTAGATCCGTCACATGATTTGAGTCCATAGGTAGTTCAGTTCGAAGAGAATCTCTCTTATGAGGACCAACGAGTCCAAATTCATGACTGAAGAGAGTAATTATTGTGGAATAAGTTATTTTATTAGGTAATGGTTTTCTCAAAAAAGTATATGTTTTAAGAGGCAACATGGGAATCTGAAAATTCTATGTGCGATAAATACCCCAACTAATTTGATATGTGAATAAAATTTCAAGGATGCAATTTCTCAAAGGGGGGATATAACATCCAAGATAAATAATGAATATAAAATTTTCATATTTATTAATATTGGTGAATTAAATATTAATTTCAAATTAAATGGGATGCTATGTTAGATGGCATACCTAGCATGTAAATATGGATTTCTCTGAAATCTTATGATGCACATAATGCCGAGTCATATTGAAAATAATAATAATATAATAATAATATTTTAAATGGTAGTTAACACCTAGCTGTTATACTGACTGGAATGAATAGAAATTATTTTATTATGATTAAATATGTTTATTAAATGTTCTTAAATTTATCCAATAAAATTTAGAGTCTTAAAATGAGAATGAATCTAATTTTAAACATAAATACTATAATATTTTTAAAAGGTTGTTTTACCACATTTTCATGGAGAAACCATTTTAAATCTAGTTTTGGTTAATTTTATATGTTATATTTGACAAAATATATTTTTTCTTTAGAAGAGGAACATCAAAATTTTCTTTGGCTAATTTTTTTTATTTTTTGATAATGTTAATTTTTTTAATGAATAGTGAAAAATACTGCATTTTATGTCAAAACTGCATTTTCATCAAATTTATATATATAGTTATATTATTCTTTTAATATGTTTTAAATTTTAATTATATTATATTTTTATCAATTAATCCAACTTTGTTATTTGGAAGTAATTTTACTTTGAAATTGGGCATAAACACATGTCAATCTTTTGGTATTTTTTACTTCTTAAAACCCGCTTTTTTGGTTTAGAAAATGAGAATTCATTTTAAATTAATTTCTTTAATTTATGTGTTTTGAATTTGAAAAAATGGATTCCATATTTCGAATAATGAGGTCTTAATTTTGTAAATATATACCTTTTATTTTTAGACATTATGAATTCTTACTTCAGTAAAATATTTATTTAACATTGCTAAACTGTAAATCTCAAAAATAAGGGTAAACATTTATTATAATAATATCAAACTACCCTAACACATATCCTAACCCTATTGGATGAGCTATGTCTGACCATTGACATCCCTGGGTTGATTTTTGGACCCCATGGTTCTATGTGTGTGTGTAAATGTCATTTAATTACTTTTAATTTAAAGTTAAGGAAAATATAACCTAAACATGTATATTTTACGAAAACAATTTTTATACAGTGTAATATAAGTGATATATTTGACTATAAATAATAATTAGTAAGCTAAAAATATTTCCTACATCATGTTATTTTTTTAAAATTTTTAGACATCATATAAATAAATTTATTTATAACACAATGATGATGTAGTGATAACCTTATTAATGAACGATTTAAACAAATGAGATTATAAAAATTAAAATAAATTTATTTTGATCCTTTTCATGCCATAAACTAATTTTATAGATTATTATGACTTGTTTTCTTTATATTTATAATGTTTTCTTTGAAATAATCTAGTTTTTATGGATTTTTAAAAAGTCGTTATATGAATAGTATAAAAATTGACATAAATGAGTTTTTAAAACAAATAATGTTTTATTAAAGTATATAACAGTTCTAAAATTCTAATATTCGGCCGAATGACTTAAATAATGTATGTAATGTCATTAACGGACCACTTTAGGATTTATTGTCATTTTATTGTAACTATATTAACCATATAGTATGAATTCACAATAAGACATGGTAAGTGTTAAATTGGTTAACTAAGGGTTTAAGGTAAAATAGAAGTTTATATTTGAGACCAAAAATTCTCTAAAACCAATTGGTTGTGATGTTTTCGACTAAAAAATCATATATTTATGAATAATGATTTTTTTAACATTCTAAACCATAAATAAATTTATAATAATATAATATTTTGAAACACACATAAGTGCCCCATCCTCCCTATTATAAAAGGGAATCACCTCTAACCCTTACTTACACCTCTAAAAAAACTTTTCCCATCCAAAATATTAAAAAATAATCTCTCAAAATCCCCCTATTCCACCTAGAATCCCTAAATAATCAACAAGGAAATTTTATAAACCCCATTAGCATAAAACAAAAAGTGTTACCCGATTTGAGGTAATTTCATCTCTCAAACTTCTTTCATTTATTTTCCTTCTTGACCCCCCTAAATTTTCTTTATTCAATTATTATATAACAAAAAAGGTATCTTAAATATACTAGGATTTTGTTAAGAGAATGATTCAAACTACACTTCCACTCACCTCAATCTAATTGATATGAAAATATTGTTTCTGGGTACGGTGAACTACTGCCTCACAAAATGATGATTGTTCGATTTTTCCATAACACCACTCATGGTGGAAATTATGATGGTAAAATATTTATATGTGATATATATTATATTTATAAAGTCTTTATTATTCTTAATTTTTCATTTATAGTATACATTTTTTGTTTCTATAATGGGTAAATACGATAATTTCATTTGAGGAAGTACAAACTACCACCCCCTCAAAGTGATATGACTCGTTCATGACATTCATGGAACATATAATGTATGGTGTCAATTAAACTATATATGATATTATAAAGGAATTATAATATACCTATGTATCATTTAGTATTCAATTTTTAAATTCGAAAAATAAATGAAAGTAGCATTCATGCGTACATATGGCGTACCATCTCCAAGAACAATGCATTTTATTTCTTATCTCCAAATGTTATGTACTATTATAAATACACATATATACTGAATTTATATGATATTTAAATAATTAATTTCATTCTGGAGATAATATAATTTTTACCACATTGACAATTTGTAATTATAAAAAGTTCATTTTTCACTTAATTACCAAATATTCACAGAACGGCCGATATTAACATAAATAATAATAACGTGGTAATAAGTGACGTAAAAGGAATAATAAAATTGAAAATGGTTCTAAATAAATTATAAATTTACTTAAGTATATTAATTATGAATATGAAGGAACATACACGATGAGTCGTATTTTAGGTAAGGGACTTCGTCCCGATCTTTTTTCATTGATAATTATTTTTATTTATACATGACATTCTTTTATTCTATGTATAAAACTTTTTTAATCTTTATTTCATTCAAAGGGAACATTTTTTACATATTTTTTTAATAAAAAATGGGAATTCTTCTTTTTAATGTACGCGGTGACAATGTCCTTTCTAACACCGTGATCATTATTTGATATCTAGATTTTTTAACAAGCCGTTATGATTTTTTAAAAATAAAATAAATACCAAATACCCTTTTACATCAACATGGGTATTGAAAATGGTTTTGAGAAATTATTTATTATGTTAATATATTTAAATGTCATATTGTTATTGGAATGTGGAAATGTTATATTTCTTTTATGCTTGTATTAGGTTTTTGGATTATGTTATGGTTCTTGAGCATTGTTTATATATATGGGTGGTTCCATAGTAAACCTTGGGTGTGGAGCTCAATATATCTCCCCAATTCATTGGTTAATATGACCAAGGTAACCTTTAAAGTTCATTTTAAGAGATTTCAGGAATATACTGTAATGGGTATTCTTAACGTAACTCCCTACATAGTTGTGCAAGCTATAATGCATATTTGTTATGGATTCCACAAGTTACAGGTATGTTTTTTTGATTTCTATGTGTTATTAATAAATATTATTATTTCATGAGGTATGATAAAGATACTAGGTTATATGAGTGAAAATTATTGTTTAATTTTTTTAATGAATTGATTAACTAATGTTTTTTTTCTGATTTTATTACCATCACTGAGATTTTTTATGCTCATCCAATGTTTTTGAAAAACTTTTCATGGGTAATAAGGAAGGTTAAGAGAAAGGAAGAATTCAAGATGATTTATATCAACAAAATAATTACTGTTTATTTAATCAGTTTTACTTTTGTGATAAAAATTGGATAGAGTAGAAGCGTCTACGTTGTAATTTTTAACATGTAATGTAATAAGTATGGCCTAATTCTATAAAATCTAAACTTTAAAAGATCCTCAATGTCGAATTATTGACTTAACTCAAGATTATGTAATGTTTAAGGATAGGGCCTTATAATAATGAGGTGCTTACAAGTAAAGTATATGAAATCATTTCAAAAATAAAAAATGAATTATGAGATGAAAATGAAGTAAATGTAGTTTTATAGAAATTTAAATTGATATTAAATTGAAATATAGATAATTAAAGTAATAACTTATTAATTATTGAATTTTTTATGAAGATATGTTTTTTCAAAAGGAATTATAGTTGAGTTCATGTTTTTCTAAGGTAAACTACTATTATGAATTATAAAATGCTTGCAGGATGAATATTGAAGTGAATAAGTTTCTACAAAAAAATAAAAACTTGTTTCAAACCCAAAATAAATGTTATGTTATCTTGAAAAAATGAAATTAAGGATTATTGAAATAATAATCCCTTTAAAAATATCAATAATATAATTAACATAATGAGAATATGAAATTACGAGGGATTTAATAGGGAATATACAAATGATGATTATCTATACATTGAAATTGGTAAATAATTGTGATGAAGATGTGAAACATTTTCATCATATATTGTCTAAAATTTATCATAATATATATAATAATTTTTTTAAACTTGTGAAATTACTCACACACATTGTTATTTATTTATTATTCACTAGAAATATTTTCTTTAGTGATCCATATCACATTGGGATTGTTGACATAGGAGAAAGATTAGGAAGAATATATGTTTGGAAATAATTTAGTGAAATAGAACACAATGGGGTTATTATATTTAAATATTTTCTTTTATAGTGAGATTAAACATATTAGGCTAAGATTCGTGGTTTTATTACCCATTTTTTATGTTCACAAATAAAAAAAATATTTTCGAGTATTCCCTAAATGGATGATTTATTTGGATTTAAATATAATTCCATAACTTTTTTTGAATAAGCTTTAATATATTCCTTGGTTACAAAACATGTGTTTTAATAAATGGAGTGGATATGGGGAATACATTATGGGTAAAATCAGTGGTATTCATAGATGAATTCAACTTATAATTTGTTGAAGTAGACTCATGATATTGTCGATAAGATTTTTTTCATTGGGATGAACGTTCTGATTGAGAAATGTGATGAAGAGAGTGTCTGCACTCTATAAATATGGAATTGATTTATAAATTTTGATAGATCTGTAGTTTAATAAATACTGAAAAGAGTTTAAAATGGGATAAATATTTTAGTTAAAAATATTTATCAATAATACCAATGATAATATGGGAGAATATTTGGTGAAATTACCTTTGTATATTTCATTTTCAAAGGGAAAGATGAGGTGGACAATCTATAAAATTGACCCTTTGTATTTTAATTATAAATGGGGAATATAAAAAATTAATCCATAAATCCATACAATACTCATGTATGGAAAAGTTATATGATAATTAATATTGATTTATATTAGGGTAGCTAAAAAATGTATATAGGGAAAATTTATCAACCATGTGTCTGAATGTTGAAATTCCTTACAATATTGGTTTCAAATAATTGATAATATTTTCTTAAATCAATTTACTCTAATTGATTGTTTATTTTAGGATGTGAATAAAATAAATATTTATGGAATATGTTGTAAAGGGGGACATAAACAATAAACCATCAAATGATATAATAGAAGACAATATACAAAAGATAATATTTCAACCATGGAGTAGCTAGTTTGTCAAAATAAATTACTTGTGCATGGTAATACATTAGATAAATTTTGATTCAAGAATAATGATAAATATATTTACTAACACATATAATATATACATATTTAAGGATTCAAGGAATTGTGTTTTTTATTAAAGTACATGGATTTGTAATAAATTTTTAGAGTGGGAGTATCAAATTTATTTTATATTATTGGGTGTGGAAGGAGTATGAAGATGAATGAACAAATTTTGATAATAATAGATATACATGGAGATTATTTTTAGTGAGTGATGTAAGAAAATTGTATAATTCATGTTCTCACATAATAATTTATACCAGGTAAGGAAAATGTTTTATACATCATAAAATATTTTTTTGAATCATGCGCTGATGTATATCATAGAAGAATAAAATAGATTTTTTTAATCAAGTGATAAAAATTATGTTTTGACATTGTTATTTGTCAGAAATAAATCATCTAGATAATAGAGGACAATAGGGATATATATTTGGATATAACATGAGAAAAATATTTTTGTGCTCAAGATATCACACTATCGAAATGACCCTATGATATATTATTGTTTATTTATAAAATGAGGTTTATGGGATAACATCACGACATGTTATATCAAGACACATCATAGGGATATTGTTTGATAAATGAAATAATCATGTTAGAACATAACTTGTTGTTATGTGATAGGGTTTTATATGTCATGAATTTAAAATTACTTGAAAAATAAATTCTAATGCTTATCATTCCATGTCATTTTTCTCGATAGATATATCTAGGACACCATTATTTATTGACATGAATAATGACATGTTACAGTAATCTTTTATAGAGTTATATGATTATGTGTTTCTCCTAAAATATTAGGTTTCATAACATAAAATAGTGTGAAATCAAAGGAATCACACTTCACTAATGTATTAAAACCATAATTTATTTAATTGTGAAGAATTCTATTACATACTTATGTTCACCATCTTATGATTAAATAATTTATAGAAAATGATAATAATCTAATTTAAATTAAAATAGATGAATATTTGGATTGATATTAAGGAGATATTTTAACTTGGGATGATAAATTTGATCATAATAATTCATGTGGGACACCTGTGATGATATTATAACATCTTATAGATGAGAACTGATCCCATATATTGAATGAAGGGCTTTGAGATTGAGAGTGTATTATGAAATATTCTATGATAGTTCTTAGTGAATTGAAATAATTGATTATTGGGGATAGAAAAACATATATAAATGGAATTATATTGAGTGATAAAGATACTATAATAAAATATTCAACTGAAACATCCAACATATTTATAGAAAAATTTTTGTTATTGGGTTTCGCTAATATGTCTAGTTTAAGAGAATAGAAATGAGAATAATATAAAAATAGTAAAGTAGAATTATACATAATCAATATTTATATATCTTTAATACTTTGATCATGTAGAGTTTATATATTTAAATAAACCATTGAGGTATTTCTCTTACCTACAAATTCATAAGAATTATTGTAGTCTTAAAGAGTTTAAGATTACATTATACCCAGAGATTCTTAATGCATGGAAAATCAATTTCACTCAATTTTTTTGAAGATACACGAACAAAATAATTTAATTCACTTAAGAAATAATATAATAAAGAAAGAATCAATGTTTTTATTCCATGATTTAGTAGTGATATGTAGCTAAACATTATAGAGGTATTAACCCTTTACCTCAAGATACCTTGATTTAATTTTTCTCTGTTTTAATAAAGAGTTTATTATATTTTATAGACAAATATATTGATAATTATAATGTCATTTGATTAAAAATAATGTGTTTGAATTTGATAAAATCATTTATTTATATATATTTTAATTTATAAAAAGATCATTGGTATTGGGTGAATTAGAATCTAGTACTGAATACATTGAATGAGATATTTCGAAAGATGTATCAGGATAGCATAGAGTGTGAGGAAAAATATTTAATTTTAGAAAATATTTTAAAATTTAATAACAATCTAATTCACATCATTTTAATCTTTCTCGGGATAGTCATTATAACAATCTTCTAAAAATAGTAAGTTAAAATATTAATATTCATATCATTTTTTTCATTTATTTATTATATATATTATATTTTTATAACATATAATGTGTTCACTAATATATAAAATGATCTATGTCAATGAAACTAATATCATTGACCCACTACATTATATTCATCTACATAATATACACATACAGAAGAAGCCAATGAGCCTGTACCCAAGTGGTAAGGGCTCCTAATTGGCATCCAAGAGACCCAGGTTCAAAACCGAGTGGAGGATAATTTTTGGGTTACTATAGTAGTACTGTAGAATACACTGTAGTAGGAACTATAGCAGTACTGTAGAAGGCATTGTTTGGTACTGTAGCAGCCAGTCTATTCACCTGATTTGGACTTTCGGGCCACTGGTTAGGGGCTACGGGTATTAGGGCCTTCAGGCCATCAAAGGCCTTTGGGCCACAAGACCTTCAGTCCATTTAAGACCCAAAATTTTACCAGTTTCCATAGAGTAGGCCCTAGATGAGGATCAGAGGACCAGTAGCAATCACCAGAAGCAGAGCTAATCGGATTGGATGAATGAGACGGTATGGAAACCACCATTGGGACCAGGAACCGTGCAGCTTTGTATGGAGCAATGCTAGCTGGTCAGCAATGAAGGTGGGGAGCTAAAGGAAATCAATGATGCAGAAGATGGGGAGGGGCAGTTCTAGTGTGCTGGGCCTACGGGTCATGTATTGGGCATGGTATGCCTCTGGGTCTTCGGGTCATGTATTATGGGTCATGTCGGGCCTTATGACTTGGGCCTACGGGTTATGTACGGGTTCCCCTTCAACCCTTAAAAGGGGGATTATCTATAATAAAATAAAATGAAGGCATTTGGGCCATTCGGGCACAAACAGAAGAATGTGTACGCGCATTAATAGGATTTAAACTGTATGTTTGTATATTAGGAGAGCCTATTGAATGTCTATAAATTAAGAAGGTACTGAGTTGTTTTTCGAATGTTCATATGAATGTGATGTGAATATATAAATTTATATGCAATGATGTAATGGGTAATATCAACAATTTTTTATAATATTATCCATTATATAAGAGATCTATTATTTTAATTATTATTTTTGGGTGTGACATTATTTTTAGACAACTGTATCATTTTATTTACATAAATTTTGATGGTTGGTTTGTATGTTTAATATATATCAGGTACTTGTTCCATACATGTTGTCTTTTCATTATATAAAATGACTGATATATATATATATATATCATGCCAAATTTTCAGTTAAATCTGGTCTTGAAATAGAATTTCAATACAAGATGGTAAATATTTTTCTAAAGATATATTAAGACACTCATCACATTTTTCGAGCCAGATAAAATTGAGGAATTATCTTAGGGTAGTGGTAACCATATCCCTATAAAATAATGACCTTATTAGGACATAAAAATTATTTTTAGTAATTTTTTGTGTTTTACAATGTGACATCCTAGTTCAGATCACTCGGCAATAGTTGATGAATCCATTTTTCACAAAACATCAAGTGTGTCTCCCTATATAAAAGAGGATTCCGAAAAATAGTAATGTTATACTATGAAATGTGCAGAGACTAAACCCTATTTATGAGTGTAAAAAATAGTATAAATAATAATAAATAAAATGATTCCATAATCACACATAACATGATAAATTCATAGTATTGGGTAAGTTCCCACAAACTAATCGAACCAAAATTGTCATGCCATGAAAGTCTCCTATGTCAAAACAAAACCCAAAATAAATTCACAAATAAAAAACCCAAAAATAGTTCCCAACATCAAGCATGAGCTCATCACTTTATTATCATAACATAATTCCAAAATCAACCATCTATTACTAGGAATTTTCCTTTTTCTAGACTTAAACATGATATACTACTCGGGTGCCAACTACGGTCTGAGTAGGGTGTGAGTAAAACTTAGTTAGAGTAAAATTATGTAGGACACCACCAATAGTTTCTAAAGAAATATCCATTATTCAATAATTATTTAGATTTAAAAGGAAATAATATAAATGGAAATGAGATAAAACACATTTTAATATAAGTAGTCATATAACGAATAACATGTTTGGCCCTCGATTTCTAATATGACCCCCAGACAAACTAACATGCTTTATCTCATTCCAATCATCTGGACCATATACCATAGGGGATAAAATCATTGAGAAAAATAAATGGTCTCATCACTTACATAAATATTGGAATCAAAAATAATTATTCCATGTACCCACTCTATGTCAAATTCTATTATATCTTGGATAATCAGTCTTGAATCGATACCATGCATACACATTAGAGGTTCCTATAGAGTTTGTCAGCTTCTATACCAATGATGAGGAGAATCAGTCCAACATACCATCCCATACAACAATTTAAAATTTCCATTGTTCAACAACATCATCCTTATAACACACTATTATAACAAAGTGTTCTATTTCAACATTCATTATTTATATGTATTATAATAATGAACACCTTTATCACAACAACAAATTAATACTTTCCATCATTTATTCATATTTACTCATCATTAAATATTATTTAAAACAATTTAACAAGTAAACAATCCGTTTTTTATCCATTTACCATTTCCCCCTTTTATCATGTCATAAAAAAAATTTCTCCCCATGCTATGAAAAACAACCCTTTATATGATACTGACAAGAAAATAAATAATCCTAACAAGGAAAATCTCTTAATATACCTATTTTACTGTCGAAACCCCTTATTAACATTTACAAGGAATTGGAACTCCCCTTGGGTGGTCATTGGATTGAACTCATATCCATAAATAGACTCAAATGGTTCTGTGAAGGGTCTAATACATCCCATAAAGGCCCAATCTATGTTTCCTAATCACGAAAGAAAATTTACAGCACATTATTTTCATTTCACATATGAATGAATCTTGATGAATAACATGACTATGGAAAAATATCATAGGAAATGTACCATAGGATCATTGATAACCTATAACAACCTAGTATTGACATTCGTTAACATTACATAACTTTTGTGGAATATATAAAACATTACACAAGCAGATTCTTGAACACCGTACTAGTCTAGTGCATTTGGAAACATGGAAATACAAACAAATTTACATAAATGAGATATATTATCTCCTCTAAGTTCTTTTTTACTAGAACCCTTCTTAGACACATTAAACATAATACATATCCTTATAACATGTGGAAGGTAACATTAAAACTGGTATGCTCTAATTATCAATAAGGATAAAAATGGGAGACATGTAAGAATACTCATGAGAATAAGGGTATTAGAACATGATCATGAAAAGAGAAGATCATAGCCTACATATCAAAGATAATATACATGAGTCATGGCATAATAATTACCAGATCATAAGGAATGAATAATAAGGAAATAAAGAACATAAGACATGAAAGCATAACATAGGACTAAAACATATAATTTTGGGAGACACATAAGCATATAATATTATTTACATAGTAACTAAGGAATCACATCCAAAGCCATTTTGGTATTATAGGTTAACTACCCAACCCTTCTTGGTAGTCATGGTTAAATCCCATGTCCATCTTGGTAGCATGAGCTCACTCCTCACACCATCTTGTATGTAATGGTTCACTCTAATGGAAATCTTGGTAGCATGAGTTCTCTACTCATACCATATTAGTAGTCATGGATTACTCCCATGGACATCTTAGTAGTCATGGTTAAAGGTTTTGGGTAACAATCCCAAACCAAGGGGCCTAGTGGAGGTGATATGGATTTCCCCCATCAATGGATGGTTGAAATGCAGCATAGATGAAGGCTCTAAAGGATTCCCTGGACCTTCCAAATATAAGGAAATTTTATGGAATCAGAAAGGGGAGGTTTTGGAATGCAATTATGGTCCATCCAGGCACACTATATATTAAGAAGATGAAATGATGTCACTCATCAGAGTAATGGATATCACTTGCCACAAAAATTTGAATATCATTTGGTTCGAGTTAGATTCGTCCATGGTGGTTCATGCAATTAGGATCGACCATATAATATTGGCATGGATGTTTGGAAGGTATGTGGAAAAATAGCATTGACAAAATCTCTTCCCTAAACTACTTCATAACGCATACCTTTCAGGAGGCGAATTACATTGTGGATGGCCATGGAAACAAAGGGGATTTGGAAGGGATGAGCATCCATATCAACACCATACCTAATTACATTGACCCTCTTCTTACTAGGGACAAATGTAAAATTCTTTCATTTTGTCTTTTGTAATTTTTTTGATTTATCAATTTAAGAGCGCTCGTGCACATCTTTCTCAAAAAATGTAGATCCCACAAATCTCATAATTAAATCATACATACATGCCCTACATGGTCATAAATAATCATGGGTATTAAATACACCACACAAAATAAAATATTTTCCAAAAAAGCATGTATCTCATGAAAATAAAAATTGATATGAAATCCCCTTACCATGTATCATGACTCTCATCGTACTCATGAAAACCACATGTATAATAAATTTATATTTATTATTAATATCTTACATAAAAATATCATTATATATTATACCAGATATGTTCTTATTATGACCATATATTACCCTCTTGTTAACTATCATATGTTATGGTTTCACTTCAGGTAATATTCACTCGGTTCATCAAATATTTTTTAATTTGATATATCATTGGTCTTTATAAATATATAATGATTATAGAATATGAACCAAGATAAAAGTATAATTTATATTCAGTATATTTATATTCTAATAAACTATATAATAAATAATTATGAAATGGAATACACTATTTATGGAGACGGTAAGCGGTACGTACACATGAATGTTGTTTCGGTTTTTATTGTCATATTGAATGAAAGTATATAAATGATATATATATATATATGTATATCTATATATCATTATTATAGTAGAAATATTATATCAAATACATCATATAATTACATTATTCCCATCCATAATACATTCTATGTGGGTGTATGTAAGAATCGCATCTGTTTGAGGGGGCGGTAGTCCAAACTTCCTCAAACGATATTATCATATTAACACAAAATGTAAAAGTAAAAAGTAAGTGTAAAAAAAAGAATAAATAATCTTAAATACATAATAAATATAATATATAACATATATAAAAATAAATTTCATCATAATATCCAACATGAGAGGTGGTAAAGAAAATTGAACAATCATTATCTAGTGAGGTGGATGTTCACCGCACACATAAACAATATATTTGTTATCCATTAGATGGTGGTGTGTGTAATTTTAGGGTAAATAATATTCATTAAAACATCCTAGTATATTTATTATACTGTTTTGGTTATAAAATCATATAAAAATTAATGTGGAGGAGTGGAGAAGGAAAATAAATGGACTTGAGAGAGGACATTACCTCTTGATCGGGTAACTTGTTTTGGTTTTTTCCAAAATGAATCCATGTATTTTATTTTGGATTATGTAATTATTTTATAAGGAATTTAGGAATTTTTTAAATCTTATTGGGTAGTTATTTTATTAAATTAACTAGTTTTAGAGCTATGACGATGTGGGAGAGGTGGTGGATTTTATAGGGAAGGAAAAAATTCTCACTTATAATTTTTAGAAAGAAGTTAGGTGTGCACGTGTTTTTACATTAAAAACTAATAACAAATAAATAAACTCAATAATGTAAGGTTTATGGATAAAATATGGATATAAAATGGGTTTTTGACAAGTTTCTAGGTTATTTGGGTCATTAATGTTAAGGTTTAGTTACTAATTAAGCTTAATTTGGGCTTAATCATTGTGATTAATTTTACTAAGGTAAAAAATTAACTTAGTATTATTATAATATGAATAACATACTTACAAAAATGTTTTTGTAGTTTTTTCAAAATTAATATCATAGAATTGTAAAAATTAAGATTAATTATTATCCCACGAAGAGGATAAAATAACAGGTTTTTAATGTAAAAAAATATTCAAAAGTTTGTTAAGATTATTTATTCAATTTAAAAGTGAAATTGATTCTAGTGAATTAAATTGTATTAATAGATGTAATATTTATATAATAGTATCTTAAAAAAAATTATAATATCATTATAATTAATAATTAATTAAAAAATGGCAGTTTTTAACTAAAAGTTAGTATATTTAACTATTCATCAAAAATTAAAGTTTCTCAGAAAAATACAAAAAATTCACCCCAAGATAATATAGATATTATGAGTTAAAAATTTAATTTTATATTATAAAATTCTATTGATAAATTGTTTTAAAATTAATTTTATTACTAGAAGAGTTTCATTCAAGAAAACAGAAATTTAAAAGATAAAAGGACTTTACCTAAAAACATATCATTAATTATAAATATGTTTTGTTTATATAAACAATTATAAATAATATATGAAAAGTAGTTATTAATTTTCATATTAATATGTTCTATTACTAGGTTATAATTATACCATTTAAATAATTTTATCATTAAACTGATGTTTCATAGAAACTCTGTGTTGCGTGTATCGTACGCCAAGTTGGTGTTGTGTGTAACGTACACCAAGTTGGTGTTGTGTGTAACATACACCAATTTTGTGTTGTGTGGAAGAATTTTTTGACTTAATGTACTTCCATACATAGATTAATATTAAATTTATTCCAAAAAGGTCCATAAAAACATTGTGTGTTACATTCTACCTCCTTAAAATGAATTTCACCCTCCAAATTCATCACTTAGGTAAAATAATGAGGATACATATGAATCATCATATCCTCAAGTTTACATATACCTTCCTATAACTGGAGGTTTCTCCATAAAACATGGACCTTGTGAGTATTATTGTTTCATATAATTTTCTCTGATTGGTCCATAATTTCAACTGGTTGTTCCTCATAACATAGATCTTGCTCCAACAGAATGACCTATGAGTTCATTACTTGTGATGGGTTAGGTGTTTAATTCTTCAAGAGAGATATATAGAACACATCATGGACTTATGTGAGATTTTTAGGATGTTCCAAGTGAAAAGATATCATCATTATACAATTAATAATCCTAAATGGACATATATACCTAGGGCTTAGTTTCTCTTTATTACCAAATCTCACAACATTCTTTTATGGTGATATTAATAGTAACAATGTTTCACTAACTTCAAATTCTAGTTCATGCCAATGGTTATCCGCACAATTTTTCTACCGAAATTGAGGTGCCTTAATATGACACTAAATGATTCTAACCATTTGAGGCATTTATTTATTGATCTTAGGTCCCAATATATTTCTTTATACAACGCCATCCTAACATGTTGGAGGTATACACTTCCTCCCATAAAGGGATTCATAAGGTGTTGCCTAAATTCTTTAGTGAAATCTATTATTGTATGAAAACTAAACTGTAGGAAGGTGTTGATCCTAACCACCCTTGAAATCTATATAATACGATCTCATGAAAACCTATAGGGTTTGAATCGTTCATTTAGACTGACCATCTATCTAAGGATGATAAGTAGTGCTGAAAATAAATTATATATCAAGTTCTTACTGATGACATTTCCAAAACATTGAGGTAAACCACATATCCCAATCCAATACAATGGAATGTGGTACTCTGTGCAACATTACCACTTACATATTGTATATCCTGTAATTTTTATCTAGATAGAGGTTTTCCCTGATAGTGTTGATGTGTAATATCTTAGTAAGGTGATAAACAACCACCAATATAGAATTATACATGTTAGTGGTTTTGGGTAGTCTAAAAAAATCCATAGTGATGTTCTCCCATTTCCATTCTAGTATTGATAATGGATACAACATCCAATTTGAATTTTATCTTTCATCCTTAACATCCTAGAACACCAAGAACCAATATAAAACCTTTGGGACATATCTCTTCATGCAATCCCCCCAAAAGTACCATTTCATGTTTTTATACATCTCTGCACTTCCCAAAAGAATGTAGAATGAAGAACTATGAGATTCCTCGAATAGATTCGTCTTTAAATATAGTATGTAAGAACACATATATAGTTCTTGAATCTTATCATTCTATACAAATCATGGTTAAACTCGGTAACATTTCTAACTTTCTTTGTTTGCTCTTTATCTTCCTTCTATACCTCCTTAAGTTTCACTTGGATAGAGGGTTAATCATTTATTTCAAAAAGATATGTTTTTTATACTTACTATATTATTTTTATATATATCCTTTTCAAATACATAATTATGGGATGTTTTTTGATCCTTGTGATGGATAAGAGAGCATGACCCTTTCAAGTCATACCATTGGTTACCTTGTTCACTTTCCCAGTGTGGTAATGTATTGACTAGTCATAATCCTTTATTAACTCAAACCACCTTCTATAAAACTTGTTCAACTCCTTCTATTTTAATATATATTTAATAATTTTATGATCGGTATATATTTAACACATTTTTCCATAAATATAATTCCTCCATATCTTTAATGAAAAAATTATCAATGCTGACTCAAAATCTTGAGTTGGGCAATTATACTCCTGAATATTCAACTATAATGAGGCCTAGGAAGTAATCACATTATTCTAGATAAAAAATCATAATCCCTTCTTAGATGAATTTTTTTAGATTACAAACCCTTCTCCACTATAGGGTAACGTATGCATAGGTGCACTTTCAAGCCTTCTCTTCAGTTCCTTGGAATTTTCCTCACATACATCTGGTTAGGGGAAATTGACACCCTTCTGATTTAACATTGTCAAGGGATTATATATTATTGATAAATTCCCACCAAACTATGGATAATATCTAGATAAACCAAGAATGGTACAAATCTCACTCACATTGGTTAGTCTAAGAAATCATTCAATGGACTTCATATTTTATGGATTTAATCCTATACCATCTCTTGAGATTATGTGACCCAAAAATGAAACCTTTTACAACCAAAATTCACACTTTGAATATTTCTAATATAGCTTCTCTATACTTAGGGTCTTCAATACAATTCTCAAGTGATCTTCACGCTCTTCCATAATTTTTGAATATGTAATAATATCATCTATAAATATTACCACAAACATATCAAGGATGTATATAAATACTGTATTCATTAAATCCACGAAGATTGTCGGGGCATTAGTACTAAGACAAGGAATCACTATATATTCATATTTTCCATAACATATATGGAATTCTGTCCAGTGTATATCAAATTTCTTGACTCTCAATTGATGATATCTAGAATGAAGTTCAATATTGGAAAAGTATTGAGCGCCACACAGTTGATCAGACAAGTCAAAAATACAGGGAATATGATACTTGTTCTTAAATGTGATCTTATTCCACACTCAATAATAAATGTTGATTCGCATTTATACATAATTATTTTTCACAAAATGAACTGGTGCACCCAAAGGTGACACACTTCTCTGAATGAATATCTTATCATGGTTTTCAAATAGTTTCTTCTTCCATACTAGAAACTCAATCAGGTCCATTCTATAAAGAGTCTTTGAAACTGTTGTGGCATAATGTATGAGTTATATTGAGAAATCAATATCATGTTTTGGTGGAATACAATGAAACCCATCCAAAAAATACATCAAAAAAATCCCAAATAATAGGTATAATATCAATGTAGATTTTCCCCCCAACCATTTGAGATAAACAATCTTTTATGAAGGAATTAAGACACATACACAGGATGTAATCTCCATAGGAAGTTCATACTTATAATAACATGTATGGATGATCATATGAGGTTTTCAAATATCGAATGTAACATCCCTTCCTTAAAAACTAATGTTTGATTTATGTTGATATATACAATCCACACCTAAGATGACATCAAAATCAAATAAATGAATAATAAAAAGATTTCCAGGAAGTGCATTCCCAGTAACATCAACTGGAGAAGAATCATAGAATTGAGATGAAATCAACACACAATTTAGGGTTTGCACTTATAATTCCACATCTAATTGTTTCAGTGGAATATTAACACAATTATAAAATTTATTATATATGAAATAGTCGGTAGATGCAAAACGAAATATGACATTAGAAGTTCTATAGGGTATTCTAAGTGTACATTTCATCACATCATTATTACGCCCCTCATCATATATAGTAATTTCATGATATTCCCCCTCGTACCTTAGATTAAGAGTATATTGATATCGATCATCATCATTAGCCCTTGGGTTTGTGAAGTGGTCTTCAAAATTCCCATTCTACTTACACTTGTAGCACTGAATCATGGGAGGATCTTTATTTTCCACTTTTACACTATTCACAATGTTAGCTAACTTTTTCCCATACCTTAAACTATAAAATTCCTGATGGACTTACCATTTATACATAAAATATTTATTAGAACCCTGAAGGATATATCCTTCATTATTTTTCCACACCCAGAGCATAATGAAATGTTTTTCTTCTTTTCCTCGTGGTTTTTAGAGTTCCCTTGAAACTCAATCTTCTTCTTCTTTTTAAAATGATAAGACTGATATGTGACTCAAACCTCAATTTCAAAATTGATTTCACAACAAATAATATCTTTATAGATAATAATTTATTTTAAGGCCAACACCCTTTTTAGACTTGGCTTTAACCCACTAAAGAGCCTATCATGTTTTCTTTTAGGTTAGATAATAATTCCTCATGCATACCCCGAAAGCCTTGTGAAATTATTCTTGTAGGTTCCAATAGATTCATCATTCATTTTCTTAAATTCGAGTAACTCTTTCCCCATCTTGTTATATAGAATCTAGGGAATTTACTTATTGAAAATTTTGTTCTTAAAATCATCATAATCCATGGATTCAATCTAGAATTAATACCACATATTCTGGATTAGAGTCCACCATTGATCTGCTTCTCCTTCTAACTAATTAAAATCTTGAATGAATTTCCCATACTCCGATTACTGAAGAACAGAGAATATATTTTTAGTGGTACTGATACATTATCCCAAATATGTTGATCAGAAGACCCTATAAAATAAGGATGATGTTTCCTCATGAAAGACTCAATATAATGTTGTTACTTCATTGTTCATTTATAAATACACCATGATTTATATCTTGAGAAATTTGTGTGAGAATTGTAACAAGATTTTACCTTAAATCTCCCATATAGTCCTGTTTCTCCATAGTAGAATCATTTCATTGTCTGTCAGAATCACCATTAACATGGTTCTGTTGGGTTCCATCCATTGAAAAAACCCAAAAACATATAGTAAGAAATATTTATCTTAATGGGAAACCACATAAACATGAAAAATAACTTATAGGATTCATAACATATGAAACCTTCCATAATCTATAAAACCATACTTTTATCATAGTTTTATAATAGACAAATTCTATTTAAATCCTTAATGATGGTTCATAAAGATTTTGTAAATTTACAAATCATATCCCTTATTAGTTTCAAACTAGGTATATAGTAAAGCCCATGGTCGTATACCAAATTACCCCAAGTCAAGCTCAGAATATCTTTTTAGAGTAGTTTCCTCTAGGTACATCAGTTCCAGAGCCACATCCACATATAATATCCAAACATGCATGTATTTTTAGGAAACTACTCATTCTATCCTTTACTAAAATTCTAGGTCATTTTCCTAAATGTGGAATCATCCTTATACATATCCTTAAACATGTTCTTATGGTTATCACTAAGGTTTTCTAATCCTAGTTTTCAAATATTAACTAATCATTTCTTTTGATACCAACTATAATGACCCAATCATGAAATACATTCAAATTACATAACAATTACATAATACATAAAAAATTACACAAACAAACACTTGAATACCATACCAGAACAGTGCCTTTAGAAACATGGAAACATAAACATAGGTATATAAATGAGATACATTTCCTCTAGTAGGATCTTCTTGACAATCAATATTTATATACACATCAAACATAATATATATATATATATATATATATATTTATTTATTTATAACCTTGGTAGGGAAACAAAATAATGGGGGATCTCAAATTCCCAGTAAGGGTAAGAAAGTGAGAAACGTATGCATAATCATGAGAATAAGGGTATGAGAACATGGTACTTATAAGAGAAGATCATACCTCTCATATCAAATATCATATACAAGAATCATGGCATAAGGCTTTTTATTTCATAAGACATGAATAATAAGAAAATAAAGAACATAATCCATAAAAGTATTACTTTTGAATGAATCATGGACTTGTGGAAGACACATAATCATATAATATGAATCCCATAGTAGACAAGTCATCACTTAAAAGACCATATTAGTAGTATAGGTTCATTCCAAATATTATCATGGTAGTCGTCATTCACTCCCATGGATATATTGGTAGAATGAATTCACCCTCATACCATCATGGTAGTAATGGCTCACTCCCATGGCCATCCTGGTAGGATGATTTCACTCCTCATAACATCTTGGTCATCTTGGTTTACTACCATGGATTTCATAGTAGTCAAGGTTTGTTCCCAAGAGTATCTTAGTCTATATAATGAGATATAAATCATTAACTAATGCATTAGTGGGAGATATATGTCCCACCCATATCATAATGAATTCATACATGCATGTGCCACACGATCATAAATAATCTTATCATAACCTGTTAAATGAAATCGGTATTCTAAATATGTAATCATATCATAAATTTTGGAAAGAGACAGTTTTTATAATCATTTCATCATAAACATAACCCAGGAAAAGAATCGGGTTTCAAAAGCATATAACCTATGAATGTGAAATAGGTTCTATAAACATCATTCCATCAAAACATAATCTATTTAGAAAAAACAATATGAATGGAAACATTAAATATTCTCCCAATAAATGCATGATTAACAAAAATAGATGTTATCTAATATTGGAAATAATTTTCAAATATCTTTTAAAAACATTTGCTTAGGAAAATATCCTTTTTTTCAATAATTTTTTTTATAATGTAAAATCTTTAGGAAAAATTTTTCTTTCAAAATAGCATTAAAAACATATAAATAAGATTTGGAAACAATATAACATTTTCAAAATAAATTTTCCTTGAAAATTTTCTTCATTTATCTTTTGAAAACATTTTTTAAAACTCTTTCCAAAACATGGTTTTTGAATACAACATATTTCCGACCGAAGAGACAGACAATCAGATTATACTAAAGAATATTATATTAAGTATGAAAGAGTGTAAAAAACGATAATAACACATTATGATGTTTATAATAAACATAGGGGAAGGAAAATCATGAGTATTAATGGGAGGTGGAATGAAATATTACATCAATGGAATCATAAACATAAAAAATCTTTAAAAGTAATGAGATTGTCTCAATAAACTCGTATAACATAGTAACATGGGTTCATAATATCTATTGAAGAAAATGTAATTACATGAAATATAAAATATCAGGAATATAAGGATATTAATTTTATAACAAGTAAGTATAAACACATCAAAAAAGTTTTTAGATTCATAACAATACCTGAGTCTCAATGAAGGCAATTTGAGACAAAACATTTTTTTTCTGATTTGGTAACATATGAAACCTAAACCTCATAAAAGAAATTTAATAAAATGGATATGTTAATAAAAATTAATTTAATTAAAATATAAATAAAATAAAATCATGGGTAATATATAAACCACAAAAAAATAAAATTGTTGTGAACATAGCGTGTATCTCATGAAAATAAAAAAGTGAGAAGAAATCCTCTTACCTTGTATCATGACTCTCGTTGTTCTCAATTTAAACAAATGTACAATAAATTTAAATTTATTATATATCCATAAGAAGAATTATTTAATTATATCTAAAACCATATTACTTCTATTTATGACCATATATTACCCACTTGTTAATGATCCTATGTTAAGGTTTCAGTTCGAGTAATATTCGCTTTCTTCTTTACATACGTCTCAATTTGTTATATCATTTTTACTTTTAATTAGATCATGATTCCATAATGTGAAACATTATATAAATATCATATATATTTAGTATCTATATATATATTAATAATTTAAAGAATATATAATTATGAAATTGAATACACCATTCATGGAGATGCTAAGTCACATGTACGCATTAACATTGTTTCGGTTTTTATTGTCGTATTGAAATAATATATGTAAATTAAATATGTATATATATAGGTAAATATATATAATTATTCTAGTAGAGTCATTATAGCATATATATCGTATAGTTATAGTAAAACCATCCTTATGACAATCCATGTGGGGTGTGAACGAATCACATCGCATTGACGGGGCAGTAGTCCACACTTCCTCAAATGAGATTATCATATTAACACCAAATTTAATGTAAAAGGTATTCCTTGTAAAAAGGAATTAAAAGGATTAAATACATAATAAATATTATATATAACAAATATAAAATTGATTTTTCATCATACTGGCCACTGTGATGGGTGTTAATGAAAATTAAACAATCATCATTTAGTGAGGTGGTATTTTGTCGTACACATAAAAAATATGTTCATTAACATTTAGATGGAGGTGTGTGTAAGTTTATGTTGAGTAAATATAATAAAATAATACAAGTATATTTATTATACAGGTTTTTTTATACAATCATGGAAAAAATAAAGTGTAGGGTGTGGATAATGAAATTAAAATAAAGGACTTTGAGAAGACGTTACCTTTTGATCATGTAACTTCTATTGGTTTCTGCCAGAAGTATTACTTGGATTTCTTTATGGAAAATGGAAGTATTATAGGAGGAATATATTTATTTTTGGAAGTGTATTGTGATGTTATTTACAAACATAATAGTTTTCAGAGGCATGAGTAAGTGGGAGATGTGGTGGATTTTTTTTTGTGAAGTAAAAAAACTCACTTGGAATTTTTAGAAACAAGTTAGGTATACACATTTTCTTACATAAAAAAAATCATAAGAAACTAAAACACTCAATAATTTAAGGTTTATGGCTGAATAATGGACATAAAATTGGTTTTATACATGATTCTAGGATATTTGGGCCCTTAATATTAAGGTTTAGTCACTAATTAATCTCAATTTGTCATTATTCACTATGATTAATTTTAGTCACTTTTACTAATAATTTTGGTCAATCATTAACTTGGTATTATTAGACTATAAATATTAAACTGATTAAAATGGTGTTTTTCAGTTTTTAGAAATTTAAATCACGGAATCATCAAAATTAAGATTAATGTTAATCCCACAGACGAGATGAAATAACAGGTTTTTAATGTAGAAAAAAGTTTAAAAGATTGTTAGATTTTATATTCAATTTCAAACTAAAATTTATTCTAGTTGATAATATTGTATTAATAGATTTAATATTTATCTAACTTGACATTAAAAAAATTATAATATATTTTAATATTAATAATTAATTAAACTAAAAGGCTATTTTAAACTAAAAAACAATATTTTAGACTATTCATTAAAAAAATGAAGATTCTCATAAAAATCCAAACAAATAAGCCTTATATAATTTCAATTTTCAGAGTTAAACATATAATTTATTTTATCTAATTTAATTTCTAAATGTGTAAAAAATTAATTTTATTATTAAAAGTGGTTCATTCTAGAAAATGGATTTTTAAAACATAAAAGGAATTTGCCAAAAATTATATCTTTCATTATCAATATGTTTTATTTTTATAAAATTAAAAAAATTAAAATTTACTTATTACTATTTGTATTAATATGTTTAATTTCTAGGTTATAATTATCTCATTTAAACAATTACATCATTAAAATAATGTTTTGTAGAAACCTTGTGTTGGGTGTATCGTACGCCAAGTCTGTGTTGCATGTAACGTACAACAAATCGGTGTTTTCTATAAAATATGAAAACTTGGTGTAATGTGAATGGAATTTTGTACATTATTCATTGGAAGAAACATATTAATATTAAATTTATTCCAAAAAAATGTCCATAAAATCATAGTGTGTTACATAACCACTTTTCCAACCAGGCTTTTGATTTAAATTAAAACACAATCATCCTAGAAAGTAGGCAACTCCCTTGAAGAAATTTAGAAGAATAAGGATAAACAAGCAGTAAATTTTCTATATAATTGAAGTAAAAAAATTTATAGGCATACCTAGTGATTAAAATCATAAGTAGTAACAATTCCAAATCCCTAGCATTGATGGAGCTACACCATAGTAAGAGGAGTAATAATTTGGAGTGAATCCTCAGCTATTGGGTGTCAAAAGGGGGAGAAAATAGAGTGAGTTCATATAAAATTGTGGAGGGATAGTTTTTAATTTTCCACTTTTTTATGAGGATCATACTTTATCTAAACATTTTTCCACCTATACACCATTCATGCATGCCCTACTATCCAAGGTCACCTCCTCCCGCACGGTCTCCTAAGCTACCAAAATGGATACATAAATCTTTTGAAAGACATCCAAATGGATCTAGATACAACATTCATAGTTACTAGCCCTCTACATGTGGTGTCTAAAACTATGATCCCCCATAAACTATGCCACATGGTCATGGCGCATGGTTAGCAGAAACTGTGTGATAATCTTATACTATATTTTTTAGGTCCCATTTTTCGATATTTTTGTGTTTTGTACCCCAGGAAAACTCTTGAGGCCTTCCCGACTCTTAGTAAATCATTCAAAAGGTATTTAAAAGTAATTTAAAAAAAATATAAAAAAAAATTATACCTCAATAATGATTGGGGACTTACAAAGTCCCCCCTATAAAACAACTCTTCCATAATCTAGGCTCTTGGGGATCAATAAGTCACAAATGTGAAAAGGTCGGGACACTGGGCTTCTATATAAACTTCCCTCTCTCTTGTTTCCATTTTAACAAGTTCATATATCAAAAACACTCAAACCAAGGTCATAGTATTAACATAAATATATCTGCCAATGCGATCCACAACCCAAATCAGATTCTCCTTAAATGACGCATCATGATCAAGCTCAAAATTATCTATGTAAATCACAAGATAAGGGTTAGGGTAATAATAATAAAGATATGAAAAATGAATCTTTTTAGGAGTATCACTATACCACTTTGTAAAATCTTATTAATATGCTACGGGACTAATCATCTCTACAATATCGAATGGCTCAACATATATGGGCTCAAACTTACCCTGTTTCTAAATCTGATAGTGAACCAGTCTCCAAGATATACAATGAAATAAATGGTCACCAACTCAAAAATTGAGTGTTTGATGAAATAAATCAGAATATGATATATTACTACCTTGGTTGGTATCCATACACTTCTAAAACAACTATACTAGATTCGATTTCTCTATTATATGACTCTTCCCCAACATCTTTGATTCTCCCAATTCCATCCAGTACAATGGGAGTGTACCTAGAATACCATATATTGATTTATATGGTCCTATCAAAATATTCATCAAATAAATTCTATTATAATAAAAGTCCCTAAAAACTATGTTATTAGTTAAATTATCATAAAAATCTATAAATTTTTTTTTCAACATGTCATCTAGAACTTCGATAGTCCTCTAATATTTCATGTCCTTATATGGGTGGTAAAAAATGCTCCAAAACACTTATGAATCATGTTATTCTAGAAAAATTAATTAATAAAAGGATATAAATATGAAAAAACACTCTGATATAGCCATAAAAATATATCATATCTTAAAAAACAAGTAACCCAACTCATCAAACGTGAATTTATCTTGAATCAATAAGAGATGGGATACTCTTTTCAACCAATCCATTATAACCTATATCAGGAAACTTTTCTAAGGATTACCATGTAAATAAACCATGAAATATATAGTAACATCATCCCACTTCCATTATAGAATAAATAATTTTGTAATAGATCAGTGGGCCATTGATTCTTGGCCTTCACCAACTGACAGGTGTAACATCATGTCACTAATCCCGTGATATCCTTATTTATTCATGGAAACCAATAGTATCTACAAATATCATTGTACAGTTTGATGAAACTAGGGTCTAACACAAAATTCAATGCATGTAACTATTGCATCAGCTCCTCCAACATACTCTTTGATAGATATATGTGGCTAGAAATATAGATAACCTCGAATCTATTAACAGTCCATTCATAAGGTATCTCCCCCATTAAAGTTGTACTTCAACACCAATAACCTTGGATCCTCATACTACCTCTTCTTAATCTAGTTCAAAATAGAATGTATAATGGATCAGTACATCAGGGTCATATGTTCTCACTTATTTTGTTTACCTATATGAATCTTATTGAATAAGGATATCATCTTCCACTCATAACTATACTCTGGAGCCATCCGAGTCGGCTTCTTCCGAATCAAAGAATCCACCATACTATTTCCTTTTCCTGACTTGTATTCTAAATCCAATCAAATGTATTTCACAAAATCAATTGATATTCATTATTAGATATTTTTATCACACTGGGAAAATTTATATTAAAGGAACTTATGATATGTATAAATAAACAAACATTCACCCCATAGATAATGCCACAAATGTTTAACAGTATGAACCAAAATGAAAAAATTGATATAATGTGTTGGATAGTTCCATCCATGTGGCCTCAACTTATTGTATTCATAATCCATGACACAATCCCATTATATCAAAACTACCCCAATCCTGATGATGGATGTATCAAAATATATAGTACATTCCTTACCCGATTTGGGTAGAATCTAAATTGATAGTGTAGTAAATCATATATTTATCTCCTACAATGATTTATCACATAACGAAAACTACTCAATAATTATTCCCAATTTGGCCGATCCTGAGTGTAACATAGAAAAGTGAGAAAATTCTCTAATAATCCATTGATATTAACCCACTAAACCATAAAATATTTTCATGTAAAAAATACTATTAGGATTCCTCAAATTCATAACTACTATGATGTTATCGAGGTCCACTAAAAACCCTTCTTATGAGATAATATGACCTAATAAATTCAAATTGTCCATCCAAAAATAAAATTTAAATTGTTCAGCATATATCTGATTCACTCTCAACATACTCAAAATGAATTCAAAATGTAGAGAATTATTATATTTACTGTTAGAGTGCACTAAGATGTAAAAAATTATTTCCACAAAAAATAATCTAAATACATGTGAATAATTTAGTTCATCAAGTCCAAGAACCTAGAAGAAGCATTTTTCATTCCAACCAATATCAAACTGAACTCATATAAGAAAAAACATTCTTCTCAAAGAAGTATGTTGTATATCAGATGGCCTCACCCCAAACTAGTGGTACCATGATCTTAAATCAGTCATAGAGAATACATAGGAACCAATCAACTGATCAAATAGATAATTAATATGTTAGATAGGAAACTAGTTGTTAATTTTCATCTGGTTCAGCTTTCGGTAATGAACATGCAATCCCAACAACACATCCACCTTCTTGAAAAATAGAACCAACAAACCCAAGGTGATTTATTTGGCCCAATTAAACCCTTATGAAACAATTAAATTAAGTAATTTATAATCTCTTGAAGTAAAAATGGTTACATTCCATATGGTGTAACATAAAATTAGATTATTCCCTGACAACATCTCATTAGTAAACTCAATCTCACTCTTAGGTGGTAAACCTGATAACTTTTCTCAAAACACATACTAAAACTAATCCACTATAGGAGGGAAAACATCTATCCCTACTCCTTCATAATTTAGAATAAGTCTCAAAACATGGTTTATGATCTCACCCAATTTTTGATTTATTATAACTACATGGAATGTTTAATATCCTATTTCTTATGATGAACATAATTATCATCCTTAGGAGAAGTGTAATTTTTCCTCCAATTGTAACAATCATTGTGAGATTATTATTTAAACCACCATTAAATTCCTACAATAAAAAAAACCTATATTTTAAATAATTACAAAATCCCACTGGATATGGTACTCACCAATCTCATGTGAACACTCCTTAGAATAATGGCCACCCTATGATTGCACCCCTAATAGTGTTTTGATCATCACAACCCCATAAAAATATTACACTATTTTTCCAATGATATTCAAGAACCAAGAAGATATAAAAATTATTTGATGATACTATTTAAACAAATCTATTTACATCATTGAATCCCTAATAATCATACCTCAGATAGTTAATGGCCTAGCCTTATTACTAGAAAGAGAAGGCTGGCCTAATTTTTGTAAAGGAAACACTCTATGATGAGAACCTATCTATGTCCCATGAATTGAACTACTATATGGATATGAAAACTACTCTATTGGATTACCTCTTATATAATGAAACAATTTTTCATATATTAATATTACATCACATTTTCCGAATACTTAATACATTTCACAAATAGACGCCCAAATATTGTACTAGTCTAGTGCCTTTGGAAACATGGAAACATAAACACAGGTACATATGGGATCTACATTATCTTACTCTATGTTATTATTAACTAGAACAATTCTTAGACACAAAAAACATAATACATATCTTCATTAACTAGGGGAAATGAAACATAAAAATGGATGATATCATATGCTCAGTAAGGGTAAACAAGGGAGATATGTATACATAATCATCAACACAAGGGTATGAGAACATGATCATGAAATAGAAGGTCATACTTTGCATATCAATGATAATATACATTAATATTGGAATAAATATTCGAATTTCCTAAGACTTTAATCATGTGGAAATGAAGAACATAATCCATGAAATAATAACATAAGAAAAAGACAAGATCTTTCTCACAGACAAATATGCATATAAATTGATTTCTATTGTTGAAAAGGCATTACTGGAAAGTCTATATTAATAGTACAGGTTCACTCCCCATTCCATATTGGTAGTCATGGTTCACTATCATAACCATCTTGGTAGTCATGGTTCACTCCCATAACCATCTTGGTAGTCATGGTTTACTCCCATAACCATCTTAGCAGACAAGGTCCTTTATGAATATCTCATCAGATATAAATATTTACCCAATTCTTTGGAGGGAGATAAAGGTCCCATACTACTCATAATTAAATCAAACATATGTTTTCCAAAAGAACATAAATCATGTATCATATCAGAACCCACAAAATGAAATGGAGTTCATAAACATTATTCATTCATAATATAACCCACAGAAAATAAATGGGTTTCATAAATATCAATCCATCGTACACATGAAACATTCATAGAAAGAATATGAATTTTAATATTGAATCATATACCCGGTAAAACATAAGTAACATCAAAAAAGTTTATCAGAAAATGGAAATTAATTTTTACAGATAACTAGAAAATAATTATTCCAGAATATATCCTTTAGTCGTTGAAATCATTTTCTTTTATCAAAATGCCACGTAAGATTAAAAGAAAAATTTTTATTTAAAAATAACCTTGTAATATTTTAAGGGAAACATTAAGGTATTAATCCAACAAGATAGTGTAAACATATGTTCATATCCTATAATTTAAAATAAACATTATTCTCATACATTTTCTGAAAAAAAAGTCAAAAAGTACCTAATTAGGAAAATGAAAATATATTCCTTTATAACAATTTAATAAAAATTCATACATGGTTAAAAAGGAATTTTAAAAAATTCTATAAAGATATTAATAATATTTTGATACAAATTTTTCAGAAAAAATAGATGTGGATGCTAAATATTTCCCAGTAGATACGTATAAACAATCACAATAATAAAGAGAATGTGCAATTAACCCTTACATTATGTCTGGTTTCCTTTTTAAATATCTGATCCACCTGTATAATTGTTTAAATGATGTTGTTAACATATTCTAAAACCATTTTAATATTTATGATATCATATATGATCACTTTATCACCTATTTGTTAATAATATTTCATTATTTCTCTTCTTTAGGGTATTAAATGATATATTTTCATAAGCATATGTTTTCATATAAGTCTCAATTATTTTGAATAGGTTATATTTCAATCATTCAATGAATAATATTTTGGTAATATATATCATATATATTTGTTATATACATTTATATAATCATTCTATATTGGTGAATAGGGAAAATGAATCACATCGTGTCATTGAGATGGTAGGTCGTATGTATGCACGAGCGACGATATCAGTCCCTTAATTGTGAAATGTTAAGGAAGTGGATGTTATATAATTTGATCAAAAATAAATGTCATGTAATATTTATTATTTTACCCATTATATTTATCATTACATCCATCCAAATAAATTGGTGATGAAAAACAAATTACACCAAGTGTAGAGGCGGTAAGCCATACGTACACACATAAGGTGATATTGTTTTTAGGGGGATGGATAAGAGGAGGAATATGGTTATCCAATAATCATAATAAATTCCCATAATATATATCATATTTGAGTTTTTTTGTTAGTATGTATACAATATATGAAGTGGAATAGAAGAAGAAATAAACATAATTGAATTGGAAAAACAATTACATCTTCTTTGGTGGACTTCATTTGGATCTCCTATTAAGGACACTGGGGATGGTATTTTTAGAAGACAATAACATTTATAAATTAACTATGAATGTTGGGAGGATAAATGTTCCGGGTTTGGTAAATATAGAAGGATCAATTTAGTGTCAGGGTGTGAGGGAGTATGTTCATTTTTATATAAATAGGGGTGGGGAACTCTTGAAATCTTTTAAATTTTTTAATTAATAAAAATTGATCTTTGATTAAAAATTGATATAAAGTAAATTTATATAAATATATTATAATTATGTGTCTAAATCCTCTCCAACAATAATTTTCAACATGTTTAGGTCATAATATTAACCTTATCTTTCGTCTTTACCACTTGGTTAAACTCTTTAACTCTTACCATGAAAACATGGATTTTTACTCCTTACGGTAAATATAGTTACTATAAAATTACAAATGAACCCCCAATGGATCATTGATGAAATATTTATCCTTATTCTAGTAATTTGAAAAAATTAAATTTTTATGAATCTTATATCATTTAATATAATATTATTTATTCTAATGTATCATTTATGTTAATGTACATACTATTCATTATTATTTTTATTAAATATCATACCAATATGATGACTTCGAACCAGAACTTATAATATATCACTAATATGTATTAGATATTTATAAATTTATTTTATGTAATTAAATAATAAAAATTATAATTATTTTAATATTTTTAATATTATTTATTTGATATTTTCATTAATTAAACAATTACTGCGTCATTATTATAAAGGCTATTAATTAAATTTTTTATTATTTAAAAATTAAAAATAAATTTTAATGATGAAGATAAATCTATTATCATTAAAATTTCTATTTATAGTTGACTTTATCTTTTGTATATCAATGTATTAAAATTTTATTACTTATTAAAACAATGAGTATGATATTTTTTATTTATCTTTAAATAAAATATTATAAATATCTTATTTTTTCAAAGTGGATTAAAAGGTTTTTAATTTTTTTGTAATTTTTTTTGGTATTAACCCACTTATCTAATGAAATTGGTATAATTGTTAGGGTAATTTTATAATATTATGATATTATTTTTACCTTAAATTATTCGAATTAACCATAACTGTGGTAAAAAAATTCATTAAGATACTATTATTAATATCCAGAAAATATGTTGAACCTATTAGAAACAAAATATAATAATATTTACAAAAATTTATGTCTGTTTCATCACATTCAAATAAAAAAAGTGGCTAAATTAAGTCTGACACTAATCCCATAGATGGGGCGAGTGGGCGGGTAAAAGGAAACATGTAATAGTTCAATAAGTTTTTGTATCTAAATACAATATAAAAAGGATTAAAATAACATAATTGGATTAATATACAAATTATTTCTCTATTATTTCTTTAAATATCAATTTAATGAATAGTAATTATTTAAACAAAAAGTTAGTTTTTAACTACTATGCATTATTTTTCACTATTCATAAATAAATGAAACTTCTCAGATAAAGAAAAAAATTCGATCAAAGTAAATTTTTATATACCTATTTTAAATAACATGTTTATTTTGTCAAATATAATATATAAAAGTTATAAACCATTTATTTAATATGGGATCTCCATTAACATCCCACAAAATTACATTTTTGAGAAATATATGTTTTATGTATAAAATTATGTTTGTTCTTATCTTATGCCTATAAAATATATTTAATGAATATAAATGTATAAAATCTATATTTTATTAATGTAATTAGCTAATTTAAATTTATTTAACTCAAAAATTACTTTGGGAGCATAAAAACTAAAAATATTTCCATTATATTCAATTGGTATGTATTTTCAATTCTAATTAACTGGTGACCAATGAATTCACATTTTCATAAGTTAGTTATTACATATCATACTTGCTTATTTAACAATTATGTTATTATATTATATAAATAATAATTTTTTTCATTGAATCTTAGTGTTTCATGTAAATCAAACTAAGTTGGCATTGCGTGTAGTAAAAGATTAACAAGGTGTAGCATATAACACAAGACAACAATGAAATTTAATTTATCTGAAAAAAGAATCACAAATACTAAGGGTGTTACATTATACCTCCCATAAAATTAATTTCTCCCTCAAAATTATATATTTTTATCCAAAAAATGAGGATACTTATACCTCATCATATCATCATGTTTCCACATAGATTACTCAAACTGGTGGTTTTTCACAAAACATAGACCAAGTGTGTGGTATTGGTTCATAGAACTTCCTTTGTAAAATCTAGAATTTCATCTAGTTTCTTTTAATAATAAAATTACTTCCCCAGAAGTATGACCTAAATGTTTCAAACCTGTGAATGGTCTAGAATTTACATCCTCAGAAGATATAAATGGAACACATTGTGGACTTAAGGGAGATTTGGAGGAAGTTACAAGTGATAGGATACAATCCAGATACGTTCAAGAATATTAAAGGGACTGATATATCTAGGGATTATTTTCCCTATGTTGTCAAACCTCATAACATTCTTCCATGTAGAAATACATATAAACACCTTCTCACAAAAATCAAATGGTAGATCAAGCTATCAGTTATTATCATATATTTTTTCCAACTTTGTGTTGCATTGATACGAAGGTAAATGGTTCTAAACTTGTCAAACATCTCATCAATTATCTTAAGTCCCAATAGATGCCTTTTTCTGTCTTTATCCCATCATTTTTGAAATCTACATTTATTCCCATACTGGAATTCATAAGGATCCACCTGAATAATTGAGTGATATCTATAATTGTAAGATAAGTCTACTAGAAGAAGTTGTTGATCCACACTAGATTTGATGTCCAAACAAAGAGATCTCAGCATAACCTATACTGTTTCAATTTTTCTTTTATACTGACTACCCATTTGACGATGATAAGAAGTGAAAAAACTCAATTTTATATCTTTTTCATATTGAATACTTTTCTATAATTTTAAGGTAAACCTTGGGTCCTGATATGATACAATAGAATATGGTATTCCATGAAACATTACCAATTCCTCAATGTATATCTTGGAATGTTGATCAAGAGAGATGTATAATCTGATAGTAATGAAGTATTCTAACATAGTACGAAAATCAACTAACACCCATGTTGCATTAATCCGTTTAGATATTTTGGGGAGTCCAACCACAAAATCCATTGTTATGTTTCCTATTTGCAATATGGTATGGGTAATGGATGAAAAATCCCTTTAGTTCTTTTATTTCAACATTAACTTGATAGAATATCCATCACTGAGAAACAAACTCTACAATATCTCCCTTTATTCCATACCACTAGAAGTAGTTCATCAAATCTATATACATCTTCTTACATTCATGATTAAAAGATAATGGAGAACTATGATATTCTTTTAATAGATCTTTCTCTAAATCATTTAAATATGGAAAAAATACAAGGTTCCTAAACCTTATTATTGCATCTTTATCTAGGTTATAAGATGGAATATTTCTAACATTATTTTGTAGATATACATCTTCCTACTATGCCTTTTAAATATTCACTTGAATGGAGGGTTGAACATTCAATTTTGAAAGATAATGTTTTTTCTTTCCATCATGATTTCCATATCCAGCCTTTTCAAATTCATAAAAATTGGATCTTTTTTTATCCTTATCATGGGTATGATGGCATGATACTTTCAGATCAAATAATTGACCACCTTGTTCGCTTTCCCCGGGTGATAATTTATTGAGAAATCATAATCCTTTATCTGCTCTAACCATACCCTGGAGTTCATGTTTGAATCCTTCTATGTGAATATATATTTCCAATTTTTATGGTTGATATATATATCCAACTTTTCTAAATAGAAATAATATTTTCCATATAATTAATGAAAAATTTACTTTGGTTAACATCAACTCATGATTTGGGTATTTATTCTCATGAATAATCAATTTTAAGGAGGTATAAGTGATAACCATGTTGTTTTGCATAATTAAACATACCAATTCCTTCTTAGAAGCATCACTACAGATTAAAAACCATTCCCCATTATAGTGTAATGATAGAATAGGTGCGCTGACTAATATTCTCTTTAGTTCCTTGAAATATTCCTCATTTTCATCAATCCAAAGGAACTTGGCACCTTTCCAATTTAACATGGTCATTGGATTATATAGTCTTGATAAATTCTCCCGGACTTCCATCAAACTAAGTACATAACTATGGATAGTTGGTGGGGATTTTAACTTTATGACCTGACCTAAAGAGAAAAAGGGATGTGGGCCATTTATAAGAAGAGACATCATGGCTTTCATCTATTTATTGAAAATAAAAACTAGCCAGATTCTGGTATTTTAGGATATCCTTTCACCTTTTTAATAACCTGTTATGAAATCAGAGATCATGGAGTTTCCTGGATCATTTCTTAGTGAACTGTGTGTCCCTTTCATCATTACCTTACATCAAAGTCTCCCATCCAGTGGGTGGTCTCTCTAAACACTCACCCATAAGTCTTACCTTGATGGCCAATAGTGGCTACGTGAGCTATTCTTACTTTTTTTCCTCCTGGGATGATAGTGATGATTTCCATGATATAGTGAGGAACACATAGAACATCTAGATTAAAGGTAATACTTGGATCTCCATACATAATAACGTAAAATAGGTCAAAATCATCTTCATTCCTAGGTCAAATTACTCACTTTTTTTATGTTGATCTTGAAATCATTAAGAGGTAAATTCATCTCTTTGAATCTATTTTGAAGAATTATTAGGATGAGGATCTATTTGTGGATTTGAGATTCAAACAAGATCTTCTAAATTAAATGATTCTCAAGAAGGAGTGTGATGATAGAGAGAAGTCCAAAATTAAGTGTTAGTGTGAAGGTGATCGAAATAGAGGGTATCTACATGTCTGCATCAAAGAAAGGTGTAAATTTTCCCAGACAAATTTTCTCCTAGAGGATGGTTCTTACACAAATTTAAAAGATCTTGTAGGGAATATGGAATATAATTTTTTCTAATCTCTCCTAGTAGATCATAATCCTCATATGGCTGATGGTTACCCGATTGGTTCATCTAAGTTGTTTTGATTTTATTTCTTATTTGTTTATAGATGTTGCTAATAAAAGAATGAAAGATATCCCTGAGGAGGATAAGTTAATGAGGTGGTTCGATCTATTTACACAACAAGTTCTCTAGGTATGGATACTTTTCCAACCTCATTTGATACTATGAAAAGGATTCTGATCTGTGTGGTGCAAGACGACTTCCAAGTGGGTAATCTCCCTCATGTGTCTTGTGATACCAATATTCTGATAGTTCCTAATATTAATTATCCATAAAATCTATATCATTATAAACCCATCAGCATGTGCAACATTTATTATAAGGTCCTGGTTGTTATTATCTATTCTAGATTTCACCAGTAACTTTTGAGGTGGGTTACTGCTAAACAACCTGCTTTTTTTGAAAGGATGATATTTTCAAGGGTATACTTCCTTAGACCAAGAATTCATTAGTTACATAAACATGAAATTTTTTTGGTATAAATGTGGTGATCTAGATTTACATGAGTAAATATTATGATAGGGTTCAGTAGAGTTTCATCATTAGGGTGCCTGGGAGCATGGGGTTTTCTACATGGGTTGTGGTTCTTCTCTTTCATTGTGTTTTCTCACTATAGTTGGCTATTTATTTCATGTGTAAAGAGTTAAATTTTTTTAAATCTATTAGAGGATTGAGACAATGGGACCTTCTCTCCCCCTCTATTTTCATTATTTCTCAAGACGTCCTTAGCCACTTTCCTAATCATTCTATTGATGTGGGAAGAGTGTCCCCCTTCCGTAACGAACAATCCTTTTTAGTTATATCTTCCCTTATGTTTGTTGATGATACTACCCCCATTGTTAAGGGTATTAGAATATCCATCCAAGGGGTTAATCAGTTTCTTGATATGTATTGTGCATGTAGTGGGAAAGTAGTCAAACATGAGAAGAGTCTTTTATTTACTACAAATAAATGCTTAGTATGATTAATTAGATTGTGGGAAGAGAGACTTGGTATACACAATGGCTCCTTCCCAATGACTTAACTGGGTGCTCTTGTCTCCCACAACATGCTCCTCATTAACAATTTTAATATGGTTACTGAAATAATTTATGGTTTCATACTTAATGGGAAAAACATGTATTTTCCTTTTGAGGAAGGATCAACTTGATTAATTCATTTTTTTCATATATCCATGTGCACATCCAATCCACTCATAGGGTCAGAAATAAGGTATTTTTGAATATTGAGTCAATCCTTATTTCCTTTTTATGGGATGTCCATCATCATGAAAATTTTCATTGGGATTCATGGACCAAGTTGGAAAAACCTATTGAAGAATGGGGGATTAACCTAAAGTGTGTTTTAGGGATGATGATTGTCCTTCATTCCCTGATGGATTGGAAGGTTCTTGAGGGGATTTTTTGTGGGGAAAAAATATAAAAAACCCTTATTCCCTTGAGGGGTTCTCATCTAGACACAGACCATCTGACATCATAAGGGCAATTTAACCACATCTCCCACTTCTCCAGCAGCCCATGAGGTCGATTATTGGAAAAGGTGATATTAGATTTTTGAATCACAACTCCTTGAGAAAAATTCTTGGCTTCCCATACCATATGAAATAGAATATTTATTTCTGGGAGGCCGGTAATCACCCCACTCTTATTTGGTCCACCATAGATAACAATCAATTGAATACTTTTTAAGGTATTGTGTTGTCTAATGATCTAGAAATATGTGTCTTCATAGTCTCTACAAATTGTACCTTTTCTCTCAAAGGAATTTCTATGATTCAATTTAGATATCCTTTTGTGGATCAATTGGGTGATGTACTATGGTGTAAGACCATACCTTCCATATACCTCTTCCTTGTCTAGCGGATCATCCCAATGCATTTCCTTTTGATGATAATGTCCAATGTAGTGGTGTTAGCTTGGACTCAAAATGCTTATGTGGCATGGATCCTAGAACTGAATACATGCTTCATTTATTCTTTATTAGTGACTTGGACAAGGGAATATGGAGTTATTTTGGGCATTTAATAGGTTGGTCTGACCAGGATTTCAATGATGATCTCTCCCTCTTGTACTGGTTTCTTACAATAGATAGTTCCATCTTAGATAGAAAGGGAAGAGCACTCATTTTCATTTTTGGTTGTTGGATATGCTGGTCATCAAGGAATGACATGCAGTACCAGTGCATCCTAGTTTCCACTATATTTGTTGTTTTGAAACTATAAGCCTCATTCTGGAATTTTTTGGGCTATCCAGCAACCTTGTGAATACACCTTCAATTCAGCCTATTTTCCCTTTTCTGGCCTATTTTGTGGCTCCTACTACTTGGGGGAATTGGGTCTGATAAAATCCACCTCTATCTAGATATAAAATTAACACTGATGGATCAAGTTGTATGGATTCGATCTACATAAAGGGGTGGGTGGGGGTTGGGGAGTTGTCAGAGACTCTGAAGGATCTTTTGTTGCAGTGTTCTTAGCTATTTTGGGGACCAATGACTCCCTCCAAGAGGAATCCTTATCCATACTCTAAGGACTCAAGCTTTGAAGTCAGAGTAACAACCCCATTAATGAGATTGAGATAGATGAACTTACCCTCTACAATGAAATGATAGGTAAGGGGACTCTTCCATGATCCATTGAGTATTATATTATGAGATTCAAGTATTTAATGAACAACCAGATGACTATCCTTCATACCTGGATGGAGGGTAATGTTTTAGAGGATTTTTCTCATTTAGAGTGTCTCTAAATGACTACCTGACTATTTTCTCTAGTCCTGGATCCTTTCCCACATAAGGTATGCATTTTGGATGAGCTGATACTTCAGAAATTAATTATTTTATACCCTCTTAAATACTCCCTTGTAGGATTTCTCTCTTTCTTTAATAAAATACAAAACTGATTTGGTTGTAATCTTTAAAGACTCTAGTCATAAAATACATAAAGGAAATAGGGACATTAGTATGACCAAAATACATTACTATATATTAATAAATACCATACCTTTTACAGGATTTAGTCTTTGGTATATCCTCCTTCTTGAACCTCAATTGATGATATCTAGAACAAAGACGATTAAAGGAAAAGTATTGAGATCTACATAGTTAATCAAAAAATAATTAATATTGGGAAGAGGATACTTGTTCTTGAAATTTATCTTTTTCATCTACTAGTAATAAATGAAGAGTCACATCGATCCATCTTTCTTCTTCACAAAAATAACTGGTGAATCCCACGGTGATACACTTGAAAAAATAAATCCCTTGTCAGGATTTTCTTAGATTTCCTTCTTTAATTTCCACAACTCAATTTTGGAAATTCAATAAGGGGTATTTGAAATTGGTGTAGAACTAGGTATTAATTCTACTGAGAACTCAACTTGACATTTTGGTGGAATACTAGGAAACTCTTCATAAAATAAATCATCAAATTCAAAACCAACAAGAATATCAACAATGCCAATTTTCTCCCCAACCATTTGAGATAAACATCCCATTGGAATTTGAATTAATACCCATACACGTGATGTAATCATTATATTAAGTTTATACTTATTGTCACATTTAATTAAGAGCATAGATTGGTTTGAAAAATAAGATGCAACTTTTCTTATTTGATAATTGATGTGTTATTTATATAGAGAAATCTGATTCATAAATAAGATGACATCAAATTCAACCATAGTAAGAATGAAAATATTTTCAAGAAACACATTCCCACAAACATAAAAAAGAGAGAAATCATATACATGAGATGAAATCATTGTAACATTAGGGGTTTTCACTATTAATTCCACATCTAATCTTTTGAGAGGAATCTTAACTCCATTCAAATATTATATAGATATTAAATAGTTGGTAGATCCAGAATCAAATAAGACATTAGTAATTCAAGAGTAGATGGTAAGTATACCATCCTTCACGTCATTATCATACCCCACATTAAAAATATTGATTTCATGAGATTTCCCCTTTTCCCTTGACATAAGAGGATACTGATGTTGATCATCATCACCAGCCCATTGGTTTGGGAACTAGTTTGTATAATACCCATTCTCCTTACACTTGTATCACTAAATAAGGGGCAGTGAAATTTGTGTATTTTCTATCCATTCACATTTGTGACTAACTTATTCCCATTAATTCGGTAATAGAATAAATGAGACCTTAATTTCCATACATAAAACTTTTATTAGACCCCTAACAAAAATTTTCTACACGATTCTTTCCACAAATAGAACATAAAGGAAATATAATCTTATATTATCCATTTATTCTATATTCTCCATTTAAATTCATCTTCCACTTCTTTACATAACGATGATATTGATACATAAATCTAACCTAAATTTTAACCTTGATTGAACAATAAACATTCTTTTCATAGCTATTGAATTCTCTTATGTATGACACACTTCGTAGAATTTTCTTTAATCTACTAAGGAATCTTTGGACATTACCATCATGATGGATGATAATTATAAAATAATACCTTGAAAGCCTTGTGAAATTTTATACGTATGTACTAAGAGATTCATCATACCTTTGCTTTAACTTGAGAAATTCATCTATTTTTGTACATAGAATACAAGGAAATTACTTTTTAAATATATAGTTCTTATACTCGTCTTAATCCATGTTTCCAATTTCATCTTTCTACCTCATATTTTTTATTACAGACAACCATTGGTCTGACAATTCTTGTAACCAATAAACAGCCAGAATAAATTTATCACATTCTAAACAATATAGAATATAGAATATATTTTTAGTGGTGCTGATCCATTGTTTAGCAATAAGTGGATAATAAGAACCATAAACAGGAGGAAGATGTTTCCTCATGAATGACTAAATATAATTCTTCTCCCACCTTTCATCATTTGAATTTCCAGCATGATTCATAGCTTGAGAAAGAATGGTGGGAATAGATTTGATATTTTTCATTCAAAATCAAATATCATTTGGTTACTTATGAGGAAAAACCATTCATATTCCATCACAATTCCTTGAAATGTTGTTCTTTTGGGTTCTATCAATTGAAAAAAAGCCAAAAATCATAGAGTAAGAAATAGTTGTTATACTGCCAAAACATATTATCAGAAAAAAATTATAAGATGTCTTAATTTTGAATTTTTATTTAATATAGGACACATTAGGTTCATCCTAGGTTATTCATAACCAACTTATGTTTAAATAATTCATGATGGCTCATGAATATTTTGTGAATTCCCAAATTTTATTCTCATAGAGTGTCAAACTAGGTGTGTATCATGGCTCGTTTCCATGTACCAGGTTACGCTCGAGTCAGAACCGATGCACCATTTTTGAGTTGTTACCCCTAGGTACATCTTTTGTAGAGCCACATTCACATGTTGTAACCAAATAGATATATATTTCTAGAAACCACGTACTATATCATTAACCAAAATTCTGGGAATTTTTTATGCATAAACATGTACTTTGGGTTCTCAATATAGGATTCTCAACCTAGTTTCAAAAGGGTAACTAAACATTGAATATAATTCAAACTACAATGACACACTTTTATCATACATTAATAGTATATCACTGTTGTGGAATTCTTAATACATTTCTCAAATATATATCAAAAGGTTGTACTAGTTTAATGCCTTTGGAAACATAGAAACATAATCAATGGTACATAAGTGACAATAATTGTCTCCCATAGGGTTATTCAAGACTAGAACCCTTCTTAGACAGATCAAAAAATGATAATTAAATTTATAACATTGGGTAAAGGAAATATAAAAAGGGGAGAGCTTAAATACTCAGTAACGGTATACAAGGGAGAAATTTAAACATAATCATGATCATAAGGTTATTTGAATATTATCATGAAAATAGAAGATCATTACCCAAAATTAAATGATCATAAACCAGAATCATGGCATAAATATTAACATTTCATAAGACATGAATCATAAAGAAAATAAATAACATAATTTTTGGAAACATAAAGAAGGAATAAGACATGACATTTCTGGCAGACACATAAGAATATAAAATGATTTCATTATTAGTCAAGTAATCACTTATATTAGTAGTATGGTTTTACTCCCCATAACATATGGGTATTCATGGTTTACTCCCACAACTATATCAGTAGTCATGGTTCAATCCAAAAACCATCTTGGTGGATAAGGTCCTTTATGTCTACCTCATGGGATGTGAATCTTAAGAAAATCCATTTGAAGTAGATATAGGTAACAACAATCTCATAATTAAGTCATACATATGTGTTCCAAAAGAAAATAAATCATGTATCATATCATAACCCAGGGAATGAAACAGGTTTCATAAACATCATTCAATCATAACATAACCCACAGAAAAGAACGTGTTTCATAAATATTATTACAAAAAATATAAACCATTCATAAAAAGAAGTATAATGGTATAATTTTTTTATAGCCCAACTAAAAAAAATGTGACATTAAATAATGTTATCTTATATGGAAAATAATTTTGAGATATCACTAGAAAGTTATTCATGAGGAAAATATATTTTCTTCTTTGAAATTGTTTTCATTTTTTAAAATGCAATGCATTTTTAAAAGAAAACATTTAATATAAAAATAACCATGTAATATTGTATGAGAATACTTAAGGTGTCAAGTCATAATGATATCACCAGAAAAAATTCATAATGTATAAGTTTAATAAACATTCTTCTCGTACTTTTTCTGAAAAAGTCAAAACGCACCATGTTAGGAAAATGACACAAGATTCCTTTCAATCCTTTTAATAAAAAGTCATAAATATGTAAAAATGAATTTAAAAACTTGTATAAGAATATTTATAATATTTTGAAATCAATTTTTAATATACATGGACATGGATTATAAACATTTTCATCTATATACTTACATATAAACAATATTGATAATAATGGGATTGTGAAATTAACCCTTAACTAAGGTTTGGTTTCCATAATACATATATGAAACTTCTGTATAATGGTTTAAATAAAATTATTAAATTCTTCTATAACCATAATAATATTTATCATATAATATATGATCACCTTATCTCCCGTTTCTTAATAATATTTCATTATAACTCTTATTTTGGGTGTTAATTGCTTTATTTTCTTATGCAGGCCTTATCATATAAATCCCAATTCTTGTGCATAGGATATAGTTACACCATTAATAGTATAATAGTTAGGTAATATATGTCATATATATTCATTATATAAATTTAAAAAATCATTCATGGTTGGTGATTAGGTAAAGTGAATCTCATCATGTCGAGGAGATAATAGGTCGCACGTACGCACAATCGACAATATCATTCCAATAATTTTGAAATGTAAAGGAAGATAATGGTATATAATTTGATAAAAAATATATATCATATTAAATTTATTATTTTATCAATTTTATTCATAATTATACACATCCAAATAATGTGGTGATGATAAACAAATTATGGCCTGACATGGAGATGGTAAGTTGTATGTATGCACATATGGTGATCTAGTTTTTCATGTGATAGATAAAAGGAGGAATATGATTATCCTATAATCATATATAAGAATATCAAAAATAATGGTTTTATTACGTTGTTATTAAAAAAACATTTGACGAGGAAGTAGAAGAAGAAATAAACTTAAATTAATTAGTAAATCAATTACTTCTTTTTCAGTGGGCTTCCTTTGGATATACTTATCAGGACACTAGGGTAAGAATTTTTAGAAGAGAATGAACTCCAGAACATAAATAAGAATATTTTTTGGATAAATTGTCATGTTTTGGTCGAGATATAAGACTCAATGTGGTGTGAGTAAGTGAGGGAGGAGTTACATTTTTGTAAGAGAGGGTGGGGGTGCCAACGAGCCAGTACCGAAGATGTAAATGATCATACATGGCATTCAAAAGACTTATAATCAATTATGGAAAGGGAAAATTATCCTGAGTACTGTAGTAGTACTTAGCAGGGATCTGTAGTAGGACTGTAGCAGTGGTTACACAATAGTGGTGGAGGTACTGTAGCAGGAACTGTAGCTGTGATAGTACTATAGCAGAGATTACAGCAACCCGAGTACGGTAGTAGTACTATTCACCAGAGGGCCCTTTGGGCAAAAAATGGGCTTCAATGCCCATAGGCCTTCAAGATATGTAATGGTTTACCCTCTACAGAGTAAAAAGTGTTCTTTTAGTTTGTTTAGTAACAAAATGAGACTTTGACCACAAAAATTATGAAAAATAAAAGTGGGGAGGGGCACACATGAAATTCATTAAAATACTAAAATAATATAAAATCATTTTCAATTTCAAATGGATCAAAAGTGATTTATTTAGATGATAATATGATTATGGTTCTAAATCCCCTCAAAATTTTATTTTTATAAATTTTTATTTCACAATATTAACCTTATTTTTTCAGTAATTCTTCGTTAAACACTTTAACTCTAACTTTGACACCTTGACTTTTTTACACATTAGGGTTAATATAGTGGCTATAAAATGCCAAAAAACCCCTAAATGGATCACTGAAGAAATTTTTAAATATTTTATAGTCATCTGAACTTATTTTATACTTTTATGAATTTAATATAATTTAGTTAACTTTTATTTATTTTATTGTATCATTTATATCAATTTTGATACTATTCATTTTTTTTAAATATCATATCAACATGACGACCTCAAAACAAAACTTCTAATATATCACCAAAATTCCTAATATATCTTTGAAATTAGTGGATGTAAATAATTTTGTAAAAATATATTTGTTTTAAAATTATTAAAATTATTTATTTGATATTTACAATGATTGAACAATTATTGCATCATTATTATTCAAGAATTTTAATAAATTATTTCTCCTCTAAAAATTAATAATAAATTATATTTATGAATATAATTTTATTATATTTCAAATTACAATTTATAGTCGAATTTATCTTATGTATAACCATGTATTAAAAATGTATTATTTACTAAAAAAAGCGATTATGGTATTTTTAACTTATCATTAAAGAAAATATTATAAATGCCATATTCTTACCCTAGTGGATTAAAAAGGTCATAATTTTTTTTCAAAGATTTATTTAATTCAAAACCCAATTATCAAATTAAATTGGGGCAAGTGTTAGGGTAAATATATAATATTATAATAATATTTTTACCTCTAATTACTGAATATACTCTTAATTGTGGTAAATAAATATTTACTAATGGTATTATTCATAATATCCAAAAATTATATTTATCCAATTATAATGTAAACATGATACTGATTACAACTATTTATGTCTATTTTTCCAAAATTCAAATCCTTGAAGAGGACAAATTAAATTTAAAAAAAATATCACAGATGAGGTGAGTAAGCGGGTAAAAGGAAACGTTCAACAATTTAATATGTTTTTATATATAATATGAATATAAGAAATTATTCCAATATACTTAATTGGATTAATATACATATTATTGATCTATTTTTTACTTTAAAAATAACTTTAAATTAAATTAATTATTCAAACTAGAATTCAATTTTTTAACAACAATGTAGTATTTTTCACTATTAATCAAAAAATGAATCTTCTTAGAAAAATGATTAAAAAATGTTCAAAGTAAATTTATGTATACCTCATTCAAATGATAATTTTATTTTTTTCAGATAAAATATATGAATGTTTAAAAAAATTACTTAATATGGGTTTTACATTAAAAGGTGATAAAATGACCTTTTAAAAAATATAGGTTTTTATGCTTAAAATTGGGTTGGTTCGTATCATATGCCTATAAAATTTATTTGATAAAAATAAAATATATAAAATATATAAAATATATATTTTATTAATTTAATTCATTAATTTTAATTAATTTATTTTAAAAATGACTTTGGGAGCATAAAAAGAAAAATATTTTCTTTATATTAAATTGATATATATTTTCATTTTTAATTAATTGCTAACAAATGAATTGAAATTTTCAGAAGTTAGTTAATATTATTCATACCTGCTGATTTAAAATATAGTTTATTATACTATTTAAATAATTAAATAATGATTCATATAAAATTAGTGTTGATTGTAATGCATGATAAGACAGTTTTGCGTGTAGCGCAAGCTTAATTTTGTGTAGTGTATAACAGAAGATGTCAAATAAATTTAAGTAATTCGAGAAAAAAGGATCATAAAAACTCAAGGTATCACATATTCCATATACATAACTGGTACAAGTGGTTGAACTCAATGTACTAGACTTATATGAGGTACTAGATCCCTTCCTCCTGTTTAGTGTCATTCTAGGTCCTCTATAACAACCCTTCTAATTAGGGTTCTTATAAAACCACTATATGTTTCTCATACTTCTATAAGATTCAAACCCCACTAGTGGTTGAGGAAACTGACCTTGTGTATAAAAAGGAATTCCACTCTATGAGTATAAAACTTGTTCATGTCCTTAAGAGGCTAATAGACTCCCCTGACTACTCTATTCACCTCAACCATGGTATAAGTTCTGATAACGACACATTATAATATCACAAGAGATACTACTAGATCAGCATGTCGAAACTATGTACCCACCAATAGAGACCTTCTATATGTTCCCCTTAATGATAAGATTCTAATTCACCACCTTATATAACTTCTTCAAGAGGTAAATATTCACCTACGACTTCATCTCACATTTAGGTCCATCTTAAAAAAGCTTCACCCGAACTACCTTCTCTCCAAAAAAATTTCCAAACAAAACACTGATAGTTAGGTATATAATCATCATAATCCATAACTGATATATTTTTCTGATTCAAACACACAAAATATATAGATACTTTTTAACTCAGGGTATCTGGGTAAATGTGTTCCATGAACATCTCTTTAATGTATTTCCATACCATTCCCTCTAACTGCTCAACCAATACTTGAGTATCTTACCATCAATCTAATAGTCCCCATAACATGTTATAAAATTACTGAAACATTACCTTTAGAGAAGTATCTATGTATTCAAGGATATTCTAGATAGACACAGTCCAAGTATAAAATGCTTTAGGACCACTCTCTCCAGTGATTGTCAGAGGATGTTGTATATGGAACTCCATAGATAGATCAAACACACCTGGGGAATCATAAACTAAAATTTTTCTCCATAAAGTATATAAATAGAGGGAAATAATCATGAAAATTGTCTTTCTATCTATCACTAAGAACCAATGAGGGCTCGGGTCCTACTAAGAAAGATGTATTTTCTGTAATGTCTTTATGTCTCCCTATAAAAAATAATCATCATGTAGATGTAAAAATATATTTTAAAATAAAAATTCAAAGCATGTGAGATATAATGTAAATGATTTTAAAAAACAGGGGACACAACTGACCATAATCGGGATAATCTTAATACACTATCCAAAAGGTAACAACTACAACCCTGTCATTACACAAAAACATCCCAATCTATGGCCACAAGATACGTTAGGGTAAAAGTAATCTTTCAGGTTACCTTTATTATATTTATCAGAATTTGAACTAATATAATGAACATTATTCAATTTAAAATATTTTCAAACTCTTTATTCAAAATTATTCATTTAGTTCCTTAAAAGAAATAAAAATTCAATTTAGAACCTAGAAACCTATTTTTTTAATTTCAAATCTATAAATCATAACATTATTTTCCTTGTGTTATTAATATAATGAAAGTTATATAAACCCTTGAGTTCATGAAATGATGTATGAACACACAATCTCAGACCATACAATCCTCTGATTTAAATATCATAAAATAGTAACATAGAAAAATAATTGAATCACCCATGAAGAAAAAATATCTCTAAATTAACAAGAGAATCATTGGAACATAAATCTAATCCCTAACTACAAGTGTTTTCCCCCACAAATGGGTTAGTTAATCCAATGAACAAGATAATTAAAAATACATTAAAATTCAATGAATTTGGTTCAACATCCCCAAATAGTAAAGAAATAGAAAATAACTAGGTGTTGATACCACTTTTTAATGTCTCTATCTTGATCACTTTATAATAGTATATGAACAGATTCACCACATTACCTCAAGAACACATCCTCGTATACTAGATAAAGATTAATAATAGTGAGGGTATATTGTGGAATATAAAGATTCTATACCCTATTTATCATTATAAAAAAATAATCTAAATAATAATAAATTGCATCAATCCATAACCACAAATCACAAAACAATTCCCAAAATTTGATAACTGTACACAAGTTGATTAAAAAACACTATCAATATCAGGATAGTCTCATGTGTCAATATAAAAACCAAAATAAATTCCCAACTAACCATCCCCAAAAAAAATCCCAACATTGATCCTAGTACCCTCATCTGAGATTCATCCCATTAGTCTTAAATTATCCATCTATCACTGATCATTTTCCATTATCCATACTTGTAACCATGAATTCAATCCAAGTTCCAACGATAACCTGAGTAGGGTTTGAGTAAAACTTGTTAGGCCATAATGAATAGTTTATAAATAAAAATCCAAACCAAAGAAAATTGTATATTAATGTACAAGGAAATAATAAACAATGAAATAATGGATTTTTTTTAAAAAAAATAACTAATTATCGATTATCCTTTTCTCCTAGGTTACAATGTGATATCTAGGCTAACCATCCTAATTCATTCCATTCCAGTTGACTGATCCATATACCATAGGGGATACACAGTTTAAGAAAAATAATTTTCCTCCTCACTTTTTAAAATCTAGGTATCGAGGAGCTTCAATCCATGTACCCACACCATGTCAAATTATTTTAGTTCATGGAGCATCAGTACAATATCAAAATCTTGAAAACATGTAGGTGGTGCCCCAAATGTTATTATAGAAACATTATAAAGATGGGGTGCATCGATCCAACTTCCTAACTCATAACATTATTTATAGTTTCAATGGATTATCATAATTGACTATACAATACACTAAGATAACAATGTGTTTTATTTCAATATGCATTGTTCACCATGTCCTAACATACTCAACACCATTAGCCTAACTACAAATTTATGACGTTCCATCATTTATTCATACAGCATAACCATTAAATATTATTTAAACCATTTAAACATTCAATAATCATCTTGTTAAACATTTATAATTTTTTCCATCTATAATGTCATAAAACATTTAGTTGTCAAGTTAAACTAGAAAACCCCTTCGGCCATTCTAATAATCCACGAAATAAACAAAACTAGGTTAAACTCGTAAGAATCATATTTCACTATTTAAACCCCATATTTAAATTTACACAGAATTGGAACAACCCACGAGTGGTCATAGGTCTAACCTCATAGTCATCAATGAACTTGATAGATTCCATAAAGGGTATTGTACATCACTTAGTGGCCAAATATATCCTTCTTAATCAATGAATCAAATTAATATCATGTCAATTACATTTCGCATATCACATATGCTTGAGGAATAAAAATACTATGGGAAAAAATCTTAGACCCCTTACCTTAGGCTCATAATAATCCACCCATCTAACCTTGGTCATTGATTCAAGCTAAACAGACTAAAGGTACAAAATTAGAAAACTCCTTATAAATAAAGAATAAGAAATTTTAGAGATAATAGTCAACCATGATATAAGCCATATAAATAATATAAGGAAATGGATTCATATAATTACTTGGGGAATCAAATTACAAGAAACTTCACTTCAATCACCCTAGAAATGGAAGAGTTTCACCCTTTGAAGAGAAAGAAGAATTTATAATGGACCATAGGTTACTAAGAGTCAAATGGCGGAGAAATATGAGTTTGTTTGCGTAAATTCTAGTAAGGGAAAATGGAAATTTAACACATTTTAATAATTTCATAGTTTGGTACTAAATAGGGCCAAACCATGCACCAACCCTGTGGGCACCATTATCTAATTCCACCTCCCCATGCACGACCACCTAGACCGCCTACATGGTTTAATAAACCATATAGAATTTATGTGAGTGGATTTGGACCCAACACACATGGTTACTAGGCCTCCTCACACTGTTTGTCAATTGTTGGTCTCCCATAAATCGTTTGGTACTATCATGGTGAAAATTTAGCATTATCCCTGAATTAAAAATGGGTATTGTGTTTTAGGTCCCCCATTTTTCACAATTTCAATTCTCGAACCACTAAAATTCTCTCAATACATTACCTACATCCATGAAATTAATCTATAAGATTTTTAAAAGGATGTTACCTAAAATAAAAATAAAAATATTCATAGAAAATGGTTGGGATCTTAAACTAATGATGTTATAGGTAGATGATTTGACTGTTTCATACTTGTAAACAAACCCAAAAAAGACATAATTAATACATTTATTGTTGTTGATCATGATATCTTGGTTTTAGCTGTATTCATTACGATAAATATAGGGTTTAGGGATTGGTTAGTTTTATTATATTATATATAGAATGGGTGAAACTAAATTCGAGTCATATATCTCACTAGGATCCAAGTTTTCAATTTTTTATGTAAAATATTTGTACACACATATAGTATATTTACATTTTAAATATTTTAAATATTAAGAGTTTTAATATCCTAAATAATTGTAATAATATAAAAAAGTAATTAGATTTTTTCAAAATACATTAATATTGGTGATGAAATTATTTATAGTCACTCATGCATTTGTTTACATTACTATATGTAATTTATAATCCAATAAATGATGAGCCACTAATTATGATTCATATATATGGTATTTAAAAATTTATAAAAATGTTTTTAGGTTTAATAAGAAAATATAATTTAAAAAATTATAAATGTGAAATGTTTTTGAGAAATATGATATCATTTTCATAAATGTATTTTGATTTGAAACAAATTTTTTTTCTTCTTGAGTGTGAAAAAAGTGGTTTTGTATCATTTTTTTCTAAAATTAATTTGGTTCTATAATTGGGAGAGTTCACTATGATATTTATTGGGATTAGTTATCCAGTTAAAAATAAATTCAATTTTTATTTATATATACCTTTGGTTTTTGAGTTTGGAGGGGGAGATTTTAAATATCTTGTTTAGTATTAGGCTTCTATAACCGAGTTTAAGGTAACACTATAGGAAAATATGGTTTTAGCTGCCTTTTTTTCATGGCGGTTCTCAAAACTGTTAGAAAATTTTCTTCGATCAAAAATTTATCATCAGTTTTTTAGCAGTAGTTTTTAAAAACTGCCGCTAAATGTTTTTAAAATATTTATTATAATTGTTTCAAAAAAATTCGAATAAAAGTTTATAATAATTTTTAATGGTAGTTTTTTTCAAACAACTTCAAAATTAAAGGAAAAAATGGAAAAAATGGGAAAAAATTATTTAATTATTATTTTTTATTTACACTTATATATAGTTTATTATTTATAATTTTAATTAATTATAATGTGTTAATTAAAAAATAGTTTTAATTATTATTTAATAATAAAAAAAATATTAAAACAAAACTACTGATCCCTAAAAACTAAAATTCGACAGAAAACGACCATAACATCTCTTCTGAGAGTACATTTCTGCTCCACAAATAGTCAAAATGAAGCTTACAAAAATAGATAAAATCACGTGACATTTAAATCGAGTGATAATAAGGGGAAAAATATATATTGAAATTTTGAAAATGTTGAAAATCGAACTCAATCTTTAAACTACCATAACATTTAATTCGGGTGTCCGTTTGGGCTCTACCACGTATCAAATCGAAACTTGTGATGAGCTATACACTGTCTATATCTAAGACCAGCTATATGAGTATCATATTCTATTTTATTCTATTATAATGGTCTATAAGGCCTCTAAAATAGAGGTTTTAGCCACCGACCTTGGTTTCTTAAAATTTGAACGGCTGTAACAAATGATTTAAGTGTCTATTTGGCCTAGAAAACATAAAATATCAACGCTCGTTTCCTGGTCTTTGCTTTAACTAGTTGTTGTGCTACAAAATGTGTCCTCGATCAGATTTTATGGTCAATTCAATGTTTTTAGAGTTTTCTAAAGTTCTTAACATTTTATGATTTATTTATTTATTTATTCATTTATTATTTATTTATTTAAAACTTATTTAATAATTAACTAATTATATGTTACATAATTAATAAATTATTTTTTATTTATATATTATTTATTAGATTTTATACTTTTTATACTTTTTTTATTAATTAATTAATTAATTAATTTATTCAATTTTCAATATTAATTAATTTATTAATTTCTTTAATATTTAATTATTTATTTATTAATTATTAATTAATTATTAATTAATTATTAAATCTTTATTAACTATTTATTCATTAAATATTAAATATTAAATATTAAATATTAAATAAGAATTATTAATTATTCATTGGGAATTTTTAATTATTAATTATCAATTCTCACTTATTTGTTATTACTAAAATATTTATCAATTATCAATTATTTATTATTTGTTATTTATTATTTATTTTTTTTATTTTTTTATTATTTTTTTATTCATTATTCATTGTTATTTATTAATTTATTTTTAATTTATTAAGTATTTTTTTACTATTAGTTTATTATTCATCTATTATTTATTTATTCAATTTCAAATATTTTTTAATTATTAATTATTTCATAAATTTTTAATATGAAATATTTAATATTAGTTCTTCATTCTTAATGATTATTTATTAATTATTAGTTATAATTAATTATTATTATTATTATTATATTTTTTTATTTATTAATTATTAATTATTAATAAATTATTAATATTTATTATTCATTATACATTATTCATTAATTTTTTATTTATTCATTTCTATTTTATTTTATTATTTACATATTATTTATTATTTATTATTTATTATTCATTATTCATTATTCATTATTCACTATTCATTGTTTATTATTTATTATTTATTATTTATTACTTATTATTAAATATTTAATTATTTATTAATTATCATCTTATTATATATTTATTAATTTATTTGTTATTTATTATTTATTTATTTATTTTTATGTTATTAATTTATTATTAATAAAATATTAATTTATTATTTATTATATATTCATTCTATATTTATTATTCATTTATTCATATTTTATTAATCATTAATTATTAATTATTATTAATTATCTGTTATATAACCATTTATTATTTATTTATCAAATATTAATTTTATTTTTTATTAATATTTTATTAATTTATTACTTATATATTATATGTTTTATATTATATATTATTTAGTATTCCTTATTTCGTATTTATTATTTACAATTTACTATTCATTAATTTTTAATTTTTAATTTATTATTTACTATTTTTTATTTACCATATATTTCCATATTATAATTTTCCTTATTTATTATTCATTTTTTTTTAATAATTAGTAAATTGTATTTAGTAATTATTACACATCAATAATTACTTATTAGTTATTAATTATTAATTATTAATTATTGATTACTGATTATTGATTATTGATTAATCATTATTGGTTAATAATTATTTAGTGTGTATTTATTTATTTTGTATTATTTTTTCTCAATATATAAATATGATTAAGTATATTAAATTTGATTTATCAACCACATGAAGAGCATACGGGAGTGGTAAAGTCTTTGGAGAATAAACAAGATGTAAGTGGTTCAAATCTCACCCCACATGGTATTTATATATATGGCATGGGTATGTGAATGTAAATGGGCTTCTATATTGTAATGGGAATGAGCATAATAACAATTAATTAATTAATTATGAAAATAAATAAATAAATAAATAAATAAATAAATATTAAATAATAAATAAATAAATATTAAATAAATATTAAATAATAAATAAATAAATAAATAAATAATAAAAAAAATAATAAATAAATAATAAATAATAAATAATAAATAATAAATAATAAATAATAAATAATAAATAATAAATAATAAATAATAAATAATAAATAATAAATGATAAATAATTTATAATTTATAATTTATAATTTATAATAAATAATAAATATTAAATATTAAATAATAAATAATAAATAAATAAATTTGAAAAATAAATATAATTAATCATTTAATTATTTAATTATGAAAATAATAAAATGTAATTAATTAATTACGAAAATAAAAAAAATATAAATAAAACAATTAAATAAAAAAATAAGAAAATAAAAAACGATTTTAGAGGAGCTAAATCATTTAGCAACATTTTTTAGAATAGCCACTTATTAATTATCGACACATTATTTAGCAGCGGTTTAAACTGCCACTAAATGCATATTTTGGCATAGTGTAACCCTTTTAAACTATACTAACTGCTTGGTTTTTCATTGTTATTTCTTATTTTAATGCACATATTAATTTTTATATTAATAATTTATATGTGTGTGAGTGATCAAGTAAGAATGCTATATTGTTAATTGTGTTTATTATGTCTCCCAATATAGGACTAGTATTATCAGAGACATTATGATATAAGTTGACTTTGTTACACGTGAATTCCATTGGATTCACATTCTTGAGAAATAAATATATAGAACATAGATAATATTATATTATCAATGATTATCCCTTTTGGTTTAATATTTGGGTGATTGAGTGGACAGATCATTAGAAAAAAAATTACAATAAATTGAGTCCTTTGATAAATGGTTATAAAGTGAATCGACATTGGTAGTTTAGGGAATTTATGTTCATATAAAGAAGTTATACTAAAATATTTATGATGAATTATGTCTTAGGGAACTAGAAATTGGGTGATAGTGATCAATTCATTTTGAAACAAATAGTTGTTCCTTGATGTTATAAGGCTCTTTGGCAATCTCAATGATGGATTTTGATACATGTGTATAAAATATGACAAGATGATAGAAATAGGTTGTTGAAGATAATTTTAAATGGATTTATACACTATAATCCTTGGTATAATATATATATATAGACATTATACAATAGAATATTTAGGGAATTCATGATTCTCTAGTCTCTTCATTTATCCCTAATTGATAAACATGTTATACATAAATGACCATTCTACACTTTTTATTATGTGTATGGAAATGATTTCATGAAGTTTGGTATTTAAAAAAAATCATGTTCATTCGTTAAGAGTATGTATATAACTGTCTATTTAATTAATCTATACACTAAGGTAACAGATATGACATTGTATATAAGGATAATGAGGGGAAATCACATGAAAGTAATCACATTTTAGTTTCATAAACCAATTAATTTTCTATTGGAAGGGGTAATATGGTTTTAATTATCCCTTTTAATAGGTTTCTAGATATGAAGTGTGTTTTATAAATTATTGTGAAGTCTAATAAAATAGTCCCTGAAAATCTTGGCTAGTGTGATGACTTCCCTTTGAGTGATATGTAATGTTAGATTATATATTTTTATTATAGTGTGCTTATTAGTTTACAAAATTTAGTTCCATAGTTTGATTTCATTAATGGGATGTTTTTTTGGTTTTGTTGTCCCTTGAATGAGACCCTTAAGAGAGTAAACTATTTTAGAAGCAATTAATGAGCGATTTATTGTGATCCTTGGTAATCAAAAGGTAATGCATGATGCATGATGATATTTATACCCTTAAAAAGGTGTTGTGAACCTATTTTACCTATGGAAATTATATATGATTATGGTTAAATGAATTTTATAAAGGTCCAATTATTTTCAATGAGGACTTTTATTAGATTCGTACAGATTGATTATTTTGAGAAGTTAAGTGTTAATAGGGTAGAACTTTGTTGTGAATTCCATATCTCATTTCATAATGAATCATGTATTCAAGTGGGGCATAGTCACCAATTAGTGGGAATTCTATGGAACATAATTTAATGATGAAAAATTAATGAGGGGTATTCTCTATAATAAGTTCACTATTAGATTCATGGGTTTGAAAAAAAAATATTCTGAGACATAATTTTGACAATTGATCTCCCTTATAAACCATTTAAAATTAAAATGTTAGCATAATTTTATACTTTAAAAAAATTTGATTTTAAATAAATGATATTATAATTAGTAAATTTTGTGTCTTGTTAATATATGAAGTTCCTACAACTATAGTAATATAACCTTAAGTCAAGCATGATATTTTTGGTTTCATTGAATTTATTATTATGTTTCATCATTATGGTGATATACTTTCGAATTCCCCATTTTTCCCTATAAATTTTTTATGATTTCATTTGTTATACATTTAACATCATAAAGAAAAATAGGGAAATGTTTTATCTTCTTTTTTCATAAATTGTTGATCTCGTTCCCAAAATATATAGGTGATGGTTCCTGTGTGATTAAATTAATATTCATGTTCACTATTATTAAATCATTTATGAATATATTATTTTACTGTGATAATCATGAGAAAAATATGTTGTTAGATATGAGGGAAATTATTGGAATGGATATATGTGCTTTCTATGAGCAGTTTCATACTAAATATACCTTATATATATATATTGGAATGTGAAAAAATTGTACACCTCACAATGTTTCAAGATGGACCTAGAGTTTCCACAATCTATTTTATAAAATATCCTTATTTACCAATATATAGGTTCCTTATGCACTTAATATTTCATTCTAGATATTTCCTAGGTGAAATTGTATTCTTATGTGAATACATTTCCAAGGTGATGATGTTTTCCTTTGAGGGGATAGTTTCAATGGGTGGAATAGTTTATGGTGGTCAATGGGTACACTTGAAAATGATTTTGAGTATTCCTCAAAGTGGGTATAAAAATACTCCTCACCTACTAATTCTACGTGTATAAAATATATATACATTATTCTTTATTTACTATTCTAAAGAACTTTATTAACAGTCAATGAGTTGGTTATAATTAGTTTTTTATGTCCCTTGATTATTAGATATTCATTCTATTTTACAGTGCTATCAAATATCATTACATATCATTCATGAAAATGTATTATTTAACAATATTATTATGGACATCATTTGTTGTGACCTGATGTGTTATATAATCACACACTATATATGCATCATGGTGAACTTTTTGTTCCAATTTTGAAATATTATTTATAATAATTTATTATATAATAAGTGATAGGATGTTGATATTTTATTTCATTTCATGAACCATTTCACAACTCTTTTTGGATGTGTTGTGTGTGTGGCCATTTTTTCTATATGAGTATTTAATAATTTTGGTATTTTTTTATGTTGTTTTATATATAGAACATGATATATATCATTTTATATGTCCTGACTATTATCAAGCTGTATGATTTTAAAAAATATAACAATTTTATTTAGACATATTTAAATTAAAAATTTAAATTAAACATGTATTATACATACAACATATCCTATAGGTCATAATTTCATTAAGATGAATGTTCAACCCACTAATAAGACATAGATATTTTTTTGTAGAGTCTAATATTAACCTAGAATTCCCTAAAAATTGTTTACATCGTTATATAGTAATTATATTGACCTTCGATGTTATTAATCATACCCTTGTGATTTTGGAATAGGTTGGGGTATTCGTGGTTTGATCACAGATGAAAAAATATCCATTATATGTTTCTATATGAGTATTTAATCAAATTTGAACCAATGTATCATGGGTAATTTTTATTATTTCATTTTTTTCGGATAAATTCCTTATATATATATATATATATCAATTATTCATTATCATAAATGAATTTTTTTCATGGAAATATGTATAATGTGCCATAAAACATCAAAAAAATTAATAAATGTTATTTCTTCCATGTTTCTTTTAGAGATAATTCTAAAAAAACGATCAAAATATTTGGTGAGGTTAGATTCAATAATTCAACTATATTTCTATATGTATATTATTTCATATATTCTTATTATTAAATATATGTTTTTTGGTTTTAATTTAAATCATAAAAATAAAGAATTATAAATTACTTGTCTTTTAGCATAATTAATTTTTTTACAACATACAAAAAATGATAATGTTTACACTAACCATGATTATTTGACCTTGAAAATGACATCTTTTATAATACTATAATGAAATATTATTTTTTAGCATAGTTGGATGGGTCATTATAATTCCATTTTTTTTAGATATAGTAAAAAATAATATATTATTGTTGCATTATTTGAATGTTAACAAAATTATTTTCTATAATAATTAAATTAAATTAAATATAAACAAAAAATAATCAAGATGGTGAATATAGTGGGAAATAATATTACTATAAAATATTTTAATGCGAATTCATTAGACTTACAAAATATTCTAGTGTCAATAGAAGTAGGCATACATTTTTTATATTGGATGATTACAACATCTTCGTATGGGTATCATTTATATATATTAAAAGTAAGAACTTCTCGAAATTTTTAGCTTAAGATTATTTGGTTCACAATGATAATGGTTTCATGATTCAATCAATAAGGATTCACCATGGTGGAGATTTCCAAAACCATGATTGGAGAATATATTTTTTTATAATGGATATCCTCACAAATTCTATGATCCCATAACTCCATTTCATAATCGAGTTTTTTAAAGAATAAATATAAATATTTAGTAGTGGAAATGGACTATAATTGTGAATGAAATATTCCATCATATTTTTGAAAAAATTGACATGTCACAACTTGTCTTGTGATCAAGAGAATCCAATATTTTTGTAAAAACAATTTATATGAAATATGTGATGATATAAATCTTGAGGTTTTCTATATTTAACTTTTGGGTTGAAACATGTTTATCATTTATGTAATATAAATCCTATAAAAGTTTGATTCAAAATGAAATAAAGTTTGATTCTTTGGATACTCATCAAAAGAATTGTTATAGTCTAAAAAAATATATGTTTTTTGATGAATCTATGAATTTAAAACTTCTCAAATGAATATTGTAGATGAGTCTGTATATTTTTACAAGAATTATTATGACATTGAGAAAATTTAATATATATGAAACTAAACCTTTTAGAAGGATGATTTAGTTATATGATATATTAGTTAATTGGGAGTTTACATATTCTTAAATATGAGTATGAAAAAATATTAAATATTTATGAATTAAAAACATTATTGGTATTGTGGAATACAAGACATAAAAAAAATATAAAATGGAATATGTGTATGTATACTATTTTAATATTTCAAATATATCCTAATGAAGCTTCCAAGTTGTTAAAATATTATAGTTTCCTTCTTTTATTAAATGATGAATTGAATAAATACACAAGAAATATATTTTAAGAAATAATGATCCCTCATTGTGATAAGAATTTAAAAGTTTCCAAAGATTAATTCAATATAATCCAAATGAGCCTTAAATGATGTTTTGAAACAAGGAATGACATTATTCTCAATTTCATATATGATAATAAGGATGTGATTAAGTTAATACTTTTTCAATTTCTTATAGATTGAGTGTTATTTGAATTATAATATCTTATTTAGATCACATGGGATTAATTTTATATCTGATGGCTGTGAAATTTATATCCCTAAAAGGGTTCATTTCAGATAATATTTTTATTATAAAATCGCATATATTTATTCATGAAAATAATCCTTATTGCTTGTTTAATCATAAAACGTTTTTATATACAATAATGATAAACTATTTTAAAATATATTATATATTTTATATATTTTTAATATATAATAAAATTATTTAGTAAAAGAATTCTCATATATTTTTTAATACAAAATTTTAAATGGAAATTTTAATTTTATAAATATATATCAACAATATAATATTTGGACCATAAATTAAATCCCTGTATGAAAAACACTCTAATATGGTGGCTTTTATGTTTAAGTATAACATTAGGGGTAAATTGAAAATAATTTTGGGTTTTCAAATATTTCAATGAATTAATGGAATCACTCAAGAATAGTGTATTTAATATATATAATTTCTTAGAGATATTTGTTAGAATATAAGTAAAATAATTTAACAAATCTATAATTTAAGAATATATGTTAGATAATCATGTCGTTGGTATGTTATTTAATTATTGGACATAATGAGGAATTATTTTTAACATCAAATAATTGGGATTAAATGTAAAGGAAATAATGTTTTGTCTATGCATGTGTGTTGTCTTTCTAGAAAACTCAATGGTGTAACAATTGACTAAAGTAAAAAAGGATTACAAAATTTTTCAAGGATATAATAAATTACGTTCCATTATATCTTCAAAAAACAAATTTTGATTATTTATGTTACATAAATGGTTTTTTTAGTGGATGTAATATTGATATATGGAATATTGGTGGATTATGTAACTTTAATGGAAATTAATTTTTTTCGTATAGTTCAAAGAAACTATATTCAATGTCTTTGTATATTATTGAATCTTGTTATGTTTTCAATGTATGTTGTTGTGATAAATCTCTATGTATGAAACAGGTAATGAGGGACATAAAAATATAGATTTTTCGTATTCCTATTATATTTAGTAACTAAATAATAATTAATATTTTAAGGATATCTATATAGTATACAATGAGATTACATAATAATGTGAGGTATCACTGTCTCAAGGTTGTTGTTCCAAAATATGAAATTAGTTTTAATTTTTTTTTCAAATAAATGTATAAATATATATGTCTCATAGATTAATGTATATTTTATATCCTTAATGTATGTCTAAAATTTTTGAATACTATTTTGAAATTTATTCTATAACCAAAAAGTTTAAGATATCTAGAGCATGCTTAAAAACTAATATTTTCTTATCATTTCTTTGAATCATCCAACGACATTATATGGGTTGATACCCCAGAAGGTAAAATTAATAGATTGTTTTACTTTTCAAATTATAATATAGGGAATCATATAAATAGTTTGATTATAAATTTTAAATATGGTAATATCTGTGGACTCAATTTGAATTGGGTTTTCACATAGAGAGAAATATTGATTTATATACATTCCAACTTTTTTATTATAAAATGATTTAAATAATATATCAATAAAACTAAAAGGAAGAGTCAGACATCATATCATGACAAATGTCATCTGTGAAATGTTTGATAAATTTTAAGGCAATGTAATACAAAGAAAATTCTTAATTCAAGAAACTGATATAACTTTAAAAACAGTTATTGAATGACATAATAGAGCATCAGAATAAGATATCTTGATGGGGAGAAAGTATAGAGTGTGTCATAATAGATACATTTTACTATGAATTCATGTGTAATATATCATCACCATTAAAATATATTGGACGCTAGTGTATAATGTTTTCTAATTTTTCCACTATTCAATATATATTAATTACAATATTTTTGGATATCTCATGAAAATTGGAGCATTAGTCTATCAATTTTATCGTTAATTGTATGGAATAATTTGATTATTTATTTTTTAGATGATTTTAAATAATTTATTTATAGTTTTATATTTGGTTTTTCCCAAATTTCACAAAGATATGATTTTTCTTCTTCATTATCATGTTTGAATCACTAATGTTATTTTCATAGAAACAAATAAAGAGTATATAATTTTTCTTCAAAAATTTTATAATTTTCATTTTCAATAAATCCATAAAATGAGAATGGGACATAAATAAGTGATCTTAATGAGACTTTAGTTAAGGATACACCATCTACAGAAAATCTAAATTGGAAGGAAAATACATATATCAGTTATTCTAACATAAGTATATTAGTGTGTAATCATTATTTTAGTTCATCTAAATCATACGAACATTATATTGTTAGATAGAATTATGATGACATATGATATAAGATAATTATGAGGTTTAATGGTATTCTCCATCTAGAATTGTGAAGTTATTAAAAATTATCTTAATAGAGATCATGGCTATTATAAATAGTATTTATATCTTCAAAATCATAGAAAATGAATTGATATTTTAATGAGGGGTAAGATAATATAATGAAATATTAAGTATGATTGAAAATATTTATCATGAAATTATAATTTCTATAGTAAACAGTGTTTAAATTAATCTAACTACTACTAAGACTAATAAAAGATTCCACATTGAACAAAAATGAAATAATGGTGTCAGTTATGAAAAAAATCATATGAAATGAAGTTTATTCATATATAAATTTATAATATGTTGATTTATCAATATGGATATGTTGGATTTATGATATTTAATACAAAAGATTTATATATAATCACTAATTAGTTAATTTAATTGAATATTTTATTGAAATGTGATCATTGTGACGTTATACAAAAATAAGATGTGTATCTACTCAATTTAATGTGAATGATAAAGTATTTCAATGTTATCACAATTATTCAAATGGCGATTAATGAAATTCCTCTTATAACATTTCTTACAACAATTCTGGGTATATGATAGTTTTTTATGATATTATATAAAATCCATAACAATATTGATGATTAGAGTGTTAAAATATTTAAATACCTCTTTAATAGTGATGTGATACATGGTATGATACTTATTTCATGGGATATAAGGACATAGAACTATAAACAATAATTTAATTATCTATTAGAAGATAACTACTTAGAGGACAACCATAGATAACTTGAAAGAGAAATTATAATATAGTTTCCTACTAGTTATACATAATTGGAAATGATTGTTCCATATCCTACACATCATGGAGAAAAGTCAAGGAAAAAGAAAAAAAGAAAAATAAAGAACTAAAAGGATTTATCTTGAAGGACTATTTTGGTATAATACTACTATAATTCAAGGTGGCATATAAATGGGAGATTAAATGGTTTAATTATATTAAATATTTTCATTCTCAAATGAACAGAATATTTATTATTTTTTAAATAAAGATAGTATAAAACATATTGAATAGTATTTTCATCAATATGAATTCATAGTTCAAAAAATTATAAAATGATCTTATAATTTACAAAAATTCAGAATTTTATTAATTTTAATCATTCAAAATGTCAATTGGGTGTTAATTTTAGTTGTATTAAAATATAAGATATATGTATTATTAATTGTAATCATCTTAAAACAATTATATAAGAATAAAAGTATGCGGTAATATAATTATAGAATAAATGAAATGATTCAAAGAATTCAACGAAGAATAAAATAGATTTACCTTATTCTAAACATATAGAGGTGGTAAAAAGGTAAAAAAATGGAGTCATTTTCGATATTTCTTAATGAGTTAAGTGGATGTTAATGAGATTAAACAATTTAAATGTGGGAAATATGTAAAACTAACTTCCTAATATGATAATGGGTCGATATGAAAGATAAGTGTACCAAGGTTTTAATTCATTATTATGAATAAAAATTAAAAAATTTATATTCTGTTTTGAGATTACAATTCATCATGAAACTTAGGGAGTCAAAAGTATTATAAAAAGTTGATAGATTGATTTTAAAAAATTTTAAGGAAAAAATATCCTTAATTGAATTTAGATTTTACTTATACTGGGGATATCCTCTAGTCCCAATTCTATAGTTTGATAAAGCATAAATAATTAGACTTTATTCTCTATAAATATGGAACACATAAACATTAATTTACATACAAGCATCCAAAAAATCCTCATAGATGTCATGACCAATCCCAGAGCGACACGTACCAAGAATACCCCAAGAATGACTCCAATATGCCAAGGGATGGTGACTAGCACTGAGTACACATATCTTACAAATGAAAAGAATTATCCTAAATACATGTAAAAATACACGCATCATCACACCAAAAAGTGCTTAAATGTATAAACCACTTAGTAAACAATGCAATCAAAACACTATGATCCCAAAGGAAGAGTACAATAGTGAAAATATTAGAAATTAAAGAGGGCCAGAATACAGGCCCAAAACAAATAGTTTGTACCATAAGTCCAACTATAAGAAAATGTACTCGGAATACTATTTGAAATCCATAAGAACAAACCTTAGTCTCCTTGGTCTCACAAAGTACTATTTTATCCTGGTCCACCTAGAACTCTGTCCAAAGGCCGAACGTCCACACAATACACGAAACATATAGGCAAAGCCCGTGCAAGGGTGAGTATAAAAAACTCATTTGGACACCCCAAAACCAAAAATTAATACAACAAGGGAAAGTATAGTCATGTCTACATAGTTATATTTCTACAATATATGTAACAACAATATCCATATATACTGAAGAGAAACACCACACCATAAAGTAGTCCTAACCACTTTGAGCCATCAGATTCTTCTCAAACCATGATCCTTCTGAGAGAACTCACTCCTTGGGCCATTATATCATCAAAGACACTCTTGAAGAGGTCTAAATCATTTGGGACCTTCTCTAATGAGATCATTTTGGTCATGGGATTCAATGATACATAGATAATGGGTCACACCCTGAACTGATTGGGGGATACCACAGATCATGCCTAAACTCACTAGGGGATACCATATACCCAATCTGGATCAACCTTCTATGTAGGTGTTCATGCCCATAACCAACTAAGGGATTCCAATGACCCAAAAAATGAGGACCACTAGATGGAGTATCAACGCCCTACTCATGGAGGTCATGTGATTCCACAAACTCCACTAGGGGTGATAGAGTAGTACACTCCTATCTCGGGGATGGATACCATACTCTATATGCGACTCTTCCTCTAGAGGTGATTATAATCCAGTGATGATGATGTTATAATGACCACTACATTAAATACATAGATTAAAAAATTGATGAATATTCATTTCAAAAATATAAAAAACCATGAAAAAACTATATAGTTTTAGTGTCTTCAGAAACATAAAACCATTAATAACATATTCATAAGACATCTACATTATCTCCTACTTATTCCTTCATAACTATACCCTTCTAACATATCATACTCAATACCCTTCTTCATGACATGAGGAAATTAAATATAAGAAAGGGTGACCTTAGATTCATAGAAAGGGTAAACTAGGAGATATCAATCATATAATAATCTTATCACATAAGAACATAAAATTTAAAAATCAAAGCTTGAATATGAATGATCGTGATATCATGCTGTGGGATAAATCATAAAAGTTTATAAGAATAAATGAAAGTAATCCTCAATGTCATAATATAAGACATGATTTTTTTGGAATACAATTAATCATATATAATCTTTTCATATTATTCAAGGATTTATTCCAAGACTATCATAATGGACAAAGTACATTACTAATCCAATCTCACTCCTCGTTCCATCCTTATATTACTAAATCGAGATCATTTCCCATTCCATCCCTATCTATATCATGTGATATAAATCTTTACACAATGCATTGTAGGTAGATATAAGTCCCACCCATCCCATAGTGAAATCATTTATAAATGTTCAAAAAACACATAAATCTTTCATCATAGCATAACTCAAATAATAAAATAGGATTCATAAACATCATTTCATCATAACATTAATCCATCTAAAAAAATGTTTTTCATAAATATAATTCCTTTATAAACATAATAAAATCATAGGAATAGTAGGGATAATATACTTGAAACATACCCGAATTAAATAATTCCATCTTATATGGATAATAATTTTGATAAAACACTTGAAAATAATTCTTGATGAAATTATAATTTCTTCTTCAATAATGCTTTTCTTTCTCAAAATTCCATAAATTTTTTAAAGAAAATAATTTATTTGATAAAAAACAACAAATATTATAATGGAAGATTCATAGAAATAAACAGTTATTAAAATTTAAAAAACCATTTATGTGGTATAAGATAAAGGAAAACATTCTTCTCAATTTTTTTTTTCAGAAATTCAAATGGTAACTCATATAGAAAATGATATAATATTCCTTTCATAAAATTTAATAAAAAAATATTCATTATGTAAAATTGACTATAATATTTTTTGATGTATATAAAGAATATTTCTGGAATACATATTTTGGAAACATTTACATGGTTGATAAATATACCTCAATATATACTTACATATAAACAATCTTGGATAATAATGAGATTGAAAAATTATCCCTTACTTAAGGTTTGAAATCCTTTGTATGTATCCAAGACTCCAATATAATTATTTAAATAATATCATTTACTTATTCCATAATCATATTAATTTTCATGATATTATATATTATCACATTATCATTTGTCTAATAACATTTCTTTATTAATGATTTTTCTAGTATAAAAGACATCAATTTCTTTTGCATGTCTTGTCTATTAAATTATGATTCTTCTTTACAGGTTATAGTTATATCATTTAAAGAATTATATTAACATAATATATATTATTTTTATTCATTGAATTCATTTATTATTTAATAGATATCAGGTATAATGAATCACATCTAGTCGTGGAGATGGTAGGTCGTACGTACACACGAGTGATGATATAATTCCGGTTATTATGATATGCTGTAGAATTGGATGGTATATATATTGTTTTGGAGTAAAAATATTTTTATAATAATCATATATTGTTTCTAATTCCATCATTATACTTATCTAAGTAATGTGGTGGTGAAAACATATTACACCACAATGTGGAGACACTAAGACACATGTATGCACACGTGGTGATTTCATTTTTCATATGATGGATCAAATGTGGAATAAGGTTTTTCCATAACCAAAATAACCACTCAATATATAGGTGATACTTTATTTTTTACTTAATATTGTAATGAACAAAGAAAGGGTATGTAGAAAAAGAATTGATCTTGAGAGAGTCGATAAAGGAGATTACCTCTTCTTCGGTGAGATCCCTCTATATCTCCTCTTAGAGGGACTAAAGATAGTATTTTGAGAAGAAAAAAACAGATATTATTTGAATATGGATGTTTAAAATGGAAATGGTGAGTGTATGGATGTACTTGAATGAACAATGAGTTATGAAGAAATGAGGGAGGAGGTTCCCTTTTATAGTTGGGGTTATGGGACCTTTGGAATTTCCAAAACTATTAGGTTATAATAATTTAAAACCCCAACCAAAATCCTTAAAAATGTTTTATTTTCGAATATGATAAAAGATAAGGTTGTACTATCATCAATAAATAAATTTTAGACATATTTTTATGTCCATTTAAACCATATCATTTTCATTTAACACTTAGTTGTTTTATTTAATTTTAAATATGGTAACACATATTTCAATATTAAAAGGGAGAAATATTTACTTATTTTAATTCAATTAGACCATAAATGAATAATTTATAACATTATACAATATTTAATAATTATTCAATATTTTTTAAATTGTTTTATTATTTTTATGTAATTTTATAATACATTATTTTGATAACAATCAATAGTGTCAATTTTGAAACGATAAAATTAATTGATTATTAAAAATATAAAGATAACAAGTTAAAATTAAAAAAATGTTTTTGTATATTAATAAAATGTATATTTAATCTATAAAATTCGTTTTATATATTAATTACCCCATATTATTTTTATTATAATATTTTTAATGACATTTATTTATTATCTCCATTAAAAAAATAATTACAACATCAGTTTTGTGCAATTATTTTACATACTAATTTTTAAATAAAACAAAAAAATAAAATACTATGATGAATATAAAGAATATATATTTCTTTATAATTCTTATAGTATAATATATATTCTAAAAAATTCTACTTTTAGAATGTTATAATTATTAAAACAAGAAAGTCACAACTTTTCTATCACATTAAATAAAATATTATAAATCTCATCATCTTTTGTATATGAATCCCAATGGTCAATAACTAACCCCTTGTATAAATTTGGTAAATATATAATCGACCAATAATATTTGGTTAGGTGTTATTTTAATTTAATGGTTATTATCATTTAATGAAAATTATTTTATTAATTTCCCATTAATTAAATAATTTCTATTCCATTAATGTATATGATATTAAGGTAACTATTTATTTCTGAAAAATTACAAATAAATTTCTATGTTAAATAAGATATCATAGATTCCAATGATTATTTATAGTATAATTTATCTTCTATATATTTTTATATTAAAAATGATATATTGTTCAAAATTTGAGTATGATATATATAAAGTTTCATTAAATAAAATAAATTAAATGTACTAATCTCATCCAAGTAGATTAGAAAGGATTCTGTTCTACCCAAGGATAATTTAGTAAGAAAACTATTGTTAAAATTAAATTATTACATATGTTGTGGAAATTTTATCATGTTATTTTTACCCTTAATTAACAGATTTACCCATTTACCATATTAGAAAAAATTATAGAAATGACTGTTCATAATGCCCAAAAAATATATTTACATAATTTGGATCTATTAATTACAAATAACAAATCCATTTTTAACAATTTTAATGTCTAAATTTATAGTAATTAATATAATATTTTTCTTGAAGTCAAAAGGAGAAAACCTGTTTTAAAAGATAAAACATTGGAAAATATTTAAATGTTTTTACATCTGAATTCAATGTAAAATTAATGTCAATTAAATAAATTATATTAATTAATAAAACTATAATATGTTTATACTTAAAAACCATTCAATAATATAATACAACCGTAAAGATAATTTTTACGAAAATAGTTATTTTCAATTAAACTTTAGTATATTTTTTATATTAATTAAAATGTAAAAGTTATTAGAAAAATATCAAAAATAAATCCAAAGTAAATTTTTTATATCCCACTAATAAATAAGTTGTTTATATTTTAATATAAAAATTATTTATGAGTAAAAATTTCAATTTAAAAAGGGTTCTCCATTAAAAGATGGTAAAATTACAATTTTGAAAAATAATGATTTTTATACATAAAATATGGTTTATTTATACCTTATAACTAAAATATCTATTGGGTTGATATCAAAAATATTTTATAAAATATATATTTTATATATTTTATTTATTTTATTTACTAATTTTAATTCAAGTAATTTATTATTATAAAATATACAAATATTTCTTTTACATTTAATTATTTTATATTTTTCATAAATAATTGGAAGCAAAAAAAATCACCATATATTTTAATAAGTTAGTTATTTATGCCTGATAACATAACAAGAAGCTTATAATTTTCATTTTATACCAAAGGCATGACGTGGTTTGTTTAAACTCAGGATTTCATACAATGCAAGCGATTGAAGAATTAAAATTATTTAATGAAAATATTTCATGAAAACATAGTGGTGGTTCATTCTACCCCCCTTAAACGTAATTTCACCCTCAAAATTCATCACTTAGATATAAACATATGAGGATAACAATGCCTCATAAAATCCTCAATTACCCACATAACTTTCTCAAAATGGTGGTTTTACTATAAAACGTTAATGAAGCGAGTGGTCTTATTTCACGAAACTTTTCACTATGATCTAGAATCTCTATCAGTTGTTATGAATAAGAAAGATCATGCCTGATATGTATGAATTCTATGTTATTTAGATGTGAAGGATCAAGTATATACTTTATCATGAGAGATACATTTAACACATCATGATCTTGAGAGAGATTCGGTGGAAGTTCCAATCGGTAAGCTACCTTCCCCACACGGTCTAGAATTTCAATAAGACTGATATACCTAGGGTTAGGATTGTCCTTAATTCCAAATATCCTTACTCACTTTCGTGGATATATCCACAAAAAAACTTTATCACCCACTTCAAACTCTGTGCCTTTTTATCGATGGTAAACCAAACTTTTTTTCCAACTCTGAGTATCTCTTATATGTTGTTGAATTGATCTGACATTATTTTCCATTTTATTAACACGATATTGTCCTAATTAATTTGTTTCCCAAAATTAATCCCATAAAGTTGATGTTTTGTACTGATTTCCATAGAGTTTTTCATTAGGAGTCATCTGAATAGTGGAGCGAAAGCTATTATTGTAATAAAATTCCACCAAAGGTATGTATATATCCTAACCTCATCTTAAATCAATAGTTGATGCTCTGAACAAGTCCTCTAGAGTTTGAATTATCATCTCTGACTGACCATCTATCTGAGGATGCTACGAAGTACTAAAATTTTAACTCTGTATCCAGAGCCTGCTAAATACTTTACCAAAACATTAAGGTAAACCTCAGGTCTAGAATAGATATAATGACACGTAGAACTTCATTAAATATCACCACATTCATTCTATATATCATACAAAGATGATCAAGAGAGAAATTCTATCTAAAATAAATGAAGTGTTCCAACATTGTAAGATGATCAACTATAACCCATATAGCATTATGGTCTTGAGATGTTTTGGGAAGTCTAACAAAACATTCCATAGTGTTATTTTCCCATTTCCATTCTAGTATGGTCAATAGTTGTAACATCCCTTTAGAATTATATCTCTCTACTTTAACGTGCTGACAAACCAAACACCAAGTGACATGTTCATCAATATTTCTTTTCATTCCATCCCACTATAAATACTCTTTTTGGTCTCTGTACATCTTGGTGCTTCCAGAATGAATAGATAATGAAGAACCATGAACCTTATCCAATAGATCCTTCTTTAATTATTTTAAAGGAGGAATAAAAACACGATTCTTGAACCTTATTATTCAATAAAAATCAAGGATTAATTCAAAATCATTTCTCATATTCTTTTGTAGCTTCACATATTCCATATTTGCCTCCATAATCTTCACTTGTACAAATGGTTCAACATTAATTTTAGAATCATAATATTTATCCCCTTCCTTTAAAATTTCAAGATCCTTCCTTCACAAATCCATAAATATTGGTTCTTTTGTGATCCTCATCATGTATAGGATAGCATGGTCCTTTCAAATCAAAGCGTCTGGCATATTATTTACATTCCCAGGGTGGTAATGTATTGAGAATTTGTAATCATTGATTAACTCCAACACCTTATTTGTGTATATTCAACTCATTTTGTGTGAAAATATTATTTGATCTTTTATTATGAGTATAATTATCACACATCTCACCATTAAGATAATGCATCGATATCATTAATGAAAATATTACCACAACTAACTCCAAATCATGGGTTGGGTAATTTTTCTCATTGATTTTTAATTTTCATAAGGAATAAAATATCATCATATAATTTTTCACAAGAAAACATCCTAGACCATTCTTGGATGCATCATTGTAGATCACACAAATTTCTCTACTACAAGGCAGTGTGAGAACATGTGTACTATCTAACCTTGTTTTTAGATCTTTGATATTATCTTCATATTACTCTTTCCACATAATATTAAATCTTTTCCAAGTCAACATCATCAGTGGATTAGATATTCATGACACATATTTTACAAAATGTCAATAATATCCAGCCAAACGAAGAAAACATTTGATCATAGTTACTCTTGTTGGTCTTGGACATCTTTCAATAAATTCTATTTTTTATAGATCCACAAATATGCTCACTCTTATCATTAATTTACCCAAAAGAAGAAACTTTGTGGAGCCAAAATTCACACTTCGTAAATTATGAAAAAATATTTTCCATTCTTAGGGTCTTTATCACAATTCTAAAGTGATCTTCATGAACTTACTTTCCCTTTGAGAATATAAGAATATCATATATAAAGTATACCATAAAATGAACAATATATTCTCTAAATAATATACTAATTAGATCCATAAATATCGTGGGTAAATTAATAAGACCAAAACACATCACTATAAATTCATAGTGTCCATAACCTATAAACCATGTCATATTTGGTATATCGTTTTTCATTACCCTTAATAAATGATATCTTGAATTAATATAAATCTTGGAAATTTATTGGGCTCCATGTAGATGGTCTAATAAGTCATCAGTGTGGCTAATATGATATTTTTTATGGATAATGATCTTCTTATGTTCTTAATAATCATTTTAGAGTCTCACTAATCCATCTTTCTTCTTATAAAATAAAGTAGGTGCACCCCAACGTGACGTAATAAATCATATGGATCCCTTATAAATATTCTATTATAATTTCTTATTCAATTCTTGACTCTCAATTAGTGCGATTCTATAAAGGTTCTTGGAAATAGGCAGAGCACCCGATATGGGTTCTATTGAAAACTAAACATGACGATTTTCTGTAAGACCTTGATAATATTCTAAAAATACATCATCAAAGTACCATACAATGGTTTTATTATTAATTGTGAGTTTCTCCCCAAATATTTGAGATAGATAAACTTTATTTATTAGAATAAATAACCCTTATACGGAAGAAATTTTCACGGGAAGTTCATACTCATCCTTGTATCGATTTATGATCATATATTGATCTGGAATATGAAATGTGACTTCAATTCCTTGTATATTGATATGAGCTTCATTATTAAAAATACAATACATGAAAATAATCACATAATATTTCACTAAAGGAAGGATCACATGATTTTTAAGAAGAACATTCCCATAAACATCAACAGAAGAATAATTATAAACATTTTATGAAACCGTTGTGTCATTAGGAGTTGTCACAGCTAAATCAAAATCTAATTTTTTATGTAAAACAATGATACCCATATAAAATTATTTCAAAAAAAAAATTAGTTAGAACCAGAATCAAATAAAACATTTTATACTTTAGAGTGGATGGTAATTGTAGCTTTCACCACTTCATTATCATATTCCACATCGCTAATTATTATCGCATGTGACATTCCTTTGAATTTGGACTTAAGAGATTATTGTTTTCAATCATCATCGATAACCCTTGGATTACGGAATTAGTTGGCATAATGCCACATTTCTTTAAACATGTATAATTGAAGTGTAGGTTGTTCATTCTATGTATCATTTTCCTTATTAGCATCATTATACATATTTCTCCCATCACTTCAGCATTCAACAACCTGAGGACCTTCTCTCCCATACTCAAAACATTTTTTAGTCCCTTTAAGACAATTTACTACATTTTTCTACCCACACATAGAGAATAAGGGAAAAATCATCTTCTTTTTAGTGTGGTCTTTATATTTTCCCTTGAATTCCATTTTTCATTTCTTATCAAACCCATAAGACTTATGGGTTAATCCAATCTTCATCTCAACCTTGAGAGCACATCAAATAATTTCTTCATAGTTATTTAAGTCCCATATGGGTAATTACCTTCATGTAATGATCCAATGTTTTATCAATGTAATTACATTCTTATAATTAGGTATTATAGAATAATCACATAAGATTACATATAGAACCCAATAAAAATGTTATAAATGAATAACGAGTGAAATAAATGGTAACTCTAGATGTTAAAGAATAGATTCCAATGAAATAGTTACTTAACCTTTGGAATAGTAGCATGACCCTTATGTATAGTAAATTGGCCAATTTAATTGTAATATAACCAATGGAATTATAATAAAACTTATCCATATTATAAGTGATAATATGATATAATTATAACATATTATAAGTAAATAAATTATTTAAAAATTATCAATTAAGTGTTGGTATTTTTATATGTCATAAATATTTAATTAAACTTATATGACTAATTTAATATATTAAAATACAATTTATCTTTGAATAATTTATTAATAAATTATTTTATTTATGTAATATGATTATAAGGTAATATTATGAGACCATAATAAATTTTTCGAAGTGTTATAAAAACTATTTAAATGTTAAAATTTGTATTCTCCAAGTAAATAATGTTTTCATATAACAAATAAATTTATTATATTTAGAAAATATTTTTCATAAACTAGATTTAATTTTTTGAATTCTACACATCCAAAAATTGTTAGGATGAATTTTTAGGTTTTTTCAAAAATACTTATATTTTTTGTGAATAGTGAAAGACAATAATTTGCAGTACTTGTAAATAAATTAATTTTTTAGTCATGATTGAGTCATGTACGATGTAAGTGACCATTTTTTAGAATTCAAATGCACAAATTACTATTTTAGTCTCATTAATCATTAATATTTCTTTTATTCATCAAAATAATAAACTAATTAATTAAATATTGAGAAAGCACTCCCCTATCCTCCACTATAAAAACCACCACTCACCACCTCTTCTTCTCAGACCTATCAAACCTTTTTCCTTTTGAAAGATATAATGAAGTCTCTTACAAAGACCACACCCCATGTTTAAGAGATCTTGGTATCATCAGAATACCAAAACCTCTTCCCCAAGGATACTCTCGAGGAGGATAAATTCAACAAGTAAATTCCTCTTTCTGATTCTTTTACTTTATTTTGAAGATCATTCATTTCTTTTTATATCTTCAACTCCCCACATAGAATTGTTATTCTAAATCTATTAATTTAAATAAAATTTTATTTTTATTATATAGTGGAATAATTCATCATCATCATATCTATTTTCCCATCCTTTTATAATAAAAATGAAAACACTGACTCAGATGTGTTAATTTTTCATATTCAAGGACGTCAGGTTTTCTATTTCCTTTACCTTCTTCAAAGTATGCTCATGATAAAACTATTATTGTTGAACTTGGTCATCATATATGTATTATATTTTATTTAAGGTTCTGGAAAAAAAAAATTACTCATGATATTAATTTTTTATACAAAAATTGTTTATTGTAATCAAAATCCACCAAAATAAACCCAAATGATTATTATTCACTCTTTGTCAAATGATTGATCCTCATATCATAAATAAATTTTATAATATCACTTTATCCATTATAAGATAATTAATAATATAAATGTTTAGTTATAGTTAATTAACCAACCTTTACATGACCGTTTTTACATATATACAAGTAAAGTGATCATGAAAACCAAGGAAACATGATGCTTCCAAGAAATAAAATTAAATCTATTAGCCCATGTAAAAGGAAATAAATGAACATAATTAAGTAAAAATAAATAAAATTCATAGATAATATGTTCTTCAATTGTTACTTAATTAATCTAATTTGATTATATTAGACATGAAGATAAAGTGAAGGACACCTTCAGATTTAAGGTAATAGATTCAACCAGAACCTTTATTATTCCATTGGGTAATTCTTTCTCTCAATTTACCCAAATAAAATTTGGTGTTATTTTTATGTGAATATTATTAATTTTATGTATTTTTCCCAAAATAAAGTATCATGATTCCTTCCTCCTTCTTTTTATGGGATATACAGGTTTTTAAAAAGTAACCTACTCAATTATTCTTAGTATGGAAGCCCGGTTTAAGGGAACTTCCTGACTTATTACCCATTTTAATGTGCACTCTATAATATATATTTTGCCACAACATATTTTCGAAAATAAATATTTTTTCTTATGAAAATATACTTTGTTCACTTGTGGTTTTATATAAAATATTATTCCATATTTTATTATAAAATCACTTTTTTATTTTCCTTAACCCTCACTAAAATGTTTTAATTCTAATGATTCTTAAATACTCGTTTTACATGTTATCACAACATTTTGAAATCAAATCGCTTAATTTATTCTTATATTAGCATATTAATGTAAATTTTTAATCTATATACATTGTTTCATGGATACTTTTATGATATTTTCATTTCTAATTCCTTATGACATGATTATGATACCCATTTCATTACATGGGTAACCATTATGTTATGTTTGAATACTTATGTATGATTATTTATATGGAACACATATTAATGAACATGTTATGATCGATGTTCCCATATATCACCCTATGCATTTAACAACTTTAGTTTCATGAGACTTTATGTGCAATGGTATTGGTTGTTAGCCTTTTCTCAAGCTCTATGTGCAACGATCTTGGTGTTTAGCATAGAATAATTCTCCACTACATAAAACAAGGCTTGAATTTTTCTAAATTCATGTTTTATCTTATCTCCACGTTACGATAATTCCATTTTTATATGGTCCTATGTTTTATATATTATGATTTCATATGTTCAATCATGTTTCATGCCTTTTTAAATCATTACATCATGCCTTCTAACCCATGTGTTAAAGCATTATTCTTATTTTTATTCCCTTATTGGGATTTTCATATAATCCCATTGTTAATTTTACCCCAAATTTATCATATACAGATATAAGTGCTCAAAGTATGTTAAGATATCATGATGGATGACAAATAATTTCTTTTAGTCCCATGTTATTAGTTTTATGTACCTAGTCCACCATGACAAAAGACTTTACGATCCATGGCTTGTAATGTGATGTTTAATTATGCCTAAAATCATGTAATTATATGTGTAAAATTCTATGGTCACTATATTGTGTATCATAGGAAATGTTTAGTTAGTTTTGGAGACTTGGAATAGAGCACTATCTTAAGAAACTTAGGAATTAGACTAAGCCTAAGAAAACATCCCTAAAATTTTGTAAGTATGGATTAAGGGGATTATCAAGAAATACATACCTATTTATCCATCTTATTTAGATACAATAAGTAGATATGTTTATATCATAGATGTACCTTGGATTGAAAAAATTGAAAATCCGTTTCAGGCCTGACTAAAGGTAACCTGGTACACAACAACGAGCCTTACTATTCACCTAGTTTGATACACTTGGGGGATATGATTTGGTAAATTTAACAAGCTCACTGCGAACCATTATTAAGGGAGTAATGAATATTTCCATAATAATATATGTAAGGAAATATATCATTGAAAATATAGACTGGGACCTAAAGAATCACAAGTTTGGATATACCTCACCATTAAGATTTTATCTATTTATATATATAGTTTCGTTTTATACTTATTATCTAAGAATTAAATCCCCCTAATTTCACTTAATTTCTCTTAGATAATGGTGAGAAATAGAACAAAAATTTCCAACAATAAATGTGATATGGAGTGTGTTGATTTCCTTAAATAAATTCCAAATATTATAGGAATGGGTGCCCAAAATGGCATGTCGGTTTTTGCTTAACTGGATCAAGCTATGAATAATAACATGAATCGTGTAGAACACCCTCCTTCTACAAGGAATGATCAATTTTACATTGAATAATTCATATGGAAAAGACCACCCATTTTTAGTGTATCCTCTGATCCCCTCCTTGCGAAACATTAGATTTACTCCATTGAAAGGATATACTCTATCCTACAATTCTTAGAAGAAGGGAAAGTTGTGCTGGAGGTTTGTCGTTTTGAGGGTTAACCTAGTCATTGGTGGTCACTAACTAAAATAGGCAATCTCCACGGAGGCAATTGATTCCACATATTGGGAAGAACTCAAAAAAAATTAAAAAAAATAATTTCCCCATACCCTCTGTATCAAGATGGAAAGAGAGTTCCTCAGACTCAAGTAGAAGGAATATGAGTATATCATGGTGTATGAAGCAAGATTTACAAGACATGAAAGATAAGCCTCTTGCTTTATCATCAACACAGAAAGCAAGGTGGGTCACTTCTTTAGGAGACGAAACATGATTCCATGAAAAGCATTAGAGATTCAATAAATTCACAGTTTTGAGGATATTGTACATTGTGCCCTCAAGGTTGAAATAGAGATCGGATAATCTCAGTGGTCTCCTAGGCCTTATGACAAAAAGTAGAAAATAGATCCTTTTGTGGATGGTTCAGCAAATAAATCCCATAATGGAAAAAAGACCAAACATTCTACGTGTCAAAACTATGGTATAAAGCCTCCTGGGAACTATATAATGGGATCCAAAAATTACTTCAAAAGTGGAATATTGGTACATTTTGCTAAGAACTGCTAAAGGGATATAAAGAATACCCCTAATATGGAATAATAAAGGAAGGTTTAGATCAAAACATAGCCTGTAGTGTAGTGTTATAACTGCAAGGAAGATGTGCATTATTCATAAAATTCCCCTAAGCCAAGGTTTGTTGGAGGATATCAACAAATACCTCCAAGGAAATAAAGAAGTGCATATGTTGTCACCACTAATAAGGTGGATCCATCAAATGATAGTTACACTAGTTATTCATTCACGAATAGAAAACATACTATTTGATTATGGTTCTACACATTATTTCATATCTTCCATGTTTTGTTGAACTATTCAAACACCACATCATAATTTGGAGGTTGAGTTATCTATGAGAACATGAAATGGGGATATTATTACTTATAAAGTATATAACGCCTCCTTAGATACTTTTTTTGGAATAAACCTCACTAAAAATATTGTTATACTTCTTGTAGTGGAGTTAAATACTATCTTGGGCATGGATTGGCTGTCTTTATACAAATCCAACATCAACTATTCGGAAAGGGAGATCATTATTCACATCCTGAAGCATCATCCAATTATGTTGATTTGAAAGTAGGAAGAAGAAATTTCATTTTGAATCAATATCTCATGTGTGGATATTATTTATTAATGAGAAATCATATCTCTCTCAAATGATTGAGATAAATGATATGATCATGCTCAACGTTATGCCCATCATGAGGGATTACACTGATGTACTCCTAGAAGAGTTTCGTAGTCTTCCCCCTAATCGATAAGTTGAGTTCTCAATTAAAATTATTACTGGATATCTTCTTCTATCAAAGACACCGTATTGAATGGAAACCATTGACTTGGAAGAGATGAAGAAGTAGTTTCTAGAGAATTTGGATAGGGGTTTTATATGACTGAGTTCTTCATTATGGGGTGTGCAAGTCCTCTATGTTAAGAAGAAGTATTGATCAATGTGCCTCTACATTTATTATCATGAGCTCAATAAAATCACAATAAATAACAAGTATCGCATACCATATATAGATGACTTGCTTGATCAAATATGTGGGGGAATTTATTTCTCTAAGGCGGGCCTTCATTTGGGATATCACCAATTAAATGTGCGGATAGAAGATATTACCAAGATCATCTTTCGAACATGGTTTAGGCACTATGACTTCATAGTGATGCCCTTTGGACTAACTAATAATCATACAATATTAATGGGCATAATGAATAGAGTCTAAAAAGATTACCTCAACAAATTTTTGGTAGTCTTTATTGATGATATTTTGATATATTCCAAGAGCAAGGATGAACACGTGGATAATTTCAATACCATGTTAAAGAATTTTTGAAGGGAGAAACTTCATAAAATGTAATGTAAATGTGATTTTTTGATGGATTATGTGTCATTATTGGGGAATGTAATCCCTATAAAATGGATATATGTGGATACTTCTAAGAAAACTGCAATTGAAGAGTGTCCATGGACAACATTTATTACAGAGATCTATTGTTTTTATGGCCCCACTTGGTATTACTGATGATTTTTCAAGAACATCTCATGATATTCAAAACCAATGACCATGCTGACATAGAAAGGAGTAATGTTTGTCTAGACTCATGAATGCAAGGAAATATTTAAGGATCTCAAAAAGAGGTTTATCACTACACTAGTAATCACACTCCTAACAAGTGGAGAACACTTTGTGGTATATAGTGATGCTTCAAAAAAAGTCTTAAGATATTTAATAATTGAAAATGATAAAGTGATAGCCTAAACCTCAAGGTAGTTAAAATTTCATGATAAAAACCATCCCACACATGTTATGGGGTTTTCAAATTTGATCATTTCATTGAAAATCATGCAATATTATCTCTATAGGGAGTGGTGTGAGAAATATATATTGATCAAAAGAGACTTAAATATATATTTACATAGATAGATCGTAATATGTGTCAGTGGACTTGGTTATATCTCATCAAATATTATGAATCCTCAATCCACTACCATCCTGGTAAGGGAAATAAGGAGGTAGATGATCTAAGAAGAAAGGACACTGCATCTTTCTCAATGATGATAACTATGAAGGGTACAATCTTTTTTAAAATTAAAAAGTATGGAAATGGGGATCATTAAGGGAGGAAAATAATAAATACTTTGTCAAATGACTGTTCAACCATCCATCCTATAGATTACAAATAATTCTAAATGAAAAGATGTGGAAGTTGTGAAAATTATGCAAACTATTAGAAATGGGAAATCTGTTGAGTTCATGATTGACGAAGAATGAGTTATAATATTTGGGTCATGATAATGTGTACCATCCTATACATATATAAATAAGTAGCTTCTAAATGATGCACATAGGTCAACATTATCATTTAACCTAGGGAGCATAAATATGTATCGAGATCTCTGAGCGAACTACTCGTGGGACAATATGAAGAAGGAGATCACTGAATATACATCAAAGTTCCTGATATTTCCGCAAGTGAATTCAAAGTGAAAAAATTAAAAGGGGATTATGAAACCAATACCAATACCAACATGGAAGTTGGAGAACATTACCACAGACTTTATCACTAGTCATCTAAGGAAATATTGCAAAAATAGTGCTATATTTTAAATTGTGGATTGTTTAAAAAAGAAATCTCACTTTATGACAATTTGAGAGGACTTATCATTGGATAAAAATTCAAGAATATATATAAATGAGGTAGAAACCCTGAATGGAGTACCACTATCAATTGTATCTGATCGAGATCTGAGATTCAACTCAAAGTTATAGAAAAGTATCCAATATACATTAATCACTGATCAAAACTTCAGTATGGCCTATCATTATCAAACTGAGGGCCAATATATGTGAACTATTTATACACTCGAAGAAAATTTAATAGCATGTTCAATAGACTTCAAAGGAGGATGTGAACAATATCTGCCTCTAGTTGAGTTCTATTATAAAAATTGATTCCACCTGAGAATCCAAACGGCACTATATGAATCCATTTATGGGATAAGGTATTGAATACTGACATTCTGGGATGTGGTTGGTGAACGTAAGCTACTAGGACCTGAAATGATCAAAAAATGGTGGAGAAGGTGAAAACCATTCAGAAACACATCATGGCAGCTCAAATTTGACTCAAGAGTTACGTAGACAATCATCGATGAGACCTTGAGTTCCAAATTAGAGATATGGTATTCCTCATAATAACTCCATGTAAGAAGGTTGTGCAATTTGGGAATAAAGGAATGCTAAGTCCCAAGTATATTGACCCCTTCGAGATCCTTGATCGCATCCATGCTATGACCTACCAACTAGCACTTCTATCAACCATGTCTTGAGTATATGATGTATTCCATATATCCCTCTTAATGAAGTAAATATTGGATCCTTCACATGTATTAAATTCACCAGTGTTATAGATGGAGAATGATATTTTCTATGAGGAGGAACTAGTGAAGATCTTGAATTGTACAGACAAAGTACTATTAAATAAGACTATACATCAAGTCCTAGTATTATGGGGGAACAAAAGTATGAAGAGGAAATATGGTAACCAGAGGAAGAAATGAAGGAAATGTACCCACACATATTTTCAACCAAGAATATATATCAAAACATTGAGGGTAAAATTTCATAAGGGGGAAGAATCTAATGACCCAATCTTTTATCAATGGAATTCCATTCTTATAATTATGTCTTATAGTATAATCATATAAGATTATATCTAGAACACAATAAAAACTTTTGAATTAAATAATGAGTGAAATAAAAGGTATCTCTAGAAGTTAAAGAACACATATCGATGAAAACATAACTTGACCACTGGAGTAGTAATGTGACCCTTATAAATACTACATCGGCTAATTGAATAGTAACCACACCAATGGAAGTATAAATAAAATTTATCCATCTTATAATTCACAATAATATATAATTACATCATATAATAATTAAATAAATATTTTTAAAATTATTAAATAACTTTTGGTGTTTTTAGAAATCATAAATTTGTAATTATAATTTTATGACTAATCTAATATTTTAAAAAAAAATTTGTTCAAAAAATTTCCGTCCATAAAATTTATTCATAAATTATTTTTTTATATCTTATTATTTAAATATAATTTTACAAGACCATAATAAAAGTTTCAAAGTGTTTGGAAATAGTTTTATTGTTAGAATTTGTATTTTCCTTGTATATAATGGTTTTAAATAAGAAATATGTTTTTCATATTTATAAAATTATTATCATAAAATGGAGTTTATTTTTTAATTTTACACATCAGAAAATGGTTAGGGTGATTTTTTGGGATTTTTCAAAAATACTAAATTTTTTGGTGAATAGTGAAATACTATAATTTACAGAATATGTAAATAAATGAATTTTTTAGTCATACTTGAGTCATGGATGTTGTAATTTACCATTTGTTAAAATTAATATTCCAAAATTACTATTTTTATTATCTACAATATTCACTATTTATTGACTTGAGAAAAATTATAATCTAATGAATTAAAGGTTTAAGGATGACATGTTTTTATCGCATTTAAGGATGACAAGTTTTTGTTTTCCTTTACCTTATTCAAGGTCTTGGAATGAAAATTTTTTTATGGTTAAACACGGTTATCATATATTTATTATTTCTTATTTATGGTTCTAGATTCTTTTTTTACTCACGATATTAATTTTTAACACAAAATGAGTTCGTTTTGATTAGAAAACACCAAAATAAACCCAGATGATTATCATTTACTATTTATCAAATGATTCATCTTCATTCAATAAAACTATATGATATAATATCAATTTAACTACTAGAATAACATTAATATAATAATTTTCCACTTATGGATAATTTAACCCACTTAACACAACCATTCATACAAGTATACAAGTAAACTGATCATGAAAACCAAGGAAAACAAATTCACCCAAGCAACAAAATTTAACCTATAAACCCCTAAAAAAGGAAAAAAAGAATTTAATAAAGTTATAAAAAATTTAATTCATGTAGAATAGTTTTAGGAATTATTAATTAATGAATCTAATTTTATTATCCATAACATTAATATCATGTAAGAGACACCTTCAGACTTAAGGTAAGGGATTCTACCCCAACCTCCATTATTCCTTCGGGTCATTCATTCTCTCCATTTATACAAATAAAATTATCAGTTATTTTTATGTGAATATTTTAAATTTTATATATATGTTCCAAAATCAAGTATCATGATCTATTCCTCATTCTTTTTTGGAGATATACTTGTTTTAAAAAGGTTCCCTACTAAATTATTCCTAATAAGAAAGCCTATATAAAGGGAACTTCTTGAATTCTTACCCATTTAAATCTAACTCTCTAATCTTATTTTTGAAACCATATATTTTCTAAAATAAATATTTTTATTATGAAATCTTAAATACTTCACATCTAGTTTTATATAAATTTTTATTCCGTATTCTTTTTTAAAATATCTTTAATATTTTCCTTAAAAAACACCAAAATGTTTTAATTCTAAAGATTCTTAAATGATATTTTTACATTTAATCACATCAGTTTGACATAAAAAATTATTATATATGCCTATATTACCTTTTTAAGGTCCATTTATGTTCTAAATCCAATAAATCATGGACACTTTTATGATATTCCCATTCGTAAATCCTCGTGACATGATTATAATAACCATTTATTTCTATAGATAACCTTTACGTTATGTTTGATTCCTTATGTATGATTATTATTTTGGAACACATATTCATGAACATTTTATTATGGGTGTGACTAGATAGAACTCCAATTCATTGGGAAAGGTTTAGTCTCATGAAACGTTATGTGCAATAGTCTTGCTGGTTAACCTTGGTCAGGCACAATGTGAAATGGTCTTGATGGTTAGCCTATACTCACGATACTATATGTGAAATGAGCCTCAAATCAAGATAATGTCATGTTTTATGTTAATTCCACAATACTATTATTCCATGTTTACATGGTCCCATGTTTTATATGTTATGACTCCATGTGTTTAATCATGTTCCATACCTTTTTATATCATTACGTCATGCCTTTTAACTCATGCTAAAGATTTATTCTTATGTTTATTCCCTTACTGGGATTTTTATCTCATCTGTTTGTGCATTTTATCCCCATTTTATCCTATATAGATGTAATGGTTCAATGTATGTTTGGAGATTATATTGGTTTATAGATAAGGAAATGTTTTTTAGTCCCATGCTTTCAGTATTATGTACCTAATCCTCCAAGACTCTAGAAATTACAATCCTTTCCTTGTAATATGATGCTTTATTTCTCAAAAATTCTTGTAATGATATTGGTGAAAGTTTAGGACTGCTACACGTTTAAGAATTGGTTTAAATCCACTAAATAATGAATAAATTTTACGCTATGGTTGGATAATAATTCCATAAGCTTACCTTGTAAGTCTGGTAAATTTTTTTTGCAGGTACCAATGGATTCATCATCCATTTGCTTAAGTTCAATGAACTCATTATCTATGTCGGTAAAAATAATATTATGAAATTACATTTTTCAAAATGAAATCTTGAACACATACCATTCCATGGATTCAATTTCATCTATTTGCTTCGTATTCTAGATATGATTCCACCATTCATCAGCTTCACCATCCAAACTATAGACTTCCAAGAAGAAATTATCATGTTTTGAACATTTATGAACATAAAATATCATTTTAGTGGTACCAATCCATTGTTCATCCATTAGTAGATAAGAATATCCACTAAAAGAAGATGGACGCATCCTCATGAAGGACACAATAGAATTTTGTTCCCTCTATTGTTCATTTGGAAGTCTTGTATGATTTATAGCTTGAGAATGTTTTGTGATCATCAAAAAAAGGTTTTTCACTCTAGATCACATAACATTCGGTTTCATAGGAGGAAAATCATTTCATTTCTTGTTACATTTAACATTAACACAATTCATTTAGGTTCCAACCATTTACTAAAACCAAGAATCATTATATGAGAAACACTATTCATAATGGAGAACCCCCATAAAAAAGAAAAAAATATAAATATACGAAATTTTAGGATTAACCTAGGAAATATGTGATCAATCATAAAACATAAGGATTGTAACCTATACTTTCGAATATCTATAGGATTCTTCCTATGAGTTTCTCATCCTAGTTTCCAATGTTTAACTATATCTTTCTTCTGATAATAACTCTTAAGGACCATAATTTCTATATGTATATGTTAATTAAAAATTTAAGAATATTAATTTAAAAATATAACACAACCACAAGAGGACATTATAGGTTTAGTGTCTTTAGAACCTGTGAAACATAAACAACTGGTTCAAAAGAAATCTACATTATCCCCCACTTATTCCTTTACAACTAAAACCATTTTTGACAACTCTTACTTAATACCCATATTTATGACTTTGGGAAAAGAAACATAAGAGATGGTGAGATCATATGCTTCATAAGGTTAAACAAATATATATCAATCATATAATAATCATAACACATATGAACATAACATTTGAAAATATTATCCTGAATATGTAGGATCTTGATATCATGCCATGGGAAAAATCATAAAAGTTCATAAGAATCAATAAAAGTAATCATGGAAGTCAAAAAATAAGAAATAAAATTTTGTGTAAAACAAAGAAGAATATAAAATCATTTCATATTAGTCATGTCTCATTACCCAAACCATCATAATTCACAGATTCCATTACTGAACCGAGATCACTCCTCGTTCCAGCCCCATATTACTAAACTGAGATCATTTCTTATTCCAACCCTGTCTAACGAATGAGATATAAATAATTACCCAAAAAATTAGAGGGAGATATTTAGGTCCCACCCATCTAATAATTAAATCATTATTATGTTTCCCATAAAAACATAAATCATTCATCATAGTAACACCCAATGAATTAACTGAGTTTCTTAAACATCATTAAATCATAACATAAATCAATTAAAATAAAATGGATTTCATAAATATAATTCCATCATCAAAATAATAAAATCATATTATTAATAATGATAGTATATTTTAAACATAACCCTTTTAATTAATTCCATCTTTGATGGAAAATAATTTTGAAAGAACACTTGAAATTAATTATTGAAGAAAATATCCTTTCTTCTTCAATAACATTTTCTTTTCTCAAAATGCCATGGAATTTTAAAAGAAAATAATTTAGCAGGAAATAAACATGAAATATTATAAACTAATATTCATGTAAATAACGTGTTATTAAAATATAAAAATAAATTCACCCCATATAAGTTAAAAGAAAACTTTATTGTCTTACTTTTTTCGAAAAGTCGAAAAGTACCTCGTATCAAAAACAATAAAATATTCCTTTCATAACATTTCATAAAAATAAACAATTTTTAAATTTGAATTTAAACAATTTTATAAGGATAGAAAGAATATTTTTTGAATACATTTTAAGTAAACATTGACTTGGATGATAAATATATCCCAGTATTAACTTATATACAAACAATATCGGATAATAAAGAGATCACAAAATTGTCCCTTACATTAGGTAAGATATGATTTGTTTGTATCTGAACGTAATTTATAATGATTTAAATAATTTCATTGATTTATTCTAGAATCATAGTCACTTTTATGATATCATATATGCTCATATTATCATCTGTTAGATAACATTTCATTATTACTTATTATTCAGCTATAAATGACTTCATTTTCATAAGCATCTTCGGTCCAATATTTTCTAATTATTCTCCATATGTTATAGTTATATAATTTAAAGAATTATATTATTATTATATGTATCATATTTATCCATTCTATACATTTATAATTTAATATATATCATGTATATTTAATCATATAACATCATGGAAATTGTAGGTTATGCGCATACACAAGTGATGATATCATTCCTTAAATTATGAAATGGTATGGAAGTGGATGGTATATATATTATTCCAAAAAATATCATGTTATAATAATATTATATAGATATTATTTCCATAATTATAACCATCTAAGTAAAGTAGTCATGAAAAATAGATTACACAATGTCGTGGAGATGATAAGTCGTACGTACACACAAATGGTGATTTCAATTTTTGTAGGATGGATAGAAGGTGGAATAAGGTTGTTACATAAACAAAAAAACATCTCAGTATATATGTTATACTAGATTTATCACTTAATTTTGTAATCAACAAAGGAATAGGAAGTAGAAGATGAAATGATCCTGAGAGAGTCGGTAAAGGAGATTGCCTCTTCTTCGGTGAACTCCCTCTAGATCTCCTCTTAAAGGTACTAAACTTGTTCTTTTGAGAAACCAAAACATCTATAATGTGACATAAGAAGTTTAGAATTGAAATGGGAAGTGGATAGATAAGATTTAACGCTCAATGAGTTATGAATAAATTAGGTGGGAGGTTCCCTTTTATAGTTGAGGTTGGGGGACCTTTGTAATTTCCAAAAAGATTAATTTATACTAAATTCAAATAACATATCAAATCCACAAAAATGTCATAGATTCTAATATGAGATGAGATAAGGATGTGATATCATCAACCAATAAATTTTGGACATGTTTTTATGTCCATCTAAACTATATCATTTTCATTTAACACTTAGTTATTCAATTAAATTTTTACTATTGTTAAAAATATTTCAGTATTACAAGGGTGAAATATTTACCCATTTCATGTAAATTAGATTACAAATGAATAATTTAGAATATTATAAACCATTTAATAATTATTCTATATTTTTTGAATTTTTTTATGATTTTTAATTAATTTAATAATACATTATTCTGATTAACAATCAATAATGTCAATTTCTATACTTAACAATTAATTGATCATTAAAAATGCATACATAACATGTTTACATAGATCCAAATATTTTATTAAATTAATATTAGGTCAAGTTCACCTAGAAAAATAATTTAGTATATTAATTTTAACAAATTATATTTATTTTAATATTTTTCATAACATTAATTATTTATCTCTATTAATAAAATAACTACAACATCAGTTTTTTTATAATTTTTAAACATAATGATTTTTTGAAGAAAAATTAAATTAAAATTATATGAAAAATATAAATTATCTATATTTTATAAGAATAATTATAATCAAATATATGTTGTAAAAAAATCCTACATTTAAACTGTTATATCTATTAAAACATGGATGCGACAACTTTGCCATCACATTAAATAAAATATTAAATATTTCATAATTGTTTCCATATAGATCCACATGGTCAATAACTCACCTATTGGATGAATATATTCTATATATACTTAACCAATAATATTTTTTCATGTGTTCTTTTCTTTTAATGGTTATTATCATTTTAATAAAAATTATTTTATTGATTCCTTGTCAATTAAATAATTTCTTTATCAATAATGTATATGATATTAGGGTGATTATTTATTTCCTAAAACATATAAATAAATTTACATGATAAATAAAAACACCTTAAATTTCAAATTAATATTTATTGTAAAATTTATCTTCTATATAACCTTATATTAAAAATAATGTAGTTATTAAAATTCGAGTAAGACATATCTATCTTTTCATTAAATAAATTAAATTAAATGACTTAATCTCATCCAAGTGGCATACAGATGATAAACTTTAGACCCAATAATTATTTAGATTAAAACTCACTCATCTAGTTATATTAAGAAAAGTGTTATGGTAAATTTAATACATTAGTTTTACCAATAATTATCCAATTTACCCTTATACCATATTAACAAAAATTACTGATGTTACAGATCATAATGCCATAAAAATAAAAGAAATATATTTATATAATTTGGACCTACTGATTCCAAATATGGAATTAATTTTTATAAATTCTAAACATAAAAGATTTAGTAATTAATTTAAATTTATTTTCTTCCTTGAAAGAGAAAATGAGATTTAAAACATAAAACATTGCAAAAGATTGAATCGTATTTACATCTGAAATCAATGTAAAATTAATGCCAATGACCTAAATTATATTAATTGATTATAATATAATATATTTATAATTTAGATCCATTAAATAGTATAATTCAACCATAAAAATTATTTCGATGAAAAATATTTTTTTCAATTAAAATGTAGTATATTTTTACTATTCTTCAAAACATGAAAGTTATCAAAAAAAACTCCAAAATTCATTTAATGTAATTTTTTAATATCCCATATACAATGAATGAAATTTATGTTGTAATATAAAAGTTGTTAATTCAACAAAATTTTAATTTAAAAATGGTTTGTCGTTAAAAGGTGGTAAAGTTACCCTTTTGAAAAATATAGGTTTTTATGCATCAAATAGGGTTTATTCATACACTATGACTAAAATATCTATTGGGTTAATATCAAAAATATTTTATAAAATATATAAAATATATATTTCATTAATTTTATTTACTAATTTCTATTAACTTAATTTATTAATACATAATTAAGAATATTTCCTTTACATTTAATTTGTTTATATTCTTCATAAATAATTGATAGTGAAAGATTTCACCATGCATTTTCATAAGTTAGTTATTTATTTCTGCTCACCTAACAGCTATGTTATAGTGGTCATATTATACAAAGTTCATCTCGTGGTTTTTTTTAAACTCAAGATTGCATTCAATTAACGATATTGAAAAATTAAAATTATTTAAAGGGAATATTTCATAAAACCATACAAGTGTTATAGATGTAGTGTCATATTGAACACTCAAGGAAAGAACTAAGGGAATGATCTCAACCTATACTGGTCCAAACTAAAAACATGTTATTGATCTCAAAAATACCTTCTCAATGTCATGGTCTCAAAGATTCAAACAACTTGTCGATTGGATGCTCTATTTAGATGATTCTCACGTTTGAGAAAACCCACCCGCATACCTTTGGACATTCCGCAAGGGTCGACCGTTGCAATTTCTATACCCATGAAAACTTGAGATGTCGTGACTTCATGGTTTACTGTCGTGGTCTACCATAATTGGGCTCCAAACTGATTGTCTTAGGCCCCACCTAGGTTTGGCCCATCTTCTTGAACTAGCCCAACCGACCCAACGCAGTCTGCTCTGTGTCCGACTCAACCAGCTCCACTGTGTTCACCACCGCCAGCCCCACATCACATGGCTTCTCCACCCACAACACTGGTCATTGCACTATAACATGCATCATCATGCGCCATCTCATGCATTACCCACCGCCGCTTCCACTTCTTCAACACACTATAGCTACTCAAATTCTCAAAAATTGAAATAGTTATGGATCTGAGCTCATCTGAGACTCACCATCATTGAGGAATTCATCCCATCATCAGATCTACTTGCAACACAGATAAAATAATTTTTCTTCATTTTTAACTAAAAAATGTCGAAGAACGTGAATTCTAGAATCATCCATCGTCAGAATCACTCAGTCTCTGTCCTCATACATCTATTGTGTCATTCCAATTATAGATCTAAGATATCGGATCATTGTTCTAAGAATCAGGTGTGTAATAATATATTGATTAGGATGTGTCAAACCCATGGCCAATGAAGAATTCCAATAGTGAATTCCATAATTAGGGAAGAAAAGAACCATCAATCAAGGGGAACAAACATCAAATAATATTTTTATCAATAATGGTTCATTTCGATTAGAACAAAAATACAAAACCATTAAAAAATTAATCGAAAGAACTTCTCCAGATAAGTCCCCACACAATAAATCACTTTCCAAAATACACACAATTCTGGAATCAATCCATTCATTGAACAATTCACATTCATTATAGAAATTTATAAAAGGGAATTTAAACAAATAAAACCAGATCCTAGCTTGATTTGATTCGATTATTGATGATGAATGATTTTGTGTTTGTTGTTTTGCAAAGATTTTTCAAATTCGTGTTTGCGTCGATCGATTTATCTATGATCCATCATTTCTCTCTTAAGTAGATTCTTAGAGGTTCTGTCTTGGATTCCTCCATCATCTCTGGTATTATGAAACTAAAATGAGATTTCTAGCATATCAATATATTTAATGATTGAAAAATCAATATGTTTTTTAAACAAAAAAATATAATTTTATTATTATTATTTTAGTCATTTTCTCTCATGTTACAACATTTAAAAATTGGCCTTTTCTAACTAAGGTTATGTTGTGCCTAGAAAAAACACTACATTAAAAATTTCATGGTGGTATCGAATTTCCAATATGAGTACTCATTTATGAGTAATTAGTATTGGATTAAAAAATAAATTAATTTTATTTCATTATTTCATTAACGGTTACGTCCTTGGAAAATTTTTATATATATAACCCATGATGATCGAGGACTCTCAAAGGATTAAACCTCTATTTTGAATTTAACGATGCCTTCAAATTTCTTATATGATCACCTATTACAGAGTTATTCCACTTTTGAGGAAAACTGTGTGTGTGTGCTATTAAATACTTTAAGATTTTTTTAAACATTTATTCTGAGCACACTTAACATTAGAGTCTCACTCTGTCTTAATGATTTGTCACAAAATCATTCCATATAATATCCAAAAATAATACATGGAAAATCTAAGATGTTACATTCTCCCCACCATGTGGAATTACATCCCCAAAAATCTGAAATAAGGGCTACTCAAATAGATGAGGGTGTTGAGCACGAATCTAATCTTCTCAATCCCATGTGCTTTCTTAGAGATTCTTATTCTTCCATCATACATAAACTAAAATAATTTATTGCCCATGAAGGATCCTCTCCTATCAATCCTCGATCTACATTGGGTACTCAAAAAAATCCATTTCATCCTTGATTTCCACCTCAAACATATCGATGATGTGTAACGGGATAAGGACTTATCTCCTCATCTGTGAAATATGGAAGATATTGTTTACCCAATCTAACATTGGTGGTAGAGCCATGTGGTACACCTCCACACCAACTCTACGAAATATATGTAAAGAACCGATGAACCTCAAATTTCTCTTGTCATCCCAGCCAAATCTATGTAACCCCTTCAAGGTGGACCCCAATAGACAACATGATCTCTTCCTCGAACTACAAAGTCCCCCATTTCTGATCATCATAAGACATTTGAACGCACTGTGCATTCCTTGTCTGATCCTAGATGATATTCCCCTTTCCTACGTCAGCTCGAACAAACTCTGGTCCCATGAGTGTTAAATGTCTTGGGTCAATCCAATAAAGTGTTGAACTGTAGGGTCACTCATTAAAAGCCTCAAATACTTCCATAACAGTGGTGGAATGGTTGTTATTTTTGTATGAAAACTCTAATAATGAAAGGTGGTACTCCAAAATACAAAAAAAATCTAACAGGTAAACTTGCAGCATATCCTCTAGAACCTAAATGGTCTGCTCTGTCTAGCAATACGTTTGTGGGTGAAACTATATGCTCAAGTGCAACTAGGTCCCAAATGTTTATGTACTACTTTACATAACTAGTATGTAAATATAAAATCATGATCATAAACAATAATCGATGGAAATCCATGGAGTCTAATGAAATCCTATGTCTAGATACGTCCTAAGCTCTCTACTGAGCTTTTCTCTCAGATATCTAGGATGTGGTCTGACTTGGTGATTCAGTAAACGATCACCTAGATGGCATCATTTCCCCCAAACAAAGGTGGTAATCTCATCATTATGTTCATATCTATCTCATCCAACATCCATTATTTATCCTTAAGGGGTTGATCTATACTCGCTGGAACCTGGTGATCAGCCTTCAGTTACTGAAAAGTATTGCATCAAGAAACAAACTCATAAACTCCCTTCTTCATCACTATACACCAAAACTAATGTCAGAGGTATTGGTACATTTTTTCCACACCTGAATATACCGCCTACGGTAACCTATGAAAATCCCTCAGAACCTCCTCCCGTGAAGCCACTGGTACTAATACAAGACCTCTGAAAATAACGATGTTCTCACCACCATTCAAATAACTATCAAGATCATTACCTATTGCCATCTGATCACATAGGGTCTCATAGTTGTTATCACCAAGTTGTTCCTCCCTAACATTCTATAAAAGTGGAGGGTTGACCACTATCGACTCAAGGTAAGATTCTCCATCTTCATCCACTAATGATATCTATAATGAGGATTTCTACTTTGATGCCTTATTTAGTAACTGCGACCTAGATCCTGTGCAATAGAATCTTCCACCTTGTCCACCTTCCCCTGATTATAGATAATCTAAAAGATATAGTCCTTGTAAAACTCTAGAAATCACCTATTTCATCAATTAATATCCATATGAGAGAAGATACATAGAGACATTTATGATCTAAGTTAACAATAAACCATTAACCCATTATGTAGTGTTTCCACTTATTCTATGTTAAGACTACCACTTATAAATTAAGATCATGAGTCACGTAGTTGTAATCATTTAATATCATCTATAATGAACCATAGGAAATTCCCACGTACCTATGTATCAGGACACAACCAATCCCTATTCCAGAAGCATTGCAAAATACTACACACTCGGCACCTCCTCTAGAAATGGCAATATTGGAGTGATTTTCAAGCACCGCCTCATGCCTTGTAAGAATCGACCTGAGGTCAAACTTTGAGACTATGTTGCCCCTATCAACTGATCAAAGTGTTCATCTATCCTTGGTAATAGATTACTAATATTCGCAATCACTAAATTCAAATGTTGGTAATCCACACACAAACTTATGCTCTTGTTTTCCATTTTAAATTAGGGTACCTATGGTGAAAACCCCCTAGTTCTTTTTGAGGCCTTCCTCTGTAATCCCTAAAAATACATTATTATCTAACAAAGATCTGTGGGAGTTGTCTGATATGCAGGTGAAGATATCAGCACCATCCTGAGGTGTAAACCAATACAGAAGTCCATCTCACTGGGATAAGGTAAAACTGAAGCATCCTCTAGAAATATTTCCTCATACTCCACCACCACTGTAGAAAAATGGGGACTCATATCATCCACTACAATGAGGGTGAGGCTATAAAACTAATTAGTAATTGGTTTCACCCAACTTTATATTAGTACATCCTATATTTCTTTTTCACCAACATAAGAAAACCTCATTCCACCACTGTGAACACACAATGCTTTTCACCTAAAACAATTACTCTATGCATGAAATGTGGAATAATAGTTAATACGAAGAATGTTATTGTATGGACTCAATTCTACTACAAAGATATCCCAACTGAAACTATCAACTCAAAGAGTCAGGTCACACTACCAACACTATTGTGGGATCCTTGGGTGTCTTCCAGTAAGAGTCTCCAAGAGTGAGAGTCGAGTCAATAGTTCAATCAATATCTCTGAGTCTCAAAAATGATTTTTGGAATGAAAATAATGACTAGATAATGTCTCAATAAATATGGAATCTATTGTAAAAAATACATAGGTCATACCTCAAAATCATTCCTGGATCCCCTGGGTGATATGCCTTGACCACTTCCAGTTTTCACCACCCCTATCCTCTGGCTCCCTAAGTCTAGCGTGGATCACCTATGGGTGATGGAGGTAACATGTAGAAATTCCAACCAGATCCTTCTACTCTCCCAGCTACTCTTCCACACTAGTCTCTATATAGATCATTTTAAACTAGTAAATGTATCTGTATCAGTGATCCATCTATGGTTTATCTGTCAGCTATATGATACGTCAGACAACATCGGGCGAGATGTCCCCTTCTGTCACATGAGTAGCATCCCATCTCAATAGAATAATTCGACCCACCCTGTGAGCCATGAAATGAATATACTATATCCTGGAAAATCCTATTGGAATTTCTCCCATGTCCAAGTCATTTGGAGTAATTTCAGCTCCATTCTTCCGGGGTTTTTACTCCTTTCCATCTACAGAAAATCCCTTGTTGTATCCACATAGCTATGAAACATTCAACCACCAAATCGTTCTCAAGAACCCTACCATAAGTAGGAATGATCATATAGATAACATAGTCCTGGATGTCCCTATACATTCCCTGATCAATGGTCTGAGTCCTAAAGTACCGATCTTTTATCGTACTTATAGATTACCTTGAGTGGTTGGTATGCATCGATGAATACTCATAAATCGACATGTTGTCCTTCTGGAGTGGTATAAGCCCATGGATATGAAAATACCTTAACTTATAAGGTGATAAATCTTCTATTAAAAGATTCAAAATCTATTTCTATGAAATATTCACCTCATCGTAAGATCATGTAACCAAACCCCATCATCACCTTACTGAGTCATGTATAAGGCTCACTGCCAGGACCACCATCTAGTTTGCAGGTTTCCTAGCTAGATAGAAAACTCAAGTCACTTCGTCAAGCTAGTCCTCATCCGCCAATGTGTTGGGATCACCTCGAAACTTGAGGGGTTTCTTCTTCTAAAACTCATGAAATGCTCTCAAATAGTGCACCACTTTAGCTGGTACTATGAGTACCACGTGTTTCTCTACTAGTGGTGGTATGGATAGTGCACCACCTAAAGGCATTCTCTATGGTACAAATCCATGTACTGATGCCTCATAACTTGGTGGATAACCTTCATAATCATGTGACAAAATCCCAACTGGCTGCCAACATGGAGGAATCCTGAAATAAAACAAGATGTACCATAGTCAACTGAGTATATCTTGGGAGATGACTCAAGAAGAACCTAGAAGAAACAACCATTATTATAAGATGCATGTACTAATTTTCCCCTACCACTAATTTTCACACATATTGACTTGAAAATATTGGTATCATATTTCTATTGAATGGATACATCGGACACCGCACCATCAATGGATTCCTTGGCCTGAAATATGAACTTGAAACACATAACATTGTATCCCCAAACCATCCCCATAGACAATAGATCCTAACGTAGAATATATGCATCTAATAACACACTGTCATGTCCCATCCCAGAGGGTCCAATTCCTTGACAACCCCAAGACCGCATTCAATATTCCATGGGCTAGTGACTAGCACCGAGTAGGAATATCCAAAAAATATGCCACATTAACTGAAATTACTTGTACACACGGACACATATCCAAGTCTTAAAATTCTGAAATGTGAAATACACTAAGTAAAAAATGCATGCATACCTCTAAGATCACACAAACAGAGTACAAAAATGAATATACTAGAAAGTAAACATGGCTAGAATAAAATCCTAACAAAAAATAGTCTATAACAGATGTCTAACTATAAGAAATGCTATATAAACTATTTTTTGAAAGCTGCAGGAACACACCTAGGTATGTCTTGTCTCACTAACTACTGTCTAGTCTTGATCTTCCTAGGACTCTATCAAAAAATTAGACGTCTACATAAGACATGAAACGTTCTAGAAAATCTCATATAGGGGGTGTGTATAACAATAATAAGTAAGACACCCCAAAAACACAAGTAAATACAACAAGGGAAAGTATAATTAGCTCTAACTAGGTATATATCTACAACACATATAAAAAGAATCTCATGATATACTCAAGAGGGACACCATACCATCAGGCAGTCATAATTATTGCCATCTATAAGATTCTGATCGAATCACGCTCATTCTGGGAGAACTCAATCATGAATCCATGATATCATTAGAGACACTAACGAAGAGGTCTTTCTTGTTTGGGCACTTCCCAATTGAGATCATTTTGGTCCCGGAAGACTATGATACATTGAGAGTATTTCATGCCCATAACTGACTATGGGATACCATAGATCACACCCAGAATCACTAGGGGATACAATTTACCAAAACTGAATTAATCCGCTACGTATAGGATCACACCTAGAACCAACATAGGTATGTCACAAGTCTTACCGACGTGACCCGTTAGATGGATTATCAGAACCCTGATCAAGTAGATCCAACAATTTCATAAACTGTACTATGTGTGATATAGGATCTCACTCCAGTCTTAGGGAGGGATACCATACTCTATCTGAGACATGGCCTCTAGAAGGAATTACAATATTGGGATATAGACGCAATGTCGCACCAAACCATTGAGTAAATAACCAAGGGAATCATCTCATGCTAAACTAGTCCAAACTAAAAACCATGCATTTATCTAAAACACCATCTCAATATCAGGGTTTCAATGTTATAGATGTCTCATTGATTGGATGCTCTGTTTAAAAGTTATGTTCATTTGAGGGAACCTACCCAGTGGCCTATCAGGGCCTATGGACCTATCATCACGGTAGGTACACCTACTGGCAGGATCGACCTCTAGGATAAACCTTCATGGTTGACCACCCGTGGTCTGGCCATATTGTCACTACACCCATGGTTGATCATTTTTGTCGAAGAACCCACGAGAGCTTAAGCTGCCCCTACCTCATGGGCGACCATTGCGGTTGGCCACAACCGAGATCCACTCTGATTGCCCAGAGTCTGAATTTGTTCATCCCATCATCTTCAACTAGCTTATCTGGTCTGACATGGACTGCTCCACATCTACCTCCACTAGACCTGCCAGCTCTACCACATCCATCACCACCGGACCCGCTGCACACAGGTCCACCACCCTTGTCACTAGCTGCCTCCATCAACTGTTGTGATCCTCGATGCAATGTCATGTGTTTTTACATGTTCTACAGTGTGTTTCCACATCTTCCACTAACCTGATAATCCATGTCTCCTATGATGGAAAAAATTAAAACGATCATAGATCTGGGCTTGTCCAACCATCTCTATCATCGAACAATGCATCCCGTCATCAGATCGAGTCTCAACGTGGATCAAATCGTTGTTTCTTATTGTGCACTGGAGAACATGAATTTGGTAATCATTCATTATCTAAATCACTCAATCATTTTTATCACTCCTTCATCGTGTCAGGAAGATCCCAGATCCATGTTATCATATCATTGCACCAATAATTCAGTGTGCAATGATCAATTGATTGGGATGTGTCGAACCCCAAGCCAATGAATAATGCATGTGGTGAAATGATGAATCATGAGATAAAGGCATCATCAATCAATAGAATAGAACCACGATCATTGTTTGTGTCGATTGTGATTCATTTCCATTAGAACTACAAGTCTAAACTATCAATAGATTAACCGAAGGAAATTAGCCTGCTTAATCCCCACAAAATAAATCCCTTCTCAGAATACCTATGAATTGTGAATCGACTTATTCGTTGATTGATTCATATTCATTGTAAAAATTTAGAATGGAGAATTCACACAAATAAAACAAAATCCAACCTTGATTCAATTCGATTACTAATGATGAAAAAAATGTTGTTGCATTTGTTCGAAAGATCCATCAAATCCAAGATTATGATGATCGATCGATCCACGATCCATTGTCGCCTACTGAAGTGGATTATCCATGGTTCTCTCTAGAGTTTCTCCATCATATCTAAGGATATGAGGATAACCCTATATTTCATAAATAAAAATATATTTAATGATTGAAAAATCACAGCATCTGTGAAACAAATAAAATAATTTTATTTAATTATTTTAATCATTTTTCACCCAAAATAACTTTTCACCAATGTACCACACCTACTAAGGTTATGTCGTTCCAAGGGAAAATTTTTCATTACAAACTCAACGGGGATCTAAAATTTCAAATATGAATCCCCGTTCATGAGTTATTAGTATTAGCATTAAAAATAAAGTAATTGTATTTAATTATTTAATTTATGGTTACATCTTTGGAGAATTTTTCTATAGATGACCTGTGCAAACCAATGTTAGGTCACACATAGGATGAACTCGCTGTTATGAATTTAATGGTTCCCTAAGATTTATGATCAGAGAACACATTAAAGTGTGGTTTCACTTTTTTGGATAACCATATGTGTATGAAGGACCCACTGAAAAGAATAATTCAACATCAACCACAGAGGCCCTAGAATTGATACACAAATCATAATTTTACAAATTCACAAAAAGGTTTGGTGGGGAAGTGTAAATGAAACATACCATAATAATGCACAATTGTCGTATCACAACTAACAAAGGAAACTGTCCTTGGAATAAGATCAAACAACAGATCTAGAGAGAAATAAGATGAAACATCACCAATGATCAATGAATCTAATGAAACAACACTATGGCACTACCAAGATCAAATGAACAGAGAATAAGAAAGTTATACTCACCCATAGAGAAGAAAACACACTATAACAGTGATCAATCACTGAACGAATCAATATGGATTGAACAGAGCCTCAAAAAATCATTGAATAATCCATTTATGTTGATATCTAAATGAACTGTTGAAGAATGAAATAACATATCACTCACACCCCACCCTAAAATCCATATTCATGAAAATTACATGTGGTATAATCCCTTTACATTTCATGAAATCCATGAACTTCACATACACCAGAAAACTCATCATTTTTTCATTAAAAAAATATATTTTATTACTACATGCCCTGTAACCACTACATTGAATGTGATCCTTTAATGTTACTAACCATATTCTTGAAAAATATCCTAATAAAGTTTGACATAATGTTATCCCATTACATAGTGTGTATTTATCTTACAGGATACAAAAAATATAAATTCATACATGAAAACTCAATAACACCTTGAGCATCCTCCAAACATGGGTGTAAACCCACAAATTTATTTACACATTTATTCTCGAATTCCATTAATTTAAACAATAATCTATCTCGAAAAATTATGTCAGTTTTCCCAAAAAAATATTCTATATCTGCAGGAGTGTTAAGACACACGCAATTAAAGAGGAAAACATGATAAGAAAAGGGGGTTACCTAAAAGTAGGTAATGGGGTGTTACATCTTCACATATCCAAATCCCTCTAGATCAGATAATACCTTCCTAAATAAATTGCATAATTATATCATGATATCCTAGAGTCCTTATTTTGATTATAAAACTAACCTATGAAGGCATTAGTTATAAACCAAAATAAGATTACCAAGGATTATGTAGGATTATTAAACGTGTGTTTTTGTTTTTTTCATCTTATTAAAACTCCTTTAAATATTATAAAAAATTAATAATATAATAAAATTTTTATCTTCTATATAATGATAATTTATTTTGATAATTTCAGATCTTATATCCATGTTCACCTCTATCAAATAAAATAAAACTCTCAATCGTGTGTATGAAAGACTTTCTCCTCATGAACCGAAGAATTTAATTTTCCATAAAAACCATTCAAAGATTGATTTAATTATGGATTAAACATAATTAGATAATACTTAGGAAATTATTTTATTTTTTATTATAATATCACATATAATGTCTTACTTTACATTTCGTTGGGGATATGATAACATTGCTCGTGCGTATGGAGGACAATCACCTCACGAAGAGATGAGTTTCATTTTTCCATTACATTTTACATAGAACATTGTAAGTATAAATTTAATAAAATATATGGTATATTTATGACCTAAAAAATTCTAACTTCTTACCTTTCAATTAGTTGGGAACAATAATGTCGCTCATGTGTATGTGTGGACTATCCCCTCCACATGGTGATGTGAAATGTTTTTCATTTTATTTTAACATTGATGGTTATAAGGATGGATATAATTATTATAAATTCGAAATATACCATAATACTTATTTTGGAAAGGTTAATTAATGTTTATTTTCCATTCACTCCATCAATTAGAAAAATGGAAACATCATTCATGCGTACGTATGGAAAATCATCTCCATTAACTTTTTAATGCATTTTATATCCTTAAATTTTATGGATTACTATAAATAAATATATAATGAATATATATTATATTTATATCAAATTTTGAACAATTTATATTATGTAAACATCACCAATGAAAAACGACTTAAAATACCGATGCAAAATATACATGAAAAACAATGCAATTATAAACAAAAATAATGATTTTAACAAATAATTATTAATAAACAGATCATTAAATAGTATAATTAAATCATATATGATTTAAAATATCTGATTATGGTCATATAATAGTTTTATAATTATTCTGTATTTATTATATTGTAAATACATATATGTATGAAAGAAATCATATTTGAGGAAAGAGTTTCTCACCTCACATTTACTTCCATGTGGCGTATGTCATATTCAACACTTAGTAACTTTTTGTGTTTTATATACCTAAAAATTTGATATTTTATATCTTAAATAAATTTACATCAATGAAATTTAATGTTTTATATTTTATATTTATTTCATGGTTTTTATGATTCAAATGTTACCAAAGTGGTAAGGTTTTATTTCAAAATCCCATCATTATTCAAGATTGTTTATGGTTATGTCTCCCTTGGGTGAACTATTTTATATTTTTATATTAAAACCAATATATTTTCATAACCTATACTAATTCATAAACTTTTTCAAGTTATAGTACCGTCTTCCTCTCTATAATACATAAATTGAGAGAGAAAATGTTTTTATGAAATCTTACTTTATTTCTATCTTCGGTCAAAAAAGATTTTTCATCCAAATAAATTTTTGTTAAAATGTTTTCAAAATTATAAAAAATATTTATTAAATAATTTTTTACCCATGTATTAATTTTTATAGAATGTATTTAATGGAATATTCTTGTCTTTTTCTGAATGCTGAACTTTTAAACCTTTTTCAACATAGTGAAAAGAATTTTTTCTTTCTTTTCTTTTAACTTACAAGACTTATAAAATATTTACCACCATAATGACCACTAAATATCTTAAAAATTAATTTATAATTTTCATAATATATTTTATTGGAAAATGAATTCTAATTATTTTTTGAAATTTTGGTTTCAAAATTACTTTCAAATTGAAAAGGTTATTTTCCTAAAAAATGTTTTTAATGAAAATAATTTGGTATTTCTATTCATAAATGACATCAAAACTATATTTTACTTATTATATAATATGAATATAATATAATTATTCCATTATTATTATATCTCTAGATCATTTATGACCACTTTTACTAGGGTTTCATAATTTTATTACCCTTCACCATATTACTCTGGATGGTTTATAATTATTTTTATTGACTGGGGTATGTATTAAAATTATGTATGTTTGTTTTTAAATATAAATATTAATTTTTATTATGTTTCTACAATTTAATATGAGGAATTAATTGGACTTATTAAGTGGTGGTTTTGGCCCATAATTACATTGACCCTCAATATGTTAGAAGATATCCTTAGACAAATAAGTTGGCCAAATTAAATGGGGTTTTACCCATAATTTTAAAATTTAGGGTGAAAGGATTTGATAGTAACTTTATGATTTTTGGAATTATGCATTCTATTACTATGAGATTAGTAATAATTTTCAAATGATTATTTGATTAGTTAGAATAATCATGGATAATTTTTAAGCTCATGTGATTATTTATATGGAATTATTTTATCATCATTTATTCCGTAAAAATTATTTTTCATGGTAAAGTTATTTATTTTATTATGTGTTTTAAATTATTTACCTTTATGTATGGATTATTCCAAATTTATTCATGATATATTTGTTTGTACTCATATAGTTACTAAGAATATAACAACACCCCTTTATTATGTTTTATTTTCCCTAGGATAGCAAGATTTGTCTTGTGATAGATATAGAGGGACATTCTATGGGGAATAATGGTCTACTGATATAAATTACATTGTTTTAATTTATGCATTCAATTGTAATGTGGGATTCAAGTATGTTTCTTGATTAACATGAATAATAAACTATTATGTCATCTGGGATATGATTCCTTCTATCTTATTCCAATGTAATAAAGTAACCACTGACTCTGGGATACTAGGTTCAGGGTCTCTATAGTTTTTATCAATGGAATTTTATAAGAATCATTAGGAACTAAATTTAAGAAAAATATATTAGGGAAAATAAGCCTATGATAACATTTGGGGATAAGTATATAATAGAATCCTATATTTTTGGAGAGGATGTAATTTTGTGTTTTTCTCAAAATACATCCCTCTATAGATATTATAAGTAGGTGTGGTTCTAGAACTGTTGTACCTAGGGGAAATAAATCTGAAAAATGGTGAAATTGGAATTGAATCAGTCGTCACCTAGTGCATGAAATTGGTCCTTACTGTGTATGTAGATTGACACTCTCAAGGGATATGCTTGGGATAGTTCACATTTTTTATAAATCATTATAAAAGATTTGAAAATATTTTTATTATTTGATAACATTTCAAAATAAAATGTGTTTATGATTATGAGATTAACTATACAATTTTTTTTAATATATATCAAGTGTTTCATAAGTTTTAGGATAATACAATATGTTTCCTAATGTTATGAAAAAATCTATTGTATTCTATTTTTTTGAAATAGAGATTAGTGTATGGAATGGAAATGATATCAATTCACACACCCCATGAAGGGATTTTACTAATGGGAATGATAAAAAATATGGAGCTACAAATACACCTGAAACTGAATAGATTACAACCATATTGGAATAGCTAACCCATGTTATGTGCAATAAACTTTCTGTATAGTAGAGCATATTTAGCCACCACATGATGTACCAATGTTATAACACACTATATGTTAGTATCCCCATCATTTAATTGTACTATAAAGACATTTGTAGTTGAGTAATGGATATGTTCCTTGGAGAAAATATTTACCTATTTTTGAGTTAATGAAATGGTGAATGTTATCAAGGAATTTTGCTGTATCTCAAGATATTTGACCAATAGTGATTATTTATTAAAAAAAATATGAATATGAAATTGTAAAAATGGAATGGAAGGATATTAAGTCACTCTTCATGGAATATTATTTTCCATTAATCCAATGAGAATATATGGAGAGAAGATTATTGAGTTTAGGAAAAATTAATATGGAAATGTTGCTATGTAAGAAGAAAAAATTATAGGTTTTGTTGGATATTTTATGGAAAAAAATAAGAAATCCAAAGAGAAATATTGAATATTTCTTTAATGGCCTAATGGAAATTTTTTGAAGGGAACTAGACTCCCAAAAATTCTAATCATATAATGACATAGTATAATATGGTATTAATATAAAAAAATAAATCTCATAGTCTTAAGAAGTCTAAAGGAAATATGATAAGAATATTAAAAAAATAAAAATACAGATAAAGGGAATAATGGAAAGATGGATTTCCCCCATGTGATAATTGTGGAAAGAAATACATTGGTACTTGCATGAAGGGAATGAGAGTTTTTTATATGTGTGGATAGAAATTCCACCATTATCATGATTTAATGTTATTAAAATAAGTATTCAATGTTTATGATTCAAATATAAGGAGATTGGTCATTATGCAAAAAAAATGTTTCAAGCATCAAGGAAATGTACACCATAGGAAGCTAATGGATCATGGTCATTCTTTTTATATTATTACAGTTAAAGTGGAATGATTAATGTGAATGTATATTTTGATTATAGAATAACATTATAGAACTAGTTTATCCTTGATATTATTATTATAAGAAACAAAAAACATATTAGGGTTATACTATATTAATTTTCTTTACGGATTTGAAGACATATGTTGAATGCTACTGATGAAGAAGATAAGTGAAACAGTTGAATGATGATCTTTAAAAAAAATAGATGATTAAAAGAGGATAAACCTTAATATATTCATGATGTTGAAATAATAATCATAAATAGATTTTTATGGGATAGTATTGGTGAACTTGAATTTGGTGAGTTATTTTATGGTTTGTGTTATATTTTATGGATTTTAATACATTTTTTAAATTATGGAATAAATTTGATAATTTTAGTTTTTATTTTAAAAATAAGTAGAAAATTTATTTTTTATAAGCCTGCATTTTTCATTATGTTTTTAAGTTGATAAAGATGTTTTCATTTTTTAATGTGACGTTTAGAGATATATTATGTTGTTTGGAGATATAATGTCGAGTTTTTTTTGGAAATTTAGTGTCCTTATAAATTTTTTGACTTTGAATTTGGACAGACATATTTTATATGATTCTTAATGTTTAATATTTGTGAAATTTATTATGTTTATATTTGGGGTTGTTTTCTAGTTTTTTAAAATTATTGTAATTTTGGATTAAACATCCTAACCATTTTGGTCTATAATTTATATAGAGATGGGATGAATGACCTGTAATTATTTTTATCATCCATTAAGAGTTAATCTGAGTGCTTTAGGAACAAAAATTCATTTGGGATATTCATTTATTGGATTAATTAATAAAGTATAAATTAATCAAAGAATAATGAAAGGATGATGTTATTCTTATAAAAATTTAATAATATAAACTATGTATATTTTTTAGTGTTTTGTATCATGATAGTAAAACAATATCTCAACTCATAAAAAAGGGTCTTGAGAAAAAATTTATACCATTTTATTTTAATTTTATATAAACCCATGGTATTTTAACTTATCCCATATTTATGGTTTTTTTGATGTTAAATTTATCATGATCATTCACTTTCTTTTGATCAATGATCTCTATCAACATTTTTTATTATTTGGGCATTATGATTTTCATCAATGTCTCTATCTTCACTTACCACCAATGTGTCCTTACTTGAAAACCCAGTAATGTGTAATTCTATATGACCCAAACATATAAATTTCTATATTATCTAGAATAATTTTTATTAAACAAAATTTTATGACGTGGGTTGTCAATAAAGGTTTGACATATGATGACTAAAATTGAATTATGGGGGTGCAATTGGGGGGGGGGGTATATTGGACCACCCATAGATTATAAAAGAATAACATCATGTAATATATCATATATGAATTTGAACAATGGTATTATATGAGAATATAACACCGTGATACTTTATGATATAATATTTTTAAATAAATTCAATATCATTGATTGGTTGTGATGCACACAACAACAAGATTAAACAAAACATGATGCTCTACTAGAATATTATTATTTAAACATTACAATTAAAATTTTGTCATTATGATTGAATGTATGAATATGAATAACTAAATTAATAAAATTATAAGGTTTAAATTTTCATAAAATAAATTCAACATTTATATATTGATTATCAATAAAATAAAAAACATTTTTTGGAAAACATAATGTTTTCTAAAAATTTATATTTATCTAAAAGGCTTTTTAGACACCCTTAACAAACATAATTAAAAATTAATTTTTAAAACATTTATAAAATTTATATGAATATAAAAATAATATTTTCAATAATAATTTTAAAATTTTCTTTGGGTATGTTTTTGAGAATTTCCTGAAAATATTATTTTTTTTGATGAATTGTGGAAAATGATGATTTTTATTAAACACTACCTTTTCATATAAATTATTAATATAGATAACTTATATTTCAAATTGGTTTTAAAGTAAAATATGTTTAATTATATTAAAAGTTTACTAATTAGGTCATTTAAATCATTTTTATATGGAATTCTGATATAATTTATTTTAAGCATTTCAATGTTTTCTTTGGGAAAATTGTTTTATCGACGCATATGTAGTTTTAAATTTAAATTTAAATTGTTCAATTATATGAATATAATTTAAAAAAACAGATTAAAAATATTTAATCATAATATTTAATATTATTTAATAAGTTAAACTAAATTTTATACCATAATTAATAGTAAAAAATCAAAAAATGAATTATCATAGTTCAAGTCAAAACGGGTTTAGAGGGGGTTAAAATAAAAAAAATTAAGATTTAAAAACGACCCAAAATGGGTCCAAAACCTATTTTATAGTCATATTTAGACAATAAATTTTCAATTTTTAAATAATTATTCATTTTAGGCTCTTTTATGAGTAAAACTTGGGTATCAATTTTTCTTTTCAAAAATTTCATGTGGGTCTACTCCCCCACTTATGAAAAACCACCCCATCTATTACCATATTCACACTTCCGTAGGCATTTGGTTCATCCCATACCTCACAAAATATATAAAATACATCCCTCCACACATCCTAGAGTACTTATGTTGATTATTAGACTATCATAATAAGTCATTATGTATTAACCTAAAGTGTCTCTCCAAAGAAGAGGTAAAATTCTTAAACATTTTCCTTTATTTTATTTATTATTACACATCTTTAAAATCATATTAAATTATTATAATATAATAATACCAGTATATAATATATAATTAGATGTAATTATGTTAATTGAATGATTAATATCCATTTCCATTTTTATATTCTAAGAAACCAAATTGTCAATCGTATGTATGGAGAACTTCAGCCTCGCAAAGTAATGTAATTTGTTTTCAACAACCACAATTAATGGATAGATATAATGATTTATTTAAAATATTTATATTATATTTATGTAATTTATATAAATTTATAGCCATGATATCATATATGCATTCTTACATTACAATCAATTGGAGGGTACAACAACACTACTATGGTGTAGAACGGACTACCGCCTCGCAAAGCGATGTGATCTGTTATTTTTCATACACTTGACATGAAAGGTAGTAACCAAAAATTTAATGAAATATAAGTGATAATTATTACCTAAAAATTATTATGGAAATATAATATCACATCTAACTTCTTACCTTCAAATCCATTGGAAAACAATAATGTCGTGTGTGGTATGTGTGGACTACCACCTCCACATAGCGATGTGAAATGTTTTTCGTTTTATTTTTACATGTATAGTAATAAAGATGGATTTGAGTAATATAAATTATATATCTAAATAAATATTATTCTATAATGTTGAATTAATATTAATATTTTATTTTATTTCATCCATCAAGAAAATAGAAACAACGTGCATTTGTACGCATGACGTACAATATTCATGAATGATGTAATGCCTTTTATATGTTTAAATTTTAATGATTAATATAAATAAATGTTTCATTAATATATATTATATTTATATAGTGTTTTAAATTCTTGAGATTATGTAACCATGATCAAATTAAAAGGACCTAAATTATAGAACTAGAACATACATGAATAACAAAGAAATTTTCACCCAAAATAGAGATTTTACCAAAGAATTTTTAATTAACATGATGTAAAAGAATACAAATAAATCAAATATTACATGAAATTTATGATTATGGTTATTCAATATATTCCAAAATATATATATTTATTATACAATATGTAATGACCAGTACAATGTAAATCTGATTTGAGGTAAGGGTTTCTCGCCTCGCATATACTTCTGTGAGACGTAAACCATATTCACTTCTTAGTTAATTTTTATGGTGTATACAATTAATATTTTTATATTTGATATCATTAATATATTTCTATTCATTTTATTTAAAATATCATTTTTGGATAAATTTTTTCATGGGGAAAATGATTCAAATGATACCAAAGTTGTAAGAGTTTATTTAAAAATCACATCATTATTCGAGATTATTTAGGATTATGTGTCCCTTGGAATAAATATTTCATTTTTCTTTATTAAACACAATATATTTTTTTATCCTCTTGTAATTAATGATGTTTTTTATGTAATAGTACCATTTTCATTTTCATTGGTACTAAAAATGATTGAGAAATATTTTTACAAGAAATATGTCTTTAATTCTCTCTTCAATCAGAAATCATCTTTCATCCAACAACTTGTTTTATAAAAATATTTTCAAAAATGTTGTCAAAAATCTAAAAAACATTTATTAGTTAATATTTTACCCATGTTTTAATTTAAAAAATGGCAGTATATGAATTTTCTTTTCATTTTCTGAATGATGCACTTTTAAAACTTTTTACAACACTATGAAAGGAATGTTTTCTTTTAACTTATACAACACATAATGTATTTACCACTATCATTACCACTCAATGTTTTAAAGGTACATTTACATGTTTCAATTTATTCCTTTAAATGAAAATCCTTTTCAACATATTTTCAAATCTTTAAAATTCAAAAAAAAATTCAAAGTGAAAAGTTTATTTTCTTCAAAATGATTGTAAGGACATATATATGGTAGTTATATTCATAAAAAAATCAACCTTGTATTGTACTTATGATCAAATAAGTATATGTTATGTTTACCTTATTATCTCTCCAGATGTTTTATAATACATTAGACTGGGGATGTACAATTTTATTACCATTCACGATATCACTCTAGATGGTTTATAATTATGTTTATTGATTGTAGTAACTATTAATATTTCCTATGTTAATTTTTAAATATTAATATTAATATTTATTATGTTTAACACCTTTCATATGAGTTATTAATTAGAATTATTAAGTTATTATTGGGGCTAGGAATTATATATCCCATCGATGAGTCATTACGTCTTATGAAACAAATCAGTTGGCCAAATTAAATAGGTTTTCACCCATAGTTTTTCAATTCCTTGAAATTGTTCTTGAAACTATTTTTATTATTTAAGACATTATGCATTCCGTAATTATTAGATTATTTATTAATTTACATTTGATTATTCAATTAGTTATAATATTCATTAATCAGTTTCAAGATCATTTGATTATTTATAAATAATTAGTTGATCATTAATTATTATTTCCATTTTATTAATCATGTTAAATTTATTTCTTAAATTTCATTTTTTTCAATTATTTACCCTGAAATATTGATTATTCATTATTTATTCACGATATTTTTGAATGTATGAATACCCTTACTGAGCATATGAGGTTACCCCTTTCTTATGATTCATTTTCCCAAGGATACTTGTAACACCTCAAGCTTTTACGGTATGCTTCTCTTTGAATAATGTGATAGCGTGTGTTGTACGCAACTTTGAGATTCTGACACACCACAACCAATCAAACTAGCCGTTATGAATAGTAATACCTATTTTTTGAAATTTTATACAATCTATCTCTCAAAATAGACTTCATTTTTGGATTCGGAATATCGAAATTAGCCTAGGGTGAAATTTTGGTACTTTTCAGATAACTTTCATATTTTGATGAATAGTGAAAATTACTAAATTTTTAATTAAAAACATCTTTTTTAATAAAAAAAATTAATATTGATAAATTATGAATTTGATTGGTTTTAAAGTATATTTAGAATATATTTCTAACATTTAAATCAATTTTTGCCATTGCACATAATTTCACAACTAAACGAGACATAAACAAGTGCCAATCCTTTGATAGTTATTATCTCTTAAAAACACGCTTTTTGTTTTAACAACGGGAATTAATTTTAAATTAATTTCTGCCACTTCTGTGTTTTGAATTTGGAAAAATAGATTCCATATTTGGAATCAGGATGTTCAAATTTTGTATATAGGTAACTTTTATTTTTAGACATTTTGAATAATTATTGCGGTAAATATTTTATTTACCATGGTTAAAGGGTAAATCTGGTAAATAAGGGTTAAAAAATTATATTATAGTAATACAAAATTACCCTAAAACGTATCCTAACCTTATTGGTTGATACAAGGCCGACCATGGGCATCATTCGGTCGATTTTGGGACCCCATGGAGCAACTTGTAGGTGATAGGGACACTTTATTTTAATTAAGTTAAAATGAATACAAAAATGACACAAGCATATATCTTTTAGGAAAACAATTTTTACATAGGGTTATATATGTTATATTTTTGACTATAAATATTTATTAGAAATATAAAATGATTTCCTACATAATTATATTTTATTTATAATTTTTAGACATTAAATAATTTAATTTATTTATGACACAATTATAATGCAGTAATTACTATAATAGAGAAAAATTAAAATAATTGATATTATAAATACCAAAATAATATAATATGAACCTTTTAATGAATTAAAATAATTTTCTAGGATAATAAGATATATTAGGATTGATTTAATTGACTTTTTTAGAAGTTATTAATCTTTAATGAGTTTCAGAAAAAATCAACTATTGAATAGTGTCAAAATTGACATAAAAGAGTTTTTAAAACAAATATTATATTATTAATTGGTATTAAATTCCTAAAAATCTAAGGTTCGGACAAGAGACTTATATCATGATAGGTGTCTCATTAATGGACCACTTGGGGGTCTCTTGGATGTATATAGTATGTTTATTAACTAAATAATATAAAAATACAAAGTGACATGGTAAATCTCAAACTAATTAACTAAGAGTTAAAACTAAAAGTTAAGGTTAATATAATGACACAAACCTGTCTAAATTCTATTGGTTGAATGGTTTTCTACCTATACCTACCTTAATCTTTTAATAATCAACTTATTAGCCATTATAAACTGAATATGAATTTATTATAAACTAATATTTCTAACATTTCCAAAGGTGCCCCTCACCCCTCTTATAAAAGGGCACTCCTCCTTCTGAATTATTTACACCTTCAAAGCCTTTTGGTTCGGCCAAACTCTGCCCAAATTCTCTGCCAACTTCCCTCACTACAACCTAGAGGCCTAAGTTTGATCAGAAAGCCATCCTAAAGATCCCTTTTGATCAAATCAAAAGGAAGAACCCGAAGAAGAGGTAATGATTTCACCACCCTTTTCCAAGTTCCTTTCTTCTTCCACATATTCTTCCTTTGTTGTTACGATTATAAAATAATAAATAAAGTATCATATATACACTGTGATGTTATTATAAATATGTTACAACCATATTCACTATTCTATCCATCCTTTGAGTAACATGTCACCATACGTGCGTACGTACGGCTTACCGTCTCCACGTCATGGTGTAATTGTTATTCAATTAATTATTATTTGGATGGGTATAATAATGATGTGTAACTCATGAAAATAATAAATATAACATGATAATGATTCTGTATATAAGATATACCATCCAATTATATATTATTTTAATGTCAAAATAATGATATTATCACTCGTGCGTACGTACGGACTACCGTCTCCACGAACACGATATGATTCATTCTCCATCGTATCCATTCAATTATAATTATCATTTGATGATTTAAAAATAATGTTCAAGGACTTGATATAATTCTATATATGAATAAGATACAACATATACATGACAAACATGGATTACATAACAAAACATATAAAAGAAAACGAGTAAGTTAACACCCGAAACAACGATAATTCTATGATATTATTAACAAGGAAAAGTTAAAAGATAATATATGGTATCATAAGAATGTATATGATTCTTATATAATTTAATAACACTTCTTTCACCATTATACATGAGTTTAACCTACCCTCAACCAAGGAAAAGTACAAGGTAAGTGTTATTTCACAATCTCTTCATTATCCGAGGTTGTTTATACGAAATAATCTACTGGGATCTCTTTATCATCCACATCCATGTTTCTTAAAAATGTATTTCAAATTTTTTTATTATTTTAAAGAATATGAGTTAAGGTCATTTATACCCTTGTTTTACTTTTTTAAAGAGTTTTATATATGAATCTTTCCTTCGTTTTCCAAACAAGGTGCTTTTTAACCTTTTTGACAGAATTAAGGTAAGAATGTTTTTTTAACGTATACGGCGGGTGTGGTTATTTTCCACCGTTATAAAATCATTGAATCTTTCCTTACAATATTATAAGAATATTTTCAAATAAAATGTTTTATTTCATAAATATAAGACAATTAAATGATTCAAAATAGAAAGAGATATTTCTATAAAAAGCATTTTTATTTCATCTATGTCAACATCCTTTGATGGATTTTACACTTATTTGAAGTTGATTTATTGTGATAAAAAACTTCTATATTGTATTGAAGGTTTTGTGATATGTTTGACTGTGAATGTGCTATTTTTATACCATTCATAGTTTATGGTGAAAGTATTGACTTTTCGTATGCTAGTTTTAATACGAATGTTTATGTTATGTTTAAACCTTTTCATATGGGAATGCAATAGACTTAATATGTGACGGGTGGAGCCCAGTATAGCTCCTTGATGCATCAGTAGGTCTCATGAGACAAACTAGTGTCTTGGCACAAGGCCTTGTAAAAATATTATTTATAGTCTTGGCACGAGGCCTTGGCTATGTGGTTTTGATAGTCTGGAATTATGCATTCCATCATTATGAAAGTGGTTATTGATATTGCATGTGATTATTCGAATAGTAGAATATCCATGTGAATAATTAAATTTCATTATTTCATTTTACTCTTGCCATACTATGTTGAAGTTCAAGTTTAAAAGTATTTTGTTTTTGTTATACATTGCCATAAATGTTTATTCTTATTTATGAAACTTTCCGCTATATTGTTATCCTTACTGGGCATTTGAGCTCACCCCTTTTCTATGTTTTATTTTTCCAAGAAAGTGATGAAGTAAATTATGAATGACCTGCAGGGATATTATGTGGGGATATGAGTGTGGAATATAGTGACAATATGTTTTTGTAGTAGTTTTTCACTTTATGATGTAATGTAAGACTTATGAATATATCTAGTGTTTCCAAGGCTACTAAACCAATTGGTCTTTCAAGATTTGATCTTTCTTGTGATCATGCCAATGTTTTGTAATTATGCACCGACTCTTGGTAACTGGGGTCGGGGCGTTACAGTTGGTATTAGAGGATGTTTAGTACAAAACATAGAACCAAGATTTAGATAAACTCTGATTAGAGCACATAGACTTAAGATGGACTTTGAGGATTAGTATAGAAGAACTTCCTAGAATTTTGGTATTGTAGAATTTTGTGAGTTTTATGAGCATTACATCCCTGTCTGGATACGAGCAGGTAGAGGCGGCTCTGGCACAGATGTACCTAGGGGTAATACCCAAAAACACCGCTTTGAGCTGGACTCAAACGGGAACTAGTGCACGACAATGGGCCTTGCTGCACTCTTGGTTACGACACTCCTGGGGGATATGCTTAGGATAACTCTCATTTTCTTTACAAATCATTATTAAAGGTTTACGAGTATATACTTCCTCAAAAAAACATTCTTATGATTATGGATAATATCCATAAATAGTTCAATTTATGTTAAGTGTTTTATAAGTATGGGATTACGTATTTTGATTCATAAAATGATCTAGTTTATGCCATTGTTTAGAAATGGAGCCTAGTGGAAGAAATGGAAACTGTATCAATGCACGCACTCTATGTAGGGATTGCCCTCTTGCTCAAGATAATTATAGTGGAGCTGGTGATGGAACTGGTGCCGATCAGCTAATCTCCATACTGGGACAACTCACTCAGTTTATGAATAATAACCTTACCCACATGGAGCACCCTGATCTGCAGCGTGGAGGATCAATGTTAGATCGCTTTATGAGGCAGCAACCACCAACGTTCAATGGGAGTAAAAATCCCTTAGTAGCTGAGCAATGGATAAATTCCCTAGAGAAAATATTTCGGGCTTTGGGGAGTAGTGAAAGGGAAAAAGTTATCATGGAAGTTTACCGCCTCACTGGAGATGCTGATCAATGGTGGTTCTTGATTCAAAATACAAAGGAAGATGATGAAGTATCAAATATGGAATGGAGGGAGTTCAAATATATGTTTTTAGAAAAATACTTTCCTCGCAACCATCGAGCAGATATGGAAAGGCAATTTCTGAGTCTGAGAAAAAAGGAGGATGGGAATTTCACAAAGTATGAGGCTAACATTACAAGGTTATCAAGGTATACTAGAGATTATATACGTAACCCAAGAAGTAAGATTGACCGTTTCTTTGATGGGTTAAAACCTTTTCTCCATCGAGCATTAGTCTCACAATCCTTTTCATCGTATGAAGACATTATCTCATGCTCTATTAAGACCGAAAAGGAATTTTATAAGTCTTATGACTTTAAAGCAATGCAAGAGAAGAAGAGATCTACTGATCAATCTGGGAATGGAAATAAGCAGAAGAAGGGAAAGGTTGAATATCCATCCTGTGGTAAATGTGGGAAGAAACACCTCGGTACTTGCTTGAAGGGAATGGGAGTCTGTTACAAGTGTGGTGAAAAAGACCACCAAGATCGTTATTGCAAAGGGAAGAAGGAAGATACCAATGTTTAGTTCTACAATTTCAGGGAGGTGGGACATTATGAAAATGAATTTCATAAGCATCAGGGGAACTTACCTCAGAAAATTCCAAGGGATCAAGGCCCAGCTTATGTTATCACTACTGCTGAGGTAGATGCTCCGAAAGACATGGTGGAAGGTAATTTAATGGTTTCCTCTAGCTTAGAAAATGCATTATTTGATTCTGGATCATCGCATTGTTTCATATCTTACAAGTTTGCTAAGAAAATTAGATATTTCCAATTTGATTTAACAAGGGAGTTTTCAGTTAAAACTCCTAAGGGAAGTATCATTGCAACAAAGTTTTGTGAGTCAGTCCCCATTAGATCACAAAAATATTCTTTATCTGCTGATATCGTCGTCATACCTATGATTTATTTTGATATAATCCTCGGTATGGACTGTCTTTTGGACTATGATGCGATGATTTATTGTAAGAAGAAAGAGGTTACGATTCTTGATGATGATGATAAGAAACACCTTATCTTTAGAGCAGAATCATCACCACCTAATTCTTATCTAGATCCACCCCCATTACCTCAACTAAATTAAATTATTAGGGAGGAAGAGAATGAAATAATTGTGGGTCAGGAAAGGAATCTTCAAATAGAGGATGTACCTATTGTGATAGAATTTGTAGATGTATTTCCGGAAGATTTACCTGGACATCCTCCAGAACGAGAAGTTGAGTTTTCCATCGATTTAATTCCTGGATGAAGGCCTATATCAAAGAAACCTTATAGAATGGCCACTGTTGAATTAGTCGAAATAAAGAAACAACTAGTGGAATTGAGTGATAAAGGATTTATTCGCCCGAGTGTTTCTCCATAGCAGGCCCCTATTATTTTTGTTAAAAAGAAAGATGGATCTATGAGGTTATGTATCGACTACAGGGATATCAATGCTATAACAATAAAGAACAAGTATCCCCTACCTCGCATTTATGATTTATTTGACCAACTGCTTGGAGATCAATAATTTTCAAAGATTGAACTTCGATCTGGATACCATCAGTTGTGTGTGAAGAAGGAAGACATTCAGAAGACAGCATTTCAAACCAGGTACGGGCATTACGTGTTTACTGTAATGCCTTTTGGATTGTCTAATGCACCCTCTGTATTCATGGATCTGATGAATAGAGTTTTCAAGGAGTATCTCGATGAATTTTTGGTTGTATTTATTGATGATATCTTGGTATACTCCAAAAGCTACGAATATCATGAAAATCACTTGCGCATTATCTTGAAGACTCTGAGAAGACATAAATTATATGGGAAGTTTAGCAAGTGTGAATTCTGGCTTCAGGCGATTTCTTTTCTTGCCCATATTGTCTCTAAAGATGGAATCTCTATTGATCCTTCTAAGACCAAGGCAATCCAAGAATGGGTAGCACCTTCGAATATAACTGAGGTATGTATTTTTATGGGTTTAGTAGGTTATTATCGACATATCGTCCAGAATTTTGCCCGATTGGATAACCCATTAACGAAGCTCACACGTAAAGGGGTTAAATTTGTTTGGACAAAAGAGTGTGAAGAATGTTTCGAAGAACTGAAGAAAAGATTATTCAATGCTCTTATATTGACACTACCATTGGGGAATGATGGGTTCGTTATCTATAGTGATGCATCGAAGAAAGGACTTGGTTGTGTCCTTATACAGAATGATAGGGTTATTGCCTATGCATCACGACAGTTGAAAATTCATGAACAAAACTATCCTACTCATGATATCGAGTTAGCAGCAGTGATCTTTTCTTTGAAGATATGTAGGAACTACCTCTATGGTAAAAAATGTGAGATTCATATTGATCACAAGAGTTTGATGTATATTTTCTCACAAAAAACCTCAACATGAGGTAAAAGAGATGGCTTGAATTACTCAAGGATTATGATTGTACGATACACTACCACCAGGGGAAAGAAAACAAGGTGGAAGATGCTTTGAGCAGAAAGGACCATGGAGTTTTGAATGTGATAAGAATTGAAAGGGATCCAATTTTGATGGATCCAGTGAAGATGGACATGGGAATAACCAGGGAAGGTGAAACATCAATGCTTTTTCAAATGGTTGCCAAACCATCTTTACTATAAAAGATTAAGACTTCTCAGACCGATGATGAAGAATTTCAAAAGAAGATTAAAGCTGTGAATGATGGGAGACTGAGAGACTTTGTGTATGAAGATGGAATTTTGAAATTCGGGAAGAGACTTTGTGTTCCCGATACAACTGATCTAAAAATGGAATTGCTGGATGATGCTTATCGTTCCAATTTCTCTATACACCATGGGAGCACCAAAATGTATAGAGATTTGAAGGAACATTTTTGGTGGGACAACATGAAGAGGGAGATTGCCGATTTTTTGTCACGATGTATGGGTTTTCAACAAGTGAAAGCAGGAAGGCAACAACCTGGTGGAGTATTGCAACATCTTCCCATACCTGAGTGGAAATGGGACAATATTACGATGGACTTTATCATAGGACTACCAAAGACTCCTAGAAAGAACGATGAAATATGGGTTATTGTTGATCGTCTTACCAAGTCACCACTTTTTCTTGCTATAAGAGAAGTTCTACCACTGGAACGTCTAGCACGACTATATATTAATGAATTTGTGAGACTTCATGGAGTACCCCTATAAATTGTTTCTGATCGCGATCCCCATTTTACATCAAGTTTCTGGAAAAGTCATCAGAAATCCCTAGATACTGAACTTCATTTGAGCACTACCTACCACCCTAAGACTGAAGAACAATCAGAATAGACTACTCAAACCTTAGAAAACATTCTGAGATCTTGTTCACTTGACTTTCAGGGTATGTGGGATCAATATTTATCTTTGGTGGAATTTTCCTATAACAATAGCTTACATTTGAGTATTCAGATGGCACCATATGAAGCGTTATATGGAAAGAGATTTTGTACACCAACCTGTTGGGATGACGTTGGTGAAAGAAAACTTGTAGGTCCAGAACTGGTGGAGGAAACAATGGAAAAGGTGAAGGTAATCCAAAATTACATCAAAGCGGCTCAAAATAGGCAGAAGAGCTATGCCGATAATCGAAGGGAGGATTTGGAATTTCAAGTCAGTGATCATGTTTTCCTAAAGGTATCTCTATGGAAGGGAGTCATACTTTTTGGTAATAAAGGTAAATTGAGTCCCAGGTACATCAGACCTTTCGAAATTCTAGAACGAATTGGGGCTGTAGCTTACCGATTGGCAATGCCGCCAAGTCTCTCCAAAGTTCACGATGTGTTCCACGTATCTCTGTTGAGGAAATACATGCCTGACCCAACACATGTACTCAACTACGAGGAATTAGAACTGGAACCCGATTTGTCTTATTGTGAAGAGCCCGTAAAGATTCTTGATACGAGAGAACAAGTGCTGAGAAACCGGACAACGCGTCTGGTAAAAGTCTTGTGGAGAAACCATAAGATGGAAGAGGCAACATGGGAACCTGAGGAACTTATGATGAAGAACCACCTAAGTCTTTTCATGCGGTGGTATTCTAGAAATTTCGAAGACGAAATTATTTGAAGGAGGGGAGAATGTAACACCTCATGCTTCTACGGTATGCTTCTCTTTGAATAATGTGATAGCGTGTGTTGTACGCAACTTCGAGATTCTAACACACCACAACCAATCAAACTAGCCGTTATGAATAGTAATACCTACGTTTTGAAATTTTATAAATTCTATCTCTCAAAATGGATTTCATTTTTGTATTTAGAATATCTAAATTAGCCTAGGGTGAAATTTTGGTACTTTTCGGATAACTTTTATATTTTTATGAATAGTGAAAATTACTAAATTTTTAATTAAAAACAACTTTTTTAATGAAAATATTTAATATTGATAAATTATGAATTTGAGTGGTTTTAAAGTATATTTAGAATATATTTTTATCATTTAATTCAATGTTTTTCATTGGACATAATTTCACAATTAAACGACACATAAACAAGTGCCAATCTTTTGATAGTTATTATTTCTCAAAAACACGCTTTTTGTTTTAACAACGGGAATTAATTTTAAATTAATTTCTTCCAAATCTGTGTTTTGAATTTGGAAAAATGGATTCCATATTTGGAATTAGGATGTTCAAATTGTGTAAATAGGTAACTTATATTTTTAGAAATTTTGAATAATTACTGCGATAAATATTTTATTTACCATGGTTAAAGGGTAAATCCGGTAAATAAGGGTTAAAAAATAATATTATAATAGTAAACAATTACCCTAAAACTTGTCCTAACGTTATTGGTTGATACAAGGCCGACCATGGGCATCTTTGGGTCGATTTTAGGATCCCATGGAGCCACTTGTAGGTGATAGGGACACTTTATTTTAATTAAGTTAAAATGAATACAAAAATGACACAAGCATATATCTTTTAGAAAAACAATTTTTTACATAGGGTTATATATGATGGCTTTTTGATTATAAATATTCATTAGAAAGATAAAAATATTTCCTACATAATTATATTTTATTTATAATTTGTATACATTAAATAATTTAATTTATTTATGACACAATGATAATGCAGTAATTACTATAATAGTAAAAAATTAAAATAATTGATATTATAAATACCCAAATAATATAATATGAACCTTTTAATGAATTAAAATAATTTTATAGGATAATATGATATATAAGGATTGATTTAGATGACTTATTTAAAGTAATCAATCTGTTATGAGTTTCGGAAAAAAATCAACTATTGAATAGTATCAAAATTGACAAAAAGAAGTTTTTAAAACAAATATTATTTTATTAATTGGTATTAAATACCTAAAAATCTAAGGTTCGAAAAATAGACTTATATAATGATAGGTGTCTCATTAAATGACCACTTGGGGGTCTCTTTGATGTATATAGTATGTTTATTAACTATATAATAGAAAAATACAAAGTGACATGGTAAATGTCAAACTAATTAACTAAGAGTTAAAACTAAAAGATAAGGTTAATATAATGACCCAAACCTGTATAAATTCTATTGGTTGAATGGTTTTCGACCTATCCCCACCTAAACATTTTTATAATCAACATTGGATCCATTAGAAACTGAATATGAATTTATTATAAACTAATATTTCTAGCTTTTCCAAAGGTGCCCCTCACCCCTCTTATAAAAGGCACTCCTCCTTCTCATTTCATCACACCTTCAAAGCCTTTGTGTTCGGCCAAACTCTGCCAAATTACTCTCCCAACTTCCCTCACTACAACCTATAGGACTTATTTTGATCAGAAAGACAACCTATAGAGCCCTTATGATCAAAACAAAAGGAAGAACCCGATGAAGAGGTAATGATTTCACCGCCCTTTTCCAAGTTCCTTTCTCCTTTCACATCTTCTTCCTTTGTTGTTACAATTCAAAAATAATAACTCCAGTATCATATATATACTGTGATGTTATTATAAATATGGTACAACCATATTCACTATTCTTTCCGTCCTTTGAGTAACATGTCACCATACGTGCGTACGTACGGCTTACCGTCTCCACGTCGTGGTGTAATTGTTATTCAATAAATTATTATTTGGATGGGTATAATAATGATGTGTAAATCATGAAAATTATAAATATAACATGATAATGATTATGTATATATGATATACCATCCAATTATATATTATTTTAATGTCAAAAGAATGATATTAACGCTCTTTCTTACGTACGGACTACTGTCTCCACGAACACGATAAGATTGATTCTCCATCTATCCATTAAAGTATAATTATCATTTGATGATTTAAAAATAATGTTTAAGGGATTTATATCATTCTGGATATGAAAAAGATACAACATATACATGACAAAAATGTCTTACTTAACAAAACATATAAAAGAAAATGAGTAAGTTAACACCCGAAACAACGATAATTATAAGATATTATTAACAAAGCAATGTTAAAAGATCATATATGATATCATATGAATGTATATGATTCTTGTATAATTTAATAAAAATTATTTCACCGTTATACATGAAGTTTAACCTACCCTCAACAAAGGAAAAGTACAAGGTAAGGGTTATTTCACAATCTCTTCATTATCCGAGGTTGTTTATACGTAATAATCTACTGGGATCTCTTTATCATCCACATCCATGTTTCTTAAAAATGTATTTCAAAAAAAATTTAATATTTAAAATAATATGGGTTAAGGTCATTTATACCCTTGTTTGACTTTTTATAAGAGTTTTATAAAGGAAACTTTCCGTTGTTTTCCAAACAAGGTGCTTTTTAACCTTTTCGACAGAATTAAGGTAAGAATGTTTTTTTAACTTATACGGCAGGTGCGGTTATTTTCCACCATTATAAAATCATAGAAGCTTCCCTTACAAGATTATGAGAATATTTTTCAAAGAAAATCTTTTATTTCATAAATATAATACTCTTAAATGATTTCAAAATAGAAAGAGATATTTCTCTAAAAAGAGTTTTGATTTCATCTATGTCAACATCCTTTGATGGATTTTACGCTTATTTGAAGTTGATTTATTATGATAAAAAACTTCTATATTGTATTTAAGGGTTTCTGATATGTTTTACTGTGGATGTGATATTTTTATACCATTCATTGTTTATGGTGAAAGTATTGACATTTCGTATGCTAGTTTTAATACGAATGTTTATGTTATGTTAAAACGTTTTCATATGGGAATGCATTGGACTTAATATGTGACGGGTGGAGCCCGCTATAGCTCCTCGATGCATTGGTAGGTCTCATGAGACAAACTAGTGTCTTGGCACAAGGCCTTGGCAAAATCTTATTTGTATTCTTGGCATGAGGCCTTGGCTATGTGGTTATGATAGTCTGGCATTATGCATTCCATCATTATGAAAGTGGTTATTGAAATTGCATTTGATTATTCGATTAGTAGAATATCCATGTGAATAATTAAATGGAATTATTTCATTTTACTCTTTCTATACTATGTTGAAGTTCAAGTTTAAAAGGCTTTTGTTTTATTTATACATTGCCTTAAATGTTTATTCTTATTTATGAAAGTTTCTGCTATATTGTTACCCTTACTGGGAATTTGAGCTCAACCCTTTTCTATGTTTTATTTTTCCCAGGAAGTGAAGAAGTAAATTATCAATGACCTTCAGGGATATTATGTGGGGATATGAGTGTGGAAAATTGACACACTATGTTGTTGTAGTAGTTTTTCACTTTATGATGTAATGTAAGGCTTATGAATATTTCTAGTGTTTCCAAGGCTACTAAACCAATCGGTCATTCAAGATTTGGTCTTTCTTGTGATAATGCCAATGTTATGTAATAATGAACCGACTCTAGGTAACTGGGGTCAGGGTGTTACAATAATAATATGTTTATTGTGATTATTATGTAGAGATATACAATGGGGAATTATAGTGTACTCAATGAAATTATTGGGTTCTTTTTTATAGTTTCAATTATTATATGAGATTCAAGTATATATCTAGTTTACCAAAACTACCAACCTATTCTGCTTTTCCGGATGTGATTCCATATATCTTATTCAAACATAATAATGTAACCACTGACTCTGGGATACTAGGGTCAGGGTCTTTAAAAAATCCAAATAATTGGAACAATACCCTTCTCAAGCATATATTTCAAAAAGATATCATCATCACACCTTATAAGAAAAAGGATTAATCCAAAATTAGTAAATTAACAAAAAAAATTATTTTTTCTGTAATGTTATTGGTAATTATTTCTATAGATATAAAATTAGAAAAATAATTATACAATGTTGACTATTTCAGTAAAATTTTAATGATTTTTTCATACGGAATAAATAACTAATCTCAATTGTTTTATCAACTTGGGTGTAGGAAAACCTAAAAAATTATTCACCAACCAATTTTTTCACCATTCCTACCCTTTTATTTTAAATAAAATTCTTATAATATAAGGGTCCACGACGAAAGTATTTTATTTGATTCCATCTTATTTTGAAGATACATAAGAGTTTTATGGTTAGTAAACATATTAACCACAAAAAAACATATACTTCCAAAATATGTTAATTTTAAATGTAATTGCAGACACCTATTTTTTGTATTGGTTTAATTATTATTGGAATCAATTAATATATAAAATAAATTATAAATTAAATATATCCTTCTCTCCATAAATTTAACAAAAATATATACCATGAATAATGTTGTATAATAACACAATAATTCAAATGAAAATTTGAATTCTATGGTAGTTGCAATTGGTGTTGTAGTATGTTTTTATTCAAGAATAATTAATGTACCTGTTAAATTTTTTAAAAAAATGGTGGGTGTATATTTAACTAATAGTGACCATAAAGGCCTTGTTATTTTGAAAAAATATTTGATTAACCTATGGTAAAACCCATAATGTCCCAAAATGATTTTCACATCCTTGAAATTTCTAAAAGAGTGAATGTGGAACTCCCTGTTTCAAGTACATGACCCTTTATTTATTTATTTTAATTATATTTAGTGATTAGGTTAAGTTTAGTTGGGTTCATAGGAGTTTCTTCATGTTTTTGAGGATTTTATGGAGGTTCATGATTTGAGAACAGTTAGTAGAAATTGGGAACACCTCCAAGTAAATCATGCTACTAAAATAGTGGAATTTGGGTTGGAGCATGGTTAGGCACATGGTTTGGAAAAACCGTGCCAATGCCAAGGATAAACCATGTATGGGTTGACATATGGTAATAGCATGGTTGGATAAAGTTTCTTCTAACCATTTTCTCTAACTGTGTTAGGTATGTTAAGAGGCAGTGGCTCATGCATGGTTAGAGCATTGTTTTCATAACCATGCACCCTTACCATGCACCATAGAAAATTAGATCTGAAATTCAAGGATCTAATATGAATTGTCTCTTAATATGATCACATTCTCCCAAAATATTCCCAATCAAGAATTCATCTCCCTCCCATGGTTGTAGAGACCTTTCCTTTTGATCTAAGAGAGATTCCTAGATGAATCAAAGAGTGTTGGAGTCCTGGATTCATTAGTAAGGGGATATTATTTATTTTTTACCTTATATTTTTTCTTCTTTCCTATCCTGTGATCTTGAATCTAATCTATTTTGTAAAGATCCATGTTTTTTATTCCAATCATGAATATATATGGTTGTTTTTAATTAATTAAAAAATATCTAAGGTTGTTTTTAAGAGTTTCAAGCCATGTTTTTGAGATTTCTGTTTTCATTCTCAAGTTTTTTTCCAAAGTTTTGAGAGGTAGGTTGCTCATCTCTCATTTTCAATTCAATATAAAATTAAGTATTAGTTTCAATTTTTTAAATTTCTTCAATTAAATTGTTAAATGTTTGTGTGAATCTTGATGGGAAACCTCTTTTATAATGGTTTTGTGAAATTGTGTAATTTTTTTCATTTTGTGGAATGTTATTTAGGTTCAAGGCTTTAAAATGATGATTTTAAAATTATTATTTTGTTTTAATTCATGGAAAAATTATGATATATTTGTTTTTAATAAAATAAATATTATATTGAAATGGATTGTCATGGGTTTCAACATACATGGATGGTGTGTGTTAATTTTCATTAGATGTGACCCTCTGGAAGGGGTGTGTTACATTGGGGAACCTCATATTAGTTACCCTATGATAACATTATATATTGATGAGAGATCACTCATGAGTATGTAACTATCACACGAGCATGCATGTGTGTATGTGTGGAATGGGTATAAAAAATGAAATGTGAAATTTTTTAAGTCATACTGTATTGCTTTCCTTTGAAAAGTGTTGGTTTGAAAGAATATTTTATTATTTAAGATAAACTAATTAAATTTTTTTTAACTATTTCATGTAAATTTGATAACATTTTCTATCATAGTGGAAAGAGTTTAAAAGTCATTGAGGGAATCTTACTGAATTTATACTCAACCCCTTCTTAGGCACTATTGTGCATTTCGAGATGTCATCTATTAGGACATAGCAAACGGAACGGTATCATAGTTCAATAGTAATGCTTAAATATTCCTTGGGAGTTATTTGTTGAGTTTGAGCATAGAGAATTTTGTGTTTTTCTTTGTTGAAGTCTTTTCTATCATTGAGTTTTATTTGTTTTGGTTTCCACTTTGTTCTCTGAAATTTTTGTTGTTTGGTTACTCATTGGGTTTTATTTCATTTTACTCAACATCATATAGTGGGTTTTTTGGTTTCTTCTTGTATATGATTTGTTTTTTTTTCAAACGTAAATTCATACCAATTTTTTTTGAATACCTTATAATTCATTTCCAGACATTTCTTACTTGGGGACGTCAATAATGTCTTGTAGAACACTGATCACTTCTCAATCAAATGAAGAGGGGATTAATGTTACATATGGAATCAGGTTTTTTGTTCCTAATGTTGGATAATCATCCATGTTATTTCTAGAGTTTGGTTAGTATAAAGAGGATTGGATTTATAAAACATGAAATGCGAAGCATAAAAAGGAATTGATAACAGATTTATGTAGAACTTCATGTTACCAAGGAGTTTAGGTATATAACTATTTTGAGACAGTTCAAGAATTTTTCAACTCAATCTCATCAGTTTAGCCGATGATAATTGCATGACATGAATTTATAGAAATGGCTTCCCACTAATATTTTATATTTTATATTATTTTGTCTAATGATTCATTATTTGGATAAAATGTGTTGATTTTTTAGAATAATTTAAAATGGTTTGACTTCCCAAAATCATGGTTTAATTTCAATAAATGTTTTAAAAATAGATATTACTGAATTTTGGAAAGCATTATTGTGGTATGTGTGATGTGGAAAATTATAAATTTAAAAGCCTTTAGTTTCTAGATAGTGAGACTAAATTGAGTTAGTTTTGGTTATCAAAAATGGAATAGGAATACATTATAGAAACCAACAGGAAGAGGTTATTGAAAATGTGGGTGCACCTAAACCAAAAGTGAACCAGTTGTAGGTTTAATGTTTTGTTCATGATTTATAAGATTTGGATAGATGCAATTGGTATAATGAACTTCAAAAATTGGACCATTCAGTTCAGTTTCAAAAGAAGAATATATCCATTAATTAGGGTGATTTAGAGTCAAAAAAAGAATAATTATGGACTACTAGGATTTGTTGGACCTTATATTTACTTGGAACACATGTTGAGGTGATTCTAAAGTTAGCAACATATATGATGAAGGATATATCAATACAGTGGTGGGATTTAGTAGTTTAGTATAAATTGGACCCAGGAATTACATGGGAGGATTTTTAATAATTGATTAAAATGTAATTATATCATCACATGTTCATAATTAGTAGAATAAAGGACTTATTTAGTTATAAGTGGGAGAATCTCTCAGTAATAGAGTAAATAGATAAATTTATTAATTTATTCCAGTTTCCATTGGAAATTTTTATGAGTGTGTACTTGAAGGATTGAATTTTTAAATTTGGGATGAAATCAAAAATTCACTCAATAATTTCCATGATTTTTATAACATATCATACAATGATATCTAGTAGATAGAAGGTGGAAAAATATATATATAGAGAAATATATTATAGGAATAATGTTTATTCCTATGCGGACACTTGGGAAATCCATTTCTAGAAATAAGTTGAAGAGGGAGAATTATTCTCAACAAGGTGGTATATCTCATAATAATACTATTAGATCAATCAATTTACCTCATAGACCAAACAATAATATAAGATGTTTTCAGTTTTATTATTTAAAGAATATTATTTACCTAGAGAATTTCATAGTGCGAACTAGATCAGAAATCATCAGTGCCTTTTTCATAGTGCTTTGAGGTCTGGTGATAGGTATATATTTTATTCTTCTCTATAATTGTATGCTTTGAAGGAAAAAAGAAAAATACAATAGATCTAATCACCCAAACTATAGAAGATTGGTTAATTCATAGAATACCAAGAATCCTTAAATAGTGTAATATCAGTTAAGTTATAAAGATAAAATTATAGCAATTAACCAATTGTAAGAAGCAATGAAAATGCCCGTGTATGATAAATCTGGACCTTCGATGGTGATAGGTACAATTATTATAAATTATACACTAATGAAATCCTTCTTTGATATGGTTTCATCCCATTCATTTATTTTTTATTATGCTATAGGTCTCTAGGGTTTTTAATGTGGATTAGATGCCTTTTTTGGAAACATCATACTCTTCTTAGATAGAATTGATGTCTAACTTTTATGTGCAAATTAAGCTCTAAAACTATTGATATGTATGAATTGATTTGGTACTTATCTATGCATGAGATGGATTTTTATGACTTAATCATTGGTATATATTGGTTGATAATGTTCAAAGATCACATCATATATTATACCCATTAGGTTAATTTCACAATTGATAAAGTTAACAAGAATTTATTTAGAGGGGATAGGAATGTAAAGGCAAGTGGAGTAGGATTTTGTACACTGGTGGTTGAAAATATTTCATACAAATTGTAATTTTTGACCTTTTAATCTATATATGGGATTGATAGTAGTAGTTTTATAAACAAAATTATCAGTTTCCTGATGTTTTTCATGAATGTTTTTTATGGTTTCCACCTACAAGATAGGTATTGTTTATGATTAATCTCTTTCCTACAGCCAGTCCAATAATACTTCTATAATATTGGACAGAACCAATAGAATTAAGTAAATTTAATTTCTATTAGGAAGCATTATTAAGAAAATGGTTTATTTGGACTCGTACATCTCTATGGGAAGTAAATATTCTTTGTGGAAAAAGTGTATAGAACTCTTAATATTTGTATGGATTATCGTAAGATTAATGACTATATGATAAATAATATATTTCCTCTTCCATTCATTGATTATATATTTTTATGAAATTTAGGGTATCCCAGTGATTCATTTTTTCGATGACATTTTGGTGTATTCTAAGATAAAGGCTGAACATCAGAAATAATTGGTGATAGTGTTGGGTATCTTTTGGGATCATTGTATATATACCAAACATTCAATGTTTGATTTTTGGATAACAAATATATGTTTAGATGGACATTTTATCTCTGAAGAAGTTATTTTTTGTACTTATAAAATATATAGGTTTTGATCTCTTGGAATCCATCAAATTATGCCTTTATGATATAAAGTTTCTTTAGTTATACTGGTTACAATTGACATTTTGTTCATGAAATCTGATGACTAGCATCACAAATGATATCTTCGATAAGTAAAAATATTCTATTTTAATGGAATTATTAATACAAATGACATCCTAAGAGCTTAAAATTCACCTCACATCATCATCGATCTCAATATATTTAAAATCAGGATAATTCTATGTGGTGTATTGTGATGCTTCAAGATTGGGGTTGGGGTGTTTTCTCATGTAGGGATATCATGTTGTTTCTTATTGATCATGGGAGTTATGGTTTCCTAAGAAAAAATACCCAAGACATATCACGAAATTAGATTATGTGGTCCATGATTTGAATACATATCATCATAGCCTTTTGGGGGAGATATTTACTGAGTTTACAGATCAAAATATCTTGGAACAAATTTTATCACAAGCATATTTGACTTTGAAACAATGAAAACGGATGGAGTATCTTCTGATGTTTGACATTGAAATAATGAATTCAATGGATAATGGGAACTCTATGGTATATTAATTAAAAATTATATCATATAGTTTGTGGGGAAAATATTCTTTGGATCTTTAGAAAATGATATCAGTAATAACAAACATGCACTTAGATTGGAAAGACCAGGGTATTGTTATGGTTTTAAATCTAGTTTATTTTGATCCCGATTTGGTTAAAATGATTAAATAGGTAGGGTCTGAATGTGTTTCTATGAGTTCAAAACTAAATGATGGGGATGCGATTGAGGTATGGAATCTTGAAAGAATATTAGTTTCGTAAATTTTAAATCAAATGGTCGTACCTATGTATTTTCAAGGAAAACATCTTCATTCTTACCACTATTCTAGATGGGCAGTTCATCCTAGAAAACATAATATGTATATGGTACTAAAATCAAAATTTTCATGGGTGGGAATGAGAAGAAAAGTAGATGATTTTTATAGATGCCTCACCAATAAGTAGTTTATAGAAGATCCCTATAGGATGGCATGTATGTTACAGTCTTTAGTGATTTCCATGTGGAAAGAAGAGAAGATAACTATGGATTATATGATAGGTATACCATGGAATGTTAAAAACCACAATTTCATATAGGTTATATTGGATCATCTCATGAAGTTTTCTCATTTAAAACCTATTCATGAATCTCATATGGTGGAATACTTTTCAAAAATCAATATTTTAGAAGTTGTAAAATGGAATGGAGTACCTGTTATGATAGTATTATATTGATATCTAAGGTTTACATCTCATTTTTTGAAGTCCTTATAGCATTCCCTTTGGAATATTTTGACAATGAAAATGATGGATCATCCCCAAATTTATAGACAATCTGAGAGGACAATAAAAATGTTGTAGGACATTCTTAGGTCATTTATAAATAATTTTAGTGGCATGTGGGAGGATCACATAATATTAGTGTCGTTATCATATAACAACAACCATCAATCCTAAATATATATGGATCACATTGAAGCATTATATGGGAATCCTTATCATTCTCCACATTTTTTGGGAGGAAATTGGATATACTTCAATGGTATGATCAAACCTTGTGAAAGTGAAAACCAGGAAAATATAATTTATTTAGAAAAGGGATGGTGATATCTCAGAATCATCATAAATCACATGTTAATCATCATCGATGGTCATTTTTATTCAATGTGAGTGATCATGTGTTCTTTAGAGGTCTCTCTGAATTTTATTCATCGTCATTTTGGGAAGCGAGTAATGTTATCTCCTTGATATATAATCCTTTTTGTGATGTATGAATGTGTTGGTGAGGTAGAATATTGACAGGATTTAAAACCATGTTTATATTTAGTGCATAATTTTCTTAATTTATCTCAATATAATTATTATAAACTATATCTTGACCATGTTATTTTATGGTATCACTTTAAACTAGAGTCAGATTCTACATTATTTTATGTACTAGTACATATTTTGGATTGGTAAGATAAAGTATTACAATAGAAAATCATTCGCCAAATGTGAATTTTATGCGAACATTGTCAGATTCAAAAAAAATTGGGAGCATCAAAATAAAATAGTGGGAAAATATGTTGAACACTTTAAACATATTGATATTTTTCTATCTTTCAGGGATGAAAGGATCATTGGTGTTGAGAATGCATCACCCCTAGTTTTTGGTACTTGACCCTTTATTTTTGTAATGTAATTATATTAAGTGATTATGTTATGTTTTAGGGTTTTTTAATGTTTTTTGAAATGTTTTTAAGATTTTATATATTTTTTTGGTTTGGGAATCTTTATGTGAAATCATGAAAAGCATTCTAGGGAACCATATAAATGAAACAGTGGGAGCTGTGTAGGTATAAGATTTGGTGCACAATTTTGATAGACCATATAGATTACAAGGAGAAACCTTTCAAGTATAAATATAAGAGAATATTATGGTTATCAAATGTGTTTTCTAACTATGTGAGCCAACAATGCTTGGTGTATTTGGAGGTAGTGGTTCATGCATGGTTTGTTCATAAGTTTTCTAACCGTGAACCCTAACCGTGTATCCTAAACAATTTTTTCCAAAAATCATGGATCTAATATGATTTACCTACTAAGACACTCGTTTTTTATTTTAACAATCCATATCACAATATCAACTCTACCACAAGAATTTGGAAAAAATTCATTTTATCCAATAGTGATTTCTAGGGAAATCATATAGCATTAGAGTCCTAGATTTGTCGTTAGGTTCTTATTCTTCACCATTTTCCATAGATGACTTCTTCTTATCTCTCTTGGATTAATAGATCTATTCTATTGGATATATCCATTCTATTTGATACAAATATTGATCAAATATGGTTATATTTATTGAATAGAACAAGATCTAAGGATAGTTTTAGTTTTTTTAATTTGGGGATCTGAGGTTGTTTTGTTGTTTTTAATGTTCACCAATGTTTGAGTAGTGGGTGGATTATATCTCATTCTCACATAAATAATACATAAATACGTTGATTAAAATTGTTTGAATTTATTGAACTTACTGGTAATATTTATGTTTGATTCTATATGGAAAACCTCTTTAGTTATGGTTTTGTGAAATTGATAATGTTGGATGTTTTTGTGGAAAGTGATTTTGGTTTATGATTTTAAAATAATGATTTTAAAATTATGGTTTGGTTTTAATGCATGTAAAAATTTAAATATAATTATTTTAAATAAATAAATATTTTATTGAAATTTCATCGAATGGGTTTTTAAATACATAGTTGTTGTTTGTTCATTTCCATTAGACAAGACCCAGTGGTATGGGCATCTTCCATTAGGGTACCTAGTATTTGTTATCATGTGATGACTTGGTAGATCAATTATATACCTCTCAGGAGTATGTAAAAATTATCTATTATTTCATATGTCAATGTGTGGATTTTTTAATCGGTATGTCAATTGAAAAGAAAAATATTTTAAAGGTTTGTTATAATTATTTCCAAGGAAAATTGTTTGATTGGAAGACTTTTTTATTCTTTGAGATAAAATGATTTAAATTATTGTTAAACTATTTTATGTAAATTTGATAAAATGTTTTATCATAGTGTATTGAGTTGGGAAGTCATTGGGTAAATACTACTGAGTTAAGTCTCATCCCCTACTTGGTAATTGTTATGAATTTTTATATCCCATCTATCGGGACACAGGTAAAAGAAAGGTATTAAAATTCTTTCATGTTTCTTCTTGTTTACTTATGAGTTTCTTATTAAGTTGGAGTGTGGATAATATTAAGATTTTCTATGTAGATTTATTTGGTGTCTTTCGACTTTTTTTTATTTTTCCCCTTTGTAATCTAATATTATTGTAGTTTGGTTACTCTTTGAGTTATATTTCATTATATTCATCAATCATATAGTCATTTGTTTGGTTTTACCTTATAGTTTTGTTTTTTATTTTCCAAGAGAAAATTATCCCCCAAATGTGTTTGCAACCATTGGAATTTTTTACCAAACTCTAGTTTCTTTTGAATATCACCTAAGGCCAGTAGCACACCAATCACATCTCAAGACAATGTGGTGTGTAAGGATATGACAGATATGTTTTTAGGGTTCTACTATTTTGTGATCTAAAAAAACGTATTTTATAAAAATGAATTAGAAATTTTCTCAGTTTAAAATAAAATTTTCTACTAAAATATTTGTAAATCAACTTCTATATTCTGAATACCACTCTCAGAATTAGTTCAAAATATTATAAAGTCAACCATGAATATCTTATTTATCTTTATCCCATATCTAATAAAATATACATTATACACCTCTAAATAGTGGCGAGTGTCTCACACAAAACAAAGAGAATTTATTGATTGAAAATTTTTTAGAATGGAAATGGTAAGGTGATATTTTCACAGCCTTCAGTGCTATTGGGAAACTAGTTGTATCCAAAATAGCAATATGAGAAATAAAAAAGTACATTTATAGATAATAACATATTCATTTGGTCGAAAATTGAAATAATAAAATTGTATTTACTAGAAACATGTTTATATTTTTCAATAATTAATTCCATCTATTGATGTATTCAATGTCCTAGTTTTTATTTTTTTCATTATTTTCTTTTTTAATAATAATCTCTCCAACTGTTTTTTGGTCCACATGTATAGGGATAACCTTAGGAGCATATGAAATTGTAAAAATTATACTTGTATCAAGTAGTATTATCATCTACTCCTAAGATTGTTCATTCTTTCTGGAGTTGAGTCTACTCTCCTAATCAACTCTAGGTTAATGGTTATGATCTATGGGAAATATATTTATATATTATAAATGTATTTTTCCCTAATATTAGTTATGGCCCAACAAATAAAATACCCAAAAATCCTAATAATATTCAATAAACTCGACTCATTTATTTCTACTAACATGATCTAGATAATAAAAGAAAATGAATTTTCATCACAAATAAATTTTTATTTTTAGGAGACCTAGAAGAGGTTTGAGTTCCAATATTGGTGTTTTTTTTCTAAAAGAATATATTTAAGCATTGGAGGTCCAAGTTCCTCAATATGTATCTCGATGATGGTACTATAAAAATAATCTTCATTGTTGTAGGTTCCCCCAACATAAATCTCCAAAATTTTAGTATTTATGATAGGTATTTGAATGTTTTATTGGGGATACTCATCTAAGGGATATAATACCATTCACATAAAAACATATAAATGTTCTTACACATTACTATAGTAGATTTCAATTCTACTAGCCCATAGATACCGTTGGAAACTGTCCTTGATTATAAAGTTTTTAATTATCACAAATCATGTAATATATTAACATATATTCTATCTAATGTTAGATACTAAATTATGTCAAAGAATTATGTGGAATTATTATATCATTTAAATCAAATAACTATTTATGTGTCTTTTAGTATAAATAATATTATACCAGATTTTCTATGTGTAATTATGGATATTAACACTCTCTAAATTTTCTGAACTATATGAATGATAGAACATCTAAAAATTATATATGTATGAGTTATTGACATAGACAGACAGATGTCTCATCGACAGACATATAACTCACTAACATATAGTTCGAATAGGCATATATTCTAAGTATAGGAAGTTGAAACCATTGGAAGGACTCACTATTCACATGAAATCAATGCAGATGACCTCCAATCAGTCAAATGACATAGTGTTGTAGGGTTCTACCGATGGAAGGACTAAACATCAGTTGAAATGAGTCACTGATTGATCATCTGTCTCCCTGACAGAAGGAAGGACTTACCATTAACATGAGTCACTGATATATCAATAGTATCACCTACAGAAGGAAGTACTCACCGCTGAAAGAAGTCACTGATGTAATGAGTCATTGACGTATGGAAAGACCGATAGAATGACATACCAATGGGTTGAGTCACTGACAGAAGGAGACATTGATAGAAAAGTCATCGATTGTCTGTTTATAACTGCATTTATTAAAATTATTTCCAACTGTCATATTTGTGTAATTTAAGGATACTAACATATTTTATAATCTTTTGTAGGACTGTTAGTAGACAGTAAGTTGTAAGATAAACCTATGCTCCTAATAAGAACGTGATCTTTGACAACCCTCAGAAATAAGAAGCATTTTAAAAGAGTAATGACATACAGAAGAGTGAAAGCAGGATATTCCTGTGTGTGAAAGAGAAATATACTGAAGAACATCTACAAATCTCATGCAACCACATTGAACTAAAAAAAATGAAGAACACACGAGGAAATCTCAACTGATCTGAACATTTAATTGGCACACTACATCATCATATGAAATAAGAAGAAGAATAAACCTTCATAACCATACTAGTACCTAGAAGCCATAATTTGACAATCTATTTTTGTGTCAACATTTATAAGAATACTCAGACATCATATCATCTATATCTGAAGATCCAAGAGCTACATCCCATGATACATAGAGCCTTATAAATACTTTATCATATTTCTTTTCTCTATTGTGTGTATTTTTACATAATTTGAGTATTGTGTGTATCTGTCGGATAATCACACACTTTCTCATGTATCAAACTAAAGGATACAAGATATATTTCCACTCATATCTTCTTGCACTTGTTTACTCCCATGGATAAGTGTGGAAGATATCCTTGTGTTACATGGTAGTTTTTACCCACGAAGAACTATGCTAGATGTCTTGTGACATAGAGGTCACGTTTTCTGTTGTGAACCCCAATCCGAGGTGTGGATCAAATGGTCTATTATTTTAAAATTATTGGTGGTAGGTGATCACCAAGTGGAGATTATTAAGTCTCTTCTTGATACTAAACTTATTTTTTTTATTTATTCTTTGTTTTTACCTTTTATATTTACTATGTTTTATCTCATATTTCATAATACTAAATTAAACACTGATAGTTAGTTTTATTTAGAATTCATAATAGTATTGACTTATTAGGTTAGCTTGAAAATTTTTATTAATTATCAAATTGTTACAATTGAGAACTAATAATTCATTTGAGAAAATAATTGAATACTAAATCTCTTATAAATTCACTACTAGATTACTGTTCAATTGAATTTTAAATATTACAGGAATCTTAAATATTACTTTTAAACAAAGAATAAGTATACAAACTCAATTAACCCACATCTTGATTACTCTACAACGACAAACATTTGGTATCCGGGGATTTAGAATTTTTAGTTTTCAATGATTTTTCAAACTTTTTAACTGTGATTTTAGTTGTATTTCAAAGATATTAAAATTTCTACTAATACTAAATTTTTATCTTTTTAAAATTTGGCTCTAAAATTTAAGTATGTATAATAGGATGGAAGGTGCTAATACCAATAGAGTGACATTCTTAAATGGAACTAATTATACACAATGATAATTTAAAATGAAATTTCACTTAGAAAGTATGGGTTTTTAAATTTGGTCTTTAATTGTATATGAATATAAGATTCCTACTACTACTAGAACCACCTGGGATAATCCAACTAATAATGATTACATAAATAATTTCAAATCCTGAATTTATTATATTATTCTTTAGGAGATGAAGAATTTAACAAAATTTCTACATGTAAAATAGCCCATGAAATTTTGGATACTTTATCAATTTCATATGAAGGAACATCTAGAGATAAGGAAATGAGACTTAACACATATACTATTAAATATAACAATTTAATATGAATCCTGATTAGTCTATTTCTAACAGGTATCTCAAGATCAATGAAATTCTGAATAGTATGATCTCTCTAGGAAGAGATGTTACAACCAAAGAAAAAATTATGAAGATTATTATATACTTACATTATAGATGGAGATGAACTTATGTCTCAATTAGAGAATCATGTAACATCATCAAACTACCTATCAAATAAATCATTGAAAAAATGATGATCTATGAGGAAGAAATGAATGTCAACAAAGATAAAGAGGATAAACCTAAGAGAATACTTATAGCCTTCAAGACTAATACCTCAAAAAATAAAGAAAAAGAGAAGGTTTTATCCTCTATTGAAAGCAAGAGTAATGATGAATCAACACTAGACATTGATGAAGAGATGACTCTGTTATCCTGAAGATTCAAGAAATTATATACTAAGAAGAAGTGGTTTATGATTCCCAAATATAAAGGAAGATATGATAACAAGGGTATATTAAAAAGGATGAGAAAAATGTCAAATTAGAGGATATTGTCTACTATTAATGTAAGAGGAGAGGACATTTCATTGATGTCTACCAAAAATTGAAACACTAAAATATGTATTAAAACAATGAAAAGAAGTATATAAAAGATATGATAGAGAGGACACCTAGAGTGCCTCTAAGGATAGTTCCAATGAAACATTATCATCACATGATGAGAAAGATAACATATAAAATATGTTTTTTATGATAGATACATATTATTTAACCTTATATTATTTTACACACAAGTATTTTTATTCTGAAAATGCGAGTGATTAAAAAAATATAAGTGATGAACTATTTGAATATTTCAACAGACTAGATGAGACTTGTAATGAACAAAAAGATAAATATAAATCTTAAAAAACATGATCTTACAGTAACTATGAAGTATGAACCTAGTAATGAAAAGGAAAATAATGTCCAACAACTCAAGGAAAACAATGAATTAAAAATGTCTAATGAGAAATTGAAGAAATATCTAGATAATTTTTATACTGGAAAAGATAATATTACTCAAATTATTGGAAAACAGATAGATCATATGCACACTACTAGTATTGGATATCATCCTAGATATAGAAACCTATTTAATAAACATTTTGTAACTAAATCTGGAAAATCTGTTCATCTACCTAAAAAAAATTTTTGATACTAGATCTAGTTCGGGAAAGTCTTTTACTGCATCTAGTATTTGTTGACCAAATAGTGTCTATTTTTCAAAAATGTCACATTATTCTTATAGGAAACTGATAAAGAAAAATGAGGGTAACTAAATCATTAATTACTAACATCACATGAACCAAATATGTATGGGTACCAAAATGTGTTTTTGTTTGATTATTCTAAAGGAAATATGTTTGAAGAGCTCTCATAAAACTCAGTGGTACTTGGATAGTGGATGTTCAAGACACATGATAGGAGACTATTCATATTTCAAGAACCTAATCATGATTGATGGTAAATATGTCACTTTTGATGACAATGCTAAAGGAAAAAAAATTTGATTAGGCCAGATTGGTAACTCTTACTCAGTTTTAATTTCAAAAGTATTTTTTTATGGATTGAAATCTAATATTCCTAGTATTTCAGAATTATGTGATGATAGATTTTATGTTAAATTTGAAAATTATGGTTTCAAAGTTTTTAACTCTAAAAACGATTTAATATTTTCTTATTTTAAAAATGAAAACGTATATTCTGTTAACATATATTATTTAGTTTCACAAAATGTTTCTTTTTTATGTTCCATTAATAAGGATTCTTGGATTGGTCATAAGAGATTTGGACTCTAAAATATACACTCTCTTATAAATCATACATGAAAATTACTAGTCAAAGTCTTACCCAAGCTAGAATTTACAAATAAAAAAGTTTGTAATCCTTATAAAAAAGGAAAACATCATAAGATATATTTCAAATCAAATAAGATGTTTCATATTTTCAACATTTAAATTTTGTACAAATGGACTTGTTTGGACCATCTTGTGCTTCTAATTTAAATGGGTCGCACTATGTTTATGTTCTTCTGGTGGAGTATTCTATGTATACTTGGACTTATTTCTTCGCTCACAAAATTGATGCATGTAATTACTTCGCCAAGTATTCAAAAATAGTGGAAAATATAAGTAGAAATAGAATAAAGTCCTTAATAAGTGATGATGTTTATGATTTTGAAAATCAAGAATTTGAATTTGTTTTCTCACAAAATGGCTATATTCATAACTTCTCTTCCCCTAGAAAACCTCAACAAAATGGAGTTGTGGAAAGAAGGAATAGATCCTTACAAGAGATAGATTGAACAATTCTTAATGAATGTGATTTACTAGTTTACTTTTGGGAAAAGGCTATGAATATAGATTGATACATAATTAAAAGAGTATTAATTAGACCTATCCTCAAGAAGACTCATTATGAGTTGTGGAACAACAGAAAACCCAAAGTTAATTATTTAAATGTTTTTGGTTGTTAATTATATATTCATAATACCAAGGATAATCTTGATATATTTGCATCCAAGAGTGATGAAGGAATTTTTCTAGGTTATTAAACCTCTAGTAAAACCAATAAATTATTTATTAAAAGATCCAAGTGTATGGAAAAATATGTGTATATCCGATTTGATGAAATAAATCCACTTGAAATAGTGACTTTCCGGGACAACCTTGAAGAAGATACGTCAAACATGTACATTAATGAAAAATCATCTAATCCTCTTGTCACGGAATCTTATAAGTCAAACAGTTCTGGAAATTTTCCAAAATATGAACATGATGAGCTGAACCTATAGATAAACCTAAAATTACTAGCCCCTAATTTTCTATACCAACTAGAACCCTCAAGAACCATCTTTTAAATTTTGTTGTTAGAGACTTAGATAAAGGGTAATACACTAGATATTCTATTTGAAATATGGATTAACATCAATCTCTTTCTCATAGAATGAACATAAAAAACATCAATGGTGCAATTAAAGGTGAATTTTGGGTGTTTTATATTCAAGAATAACACAACCAAATTGAATGAAATAAAATTTGGAAACTTGTGGATAGACCCAAAGACACCTTATCTATAGGCACAAAGTTGTTGTTTAGGAACAAATTACATAAATCTAGTAATATTGTTAGGCATTAAGTTAGATTGGTTGCACAAGGTTATAGTCAAGAAGAAGGCATTTTCTATGAAGAAATTTTTTCACCTGTTTATAGACATGAGGCCATGATATCTTACTTTCTTATGTTTCCCATATTAATTTCAAAATTTATCAAATGGATGTTAAAATTTCATTCATAAATCGGTATATAGTTGAGGATGTTTTTTTGAACTACCCATTCTTTTACAAATCCACATTTTCAAAATCATGTTTACAAATAAACAAATGCTTTATATGGTTTAAAACAAGCTCTAAGATAATTGTATTATAGACTATGTACTATTCTCACTAAAACAAGTTTTACAAAAGAAATTACATATTCTACTCTTTTTATAAAACATATTTCTTGAGATGTATTAATAGGTGAAATTTATGTCGATGATATTATTTTTTTGATCTTTAAAAAATTAATTATATATTGGTTTTTCTAAGATGATGAAATGTGTATTTAAAATGAGTTTTAATGGTGAAATCAAATTATTTCTTGGATTTCATATTTTTCAAAATAAATAAGGTATCATTTTAAATAAGAGAAATCACACGAAAGATATTTTAAAAAGGTTGGGATTTGATAGCATAAAATGTAGTGACACTCTAATGAGTACTACTTGTAATTTGGATGTTAATGATGATGGTAAATATTTTGAACAACCCACTTATAAAGGAATGATTCGAATTTTTCTCAAATTCACTAGTAGTATGCCAGATATAATGTTTAGTGTGTGTATCTGTGACCATTTTAATGATAATCCCAAAGACTCGCACATAAATGTTGTTAAACTTTATTTCAAATAACTAAAACATACCATCAATTTAGGTTTGTTTTACCCTAAAGGAAAATCATTTGATAGAGTGAGTTATATTGATGCTGATTTAGGTGGATTAAAGTTATATATAAAGAGAAACTCTAGGACATTTCACTTTTTTGGAATGTCTTTGGTCTCATGGTGTAGTAAGAAACAAAATTCTATTTCATTAACTACTTCCAAAGAATAATACATACCTTGTGGTAGCTGTTATGCTCAGATTTTTTGGATGAAACACACTCTACTAGACTATCGATATCGGTTTTGAGATGTTCCTATAAATTGTGATAATACATGTGCTATTTAAATTTCTAAGAAACCGGTTTCTCATTCTAGAACAAAACATATTGATTTAAGAAATGAATTTTTGAGAGATCATTATCCAAAGGGGGAAATCACTATAGAATTTGTTGTAACTGAATATCATCTTACTAAGTTATTCACTAAGGAAATGAAATATAAAAGAATAAATTAAATCATACGTGAGTTAGGAATGATGATTTAGTAAGACCTTGAGTTGCCTTTCCATTGATCTGTTTCCGTGATGTTTTCATGCCAACAAATTATTCACTGACACCGTTTTCATACCGACACTATTAGTATTATAAAATGTATATCATACTGACACCGCTGTCATGCTGAAACCATTGTCATACCGACACCATTAGTATTATACAAAGTCTTTCATGTCAACATCGTTCTCATGCCGACACCATTGTCATACCGACACCATTAGTATTATGCAAATTCTATCATGATGAAACTGAGGACACACTGTTTCATTATATTTTATGTTTTTATAAAAAATACTCTTTCCTTAATTTTGTTGAACATGGTTCATGTTTTCACGACTGAATAATTTAGAAAGTCCTAAATGATATAAATTTGAATCAATAAACTCTACTCATTTACCACTACACTCTCTTGGCCACTGATCTCTCTGCCTACCCCGCCCTTTCACCTTTTTACCTCAAGACTAAACTAATTGTAAGGGAGCATGTGAAGTGAGATATTAAAGATGGTAAGTCTCTTTCTTCTAATAAACATAACTATGAATTGAGAAAATCTTTAGGTACTGAAAGTCATGGTCTAAAAAATCATGTTATGACCGCAAAATAAGAAGTACTGATGCTATGTATCTTAAAGAAAAATTAATTGTTGTTAAAAGTGCTGCAAGATCAAGGATGACTTGATTGGTTCACAATCAATTATAGAGTCATTAACCCAAAGATGGTACTAGAATTTTACATTAATATTGATTTTTTTTGGAAGGAAGTGACTTTTCCTGGGTCATGTCTACTATAAAAGGGAAGAGAATCTTTTTCTCTTCATGACATTGGGATGAATGTATTAAGGTTAATCATGAAAAATGTTTAATTATTTTCAATGTACAGCTCCACCTGAAAGTGAATTTTTTTATTATTAGGTAGCTCTGAGAAGCTAATTAGAAATTAGGAACACAGAAGATCCCTTGCATCAGAGTTAAATAGGGATTGCAGAATTTTATTTTAGTTTATTGATCCCTATATTTGTCCCAGGAAAGGGGATATTTCTTTTCTCAAGTATTAGGACGTTTACATGGTGTATTTCCCATTAGAAGGAGTTAAATATATTTTATAAATCTATTAAATGGTACACCTAATTGAAATTAAATAACCCGGTTAAAATTAAAATTATATGTTCTATTAAGGAATTATTTTACTAGTGCTAAAAGAGAAAGGGTGTGTAAATGATGTTAAGGATGTTGTAGTCAGTGAATGTAGTTGAGTCTGTTTAAGTTGTGACATATGTATGAGAATGAAAATTAACTAGAACCCATGGAGGAGGGAATGGGTTTGTGATGATTAAAGACTATGTAAAATGTTCAATCCCTTAGATCATCTAGTTAGATCATGAGATCTAGTGGATCCTAGCCTCGGACCCAATGCTCAATTGATTTATTCTATAGATGAGGATGACGAGCCTACTATTCCGGTTAGAGATGTGGGATCACCAATTGATGATAGAAGTGATCCATAGAAAACATGACCAATAATAAATATTTTTTATTGGACATACAAGTCATTCATTGGACTTACCCTCTCATGAACATTTTCTCTAATATATTGGAAGTGAAAAAAATATGTCAAAGGAAATTTTGAATATTTTAATGAATTGAGAGAAGAAGAAGATAAAGAAGAGGAAGCTGGTAGTGGTAAACGTGGTTTAGAATCAAGTAGATATGAAGGATATTAAAATGATAATGATGAAGATGACAATGATAAATATGAATATGGTGATAATGAATAAATAAGTAAAGTTGAAGAGATCGTGAATATGACCATCCGGAAAAGAATCCAGATGCTGTTAGTATAGAAATTGTTGAATATGATGTTGATGTATCTATTGGGGGGGTTCAATATGAAAACGTTTCTCTAGGTGAATGATTTATCATGATCTATATACTATAAAAAGATATATACATAAAGAGTAGAAACCTAGATAGGTAGAATTAAGTGAGGTGGAGAAAACAGTCATGAAATATGACACTGAGGGGAGCCTCAAGAAAGAGTGCCTCAAGCAGATGAAGAGAATGAAATTGGAAGATTAAGGATTGATAATATTACTCATATGGATTCTTATATAATGGATTAGTGGGAAAGGATTCCAATTTATGTGTAATGAGGACTAGATTATAAAGATTCGGATGACGAAGTCTTTGCGGTTACTATATGGGAACCAGTTGCTAAGACCTCTTTTAGTGACAATGTCACTAAGGAGGATTTTGAAAAAATCAAGCAAGAAATATGTTCCTCTATAAGGAACTCAAAAAAATATCAGATGAGATATGAGATTGATGAATCCAACTGTGAAATCACTGAGATGACTGACAATTTGAATGTAATTTGCTCTATGGTGTAAGGGATAAAGTACGCGGAACAATCTAGTTCTACTCCATCCTCACCCAGTGTATCTCAAGCTGATACTACATTAGTTTATATGATGGTGATAAAATAAATTCATCCAAATTTGGTTACAATTTCAGAAACAATTGTGACAAGAAACACCAAACATGGGAATTAAATGAAGAAGATAACTACTAGAATCAATGATTTAACCACTGAGTATAGGAATACAATTGAACATTTCATGAAAGGACTTGATAATATTATTTATCATTTTAAAGATATTTAATTTTACAAACAGAGAAAAGAAGTTAAGGATCATTACTACTCTTCTCTTGCTACAACCTCTACTCAAATTGTTCAATCTTCATAACATATTGATCCTTCTACAGTCAGTTCATTTATGAAAAGAGATTTTCCAGCATTAATTTCCTATCTGACCATGGTTGAGGATAATTCATATAAGGTACATGATCATGTGAAGTATTACAAAAGTATTTCCTCACACACTCTAGAAATTATGGCCCACACTATTAATGAATTTTTCTCCAAACTCATCACAAATCATCAAAGGATCATTCTGTTTAAGTATTTGGCCTCCAATATTAGCCTTACTTTAGTGATAAAGGCATTCCAAGATTAGATTCAGAAGGTGGGAGAACTAACTCCCATGTTGGACAAGTTCATAGAAAATAAATATAATTTTAAAAAGGAAATGAAATCTGGTGCTGAAAATATTGAAGAGTTCAGCAAGTTGTTAAAACCATATCTCCATGTCCAAACTGAAGACAATACGGTGCCTCCTGCTATACAGCATGGCCCTGCTGGTTCAGTTCTTGCTAAATCCCAAATGTTAGTTTCTCAGGCCTTATCTCAAATCAGACCCATAATTATAGAACATGTTCAACCTTTGCTTATTTCTCGATAGAGACCATCCCTAGCCTCTACAGTTCATGAAGGAGTGTCTCTACATCCTTTGAAAATATATTACAACCCTCCTTCAACTAACCCTAACCCTTCTGCTGAACCAATCATTTATCATTCTAATAAAGGGAAGGAATCCCTTGACCCTACCATGTATTGTGGAGTAATATTTTTTTTATAGGTCTGAATGATTCTTCTTTTATTATTTCAATATAATTTTTTTCATGAATGACATTTCATTGCTTCTTCTTTCTAGGTTTTAGTGTTTTTTTAACCTTCCACTTCTTTCTAATCCCAAAAGAGGGAGAACTTTATTATGAATTATTAAAGGGGGAGAATTTTTTTTTTAATTTTTATGATTTTAAGCATTATTATGTGTTTGCACATTATTTTCTCTATTTTATTCTTTTATCCTTATTAGAATAAATAATCAGATTGTTTACTTTAATCATTCATTAATGGTACTTAACAATGCCATGACTTTTGATCATCTAAAGGGGGGAGATTGTTGGACCTTATATTATGTGGGCCAATATCTTTAATTATAATGGTTTTAATTATCACAAATCATGTTATAAAATAAAATATATTCTACCTCATATCAGATTTTAAATTATGTCAGAGAATTATCTAGAATAATAAGATCATTTTAATCGTATAACTATTTATTTGTGTTTAAGTATAAACTTATGACTCATTATATATGTGTAATTAAGGGTATGACCTCTATCTAAATTTTTTGAACTATAAGTTAGAAAGAAAATATAAAAATTATATAAGTATGAGTCACTGACACCGATAGATTGGTGAATCACTGACAAATGTATGACTCACTAATAGACAGTTCAAATAGGCATATGTTTTAAGTATGTGAATCTAACACCATTGGAAGGACACACCGTTGCACATGAAACTAACGCAGATGACCTATCGTCAGTCCAAGTGAACTATCCTTGCATGGTGCTTCTGATGCAAGGACACACCATTAGTTGAAATGATTCATCAATCGTTCAACTGTCTCATCAAAAAATGATAGGTTTCACTATTGATATAAGTCACTAAAAGATAAAATGCCACACCGATGGAAGGAATAAATCACCGATGAAACAATTCACCAATGTAATGAGTCACCAATGTATAACATGACCAATATAATGACATATTGATGGGTTGAGTCACAGATTGAAAGAGAAATCGACTGAGTGAGACATCGAAATATGAGTCACAGATAGACTATTTAAAATAACATTTATTAATATTATTTCTAATGGTCATATTTTTTCATTTAATGATACTGACATATTTTATAATATTTTGTAGGTATTTTAGTCGGCCATAAGAGGTATTATAAACCTATGCACATGGAAAGAACATGATCTTTGTTGGCCCTAAAAAATAAGAATCATTTTAAAAGAGGAAAAAATTCATAAGAGTGAAAGCAGTGCATGCCTGTATGTGAGAGAGAAACATACTGAAGAACATAATCAACACTCATGAAACCAATCTGAACTGAAGAAAAAAATGGATGAAAACACGAGGTAATGTCAACCATGATGAACATAGAATTTACAAACTACTTCTTCATATCATATAAGGAGAAGAATATACCTGTAAAACCATAATTGTACATGGAATCCAAGATACGACACTCAATTTTTGTGCCATCCCCTAGAAGATGAATCAAACTTCATCTCAACTGCATCTGAAGAGTCAAGAGATGCATCTTAGGACACACAGAGCCTTCTAAATACATTCTTTTATTTTTTCTTTATTGTGTGAATTTTGGCATACTTTTTAGTAGTGTGTGCATCTTTCTTTTATGAACACACTATCACCTATATCAGACTGAAGGATGCAATATATCCTTCCACTCATATCTTTTTACACCTATTTACTCCCACAGATAAGTCTGTAAGAGTTCCTTGTGTGACTTTTTAGTTAGTACCCATGAAGAACTGTAGTAGAGGTCTTATGAGCTGGACAACCTATGTGTGGTTATGAACCTGATCCAGGGTGTGGATGAAATTGTTTATAAATTTAAACTGCATGGTGGTAGGTGATCACGATGTAGAAAGGATTAAGTCTCTACTTGAGACTGAACCACTTGTTTTATTTCTCTTTTGTTTTTACCATTTAGTTTATCTTTTTTTTATCACATATTTCATAATACAAAATTCAACTCTAATAGTTTGTCTTAGCATGTTTTTATACCATCATTGACCTATTATTTTAGTTTTAAATGTTGTATTAATTATCAAACTGATACAACTAAGTACTAATCAATCTTTTGATAAATTAATCAGACATTCAAGATCTTATAAATTCACGACTTTCTAACTAGGAACATAAATTATAAATTTTGGGGGAATCTCAAATAATAAATTTTAGAAGAAATTTTTATAGATACTCAATTCACCCCCTCTTAAGTACTCTACTCCAACCAAAAAAAATACAATTTTCATCAATCAATGGTTTGTTGTTAATATCCATGGTAAACCTAAAAAATATTTCATATTCCTCATCAATTGGATAGTTAATTACTAGAAGATTATCTATTGAAATATTTTATCATTGTGCGAGTTATTTAGTTTTTTTGAAAACATTGTTTATTTTATTATTATTTTTTCCAAATTTAAAATAATTTGACCATAGAAACTTATATGAATTCTAATATTGATGAAATTAAGGGCCCGATAATGATTATAAGAACTTATTTGTCACACACAATATTTAAATAACTAAATTTAGTTGGTTGGTATAGCTTCCCTACCCTAATAGAGATGTTATCCACCCTCTCAATTAGGTGGGTTATAGAAAAGTTGTCTAAATATATGATAAATTTGATCATATGTGGTACACCTATCTTTATGTGATAAAATATTGATGTTCAATAAAATTTATAATTTCAAAAATAACACATAAATATATTAAAAAATATATATCATAAAGTGTCTGGAATGGAAAAACTTATTGGATATTGATGTTTAATAAGGATCCTATTCTATAACAAAATAATGCAACACTAAATTAAATTATTTGGAGTATATTCTTCCAATTATTTAAAAAAACATTATTTAATGATTTAAAATATGTTGAGATTGAAGATATTATATAAGGAAAGGATTATTGATTTGATTCTTGTTGAAAATATTGTAAAATTTTAACAATTGTGGTTCCTAAGTCATCATCTTAATTAATTGAAGAAAGAGTGTGATTGGGGTAAAATTTTTCAGGATAGTTAAAATACCTCAATATTTTATTCAATATTTTATTTGAAGTTTTTATATTTATTTATAAATTAATTTTCAACTATGATTTTATGTGGAAAATAATGTTTTAATTTTATTTTGGTATTGTTGTCCAGATTTCAATATTGAAAAGTTTCAATAATTTGGTTTTAAATTTCTTCTACTATTTAATTTTGAGATGTTTTGTGATCCATATGAACATCATAATTATTTTATAAAACAATATTAGTTTTAAAATAAATATGATTCTCCCTAGGATTCACTTAATTAGTGGTTATATGTTTACCTATTTCAATACCTTTTAATTATCATTCCAATTGACAAATATATGTTTGAAAATTGTTTATTTGATTTTTGAAAATAGATCTTTGACATTCCATATCATATTTTTTCTCTCATTGTAGTCCATTATACTAAAAATTTAACTCATAAATAACTATAAATTTACTTATGAATTTGAATACTAATCCCTTAATTGGTTTTGGAATAGTTTCCTAGGATTTTGTGGAAACCTAGTTTTTACCATTGATATGAAAAATAATTATTCTTTTCATTAATGTTTTGGATGGTTTAGAAAACTGTGGTTGTAATTATTAGAGATGGGGGAATACATGTTCTGAAACTATGGTTCATACATAGTAATGTTTACATTATCAGGGATCTAGATAATCATATCTAAGTTGGGATGATAAGATATTTAATGACCAAACATACCACACTAGTTGAATTGATTTCCACGTTAATTTTTCTGATTTTCATTATTAAAATGAGATACTTGAACATATTTTTTTAGATGTAATTTTTTCATTCTTACGTAAAGTTTTTATTGGGGAATTTATATTGTGATTTTGGGGATATAATGCTGGATATTTGCTTCAATTATTCAGTATTTTTATGTTAAAAATGTTCTGAAAAGATTATTCTACTATAGATTAATTGTACAAGGAGAATCTATTATAAAAATATTATATAATGAATTATATAGAACAATTCTAGTTCATAATCTTCCTTTGTAATCAACTAAATCATTACAAATATTAATTGAACAAATCACCCCCCTTCTTGGATAAATCTAGTGATCCTATTATTAATTTTAGTTTTCATTTTTATTGGGTTAAATTATATCACCATAGAGTTAAATACTTAATGCCATGTATAATAATATCATCATATAATTTTTTGAATCAAATTTTTTTATTTATTTTTGATAAAAAATAGAAACAAATTATATTTTTACTCCTCCACACTCAATAAATAAAGTTATAACTACTACACCAAACTATATATGTCCCTAAAAATTAGGATATTATTCACTAGGTAATCCATCATATAGTAAAAGCATAATAAAATGGTAATATTTTACCTAAGGATTTTGGGACCTAGGGTTTATGTTAATTCTTGGTGGATTACTAAAAATGGTTGGAGCTTTGAAAATCCAAATGTTTGATTCATTATATCAATAAATTTATAGGGTAAAGTGACATGATGTTTTTAGTATGGTTATTTAAATCTTGTCCATGATATCAGTATTTAGTTTTATTTATACCTTTTATATACCTTAAAAAAATTAATCTAAATTATTAATGAATTTATATTATATAGTTTTGAAATAGTTTTAATGTCCAATGAGTTTAAAATAAATCACAAACACAATCACTAGTATAAAACCATTATATTTATGAAAATATTGTGCAGATTTTTATTGAAAAGAAAATTATTATAATATTTTTTTAAAACAAAATATTGATAAAGTTATTTCATATTCTTTTCCCAACATTCCATCCCCTAAAATAGATCAAAAATTAATAATTGATGAGTTTTTCAATGGACTCAAAAAAAATTATTTATTTCCTACTAGGATTTAGTATTGATGTGAGTAGGGTTGAATAGTTAGTGAAGTTGAAAGTGTGTACATGAAAATGAATAAATATAAATACTCTATAATTGAAAATAATATTGAATGTAACAATCAATATTACTAACATATGAAATAATTAATATTCAATAAATAATTCAAGTGAAAAATTATAGGACATATAAAGAATGAAACAGAATCATATGAGAAAGGGGAACTAGATTAGTTGGTTTTAATGTTTTTTTATTCATTTAATAAATGAGAAAAACACTCAAGAGAAAAACATATTAGGATGACTAACATTATAGATTCACCAACCTATTTCTTAATAAATCTTATAGTTTTTCAACTATGAACACACTCAAAAAATGATGAGACATTTTTTCCACTAGAATCAAACTGTTATTTGTTCATAGTGTGTCATTCTCATGATTTATTTTTAAAATAAATAAACAATATTTTTTAAATCCAACAAACATCAATTATAAATGACTCTTAATGTTTTAAAAAATTAAATATCCAAAGGGTGAAGGGTGGAGTAGAATCCAACAAAAAACCATGAATGATATAAAAGAGATAATAAACATAATAGTATTCCCTAATGTTTTTTTCTAAAAAATCATAAAGAAACAATATTTAATATTTTAATTAAAATTGGAAATATAAAATAGAAATAATGGAGGATTAAATATTAAAAATAGATAAACTTCACTTCTAACTCAATCAATGACCATATCACCTGGTTCTTATCTAATTTACCTCTATATTTTAGGTCATATATTGGATAGTGAATCCCAAAAAATAATGATTATATTTCTCCCACATTATCCTCAATACCCTAATGAATCATAATCATTGTCCATGTTCTTTTAAAAAAAATAATGTGAACTATGTCCAAGACTCTATCTCCTAGTTAGCTAGTCAGAACGCATCTCTTGAGTTAACATGTGGTGATCCAATAAATATTCACTTAAATCATTATATGTGGATTTTCTAATCTCCAAAACTAATTTCTCATCCCGATGTGAAACTTTATGAATCCATATGTGATAAAGATGCACAATTTATTAGGTCAGTTTATTCATCATTAGCTTTACTTGGTTATTTTGTGAAGATTCTCCAACACACATAATAATTGATCTTGATTAACATTTTATTTACCTTGAACATCATCTCTTAATTTTATAATAATTTTACCCTATGATTTAACTCATCTAAAAATTCATAAATTAATAAATTCATACAGAAAATCAACCAAAGTCATTTGAAAATGATGTCATACAGAAATAAACATGAATTCATCTGAATATAGGAAAATTTATTAAAAAATAGTATTAAAATTATATAAAAACTATAATTAACCATTTTATAATAAATAAAAAACATCATAAATAAAAACCATTTTTTATTGTAACAATATATTTATAAAATAAATACCTTGTTCATTTTTTATTTCAATTACTAATAAAATATCCTAAAATTTGACTATAAATTTAAATGTAAAACTAATCATCCCATTCATCATGATATTCAATCAATAAAATTTCAATTCAAATAAATAAATATTAAGAAATTTAATAAATATTAATCATTATTTAATTTGAAAAATAAAATTATCGAAAATCTTATATGTGAAAAAATGTATTCCAATTTAACCACATTAGTGGGTATTAGACTTAATTCAATTAATAATTAGATTAAGTTTTAAATTAAATAGTATGGTGTGAAAAAGGGGTTCATGTAGATATTGGACTTGGGAAATCTCCAATGGAATCTATAATATGGATCCCAAGCATGGGTTATGAGGATTTATCCTCTATATTTCTAAGGGATTTCACTGATGAAATCCAAGGATTTCCGAATGTTTTAAAACCATTGGGAAAGGATGCCAAACGGTTGGGTGATAAGGCATGGGGATATCCTTATACCAATAGGTTTTATGAAATCGTTGGGTTAGACCAGTAAAAAATTCAACTTCCCTATAGTTTTGGCAAACCGTTGCAATATAGAAGTACCAACAGTTTGTAACTGTTGTTAAATGTAACTCTATAACCTAAACAAATTTTTTACAAACTATTGGTATATGGGTTTACCAACGGTTTTTCTATAACCATTAGCATATATTATATGTAAAACCTATATACCAATGGTTTCTAAACCATTGGTATAGTGTTTTACCAACTATTTTATCAGAATAGTTTGAATAGAAGTTTTAATCAACATTATACCAATGGTTTATAAACAGTTGTTATATAGAAACCCCTGTCTTGCTAACCCTTTACATAATCCTTCCCTCTTGCCTACCATGTATATCCTCTACTGAATTAGACAGAAACCTACATCCCCTCTTGCATCTTCTCTCTAATATATGGAATTAAACACCTGAAGATAAAAAAAAATATAAAATAATATTTTAACCCCTAAAAATAATGAATTCAGAAAAATAGTCATGCCCATTATACAGTGTATATAATTCAAGAAAACACTCATGGGGTTGTCTAGGGGTTGGGGTGTCTAGGGGTTGGGGCTGTCCAAGGGGGTGGGGGTGTCTAGGGGGTGTCTGAGAAGGGAGGTTGTCCAGGTGTGGGTGTTTTCTAGGGGGTGGGGGTTGTCCAAGGGGGTGGGGTTGGGGGGCTATTCAAGGGGGTGGGGTGGGGGTGTTTAGGGGTGGGGTGGTGGCCAGGGGTGGTGTGGTTCAGGGGAGGGGGTGTGGTGTCCAGGCGGATGTCTGGGGGGTTGGGGGGATGTCCAAGGGGTAAGAATGTCCACCGGTAGAGGGGGATGTCCAGGGGGTGGGGGTGTCTAGGAGGTTGGGGTGTTTAGGGGATGTGGGTGATGTTCTAGGGGTGGTGGCTGTCCAGGGGTTTTGGGGTTGACCAAGGGGGGTGGCGGTGTTCTTGGTGGTGGGAGTGTCCATGGGGGTGGGGTTGTCCATGGGGGTGGGGTGTGCAGGGGTGGGGTGGTGTCCATGGGGTGGGAGGAATTTCCTGGGGGTTGGGGGGCTATCCAAGGGGGTTGGGGTGTCTAGGGGGGCTGTCTAGGGGGTTTGGAGTGTCCAGGGGGTGGGGGTGTCCTGGGGGTGAGAGTGTCCAGGGAGGTGGGGGGGGGGGGGGGTTGTCCACTGGGTGGGGGTGTCCATGGAGGTGGGGTGGAGGGTGTCTGGAGGGATCGATAGTGTTTAGGTGGTGCATGGGTGTGTCCAGGAGTGCGAGCTGTCCATAGGGGTGGGGGTGTTCATGGGGGTGGGGGTGTATAGGGATTGGGGTGGTGTTCAGGGGGTGGGGGAAATATAGAGGGGTTGGGGGCCATCCAAGGTGGGTGGGGTGTGTCTTGGGGGATGGGGGTGTCTGTTAGGGTGGGGGAGTCCAGGGGGTGGTGGTTCCCATGAGGTGGTGTTTTATGGGGTGTGGTGGGTAGGGGGATATCCAAGTGTTGGGGATGTCAAAGGAGGTTGGGTTGGGGGTTTTCCATGAGGGTGGGGTTGTCCAGGTGGTGGGTGTGTCCAAGGGGTGGGGTGGTGTCAAAAGGGTGGGGGTGTCTAGGGGGTGGGGGATATCCAAGGGGGTCAGAGGTGTCCGAGGGGGGGGGGTGGGTGTCCAGTTTTGGGGGGCTATCCATGGGGGTGGGGGTGTACAAGGGGGTGGGGTGGTGTCCAGGAGGTGGGATGTTTTCCAGGGGGTTGGTTATGTCCAGGGGTGGGGGTGTTCGGGGGGATGGGGGTGTCTAGGGGGTGTCCAGGGGGGTGTGGGGGGAGGTGTCTAGGGAGACATGGGGTTGTCCATGGGGGGTGTCCCAGGGGGGGATTGTTCATGGCGGTGGGGGTGTCCGGGGGTGGGGGTGTCAATGGAGTGGGGTCGTGTCCAGGGGTGTGTGGTATTTTCAAGGTGTTAGGGGGATACCCACAGGGGTGGGGTGTCTGGGGGTGGGGGTGGGTGTCCGGGGGGGGTGTCCAAGGGGTAGGCATTTTCCATAGGGGTGGGGTGTCCGGGGGTGGGGTGTCCAGTGGGTGGGGTGTCCAGGGGGTGGGGTGTCTAGGGTTTGGGGGTGTCCAGGGGGTGGGGTGTTGTCCAGGGGGTGGGGGGTGTTACAGGGTTTTGGGGGGATTTCCATGGGGTAGGGGTTGTCCAAGGTGTGTGGGGTGTCTAGTGGGTGGGGGTTTCCAGGGGAGGGGTGAATCAATCACATAAAATCATAAATTCAGGTTTTATTATTAATAGATTATGAAATACAGATAATATGACCTACCTAATTACACATATATTCGGGCATAAAAATATTCAAACATCCAATGTCAGTAATATTAGTCAAAATGTAACAGATCAATTTGTCCCTCATCACCATCCCTATAATCACTATCATCATCAACATCACACCCATCCTCATCATCATCCACATCATCGTCCCCTCTCTTCTCAACATCATACCCCTCTCCCTCATACTCCACCTCGGCCTCCTTCTCACCCTCCTCCTATTCCTCAGCCTCCTCGTCACCCACCTCCTCTGCCTTAGACTTCTCCTCAGCCTCCTCCTCCTTTTCCATGGCCTCCTCCTCGCCATAATCTCCACCACCATTATAACTTACACATGGTGAACCATATATAGAAAAAATTGATGACATATATTCATCAACAATTGTGATGGCCTCTGGTGGAAATGTTGGACATAAAACGTCCATCAGTTTCATAAATGCCCTGGAAGACTATTCTATGCTATCTTTGGCCTATTTCTAGCTTGTTATGCATGTTCCTTAAACTTCATGAACTTGGTGGCACTAAAACCCGTACGTACAGAGGTCCAATACCGCTTCGAGTACACTTCCTAAGTCGGCAGAATACTCTGTCTGGGTGCTCATCTCCCAACACCGGATGTAAGTGATCATTTGGCCCAAAATTTTCAGGTTCTCGAGCATCAAAAGCCTCTAAATCAACCTGTTACTAATAAAATTATATTATTATGTTACAAAATATATATTAAAATTTTAAATCAAAAATGAGAAAACATAAAAGTACTTATTGAGTTGGTTCAATAAGCGCACATTCATCTTTCTTCCTTCGACTCGAGAAAAACAGTTTTTCTTGTAGTGCATGTCCATAAATATTCAATATTTCACTCTCAAATGACTTTGAACGTAGGAAAACATAATTAAAAATAGGTTTCCAATAATTAATTTCATAACTAAAATTATATAACCACTTTAGAAATCGAATAAATTATGGAGGAAACAATATAATGTGCAGGTCGTAAATAAAAAATATAAAGAATTTTCATACATGCTTCCTCTCATGATCTGGAATCATAGTACGTCTCAACATTTTGAGGTATTTTTTAGAATCAATTTTTTTTCATTCTTGTAGATAATTCCTAAATAAAATTCAAATAAATATAGTGTTAATTAAAAACATGATGTTATTAAATTAAATACCTCAGATATGATTAATACATTAAACTAGATAGTCATCCATTGAGTAATCATCTTGTTGATATTGTTCTATTGGAAAATAATCCATGATAGGGTCTGCCTTTAACTCTTTTGTGACACTATCATGCCATCCATTATACAAATCATTCTTATAGGTTCTCAAAAGCTCACCTAAATCCTTTATATGTGCTAGTCGTGCACCCTCACCATCGTAGAAATTAAACCGAAGATGACACCAAAATATTAATTCATATAAATACAAGAAAATAATATATTATATTAAATAAAACATATTTTTTTACCCATATCTCATCCCATGAATTATCCTTATGTTCAATTGGAAAATGTCCCAATAAGAATGGGCTAACAGGAATGATGTTGGTGTATTTGGCAAGTATCTCTAAGAAAACATTGACATTGCCACCATGTTTTTTAATCTTTTGACAGTCTTCATTGTAGTCCACCATTAATTGTGTGCAGCAATTTCAAACCACATGCACGCGTGTATGCCCCCTCCCCCAATTTCTATCATTATATGTATCTTTTATGAAATGAAAACAAATATTTTATCAACATAGGTTATAATGAAAATAAATAATGATATGAAAATTTAGTAGGGTTCTATAAATATACCTATGGTAATCTTATCAATTGGTGCCGCTGGATCTGTAGAAACTAAAGGAAAAACCCTTCTAGGTGTAGTGTGTTAAAATGTATGCTCTGCAGGGACAGACTTTGGAAGAGTTGGAGTCAAAGAAGATGGAATATTGAAGCGTAGAGAGAAGGAAGTAGAAGAAAAAAATATGGTATGGAAGGCTGGATGAATACTGGATGGGGAGTGGGAAGCATCATTGGATATGATAATGACGGGTTAGGATACTCAAATTTAAAGGGTGGTGAAAACATGGGAGGCTTAAATATCTCATGTGTCCCTAACAACACACTTATATCAGAATGTGGGATAGATGGTTTGTAAGAGGGAGGGGAAATGCCTAATCGTGTTTCCCAACCAGATCACCTAGCTCTCGTACCACCCCATCATACGAATACCCTGAGTACTAGGATGAGTACTAAGCTACTCATCAAATAATTGTCCCCTAAGAGGTGGATCCTAAAAAATAGTTTAACACAAAACTAATCACATTACATTATATATTATTTAAGTATATATATTTGAAATAAAGTACTCACTATATGTACAAGTGGTGGAACGCCCATCTCACCCATGTGACTGTTGTTGTCCATCATCTTTTTTTGTCGCCTCTCTTAAATTGGTTGAATATCCTGAATTTGGAAAAAAATGGAAGTAATTAGAAAAGGATAAAAATGTGTAACCAAAAGAACAAAATAAATGAGAGGGAATAGAGGGACTCATGGAAAATTTATCTATCCATTATTTTAGGTGAGATTTAATAGATATAAAATTAATTTAGTATGTAGTATAAGATGTAATAATGAAATTAATTTTTAGTAGGATGGTTGTTTACTAAGTGTCATTTGTATATTAAAATCATGGAACATTGATTTTGCATCTTTATTCCACTAAGCCACCAAGAGAGAGTGAAAACTAAATTATGAATCTAGAAAATTTAGCAAGGTATATATTATGAATTATTTAACCTTTAATATTGTTGGAGATAATTATATAAAAATATATTCAAGGATAATATATCTACCTGATTCATAAAGGGTAAATCAATTATGGAAATTATGGAAAAATTTAATTTCTTTAGCCTAGGTAAATGATACAAATTTCTATACAAGTTTTGTAGAAGAAGAAAACCCAACATGTCGATTATCTGGGGAAATGTTAATGGGAGGACATAGGGTTATTGTATTTTTATACATGGTCAATAAAACATTGAAAGGTTCACCATATAACAAATTTTGGTTTCATAGGTTTGAATATAGTTCAATTCCAAATGTAAAAACAAAATTTAAATAAAATTACTACCAATAAACATTGTAAATTTACAAAATAGACTAGCTGGATACAACATATTTGAAATCAATGTTAAATAAATTTGAATTGTACCAACCATCACAACCCAAGTCAAGAAAAATAATAATTTAGAACATGGATAGTACATTTTACATATTTCCCACCACAACTTCAGGTTCACCGTCAACTCTGAAAATTGAGCTATTAGATTCATCAAAAGAAATAAATGGATCGTTTCTAATGGCAGTAGGGATGGTGTTAATTCCATCATCATCATAATCATATAAATTAATTCTTTGAATTACTTCAATAATGACACAAAATATTCGTCAAATATGGTCTTTGAAAAAAAAAACTTGTTGCACCATTAATGTCAATACATATAATTCATCATTAGAAAGAGTGTGACTCATATTAATTACTAAAAATCCACAATCATTCATAAATGATCCATGCCTCATCATCGAATCCAACCATTGGCATTTCATCATCATGACTCCGCCATGACAATAATAATCCAATATTATTATTTTTTCAACAACTCCACAATAACCTAAATTTTCAAATCACATCCTACATTCTGATGCACTGGATTAGCCAACAATTGTGGTAGTAAAAATAACACCATCATGTTGTGTTCTCATGTTCTTTTCTTGTTCAGTGATTATAAATTTGATTCCATTTATAATAACTGATTTACAGTCACAAACCACGATATTAGGACCATAAGACGAAGATCTTATTTCCTCAGAGAAAAAGTCAATAAGAAAAATTAATACATAAAACATAAATGAATATTAAACCTAATTAAATATTTATTTAATTATTTTTAATATTAATATTTTTTATCATCAATTTTATCCAGGATAAAAACTTGTTGCTATGGAAATTCTTTCTTCTTCTCAAAGATAAAGAATGATTCTTTCTATTTATCAATGCTTTCATGTTCCCTATAGATAATAATAGGAATAGTTTAACATATATATATTTAAGATATAAATATATTCAATTTACTTACATGATGTAGTCATCGAACAAAACACAGTTGAACAAAACTGTGTGGTGAGCTATCTCCCGATCATCCAGGATTAATGTCGTCAATGTATATGATCTAGGAATTCCTCCTATTTGAGGAAGTGATGGAAAATTAAATTCAATTTTCACATAATGTTATTCTTCATTTTTCATTGGTCTATTCATTTTTATAGTATGATAATACATATACACTGAGGAGAAATACATACATTCATGAGGAAAGTAACCATTCATGATAGAACCTTCCGAATGATTCCTATTTCAGACATAAGACAATATTTTGTACATATTTCTTTCAGTTGGATACATCCAATGAATATAAATAGGTCATCAAAGATGTAATTAAATTGGAATATAGAGAGTAAAATGTAGCATGGATTTGAAAAATGATGGAGGTAATATTTTTTCAAACTCACAAATAATTAATTAGGAACCTACCAAAAAATTTTCCAAGAACGACTTGGAAATTTTTTTAGCCCAAATATCTCTAAAAAATTGCAAAACCGAATAACATCCACCCTTACATTATTGGAAAAAAGTTGATAGATTTCTATTCGAATCAACTCATGCTGAAGGATGTGATAATCATGAGTCTTCAAATATTTGAACTTTAAATCTCTTCTATTCGCCCATTTAGATATGTTACATGAATAGCCAGCAGAAACATAAATAGTCTCTAGTACTTCCAGAAGATTCTTTTTTTACATAGGTTTCATCTCATAAGCATCACATGTAACTGGCCATTTATTTTCACTGATATGCATAGGGTGCAATTCTGTTCTAATGCACCAATCCACCAAGTCATGCTGAGACTGTAAATAAACTTTTTCTATTACATTAACATTTTGAAAAATTAAAAGCAGCATTTCACATCTATTTTTTCAATGTTCATTATGTCTAATCAATGAAGTAACAAATTTTTCAACCAATAAGGAAAATCAAAGAAGATACATCTCTTCTAATTGTAATAGGTTTCAGTGAAACATTCTTTCTCTTTCTATATTTAATTCGACCCCTACCAAATGAAAAACAGAAATCTTTAAATTCATTAAGCACATCAGTTCTATACATATGGTGAGGTGGATCATTGGACTCCATGGTATTTTCAAATCTTTGGTGATTATTTCTACATGAATTGTTCATTGGAAAGAATCATAGATTTCCCATAATACTGAAACTACAACAATGTTTTAGTATTTTGGATCTTTTATTCTTCATACAATTAGGACATGATAGTTTTCCACTAGTGATCCATCCACACACAATTGAATAAGATATAAAATCATTGATCATTCACATAAGATCAACATTCATATGAAATATGTCTCTCGAAGATGCATCGTATATGTGCAGACCCTCATCCCAAATATGTTTCAACTCTTTCATTAAAGTTATCATGTATAAGTATATATCATTTCCTAGATCATAAGGGACAGATATGAGTATAATCATGAAAGTGAATGGTTTTTACACACACAACCATGGGGGAAGGTTATAAATATGTATATAAACTAGTGATGTGTTATGAAAATTAAGCATCTTCCCAAACGAAATATGATCACCACATGAATGTCCCAGCCTCCAATTATGCGTGTCTGCTGCAAAATTTGGATATCAAGCATCAAATCCTTGCCATGAAAATCCATATGTTGGGTGAACCAACTCATAAATAGTCTTCTTTCTCCCAGTACCATTTCATCACATTTTTTTTGATATTTCAGTAGACATAAAAATATTCTGGAGTCTGGTGATCAATAGAATGTTATGTATTACTTTTTGTGGCAAACAAGATGATTATCCATTGGAATTTAACTTACAATGGGATGTGAATCATTTTAAACAATCATTACATTCAGAAGTTTTTTCCCATAATAAATTTTACTCTTTTTGGCAAGCATGAATTTTTTTTCTTGAAAATCCATGTTTCTCAAATAAAATCCATTCCATTTAGTGGTTAGAGGGAAATTCTTCATCATATAAAAGTAATTCCTTCAAGAAGTTAATAATGTTATCGATAAAAATATTAGAAATCCCATACTTATTTTTCTTATGAAACAATAGGATTAAAAATTAAATCTTTTTAATTTTACCACATTGTCGATATATTGGAGTTGTGGAAGCATCATTCAGTTTTTTTCACCTAGAAAACATCATCATTTTAATTAGATACATCATGTGTTCTCATATTAAAGTCCTTATGGGTCAGAATCCTTTATTTTTCATAATGAAGAGTAAATGGAAACTGATTATATAAAAAACTCTCCAATCCAGTCCAATCATTTTGATCATCAGCAATTTGAGATATCATTTTCTCCCCATTCTGATACTGCATATAGTATTATTCTTGAAAACTATATTTTGTTATGTGGTAGATAACTTCTTCATGGCTCAAAAAATGTCTTCCAACGCAATTGTAACATTGACATTGTATGTGACCACAATATGAAGCCTTGTGAAATAAAAAATATAAAAATCTCTTCAAATTGTTTTGAAAATTGATGGATATCTGATCGGTTTCATACATCCAATTTCTATCCATTTTATTAAAAATAATTATAAGTCATTTCTTCATAATTAATTCAATAATATTAAAGTTTCATCAAACATATATTTAAGTAAATGATAATTGGCCACTTTATATGAAACCATAACTGACACACTACTCTATATGCGAATCAAAATATAAAATTCAAAAAACACTATATTTATAAAAAAATATCTATGAAGAATAATACGAGTGTAAAATATTGTGTACACTTGTGGAGGAGAATTATTTTGGAGTTGAGTTAATATTAGATTGAATAAAACTTATATTTTTGTAGATTATTTGAGTGATCACATACAATGCCCAAGGGTGTGGGGGTGTCTAGGGGTTGGGGTTGTCCTGTGGTGTGGGGTAGTCCAAGGGGGTGGGGGTGCCCAGGGGGGTGTCCAGGGGTAGGGGCTATCTAGGAGGGTGGGGGGGGGGATGTCCTAGGGGGTTGGGTCTATGAAGGGGTGGGGGTTGTCTAGAAGGTGGAGGTGTCCAGGGGGTGGGGGTTTCCTAAGGGTGTTGTTTGGGGGTGTTGTCTTGCGGGGGTGGGAGGGTCCAGGTGGGTGGGGTTGTCCAGAAGGTGGGGTGGTGTCCAGGGGGGGTTGTCTACTAGGGTGGGTGGGGATGTCCATGGATTTGGGGGTGACCATAGGTTGGGGGATGTTTATGGGTGTGGGGTGGGGTGTCTGAAGGGATCAAGGGTGTCTAGGGGGTGCAGCGGGTGTCCAGGGGTGGGGGCGGCCATTGGTGGTGGGAGTGTTGAGGGGGTGGGGGTGTCCCAGGTGTGGTGTGGTGTCTAGTGGGTGGGGGGCTATCTAGGGGGTAGGGGGATATCCAAGGGGGGTAGGGTGTGTTCGGGGGGATGGGGGTGTCCATGTGGGTGGGGGTGTCCAAGGGGTAGGGTGTTTGGGAGGTGGCGGTGTCTAGGGTGTGCGGGTTGGGGGATATCCAAGGGTTGGGGTTGTCCAAGGGTGTAGGGGGTGGTTCATCCATGAGGGTGGGAGTTTCCTGGGGGTAGGAGTTGTCTAGGGGGTGGGGGGATATCCAAGGGGGTCAGGGGTGTTTGCGGTGGGGCTATCCAGGGTTGGGGGGTTGTCCATGGGGGTGTGGGTGTCCAAGGGGGTGGGGTTGTCCAGGGGGTCGGGTGGTGTCCAGGGGGTGGGGGGCTGTCCAAGCGGTTGGCGATGTCATAAGGGTGGGTTTTCTGGGTGGGATGGGGGTGTCTAGGGGGGTGTGGGGGTGTATTGGGTGTTGACCATGTGGGTGGGGGTATCCATGGGGTGGGGGCTATCAGGTGGGGGTGGGGGGCATCGTCCATGGGAGTGGGGGTTTCCAGGGGTGGGGTTGTCAAGGGGGTTGGTGGATCCCTGGGGGGATTTTCATGGGGTTGGGGGGCTGCCCATGGGGGTGGGGTGTACAGTGGTGTGGGGGGGTATCTAGGGGTGGGGGTGTCTGGGGGTGGGGCTTTTCCATGGAGGTGGGGGTGTTAAGGGGGTGGGGGTGTCCATGGAGTGGGGTGGTGTCAAGAGGGTTGGGGTCTATCTAAGGGGGTGGGGTGTCTGGGGGGTGAGGGGATGGCTAGGAGGGTGTCTAGGGGGTGGGGTGGTGTCCAGGGGTGTGGGCTGTATAGGGTGTTAGGCGGATTTCCAGGGGTAGGGGGCTGTCTAGGGGGTGTGAGGTGTCCAGTGTGTGGGGGTGTCCAGGGGAGCGGTGAATCAATCACAAAAAATCTTCAAGTCATGTTTTATTATTTATAAATAATGAAATAAAGATATTGTGTCCTACCCAATCACACATATATACAAGCACAAAAAATCATCAAACATAAAATGTTAGTAATATTAGTAAAAATGTAACTGATCAATCTATCCCTCATCACTATCATTATCAACATGGTAATCATCATCATCACCCCCATCCTTATCATCATCTCCATCATCTTCCACTCTCTCCTTAACATCATACTCCTCAACCTCATACTCCGCCTTAGCCTCCTCCTCAACCTCCTCCTCTTCCTCGACCTCCTCCTCACCCACCTCCTTTTATTTGGCCTCCTCCCCAGCCTTCTCCTCCATTTCCTTGGCCTCCTCCTCGCCATTATCTCAACCCACACTAGAACAGCCACCTCGTGAACTATATATTGGATAAATCAATGACATATATTCATCAACATTTGTGATGTCCTCTGGTGGAGGTGCTGTACATAAAACATCCATCAAATTCCTAAATTCCCTAGAAGACTATTCTATGGTCTATGTGGCCCTTTTCTACATGTTCAGCATGTTCCTTAACCTGATGGAACTTAGTGCCACTACAAATCATACCTAAAGAGTTACAATACCTCGTCAGGACTATACTCTTCCCAAGTCGGAAGCGTACACTGCTAGGCTGCTCATCTCCCATCACCTGATGTAAGTGATCATTTGACCCAAAATTATCAAGTTCCCCAGCATCTAAAGCCTCTAAATAAGCCCGTTACAAATATAAATGTATTATTATGTTACAAAATAGAAATTAATATTTAAAATCAACAAATTGAGAATATAAAATATGTTATTGAGTTGGTTCAATAACCACTCTTCCATCATTCTTTCTTCGACTCGAGAAAAACAGTATTGATCAAGGTTCACATCATTAAATATTTAATATTTCCCTCTACAATGATAATGAATTTCTGGAATAATAATTAAAAATGGGTTACTAGTAATAAATTTCATAACTAAAATTATATAACAACTTTAGGAATTTATTATATTATGGAAGAAACAATAGAAAGTGAAAGTCGTAATGAAACATTATAAAAAACTGTCATACATGCTTTTTCCCATGATCTGGCATTGTAGTATGTCTCAATTCCTGGAGGTATTTTTTAGAATCCATGTTTTTTATATTTCTTATAGATTATTACTAAATAAAATTAAATAATACAAAAGATAATATTAATGTAAAACATGAAATTCTAAATTTATATTCATCAAATGTGATTAATACATTAAACTGGCTAGTCATCCAATGAGTAATCATATTGCTGATATTGTTCTATCAGAAAATCATCCATGATAACTCTATTCCAACTCTATCATGCCATCTAATAAACAACTCATTCTTATAGGATCTTGAAATCTTACCTAAATCCTTTAGACGCGCTAGTTGTGCACCCTCACCATTGGAGAAATTAAACTGAAGGTGACACTATAATATTAATTCATATAAATATAGAAAATAAAATTTTATATTAAATAATACATATTTTTTACCCATATCTCTTCCCAAGAATTATCTTTAACTTAATTTGGAAAATGTCTCCATGAGAGTGGGTCGTTAAGAATGTTTTTAGAATATTTGGAAAGCGTCGCTAAAAAACCTCAACATTACTGCCCTGTTTTTTCAATCATTTGGCTTTCTTCATTTTAGTCCACCATCAACTGTGTGTAGCGATTCCACACCACATGCATGCATGTACTCTCCCTCCCCCACTTCCTATCATTAGATGTATCTTTTATGAAATAAAAACAAATATTTTATCAATACATGTTATAATTAAAATAAATAATGACATAAAAATTTGTTAGGATTCTATAAATATATCTATGGTAGTCTGATCAATTGGCACCACTGGATACATAGAAACTGAAGTAACAACCATTGTAGGTGGAGTGTGTCCTAATGTATGCTCTATAGGGACAGACTCTGGAAGAGCAAGAGTCAAAGAAGATGGAATATAGAAGTGTTGATAGAAGGAAGTGGAAGTAATAGAAGATGGAATGGATGGCTGGACGAATACCAGATGGGAAGTGGGAATAATCATCAGATATGGTAAATACGGGTTAGGAGACTCAAATGAACAGGGTGGTGAAAACATTATAGGCTTAAAAATCTAATGTGTCCCTAACGACACACTGAGACTAGAATGTGGGATAGATATTTTATCAGTGGGAGGGGAAAGGCCTAATCGGGTTTGCCGACCAGATCTCATAGCTCTTATACCACAACCACATATGAACACCCCGACTATTGGGACCACTACTAGGCTTCTCATCAAATAAATGTCCCCTTTGAGGTGGATCCTAAATTAAATTTGAAACAAAATAAATCCCATGACATTATATATTATTTAAATACGTATATATGAAATAAAATAGTCACTATAGGCCATAGTGGAGGAACACCCATCTCACCCATGTGACAACTATTTTCCATCATCTTTTTCTCTCACCTTTGTTCAGTTGGTTGCATTTCCTGCATTTGAAAACAAAAATGTAACTAATTTGAAAGGATAACAAATGTGTAACCCAAAGAACAAAATAAATGGGAATGAATAGAGGGATTCATGGTTAATTTAACTATCAATTGTTTTAGGTGAGCTTTAATATATATATATAATGAATTTAGTAAATAGTAAAAGTTGTAACAATGAAATATAATGTTTAGTAGGATGGTTATTTAATAAGTTTCATCAGTATATTAAAATAATGGAACATTGATATTGTGGCGTTATTTCACCAAACAACCAAAAGAGAGAGCGTACTAAATTATGATTCTAGAAAATTTAGCTAACTATATATTATTAATGATTAAATCCTTAATATAGTTGGAGATAATTATATAAACATATGAACAAGGATAAGATATCTATCTGATTCATAAGGGGTAAATTGCTTCCTGAAATTATGGAAAAAGTTAATTTATGTTTCCCAAGTAGTTGATGCAGGTTTATATACATGTTTTGCAGAAGAAGAAAACCCATCATGTCCATTATCTGGTGAAATGATAAAGGGGTGTCTTAGAGTTATATTAATTTTTTACATGGTCAATAAAGCATTGAAATGTTCAACAAGATAGAAATATTGGTTTCATAGGTTTGAATACAGTTCAATTTCAAATTTAAAAATGCAATTAAAATAAAATTACAATCAATAAACATTGAAAATTCACATAACAGGCATGTCAGATACAACATATTTGTAATCTATGTTAAATAAATTTGAATAGTACTGACCTTAACAACCCACGTTGAGAAAAAATGGAATTGAGAACATGGATAGTTGATTTTACGTATCTTTCACCATAACATTAGGTTAACAGTCAACTCTAAAAATCGAGCTATTACAGTCATCAAAAGTAATAAATGAACAATTTCAAATGGTAGTATGGATGGTGTTTATTCCATCATCACCATCATAAAAAATATTTCTTTGAATTAATTCAATAATGACACGAAATTTAGGTTGAAGATGGTCTTTCACAAAAAAACATGTTGCACCATTGATGTCAATAGATATGGTTCATCAACAGCAAGAGTGTGAGTCATATAAATTACTCAAAACCCACAATGATCAATAAATGAGCCATGAATCATCATCAAATCAAACCACTTTAATTTGATCATTGTGACTCGGCCATGAAAATAATAATCCAATATTATTATTTTTTCAACAACTCCAAAATATTCTACATTTTCAAATCATAGCCTAGTATCTGATGCATTGGCTTAATAGTCTGCTGTGACGGTAACCATAACACCATGATTTTGTGTTATCATGTTCTTTTCTTGTTCAATGATAATAAATTTGTACCCAATTATAAAAAATTATTTACAATCCCAAACCATGATATTAGGATTAAAATAAGAAGCTCTTATTTCCTCAGAGATTGAGTTAGTAGGTAAAATCAATACCTGAAATAGAAATAAATATTAAACCAAATTAAATATGGATTTAATTATTTTAAATATTAATATTTTTACCTTCATTTTTAACCAAGAAAAAAACTTATTGAAATGAAATGTCTTTGTTCATCTCAATGATAAAGAATGATGATTTCTATTTATTATTGCTTTATGTTACCTCTAGATAAAAATATGAATAGTTTAACAGATATATATTTAAGATATAAATATATTAAATTTACTTACTTGAAGTAGTTATCGAACAAAACATATATGAACAAAACTGTGTGATGTGCTATCTCCCGATTGTCCAGGACTAATGTCATCAATGTATATGATCCATGAATTCCACATATTTGAAGATGTGATGGAAAATTGGGTTCAATTTTCACATAATGTTCTTCTTCGTTTCTCATTAGTATATTCATTCTTGTATTAAGATCAGACATATACATTGAGAAGAAATCCATACATTAATGAGGAATGTAACCATTCACGATATAATCTTCAGGATGATTCATGTTTTGTACATAAGACATTAATGAGTACATATTTATTTCAGTTGGATACATCCAATGAAAAGAAATAGGTCCTCCAAGAATTATTTTATTTGGAATATGGACAGTCAAATGTAGCATGCATGTGAAAAATGATGGAGGAAATATTTCTTCTAACTCAAAAAATATTAATGGTTCACCTTCCATCATTTTTTGCATGAATGACTTGGACAACCTATTAGCACAAAGATCTCTAAAAAATCACAAAATCGAATAACATCCACCCTTACATTATTGGAAAAAATATGGTGGATTTTTATTCAAATGAACTCATGTCGAAGGATGTGATTATCATGTGTCTTCAATGATATTAACTTCAAATATCTTTTGTTGACCCGTTTAGATATATTACGTGAATATCCATCTAGAACTTTAAAAGTATCTAGTACTTATAGAAGTTTCTTTTTTTCTACAGGTGTCATCACATAAGAAGCACATGGAACTGTCCATTTATTTTCACTAATGCACATATAATGAAATTATGGTCTGATACCCCAATCCACCAAGTCACGCCGAGGCTGTAAATCATCTTTTTTCCATTACATTAACATTTTGAAAAATAAAAAGCATCATTTCACATATATTTTTTGAATGTGCCTTATGTCTATAAAATGAATTAACAAATTGGTCAACCAATAAAGAAAATCAAAGAAGTTGCATCTCTTCTAATTGTAATAGGTTTTAGTTGAAACTTTCTTTCTATTTCCAGTTTTCATTTGACCCTTCCCAAATGAAAAACCATAATCTTTAAATTCATTAAGAACATCAGTTCTAGACATTCGGTGAGGTGGTTCATTGGTATCCATGGTATTGTCAAATCATCGCTGATTATTTCTATATGGATTACTCATTAGAATGAATAATCTATGTCCCATAAAACTGAAACTACAACAATGTTTCAGTCTTTTAGTTCATGCATTCTTCATACAAAGAGGAAGTGATAGTTTTCTATTCGTGCTGCATCCCGACACAATTTCAAAAGCTAAACAATTATTGATAATCAACATAAGCTCAACATGCATATGAAATATGTCTTTTGAAAATGCATCGTATACGCATGGACCCACATCCCAAATATGTTTCAACTCTTTTATTAAGGGTTGCATGTATACATCTATATCATTACCCAGATCATAAGGGACAGATCCGAGTATAGTTATTAAAGTGAATGGTTATTTAATACACAACCATGGGGGAAGGATAAAAATATGTATAAAAACTGGTGCTCTGCTATGAAAAGTAAGAATCTTCCCAAATGGATTATAATCATCACATGAAAGACCCATCCTCACATTACGCATGTCCACTATAAAATTAGGATCAAGCATAAAATATCTACCATGAAAATCTATATTTAGGTTGAACCAACTCATCATTAGTCTTATTTCTCTTGGTATCATTGATAACATTTTTATTTATATTTCAAGAGACATAAAATTATTTTGGAACCTCGTGATTAATGGAATGTTCAACTCTACTTTTTGTGGCACATTGGATGATTATCCATTAGCTTTTGGCTTCTAGTGGGATGTGCAACATTTTATAAAATCATTTTGTTTGGCAGTTTCCTCCTAGAATAAACTGTAATATTTTGGGTAAGCATGAATTTTTTTTCTTGAAAATCGAAGTTCCCAACTAATATCCATGCCATATAGTGGTTTGAGGGAAAATTGTCATCATCAAAAAGTAATTCCTTCAAGATGTTAAGAATTTAATCAATTACAATATTAGAAATCCCATGCATAGTTTTCTTATGAAACAATCAGATTAAATGTTACATCTTTTTCATTTAACCACATTGTCGATATATTGGAGTTGTGGAAGCATCATTCTATTTTTTCACCTTGACAACATTATCAATTTCATTAGATGAATCATGCATTCTATTATAGATGACTTCATGGGTCAAAATCCATTATTTTTCATAATGAAGATTAAATGGAAACTGATCATATAACAAAATCTCCATTCTAGTCCTGTCATTTTGATCATCAGTAATTTGAGATTTCATTTTCTCTCCATTATGATACAACATATAGTAGTTTTTATGAAAACCATATTTGGTTATGTGGTATATAACATCCTCATGGCTCAAAAAATATCTTCCATGAAAATTGTAACAAGGACAGTGTATGTGACCACAATATAAAGCATTGTGAAATGAAAAATCTAAAAAATTCTCCAAATTGTTTTGAAATGTTCTTGAGATCTGATCAGTTTCATACATCCAAATTATATACATTTTGTAAAAAAATTATAAGTAATTTCTTCAAAAGCAACTCAATAAGATTGATGTTTTATAGAACATATATATAAGTAAATGAGAATTGATCACATTATATGAATCCATAACTAACACACTACTCTAAATGGGAATCATAACATAAAAAAAATAGTATATTTATAAAAACATATCTTTGAAGAACTATAAATGAGTGTACATGATCATGTACGCTTGTGTAGGAGAATTATTTAAGAGTTGAGTGAATATTAGATTGAATAAATATTATATTTTTTTAGATTATCTGAGTGATCACATACATTGGCCAAGGGAGTGGGGGTGTCTAGGGGTGGGGGTTGTCCTGGGGGGTGGGAAATCCAAGGGGGTGGGGGTCCTGGCGGGGTGGGTCCAGGGGGTGGGGTGGTGTCTAGGGGGGCTGTCCAAGGGGGTGGGGGTGTCCAGCAGGGGGGGGGGGGTATCTAGGGGTTGCAGGAAATCCATGGGGTGGGTCTATCCAATGGGTTGGGGCTATCCAGGGTTGGGGCTGTCTAAGTGGAGGGGGTTCCCAATGTGTGGGGGGTTACCTAGGGGTGTTGTTCAGTGGGGGGGGGGGTGTCCAATGGGGGCCGGGTTTCCAGGTGGGTGGGGTTTTCTAGAGGGTGGGGTGGTGTCCCGGGGGGTTGTCCAAGGGGGTGGGTGGCGGTGTCCAGGGGGTGGGGATGTCCAAGGGGACAGGGGGCTGTCCTTGGGGTTGGGGGATTCCAGGGTGTGGGGGTGTCCACCCCCAAACAAGGGTCATAGAATCCAATCCCTATCCAATTTAGCATGACATTACACCTATTATAGATGAACTAGAATTATGTTGGTGTAAATCATGAATATCGTATTTATATATATAATCACAACACGCCTAATTGTAAATAGACCTCCAAATATCATATGTGAATCAAATTTTTTCGCCCACTCAAAATATCATACAGGAATTCAAAAAAAACACACCTAATTCTAAACACACCTCATATTATTCATCTTAGTATGTGGATTATTGATGCCTTGAGAGGATAGATTATTGATACCTAATTGTAAACACAACTCCTAATATTGAGCATGGTATGTAGCCTATTCCTGATGATTCAATCTTCAAATACCATTCCCTACGAGCTTGTGTTAACTCATATAGTGAATTTCTAATCCTAAAATCTATTCCTTCATCGTATATAACAAAAAACAAATTGTTTTGATCTATGTACACATCATTTTAAATCACTGTATTGTGGATGGCTTATTTAACATCCATTTAGTGGATCATGAATCTCCTTTGAGTAGAAATAAGAAGATAAAAAAACTATTATCCCATCTATTTAAAATTGGGAAATTGTATCATAAAGGTATTTAAATTAAATATGAGAATCAACATTTTTAGATAATTATTTTTTTATTCATCAATAATTCTTTATTTCGTTAAACATTTTACTTAATACCCAATTTATTCCAATAATATTATTATTCATTGGATTAAGAACCAAATACCATGTGTTATTCGAGTCAATATGATCCAAACATTCCATTCATTTAATTCAAGTATTCATGATTCATAAATGATTAATCCAAACTTATTATCTTACTTTGAAAAACAATGAGGCATGTGTTTTCCCCAATATTATCCTTATTTCAATTCCTTATTCATAGTCAATAATTACTCCACCACACTCCTTTAACCCCCTACCCCCTACTGCCCCCTAGATAGCCCACCCCCCACCTTGAAAACCCCCCACCACACCTGGACAACCTCCCCCCCCCCCCTCACCCCCAGTTGGAATGCCCCCCACCCCCACTTGGATAGCCCGCTCCACCCCACCTGGACAGCTCTCCCCCACCCCCACCTAGATAACCCAACCCCACCCGGACAGTCCCCCACCTCCACCAAGATAGCCCACCTGGACCCCCCCCCCCCCAACCAAGGACCCCCCCCCCCCCCCCCCCGCAATAGAGACACCCCGCCTGGAAACCCCACCACCCCCACATCAATAGCCCCCACCCCCACCTAACCCCCCCCCCCATGCACACCCCTAACCTGGACAGCCCCCCTGGAAAATACCCTCCTCACCCCGACCTGGATAGCCCCACACCTAGATAGCCCACCCCCTCCCCGTACAGCCCTCACCCCTCCCCCACTTGGACACCCCCAAACAACCCCCTCCCCCTACAAAGCCCACCCCTAGATAACCCACACCCTCCCCAACCTCGACACCCCACCTGACCCCCTGGACATCCCACACCCCTCCTTGGATAGCCAACATCCCCCTCCCCCTATCGCCCCCAACACCCTGCAGCCCCCTACCCCCTGGTCAACCCCCCCCCCCCCCACCTGTATAGCCCCCTACAACCCCTTGTGTAATTTTATTTGAAGCCGTTTTATTCATTAATAAAGTAAAAACATCAATAATTTTCCATTTAATTCAAAACAACCCATTAAATTTATCAAAACATGATATATTCAATTTATAAGGCTCTATGGGTCACTTAGGAAATGTCATTGGGGAAAGGGTAAATCACCTACATTGTTAATTCCAATTTAGAAAATAGGTCAGGAAATGAGGTGGTGGGGTGGTGTCTTGGAGGGGGGGTTAGTTTCTAGGGGGGCTGTCCAAGGGGTGGAGGCTGTCCAAGGAGGGTGGGGGTGTCTAGGGGGAGTGGTGGTGTCGAGGGGGTGAGGTGTCTAGGGTATGGGGGTGTCTAGGTGGTGGGGGGTGTCCAAGGGGCGGGGGTCTGTCCAAGTGGGTGGGGTGTCCAGGGGGTTGGGGGCTGTCCTTGGGGGTTGGGTTATACATGGGGTGGGGTGTGTAGGGGGGATATCTAATGGGGGTGTCTAAAGGGGTGTCTAGGGTGGTTGGGGAGTCTAAAGGGTGGGGGTGTCGAGTGGGGATGGGGGTGTCGTGTTAAGGGGACACAATACCCATATAATACTATGAAAATTACTTAGACCCAATCCAACTGACATCACAATTCTAATACATCACCCAACCAACAACCAATCCATCCTTAATATCACTACCCTTCACATTATTCTTTGAACAAAAAATATAAATAAAAAAACATATCCAATTTTCAATTAAACAAAAGTCCATTGAAACTACCATATCACACCTCTAAAAAATGGAAAACCACCAAAAAAACTACCCAAACCTTCCCAAATCCCTACACATGGACCATCCTTATATCCATTACCCCCCTTGAGACCATATGACTAAACAAACCCTTTACCATCATTGAGTGGGGATGCATCCCACCAAAATCCATTAGTTTATATGGTTCATGAACTCTACAAAAGAGGGGATATAAAGACTTCAAATAAAGGCGATTCATATAATAATGACACTTGAAGTGTAGAACAAAAACTTGAAACGAATAAAAGTGTTCATTTTACCATGCCACAGAAGGCATAAAACTCTTGTTTAGCCCAAATCAAAATAGAAAATAAAAAGATAGGTGGAAAACATTAATACTAAGGTAAAAATTTATAATTATTAGTGTAGAAATAAAATATTTCTTTATTAAAGATGGATCTATCTGTTGGATGGAGTTTCGAAGCCTAAGGTATAGAGGGAGATTTAAGAGAGCATCAGATTTGGGTATGCAATCATGCAAACGGAGGAGTTGGGGTGGTATGTATTTGGGGGAAACATTTCCCAATAGTTTTTAAAAACCATTAGAAAATCTATTATTTACCAACTGTTTCAAAAAAAACTATCAGTATATATTAGTAAAATTAAATATTTCCCAACAGTTTGAGTAAACTATTGCGAAATCTTTATTCTATAAACACTATTCCAACAATTTCTTCAAAAATTTGGGAATGATTGTTGTTTTTATAGTATACCAAAAGTTTTTTCAAACCATTGGTATAAAATCATTGGGAAAATCTCAAATTCCACTAATGCTTCAAGAGTGTGGTGTTAGGATTTGGATAAGTATGCCCTTTATATAATGTTTCAAAAAATGATGTTGTGATTTTAAAAGGATTAAATAGACCCTTTATGGTTTGATTTAGGTGTCGAATTCAGGTTGTGGGATCATTATGGGGTGATAGATAAAGTTTTGTATCTATGATAAGAGATAAGGATTTTTCTAGGAAGCATATTAAATGAATTCAATATTGTGATGGGGATGACGATGGGTTCATGGATTCATGTAATACGTTTTCTCATTTTACATTAGATTACTACGCTATGAGGATGGTCAAATGCTAAGGAATATTATTATTCATAGGTCTAGGATTTGTGTGGCTAGAGAAAGGTTGGGGAATTTTTATGTGATTCACAGATAGAGTGAGGTTAATAGAGAGTTATGGACTTGTTTATGTGATCCAAGGTTAGTATACTAATCTTTGATGTGGGGTATATTTCCCTGATACACGTTGAGGTGACTTGTAAACTCATTATGATAAATAATTTTAATTTACTGTGGAACCTACCCTGAGTGATAAGGAAGTGATCATGATTTATATAAGGCTAACCCTATATTGGTGTGTAGAGTAAGAGGTTCGGTATAAGGCATACCCTGAGTGATAGAAAAGGGCCCAATATTTGGTATTTAGATTACACTGATTATGTGGGTTTTGATCTAGACATAGGACAAGGGCATACCTTGATTGATATGGAAATTATCAAGGATTTTTATAAGGCCTTACCTGAGAAAGTAGAAAGTGGTCCTGGACATGTATGGGGCCCTACACCAAGTGGTTGGGAAGAGATCAAGACATGTAGGATGCAATGATAATTCCATTATGAATCCATTATATGAGTGAGATAGTGGAGAATGATATTTTTTATAACACCCCACCCATAGTAAAAATTTATGGTTGAGTGATTATGGTGTAAATAATATTTTCTTTTAGAATGTGTTGATATTGGTATTGTCAGGTTTCATGGGAACCTAGTTACTACATGATGAACCAAATCACATGTTTTTATATCACATGTTAGGTTTTTTTATTATCCATGTAAACAAGTATACATAATATTAAATATTTTTGGAACATGTTGAGACTCTAATTAGATATATTTCTTACAACATTCAAGGGATCCTCAGTACACATGCAGAACATATTTTTAGTATATGTGTTTCAGAAAATTTATATAGCAGGTCAGGCTAGATCAACTTGATAATAATTCCTAATGGGTTGAAGTGACAATTATGGTTGTTAGTATATCCTCATTGTATATTTTCCATGATTCATTTATTTTTTTAATATGTCATTATATCGATGGGTTATTTTTTGGAATATGTTATTATATGAATTTTAATTCCCATTTGTATATAATTTGTGTCTATTATTTGTTATCATTTTCATTCATTTTAATTACATATATTTGCACTATGGTCTTCCATTATAGATTATTATTATTTATTATTCTTAATAATCATTTTTATGTGTTGATTATTTTATAACCAATGTTGATCACTAAAGCTTGTATTTAGTCGAAAGCCTCTAGTTTACAAGGTAGTTCACCTGTAGGTATGTGACACACAAACCTAGGTTAAAAATCGATTTCTCAGGTCAGGGCTATAAAAAATGATATCAGAGAATGTTTTGGTTCATTTAATACTTATTTATTCATATTTAAATATATTAATGTACCAATGGTAGTGATCAACCTCGAGATAGGGATTCATCGACACATGTTTGGTGGGATGTTTAACATACCAGGTTTTTTGAATTATTGATTTTTTTTCAAATACATATTTGAGAGATTTATTCAAGTATGATATATTGATATGGTATTTTTATTTATTATTTTCTCTTTTTTATTAATGTTCAAAAGGATTGAGTACAATAATTATATATGGAATGAAGGATTCATTTGATATTATTTTATATGCAGTTTTTATTTTATTACACATAGATGTTCTATATGTTTTAAAGTGTAAAAAACCAACACATATAGTTCTTATGTATATAAAATATTTGTGGAATTATAATAAACTGGACCATGATATTTTTTATGAGGAGGTTATAGGAATTTTATCATAGGATATCATTTATGTAGATTATGAAGTCTTTAAATATAAGTGGTTTATAAATACCATTTATGGGAATGATTGGGATTTGATTACTTAATGATGTATTGATAGAGGATGGTTAATTTTGAAAGATGGATATGATTAGGCATGAGTTTCCATGATGAGTTGGAAACCCCCAATAGGGTAGATAGAGTCTGTAGGATGATTTCTCTATTTATATATATTTCACTTATAGTGATTTTGGAATCTTGGAAGTGTTTGATGGGATGGGTTGGTAATATTCCAAGATATTTCAGTTTTAGGTGTAGATTTAAATATGATAGTGAGTGTGAACCATGATATCCAAGACATGCCACATGTTGGGTTTTTCTATTATCAAATGTAATTCTTGATTGGGGTATATAGATTATTTAGAGTAAAGTATGACATCAAATTTAACTGATTGATGAACTAATTATGTAATTAAATAGTGTTTATTTTGGATTTTTGGTGTTTTTTTAGCTGATGTTTTGTAATCCACATAGAGTTTAGTCAACATGATTGGATTTATGTAATAGACGTCAACAAGTGAGGTTGGGTGCTTTTGATAATTGTTTGGAAGCAGAATATTGGATAGCATTTCCTTATTGAATTGGATAAAATAATTTTTCAATCACATCAGGTATGATTTTTAGAATGTGGTTGTCATGTTTTTATGGTTGGGGAATAATTTACAAGTGAAAAGATAGTGGATCAAGTTCTTTTTATATAGTATGATGTACTTTCTGTGGATATTAGGCAAATTGGGAAAGAGTGGTATTATAATTGAATTGATTGGAAGTCAATTGGTAGATGTTTTTGGCTATTTTTTATAATCATAATCATTATGGTGTATATTGTTTATATAATTAAATAATTATAGTTCGATAATTATTTAGTTAATTTGAATATTTATCACTAAAAAATATGTGTTCTGAGAACCAGGATTCATATGAGAGTCTATGTATTTGAGATGATGTTATCAGATTTTTTCAAATGTTCTTGAGGGTTTGAGATTTGGATCAGTAGATCAATAGTGGGTAAGATCATTATGGTTTTCTATATAAAGGTAGAATGAACCACTATTCAACCAATAAGGTTCTACTGAGTATGTAGTGGTGTTGATAAAGGGGTTGTAACACCTACAGTTCCATTGGGTGTCCAAATGACTGCACTGAGTGGCCGATGATTTATTATATTTCTAGTTTGTTTTGAGCATGTAACTGATAGGTTCTAGGTGTGTTTTTTATAAAGGTAAGGGACCTAACTTACAGTTTATCACATAGTTTCTTTAATTGTTGGGAGCATAGGAGAGTGCATTTGGTTGGACCTCAGGCCCCTGATTCTCTCTCATAGACCCCCTTAGTATATAGTAATTCGAGTGTAGTTATGGGTATTTAGTTCTATAAAACATCATCTATCTCTCCATTTATCCATCTTCTTATTCCACAATGACCACCATTTGATTCTTGGTGTTTTTGTGTTGTTTTTTTAGTGATGATTCCACCAATTAATGGAGAAATTTTCCTAAAAATATTGTATTTTAATGTGGTGGATAAAGGGGCCTAATTAAAAATATAATGTCACATAGTTATTTGATTGATGGATTCTCAATAAAATATATGTAATTAGGGGATGTATTTATTTCAAATTATAGGAATTTTACTTGTTGAGGCTTTCAGAGTATGTCGGCCACTATCCTCATATCATTGGTCATAGATTTGGCACTAAGATCTATTTTAGTGATGATTCACATATTATGCTTCCTAATTTTAATTTATTGAAATAATTATACTTATATAATTAGTGTGTGGTATAACATAAGGTCTCATAGTATACTAATATCACATTTTTTTCTTGGACCGGGTATAGAAAAATCTTACTGAGCCTTGCATAAAGGGGTTAACTACATTTTGGAAGTGGTTGGTCCTTATTATATAGAATCATAGAATGTATACATATAGTAGTTCATGATATATTGTGGATTTAAATTAATTAGGTACCATTTGATCCATAGGTTTTGAATTAAATGATTTACTTTTTCAAGATCATGGAGTCTGTGTTCCATAGTGAGTTGTGAAAACTAGGTATCAGTTAGCGACTATGTATCCAATAGGAACATGATTCCATATTTCATTATGTATGTCCCTAGATTGGTCCATGATCCCCAAAAGATCTATAAATATCCACGGATGGTACATTATAGAGATATTCAATTTTCATAATAGTTTTAACCTTATGGGAAATTATAGTGAAGGTTGTCTGTCTCTCAAAATGATGAGAGTACTAGCATGAAGATAAGTAGTAGCCTTGCTTCTTGTGTGGAGTTGGTTGAATCTTATAGGATATAACATAATGTACCAAGAAGGGTTTTCTCTAGATATAATGTGTGCAATACCTATTAAGAGATATATGATAAGGGACTCATTTATAGGTAGTATGAATTTATCCTCTGTCTTAAAAAGTGGTTTCCATGGGGTTGTGTGGGGGTTTGTCTTGTAATGAACTTGGTATTGTGGTCAGTATGGTGATAATGGAATTATAAGAGTAAAAGTTATTTATTATTAGATGGAATTTTAAGATTCACTGGTTTATCCCCTTGGGGAAAGATTTGGGTACAACTTTCAACATGATAGGTCATCATGGGGAGATTCATATGGCTTAATATTTTTATGTAGATATTGGGTTGGGTCTAAGGATCCATATTAAATAATTCATAAGAATGACCAGGATATCAGTGGGTTAATATTTCCTTTTAATGTGTCATATGGTATATTCTATAAGAGTGGAATGTAAGGAATGTAGGTTAATTATTCACACATTGTGATATGGTCCCATCAATTTTTTGGTGAGAGATAGGTTGTGATAAGGGTATAAAATTCATTGATGTAAAAGGAGTTTATTAGAAAAAACATTCATAGATGTTTTTATTCGTAGTGAGTATGTTGGTTTTAGATTTGGGGTATATGTTGCGGCTATACCTTTTAAGACATGTAAATTGAATGGAATGGTTAATTTGAATTTTTCATGGAACGAAACATACGCGAGAGGTTAGTGGTCTAGAACAATATGAGTACTACCCTAAGTGGGAGGGTTGACATTAAGGTTTGGTGTGCAGATTTCTCTATGTGAGAGGGTAGGGGATGATATTTGGTTAGATTTATACTCTAAGAGATCGGGTAATGATAGAGATATAGTATGAGGTCCTAGAAATAGTGATAGGACAATTATTTTTGTTTCATATGAGGTCCATCATGAGTGAGAGAGAAGAGTTCATGTTGTGTGGAGGGTACATACCTAGAATGAGGGGGTTAACATATAGTCCAAGGATGACATTATTTATATTTATGTATAAAAACTATTATAAGAAATAGGGTAGTGGTTGATACTCATTTCATAGAATAATAATATATCAGAATCGATTTCTAAAATAGAATGACTATGTATTCTGGACATGGAAAAGTTATGTATGGTCTGGTATTGTGGTGTCTTCATTGGCACAAGATGACCCGACATACAATATATTATGTCATATATTTTGTACATTTATTTTTCTTACACATGCACACATATATTATGGAATATATTATGTGTAAATTGTCGGTCATAAGAAGAAATATTTCTCAAAACATTCACAGAAACAAGGGTACACGTGGAGACCTTTTGTTTGGAATATGGGTTTCTAATAGGTGGTAATGTGTTTCTAGATAGAGTGGATAAATCAGAATTGTTTATTAGTTTAGTTGAGGTTCAACATCAGTAGTGGACCACTGTTTCCCTCAGAATTCGGGGATGACCTCCTTGATGGGAGATTCAAACGTTCCGATCGGTTTCTATGTGGTCTGTTTGTAGAACCGGAAACATCCAATGATTCCACATCCATTTGGACATACTTTCCAAAGGTAGGCGCTTCATTAGTTTGTGAACTAATGAGGCTTGGGAATTTGCATTGGTCGAGAGGATGGGAGGTCGGACTCATCACACCTTTTTAGGGGAATTATTATCTTTTATGGGACTCTCTTTATAGATTTAAGTTATATTCGTGAATCCTTATTACATTACCAAGTATAAAATGATCTTTCCTTCAGTTTTGACAATCAATGATTAAATATGTAAGAAATTTAGAGAATCTTTTATATGTATTCGAGGTTCTTCATCAATAGAGAATCATCTGTATCTATATTGATATTCTTGGTCAATGGTATCCTTCAAAAAATTTATATAAAAGTCTCTTGGTCATTATGATGACCAGGATGGTTTTAAAGCCACTCAGTGGGGCACTTGATGTTTATTGTCATTCATAAGGACATGGATTATTTCAGAGTTGGGATCGAACCCGCAGATGGGCTACCTACGTATCCTTTGTTTTGGAAAAGGAATCAGAACCCATGTAGTTCGAGTAAGGGAGTATGATGTTTATGATTGATGGCTCAAAGAAGGATGTCATAATTACTTTTATCCTCTAAGCTCACGTGAGTCATGCTCGGTGTGAGAAACAAGAGGTATTGGTAATAAAATAGACAATTGGTCCATGAAAGATATAATCATAAGAAATGGTTTTGGGGCTTATGAATGTTTGACTGCCAAGATAAATTATGGTTAGGATTTACTTTAGGGAGAAAATCCAGGAACAGGGTCCATAAAGGTATATGTGCTTCATGGAGATTTGAATACTCTAACTTGGGACTTATTCCTGAAAAGGAAACCTAAATTAGGAGAGGATTGATAATTGGGTTTTACTCCTGAGAAGGAATCCCAAATCAAACATAAATTAGGACAGGTTAAAGAGAAATTAAGGGAATTGGGGCTTACTCCTGAAAAGGAAGCCCAAATTTATGACTGGGGCTTATTCCTAACAAGGAGTCCCAGGTTAGTGGACTTGGGGCTCACTTCTGAAAAGGAATCCCAAGATTATTATTGGGACTTACACCTGAAAAGGAGGCCGAGGTTAAGGGATTATGACTGGGACTTATTCCTGAAAAGGAGGCCCAGTTTAAGGGATTATGACTGGGACTTATTCCTAAAAAGGAGGCCCAGGTTAAGGGATTATGACTGGGACTTATTCCTGAAAAGGAGGCCCAGGTTAAGGGATTATGACTGGGACTTATTCTTGAAAATTAGGCCCAAGTTAAGGGATTATGACTGGGACTTATTCCTGAAAAGGAGGCCTAGGTTAAGGGATTATGACTGGGAATTATTCCTAAAAAAGAGGATGCCCAGGTTATGGTTTATGGTTTGGGGCTTACTCTTGAGGAGGATGCCCAAGTTAAAGGACTTATAACTGGGTATTATTCCTAAAAAAGGAGAACCAGGTTAAGGATTCTGTCATCTTTAAGGATGAGGTTTAATGAATGAACTCTCAGTTTTTAGTGACATAAATATATGTAAATCACTAGTTTCTGAGAGGTATTCCACAGAATTCCTTTCAGATAAGGAGGTCAAATCAAGAAATCATGCCATAAATGGATTTGAAGAGTGTCTTGGAGACTTAATCTTGAATAGGGAAGGTGTAATGGCTTAATTGGGTTAAAATGGGCAAGATGGGCACCCAAAACGGCAGTGGCGTGCAAGTCATGGAAGGCGCGCAAGTACTGCGTGGGTGCGCAAGTATTGGCCGCCCAGGTATACCTATGCGACATGTGTAGGGTACTTCCGAGATGTTCAACCAGAATTGAAATACTTGAGCGACTCTTTATTAAGGCCTTTAGAGCCTTCTTGAGGTTCTTCTAGAAAATGGACGCGCAAGTTCTATCGAAGGATTAAGGCGGCGTGCAAGTGTGGCCACTTCCCTTAAGGGCTGGCCACTCAGGCGCGCAAGTTTTGATGAGTTTCAACACTTAGGCCTTCTTTCCTCTCTTTAGATCTTCCGTTCTAGGTAAGAAATTGTCGTAGAAGTGTTCCGAATGCATTGATAAGAGACTTGGACGTCGGGAACATAAATCCGAGTTTCTGGAAAAAATTCCTCTTCGAATGGGGGGCCCACAGGGTCTATTTATAGGCAGGAGAAGACCTCGGGCGGTTATCAATTAGGTCGCGCAAGTCACTTGCGCGCCAATGTGCGTCGCGCAAGTCCACTTACACGACTATGAGGAAACTTCCGCGGCCTATGGGAAAAGTTCTCCTTGTTCATCCCTTTGCCGATTTTTTATGTTTCTTCAAAGGATGAATCAATTTGGACTAGGGTATTTCTCTTTTTCAGACGTTATACTATGTGATGGAAAGGAGCGTCAACAAAAGTCCCCCTCAGAGTTGGATCCGGAGAGAAAAGAGGATTTGACTCTGAGGTGAAAAGAAAAACAAGAAATCTGGCAGTTTAAAGTCATGCATGTCGGACATACAAAGGATAATGTTTAAGGTCAAAATATCTTTGACCGAAATGGATTATAATTGACTCAATTCCTTGACAACTCATCTGAAAACATAGTACCATACTCATGTATGAGGGAAAAAAATGTATGCTATGAGTTATAAATATTTGAATCTGAGGAATGATATGAAAAAGAGCTAAAAGGAATCAAAAGAAGTAATTTCTAAGAATGAAGTTACTATTATTTAACAAAACCCATTAGGGGGTTGAATTATGCAGGGCCACCTAAGGGCATTGGTTGTATGGTCAAATAAATAGCATCTTTCGGCTGACAAGTCTGTTATATAGACTGTTTATGCAAGGCCACCTATGGGGACGTGCTACATGTTCAGGCAAAAGAACTCTTAGAAATTTACATTCCTAGTGCTAAAAGCCAGTGAATGTTTATGGAGATTCAAATCTTCCAAAGTATAGAGTTTGCTGTCTGGAAAGAGGTACTTGAATATGGAAAAGATATTTCCAGACAAGATTATCGAAGAACTGAATGAATATCACTCCTACAAAGGTCTGACCCAAATGTAGGGAAGAAGAATAAACGATAGACTTGAATACTTTCAGATCATGAAAAAGGACACGAGACAAATATGTTAAGGACGACTATTTTTTGCAGATCCCTATATACCGTCATTTAAGACAAATGAGGACAAAGGAGTCATTGTTCCAAAGAATGAAGTTACCATCATTTAACAAACCCATTAGGGGGTTGAATTATGCAGGGCCACATAAGGGCATTGGCTACATAGTCAAATAAATAATATCCTTCGGCTGACAAGTCTGTTATGTGGACTGTTAATGCAAGGCCACCTACGGGCACGTACTGCATACTCAGGAAAAGGAATTCTTATAAGTTTGACATTTTTGTGACTAAAAGTCATGAAAAGGATTATGAAGATCTGAAAATATTTAAGATTAGGGTTATAACACATAATGATGGGTATCGTCCAATGTATACAGAGATACATAGGTCAACGATAACCATAATCATATTGTGGCTGGGTCCTGAATTGAAATTTTGGACTTCACCACGTATCTCATAAGAATGAGAATCAAGCCATATGTAGTTCTTGAGATGCATTTTAACGCCGTGCAGGACCAAAGTATGAGAGATCTTAGTTTAGGGTCATAGAGTTCAGACCATAATAATGAATACATTGTGTGTGTTTTCATGAGGACTTTTCAGCCAAGGGATTGAAAGTGAAATTTGGGGTTAGGTCCAAAAGACTTGGGGCTGGATTTGAGGGATACTCAAACATTCTTACGTATCCCATAAGGATGGGAATCAATCCCACGTAGTTCTAGGAATACCCTTTGTACAAATTTGGTTCGTACATGTGAAGGGTGAAAGGGGACTTTAGTACAATGATGGTTTAACCCGAGATAAAAAGTTTGGGCACTGCCATGTATGCACATAGTCTTTGGAAATGAAACATGATTGAAAAATCAATGTAAATAATGGTTCCCTCTCAAATGAGGAAATAAAAGGGTATTGTAGTTTATTGTCATACCGGACAAAAGTGTTTTATAGTATAACGTCTTATTATAAGGAAGAAAGTGAATCAAATGTAAAGATATTTATTCTAATGGCGGTTTCACCAATCAACATCGTATGACATGAAGGTGAACCGAAGTGAAGAGACTTTTTTTGGGATTGAACCTTGGGAGGTTGCCTACGTACCCAGCCTGGAAAGCAAGGATCGAAATCTGTGTAGTTCAATTAAAGAATAAATTAATGATCAAGTTATTCTTGGGGACAATGACCTAAAAAATGATGTTGGGACTTACACATGGTTAGCAGCCCAGAGAGAGTGTTATGGTTGAGGTTTTCTCTAAGCTCGCGTGAGTCATACTCGTTATGAGAAACAAGAGGTAGCAACAACCTTAATGATGCACAGTTTAATGTCATGTAAGACATATCAAGAACTTTCTGTATAGTTTAGCATCATGTAGTTAGGACGATGGGGACAATACAGTTTAATGTCATGTTGGAAAAAAGGGCGAATAGTTTAAGGTCATTTACATGGACCGTGGATGGTGCAGTTTAACGTCATGCTGGACATAAGTACAGTTTATGGTCATACATGACCTTTGATGATTATGTAGTTCAACGTCTTTCCGGACGTAAGGGACTTTCAAATAGTTTAGGGTATTATGCATGGACCGTTGTTGTATAGTTTAACGTCGTATAGCAAGGAAAAACTGGTGCCGCATAGTTTAGTGTCATGTTGCAAGGAAAATACAGTTTAACATCATATTGGACGAAAGGGGGACTGTGCAGTTTAATGTCATGCAGTGAGGACAGATTAGGGACTTTTTTTCTCTTCAGTTTAATGTCATGTTGGACAAAAGTGTGAATAGTTTAGGGTCATATGCATGGACCATGGATGGTTAAGTTTAAATTAATACATATCCATGGTGTAGTTATAAGTCATACATGACCTTTTAGGGAACTTTTTCACAGTTTAAAGTCTTGTGGGACGAAGTTGCAGTTTAAGGTCATACTGGACCATTGTTGTATAGTTTAACGTCATATAGCAAGGACGAACTGGTGCTGCACAGGTTAGTGTCATGTTGTGGGAAAATATTGGGGATAGTTTAAGTTCATACTGGACCAAGGAAGAGTTTAAGGTCATACTGGACCATTTCTATATAGTTTAATGTCATATAGCAAGGACGAACTGGTGCCGCACAGTTTAGTGTCATGTTGTGGGGACATCTTGTGAATAGTTTAAGGTCATACTGGACCAATGAGGAGTTTAAGGTCATACTGGACCATTGCTGTATAGTTTAACGTCATATAGTAAGGACGAACTGGTGCCACACAGTTTAGTGTCATGTTGTGGGGACATATTGGGGATAGTTTAAGGTCATACTGGACCAAGGAGGAGTTTAAGGTCATACTGGACCATTGCTATATAGTTTAACGTCATATAGCAAGGAAGAACTGGTGCCGCACAGCTTAGTGTCATGTTGCAGGGACATATTGGGGATAGTTTAAGGACATACTGGACCAAGGAGGAGTTTAAGGTCATACTGGGCCATTACTGTATAGTTTAACGTCATATAGTAAGGACGAACTGGTGCCGCACAGTTTAGTGTCATGTTGCGTGGACATCTTGTGAAATAGATTAAGGTCATACTGGACCAAGGATGTGTTTAAGGTCATACTGGACCATTGCTGTATAGTTTAACGTCATATAGCAAGGGAGAACTGGTGCCGCACTGTTTAGTGTCATGTTGCAGGGACATCTTGGGGATATTTTGTAGTTTATACTAAATACTTCTTAAAAAATCTGGCATTAGTTGGAGTAGTAATGAGTTCTCCATCCATCGAGATTAATGAATAAGCTCCATTGGAGTAGACCCTATGTGTTGAATAAGGTCCTTCCCATTTTGGCTCAAGCATGGGAGGTTACATTCCTGGTATCATTGGAGTTCTGAGAACTAATACCAATTCTCCCTGAATGAGTGAACGAAGATGAACTTTTTTGTTAAAAGATCGTGCTATTCGATTCTGATTGATTTCATAGTGCTACAAAGTGCACAATCTCTTCTCATCTAACCGTTCCAATTCATTCAATCGCTTTTGGGATAGCTCATCTGTAGATAACTGATCACAAATAGCTACTCTGAGTGAGGGAAATTGAACTTCAATTGGCAAGACTTCTTTCGGTCCATATACCAACGAATATGGAGTTGACCGCATTGCATTGCGGGTGGTAGTCCGATAAGCCCATAAAGCATGAAAGAGTTTATCAGGCCATGACCTCTTATCTTTATCCACCAACTTTTGCAGTATATTTTAAGGAGTCTTGTTAAAGTCTTCTATTTGGCCATTGGCCGCTGCATGATACCGAGATGAATGGTTGGATTTAATGTTGTATTCTTGATACAATTTCTTCACCTCAGAAGAACAGAAGTTGGTGTCGTTGTCCGTCAATATGGTATGAGGGACACCAAATCTAGTAATGATGTTAGACTTGATGAAGCTAACAATGCATTTAGAACTGACTTCTTTGAGAGTTACTGCCTCTTCCCATTTGGAAAGGAAATCAGTAGCAGTAAGAATGTACTTAAACTACTTGGCTGTAGCTGAAGGGAAAGGTCCCACTACATCCATTCCCCATGTGGAAAATGGCCATGAGTATTTTTCTGTATGAAGAAACTCTGGAGTTTGATGAATGAAGTTGGCATGTACTTGGCATGAATGACACTTCATTGTGAAATTAACACAATCTTGTATCATTGAAGGCCAAAAGTATCCAAGCCTTCAAATTTGATCAGACAATCTATGTCCAGACTGGTGGGCACCACAGACTCCTGCATGCACTTCTTTCATGATAGCTATTGTCTCTTCACCATCAATGCATCTGAAGAGAACTCCATCAAAACCACATTTGTAGAGAATTTTCTCTAGGTGGTTTGGGCTATCATAAAGAGTAAAATTGACCACACGTCGCCAGATTTGTTCTTTCTCGGCTCTATCAGGTGGAAGTGTTCCATTTTGAAGGTATACCCTGATAGGTGACATCCATCCTATAGTATGACCATACGTTTCAGGAATGGGACTAATTTCATTAATTTCCTCTGTTCTGGCTTGAACATAAGGTGAAATTGCACGACAGTGGGAAATAATGATGGTTGTCTCATCCCGATTTGGATCTGCTAGAGATGTGGCTATATTTTCCAGTGCATCAGCTTGAGCATTTTGTGATCTTGGGACATAAGAAAATGTCGTTTCTCAAGGGAATTCTGCCATTAACTCTCTAACGTAATCATACAAAGGGATTAATTCTTATTTTCTGATGGCATAATCCCCATCGAATTGTTTGATTACCAGGTCTGAATCACCTTTCACCTTTAAGTGATTCACTTGTGCTTGAAGCGCTAACTCCAAGTCTGTGATAAGAGCTTGGTATTCTGATTCATTATTGGTACCACCTTCCCACAATAAAAACGAATAAGGTAACACTACCTTATCTGGAGAAATGAGCACAATTCCTAAACCAACTATGTTGAATTTAGGATTTTCCATTTTCTTCCCTGTTGGACTTCTGGAAGCACCATAAAAATACATTTCCCATGTTTGAGGACTCTCTTGAATAGAGAAAACTTCATCATCAGGGAGTTAAATATCTGAAGACGTGTCTTCCACTGAAGGATGTTCAGCCTGGAAATTAGACAGAGCTTGGCCCTTTTTCGCCTTTTGAGACACATAATTAATGTCGAACTGGTGCAAAATAACTGCCCACCTTGCTAGACGTCCTATAAGCATTGGACGACTAAGGATGAATTTGAGCGGATTATTGCAAGATACCAATTGGACCTCGTGATGTTGTAGGTAGTGTCTCAGTTTCTAAACTACAATGATTAATGCCAGGCAGCATTTCTCAATACTTGAATACCGGGTTTCTACTTCAATCATAGTTCTACTGAGATAGTAGAGGCTATTTTCATTCTCAGCATCATTCTTTTGAGCAAAAAAAGGCACCCATTGATCTCTCTAAAGTTGTCACATAGAGGATAAGTTTTCTTCCTTCAACAAGTGGCATGAGTACCAGTGGACTTAAGAGGTATTTATTGAGAACATCAAACACTTCTTGACATTCTTCAGTCCACTGGTAAGTGACTCCTTTTTTCATTAATTTGGTAAAGGGTAAACTTTTCCCTGCCAAATTGGCGTTGAAACGCCGAATATAGGCTAAGTGTCCTTGAAGTCCTCTTAATTCATTCAAATTCTGAGGAGGTGACATACCAAGGATTGACTTAGTCTTCTCAGGATCAACTTTAAAACCACGAAGGCATACAACAAAGCCGAGAAATTTTCCTGAGGTTACCCCAAAAGCAAATTTTAAGGGGTTCATCTTCAAATTATGTTGTCGAAGCTTGTGGAATATGACTTCCAAATCAGCCAAGTGATTAGAACATTGTTTGGATTTAACCACCATATCATGTACATGGCATTCAACAAACTTACCTAAGAAAAGTTTGAAGATACGATGCATGGCACATTGATATGTTGCACCTGCATTCTTTAAACCAAAGGGCATCAACCGGTAACAAAACACAACTTGAGGGGATCTGAAGGCTGTTGATTCCTCATCTTCTGGAGCCATTCAGATTTAATTATATCTAGAATATCCATCAATGAAGGAAAGTACTTCATAACTAGTCGTCGCATCAATTAAGAGTTCTGTAATTGGAACTGGTAAATCATCTTTAGGGCAATACTGATTAAGATCTCCAAAATCGATGCAAACCCTAATTTGTCTATTTTTCTTCTTTACAGGGACAATATTAGCCAACCACTTGGGATACTGAACTTCTCTAACGATGTTAGATATGATTAGATTATCCACTTCTGCTTCAATTTTGGAAGCGTAAGTTGGGTGTGTTCTTCTCGCGGCTTGCATAAATCCTCGATGTTCTTTTGGTAAACCCAAATGATGAGTAGCAACATCAAAATCAAGCCTAGGCATTTCTGTATAGTTCTAAGAAAAAATATCTTTATTTTTCTTTAGAAAAGAAATATACATCTCTTTCTCTTCAAGGGTCATGGCCGCAATAATTAAAGTGGGCGTGGATCTTTCTTTGTACCTAGATTTATTTCTCTGAGTTCATCCATAGTGGTAGAGATACCCTCTTCAAATGCTGGAGGAGCATCTCTATGATCATCCTCTTCCTCTTCATCATGTGCTATTTCTTCCGTTTCTACTTGCATAGTAGATGACAAAACGAAATTTTCCTGATCAAAATAGATGTCAAAATTTTCACATTTTGAAGAAGAAGCTACCATTTCCGACCCTATGGATGATAAAGGGTCTTCTTTGGGAAATAAAGAGGAGATGATGGATTGAGAATTGACATCATTATTCACCTCCGATTTTTCTATAACTTCTTCTGGCATGATTGGCGAAGTATAGACTTGTTGGATTTCAGCAGATGAAATGAAAATTTCACCACCTGTGCTTCCATCACTGTTTGGTAGGTTACCAATTTCTCCCATGTTGTCTGGCTCGATTGCCGTAATTGACATTATGGATTTTCCATAAGAGTATTCTGATTTGGGCATATTTTGTCAATTTGACTAATAGGTAACACATAATCTGTACTCAAATGTGTAAATGGATTTATTGGAATCTTCTCCAAACCATATATAGCATTAACTTTGTAATTTCCTTTATTTTAGATTTCTATCTTCCCTTCATGTGATAAAATTCCGCCTCAACGTATTGAGACTCACATGTCTTGAACGGGGCCTTATCACCATACAATGTTCCATCTTGACCATTGATACAGTATATGAGACATTGATGGTATGATTAAGGGATAACAGCATGCTGATGTAGCCAGGGTCTTCCAAGCAAGACGTTGAAATATGAGTCTTGATCAACAATCATGAAATCCAAATTGGATACAAGATCTCCAAACTGAGTTCTAAGTGTAACATCGCCCAGTGTTTCTTGTTCATTTTTATCATATCCTTATAACATCCTGGTAGAAGGAGATAAATCAGATTCCATGAGGCCCAATTGACGAAGTGTACGAATGGGCATGAGGTTGACTCCTAAACCATTGTCAATGAAAGATCTTCGGATATCTACACCATTGACTTTTCCAGATAAGTATAGAGGTTTTATGTGCCCATGCACAACATCATCTTCTTCTTTATCAGTAAAAGATATCACTGCATGGCATTTTTCAGGATTATTCTCTATGTGATAGACTTCACCTGCTACAATTTCAGCTTCAAACTCCTCAAGACTTGAAAAAGCTTCGATGAGTGCTTCCCGAAGATCTTTTGATAGTTTCAAAGGATCCAAAATAGATAACTTGGCTGGTAATTGGTCCAAGTGTTTCAATATATCATACGTTTGATCTATAGGTATGTGTTTCCCAACAAGAATATGCGGTTTAATGGGTACCTTGGAAGCAGATGCTTTGGAAGCTGATGCATCTTGTATTGGGATAGAAGTTGGAAACATCCTTGGTTTTGGAAGATTAGACCGATTTGATCCATTTACTTGCTGAGATGAAGAAGATGGAATCTTCAATCGGTCTTCCAAAATAAATGTGCCAAGACTGAGATGGCTATTGGTTGAAGAACTTTCTTGTTCTTTTTGAGCTCGCTGAAGGGCTCTACCACAAGTTTTTTCTGCATACACAGTGTAAGTAGGGGTAGAATTGGAGTAGTGGATTCGGAATGATCCACGTCTTCCCATGTATCCTGAACCTCTGGAACATCCTCAGATTCCCTTGTTTGATACAGGGAATTCATGCTCATCAAAATTGAAACTGCTACTGGCATACATATCTGTTAATTGAATCATATTAACAGAATCGAAGATTAATTCTTTGTCTGATAAAGAATTTGCCTGATTAGACTGTTTAGGCTGTGCCGTTTGGTGGGGCGGTGCCCGTGGCTTTGAAGTAGATGGAATAAAGTCTGCTAGAGTCAAAGACAATTTAGGCTTTGACACATACTCATCTTCTTCTGATTATTTTTCCTTCTTTGAATCAAGCGGTTTCTTTGAGGACTTTCCCTCTGATGAAGAGGGTTTTACAGCAATATTCATGACAGAAAACACAATTGGTTTCTTTAATTTTGTTCGTAAAATGGCATGAGCCTGATTGATTGTCTTTCTGACCATCCAATCATCATACTTCAGTGCATTTCTACTTTTGACTTCTTTCCATTCACATTCCTCCTCTGGAACTATAGCAGTAACACATGCTACCTGAGTCGAAGAACCTTTCAACTTGACTTGTCCCAAGTCGACAATCTTTTGCAGGAGTTCCTTGAAGACAAAACACTCCTGGATGCGATGCACCATCATTTGATGAAAGGGACAATAATTGGGACAGTCTTCATCTCCTTCCTTGTTTTGCCTCTTGGGCATTGCTAATTGAACCAAATTATTTTCCAGAGCTGAAATGAAGTAACCAGGAATATGCTCATTTCGGAAAGAGTATGTTTTACTCTTAAAATACATAAATTGTTTTCGTCTTTGATCTCTTTGATCAATTGGACGAAACGGCCTTTGTTGTTGGCATTCAGGAGGTGGAGTCCTTTGAGAAGATGATGGTTTTGAAGTAGAAATAGGTACAGGCGCTTGTCTAAGCATAACTGTAGCAGTTTTCTCTTTACCCATTCTCCTTCATGGAGCTGATGGAATTACACGAGATTTAGCCTTAGCCTGTATAAGGGAATCTTCCATTTTCTGAGCGATTGAAGTAAGGTCTCAAAACCCTCCTGTGTATTTCACAGGGATCAATGGCGTGCGTAATTCTTCACGCAAATTTTCCACACACATTGGAAACAGCTCCTCCTGAGGGAGTTCTAAACTCAGGGAATATGTTAATCCCTTCCAGCGAGCAATGAAATCATAGACTCTTTCATTCTCCTTTTCCTTGCAGTTTTTAATATTGAAAACTTTCATTTTTTGAAAAGTTGAGCTGAACTGAAGAATGAATTTTTGGCGAAGAACCTCCCATCCGATGATTGACCAGGATGGAAAGATTGTATACCAGACAAAAGCTGGTCCTTGTAAGGTTTGCACGAAGCATCTGAGTTTCACTGCTTCTTGCTGCTCTGGAGTTCCCATCATAGGATCACAACAAGACACATAATGTGTCAAATGTTGTTCAGGGTTGCCTGATCCATTGAAAGTAGAGAATACAGGGTTTCCAAAACTGGATGGAGGAGAAATTGAATCTACCCATTTAGGGTAAACATTCTTTTCTGGTTGAACTTGCGCCCATTTACCTTCCATAGTTTCTAACCGAGCTATTAATGACTCTATAGTAGTTAATAAATTTTGAGAAACATCCGGTTGAATTTGGTCTTGGGTAGGTGCAATGAATGGAGCTTGGACATATATGGTGGTTGGTGCTGAAACTGATGGTAGCACTGCCAATCGTTGTTGTGCTTGACCCGTAGGATTAGACCTCTGAGGGTGTACTGATAAAGGAGGATATTCCTTATCCATCTCAGTAGCTGCAATAAATTCCTTAGGCTATCGGACTCCAGCATTCTTATGAATAAGACTACTCTAAAGAAGTTCTGTATTCAACCTTCTTAATTCTTTCATTTCTTCCTCTTGTTGTAAAAACCTTTGCTCTAATGAGAGAGATTGACCTTCTTCATAGGAAGGATATGTAACCTGATTCTTTCCCCTCCCTTTGTTGCATACTTTTTGGAGAGAGGGAAGTGGATTACCTAGGTTCTGAGTAATCCTTTGACATCGTGTACACACACCTTCTTCATTTGTATCGGTGCGTACATTTTCTTGAGGAGGATGCTCTTCATCTGAGTCCCTTGAGTGAGCCTCCTCTGGTGGATTAGCAAAAACGGCATTGATGACATTGATTGATGCATAATGCATCGCATCCCTTCTATCAACATTTTTGTGGTATTGTCTTCTTTCATGTCTTTGACGAGACATTTCCTTTTGTTGATTAAATCCTTTAGGAACTTCTTGATGTGCTATAACTTGGAGGGAATCTCTTGATAATTTGTATCTTCATTCTTCTTAGGGATTCTTCCCCAATCTAGAAAAGACCAACATTCTATGTGGATGGGATTGATGATTTGAAAGAGTCCCCAATCTCGTGGATTGGGGATGTTCCTGCTGTTCATGCTCAACTCCTTGAATAATATTTGTTGATTCTGAGGGTTGGGTTAAAGGAGTCCCTAGTCTGACAAGATGGGGTGGCTCTTGACATGCAATGTCTGAGACCTTCTTAAAATCTCTCTTGATCTTGCGAACCTTAGTTCAGAAATTAGCGGGATGCATTAACCTGTATCCACTTTTATCACCTGGTTCAACAGACCGTTGGATGATTTCTGAAACTTCTGTCACTTGATGATGTGTTCGCTCCATACGAGAGGCTTGTGCAATATTCTCACCTACTTTATGTAAGAGAAACTCAACAACTTGTTCTCTATATGCTTGATTTTGAGAGGAACTAGTTGAAGCATGTGCTTGAGAAAGCTTTTGATTACAAACAAAGCCCATTGACTGTGGCCAGCCATGGGCAATAACATTGCATGAGACCATTTTCAGCGGGCTTTGCTGACTGGAAAGAACTGTGAAATGTAGTTCTCCGTGAACACCCCATCCTTTGATACGAACACCAGATGGGGCATTGGCAATTAACTGACCCAATTTTATTTGTGCTCCAAGGCATGAACGTTGAAGGGTTCTCTGCTTCTTTTCAGCCTTCGGATACCGAGAGACTGATAGAGATTCCAAATCAATCTGACGTTGTAGCCCTTCTATTATCTTAAGATTATTTTCATATTCATCATAATATAATACCTTCTTCTTCAATTTACAAAGTGTTTTCCATATGTTGAGACGAATATCATGGATTCCGTCTTCCGTCAACATCTTTGGAATGTCATACTGGGAGTCAGCCAATGGCCAAAACATGACTGGTACCTCACTTTTCACTAGTTTTTTCCACATGTTCAACATTTCATCTTTATCATTAAATGAAGATTCTTCTACCTGTTTTGACCAGAGTTGGTGTTTCCTTGTTGCTTCGTCAGATTCAACAAGATTGGTAGAGAGATCATTGACCAAACTAGAAGATGCATGACTTAGGGGTGGTTCAGAGAATGACCTACACCCTGGGGTATCTTCTGATTGAGAAAGTATTTCACTTGCTAGCGATAAAGCATCAAACATGACTGGTTTCGTATTTGCACGTACCTCAAGATAAGAGGGCTTTCTCGACACTACATTGTCTACTAGAGTATTTTCCAGGCAATGTGAATCACTACTGCGGAGAGGACTTTCGTAGTGAAATTCATCATCATGGGGAGGACCACCATAATGGGTTACAACAAAAGATGAGATCTCTTGCTCCTTGGTCTTCTGACCACACAGAGGGTTCCTGTGGCTCTCATCTGAAGACGAAACTTCATGATTGACCGAATTGTCACGAAGCAAGCTTTCATGAGGAAGTGTCTGTTGAAGACTTTCAGAATTAATGTTCCCGTAATTGGGAACTGAGGGAGTAGAATCTTGAATTCCAATAGATAAATGTCTGAGGGCTTTAAGAACTCTAGCATCAAGCAATGACTTGTTACAGATTGGCCTTTGATCTCCTGACTGTGCTGGGAAGATCTTTTTCATAGATGCTTTCTTACTCGCTTTGGAAACCACTTGTTGATGAAAGTGGTTTCTCTGAGTAGGTGTATGTTCCTGATCAGGAAATATGGTCAGGTTAGGCTGACGATCTCCACTGAAATCAGGTGTATGTGCCTGACTTGGTTGTCTGTATGATATTGGGGAGTATGCCCCATAACCCTCTTGGACTGGAACAGATGTGTGTGTCTGTTCCGTAGTGAATCATTGATGTGTCACTCCACTGCTAGGGATAGATTTATGTGTCTTCATCTGAGATGATGCTGAAGCTGTTATGGTATCCTGGAAAGCATCCAGAATATGAGTAGGAATTTTCTTCTCCTCTTTCACCAGTGAAAAAATATGCTTGTGGACTTCAGCTGCTAGAACGGGGATATACGTCCATTCCAGGATTGGATTAGGTGTATGTGCCTGCTCCTGTCCTCCTTTTCCTGTCAGTGAATCCTGACATTACTCAAGTGTGGGGGCAGAGAGTTGATTCTGCCTCCTGTTTGTCGTCGTAGCTTTCCAACTGACTTCTCTGTGTGCTACCAAACGAGACTGCTGGTAGTCTTGATTAGTAATAGCAGGTGTATGTGCCTGCTGATTACACTTCACCGAACATAGTTGATGAGATCCATCATATGTATTCAGACAAGCATGTTGTCTAACTGATGATTTATAAGCAGGTGTATGTTCCTGCCTATAGTACTCCGCCGGAATTGCCTGGCGGGATTGGCGTTATGCTGCCAGACCAGTCTGCTGGACAACAGAATTAAAATGGACTGGTGTGTGTTCCTACTCATTGTTCACCACCAAGTTAGGTTGGTAGACTTCTCCGGAGATTGCAGGGATGAAAACCTGCCCATTGTTAACCGGATTCCGCCTCTGGCGGTTCGTCTTACCTGCTAGGATTTTCAAAATATAAGGCCTCAGCCTTAAACCTTACTTAATCTTGAGTTATTACAAGATTACAGATTGAGGATCTTTTCGGGTTTAGAGTTTTATATAATTAGATCATAAAACTTGCATTACATTCCACATATAAACAAAGTGGTTACATAAAGATAGTATTCTTCATTCCCATCAATGGAAACACATTTAAAATAAAACATGGATTATTTCTTGACACATCCTTGACTCTATCATCTTATCATGTACCTTTCCCTTGACCTGTGAAAAACATTTCAAAAACTTGGGATGAGCATAAAAACTCAGTATGGGTTATAAAAAAAACATGGAAAGGAAACATGAGGTCATATATACATAAGAATGAAATCATACTTTACCCATAAAACATAGGCACTTTAACATACCTCATAAAATCATGAATAAATCATAGAAATCATAAGACATAAAGGTAACTTGAGGCATTCATAACATTCTTACGTAGGGAGTAACCCTCTTGGTTACGTTTGGAATAACCATCACAGTATATTCCCTAAAATCTCTTCGGAGAAACCTTAACGTTTCACTCCTTCGCGTTACCCAATGCATTGGAGAGCTATAACGGGCTCACCCGCCCTTAGTTTATCTCAGAACCACCCGTCTTCATAATAATGCCCAAGAACCATAACATAATCATATCACATAAAACATGCATAAAGGAATCATAACATTTCCACATTTCAATCACGAGATATCAATACAACACATTGATATAAAAACATTATGAGAACCATTTCCAATACCAAAATATATGAAAAGTTAAACATGGTATTTATTTTTCTTTTAAAAAGAAGGTATGGCTTGTAGAGGATGCCAAAACTCAAATAACGGTCACGACGGCGGAGAAGTCGTTGTCGCCGCATACGTACGACAAAAACATTCCCTTTTGTCATTCAGTAAACGCTTCGTATAAAAAAGATTCCTTTTGAATAAACGTAAAAGTCAAAGGGGTTTATACACCGTATAAAAGAAAGTTGTGTATAAAATAAAATATGCCTCAATGAAAGGAGATTGAGACGAAGTCCCATACCTCGTTTCCGACTTGAACCGACCGTTCTTTAATCTCCTGAATAATAATCTTGAGTTAATCTCTACTTTATTATGAATCTTTTTAAGTTCATTATTCCTTTTATACCATGTTATGGACATCATGTCATCATTTAAGTTAATAATGTTCATTTTGTCGGTATTTGGTTGAAAAGTCAAAAATAGACTTCTTACACTTACATGTTGTTAATTTGGTCAAAGGTTCATTATATCCAGAATGGTATTCATGATGTAGATATCATATATGTCATATATATCCATTACATACATTCATTTATAATATTACATAATCATTTAGAGGTAAGAAATGAAATGCACCGTTCATGGAGACGGTAAGCCGTACGTACGCATGAACGCTACTTTCATTTCTATTTCGAATTTTATAGAATGGAATCATAATGATATAATGTTATATTATAATTCCAGTATAATTTCATATATAATATCATAGTTCCATCCTTTATATGTCCCACATATGGTATTTAACGAATCAAATCACTTTGAGGGGGCGGTAGTCCGCACTTCCTAAAATGAAGATATCGTGTTTACCCATAATGGAAACCATAAAGGTATGCCAAAAATGAAAAAAACAGAATCTTAAGGAATAAACATATTATATATCATATATAAAAATTGTGACATCATAATGGCCACCTTTGAAGGTGTTAAATGAGTGTTGAACAATCATCGTTTCGGGAGGCAGAATTTCGCCATCCACGGAAACCGTATGTTCTTTAACCATTTGATGTAGTTGTGTGAGAGTGTAGCTCAAATAAATCTTATAAAAACATCCTAGTATATTTAAGATACTGGTTTTGTTACAAAATAATTAAATAAAAAGAGTTTAGGTGGTTGGAGAAGCAAAATAAAACAAATGAACATGAGAGAATGAATTACCTTTAAAAGTGTAACTCCTTTTGAGTTGAGCCTAAAGGCTTCCTTTGAAAGGATTCTGCCCAAAGGGAATCCTCTAGGATGAGGAGAGGGATGTGGAGAGAGAAAATGGGTAGGGTTTGGCCGATCCAAAGGCTTGAAGACTGTGTGAAATGAGGTAGAGGTGGGGGCCTTTTATAAGGGGAGAGGAGGGGCACTTTTGGAAAGTAAAGAAACATTACTTTATTTGAAAATGTGTTTCGGTTTTAAAAGGTCCCACATTGATAGAATTAGAGGATAAGGTGATAAGGGTTCTAAATCCACTCTTCCAATTGGTTTTGGATATGTGTAGTTCATATATTTTACATTATCTTTCTATTTTATTTAAATCGTCAAATAATGATGTCATCGCTGCATCATTATTATGTCATAAATAATTAAATATATTTAACTTCTAAAAATTATAAAACAAATACTATGATATAGTAAATCTTTTTAGCTTTCCAATGACTATTTATAATCAAAATTTGGACTTGTATAACCCCACGTAAAAAATTGTTTTCGCAAAACATATTATGTTTGTGTCATTTTCACTTTAACATTAAATAAAAAGTAATTTATGTCATTTCCCAACAAAAGTGGATCCATGGGGTCCCCAAGTTGACCCATGGAATGTCATGGTCGGCCATGACACAACCAATGAGGTTGGGACATGTTTCTAGGTCATTTCATATTATTAAAGCATTATTTATACCTTAAACTACCCTAATTACCACTAATCGCGATTAAGAACTTAATAAGTTACTATTCACCAAAAAATTATTATAATCTCATTGAAACACATTTTAATTCTTAATGAAAACCATGTATGTCGGATTTTCACAATTCAATACACATTAGTGGTAAAATTTCATTTAACTGAAAAATCAGTTTGCTTGATTACCACTTAGTGGATTCACTATTCATCAAAAATTGAAGTTTTTCAGAAAATTACCAAAAATTCACCCTAAGCTATATTTGATATTCCGAATTCAAAAATGAAGTCCATTTTACAAAATTCAAATCATATAAGTCACATTAGTTAATTTAATAATTAATTTCCGCTGCCAGAGCAAATAGCGTGTTTTTACAAAACAATAAGTATCAAAAGATTGACACCAGTTTAAGTCTAATTTCAAAGTGAAATTGATTCCAATGACCACCATTGGATAAAATGGTAAAAATATATTCATATTACACATTAATACCAATTCAAAAGATAATCTAATCATATAAATAAATTAGATTAAAAAGCAGTTTTGATGTAAAATGCAGTATTTTTCACTATTCATTAAAAAATGAACATTGTCAGAAAAATACCAAAAATTCACACAAGGTAAATTTTGATGTCCCAATCATAAAGGATAAGTTTATTTTGACAAACATAGTTTATAAAATTGTCAAAATATAGATTCAAAAATGGTTTGCCATCAAAAGGCAGTAAAACAATCTTTTAAGAATATTAGTGTATTCCATGCATAAGTTTGTATTTATTTTCATTTTAAGCCTCTATAACACTATCTTAATCATTAATAGACATAGATAAAAATATCTATTATTCATTACTTACTTGGGATGTTACATCCTTCCCCCCTTTAGAAAATTGGGTCCCCGTAATTTATTTACTTATCGAATAAATGGGGGTACTTATCCCTCATTGCATTTTCAGATTCCCATGTTGCCTCTTCAATCATGTGGTTTTTCAACAAAACCTTTACCTGCTTAATCGCCTTATTCCGTAACACTTGCTCCTTGTGGTCAAGAATCTGGATCGGTTGTTCCTCATAAGATAGGTTCTCTTCCAGCTGAACTACCTCTGGACTCAAAACATGAGATGGATCTGGCATATACTTTCTCAACATCGAAACGTGAAAAACATTGTGTACCAGAGATAAACTCGGAGGTAATGCCACTCGGTATGCAACTGATCCGACTCTCTCCAGAATTTCGTATGGCCCAATGAACCTTGGACTCAACTTTCCTTTCTTACCAAATATCATCACGCTTTTCCAAGGAGAAACCTTGAAAAAAACATGATCACCTACCTCGAAAGATAGATCATTCCTCCGGTTATCCGCATAACTCTTCTGCCTGCTCTGAGCTGTTCTCATGTGTTTCTGAATCAGCTGACCTTTTTCTGCCATCTCTTCTACCAATTCTGGTCCCATCAACTTCCTTTCACCCACTTCATCCCAGAAAGCTGGAGTTCGACACCGCTTCCCATATAATGCCTGAAATGGTGCCATCTGTATACTGGAATGAAAACTGTTATTATATGAAAACTCAACCAAAGAAAGATGTTGGTCCCAGCTTTCCTAATAATCCATAGAACAAGCTCGTAGCATATCCTCCAAGGTCTGAATTGTTTGTTCTGACTGCCCATCTGATTGAGGATGAAAAGCTGTACTAAAATTTAATTCAGTACCGAACAACTTCTGAAGGCCTTTCCAAAAGTTAGAAGTAAACCTGGGATCACGATCCGATACAATGGAGAGAGGAACTCCATGTAACCTGACTATCTCTTTAAGATACAAACGGGAAAGTTGATCAAGAGAGAAAGTATCTCGTATAGGAAGGAAATGAGCAGATTTGGTCAAACGATCAACAATAACCCAGATTGCATTATTACATCGAGATGTCTTCGGCAATCCAACAACAAAGTCCATGGATATATTCTCCCATTTCCACTCTGGCACCAGTAAAGGCTGAAGCATCCCTTTCGGTAACTGCCGCTCTGCTTTAACCTACTGACAAGTCAAACACTTCACAGTAAAATCAGCAATGTCTCTTTTCATTCCATCCCACCAGTAATACTCCCGCAGATCTCTATACATCTTAGTACTGCCCGGATGAACTGAAAACGGAGAACTATGAGCTTCACATAACAACTCTCTCTTCAACTGTGAATCACAAGGAACACACAATCCATTCCCAAATCTCAAAATGCAATCATTATCAATGTTGAATTCAGGAAACTTACCTTTCTGAACCAGCTCTACCTTTTTCTGCAACTCACTGTCTTGCTTCTGTGCTTGCTTGATTCTATCTGATAGAGATGATCTCACTGATACCTAAAACAAAACAGAAGGACTTCCTGCACCAACAACTTCTATGCCAATGTTCATCAAATCCTTAACCAAAGGATCACGTTCCAAACACAACATTGTTAATGAAGCATTACTTTTTCGACTCAAAGCATCAGCCACTTTATTTGCTTTTCCCGGATGGTAATGAATTGTACAATCATAATCCTTGATTAATTCCAGCCATCTCCTTTGTCTCATGTTTAACTCTTTCTGAGTGAATATATACTTTAAACTTTTGTGATCGGTATATATTTCACACTTTACTCCATACAAATGATGCCTCCAAATTTTTAAAGAAAAAACAACAGCAGCTTACTCCAAATCATGTGTAGGGTAATTTACCTCATGAGTTTTCAACTGCCGTGAAGCATAAGCAATTACCTGATCATTCTGCATTAGGACGCAACCAAGTCCTCTCAATGAAGCATCACTGTATATAACAAACTCACCATTCGTGGAAGGTAGTGCCAAAACTGGAGCATTCACCAATCTTCTTTTCAATTCCTGAAAACAATCATCACATTCTTTTTTCCAGATAAACTTAACACCCTTCCGAGTTAGCTTAGTCATTGGACTAGATAACCGTGAAAAATTTCTAACAAACCTTCGGTAATAGCCCGCCAAACCAAGGAAGCTATGAATCTCGGTTACATTTGTGGGTCTTGGCCATTCTTCCACAACTTTTGTTTTTGCAGGATCAACAGTTATTCCATCTTTAAAAACAATGTGACCAAGGAAAGAAATTTGTTGCAACCAAAACTCACACTTGCTGAATTTCCCATACAGTTTATTTTCTTTTAAGGTTTGCAAGATAACCATTAAATGTTTTTCATGCTCCTATTTACTTTTAGAAAACACCAAGATATCATTAATGAAAACCACCACAAACTTATCCAAGAACCCATGGAAAATTCTATTCATTAAGTCCATGAATACAGCAGGTGCATTGGTTATCCCAAAAGGCATCACTACAAATTCATAATGGCCATATCTCGTATGGAACGCGGTCTTCGGAATATCTGCCTCCTTTACCTTCAGCTGATGGTACCCCGATCTCAAGTCAATCTTTGAAAAAAACTGAGATCCCTGGAGCTGATCAAACAAATCATCGATATGAGGCAATGGATATTTTTTCTTAACAGTGATATTATTCAAGGTTCTATAAACAATGCAAAGTCTCATAGAACCATCTTTCTTTTTAACAAATAAAACAGGAGCACCCCATGGTGATGTGCTAGGTCTAATGAAACCTTTCTCTAATAAATCTTGCAATTGCTCCTTCAACTCTAAAAGTTCAATTTGTGCCATTCGATAAGGGGGTTTTGAAATTGGCTTAGCATCAGGAACTAAGTCAACAGTAAACTCAACATCCCGATCTGGTTTTATTCCAGGCAACTCAACAGGAAAAACATCAGGATACTCATTTACCACTGGCACGTCATTAATCTGAACAGTTCCTTTATTTTCAACGACGTGTGCAAGGTAACATTCATTTCCATCTTTTACAAGTTTCTTGGCCTCTTGATATGTTATCAAAAGTAAGGGTTCATTCTTGTAAACAAACTGAAAGTCTTTCTGAAAAGAAACTTCTTTAGCTCTACAATCAATCTTAGCATGGTAAATAGAGAGACAATCCATACCCAGGATAACATCAAACTCTACTAGAGGTAAAACAATAAGGTTTGCAAATAGGTTCTTTCCACAGATAAGGATAGGAAGATTCTTATAAATTCTTTTTTCCTCGACACTTCCCCCAGGTGTTTTTACCAAAAGTTCAGGAGTCATTTCTTGAGATGGTATTCCCATTTTACTAGAAAAGGATTCAGAGATGAAAGAATGTGTAGACCCCGAATCAAACAACACACTGGCATAATCTGAAAAAACAAACAAAGTACCTGATACAACTTCATTTGATGGGCCAACATCTGCTGAAGTAGTTGCAAAGGATTTCACCGACCCTTTCTGCTTGTAGTCTAACTGCTTCCCATCACTCAAGCTCTTTGTCGGACACTCGTTTGCATAGTGACCCATCTCATTTCACTTATAACATTTCACTAACTGTAAATCAAATTTGGTCTTACCTTCACCTTGATCCTTTTCAGTGCAATCATGAGCCTTATGTCCCATCTTACCACATCGGTAGCACTTTCCAGAATTCAGAAGACATTCCCCAGCATGCCTTTTGCCACATTTATCACAAGCTGGAAACTTAGTTTTCTTACCATCAGACTTTTTTGAAGAATTCTTACCTTTCTCCTGCCACCTCGGTCTCTTCTTCTGCTGGTTGTTATAGAACACTTGGTCATCGGCAAACTCCATTTTCACCTTCTCAGCACATCGAACAAGCTTTTCATAACTTTTAAACTCACGAGAAGCTAATTCCCTTCGATACTTTGGCTTTAATCCTGAGTAAAAACGATTGATTTTACTATCAAGGTCCCGGATAAAATTGGGAGCATACCTTGCCAATCGAGTGAACCTTTCTTCATAGGCAGCCACTGATTCTTCCTCTTGCCTCAATTCCAACAATTGCTTTTTCATCCTAAGTCGAACAGCCTTAGGAAAATACGTCTCAAGAAACATACCTTTGAATTCATCCCAGTCAAGAGCATCAATCTCCTCGGCGTCCCTGATATTTTTAACCATAGACCACCACAGATCTGCTTCACCCTCCAAACGGTAAATAGCAAGACTAACCTTTTGATTTTCTGAACAACCCATGACATCAAAAATCTTCTCCAGTGCTTTAATCCACCCTTCAGCTAGCACAGGGTCAGATGATCCTCTGAATGATGGTGGATGTTGCCTCATGAAATGTTCCACCACTGACATGTTCCTCTGCGGTTGATCTGAATGATCTCGTGCATGGATACCACCGCCATTTATTGCTTGAGTCAATTGTGCCATTACTGCAACAAACTGTTCAGTTCCAATTCCGACCATTTCTGGATGCTGATTCGGAAGGTTATTTCCTTCTGTATGCCTTCCTAGCACAGCTTCCCTGTTTCCTCTGCGGAAAACCATTCTGAACAAACATGTCTTAGATGAAGCAACATGGTAATCTTTAAATGCTATATCATTTCGAAAAAAATATTTTTGGATAATAATTTAATAGAATTCTAACTCCTAAAGTTATCTAAACCGACCTTTGATACCAACTATAAGGCCCCAGCCTAAAACCTTACGTAATCTTGAGTTATTACAAGATTACACATTGAGGATCTTTTCGGGTTTAGAGTTTTTGAGAATTAGATCATAAAACTTGCATTACATTCCACATATAAACAAAGTGGTTACATAAAGATAATATTCTTCATTCCCATCAATGGAAACACATTTAAAATAAAACATGGATTATTTCTTGACACATCCTTGACTCTATCATCTTATCATGTACCTTTCCCTTGACCTGTGAAAAACATTTCAAAAACTTGGGATGAGCATAAAAACTCAGTATGGGTTATAAAAAAAACATGGAAAGGAAACATGAGTTCATATATACATAAGAATGAAATCATACTTTACCCATAAAACATAGGCACTTTAACATACCTCATAAAATCATGAAAAAATCATAGAAATCATAAGACATAAAGGTAACTTAGGCATTCATAACATTCTTACGTAGGGAGTAACCCTCTGTGTTACGTTTGGAATACCCATCACAGTATATTCCCTAAAATCTCTTCGGAGAAACCTTAACGTTTCACTCCTTCGCGTTACCCAATGCATTGGAGAGCTATAACGGGCTCACCCGCCCTTAGTTTATCTCGGAACCACCCGTCTTCATAATAATGCCAAAGAACCATAACATAATCATATCACATAAAACATGCATAAAGGAATCATAACATTTCCAAATTTCAATCACGAGATATCAATACAACACATTGATATAAAAACATTATGAAAACCATTTCCAATACCAAAATAAAAGAAAAGTTAAACATTGTATTTATTTTTCTTTTAAAAAGAAGGTATGGCTTGTAGAGGAAGCCAAAACTCAAATAACGGTCACGACGGCGGAGAAGTCGTTGTCACCGCATACATACGACAAAAATATTCCCTTTTTTCGTTTAGTAAACGCTTCGTATAAAAAATATTCCTTTTGAATAAACGTAAAAGTAAAAGGGGTTTATACACCGTATAAAAGAAAGTTGTGTATAAAATAAAATATGCCTCAATGAAAGGAGATTGAGACGAAGTCCCATACCTCGTATCCGACTTGACCCGGCCGTTCTTTAATCTCCTGAATAATAAACTTGAGTTAATCTCTACTTGCTTATGAATCTTTTAAAGTTCATTATTCCTTTTATACCATGTTATGGACATCATGTCATCATTTAAGTTATTAATGTCCATTTTGTTGGTATTTGGTTCTTAAGTCAAAAATAGACTTCTTACACTTACATGTTGTTAATTTGGTCAAAGGTTCATTATATCCAGAATGGTATTCATGATGTAGATATCCTATATGTCATATATATCCATTACATACATGCATTTATAATATTACATAATCATTTAGAGGTAAGAAATGAAATGCACCGTTCATGGAGACGGTAAGCCCTACGTACGCATGAACGCTACTTTCATTTCTATTTCGTATTTTATAGAATGGAATCATAATGATATAAAGGTATATTATAATTCCAGTATAATATCATAGTTCCATCCTTTATATGTCCCACATATGGTATTTAACGAATCAAATCACTTGGAGGGGGCGGTAGTCCGCACTTCCTAAAATGAAGATATCGTGTTTACCCATAATGGAAACCATAAAGGTATGCCCAAAATGAAAAAAAAAACAGAAGATTAAGGAATAAACATATTATATATCATATATAAAAATAGTGACATCATAATGTCCACCTTTGAAGGTGTTAAATGAGTGTTGAACAATCATCGTTTCGGGAGGCAGAATTTCACCATCCACGGAAACCGTATGTTCTTTAACCATTTGATGTAGTTGTGTGAGATTGTAGCTCAAATAAATCTTATAACAACATCATAGTATATTTACGATACTGGTGTTGTTACAAAATAAGTAAATAAAAAGTGTTTAGGGGGTTGGAGAAGCAAAATAAAACAAATGAACATGAGAGAATGAATTAACTTTAAAAGTGTAACTCCTTTTGAGTTGAGCCTAAAGGCTTCCTTTGAAAGGATTCTGCCCAAAGGGAATCCTCTAGGATGAGTAGAGGGATGTTGAGAGATCAAATGAGCAGGGGTTGGACGAGCCAAAGGCTTGAAGAGTGTGTTAAATGAGGTAGAGGTGGGGGCCTTTTATAAGGGGAGAGGAGGGGCACTTTTGGAAAGTAAAGAAACATTACTTTATTTGAAAATGTGTTTCGGTTTTAAAATGTCCCAAATTGATATAATTCGTGTATATGGTGATAGGGGTTCGAAATCCACACATCCAATTGGTTTTGGACATGTGTAGTTCATAGATTTTACATTATCTTTCTATTTTATTTAAATCGTCAAATAATGATGTCATCGCTGCGTCATTATTATGTCATAAATAATTAAATTTATTTAATGTCTAAAAATTATAAAAAAACTACTATGATATAGTAAATCTTTTTAGCTTTCCAATGACTACTTATAATCAAAATTTGGACTTGTATAACCCCACTTAAAAATTGTTTTTGCAAAACATATTATGTTTGTGTCATTTTCACTTTAACATTAAATAAAAAGTAATTTATGTCATTTCCCAACAAAAGTGGATCCATGGGGTCCCCAAGTTGACCCATGGCATGTCATGGTCTTCCATGACACAACCAATGAGGTTGGGACATGTGTCTAGGTCATTTCAAATTATTAAAGCATTATTTATACCTTAAACTACCCTAATTACCACTAATCGCGATTAAGAACTTAATAAGTTACTATTCACCAAAAAATTATTATAATCTCATTTAACCACATTTTACTTCTTAATGAAAACCATGTATTTCGGATTTTTAAAATTCAATACACATTAGTGGTAAAATTTCATTTAACTGAAAAATCAGTTTGCTTGATTACCACTTAGTGGTTTCACTATTCATCAAAAATTGAAGTTTTTCAGAAAATTACCAAAAATTCACCCTAAGCTATATTTGACATTCCAAATTCAAAAATGAAGTCCATTTTACAAAATTCAAATCATATAAGTCACATTAATTAATTTAATAATTAATTCCCGCTGCCAGAGCAAATAGCGTGTTTTTACAAAACAATAAGTATCAAAAGATTGACACCAGTTTAAGTCTAATTTCAAAGTTAAATTGATTCCAATGACCACCATTGGATAAAATGGTAAAAATATATTCATATTACACATTAATACCAATTCAAAAGATAATCTAATCATATAAATAAATTATATTAAAAAGAAGTTTTGATGTAAAATGCAGTATTTTTCACTATTCATTAAAAAAATGAACATTGTCAGAAAAATACCAAAAATTCACACAAGGTAAATGTTGATGTCCCAATCATAAAGGATAAGATTATTTTGACAAACATAGTTTATAAAATTGTCAAAATATAGATTCAAAAATGGTTTTCCATCAAAAGGCAGTAAAGCAATCTTTTAAGAATATTAGTGTATTCCATGCATAAGTTTGTATTTATTTTCATTTTAAGCCTCTATAACACTATCTTAATCATTAATAGACATAGATAAAAATATCTATTATTCATTACTTACTTGGGATGTTACAAGGAACCTGAGCCGAATGCCTGGAGTTGGTACCCTCATCATGTTGAGGGCGCACTGCTGCACGAGTCTGGAGGTGATTGTTGATGGGAGCCCTCAGTAAGTACTCCTGTATTTTCGAATTAAGGCCCTGAGGGACCTACTCATTCACTTCCTCAGATTAAGGGAGCAAATGGAAATTGTGTTCCAGGGATAACAACCCGAAACGCTTGGAGACAGTAGTCAGCACCGTCTGCCTCTTGATCACTGGTCATTGTTGTCCGGACGACCGGTGTGAGTTGTTCACTTGGAGGGCCTGTCGGGTAGCCTCCAGAGTTGGGATGGTACCGTGTTGACGGTACTCCTTAACCAGCACATTTGATACCCAGCGTTGAAGATGCTGAGTAGGTGATGTCATCCTCAGTGTAGATGATGATCCAGTTGGAATATCAGTAGTGGTATTTGCAGCAGCAGTATTCACAGGTGTGAATTTGAGAGTAGCCATTATGGAAATACAGAAGATCTTGGAAAAGAGTGCCTGTTTGATATAACAAACGTAATCAAGATAAATTCAGCCACTTCATCCTTTGGAAGAGCACACATGTCAATGATTGTTTTTGTTAGCCCTCTTATTGAGTTTTAAATAGGGGCTTAACAAATACGTAAAACATCATTTTAACTTAGTTAAGGATTCACATCGGGTTCACCATTTTTTGTTTCCCTCGGAATTCGGGGATGACCTCCTTGATAAGAGATTCAAACGTTCCAATGAATTTCTAACAGGTTTGTTCATAGAACCGGAATCATCCAATGATTCCCCATCCATTTGGACCTACTTTCCAAAGGTAGGTGCTTCATTAGTTTGTGAACTGATGAGGCTTAAAAATTTTCATTGGTCGAGAGGATGGGAGGTCTGACTCATCACACCTTTTTGAGGGGAATTATTCTCTATTCTGGGACTCTCTTTATAGATTTAAGTTATGTTCATGAATCCTTATTACATTAACAAGTATAAAATGATATTTCCTTCAGTTTTATCAATCAATTATTAAATATGTAAGAAATTTATATAATCTTTTATATGTATTCTAGGTTCTTCATCAATAGAGAATCATCTGTATCTATTTAGAGATTCTTGGTCAATGGTATCCTTCAAAACATTTATATAAAAGTCTCTTGGTCATTATGATGACCAGGCTGGTTTTAAAGCCACTCAGTAGGGCACCTGAAGTTTATTTTCATTTTGAAGGACATGGATTATTTCAGAGTTGGGATCGAACCCGCAGATGGGCTACCTATGTATCCTTTGTTTTGGAAAAGGAATTAGAACCCACGTTGTTCGAGTAAGGGATTATGATGTTTATGAATGATGGCTCAAAGAAGGATGTCAAAATTACTTTTATCCTCTAAGCTCACGTGAGTCATGCTTGGTGTGAGAAAAAAGAGGTATTGGTAATAAAATAGACAATTGGTCCATGAAAGATATAATCATAAGAAATGGTTTGGGGATTATGTATGTATGACTACACAGATAAATGAAGGTTAGGATTTACTTTAGGGAGAAAATACAGGAACAGGGTTCATAAAGGTATATGTGCTTCATGGAGATTTGAATACTCTAACTTGGGACTTATTCCTGAAAAGGAAACCTATGTTTGGAGAGGAATGATAATTGGGTTTTACCCCTGAGAAGGAATCCCAAATCAAATGTAAATTAGGACTGGTTAAAGAGAAATTAATGGACTTCAGGCTTACTCATGAAAAGGAAGCCCAAATTTATGACTGGGGCTTATTCCTGACAAGGAGGCCCAGGTTAGGGGACTTGGGGCTCACTCCTGAAAAGGATGCCCAATATTATGATTGGGACATACTCCCGAAAAGGAGGCCCAGGTTAAGGGATTATGACTGGGACTTATTCCTGAAAAGGAGTCCCAGGATAAGGGATTATGACTGGGACTTATTCCTAAAAAGGAGGCCCAGGTTAAGGGATTATGACTGGGTCTTATTCCTGAAAAGGAGGCCTAGGTTAAGGGATTATGACTGGGACTTATTCTTGAAAAGGAGGCCCAGGATAAGGGATTATCACTGGGACTTATTCATGAAAAGGAGGCCTAGGGTAAGGGATTATGACTGGGACTTATTCCTGAAAAGGAGGATGCCCAGGTTATGGATTAAGGTTTGGGGCTTACTCCTGAGGAGGATTCCCATGTTAAAGGACTTATAACTGTGGATTATTCCTAAAAAAGGAGACCCAGGTTAAGCATTCTCTCATCTTTAAGGTTGAGGTTTAATGAATGAACTCTCAATCTTTAGTGACATAAGGATATGTAAATCAATAGGTTCTGAGAGGTATTCCACAGAATTCATTTAAGATAAGGAAGTAAAATCAAGAAATCATGCCATAAATGACTTTGAAGAGTGTCTTGAGAACTGAATCTTGAATAGGGAAGGTGTAATGGCATAAGAGGGGTAAAATGGGAAAGATGGGCACCCAAAAAAGTAGGGGCGCGCAAGTAATGGAAGGCGTGCAAGTACTGCGTGGGCACGCAAGTATTGGTCATGCAGGAATACCTGCGCGACATGTGTGGGGTACTTGCGCGATGTTCAACCAGCTTTGAAATACTTGAGTGACTCTTTATTAAGGCCTTTAGAACCCTCTTGAGGTTCTTCCAGAATAGGGACGTGCAAGTTCTATCGAATGAGTAAGGCGGCGCGCAAGTGTGGCCACTTCTCTTAAGGGATGGCCACTCAGGCGCGCAAGTGTTCATGAGTTTCAACACTTAGGCCTTATTCCCTCTCTTTAGATCTTCCGTTCTAGGTACGAAATTACCTTAGAAGTGTTCTGGAAGCTTTGAGAAGAGACTTGGCCGTCAGGAGCTTAAATCCGAGTTTTTGGAAAAAATTCATCTTTGAATGGGTGGCCCACAGGGTCTATTTATAGGCAGGAGAAGACCCCGGGCGGTTTCCGAGCGGTTATCAATTAGGTCGCGCAAGTCACTTGTGTTCCAAAGTGCATCGCGCAAGTCCACTTGCACGACTATGAGGAAACTTGCGTGGCCTATGGGAAAAGTTCTCCTTGTTCATCCCTTTGTCGATTTTTTATGTTTCTTCAAAGGTTGAATCACTTTGGGCTAGAGAATTTCTATTTTTCATTCATTAGACTCTGTGACGGAAAGGAGCGTCAACAACCACCAAGGTATATATTTCTTCTTTTGTATTATTTTATATTTTTTAGTAGACTAGTTAGATATTTCATCAGATATATAACTTAAAAAATTCCATCATGCATCTATATTGTAGGGTTACATAAGTTTCTATGGTTTTTTGTGATCTAATTACCAACTTTGGAAAATTTATTATCTTTTTTGGATATTATTTGGTTTTTTTAATGGTGGTTGTGATTAAGAGAGTATAGTCTCCCTAAAATTGATCAAAGACACTCCCTGCTAGTCAGTAACCATTAGTATATGTTTAAGGGTTCAGGATACCATGTGGTTCTCTAACATAGGTATGTGTTTGGGTTCACAGTTAAGGTTATCAAAGAAGGATATCCCATGATCTTTAGTGTGACATAACCAATATAGAGAATAAGGGTATTACACCCATTAAAATTAAATTTTAAATAATAATAATCATAATAATATAAGTTCAAATAAAAATATAACAAAAGGAAAATAATAATAGTAATTAAAATATTAATAATAATGAAAATAATAATAATCTAAAAATAATATTTTATCATATAAATAATTTAAATATTAAACATATATTAATTAAATAATTACCTTTCAAATATCAATTTCACTTAAATCAATTCATAAAAAATGACGTTTTAAATACATGAAATAATAACACACTATTAAAAATCTTTTAAACACTTATTAATAAACATTTACTGTCATGTATTATTAAATTATTATATGAAATAGGGTTGGAATAAAAATATAATATTTTTAATATTTTTATTGATTTCATGTTCTCAAAGAATAATCAATTGATAATACATCATTTGATGTTTTCTATGGATTCATACAAATCAATAGCCACGGTACACTTGCATGCTCTACCTTCCTATATGAGTAAACCATGAATCATATTTTTCATAAAACATTTAAATGATGATGTTATATTGGTTTTATAATGGGTGTGGATATATGGGATGAAAATTTTTATGATACATTTTTATAGTATGTCAAAAATCAATTTTTACTTTGATATTGTGATAAAACTATTTTATTATATAAAGGGATTCCAATTGTGGGAAGCACCATAACCTGGAATGATATGATTAGGGTAATGAAATTATTATTAGGAAAGTTTATATAGAAGGGATATGTAGTTTCATGTTTAATTAAGGGTTACCTTTATGCAAGGTTATATTTCATGAATTATTATGATTGGGAAGGATATTATTGGTTGTATAAATATATAGTGGTTTACAATGAGGATGATAACATTTATCATTATGAGATTATAACGTTAATGACCTTAATTCCATAAATAAAATATTATATATAAGTTTAAACACAATGATCTATTGAAAAACCCTACAAATACATATGTATTATGTGTTTGTGAAAGTAAGAACATAATACATCACTTCTAAATGAACAATTTATTCTATTATTTCCATTTTACAACATTATCCTAGAGCTCACCACACTAATATCAATGTATATAATATATTGGAGGCATATATAAAACAAGGGTTGAGTTATAAATCATAGTAATGGTGTGAGGAAAGATAAATAGAATTTGAGATACCATGGGTAAAAAATTCATATCGTAGATCAATAAGGGATGGATCTGAAACCATGACATAGAAATATGGAATAATCATCATAATATCATATTATTATGTTCAATAAGATAAAGATAAAAAATTGAAAAATCATAATTCATTTAATTGTAAACATAATTCAAGGATCATGACTAAGACACCATAACAATATAGGCAAAGAAAACCAAATCATTCCCACATATTTGAATTTCGATAAATCTAACCATATTATGTTCATGTTATCATTTTGGATATAGAAATTCTCCTAACACCCATGAATAAAATTACAGAAAAAATGGACACCTCATTTTTTTGCATAAAGATATCGTGTGATATATACCATTACCTAATAGATAGGGATTCCATATAAGTATACTCCAAAATTTCATTATAATATGTCAAGCATGTGTGTGGAATATATAAAAGATACATCGATGAAATATATTCTTGGAATTAATCCTTGTAAATTAAATTGGAAGCATAATAAATCCATTATTGATTAAAACTATAGTTATCAAATGGGATCCAAATAAAAGGATAGGTGAAAGCATATCAAAAGTTTATTGCCAAATAAATAATCATGATTCTTGAAAATAGAACTCAATGAGAAAGAAAAATCATATGAAAAGATGATAAATAAGTTATGAAAATTTTCGCTTTTCATGATATATTAATAAATGTCGAAAATATACTTTTAAATCGATATTATCTTTTTTACATACCCATAAAAGAAACCAATATTTTTTATATTAAAATTATTTTGTAAATTACTTTAATGTAAATAATCCTTCCTAGAGTGGATCATGAAAAAGAGACATGTAATTAAAAATGTTCACATTGAATTTTTTAATTTATTTAAAATATATAGAGAGAGGACTATTAAGACATGAAAATCCTCATAAAAGGGATTATTGAGAAGATTAATGAATTTAAACATAACCTATTTCATATAAGATGAGATAAACCAGAGCGATAAAGAGTGATAGAGAACATAAATCTATTAAGAAAAATGGCATGGATGAAATCATAACCTCAATTCCTAGATTACTTTAAAAACTATTCTATCCTCTTGAATAGTAGAGGTACAATCAATGATTACTTTCTTCAGAAACATTTTTATTTTATTCTCTCTCTTATAATCTTATTTTATCATGTTTTTTATTTTTTAAAATATTTTTGTTCACATATAACATTTCTATGTGTTCTTTTCATATCTATATAACTATTTCAATATGAATATAATTACAAAAATCCATTTTATAATGGTTCTATAATATTCTTAAGTATCAAGACGTACATTTCATATCATTATAAAATTAATGGGGATGAATATAAAAATAAATAATTTCAAATTAATTTTATTTTCCTTCATAATATTTTGTTTATAGATAAAAGAAACATTTATTGTTCACATTTAACATAATTATAAAAATTCATAATTTAAATTAAAAAACTATATATATTATATTTTTTAAGATTTTTTTATATTCAATATTGAAAATAAATTTTTGGAATATTAATGAAAATAATTAATTAAAATAAAACATCATTGTTTACTCAGGTGTATTACAACTGCCATGAGTGAAAGGGTATTTCTATGTGAGTTTTTTAAAAAGTGGTTACTATGTAAATAATAGATTATAAAAAAAGTGTAGATATATTAATGAATCCCTTTAATCATTATTATTTTTATTATGAATATTATTCTATGAGTATTCTGATAATTCAAATTGAATTGTTTGTTTTCAGACCCAGACCACACCCATTTAGTCACCCCTTTGGATTGACTCTAAATCCTTTGGAGGAGAGTCGTTTGGTTACACTAGTAGCTTTACGAAAAGGATAGGAGTGTTCAGGGAAGGACATGGGTAGTTATTAATCTACTAAAATTGATTTAGAATAGGTCAGAATGAGGTGGGTGAAAATTTATAAGGGATAAAGGTATTTTAATATAAATATTAATTTTTTATTACTTAGTTAAAATACTATGAAAAGTATGGGTTTTTAGGTCATTTATTATTTTTTATTTTAAATGGGTATTTATTACACATTTTTATTGATACAAAAACAAAATTAATTTAAAAAAAAATTATATAATGTAAAGAATGAAATATATATTTTTATTAGAAACAAATACAAATTTTGTTTCAAAAATTAAAATATATGTTTGAAATTAAAATTAAAAATTAATTTTTAATTATTATCCTCCTTAAATACATTTTAAATTGAGAAAATTATTTTAAAATTTTTTGAGTCATCTTTATATCATGATGTTTTCAAAAATCTACAGTATTCCTAAAATTTATATTTTTTACTATCCAATAAAAAGCATACACTTCCAAAAAATGATATATGTTCTTCATAATAAATTTTTAAAATTTTTATTCAAAAAATATAGTTTTTAATTAAAATTAATTTCAAAATATTAGAAATTTAATTTTTAAAATAAATCGATTAATTCATGGAAAGACAATTTTACAGTAAATACACACAATTTCTTTTTTAATGAGCAATTTTATTTATATTCTTATCATAATTAATTAATATTTTTTCCATAATTTTTTATTATATATCATTTATGTAATATAAAATTCAAATTATTGTATTTAATTTTTAACATAAAAATAAATATTTTAATAAAAAAGTTTAAACTTATATCATTAAAATTTATTCTTATTTTTATTTTAAGATATATTATCAAATAAATTATTTTTATAGAATTATAATATATATACTGTGGCATATTTTATCAATTTAAATAATAGTTTATTAAAAAAACGTTATCATTATCAACCTAATTACTATTTTAATAGTCAATTATTTTCCCCAATGGTCAATTATTATTTTAATTTGAAGATAATTATACACCTTTTATATACGAATTATTTGTTTTATTATTGATTCATTTAATTTTATATCAATATTATTTAAAATTATATTCCAACTTATAATAATTTTATTATTATTTATATGGTTATTTGTGTCTATTATATTTTTAGCCATCTTCAACACACCAAAATTTAAAAAGTACAATGATGTTAGTTTTTATGTATTTATTCCCCCACTATAATATATTAAATATTATAGAGTATATTCATAATTAATATGAAATATTTTGTGGTGATATAATAAAATAAGGGTTTTAATTTTTTATGTGATTTCCATTATATATTATAATAAATATGAAAAACCAATATTTATAGAAGGAAAATTTTCATATATAAAATTTCATGGTAGTTGTATTATTCCCCATTTAAGAATTTCAACCTCAATAAAAAAATAAAATTCTATGATGAAGATAAATCTTCTACTTTTGATTTATTACGCTATTAGTTTCCAATGTCGCATCTTCATACTTATTATTCCTCCGTAATTCATTTACAAGATGAGTATCCCTATTATGAATTTTTATGACCCTAGTTTCCCCCAGATTCTCCCTAAATGAGAGTTCATTCTCAAACTATTTCACATATAAATTTATAATATGTGATGGATTCGGTGACTCAAATATAACATACAAAAATATTGCATCATTTTTAGGAATATTTAATATATCTCTCAGCTATATAGGAACTATAACCATAAATGGCACATGTATTTGGATACTAGATACATAAAAAACACATTTCATGAAATATATTTGAGAAATACCAAAAATGAATTTTCACATAGTACCCTCCTTATATATTCCCTTCTCAAAACCTATCATTATAGCCCGTGGAATTAAAATATAAGAATGGGTGAGATCATTTTCTTTGTAGGGTTAAATGTGGGGGATATCAATTGATAATCATATGCAAACATAAGATAAACACCATTGAATGAGATCATGATCATAACATACAATGTTCATAACCAATCTGTCACTGAACAAACACATGATTCATGGAATAAAACATTATCAATTCAAAATACATGATTCATAATTGTGGGAAATAGTCATAAATCAATCATGAACCATGATAGAATATCATAATAATATTAATATTTCTTAAGAATTATATTGATCAATCAGAAGAATAATCATAATAATATATTGGGAACCATAAAATCATCATGGAAGTACCTAACTGGATAATTACAAGGAAGGAAAAAGAATATTATAATTCGATAATTTCCCAGTAATTTATAAGTAACAAAAACGGTATTATCATTGATATAAAATGTCTTTAAATATTCACTGAAATATTTCATAATAAAGATACCCATTTCATTTTAAAATCACTTATTTAAAATATAATAATTTCAAAAATATTATTGAAAATTGTTTCTCTAAAAATATTCATGGAAAATTTTAAATTTATCTTAAAATAGTTGATATTTAAAGCTAGAGGTAAATTCTATATATGGCTTAATTGATTAGAGAAATAAATTTGGTCAAAACTACTGAAAAATTAACTCAATTAATAAACGACAAGAAGATTAATTTTAAAAAAATTATAATAAATAAAACATGGATATAAATTACTTTAAAAAGTAATTGGATCATAGTAAAAAATTATTTAAAATATTTTATAGTTATTGGATATTAAGGAGAAATATTCCCATCCAAAAGAGAAGAAATAAGGTCAGATCTTCTTAAAAAATAATCCTTTTTAAGTACCCAAGAAAGGAAAATTGTATTAAATCAAAAAAATCAATAAATAACCATATGATAAGAAAAGAAAATGGTTTTATTGGATAAGAATTATATAATTTCCCTCAATATAAATTCAATCATAAACAATCACGATTAAAATGAGATTAAGACATATATCCCTTAATTCAAGTCATGTATTTCTTCGTATATATTAGATCCTTATATATAATAAATAGATATTTATTATAAATATATTAATGGACCATACTTAAATATATCATAACATGTACTATTTACTTATGACTTCTTTTCACATTTTTATTTAAAATTATTTATAAAAATCAATGTTTCTAGTGAAAAAAAACATCATTTTTCATGAATGATTCGCTTTAAAAGTCTAGATACTTTTATTATTATAATTTTACCAATAATAAAAAATTATTCATATCATTAGAACAATATATAATAATTATATACACTTTTAATACTATTCATATAATTTAGTGATGAAAAACGAATTACATCACCTCATGGGGATGGGAGTCTGTATGTACGCATGAGTAATGTTTCCAATTTTTGATGGTTGGAATGAAAGAAAATTAAATAATAATTTACATTATATAAATATAAAAAATTTAAAAAATTTAATATATATTCATTAAATATATCAATAAAATAATTAATGTGAATTATTAATGAAAAAAAACTCATTACTTCATGGATATGATAGTCTATAGGCATGCACAATCTATGTTTTCTTTTATGGTGGGATAGAAAATACCTGGATAATGGTTTTTATATAAAAATTAATTATATTTAATATATTGAAGTAAATATTTTATAATTGATGAAATATATTTAGATGTGGTAGAAAAATAAATATAATTGAAATTACTCAGTTAAGAGTTATACCTCTTTGTTCAGAATCTTCTTTTAGATTGTACCTTAGGAAATGAACGTATGGTATTTTTGAAATACCAAAATCTCTTGTATGTGGGTAAAGAATCTATTATCATATTCTGTGACTGATATTCTAAGCTATTCGGCTCATAATTTGTGAATAATGGAGAAGAGGGTGTTCCCTTTTATAAGTGAGGGGAGGGGAATGATTGGAATTACTTAAAGTATTAAATTAATTTAAAGTAATCATTATCTTTATATGTAACCAAATTAATATATATTTAGTTTTTAGGATACATTTTTTGTCAAAAGCTCTCATAGAATAATATTCATATTTGTTAATGTGAACTTTAACCTTTACCTCTTAATTTAAACCCAACCCAATAACCTTTTTTATGATAACCAGGATATCAATGTTTTTTAATCATTAGGGGTCATTAAAGTTAAAATAAAAGGAAAAGCAACCCATAAGTCTAAAATGGTTGATATTATTTAAAATAACCAAATAATGTGAAAAAATATAGGTTTTTTTATAAATTTTAATGAATTTAGTAACATATTATTTATTCAAGTATACCATTAAATTCATTTTCTTAAGTACTCATATAGTATGAATTTTAAAATCGAAAAATACTAATTTAATTATAATTAAAAAATTTATAACCTAAAAAAATTTAGTATATTAAAATAAAAATTAACGGGACATAATAATTCATCCAAATTGTATTACTTTTAATCAATTTAAAATTATTTATTCAATTTTTCTATTAATTGAAAAGGATTGTGCCAGTGTTGTGTAATAATTTTAGATAATTATTCCCTATGTAGTAATTAAAAATACTTTACCATGATAAAAAATATATTCTACTTTTAAATAATCATTTATAATCGAACATAGATTATTTTCCTATCTATGACAAAATATTAGAGATATCAAAACCAAGAGGGTGACATTTTTTATTTATTCTTTAACAAAAATATTAATGTCATTATCAAAGGTATATGGAACTTTGTTTCCTTTTTATAAAATATTGGATAATGGTGATTTAGAAAGACACATCCAATGTAAGTAAGTTTGGTGTTGTATATATTTTTTAATCATTATCACATTATTTTTAATCCTAATATCATGATTTACCCTTACCCATGTGATAAATATTTACCACAGTTATTATTCATTATAAACTAAAATTATGTAGAAAGTTTTACATAATTTTAACCAAGACGACAAAAAATATGTAATGAATTTTACCATATTAAATTTATTAATGTTTTATCAATTAATATTATAATAACTGGAAAAAATATATGTAACCCATTTTTAGATAAATGCATTTTTAAACATAAAATTGAGTTTACCTTGATTCCATTATAGGTGAAAATTATTAGATGAATGACATAATATTTTTTTGAATATAATATCTAAACATTTAACTATGGAAATTAATCAATATGGATTAAATTTATTTTATAATAAAAAAATATCATGTGCATAATTTTTTTCTTTAAAACATATCTATTTATCTTCAAATGATTTCATTTTTATTTCTAATGAATTGATTACTGACTATGTAATTTTATAAATTTTTAAATATTAATTTTAATTATTTATTAAATGTTATTTTTACCCTTTAATATAATATCTATGTGATAATTTTCAGATTATATAATAATATTTTAATAATATATCACACTTCATTTAAACTCGATGTTGCATGTAAAAAACTATAAAAGAAATTAAATTTATTTAATGATAAATATATCATAAAATTTAATGGTGTTAAATTATACCCCCATATAAATTTATCCCTCAGAATTCTATCACTTTGATACAAACAATGTAGTATATTTTTTCCTCATCACATCTTCCAGTTACAAATTTTCTTCCTAAAATTTATAATTTTTCCCAAAAAAAGTAACGGTTTAGTGGTCTTATTCTATAACAATTTCTCCCTTTAATCCAGAATCTCGAACCATTGTTCCTCATATTTGATATCAAGATATTTTGAATGAAAAAAATTTCAATACAAGTAAAAGCATAGGTAATAATTCTTTAGGAGACAGACATGGAACACATCATGAACTTGAGAGAGATTCAGTAGAACCACCAAGAAATAAGTATCCTTTTTGATAAAATCAAAACTTTCAAAGCGACTATTGTATCTATGGCTCAACATAACCATATTTCCAAATCTACAAACATTATTCCAATGAGATGTTTTTAGTAATACCTTATCACCAACTAGAAATGTTATATCTCATCGATGACTATCAGCATAACTTTTCTATTGACTCCAGGATTATTGAATATCCTTCTTTTTAGATATAAACATCTATATCATTACGTGATCTTGATTAGATCAAAATATATTTATTTATTTTACATAATTAAATTACACTAGAGTAAATTTCTTCTTACCCTAGATGGATTCAAAAATATCAACCTAAATTTTGGAGTAAAAAAAAACAATTATAATAGAACTACACCAAATAAACTTGTTGATCCAAACCACTTTTTAAATACATACAAAAATCTCTCAATATGTATTTTAGTGTTTTAATGGACTTCCTATAATGACCATCTATATATGGATGGTATATAGTACTAAAACCCAACACTGTATCGAGATACTATTTAATAATTATTTAAGACATTAAGGTAAATCATAGATCACGATTAGATACAGTATAACGTGGTATACCATGAAATATTACCACTTATTTAATTTATATCCTATAAATATGATCAAGAGATAAATTTTATCAAAAGGAAATAAAATATGACAATTTCATAAGGAGATAAAAATACCCATATATCATTGTTCCCATTATATTTTTTGTGGAGTTTGATAATGAAATCCAAGGGAATTTCTTCCTATTTCCATTATAGTGTTGGTAATATTAGAAACAACCCCTTAGACTTATATCTCTAAAAATTAACTTTTTTACATACTAGTAATTGAGTTTCATACTCTTCAATGTCCATCTTATGTTTTCACACAATAAATATTATTTCATATCCCTATACATATTGATAATTCTATGATGAATAGAGAATTTTGAAATATGAGCTTTATATAATAGTTCATAAATAAATTAAATTATTGATGGGATACATATATATTATTATAACATATATTTCAATAAAAATAATAGTTCAACTTAGTATTATTCCTTGCATTCTTATACAGTTCTACAACTTCCTTTTTAGCCTCTTTGATCTTCACAAGGATGGATAGTTGAATATTTATTTAAGAAAGAGAGGATATTTCCACTTTATTCATAATTTTTGGTTCCAAATTCTATAAATTTTATGTGTAGGAAAAATTTTAGTCTTTAACATGGGAAACCATCATTTTCATTCCAACATTAAGATTTATCCATCGTGTTCTCCTTCCTAGGGTGAGAATATTTTTTTTTATTTTATAATATTTATTCATATCTAACCCTCTTATGTGTAGAATATTAAACTATTTAAATATAAATATATACTTTAAGATTTTGTGATATATATATATGTCATGTGTTTTACCATAAAGATAATACCACTATATATTTTATTCAAAAATCACTGAGTCCTATCAAAATCACATGTTGAGTAATTTTCCTCATGTATTTTTAGGTGGCGCATATAATAATCTATCACCATCTCATTTTTCATGTGTAAATATCCCAAACGCTTCATTAATGCATCACTAAAGATCCCAACCCTTTATCCATTACAAGGTAGTTTAAGAATAATACACCTAACCAACCTTATTTTCATCTCCTTGAAATTTTCATCACATTTATTTATCCAAAGGAATTTGGATCCCTTCTAATTTAACATGGTTATTTGATTAGATATCTATGAGAAATCCCTTAAAAAGTTACTATAGTATCTGGAAAACCATATAAAACTATAAATATTGATTAAAATGGTTATTCAAATATATCTCTTTGTAACTTCCACCATTTAAGATCCATTGATATACCCTTACTTGAGATTATAAGATCCAATTATTAATCTTTCTAATGAAAAAAAACATACTTGGTAAATTTAGAAAAAAAATACTCCTTACTCAGGGTCATTACCACAATTCTAAAATTATATTCATGATCTTATTTTCTCTTGGAATATATAATAATTTCAACTATAAACACTATGAAAAACTGATCAAGTAAAGATATAAATAATGTATTGAATAAATCCATATAAATAGTAGGATCATTGGAATGTCAAAATGGAATCAATATAAATTCATAAAGGATGTACCGCATTCAGAAGGTTGTATTGGGTATTTCCTCCTTGAATCACAAATTATTATATCCAAATCAATGACCAATCATGTAAAAATATTGTGCTAATCGTAATTAATCAAATTTATCATTGATATGGGGAAGAAGATAAATTTCTTAATGTTGATCTTATTACGTTCTTGACAGTCAATTAAAATATACATTTAACCATATTTATTCTTAAAAAATGTTCACCCTATAGTGATTCAATAAACAATACAAATCCCTCATAAATATTCTCTTAGTGTTTCTTCTTTAATTCCCAAAACTCAATCGAATTCATTCTATATAGAGTCTTTAAAATTGGTGTAGGAACAAATATGATTTCTATTGATAATTCAACATTAGAATTTGGGGTATAACTAGTAATGTATTTAGGATATACATTATCATTATCCAAAATTATAGGAATATATTCTGTTTTGAGTTTCTTCTAAACCATTTTACATAAATATTCCTTATGAATATGAAGTAGGACCAATACAACTGAAGTAAATTACATTAGAAGTACATGTTCATCCTAACAATGAAAGATGGTCATATGTTTATTTGAAATATTAAATGTGAATTCCATTCCTATAAAATTGATATGGTATCTATATATTAAGTGAAAATATATTTCCAAAATCACAAAAAATCCAACTAAAGGGAGAAACACAATATTTTCAATAATTTTAATCTAAAAAACCTCTACCAAAAAAGACCTATAGAACTGAGAAGTAATCACCATACAATGAATAGTTTTTACTACTAACTAAACATTAAATCATTAAAGTTATGATATGATACTCTTTAAAAAAATTTCAATAAAAAATATTTTCATGGACCAAAATCAAATAAATCATTTTTAGTTATTGATTGGGTGGTAGTTAAAACATTACCCACATAATTCTTATATCCAATTTTGTAGTTTTGATCACATGATATTTCCATTTATATTTTGTATTAAGTGGGGGCATATGATAATTTTCATCACTAATCTTTCGATTATTACATAAACAAGTGAAATTTTTATACTCAGTATAATTATAGAATTAGAGTGTGGGTTGATAATTGGGTCAATTTTTTCATCAATCATTTCATTGAATGGACTCTTCCAATAACTTAAGTTTTTTTTTCTATATGTCCTTCCTCTATATACTTAATACATATAACAAACCCCATAATTAAATTTCATCTTTTCTTTATTTAGTACTTCTAACATAAAATAAATTTAATTTTCTTCCAACTTATTTAAAATTCCATCTTTCAGTTTTTTCCTCAAAATCCATGAGAGCATTTAGAATCTAAAATTTCTATTTATATCTTGAGATCAAATAAATTAATTTCTGTATATATATTAAAGTCAATTGTAAGAAATTAATTTTATAAAATTTATCTCAAGACACTAAAGAGTTGATCAACTTTTCTTTTTTGATCGATGAAAAATGATAAGAATAAATTACATGTCTGGATATATTTTCCTCATAGGTACAAATGGATTCATCATCATTATTCTTTAGTATTATTAATTATTTTCCAAAATCATATGAAGATATTAGAAAAATATCTTCTCTAACTCTTTCCATTTCACAGAGTCAATTTACTCTTCTTTCAACATATTCTTGATACAGTTCCACTATTGATAAAATTGACTTTCCCAATGAAATTGTACTAGGAAATATTTTTCATGTTATGAGTAATAGATAATGGAAAATATCTTTTCATGAGTATTTATCCATTTATTAGAAATTATTTTAGTAGAGGGACCACTAATGGAAGGTGTATGTTATATAAAGGAACAAATTGTGATTTGTTTCATCCTTTGGATATTTGGAAGATCAATATAATTCATGTCAAACTTCATCACTGGATATATTTGGGTGAGTATAACCACAATATTTCACATAATATATCCCGTTTTATTTGTATTATCTTGAGGAAAATAATTGAAGTTCCCATCCCATTTTGCATTATCACAATTATATCAAGAAAATGAACTTGACTATAACAAAAAATAATAATATGAGAAACAGTAATCATAGTTATTTATCAAGTAATCATGAAAAATCATTCATAGGATGTCTAAATCATGACACCTTTTGAATCTAGGATACCTTTGGTTTAACTCGGGTCATTCATGGTCATTATCTACTAAAATATTTCCTAATGGTTCATAACTAAAATTTTGATTTTACCCAGAATATTCCATGGGAGATTTTATCATGGTGTGAAGTCTTAGGCCCACTTATAGTGCATTAGTAATTATTGAATTAATACTCAATCTTAACCATTCGATTCTTTACCTTTTGGTGCAACTATTCAACATCAGCATCAATTTTATAGTATATATAAAGGGAGTTTTTTCAAGGAAACCCACACAATATCCATTTTACCAATACATTTGGATATTAAACTATACTTAAAGTAATCCCTAAATTTTTCAAAAAAGTAATCTAACAATATTCTTTATGAACTAAATAAACCACGCATGGATACCAACCTAGGTGACCTAAGAATAACATATATAAATATTAAATCATTTTTTATGAATATTAAATATTTCAGAACAAAACACAACCCATTACCATGATAGTTTAATATATTTGGAGACTACATACCGAAATAGATTATTTCATTAAAAATAAAAATCATATCCAATAATATTATCCCTATATAGTTACATTCTTATAAATTTCATACATAAATACATTAATCATAATCATTGGAAAGAAAACTTATGGTTGTGCTCAGATTCTCAGTATGGGTAAAAACTGCTGATATAAATTGATCAACATATGACTACATAAGATAAGAATAAGGATTTTAGATCATGATCATAACATGAAAATTTTGTAACCAATATATAATTGGTTAAGAACATGAGTCATGGAATACAACATTATTATTTTAAAATAAATGAATCATAAGAGTGAGAAATCATCATATATCAATCCTGAACCATGATATCATATTATAATAACAATAACATGTCATAAAAATTTGATAGCTAGATTATTATAATAATCACAATAATATCGTGGTAATCATAAAGTGATCATGAAATTATATAAAAATGATAATAATCACATTATCTTATGAGTAACTTATATCTAGTTAATTTCCACATCTATTATAATTTCATTAACTCTATCATCACTTATGAGTTTATTAATTCTAAAATCAATTAGGAGTTTCTTAAATCCCTCTACTATTTGGGGTTTTGTAACTCCAACATCTCATAGGAGTTTATTAACTCTATTAAAATTACCCAATTCCTTTATAGGTTTATATAATTTTGGTCCCACCTATCACATTATCATTATCTATTCATATATATTCGGTAAGATCTATAAAAATTCATCATATCCTTAGAGCATAACCTATAGAAAACAAAAGAGTTTCATAGGAAGCATGTCCTCATAATCATAAAACATCTAGAGAAAAAATAAGGATGATATCATTGGATCATATCCTAAGTAAATAAAAAGTAACAACAAGGGATGTTATCATATATGAAAAACACCTATTAAAGATCACTAGAATATTAGTTGAGGAAAGTACACTTCTCTGCTTAAAAGAAATTATATATAATATCAAATTTTAAAAAATATTATGTAAAAAATATTATTTTAAAATAACCATGGACAAATGTAATGGTTTTTTCAAATAATCGAGTGTTTTTTATTATAGAAACTTATGTACATGTCATAATAATTTAAAATACAAAATTTATTTATGCCTTTGGTAAAACTAAATCATTAAAAAAATGACAATAAGTTCATATTTTAACCTTTTATAGAATGTAAAACATGGTCAAAATGATATTAAAAAAACATTATATCATGGAAAACATTCTTGAAATAATTTTAGAGAACCTGTATATATAGGATAAGGATTCTCAACCAAAAGAGGAGAAATTAGGTCTTCATTTGTTATAAAATCAGAACCATTTTTGTACCAAAGAGAGTTATATGGTAATAAGAAATAAAAATTACAAAAATAAACATATTCTAATAAAATAAAATTGTTTTATTAGATAATTATCAAATAATTTCATTCAATGTAAATTCATGAAAAATAAATCCTAATTAAAATGAGATTGAAACATAAATCCCTTGCCTCAAGTCTCATCTTTCTTCATTTATTTTTTAACTAACTACATAATAAGAATATATTTATTATAAATATATCATAGAACCATAATCATATATATCATAACATATTTAATTCCCAAATAATATCTTATCACCTATTTATTAGTAATTATTTATTAATATCATTGTTTCGAGTGATAACTACTTATTTTTTTCATGCCTGTTTCGGTTCAGAAGTCGCATCCCTTATAAATTTTTCAGAGTTACATAATCTTTTTAATTTTAATATTTAAATGGGTATAATATTTAATCATTATGTAAAAATTTATTACTACTCAAATAATTAATTAATTAATATTTTTTACATCACTTTGTGGAGTTGGTAGTCCATACGTACGCGAGAGTGATGTTCCCACTTTTTGATTAATTGAAAAAGAGAAAATGAAATAATAGTTCACCTTTATAGAATTATAATAACATTATAAATAACATATATATTTATTAAATCCATAATTATAACCATCAATGTGGAGTAGTGATGAAAAACATTATGCATTACTTCGTAGAGGAGTTAGTTCACAAGTATACATGAATGATGTTCTCTTTTTTCCATTGGGTAGAAAGGATGTGGATAATGGTTGTTACATAATCATAATATAAATTAAGTATATTTAAAATAATGAAGTAGTTATTTTATGATAGATAACATTTATTTATTGGAGGAGGAAGAATAATTAAAATCGAAAGTAATAGGTTAAGAGTTATACATATTCATTGAGAACCCTCCTTTATCTATCACCTTAATCCTTGAAATGAATGTATTGTTTTAATACTAAAAGCAATAGGGTACTTAAAATGAATATATTATAGTATTATGGTTGTTATTGGATGATATTTATGTACAAATCTTTTTAAATAAAGGATAATAGGAGGTTACCTTTTATAAGTGAGTGGAGGGGCGCCATTGGAATTACCTAAAGTATTAAATTATTATAAATTAATTTCCATATTAAAATGAAATAAATTGATTTATTTCAATGATAGTATTATTTTTTTATTTTAAATACACTCATTAAATAAAATTCATTAATGTTTAGGTAATCTTTAAACCCTTATCGCTTAGTTTTAACCCTCGTTAACCCGTTCGATGATTACCATAATATCAAAGATTTTTACACATTAAGTGTCATGAATGTTACAATATAAGTACAGGTGAACCATAAGTGTAAAATGGTGTATATTCTTGACCATATCCCATTCACATGGAAACATAAAATATTTTTATTAATTTTGAATCATTTAATAAGATTTTATTTCACAAAAGATACCATTAAATTCATTTCCGAGACTACTTAAATAGTTTGAATTTAAAAACAAGATGATGTAAATTTAATTAGAATAAAAATATTTAAAACATCATTAATATTTTATATTTATCTAAAGAATTCATGTAACACAATAATACATCCATGTTTTATTATTTTTAATATTTTAATATTATTTATTTCATTTTTTATTACATGGACAAGCATTGTGTCTGCATTGCCTACTCATTAATGTAATTATTCAGTTGGTAAAAACTAATAATAAATTACATTGATAAATAAAATTTGTTATTAATTTAAGAAAACTATTTAAAACTGAACATAACCTCTTTTAATCATTATAAAAAATATTAACTACATTAAAACAAGGAGAGTGACATTTTGTATTTCTTTATTACATAAAATAATATTAAAGTCTTTATCATATAAAAATGGAACTATGTAAACCTATCATAAAATAATTATATACTAGTTGATAAGTCACAACACTAAAATAATAATTAATCATAACAGGGCCTATGTTCCACGATATTTGCATTACCTTCTTATAAATATTTATAACTCTATTATATGGTATATTATTAGGAATTACTTATCTATAACCAAAACTCTATATCCCAATAATAATTTTCAACATAAAACATCTATAAAATTGGAGCTTCTTTGATGTAATGTTTAATTTCTTTGAACTTATCAATCATATTATCTATAAGTTCTGGATATAATATACTATTTTATATAACATCATATAGGTCTATTATATTTGTAAATTTATTCCAATAGAGTTATTTATATGGATTCATCTAAATTATTTAGTGGAAGACAATTTTATGTGCTACCTTTACCTAAAAAAGTACTTTATACTAGGTTCTTTAAAGTCTTTAATGAAATAGTCAAGGTTGTCCTCTAAATAATAAATCATAATTTAAAATTTAAATTTTTTTGATGATGATATTAAATATATAATCTCAAATTTTTGTTAAATATATTTATAAGTATCCACGAGAACATTATGTTAAACCTTAGATCATAGGAAGATATAATCAGTAGTTGTGTTCTAGGCAGCCACATAAATTCTCTAATATATTGATCGTTGTTTTCTAATTGAGTAATAAGTCTTCTCGAAAGGTGATTAGTGTGAAAAAATAGTAAATTGATCCAAAATAACATATATTTGAATGCATCACTTATATGTATTTGTAATACACAAGAAAAAATCAATGGTGATGTTCTTCTATTTTAATATCACCATGGTTGATGGTTGTACAAAAAAATTTGATTTCATTTATTTTTTTGTAACATATTCAAATACAAAGAACATAGATGTATATTTGTAAATTTTCTTCTTTATATAATCCCACTAAAAGTTCTCTAATGGATCTTTGTAAATCATTGTTCTCCCATGCGGATAGAGAATGTTGATCTACAAGCATAATCTAAGTGCTCCTTCATATTCCTAAGATAATATATTTTAGATAAACATATCAAAAATCATACAAAAACATATTCATCACTATAAAAATATGATATGTTTTGATTTAAAAATACTTAAAAATTATTTTTCATCACCATATCATAATTTTTCATCACCTTATTTTTCTCTATTATATATGGTTAATAATTATTCATAACTTGGTAGGATCCTCTACCTTATATTATTATCCAAAATTCAATCCATTAAAAGTATAAGAATATTGTATCCATTTATATTTTAATAAATTATAGGGTTATAAGAAATATTCTCTTTATACAATAATATATATTTTATACTTTTCCATGATAGTAACGGATCGATCATACATTGTCATTGATCTAATATAACCATTTTTAATTGTGCATGTAAAGATAAATCTGTGTGGATATATAATTTAGTATTTTATGATTTGTATATATGCCCCTATTTTCTTTATAAAAATATTTCCCCAAAATAATTAATACAATAATTAATGTTTCTTACTCTATAAAATTATTTACGTAATTATTCTCATGTACATTCAATTATATTTGTTTATAGACTATCAATATATCATTTTTCATAACTAAAAAATGCATGTATTTTACTAATACATCATTTTATATCAAAAATACTTCTCTACTTGAGGGTAATGTTAGTGCATGAGTTGTGACTAGCCTTTTATTTAACTCCATGAGGCCTTATTAATATTTTTCAATTTTGTAAATAATTACTCCATTTTATGTTCGTTTGGTTAGTGGTTTTGAGAATGATAAAAAATCTCCCAAACCACTGATAATGAAAATATTCTCCAAGGATGATATAGATATCTATCATTATTTTTTCTAATAAATTCATCAATTTATATAGTCTTTAAAGGGATTATAGATACACATTAAATTTTGATAACATTTCCCTTAAATTTCACCTTTTTACCACATTTAATCTGTATAAGTTACTATATATACATATATTTCATAAAAACTCATGTTTTTGTAATTTTCTTACATTAGAGGACATGAAAAGGGCACAGGTACCCATTTTTTAAAATTGGGCTAGGTTCCACAATATATTTCCATCGATAGATGCCACTGAGTACCTAGTGGATTGGAAATGGTTATATAGTTTGGTAAACAATAGAGGAAGTGCTTCTAGGTGGGACATTGAATAAACAATGATCTTATAGAAGGTATCAAGTTCCCACTAGATATATTGTGGTGTCTTAGAAGGTGACATGATATTTTTTCTAGTTTTTTATATTATAAAATTAAATAATTAATTAATCAACTAAAATTTAATCTTATTAAATATTGGTGTATTTTGATTTTTATTTCTAAGATAATCATTCCCCTCTTCCACTTTCCCTTTTTTCTGATTCTTTAATGGCTAGATCCCATTAGTTATTCATCAATTTTTTTATTTTAGCTATCACAAGATGTCATCAATGAAATGTCTATAAGTACATTACTCAAAAAGAGTAGCTACATCCTTATCATGGTTTTGAAATAATTTAACACCACACAATCAACTATTAAACAATCCTTTTTGTAGATAAAATAAGAAGGATATACCCATACACTTTTGTATCACTATTTTTAATACAACAACACATGTGATTCTTTTATAACGAATTATTTATTTTATGTTTGTGAACCAAGTAATGAAACACTCACTAATTGGTTCAAAATAGGTTATTTTGTTACAGCATAAACTTCTATTAGAATATTTTAAAAAACATGTTAACATTACTACCTAAGAGATACTAAGAACATCACTTTTGGACATTGTAAAAAACATTATTTTGATGTATCAGTATGATTTATCAATCTGATAACTCAGTCTGGAAAATTGATAAGAAATAATAACCTTTATTTAATTATAATCCAGTTCAAAATTTCCCTAGATACATTTTTTTATCACTCAGTCTGATCTGGTAACACTTTTTTATTCCTCTTCTATTCGGAGATTTTTCTCAGCAAAACTCTATCCAAAAAAACTTATTATATCTTACAAAAACATTCAATACTTTCTCTCTTCATACGTGAACAATAATTAACTTTCATAAATTATAATGTGCTTCCTTTCTATTTATAGGTGTGATAAAAGAGGAATGGGTGTGAAACTACATTCAATTTCCCACTCATCAAAGCCCCCAAAACTAAAATTTTACAATTATAACGACTTCATATTTGACTCTTTCAGTGCTTCTCATACCGTCATTATTCTTCTAGAAACATATCTAATGTTCTCAAAACGTCAATTACATCAAAATTTCTAACCATTCTTTATCTCGATACCATTTCATGTTCTTATAAAATTCTTCATTACTATGAAACCATGTATTCACTCCAATTTTATTCACCCACTTGAAATTATATCAGAACTAAATGCTTCTCATTAAGATGGAAGCTTTTAAAATGAATGAATCCTCATACTAGTTCCGTATACCAACTGAAGAACACTTGTTATAAACAATTGAAAACATTATTTCATAAATACAGTTTCATCTTTGTTAGACTTATAATGTTTTTATTTTTCTATAAACATCGTCACAACTTCTAAGGATACTTTCACCTCCTTAGACAGCACTTGGAATAAACTCTTCAAGATATATGTTTTTATTCTTTTACTATGATCGATTAACCTGCAACTAATGGAGTTTTGTGTCTAATGAATTTATTATTTTCATTCTACACCTGATGGATCAATGTCTAGAGTTGTATGATGAATCTTGAACCACAAGAAAAAAAACAACACTTTTTTTCATGATCTAATTGAATAAAAATAATAATATCTTGTTTTCTCTTGAAACACTCTAAAATAAATCAAATCAGATTCTTATTTTAATGAAAATGGTTGACTATATTGTTAATCATCATCCAGTTCATCGATCTATGACATTCTTACATTCATTATTCCCAAATATCTCCACTTACTAAACTTTTTCAACAAACATTATTTGCCAATATGCCTTCGATGGATCATTGGAACATTGTTTTTGAGAGACCAGTGTTTGTAGAGAGAAATTTCATCCAAACATATCAACTGATGATTTTTCTGGTGAATTTTTTCATTTGGTGAATCAGATGTTTTAAAGGATCGGTCAATCAGTGATTCAGAAAAACATCAACATCATAAAATTAAACCTCCCCAGATTTACTTACTCCAAAAACTTCTATTTGTATCATGACATCTTCATGACTTTGACAACATAAGTATTGAAATAACATCATCTGACTTAAAGTACCGAACACATATTCTCCCACATTCTTTCATAAGGTGGGTATCAATATTTTCATATGATAATTATGATATGATAGAACTACCTAAAAATAAATTAATAATAATATTTAATTATGGAGACATTAATACTCCAATACAAACTCTCATACCAATAAAAACATTATTTCTGAACAAAACGTTATTCTGAAAACCACTTCACTCCAAAATCATCTTCAAAATAAAAAACTGAAACTGATGAAATTTCATATCAAAACTATGTCTAATATTCTAATTTTGATGCCACTATCCATTCCTATAATCTGTTCACCAAAACATAAAAATTGAAAGTATTTTCTCATAATTAAAATAAAATAAAAAACAATTAGTAGAAACTTCATTCATTATCCAAAAACAAATTCCTGCAAACTTGGTCCCAATAATATCACCCTTTGGATTTTGTTATCAACCATGGTTCATAAAGCACTGAACATGGAAACCTCGAGATATGGATCAGTAATATAAAATTATAATACTACATGAGAGAACTCATTATAGGAAATAAGAATCAATGACAACTAGACCATGGTATCCAAAAGATGTGACATAAGAACCATTTGACTTGAACATTTCAAATTTTATTCCTCTACACAACATTATTTCATTCCTCCATCCAAAAAAATATTACTAAAATAGTCAAAATACTACTACAAAAATTCACACACTTATATACTAAGATCATATCTTACCTAAAACTCTCCCTATATACAAGCTTAGTTAAAATGTTTATAATATTTCAACAGATTGATTTATTGAACATTTTAAAACTTGAATAAACTATTCAAATATTAGATAATAGGGGGAAATCAACGCATATCTCAACCATGCAAAGGAATATTTTGGATACCCAAGTTAAATTACATCTTGAAAAATTATTTCTTCAGTAAGGTTTTTGTGAATATTTCATAAAATTGTTCAGATTTAAAAACATACTCCCACTTAAGTTTATGCTTCTTCATCTGATCAAATTATTCATCTGTAGTATGAATTCACTATGGACACATAAACAATAATTAACATATTTTGGGTCAAATTTTTAATAAAAATATGTATGTGAAAAATCTATTCATGATCTTCTTGTTGGATCCTTTTGATGTTGATTTCAAAAAATGTTTCTTACATCTACGTATTTTCACACCATTGGATGATATATACAAAATTATTATTTATTAATGGAAAAAGATGACTCTACTTCATTATCTGATAACTTGATCATGTTTCTCTGGAAAATATGTTATAGAATTTTATTCAATAACTAATTTTATTTCATTATTCTTTGGAAACATGAGTATTATACATCACCAATATGAAAACATTTCCCTTTGTATGTTGTCCACTCGTAACTAATTTTTCACTTTCTTCAGTTTTCACAAAAAAACCAAATTCTATAATCGAAAATATATTTCCTTTATCAAATATTTTTGAAATACACAATATGTTGTGTTTCAACCCCTAAACAAAAAAATTCTTGGATTTTAACTTTTTTTCCCTGATGATAGCAGATCCAACACATTTGATTCTGAAAGATTTATCATTTCCAAATTTCACTATTTCTTCTTTTTAACATTTCACATTCTTCAAAAATATAAAATCTCTTATATTATGTGAGGATCACTAATTATCCATGATCTAAAGTCTTTATCCTTTTGTTTATTTGAGAATAGTTTCTGCAACAAGATATTTTTCATTCGCTTTATCTATCATCACATTGCATCTCAAAAATTTTATAAACATTTTGTTGTGTTTGTAAAAAAACATGATATCCTTTTTCTAGATGTCCAGGTTGTTCACATATTTTACAAATATTTTCCAATTTTTGGACCCTATTATCAATTTTTACACTAACCTTCTGAGGTTTCTTCAAAACATTCTTCTCTGATTTAATTCTTTTATAGGATTAAATCCCCCTAAACATTTCTTTATATAATTTATGAGATAATTCTAATGGTGTAGTTTAAAACAACACAAATTTTTTTTATGACCAAATCCATCGCAATACCAGAAATAAAAATGGAGGAATACTTTACTTATATTAATAATGGTTATTATGTTTCCCAACAACATTTGTAACTATCATATCTGAACGAATTTGACACCCAAACTCTTTTTCATCATTCTTAATCTTATTATTCAATTATATTTTTTTCCAAACCTATCAAATGTGGAAAGTGATTTTTTTTGGAATCACAAATTTTATAATCTTATAATTTTTCAAAATTATTTTTTTGGACACAAACATGATTTTAACTAATTTGTTCTCCTTAAGAACAACATCAATTATATTTTCAACCATTTAACGTAACTTTTTATCCTTATTAGATTTAACCTTTCTATAAAATTATCTAAATTTAATGATAGAGTTATTGAAACCTGTAACTTCATGATTGGATTTAGAATGTTTTTGTTGAATAATTTTCATCTGCTCTTCATGTTACATTAACTTAACTTCAAGATGTTCATTCTGATACATTTATTTCTCAACATACTTCTTCAGGAAATCAAACTATTTCAGAATATTTTCATTCTATTCAAAAAAATATTCCTAATTATTTTTTATATAACATTCCTTCATTAACAATCGTATTTATTTTATGAATATTTCTCTCTTACCCAGAAATTCTTTCAATTCAATCTTCAGATAAAACTCTAACTCGGTTTCTTCTACATCATAAGTACTAAATTTGTTAATATAAAATACTTCATCATTAACTATTTTAATAAACATTTTTTATTCCAAAAATTTAATGAATTTTTTAGTTTCTACTTCACTATTAGTATCTTTAAACATAAAATTTGTCCTTTTAGATTTATAGAACTCTTATCCATTTATTTGGAGTATGATATTTCATCATTTTTCTTCCACGGTCTTCATAACCCTCTTTATTCCTCAACAGATTCTTCTTTATTATCTCTTTGAGGACAATTTAAATAAAATTTCCTAATAACTCCATATTCATAACATTTCAAGGTAATTCTACCTTCATTTTTCATGTACTGCTTTTCACAATTTTAGAATACATGGAGAAAATCTCATCAATATTATAACATACCTTGTTTTATAATTCATAGTCAGTAAATTTTTCTTCTTCAAGATTATTTTTAGGATTCCCTTTCTTGGGATCTTTGATAGGAATTTCTCAATATAATTTAATTTTTATTTTCAAAACAATCTCCATTATCATTTCATAAGTAATAAGAGTAATATGAACCTTATCCAAAGATAGAGTTTCATGATCTCTATATTCAAAAGATGATACATAGGAATCAAACATATCAAGAATAATTGTCAATGTATTTTCAAAAAGAGTTGATTCTTCCAACATTTCACTAAGATAATTGATGATTCTAAAAAATATCATTAACCCATATAAAAAAGTAACCAAAATAATCCTCCTAACCTATCTTAAGATCTTTATACTTCTCTAATATATATTTAACTTTTCCTTATTCACTTTTGTATTACCTTCATAAATTTTCTTCAACATATCTTGGATACATCATTCTATTGAAACTCCATTTAATATAATAAACTCACATTTATATAGTGATGAGAGTAAAAAAATTAACTCTTCCTTAATTCTAAAGGTTTTTCTTATCAGTAGTTGTAATTGGTGAATTCTCAAAATAATGTTGATATCTATTTCTAATAGCTTCTAAAACATCATATCCCAGATACATAAGATATAGAATCATTATACCATTCAAGATATGATAGTTATTATTATTTAATATTGGAATCCCTTTACCATTTACACAATATAGATTCTCCATAAATAATTATTCTCAATGAAATTCAATAAAGAGTAAAATAAGAGAACCATTACTCTGATACCACTTAGTAGTTATCAACTAGAATGAATGTATTACTAAGAGGGAGAGGGGTGGATCAGTGATATCATTTTCTTTAAGGTTTCCTTCTATTTGGAACAATAATCACGTACTATTAAATATTTTTCACTTTTTTAAAAACAAAATAATCAAACATCCAAAGGAATAAAAGTATTTACAAGGATCATTAATCAACATGATTAGTTGTGTCATTAGAATGGTTTGGAAACAATCCAATTCCACACAATCTTCTAGAAAAAAATCCTTTGTGTAGATAAAACAAGTATGTTATAGCCTTAAACATTTTTAGCACTATGTTTTATAAAATAGGTCATGTGATTCTACTAGAACGAATGATTTAATACAAGTTTGTGTAACAATTAATAAATCCATCATCGGTAGGTTAAAAAAATGATACCACCATATAAACTTCTATTAGAATAGTTTCAAAACACAATTCTTTACATTCATACTAAGAAGCAGATAAAAACATCACTTTTATACTTTGTATAAAAACTTATTATGTTTTTTCAGTCAAATTTTTTTATCCTACACCTCATTCTTGATAATATATATGAAATAATACCCTTGAATGAATTTCTAACCACTCCAAAATTTTCACGAAAAACTCTTTCTGATTGCTCCGTTAGATAAAGTAACTATTCCTTATGCTTCTTCTATCGAGAGATATTTATCAGAAAAAATATCTCTATAAGAATTCCTCTCTCTTACAAAATAATCAGAACTTTATCTATTTTCATTTGAATATTACCTGTTTTTTATAAAGTAAAATGTAATTCCTTTTTATTTATTAGTATTCTAAGATAGGAATGGCCGAGAAATATCTTTCAATTTCCCTCTCAGACAAATTTTTTGAAACACAAATTTTAAATTTATTTCTTTTTAATCATTGAATATTTCATTGCTTTTCATATCTTATTGATTCTTCCAAAACCATATGTATGCCTATCACAACTTCAGTAACTTAATAATTTTTAACCTATCTTCATTCTGATACTATTTTGTGTTTTGATCTAATTCATCATTATGATGAAAAAATATTGTCTTAAAATTTTTATTGACCCACTGGAAAATACACCAAAACTGAAGACTTATCATTATAATGGACACCTGTGAAGTGAAGTCATACTCAAACTCATGCTTTGAACTACTAATAAACACTTATTATAAATAAATAAAAACATTCTTCCATTATCATTATTGTAAATTTGTTAGACTTGTACTTATTTTTATTTTTTTCTTAATAATTTTCACAAGTTTTAAAGACATGTAAACCTCCTTCAGCAACACTATGAAAAAATTGTTCAAAGAAATATTGTTTTCTTATTTTTCCATTGATTAATGAAACTATATTTAATGAAGTCCAGCATCTGATGACTTTATCAATGTTAGCCTACCTCTAATGGATTGGTCTTTAGATCATTATAATGGATCAGTGTCCGGAATTTTATGTTGTCTCTCAAACAACTTGAAAAAAAACAACACTTTTTTATTAACCTAAATGAAACAAAAAAATCAGCTCTTTTTTAACTCTTTACCCACTCAAAATCAAATCAACATGAATTCTCATTCTGATGAAAATGGTTAACTATATTTTTTATCATTATCTATTTGATTTATCTATGAAATTATTATATTCATCAGTATAATGACATATCCATAAAACATTACATAATTTTGATATTTATACAATAAAATACATTCTTACACATTGTGGATCTTTTCAGGATTAGAGTTTTAGAGAAACGAGGTCATAAAACATAAATAACAACCCCTAATCATACATGAGGATACTACCAAAAATGGTATCCATTTTTCTAAAATATAAAACTAAAAAAAATAATTTCTTTGAAAAAACATCTTCACATTTAAATTTTCTTCAACATATTTATTTAACATATTTATAACATATGAAAAACAATTAAAAACTTGAGATGATCAGAAAAATATCAGTTAGGGATATAATTGAAACACACAGACGATTGTTGCATATCCACCAGTCATGGTTCTAGTGTTATGCTATTGTGTATATCAGCACTCAGGTCAAATCCTCGATGATGATACTTTTTAATAGTTGTTTTCTTTTTGTAGATTGTATTTTGATTAGGGGGGTTTGTTTGTAGAGATTAATTTAAATGATTGATTGCCTTAACAATTTATGAAATGTTAGGGTGATTTCATCATTAGGTAGTTAATCTTATGATACCATTGATCCTTTCATTATATTGAATTAAATTACCACCCACTTTACAAGATAATGTTGATTGGAATTCCTATGTTTTAAGGATTTAATACTAGACTTAACTTAACTTTGGGTTATAATATCAATCAGAGCTTATTTATGGTAGTTTATTTATGGTTCCAATAATCCATGTAAACCACACGTTAAAGAAAACAAGTCATTAATCCTTAACATGATAAATGCAACATACATAATGTCAAATTATTGAATACTCATTGAGAAAAAACACTCAATCACTTAACATCCATAAATTATAACTCACCCCAATGAGATATTTCTTGTACCATTAAAATGATTAATAATCTGGTTATAATGATTATGATGATAAATTAATAAGAGAAAAAAATGAAAGGCATAAGAAAAGAGTGGTGCATCGAACAGACACACACGAACAGTGATGAGAATTAAAAACGGACTTTCAATTGAATGAGAAAAAGAAAATAAATGAAGGGGATTAAACTATTTTTAAACTCTATTAAGAACATTAATATTAAACTAAAGATGGTGGATGAGAATAAGATATATAGAAAATACACAATCATTAAAACAAAATTACAAAGAAAAGACTTACAAGATTACAATTATAAAGAATAAAAATGTAAAAGGAGACAAAGAGAAGAGGAAGGGTATATCAAGTGAAAACATGAGTATGTAAGGTCCTTTCAAGACTTTTGAAAGGCTTTGGTCATGAAAATATTTTCTCATCTCTTCTGAAATTCCAACCCCTAGCAAAAAGATGAGGGGTATGTATTTATAGCCCAATGTTGTGGGTTGTTAGCATTTCAAAACTTCCCCTCAAATTGAATTGGCACATTGATATATTAGATAGCCTAATATAGAGGTATTATCTTCTTAAATGTTATAGAAAAATATCTCCTCTATCTACTATGAAAATTTGGAGGCCATTGGACTTAGGGATCCCATGTTATGGAAGTTTGGTTAAACAATGTAAATTTTTCCATTTCAGTCCACGCAATTTCAATGTACAAACTATGAATGGATTTTTGAATTGAAATATGCGTTCAAATCCAAATTCATTATTAAAAAAAGTCAGACCCATATATCTTCACATTCACACTAAAAAATATCTTCTTTATTAGATTAGTAGATCAGGGGGCATGTCATTAATACTGTACTAATTTTATTTCATGTCCAGAATGGTTGGATTAGTTTAAATGAATAATTTGGGCCACATTCCTTTGGATTTAAACCATGTAATTTTTTCCAAGAATACTTACATTGTCCCCTGAACATGGTAAGTGAATAATGTAATTAGGATTTCCTGATCAGGCCCATAAATTTAATCTTCATGGATGCTCCAGTTTCTTCACTGTTTTTTTGGGTCTTCTTGTGTGGACCATATGAACATTAAAATGGAAGAATTGTCCCATGATTCATTCCAATTAAATGTTTTATATGGGAAGAGGAAGCCTAAAATATAATAATCACACAATTTGGATTAATAGGATGATAGTTTTAAATAAAATAGTAATATGACTCAATTGGACTACTTCTAAATATTCTCAAAAATTATACTTAGTATAAAAACATAAACATTTCACACAAATTATGCACATTTCCTATGAAATCAGTAAAGGGAGTATATAATAATTCATGAAAATATTAATAACATCAACTCCCCCATACTTAGTCTTGTCCATGTCCTCATGTGCAACAAATATGAAAAAATAATTTTCACTCACTAAAGAATATTAAAATTTTGTTTTCCCCAATCAGTGGAGGATTAGACAATATCACTCAACAGTATTTAATTCCACCACAAGTTATTGTAGAAAAAAGTTTCCAAAAAAAATTCATTTTTTCAGGATCAAATTTGAAAATGGAAAATGGTGGCACACAAAACTTACTCCTCTCATGATGATAAACTTAATTTATGGAGTTTCACTCATCCACCAACCAAAAGTAAAAAACCTAGAGTTTTTAAGATCTCTCAGCTTCAAATCCATATCCAAAAGTATTAAAAAATCAATAGGTATATTTAGGGGCTTTTGGGGATATGGGATGGTAGAAAGATGATATAAAAAAGATAGGAAAAAGGGGTTAAAACACTAACTTGGAAAAAGTAATTCACATTTATATTGAAATGAGACATTAAAGGATGTGGAAACACAAATTTTCAAGGGAATGATTTTGTGAAGAAAGACACAAGAGAGTATGAAAATTTAGAGGGGATGAGAAGATGAATGTTTCACAAAACAAAAAACTTCTCCTAATTATATAAGTTTTTTTCTTTTCTTTTCTTTTCTATTTTTTTTAATTTTTTCAAAGTTAAACTTGAAAAACATCTCACACTCATATCCCAACCCATGATTGATCTCCTCATGACCGTAATTGTAATATTTATAAAAATATAAAAAGTAGAAAAAGTGATTTTTGACCCACCCAAGACACAACACATTCTTATTTTCATTTTTATTATTTTTTTGTTTTTTTTTGAACACTTGTCAATAACATTTAAAGAATTACATAAATGAATGTAAATTAAATTCCCCAAAACTTACTAAATGAAAAAATCTCCCCCACACTAAAATGGATTTTTTCCCTCAATCATTTTATAACATGGTTAAATCAAAAAAGGGTACCCAAAATGTAATCCATTCCCCCCACACTTAAATTTCAAAAAATTATGAAATGAAAATCCATATTGATATTGGCTGTGAAAATGTATTGGCCTTGTAATGTGGATATATAATAAAATGTTTTCATAGGCTCTAAGGGGATTTCAAAAGGAGGATTAATATAAGAGAAATGGGATTCTATTTCGATATTATGATTCTCATGTGGTTCATAAAAAGCCTCTATCATATTAATGCACACCAAAGTAGGAAATTCAGCATGAAGGTTCACAAACTCAAGACTCACAAATGTTGGTAAAAAACACACATTTTGAAAACATGGCTATAGGTAGTCTTGGAATTAAATCTAATGTTGGTTCTCACAGTTGGGGGAAATCATTTTACAAATAAAAAATTTAGCATTCAAAATTTCTTGGGATGAAAAAAATATTAGTTATCCAAATATATGATTAAAACACAATATTTTTTAGATGAAACCATGTCTTTGGAATCCCCAAAAAGGTTGGAAAAATTTTGAAAACTCGATGGTGAGTAAGCATGAGTCTTGATTTTTGGTATTTTTTTATGATTATTTTTTTAGTTTTTTAGGTTTTTTTTTTGTTTTTAATAAAGGCTCACCCACACAAAAGATAAAGAGAAAAAAGTGTTTGATAAAGAAATTGGTAAAAAAATTAAAGATAGAGGAACAAGATGAAATAGGTTGAGATAGGAAGAGAGAAAGAGTTAATGGGAAAGAGGTGCCCCCAAGTTTGGATTTGGTGGGTTTCTATCTTCATCCCGTGGTGGTTCAACTACCGAATTAGGGGATTTGATGGATGTTGATGTGGTTCCAGTGTTATGTGTCCCCTCTTGGTGATTCTTTAACTGATGTCCATTAACCATGAATGTTATTTTGGAAGAGGGGTATTGGATATGCACTGCAGTAAATGGGTAAGCATTAGTAATAACAAAAGGACCTTCCCAACAATAATTAATCTTACCTGGGTGAAGTCGAAATCTGGAATTGAATAGAAATACCTTTTCACCTTCATGTAATTTCGTTCATGTGATGTGTTTGTCATGGAGTACATTGGATTTTTCTTTATAGATATTAGAATTCTCATAAGAATCAAGTCGAAGCTCCTCTAGTTTCGCCAATTGAAACAATATTTCTTCACCAGAATTTTCACAAACAAAATTGGAGGAATTCACAGCCCAAAATGGATTATGTTGGATTTAAACTAGTAGATGACATTCTTTACTAAAAACTATCCAAAAATAGACATCCCAATGGGTGTTTAATAGGTAGTTCGATAAGCCCAAAGTGCTTCACCAAGTATTTTAGCGCAATATTTTATGGTGGGTTTTACAATTCTCTTAAGCACTCTTTTCACATCCCTATTAGAAAGTTCAGTCATGCCATTTGTTTGGGGGTGATACGATGTTGATGTTTTAGGTAAAACCCCATTATTTTTCAAAATAGATTCCATGATTTTATAATAAAAAGGGTTTTATAAGTCACTTATCAATGCATGTGGTGTGCCAAATTGGTAGAAGATGTGTGTCTTTCAGAACTCAAAAATAGTATGTGAATCATTCGTTCAAGTGGGTTTGGCCTCAGCCCACCTAGAAACATAATCAACCATAGGAAGAATTTATGAAAATATATTGGAAGGGGGAAATGATCCCATGAAATCGATGCCCCAAATATTGAAGATCTCATAGAAAATTCAAGGATTTTGGGGAATTTCATTTCTCTTTAAAATTCTGGAAAACTTTTAGAAAGTGGGACATGATTGACAGAACTCATGTGAGTCCATGAAGAGTGAAGGACAGAACAATCCAATCTCTATGACCTTTCAGTAGGTCCTTTGGTGTCCAAAGTGGTCACAACCAGGCATTGAGGGACATAATTCTACGATGGAAGAATGTTCATTTTCATTGACACATCTCCTTATTACCATGTCATCCCCAGTTTTCCAAAGTTTATTTTCTTCCCAAAGATAGTATTTTGAATCTATTTCCATCTTCATTTTTTTTTTCAAAAACATTCAATAAAAACACCAGAAAAAAAGTAATTTACAATTGAGGGAATACCATGGTATTTTTGGAGTGAGAGATGAAAGGTTATTAGTGGGGAATTCTGGATCAATTGTTTCATACTAAGAAGAATTAGAAATTCTACTCAAGTGGTCAGTCAAAGGGTTTTCTTTTCTTGGTATATTGTTGATTTCAAGGTCAAACTCTTAGTGCATTAGGATCCATCTTATTAGCCTTTGTTTGGAATCACTTTTCTTGTGTAAGAACTTTATAACATAATTGTATGTGAAGATAATGATTTTGGCACCTAAGAGATAGGGCCAAAATTTATCTAAGGAAAAAACCGTAGCTAAAAGATCATTTTCAGTCATAGTGTAGTGAGATTGTGTTTTATACAATGTTTTTGAGGCATAATAGATGACATTAGGAATATTTTATCTTCTTTGACAAAGAACAGCCCAAGGGATCTATCAAGAACATCACACATCAAATCAAAGGGTAAAGACCAATCAGAGGGTTGGATTATTATGGCATATTTAAGAGCAGTTTTGAGTTCAACGAAGGATCTCTTGCAAACCTCATAAAAATGGAAAGTGACATAATTTTGGAGAAGCCAAGGGAGTGGGAGGGAAATCCTACTGATGTTATAGATGAATTTCTGATAGAAACCTGAATGACCCAGAAATGAATAGATTTCTCGAACAGAGGTGGGTTCATGAAGTGATTGGATAACTTCAATTTTTACAGGATCAACTTCAATACCATATTTTAAAACTATGTGACCTAGAACAATACCATTTGAAACCATGAAGTGATATTTTTCAAAATTTAACACAAGGTTACACATGACACACTTTTGAAGGACTAGAGAGAGTGAATGCAAGGATGATTCAAACACCTCACCATAAATGGTAATGTCATCCATGAAGACTTCCAAGAAGTGTTCATTGAATTCAGAAAAGTTACTCTTCATAAGCCTATAGAATGTTGCAGGAGAATTATAAAGGCTAAAAGGCATTCTCTTATATGAATATGATCCAATAGGGTAGTTTATAGTAGTCTTTCTTGTCCTTGAAGTCTGATTGGGATTTGGAGATAGTCAGTGTATCCATCAAGAAAGTAGTAGTGTGACTTTTTGGATCATCGTTCTAGCATTTTATCAATGAATGGAAGAAGTTAGTGATCTTTTCATGTTTCAACATTTAATTTTCTATAGTCGATCCACACACACCATTTGTTCTTTATTCGAGTTGTGACTACCTCACCATGTTCATTTATGAAAACACTTATCCCACCTTTCTTAGGTACAACTTGAATTGGACTAACCAATTATCTATCAGAAATTTGGTAGATAATAACAGCTTGAAAATCTTGGTGATATCTTTCCTAAATACCAAATGTATTCATGGATTGAGTCTTCTTTGTGGTTGTCTAATTGGTTTGGATGATTCCTCAAGATTGATGTGAGGCATGAAAAGGGAATGGTTGATTCTTAGAATTTAATCTAGGGTCCAACCTAAGCCTTTTTGTTTTCCTCTAACACCTAAACAAGTTTGGTCTCCTCAATTTCGATAAGTGATGTAGAGATAATGACAGGATATGAGTGATCAACGAAAAGGATTTCATATTTTAGGTGTTCAAGAAGAGGTTTCGGATCAGTCTGATAATTCATTTGTGGTTTAGACAACTCAGGAATAGAGGAAGGGACTTCAGCTGATTCAGATTCATTTTCCTTAATACTGTCCATGGTGGAGCAGTAGAGATCAGAGTTGAAGTGGGATTCAGGAGATTTTTCACGTTCCTCTAGATTGATGGAGTCTATGAATGAGAGGTCTACATCAACTTCACCATTTATGATTTGGTTAATCATGGTGCATATTTCATAAGATCCTTTCTCATTAGAACATGATGAAAATGATGGAATGGGGTTCAATTTACTCTCGGAAGTTCTCTTAGAAGCATGGATTGCGAATGAAGAGTGATCTTCAGATGGGTATCATGTGACTTGAAAAATGTTGAACTTGACCAGTTGGTCACGAAATTTCATGGAAAATATTATTTAAAGGACATCAATTTTGTTTCTAACTATCATTAGGAATATTATTCCTATAATTAAGGGAGATAAATATGAGTTTGTCTCACCTTCTATGTCAAGGACATAGAAATTTTCTGGGAAGATAATATCATTGACTCAGACAAGGAAATCCTCAATTATTCTGTTTGAACTGGCTATTATTAGATTGGCCAATTGAATGAAAACACCCATTTGATGCAAGGGACCTAGACCAGGGTTGGAGAATATGAATTTAGGAATTACATTAATTGAGGCTCCTGAGTCTTTGAGTGCATCATCGAAGTTGGAACATCTAATTTGGCATAGAATCATAAAGGTCCCTAGATCTTTTCACTTAATGGGTATATACTCTTGGGATGAAATATATTTAAGGATCTTAAGTTGCCTCTTATGTGTACACAAATCCTTGATAAACTTGGAATACATAGAAATTTGATTAATTGTATCTAAGAGGGGAATGTTCACTTCAACACGTCTAAACATGTCGAGCATTTTAGGATTAGGTTCAAAGGACTTCTTTGGACTAGAAATGTCTTGAGGAAGAGGAGTTGGGTTCTTAAGTGGAATAGAAGGAGGTGAGGGAATGGATTCAAGTTTTTTTTCAAGTTTATTTTTATTTTCATTTTCTATGTCAGCATTCAAAGGTGGGTTGGAGGACTTATCTTGAGGATAAGAAATTTTATTCCATGATCTAAGTGAAATTACACTTACATTACTCTTGGGGTTGGGTAATGGTTGATATTGGAGTTGGGAAGAATTTGATTATTTTTTCTTACTAAGGTGGGATGCAAGTTGAACAATATTGGTTTCAATGTTCTTGAGGATGGAACGGGTGAAGGAGACATGATCTTCCAATACACTTTCCCCAGGTTTCTTGGAAGAAGAGGCTCATCCTAGATTAGTATTACCTAGATTTTGGTTCTTGGGAATGAGATTGTATTGGATTGGTAATTGGGAAATCTTTCTAGGATAGTGGAATCTAGAAGGAGGATGAGGACGATTGAGCCTTTGAGGTTAAGGAACAAACAGATAAGGTTGTTGGATGTAACCAACACCTTGACCATATTGGAATTGGTTTGGGTTTTAAGAAGGGAACTGAGGTGGATGAGAAATGGGATTACCAAACCTCAAGCCTTGGTTGAAGGTAGAGATAATGGCTTAGAGTGAGGTTGGATGATGTTTTCAATGAACTGACCTGATTGTTGAGGGTTGGTGTTCCTCTAAGAATATGTTGCGTTGAGATACAATGGTCCAGATGAATTGTATGGTTCATCATGATGTTGGGGAATGCTATCTATTTGTTGAGCTGGTGAGTTGCAGATTACACATTTTTTGACAGGTCTAGGATACATTTATTGTGGAGAAGACGAGGTTGGGGCTTTGGTATCTACAACTAGTTTCCTGACAATACCTAAAAGTTCACTCATCCACTCGGCCATCTTGTTGGTCTCTATAGATTGATAATATTGAGATTGTTTTACTTGATCATGTGCTTGAGTATGTAATTGTTGTGTGTTTATAGCCATGCTACTTATGAGATCTCTTGCAACTGCGGGAGTTTTATCAACAAGATAACTGCCCCTTGCAGCATCAATGAGAGTTCTCTCCATAGCCAATAACCCCTCATAGAATTATTGGATCAAGTGCTGGTCAGGGATTTGGTGATGTGGGAAGGTTGCAACAAGCTTTTTTAACCTCTCCCAGTACTCATAGAGTGATTAATTTGGGAATTGATGGATACCACATATTTCCTTTCGGATAGAAGTAGTATGAGAAGCGGGAAATACTTTTTATAAGAAGAGTCACTTCATGTAATTCCATGTGGTTATGGAACCAGGAGGAAGGTAGTAGAGTCATGAATTAGTGTTGTTATCTAGGGAGTAATTTAATGTTCAATGTTTGATTTTTTCCTCAGAAACCCCTTGAGGATTCATGGTAGAGCACAACACTTAGAACTCCTTAAGGTGGAGATGTGGATCCTCGTCGGCTAGCCCATGGAAATGAGGGCAAAGGGGAATCAAAACCAGTCTGAGTTTGATGTTAGCTTCTATGTTTGGATATTGAATACCAAGAAGTTGGTAATTCATATCTGGGGTAGAATGTTCTTTAAGTGTTTGTTCCCTAGGATTTTCTATATCTAATTCAACTAGTTGGACAAGGACTGTTTCTTAAATTAATTGATTTTCCCTAATGTTCCTCCTAAGATGGTGAAGATTTTTCTCAATTTACAGGTCAAAAAAATCCAAGGTATTTTTTGGGAGGCTATGGGTCAAATAAATAGATGTTGAAAGAATGAGGAAGGCTAGTTTTTCATTTTTTTAATTTTGTTTTTTCGGTTATTTTTACAATAACCAGAAATTAATGACTATATAAAACACCATCCGCAAAAATTCATCAATTTGAAATGCATGACCGATTGTAACCTATCGACATGTCATGGTTCTGGTGCTCTACTAATGTGTATAGCAGCACTCGGGTCGAATCCTAGATGATTATACTTTTTAATATTCATTTATATTTAGTTGATTATATTTTGATTGGGGGGTTTGTCTGCAGAAATTAATTGAAATTATTGATTGTTTTAACAATTTAATAAATATTGGGGTGATTTCATTATTAGTTAGTTAATATTTTCTTATCTTTGAGCCTTGCTATATATTGTATTAAATTAACACCCACTTCAAAATATAACACTGATTAGAATTCCTAAGTGTTAAGGCTTTAATCTTAGCCTTAAATTAACATAGGGGTATAATCTCAATCAGATATTATGTATGGTAGTGTATTTATGGTTCCAATAATCCTTTTAAACCATGCATTAAATAAAAAATTCCATTAATCCATGACATGTTAAGTCCAACAAACACAATGTTAAATTAAAGAATACTCCTCGGGCAAAAACTCTATATTGCTTAACATCCCTAAATTATAACACACCCCAATGATAGATTTATTCAGCCATTGAAATGATTAATAATATTTTTATAATGATTATTATGAGAAATTAATAAGATAATAAATGAAAGGGATAACAAAAAGTGGTGCGTCGAACACACACACACACACTTGAACAATGATGAGAATTAAAAACAGACATTTGATTGAATGAGAAAGGAAAAGAAGGGAAGGTAATTCAATTGTATTTAAAAAATTTAAGGACAATAATATTAAACTACAATAGGTGGATAAGAATTAGAGATACTTGAGAAAAAAATTTCATTAAAATAGAATTACAAAGAAAAGACATACAAGATTAAAATAATGAAGAACACAAAAGTAAAAGGAAACAATGAGAGGATAAAGTGTATCTAAAATGAAAAATTGAGTATGGAATGCCCTCCCAAGACCATAGAAAGGATTTTTTCTTTCCAATAGGTTCTCCTATATTCTAAAATGACAAACCCTTGTAAGGAGATGTGGGGGATGTATTTATAGCCCAATTTTGTGGACTTTTTGCCTTCCAAAACAACCCCTCCACTTGAATCACCAATTTGATAAATTAGACAGTCGAATCTCGATATATGATATTCATAAAAGTTTCATAAAAATATCCCATCTGTCTACTTGGAAAATTTGTTGGCCATTGGGCATATAGAGCTGAAGTTATTGTAGTTTGATTAAATAATGTCAAATTTCCCATTTCTATCCATGATTTTTCAATGTCCAAAATGTGAATGGATTTTTGAATAGGAAAATGACCTCAAATCGGAATTCTTTATTAAAGAAAGTAATCTGCCTATTTCTTCTCTGTGTACTAAAAAATATCAACTTGATTTGATGACTAGATCAGGAGACATGTCATTAATACTGTACTAATTTTAATTCTCATCCAGAATGGTGGGATGAGTATAAATGAATCATTTGGATGCCTAGTCATTGGATTTGGGCCTTGTAATTTTTATCCAAGACTCCTTAAATTTTTTCAGAATATGGTAGGAGAATAAAAGAATTTATAATTCTGGATCGATCCCAGCAATTAATCCTTCACTGCTATTCCAGTTTCATCACAATTTAATTGGGTCTTCTTGTGTGGACCATATAACAATTAAAATGGAATAATTTTCCCATTATTACATATATTGAAATTTTGTATATGGAAAGAAGATTCCTAAAAAATAATAATCACACAATTTGAATCAGTAGGATGATAGATATAAATAAAATTGTAAACTGACTCAATTGGACTACTTATAAAAATGCTCAAAAATTATACTTATTATTAAAACATTATTATTTCACACAAATTATGCACATTTAATATAAAATCATTAAATGGAGTATATAAAAATTCATGAAAATATTAATAACATCAATAATTAAAGAAATCGTTAGTCACGTGATAACATAAAAACCAATAAAGACACATTTCATAAAAACTTGTTAATATGCATGGTACCATAATTTAGTTACCTTGGTACATATTTACCATATCACTCTTATAGTCACCCTTACACATGGAATAACTATTTTGGGAAATTACATATTTGGATTACCCAATGCATTGGAGAGCTACTATGGAGCTCACCCATCATATCATGAGCTATAATTGGATCAACCCAACATATCGTGATCTATAATGGGATCAACCCAAAATAACTATGTCCAAGTAAAATATCATGGAAATAAAGTATCATTAAATCAGGATAAACTACTCATTCCATATATATATATAAAAAATATTTATGAATTTTATTAAAGATATTTTTAAATGGATTTTAAAAGGAATGTCCCTTATAAATATAATTAGAGTGAGATTTTACAGAATGGAATGGATATTTGAATGAATTTTAAATACACATAATAAAAAAAATATAAATAGAAACTCATTACAAAAATAATCTTAATATCACATAATGAATAAAGAAGAAGTTTAACCCATATATTGGAAATTGGGTTAAGAATTCCCTTACCTCGGGTTCATCTTACATCAAACATATTTAAACCTCTTTTATAATGGTTAAAAGAGTTGTATTGATATCATAATGCAACATATTCATGTTTATAACACCTTATATGATCATTTCATAACATAATTTTACCCTTTAATTATTATTATTTTGTTCTATCTATTGTTTCAGGTGAGTTCTTTTCTAGATTTTCTTGGCCATTTTATATTTGATTTCATTTTCGTATGAAATTCAAATTCAAGAAGTGGAATGAAATGGTATTTATATGTTTCCATAATTTTAAATAATTTCATAACTCATTTTTATTATATGTTAGGAGGTTGAATCATTAGATAAATGTTTTCTAGTATCCGATTAGATCATTTTTGTGCTTCTTTGATAATCCCGAACATGTTTCATCATATACAATTAATATTATGAACATAATTAAATCAAAAAACATAAGAGAGGTAATATCATAAACGTTAAAATCTTATTCAACAATTAAAATGGTTTTACAAATATATTTGAAGGAATTAATGGAAATAAAAAACACATCGTCCATGATTTGGTAAATCGGCACATCACATACTGTGGTTATATTTTTAGAAAAAGAGGAGTGTGAGAGAAATAATGATGACGAATATTTACATAAACATGATAAAAATAAATTATGTATATAATATTTGAGATTTCATTACTCTTATATAAGGGGAGTTTAAGAGAGTATGAGAAAATAAAATAATTGAAAAGAAAACCCAAGAAAATGAAGGAGGATTCTTACCTCTTGATCTCTTCTCATTGAGATCCTCCTTAAGGACTTTGGTTTTTGAATTCTGGTGAGACCAATATGTCTTGAATGTGGGGAATACTTTTGTGGGGGGGATTTGGTAGAACATAGATAATGTGAATTCTTGAGAGGTGTTATAGGAAGAGGGAAATGAGGGTGGTATTTCTAGTGTAGAAGTGGAGGGATTTCACATTATTTTAATCCTTATTTTAATATTATTGTCCAAGACTATGAATATTATTAATAATTGTGATAAAAATTATAAAGTGATTATGTGGGTTTGAAATAAGTTTTATTATATCAGTAATGATGTCAAAATTAATTTATTTAACTAATATTTTTTATATACGGTATTTTACAGTATTTCACTGTTCCAAACAAATCAAGTATTTTAGAAATATCCAAAAAAATCACCTAAAAAATTTCTAGATATATATAATTCAAAAATGAACTCCATTTTTAGAAAAAAAATTCAAATATGTGTAATATTTTTTTTAAAATAAAACAATATTTTATTCTCAAAAATAAGAATTTTAAATCAATATCTGATTTTATATCACCTTGAAAAATTAATCAGGATATCAATATCTCATAACCTTACAGAAATAAAATAATAAGATGATATAATATTCATAAGAGTCATATTACAATTAATATGGGTATGTTACAATTCACCAAGAAAACAAGTTTCTTCTATTAGACTCTAAAGAACTTATTGATCAAAACAGTAGATGACCTTTTTTTGAAATTCAAATCATATAAGCTAAAAAATTAATTTTTAACGACTAGTTTTTAACTATCTACATAAATGATGTTTCTTGCATATGAATCTATTTTTAAAACCTTATGGTGTTACATTTAGTCCAAACAATATTTTCTTACTAATTATTGTTAACAAAATTTCTAAACCAATATTCCACTAAAGGATCAGTGGAACTCAGTGTCTGATGGACTAGTGTTAATAGTTAAAACATTCTTCCATACATCCCAACTAATTTATGATCATGGGAATTGTTTTAATCATTGAATTGGATAGTTTTATGAATTGGTCAATCAGATATTTTGAAAAACATTGACATCAGAAACATTAACCTCTCATGTGTTTCTTCATACAAAAAAATTCTTATAATATCATGAGTTGTTATGATTTTTTGAACATAAGTTTTGTCATATCATCATCTAGCATAAGGTAATAAAAAAAATTTCTCCCCCTTTCTTTCATAGTCATGAATCATAATTTTCTTAAGAAAGTTTGGATATGTTTGAATTAACTAAAAAAACAAATAATCATTATTTTTAATTAATGTGAAATTTAAACTATGATAAAACCACTCAATATGATAAATACATAATTTCTAGACAAAAGGTGGGTTTGAAAAACACTTCACATAGAAATCTTTTACCAAATAGAAAACTCAAACTAATGATATTTCTTATCAAAACTATGTCCAATTTTTTTATTACAATTCCCCCTTTCATTATTATCATTTGATCACCAAAACATAAAAAGTGAAATGATTTTTTCATAATGAAATTGAAATACAAAACAACCAATACAAACTTCATTTGGCTTCAAAAAATATTACTGTCAACTTGGTCCCAACATATGGGGGGTGTGAGTTGGAACAATTAGACACTATTTACCAATAAAACTATGTTTTTATTATAAAAATAATTCCTTAAAATTGAATGGGTGCCTATTAATAAAGATAGACCTGAGGATCCTACTGTGGTTTCCTAATGTATCCCTAAGAAAGACTTTTCTTGATAATGGGATACTCTATAAATGAACAAGCATTCACAAAATAAATTTAGTGGTTTAAAGGATTTAGACCTTCCCTTGTGAAATGAAAACTTATTGTAAATGGTTTTTATTAGTGTTTAATATATTATTAATTCATTTTAATGATTGTTTGTTATATTATTGTGTATCACTATCTTTGAGATGATTATTGGTTGAAAATATTCCACTCTTTCTGGGTTTTCACATCTATTTCAATAAAAATAATTCAATTACTAATCATTAGCCATTGGATCATTGGAATTATATAACCTTATCTGCTTGGTATGTTATATTAGTAGTATATCATCCTTTTTTAATTATTTATTTTTTAAAAATCTTCTAATTATGTGAATTTTATTCACTTTATACTATACAATTTTTGGCCTATTATTGTGGTATATTATCCACCTATGATTCATTGATAGTTATGTATTTCCTCATTGTGATCTGGTTGTAGTGGTAAATCATCCACATATATGATGGTATTGGTGGTGCATCATAAACCCTTAAGAGTTTTCATAGTGGTGTATCATCAACTCATATATCTATATGTATGGTCTATCAGCCACATCTTGGGTGATTTCATTTTTACACCATCTATATACATGAGATGTCTCAGTGGAGATTCATTCAATAGGAGACTAGTTTAATGGTATTTCAACCCCCTAGAGTAGGAAAATCCTTGTTCTTCATTGGTATAGGATTACTAATGCTACATGAATCACTTAGTGGTACATGATGGTGATAGTTTGTTTCTATTGGTTTGGGTATGGAGAGTGATATATTTTACATCCAATATTTGTTCTTATACTATGTGTATATTATTTATGTTTAAAACTAACCAAAGTGGGTACAGTGACATTATATTTTCTAATATAAATCCATGGGGTAAAAAAATTATTTATTAACATTATTTAGTTGGAAATTAAATCATTCATGTGCATGTATTTTCTAGAATTATTAAGGATATGATTGTTGGTATCTTATTGATTTAAAATCACACACCCTACACGAGCTCCCTAGAAAAGATTCCATATTTATATTTTATAAAATAGGTAAAGTTAAATAACATGCTATTTCGTAGGTATGATCGGGTGGATCTTGGTTAGAGGTAGGGGATGAGACTGTTGGTTTCAATTTATATTGTGTTTTTTATTTTTTATTTTAAATATGGATAAATTATTCTAATTATAGATTCGTTTGTGTTTTGATAGTTATCTATGCCTGAGGGTATACTATTCAGACATATTATACATCAATCCATTCTATGAAGTGGTGGAATTTTGTTTACATGAATGAGTTATTGAGTCATGTAGTTACTTAGTTCTCTCACATATGAGTTGATCCACAATAGGTACATTATAATGTGGTATCAAATAATTATTTTTCATTTTTCATACTATTTGAGATAAGGAAAATACGAGGTGAGTGTTTTCTATATCGAGGTATAGATTTTTTTCTTAGGATTAGGTAACCCATATTCAAGGGATGTTGTTATTACCAATGATGGGATTTTTTTACATGATTTTACAGTTATTTTATATTGATAAATATGATGAATTTGATATTGAGTTATGGTTTGGGTATTTTTTACTCTTATTCCAGCATGGAAATAAGACATGTGTTCTTGAAACAATTTTGACATGTTGGGCTCATAGGAATTAATTATGTTTGTTTTGGACTTATATTCTAGATATTTTGCGGTGATGCATCATAAAATATACTGATGATAAATATATTTATTTTTATTATATTGATTATTAATTGGAACCCTACCCCTCTGATCCATGATTTCTAACTATTAATGTGATATGATATTATTTTCCAATAACCCTTTATGAGACTTCACCAAATATAATAGTGGGTATAATAGGTTATAAAATAGTATATATGTGAGACCGTTATATCATAGGGTATTCATTTTGAGTTGAGAGGTGTGTTCCTATTCTATTATACCCCAAAATATGGTATTTTTTATACTGATAGAATTTTTATCTGACATATAAAATTGAAATTGTATAGATATTTTACATCAGTGACCCCCAAATGAGTGCTAGGAGGGTAGGTAAAATCATTCCCCATAGTTATTATAGTCAAATATTAATTTTAATTATATTAATTTTATCAATCAATATCTAATAGAGACACTTCCTAATGGTACACAGTATATGGGGAATCAGATACCAAGGTTTTGGAAGGAAATGTTAGATCTAACACATAAGTTCTTATGGTAGAAACAACCATTTTTTTAGTGAGGGTGAATCCCAGGATATCTTGTTTTTGATAGTGTAAATGAAGACTATTTTTGATCCCTACAAGACTCCCCATGAGAGGCTATTGGAGAATTCATTCTACATCTTTTGAGGACTTGTGATGTTCCAATGGGACATTCTTATGTAGGAATGAAACATATGAGACAATTTATTAAATATATCCAATAATGTAATTTCAATCATTTATATCTATGAAATATATTACATGAAAATTCCCTTGAGTTCATTCATATGGTATGTGATGCATATTGGTGACAAATTATATCAATTTATTACCATTTTTAATAATTCATAACTACACTTGTTGGTGATGACACTGCTTGGGTCCTCCATTTTGAAGATAGACCAAGGCATTGATTTTAGTTTTAAATAAATATATTATGATTTACTTCCTTTTAATAGGTATTTAATTAAATAATTAACATAGGTAGAAAATATACTAGGTTCATATCATATTGGTAGTATACTACTTCTATCAGGGATGGTAGTGGACCATTGGGAAATATGAATTATAGGCATAATGAGTCACATTAGGGAAGTGATAGGTAGAGAACATGGGTAGTGGTTCATTACTTATTCCCAGATGGTGATCCATGGTAGATTCAAATCAATGTATCCTTAAGGATTATATTCATCTTCATTATGAAAAACAATTAATGGAGTGTTACTCCCATGTGAATTTTTCCCATTTATAGTGGTATTGTGTTATAACACCATGTATAACTAGAATACAAAAATCTAGAAAGACATAGAGTTCATATATATGGACAATGAGATCGAATAATATAGGGATACTCTAATATTACAATTAATGTATGATTTTTTGTTTCCTAGGAATCTAGGAAATAGAACCCGAAGGGAGATGTATCTCAAGGGACTATGGAAATGGGAATTCATGGTTTGTGTTCAAGAAAACATTAAAATGTCATTAATATTTGTTCAGAAATTGTGGAGACACATATATAGTATGAGGTATGATTAATGTGGCATTAAAAATATATTCCTTTTTATAAAATACACCTTCATTTCTCTTTTAAATTATTTTCTTTTAGTTAGTGATATCGGTCATGTTGTCAAGAATTTTTAAGGGGGGTTTTCTATCAACATTTCATTGGGGTGTAATCAAATGGTATCCATGGTTTTAAAAATCTCTTTTTAAAGATTATTGGTTAATTAATTAGATGAGAATTCATTATTTTGGATAAGTGTAGATTCAATGTAATACTTCAGATGTATTCATCTTAATGGTATAGAGAACACATTTTATGTTACCACTAGAGCATATCTATCATGTCTATAGATGGTGAGAATTACACCTAAATAAGTGGGTAATATTTTTATTTTATTTTTTTGTTTATGCTCTATCCATTAGTAAATTGGATAAATCATGGTCTACATTCTTAGGTTATCTTTGGTAGTTGAGTTTAATTGTCTGGTGGTCTTTCAAATTAGTGCCAATAAATTCAAGGAGGTTCTTCCTATATATTTCAGTAGATTTTTACATGAGTGTGAGATTTGGTTTCTGATTTAGTGTAAATCCCCAACCCCAGAATCCCAAAGCCAGTGTTTTATTTTAATACATTGGCATGATTATAAGGAATCGTGTCTCAAAAGACCAATCAGTTTAGCAGTATTGGAAAATAGATTACATACAAGAATGTTACCTTACATATTCAAACATAATAAACCAACCTAAATAATCCTTTGAGGACACCATTATTCCCCTATATTAACTCTTCATATCAATCATAATACACTTACTGAAATCCTAGGAAAACAAAACATAATAAATGGGTGATCTCATTTTCTCAGTAAGGTTAAATAATTTAGCGAGAGCTATAAACTTTTAAGAAAATATTTGTAATAAAAAAGAATCCATTAAAACATAAAAATGAACATAATTTGGAAAAAAAATCAATCGTTACCTTATAAACAAGAACAAGTATATTATACTAGTCGAATAATCACATGTAATAACTAATTTCATAATGATGGAATGCATAAGGCAAGACATCATAACCACAGAGTCAAGGTCTCGTCGAAAGATTACAAATAAAAAATCTGTCAAGACCTTATGACAAGACAATAATTTTTCTCCTGAGACCTATTGATGCATCAAGGGGCTATAGCAGGCCCTGCCTATCACATACTAATTCCAGTGCATTACTTATATGAAAAGTTTGAAACATAACGAAAACATTCGTATTAAAATTGGAATACAAAATTTTAATACTTTAACTAGATACTATGATTTGTATAAAAGTAGCACATAAATAGTCAACATATTGTAACACATTTAATAAAATATAGGATATTTTATTATAATAAATACACCTTAATCAATAAAACTATCCAGTAAAGGATGTTGACATAGTTGAAAATGATCAGTAAAACTCATTGAAAGAAATATCCCTTTTTCGTGAAATCATTTAAAAGTCACACAATTTAGAAAAGACGAAATTCATAATAACTTTTTGTTATCAAAGTATCATATAGAACTTTGAATATTTTGAAACGAATTAACATTTTAAAACATTCATATTCATATAAATAAATCCTTAAAACCATTTGGAAATCATGGCCATTAATGAGAATGGTTTAGAAGAATAAATATTTAACCCATTTAAAATAATGTTTTAGATAAATAGACCCTTAAAATAATACTTCTGAAAAATATTTTATGAAACATGGATATGGATAATAAATATGTCCCAATAAAAACATACACATTATCAATCTTGGATAATAACGAGATTGAGTAATTAACCCTTACATTGTACTTTCCTTTGGTCGAGGGTATGTTTAACCTCATGTATAATGACCATAGAATGTTATTAAATTATACCAGAACCATATTAATATTTATGATAGCATACATGATTCATTTATTAGTTTATCATACCCATTTATTAAAATTTTCTATGTTAATATAACATTTCGGGTAATAATTTCTTTTTTTTATCGTACGTGTTTTAACTTGTTATTCATGACTGTATCACATATATCATGATTTAATTACATCAATAATATAAGAAATTATTTATTTATCTTATATATATTCATAAAATAAATATTTATAATATATATATATATATATTAAATGAAAAACACCGTTTATGGAGATGGTCAGTCGTACGTACTCATAAACGTTGTTTCTGTTTTTATATCGTATTGAACGGAAGTAAAAGAATGAGATATATATATATATACATATATTTATATATATATTATCACTATTATGTCATATATTATATAATTATTAATAATATATATTTTTATAATCATCGTTGAATGGTGAACATGGAAATGAATCTCATCGCGTTGTGGAGACAGTAAGTCTACGTATGCATGGGCGACAATATCATTCCATTGATGGTGAAATTTAACGTCATTATATGGTATATTATATATAAATATTCAGTAAAATATTATATTTATTATTTACATCAATTATACTCATTCTTATACTCATATAAAAAATTAATTGTTGAATAATAAACTACACTACGACGTGGAGAGGGTAAGCTGTATGTACGCACGTATGGTGACTTTTTTATTCATAGGACAAATTGAATAATGAATATAGATTTACCATATTTATAAAAGCATCTAATTTTGTATATCGTATTGGATTTATTATTGTGGTATGTAAACGATAAATAACGAGGAAGGGTAGGAAGAAAATACTATTGAAAGAGGTGGTGAAGTAATTACCTCTTCTTCGGGTTCTTTATTTTGATTTGAAGAAAAGGGCTCTATAGGTTCCCTTTATGACCAATGTATGGCCACTAGGTTTATTTTAGGGTAGTTTTGAGGATATTTGAGCAGGTTTTGGCTGATTCAAAAGGCTTTGGAGGTATGAATATAAGATAAGGGGAGGTTCCCTTTTATAAGAGAGGTGATAGGAACTTTAGGAAAATATTGAAATTATAATTTATTATTAAATAATATTCATTTTCTAATAGCTAAAGATTAATATATTTCAATGATAAGGTTGGTATGGGTCTAACTCCTCTCATACAATAGGTTTTAGACAAGTTTAGGTCACCATATTAAGCTTATCATTTATATTTAACCCTTAGATAAATTGTTTAACGTTTACCACGTCTTCTTGTATTATTATAATACATGGTTAAAAAAATACTATAAAATTCCAAGAGAACCCCAAGTGTTTAATTAATGATATATATATAATTATATATGTCTTTTGGCTAAAACTTATATTTTAATGACTATTATATTATTTAATAAAATAATATTTTGTTTAAAAACTCATTTATGTCAATTTTGACACTATTTAGTATTTGGTTTTTCAAAAAGTCATAAAAACAGGGTTACTTAGAAAAAATCCATTGAATCAACCCTAATAAGTCATATTAAACAATAAATATCGTGGATTGCATCAAAATTATCAATTATAATTTATTTTAATATTTATAACATCAATTATTTTAGTCTTTCATTAATAATGTGACTGTTGGGGAATTATATTTTCATAAATAAATTTAATTATATAATGTCTAAAAATTATAAATAAAATACCATGATGTACTAAACCTTCTTATATTTTTAATGAATATTTATATTCTAATTTATCTTATGCATAACCCTATATTAAAAATTATTTAGATATAAAATTAGAATTTAACACATTTGAATCTTCATTAAAAAGAATATTATTAATGATCTGATCTAATAAAAGAGGATAAAAGGATCATATTTTTTTCTTAAGGTTTATTTTGGACGAAATACACTTGTAAAATTGAATTAGGACATTTGTTAGGGTAATTTTAATATTATTTTTACCTTTAACTACCCTATTTACTTTTATCTATGGTAAATAAAATTCAAAAGATACTAATCACCAAAAATTATTTTCAACCTATTGAAACAAATTTTAATTACTGATGTCAACTGTATCTCTTGGATTTTTTATATTCAATTAACAGAAGTTTTAAAATTATTTCTTATGAAAATTTTTAAATATTACTAGAAGGTGGGTGAAAGACATTAAATAGTTCAATAAAATATTATATATATAATCTTATTTCAAAATGACATCAAGGATTTAAATTGGGATAATATTGGTATTATATACCTATTTTGACTCTTGAATAAATTAAAATTAAAATATTAATTATTTAAATACAATTTTGGTTTAAATAATAACTCATTGATTTTCACTATTCATCAAAAATTGAATGTTTTAAAAAAAATACAAAACATTCACTATATACTCATTTTGATATTCTAATTTCAAAAATGAATTATATTTTACCAAATTTAAAAAATTGATTTTTCTTTAATTAATTTATAATTATGTCTCATTTTCAAAACCAGAAAGCTGGTTTTTAAGAAGTTATAACTATAAAAAGTTTGACATGTGTTTATATCCATTTTAAATTTGGAATTACTTAAAATAAACTAATGTATATTAAATTTTAAAAATATAAAATAATTATTCGTTTAATCTACTAAAATTCATAATTTAACACTATAAATTATTTCTATTTGAAATGTTTTTTTCAATTAAAATTTCGTATTTTTTACTATTCATCACAATATGAAAATTATTATAAAACTACCAAAAATTTATCCAAACTAAATATTTATGTCCCTATTATAAAGTAGAATTTTATTTCCTTATATTTAATATATATAAGTTTCAAATATTGGAATCTAAAAGGGTTTCCCATTAAGAATTGAAAAAACTGCATTTATGAAAAATACTTCTTTTATCTGAAAAATTGAATTTGTTCTTATATTATGTCTAATAAACAGAAAATATGATTATTCAAATTATATAGGATATATATATATATATAATTCATAATGTGGTTAATAATATTCATGACCTCTTCTTATATGGTTGGTTTGATAGGTCATGATGCGCTTGAACTCAATGTTGTGTGTAGCACAAGCTATTGAATTGCATTAAAGAGATAATGTACTATAAAATATTGGGGTGTTACATTCTCCCCACGTTCAATAAATTGCTTCCTCACAATTTGAAATTGTTCGTCAAAAATAAATGTTTTGAAATAGAAAATACCTTTGTGGAAAACCCACATCGGAAATAGGGTTAATAAAATTTAGTTTTAATAAGAAGGAAAGGGAAATGAAAATTTTACCAACAAATTAGGAATTAGAATAAGAAAACATTGGTGGAAATGAGATCACATAATTATAGGGAAACCATAAATATTTATTTGGAGTGATTGAGGTCATCAATCACAAACAAGTGAACAATAACTGTAATAATTAGAGCATAAAATCCATAAATCTATAATGATTTTAAATGTCATCGGTTCTGAAAAACACAAGGTGTTAGGATAAAAAAATTTGGGTTTAAGATAATTTCCCTAATGTTTAAGGGAATAAATAATACTTGAAAATTATAGTTCCATCCATCAACTAGTTTCTACCCCAAACTCATATTTCATTCCAATATATAATAGAACTAAAAAATATTATATTTAACCTAATTGTATAGTGTTTCGAAAAAATGAATTTATAATTCATCTATCTAACCATTTTAAAAACATAACTACATTATATAAACCAAGTCATGACGTAGGCCAACTATAGGTGATGCACCCTTGTCGCCCTTCGGTTGCGGGTACAAGTCTCATGACCTTGCCGGATGTGATGGGTTTTCACCTCACATACTGGTTTTACTTTTTATAAGAATCAAAAAATAATCTTAAGAAATATTTTAACCTTAAAAAATTGTATCCAATGACTAACTTAATCCATTCAAACCTTTATAATTATCCAAAATACTAGTTTCCAAACTCAATGTCCAAAACTTTATAAGTAAAGTCAACATAACATACTGAAGATCTCTTTTATAACATAATAACATGTGAATAACTTCATCATGTATTATATTAAAACATTGTAGCAACATAAATTACCATAAAACCTTATTGAATATGTTCATTCTACCTTATTCTTTATATAATACGGGATATACTCTTTAAATCCAAAAATGGTGTAAAGTCCCAAAACAATTAATTAGTGCCATGGTAGTCAGGAATATCCAATATAATTTATCCAAAACAATTATCTCTTATTCTGTAATAATTACCTCAACATCAGAACTATTTTAAGGTTTATCATTCCCTCCCCCATATATTTTCCAAAATAACTAAATTGCTATTGAGTCACTTTTCTTGGTACCACACAATCTCAAATACTTAATGAAATTTTACTGAAGTACAGTCCTTATATACTCTATAGTTATTATAACTTGTACATCATTAATTCAATAGTCAAATGATACAATTATTTAATAATAACCTAAGAACACTAATCATTCCTCTTCATTTGAAGTAGTATAAAAACATGATTATTATCCAATAGCATCATTTGGGGTATGCTTTGATAATTTGACCATTAATTTACATAGTGTCCCAACACCTTATAGATGAAGAATTGTACATTTGATACCTTGTTCATACCCTTGAAATCATGAAAGTGGTGTCCTTTTTCTACAAACTTATAACAAACACCCATTACCTTCAAGAATTTACCAAGGTGATTTCTTCTATAGTTATCACATATTGGAAAGTCCTTCTTTTCCTTATTCATGTTATCCATATTTTTCTCTTACATCCTCTTCTTTTCTCACTTCAATTCAAATACATTGGACTTTGAGAAATATTTACTTATCTTAGTAACACATGATACTATTTCTTCATATGATGAAAATATGTGGGATACTATTTCCCTTATAAATGTTTTCTTAAGACCATGAAAAATATAATCCTTATTACTCTTTGGATCATGCTTATTGCTAGAGTTCTCATTCATTCTACTAGACACCAAATGACAAAATACACTAGGTTATATCATATTATAATTTATAATCCAAAAATAAGAAAAATTATCAACATTAATTAAATATTTAAACACATCTAGTCTCATAATCATAACATTTTTTCTTTGCTGACATATTTACTCATAAATCTGTCATAATGGTTTGTAATGATAATGTGAATTATCCTAAGAATATTACATGGGAGTGTCAAACTAGGTGCACATTAAGGCCTATTGTCATGTACAAGGATACCCCAGGTCAAGTGCGAAACTCCTTGTTAGAGTTTTCACTCCTAGTTACATCTATTCTAGAACCACATCCCCTTGTAGTATCCGGACAGGGATGTATTTCTTGAAAAACCCACAAAATATCTTCATTACTAATATTTTTGGATGTACATCTATACTAATCCTTAAAGTCTATCTTTGGATAATGTTTCCTAATCATTTTTTATCTAAAACTAATTTCCATGGTTGTTGCAGAACATCCTATGATACCAACTGTAATGCCCTGACCCCAAAAGCCCAGAGTCGGTGCATTATTTTAAAACATTGGCATGATTATAAGGAATCAAGTACCGAAGGGCCCATCAGTTTAAACTTATTGGAAAATATATTACATACAAGTAAGTTACATTACAAATCCAAAAATAAAAAAAAACATAAATAATCTTTTGGGAATGCCATTATTCCCCTAGCTTAACCTTGAATATCAATCATAAGAAACTTCCTAGAATCCTGGGAAAAAAACATATGAAATGGGTGAATTTAGATGCTTAGTAAGGTTAAATAATTTAGTGGCAACTATAAACATCTTAATAAATATGGGTAACAAAAAAAACAACATTTAAAATATAAACATGAAAATAATTTGGAAAAAATAATTCAAACATTACCCTATAAACATTAACATAGATATTCTTCTATTCGAATAATCACATGTAATAACTAATTCCATAACGAGGGAATTCATAATGCTGGACATCATAACCAATAGTCAAGGCCTCATGCCAATACTACAAATAATTTTTTTAAGGCTCTATTCCAAGATTTTAGTTTGTCTCAAGAGACCTATCGATGCATTGAGGGGTTATAACTGGCCCAACCCATCACTTACTAAGTCTAATGAATTACTCATATGAAAAGGCTAAAATATAACATAAACATTAATAATAAAACTAGTGTAAGAAATGTTAATACATTAACCATATACCATTAATGGTATAAAAACACCACATCTATAGTCAAACATATCATAACCCATTCAATACAATATTCAATATTTTATTATAATAAGTAAACCTAAATCATGAATAATATCTAGTGAAGTATGTTGACATAGTTGAAAATGATCAGTAAAACTCATTGAGAGAAATATAGATTTTTCATGAAATCATTTAAAAGTCACACAATCTAGAAATGATGAAATTAAAAATACTTTTTTGACACAATGTGTCTCATGCCACTTTGAATCTTTTGAATGAAATTAACATTTTAAAACATTCATGTCAATATAAGAAAAATCCTAAAATAATTTGGAAAACATGGAAATTAGTGAAAATGGTTTAGAAAAATGAATATTTAAACCATTTAAAATGATTGTTTAGATAAGGATCCCATTAAAAAGATTCATTTTGAAAACTATTTTATGAATCATATACAAGGATAATAAATATTTACCATTAGAAACATACACATAAAAGTCATGGATAATAATGAGATTGATTAATTATTGTTCTTTCTATTGGTTGAGGGTACATTTAATATCCTATATAATCAGAAAATTATGTTATTAAATTATAATAGAACCATATTCATTTTTATTATATCATAATTAATTCATTTATTATTGTATACTACCCATTTAATAATAATTTCCATGTTAAAATAACTTTTTGGGTAATAATAGCTTTATTTAGCGTACGTGTTATCACTTTTTATTCTTAATAATATCACATATATCAGAATTTACATTCTTATAGAATATAAAACACAATTTATTTATCATATATATTCATAATAAATATATGTTTAATGTATAGATATATGAAATGGAAAACACGGTTGAGGATACTATAGGTCCTATGTACGCATAAACAATGTTTTCATTTTCATATCGTATTGAACGGAATAAGTGAATGAGATATATGTAAATATATATATATATATGTATATATATTTCTAGTAGAATAATTATTTAATATATTACATATATATTACTACAATATATTTTTATAATCATCGTTGAATGGTAAACGTGGAAATGAATCTCATCACATTGTGGAGACGGTAAGCCGTATGTACGCACGAGCGACAATATCATTCTATTAATGGAGAATTAGTATGTAATTGGATATTATATTATATATATATAATAATTAACATTTTTTATTACTTATTTACATCAATTATAATCATTATAATAATCTTCTATAAATGAAGTGTTGAATAATAGACTACACCACGATGTGGAGATGGTACGCCGTACGTACACACGTATAGTGATTTTTTTCATTCATAGGATGAATAGAATAATGAAAACGGTTTTACCATATATATAATAGAATATAATTATGTATAATCTAATGAATTTATTATTTTGGTATGAAAACGATAAAGAAAAAGGAAGTGGAAAAGAAAAGAACTTTGAAAGAGGTGACGAAGTTATTACCTCTTCTTTGAGTTCTTCCTTTTGAGTTGAATGAAAGGGATCCATAGGATGGATTTTTTATCTATATAAGGCCCATTGGTTGAATTTAGGGTAGTTTGGAGGATATTTTAGCAGGTTTTGGCTGATCCAAAAGGCTTTGGTGATGTGAATTTAAGGGAAGTGGAGGTGCCCTTTTATAAGGGAGGTGAGGGGCACTTTAGGAAATTATTGAAATATTAATTTTCTATAAAATCATTTTCGGTTTCTAATAACACAAAATTTATTTATATAGAGTCTAAGGTAGAGAGTGGTTGAAATAATTTCATCAAATTTGTTTTATACAGGATTATTTTACCATATTAACTTTATCTTTTAGATTTAACCATTAGTTAAATAGTTTAGCTTTTACCTTGTCTTCTTGTATTATTATAGTATATGGTTAATAAACTTACTATAAAATAACAAAAGATCCTAAAGTGGTTCATTAATGAAATATTTATCATTATATAAGTTATTTGGAAAAACCATAAATTTTTAAGAATATTTTATAATTTAATAAAATAGTATTTGTTTTAAAAACTCATTTATGTCTATTTTTACACAATTTAGTATGTGGTTTTTCTGAAAGTAATAACAACATAATTAATTTGAAATAAATTCAATGAATAAACCCTAAAATGTTATATTAACATAATAAAATTTCTATAATGCAACAAAATTCTCTATTTAAATTTATTTTAATATTTTTAGCATAAATTATTTTAGTCTTTCATTAATAATATAATTACTGCATCATCATTGTTCCATAAAAAAAATTATATAATATCTAAAAATTATAAATAAGATACCATGATGTAGGAAATATTTTTATATTTATAATGAATATTTATAGTAGAATTTATCTTATTTATAAGCATATATTGAAAATGGATTAGTTATTAAAATTAGAATTTAAAACTTTTTAATCTTCTTTAAATAAAATATAATAAATGTCATAATCTAATCCAGGTGGATCCAAAAGGATTTTATTTTTGTCCTAAGGTATATTTTTGTTGAAATTCACTTATCCAATAGAATTAGGACATGACTTAGGGTAATGTTAATATTATTTTTACCTCTAATTACCCTCTTTAATTTTAACCGTGTTAAATAAAATTCAAACATTACTATTAACCAAATATTATTTTCATCTAATTGAACCACATTTTAATTAATGATTTCATCTATGCCTCTCAAATTTTTTTAAATTCAATTCATTGATTCTATAAAATTAAATTTTATGCAAATTTGCAAATGTGTCTAGAAGGTGGGTAAAATACATTAAATAGTTCAATAAAATTTTATATATATAATCTTATTATAAAATGACATCAATTAATTACATTGTAATAATATTGGTATTATTTATATATTTTTACATTAAAATAAATTTAAATTTAAATATTAATTATTTAAATAAAAATTCAGTTTGAAAGAATAACGCAGTATTTTTCACTATTCATGAAAAAAATAGATGTTTTCAAAAAAATTACAAACATTCACCCTTTGATAATTTTTATATTCCAAATTAATAAATTATGTCTATTTTACCAAATTTAAAACATATATGTTGAATTAATTAGTTTAAATTTAATTCTTGTTTTGAAAACTTGAAAGAGAGTTTTTAAGAACTAAAAACTATCAAAAAATTGACATGTGTTTATGTCCAATTTAAATGTGAAATTATTTAAAATGATGTATATTGTATTAAATGATACAAATATAATATAATTATACTTTATAATCACTGAAATGAATAATTTAACATGATAAATTATTTCAATTATAAAGGTTGATTAAAATTAAAATTTAGTATTTTTCACTATTCATCAAAATATGGAAGTTATCAAAAAGTACCAAAATTTATCCAAACTAAATTATTTTCCCACATATAAATAATATTTTAATTTAATTATATTTAATATATACAATTGAAAAATATGGGATTTACATAGGGTTTTTTTTAAAAAGGTGGAAAAAAATGCATTTTTTAAAACAAATTCTTTTATCTAAAAAAATTGAATTTTTCCTTATATTCTGTGTAAGAAACACAAAATATGAATGTTAAAAGTATATAGGATACATATAAAATTAAAACATTTATTAATAATATTCATAAACACTTTTTAAATGGCTTGTTTGATAGGTTATGATGCACGTGAACTCAGTGTTGCGTGTAGTGAAACCTATTATATTACATTAAAGAGATAATGTACTATGAAATCATGGGGTGTTACATTTAAGATATGATAGATAGGAATCCGATATACATTCCACCTTATACTATAGATTTTTCTGAGCTTTTAGTGGAAATGTCCCACCTTTATATTTTTAAGGTAAAGAGATTCATTCATATATGAACATCCACCTAGGGTGCTACATTATTTATATCTAGGAAGGAGGACAAATCATTGCATTTATATATGAAGTACTAAATGGTGAGCCAAGTGATGGTTATGAACCTATATATTATATCTTTTATAAATGGCTAATTCAAATATATGAAATGGTATAGGTGGATCACTATGAAAATTTTGATATCTGGCTATCATAGCTTGAGATTGAGTCATTTATATTTATTACATACTTTATTTAGGAATATATTTTGGATATATAGGTATGTCATGATTCTAAATGCTTGGATTAATGTGGAAAAAAATAATCACATTCCTGATAAATAATATATTCCCTTCATATCTTGAATCTTTTATTGTAATATTAATTAGTTAGATATTGGTATATTTCTAATCAGTAGAGGATCACACTCAACATCTAGATATTTCATTAAGTATATTGTAACAACCCAAGATATTAAAACATGAACATACTATTCGATAACATGTATGAAAAGTAACACCAAGAATAAAGGAGAATATACAATATCAGGACATTATGATATATTTATTATTAAATAAATTTAATATATTTAATTTCTCGTAATGCAAGAAATACCATGTTTGAATGAATCCTGATACTCTATTAAAATATTATTATTTAAACATTACCATTATAACCTATCCAATAAATAGGATAAAATTAATAGTAATAAATAAATTATTAATATTATATGGTTTTCACTTTCATAAAATAAATAAATTGGATACCTATTTATTAGATATAAAATTAGAACCATTTGAAAAAAAATGTTTTCTGAAAAAACAATATTTTTCTAAAAGGCGGTTTAGTCACACATTGCACACATAATTTATAATTCTTTTTCTAATAATATATAAAATTAATTTTAAAAAGTAAAATTCATTTTTTAAATTTACATGTCAAAAATATCATGAGTTAATTTTTTGTTTTTTTTAGAAAATGTTTAGTTTTTTGATGAATAGTGAGAAATATTGAAATTTAATTGAAAAATTATTTATTATTTAAAATTTTTATAATATTAAATAATATTTTAAATTATATTTATATTAAAATGAATTCAATAATATATCAATTAATCTAATTTAGGTCCTTACAATCACTTCCATATTAAATTTTGATGTGAAAACATCGTAATTTATTGAACATTTCCACTTTGAAAACCCGCTTTTTTCATCGCGTCTGCAAGATTAGTAACAAATTAAAATTTTCAAATTGTATAAATTTAATTTGAAAAAATGATAAATTATTTAGAATAGTTATAATTTATATTATATAAAAATTTCAAATTATTTCTTTACCACAATGAATTGTAAATTGATTAGAAAGTATTTATTTATGTTAATGTAAAAATGGGTTTATCAGGGTTTAAACTAAATCAATAATGATTAAAATGATCTAAAAACTTGTATAAAATATATTTTATGTCACAAACCAAATCTGGTTGCCCCCAAAACTAGCTCCAAACATGGCCTGTGACAAGGACTGAAGGGCATTGTTGATCCCCACGGGTAGACCCAAGTTTCAGGGAAGCATAAAATGAGAATTTGGAACGATTTACCAGATTTTATAAACATAAAACATCAAAAAAATCCAATAAAATGTATCTGGATTTTTCAAACCAAAAAATCTTTTACAAAAATTCGGAACTGAATTTCATAGTTTAAAACAAATCAAAAATACTATAAAAATATACAAAACCTAATGTAAACAGCCAAAAACCTTCATGAAAAGGGTCACCACCCTTAAGCCATCTCTACAATACTTCTCCACCAAAGAACTACTAGAAACCCGAACCACTAAAACTAAAAACTATACCCAACTAGCAACAAAAAAATTAACCATGTCTACATAAACCCAATGGTTTAATTAGGGTGTGATGAAATTCCCAATAGTATACCACCACTAAGATATTCTTTGGGATAAACATTGAAAGATGAAAAGCATTCATGTTTTCAAAAACATGTAATTTCATATTACAATTTTTAAAGATGCAAGTTACAAAAATCAGTCTTCAAGTGGGCTAATTTAAAGAATCAACACTTTTAAAATAAATTCCAATGCTACTTAATTTTCCATCAAATTATACCATATACTGACGGTATGAATAAAAGATCTAATAAGGGCAAGCAATAGGAAATAACCCCTAGGAACTGGCTAGTTGTGGGTCCTAGGTATCTTCTATCTCAGTGAGAGTAACCATCAAAATTATCTATTCTTTTACATGATCCCCAAGTAGGGAACATACCCATAACCTGGTGTTTCCCAATCATCGTCATAATTATTTATTGAGATTTGTAATGTCAATCTTGCTAGGTGAAACTGAGGCCAAACCCAACGGATTCACTAGTATACTTGTACACGTCCACCCACTTAGATATCTCAGTTTTCCTTTTATGATAAAACAAGTTTAAAATGTCATGAAATATACTTTTCACATGAAAAAAAATAATTTTCACCTTAAAAATTCACCAAACAGACCAGTTGTATACCAGAAAAGTCAAAAAATTCCACTTATCATTCGAATTGATTTTGAAATCTAACACATACCAAAATAGCCCACATCATTTTTTACATTTCATTAACACTTCCACAAATACATTAATAAATTTTATAAAACCATTCCAAGATATTCAAACTCACATAAAATCCCACTAAAATATTACATAATACCATTTTAATTACAAAAATCCATTTATCATATCACACTCCCACAAAACATCACACATCTCTTTTGCATCTCTTACACGCTTTAGCAAATCCTTCAAACATTTTTATAAAAAATTTCCATGATGGAAGCCATCACAAAACCACCCCTTTTATATTTAAAATGTACCATTTAAAACTATACACACTCCACAATAGTTTTCCAATATGTTTTCAACTCTTATATAAATCATTAAATCATTCCAATATTTCATATAACAATTCTAAAGAGTATACCAAAAATATTTCTCATAAAACCCATTTCATAACCATATTTCAAGGAAAAAACCACAAAAACCCACTACTAAATTATAATTGGCACCCATAGGTAAATTTGTAAAATAACATTCAAGTTTTATAAAATCACTTTGATTAATACCATAAAAGATACAAATGAAAACACCCATTTTTAAAAAATGATCTCAAGAAGTATAACAATGTTTTACACACCAAAAATATTCCAAAAACCCCTTTTCATGGCCCACATGACACTAAGGAATTTACAAAACATAATTTTCATCCCTTATTAACAACTAATAAATCAATTTCATATTTTATAAAACTACCACAAAAGATACCACAAGTGTTACATTCAAAAAGTTCACAACATCAACAAAAGTGAAATTATAAAATAAAATACTAAACCAAATCTCTCAAAAATTGTTTTCACACCACACACACCATGTTGGGAACATGAAAAACTTATAAAAATAGAAAACTAACTCATCAATGAATTGTTAACCATGGAATCACCTACCTTTTGAGTCGAAACCCTCAAATATTGGGGCGAAACAACAACTGCACCACCGCCACACCTCAAGAAAATGAAAAAAACCTAAAACCTCAATATTACACTCAAAAGAAAAGAAGATAAACCCTATGACCAAAACCTACCTTATTTAAATTTTATAACTCAAGAAATGTTGAACAAAACTCTAAGGAAAGGAAAACATTAAAGAGAGAAAGACTTACTTGATGAAATCTTGAAGAAAACACCCTAAATCTACAAAACTCTGAATCTACATGTAACCAAAACTATTATGAAGGCCCAAATGAGTCATTTTAGGTCATATGAGGACATAAATGGGGGGAAAATAGTGAATATTGATAAATATATGAAAGAATCATTTTACTTCCTCAAATCTGGTCGATTTGAGAACGATTTATGAAGATATCCCTAATATTCACGGTAGATGAGATCTGAAGAGGCGTATCAATAATGGGGGTGATCCACATGACTTTGGATTTATGTGGGATGTGAAAGCACTAAAAATAGTAAACAATGAATATGTTATTAAATAAACAAAATTTATTTTTAAAAATGGAAATGGGCTTCCAGGCAGGCCCAATCCCTTAAATAAAAACATAAATCCACCATGATTATGGATTCCTAAATGTTAAAAATTAATATGGTGGTGTTAATAGGTCATGAGAGGCTAGGTATGAATTATAATGGTTGGAAAAATTTTAAATATTAAGGATTTATGAAGGATAAAATTATTTTTAAATCTGGAATTAGGCTCATTGTTTGACCCAAATTTTGAGAACCCACCATTTCCACCAAAATGAATGGGAAACCCCCAAAACAAAGAAATAATGAAAATTAAATAAAACAAAAATTTTATAAAAAAATCTTGGATATGAAAATTCTCTCCACCATATGGCTTTTCATCCCATGAAAGCCACAGTAAGTCCAAAAGGAAAAAAACAAACCCAACAAATAAACCAATATGTACTTCTTTGCCAAGCTTTTCTGCCAAGGGCCAAAAAAACCTCCTGTAATTAATTAAATAATGATTACTCTCAAAACCAAAACTAATACCACTCTCCTGAATAACAAATCAAGAAAATTTAGGCTTTATCCCAAAATAAAAATCGTCAAACACTTTTTGAACATGACTAAGCAATTCACCCAAACAGACAACCATATCAAAAAAGGTCACACTTACCTTACTATAACTAAACCAATTAGCACTCTCCAATCCCATAGTTTACTCAGGGAAGATGTAGTAGTCATATATCTCCAAATTAGAATACCTAATTTCAATCCAATACCAAGGGGAAATATTATTTACTGGTATGGGGAGACACAAATTGGCTCCCCACCTTAAGAGACAACTTAAATGTTTCCTAAGGAAGAATCATGACACTAATAGGGGGAGGCCTGACCAGACTCCCTAGTACAAGGAGTAGACATCCATTATAAATTTCCAAAATAATATACATGATACCCATGGTGGGTCTACCCACCATAAGAACCAACCATCTTAACCGACTGGCACAGGTCGACATGAAAAGACCCAAAAATTAAAGAGTTGGGACAATCGCACGGTTAGTCTGCATGATTTGGGAGACTATGTGATAATCGTGTGGATCATTATATTTTCATGGATTTTGGAGGCATATTTACAACTAACCATGAGAAAAAATGTTCTAACATTAGGGATAATCATATTTTTATGGCCTCTAGGAACATGGTTACTACTAATCGTGCACAAACTGTGTGCTCAACCTATCTAGCCACATTCCCAACCATGCTCCAAATTATCAAACAAAAACAATGGTGGAAAGAATGACATTGGGAAATAACATTGTAACAAGTCCCTCCACCTCTTTCAACTGAACAAGAACAGAAGAAGCAAGATGATGATACTAGTGGTTTAAACTCTTCCAATATTTCATACTGAGGATAAGACTCTGTATAAGGGTTTGAACGACCTTGGTATTTTCTCTGAATACATGCTTGATTTTCTCTAGGACCTATGTCTAGAGCTCAAATGATTGAATCATCTTCAACCTTGGATTTAAGCTTTGGAACCCCCCAAACATAAATTTTTCTACCGGTTCTACAAAAAAACTACACTGCAATCCTTGATGTGATCCCCAAGACATAACACAATCCAAAATTCACTTTACTGAATCCTAACTTTCTAGTGAAACAAGGGCTAAGAAGATTCACAGACATCAAACCATGTTTCATCATGTGAGAAACATCAGTAGGAAAGGACACATATAAACACCTTCCTCTAAGACAGAAGATTTGATGTTTTCCCAAGGGAGACATACTCACAACAAAATAGAGACTCCCAACGGTTTGTACGACCTTAGCCTTTATAGTCAAACGAACACATGACATCACAAGGCATCACCGATCATGAACATTATGATTGATAGATGAAATGCATGGAGAGGGGCCTTATGAAACATCCCCAAAAAACACAAAATTCCAAAAGGTGTCCATAATGGCCTCTCATGATCAGATATCCCACATTGGTGGTTTAACGTAAAACCATGCTTTGAAGAGACTACAAAGGACCTAAAGGTCCTCTTAGACATCATCCACACTAGCAACCCCAAAATACTTTCAACTTAGAGGAATCATGTAAATTAATAAACTAAGGTATCTTTCAACCTTCCATGAGAACTATCATACTGCAAGAGGGTCCACCAAACAGAGAGAGGAAATGGTGTAAACTCAATCTACAATGCTCAAGAAAATTCTTCCTTTCATTGATCAACTAGAGGATCTTCCAAAGGCGAAACAACCTAAGATGCACTTCAGTTGTGCACTAAACCTTAATAGGGGTGTACCTTATCCAACGAGAGAACCCAATGACCAATCCAACCTGGTCCATTTGTCAAGACATACCTCAACCAGATCCAAACATATGAGGGGGGAACACCATGAAGGCTTCCCAAACTTTTCTCAAAGGAGACCACTAACCAGCCCTTCAACCCTTCCTACCAACCAAACACAAACCCAAAACAACGTTCAAAAAAGAGGGGTTTATGGACTCGGAACATTTCACAACATCATCATTTACAAAAACCCATAATACACACCCTCCCAAACCACTCATCAAGACATCAAGTTTTATCTTAAAAATATTTCATTGAAAACAAATGGTTTAGTGGTTATCATATCCCCCAATGGTACCCCATGGGCCTCACACATGAATGTTTCCGTGCCACACCAGGAACTCTCATCATATCCATCCCAGCACTCATCTAGTAATACCAATAACCATCCACTATCTTATATAACCCCATGCATGTGGTCTCTCACGATAATACAAAAGGTTAATACAAAAATAATTTCCTCTATTCAAAACCAAAACAATCAACCAATACTTCCTTTTTCTCGAGACCGCTAACCGTGAAATCAAACCCAAATTATCGCTAAAAAAACTTTTCAGAAAGGTTCGATCATTCTAATGCAAACTCACTTTCAATTAATTCACATAAATTTCAAAACATCTCATCCCATTAAAATACCTTTCAATTGTTCTGAAATAATTATTGGAAACACTTTTTCAAAACCAACCTTGACATAGTTCATTCTTTCAAAATAGGTGAAAACACCCCATTTTACATTCCAATACTATTATGAATGTTCTGTTCCCCCATTTCAAAAATCTAAACACCAAATCTTTATTAGAAAAACATTTCAAAAAAACATTATGCTTATTAAAACTATGTCACTTTAAAACCAAAGTTCTAAGATTTCAAAACTAAAGAACACAAGACAATGTGAGGCGAAACTAGTTTCAGTTAGTGACATGAACATATAGTTGGGGGACATATTTAAATCACTTCACCATCTTAAAGAGTATTCTAGTGAATATCCTAGACTCCACAAGGCTTTCTAGGCCCTACGAGCTCACTAAGATCATTAACCCAACTCTCTTTTCAGTTCTATTAATTATCATAAAACCAAGAAAACCAAACGACTCATATAAATTATGACTTCTTGTGGTGACTCAAATCCAATCATGAGGATTGTTGATCACGTAACCTACATTATCTTAAATACCTTTTTTTGACAATACTAAATCTAGACTATCCTGACTGTTCCCCAAATAATGTGGCCCAAAGAGTTAACTAGAACCTAATCTGATACTATTTTTCCATGAACCGAATCTGGTTGCCACCGAACCTATCACAAAAACCCTCATATGATATGTCCCTAAGGGCGTTACCAATCCCCATGGTCTGTAAAAAGATCTTGGGTATCATAAAATGAGAATATGGAATGGTTTACCGGATTTTATAAACCTAAAACAACAAATGAATCTAATAAAACAAATATGGTTTTTTCAAACCAAAACATCTTTTACAAAAATTCAGAACTGAATTACATAGTTTAAAAAAACTCAACAAGGCTGTAAAAAGGTACAGAACCAAAATAAGACATCCCTTGAACACTCATGGAAATGGTAAACAGCCACAAGCCATCTTCACAAGACTTCACCACCAAGGACCTGCTATAAAATTGACCCACTAGAACTAAAAACTATACCCAACTAGCGACAAAAAAATTAACCAAGTATACTTACACCCAGGAGTATAAGTAGGGTGTGAACCAATTCCCAGTACGATACCACAGAAATAGATTCCATGAGATAAACATTCAAAGATGAGAAGAATTTAAGTTTTCAAAAACATGTAATTACTAGTTACAATTTATAAATGAAGCAAGTTAAAATAATTTGTTCTCAAGTGGAATAATATATAGAATCAACACATTTAAAATAAATTCCAAAGATACTGAATTTTCCACCCAAATATAATGTATGCTGAAAATATTTATAAAGGATCTAATGACCACAAGCAATAGGAAATAACCTATAGGCACTAGCTATGGGTCCGAGGTACCTCATATCTCGGTGAGAGTAACCATGAAAAATATCGATTATTTTGCATTATCCCCTGGTAGGGAACATACCCATAACCTATTGGTCCTAAATCTCCATTATAATAGTTATTTATAGTTGTAAGCATCAATCTTTCTAAGTTAAACTGAGGTCAAACCCAACGGATTCACTAGCTTTCAAGTACACGTCCACCCAACAAGATACTCAGGTTTTCCCCTTATTCTCAAACAAGTTCACCAAGTCATTAAATATTATTTACACATGAAAATAGCATTTCCACATCATAAATTTACCAAACAGCCCAATTTTATACCACACAATTCAATAAAATATCACTTATCATTCAAATTGATTTTGAAATCTGACGCACACCAAAATAGCCCACAACAATTTTAACATTTCTTTAAAACTTTCACAAATCAATTAAAAAAAATTTATAAAACCATTCCAAGATATTACAACTCTAATAACATCCCACTCACATGTTATATAATACCCTTTTCATAACCAAAATCCATTTTCTACATCACACCCACACAAAACATCCCACATCACTTTCACATCTCTTACACACATTAGAAAATCCTCCAAACATTTTTATAAAACATTTCTAAGATGGAATTAATTCCAAAATATCCCCTTTCACACTTAAAATTTAACATTTAAATATATACACACTCCAAAAAAAATTTCCAATATGTTTTCACCTCATACGTAAATCATTAAATCATTCAAATCTTTCATAAAACAATTCTAAAGAGTATACCCAAACATTGTTCATAAAACCCATTTCATAACCATATTTCAATGAAACAAACACACAAAAACACTAATAAAGTATAATTGATAGTACTAGTGAAATTTATGAAATCACTTTCAGGTGTTATAAAATCACCTTGAATAATACAACGAAAGATACAAATGAAAACAATTATTTTCATTAAATGCTCTCAAGACGTACAACAATGTTTAAAACACCAAAACTATTCCAAAAAACCCCTTCCATGGCCCACATGACAGTAAGTCATTTAGAGACTAGATTTTTCATCCCCTTTTAACAACTAATAAATCAATTTCATATTTTAGAAAACTACCACAAAAGATACCACAAGTGTTACATTTAGAAAGTTCACAACTTCAACAAAAGTAAAATTATAAAATTAAATGCTTAACCAAATCCCTAAAAATGGTTTTATCACCACATAAAACATTTTGTAAACATGAAAAACCAAATAAAAAAGCAAAATAACTCATCAGAAAATGGTTAACCATGGAATCACCTACCTTTTGAGTCGAATCCCTTTAATATTTGAGTGAAACTTCAACCGCACCACCGTCGCACCTCAAGGAAATGAATAGAATCCTAAAACCTCAATATTTCACACCAAATACCAGAATTTAGACCCTAGGAACGAATCCTAACTTTTGGAGATTCTAGAATTTAAGAAAGGGTGAATGAAACCCTATGGAAGGGGATGAAATCAAAGAGATAAAAACTTACATGCAGAAATCTTGAAGAAAATGCTCTACATCCACCAAACTCTGAATCTCCAAGTAACCAAAACTAGTATATAGGCTCTAAGGAGTCATAGTAGGTCATTTTGGGACTAAAATTGGGGAAAACTGGTGAATATTAAAGGAGTTATAAAAATCCATTTTACCTCTTCAAATCTAGTCGATTTGATAATGATTTAGGAAGATAGAACTAATATGTGGGGGAGACAAGATACAAAGAGACAAAATATTTAGCGGGGGTGAGTCTCAGGTGTTTGTCTTTGATTGGGAGGTGGAATCAGTAAAAAAAGTAAAACATTAATAAATTATAAAATAATCAACATTCATTTTTAAAAATGGAAATGGGCTTCAAGGAAAGTCCAATCCCTTAAATAAAAACCCAGCTCCACCATGATTATGGATTCTTAAATGGTCCAAATTAAAATGGTGATGTTAATAAGTGCGTGTAGGCGACATAGTAATTTAAATTGATTAGAAATGTTCAAAAATTAAGGAGTTATAATGGAACCAAAATTTAATTTTAAATCTGGAATTGGGCTCACGGTATGACACAAATTTTGAAAACCTACCGTTTTCACTAAAATGAATGAGAAACCCCCAAAATAAAGAAAGAATAGAAAATAATTTAAACATAATTTTGAATTAAAAGTCATGTATGTGAAATTTTATATATATATTATTAACATATTATGTTTATTTATTTATAATATTTCATAGTTGTGCAATTTTTATGTGAAAAAAGTTGTAACACTTTCTTCTTCTTGAGAATAACAAAGGTACCACTCAATTCAATTATAAAAGGCCACCCCCAATACTCTCTTCTTAACACTATCAAACAATTTTGTTTTTTACCGGACCTATCCCAATGGAATCCCAACTTACCTAAATGCATTCTAGTATAATTATTTTGGGCATAAAGACAACCTATAAAGAATTTTATTGAGAACCTAAGGAGGAACCCAAAGAAGACGTAGTTTTCATCAATGTGCATCTTTATTTTATTTCTTCATCAACCAATATAATTTCTATTAGAAAAATATGATATAATAAACTAAGTAAAATACACATAACTTTATTCTTTTCTTTAAATTTTAGGACCTAAAACTATCTCCACTTCCATCAAATGGATTCTGAAATCATCATCTATGTTTACGACAGGCTACAACCTCCTAAACTGATGCCATTCGTTTTTAATTAACACCTATCACAGTTGGGTATTATGATGGATATATACTATATATATATTATATTTATAAAATAAATATATCTATTTATTCATTATATAATATATATATATATTGGTTTTTTACCTTCCATTATGTAGGGGATACGATAACGTCAGTCGTGTGTACGAAGGACTACCGCCTCATGAACCGATGTGATTCGTATTTCACTAACGCATTAAATGGAATCTCATAAGGATAAATTTAAGGAAATTAAAAAATATAAATGAATTAATTATGATATTTATTACAAGTTTATTTTTTTAAAAATATAATACATTATTTTCTATTTACCTTTTCACTCCCTTGAAGATGTTAATGGCGTTCATGTACGTGTGGTCTACCACCTTCACAAAGCGATGCAACTTTATTTTCATCAATAAATTAATGATATATATATAAGTATATTTAATGAAATAATATGTTATTTATGATATTATTATCATTTTATAATTATATAATATTACTTACCTTTATTCATTAATGATCATTGAAAAAATGGAAATGTTACTCATGCATACGTACAACCTATCATCTCAAGGACTGAAACATACTTCATTTCTCAATATTTTTTTATGATTTGTTTTAAAAGAATAATTTATTTATAAAAATTATAATTATTCTATTATAATAATTATTATTATTATTATGTATGTGTCTAATTATTGACCAGGTTGACCATTGTCAACCTACGAAAGTCATTTTTGACACATAAGCAATATACCATCATAACAACTAACATAAAAATATTTGATTAAGTAATCATCTATAACATGGTAAAAATTGGAATAAAATATATAATAAATTTTTATTTTCTTAATAAATTAAATAACTGACATAATTTTATTATTTACAAAGCTAAATAGAATATGTAGAAAGTAAGCTTCAAGGTAAGGGTTTTTCTTCTCACTTTTATTTATGTGAGACATACACCATATTTACCACTTATTACTATGTGTTTTTTATATACTAACCTTTGATATTTTATATCATGAATATATTTATATTTGTGGTATTTAAACCTTCATTTTATTTTATTTTATTTATGGGGCTTACAATTCAGATGTTACTAAAGTGGTAAGGGTTTATTTCACAGTGTCATCATCATTCAGGATTGTTTGTGTTTATATATTCCTTGGGGGAATTATTTGATATTTATATCTTAAAATAAATATATTTTATTCATCTATAGTTATTCATTAATTTTTTAAATTAATTGTTCTATTTTTACACTCTTTGTTTCATAAAATGATTGAGAAAATATTTTTATAAAAATGTGATTGTATTTCACTCTTCGGTCAAAAATCATTTTTCATCAAAACTGATGTTTTATAAAAAAAATTAAAAATTTGTTGTTAACATTTGGAAATGATTTATTAAAGAAATTTATAACCATTTTTTTATCTTTTACACATTTTTTTGATAGGAATCATCATTCCATTTTCAAAATATTGCTCGTTTGGCTTTTACCAAAAATGTAAAAGGGAAATTTGTTTTAACATGTAAATCATCAACAATATTGTTTTAATTCATGATCACTCGTTGTTTTAAAGAATATTTTACAATATTTCAAAGTTATTTTCAGTGAAAATTATTTTAAAATTTTTTCAATATTTTGTTTTAAAATGTGATTTTCAAAATGTAATTGATATTTTCATCAAAAGAATTTTAAGGATATTTTTATGGTATTTATATTCATCTATAACATCAACCCTTTATTGTAATTAAGATTCACTAGGGATATATTTTAATGATACCATCATTATTATTTCTTCCGATTTTTTATGATCAGTTTGAATGGGGATGTAATAGTTTGATAAAATTCATATTACTATGGATGGTTTAGGATTATGTTTACTGATTGGGGTATATATTAGAATTTCATATGTTAGTTTTTCAATAAAAATTTTTATGTTGATTGTGTTTAACCCATTATATATTAGTAATTCATTGGTCTTAATAATTTATGTTAGGGGCCCTGTATAATCCTTTGATTCATCAGTAGGTCTCATGATATAAAATAGATTGGACTTTGGACATTATCGTACCCATTTATATATATGTCTTAGTATAAAGCCTTGATGGTATTAGATGTCTTGGAAAAATTCCATGAAGGTATGTTTTAGATGTCCATCATTATTCATTCCATCGTTTTGAATTCAGTTATTGATATTCCATGTGGTTATCTGATTAGTTATAATATTCATGGTTATGTTTCATGGTTATGGGATTTTTTATATTCTATAATTTAATAATCATTTATTACAATAATACTATACTCATGTTATTGATTAAATGTTATTTTTTTAGTTATTTACATTTCTAAATTTATTATTTATTATGGATTCAAAGATTCTATTGTACACTTACCTTTACTGAGCATCAGAACTCACTTCATTATTGTGTTTTATTTTCCATAGGATACGAGGAGGTGTTTTGTGATTTATATATATATTGATACAATATTGGGAATATTGGAATTGTCAAAGAAAATTATTTGTGTATTTCAATATTTAAAATATAATGTTAATTTCATGTATTTGTCAAGTTTACCAAGACTATTACACTATTTTTTCTTTAGGGATGTGCTTACTTGTATCTTATGCCAATGTAATTAAGTAGACACTGACTTCGAGCTACTAGGGTTGGGGTCATTACATTTGGTATTAGAAGAATTTTAGTAAAAAACTTATGGACTATATTTAGTGAAACATAAATTAAGGAACATTACCTAATAATAGACATTGGGGATATATATAGAAGAACGTCCAAATATTTTTATAAGAAATATATTATATGGTTTTCCTTAGAAAATAAATCTCTATCTATATACTACAAGTGATTTTTATTCTGAAACATATGTACCAAGGGGTAATAACTCTGAAAAGGTTGCATTGGGATTGACCTTATCATCACCTATTACTTGATAATGGTACATACTACATGCCTAGTTTGAAACTCCCATGGTAAATACATAGTATAATTCAAATTTTCATTACAAATCATTATGATGGATTTAAAAAGGATATCAACAATGAATCCATGTTTATTACTATGATATTAGTTATTCATATATTGTTAAATTTATGTTCATTATTTCAATATATTTTGTATTATAAATTATATTATGATATAATACAAGAAATTCCATCGATTATAAATGGATAATCACAAAAGTAATAAAAACTACCTCAATTCATGTAATCTAAAATGAATGAATCATCATTCATTTTATGGGTTTAATACAATATTTTTAAGGAAACTAGTCCCCAAAAATTCTCATCAGATTATGACATAATTTTATGTAATAAAAAGATAAAAAATAATTATATAAGTATTATAGATTTAAAGGGAGATAAGATAATTAGAGTATGATAGAGTAATAGACGGATAAAGGGAATATGGGAGAGAAGAATTTTCACACATGTGATAATTGTGAAAGAAACACCATGATACTTTTTAAATGGGAATGGTATTTCACTAAAAGTGTGGATATAAAGTCCACCAAGATCATAATTTCAAGGGAAAGAAAATGTATTCCAATGTTAAATTGTTTAACTAAAAGGTATGGGGCACTAAGAAAAAAAACTCCCTAAGCGTCAAAGGAATATACCTCAAAAGTAACTAATGGATCATGTTTATGCTTGTGATATTACCATATATGAAGTTGAATGATTAATGTTATTATTTTTGGAATCATGAATTTTTCTACTTGAATATTTTATAAATGATATCAAGGTTATAATAATGATGAAATGGATAAGTATTTAACTACAATAGTTTTTTATTAAGAATTTGAATGTTTATGTTGAATTGTTCCAATGAATATAAAAATGATTCATTGGAAAATTAATTTTTTTTTGACAAATAATTTAGGAAAATATAACCTCTAATATTTTTCTAATGTCAAGATAATTATACTGTGATAAAAAGAATATTGATATGGATAATGTAAATTGGATAGTATTTACTACATTGGAACTGACTAATGATTTTTTTGAAAAAGTGCATTATTCTATCATTGATGGAGTTGAACGTATTTTTGTATTTTTAACTAATATATAAAATAATATTTGTTTTATTTAATTAATAATGATATATTCATGTTTTTAATAAGGTTTTATAGTAATTAAAGTTATTAGCATGTTTCAAGGGAATGCATGATGAAGAAATTCACATGTTTTTGATGTGATTATTAAGAGATAGTTCATGTTTTTTGGAGGACTAATGATAATTTAATTAAGTAAATATAGTTAATTTGTTTATAAATTTTTGGATCTTAATTTTTTTTAATTTTAATAATGTTAACCATTTATGAAATGGTTTATGTTTAAATTTGGGTAATGTTTTAGGGATTAATGTATTACCTCTCTATATAAATATTTATGTATATTGGATAACCCATTATAGGAATATTTTTACAATTACAACTAAAGATTAAAGTAATGAATTATCATTCATGTGTTATGTTAGTGAGTCAGTCATAAGAAATTCATATTTATTTTATAGATTAAGAGATGAAGTGAAAATTTGTCAAGGCATAACCAAAGGATGTTATTGTGCTTATGAATTAGATTGAAATCAAGTAATTATATTTTCTCAAGAAAATTCATAAACATTAATAATAGGATCTTAGAAAAAATTATATCCCATTAGAATAATTTCTTATGATATCTATGACCTTTTTCACACCTATTTGGTTTATGGTTTCAGGGTTGTTTATTTTCAAAAGGACCATTAATTTTTTAAAAATTATTTATCTCGGTCAATATCCATTATTATTTTTACATTATTATTTTCTTTCATGTCCAAGTCATCACTTCCCACTTAAGTTCTTATAATGGTATGTGCCTCCCAGATATATTACATGGAGGGTTTTTTGGTTTTTGGAGTGTTCGGAGGAGGCTTGGAGGGAGTTTGGATATGATCTGTTGGTAAAGGCTGGAAGAATGGGATTACATATCGTGTAACTGGATTACATGACATGGAACTCTATTTCATAGCATGTATCAGGATCATCAAAACATGTAATATTTTATAGATTGAAATAATAAATAATTTGACGGGCGATTCAGTTTTCAGTGGAAACAGAACCTCAGGTACTACACGACGTGAAATGGTATCACATGTCTTGAAATACCCTGACACAGTTTTATTTTAAAATTTCCTTTTGATAAACATTCATTCATTTGCTTGTGATCTCTTTTTACTCTCATTTCATATGAACCCTTGGTGCCTCATAGGTTTCTTCAATACATATTCCTCTCTCTTTAATTCATTGATCTTCATGATTATTTTTTGGTGATCCATGGTGATCCAAGATGTGTTCTCCCTTTGTTATCTAGTTGTTTCTCACAGTTTGATCTTGTTTTCCTCCATATCCTTTCTCCATGCTATGGTATTTTATTACCCATGTTGTTAATGGTATTTCTATATAATTTTTCTGGTATGGTGGGGCCATGACATCCTCAGATGCATGCAGATTTCTCAAAAGAGGTGATCAGAGGTCTGTTGCGTGATATGTTCTTGTATAAAGAATGTTGACACCCTTTGGAGGCATGATTCACATTGTTTTTTATTTAATTGTTAATCATGTGATATGGATATAATTTTTCCCCTATGGATCATGGTTATTCGAATCTTATAAAAATATAATAACCAGTTAAATAAATTTGAATGGGGTAGGGTATTTCCTTTGCATGCCTTAATGTATTTATATTATGATTGTGATATTGTGATTATACAATCTTGATACCCTACTAAAAAAAGTGGTCATTAGGGTGCCTGGTTTCCCACTGAATGGGTTTCTTTTTTTCTGGTTCATGTTGGACACATATAAATGAATTTTTTTTAATCACATAAATCTGGCTAATGGATGGATTCCATAGGAATATTTTTGTGTGATAACACCCCTAAATAATGAAGTAGAATTAAATTGGGGTCCCCTTTTCTAAATCGAAAAATGTGTTACATCATGTTCTATGATGAGACACATGGAATGGTTGTCTTTGTGTGAATTCGACAAATTAAATTTGAGGCGGCTATGTTGTGATGTGTGGGTTTTCTCTGGTTTGTGTTATCTTATGTCTGGGAGCACAATTGTGTCTTGTGGGTTAGACTATGAGTTATTATGGATGAAGTTTTAGATGATACAAAAAACCATCTATTCAATGAAATCTCATGATGAGAGATCAATTGATTATGGAATATATGAGTGGTGTTGTGTACTAGGGTTGTGATCTAGTTGTTTGGTAATGTGTTACCAAGGAGATTTGGGGGTTGGGGGTTGGTTCTGTTGAATTATGATATACCATAAGTGGGTATTAAACATTGAGAACATGGAATTTTGTGTCTTTAATTTGGATATTCCTTCATTTATCATGTGGATCACCTTCTATAATGATAGTTTCATTTTTTCTGTGGTGTTTTGTGTTTAGTGGTTTCTCGTGTAGTGATTTAATGAATAAATAATAAGTTAATAAAATATAGAATGTCTTGGGTTGTTTTGGATAATGAAATTGGAATGGTTAATGGATGAATAAATGATGGGTGGTGTGGTTAAATGTGGTTAATTATAAAAAAGAAAATGAATTGGGTGGTTAAATCAAATTGGTTGGTTAAGAAGAGGTTGTGGTTTGTTCAATGGTGTTATTCATTAAGAGGTAGTAGTAAAGGTGGTAGTTGTGCATTGGTTTTCTATTATAGAACCCATAGGTTGGGATTTATTTTTTTATATCTTATATGTAGACACACATATTTTATTTTTGGTTTCTGTATGCACCCAAATCTAGTTGAGTGCTACATGATGAACTCCCCCATAATCAAGAGGATGGTGTCTTTCCCAAACATATTGATGGAAGGATGAATGTATGGCCACCTGGTCTTCCTTTCCCCCTCTTCCAATTAGAGATATCCCAAGATTATTTTGATAGGTTGTCGTTTGTGAGGCCAGGGTGTGTGTGGGAAAGTTTTACTTTCTAATGTATATTCGAGATGAGATGAGTTTTACATTCCCATGTGTCTTCAGGATGAGGTGAGTTATGAATTCCTAGTTGTATTCAGTTTGAAATGAGTTGTACTTTTACAGGTGTCTTTAGGATGGTATGTGATGTGGTTTCTAGTCCAAGTGTTTGTTGGCAAAAAGAAATGTGGTGTATGGCCCAAGTGTCTGTCGGTGGGATGTGATATGTTTTGTATCCGAGGAGTTTGTAGGTGAGATGCTATGTGGTGTGTGGACCAAGAATCTATGAGTGGGATGTTATGTGGTCTATGGGGCCTAAGTGTGTGTAGGTGGGTTGTGATGTGGTACTTTCAAAAGACGTGGGAGCGTGAGGATGATTTTTTTATGTCTGTGATCATGATGATGTGTTGTGGGTTGTCATGTGTGGTGTTATGGATGAACTAGTAGATGACACATAATCCTATCTAGGTAATGGAATCTCAAGTTGAGAGGATGATTGATTGTGGAATGGATGAGAGGTGTTGTGTAGTAGGGTTGCGAGCTTGTTGTGTGGTAATGTGTTATCAAGTGTAGTTGTGAGTTGGGGTTGGTTTCATTGATATATGATATACCTTGAGTTGGTATTAAACATGTAGAATATTGAAAAATGTGTTGTTAACGTGAATCTTCCTTAATTCATTAGGCCCTTCACATTCTGAAATGGTTATTTATTGTTTTCTTTAATGTGTTGTGTTTAGAGGTTTCATATGTAGTGATATAATGAATAAGTAATTGGTTAATGAAATGTGAAACTGATTGTGTTGGTTTGGATAACAGAGTTTAAATTGTTAATATATCAATAAATGATGAGTTTTGTGGTTAAATTAGGTTAATACTAAATAATAAAATGAATGGTGTGGTTAACTGGAATTTGTTGGAAATTGAAAAGAGGTTTTGGTTTGTTGTGAGGTTTTATATATTTATAGGAAGGAGAAAAGGTGATAGCTATGAGTTTTTTTCTATCTAGGAACCCTTAGGTTGGGATTCAGTGTTTAGTGTCATATATTTATATAATTTTATTTTCCTTTTCAATTTTATACAAACCACACCCTAGTTAAGCACTACATATCGAACACACCCATCATCACGGGGGAGGGTGTCTTTCCCAAACATGCTAGTGGGAGGATGGATTTATGGCCACTCACTCGTCCATTATCCCTACACTAGGTGGAGATAACATAATATCTTTTAGGTAGGTTACGTTTTGGGAGGCCTCGGTGTGTGTGGGTGAGTTTTACATTCCAAGGTGCCTTCGGGATGAGGCGAGTTTTTTTTGTCCCAGGAGTATTTCGAATGAGATGTGTTATTCTTTCCTAGGCGTGTTTGAGATAGGATGCGATGTAGTTTGTGGACCAGGTATTTTTGGGTGAGATGTGATGAGGAGTGTAGACTATGTTTCTAGGGGTGGTATGTAATGTGGTTTTCGGACCAGGTGTCTATATATGAGATGTGATGTGATTTTTGGTTCCCAAGTGTGTTCGGGAAGGTTGTGATGTAGTTCTTTTGAATATGTGAGAGTCAAAAACATTTTCCATTAGGAAATAGTGGATAATCAAAGGAATGTGTTGTGGGTATCTTATCATAAATGTGAATTATATAACATTACATGACATCCATTATTTGGTGAGCGTGCCATTGTGAGGTTGTGATGGTTAGTATACATGTTAGCAAATGTTTTGTTCTACTATTTTCTCATGAGATCAATAGTATATTTCCTTCACATGTGTACAAGAAAATTTGGTTTTACTAAGGAGTATACCTATATTCTCTCCTTATGTTTATAAAACTTATTTCAGTTTTCTGTTAGGATTATTTGGATTGTGATGGCCATTACTAGCTAGGGCTTTGGGATAGTTACCGAGTCACAACATTATCTTTCATTTGGGTACATTAATTTGGAATTTTACTGTACTTATAATTCTTATATTTTATGCATGTATATGGGATGGTTTCTAGCTAGATTTTATATATGTGTTAGAGTTTTCATGGGATGATACATCATATTTCCCAATCATGTTTTCAAAAAAAGGCAATGTTGTCCATATTTGTGTGATCTGTATACCCTTGGTGCTAGTCGCAAACCTGGTGCCTACTAGAGGTGGGACTCAGGGGTCATTATCTCCCTTTATATATTTCCATCCAAGGATGGGTGTCTTTGGAGGGAGAGGTCATGATTGTTCTATTATTTGGAAACCATGAATGTTTTATTTATGAAGTCCTCTGTATATCCCTTTATATTTTATCAAGAGGATGTTTTATTTTCCCTTCCTATGATGTTCGTTTTTAAAAAAGGTATGTTCAAAATAAACCCCCTTGATTTTCAGGATATAAATATTAAATTTTGAGGATGCAATTTATTTATGTGGGGTAAAATATAACAGATCAAGATTTTAAAATATGAACATCATATTCAATACCATGTATAATACAAAAAACCAAGCCATTAAATTTGGGAGTATGAATACTGTAGAGTAAATTATGTAAATTATATGGTTTACCCATGTTTAAAACAAAAAAATATACATATTTATTAGAGATAAAATTAGAACCATTTTAGATAAAAATTAATGTTTTTTGAAAACTGTATTTTTCTAAAAGTTTTTTCAGTCACACTTTTCGTATATAATTTATAATTAATTTTTTCCACATTTATCTAATTTATATGAAAAAAATAAAATTCATTTTGAAAATATACAACCTGAAATTATCTTAGAGTTAATTTTGTGTATTTTTCGGAAAATATTAATTTTTTGATGAATAGTAAAAAATACTTAATATTAATTACAAAATTTATTTTTTTATAAATTATTTGTAAAGAAAAATTATATTTTAAATTGGTATTGAATTAAAATTATAATAATTATATATAAATTAATTATATTTGGTTTTTTTTAATCATTTTCATGTTGAACATTTATTTATAAACACTGTCAACTTTTGAATATTTTCTCTTTGAAACCTGCTTTCTTTCACCTCTATAGGGTTAGTTTTAAATAACATTATTCCAGTTTTATGAAATTAATTTGTAAAAATGAATCTACTATTTATAATAATCATAATATATACTAATTAATAATTTCAAATTAGTTTTTTAACAATAATAAATATTAAAATCATTAAAAAATATTTACAACAGTTAAGGTTATAATGGTCTTCCCATGGGTTAATCTAAATATAATAAGGGTTAAAATGACATAAAAACAAGTATAAAACATATTTTATGGCCCAATTTTGACCCTATAATATCTATGGTTTTATAATAATCCATATTTACTATAGTTTCCTGTAAAAAAATGAGGGTACACCTTTTTATTTCCAAAAAATACAAGTGTGACACTCACCTCACTTATAAAAGGGCATCTGTATCCTCTCTTCATCACAAAATAACACCATTTTTATTAGTAAATAAATTTACATATAATATCCCAAATTCCATCCTCTAATACTAGAATCCTTATTTTGAGTATAAATCCATCCTATGAATGATTTTGGTGCAATCCTAAGAAGGATACCCAAAGATGAGGTAATATTCTTCAATGAGAGTTTTTGTTTTATTTATTCCTCCACCACCTTAAATTATTATTAAAACATTTTGATACAATAAAATCAGTATATCTCATATAATTAGATTTTTTATTCTAATTTTATAACCATAAATCATCACCTCTTCAATCAAAAGGGTTATGAAATCATCATTTATGTGTACAAGATACTACCACCTCACAAATCGATTTCATTTTTTTTACATTACCACCTATCACAGTTGAGTATGATGATAGATATTAATTATATATAGGATATTTATAAAATAATTATAACACTTTATTCATTATATCATATATACCTTTTTTAATTTCCATTTTTTAGTGGATACGATAACATCTCTCGTGTGTATGGAGGACTACAGCCTCATAATGTGATGTGATTTTTCTTTCAATAAAGCTTTACATGAAAGAGGACAAGGATAAATTTTATTAATATATGTGATATAAAAGATAATTTTATCATAATAATGAAATATTTATCATTCTGAAAATATAGTACATCATTTTATTTTATACCTTTTCACTCACTGAAAGATGATTACGTCATTTGTGTACTTGTAGACTATTACCTTCATGAACCGATGTGACACTCTCTTAATCAAAAAATTGATGATATATATCTCTATATTTAAAAAAATAATATTTCATTTGTGATATTATTATTAGTATGTAATTATAAAATATTACTTACCTTCTTTCCATCATTTTGGAAAACGGAAATTTTACTCATGCATACATACAACCTACAATATCCATGATCATAACATACATAATTTCCCATGAAAACATTCATGATTTTTTTTCAATGAATAATTGATATATATATATATATATATGATAATTTTTCCTTGATTATTATTATATATATGTTTAAATAATGTACACTTTGGCCATATTCAACTTACCAAATTCATCATTAATGCATAAGAAAAATATGGTAAAAACATCTAATGTAAAAATAATTGATTAATTAATCCTATAAAACATTATGATTAGTGAAATAAAATGAATAATAAACTTGAAAATACTCTTAGTATAATAAATAATTAACATATGTTTATTATTCAAATAGATAAAAAATGTATGTGATGAGTCAGACTCAAGGGAAATGTATCTCATTTCACTTCTACTTCCTTGAGACATACACCATATTCACAACCTATTATTTTTTATAGATTATTGACTGTCCATTTTATTTTTTATACAATTGATCTATTTATCTTCATGTTTTTTAAATTTTCATTTGATATAATTTCATTTATGGTATTACGATTCAAACGTTTAAAAATTATTAAGAGTATATTTCATAATCTCATCATTATTCATGATTTTTTATGTTTATGTCCTCCATAGGGGTATTATTTGATATTTATATCTTAAAAAAATATTTTACTCATCTATGGTTATTCAGTATCTTGTTCATGTAATATCTCCATTTTCCACCCTCTATTACTTAAAATGATTAATAAAATGTTTTTAATATAATATTACTTTATTTCTCTCTTCCGAATGAAATCCTTTTCCATAAAAACCCATGTTTATAAATACGTTTCTTAATTTTCATATCATTTTCAAAATGATATATTAAATAAATTTATACTCATTTTTATATATTAAAAATATTAAAATGAATCATCTTATTTTTATCAATACAGTGTCTGTTTTGCTTTTACCGATAATGTGAAAATAATATTTGTTTTAATTTGTAAGGCATGAATAGAATTTTCCACCATCATGACCACTTAATGTTTTTACATTTATTTTTCATGATTTGAGAAATATTTTCCACGAAATTTATTATCAAAATGTTTTGTGAACTTTTTTTAGGTAATTATTAAATTTCAATGGTTATTTTCCATAAAATGTTTTTAATGATCTTTTTATGGTATTTATATTCATCAAAATCATCAAAACATTATTGTATTTATGATATAATAGGAATATTTTGTAATTTTTCAATCATTGTTATTTTTATGGAGGGTTTTTGATTAGTTTGGATTGGGATATACTAGTTTGATGCCATTCATGTTACTATAGAGGGTTTATGATTATGTTTATTGATTTGGGTAATTACTAACATTTTGTATGTTAATTCTTCAATAAAAATGTTTATATTTATTATCATTCACCCATTCCATATAATTAATGAATTACACTTATTAGGTGATGGGTTAAGAACCCAGATCTTCATTTTCAAGTATATCCTTCCTTTTTTAGGAGTTTTTGAGAAAAATGAAGTTTCTATAAATTTTTTAAGTACACGTCATGTGCTTTCTGAGTACACACTGTGTACTCTTTTCACACTCGAACCCGTGTGCTGGCCGTGTCTAGGCCACACACACGGTGTGTAGGGGTGATGTGGAGACCAATCTTGGCAGAGTACGAAAAGACCTAGTACACTCTGTGTACTCTAAAAATACACACTGTGTACTTTTTTTTCATTAATCGGACCAGGGTCGCGCCCGATCGCCATAAACATCTTCTTCTAGGTCTGGTTTGACTGAGAGACGTTGTACGGGCTCAAAACTTCTCCAGATTCCCAAGGCTCCATCTTTTGGATGATTCGACCACCATTGATTGCATTAGAACTATAGCGGTGAGTTCTTCCTTCATCTTGAGATTAATTCTTTGATTCTTCATCTTTATCAAGTTATCGTGGGTTGAGCATTTTGGACATTTTCTCAGATCTATGACATTCAAGGGAGAATCAATCTTTGTGGTTCAAGTATATCAATCTCCTAGGACCGAGGTAGGTGGTTTGTGCCTTACCGTTCAATGCCTTTGAGTTTTATGTGAAAATTCCACCAATACACGTGAAGGGGGTACTGCGTGTTTACCTTTTTGCCATTTTTGTTTTCCTGCCTTTCATGTATGCTTGTGTAGATATAATTTAATCATGTTAGAGGATAATTTTTCTGTGCTTGGATGTTTTGCCCATGCTTTTCTCTGTTTACAACCTTTGGGTCTTGTTACCATTTGGTTGTTATGACTATTTCCATTCCTTGTGTCTATAGGATGGATCCTTTTGCATTACATTCTTGTTTCCTTGTAGAATGTTAGACAAGTAGCTCTATAGGAGTACTTTGGTTAGCCAAGTAGCTATGTAGGTGTACTTTGCCCTTATAGCATTATCATGCACTAACTAGTATGGGGATGTGAGAACCTGGTGCTATATACTATAAAGGATAGACAGAGTGAGCTTCTCAGAGAGTCCTTGACATTATAGACTATAGGAGGTTAGACCAACTGAGCTTCCTCCGTAAGTATTAAACATTATAGGCCACGGGGGATAGACTGAGCGAGATTCCCTGAGTGCCTTCAGATTTTATAGACTACATTATGGTAGACCGAGTGAAACTCCTCAGAGAGTCTTACCATGTTTGATTTATCTTTAAGAACCTTCCGATTCTATAGTAGGAATTAACCGAGTGAGCTTCCTCCGAGAGCCTGTGGCATAACTATGGCTATAGGAGGAATTGACCGAGATAACTTCCTCATAGAGCCTCTATACCTTGGGGCTAAGAGGGTTATACTGCGTGATCTTCCTCATAGAGTCCCTGACTAGCCTAGACTATAAGGGGAACTGACCGAGTGAGCTTCCCCATAGAGTCTCATAAATTTATATGACCAAGCTAGAGGGCATAGGCTGAGTGCACTACCCAGAGGGTTGTGGTACTTCTTGGTTAGGACTAAAGAGGATGGTTGTGGGTACATCCAGAGGGTTTCCTGTTTGTGTTAGCTGATTTTTATCACTTCTGTTATTGGTTGTGGATTGATTACTATTGTGTATCATCCTGCTTCACTACTTACTGTTTACTGCCTACTACTTTTTGTTGTTGTTTACTGCTTATTGTACTTTTACCTACCATATACTCACTAACTATTAGGCACAGATCTTCGGGTGGTTTCCTACTGAGATTTTATCTCACAACCGGTTTTGGATATTCTTTTAGGCCCACGCAGACAATGTTCTTACAGGTATAGACAAGGTCAAGTGACCTTTGACTTATGGAACTTGATTTCTTAGAGCAGGAGAGCAAGGGAACAAGCTTTGGCTCGCGATGGTGAATAGATTTTTACTTTTATTTTGTACTTTTTTTGGTAATGTGGTATTTTCAGCATTGTGACTTGTTTGGATGCTTTCCTAGAGTTGTATCTTGCATCATTATATATATACATATGTGCTCCAGTTTATTGATTTAGTCTTCACTATTTATTATTGTTCTTTATTCACTGCTTCCACTATTGAATGTTTATTTATTTCCACTGTGTACTCTTCCAATGAGGGCATAGTTTCCCCACTATCACACCAAAGGACCATGCTGCTAGTTGGCAGCCTATGGCGTTTGGGGAAATGCGCTTGAGGCCATGTGACCAACCGGGTACGAGGAAACTTTGGGTGGATTCCGGAACCAGGATGTTACAAAGTGGTATCAGAGGGACTCTTTTCTCTTGTTTTACTGTTTGGAGACTTTATCCAGTGATAGGACAGATTCGGTACATTGTAATAAGCTGTGCCCGGGAGTAGCTAACTCGCGTACAGGTAAAAGCCATACCACCTCGCTTATTGCGATTTTCTGGTTTTGAGATTTTATTATTGATATGATTTCACCAAGAGTAATTCACATTCCTTGCGTTGTTATTTTTATGATATTACAGTTCTATTTCTGTCACAACCTAAAGAGATGAGGGTATGCCATCACATGCATCATATATTCACTTGTTAGAAATCTCATGTCGTGCATTCTTACCATGCCATCTAGGGTGCATTAGCAATTTCATGTTGTTGTGATAGACTCTATTTATATTATGTATACTGTTGTGATAGATTCTTGATAGAATCTCTACTATTGTGATAGAGAAACTTATTGTGTTTCACATTTCTTAAATGAACGCAAAATTCAGATTCTTGAGGTGTTATAGGACATCTTGAATCAGAAGTTGGTGGATCATGATCCTGTTTTCTATTGTACATGACTGTAGGAGATGCCTAGCTTTGATTCGCAGGGAGTATATGCCCTCACAGATCGTAATTTGGCACCTCCTTGCCTTGTTTTCAGTGTTTCTGGGCTTCTGTGCAGTTTCTGAGCTACTACCATGAAAACCCAGAATACATAACAAGTACTTTCTGGATACACTCAGGGTAGTTTTTAGGTCGTGTCAGTGATCGTGTGAGCAGAAACACGGTGTCATGAAAATAACTTCAAGAACACGCCATGTATGGTAGGTGCACGCCATGTAGTTTAGAGCCGTGTACTCGGCCGTGTCACTAACAACATGAGTTGGGGAAGTTCTAGTAGAACACGCCATGTTCGTAAAGAACACCCCATGTAGTTTTGTCCCAGGTACCCAGCCGTTTCACAAACAACACGGGTCAGTGTTATCTTCTCCTATACATGCCGTCTTTGTTCAGAACATGCCGTGTAAGGGAAGCCATGTAGATGGCCTTGTAACTAACAACACAGGCCACCGAGACCATTTCTAGTACATGTTGTGTACCTAGGGAACACTCCATGTAGTCTGGGGTTAGTTTGGACAGTGTGGGATAGCCGTTTAAGGAGACTCGGGAAAGGGTTTAGAGTTCAAGTAAACACCATGTGTGGGAACAACACGCCGTGTAGTTTGGGGTGTTACACAACTAGTAGTGGTGGGAGTACACGCCACTGTTAATGGATAAAAGTACATGACATGTAGGTTTTATACATGCCATGTAGTGGTGTTTTTTAAAACTTGATAATTTCTTCCCCCTGTTCCCATTTTATACTCCTGTATTTTCAGTCTTTGTTATCTAGATCTAAGGTGTCCTTTTGATCATTCAGAGATAAGCCTTTGAGACATCCTCCAGTCATAGGTCGGTTTCCAGACGATGACCAGACATCAGATATAGCTGATCAAGGACCTCCTATTGATTCTCCTGCTATGCTAGCCTTGGCACCAGCATTTGCCGATACACATTTCAAGGAGGACTTCCTGAGGATGTTAAAGAATTTTCAGGGAGTGCAGCCTCCTGCACTGTCGATGGCTGAGTTGACGAGGGTTTTTCAGCAATAGCATCCTCCTACTTTCTTAGGTGATGAAGGACCCCAGGCTGCAGAGTCATGGTTTGTGTCCACCCAAACTATCTTCGGGCATCTATAGATACCCCCAAAGAAGAGAGTAAATCTGGCCACCTATATTCTCCGGGACACTGCTAAGTGGTGGTGGGAGGTGATCTCGCAGTCAGGACACCAGCAGAGTATGTCATGGGATGAGTTTTGATTCACCTTTTATGACAACTTCTATCTGGAGACCTTGAGGGCCGATTGAGCCTGGGATTTTATGAGTATGTAGCAGGGTACTGTTTCTATTATGGAGTACTCTTCTCTCTTCCTGGAGCTGCATCGTTTCACATCGATCCCAACAGGTGATGAGTTGTTCCTTGTAAGGATGTTCGAGGATGATATTAGGCAGGTGTTCCATTCCTAGGTGAATATCTTCTAGTTTACTTCTATATCCTCCATCGTCAACCAGGCGCTGATTTCTGAGCGCAATTAGAGGGATTCTAGAGCAGTGAGGCAAGGCAGTTCGACATCCAGAGCTGGTGTTCCTCCTACAGACAGTAGGAAGCATCGCAGATATTCTTCTCGAGGAGATCGAGGTTCAAAGGATGTGTCTTCTGGTAGCCTGGTTGTATGCTACCAGTGCGATAAGAGTGGGCATACTAGGTCTCAGTGCCAGAGAGATCTGATGGAGTGATGATATTGTGGCAAGATGGGTCATCTTCAGTGCTTCTGTCACATCTTCTCAACTTCAGATGGTGGTAGGGGTTCCTCTATGACCCCTCATTTTGGAGATGCTTCACCAGTTTCCCACCAGTCTAGGAACTGGAGTTCGTCTGGCCAATCAGGCCGAGGTGGAGGCCGCGACCGTGGTGGTCAGTCACAAGGTCATCAGCGGCAGCAGAGTAGATCAGCTCAAAGTGGTTAGCCAGGGGCGTAGGGCCACAATGCAGGATAGTCTTTTACCATGGAGCAGACCTATCAGGAGCAGGATCCCAACCCTTCTACAGTTAGAGGTATGATCTTAGTAGACTAAGTTTTATCTTCATCCTTTTTCGATACTGGGGCTTCACATAGCATTATCTTCATTATTTTTGTGAAGAGCTTTGGGCTTCATATCTTTTCTTCTGCCGAATTGTTGGTATGGACTGGTTGGTTCCCTTCCAGGCGAGTCTATTGCTATCGCCGCAGGGTAAGATTCGTATCACTAGAGGGTGGATCATTTCTCCATAGTGGTGAGTGGGATGTCCAGGCGGGTATAGCTGGACCCGAGAATCATGGGATAGAGGAAGTTGCAGCCCAGATTTCCAGTCTTTATCCAGATGACCAGGGGACTTCATGGTTAGACTTTCCCCCAGTGGTGGATCATTTCAGGGATGTTTTTTCAGAGGACTTTTCAGGTTTTCCTCGTGAACATGAGATAGACTTCTCAATTCAGCTTGTTTTAGGAGCGGCACCTGTGTCCATTCCTCATTATAGGATGGATGGACCTGAGTTTCAGGAGCTCAAGAAGTAGTTGGAGGAGTTATAGGCAAAGGGTTTCATCTGATCCAGTACTTCTCCGTAGGGTTAAACTGTCATGTTTGCGAGGAGGCCAGACGGTACCCTAAGGCTCTGTGTGGATTATCGGAAGCTGAAATAGTTGACAGTCCAGAACCAATATCCCTTGCCAAGGGTTGATGACCTTTTCGATCATATTTGAGAAGCCCGGGTGTTCTCAAAGATCGATTTGAGGTCCGGTTATCATCAGTTGCGTGTTAGACCATCATATATACCTCTGGAAGCCTTCAGGAGCAGGTATAGTCTGTACGAGTATACAGTCATGTTGTTCGGTCTTATGAAAGCGTCTGTAGTTTTCATGGAACTAATGAACTGAGTGTTCCTTCCATATTTGTACTCCTTCGTCGTGGTCTTCGTGGATGATATCTTGGTTTAATCTCACATTAGACATGACCATGCCACACATCTTGAGATCGTTCTGAGTACACTGAAAGAGCATCAGATGTATGTCAAACTCTCAAAATGCCACTTTTGGATGGACTAGATTCACTTCTCGGGTCACTTTATCTCAGTGACAGGAGTATCTGTGGACCCAGTGAAAGTGAGAGATGTAGTTTCCTAGGAGAAACTGAAGTACATTTTTGAGGTACGGAGTTTCCTAGGGCTGAATGGATACTAGAGACGCTTTATACAAGACTTTTCATGCCTAACAGCTCCTTTGACAGGTTTGACCAAGAAGGGGGCAAAGTTTTTATGTTCGGATTCATATGAGTACACCTTTCTAGAGCTAAAGGGGAGGTTGACATCAGCACCGATACTAGTCTTGCCAGATCTAGGAAAGAGATACACTTTTTATTGTGATGCTTCAGGTATCGAGCTAGGAGCTATGATTATGTCGGGAGATGGAGTCGTTGTGTACGGTTCTCGATAGTTGAGACCACATGAGAGGAATTACCCTCTGCACGATTTGGAGTTGGCAATTTTTGTCCATGCCTTATACTGTTGGAGACACTACCTTCTGGGAGAGCACTTTTTGGTTTTCACCGACCACAGGATTCTAAAGTATAGCTTCACTCAGCGTGATCTAAAACTGAGATAGCACAGGTGGGTCGAGTATCTTCAGTCTTTCAACTTTGAGCTCGCCTATACGCCAGGAAAGGTCAACGCAATGAGAGATGTGTTGAGCAGGAGAACCCAGATTAAGGCAGTTCAGGAGACCAGTAGTGAATGGCAGTTGATGGCTCTATTCTCTGAGATGGATCTAGAGGTTCATGATAGAAAGGGACAGACATACTTATCTTCTGTAGCTGTTACCTCTACACTACTTGATCGGGTATGGATGATGCAGCAATCAGACTCAAAAGGCTTAGTATTGCGGGAGAGTGTGTCAGGAGGGGACCCTCTTCCTAGATGGACAGTGGGCGTTGATAGATCTTGCGTTTCCAGGGATGTGTATGGGTGCCAATATACATAAAAGAGGAGATGATGTGTGATTTTAATTCCTCAGTTTGGGCAGTTCATCCTGGCATCACCATGATGTATCTTGACCTACACCTCCAGTTCTGGTGACCAGGTATGAAGAAATTTTTTGCTGGTTTTTTTATGAGATTTTCTACTTTTCTGTAGACAAAAGTAGAGCATTGACGACTAGTAGGTATTTTACTAAAATTACCCATTCATGAGTGGAAGTGGAATGATGTCGAGATGGACTTCGTGGCCAGTCTACTGAGGTCACCTTGGGGAAGTGATGTTGTTTGGGTTGTCTTCGATAGTCTTACGAAGGTTGCTCACTTCCTGCCGATCAAGGAGACCTTCAGTGTTGATGATCTGGGATGACTGAACATCCAAGAGATCGAACATCTACATGGAGTTCCACACTCTATTGTTTCAGATATGGATGTGTTCTTTACTTCTCGGTTCTGGCAGGGACATCAAAAGGCTTTGGGTACATTGGTACTTTGGAGTACAGCATACCATCCCCAAACAGATGTCCAGTCCGAGCGCACGATCAAGGTTCTTGAGGATATGCTCTGAGCTTGAATTATAGACTTGGGCGGTTCTTGGGAGAAGCATATCTCTATGGTGGAGTTTTCCTAAAAACAGTTTTTAGGAAACCATGCAGATGGCACCTTATGAGGCTCTTTACGGTAGGCCATGCCGATCAACCTTATGCTGGCTGGAGGTAGGAGAGGCAGCTTTGCTAGGACCTCATCTTGTCCATGAGACCTCTGAGTAGATAGAGATGATTCGTAAGAGGATGGATACCACACAGTCTCGATTGAAGTCTTATGCTGATCAGCAGAGATGACCTATGGAGTTCAAGGTTGGAGATCATGGTTTCATGTATGTCGCACTGAGGTTGGGACACAAGGGGATTCGGAGACAGGGTAAACTTTCACCGCGGTACTATGGGCCATTTGAGGTGTTAGAGATATTTGGGCCGGTTGCCTATAGGTTTCATTTACCCTAGAGGTACCGGGCCATGCCGGACATCTTCCACGTCTCTCAGCTCTGATGTTACTTTTCATACATGTCTCTTGTATTTCAGCCTTAGGAGGTTGAGCTCAAAGCAGATGCATCATTTAAAGAGGATCTCATTCAGATTTTTGATTGTAGTACGAAGGTTCTCCATGGGAAGTCTGTTCCTTTAGTATGGGTGCTTTGGATGTATGGGCGAGTACAGGACGAGTTCTAGGAGAGGGAGGCCGATGTACGATCACAGTGGATGGAGCTATTTGGGGTTTCTTCTTCTATGCCTCTCTAGGGAAATTCGGGGATGAATTTCTTTAAGGGGGGAAGTTTTTAAGAAAATGGATCTTCATTTTTAGGTATGAATTTCCTTTTTCTAGAGTTTTAGTGAAAAATGATGTTTCTGGAAATTTTTTAAGTACACGTCGTGTACATTCTGAGTACACACTGTGTACTCTTTTCCCGCTCAAATACATGTGTTGGCCGTGTCTGGGCCACACACACGGTGTGTAGGGGTGACATGGAGGCCGATTTTGGCAGAGTATGGAATGAACTAGTACACGCCAAGTACTCTTAAAGTACACGCCATGTAATATTTTTTATTAATCAGACTGAGGTCACACCTGATCGCCATAAATGTCTTCTTCTAGGTTTGGTTCGCCCGAGTGATGTCGTACGACCGCAAAAATTCTCTGGATTCCCAAGACTCAATATAATGGACGATTCGACCGTCATTGATTGTGTTGGAACCGCAGCGTCGAGTTCTTCATTATTCATGAGTTTCATTCCTTGATTCTTCCTCTTTCTCATATTATCGTGGTTTGATAATTTAGGACGTTTTCTCAGATCTATGATGTTCCATGGAGAATCAGTCATCATGCTTCAAGTATATCGATCTCCTAGGATCGAGGTAGGTGTTTTGTGCTTTACCATTCAATGTATTTGTGTTTTATGTGCAAATTCAACTAATACCCATGAACGGGGTCTTGCGTGTTTACCTTTTTTCTCTTGTTGTTTTATTGTCTTTCTTGTATGCTTGTGTAGAGGTAATTTAATCATGTTAGAGGATAAATTTATTGTTCTTGGATGCTTTTCCAATGCTTTTCACTGTTTACAACCTTTTTCTCTTGTTAGACTTTGGCCATTTTGATTGTTTCCATGCCTTGTGTCTATAGGATGGTGTGTTTTACATTACATTCTTATTGCCTTGTAGAATGTTAGCCATGTAGCTATATAGGTGTACTTTGGTTAGCCAAGTAGCTCTGTAAGTGTACTTTGGCCTTATAGCATTATCACGCACTAACTAGAATGGAGCTGTGAGAACATGGTGCTATAGACTATAAGGGATAGACCGAGTGAGCTTCCTAGAGAGTCCTTGACATTATAGACTATAGAAGGTTAGACCGAGTGAGCTTCCTCAGTGAGTCTTAGAAATTATAGGCCACGGGGGAAAGATCGAGCGAGCATCCCAGGGTGCCTTAATATTTTATAGACTACAGGACGGTAGACCGAGTGAGATTCCTCAGAGAGCCTTACCTTGTTTGATTTATCTTTAAGAACCTTCCTAGGATAGAGAAGGAATTTACCAAGTGAGCTTCCTCAGAGAGTCTATGGTATACCTAAGGATATAGGAGGAATTGACCGAGATAGCTTCCTCAGAGAGTCTCTCGGCCTTGGGGCTAAGAGGGTTAGACCACGTGATCTTCCTCAGAGAGTCCCTGACTACCCTAAACTATAATGGGAATTCACTAAGTGAGCATCCCCAGAGAGTCTCATAAATTCGTATGACCAAGCCAAAGGGGTTAGGCTGAGTGCACTACCCAGAGGGTTGTGTTACTACTTGGTTAGGACCAGAGGGGATAGCTGCAGGTAATTCCAGAGGGTTTCCTGTTTTTGTTATCTGATTTTGCTCACTATTGTGGTTGGTTGTGGATTGATTAATATTTTGTATCATCCTGCTTCACTACTTACTATTTACTACCTAGTGCTTGCTATTGCTATTTACTGGTTATTGTATATTTACCTGCCATATACTCACTGACTATTTGGCACAGATCTTCGGGTGGTTGCATACTGGGATTTCATCTCACACCCTATTTGGGCAACGTTTTTGGGCCCAAGAAGTCTATTTTGTTACAGGTATAGACAAGGCCAAGAGCCCTTCGACTTCTGGAACTTGATTGCTTAGATCAAGAGAGCAAGGGACCAAGCTTTGGCTTGCGATGCTAAGGAGCTATTTACTTTTTTTACTTGTTTTCGTACTATGGTGTTCTTATCATTGTGACTTGTTTGGATGCTTTCCTAGAGTTGTATCTTCCATCATTCCATATATACATATGTGCTCTAGTTTATTGATTTAGTCTTCCAATGTTTATTATTGTTAGTTATTCACTACTTCCTCTATTTCATGTTTATTTATTTCCGCTGTGTACTATGCTAATGAGGACATAATTTCCACACTATCACACCCAAGGCCCTTGTTGCTTGTCGATAGCCTCTGTCATTTGGGGAAATGAACTTGAGTCCATGTGACCAACCTAGTACAGGGCGCCTTTTGGTGGCTTATGGAACCGGGACGTTACAGATGGGATATTCTTGGTATATCCCCTAGATGCATCGATAGGTATCATGAGACAAAATATATTAAGTTTTAGCTGGGGCCTTACCAATTTATATATATGTCCTAGAACAAGGCCATTATGGAATTAGATGTCTTGTAATAATGATTAAACAATATGTTTTAGATGTACAACATTTTTCATTCCATAGTTATTAATTCATTTATTGATATTTCATGTAATTATTTGATTAGATATAATATCCATGGTTAATATTATTTTTTAAGAGATCATTTATATGTCTTTATTTGATCATAAATTTTTCTATCCATGTAATACTAAAGTTATTAGTTAAATGGAATTATTTTTAGGTATTTACCATGAAATATTAATTAAGCTTTATTTATTCATATCTTACATTGTATTCTTACCTTTACTAGGAATTTGATCCCACCCCTTTCGTATGTTTTGTTTTTTCCCTAGGATATGAGGATTGTTTTGTGATTGATATGTTGGGATACACTATGAGGAATAATTGAATTATTAGATACAATTAATTGTGTATTTCATGTCTTAAAATGTAATTTGAATTTAATTTATATATCAATTTTACCAATACTACTAAACTATTTTGTCCATGAATATGTGGTTCCATATATATTATGCTAATATAATAAGTTATACATTGGATTCGAGCTACTATGGTTAGGGTGGATAAATATTTTAAACAATTATTGAATATAAAATAGGTTCTCGATGTTTTATTTTATAGCTAGTGAGGTTCTCTTTCTAGGGAATGTGATATCTTGGAAGAAAAATCTGTTGACATGAAGAAGTTTGATTTTTCGATTTCATAGGAGTATCCCAAAAAAATATTCAAGATTCATTGATTCAATGTCCTATAAGGTCACTATAATAGGTTTATCCAATATTCATTTTATTTTATAGTCTCGATGAAGTAGATTACAAATAATATGTTTAATTTCATGTGATAGAATATGTCCTTTCTATAGTTAAAATAGAGATAAAATTTTTGTAATGATCTTAATATTACTTGAGATTGATAAGGATTATAAATTTTACTATGATTTTATAGGATTAAATATTGTGGCAGTTCTGAGGTTTTTATAGTGAGTTGATGCTTATGTGTCTAGTAATTTGACGCAGGATGAGAGGAAATAGCTGACACATGATCTAAATCTAAGAGTGGTGTAGAGCATTCTGATTTTTTAGCTTCATTGCCTATTGGGTTATCTCAAGTGGACTAGAATATTTACTATAGGATGTGGATTGAGTACCAGTACTTATTTGATAACAATATTTGTTAAAAACCCATAATGGATAATTGTTTTAAGGATACATTGGTTATAAATATTCATTCCTAATATGTTTCGGTGTCAGCTATCGAGTGATAGGTAAGGATAAATTTTAACAAGATATACATGTATGTTAATGAGTATCAAGGTATATAAACCCTAATATCTCTAAGTATTGAATCCAGTAACCCTGATTGAGTGAATGAGAGTCAACTATTTAACTCATACTTATTAGTTCATCGAAACAATATATGTGGTTGGTATATAGTAATGAATTGGTACCATTATGTTGATGACATTTATAATATCTTATTATGATACGTGGTCCCTATGATCATTTGGGAGGAATAGATACTAGATTCACATGACTTGAGATGTCTTACGCACTGGGGGATTGAAATTATATATAATGAAACACGAAGGTATTGTTTCTATCCAGGGATAAAGAAGGAAATTGTTATATTTATTTCTTGGATATTCATATGCCAAAATATAAAAGACACGTATAGAGGACCCATAGGTCTTATTAAATCATTTACAAATCCCTTGTGGTTGTTGGATAATCATAATATTTATTTGTTGATGATATTTTAAAATCTATCTTCTATTTGTGAAGTGGTACAAGTTATCAAGGTCTATTTGAAAAATGTCCCTTATTTTATGACAATTTGGGAGACCAATTCCCTTGTTGAGTTCTATGGTGGATATATATATATATATATATGAGAGATAGGTAACCCTTTTACGGTTACTATATTACTTATTTTACATCTTGATATAAAGTTTAAATTACACTTATATCAGGTGTCGAAGATAGATCTAGAAATATATTTTTGTCGGAGTAATTCCTAACATCCTTAGAGGGGTATGCTATTTGAGCATACTAACTGGGTGTTAGAGGGAGAATTATAGGGATGAAATCATCATACAACTTTCACTCATCACCAATAAAAAAATATCTATATTTTGGGGATATAAATAAATAATCATAGAGACATTTATTGTTTTGAATGAATTTGTAGGATTATGAACAATTTAGAAGTATTCAATATCGATCATATTTATCACCATTCCAATTTCATGATTATGTATTACATCCCTTAATATAACCAAAATGTTTATCTTGTGTATAAATTAATAATAAATCGATTATTCAGTCAGATTTTTCGTATAATCAATCATATGATGTTGTAAATTATGAAATAATTATTTTAACATATGTCCTTGTATGTTTATCCAATATCTATTTTTGTTCATCATAGGTTATTTTTGTGTATATACTTGTATTATTTATAACTTAATCCCAAAGAATAAAAAAACCCTTATCTAATTCCAACTGAGGTGACTCAATCACAAAAAATATACATATATACATATATATATATATCATTGTTTTATATAAATATTCACTAAATCTAAAAAACAATCACATCCCAGAGCCAAATAATTTATTTTATTTAGATATTAGATAAATATAAATAATATTTTACAATATTTTCAATATATCACACTATTATTATTCTTAGATAATTCCCTTTTGACATAACATTCCCAATATTCTCCTTCATAACCTGGAAAATTAAAATATAAGAAAGGGTGAGCATAGATTCTAAGTAAGGTTAAACATAAGGGATATTAATCCATGATAATAATTAATCATGTGATAAAATTTTGTGTATATGTACATAATCAAGATAAATAATCATAAAAAATATATAATCACACATGATAAAACATAGATCATAAAATATGTGTCATATCGTAAGACTTTTAGAATAATATAAGACATGAGTCATAGAAGAGTGGAAACAATAGTAACTAATAGTGATCCTAGAAAACATAAGAAAGGTGTTGTATCATTATATCATATATATAGTGAAGAATAAGAAATAATAATTATGTCTACAGAGATGAAAACCTTTTTATTAGAGCATGAAATAATTTCATGGAAAAATTAAAACATATATTTATTTAATTTAATAAGATTTATTTTAAACAAAAATAAAATAAAAAAGTGGGAGTATATATTCCATTTTAAACAAATGAAAATTTCAATATTAATAATCCTTATGAAACATAAATATAAATCATTAAAAGGAATCCATTCCTAAAAAATTAAAAATGAAGATTCTATTGACACATTTGAAAAGAGAGTAAATTTTGGAAGAACATGACCGAATCAAAAACATCACAGGAAAGATAATTTTTTAAAGAAATTTATATACATAGAAAAATACCCTAATAAATTATTGAAGTTGAGATAATTATATTCATAAAATAAAATTATGAATATAGACATAATGGAAAATGATTCCCTATTGAAATGAATTGGTATGGTTGGTTCCTCTTATAAACATTCCATCATGAAAATTATGATACATAGGGGAGGTGAAATGTGAATAGTTAATGTAAAACTCATGAAAAATTATATAGTGGCCATTTTAGAGTTATGTATAATATAATTTCCTACATATTTAAATTTAGTCAAAACAATCATAAATTCAAAGTGATATTGGAAAGAAAAAATTTACCGTTACATCAGACTTCCATGCAGTCACTTTAACCTACAATATAATAAAAATAACCTTAGTAGCTACATATTTAATAAAATTATTTAAAAAAATTAACTTTTATTCTATCCTATTATAATCATATATATATATATATATATATATTTGTTAGGTAATTTTTATTTTCATCATTGGATATTGGTAATATTGATTATTATATACATGTTTCGTAATGGTGATGTCGGTACCTATTATTTGATATAAATTTCATCATTAATAAGGTTTTAAAGGTACTAGAATAATTATTTTTCTATTATTTATATGGTCTCCAATTCATTTTATGGTATGTATGTGTTTTATTTATGATAATGGAATCCACGATGGACATTTTTTCATATAACTCGTCGATAAAAATGTGTTATTTAATATTGATAATGAATTAATTTTTTCAATATTAAAGAAAAATATTCATGAAATATATTAATATTTAATGTCACATATTATCATTATTAATTTATTGATACTTATTCAATGTGAAATCTATGATATTTTTATATCTTTGTTTGTGTAGGGGGATGATCTGACCCCAACAACAATGTGTTATACTAGTGAATGAGTAAGAGTTGACGATTGTATAAAAATTGAATAAATTTTTTGGAAGAATAAGTTTGATAACATAATATAATTATAGTGGGGAATTATTTTTACAAAGGTATTAAATGATAATGAAAATAAATAAGTTGGGGAATAACATAGATATTTATTTTATGATTTCTCCCCTTCTCGACACTGGTTCCTTTGGAACAATGAATTTTAGATTCCTTCATGGAACCATAAGCTATAAAATATCTAATAATGATTTCATAGAGTTGAAATATATTTTAATTAATGATATAACTATATTTTTTCAGAGTTTTGGGAGGGAAATATGATTAGTCATTTTATAAGAGAGTTTGAGTGGAATTTCTGAAAATATTAATTCAAGAATATATTAGGTAGTCGTGTAAACTGATATGTAAATGAAAAGTGAAAAATAATTTATATAGGATATATTCTGATAGATAATTCCCTAATAACCACATGTAGATATCTGTTTTTATGATATTCAATGTTTTCTCTACATAGTTTGGCCTCTTTTTACCTTGTTTTACCTTTGTTGTGGTAACTCGTTTTATATCATGGAAACCTAAATTTAATAAAAAATAAAATAAATTAAAATATTTTCATAATTTTGACATGAAAATAAGAAATTTTAACTCAAATTAATCTAATTCATTTTTAAATAAGGGAGATTCATATTTTAATTTAAAACATAAAATATATCATGAAGTATTTTTATGTCAAAAAATTATATAAAATTTTATGTGTTCATAATTATAATACATATAAATTAACAATTTAACGAGTTTTAATATATTTTTTAATTCATGGAAACATCACCTGAGATTCATCATTTAAAATGGATCAATTTAATATATTAATATAAAAATATACAATACTTTTAAAAATAGTTCTTTGCAAAATATGATTATTTAACATTAAATAATTTTAACTACATCCAATTAATTATTCATCATCCAAGCATTTAACTTTCTCAATAAATTTGAATTAATTTATTTTATTTAATTTTATAATTATAAAGAATCATTTTAATAATAATTGTATAGGAATATTATGGTGACCTAGCTGCTCACAACACAAATAAAATGAAAATAGGCACATCTAGGGACTCGACCACATAACATGCCCCTTCTCCCTCCCCAATGAAAACCACCCTTTGAGAAAATTTATTTAAATATTTTTTTTATTCAATTATAAATTTATATTATTTTCAACTACATAACATACCCATTGGATATATTGATTGACCATTTGTTTAATTACCATTTTCCAATGATAATATATCTAATTGTTATATTTCCAATGACAACATATAAATATATATAATAGTTGGATTTCATTCCTATATATTTTCTAAGATATATTCATAAAATAAATAATTTTAATCATATAATTCACTCTTAAAATGACTATTATATATCGAATTCTCTACCTTATTTTTATATTTGGAATTAGGGTGATGGAAATCATGGAAAACCATGCCGAAAAAGATTTTATGTTCACAATTTATTTTAATTTCTTGTGGTTTTATTCCTATTTTTTCCCAAATAATGTTTCATATTACATTATCATTATATATTAATGTGTATCTTCAATTATGATAATTTATCTTAATAAAATGTATCTTATTATGTTTTAGGTCACTATTATGTGTGAAATATGCTCTTAAACACAATATTTATTTCAAGAAAAAAAGAGTAAAATAATGGGGTTTTACAATGAACGTTCTTTATTTTGAAACAATTTGGTAGAAAATTATTTTTATACGATTTTGTTTCATCACTATTTAAATAAATCCTCCGTTAATGATGAAATCATTCTTATTGACATTGTCCAAAATAATCTAGTTTCATAATTTTATAACCATTATAAAATTATGACATTGTGGACAACCCCCATTACATATATGTTCCTCAAGTATTTTTATATGATTTAGGATTTTATGGAGCTAATAATCTTTAACCCTTCATCATTTAAAAAAATAATAATTCTTTATTTGTTTTATAAGATCCATGTGACCCTATTTTTTTCTCATCATGTGTGAAGGGAATGAAATATGAAAGATCATAATTATAGGAAAATATATTTCTTTCAAAGAAATTTACAAAATATATTAATCCATATATTTTCCTTTCTTGATATAAATTCATTGTTTTCCATCATTTTTTGGTGAATGAAATTATTCCACCTTGGGATCCATTGTATAATCATTATTCTTTAAGGTTATGAATTTATTACTAGTTTTTATCCCATATAATGATGCTTATGGATTCTATGTTCTCCTTCATCAGTTACCCTTTGAATATTTATTTAAACCCTTAATAAAAAGTAAATGTATACGATTCCAAATCATTCGTACTAATACAATATCTATCATAAACATATAAATTATAATAAATTATTCTTATCTATTTTTATTCTTCTTGATCTTTAAAATGATTTTTTTGTAGAACACTGATATTAAGTGTTCCAATATTCCCAAAATAGTATAACTGGATTCATGGTCCATTATTGTGTACCTTTACTACAAAAAAGTATCCTTTTTGTTAATTAGAACAATAATTTTCAATATAGTCGGTACTAGTGATTTTTCATTAACTACTAAATTATTATTGTGATAAATCCTTAGATAAATTTACTATTTATATTGAATCTCAAAAATCATGGAAATGATAAAAATATTATTTTAACACATTATTTATCCCTTTATATATTTTTCTACACCCATATACTCAAACATCAAAATACCATGTCATGTTTTAAAACGATATCCTAATCATAGAGCTCTTATTATATCTCCATGAATTCACTTTTTTGTTCCATAATTTTTTTTATGATCATTCACTAAATTGTAAAATAAATTAATAATCTTGGACTAATTTATAATTTTGATATTATGCCTATAACACCTCAAATATATAAAAATATTAATTACTATATTTAAAACGGGATAAGTTTAAGCCCCTTTTTATTAGTAAAATATAGAAATCCGCTTTTGCCTAGGTTGATAGGGAACATATAACTTGAAACATATTCCAAGAGGTGGAAAGGCCTTATAACATGGGTGACCTAAATTCCCTATTTCCTAATGTCATAAAACATTTTTTAAAACATAAATGCGTTTCATGTTTCTTGTCTCACCACCAATAATAATCCATATGGACCCAATTGGGTCAATGCACCCAAGATACACGGAATGGGTGATGTGTTTCCATCATACTAAAGACAATGCATTATATTTTATAAATTCACTATAACAGGGAACCCCTCTATCAAATAATAGAGTATGGTGGGAAGGATGTATGATAGGTTCTAGGACACCAATCCCTCTTGTTTTCCCCCAACCCGATGGTACATTCATCGAACCCCACAACACCACTAACCTATTTCTCTATAGCATCTGCCTAGTCGCATCGTACAAGAATCACAAGAAAGGGAACCCATACACCACACAAGAGGGAAGGATGGTTGGATTATAGGTGTCATCGCAGCCATCCCTTTTATGTGTCTAATTCCAGCATCTATAAATGTGTCACCATGCTTGTAATTCCTTTTAAATGTTAGAGTTGGTTCCCTAGAACCAACTTTTTTAGTACATGATTACATATGTTTCTTAATTAAATAAGTTTTCTTATAATATATTGATTATTATTATATATAATATTTTCATGTGATATTATCCTTATAATATATATCTTGTTCATAGGTTGTATAAGTTCCCCACTATAATGAAAACCTATTGTTTCGATGACATTATTCTCAAACCTTGTTTTATGGATGGATGATCTTATCTTGTATAAAACATGAAATATAAGATATCAATGACACAAGGCTCATAAGAAATTCATAAACCTTATCATGTTGTTCTCCCTTGGTAATATTTAAGATATGTGGTTATGAGAACATGCTCGTTAATAGGAAATACATATTTCCATATGCCATTGGATGATTCTTTCTGTTGATGTGTGAATTGATCCTTATAATTTAATATAATCATAAATGGATATCATGAATCATGTAATTTTTTGTATCAATGAAAACTATGATTACAGGTGCTTCCAATGAAGTAGGATAGGATGGAGATTTCACATATTATATAACATTAATGGATTATGTAAGAAAGGATTTATCCCTTCTATCTTTGGTTACGAATTGATATCTCAAGCCCTTTTATAGAATATAACCTACATTATAAATACATTTCTATTATTTTCAATGGGAGAGTTCAATTTTGGAAATTCAAATAATGCGATGTTGATCATATAGGTTGATGGAACAAGTATGCAAGCTTCTTGATTAAATATATCATGATAAATGGATTATATTACATAATAAATGTTCGTAAGAGTTGGGACATAATTGTGATGCAAACTTCATTCTATTTGGATTATTTTTCATGTTTATAAATGTTATACTTGGACATTATGTGCTAATTCCAAATTCCACCATAAAATATTTCTAGAGGATAACACACTTAGTGTATCTATAATCGTAGTTAAATTAAAGTATTGAATTTAAGAAGTTTGAATAAATAATTTTTATTTTTATTTGGTTGATCACCATAATTAAATCATTTGTTATTAAAATGAATAAGTGAGTTAGATAATAATATTAAATATTAGTGTTAATGTTATAAAAATATAATAATTATAATATTAATCCTAATATAACAGACTAAAATTTAATTATTTAAATATCCATTATCTAAGGATCGGTAAATATTGATGAGGGAAGGTGGACTAAGTTTAATGATATGAATAATATAAATGAAATTTTTATATATTCCTAAATAATTGTTCATTTCATGAAATTAATATTACTAATATTATTATTATTGGACATGGTTCATTTAAGAATATTAAAGATAGCTGGGGAATTTGGTGTCATTTTCAAACCCTAAAATAACTATAATTAATATAAAGACATTTCAATTTTATAATTCACTTCTTGTGTGAAGAACGAACAAGGTGATATTGGATCGATCCCTAGAGAGATCTATACTAACCTCATATATCATGTTTTTGATAGAAAACTAAGGGTTCTTCATCAATTGTGAAGATAATTGATGTGGAAAAACCACAGACAACACAAGTAATCAGGATCGGTTGTTCTAACACTTGGCGGTTCTATAGTGTTGATAAAAGATTTTGGGGATGTTTAGATCACCAATAGATGTATTCTTCACTTGAATCATATAGAATAATTAATTTTCAATGAATTAAATTCTATCATAACATTAATGAAAGTAGAATTATAAGTTATTATAATTCTATGTCATCTGAAAAATTAATTAAGAATTACATGTGAAGATCATCTCCTTGTAGTTTCAGAATATTAATATTGTCTAATTAATTTAATATTTTGGTTGTAAATGGTATCATGAACATGAAATTAAATGATTATATGTTAGTTATGACCAAAATACGAGTTTTCATACCTTTAAAGGACACTTCCATTGTGCCCAAAACCAACACCAATTTCATCAATTTAAATCCAGGTCTCTTCATACATCTTCTTTACATGTGAAATATTATCTAGAGTCCAAAATGGTATATGGGCCTAGAATTGAACAACAACCGAATTATGAAACACTACCCTGCAAACTATGACAATCCACCATTAGTCAATGATGTCCTGAGTTGATGAGTTCCGCCTACCACTGATCGACCACCGTTAGACCATTTAGACTACATCATCCCCTCCTATGATCATCCAACATCATTTAATCCAATCAATCCCACCACATCAGGACATATGTCAAGGTATGATCTTGTAAAATGGATGTAACCAATATCTTCATTATCCAAGATACAAATCAAGAAATCTGAGTGCCATACCGGTATAACTTTGATAATGAGGCAAAAATATAGGAACCAAAAACACTAGTAGAGAGGAGGAGGATAGGCATTAGTTAATGGATCTTATAAAATCCCATATGAGGAGATAAAATCTATAAGATCAAATTCACTAATGGATGAAATCACCAACACATAATATAATTATTTAGCATCAAAAAAATACATCCATATAAGGTTGAATTTTGAAGTTGGAAAACTAGATGAACATGGAATAGAAATGAAGCATCAAAATCTACTAGATGAACCATAGGAGATAGCAGATGGATGGGAACACCTATGGCTACTGAACCCAGAATAAAATTACATCAAAGTGTCCCATTATCACAACTCCAAGTGAGGATCTGGGAGAACCCCTTGATCTCTAGAGGGGAGAATGGGAGAGAAGATATTTTTGCATAAAAAATTGAGGCATTCCCCTAATAAATATGATAATATGGGTATAATCAAGATATATGTGAATGTTCTAAGAAACAATTAATATATCATAAATCTCAAAAGAATACATGGAATTATAAAAAGTGTGTAGTATCATAGAAAATATGAATAATCATGTAATTTAATTGATCCTAAAATGAAATAAAACTTATAAATGTGGAATAACATGAAAATAATACATCAAGATATGGAACAACCACAAGCATAAGAAAACATGTTAGAAAACTCATTATTTCTATGACTATGTGAGAAAGCTCATTATATCCACCCTTGAAAATTTTATCAAAATTCTTATTTACACACCTTTATAAATAAAATAATCATTTCCATGACTTGATATCTTAATAGGTATCTAAAATTTATTTGGTCATATAGGATTACTAAGAGGGGTAGTGAATCATCGTTCACTTTTATTTTTCCAAGAAAGCATTCTTACCATGGTAAGGAAATATTTCCTAACCCCTAAAACATAATAGAGTTATTACACACTCAAATATAAATCTCAAGATTACCTTTATTATTCACAAAATGATATATCAATACCTGATATTTACATAGTTTGGTACAAATACATAATTTTTTCCATGTTGTATATTTTCCCCAAAATTCGTAAATGTATCCTACTACATCAAAGCTAGTTATAATCCCCCCCCCCCAAACAAGACTTTTAGTAAACTGGTTATACCCCTCAACTACAATCTCTTTGGTTATCAGTTTATGATATTTTGTAGAAATATATTCTATTTATCCTTTAGAAATGTGGATAACCTTCTCTTATGTACAATCATTAGGATGTTCAACAACTCTCTTAAAAGTATATTTTCCATGAAACCTTCTTCTGATTTTGGAAGATCTAGATATGATCAATCAAACATGTTTATAAATTTTTTCAAAATATTCCTTATTAAATGTATTTCGAATCAACTTCATCTAGTATTCCATTTTTTTTTTGATGAATCAAATAGGTATGTCATTGTATCATTCTTATTAGTAATGAACTTCATTCCAACATGTTGTATTCATATTAAATCTCTCTGATGAATCCATCCATTTTTTCTCTTTTTGATGAATCAAGTTCACTCTAGTATTCTTTGTCTTATGAAAATTCTTCTGAAGAATCTTCTTTGACTGAGTAGGAACTCAATCAATCAATCTTATTGCACTTCTTCTTCATCTGATGGAACTCAATTCGATGAAAAGTATTTATTCAAGTAAAAAATTTATTGTAAAATCATGGTACTAAATCTTTAGTTGTTACGCTACTCCAAACATGTATGAATTTTGTTTGTACAAAACTTTTTTCTATACTATTTTACCCATTTATATTGGTTGTCTCTTCAGAAAAAATACACAAACTGAAATGTGATTTCTTGATCATATTAATTTTGATGGGTTATTCTAAAAACATATAGAATCTTCTCAAACAACTTATAGTTTCTTAAAAAAACCACCTTTATTTTAAATTACATAAACTTAATTTTGAGGAACTTCTTCAAACATCAATAACCTTGGATAGAAAATAATATTGATCGATCATCATTGAATCATAATTTTTAAAGACTTTATAATGTTTTTTAAAGATCTTTTGAAATTATTTTTCTATTGGACCTGTTCCATATCCCTCCATCTGAAAGACTTAGAAACTTTCTTCATCCAATATACCTTTATTAATTTTCATTTTATTTGTATAAATCCTTCTTATGTGATTAGTATATATTTTTTTGATGTTTTTCACATGCATTCTTCAATAGATACATTAATCTATAATGATCTATTTGATGAGTTAACATCACTCGGTATGATGATCCTTCATAAAATCATCATAGATTCATTCATCAAATTTCATTAGTCTTATTTTTCAAATTCTCTTTCATCACATACAGCTAAATTGTATCTCAAACATTTTATTTCCTTCTCTACATAGATAGTGTTTATATTACTCCAGAAATTGTAACATTATCTCCATATATTGGATATTTTGTGTGTTTTTCTGATGGAACTTCATATATTAAAACATCATATATTTATCCATACAATTATCAATATGGGTTTCCTCTATTTAACATCATTTTCTAGATATCCATTTTTTGGTACACTTCCTTACGCTTGTTCATCTGATGATCATTTTTAGGATTTATATGAACTTTCCTTCTTCTAAGGTGACCTTTACAAAAGTCTTGGAATAGAATTTAAGAATCCACGTGTACTATTACATAAGCTTCAAGAACTGAGGGTGACCTTTATGTTAGCATCTTTTCAACTTTACAAATTTATTACAGTCTTAGTGCATCACAAAACTTACATAATGCTCCAAAACCTTTACATACCACTTCATACATCTGTATATTAAAAATCTATAATTCTGCAGCATTTTAATTTTTTCAATTTCTTCAGAATTAAGAAAACTTACTACCATATAATTCATTCATTTATCCATTCAGACACATATTTTCATTGAACTGTGTCTAGTAGACATGATTTGTTACAATCATACAGGTAACCTTGATTATATTCATATGAAAATATGCATAAATTCATCTACCCTATAACTCAAACAAACTTATTGTCCATTGTATAAAAATTTAAAAACTTTGAATGGAACATGAAAATATTAATATGTTAGAAACATAAATTATATCATTGATTCATAAAATGTTTTTAGGAAACGTTCTTACACTTTATATGGATTTTTTTACACCTGCTTCAAAAAATTCCTTAACATCCATGTGTAATGTTCCATACATAACAAAAAAACATATTATATAAAATTAATCTACAACCACATGTTGATATTTTTATAAAAAATGTTACCAAACTCACTTTGGAGAAAAAATACCCCCATTTTTTATTCTAAATATCCACATAAAACTCCAAACATCTTTTCATTCAATATGTGTTCTCAATTATATACTCAATTATTTAACCCTATATAATGTTTTCATTTTATTGTTCCCCATAATTTATTTATTTTACTTATTGAAAATATCATTCAAATGGGTTATATCAACTCATGATTCTTTATCATAGAATATTGAAAAAAAATACAAGAGAAAATTAATATTATATGATTTTCTTAAAAAATAGATTATAACCAAATGACACTAATTCCACATGGGTGAACCCAATGTAGAGAAAATACAGCATATAATTATGATGATAAATGTTTTCTATAACATTTATTTTATGGAATACATTCTGAAGTCTCTTCTGACAATTTTTTATCCATGTAAATATTAGTAATTATGTTGCAGGAAAACCATGCAGTCATCTTAGCTAGCATATCATAATATTTTATGTTTGTGAACACACTTTTACCTACATCATATATTTTTTAACATAATTACCTTCCATTTTTTAAGAAATTTCTGATAATCATACCTTATATATAGATTTTCTACCCCTTAAAAGTAACACTCCATTCTTCTCTATCATTGGAAATAATTCCATGACGGACTTTTTTCATACAATAAAAAATAATACAACAGTCGTCTAACTTGATTACTTATTATCCTCAAATTCCCTAAAATAATTTAATGATATGAAAGTTTATTGGGAATAAGGAGGAACATTTTTTTCCTTAGAATAAACATTCATATTGAGAATCTACTCTTATTCTTGACTTATTCTTCTTCTGGGATTTTTCATGAGATGTACTTTTGTTCTTCTCATCTAAATAATAATTTGAAGAGGCTATAATATCTTCCATATCATTCCATACATCTTTTTTACCATGATTTTGTAACATCTTATTCATGGTTTCTTATTTTCCTCATAATATAGTCATATAATTTCCAGTAACAAGCCCATATTTCTCACAACCCTTTCATTTCTTCTAAATCATTAATGTTCTACCTATTGATAACTTGTTATCATTTTTTTTTTATTTTTATGAATCCTTTTATTACATTTTTCTTCAAAAGATTTTTCTTCTTCTTATATATTTATATCCATGGAAATTTTATCTAGATAAATAAATAATAACTCTTTATTTCCATACTCAAATTTCATAACCAACACAACTTTATTAAAACAAATCCTTTCAACTTTATTAATTTTATCTCATGGCCTTCTTAAAACATTATCATTCTTAAACTCCTAAAATTTCAATTTCTCCTCCCCATACATTCCTGAAATAAATTATTATATCTTCATTAAAGCTTCCTTTTTCGATACTGTTTTCCTACTAGTGACATGTTATACTAACATGAGCTTTCTCTATTCCCAAAGACTCTAAAACACCAATAGTGAAATCATAATCCTGATCTTTCATATAGATATTATTACTAATATGAAGTTTGGTATTGTTATTTCTTTACAAAATGTGGACCATTTTGTATAGGGAGATACTTTCATAATGAAGTTCACTCTTTCTTAGTGGTGTATGATTTCAAATAAATATTGTCGTTTGAACCTGTACTGTTAGTATAAAAATATGCACATTATGTTTATTTATATATAAAAAATTATAATTTTATCGACCCTCCCTTTCATCATCTTGTGTAATTTCACCTTTAACCTCAACTACTTTGGAGAAGTGTTATCTGGTATATCTTTACTCACATTGTTTTATAAGATATATTTATTGTGTTTATAAAAACTCTTATAATTTCTCAGTAACCATTCTTTTAGAAGATTCACCATCTTCTTATGTTCATATAATTTTAATCTATTATGCTTACATTACTCAATATGATTAAGAAAATTTTCCACCCAACACATACTTTTACAAAAGGAGGACACACTCTTGATAACAATGTCACCAAAAAAATCTCCACCAAAAATTGTCTTCCCAAGTATGTCTGTCTCATCCAGATATTCTTTGTCAACTACCACCATAAGGGTCAGACGACACATGAGAATAAACATCGATCGAATATCAACCCCATACCCAACTCAAATCTATGAGCCTTTAGGTACTCATTGGTGACATGATCTAGATCTAGATAAACTAGATCTACAAAGAAGTTGGAATACTCTAGACTGGTGTTATACCCTTACAACAAGGATAGAAACTCTTGGGTCTTCACCACATGTAACATATCAGTGAAAATTTTCTAATTAAATATTTTCTTAAAATAAGTCTATATAAGATCCTTCTGCAATTGAGAATGCACAATAGAGTCCTACCATCTCCTTCCTGGTCTATTGAGCATGTTTTTAAAAAACCCTTCCAAAGGTTCCTTAGGAGTCTAAAAAGAGGTTAAAGATCGTCTCAATACACTCATGATAATCCTATGATTACTAGAGACCTTTATCACCACATAATACAAGTGGATGTTCCTTAGTAAATCCAGAGCTATGATCCACAACATATTTTGGGTTCCCAACACCCCTTGACCTAGAGTCTGAATTATATAGATTTGGGCTTCAACCAAAGAATGTTCCACTATAATATTTTCATACGGATCGTATTTCACAACTTTCTCTATCATATTTGGAAGATATCTTCTCAAAGGAATTATCAAATAAGAACATGACAACGACCAATCATCTTTAGTGTATATTCAAAAATCTCTAGACCAACTTCATAAATTTACATTCATATTATACAACATAAATAGTTTAAAGAAATCATGAATTATATGAATAGAAAACAATTCATTAATATGAAATGTGTCCATTTAAATAAAATTCCTAGGAAGTTCTTTCTAATTCCCCCAAACATTAAGTTTCAATTCTAGGAAAAATTTTCAAACCACCCATGTAAACATGAGTTCAAAAATGAAAGTGAGCAATCTAGGCATGATCCCACCCTTTCTACAAGAATTATTATAGTTCTAACTCTTATATACCAAAGACATGGAACCAAGCTCAGGAATTGTTAACTCACTTTAGGCGGGGAATCCCTTTGATTTGTAACAGACCAACCTAAGTCAACTTAACTAGCCACTCAAGCCAGTTTGCCACATGGTAAGATATAAGAAAGGAATATTCATTAAAATATAAAAAGGACTCATATTTAACCAAAACATACATAAAAAATTGTATAATGTGGAAGAAAAATAAACAATAGGATCCATAAAAACCAAACCTAATAGGCTAAACCCGGAAAGTATGAATCCAACATAACCAAAAGTATTAATGTAACCAAAAATTAAACTCCAAAAATTCCCAAAATGAAAGTATTAAAAATAAGATAATTCAGTATGCTATAATATTACCTTCCCTTTATATGTTTTCTGTAACACAACATCTAAATGTAGGTTCTGAGCACAATAGAAGTGCGGTTCGGTCGATGCCCTGCATTAAATTTTTCGGTGATCAATGATTATTTTGAGATCAATATGAAAATTAATTATAGTATACAATTAATTATATAAAATATTTAGATAAAGAATAACTGAACTTGGAAGATAAATAGAGGATCGAATAATTTTGGTTATAATTAATTTATTTAAATTAAATAAATACATCCACGATTTTCATTCTTCATTGATGTATCTGACCACAGATCGTGGCTGACCCATTCATTTCTTTTTAGAGATCAAGAGTAGATATCCTCTTGTCGTAATCTGTATGTGCTTTGTGAATCTCTAGATGTTGTCGAATGAGTCCCCATGTTATAGCATGAAAGGTCCTTGTGCTTGTTTCATCTTCCCTCGATCACATTGAGATCCCCTTCCAAAGTGTTCTTTGATTTGGTGGAGGATAAACACTCTCATTCTTGAGAGAATTCATGGAGAAAAGAGTGCTCTAGAGGTTTTATATATTTTTATCCAAAAATTTTGTGCACCCCAAAAATTTAAAATCTAGAAATTGGGTTCCCCCTTGGATAATTAAGGAATAACAAATAACTGGGAATTTAATTCACTAAGTAATAATAAATAATTATCACACGTGTTGTTACTTATTTTATTATTCTTTGTAAAACCACCATATCAAATAATAATAGAAATACCATTATTTCCATGACATGTTCTTAGCTTACAAGTTTCAATTAAATATTATTTTAATCAAATGATATCCAATATTGTTTTCTCACTGTACCCTTTAACTCAGTCCGCCCATCCTCTGAAATGTTTATCAGATCTGGAATGATGACTATTTAATTGTTAAATAAATTAAAAAAAATAACTAAATTATTTCAAAAAAAAAATAAAATGAAATCAAGAATACATAAATAGGTAATAATCCATAATAGTGAATAATATTTGTTCAATTTTTTTCTAATAAATTATATAACTATGATTTCAGATACACTGAGTGTGTGGCCCTCTAGGCCAATTTCTTAATGGTATTTGGTGAACATGCCTGAAGTCAATGGTTAGCATCTAGAAACAATCCAAGGAACCCATATAGAAAGAAGTTAATGTCATGATGACATGTCACCTCATATGAACATTTACCATGTAATGTACTCCCTTTGTTCCGATATCTCTAAGTGGGTTTCATGAAAGTACCATCGATCCATGTGCTCGATTTCTCATTCTTTGACATCAAAAAAATTGAACTGGTGTATAGAGAACCAGGGACAAGGATTTATTAAGGATATTTATTTTTCATCAAAGTGCCTAAGATATAAACTTCTGTTATGGGATATAAGGGACAAATCCTTTCCCACATTATTCATTAATGAGGTATTACTCATGACACATTGAAAAAATCTTACCTCATCATGAACATATGCTATCACCATTTTCTCCAATACATTTATGTGCCTGATTCATAACACCAAATAATATTATTATTAAAATATAAGGACCAATAAACATGTCCACATACAGTAACATATGATGACACTTATAAATATGGATTTCCTACAGGTGGGTCTCATTCTAATAATATCCTCTTGGACATTACCAAGGGTGTACACCATAAAAAGGTGCCTCAAAGACCTATGAGTCTCCACCCTTGATACCCTATATCATTTTTATCCCTTAAAAAGGTATCATCTATCTACATAACATATGTTCATGAATAATGTCATAGAACTTCCAGGTTCTCATCATATTAGTGATCTACTATGTGATTTTAGGTTGTAGCTACTCATAGGACAATAACATATACAATGTCATACTAAATAACCATCATGATGTGATAAGGATTTTATTAATATCCATACGATGAATATATTTTTATCATAAAGTACAAAAGAATTTGGTTCTTGGGTACCAACACTAATAGAATCCCACTTCCACTATAGGGTACTTCTAACAGCATTCAGTCCACTAGCTCTCACATGCTACTCCTGATTCTAATGAGATAGGACTTTAGTCAAGGGGTCTTCCTTGTTCTCATACATGGATACTCCGCCAACTAAAACTTCACCCCTTTGATAAAAATCTCTCAAGAGGAGATACATCCAGAGTATGTTCGTTTTACATTGATGTGACCTTGGCACCATTGCAAGAGACACTACTATAGTATTAACAAAATACAATGTGATAGGGTATCTACTACTAGGCTCCATGTCAAGATTATGGAAAAAGTTCTGAATCAAGAGGGCTTTCTTGGCTGCATCAGAACCCGCTATATATTAAGACTTCACTACAGAATTAGAAACAATTGGTTGCTTTTAACTCCACTAGCTCATAGATCCTTTATTGAATAATAAAACATATACTGATTGTGACTTTAGATCATTTTGGTCTATCTAAAAACCAACATCATCATAACATGTGATGAAAATATCCTTGTATTCTCCATACATTAGGAAAATATCCTTAATTCTTCTCAGATACATAAGGATAGCCTTAACAAGAGTCTGATATTGTTCTACTAGATCTTCTTCATATCATCATACCATTCTCAGTGCATAGAAAACATCAATTCTATTACATATCACAGAATACATGATTGATACTGTCACCAAAGAATAAGTGATATTACTCATTTTGTCTTTCTATGGTTGTTTCTAAGGGAACATTCTCATAGAAAGATGTATGCCATGTGACACACAAACCAATACCCTCTTGGAATTCTCCATACTAAATCTATTTAGTATTGGGTCAATGTATGTACTCCAACATAGTCCAAAAAGCCTCTTGGATCTATCGCAAATGATCTTGATCCCTATAATGTTTGTTGCTTCACCTATGTCCTTCATTGAGAAACACTCGTACATTGTTTCTAATGAGTAATATTACGTCAAAATATGCTACTAGGATAATGACCTCATTCCCATTAAACCTTTTTTAAACATGTGGATCACATTCATTCTTAATGAAACCAAATTATCTTATGGATTCATCAAATCAAATATTCCAATACCTGGATGTTTTCTTAAATCCGTAAATGGACCTATGAAACATGGAAACCCTTATGCTTCACCTGGTGTCATAAACCGTTCTGGTTGTGTCATATAGACATCTTCCTAATAGTTCCTATTAAGGAATGATGTTTTTACGTCCATCTTCCAAATATCATACTCATGGTAAGATGCTATATAAAATATGATTATTATGGATTTAAACATGGAAACTATATAAAGGGTTTCATCTTAGTCATTTCCTTGATGTTGTTTAAACCATTTATACACTAGCCTTTCCATAAAGGTAATTACTTTACCTTCTATATCATGTTTCATATTTAATACCCATTTACATCCAACATGATTTACATAAACTGAAAAATTAACTATAAATTAATCTTGGATATGATACATGGTATCCATATGAAAATTCATATCTTCAATCGATCATGAGTTTTCAAGCACTCTACTACCTCCTAGAAGGAGAGGTGTTCATCATTGTCCAATAATAATGAGTCACCATCCTCGGTGACAAGAAACAATACCTATTTGGTTCCCTTACCTCTCTTACACACTTATCCAGTACTTGTATTTTAGGAACTACTTCTTCCATGGGGACCTATAGAACTTGTACCTATTCAAATTTTTGTGTATATTGAGCATCAACTTCTTTTAAGTCAATCATGCTCCTTCTATTCTTTTTAATGATTTTCTCCCTCTCAAGAAATAAGGATTCTCTAGAAATAGTCACTTTGTTGTTTAAGGGGGTGCATATGGAGTATCCCTTTGATTCCTTGGGATACCTTATAGTGATACACCTCGTGCCCTGGGCTGCTTGTTTGTTACCTGAGAAAGCCATAGCAAACGCCTCACATCCCCATACATGTGTACACATCGAAATTGGTTTCATTCTTCTTCATAACACGTATGGAATCCCGTTTTCAACCTTATTTGGTACTCAGTTTAATGTGTATGCCTTATTTTTTAATGCATATCACCAAAAGGATAATGGATGATCTGAAAGAACCATCATCAACCTTACCATGCCCAACAATTTACAGTTACTCCTTTCGATAACACCATTCCACTATGGTGTAAAATGTGGATTGAGTTGAGATAGAATCTCAAACCCCAGTAATAGTTTGATGAACTCTTGTTTAAGATATTCTCCTCCTCGATCTGATCGACATTTCATTATCTTCTTACCATGATGATTCACTACCTCATTCCTGAATTCCTTGAATTTCTCAAAGGACTAAGACTAATACCTCATCATGTAAATATATACATATCTACACAATTATTCTGTAAAATTTATGAATTATGAATATAAACTTCTAGCATAAACTAAAAACGGCCTATAAACATAAGTGTGTACCAATCCTTGAAGCTATGTGTCTTGTTCACCCTATCCATCAAAATGGGGTTTGGCCATTTTCACTTGTAAACAACTATGAAATATATCCAGTGGCTTTAGCTCATAAGAGTCTAAATAACCAAATAGAGCTTTATCAGGTGCTTCTCATTTACATGACGAAGACAGTGATGCCACAATAGGGTGTTATTGGAGTCATGCAAACTTGATTCTTTATCGATTTCCAATAGTTGGTTTTCAAAATTTAATACATAAAGAATAATATCTAAATGTGTCATACCATAACAAATGTTGTCCTTATAAATGAAAAAATATTTATTTTCAAACATGAAAATAAATCCATCTTTATCTAAAATTGATATAGAAATTATGTTCATAGTAACACTTAGTACATAATAACAGTTATGTAAAACCAAAATCATACTGGTTGGTAATTAGAGGTGGTAGTCACCAATGGAGAGTGTAGCAGTCCTCAAAACATTGGTAGATCGCCTATCCACATATCCACTAACAATTTTCTGGAATCTACTTGGTTCCTCCATTTCAATATATAAGTGAGAACCATAAGCTATATCTAATACACAATGAGTAGAAATGGAAATATTGCACTCAATAACGAATTCACATCTGGCATCCCCTTGCCTCTAGGTGTTGTTCGTCTTCCAGTTTACTAACATTCCAAATACAAATCATACATCATGCTTTTCGTTTCCCTGCCTTTAAGTCTTATTATTCTTGGTCAAAAACTGATCATAAGATTTAGACTATTTATAAGTCTTATTCCCCTTTTATTGTATTTCCTCTTCTTGTTCATCATAAGGACTATGGGGTTTTTCCTGCCCCATGTCCCCATTCACTTAGAGAATTAATGTAGGAAATGTTGATAGACACTTCTCATTATTACTCATATTATAATTCACAATAAAACTATATAATTTATTTGGAAGTTATTATAGTATGAGATCTATAAACAAATCATCTAGAAATTTAATCCCTAAGATGTTCAGATGCTCAATGTAGCAAATAAGCATGATGACATGTGGACCATTAGGCATAGACTCTCCAACCTTTTTTGGTGAAAAAAGTTTTGGAGATCTAATACCACTCTTGTCTCACCTTCTTTGGATAGTGATCCCAAATGCGAGACATCATGTTATATGAATCCATTTCCTCATGATGCATCAATATCTCATTAGTCATGGTTGATAGAATTAGTCACTGAACATATGTAGCATCATTCATAAGTTTCTCATACAAAGAGAGCTCCTTATCACTCGCCTCATTTCTAGGTGCAACTAGTAATGTTTCTTCCACCATATATAGTTACATTTTTGGGTGAAGGATGACCCAATGGTGCATTTGCCACTCCTGGAAATTAGTGCCAGTGAGAATGTTTTCTTTCATGAGTATGGATCACAATGATATGTTTGATATCATTTTTAATTTAGTTTCTACAAATATGATGAATAGAGTTTTAGTAAATTATCTTATAAAATTAAGATAAATATATAAATAGATATTCATTAGTATCCCTCTATTTTATTGAAACCTAATAGCCCTCACTATTAACTTCAGAATATCCAGTTTCATAGACACTCTATTGGAAAGGATCCAAATTTTCATTTGCATTACCCCAACATTAACTGGTCAATAAATTTGAAAGGATTTAGGTAATCATTCCAAATTACATCTACATTAACTCATATCTCCTTAATCTGTTGAGTTGACTCCCCAATCCTAAAATTATTTTTTTAGATTTCCTCAACCCTCACCTCTCAGTTACACGAATTCATACTTTGGCCATCCACCGTTGATGTAAACCAAGTTATGTCAAACTAAAACCACTGTTCAAAATACCCTGATAATTGAAAGCACCCCATATTTGGCTCGTCAAGCACTTTGAAATATTGGTTTGATTCTAACTAAAATAATGGAATGATATACCTACTTATTATTTTAATGTGGGATTTTATCCTTTATGCATAAATTCCCTATAATTATCTTTCTGCTTGCTTGTTAATATTTAAGTGAGATATTCTTATGTAATTAACTCTTTTTAATTCATTAATTATATGATCCTAACAATACATCCATAATGAATAAGCATGAAACTGACATTAAAAAATTAAAGGGTATGATCGTGATATTTTCTAATGGTGAGTTTATCTAGCAGTTGATAAACTAACCCTAAACTTGGTGAGAAACAGATTTAAACTTTTAAGGTTTGTGTTTATAGATTTCCACCTATCCACCTTTGTATCTCTTTGAATTTGTTTTTCCTCTCTTTATAACTTGAACTACATACACTTGCTTGGAAGCTCAATCCATTACATATGCTTTTAACTCACATATAGGTGACGGGTAAAATGAGGTTTACATAAAAGACACCATGGGAATGCATGTCCTATATATTAATGAGGACGAGGTATTCAAGCTAAATATTTTAATTTAAAAAATAAATTAAAAGGAAACCAATAACATAAAAAGGTATGTTCTAGCTCAAGCTCATCCACAAACATGAAAAAGATCCCACATTTAATAAAACCAGAATTCAAATATTTAATTCTTCTTATTAAGATAAATCATGCTTGAATAGATTAATTGTTATCTTTAATTAATAAATCCTTTTATCATATTCCTTTTTCTTAATTTCCTTGATATTCTAATCCATTATAATTTTAAAAAAATTAATAAATACATTTAAAACTAACTTTGTACATAACTTGTACCATGGAGGTAACCCAGTGATTACCCATCCAAAACTACTCAATTCAGGCAGAGGCTAGTGCGATGTTTACTGGCCTTAAATTGTGTGGCCAGAAAAACATTATTATTGACCAAATTGGAACTTATTCCAAAATTATTCATGATTCTATGCATGGTTTTATACCCACTCCTTAGTTGGTTGAATATATAATCATGAAATGTAAGGGCATCATAAATAAAAACACTCAGGTTGTTCATATGTGGTGTGAGGGAAATAAAGTAGTAGATCATCTTGCTTCCATGGTGGTGGTAGATCAAGGGAGCATTGTTACAAGTTTCTCCAGCATTCTTCAATTGAAATAGGAGGGGATTGATCTTATTAGAGGTTATTAACTCGGTCTCCATTATTTTCAGCCTCCTTAGAGTTGTTTTTTTGTTTTGGGATTTCCTATGGTCCTGTCTTTTTTTTGGATTTTTCCAGATAATAAATAAAAAAATGCAGTCTGAGAGACATGTATCTTGTACCAAAAATGATCATTGTAATATAACTCATAAATGATGTGATGATATTTGATCATTATGTTGATGTTAATTGAACATTTATATGTATATATATGAAACACTTATCACATGATGTGTCCTAGATTTATGCCCATATAAAGGTACATGTCTCAATGGTTACATAATATGATAATAAATTTTAAATCTGCATAATATAGAAAAAGTACACGACATGTAGATCCGACTACACGACATGTACCCACATCTTCGTCCAAACAAAGTACACACCTGGGGAAACTGTGTGTGAGGTGTACTATGTAAATCTTCAGAGTACATGGGGTTTCTATTGGGACACATGCCATATAGACTCCATTTTACATGGTCACTAGCTGGGTGAGCCATGTATGGGATACATTACTTGACCCTGACCCGAAGGGACTACACGCCATGTCTAGTGGTCCGTATAGTGTATATTCTGGATAACTATGTGATAATATTTCTTATTAATCATGTGATGTAATAATTAACTACACTTCAGGTCATTAATACACACTGCTTGAGTAATTTTTGAATTACACATTATGTAAAGAACACAACTAAACAGCGTGTGATCTGGATTACACGTCATGTTTGATAGATTACACAACATGTAACTCTGAATACATGATATGTAATGTCATGTTACCAAGACAAAATCATCAACACCTCTTGATGAGATCCTCTATTTAATATTAATCATAAAATTATTCCTTTCTATTATATCTCTGAGAAAAAATAAAGGAGGAACAGATCCAGAAATTCATAGGATAGGAACAACTAAATTTCAATTGAAAAAAAATATTAGGGCATGTAACATAAATAAATTATTTAAAAAGATATAAATGAAAATAATGCTCTGTTTAATACCACTTGTAGGTTTGGGCCCAAACAAAAGTGTGGTTGGGCCGACACCCAACATTAAATTTTACCATGATCAAGGAAATTTCTAGGATCAATACAATGATGAATGCCAATATCCATGGAATAAAATAAATGATTTAGAGAAAGAAGAAAGAGGCTCAGACACAAGAGAGAGGATTTACATATTTTGTTTATAATTAATTTAATTAAATTAATGAAATACCACCAAGTTTTTATTTCTTTGTTGATGTGTCTAACCAAAGATCTGTGGTGACCATTTCATTTCTCTATAGAGATCAAGAGTATATTTACTATAGAAGTAATCCACACATTCTCCATTAATCTCTGTACATTGTTGGAGTCTATGGGAGCTAGAACAGAAGGTTTATGCATTTCTGACCTCTGCCCTCAATTGCGTTGAGAGTTTATTCCAAAGTGTTCATTGATCTAAGGGAGGATGAACACTCTTTTTATTCATAGCATTCTTGGAGAAAAGAGAGATCTTGAGGATTGATATATTTTTCTCACAAAATGTTTTTCACCAACAAAATTGGAACTCAAGCACGTCGGTTTCCCCATTCCATTATAAGATAATAATATGTAACCAGTAATTTAATTCACTAGGTAAATATAAATAATTATCATAAGTTCCATTACTTATTTTATTATTCCATACGAAACCCCCATATCAAATAATTACAGTAATACCATTATTTTTATAACATGTTCGTATCTTGAAAGTTACAATTAACTATTATTTTAATGTAATAGTATTCAATATTTTTTTCTCATTGGACCCATTAACATAATCCACCCATCCTCTAAATTATTTATCGGACCTTGAATAATGACTAATTATTTATTAAATAAATATTTAATTATAATTTAATTATTCTCTGAAAAAATAATTAAAATGTGATCAGGAACACCATAATATTATTAAAGATCAACTGGAATATATTTTTATTCAACTTTTTAAATAAAAAGTTATTTAAATATGATTATAGACATGCTTAGTGTGTGATCCTATAGTCCTCTTTCTCAGTGACATTTGGTTAACCAACAAAAGGTCCAAGGATAGCGGGTAGAAACATGCCAAGGAACCCATAGAGAAAGAAGTTAATGCTATAATGAAATGTCACCTCATACGAACTCTTACCATATAATATAATCCTTTTTCCTCGATATCTACAATCAAGCGGGTTGCATGCAAGTGCCATCAACCTGTTTGGATGATGACTCATTCTTTAACTTCTCTAAAATTGAAATTTTCTATATAACACCATAGCCATGGATTTATGTCAGCTATATCATTTCCATCAAAAGGCCTGAGCTAACAAATTTTGTTATTGAACAGAAGGGAAAATCCTTTCTCTCTTTATTCATTGATAAATTATTACTTGTTGCACACCCAACTTATCCTACCTCTCCATGAACATATTTAATCATGGTTATTTGTGTGAGTAATAATACCCATTAACATTAATCTTAATTTCTAAGGACCAATATACATTTCCATAGATAGGAACATCCAATGAAACATATAAATGTGGATTTCTTACTGGAAGGTCTCGTTCTCATAATATCTTCTTCGACATTATCAAGGGCGTACACCCTAAGAAGGTGCCTCAAAGTCATATGATTCTCCACCCGAGAAAGCCTATATCATTTGTGTCCCTTCAAATGATATCATCCAGCTACAAAATATATGTTCATGAATAATGTCATGGTACTAACAGGTTTTCATCATAGTTGGGATCTTCTATGACCATTTAGTGTCACAACTACTCTGAGGATATGATGACATTCAATTTCATAAACAATTGAAACCATTAATTGATAAGGAGTTCATTAATATCCATTTAATGAATATATGTTTATCATAATCTATAATGTATGTTGCTTCTATGGCACCAACTCTGACACTACAACCACCCAATGGAAAAATTATGATGTGAGAATAAAATAACAATAGGATTCCACCATAAATTCTATAAAATTTATAATATCAATAATTCAACATTATTAAATTTTATAAGAAAAGTTTAAGAATAATTTTAACAAATTCAAACCCATTTTCACTTTATTTTCCATTGGTTTTCATAAAATCCATTATTATTCATAAAGAAATAATATAAAAGGTAAAAGTGATGAAATAGGTTAGCATATACCCACCCATAAGGTATGAAGGAAAACAATTATCCATGAAATAATACATAATGAGAAGCTCTGTGATATAATCACATGTGAATACATTATCTAAGAAATTATCCCTAAAAAAACATATGATAAATAACCAAAAATTAAAAAGAACTCTGTATTTGGGCTCACATCATATGGGAATATGTAATATAAATATTTGAGACTAGACCAGGTATAACTTGATACCAAAAGATATTTATTTCTACTGGTTGATATCACTAGGATACTCTTATTAGTTTCACACTCACTATGGTTACCTATGTCTATTTCATGATCCACCCAAGGTTCCCAAAATTATAATTAAAAAACATTTCAAAACCATGATCGTAGAATTATAAAACTTTTTAAAATCCAATAAAATTATCTATGGTGTTTGAAATCCCATTTATAAATCAAACCCATCATTCAATCATTTAAAAAAACATTATGGGTGGAAACCACCATTTTAAAATGAAACCCCCTTAAAAACATTTATATTTATAGTAAATACATTGAAATCGTAAATAAATTCAAATCAATGAACAAAACAAAGTAAATTTATAGTAACAATAAAATATTCATAGAATTAACCCCTTCTAGAAAAACACCTACCTCTAAATAGAGGTAAAACTAATTTCCTTTGAAAATGGAAACTGGGGAAGAGTATATCAGGTCCTCACAATAATAGATCCATATGAAGAAAAATAAAACCTATTTAAAAAAATTAATTTTTATAATATTCATACCCTTTGGGTTTCGTTTATATTTTAGGAGAAAATATATATCATGTATCTTCAAATAAGAGGATAAACCAGGTCAAAATTGCAACAAATCTCTAAAAGTTCTGTCAAGAATGAAGAGTTTTATCTTAGAATCCATAGAGAGATATGTCCAAAGCAGTTGGTAAATTTAATGATTAGAAAATATGATATTAAGGTGTAATTTTAATTAAAAATTATTGAGTTGAAAAGGTTATAATACCATTTTTTGATGGTTTGTTTGAGGGTCACACAATTTCTTCAAGGAGGCTACAAGGTTAAACTAATTACAGACCCCTATTATTAATTATGTTTAATGGTGAATTTTTTGAACTAGCGGGCCACACAGTTATCTTAACCATGTAATGAAAAACCCCACTGGAACATTGTAGAGAAGAACCTAATAGTTTCCACAAGGTCAAACTAACAGTACACCTTGCTGGATTCCATTAATATCCCTTATTTTTATCCTCTAATCCCTTGAAACATCCTAGCATCCAAAATTGAAAAAAGGATCAACTAAGGCATGAATGTGAACTTGAGGGAATAATAGTAGTATTACACAGATATTCAATTTTTTTTGAAATAGAGGAATTCACATTTTATATGGGTTTACTATACTTCAAAGATAGGAAAATAGAAAATTGAGTAATGGGCCGAATATATGAAAATGGGATATGAATGTGGAGAGATTTGGAGGTTGTGAATTTCGAAACTTGAGGTTGGTATGTGTATATAAAGATATTCCATTTATAATAAGTATAGGTATTAAATAAAATTTTCAATTGAGATGTAACATTATAAAGATGAAATATTTGTCACCACTTTATTGAAGTAATACCTCTCAAAGAAGGTCCAGTCCCCAAATGCTTTAACCAAATTTTTTTAATGAAAATAACAACTTAATTTTGTGTTCCTTTATCTACTAAACATTTACATTATCATTAAGAATTGTTAAACCTTTAACTAATTTTTCACATTCCACCTATGAAACGTATACTAATATGTATGTATGATTACATGTTGATTTCCATGGACAATAAAGGAAAAGGGGATATACTTTTAAGAAAAAATTATAAAATAAATATAATCCTTATATTTTACAGAAATAATTGGAATATACATATGAATTTTTGAAATGTGAAATATAAAAAGTGACTTAGTCAATGTTTCAATGTTTTTTATAATGTAGATGAATATATCTCATTTGATCTCCGAATCTTGTTAATATAAATAAATGAATGAATGACACAGAATAATGAAACATACTATAGGACCATAATAATTAGATGAATTTGATCAATATGTTGAAAAGTATATTTGTATTTATAATAATGTAAATTATGTATGTGGGGTGTTGATTTTTAGGGATGATTCATAAAAGGTGATATATTTATAAATAATTATTATAAAAGAAATGAACAAAATTAAATGAAACCCCATAAATATTAACCATTGTATTTTTCAAAAAAATGGTGGTTGTATTGTGAATAGGATACTGAAGATTGAAAGAATTTCACATTCCAAATAAAATTGGATTTGATACTTGTGATTTTCTCTTGTTTTTTCAGGCATAGTTAGAATCTCACTATCCAATATGGAATGAAATTTTTATGAACCTTAACATTCAGGTAGTTGTATAAGTGTTTTATAAGAAAAGTAAATGGAAAAAATACTTAAAATAGAACAGTAATACATAAACCAAAAAATAATAATGACATAATAAATTATTTTATCCCAAAACTATATAGATATGACTTATGTTCACAGTTATGTTCCATTATAGCCTTGCTTCCTTATAGAACACCTTTTTTAAGGTTATAAATTTATGGAATCACTTTCATGGAATGATAAGATGTATGCAAAAAGATTTTATTTAAATCAGATATGGTTAAATTATAATAAATGAAATTATAGTACATTTAATAGAGGACATTGATAATAAATTAGAATATGTAATGAGATAAAAATCGAAACAAACTATATATACTAATACATTACCCAAGAAAAATGCTATATTTCTAAAAACATTCAATTAACTATACTGGTTTTGATGAGTCTTGGTATAAAAAAAATAAATATATATATTATAATAGAGTAGGAATATGGATGTGAACATCAATTTCCATGAACATATTTAAAAATTTAAAGTTATATTATTCATGTGCACAATACCTGATTTAGTGATGTAACAAGGATGTCCATTTTAGGCTACACAAAAATTATATATTTTATTATGAAATGGATTTTTAGAATATATAGTCATGTGAATCTAAACCTACCAATAAAATACATAATACTGTGTAAAAATACATTATTTAACCTATTTAATGGACCTAATGAATGAAACATGAACATTTAAGAAATTTAATATTAGATTGATATTTAGAAATATATATCACATTATTAAAATATTCATAAAAAAATAATAGAATTAAAATGGAATGATAACAATACATAATCTCAGGCCATTACCAATTAAATTTTTATTATGATCCTTCTTCTGAATGATAACTTTAAAATAAATTAAATCACATTAAATTAGTGTAAAGTTACCAATAATTGAAAATTATAAAATAACCAAACCATCAAAGACTTCTTTGTAAACCCCACTATAGAACGCTCATTCAATTTGTGTGTCATAACCATTTACATAAACCTTCATTATAGTAATTATAAAATGAACCATTTTTTTACATAAGTTTATTATCAATGATGTGACCTCCTAATTTGAATCTCCTAATTCATCATTACTTCAAAAAAAATTATATTACCTTAAATATATTTTTAGTCATCCTAGAATGTTTCATATGACAAAATGGATTTATTATTATCAAGGGGAGGATTAAAATAAACTTAGAGAAAAATAAATATTCAATTTCAAGAAGTAATATGTTTTTAGTAATTATATTTTATAGAAGGAATACATTTAATAGAAAATCAAGTATTTTTTTACAGAGATGAAGTGGCTATATATTACTCATTGTTTTTATAAAAAGTAAACTTTAATTATCTTGTTAAATTATAAATATAGTATAATTGTTAAATCAATCATCATTATGCCCTAATATTTTAGCAACCATAAAATGAAAAATAAATATTTAGTCAATGGTGAGAAATAGGATGTAGTGTTGGTAGTCTGTATAAACTAACACCTCAAAATATTACATTGATAAATTATGAAATCCTTTCTTAATATCATAAAGTATAGGAAAACCTAATATCCTGAAGTCAATTTGAACAATATATAATTACCTTTTAATAACACATCGTCCATCTTCTATTCTCAAGAACAATAAAAATATGCCCATGGGATGCATCTTCCATTGAAAAAATCATAAAAATATAATAATGAAAATGAAAAAAGTATAATATGCCAAACAAGTTTAGTAAATTACAATAGAAAATACAAAAATAAATGAAAATACAACCCAAGGGATGATTATATCACTGTAAATAGAAAAAACATCAATTTCAAAATGTAGAAAGTATTACACAACTAATAGGTTAAAAATTACTATCAATAAGGGAAAAAAGAAAAAATAAAATAAAAATACATGTGTCTCAATAGTAAAATGTTTTTAATTGTCCCAAATTTTCTCACACCATAAAAACTATAAAAACATATGTTTTATAATCTTATATTTTTTTCAAAAATAAAGGAAATGAGAAAAAAATTGTCTATTTTTAAATACTACGTCTTTTTGAAGTAAAAAACTTTTTTGAAATATTTTTTTATATAATGATTAATTTTTTTTATAAAATCTTGGATTTTATATCATATTTGAATTATCTATATATTACACATTGTGTGTATAAAAATAAAAATGAAAATATGTTTTAAAATTAGCAATATAGTAGATTTATTTCATCTATCTCCACTATTCCCTAAAATTACAGAAATGATAAAATGAAAAACAAACATTCAGTCAATGATGATAAATACAACATGGTGTTGGAATTCCATATAAATTAACACCCAAACACACATTGAAATAATGTAGTTATAAAATCCTTTATAGAAATCATATAGGAAAACATGAAATATTAAATTCAATTAAAATGCTAGATTGTAGCCTTGAAAGAACACAACATCCATATTTAATTCTCACACTCAAAAAAATCCTTCCCACATTATTAAAATGCCACTAAAAACATGATAAAAAATGGGTTTGAAAATGAAAAAGAATAACATTCATAATAGGTACAAGAAATTAGAATGGAAAATGACAAAAGAAAAAAATTACTACTCAATTAATGCATCTTTCATTATAAATAGAAAAATAATTCAAAAATTTATAAAGTATAACATGATTAATATAGGAAAAATGACTATGAATAGTGTACAAAGACAAAAATATTAAAAAAATACTCATGTCTTGATAATCATATGTTATTCACTATGGCATATTTTCTTATAGCCTGTAAGAAAAAAAACAATCTTTTTACAAAATTTTCTTTTTTGGGAAATGAAATTAAGAAAAAAAATTAAAAATTAATAATACCACATCATTTTGAATTAAAATGGTTGTAATGATTATTTATTTATAGAGAGAAAAACCTATCAGTGCTCAATTTATTGAAATTATTAGAAATATAAAATGTAGTATTAAGCATATTAATTCAACAACCATCTCATATTGAAAAAATTTATAACAGATTTCATATGGAAAAGAGGTTGATGATACAATCGAACTTGCAAAATTTATTAAAAATAACTTCATTTTAAATTATCCAAATAATTGAATGAAAATCATAATGTTAAACACATCCATAAATGACCTTCTTCAATTTGTTGATGGGGGGGGTAAATATACACAATGTATTAATAGACACTAATGATTTTAAAATGTTTAATAAAAGTAACACAAAATAAAAAAACAATTAAAAATTACACATTGGAAAGGGAAATATAAATAGAGAATCGGTAAATGAATTCATTGTCATAGATGATGGAAAATGAGTGCATTGTTAAATAAAAGAATTCTAGGTTCATGGAAATTGTCATTTGGAGATGAAAGTTGTTACTATTTCTAAGATATGGTTTCTTATAGAATTTAACATAAAATAGAAAGCCACTAACAGAGAATGTGGTTCATGAAAAAAAAATATAAACACAATAGAGGCGAGTACAGTTAGGGATATAAAAATTGAGCAGCTCTCATATGGTATAAAATGGAAGATAAGGATACTAGATCCAATAATATTTTTGAATTATGTTTGGAGATTTGAGGACTATGAGGTAGATGAATTTTGATCTATGTGATATGGAGTTCATGGGAGTGTGCCAAATTAGAGAGATACAAAGATACCCAGTGGGGGTTGGTTAGAAAGAGGGTATCCTAATAGAGACGCTACAAATATTTGAAAATTGCATATGTGGGTGACCGTATTTTGGAGCTAATACAAGGATAGATCAATGAGGGATATAAGAGGTTGGAAGTAGGGAGTAGAGGAACCATGATCGAGTGGTTTGGGAGACATTGAGAGGACCTTAAGATAATGGCATGGAGAGCATTAGATAGATATGGGAACTGTGTGTAAAGAGTAGAGCCCGATTGAAAGGGAGGGTTAGCAATAAAATGGAAAATGTGAGGGGAAATTGACTATATAAGAGATGACATGGGGACTTGAGCCACAATTTTTATAATTAATAATATATTCTCTTTGTAATATTTTTTATCTTTGAATATAATTTATGGAAAAAAATAATCAATGAAATTTGGATTTTTCTTGTTAAAAATGTCAACATCATATCTTTTATGATTTTCATTTTAATATTTTTTATATTTTTTATAATAAAAATTTCAAATAAACTAGTATTGAATTTTATTTTATTCCTTCATATAATATTATTTTCCAAATAGATTTTCTATCACTGCTCATAATCATTTGAAGCGAGTTTTCTTTAATCAATTTTAATTTTTTTTAACATAATAGGATAGGGATTCAATTATTTTAAAATGGTGTTTTGAGAAGTGTGACCCCCATTCACACTTCTCCATTTCACTAAGAAGCAAGAATAGGGTTTATTCTTCACTATCTACCATAAAGGAAGTGTGTACCATGTTGACGCTTCTTCAGCGTAACTGAGGATGTTTTAACTATATTGACACTTCCTTTTATATTTTTTTCAAATGAGCTGTGAATTGGATTAAGGCCTCCTACAAAAGAATGTTTACAAATAGGGTACCACTCATAGCCTATATATTAAATTGTTCTGTTGTATAATTTGTTGGGAAGATCTATTATATTTCTTTATCAACATATACTTCCTTCTTTTAAGGAGGTAAAGTTTCAATTTAAAATTTTTATTATCTATTTTTTATTTATTTTGATTGTATTATTTATTTATTTAATATGTGTGGATGTATAAATGTATAGATGTATAAATTAATTTACTTTGTATAATTTAATTTTTGAATCATTTATTGGTTTTTGAATGATTTTATTTAAATTTAATGATTTGATAAATTTAAATATGGGGTTTATATATTAGAATTTTTTAAAGATAATAAAATTCATATTTAAGGAAATATTATTGTCTTAAAAATGTATATATTTGTAATTTAAATGGGGAGTAATTATATTATATTTTATTTATATGTATCTAATATATATTATATTTCAAGTAACATAAAATTAAATTATAATATTCCATAAACATAAGTAATTTGCTAAATATTTTGTAAAAAATTTTATTTTTAAAAAAGTCTAGTTTTATTAAGTAAAGTGTTTAAATTTATTTAAATATATAAAATATTATTTTTGTTAACAGTATAAAAAATTAATATAATTAATAATTTTAAAATATGTTAATTTTAAATAATTAATATTCCAAGTAATAAAGTATAATATTTAACAACATTAATTATTAAAATTATAAATATGACATAAATTTCATATATACGTATGAAATTTTATAAAATTGCCAATAAAATATGTCTACAATATTTTAAAGGTTATTATATAAGTATCACTATTATTAATTTTATTAATTAAATTTAATAAAATTTATTATTAACAATATTTTCATTATTTATGTATAAATTAAAAATAGTTATATTTATAAAATTAATGATTATAAAATTATATTTTGTTATATTTTAAAATATTAATAAATAAAGTTGAATATATTTATATTTGTATATATTTATGTTGTAATATTTAAATATGTTTATATGTATATATTATTTTATATTATATCTAATGTAAGATTAATTCAAATTATAATATTTGATACACATAGGTAAATAAAGAGAGTCTTCCCAAAAATATATATACATGCACACATTGAAAAGTTTAAATTTTAGAAACCAGGTGTAGATATTTATTATATATTTGATCTAGTTAAATGTAAAGTAAAATAATATGTAGAACCTAATAATTATACAAAAAAACATGTTATGACTATTATGTGATGACAGATCTTCAGATGACCGACCAATGCATAATTGAAATTGCATCTGTTTTTTTGTGTATATGGTCATATAATTTGTAATATTTGAATTTTTTATATATTGATGACCTTAAATTCATCTCTCTATAAATTTGTAAGAACCTTCATATTCATCTAATAATGTTTATGTATTTCAAACCCCTAGACCCCCTCACATGCATGTTAGTATATTTTTAATAAAAATGTGCTCGATAAAAGGCTTTGCTATTTGAAAGGAGACTTTTGGTTGCTGAAATATGAGATGATAGAGGCTCAAGAAGTTCACTCCTAGGGTTTGGATAGATTTTCAAATAATTATAAACAAATCCTTACAAATTATGCAATGTCAATTAATAGATATTTATTAAAATTTAACTAAAATATGTGAAACATTTTATGATGCGGTATAAATATAAATAACATTTTATTAAATTTTCTTTGGTAATTATATCACTATTAATGTACATCATTGGTGAGGTTATTTATATTGAAACAGGTTTTAGTTATATTTTTTCACATGTAATACTGAAAAATCTTCTTGAAAGTTTGAATATAAATAGATGTTTATATATATATACATGGTTTATTAAATAAACATATAGGTAATGTTACAAGATTTAGAACATAATAAATATCTCCAAAAAAAAGTTATCATTATAGAATTTTGACTGATCTTGTGATGATAGTATAATGTATGATTGAAATTGCATGTCATATTTTTTTATTTTATTATATAATTGGGAATAATTATATGATCTAGAGATGACTGACCAATGTATGATTTAAATTGAATGTCATGTTTTTTTCATTATATAATTTGTATTAATTGTATTTTCTTTTCCTTGTTGGTGACATGTAATTCATCTCGTTTTCTAAATAAGCAAGGACCATCATGTAAAGTTAAAAAATGTTATGTTTCTCAAAGACCTAGAACCCCTAACTTTCATGTGAGTAACATTGTTATAAAAGGGCTTTTAATAAGAAGTGTTTCTGTTTGAAGCTGGATTTTTACACCATGCCAGAGAAGAGACCGATGGTTTCTAAAATTTAATAAAATATAAGAACTAGGATTCCCCCTAGGCTTTTATTGGTTTAATAAATAATGACAAGAAAATAAATATAAAAAATATAAATATCAACTCAATTATTTAATCATAGCAAATCTGAAAATATACATGATGTGGTATATAATATTTAATTAATTATTTTTTTCTATGTAATCATGTCTATGAAAAAATATTGCAACAGGGATGTAATTTAGGCTGATGGGGGTTTTAGAATATAGTTTTTTCACATGAAAGAGTGGAAAATCTTCATGATTGTGTGACATTTTATGATTTTATCATGAATATTCATAGTAAATTAAAACTCAGTGTTGATCAATGAATTACTTCAATTAAAAATTTACATATTCAATATCATCAATGTTTATGGAACACTGAGTATCCTCTGGTCGATGATGATGATTGAATAGATGCGTCATTATTATTCAGAAAATACTATAGTTATGGTCTAACAGGAATATATGTTGTTATTTTTTATTTTTAGGAGGTGAAACCTACTACTAAAAAACATTTATTGTGTTCTCTATAGAATTTGGTCCTTCAAAACACTCTCATTAATTTACTATTCATATGACTCCTGTGATAGGAAAAAATTATAAAGATGATTATCAACATTTGGAAGGAAATGTTGTGTGAATCCCTATTTTTAGTCCTACTTTATCGAATGAATTTTTTTCTAGATGAGGAAGTATATATTGAGGCATTGGGAGATGATGTGGGTGAGGGTGTTGTGAGGAATGAATCTTCTGTGGTTCCTTTGATAAATAGGAATCAACTAGTTAGTGGTAATCATCCTACACTATTGAATTCCCCAGTTTAAGTAATGTATCTTGCATTGAATTTTTATTGGGTTTTCATTACACCGGCTGTTGAATTCCCTATCATGACAAGGAATAGATCTGCCTCAACGGATAATAGTATCTATATTGGGTAGGATTTTGAATGTAAAGTTTTTAGTTAGAAATAAGACAAAACAATACCATATAAAGAAGTACTTTTCTTTCTACAATTCATAATGTAAATTCAAAATGATGTAAATATATGAAAAAAATTCATATTGGAAGATAACAAAATTAAAAGTCCCAAAATCTTGTGTACATCCAATATTATCACAAGATCAATTTTCACTTAATACATAGTTTATATTAACTTTTATTTTAGAGATGATTTGAATGTGTCTGTATGTTCATATGTCCCTTGTTCAGCAATTAATACTATAGTTTTTTTAAATATAATATATCCTATAGAAAATCATGGAATATAAAACAAAATAAAATTGTGAAGGTTTATGGTTATTGGGATGAATCCTATGAAATGTTTCTATAGATTTTTGGATTAATTTCTCTCAGTAATTATATTATTAATAATTTGGAAACTATTGATTATGTCTCCCCAGATAACTGTGTTGATCAATAAATGGTGAAGTTCAATCGGATATTTTTGGAATTCAGACCATGAATTTCTTCTTTCATGTATTGTAAAAAAATTATTCAAGTTGAAGGACCTTTTATTTATAGAATTTATATAAGTATTATATATATTTTTCCCAAATAAGATGTTAAATTTTCACATCTACCAATTACATTCACTACTATTGAAAAGGATAACTTTGAATCGTTGAGTTTGTTTTTCTCATGTATACACATCCATGCTAAAACAAAAAAGTGACTGTATCTGGTATTTTATCACCATAGAGAAATTATAGCGGTTGTTAATATTGATGGGATTTCATGGAGATAAATGAATGCTTATCATTTATATTTCACTAGAAATATTTCTATTAAAGTGCATAGGAATTTCAGATATGAGATAATAAATAATTTGATTTTCAAGTTGGGTATGTTTTTTTGAACTTATTCTTTTATAAAGAAAACATATTGTCATTATAAATACATTATTATATTATGTTTCAGGCATAATATCCCTAATAATAATGTTTCAATTAACATCTTCAATAAATTTGAAGGGCTAATCAAGATTTTTACTCATATTAGAAATTAGATAAAGTAGCCTTGACAATAGAGAGGGGGGCTACGGTGCATTTTTTGTCATGAAAAAGGGAATACTAATAAGAGATGTATCCATGTGGTAGGATAGAGCTCCAATTGCCATCTTCCATGATCAAGTCTATGTATTTTATCATTAATGTGTAATTTTTTTATTCATACATTTCATTAATGTGTTCTTTTATTTCCCACTTTCATAATTTATAACCAGTTTCATCTCTAGTTTGTTTATTTTATGGACTCAATCAAAAATAATTTTGTGATACTTAAACTATTAAAAAATTAAACAAACAAAATAAATGAATAAAAAGATGCTTAGCCTCTAAATGAATTGCATTCAAATATGTCCTTTAAATCACACAGTCGATTTAATATATCATAAAACCACCTATTCAATGTGGGGTTTTCATCATGGATGATATACATAAAAATATTTTAAAAATAATAAATATGAATGGGGATCATTAAAGTAAGATATTTATTGACTAAGACAATAAAATCAGTCATGTGTATTTTTAAACCACATTTTTAATCATATTTCTGAATTATATAGGTTAATTTTCTACCTCATTCTTTCCTTGTAGTTTTCTGTTAAAATAATTTACAAATTTTGTTGAATTAACTATAAAAAGAAACAATGATATAAAATGAAAAAATGAAGGGTCCTCCATTATGCACATTCTGGGAAAATATTTTTTTATGGATATTTTTAGAGGTATGTACAATTCCTACATTGACAATAAAGTTATATCATTATTTCCATCATGTGGCACCACTACTCATCAGCATCCCTCCTCTTCGTCGTGCAAGGTTCTATGGCGTAGAGATGTGAAACTTCACATTTATCAATCATCATATCATTATTTCCCTTATAGATAGATTGATGATATAGACACATAAATTCTATTTTACAGAGGGGGATATAACTATGACACTAAATTATGTGTCCATTATGTTGGGTCTCCCCATCAATAGTTCCGCTGTGATGGGCCAGTGGGAGAAGATTGGTTTGATCGAGTACATATATTACTCGGTATTAGGGTCCATGATTATATAAGGTATTTCATATGTAATAGATTGTGCATGACATGGATAGATGAGCACTTCACTCATCTAGCTGATGATGCTGAGGAGATTACTATGCTGTAATTTGCACATGCATATATTTTAAGGCTGATTAGTGGAAAGATATTCATTGATCATTTGACTAAATTTGTACATTTGATTTATTTACTATTATTGGAGGACATAGACCAGATGGGATGGTATTGTTAGGGGTCTTCATGCCTCGCATATTCATATAGGGAACTTTTCAGTGCATGTCACATCAATAAGATGGGGATCATATGATGTATTATTCTTATACAAATGTAGATATGTGAGCACATCCCTTGCTTCGCTCCACATGCACACGTGCTATTTTCTACTAATGTTATAGTAGAGTCTCTACATAGAATATGGTATGTTATTAATACCTTCTAATGTAAAAATCAAATGTATAAATTTCTATTATGATATATAAGTATAAAAGCATTATCTACATGTGGAGCCAGACACATCGACATTCAGATATAGCCAGACTCGATGGCCATTTTAATTGACTTTTGTTGGATAGTCTTTGACCGGATGATGTAAGTTTTTATTATTTATATATTTGAATTATTATTGTGTACAGTACATGTCTTTATTTACTAATTGATTAATCATTTTTTTAGATTTCATGGATTCCATATTCTGAGGATGTGTTCCAGAGTCTCCCTGTGTACTATATAGTGATGCTTGCTGTTGAATTGTGCACTATTCCAATGAAACATATTTTTATTGTTGAGTGTTATTAAATGGATAGATTTATGAGTATGTTCGGTTTCTATCAGTCTATTCCTACCCTGTCCTGTCAGTTACCTTCACTTAATTCCCTAAATATTCTAGGGAAGTGAAACTTTAACTAGAGGAGATATCATGCGGAATATATTAAAAAGTGGGATAGATGATATAAGTACCAATTATGAGGGGCTGAAACAATACATATGAATTTATTTGATCAGTTGTATTATATTCCCTATTACCACATGTCATAAAGGTATTTCATACATGTCATGGATGAGGCTATCATGACATTGTGATAATTCTTACTTCCACTACTGATCTTTTTTACTAACATTACTTAACTATAAAATTTTCTTCCACATGATGGTTGTATCACTCCTCTCCTTCACACATATCATCTAGTAAAGGGAGTCTCATTTGACCAGGTATATTCTCATCGATCCGTGAAAGAGTTAGTTCCTCCCACGAATGAGATTTATCATGGGATTTTCTTTGATGATCCAGGTTATGTTAAGGATGCTGAGATAGATATAGATTAACAAGGGTTGAAGAACCTATTATGAATGTAGATGTGTTACTTGAAGAGGTTTTTAATCATGATCATCTCGATGATTCTCCAGCTCTTATTGCATATGATCCATAGTCATAGCCAGATTCATGGTCACAAACATGGTCTGTTAGCTTGTAAAATTTTATTGAAAATATTGATACAGATTTTTCTACGTTGTATTCATTATTATTAACTAATCTATAGATATTCATTATACAACATCCATATACTTCACATTCTGGGGAGATTTCCGTCCAGCATACACTATCCCTGGAGAATGGATTGAGTACATTAAATGAGACTCTAGATCCACCAAATATTAAACAAGATGATGTGGAGGTAGGTTTCAAAGATGATATATAGGAACAACATATGTCTGATCATGGACATAGACAAACAGGGCATAGATGCATTATATATACTACTAGCTGTGGCACATATGAGCATTAAGGCCACCTATGTAAGTTATGTTGTTACATGTTATTAATTTTTTAAATCAATCCTTAAGAATTTTTTAAAAACATTCTTAATATATTACTTAATGTTTCATAAATCAATAAATTGATATATTTGAACATTCATAAAAATATTTTTAAATGAATAAGAAACATTAATATTTATAACTGCATTTGTAGTAATAATAATTAATATTTTTAATTTATATTAATACTTCTTAGTATTATTATCCGTATTATATAGAATAAATCATATTCTTAAATGTATTATTAAATATTATTATTATTATTATTAATTTGAATTCAATAAATATTAATAATGATTAATAATTAATTTAAGATGATTATTTATTACACGTAAAATGGATAATATTACCAATTATTAATATGATAAATAATAATCTCAAATTATTAATTAATTATTATTATTATTTTCTAATTCTATAAATATTATTAATATTAATCATAATTATTAAATTAATTTTTATATAAGTAATTTATTAAAAATGCAACCTAATATATTGGGAATAATATAATTATTAACTAGTAAATATTTTTAAAATTTAAATTTTTTTTACTTACATTAGTCTATAATAATTATTACCTAAAATTCTATAAATTATATTAATAACATATTAATTAATTATTAATTAATAATAAATAATATAATTTGATAATTAATAAATATTTTATATATTAATATTCGAAAAAAATTAATCATCAAATAATATAAAAAATATTTATAATTAAAATCTTTTAAGAATAATATAATTATTAACTAGTAAATATTTATCTAATTAAAAATATTCTTTTTACATTGTTATACAATAAATATTAGTTATAATTTTTTCCATTATATTAATAACATAATAATATATTTTTAATCAATAAAATATACGACAATTAATAATTAAAAAATATTTTAAATATTAATATATTATCTCTTGGTGGATTTGCGTCACACCCACATACACATGATAATGTCCAGGCAGGGAAGTAATTTCTAGGAAACCACAAAATTCTAATATTACCAAAATATCAAGATGACTTCCTATACATAGACTCATCTTTAAGGTTTGAACTAATGTTATCTCATCCAAATCACTAAAAATTGTGAAACCAATACTCAAAAAATAACAAAACATTTCTCAGATAACAAGTAAAAAACCAAATCTAAACAAATATTTATTTTACATCATTTCTGTATAGCAGGCATTATATCTCACAATAAATCATTCCACAATCCCAATAATATAACTTTTTGTGTCTTTGAGCACTAGATATATAAAAACCTTATTCTAGATCACTTGTGAACATTCACCCCTAATTGAGAAACAATAGACTCCATTCAAGAATTATCATAAGCTATAGTCATCTTCATAACATTTGGAATGGAAATGTAAGAATGGGTTGAGATTATAATATCAGTAATAAAAAAACAAATCAATAATTCATCAAGGTTTACATCATAAGTATTAGGGGTGTCCATGGGTTAGGTTGGGTCGAAAATGTTTATGGGCCTGGCTCGACCAAATAAATATTGGGTTGGGTCGAGTCACATGCTTCATGAGTAGCTGACCCAACCCAACCCAACTTGTTGGGGTTGGGTTATGTGATTCATGTCCAAAGGACCCAACCCATCCCAACCTAATGAGGATTGGGTCAGTTCAGGTCGGGTTAAGTGGTTTATATATATCATCCCTAACCCAACCTAAGGGATCCATACCCTGACCTAACCCAACCCAATGCACAACATCCAAATTTGCAAGAATCCAAAATACCTCATATTTCTTCTAAAAAAATGAAGGCATCCAAAATCACTCAAAACTTTCAAAAATTAATGTTAATGTCTCTGATTTTAGAAAAACATAATCTTTATAAAATTAAGGAAACCAAAAAAATTGGCATCTAAAATCACTCTAAATTTGTTAAGGACAAGTTATTGAGAGAAATCTTAATGCCTAAGCAATCTTATTGAAAATATAGTTCCCTAAAATATAATGGTCTAAAACACATGATCTAATGTAGAAGATCAAAGGCACCTTTGATTGGTAATAGTGGATGATTCATAGCCAGATATTATCCCACCAAATTAGTTACATGCCAATACCTTGAAACACAGTAATCAACACAAGTTGTTTCTTCCATGTTTATCCTAGGTTCCTTGCATTGTTTTCTCAATTAATTTGTTAAAATAAGAGTTAGTGAGACTGTTAAACATTTATACCCTATAATTCATTTACTTCTCTCCCATTCCAAGTGTCTTTTCTTTTTTACTATTTCATAACTAAAAAAATAAACTTAATCTGGAATAATATGGTCAGTGGAACAACTATAATAAATGTGAATCGGAGCATAAAATATAGCAATTCAGTAAATTATAGACCACTATTAATAATTTTTACATTTTTTACCGTTACATTTTAAAATTAAAACAGTGTGTTCTAGCAGCAATGTAAATATTAGCAAAAAATGAAGTGAAATAAAAAATGCACAGAAAAATCAAAAAGTAAAGATAATTAATATAGTAATGTAGAAAAATAAACATGTAGATAATCAGGATGGAAATAACTAAATAAATTTGATCATAAAATCTTAATCAAATCTAACAACTAAACAATTCAATAGTTGAATCCAATTCCAAACACAACAATGAAGGTAAGGGATGAAAATAGTAAATTGAATAATAATAATATGAAGAAGTAAAGTCAACCTAAAAAACAACAATAATATTCCGAAATGCACTTTTGGGTTCCCTACATGCAAGGGGTCCATGATATCCCATCTTCTTTGTGTTAACACAATCCGAAACAATCATGTCCTTTCCTATCCACATAAATTAATCAGGGTAGTTAAACATGGTAAACCCCCACATCCTATTGGAAATTTTAAATGAGTCATTTATTTCTATAAATAATATATTGAACATGATTTTTGTTGAGGTAAATATGAAGGTGATCTACTCTGACCCATTAAAAATCGACCACAGGAAATGTATTCTCTATTTAACTGCTAAATTTATTCATAAAAATATTTAAACATTAGGTTGTGTAAAAATATCGATATTGTCATGGTTTAATACATTTATAAATACAATTTTAACCAAGATAATAACTTTTAGTAATTAGGTTTTAAGTATAAAACCATATGTGGTTCTTTGTCATGTCTTTCTCTTTAATCCTGGTCTGTTTCCCACTCAATCCCTACAGGTGTAAGACCATAACACCTCATCTTTTTATTATATTTTTTACTTAATAAATTCATTGTGATATGAATTCGGTTTCCAATTCATGTCACCTATTTTCAAAATAAAATACTACAAGAAATTATAGAGAATTTTCTATGATGTACTTCAGTTAATGAAAATTTCCATTATGATATCATATATTGCACATAAGTGTGAAAATAGTGTCATGTCATCTATTTTAATTTAAATTTAAATATAATGAAACAATTTGGATCAAATCATGTTAAATAAGGATGTCAGGAATAATAATTTTCACTCACCACTTCGAATAAAAAATTATGTGGGTGAAAAATAGAAGAGATGAGTGGTCTTAAACGTGAAAAATTAAAATCATGGTTTTAGGTTCTATAGTTTCCTAAAAACCCCCAAGAAGTTTCCCTTAAATGTATAAAAGTTTCATTTGATCCAATTTCCCTATTTATGATCCATAAAATATGTAGAAAAGTGAAAAACAAAATGGAAATTCTTTTCAATGATATGTGAACATAAGCACTATATTATTTGACAAAGTTGTGGTCATTCTTTGAAAATCTAAGGTGAGTAGATATTATGGAATATGGTCATTGAATGAGTTATATTAATGGTATAGTGAATATGTATCACACTATAATGGACTATTTTACTCTATTTCATGCAATTTTATATAAATATTTATAGATATTGAATTTATAATTTGGCTATAGCTATAATCAAGTCATGTGTGATCAAGAATATCATCAATCATAGTATTATGAAATATTTCATAGGAAAATTTTTTACATGGATTATTCAATATATTGAGTAAATTGAACAATATTTTTGTATTTTATGTTTAAATATGATCATGGGAAACATGAAAAATATCATCAAAAATATGGAAACATAATGGGAAAAAAATAGAAGTCTGTTGGAATACTCAAGCGACATGCTCGGTGATCTCCATATGTATAATAAAAAACAAATTTGTAAATAATATTTAAAACAATAATAAATTTACATCATAATAAAGAGTTCTCCATCATCCTTGCTTCTTTTATTTCAGATAGTAAAACTTTGATCATGAATCATGGATAATAGAATCTCTTAAAAATATAACTGACGACAGAAAAAAGTCAGTAATTTCATTTTTAAAATAGTGGTATATAATTTATAAATGTTAAATGATAAAAAAATTCATAATATTTTTAATGGTAATGGATTCAATATATTCAACTTCATCTAGTTATTTTCATATTTTAATTTTTTTACACTTTATAAACCAATTTTTGGGAGAAAATTAATTCCTCAATGATATTGGGAATAAAACAATTATAAAAGGGATCATAGACTCAACCTCAAATACTAAATAATGAAATTGAATTTATTATAGTTAATGTAATTTCTATAATATATATAAAAATGCATGAGAGTACATGATTATTTATTACATTTCCTTTCCATTATCTTAAGATATCAAATCCATTGAAATAATCCTCACAATCAACAATCTCTGGATATTTCCTAATTAAGTACTTTTTTGTTTCAATTGTATTTTCATTTTATTTGATCTATATGCATGTTTTCATTTATTAACATCCTTCTTACCAATAATAACATCTTGAATATGTGAATATTGATGATAACGTGACTCAAATTCATCAACATGGATGAGATATTTTCATTTATGAAACACAAAGTGATTATTCATAACCTCTATTAATTTACTGATCAGTTTTTTCTTGTCTTTATCATCAAAAATAATTTCAAAACTCTAAAAAACATATTCTAATTTATATAATAGATCAAGAAAAACTACCAAAACTAAGAGAGAATTAATATTTGAATTGATACACCAATAATTTTCCTACTTCACCTTCATTTCAATAGTTATTTCACTAATATTAATATCATTACTCTTCATCCATTTATTTATTTTTCTATATATGTACAAAATATTTTTAAAGAAAGTGTTACATGATACATGCATAGAACTAGAAAATTCAATAGTTTTATCAAAAATTATTTATAAAAACATGAAAAATACATGTGCATGTTCCAAATCATTGGTTGTAGGATCCCAACCTTCACGGATAAGAGCACTCCAAAAACTTGAATCCTCCTCAAGATGAATATATACATTCTCATACTTTTCTAAAACATCAAACATAATGTAATAAGAATTCCACCTAGTATAAATGTCAATAATTATGGCCTATTTACTAGGAATTTTTTACTTCTCATTAATGATTTTGAAATTATATAATCTATAAGGTTAACGACTCACAAAATTATAGGAATCTATGATTCCATAAATTCATGTTGATATTTCCCTTATCGCATCACTAATAATAAGATTTAAAATATGTGCAAAAAATATCATATGCAAATACTCTCCTTAAAGAATAGACACATTCCAATCATTACCCCTTCTCACTAAATTGATGACCATTGTATTATTAGAAATAGTATTTACCATGCTAAAAGTATCAATACTTTTAATCCCCCATTGTTTCACTGTATTTTCAAATACTTGGAAAATTTTTTCCCCTTTATGATCCACAATAAAAAAACAATATTTTATTAATTTAGATCCAATTATAGTCAATAAAATTTTCATTCAATCACATATAATTAAAATTTAGAATTAAAGTCCATGATTTAGTGGTTATACATACCATATGAGAGAACATATCAAACATAGAATCTAATTTTTCTTTCTCTCTAAAATATAACTATTAGCAGTCTCTAAAAAATTTATGAATCCTAAAATTGAGGTTGAAAAAATTAAATAAATTCTCTAAAGCCTTCATTCTAAAAACATTTTAATAATAACTCATCAATCATTACCATTTTAGAAAGATATATTCTATGATAATTTTTGTTATAATGATATACTAAAATTTTAACCATCACATCATCCTCATCATCACACTTCATTCAAAGACCAATAGTGGTTATAACTTTCTCAATATTTTTGTGTGGATTTTTTTCGTACCTTTTCAAATTCAAATTAAAATTACTATTTCCCTGTTTTATGGGTGTGCAAGAATAATATTTACCACAATAATAACAAATATCCCTTCCATAATTCTTGAAAAAATAATCACGAGCTTATGAAAATGTAAAACTAGTTAGAGAGTAAGGAATTTTTACCTTTTTAGGAGACCACTTACCCTCATTTTGTTAAATTGGTTTTATACTACTCTGCCTCCTATTTCTATAACTAACTGTGTTTTTGGGGGATATCCCATATGAATTTGAGTTATTTTGTAAATTTGTGCATTAGAGTAACTTGTTATACGACGTTCCATGAATGGATATCTAGCTGGGCTGGCTATCTGTCTACAAAATACTACCACCTATGATCTATTGAAGAGGTTAGGGTTAGGTATGATTCCTAGAAAATAATAATAAATATATTTTGAGTGATAGTGTGGTTTATCAATACCATAATAGTAATGAATGGTAGGATATTAATAAATATGTGTCAAAAAAATAGATACAAATCATTGAGATCACACACATGAAACTAGGAGGAGGAACTAAATCATGTAATTAGGATTTATCCCAATCGATCATGAGGGAGGTAAAGGGGATGAGATGATTGAGGAGGGTTGGATGGGTGGGTGAATTCACCATGCGGTGAAAAGATCCATGATAGGAGGAGGGAGTAGGGTTTTCTCATGAGGGAAGGAGAAGAGGGAATGTGACCTGGGGTTTTCTCATGAGGGGAAGGTGGGGAAGGAGGAGGAAGAAAGAGAAGATAAACTAAGAAGTAGAGGATGTGAATTAAAGAGGAAATAGTGTTTTTTACTCATTAATCATGAGGGAAGGTCGGGGTTAGGGAAGAGGAGGAGGTGAGCTAGAGGGAATGGAGAGGAGAGGCTAGTTAGGGGTGGGTATGGAAACTGATCGAGGAAACAAATTCATACAACCATCTGTTCATCAAGTCAGGTGGGTCCATATTTGGCCAACCCAAGACCCAACCCGACCCATGTATAGTTCCACCCAATAGAACCCAACCCGATCATTTTTTCACGTAACCTAACCCGACATGACCCTATCGGGTCAGGTCTTGAAAAATCTTATAAATATAAGAAAAAACATGTACATGGGATAAATATCTTATTAAATGAACATGTAACCGTAATAATTTTCAGTAAATCATGATATATGCACATGAAATCTCTAGTTAACAAAAATATACCACTGATAAATAGGTTGGAATCATGAGATAATAAACATGATACATTGATCATAATTATAGGCATATTTTATGGAAATGTAACATTCCCAAGATACATAGCATAACCAAAATAGTTTTTATAAACATAAGAATTAGGTGTCATCATATTGTGATCATATCCAAGAAGGAACCCACTTTAATTTTTCAGTGTAATCCAAGCATTATCAACCTTCAATTTGCAATAGTATCCAGGAATTCTCTTACTATATTATCTCATGAGATATAAAAAATAAACAAATGTATTATAGGGTGATATAAGACACCTCATATCATCATCAATGACTTTTTGTTCCATTAGATATCAAACATTAAACATATCATAAAATATCATGATAAAAAAATGGGTTTCATATACTTATCAAATGGAATCACATAATCAAATCATTCATAATCCCATCAATAATCCTAACATGACAAACCCATTGAAAATAAATAAGCATCTCAATATATTTTGTAAATTTCAATTTAAATAACCTTTAATCAAGATAATAAAGAATATAGTGTTTAAATGATATAGATTAAGGGTATATAGTTAATTCAACATTTTCCCCAATCAATCAACATATGGTATCTAAGCGAACACTCTTACTTAAAAAGAAGGAAATATATAGTTATCATCAAGAAAAGGAATTGTAATGAAAATCATATTTTAGAAAATTGGATTATTAGAAAAGAAAAAACTATTAATGTATTTCTTGGAGTTTAATCCTATAAAATACTATAAGGATATCTATATGTTTATTTATAAAAAAATTCTATTGAAATAAAATCCTTTTGCGATAATGATAAAAATAGTTATTATACCAAAAAGAGTTTTTAGAAAAAGTTTTTAACTGTGTCATGAGAGATGTTGTATATCACTTTCGATATATAATTTCACAAATGAAATTGGTAATTTTTTTTAAAATAGAGAAATTTGAAATGAATCCTCAATAATGGATCCTCAAGAAAAAATTAAATTCAATTTTTTATGATGAAATGCGGTTTGGACGAAAAATCTGTTAATCTTGGAATTAAAACCATTTAAATATTATAAAATTCAGTTGTTTAAACCCATATTTTAAAGATGAATAAAAAATATTCCTTTTTGAAAAGTGGAAATTGAATATTTTACGTTCACATGAGATAACACATAATTAGTTTTTGATATATAAAACATAAAATAAATGGAAAAGGACATTATATATAAAGGGGTAAATCCTTCTTTAAAGAGGATGATGTTTTTTCTCAATAATGATATACTTTTTGAGAATGAAAATAATTATTGTAAAACACTAAAATTAAAAATTAATGCTTCCTTATTGAGGAATAGAATTTACTATTAAATATATCTTTAGGATAGGAGAAACAAATCATGGATAAATTAAATTTAACATGAATCATTTTAACTCAATGGAAGTAGTTGTGTTAACAAGACACCCTTACAACTCTTGTATCATTTGAATTGATAGACCATTAAAGATAAAATGTGATATGGATTATTAAATTGCATATATTTTAGAATAAAAATATTATTAATTTAATCCATGGGCAATATATACACCATGAAAAGGACACAAGTGGTGAATACTCATTGTATCTCAATAAATAAAAATTGATGTGCTATTAACCTTAAACTAATCATAACATTAGAATTAAAAGAATAATAGAGGGTTACCATGAAATGTGAATAAAAATTTAATGAATGGAAATATATTAATTATAATTTAAGGAGTTTTGGAATTTAATTCACTATATAAATGAAATTATAGTGTTCACTATCATACATGTCCCATGGAATTAGAAATGGTGACAACGAACTGATATATTAGTGGTGTATTCACATTTATCATGTGCCTAACATCATAGAAAACGAATAAAATTTATTAAAAACTTTATTCAAAACCAATTCCATATATATTACATATTATATGGTCTACTTATTATCAAAATTTATTTCATTATAAAATAGTTTTCACATTTGTGGTTTGATCAATTTCTATTAATCATCCTTAGTATATTAACCCTTGTTAAATGTGTAATGAAATAGCTTTATAATATTTATAATTATATTTGTGGTTTTATTTTATTATTACACTATAAAAAAATATTTATATTCCTCCCTATTTTCCCAAATTAGACTAAAGTTAAAAAATGTGCCTTGATATGTTCATTTAAGGTGGTGATGTTTACTATGATCATTTTTTATTCATATCAATTTGAAAATTTCAAATATTATCCTTCAATAATATTAATATTGTCATAAATATCATTTTAATACATTAAATACATTTTTAAATTCATTTATTTTAAGTGGAAATGAAAAAATAGAACACATCGTTCATAGAGGTGGTAGACTGCACTTACCATGATGACATCTCTATTTTTGAATTGTTTTTAAAGGAATGTAGAAAAGTAAATTTACCTTACTATAATAATAGTTTATAATATTAATAATAAATATTTTATCATAATTTAATTTATTACAATGTATTCTATGGGGGTATAGGAACAAAATAATTAAAAGAAAGATCGATTGAGAACATTACCTCTCCATTTTGGTATTCTTATTAGAGATAACACTTAATCTTCCATGAAAGGTATTATAGTTAAAAAATGGATTCTAGGAAGTGGTTAAAAGGTTTATTGTGACCATGATAGAGTTATATTTGATATATGGGCTTTAAATAGGTGTATAAATGTGGTGGTAGTGATATCATTTTATAAGTGAAGATAATAACACTTTTGTAAATACCCTTTATTTTTCAATTTTTACAGAATATTATTCAAGATTTTATGGATCTATTGTGGTAAATTATGAATTTTTTAGTGATATATGTTCACTAAATAATCAAATATTCATTTTTAAACATTTTTTAAACATGTTTCAAGACTTTAACCACCAGATTTTTACATTTTACCATTTTAGTATTTACCTTACCAACTAGTTTTTACCTAAGTAAATTATAAACTATTAAATATATAAAGAAACTCCTATAACAAAAATTTCATATTATGAAACAAAATTATTATCTAAATAATCAAATTCAATTTATTAATAACATAAAATTAAATTCTAAATTGATTAATTTAATGTATAGTAAAACATCTTTGAAGAAGACATTTTTTTCATCATTAAGTGTTTTTTTCTTATATATGATTAATTTAATAATAAATAAGTCATGATATATTTTTATATATTTTTATACATCATCTAATAATAATTAAATAAAATAGATCAATTTAATTTATTAGATAAAAATTACACAAAATTAATAAAAAAATCATTAAAGATAACCCTTTCACCATTATCATGGCATTAACATTAATATTAGTAATCATAATTTTGTGCATAAAAATGGAATTTTATGTATTAAATAATAGAAAAAACATGTAACAATATATGAAAAACATTTTCTGATTTAATTTCTATAAGTTATAAATTATAATTTTTAATATAAGTGAAGTACAAATGTTTTTATAGGAAAATATTTCTTAAGTTTCAAAAATGTTATACATGGGTTTTATAAATTCAACATAGTTTTTTGAACTATTTCATTTTAATTTTTAAATAAATATTTTTTTAAAAAAAATTGTAATACTTTTTATTAATTATTAAAAAATGATAATTTCATAAAAGTGACAGTATTAGTAAAATCAATATTTCTCCATATTTTTCTTGAAATAAATAATTTTATAAAAATAAAAAAAATTAATCATAATATAATATTAATATAATGATATAAAATTTAAGTGTATTTTTTAATTAAAAATTTTTAATTAGATATTTTTATCCTTTATATGAAAATACACTATACAATAAAAAATTGGTTTGGTTGAAAATTCCCATTTAAAGTTTTAAGTGCTACTAATATTATTTTTTATGGGATTCAAATTGATTTCAATATTTTTAACTCATGGTTTTATAATTATAAAATTTTAAAATAATATCCATCTAATATGTCACAACTTATTTAAGTTTTATGTTTCATGTGTAAATAGCTATGGAAAGTAGTATTAATTTAGAGAAAAAATTATTCTAAAAACTGAAGGTGTTACATTCGACATTTTATATGATAATGAGTGATTTCGATATAGAACTCCAATGCATTGAGTAATTAATTATTCTTCAAGAGATATGATGTTGTAATTAACTTGTTATGTTTTTCCAATATAAATTTTTAATGTTGGAATTAGTAAGGAAAAATATTCCATTAAGAGTTTATATAGAAATTCATTAGTTGTGTTATTCCATTTTCATTTTTAAATAGAGAAGTTTGTATTAATATTTGATGGTTGAATTTATACATACACAAAGTTCATTAATTAATAGAATTTAAGTTTCATATCATTTCATGTTTTTAAATTGTTGAACATGTTTTATTTACCTTTTATATCCCTTAATAATCATTTCATTATTAATCTCTTATATTAAAATGTTTTTATAGGGTTTAAGGATGATTAAAAACATTATGATGTTCAATATAAGAGTTATGAAGACTCGTATTCGATTGAGAATGTGTTTTAAGAATGAGGTAGGTGTTTAAAGATAAGAACCACTTTTATGGAGAAAAATAAACATTGTATGACTTTGTTCCCTATGTAATGTATCAGTTTTGTAAATTATTTTATAATTTAAACCTAAATGATCATGAAAATGTATAAAATAACATTCCTTGGGATTTACACTGATAATTATGGGTTGATTAAGTCGAGGGTTGTTATGTTTGGTATCATTTTAAGGGATTAGAAAACTCTATATGGTAAGATGTTGGTAGATGCGTATAATTTAAAAGGATTAGAATACTTTAGAGTTTAATTAATTTGTTTGGGTTCATAAGTTAAAATTAGTATAAAACCATAAGGGTTGGTGTGCTATTTAAAATTATGGTTATATTTAGTGATTAGATTAAGAACCATAAAAACATAAATCAACATAGGTTGAAATGATGGAGGTGAATATAAGTTTAAATAGTTTAGGATATCGTATTATTTATTTTTCATCTTCTTATACTAGATTAATAATATTTAATTTTATATTCTCAGACTAACCATTTTGGTTTTATTCATATGAATTGGTGCATTTTAAGGAGAAAAAAATTATATTGTGGGGATTCAATTTATTTAAGGGGGAGAATGTAACCACCCATGTATTTTTATTAATATATAAATTTTATGTTTAATTAATTTATATTTAAAAAAAAATTATTGTAAAATGTATATATTTATTTATTTCATGCCCCTAATGATATTAGATACCAATAAAATTATTAAAATTAATGATTAGTTGATAAATAATTTAGGTGATACGATTAAAATCATTAAATGTCTTAAAGGATATTTTCAAAGAACTATTTTTTTTAAATTATTAAGCATTTCATATTAATAAAGTTAATTGATGAATTTGAAAATATTATTATGTTAATATTTAATATTTAAATTATTACCATTTATTTTTTATTAATTTATATTAAATAACGTTAAGACAAGTTAATTATTAAAAAGGTTTAATATTCAAAAAATAGTTTGTCTTTAAATTATGTATATTGATTTCAATGCTAAATTTATAAATTTTAGAAATTTAATTTGACAAAATGTTCATAATTTTTTGAATAATCATTTTCAATTTTGATAGGGTGAATTTTTTGGATATTTATAGAAAATAACATTATTATAAATATTATATATTTAATGACATAATGATGATATAAACATGAAAAACAATTATAAAATATTTAGATAAAAAAATATTTATTTAATGAGGAATAAATATATTTGAAAACATTATTTTTAATTTTGAAACCCATTATTTAGTTTTTTGAACCTAAGTTGTATTTTACTGTAATAAAAAACTATTTTTGGTTTGTATGATTTAGTTCTGTCATTGAAAGGTGAATCTCAATATTTTCTTGAAATTAATGTTAAATAAATCTTCTTTATTTATTCATTAAAAAATATATTTCATGGGTGTAATTTCTATAAATTATTATTATTTATTTAATTATAGGCTTAAAATCAATTTTATAAAAAATATTCGTCATTACAATTTTCATATATATATTAAATGTAATTTTCATAAATTTTATAAATTGAATCATATAAATAAATTTTCATGTTTGGAATCAAAATTTTCAACTTAGTGAATAATTTCCATTTTATTAATAGTCATAAAAATAAGTTAGTAAGTTTAAAAATGGAGCTACAATGGTAAATGAAAAATTAGGTATGAAGGATTGAATTAAGGAGCAAAGGATTAAAATATCTCAATAACACATCATTAAATTGTTTCTTGAAGGCTTTCACAGCCTCACATAATTATTTCCACATTAATAATCAATCTATGTGAAAATTTCCTAAAAATAAAATTTCGTTATATTTTATGAACTTATATTTACGATTGGAACTCTTATTACATATACAAAACAATTCATCCCCTCACTTATCCACACTCCATGAGAACCTTATCTTGAACTATATCTTCCAAAATCACTCATCATCACCCATATAATTTTTTTAGGTTTCTTTCTTCCCAATAGTTTAATCGAAAAGCTATTAAGGTGTTTGTTATAAGAGGGTATCCAAGGAAGTGGTATTTGTCATAACCAAATTATTTCATGTTTCATTATTCTTAAACTTTATCAAAATCTTCTATAACCACCATAACATAATAAAATTAGAATATTTATATTTATAAATTTTTATTTTGTTGATGTGACTATCATTGTCATCCATATATCAAACCATTGAAAAATATAAATAGTGTATGTGTTTACATGCAGACTTCCTCCTCCATAGAGGATGTACTTCATTTTTCCTCACTAACTCAAATAGATAGGTATAAAGGTGTATTTACTAATTAAATAATATATTTATAAAATAAATATGATTATATAATGATAAATAATTATCTACCTTATTTTTCTTTTTTCTATTGGAAAGTGAAAACATCCCTCATGTGTACATGTGGACAACCCCCTCCATTAATAATGCGATTCATTTTTCATCACAAACATACATGTATGGTTATAAAAGTTTAGTTAATTAAGATTTTTTTTCGAAAAAAATAATACTTTTCGATGATTTTTTTACCATTTTACGACCCCTTTAAAGCCTTTCCATAGACTGATGTTGTTTTGGACCGAATTTCCCAAAACATTGGATGTTAACTTAAAAAATTTATTAAATAAATAACACATGGTAATAAATGACATACTATAATTTATATTAAATTCATAAACATAATAATGTTTTTAAAAAAGTACATATTTAGTATGATTTTATTATTTATCAAAGTAAAAGATGTATGTGGTGAGTCATACCTTGAGATCAGCGATTCCTCACCTCAATTTCCATTTTTTGAGATTTATGAAATTATCACCACATGTTTCTTTTTATGTGGTTTAAAAAATTCAATATATATGTATTTTCTAATTAATTTTTGGAAATTAAATTGGTTTAAAAATATATTCCATGTTCTCTATTTCAATGAATTTTGGATTCAATAGTTATCAAAGTTTTGAGGGTTTTATCTTTAAAACCATTTTAAATATTTTAAAGTATTTCTATTCCATATCATTTGTGAAAATATAAATCTTTTTTTCTTCGATGATTGTAATTTTCTCTAATCTCTATTAATTTTATTTTGAGTCAAACCATTTTTTGGTGATTTTTGTGGCCTTAGGATGCTTATGAAATATTTTATGTGAGTTTGGTAGATTTATGGTGAAAATAAGGGTTGTTTTACTATATAGCTAAGAACCATGTCACAGAGGGTTTGGATATTATTTAGCCTAGGTGGATAACCAATAGAGGTATGTTGGGATGGTTTTATAATATATATCCAAAGGATGTAATTTGGTGTTGGTGATGATGCAGGGTTTTTTTCATTGTGGCCTTCATTGTAGAGTGTCATTCGGGGAGGTTACATCGTAGTGTCATGGCCATGCCAAAAAAACTCTTCTTTGAATCATCTATAGATAGTAGTCCCAATATTCGGTATTCATTCATTGGAAGTTATAGAAATGCTGTTTGAAATTGAATATAGGGAATGTTTTTGGGAATTAATTTGATCGATCATTTTGGAAATAAAGTTGATAATTGAGGAAGAATTATGATGGGTTTCTCATATAGATTGAAAATACAAAGACCCCCCAAAAAATATTGATTTTATATCCTCTGTTAATAATTTATTAAAATCTATAAATTACAATATATCTACAAATTCTTAACCCCTACACCATGGAGGTTCACACCCTACAATACACCAGTCTACCATGCGCCTTGCTGAGCTTCTTCTGATGCACTTGTGAACTGTGGTGGAAGAACCTGCATCATTGATGGATCCCCTATTCCATGGTGTTCCACCCTACTCTTTGGTGGTTTTATATTGTACACCTCAACAGTGCAGCCCCATCCTTATGTCATGGACCCTCCCAATTTTCCAAAACCTTTATTTTTTACTTTTTCCAAATAAGATTTAATTTAATTTCATTGTGACCCAAATTTGGGAATGAATTGGTCCTACCATTTTTTATAATATCTTCTTACCTTACTATAGAACCCATGAAATGTTTTGGAATTTTTCTAGGAATTCATAACAGGAGATTTTATTCTGGTTGTTGTGAGAACATGGTTTGAGTGATGACATATTCAATAGAATCTGATGTTTTCAATGAAAATTATGAGGTAATAAGTTATTTAATTTTTTTTATATGTTTTTATGTCTTTATGTTTGTGTGTGTGTGATATTAACATTATCTGTTATTATGATTGATAAAACCGTGCTTCATATAAATTTCATATGAGTGTGTTTCCGTCTATGAGGCTGGCTCGATTATGACCATGTGATTTTGTGTAGAACCTGACATTTGACCTTGATGTTCCTTATTTTTCCCTGCTATTACATGTATTGATTTTAGTGTGGCATATTATGTACAACCATGTTTTATGTATCACGATGTTTATATAGAGACTTGAGATTAGTGCAATGTGGTCTACATTCCCCTGGAGGAGGGCACATATATCATTGTATAGGGATATGCATAAGTGTCCAATTAACCAAGATGACACAGTCCCAAAATAATTAAAGGAGGGCATGGTTATCTCTCTATAAGGTTTTGTATAAGTGGATAATTATAAAATATCGCTATGGGATTCATATGAACATGGATCGTAGGTGATTAAAAGGATAATCTGATCGGGGATCATCATATTGGGATGTGAGACAATCCTAATGACAACCACTAGATGGGTATGGTGTGCGATTTTTCTTTAAGGGTAGTTCTTATTTGAATTTTTTTACCTCCTTACCAGCAATGTGATGAAGTAGGTGAGGCTAGGGTTTTAGAAGCTTGGTCAATGCACCATGACTCAACACATGTATAGTTGTATGATTATTTAATAATTTAATTATGTGAAGATGTTAAATATTACATATATTTTCCCTTATGTTAAGAACTAATTGGTGGTGTTCTACTTAGTCTTTTACTCACACCCTATGCGGGCATTTTAGTGAGATTGTATATTTCTTGACCAATGATCTAAATAAGGGAAAGGGACCTACGGTGGATGACTCGGGGAGAAAGATCATAGCTATGAGAGAACAAAGATAGGATCTAGAGGACTGTTGTTGACCTTTTTATTTATTTAACTACCATTATTACTCTAGTTTGACAACCCACTTTGGGAGCATGTTTATCAATATTCCATGTTTTCAATTTATTAGTTTCCTTATATTTACATTGATTATTTGTTATATTATTTATTTCTTATTATCTACTTGATGACATGATAAAGTGGGTATAGTATACTCATTAATGTACTTTTACCTTCTCCACTAATTGGAATACTCTTTCCTATGGGTAGGTGCACATGAGGACATGTGACATTCCAACTCAAACCTAATGGGTTGTGTCGGGATGTTACAAAATGGTTTTAGAGGAACTAGAACTCACTAACATATTTCTTATCTTTTCCTTGATTAGGGATAGGATATAAATGTGATATGATAATTGGTATTTTGTTAGGGTAACTATGTCATATTTCATTTAGTACTATATTGTGAACGTTCATGTTTTTATAAAGTGGTGGAAAACTATGTTTTTCTATTAACATTAATTAAATTCACCTTAGGTGATTAACAAGATGTTGATATGTGATTTATGAGATTTCGGGTGTGTTCATGCATCATAACAAGGCACATAGTCTCACATTCCATATATATATACTTTTTGTTGTGATGCCTAATTGTTTATTAATTAAATTTCATGATTTCTGCTATCTGTTTGGGATTGTTTCTATTGTCAGGTACATATGTATTTTCATGTTGTGTGATATGTATGTGTAGGAATTAATTCATAATACGTATCATGTTAATGTGTTAGTGTGTGTGTGTGTGTGTGTGTGTGTGTGTGTATGATTATTGTGACTATCATGAAGGGATGGAGACAAAGGTTAGTGGTTAGAGGGGCATTACATTCATTAAGGATAGAATCCTTGGAAAATCCCGTATATGACCTCATATATTGGTTAATACATATTTAGGTTTATAATTTTAATTATGAAATATAAAATTCCACCTTAAATATTTTTGGTGGGACTACTATCTGTGGCGTCCAGGATTCTCTTGATCCCCCAAATGTGGTTCAAGAGGATATACACCAGCATGCTCATATACTGGAACTAGTATTTCATTTTTCAGATCATGTTTAGCTAAGACTCATTTGGATAGTTCACATCTAAGGAAAATACATTTAGTGTATTATTTCTGACCATGATTGGAATTTTTAACTTCAATAAACTCTAATAATCTATGGTATTGATGGCCCTTGTTATGTGGGGGATTGGGTAGACATTATCAAGAGTATCTTAAAGCTAGTATGGACTCTTGATGAGGGGTGAGTGATTATGTAAACCTTAATGTTTGAACGACCCTATTGGAGATGATGGACCTCCATGATTCAGGATGGAAGAAGAGAGGGCACTACTTGGATGACCATTAAGGAACTATTTCTCAAACAATACTTCCCTAACATGATGATGTTAGACCATGCCTAAGAGTTCATGCAGTTACAATAAGGCTCAATGACTATCCCTTCATAATCTTCTCGGTTTATATAGTTACTTTAAATTTCTCCATTAGTGGATGGAAACAAGGCACCCAAGGATCTAAATTTCAAGAGAGTCATTAGACCAGATCTCAGATAGAAGGTTAGATGACATTACCTGATAATTTACTCATAAGTGCATCACAGGGCCCCAACATTTGAGTAGGGTCTGTATTAAGACTGAGTAGTGGGCTTAATTCTGACCCGTAGTTGTTTAGTGTCTGAGATTTCTCTCACTATTATGGGAGTTTATTATAGTATTAAGAAGAGGAATGTATACCAGGAGGAACTGGGTAGCTGATAGTTGAGTTTGAGAAATTATTGTTCAGTATCCTCTATGGGAGATGATTCTAACATGTTCTATAATTACAGTCTAAAGATAAATTATAGCACTTCTTACAGGAATCAATCTATGGAGTTCTACCATTTTAGAAAGGATGGGTACCTTTGATAATTTTTCTCTGAGATCTCTCATAGGGGTTCTACAAGATAATGGAAATTTTAGAATATAGTACCTCAATCAAGGATGTATACTTCCCATATGATATTGACTTGGGGATAAGGTTATAGAAATGATACAAAAAAATCTATGCAGTGGACCAAGTTCCAATAGATGAGAAAGAGGGGATATCAACCATTTGTGGTGTGGTTTTTATCACTTCCACCTTATCTACTGCTTAATTCAATATTGGTGATTCCCACTCCTTTATATCTTCCCAAGTAGTAGTTAAAAATATATTACTGGTTATGTTATCATCTACGTTGGTTTATGTTGACACGCCATTGGGTAAAAAAGTGGACCATCTCCAAAAATTCCTAGAGTTTCCCATATCATTCACTAGCTATGGACATCTATGGCGGTTCATTATTCTAGATATGATGAATTTTGATTTAATTTTCAGCATGGACTAGTTTACCAAATTTTGAGTGCACATTCACTATTATCCGATATTTTTTATTTTCACATAGCTAGAGGGAGAGATGTTCTTAATGACTTGAGAGTGGGAAATGGGAGCAGGAAAATCTTGAATAGACTTGAGTTATCATAGGATGATAAAAAACTGGTAGAAGTATTTTCTCTATTCGTAGGATCATTAGAAACTCCCTCATCATTTTCTCCAGACTTAGATCTCTATTATGATGTCTTCGCAAATGAATTCATGGGACTTCTCCTGATATATGAGTTGTATTTGAGTTAGATCTCATATTGGTTTCTCATCCAAATTTGATACCCCCATATTAGGTTATGGTTAAGAACTAATATATGTTTCCTTTGATTCATGATCTATTCAATTAGTTACTAGTATCCTAGTAGTTCTCTTGTATGGGTCTTCTATTGGTCTACCACTAGTTATGAGTTAGATATAAGGAAATTATAAAGACAGTGTTTCGAAGAAGGTATGGGTTGTATGAGTATTTAGTGATTTCATTTTGGAAAATGAAAGAACTCTATGTTTTCAAATATCACATGAATAATATCTTCTACCCATATTTGGACTCATTAATTATTGTGTTCATAGATGAAATCCTCATCTACTCACCGACATTGTTGTAATATATTATGTACCCAGATATAGTACTAAGTATGCTTCATGAACATAGACATTATGTCATGTTTTGAAAGTGTTACTTCTATATTCTAGAGGTGAATTTCATTGGGTATGTAGTTTTCAAGGTGGATATATTTATGGACCCATAAAAAATAAGGCATTTATGTTCTGGACATGTCACTAAAAATATGTTTGAGATCCAGAGATTTATGGTCTAGGTAGGGTTTTACCAATGGTTTATACCCGATTTACCCCTACTATCATCACCCATGATGATGTTGATGAGTATGTTAGTAGAATTGCAATTGATGAACCAATGTGAAGAGTAATTCTTTGAAATAAATAGAATATTGAATAAAACACCAGTACTAACAATCTGTAGTCCTAGGATTGGTTATACAATGTACTTTGATGCTTCAAGAATTAGCTTGGGAGTGGACATGATATATAGAGTGAAGGTAGTAGCCTATGGGTATCATAATCTATGACCCCAAAAATAGAACAACACAAATCATGACTTGGAAATGGATGTTTTTGTTCATGCTCTAAATTACTGGGGACACTATCTCTTCAGCAAGAGGTTTTTTTACATAGGCCACACGATCGATTTCCACATCATCACGAATAGGGATATGAATCTAAGATAGAGGTGATGGATAGAGTATATAAATATGTTAAACTTTGATATGATTCATTCACCAAGGAAAGATAATTTTATTTTATATTCTTATATCAATTTGATGTCGGTTGAGTAAGAGATTAGAGAGAGTCCATTAAAGGATATGTGGTGCTTAATGATCATGTTGGATTATTAAAGCATGTGTGATTTAGAGTCTCAAGGATCTATGACTTGTAATCAAATTGTAGTCACATATTACATGTACGTATGGAAAAAATAACGATATAATCCTTATCTAGTTAGTGTTGTAATGAAGGAACAACTAGCAGGAGGCGATCTGATACCTGTGTGATCAAAGAGTAATGATGATGTGATTCATATACATGGGAAGTAAGTGGATCATGCATCAATCCAGGAGGATATGAATATGTGTTATCATACCTATCAATGGAAATTAAATCATATTGAGTCCAAGATGTATCATGAATTAAGAAATTAATTCTTGTGATTAGGGATGAAGATGGAAATTGATAATTTTTTCTCCCAATTTCATACCAATCAGAGAGTAATGGTCAAGCATCAAAGACATAATCGTCTTATCCATCCACTCACTATACCCATAAGGAATTGGTATGAAATCATGATGTATTTTCTATGGGGTTACCCAAGAAAATTATGATTCATGATGAGGGATGAGTGATTACTGATTAGATGAATAAAATTTCCCACTTTTTATCGATTAGACAGACCCACTCGGTGGATGGTATTGGGATGATCTATGTCTATGAGAATATACTCTTACACAGAGTTCCCTTGAGTATTTTTTTGGATAGAGACATATTTTTTACATCATAGTTTTGGTATATATTGTATAAAAATCTAAATATTTTGATAAGATTTATCATAGTGTACCATCCTTAAAAGGATAAACAATTCGAGCGGACTATACACATTTTGGATGATATTCTTTGAAATTTTATTCTTGACTTCAGTGGTTCTTGGGATAATCACCTAGACATTGTTGAGTTCTAATATAAAAAATTCCATGTTTTAATTCATATTTCACATTATGAGGCTTTTTATGGGTAGTTGTATCAATCACCACACTTTTGGAATGAGGTAAGTGAGGTAGTGGTTTCGGGGAAAAGTTTGGCTTATCAGACCTATAAGAGAGTGAAACAGATTTTGAAGAGTTTTATCACTACTCAATGCAGACAAAGATATTATTTCAACCATAGGATGAGACCTTTGTAGATTTGTATAGGGGATTAGGGTTTCCTGAGAGTGACTCGTCGATTAGGGTAATAAATTATCTGGAATCAAATAAATATACTACCACATTTTGTGGGACACTTTTAGATCACTGAGTATGTGAGGATAATAGTATACTACCCAAACATTCTTCCATGTTATCTAGGAATTCATGATTTATTTCTTGTTTCTTGGCATCATAGGTACATTTATGATCTTTTTCATGTTATAGACTTCAAGGATGTTGAGTTGTAACAATATTGATTGTATGAGGATTTTTTAGTGAAGATAATATATTATAGTGAGATGTTATAATAATAAGAGATGGTACCACTCATCCGGATTCAATGGAATCAGGGGAGGATCTTGGAGGAGACTTTAGTGCGATAGGCTGGTATTCAATCTCATTGTTCTGAGTAGTTTGAACACTATTCCTAGAGACACTTCTCAAGGATTATAAGTATTTTAAAGGTGGAATTATAAAACTATGAATCTTTTTTTATTTAATGGAACTCATATTCCTTACTCACCTTTTTTTTGAGTCAAATCATGTTTTTATGAAGTCTGGTGGTACTTGGGAGTCTTGAGAAAGATTTTTTTTCTGTTTTTGGTAGTCTTATGGCCAAACCAAGGTTCATTACACCATAAAGTTGTGCACCACACCATAGATGGTTTGGTTAAATTGTATACTAGGAAGTTTCACCATAGAGTTATGGTTGAATTAGGGGTATGCCTAAAAGCCAAAGGTTATTTCATGGTATTAGAGGTGATGTGGGGTTTTCTCTATAGCCTTTATCAAGTAGTGGAATTCATGGATGTTGTGCTATAGTGTCTTGCTCCATGGCACATAACTCTTCACTACATTTATTGTAGAAAGATGTCTCAATATTTGGTCTTTAGGAGTTAAAGAAATCATTAGTTTTGTTAAAATTTAATATGAGGAATGATTTCTATAATTAATTTTATCTTCTATTTAAGAATTTAAGAGATGAGTTGATGAGGATTTATGTGGGGTTCTTCACATGAATTTAACTTCTAAAGACCCCCTGAAAATACTAATTCCTTATCCTCCATTATACATTGTTCCAAATCTCGGAAGTTTTATAGATATCTAGATTCATCAACTCTGCAATATGGAGGTTCTCACCCCACATCGTAGTAGTATCCCATGAACCATAGTGACCTTCTTCAAATACACCACTACACTGTAGTGGTTGAAACTATACCATGGAGGGGATCCCTACATCATTGTGTTCCACCCTACATTATAGTGGTGGTTTCCAATACCCCTCCCCAATATAGCCCCAACCTTATGTTGTGGACATTCCCAATTTTATAGAACATTGCTTCTTTCTTCATCAAAATTAACTTTACTTTTCTTATATTTCTTCCCTAACATATATAAGAATTGGTTTTAACCTTTTTTATTGTATCTATCAACTTACTATACGACCCATGAATTTTTTGGGGTTTTATGAATTCTTAGAGGGTGATCGTGTTTTATTTGGTGTACAAACTTGGGTTGGGTTATGACATCTTCAACAGACTCTAAAATTATCATTGAGAATAATGAGGTTGTATATTTCTTAAATTTTAGGGGCATATGTGTGTGTGTGTGAAACTAACATGATATGTTTTTATGCTTCATAAATCCATGTTTGATATGAGTAGTGTGTGGGTGTGTGGGTGTGTGGGTAGCTATGTGGATATGTTGACTATGACCATGAGATTATGTATGGACTCTGATGTTTGATCTTGATGTGTCCTGTTGCTGCATGGTATAACATGTATTTCTTTGTGTGTTTCATAGCCTATAGAACCATGTTTTAGGTAACAAGATGATCAGGTGGATCCTTGATGTTTTTGTGAGGTAGTCTAAACATCCAAAAAGGCAAGAACATTTATCCTTACAAATAGTTATACATAAGTGGCTGGTTAACCAACCAGATGCAATCTAGACATCCTTAATAGTGGGGATGATATTCTCTATAGAGTGATGTTCATAAGTGGTTGATTATAAAATATCGGTATAGGATTCCTATAGACTTGGGTCATGGGTTATTAAAAGGATAAGATGATCAAGAATCGACATGGTGGGATGTATGGAATTACTGATGAAAACCACCATATGGGTAGGGTGAGTAGTATTTCCTTAATGGTGGTAATTTTTTAACTTATATAAAATCCTTACCAATAATATGCTGAAGATTGTCGGGTTGGGTTCATGAATACTTGATCAGTGCATGATGACTCAACACATGTATTGTTGTATGTTTATTTGATAAATTAATTATTTCATGAAGCAAACTATTATATTAATGTGAATTTCTATTAATGATATGTTCATAATTTCATATTCATTTATGTAGTCACACCTTTATCGATAACATTAGTACGCTTATCGATTTCATGACCATATATCTGGTGAAGAATAGGGACCCTATGGTCGAAAACTGAGTAGAGGAGTTCAAAGCTAGGAGTGGACTATGGAAGGATTAAAAAGGCTAATGTTTATGTTTTTATATATTTACATTTACTTATTCCTCTAGTTTGGATTCATAATTTGGGATCTTTTTTCTGTATAAAATGCATTCCATTTATTAGTTTCGATAAGTTTAATCTGATTATTTATTATATTATTCGCAATTTTTTACCTACTTGATTTCAAGATAAAATGAGTTTAGTCTCCTCATTAATGAAATTTGACACTCTCCACTAGTTGACACCCTCTTGTGTATGGGGATTCATGGGTGAGGTCATGTGACATTTTAACCTAGTCTTGGTTGTTTGGGTTTGGAAGTTATATCCATGTTTTCTAAAATATTTTAAAAAATTTCTTCTTTAAATTCATAAGGTATTATTAAACTCATCTTATGGACCTAAATTCACAACATGAATGTTTTTTGTTAGATCTTATTAATTTAATTCTTGACTTAAATTAATTCACCACTTCTAAAATTTACACCCACTGAAATTATTTTTCACCCCATTTCGACATGTCACAAAAGTAGTTTTCACTATGGGTCGATGTGTCATGAATGTAGACTACACCGCCTGTAACTATCTTTAACCACATGTATATATTTCATGAATGTATATTACACCACATGTAATATTTATGTATAGTTATTTATAAAAGTTAATGATAGTATTTCTTTGAAAATCATGAATTAAGTCAATAATTTTAGATGACGTTAAATGGGAATTCACATCATGTAATTTTGATGCCTAGTATATTAAATTCACAACTCTAGCATCATGTAAACCTCAAAACTCCCCGATTCCCCCCTAAAAGGCTCCCACAGACCTCTTTTCTCCATTACATAGCCTCTGCGCACCTCCTCGTTGGATAGAAACACCTCTGTGTACCTCCTCCTTTGACTAAGACCCCTATGTGAACCACAATATTTGATCAATAACCCTATGTGCACCTCTTGGGTATGGGTGTACTTATCTTTTAGATTTATCTATCTCTTCTACTCCTCTTCTCGGATAAGAGAACGATGTTTATCTCCTATTGGATCTGGATCTAGATTTATTTAATCTAGATCTAGGCTTGTTTTGTCTTGATCAATATTTTTTGAAACAAGATATGGGATTATTGGATCAAGATTTAGATTTTTTTAACCAAGATCAAGTATTATTGGATTTAGATCTAGATTTAACAGATATTCTTTCATTTTAATGTGGGATTAATTTTTTGGATCTAAAATGTGTTCATCTTCATGTTCTTGGTTGATCTGCTTAAAATTGGGATTCTCCATCGACAAGTGTTTGTCATGATCACAAGATAGGGGGTATAAAATTAAAATCCCATAGTTGTGATTTGATTAATTAAATATAAGAAAGTTTTATAATTTCTAGATCTATTTATCAATTATATTTCCAAATATAATTAATTTATTTGGTGAATTAATTAATTATGGAATTGTGAAATTATGAGATTTCAAGATTACTCAACATGATAATTAATTTAAGAATTAATTATGTGTTTTTGGGTTTTTTGACTTTGATAATTAATTATGGGATTAATTATGTATTTGTTGTTATTATTGAACATTATTAATTAGTATTAGAATTAATTAATGAGAATGGCTGGGATTATGAAATTTTGATTTGGGATAATTAATTAATGAATTAATTATTGCATGATAGAAATTATTGAAATTGAATAATTAATATATGAATTAATTATTGATATATTGATGTTTTTGAATAGGGATAATTAATTGTAGAATTAATTATGTGATATTGAGTTGTTGCTATGAGATAATTAATTATAGAATTAATTGTGTGATATTGAATTGTCCTTTGAGATAATCAATGGTATATTAATTATGAGATATTAACATCATGGATTAATATACTTAATGGTATATTAATTATGAGATATCGAAATTGTGGGTGTGATTATTTAATTTTTAAATTAAATAATAGGGTTAGGGAGTGAAGTTAACTAATTAAGTAGTGAATTAATTTATGAGGGTTTTCCTGTTGATGTAATTGAAGGAGTTACATTAATTGATTAGAAATTTAATTAATGGTTATTGTTGAGTAATTTAAATTTATAGATAATTAATTGATGAATTAAGAATGAGGTATTGCTGTTTTAGAATTGAGATAACAAACTGCTGAATTAATTATGAAATATTCAGACCGTGAGTAAGATAATTAATTGTGGGGTTAATTAAACGATTTTATGTTTGTCGATATTGATTAATTAATTGATGATTTAATTGACGAGATTGAAATTAATAATTAATTGGGGAATTTAATTAACAGTATTTTTGTGATAAAATAATTGTTGAATTTTTAATGGAATTGGAGGATATTGAATTGTGGAGTTAATTCCCAAATTGCTGAATTATTAATTATGGTAATTTAATTGGTGAATTAATTATTATATGTCGAGTTGTGAAATTATTAATTGATTTTTTAATTAATTAATAGACTTTATATGGTTAATTAATTATTGAATAAATTAATGGAGTCGAAGTGTCCAATTAATTGATGAATTAATTGAAGGGATTTTAATGAATAATTAATTATCACAATTAGTTTATGAAATTGATGTGATTTATTAATAAATGGGTTGATTAATGTAAATGGGTTGTGATTAATAAATTGGTGAATTAATTAATAGAAATGGAGGTAGTCGATTAATTTTTTAATTAAATAATTGTTAAATTAATTAATTGTCAAATTAATTAATGTTATTGACGTGATTAGTAAATTATTGAGTAAAGTAATTAAAGTGATGTCAATAATTAATTATTGCATTAACTAATAGAATTGTTGTGAACAATTGATTTTTTAATTGGTTAATAAGATTATTGTGATTAATTAATTATGTAATTAATTAATGATTTTGAGGTGATTAATTAATTGTCAAATTAATGAATGGAACAATTTTATTATTTAATCATTGTATTTTGATTATTTAATTGTTAAATTAATTAATGTGGCATTGTGATGTGAAATGTGATAAGGGGGTTAATTCTAATTAACCATGATTATTATGAAATATTGGAAATTGTGATATATTAGGAATGATTGAAAAATGGGGTGATATACATGATGTTCTAGAACCTTGATATATATGTATGATTGATAAATGGGGTGTAAGATAAGGACAACTACTCCAAATACTCAAGGGGTACTAGAATGGTGTTATGCACACATCATGCATGTAAATATTCTTCTATGGGAGAGGGACGGAGGCTCCGAACACCCATGGGGCATGAGATAGGGCTCCAAATACTCACGAGGATGTTATACATGATGTTCTATGCCAATTTATTGACTTTGGATAATGGATCCAATTAGATGTATATAAATTGAATTAAATGAATTATAGAAGCCCATGTGATATAATTATTTTTAATTGAATAAGAGAAATGGTATAGACTATGTCTAGGGCTGAAGTAGATGTTGAGATATGCATGACCATATGAACATAATTGTTTATGAGGTTAAATAAATGAAATTTTAATAAATATAAATTGTTTAATTTATTTATTTTATTTTATTTTTTATAGGACTACATACACTTATATATTTTATTTTTATAGACACCATTGGGGGTGGCCTATAGAGTTGTACTGACACCCTACTCGGGATGCCAAATTGATTCCTAAATAGACTTTGTTCTTTTTGGATATGTAAATGGAAAATGTCTTTTTCTAGATGGATGAGTTGGGATGGAGCATGGATGAGGGAACCAAATGTGGTTTGGGACCCTCTTATGAGTTTTCAATGTATTTACATTTGGTTTTTCATTTAACACATGACACATACTTAGCATGGAATATCTATTGGTAAATTTTGATTCTATATTTCTAGATTTGGTTGTCTTGTGATATTGGTTTTTTCATTGGTTATATATATACTTCCTCTATTGTTTATTTATTTTTGATGGTGTATTTCTATAATAAAATAAAAAGGAGGGTATAGTTTACCCATGATTGATATTAGACCCTTACAGCTAGTCGGTAACATCTAGCGTACGGGGAGGAACACCTGAGGTCATGTGGTGTTCTGACATAGAGAACCACTATGTTGCACCTGGGTCGAGATGTTATAAATTAGTATCAAATCTGAATTTTCATTTCTTATTCTTTTTGTATTACGATTTAGGAATGGTAGGTAAGAGACAAGGATGATTTGGGCCTTGGTTATGAGCTCGTGCATGGGAGTATCTATTTCATGTACGGGGGAGAACCCAAGTACCCTAGGTGGGGATATTTTTGTTATTGTTTTCTATTTTAGTTTAATTTTACTTCACATTTCTTGACATATATGTTGTGTGATTTGATTTTTTTTGAGATTTTTTGATATCGAATCATGGCTCTAAATGGCTTGATATTTTATTCTGTATGCATAATTCTAGGAACTAATGATTATTTTATGACATGTATCATTGTTGGTAGGCATGGTAAAATGGTACTTGGGTATATTTGTTGAACATAAGAATTTTTTCCTTACTTGTGAGATTGAAATTAAAATGGTGCCTAACATGAATTGGGAAAGATTGTAAAATGATGCAGGATAAGAATAAATGGGTGTCTAAATAAGAAACATAAATAATGAAAATTTGGATACACTTGTCAATAAGGATCTAGGTGTAGGATGGTTAAGGGTAGTTATAGTGCCTCGGTTTTGGCCATATAGATGGAAAATAGGGAAAGACTTGTTATGTTTTTCTTATAAACCCCCCTTTATAATTGTGTTAATTTCAATAAATGAAAATCTTTTGTTTTCCTTTTTTGGCCTTTGATGTGGGTGGTTTTGGTAGTGAGATTTTTTCTAGTTTGAGAACTCGGTTGTATGTTTGGAGAGGAACTATCTGGTTTTGGATAAGATTTGTGATATATTGGCGAGGATGGATTCCCAAGAATTTTGATAGGTTATGTTTTTTGTATGGGAGAAAACATTGGTGATGGAGGATTGGTGGTGGTATTCATCAATGACATTTTAGTGTACTCTTAATTAGTGACATTCATGTCCCCTCCCTTGACATCATTCCAGGTACACTGTGAAAGATCTAACTTTACAACTAGTAACTTAAATGTGTTTTTGTTAGATATGTGGCCCATTATATGTTTCTATTATTAATTAGAATATGTGTAGGTGGATTGTGGAAGGTATGCCATCGACAGTTTACGATTGAGGTTTTCAGGATGGACCAGAGGTTGATAATACTATTGTAGCTGAGTTGTTTGACAAAGAAGTGTTAATGAATCTCTAAATTTGAGGATCAATGTGTCAATGGTGGATTCATAGACCAAGAGCACGGGGTTGAAGTGGTTCCATCGGAATTTCAATGAGGAACTAGTACGGTGCATGTTTAAATTCATCTGGTTAAGGTAAAGTGATCCTTGGAGGTAGTGGATGTACATGCTTTCTAGGTAGTTTTTAATGGAAAGAAACGGTGATAATTTAGGATGATTTTATTAAGGTTGTTGGGCATAGTGAGTTGGGAAACATTTCAGGTATGTTGGGTTGACACCAATGTGTTCTTTGAGGAGTATCTAATACATGTATTGGGTCATTATGGGAAGGTCATGTGGTAAAAGACCATGCAGATAGTTCGTATGCTGTGCAAAATATAGGCATGTCCATGAGGAAACTAGGGAGATAAAAAAAAGATATTAGCGATCAATGGATTGATATTTTTGACTCAAAATCTTAGTGGTTCTTGGGAGTACATCTCGAGGATGAGCTGTTATAAGGTGGGGATATTGTAAGATCTTTTCTTTTTTAATGGTGTAGTAGGATTTAGTGTAGATTTCTGGATACAGAAAAAATACACATTATGGACCCAAATTCAAAATGTTAATTGTTTTTGGGTAGATATTGTGAATTTAATTTTTGACATTAATTAATTCACAACTTCAAAAATTTACACCCCCTGTAACTATTTTTCACCACATGTCTACATCTCATGAAAGTAATTTTTTTCACATGTCGACATGTCATGAAAGTATATTACACCCCATGTAATTATCTTTCACCATGTGTAGACATGTCACAAAAGTACATTACACCACATGTAATCATTATTTATAGTTTTTTTTAAAAAATTCTACAAGAGTTTTTTTAAATCATCAATTAAGTCATGAATTTTACATAAAATGAAATGGAAATTAAAATATGTAATTATCACACCAATTATATTAAATTCATGACTCCAGCATCGCGTAAACCTCAGGACTCCCCTCTTCACCATTGTAGGGATCTTACAGACCTCTCCTCTCAACTATAGAGCCTTCACACACCTCCTCCTTGTAACAAAACTCCTCAGCGCACCTCTACCATAGACCGAGACCACTCCACACACTACCATCTTTGGCCAAAGACCCTCCGTGCACCTCCCAGATATGGGTTTCCTTCTCATTTTGATCTCTCTCTCTCTTTCACTCATCTTCCCAGATAAAAAAAATTTGTTTAACTACTGTCGTTTCTAGATCTATATTTATTGAATCCTGATCAATGCTTGTTGGTTATAGATCTATATTTGTTGAATCTCGATCTAGGTTTATTGAATATAGATCTAGATTTTTTGAATCTAGATACAAGATTATTGGATTTAGATCTATATTCTAGAGATATTGATTCATTTGACTATGGATTTGGATTTTGGATCCTCACCATGTTCATCATCTCATTCTCAGTTGATCTTCATCAAATTGGGATTATCTATTGGTAAGCGTTCATATCCGTTATTTGAGGTTGGTTGTCTACAATTCAAATCCCATAGTCATGATTTTTTTTAATTATAGGTATGGAAGTTTTATAATTTCTAAATCTATTTAGAAATTGGATTTTCAAATAGAATTAATTAATTATAGAATTTTAAAATTATGATATTTATGGAATATTGAATGAGATAATTAATTGGAGAATTAATTCTGAGTTTTTTGGATTTGTGAATTTTATAATAAATTTTGTTAATTAATTATGGAGTCATTGATACTGATATACATGAATAATTAATTATAGAATTAATTAATGAGAATTGTTGGGATTATGAAATTTTTAATTGGAATAATTAATTGTTGAATTAATTATGGTGTGATAGAGATTATTGAAATTTAATAATTAATAGATTAATTAATCATAGACATATTGAATTTTTCGAATATAGATAATTAATTTTACTATTAATTATGTGATATTGAGTTGTTTCTATGAGATAGTTAATTGTAGAATTAATTATGTGATATTGAACTGTCCATTGAAATAATTGATGGTACATTAATTATGTGATATTAAAATCATGGATCTAGATAATTATTGGTATGTTAATTATGAGATATTAAAATTCTAGGTGTGATGATTTAATTGACAAATTAAATAATGGGGTCAATGAAGGGAATGAAGGTAACTAATTAATTGGAAAATTAATTAATGAGTTTTGTTGTGTTAATGAAATTGAAGGAGTTAGATTAATTAAATGAAAAATTAATTAATGGGGATTGTTGAGTTATTAAAATTGATAGATAAATAATTGATTATTTAATTATGAGATATTGATTTTTGTGAATTAAAACTATTAATTATAGAATTAATTATGAAATTTTTTGATCATGAGTGAAATAATTAATGGTGGGATTAATTATGGGATATTGAGTTTATCAATATTTATTAATTAATTGATGAATAAATTAATGGGATTGACATGATTAATTACTTAGAAAAATTAATTAATGGGATTAATGTGATAAACTAATTGTTGAATTAGTAAATCAATTGGAGGATAATTAATTATCAAATTAATTATTGAATTATTGAATTATAAATTGTGAATAATTAATTGGTGAATTGATTATTAGATATCGATTTGTGAAATAATTAATTGGTTTTTGAATTAATTAATGGAATTTATATGGTTAATTAATTTTTTAATTAATTCACGAGGTTGAAGTGACCAATTAATTGATGAATTAATTGAAGGGATTGTTAGCATTAATTAATTGTGGAAATTAATTAATGAAATTGAGGTGATTAATTAATAATTGTGTTAATTAATGGAAATGGGTTGTGATTAATTAATTGGTTAATTAATTCATGGAAATTGAGAGAGTTAATTTATTATTGTATTAATTAATTGTCAAATTAATTAATGTTATTGATTTTATTAGATAATTATTGAGTTAATTGATGAATGTGATGTGACTAGTTAATTGTTAGACTCACTAATGGAATTGTTGTGATTAATTAATTATGGAATTAATTAATAATACTGTTGTTATTAGTTATTTTTTTAAATAATTAATTAGTTGGGAATGATTTATTAATTTATGAATTAATTTATGGAACAATGTGATCATGAAATTGTTATATTTTGATTAATTAATTGTTAAATAAATTAATGTGATTTTTGTGATGTTAAATGTTATAAGGGGTTCATGTCGATTGACCTTGATTGTTATGAAATAAAAGAATTTGTGATATTTGTGATATATTGTGAATGATTGAGAAATGAGGTGATAAACATGACATTCTAGACCCATGAAATATATGTATGATTTATAAATGGTGTGTGAGAGAGGGAATGATTCTCCAAATACTCATGGGGTGCAAGACAAGGTGTTATATACCCAACATGCATGTAATTATTCTTATATGAGAGAGTGATTGAGGTTCCCAATACCCATGGGCTGTGAGATAGGGATTGATGCTCCAAATACTCACCAGGATGATAGACATGACATTATACACCCATTTATTGACATTGGACTATGGGTCCAATTAGACATATGTTAACTAAATTAAATTTATAATAGAAAACCATGTGATATAATGATTATGAATTGAATATGAGAAATGGTTTTGACTCTGACATGGACTGAAGTATGTATTCAGATACAGACGTCCATGGGAACCCATGGGTTTATATGGTTAAATAAAGCATAATTGAATAAATTTAAATAGTTTACATTATTAATTTTATTTTATTCTTAATAAAAATACCTACACTATTATAGTCTAGAATTGTTTTAGACATTGTGAGTGGTGGCGTACTCAGTTGTACTCACACCCTACTTGGGCTGCCTGATTAGTACATCAATAGACTTTGTGTTTTCTAGATATGTTAAGGGAAAAGGCCCAGTCCAAGAAGGATGAGTTTGCATGGAGCATGGATGAGGGAACCTGAAATGGTTCAGGGCCCACATGAGAGTTGTTAGTATATTTAAATTTGGGATGGAATTTGAAACTAGGAACATACTTAAAATGGAATATCTATTTTGCAGTTTTGATTCTATATTTCTAGTTTTGGTTATCTTTTGATATTGGTTTTCTATATGGTTATATATATTCATTCACAATTGTTTATTTATTTTCACTGGTGTGTTACTCTGATAAAATAAAAAATAGGTTATAGTCTTCCCATGATTGATATTATACCCTTTCAGCTACTCGGTAGCCTCTAGCATATGGGGAGGCATTGATGAGGTCATGCGGCAGTTCGACATATGGCACCGGTTCATGTTACCCAGACCAGGAAGTATCATATGATGAAGGAAATTGTAAGAGTTTTTAGAAAATGGTTTTACCAGTCATAAAATATAAAGATACACGTCACATCTAAAATTAACTTTTCTTAAATAGGAAGATAAAGTACATTGAAATAAAATATTAGGGTTCAATGGACCAGTCATTGAAGAAATAAATTCAAGAGGAACCATTATAACTCAATGAAGGGATTTGAGTTAACAAAGACCCTTACAACTCTGGTGACTTTTGAATTCAAAATCCATTTAAATAAATAACATAATTTGTCTTTTTATTCCCCATTATTTACATGAATACAGTAAAATACATACATAAGGTAGTAATCAAACCATATTCATGATATCATGATGCATAATAAGAAATTTATCTCAAGGAATTAAATTTGAAACAAAGAACCCCTTACTTTGTATTCCCTCTTATTCGACCTTTCTCTGACATATTGTATAATAAACATAAATATCTTAATAACGTATTATAGAACCTTATTCATATATATATCCTTTTATAAACATCTTTTATAATTATTCACTATATTCATATTAAAAATATATTATCTATTTTCGATATCTTGTGTGGGTAATATTGATTGTTTTGAACTAGATTCTTATTAGCGATGTTATTAATGACTGTTATCCCAAATTTCATCATTCATAGATTATTCAAGATAGAATAATCATTATTTTTAAATGATTTTTTAATTTTTTTTCCCTTAGGTGAAATGCATAGATATGGTTGGTGGAAAATGGAAAGAACAATTAACTAGTATAAATATGTTTAACAATTAAAAGGTGAAATATTAATATTTATATATATATATTGAACATTTAAATCACATTTAAATAATAATTAAATTATTTTAATTAAATTACTAATAAGTGATATTACCATTATATAACATTCCCTAATCATTCCTTATAACATTGTTCACATAGGTGGTACAAATTGACCCAAATTAGTTCATGTTATAATGATTCTTTGAGTGATGAAATGTTTTTATATAGGGTTAATATATCATTCAGAGTAGCATAAACACGTCATAGATATTATTTTCATTGATTAAATTCATCCTTTGAATCATCCATGTAGGGTGTTTATGAAAAATGAAATTCATCATTCGTGGAGGTGATAGTTCTCCATAAACATGATTAACGATATGTTTCTTAATAAATGGGATATAATGTAGGTTTATGAAAAATCAAAATTTAATATCAATAATTATGAAAAATTCAGAATATCCATTCATCAAATCCACCATTTCCACAAACTATGAAAGGATGTGCTAAAAAACAGAAGACTTCATTTCGTGGAGGCAATGGTCTACATGTATGCATTATTAACATTCTTTTGTTTTTCGTAATGAATGTAAATGTATAAATAAGTGATGTTCCATTAATATAATAAAACATCAGTATGCTAATGACACAAATATCATTATATTATTATGGATAAGGTACATTTGGAATATAAATATTAAGAAGAAGTGATTAGAATAACTTATGGTGAACAATGACTTTCATTCATAAAAAATAAATTTAGGAGAATAAAATTTTGTAGGTTTTAAATGAAAATTTTAAGCAGTTTTGTAACATTGATATGGTTGAGGTGATCCAAATTTATATGTGTTGAAAAGTTCACATTTATGAACACTCATTATTTTTCAATATTGAAATGAAACTATTTAATGTTCAATGGTTAGAAATTGGAAAATATTAGACTAAGGAATGATATAATGTCATTAAATCCTCTAATATTCATTTTTAAAAAAATTTCAAACATGTATCAAGACTTTTATGACTTTATTTTTAGATTTTACCATTTAAGGTTTTAACCTAGAATCTTGTTTTTACCCCAATTATTTATATTTAATTAAAAATATAATGTAATCCCTCTTACAAAATTTGGATGTTATAAACCTAAATTTAATACCCATGTGATCCAATTCAATTTATAAATAATATAAAATTAACTTCACAATGAAAACATTTAATATAGTGAAAATCAATTTTGTATAAAAATAGTATATTCATCGTTAAGTGTGTTAATCATATATAATATTAATAACCAATTAGATTTCTGATAAAATATTTTAATACATGTGAAAATATCATATCAAATACTATATATAAAATTGATTATTTTAATTTATTAGATAAAAATTACATATCTTTAATAATAAAATTCATTGAAATGAAACATTTCACCATTATCACGGTCATTAACTTTAATTTTAGTAATCATAATTTTATGCCCACTATGAAATTAAACATATTACATAGTATCATAATATCAATATAAAATACAAAATATATATTTTTATATATAATTTCTACAAGTGATGAAAACTAATTTTTAATAAAAGTGAATAAAATTTTTTTTTAGCGTAAAATATTAATTATGTTTCTAAAATGAAACACATAGGTTTAAAAAATTCAACATAGTATTTTTTAAATGATTTTTTTATAAATATATATTTTTATATAAAATTTTTTTAGAAAATTTTAATTCATTTTTTTATTATGATAATGTCATAAATGTCATGATATTAACAAAATAAAATCATTATTCACCTAAAAATCAGTGATTTTATAAAAATATCAAAAACATATCCTACTTGAATATTAACATGATTAATCCAAACATGATTTTTTTTTTAAATTTAAAATTGAATGAAATTTCTTTTAAATTAAAATAAAACATATAAAGGAAAAAAATGCTTTTACTAAAAATATACCCTTTTAATATATTTATATATTCTTAATCATATTTTGTATGCATTTCTAATTTATAATAACGATTTTATTTACAAGTGGTTTTATTATTATTAAATATTGTTAATAATATTTATCCAATATGTCATGTAATTATTTAGTTTTTTGTTGCATGTGAAACAAGCTATTGAACAGAATATTAATTTATAGAGAAAAATATATTCCCAAATATAAGGGCATTTTATCCCCCTTAAATAAATTTTGTTCTCACAATTTTTATTATGTTTTACTAATGAAAGAATCAATGGTATCCCTATGAAACTCATTAAATATATATATATATATATATATTCAATTTATATATCCACCTCATTATTGTTTATAATACAAGGAAACTATTTTTCCCAAATATGTTTCGTTATATGTTCTTAAGGAAAAACATTTAACTAATTCATTTTGATGATCCAGTTTCCAACCAAATACTACAAGAACAAAATTTCTGATAATTAAAAATTTAATTCGATTAAACGATAATATGAATATGAAAAATTGATCCTAAAATGTATTATTTAATGATTCCTTCATTTCAACCTATTATATTTTTAGTTCAACATGATATAGTTTGATCAACCTAAAACACTTTTAGATTAACCAAGGTTGTCCTTGGTCAAATTCATATTAATTTATCTAACCTAAATAGTAATTTTTTACATCCTTAAATTACATTTAAATCTTCTATTATTATTATTTAAATGGAATTTCATAAAAAAAAGAACATCCCTTAGAAATTTCTAGCACGAGTTTTTTAGGCCCACTAATCTGGCACTAGAGTGAATATTTGTTTAATAATCAACTAGCCTTTTCTGAGGTGATTTCCTCTAGGTGAATTTGTTCTACAAACACATATACTTATGAGTATCCATATGGGGACGTAATTTCTTTGGAAATCAAATAATAAAAACTTAAACAAAACTTTAATATGTTATCTTAGGCATAAACTTTTAAATTAGACTTATCCATAGGGTTTTCACTAATTTTCCCTAATCCTAATCCCAAAAAATAACTAATCTAATCCATAGAAATAATCAAACAATACTATAATTCAATCTATGGTAGACCAAGACAAACATATATTTATTTTACAACATCTATACAATATAAAAATTACATTACACAAATAATCACACAATCCCAATAATGGAAGGTTTAGTGTTCTATAAACAGTATATATACATAATAATAACTCGTACGACAAACATAGTTTGTGGTGATTGAAATATCGCTATAATAATCAAATTGATTATAAAAAATGTCTTATTTAATGATTCATCCTCATACAATATAACCATATTATATATATAACCATTTACAGTTATAGATTATAATTAATAACATTTAATTCCAATTCTTTATAATTATATCCATTCCACTTGAACTTCTATATGCATATATATGAAAATCGATCATGAAAACCAAGAAAAGAAACACACTTGAGAAAAAAATTGTATCTTATAACTCATGAAAAATTACATAAATGAACATAATAAAATTATAATAAATAAAATAAATTCATATAAGGTTATAAATTAATTAATTAATTAATTAATTTGATTATCTAAGATGTTATGGTCAAGTGAGAAACACATTCAGACATAAGGAAAGAGTTTTCTCAACTCACTTTCATTTCTATGAGATATACCATACTCGCCACTAATTCTTGAATGTAGTGTATTATACTTCCATTTTATGTATCATATCATTAATATATCTATTTTCATGGTATTTACTATATTAATTTATCATTATTAATTTTGGGGTATATGATTTGATTGATTACCAAGTTGTAAGGGATTCTACTCGAACCCCACATTTTTCCTTTGCATTACTCTTTCTATATCATTAATAAAATTGAATACTTCTTATATATTTGAATATTTATTATAAATTAGATTTATATGTTTTAAATTCATATATCTATATCATATCATCTTTCTTTTATGGGGATATACATGTTTTAAAAAGGTTCCCTTCTCAACTCTTCCTCATAAACATGCCCGATTCAAGGGAACTTCCCAATTTCTTAACTATTTCCAAGTTCACTCCAAAATATATATTAATACATTTTTATTTTTATAAATTAACTCATTTTATCATAAAAACTCTATTTTTTTCATTTTTTGTTTTATAATAACAAACATGTCTTTCGGCTCTAAAATATCTTTAATATTTTCCTTAAACCTCACTAAAATGTTTTATTATTAACAATTAATAAAAAATATTTACATGATTTCACATTAGTATGAAATCATTTACGGCTAAAATACAATTTCAATGTCTGTACCATTTCTTTTCTCATATATACATGCTTAAAATATGATTTTATGATAAATAAAAATTATTTTCCAAAATAACTCTTCTTTCCAAAGTAAAAAGGGATTTTTATATCTAACTTTTACTTCTATGAAATATATGCCTTATTCACCACTATTTCATTGTGTGTGGTGTATATACTACCATATGATATGTTATATTATGAATTATATCATTTTCAAGCTACTATAAGTTTCAATTAATTTTAAAATAGATTAATATTTAAATGTTTCATGGCAGTATTAGACACCTTGGAATGTTTACATATTATTTTTTTTAATAATTTATCAATGATTTTATCAAATTAATTTCGTCTATGATACATCAAGGTGGTATGGGTAACTTTATTTAAAGATATAATCTTATTATACAAATGAGTAATTCATTGTACTTAGTATGTGATGTGTGGGGGGCCACTATAGCCCCTCGATGCAGTGGTAGGACTCATGAGACAAAGGAGAAATGGATATTGGTTGAGGACTTAAACATTTATTCTCAAATTTCTTAGATGAGGAATTTATGATAGGTTTCTATTGTTGGAAATATGTATTCCATTATTATGATATTATTAATTAATAAATCATGTGATTGTTCTCCTAGTATAATTTCCATGGTGAATTATCGTGTGATTATTTATATGGAATTATTTATTTAGATTTTATTCATGTCGTATTATGCTCAAGATTATATTTTAATGATATTATTTATTATTTATTCATCATTCATTACTATTTATGTTATATCTTTCAAAGTATTTCTTAACCTTACTAAGAATTTGAGAACACAAATTTCTTATATTTCTTTTTTCCCAAGATTTTGAGAGGTATATTACGAGTGACATGCAGGGTTAAACTAAGAGATATTGGTAGTTATCAATTGAGTTTATATGTTATTTTCCTTTAATTCTGTAATTTAATGTTCATGTATGTAATATTGTTTCCAAAACATAAAAAATTATTGGTCCATTGAGATTTTTTTCAATGTTATCATACAAATTTGATAAAGTAAGGCATAGGTTCTGGGCTACTCGGGTCTGCGTTATTATAGTTGGTATGAGTGGATGTTTAACAAAAACCTTGGAAACTAGATTTATTGAACATATATTGGGGAACATAACCTTAAGGTCTACATTGATGATTATAATAAAATAACATCCAAAAATACATTAGATATATATTATATGGTACTTCTAAGAAATACATCCTTCTCTGGATACTAAAAGTGGATATAGTTTTGGAACAGATGTACTTAGGGGAAAAATCTCTAACAAGGTGTCTTAGGCATGACTTGGGGTAACCTTGTAGATAACAATGGACCTTACTGGACACCTGGTTTGAAACTCCCCAGGTATATGCTTTTGATAATTCAAATTTTCTTTACAAACCACTATGAAGGCTTTAAATATAAAAATGTCCTCAAAGAGACCATTCTTAAGATTATGAGATTAGATATGCATAAAATTTGTAATTTATGTTATGTATTACACTAGTATTTTGGATTATTCAGTATTTTGTATTATGTTATGATCTAATATTGTGTGTGAAATTGTTTATAAATGGTGAGTACTACAAGGAACTAGAACCTCATCAATGTACATAATCCAAACAGTAAGAATGATAATTTCTTCAATGGGTTTAAGCCAAAATTTTGAAGGGAACCAACCACTCAAAATCTATTATCATATGATGAGATATTATCATGTCCTAACAAGAAGTATAAATATTTTTATGAGTATTATGGATTTAGAAGGATCGAGATAAGAATAGTAAAACTAGAAAGAACATAGATAGTTTGAATAAGGGAATGAATTATTTTACCACATGTAATAATTGTACAAGAAAATACCTTGGTATATTCTAAAAATCAACATGAGTTTTCTATAAGTGTGGGGAGAAAGGACACCATTCTTTTGACTGAAAGGGTAATAAATTTTTTTCAAATTTCTAATGGTTTCAATTCAATTATATGGGTAACTACACAAATCAATGTCCCATGCCTCAATGGAATATACACCAAAAGAAGAAAATGGATCGTGGTCAAGATTATGCTACTACCACCAATGAAGTTTAATGACTAGTGTGTTTATGTTTGGATTCAAGAATTATTTCAATTGAGTATTTTATCAATGATTTATTGGGTATAAGAATTTTGGAATATATAAGGATTATTCTGAATTATTATATCATTAAAGATTTGAGGTCTTATAATGATTGGTACTATGGAAAAGTGACCCAGTAGCATGTTAAAGTTTAGTAAATCTATATGGTTTGGGGAAAGAAAACCCTTAATATGTTCTTGATACTGAGAGATCGATTTTGGAATAATGAGATGATTGATTTGGATAAATCTTACTATCTTTGATGTAAATAATGAACTATCAACAAAGTGTTAGAGTTTAAAACATTTTGACTTAAGACATATATCCAAATACCAATGTTTTACATAAGGAATAAAGAAGCATTTACGTATTCAATAAGTTTTTATAGTAATTCAAGTTATTACCATAATTTAAGAAAATACAAGTTGAATGTGCCCACGTGTTTATATGTGATGATTAATAGGAACTTTATGTTGTTTAATAAGTTTATTATATAAATTCAGTGACCTTATTTATAAAGTGTCGTATCATGATATTCTAGAAAAGTTAACAATTTATTAAATGGTTGAATTTGATCTTTATAAAAGGTTTTAGATATTATTTTACCTTGTAATACATCTTGTGCCATGAAAAGATGTAGGAATAGTTAAAGGAACAACCTAAAGATATGATTGTGTTTATAAAAAATCATCAAGAACATATATTTCCTTATATTATTATAGAGTGAAATAATTTACCGACTTTAGGGAATGGATCTTGAAATAAAAAAATGGTTTCTAGGTACCTTCTTTTCTGATGTGGGTTTTCCACATATGTATTTTCTAGTATAATCTTTTTTTCTTTATTGATGTGATATTTAAAATTTTGAGTACACAATTTTTTAAAGTATAATATAATTTAAGACCCCAATAATTTAAAAATGAATATAATATAGAATGTATTTCAAAGAACACTGAGTATTTGCAAAAAAGCACTTTGTAATTTTAATTATTTAAATTAAATAGTTATAAAAATCCATTAAACATAATTTTCTCTTTATATGATTTTAATTTCCAAAAACATACCTACACAATTGTGTTCAATAAGAGATTTATATTTTGAAAGTACTACTTAATATTTCTATGAATAGTAACTTCACCCTTTGGAATAGTAATGTACCCTTATGAACAGTAATATAGACCTTATTAATAGTAAATTAGAAAAATTAATAGAAAACTGATCCATGAGAGAATAAACAAAATTTAGGCACCTTATAAATGATAGTATGATATAATTATTTCATAGTTCAAGTAGGTGAATATTTTAAAAATTAATAATTAAGTGTTTTTTTGCTAAGTAATAACTATTTAAGTACAATATTATAATTAATAAATTGATTTAAAAGATAATTCATTTTAATAAAATGTATTCATAAATAAATATTTCATTTTTATATGACTTTTGGATAATTTAATAAGAACATTTTTTAAATTTTATGGGTGTTATAAAATCAATTTTAACTTTAAAAACTATATTTTTTGAGTAAATAATAATTTTATTAAAAATTTAAATTTCGCATATTTCGAAAATTAATTTCATTTAATGGAGTTAATTTTTTAATTCTACTTGATGAAAAATAGTTTGGATGATTTTATTGGTTTATTTGTGAACTACTTAAATTTTTAGTGAATAGTAGAATACAGTAATTTATAGTATAAATACATTACAAGCTAAATAAACTATTCATTGAGTCATTGATTATGTAAGAAACATTGGATAAAACTCACATGAACTTATTACTATATTTATTTACTAGAATCAATATTATTTATTGTCTTGATAAAAAGAATAAAATAATGAATAAAATAATGTCAAATTACCCCATCCTCCAATATAAAAACCACCCATCACCCCCTCTTCTCCTCACACATACCAAGATTTGAGCCTTGTAAAATTTCTACGCAATCACCATACCAATATCCTTACCCAAGAATAGAATCTATTTTTCTCATAAAAATATTAAAATCATCCCCTTAAGAAGATTCTCAAGGAGGAGTATTCAAGAGGTAAAATACTCTTTCGATTATATTTATTTTATTTCCAAGTTCTTTCTTTTATTATTATCTCCTCACATAATCTGTCCCAATGAGTATGATAAATACAATATAATTTATATACTAGAATTATATCATGTTAATGTAATAATTATAATCAATCTCTTTAGTCTACATATTTTATTTTAAAAATGAAATCATCGTTCGGGAGGTGTCGATTTACAACCTTTATGGATGAAGAACCTTTATTCTTCAATTTATTCTTCAACGATTGTCATGATACCATTTTTATGGTTAAAATACTATAATATATGTATTATAACCTTTATAATATTCTATAAATATTATTTATATGTAATAATAAACTATACCTAAATACTAGTTCTTGGTGATTGAAATACTGCCGTAATAATCTAAACAATTATCACAAAATGTATTATCTAATGAATCATTCTCATACCAAATAAACCTATGATATATATAACCATTTATAATTATGTATTCTCATTAACGAAATTTAATTTTAATTCAGTATTATTATACCCATTCCACTTGAACTTCCATACTCATATATAAGAATACCTATCGTGAAAACCAAGAAAATGAATGCTCATGAGCAATAAAATTTTATCTTATAACTCATAAAAAAGCCATAATTAATTTAATAAAATTATAATAAATAAAATAAAACTATAGAAGTTTATTAATTAATTAATTAATTAATTAATTTTATTATCATGGACGTTAAGGTCTAGTGTGGAAAACAATCAGAGACAAGGTAAGGGTTTTCTCAACACACTTTCATTTCCGTGAGCTATTCCTTGATCGCCACTAATTCTTGTGTTCAGTGTTATATATCATATCATTAATATCTTTATTTTAATTTTATTTAATGTATCAATTTATGATTATTAATTTTGGAGGATATGATTTGATTGATTACAAAGCGGTAAGAGATTCTACCTGAACCCCTATTTTTGCTTTCGGGTTACTCCTTCTCCATCTTTCATCAAATGTAGTTCTTTATTATTTTTATATATTTATTATAAATTATATTTATATGTTCAAAAATCATATATCCAGATCATATAATCCTTAATTTATGGGTATATACATGTTTTAAAAAGTGTCCCTTCTCAATTCTTCCTGGTAAACAAGCCCAATTCAGGGCATCTTCTCAATTTCTTACCCATTTTAAAGTGCACACCAAAATCTATTTTAAGGCACTATTATTTTTATAAAATCACTAATTTTATCATGAAAAACTATATTTTATAATTGCTTTTTTTATGAAAATAATTATTCCTTTCCAATTTAAATATCATTAATATTTTCCTTAAACCAGAGTAAAATGTTTTATTTCAAAAGTTTCTTAAAAACTACATTTACATGATTTCCCTTAAGTTGGACATAATTTATGCATAAAAGAAAATTTAAACTTCCATAATTTTTCTTTTCTAAGATATACATGTTTAAAATATTATTTTATTACAAATGAAAATGATTTTCAAAAAGATCTCTTTTTTTAAAGTAAAAAAGGGGTGTTCTCGTCTCACTTTTACTTCTATGAGATATATGCCTTATTAGCTAATATTTCCTTACGTGTGGTCTATATACTACAGTTTGATATATTATATAGTGAATTATATTATTTTCAGGATATTATATGTTTCATTTAATGTTAAAATATATTAAGAATTAAATGTTTTAAGGTGGTATGGGAGACTTTGGAATGTTTAAAGAATGTTTTCCACAATAATTTTTCAATGATTTTATTAGAGTAATTTCAACTATAAGACATAAATGTGGTATGGGATGATTTTATTTTAGAAATAATTTTATTCTATATATTATGAATGCATTAGACTTAGTATGTGATGTTTGAGGTCTATTATAAACCCTTGATGCATTAGTTAGTTTCAAGATACAAAACAGAATTGAATTTTGTTTATGTCCTTAGCCATTTAATTTTATAAGACATTGATGAGGCATTGATAATAGGTTCATGATGTCAAAGATCTTAATTACTTCATTATTATATCTTTAATTGATAAATAATTTGACTAATCAACTAGTACAATATCCATGGTGAAGTTTCCTGTGATTATCTATGATGAACTATTTATTAAGATTTTATTCCATCAATAATATGCTCATGATTGTATTTTAATAACATGTGTTATTATTTATTCATCATTCCTTATAGTTTATGTTATATCTTACAATATATTTCTTACCCTTATTGAGCATATAATCTCACCCACTTCATATTTTTCTTTTTCCCTAGGATTCTGAGAGGTATATTATGAATGACTTGTAGGGTTAAACAAAGAGATCTTGGGTGTTATTATTTGAGTTTATATGTTGTTTTTAATTCATTTTGTAATGTAATGTTCATGTATATAATCGTGTATCCAAAAATACTAAAATGATTGGTCCTTTGTTATGTGATTCCTTGTAACAATACCAAAGTAATAATGTAAGGCACCAACTCCATGATACTAGGATCTAGTTCCTTACATTATATATCTATACATATTCATGCTTCCAATATGAATAAATAATGATGAACTACAAGCTTCATCCAACATATCCTTCATCATTTATGTTATTGGTGAGATATATAAACTTATAATTACATAAAAAATATGGTTGAAATCAAGAACAGTTATCACCTTCTTTTTCTAATCTACTTATTCATTCTATGCATCTTTAATGTTTACATGGATAGAAGTTTGAGAACTAATATGATTAAGATTATAATTTGACCCTTATTTCAAGATTTAAATATATATCCTTTCCAAATCCAAAAATTTTGAATCTTTTTTGAACCTCATCATAGATAATCTACTATGATCCTTTTTACTTAAATCGTTGGCCCCCTTGTTTGCTTTTCGAATTTGGTAATGTATTGAAGAATAATAATCATTTATCAAATCCAAACATATTCTATAGAATATATACATATCTTTATGAGTGAATATATACTTTACAATATAATTATTAGTATATATATCAAACTTTTCTCTATAAAGATTATGAATATATATCTTTAATTCAAAAATTATCGTAGCTAACACCAAATCATGAGTTCGTAAATTTGATTCATGAACCTAATATTTTTATGAGGCATAATATTTCAACATATAATTCTGTATGAGGATATATCCTAGTCCCTTTTTCAATGCATCATTATATACCATAAACACTTCTCTACTATAAGGTACTGTATGAACAGGTGTGCATACTAACCTTCTATTTAATCCCAATAAAATTTTCTCACATTCATTTTCACAAAGGAACTTGGATACCTTCTAAGTTATCATGGTGAGTGTATTGGAAAACCATGAGAAATTTTCCACAACGTGTTAATAATATCTATCTAGATTAAGAAAACTATGGATCTTTGTCACTATGATTGGTCAAAGACAATATTAAATAACTAATATAATTGATAGATCCAAATATATACCATCACTTTATATTATATGACCCAAAGATGATACATTTTGTAGCCTTGATTTATAATTGGTAAATTTTTCATATAGATTATCCTGTTTCAAGGTTTTCAATAAAATCATCAAGTGATATTCACTTTATTCCTTTAACTTTGAATATATCATAATATATTCTATAAAGACTACCAAAAACTAATTAAGGTAATTTGTAAACACTCAATTCATCAAATCCATGAATACAATATGGGAATTTGTAAAACAAAATGGAATCATTCTAAATTCACAGTTTTCATAACATTTATGGAATGTTGTCCTGGGTATATCCTCCTTCTTGAACCTCAATATATGGTATCTTGAAGAAATTTTAATATTGAAAAAGTATTGAATTCCACACAGTTAATCAAACAATTCATCAATAAAGGGTAAATGATATTTTTTTCTTAATAGACATATTTTTAAGTTATTTATAATCAATAAAGAGTTGCATTGATCTATATTTGTTTTTAAAAAAAGAATATGTGAACCCCAAGGTGAAACACTTGTATAAATGTATCCATTTTAAATATTCTCCTAGATTTTCATCTTTAATAACTACAACACAATCTAGTCCATTCTATATAGAGTCTTTGAAAAAGGTGTTTCTCTAGGTATAAGTCATATTTAAAACATGACTTCTTTATTTTGTTCAATACTAGAATAATCTTCTAAAAAGGCATTTATAAACTCCCACACAATAGAAATATCTTCAATATTGAGTTTCTATACCACCATCTTGGATAAAAAACACTTTTTAATAGGAATAAAAAACCATATAATGGATTTTTCTTCCATTAGAAGTTCATATTTATCATCACACTGATATAAGATCATTGGTTAGTTTGGATTGTCAATCATGAATTCCCTTCCTCAAAAATTGAGGTTGGTTTTATGTAAGCAAATCCAATACTAATATAATTTCATATTCAAATAGTTGGAGAACAAAAATATTTATAGGTAGAACACTCCCAAAAACATAAATTATAAATGAATCATAGAATTGAGATGTGATCACCCCACCATTAAGGGTTATGATAGATATTTCAATATTTAATCATTGAGGATAGAAATTAACAATCCTTATGATTATTCCTGATATAAATAAATTTATATTACTAATATAAAATAATTTAATTTTGTATTAGATAATTATTATCACCACCTAAAATTCATCATTCTATATTCATCTCCTCACTAAAACCAAAATGGATCGTGTGAGAATCAAACATCATAGTGACTAGTCATATAATCATGAAAAATCATTCATGGGATTTAAAAATCATGACATGTTCTTTTAAAAAATTTACACCTCAGGTTTAGCCTAGGATATCCATGACAATCGTCAATTAAAATAATTTATAATGGTTTGTAAAAAAAATGTGAATTATCCCAAGCATATCTCCTTGGAGGTTCAAACAATGTTCATAGTAAGGGAACACTCACCACAAACCAAAATTATAGTCAAAATATAATCAGCCAACTCTATTCAGTGGTTTTACCCCTAAATGAATGTGTTTCAAAATTATGCCTAATTATAATATCTTGATAGGGATGTTTTTCTAGAAAAAAGACCACTCCTTTATTTACCATAGATTAAGACCTTATTCTATAAATAGTATTATCCTAAGGGTTTACATTATAGTTTTATTATACTAGTTTATATATATAACTAAAACTTCCACTAATAACAACTATAACAACCCATTCTTTTCAAGCATAAATATCAAATCTCATTTAATGAATATTTAATACATAAAATTATGATCCATGACAAAACCATATAGGTGTAGTGCCATTATAATCTTTATATAGTGGTGCATAATTTTCATTTATATAAATTACATATTATTAGATGAATATTAATTACATATCATTATTATAAATGCTAGATTCATATAGGTGTAGTATATTTGGAAACTTGGACACGTAAAAAAATTGTTGATAAGAGTCTCCCATTATGTCCCTCGTTACTAGCACCCTTCATATACAAGCCATTCCATAAACCATTATTTGTAATATGGGGAAAGAAAACACAATAAAGGGTGATATCAAATGATAAATAAGGGTAATAAATGGAGATATCAATGATCAAATAAGAATATCATGAGGATATGTGTATGAGAACATAAACATAGGATTTTATATACACATCATACATTTCATAGATCACAAAATTGAGTCATTTCATAAATACTGGATGTTCATAACACAAGAATCATAAAGGAATCAATTTAAATCTTACATGAGATCTTAACATTGACATAATATATGGAATTTCTTCCATACACATATTCATAGAAAATCATTTCTTTAGTAGTCAAGGCTTCACTTCCAGAAATATTATAGTACATTAAGATTACTCCCCAAAAATCATAGTAATAATGGTTCAATCCCTAGACTATAATAGTGTATTGGGTTTACTCCCTAAGACATCGTAATAGTCATGATTCACTCCTAATACTATCATAGGGGATAGAGTCCCATACCGAACTAGGTTCACTCTCCATTCTTGCCCTGTGTATCTCATGAAATATGAATCTTTACCTAATGTAGTAGAGGTAGATATAGGTCTCACCCATAACATAATTAAAATTAAATATATATTTGTGACACAAGATCATAAAACATTCATCATATAACAACCCATGAGAAGAAATGGAATTCATAAATATTTCATAATTTCATCATAGTATAACGCATAAAGAAGTAACGAGTTTTATAAATATATTTTCATCATATGCATAAACCATCCAAGGGGAGAATAAGGATGGTATAATTGGATAATATCCATAGTAAACCAAATGTTAATTCAAGGTTTTTTGACTTTTATGCATATAAATACCATTAAAAGATCATTATTACATTCTTGAGTAAAATAGACTTTCCATTTCAAAATCACTTCTTTAAAATCTAAATGTTTTCAAAATATTATAGAAATTTTTTTATTGGATAAGAAGCATGTAAAATTTTAAATTAAGATTCAACTAATTTATTTTTTGTGACGGTGTAAAATTTCATTCATGATTTATAAGTTAAAAGATAACATTATTTTCATATTTTTTAGAAAAGGTCAAAAAGTACCTCGTTCAGAAAGTGATAAGAATACTATTATTAAATAATTTTTAAAAAATTTAAACATGGTAAAATGAGTTTAAAAAATAATATTATAAGAGTAAAAACATCCTTAAAAATATTTTTAGAAAACAAGGTTTTGGAATAAAATGGGTTTTCGACCAAAGAGATAAATAAAGTCAATTTTACTTCAAAACATATTTTTCGTCTCTTAAGAACATAAGGTGAGAAAATTGAAGTAAAAAACATATATTCCTTAGAAATAATTATAAGATAATAAAATTTAGAGTTTTTTAGAGTCATATCAAAATATTTCATCATTGGAAACATAATAATAAACAATCTTGATAAACAATGATATTGTATCATTAAACCCTTACCTATTTGGTTACACTTGAATAATAAAAAAATGAAAGACAGAACCTTATATGGATATATAAATTCCTATACAATTAATAATTATAATCATAATATATGTTCATTTGTATCATATAAACCACATAAAAGAAACAAGTGGTGAATATGACATGCATACCATGAAAATAAAATTGAGATAAAAATCTATTACCTTAGGCATGACTTCATTCATACATGTTGGAACCTCATGTATATAAAATATAGATTTATTATAAATATATTAATGACCCTAAAATATATATATAATACCTAATATTATTTATTTATAACCATTAATCACCTACTTATTAACAATTCTTTATTAAAATCATTTTTCTAGGGGATATTTGCTATGTTTTCATGTATGTTTTGGTTTGGTAGTTTTTGTACTTTTAGTTTGATCATAAACCCATTATATATATAATTTTAATGATGATATAAATATTATATATATTCATTATATACAATTTTATATTCAATCATAAAATATATTGAAAAAAAATGAATCACAATGTTCAAGGAGATGATAGGCCGTACAGACACACAAATGCTATTTTCATTTTTTGATGGATGGATCAAAAGAAAGATAATTATTAATTCAACATTGTATAATACATATTATATCATATAAATCATATATATTTATAAATTATATCCTTATTACAATCCATGTAAAATAGAAATTAAAAATGAATCACACCTTTTTGGGGAGGTGGTTGTCCACACGTACGCATGAACGACATTATATATTCCCAACAGATTGAAGGTTAATAAGGTAGATCTGATATTATAATTCCATAAGTATAATTATATCATAAATATCATTCATGAACATGAAATACATCATAATACCAATCCATAAAATATGGTTATGGAAAAATAATGGTATCATTTCATGGAGAAAGTATGCCATACATACACACAAGCAATACATTTACTTCATATTTTATGGGATATGTGTTGGTTAATAATTGTTACATTCTCATAATAAAAATTAATTTTCTATAATATACATAATTAAATATTTTTTAATTTTTTTTATGAATTTATAAGAGGCATAATAAGAAATAAAATTAAAAACGCTCACTGAAGAGTTATACCTCATTATTGAGAAACCTTCTTTTGTTTACATCTTAATCCTTAAAGGATGGTCTTTTGGAAATAAAATAAGTTATATTATTTGGATAAGGAAGATATTAAGGTATTATGGTAGGTATTTTTTTATCTATAAGTCTAATTTGGTGTGGAGAAGATAAGAAAGGTGATATCCTATCATAGGGGAGGGGAATAAAATGATTGGAATTTTATAAAATATTAAAAAATAAAAATATCACAATAATGTATAGGGTCACCAAGGATACCCATATTATAATATTAGATTTTATATGGAAGTAATAAACACAAATATTATATTTTAGCATGTTTTACATTGATATTAAGCCTTATCTTCTTGTTAAACTACTTTACATCCATTTTAACCTTAACCAGAATAGTTTTAAATTTTTACCATGATAACATAATTTTTGGTGAAAAAATAATTGGGGCCTTATAAAAAAAATATGTATATGATTATTATAAATTTTAAATAAATTTTAACATGATTAATAGTTATAAATTACTTTTAATATGAGAACATAAAATGCATATAAATTTGTTTTTAGAAAAATACCTTATTTAAAGAAAGAAACATTCTACCTTAAAATAAAGTAATAAATTGGTTTCCATGATTTTTTTGGTTAAATAATAAACTAATTAATGTTATTATACATTTAGGGAAATCCAAAACCTAATTTAACATTCCAACCATTTAATTAAATACAGAGAATCCAAAATAGTTCTTAATTTGATTAAAAGTAATTTATAACTATTATAGAACGTTTCCTTAAGATTAAATGTAATTTGGATTAATCCAAAATTGTTCTTAATTTAAAAGTAATTTATTACTATTATAACCATTATAAAATATTAATTAGTTCTTAATCCAAAATAGTTCTTAATTTAAATAAGGTTTTAAATAAAATATTATTTATAAATATTAAGAACTATTAATGTTTTATAAAAAATTATTTATAAAACATTATTTACAAAAGTTATAAAATATTTACAACAATTATAAAACCTTAATTAAGAACTATTAAAACATTAATTAAATGGTTGGAATATTTATAAATATTATTTTAAGAACTATTAATAGTTATAAATAATGTTTTACAATGTTTTATAAAACAATAATGTTTTTAATAAGTTTTATCATGTTTAATTTCTATTAATGTTTTATAATAGTTATAAATTATTTATAAATTAAGAAGCACTAAAAAAACATTATAAATAATGTTTTTAAATAAAACATTATTTTATCAATAATTTTTTATAAAACAGTAATAGTTCTTAATTTGAATAATGTGTTAATTTATATAATGTTTTATAAAACATTATTTTTAATTATTTCTTAAGTTAAAAAGTAATTTATAACTGTTATAAAACATTAATTAGTTCTTAATTTGATTAAAAGTAATTTGGGGAAATCCAAAACTTAATTTAACGCTTATCATTTTAGTTTAACCCTATGGAAAACCTATTTTAACTGTAACTACAGTAATAGTTTTTAATATATTTTTTGTTCATTATGAAAAAAAATTAAGTCAAACATATTACCTAATTTTAATTATAGTTGTTCCAAATATTTAATTAATTATATAAAATTAAATTAACATAAGTTATATAATTTAATTTAAAATTAAACCCGCAAATATGAGGAAAAATAGTTTTTTCTAAAGAAAATGTTTCCTTAAGTTTAAACATATTTCATATCATAAGTAAACCTAAAATTGATTCCAATAACCCAAATTAGATTAATAATAGTATAATTTCACTAATTTCTCTTTTATAACTATTTAAAAAATAGATTTCTATAAACGCATTACATAAAAAAGATTATTTTTAATAAAAATCGTTATTTTTCATTATTCCTCACAAAATCAATATTTTCCTAAAATTATCATAAAAACAATATAAGGAAATTTTTAGATGCTTATTTAAAAAGTTAAGTTCAATTTATAAAATAAATGTTCTAAAAGTGTTAAACATTACTTATTTTATTTCTTAAAAAATATTTTATAGAAAAATTATTTTAAAAACATATAGACTTTTAAAAAAATTAGTTCTTAATAATAAATGTGTTTTATTAATATAAAACATTTAAAAATAACTTTTAAAGTTTAGTTATTCCAATTCACTTCTCCAATTTTAACTATTAGGCGATAACCTTCACATTAAAAAATAATATTTTCTAATATATCATGGTTTGTATAAACTCGATGTTGTGTATAATTCAAGCTACCTAAGAAGTTGAGTTTATTTGAAAAAATATATTTAAAAAATTATTATATTGTTACGTTATCCTTCTTTAATAAATTACACCCTCATAATTTTTTATCTATAATATGTGGTTTGACATTTGAAATTTTTTTTATGAAAACCCACATCATAAAAAGGGTTAATAAAAATTCCTCTTGAAAAGGGAGGAATGAAAGCATGAAGGTCATAAATAATAACACGTTATAGGTTTCCAAATATGAAAAAATTAGTGGGTAGTGAAAATATTGACATAGAAGAAAATCATAATGTCCAAATATCATTAAAGTGTGATAGAGATCATTTGTCACATGACAGTGAATGACTGTGAGAAAGTTGACAAACAAAAAATATATATCGGGGTTGAAAAGACCATCAATTAATTAGAAATAATCATAATTGGATAAAATTATTGTTTCAGGTTCCATTTTCCCAATGTTAAGGAATCCATTTCTTATATAGACTAAGAACATATGTAAATATACTTACTTTACTATAATAATTTCATTCTTTAGTCTATTTACACCACAATCTCAACTTTTTTTCCAAATGGTGAGTATTCAAGATGAATTTTTTATTTCTGAATTACTAGAATTAACATTTAATAGTTCATATAATCCACATATAAATAATAAAATATTTTTCTCATCTTTATACATTATCTAAAACCAAAATGGTTAGAACATGGTATAATAACATCCAAAATGGATAAACCTTCATTCAAATAAATGATACATTAATCACTAAAATTCAATAGTAATACCCAATTCAAAAACTAAATCATTCCATAATTAACTACCCTTGAAATTTTTCAAAAATATATTTAAACAAGTTTGAATCCCAAAAATCAGAAGGATTTGATCACATATTCATCTAATATTAATTTAACATTAATCTCTAAATAACATAAATAATTTTTAATGCCTCATGGTAAAAATGTATATTCTATATTCATATAATCTTTAATATATTTGAATAATTTCAATAATTAAATTGAATTAATATAAATCCATGGTAAAATCATATATTCATTTAAAATATAATTCAATAATTATTCCTTAAATAGAAGCCCATAATATTCTACTAACCTTAATCCTATAATGATTCCCAAAATTATAGAGACATTTTTCCAATATAACATTAACCACGTAAACACCGAATCAATTTTCAATCCCATGGTTATCTATTATATAAAACACAAGTTTCCAAAATCATATTAATAATTATCTATCATATAATATTAGTAAAAAGAACAACATCATTCTAACAAGTACATCACATAAGCTAGTGGTTAGTGTTAAACCCTTTTCACCCTTCAGTTGGGGGTTCAATCGTCATGGCCTTTTCAGATGTGATAGGTTGTCACCCAACCGATGGATTGTACTTTTTAATAAAACAACATTAATATAATTCCTATAATGTTCTAAAACATTTTATTAAGATCTCAAAAAATATAATATAATTTTCTTAACTAATATATAATGATAAATTTAAGGGTTACATATACTTCATCTTAATAAAATGTCTCCCAAAAGTATCATCGGCCACCTTGAAATATCATTAATTAAAACCTAAAAAGTGTATTCTAATCCTTTACAGTTATTATCAACCTTAAACTTATAAACCCTTGATGATATACATAGCTCTTAATATAAGCTCATATGAAAAAATATATGCTTCCAAAAATTGTAATAAAATTCATCAAAGATTCTTTAAATAAATTTTACATCAAATCACTAACCATTTTCCAGGTCTTGAATACTATACAATTTACATCACCAACGGTAATAATATACTTATACCAAATAAATAACATTAACTCAATATTAGGGACTTATCAATCATTATATTTCTCTTAATCATGTTTTAGTCAAAATGTCAACTTACCATTGAATTATTTTTCTTGATTATTAATACCATTGAAGATATGTTTTCAAATACTTAATGAAATACTACCATTTAACAATCCATAGATGTTTCATGATGTCATATAACTAGAAAAAATAATTCCAAAACATAATTCCCAAATCCAAAAATATAAAAAATTCAATCATTTCACTTCAACAATTTGTATAGCATAATAAATTTTTGGTGTAGTTGATAACCATTTGTTCATGAAATTTAATTTGATAATTCCTACATTCCACATTAATAATATATCGAATTACTTGGAAATTTGGTACTCTATTCCATTTATTTCCACTTAGAAAAAATCTTCCAATCTATTTGAGATAGTGTCATAGGATCTTCTTCTCACATTCCTGATAAAACAATTGAACATTATTACCTATATGATCATTACCAAATTAACTTCCATAAAATTCAATTTTAGACTTATTTAATTTATTAATATTATCATAAATGTTAATGTCGTTAATAATATATCCTAAAAAATGATTACGTATATTCACAGTATCTTTCTCTCAAGTAATCATAAAATGTTTTGCTCATAATCGCTGAATATTCCCTCACATTCAGCATTAAACTGATTCCTGTTGGTTTAAACAATTGAATAAAAACAAAAGGAATAGTGTAAGAATAAAACTACAATAGTCATAGTGTTTTATAAAATAATAATTAAATTTTATTCAAATGATTTATAAATTATAACACATTCTTCTCAATATATGGACCCTTTAAGTTTAACATAGGTCATTCACAGTCATAACCTATTAAAATCCTTTATGATGGTTTATAAAGAGTTTGTGAATTTCCATAACAAAATCCATCTAAAGTGTTCTCACTAATGTTTTATCATCTTTATTTACAAAGGTTAACTTAACCTTTCTCTAATACCAACTATAGTGACCGATACATTTCATACAAAGATATTACATCTTATTATATGAATATTTGTTACATATCATAATGATCAAGGCCAAAATCATATAGGTATATTATATTTGGAAATTTGGACACATAAACAAATTGTTCATGATATTATCCCATTAATTCCTTCATAAACCATTCATAGACAAGTAAATTTTTAAAACCTTCATAACCAAGGGAAATGAGAAAAATGAAAGGGTGATATCAGATGGTCATTAATGGTAAACAGGGGATATATAAATGATCATATAAGAATAACAAGAGCATAATGGAATGTGAACATGAGCATAAAATTTTAAATATATACCTTTCATATCGAAGATCATAAAATTTATCAATGGAATAAATATTGTCTATATATAATAAATGAATCATAAATGAATCAAAGACCATGAGACATGAGGGAATAAAATTGGAATAATACATGGAATTATGGTATACTCGTAATGATATAAAATCATTTCCTTAGTAGTCAAGGATTTACTACTAGGAATATCCTAATAGACTATGTTCATTACCCAAACTATCCTAGTAGTCAAGGTTTGTTCCCAAGAAGGCCATATTTTAATGTTTTCACTCTCCAAATTATCATTATAGTCAAGGTTTACTCCCTAAGTCATCGTTGTGGATAATGCTCGTCTTTGAACTAGGTTCACTCCCCATTCCAATCGTGTTTATCTCATTAGATATCAATATATATCCAATGAATTGGAGGAATATATAGGTATCAAAAATTACATAATTAAAATCACATATATGTGTGCCATAATATTATAATACACTCCTCATATTAGAACCTATGAAACCAAATGGGATTTATAGATTTTTTAAAATTTTTATATAGTATGACCCATCGATAAGGAATGAGTTTCATAAAAATCATATCATCATAAACAAAAACCATCCTGAGAAATAATATGTATGGAATCCTTGGATAATATCCCAAATAAATAATAAGTTAAATTAATGGTTTCTTTCTTCTGTGAATATAAATACCAATTTAATATCTCTCAAACCTTCATGAGTAAAAACATATTTCCATTTTGAAGAAACTTCTTCAAAATCTAAAAATATCCAAAATAATAAAAAAACATTTGGAAAATAACCACAGAAAATTATTAAGGAAGCCTCAAAACCTTGAGTGGTCACGATGGTAGGAAATAACTTCTATGTTATATAAGATAAAAGAAACCATTCATTTTATATATTTTTTTTAAAAAAGTCAAAAAGTACCTTAGTTAGAAAGAAACAATAAGATTCCTTTTAGACCATTTTTTACAAGGCTAAAAATGGGCAGAAATTACTTTAAAAAGTAATTGGATAATATTAAAAACCCTCATTGAATATTTTTTATAATAAATGGATATATTAGTATAGATTTTTTCTAATGAAGGGAGAAAACAAGTCAATTTTCTATAAAAACATATTTTTATTCTCATGAGTACATAAGTTGAGGAAAATGAAATGAAAAAATAAATTTTCTATAAATTAAAAGGCTTGAGTAAATTTCTTTATTTTTTTGAGATTTATATCCAAATATTTCATCATTATAAATATAATCATAATGAATCTTTATAAAAAATATTGTAACATAAAACCCTTATCGCATTGGTAACACTTTAATCAGAATCTCAATAAAAGAAAAGACCTTATTTGCATATGTGAATCCACATAAATTACATAATAATAACCATAAAATACATTAATATGTATTATATACACCAAATAAAAGTAACAATTGGTGAATATGACATTTGTCCCTAAATAATAAAAGTTAAACAAAAATCCATTAACTTATGTATGACTGCCTTTATAGGAACATATTATTTAATACATATAGATTTATTATAAATATATTACAAACGATACTCATATATATCATACAATATATAATTTACTTATAAACATTTATCACCCGTTTATTAACAATTCATTATTAAAATCATTGTTTGGCATGATATATACATCGTTTTTCATGTATGTTTTAGTTCGGTAGTTCTGGTAATTCAATTTTTATCACAGTTCCATAATATCAAGAATTTTAATAATTATATAAAAATAATATATATTCATCATATACATTATTATAGTCATTCATAAAATATAGATATAAAAAATTAATTACACCATTCATGGAGATGATATGACGTACATACATGAACACTATTATCATTTTTCAATGGATTGAACAAAATAAAGATAAATATCCGTTAAAATTTAAAAAAATATTTATTTTATCATATAAATAATATATATTCATCAAATCCATTCTTATTACCATCCATGTAAATTATAAAAGAAAAATTAATCACACCACTTTATGGATGTGGTAGTCCACACATATAGACGAGCGACGTTATCATTTCCCAAAATATTGAAAGGCAATAAGGTAGATTTGGTATTATAATTATACAAGTATAATTATTTCATAAGTATCATATATAATCATTAAAACTTTCATAATACCCATCCATGAAATAGGGTGATTAAAAATGAGTGGTGTCACAATTTGGAGATGGTAACTCGTACATACACATGATTGATACTTTTACTTCATATTTGATTTAAAATAAGTTAGATAATGGTTGGTTCATTCTCATACTATAAATTAATTATATGGAATGTAATAAATTAATTATTTTAGAATTGAAATGATTAATTTAATTATGGTATACCATGAAATGAAATTGAAAATTCTATGTTAAGAGTTATACCTCTTTGTATGAAACCTTCATTGGATTTCATCTTATTCCATGAAAGGATGGTATTTTCGGAATATTAGAAGACATATTATGTGTTTATGGAATATAAGAAGGTATTATGGTGTAACACCCCAAGATTATACGAAAAATATTCTTTTTAATTTCATTAATGACTTCTGTTGAACACTACACCAAAAGGATCTTTCACAACATGCATCCATACCTTGGACTGCATTGCACACAAGCACGACCTTCCACGATACCATGTGTTGTATGCAATACCAAGTTTCGCTAAACAACGATATGCTATTAAAATATTATTAAAACTAGCAGTTATGAATAGTAATACCCACTTTTTGAAATTTTATAAATTTTATATTTGAAAATGGACTTCATTTTTGGATTCGGAATATCGAAATTAGCTTAGGGTGAAATTTTGGTACTTTTCGAATAACATTCATATTTTGATGAATAGTGAAAATTACTAAATTTTAATTAAAAACACCTTTTTTAATCAAAATATTTAATAGGGATAAATGATTAATTTTAGTGGTTTTAAAGTATATTTAGAATATATTTTTACCATTTAATACAATGTTGGTCATTGTAATTAATTTTACATTTAAACCAGACATAAACAAGTGTCAATCTTTTGATAGTTATTATCTCTTAAAAACACGCTATTTATTTTGACGACGGGAATTAATTTTTAAATTAATTAATGCAACTGATATTTTTTTGATTTTGGTATAATAGACATCATTTTTGAATTCATAATATCAAATATAGCTTAGGCCTATTTTTTGGTATTTTCTGGAAACTTTCATTTTTTGATGAATAGTGAATCAACTAAGTGGTAGTTAAAAAACTGAATTTTTCAATAAAACATAATTTTACCGCTTCTGTGAATGGAATTTAAAAAATCAGAGAAACACAATTGATGTCAGTAAGTAAAATGTGGTTCAATGAGATGAAAATAATTTGTGGTGAATAGTAACTTTTTACTTTTTTTACCACGATTAAAAGTAAATACGGTAATTAACTGTAAAAATGATATTATTATTACCCTAAAACATGTCCTAATTCTATTGGATAAGTTTAATTCGACCAAAAACAACCTTAGGAATAAAATATGACCATTTAGGAGAACTTGGATTAGATTAGAACATTTATTATTAATTTATTTAATGAAGGGTTAAAATAGTTAAAATAAAATTTTAATAAATAAATCATTTTTAATATGGGGTTATATATAAGATAAATTAGACTATAAATATTAATTATGAAGATAACAAGATTCCCTAAATAATGGTGTTTTATTTATAATTTTTAGACATTAAATAATTAAATTTATTTATGACACAATGTTGATGCATTAATTATCTTATTAATGAAATATTGATATAATTGATATTTTAAATACCCAAATAAATGTAATTTGAGACTTTTTATGCATTCCACTAATTTTCAAGGTTAATATGGAATGTTATTATTGATTTAATTATCTTTTTTTGAACTAATCATTATGTTATGATTTTAACAAAAATTAATTACCAAATAGTGTCAAAATTGACAAAAAATAGTTTTTAAAACAAATATTATATTATTCTTAAAAATCTAAGGTTAGGACAAATGACATAGATAAGTTTATATATATTAATTATAAATAACTTGGGGTTCTTTTGGCCTGTTATAGTAAGTTTATTAACTTTATTGTGTAAGAAAACAAGAAGACAAGGTGAGAGTAAAATTATTTATCTTAAAGTTAAATCTAAATGATAAGGTTAAAATAGAAACCTAAACTTTTCTAAATTCTATTGGATGAGAGGGAATCGACCCATCCCCACATTAGCATCGAATTAAATCAATTTGGAGCTATTAAAACCCGAATATGACTTTATAATAAAATAATATTTTTAGTTATTCCAAAGGTGGCCCTCTCCTCCCTTATAAAAGGGCACCTCCTCGCTCTCTTCCTCACACCAATTGGAGCCATAAATATTGGCCAAACCCTGCCAAATTCTCTTCTCCACTTCCCTAGAAATATCCTAGAGGTTCTAGTCTTCTTCAAAGACCAATTTATTGCCCTAAAAGGAGGTCTCATAGAGGCGCTTCAAAGAAGAGGTAATGTCCGTTACCGATTCTTTCATCTTTATTTCTTCTTCCACTTCTTCTTCTTTAGTTGTTTCATTATGAAGTAATAAAATCAGTATCACTTATATAATGATAAGTGATTATAATTATGAAACTACCCTATTTCACCTTCTATCCATCTAATGGAAAATGAAATCACCGTGTGTCCGTACGTAGGAAATACCGTCTCTATGCCGTAGTGTAATCTATTTTCCACCACCACCTTACTTGGATGAGTATAATGGTGTAAATAATGACTATATAAGATTATTGTAAAGTGATATTTATTCTGAAATATTATACATACAATTCAATACAATTCCACGATCATGGTAATAATATCATCGCTCGTGCGTACGTACGGACTACCGTCTCCACGACGCGATGATATTCATTTTCCATGTTAACCATTAAAGAATGATTATAAAGTATATAAAAGTAATAATAATAAAATATATGAAATTATACTGATACTGGATTTATGTATATATATATGTATGTCATCTACTTAATTCCATTCAACTCAATAAGGAATCGAAAACAGCGTTCATGCGTACGTACGGCCTACCGTCTCCATGAACGGTGTATTTCATTCCATTTATCGATCTATTATATATATGTATATTATGAATATATATTATATAAAAATCATGTTTTATATTCTTTAATTAACTAATCATGATCTATGTAATCATATGAATAATTACAAGTCAAAACATGGACGACAAATGAAACGATTTTATCCAAAAACACTCTTTAACATGGAATTTACAAAAGAACGGGTAACGTAAAGTCATAAGTGAACCATATATGATATCATAACAATGAATATGATTCTGTAATAAGTCAATGACATTATCTATATTATTATACAGGATTTTCGGATACGTACGAGGCATATTGGACCTAGGTTAAGGGATAATTTTTCAAATCTCATTTTTATCCGAGATTGCTTATACGTAAGTATTTACTGGGGTTATGTTTATCTTCCTTGTCCATGTTTCCTAAAAATGTTTCTATAAAATGTTTAGTATTCTTCCATGTAATTTTAAAGTCAATTTTTCCCTTTTATGACTTTTACCACGATGTTTGGAATGAATCTTTCTTCTGTTTACCATACGTGGTACTTTTTGACTTTTTCGACAAAAGTACGAGAAGAATGTTTTTTTAACTTATACGGCACGGACGTATTTTTACAGTTTTATTAAGCCTTATTTTCATGAATCTTCCTCCAAAAGGTTTCATGACTATTTTCAATAAAATCTCTTTCTTTTTAAATTGAATGAGGTTTTTTGAAAAGAAATTGATTTTGAAGAAGAAAGGATATTTTCCTCAAGAATTCATTTCAAGTGTTTTATCAAAAGCATTTTTCATCTTATATGACATTATTTCATATATGTATATTTCAATTATAATGTCTCTATGATTTACATGGTTTCACTTTCGTTATTATGAAATGATATCCATTTCTTTTATATGGATAATGTGATGATGGGATGATGTTTACGAAACCCATTTTATTTATTGGGTTATTATGAATGATGTTTGTTTATTTTGTGGCACAAGTAAGAATGATTTCATTATGAGATGTGTAGGACCTATATCTCCCACCAATGCATTGGGTAAAGATTTATATCTCATGAGATATACATGGCTAGAACGGAAAGTTCATCCGGTTCAGTGTTACAGGACTGAAACGAGGAGTGAACTCGATTCAGAAAGGGACTTCATCCACTAAGATGGTCTTGGCAGCAATGCCTTGGCTACTATGGAAATCATGACATGTGCTGAATGGTTTCCACAATTACATGTTTTATTCCCATTATATTTTATCATGTTTTATGTTCCATTATGATATGTGCCTTACGTACTTCCACGATTTATGTCTTTGCTCAAGATTTTGATGTTTAAATTTCATGTTCATGTTTTTGCTTTCAAATGACTATGCATTGGTTTATGTTCTCTATGTTTTCCCTTACTAAGCATTTGAGATCACCCTTTTTATGTTTTTTTCCCAAGGATTAAAAGAAAGATTTTAGGTAAGGAAACAAAAAGTGGAAGATCATTATGGGAGATGTTGAAGATCTTTCACCACGATTAGAAGATTATATTCCGAGTTTCCAAAGACACTAAACTATTATAGTCCTTGTGTGTGTGTTTTTATTATGTACTAAGTATTCCGAAAAAGTAATGTAACGTCCATGAACGTTATGCTTCGGGTCTCTATAGTTGGTATCAGAGAAAAGGTTTAGTCAACCTTTGGAAACTAGAATGTTAAAAATTTAGTGATATCCCTAGAGTTATTTCTAAGGTATGTATATGGATGTCCCTAAGGTTAAGTATTCATATAGGTTATAGTCCTAAAATTGCGGTAACGATATTATAATTAAACCTAAGATGTTATATATTGAAGTTACTCCCCTTTTATTATGTTGTTTTCCCTAGCATGATTTTTGCCTCTCAAATAATTCTTTTTGGGTTTTAGAAAATGGGTGGAAACAAGAAGATTCTTGATAATGGAGGATATGACAGACAATGGAATGATATTATTCGTGAGAAACAAAATGAAATGGGATTTGGAAGTCCAAACATTGTTATTATGCCTAATCATCAATCTCATAATATGATCAATAATCTCAACTTTGGTAAGTTTCCCGACTCAGATAATAAGAGAAAATGAAGTTTCATGATGATCATAGAGAAAAGAAAGTTCAATTTCACTCATATAAATCTTGTGGGAAGAGGCATCATGGAGATTGTTTCAAAGGAACAGGAAGATGCTTTGGGTGTGGAAAAGAAGGACACAAATCCAGTAAGTGCAAAGGAAAAGGTTCAATTAGCACCATGGATGAGGATAATGGTATTTCTACGACATCAACAATGGTTAAATGTTTTAAATGTCGAATGTACGAGCATTATGCAAACCAATGCCCTAAGGGAAAGTCTCATGAAGAGAATCAGTAAGGTTGTATGGGTAGTATTTATGTTGATGATGATAAAGAGACTACAAATGATATGTGAGATGAAAGAATTGTTGAAACTCGGTCAATGGTTTAAGAAGGTAGTGGAATGATTACATGTTTATCAAGTGTAATATTGTATAAGTAATCTCATGGTACTATGGAATAAAGAGACATCTATGGATTGTTACACTATTGTCTTTCCTTATGTTTTGAAAGTGTATGATGAATGGTACTAGTAACCATGAATGGTTATTCAGATATTTTTGGAAAGTAGATGAAATGCGCATAATGAAGGGATAAAGAGAAAATTAAATGTTTGATAGTATTCATGAGCTCATGGCTGATATAAGGAGAAGGGTATATCATGGTTTGAGTATATATAATTTTTGTATTTTGGTATGTGGAAAGTGTTAAACTTTAACAACATTCATGTTTTCACTAAGATTCAATGGGTATTCATTTTTCGAGAGAATACATGATTAATGCCTTCAAATATTTGGAATGTGACAAAAAAGACATATCTTATGATATATGGGGATCAACGATGGTTTTAACATGCTTGTTATATGAAATCTCTAGTAATTGTTTTCACTATATTATGAGAGTGGACTGCAGTATTATGGATAAGCCTAACGATTAGAATGGATTATGTTGGACATAAGTCAGTATTGTTTAAGGATAGATGTTTTTTCGATATTATTGATGGGATGTTATAGTAATGTAGTTTTAATGGACAAACTGCAGGACGGGGACAGCCCATTGTATCGGACAAAGCTGTGGGAATCGAACCCACAACTGAAGTGCGACTAGCCATTACCGCCTACCATTGGCCTACAGGAAGTCCCTGGTTAGTAGAAACTAGTTTTATATTATTACGTGGTATGATATATGAAGTATATGTTCATTTTTGGAATCGTATACGATTAACCTCACCATAGATGGACTTATGCATATTTGATAACTTTTGCTAACCTTTTGTTTGTAACAGATGGAATGACCCATCATTTAATCACATGATCTGTTAACACTTCATGAATAACAAATTCAATATTATTTCTCTAAGAGATGAAGTCAAAATTGTTCAATGCTCGAAAAACAGTGATATTGTACCAAAATAAAGTAAGTATTTATTCTAATTATAATTCTTCAAACTTTATGGAAATGATATTGAAAAACAAAAATGTTATCCTAGTGATCTTATATCCGATTAATCAGATGGTTCCCTAGATCATCACAAATTTATGGCTTTGTCATTGTTGAATTTTTCAAATACATGTTCTCTACCACTCTCCATCAGAACATGACGGTTAAATTTCTCTTCCATATCCATATTTTCACCTATGTTCTCCTATGTGAAAACCAAGTGATTAGTTAACTTGGGTAACCGTTATGTTTCATACTTTAGTTTTTAACGTTATGTTTTGGTATTTCCTTTTTACGATGTGGGTTTCTATGAAAGAAACTATTGTGTAATAAACCATTTATAACCCCAAATAATTTCAAGGGAGAAATTCATTTTAAGGGGGGTAGAATCTAACACCCCAAGATTTTACAAAAAATATTTTTTTTAATTTCATTAATGTCTTCTATTGAACACTACACCAAAAGGATCTTTCACAACACACATCCCTAACATGGCCTGCATTACATGCAAGCGCGACCTTCCATGATAGCGTGTGTTGTACGCAATACCGAGTTTCGCTAAACAATGATATGCTATTAAAATATTATTAAAACTAGCAGTTATGAATAGTAATACCCACTTTTTTAAATTTTATAAATTTTATTTTTGAAAATGGACTTCATTTTTGGATTCAGAATATCGAAATTTGCTTAGGGTGAAATTTTGGTACTTTTCGGATAACTTTCATATTCTTATGAATAGTGAAAATTACTAAATTTTAATTAAAAACAACTTTTTTTATCGAAATAATTAATAGTGATAAATTATTAATTTGAGTTGTTTTAAATTATATTTAGAATATATTTTTACCATTTAATACAATGTTGGTCATTAGATTTAATTTCACATTAAAACCAGACATAAACAAGTGTCAATCTTTTGATAGTTATTATCTCTTAAAAACACGCAATTTATTTTGAAGATAGGAATTAATTTTCAATTGAATTAATGAAACTGATATGTTTTGAATTTGGTAAAATAGACATCATTTTTGAATTCATAATATCAAATATAGCTTAGGCCTATTTTTTGGTATTTTTCTGAAAACTTTCATTTTTTGATGAATAGTGAAACCACTAAGTGGTAGTTAAAAAACTAAATTTTTTATAAAACATAATTTTACCGCTAATGTGAATGGAATTTCAAAAATCCTAGATACACGGTTGATTTCAGTAAGTAAATTTTGGTTCAATGAGATAAAAATAGTTATTGGTGACCAGTAACTTTTTACTTTTTTTACCGCGGTTAAAAGTAAATAGGGTAATTAAGGGTAAAAATTTTATTATTCTTACCCTAACACATGTCCTAATTCTATTGGATAAGTTTAATTCGACCAAAAACAACCTTATTAATAAAATATGACCATTTAGGCCCACTTGGATTAGATTAGGACATTTATTATTAATTTATTTAAAGAAGGGTTAAAATAGTTAAAATCAAAGTTTAATAAATAAATCATTTTTAATATGGGGTTATACATAAGATAAATTCAACTATAAATATTCATTAGAAAGACAACAATATTTCCTAAATAATGGTGTTTTATTTATAATTTTTAGACATTAAATAATTTAATTTATTTATGACACAATGATAATGCATTAATTATCTTATTAATGAAATATTGACATAATTGATTTTTTAAATACCCAAATAAATGTAATTTGAGACTTTTTATGATTTAAACTAATTTTATAGGTTAATATGACATGTTAGTATTGATTTAATTAACTTTGTTCGAACTAATCATTCTGTTATGATTTTCACAAAAAATCAATTACCAAATAGTGTCAAAATTGACAGAAAATAGTTTTTAAAACAAATATTATATTATTCCTAAAAATCTAATTATCAGCCAAATGAATTAGATAAGGTTATATATATTAATTATAAACAACTTGGGGTTCTTTTGGCTTGTTATTGTATGTTTATTAACCTTATAGTGTAAGAAAACAAGAAGACAAGGTAAGAGTAAAATTATTTATCTTAAAGTTAAATCTAAATGATAAGGTTAAAATAGAAACCTAAACTTGTCTAACTTATATTGGATGAGAGGCTTTCGACCCATCCCCACATTAGCTTCTAAATAAATCAATTCAGAGCTATTAAAAACCGAATATGACTTTATAATAAAATAATATTTTTAGTTATTCCAAAGGTGCCCCTCTCCTCCCTTATAAAAGGACACCTACTCCCTCTCTTCCTCACATCAATTGGAGCCTTCAATCTCGTCCAACCCCAGCCAAATTCTCTTATCCACTTACCTAGAAATATCCTAGACGTTCTGGTATTCATCAAAGACCAATTTTAGTTCCCTAAAAGGAGGTCTCAAAGAGGCTCTTCAAAGAAGAGGTAATGTCCGTTACCGATTCTTTCATCTTCATTTATTCTTCCACTTCTTCTTCTTTAGTTGTTTCATTATGAAGTAACAACATAAGTATCACTCATACACTGGTATGTTATTATAAGTATGAAACAACCCTATTTCACCTTCTATCTATCCTACGAAAAATGAAATCACCGCGCGTGCGTATGTACGGAATACCGTCTCCACGACGTGGTGTAATCTATTTTCCACCACCACCTTAATTGGATGGGTATAATGGTGTAAATAATGACTATATATGATTATTTTAATGTGATATTGATTCTAAAATATTATACATACACTTAAATACAATTCCATGATCACTGGAATGATATCATCGCTCGTGCGTACGTACGGACTACCGTCTCCACGACGCGATGTGATTCATTCTCCATGTTAACCATTAAAAAATGATTATAATGTATATATAAGTAATAATAATGAAATATATGACATTATGAAGCTACTGTATTTATGAATAAATATATGTATGTCATCTACTTAATTCCATTCAACTCAATAAGGAAACGAAAATAGCGTTCATGCATACGTACGGTCTACCATCTCCATGAACGGTGTATTTCTTTACATTTATCGATCTATTATATATATGTATATTATGAAAATATATTATATATAAATAATGTTTTATATTTTGGAATTAAGTAATTATTATCTAAGTAATCATATGAATAATTACAAGTCAAAACACGAATGACAAAAGAAACAATTTTACCGAAAAACGCTCTTTAACATGTAATTTACAAAAGAACGGGTAATATAAAGTCATAAGTGAACCATATATAATATCATAACAATGAATATGATTATGTAATAAGTCAAATAAATTATTTAAATCATTATATTGGAGGTTAGAATATGTAAGAAGCATATCATACCTAAGGTAAGGGATAATTCTTCAAATCTCATTTTTATCCAAGATTGCTTATACATAAGTATTTACTGGGGTTATGTTTATCTTCCATGTCCATGTTTTCTAAAAATGTTTCCATAAAATGTTTAGTATTCTTCCATGTATGTTTAAAGACATTTTTACCCTTTTATGACTTTTACCACAAAGTATGGAAGAAATCTTTCTTTTGTTTACCAAACACGGTACTTTTTGACTTTTCCGAAAAAAGTAAGAGAAGAATGTTTTTTTTAACATATACGGCACGAACGTATTTTTACCATTTTATAAAGCCTTATTTTCATAAAGCTTTCTCCAAAAGGTTTCATGACTATTTTCAAAAAAATCTCTTTCTTTTTAAATTGCATGAGGTTTTTTGAAAAGGAATTGATTTTGAAGAAGAAAGGATATTTTCCTCAAGAATTCATTTCAAGTGTTTTATCAAATACATTTTTCATCTAAGATGACATTATTTCATATGTGTATATTTAAAGTATAATGTCTCTATGATTTACATGGATTCACTTTCCTTATTATGAAATTATATCCATTTCTTTTATATGGATTATGTGATGATGGGATGATGTTTATGAAACCCATTTTATTTATTGGGTTATTATGAATAATGTTTGTTTATTTTGTGGTACAAGTAAGAATGATTTCATTATGAGATGGGTGGGACCTATATCTCACTCCAATGCATTAGGTAAAGATTTATATATCATGAGATAGACATGGCTAGAATGGTAAGTTAATCTGGTTCAGTGTTACAGGACTGAAACGAGGAGTGAACTCGATTCAGAAAAGGACTTTGTCCACTAAGATGGTCTTGGCAGCAATGACTTGGATACTATGGAAATCATGAAATTTGGTGAATGGTTTCCACAATTACATGTTTCATTCCCATTATATTTTATCATCTTTTATGTTCCATTATGATATGTTCCTTACGTACTTCCACGATTTATGGCATTGCTTAAGATTTTGATGTTTAAATTTCATGTTCAAGTTTTTGCTTTCAAATAACTATGCAATGTTTTATGTTCTCTATGTTTTCCCTTACTGAGCATTTGAGCTCACCCTTTTTGTGTTTTCTTTTCCCCAAGATTAAAAGAAAGATTTTAGGTAAGGAAACAAAAAGTGGAAGATCTTTATGGGAGATGTTTAAGATCTTTCACCACGATTAGAAGATTATATTCCGAGTTTCCAAAGACACTAAACTATTACGGTCCTTGTGTGTGTGTTTTTGTTATGTACTAAGTATTCTGCAAAAGAAATATAATGTCCATGTACGTTATGATTCGGGTCTCTATAATGGTTGTTATTTTCTATGATAAAAGGCTCAAATTGTGTGGAGAAGAGAGTAAATGTGGTATCCGTTTGTAGGGAAGGGAAAGGACATGCTTGGAATTTCTTAAAAGATTAAACAATATAAATATAAAAACAATTTCAAGTGGAACGAAGCCACCCAAAATAAAAATATAATATTTTATATGGCTGAAATATACTCCAAAAATAATATTTTTTCATGTTTTGGTTAGATATTAAGATTTATATTCTAGTAAAACAATTTTTAATCCATTGTAACCTTAATAAAAACAATTTCAATTTTTACCATGGTAAGATAATTATATGAAGAAAATAATTTTTGAAATATATTTTTCTATACGATGAATCAAAATTTTTATTATATTTTATCACATTCAATTTTTATAGGTATTATAAATTACATTAAGAACACAAAACACATGGAAAACTGTTTTTAGGAAGATACCCGATTTAAGAGTAAAAATAAATTTACCTTAAAATAATGTAATATATTAGTTTCCCAAACATTTATTGGTTAAAAAATATGTTATTTAAGGTTATTATAATTTTTAGTCATGCCAAATTCGAATTTAATCTTCCAACCATTCTATTAAATTCATAGAATAAATTATTTTTTAATTTTAAAAAATATAACTTATCTTTACAAAAGACTGATAGGGTTCTCAAATTCAGAGTAATGTTTTATAATAAATTATGTGACTCCTTAAATATATTAATGGATGAAAAAACCCACCAAGAGAATTAATGGATGTGTTTCGGAAAATTTAACCCTTATCTTTTTAGTGTACCCCTCTAGTAAACTTGTTTAAATCTTAACTATTGTAACAGATTTTTACTAATTATACTATTCATTATGGAAAAAAATTAAGTTGGATATATTAAATAATTTTAAGTATAATTATTTAAAATATCTAATCCATTTGGTAAAATTCAATTCATATAAGTGGCATAAATTAATTTAACACTACACATGTAAATGTGATGAAAACTGGTTTTTCTAAAGAAACTTTTCCTTAAGATTAAAAAGTTTTTATATAATAATTCAACAAAAAATTGATTAAAGGAATTGAATTGGATTAATAATAACATAATTGAACTAATTTTACTTTTAAAACTATTTAAAGAAAAATTTATCTTTTTAAATTCCTTAATGAAAAATACAATTTTTAGTAATATTCAGTATTTTTAATTATTTATCAAAAAATAAATCTTTAAAGAAAATTAACAAAACCTCACTGTAAGATTATTTTTACATGAGGATATTAAAAAATAATTTCATTTTTTAAATTCTTTTTCATACATAATAATAAATTAAGTATTTAATTTTTTTCACAAAAATAATAAAAAAATCATTTTTGTGAAAAAATATTTTTTCTTAATTTAAACACTTGACTAAAAATTTAATAAATAATTATCAATATATTTTATTTATATGAATCATTTATAAATGATTTTTAAAATGTAGTTATTACTATTAAATATTCTAATTTTAATGTCTAGGTGATAATAATCACATTAAATAATAATATTTTAATAGTATATCGTAGTTTTTTATAAACTCGGGGTTGTGTGAAACCCAAGATATCAAAGAATTTAAAATTATTTGAAATAAATATTTCATCAAATCTCATGGTGTTACACTTTGATACATAAATAAATCATTCAAAATAGATATATACTACGTCCCAATAGGTTCTTCATAACTATCAACCTTTTTAGAAGTATCATACCTAAAATCATTCTTTATAACCTAGAAAAAGAAAACCTAAGAATGGGTGATTTATGATTATAAGTAATGGTTAAAAAGGTATATATCAATGATCACTTTAACATAAAATGAACATAAGGGTTTAATAACATGAGAATAAATTTGTAAATCATACCCTATATATCATAGATCATAATAATGATTCATGGCATAAAGAGTGAAAGTTTATAAGACATAAATAATAAAGGAATAAAAGAACATGATCCATGAATTAATAATATTGGCATAAGACATATGTTTGTGGCATACAATTTATACATGAAAAATTATTTATTTATTTAAGGATCACTTCCATTACTATAATATTGGATTTTGTTCACTTTTAATTCCTCCATATCCTTAAAAATGGTTAACAACCAAGACAATCATAGTGGAAAAACTACCTTACTAAACTAGGATTTCTCCCTATTACAATACTCTTTACCACAAGAGATACCCATATTTACCCAATGTATTGAATAGATATATAATTCATAAAGCAACCATAAAATAATGAAAATCATATAGATGTGTGCCACAATATCATAAAACGTTAAAAATGTCATAACCCATGAAATGGAAATGAGTTTCATAAGTATTTTTCAATTTCATCATAACATAACCCATTGAAGAAAAACAGGTTTCATAACATAATTAACTCATTGAAAATAAAAGGGTTTCATAGAATCATCCTTAAATCATCGGCATCATCATCCATATAAAAAGTACAATTTATTAGTATCATTGTATTATAAACCTTGTAAATCATAAGCTTCATCAAAGGATGTTATCCTAGATATAAAATACCTTGAAAAGATTTTTGGAAAATTTCTTGAGAGCAATACCATTTTCACATTGATTTTTTTTAAATAGAAAAATCTAAAAAATATTTTAAAATATTATTTAAAAAAACATTGAAAACATTAAATGGAATATTAAACGAATTGGTAAATAATAATGGTGGGAAATTTGGTTCAACCCACATACATTGAAACAAATATTCCTTTCATATTTTCAGTAAAAAGTCAAAAATACCTCCTTCAAAAATAAAAATAAGATTTATTTTAAACAATTTTATTTTAAATTTCAAACATGGGTAAATATGAATTTAAATAAATCATAGGATATTATTAAAAATATTCTTTAAATCATTTTTAGAAAACATGAATATGGAAGGAATAATATTTTTGACCAAAAAAAGAGATGAAGATGGTTTTCTATAAAAAAGTTATTTTTGTCAGCTAGGTACGTAAATTGAGGAAAATGAAACAAAAAATTGTAATATATAAAAATAACTAGAGTATAATAAATTTCCCGGATTTCATGAGATTAGGATGATATTATTTCATAATCATAAATTTTATCATAAAAAATCCTGATAAACAATGACAGTGTGACATAAATCCCTTAACACATTGGTAACTTTCAAATCAAAGCCTCGTGAAAGTGATAACCTCATATAGATATTTAAATAAAAATAATTTTAATGAGAATAATCATAAAATAAATTCATGGGTATTATATACACCATATAAAATAAACAAGTTTTGAATATGGCATGTGTCTCTAATAATTAAAAGTGAGATAAAATTCCCTTACCTTGGGATTGAAGTACATTGAAATCGTTATAACCTCATATATAATAAATTTAAATTTATTATAATTATTTTAAAAAATAATTTACACACTTATAATATCATATATGACCAACTTATAATAATTAAACTCCAATTTATTAATAATTCTTGATTAAAATAATCATTTTCATGTGTTAACAGTTTTATTTTTCATGAGAATTTCAGTTCGGTAGTTCTGTCCCTGTACGTTGATCATGGTTCTACTATATATATAATTATAATAACGATCTAAATATCATATATAGTCACTATATATATATATATCATGTTGTACATAAATTATGGAGATAGAAATATGAATTACACCATTCATTGAGACGACAAGCTATACATACACATGTATAATGTTATCACTTTTCAATGGATGGAATGTAAGAAAGGTAAATTGTAATTAAAATTTAAATAAAAATAATTATATAATATATATTCATAAAATATATCCTTATTACAATCTATGTAAATCATAAATGAAAAAATATTCACTTTTCTTCGTGGAGGTGGTAGTCCAGACGCATGTAAGAGCGACATTATCATTTTCCAATGAATTAGAAAGTAAGAAAAATTATATTATATTATAATTATATAAGAATAACTATATCATAGATATAATATATAAATATTAAACCCATCAAAATAACCATCCATGAAAGGTGGTGATGGAAAATGCATTGTGTTGCTACATCGTGGTAGTAGTCATCTCATACGCATGAACAATTCTTCCACTTCCCATTTGATGGAATATAGGGTGGATATTAGTGGTTACATAATAATAATAAAATTTTAGTGAATTTATAATTATTATTTTATTATTTTATGATTAATAATAAAAAATTAGAGGGGTATATGAACAATGAAATTAAAATAGTTTGGGAAATACAATTACCCCTCCTTTAGCTAGCCTCCAATAAATCCTTTCTTAAGGACTCTTGGAATGGTCTTTCAAGAAGAATAGGACCTATAATTAATGTATATGGAATTTGAGAAGAGAATTTGTCAGGGTTTTTTTCACATATAAGGATCAATATGGTGTAAAGTAGATAAATAAGGGGCATCCTTTTATAAGTTAGGGAGAGGGAAAACTTGGAATTTATTAAAATATTAAAATATAATAAATACAATTTCAATAAAATTGATTCAAAATGGATATATATTAAAAGTTTTTATCTTATGAGCTCTATATATGTCGATAATATAAAATTTATATTTGTTTAATTAGAAAATTTATACTTATATATTTCATTAACACTCGGTAAAACTATTTTAACCATAATCGTGGTGACAATTTTTTTACTATTTTTACCCTTCATTATGAAACAAAAAGACAATGAACTAAATAATAAACTCTTACATAATGATTATAAATATGTAATCCATATTGACATACAATATCTAAATGTTTTAGAAATTAATATTAAAATATACTAGCAAAATGTGATGAAATAGGGTTCTCAAGAAAAAACATTTATTCTTAAGTAAACGATGATTTACTTCCAAAATACGCATAAAATTATTTCCAACGACCATAATTATATTTTTAACAATATAAATAAACAAATGTTACTTTTAAAACTATTTTTGAAAAAAAAATTAACTTCATAGTTTCTTAAAGTGAAAAGGCCTTTTTGAATAAATATTCGTAATTTTCACTATTCATATAAAATTACCTTTTGGAAAATTATCAAACGTTCATGATAAAAGAATTTAAAATTTTTGTTTCAAAAAATTATCTCAATTTTATAGAATGAATTTTCTAAAATTATACAAAATTTATTATATTATATTCTCACAAAAAGCAATAAAAACAATTTTGTGGAAAAATTATATTTTTGAGGCATATAAAGACTTTACTAAAAATTATTACTTCTTTATCAATATATTTTCCTTATCAAAAACCAATATAAATATTTTTAAAATGTGGTTATTCATATTCATGTGAATAATTTAATGGCTGTATTATAATGATATATTATGTTATAGTTTTTGTAGACATGGGGTTCTGTGTATCCTAAGCTATCAGTGAAATTAAATATATTTTAAAAAATATATATCATAAAATCTAGGGTGTTATAGGTGGTGATATTATGCTCTGATTGAAGTTACATTAAAAAAATGAAGATGAAAGGTTTATAAACCTCCTATAATCTGGTAGAACAACCTTTATATTTCTCTCTAAATTACTTGTATGTTGAGGACTTCAATTTATGGAGAAACTAAATAGCTTCTGAAAGGGTTGGGATCTACAATATTCACTCCATGGAATTTTATAAATCTTGGGGGTATGAAATTTGAAATATTATATCAATTTTACCATTGAAAACAATCCAATATATTTCAACCTTTATATCAGTGAGATGGAGATGTTGGTGGATGGAAATGATGTCAGGGTCCACCTTATATGATATTTATGAGAAATGTTAGACATCGACAACATCAACAAGGTTATAAAAAATTAATTCAATAAGGAATGCAATAATATCCTCAACCTCGGAAATGTATAATGATCCCTTAGGAAAATATTTTCTAATTTTCTACTATTTTTTATATGCTCAATTTATTTTGATGGATATAGTTAAATAATCAATGAAGTCTCCCCATTACACTAGAAGTGGTTCCATTGTGGGTAGTGGTGTGAGATCAACCACTTTGGGGGAGAGGAGCCATCATTGAGCTATAGGACGATGCTAGAGGTAAAGGGATGAGACACACACTCTACTCTCCCAGCATCAAGACTATTTGACCTGAAACCAATGTTGTATAGTTTTCTATCCTTGATCAATCATCGAATAAGAAACACTATATTTGCCAAACATAATCACACTTGTGAAAGATGTATTTTTGAAATCCATATTCCTTCCTTTTAAATTTAGTAACTGATATCACGTTTCTTTACTCATAGAATAGTACATCTCCTAAAGGGTTCCTTATGATGTATTCCCAGATGATAAAATAGTGGATCATTTCTCATTGGGTAATTATCTCTCAATAATATACTGGATCTATGCCCTAATCTAGTTCTTTAATTTATTTGTAATTGTTATATTCATGTAATTCTCCATTGACTTTAGTTTCCTATGTATGAAGTAAAGAAGATGAGGATGAAGAGTGTCTAGATGTCATTCCTTTTCCCAATATTTACATGAGGATATTGATAGGGGTAAAGGGAATTCTAATGACCATGAAAAAAATATTCCACTATATTCGGTGATATCCTAGTACCTTGAGTCGATTCTCAAGAGGTTTAGGATGTAATTTTTCATATGGAAGTGTCTAGGACTCACCTAAAGCCTTTATATATGGTGCTACTAACATCATCAATGGCTCAACATTATTCCTCTAGTAATAAAGAGATAAATATCTAAAGTGTGTCATTAAAAGGTTCTAATAACATATTTATATTATTCTAATTATCTTACAAAAATAGTCCTTGTGGTAATTTTAGAGTCTTGTAGAGTTGTAAGAACATGGGAGAGAGATCATAGAGGCAAGTATCCTAGAAAATTTTTAATCTCTCTATGATCGAGATGATTAATCTCCTACATCAATATCAGTTGATCTCTCTATTTCTTATGACACAAGGCTTCTGATAGACCAACTAGGCTAGCTTGGGGAACAAACAAACACTACCATTGGAGTTATTACTAGAGAATAAATGTTAATCAATACATAAAATGAATTCATGATAAAAATAACAAAAATTTAAATCATTTAAAATAATTAGGTGGAAGTGAATGATGGTATTCTGATATATCAATCTGGTGAATCAATAGAAACATGAGTGATTGGCACTCCTAGAAGTATAGTTAAACACCAACATTGATTATCATCAGTCCTTGTATCTATTTAATGATGTATATGTATTATGTGATCATCCATATAAATATCAATAGCATCCACTGAGTTTCAAAAAGAAAAAGACATTACCCCTACGGGAGAACTATACCATCTATCACAAACCAGCCTAGATACCCCGGTATCTTGGCACATGATCTAACTCTAGTATGGCACAAAGGGTGTTCCCAATCCCCATGAGTTTTTTACTAAAACATAAATCGTACAAAAAATATAAGGGAATTATTTTTCCACAAATTTAAAATGGAAAAAGATTCAAATCAGTATGATGATCACTCCACAAAGAGAACATACTATAAAAAATAGAAAAAACAAACCAAAAATATAAAATCATATAATTATTCATCAACTACAAAGATATAAGCTCAAAAAATCCATGAAATAAGTTGAAAACCTCTCCACCTATCTCCTCCATCACACAAGACCCCAAGGATCAAGAACATCCACCACCTCAAAGTGTATCTTTTTATATTCTCGAACCAAGAAAAAGATAATCTAAAAATGCCTGAAGTAAAATATAGGGTGTGATCTAAATAACCTATTAGGGTCTCCCAAAGTTTTTCATAAACAATACCATAATAATAAACAAATTATGATATCAATTTAAATAAAAAACCACATTGAAAATCATTCTCAAGTATTCATTAAAACATACATTCAATGAAAATGATGAAATATATATTAAAATGGGATAAAGTAAACAGTTTATATAAAATAGTTTATATAGATTTTTTTATATGAATAATAAAATTCTAAAATAAAATATCATGAGTCAAAATATATGTGTGCGTACTCATATAAACACCCAATTTGGGGTTCCCATTTTAGGAAGTGAAACTACACCCCATTAGGGGATCCTATATTAAGCAATCAATATACACCCAATTTGGGGATCCCATTATAGGAAATTAATATATACCACATTTCGGGAGCCCATTATGGAAATCAATCTATAACCCATTAGTGGATCCCATTATTGGTATTCAAACTACCAATCAATCATGGGAAAATCAAACAATTTAAATTTATTCAGAATACAATTTCCCCAATTTTAGTTTTCAACGTGCCTTTTTCATTTCAAAATCGAATCATGATTTTCATCAAATTCACGGTCATTCAAAGCAACTTTAAATTTAATAAATTTTACTCAAGGATCAATATAAAATCAATTTCATAAAATTAGCTTTCAAATAAATCCACCAATAGGTGTTTTTTAATAAATTCTCTTCCAATATTAAAATTAAATTTTGACCATCTCAAACCTGGGTTTTTAAAATAATTTTAAAACTCATTTAAATTTAATCGAGCAATTTAGGGTTTTAATTGAAGGGTAAATCTTTATGGAAGAACCTACCATTAATCAAATGATCAAATACAATACAAAAAATGGAATCACCAATGAAGAATTATGTACAGAAGATCAAGAAAAACAATCTACAATCATGATCCATCAAAATAGATATTAGATATATCAATATAAAGATGATATATCAATCTATAAGGTGGATAGAATATTAGATTAGAAGAAAAACACTAGATAAGATCTACATACATAAAGGAGGTGAAACGAGGTCAAATATTCTTTGATTTACTTAGAGAAGGGTTTTAAAGAGCCAAAACCACATATTGAGAGACTTTATGACCGTTTAATTCAATTAGGTTTGAGTGGGGCTTGATTGTGGGTTAAACCAAAGGCCATAGGTTTTTTGAAATAAAAATTTTGAGATTAAAATTCTTTTCGAATGGTGTAATAGAAGGGATCACATGGTTATAATAATTGTGAACATTAATTGTGCACATCTACTATTTGGGGTGCAAGGATTCTCTTAGGTGGGGACACAGTTTGGGTAATCGTGCACCAAACACGAAAAACCCATTGTCCACAAGCCTAGTAGTTCGGAGGGTCTAGACACATGGTTTGGAAAAACCATGTTCCTCCCTTTACTACACTATCATAGGGTGCATGATTTTATAGTCCAGACCACATAGTTTTCCCTAACCATGTTTCAACAATAAAATTACTCTTGGGTCTCCAAAATTCTCAAAATTTTACACAAATAACATGAAACAAGCATTAACCAAAGTAAAACTAAAACATGGGTCAAGACATACATGTAATAAGGTAATGGTATATTACATCCTCCGCACCATTAACAATGTTTTCCCTTGAAAGCCTGTTAGGAAGACTACATTTCTAATAAATGAAGCCACTACTCTCTCATTAGTTCCTCACGCTCCCATATCTCATGAAAATCAGATCCATGCTTCCAAAACACATGTACCAAAAGTATAACCATTCTAAAATGTAACTTTATTTTATTATAAATAATCCTAATAGGATTCTTAGTGATAGATAAATCAGATCAATATCTTACCAAATCAGAAAATGATCAGGGTCAGAAAGATACTTCATGACTTACGATACAAAAAACATGTTGTGGATCAAATTATATATCGTGTAAGTGCTAAACCACTTTTCCCCCCACTTAGAAATCTCGAAAGGACCCAAAAACGTCACTGAAATAAATCATTATTTCCTAAGATGTCAGTGACCCAACATAGGTGAAAATATAAAGAAAACCTGGTCACCAACTGAAAAATCCAATGGTTATTGATGATGATCATCATAGGATTTATACTATCTTTTCTCTATAACCATTTTAAGAAGAATCAATTGGATCTTGACTATCACCTCTTAGAAAAAACTCAGTCCAACAAAGGACGTTTCACCGATGTTCAATTAAAAAATGGATATATACATAGTATACTATACAATTCCTTGAAAGGATCTATCCAAATTTCAGAATGTTTATTGTTATTATAATAAAATTCAACCAATCCCAAGTGGATTTCCACGAACTAGAAAAATCATGAATTTATGAATGTAACATATCCTCAAGTATTTGTATAGATATTTCTTTCTGACCATCCATCTATGGATGATATGTCATTCTTAAATGCCCCAACGATCCTAGAATCTCAATGTGAGAAGTAAATAATGGGTAACTATTAGAGACTACATTAGAAGTAACTCACAAAACCTAAAAATATCTTACCTATAGAGATTTTACGAGTACTCATCATTTCTTGAATATAAAATGGTTATAAAGTGAGTTTATTTTATCTACATATTAAACACAACCCATCTCAAATAATTTCCCTGATGTGTATGTGGAAAACCAACCAAAATTTTTTTAAATATCTCATCCCACATCTAAGTAAGCAATTGAAGTGGATGAATAAAACTTAAAAGTCTTTGGTACTTGGTTTTGATGTGTTTGAAGGTGTAAAACTACGAAATAAAGCTAGCGACATCTCATCTCATACATGTCCACACTAATCATTTTTGTATATCATAGAACATATTTGTTGTATCTGGGTGCACCGCCCACTAAGAATTATGGAAATCCCCCATCACAACCATTATCATAGGCCAATTCAAAAAAAACTAGTTTTAAAAATTTGGTATACCTTCTATAGTTAATTTCCATTCATTGATGGCATCCATGTCATAAATAGAGTAACCAATGTTATTGAATTAATCATCATGATTTGGTTCTGAAGGAATCAACTTGAGAAGGGTGGAGGTTAACTGAAATCTTTCCAAGACAACCTCGTCTTCTTCATCATGTAATTAAAAATTTAGCTGAGAAAAAAGATCCATCATGTTCCTCCCTTCTGATGATTATTTCATGGTTAGGGTTGGAGGATCAAATATTTTTAACAAAAGATATAACTCAATATTTTGTTTTGGAAATAAATGGTATAACTTTCTCCAAAAAGGTAATTACACCAAACCATAAGATCATGCATCAGAAATGCGAGTTCATGATCATGGGTTAGGTAATTTTTATCATGTGGATGAAGTTACATAGAGAAATCGGCTACAACATTGTCACCCTATATAGGAACATAGCCCAAACCCAAACATGATGTCTCAAAGATGACTACATATCTATGTCCAGTGTCTAGAAGAGTCAAAACTAGTGTAGAAGACAAATTATGTTTCAAATCATCAAAAGAACTAAGAAACTGTGGATTCCATAAGAACTTCACTCCCTTACAAGTGAGAGTGGACAATGGAGAGTCTAAATTTTATAAATATTTAACAGAACTTTGGTAATATCCTAGAAATTTCAAAAATCTTCATATCTCAAAAAAAATTCATAGTTTTTTCCATGCCACAATAACCTTCACCTTTTTATGATAAATTTAAATTACATGTTTTCTGACCATGTTTCCCAATAATTTCACTTCCTGAATCCATAAATTAGACATTTAAAGATTTTTATTAAGTCTATGATCACTTAATATTTACATAATAGCTCCTAGATGGCATAGATTATCTTCCTCAATTTTAGAGTAAACAAAAATATCATCCACAGATACCACCATGGCTGAATTGAGTTAATCCTGTAATTTCATTTTCATTAAAACCATAAATACTATAGGATCATTACTTAAATAAAATGTCATATTGAGATACTCAAAATGGACATAGCTAATACGAATGGTGAACTTAAAAATGTTATATTATTTAATTTTAAACTGGTGATTCCCAGACTGAAGTTCAATCTTCAAGAAACTCTTTTCCCTATTAAACTAGTCAAAAGACCATCAATACATGGTAACACATAATGGTTTTTTACTGTGACTTGATTAATTTTTTGGTAGTCAACATAGTGGTGAATTTTACCATTATATTTCTTTGTAATGAGAAGAGTTTCTACCCAAGGCAACACAATTAGGAATTAAAATCCAATCTCCAATAGATCATCCAACTGAGACTTTAACTCTTAAAAATATACTAGTGGTATATGGTATGAAGGAATAAATTCCATCTGAATACCATGTACTAAATTAATATAGAACTCTACCTATCTTATTGGTGTCATACTAAATAAATCCGAAATAAAAACATCATGAAACTCGATGAAGACTGGAGGTTGATCATCACTCAAAGATTATCAGCCTAACTAAAAATGAAAACAATGATATTAACCTTCCTAAATCCAAGGAAGATGGTCCATCTATACTGGACATCGAGTCTGATTTTCCCTGAAATACACACAACACCCCATAGGTTGTAGTAAAGTAGAGCCTCCAAAAGATAACAAATAATTTGGGAATTATTTGAAATCATCCAATCCATACCGAGGATGACGTCAAGAGATTTCATGTCGAGAATCAGAAAATCCTATGTAAGTTCAATCTCTGATAAAAATAAAACACAAGGACATAAAAGATCATACTCTCTCTTTTTTATTGAGGGGAAAAGTAATATCCATCTGATAACATAAATTCTACCAAGGAATATTTAGAAGGTTTACAACACAAGTTGATATAAACAAGTGAGATTCACCAAGTATCAAACAAAGTAGTCAATAATGTTGATGATATAGTGATGGTACCTCTCATGGTCACTAGACTTGCATCCTCTTATTTCAGGAAAGTCTTCCACTAAGTGAAGAAGCTTTTTTCTATATTCATATGGATGAAAACTCTTACACCATGAAGTATCTTATTTCACCATAGAACATTTATGTTTTAATGATCCCATGACTCTATGTGGATCCGAAAAGTTATGGAATAAAATTTATATGTATTTTTAGTGGCCACACAAACTATTGTTCTTTGGTGCCTTAGTGTAAACCCACTTTGAATTCAAAACCATTCCACATAGGAAGAAACTCATAGTGAATATTATAGGAAAAGAATGATTCTAAGAAGATGCCTAATATCTAGACCTACTACAAGACTCATCCCACTTTACCTTTACCCTAAATTAGTTCACTAAATAGTCACTGGGAAAAAAGGGAACTCATGTCAACCCTAACATACCAACCAGATCAAGATCATTCACTAACACTCCATCTAGTACACCAATATAAGAATTGATATTCAATATGATGAATTGATATTAGATGTCATCACGAAGACACATTTCAAATAATTTAACCTTTAGTATTTATTTGGAAATTAACTCAAGAGAAGACTATAGTAGATTAGAAAAATAGCTTTCGTACTGTGTCACAGTTTTATAACCCTGATAGAGGATGTCAAACTCCAAATAATTTACTGATACCCCCAAATATGGATAGAACTATTCAAGTTAAAAGACGCTAAATAATTTCTATTCCAATACCTAATGATTCTATACCGACAACACTGATTCCCACAATCTACTGCTAGTTCCTTTCATATTGATGGTAACACACTTTACCTTAATAGAATATGGTGTTTTCAATAACTCAAAAAGGATCCCAATATTTTTAAAACAATCCTTAGACTATTTAGGATAACCAGAGCCTTGAAAATTAGATAGATTCTAGTGAGGAAAATATTGACTACCATTACAGGAATTATCCCTTTGAGGTTCCAAAACTAGATCATGAACAAAAACAAGTATTGGTGCCTTTCTCAAAGCAAAGAATTAATGCAATGTAGTATTAACAATATTCTGGTTCATTAGAGTATTTTCTCACTGGGGTTCACTAGATGCTTCTTCTAGGCCTATCCAAATGTCTTTTTTAGAGGTATGATGCTACAAAAAATCTTTAGAGAGCACTAAAAGAATCATCAAGATTACAAAAATCAAGGACACATAGATCAAAGATATAAGAATATAAATTATATCAAATATAATTGAATATTTTATTTCAAAAAACCAAAAATAATGTTTGGGAAAATATTATCATTTGATCAAAACATTCCTCATGGTTTTTTCCTAAACATCCAGGGCGAGTTAAGGATTGTTATGATGAGAGATATCTAGGAACTTTATCGAAACTACATTATAAGTCTCAAAAATCCTATATCATGTATAACATGACATACCAACTAAAAATAGACATCTAAAAAAGAAGAAAACCCTCTATCTAGTACTAATTTTTCATTAACTATCCCAGATACCTTGGAACCTTGATACCCAAACCAGCTTTAGCATGGCCCATAAGGCGTTCTTGATCCCCATGGGTTATATACTAGAACCTAGAATAAAACTATAAACAAAAGGGAATGATTTTTCCATAAAAAATGAAGATAATGGATAAAATTTAGTATGATTAACACTACTAAAGGTGAACATACCAGAAACAAATAGGCAAAACAAACTGAAATAAATAGATTATCAAAGTACTCAACATATACCCAGATAAAACCTTAAACAACTCATGAAACAAGTGGATGACATATCCACTAGTCACCTCTATCACTCAATGTCCCAATTATTGTGAACATCCACAACCTCCCAGTGTCCCTTTCCGTTTTCTCAGACATCAAAAAATATAATCTACAAACACCTGATAGAAAAGGTATGGTGTGAGGTAAAAAATCTACTAAGGTCTCACCAAGTGTTTCAAACAAAATATCATAATAATAAACCAATTCTTCTATAAATTTCAATAAAAAAAGGAAGGAAAATTGATTTTCATATTTTCAACCAGACACATGTTCAAATAAAAAGAGGGAAAACAGGCTTAAATGAATAGTTTATATGAAAATTTAATATAAAATAGTATTTCATTATTATAAAAATTACATAATCAATTTTTAAGGATACAAATACATATATGTGCATACTCATATCATTACCCCATTATGGGAGACCATTTGGGGCAATCAAACTACACCCCATTAGGGTAGCCCATATCGGGCAATCAATCTACACCCCATTAGGGGATCCCATTGCAGGAAATCAATATACACCGCATTTGGGGTTCCCATCTTATGAAATAAATATACAAAATATTATTGGATCCCATTTTGGGAAGTCCTAGTTCCAATCAATCATGGGTTAATGAAATACTACAAATAAATTCAAAATACAATTTCCCAAATTTGAGTTTTCAAAATGCCTTTTAAATTTCAAAATCAATTCAATATTTTCATCAAATTAATTCATTTTCAAATCAAATTTCAATTTAGAACTTTTTCCTCAAGGATAAAAAACAAATCAATTTCATCAAATTTGATTTCAAATCAACACATAATATTTTTTTCAATTCACCCAACAATATTAATTTCATTGAAATTTTTTGTTTTTCATAAATTCAATTATAATCTTATAATAAAATGGAAACGGTATAAAATATAGTTTTCTTAAAATCATGTAAAAATTCATTAAAATTTAATCAAAAAATTAAAGGTTAAATCATTATGGAACCATCTACCTTTAATCACAAGTTCAAATAAAACACACACAACATGATCTCCAAAGAAGAATGAGGTGAATGAGATAAAAAACAACCTAGAATCAAGATCAATAAATATAGAGATTAGATCCATAAATATAATTTTGATAAAAAAATATTTATGGAGGTGATAACATGATACCAAGTGAAAACCACATGATAGAAAATCTACTTACTCAAAAGAGATCAAATGAGATCAACAATGAATTGATCCCCCGAGATAAGGGGTTTGAGGACCCAAAACAACTTCTTATGATCGTTAAAGAATAATGAATTCAATTAGGGTTGAGTGGGGAATATTATGGGTTAATCAAGGGTCTTGAAATTTTTAAAATAAAAATCAATGGATAAAAATAGTATGTGAATAGTTTTCTAGAGGGGTCCATATAGTTATACTAATAATGTTCCCTAATCATACACCGTTACTATTTCAGGTTCATGGTTTCTATGAGGAAGGCACACAGTTTAGGTGTCCATGTGGAAACCATGAAAATCCTACTTTCTAAAGGCTCCATGGTTTAGAAGGGTTCCCCACCTGGTTTGGACAAACCATTTACCTCCCTCTAGTGCACCATCAAAGGGAATGCAATTTTCTAGGATAGACCGTATGTTTTTCCCTAACCTTGTGCCAACCATGAAATTCCCCTAGGGCCTTTAAAATTATAAAAATTTCACCCAAGACAACCCGAATGAAGACCCAACAAAAGTAGAAAAAAATAAGGTTCATGATGTACCTATAAGAAGGTAACATGAAGTCACACCATTAACCTCCCAAGATCGAACACATGTTCATCACCCTAGGAAAAATGGTGTTCTAATACATAGATATACATGTAATTATAAAGAAAATAATTTATGGGTAAGATAATTATGAGATGAATCAACTAGATATTTCAAGGGTTAAATCTATAATAAATCTATTTAAAAACATGTCCATGGAGAATTAGGAGACACCTCCTAATTCTTTGACATTTTCTATGTATAACAATTTATCCAAAAAAATTGTTTCTTTAGTAATATTCTTCTTCAAACAACTTGATGATGTCATGAAAAAAATAAGTGAATATGTGAGGCTTCCTAGAGAGTAATAAAATCGGGGGGTGGATGCTTCCCTTAGAGCATATATGCTATTATATTTAGAAGAACTAGATTGTACAAATCTAGATAAAATCCATCAGGCTTCTGACAACTTGGAGTGAAAATTGATCCATATTTTAGATTTAATGGAACACATGTTGTTGAAAACCCTTTTTAAAATTTTTCACACCCCTTATTTTTATAATAAATTGGGAAGAGACTCTTTATATATAAATTGTCTTTCCCTTTCATAGTTAACTAATGAAAATTGTTTTCTTTGTCAAATTAATATTGAATTATTTGACATCAATTTTTATTTGAATATCAATTCATGATTATAAATGAGTATCACAAAGAGTGAAATAAAAAAAATTGAATCAAACTAATCATATTCTAGAGATATATTTTGTAAATCATAGTTTCCAAAATATTGATTTGATGGTGAAATTTTGAATCAATCCATTAAGTTTAAATAATTTACACTCAAAAAGATATGGTAAGCTAAATATATAGTAAATATACCATCATCGTAATCTAGTTAATACCTATGAGTAAAAAGAATGAAAATTTTTATATGATATTAATATTTTACTCTTAGAATGAAATAGATGAGAAGGATACATGATGTGTTTACCATTTCCATAATAAAATGTTTTTCCATGTGAGTATGTGAGAGTAAATAAATTAGTATAATAGAAATTGTGAACGTTGTATGAGTGATGGTTTTAATAATAAAGAGGGGTAGGTAACCTTAAATAACATATTTGAGTATTTTGGGTAGATTATCTAAACTTATATGTATATATATATGCAACATGAGGGTGATCTAATTTTATCATAGATTTGTAGGCATAAGAGTCCTGGATTTATATTTTCAAGGTTCAAATGGTGGTCTCTATGATATTTTTACTTTTATTTTTTGTATTAATTTTTTCCTAACTCATAAAATGGGAAAGGCATAGTGGGTAAGAACATGGATTTTTTAGGTGGCCCTTTGTGGGGTTTTAACCTAACATGATTTTTTTATTCATCCTACTTTAAAATGATCTTGATATTTACTAATATATATAAGGTGTGATATTATTGAGCAAGGAATTATCTTTTTTCCAAGGGTTCCCATTATTGGTTTTTCAACCATAACTAGACACACCCTACTAGGGAAGTGGTGAATTAGGGTGTGACTTTATTTTTCACGTTTTTGGTTTTTTATCACATGTTAATAATAGTTGTGCAAATCTGTTGGGTTTTCATACAAACATGAAACAATGGAATGTTGTAAATAAATACAAGGACACGAATTTTGACTTGGTTCGCCAATAAGTGATAACACAATGAGAATATTTAAATAGTGTGTTAGTGTACTAGTTTTTAGAACTCCCTGATATAGTTAATAAAAATAATTGTAAGGAAGGGTTCCCTACCAATATTGGGTGCACTCAATCTTTTTTAACTCTCATGAACAGCTCAAGTCAAGGAAATACATGAGACACAAATATTAAGTTTATTATAATTTAGTTAAAAGGATTTTAAAAATAACAACAATCAAAAATGGTGTTATTATTATTAACTTTATTCTGTTATTCTTCTTGAATTCAATATTTTAAACAATGTATTCTTCTCTTTCTTTTCTACTACCACTTGGTTTCTTTATAGATGCATCAATAGGTTAATTGGAGACTCTAACTATTTCTTCTAGGGTTATTATCATTAAATATTCATAAAAATTTAAGATATCTTATTTTCATATTATAAATATTATATTCTTTTTAAAATCAGAGTTTATAGATTTCTTATTTCAGCTTTCCACCAATATCATTCTTCCAATATTCCATATTTAATATCCCATGATTTTCATTCTATACTTGACTTCAATATCCTATGATATATTTTTTAGTATTTTGAAAATCTAAATTCTAAAATTTCTACGACAAAATACACTTGTATATTCCTATCAATTATGACTAATTTTAATTCTCTATCTATATTGACATTTCCAAAAATATTCTCGTATCTATTCTTCTATAAAATTAATTTTACATAATTCAGGTTTAACTAAATTATTATTAATATTTCAAAAAATATTTCTTCCAATATAATCTTCTAGTAAAAATGAAAACGTAAATTAATCTTTTGAAGTCTATCTCATGATTCCCTCTAATTAAAAAAAATCATAATAAAAATTACCCTTCTAAATTCAAGATTAACGTTCTAAATTTCATTATTACTCTCTTTATGTCATAACGTAATCATATAAGATATTCATTTTCAATAAATTTACATTTCTAGATTTAGAATACTCTTCCAAATTTCAAAAATGTTACTCTTCAAATGTTTTCATTTTTTTTAAATTTACCTTTTCAAATTCATTATACTCTTCTAATTTCTAACCATGTTACACTTTTTATGTTTTCCATTACTAGAATCATACTCTTATGAATTATGTATACTCTTTCAAACTCCAGGATTACTCTTATGAAGTATTTATTCACCCTTCAAATGTTTTAATTTGTCCCAAATATACTATTATAAAGTTTAATATTACTCTTAAGAAAAGTTAGTTTTCTAAAAATATACTCTTATGTTCTTTAAACAAGTCTCATGAAAACTACATATGTTTTGAAAAATATTCATTAGATGAAAATTTTAATTTTTTTTTCAAAAATAGATTTAATTAAAAGTGGATGAGAAATAATTCCAAAATTCTCCAACCTATACAACCAACTATAAAAAAACCAATCATCCACAAAAAATTATAGTTAACAAAAAATACAATAAACACAATCCTTCTTTATAAAATTATCCACCTCTGAATTTTGATACCAATTTCATCCAATACCCCTTTGGATTTTTTCCATGCTTACTCTCTCAATATATGTACTCTCCTGTTATTTTCATTCCCCCCATTTGAAAATAAAATTCAATGGTCATAATTCTATAATATATTACTTATCGATTATTAATTCATATATTTATAAAAACTGAGAAATGTATATTCAAAACCTTCCATAAGACTTTGTCATAATAGAATCTATAAAAGAAATAAGAGAATATATTAATAATGAAAACATTTCCATTAGAATATCTATAAGTTCCCACTTTTACTCTAGGATTCCCTATAGATATTATCTCCCCATTTATTGATAAGAAAATAAAAACAAAAACAATTGAATAAAAATACCACCAACAATGTGAAAATATGATATATAATGGGGATATGGTAAATATTCCAAACCACATCAATTAGACAGATTTGGTTGTATTCCAGGGTTCAAACTAGGATTATAAAAAACTAGTACAACCAATGTTTTTTCATAACGTATGTTCCTTATAGATCATTTACTAGAAATTATAATTTCATAGTTCTTTAATCTATATTATATTTAATAAAATGATAGTTTGATTATATGTACTTATATCAGTATTCTTTTTCTAGATTTTCAATGAGTTAAATAGAACTCTTTTTGTTATAGAAGATATGAATAGGTTGATTTACTTATTCACCATGATCTTCTTATTGTTTCCTAATCTATAGATGTTGTGTTCATTACTTTATAATATAAATTTATTATAACTCAATTTTACAATGTGATGTATTTTCTTTCTTTTTACTTAAATAGACCAAAAACTTGGTGCCTAATAAAAATGAACCCCTGGTTAGGGATTTTCTATCAATAATATCACTAGTAAAATAAGAGTCATATAAGGATGAAAAATCATGTTCATTCCCTTTATTTAAGTTTTAATATATATATATAAGAGTACCAATGAGGTATCTCATAAATCGTTTCCATACTACTATGTTTTCTTCTTTAGGACTACTTTGGAAATGAGTATCCAAATTGGTTTTATATGAAATATCATGATGAGTGGCTCCACTACCATTCCATATTCAAGCTTCCCAATATTGGATCCAACTATAAGAGGGGTTAACATAGTATTTGGATAATTATTATCAAATTTCTAATGGGCATAGTTATATAACATCAAAGTGAGATAAATTTTTATCTCTATTTATGAGTCACCTATAACCATATAATGTAGGTAACTTCTATAATCATTGACATATCAAAATTTGAACTCATCAATATATATAATTCATCCATTTAATTTTTCTTAATTCCTTTAAATATAATTTCATTTTTATACACCATATCCAAAAAAATTCTATATTAGAAATATTTACAAACAAATGAGTACCAACATACCATATTTTAAATTCTATATTCTTTAGGTATAAATCAATTCAATAATACCATGCGTGAGGTTCTTTTCTTAATCTACATATTTAATTCAATTTTTACACTTCATTATCACATATTATACTTAATAACCCCATGGGTTTCTCTTTATAAGCTTATTCTTTAGGAATCCTATTTATGAAAGTTTCCTTTATATATATTTGATATATTTTGTAGATTATTTTTATCATCACTTCCAAGAATATCCTAATTGTCTCCAGCCATGGCACTTGTGAAAATATATCCTCTAAATCTATTACTTTAACTTATATATAGATTTTATAGACCAATTGATAATTATTTCAAACAATGGTACCATTTTCATCAAATTTATTTATGAAGACCCACATAGTTACAATCACATTGAGATGTTTGAGTAACTCTACAGGTTCACAAGTCAAATTTTGAACAATAAAATCAAACTACTCATTTATTTATCTTACCCATGATTCATTCATTATATATTTTTTTAATGATTCATACTCCATAGTGGATAGTAAAGTTTTCATTCTCCAATGACCTCATTCATCATGTCTGAGTTTGTGTAGTTTGATCTCCAATTATATTTAAGAGATAAATTTCAATCCTTTTGTTCCTTATATGAGGAACATGTTTTGGTTGTTAAAAAGTATGTTCCTATTTAGATTCTACCTACTATTCTAATTTCCTCAATGAACTTTTATCTTTTTTTCATTTGAATTAACTTCATTATATTTATAACAAAACTCTTCTATAAAAAATATTCCAGTTTTTCTTAATTGTCTCTCTATGATAAATTTTACATCATTCATTTTTATGGATTTTACATATATTTTTTGATATATTTATGATACTTTCTATTTATGTAGAATCCAAAAAACTCTCCTTAATCTTTTTTATGAACATATTTACCATGGTTTCCTTTTTTATTAAAGATGTAACACTTACTTAGAAAAACTTAATAATATTTAGTGATGGTTTCCTCCAATTAAATATAGCATAAAGATTTTATTCCTATTTATGGAATAAAAATGAAAAGTTTTGAGTGCAAAAAGACTCTTAAACTACATATTTATAGTACAACATGAAATAAAATTTTCAATAAGTGGGGTTTTATCCATATTATTCGTCACATGATTTCAATGATCAAAAAATATATTTTTTTGGGGTTCTAATTGATTAAATTTCATGATTGATACCATGATTTTTAATATGATTCTCAAATTAAATGGATATATATTAAGTTCCATACTTTTATAGGAAATCCTTGATCGCACAACTATTTTTATTCTCCAATCTTCTTTGATATCTATTTATGTAGTCCTTTACTTCCATTTTTCTTTGCATGAACAAAACTCATGCCATTAGGCTATAATAATCAATAAAGACTATGAAATATCTCACTCCATATGAGCCTCATATATTCATAAGAAAAAAAAATTATATAGAACCAATCAAGAATGTTTGGTACTTTCTTATTCTTATTTTAGTATGGGTTATGTACTTTCTTCATTTTTTTTCTTGAATAGATTATTCCTGATTTCCCATAGTTTCTTTATTTATCAATAGTGAGTAAGAATATAATTTCTTTAACATCATCCTAATAAGGATTACCAATGGTTCATGATCCTCTCATAAGACAGTTTCTAGTTCTTCTCTTGATGAAATTAACCTTTTGATTAAAAGTAACTTTGAGTTAAATTTTATAAAGTTATCATACACCAAATTATTCCTCAATCCATTCATTATTATTACCTTATTTCTCTTGATCACTTATCTTACTAGTTTTTTTCAATACATCCTCTTATTTTAAATGACCCTTCCTTACTAAATTGAATATTACCATCAAATATTTCCTTCCCATTATTTATAATATTTTCATTACCATCCATGTGGAATGAGGGATCACAAAATTGGATTCAATTGATTACATTATTAGATTATTTTAGTGAATCTTCTATTGGATTAGATTTCTCTCTCTTCCACTTTTCCTACAAAGATATTATATATTTATTTGGTACCTTAAATAATTCCACCTTATGTTATTTTGTATAATATGTAGTTTCATATTCAATTTTTTTCTTTTAATGAAGAGAATTTATTTCTTAGGGGAATATGTTTAGATTGTTGTTTACACATCTACCTTTGATTTTTATGGGATAAATTATTACACATTTCATGGATTATTTTCATAAAATTAATATATTTTTATCTTGTTATTAATCCTAATGGATTTTCTTTTATTTGTTGAAAACAGTGTTGTTTTGTTAGATTCATTGTCCAGGAATTTAGAATGGAGACTGTATGCAATCTAAAAGTGTGAAGGAATTCTATAATGATCTTATATGGTTAAGAGAAGGGTTATAGATATGTCAAAGAAATCTTAGAGATAGGAAGAGGAGGTCCATATCATAGCGTAAATAATATTATCATATTGTGATGAAGTTCACCAAAAAGTTAAACACTATAATGTTGTTAGTGGGCGTGGTGATAATGAAAAAGTACACAAGGGAGACCACAATGTGGATTATGGATACGGTTGAGAAGGATATATCCAAAATATGAAATTTATAATAGGACATGTCATGGATATCCCCATGTGGTAATTCCAATGTACATATGAAATATAGAAAAGTCCAAACTATGTTGGAAGGAATCTTATTGTTCGTGGTGTTCATAAAAGAACTGGTGAAGCAACATAGTCAGATGAATGTTGACCACTGCGTGGCATAAAAAATAGTGAGTGAAACATGATTATTTTTTCCATTTTTTGGAGGAGTCATCATGGTCATGAATTTATGTTTCATTGAGTATTTGAATAAGTAAACACATTAAAGGGATACAGACCACACAGTGGTGATGGGAGTTGTATCCCAAGAGTCTACCTATGAGCCATGGGAAATGCCATTATAGTCATGGTCATGGTTGTGGTGAAGTCGTTTGCTTGAAAGATGGAAGTTTATGTTCTCAATTATATATTAGAGCTAAAAATAACCAATATTCCATGGATATGGGTATGTTGAATCACATGGTGATGTTCAAAGGAATGTTTTTTTGGTGTGTGTGTCAGTAGGAGATGCACAAAATGTGGAGGATTTCATTATGAAGATTCTTTAACAGATCATAAATTCATCATAAATCATGAATTTTTATTTTAGACCATGATCTGAGGAAAATTTAGAGGTGATAATAGTGGTTCAAAAATGGAATTAAATGCATATTTAATACCATTCTACAAAATAAAGTCATTTAACCATAAATTAGTTATATTGAATTTTGTTATGGAGTAAATCATAGAGGAAGTTTAATATAGAGTTATGGTTGATTTTAATAGACCATAATGATGTTGACTAGTGTCCAATTTATTTGGGAATAATCCCCCATTTCATAAGGTACTAACTAGAAGTTGGAGGAATTAGATAGAGCCTTGAGCATATTACACATCTATACCTTGAAGTAGAGGGATGTGTTCTAGGGGAGGGGATTGAAGGAAGGGGAAGGTCATGGAAACTATTGAAGATATTTTCAATGATTTTGAAGGAATTATATGTGCAAAAACAAATATAATTGTAGTTCCAATTTCATTCTGGAATAAGAAGGTATTGTGATAAGGAGGTATTCACAAACCATTAAGGAGAAACTAAGTGGGACTATAACATAGTATATATCTATACTTGAGGATTCATAATAAGAAATTTAATCTAGTGAAGGGACATGAATGTCCATAAACTATGTGGAGATCTTCCAAGAGTAATGAGTGAAGGAGAAGAAGATGGTATTGAGCTGACAGTGATTCAACCACAATCTTTTTAAGAAAATTATCTCGGGCAAGGAGTGAAATAGACCAAACACCTTTTAAAGAGATGTGATCTTTATAGTTATTTTTTACATTGGAACAACATCAATTGCATGATACATGGATTTATCTAGTGAGGGAGAACAATGAAAAATCATTGTGTCTTATTTATATTCTGAATTCACACCAAAAAGTGGGTTAAAAGACAAATACAAGAAATATAGTAAAACGTGTTGGTGAATTGATTGAATCATTTAAAAATCTAAGAAAAATAAAATATCAATATAACCTCAAGGATGAGAGGTAAAAATCCTTTTAGGGTAGTGAGAGGCAAATGAAAAATATTTTTAATTAGATTCGAAATTTTACACCACAAACCCTATGGTTAGATCACTCTAAGACACTATTGGGGGACTAACAAGTGGTCTTAATGGGTGGTTTATTTTTCATTGATTTACTAATACACTACATTCATCTAAATATATTTAATAATGGAATAAAATATGAAATACTCTATTTTTTATGGAAATTATTTCAAAACATGGCATGGAAAAAGGATTTTATTACTTATATGGAAGATTTAATTTGAGTTCCACAGGAAGTTATGGAGGAATGAATTGTTTTACTAAACAGATATGGAGTTATTAATGGAATAGATCAAATAAACATTGTGATTTATGTCTCAATAAAAAATTAATTAAAGGATTCTATTAGATAAGTAATCTAACATGAGATTACACATGAAAAGTTATCCAAATATATTTGGATGAAATTAAAATAATTCCATAGAAATGATGATGAAGAGAACATTGTTTCTAGAGAAAAGTATAAGAGGAAGGATGATATTATAAATAATTCTCCTAATATGGTGAAAAATTAAAAATCTAATGTTATATATGATTCTGACACTGTTTTGGAGAAGTTTTGTTGAATTTCTGTAACATCTGGCCATCCCGGATTACTGATTTTCGCATGGATTGCAAGAACTCTAAAATACCACAGGTGAAGCTACCTATGAAATAGAAGATGATGTATAATAGTGAGGGTATATGATATATTGTGGGGATACTATAACCTATAATAGGAGTAGAAATAGATGAAAAATAATAGAAACATATAACCATTATAGATAACGATTAATGATAAAAAACCAACAGGTGATAGTGAAACAAAGAAAATGTCACAATGATGTAAGAAATGGAGTATTCCATACAAGGCCTAATAGATACTCAATGCTATATAACGTGAAATTATTACCAAAGAACAATAAATAAATAGAAAATAAAGCACAAACCTAATTGGTCTGGAGTCCATCCCAGTTCCATCATCCCCATACACAACTCTAGCATGCAATGAAAAACCTCATGCAGTGGGACCATTCCCCAAACATATAAACTATGACCATAAAGTGACATCTGGTTAGGTACCCCAATGTCATGTAATCCCAATACGTGTGTGAGTACATCCATGTATACCAATACTAATGACCTTTTTGGCACTGAAAAATGTGCTTTACACCTCAAAAGTTGAATTTTGGATGAACAGAACTTGAAACCCACCCCGAAGAAACATTATGGGGTTAAGGAGAAGGTTGTGTAAAAATTTGGAGTGTTATGTAAAAATAATAATTTCCAAACTCAAAATGACTTTCACATCAAACGGGACATTGAGTTCCACTAGTCCTCCAGAGTGTGATATGATGGTCAAGGTGCATGCATGAAAAAATGAAGGAAGACAATGAAGACCATCATTTGAGTGTCTAAACATATGCCTGATCAAATAGTTTCTTGCAAAAGGATACATTGGATCCCACATGTATTATGGTCAATCCCAACTGGAACCTAAGGAATGAAAGAAAAAACAAATAGCGTTGCACCCAAACCCATCATGTAACCATCCAATTTCATGAGAAAGGTAATGTCGAACCATCGAGGTTGCATGTACAAGTACCAATTGTAATGGAATAATATGTAAATAACACTATTTATCACTACATTAATGTTGTGCACCCACAACTAATGATTTTGGATATAAATTGAACCTCACATCACGCCTGGATTTTGTATCTTCGGAATAAGAAGTGAAGATACCACTCGTGAAAACCCCTCTTCTATGACATTGTTCTACAACATAATCCATGGACCAGAAAAGGTAGAGAAACTTGTTCCACATACCCCATGTGGTCCCCAAATTATATTTTCATAGGGTTGAGAGATCCTTGTGCAACTCCTCTTTAGGGATGATTAAGTTCCCACAAGAGAAGTATCATTCACAGAACCCTTATTCTCAGATAACTCAAAATCTTGTGCACACCTACAACTCCTGAATCCACATGTTATACATCTTCTAGATCCTATGACTTGTATAACTCAATTTATAGGTAATACAATAATTTTATGTGAAACACCTTTCAAGTCCCTGACTCGATGTCCCATATGATTCTAGTATAGAAATTACCCTACATTTTTCTCATAACCATAAGTATCCTAATTCATATCACTCATAAAAATAGGTAACATAACATAGGGCCTCCAGATTTATACTCATCCATTCTAGTTATAATGCTATTCTCCCCTAAAAGTCATATGAGTGGTGGACACGTAAGGACTAATGGTTCCATCTCTAAGGGAAATATATTATCTATATTAGTTGAGATCCTTATAGAGAATATTTTCCTTTATTTAATATAGTCCCCCTTGATTTGTGAGCCCCATCCATATCCAATCTACAAGACATAGATCTTCCTAGACCCATGTTCGAGTTGTGCTATGTTAAACTTCATAAAACATTCCTCTACACATGATATAAAATTGTTGCCCTACCCTATGTGATTAAAAAAGGATAAACCATGTATTATCATCATGGTATGCCACCACCTCCCTAATTGTGGGAGAAAACTACCAAGTTGGTAAATTTCTATGTGTAAGCACCATACTATCCCTCCCCAACATGGGATGAAACACCTTACTATGGGAAACATGCATGAGTAAGCCCTACACTATCCTCCATACACATGGGATGAAACTACACACCTAGGATGAAACTCCAACTCTATTAAGCTTCCATGCACAATCCCCACACCATCTTTCATCTATGCTCTTTCCACGACTCAATAATCCTTACTGCATGATTTTAATCGGCATGGACTGGTCTTTCCACATGAATATAAACTATGGAATAAAAATACATGGGTTTTTATCCCTGTCTCTTAAACAGGGTATGTAGTATGAGTCCACGAGGTTCAATCCTGACCATCAATCCTAGGGTGAAACTATCCCCCTTGGGAGAAAAACTTCATAAATCCTAGTTTGAAATTTTCCCCCAAGGGGACACACTCCACCACCTATCCCCACAAGAAGATAACCATATTACATGATCTGTATCAACAAGACATTAAACATGTGACATAATCTATGTCCATGAGACGTTAAACTTGGTCCCAAATCAATAATACATACCCATTAAAATAAAAATGGTATGCTACAGGTAAGAATATTAGGAAGACCTATGCCACTAGTGTCAATTACCACATAAAGGAAACAAGTTTCATTTGGTTCGGTGTATAAGATTCCCAACATATGAGATTACCTCCAAAAGAGGTATACTTTACAGCTTCCCAATATACCCAAAATATAGACATTACCAACATATCAAATGCTACCACCTCCCCTAACTGATGGTTACTTCCCTAGAATGATATAAGTATCATAATTTACTGATTTTTATCTCAATTTGGAACCTAGAAAAAGTTTCATGAACATGACATAAATATTTGAAGGATTCTAAGAATTGGAGATGAACTCTAATGTAGAAACAATGGAAGGTGGAACTAAAATTATATCATAACATTTTGATTAAGGATCTAACAATGAAAATGGATGTGATGGAATTTTCCCTCCTTTCAAAAGTGGGAATGTGGGGAAATAGGAAACATCCACGATGCGCTAGCCCTGATGAATTCTTCGAAAATAGATATTTTGAACCCAATGTGAAACTATTCTCCTTAACCATGGGAGCTAGTATAATTAGGTTCACCGACCAATTTTCATATCACTAGTTAAAGACACTCAGTACTAGGTCCCACAAAAAAATGGTGGTCCTAGCATGAAACTCACCTGCAACTTGGGGTAGATTATTTTCGGAATCCTTATTCTATTACATCACCACCATGGATCCTTCTATGCTTTATGAATAATGGAATACTTGGGGAATTGAACATAACTTTTACTATTCCAATTATAACAGATGAATTCACATACCTTATAGGACATAAGCTACAAGAGAATGGGGACCAACACTAGTTGAAACTGGGGTAGGCGAAACATTGGTGTGACAACCCCATAAGACTACTTCCCCACCATGAATTCCACCATGTATTTTCTTTTTGGGATCCCACACCCCTTTTCAACCAATGATACCATCCATGGTATGGTGATTGAAACCATGGTTCATTTGTACGAACAAGATGGGGTCATTCCCACTTGGGATATGGTTTTCCAAGACATTAAGGCATCAACAACTTATCAAAAATATCGCCCATGTGGACCACATAGGGGAAAACACCCCCCCCCCCCCCGTTTTGATGGTGAACTACTTCAAGAGTATTTTACCAAAGTTCCATAATAGCTCACTCCCCTCTGTTGGGGAGGTAGGACATGTTTGATCAATTCCTACAATGACTACTACTCAGGATATGCCCATTATGGATACCACCAGGCCATTCTAGCACCATCACCGACACATCTCATAGGCCAATTAATGGGTTTACATCATCCCCACTCTACCATCCCCACTCCATAACACCAAAAACTAACATTGGGGTAGACCCAAAATATTTAATGATAAGGGGAAGATTTTATAGCTCATATGGCCCCTTCCACTACTAGTGTACCACCACCAAAATCCTATTACAGGTTAATGATGATCCATCATTGACAGCCTATGATTGAGACCCCATCTGTCTCACAGGTAGTCGGGGATGACTCTCTCAGTCATTGTCAGCATAAGAAGCCATTAAGATCCATCCTATGATGAGGAAAATTAGTTTAGAGGTCCTCACCACACAAATATCAAACAGAACATAGGTCCCCTAGGTGATACAATAAATCAATGCAGAGGTCCTACATAAACCAACACCAATCAGTACAGAGGTCCAACCCATTACACCATCAACCAAATCAAAGGTCATACCCTCTCCATCAACCACCAATATGGAGGTCCTCCCCATTCCACTATTAACCAAAGCAAAGGTCATCCCCACTCCATTAAAATCTAGTACATAGGTCCTCCTTAAACTATTACAAACCAAATAAGAGGTTCTCCCTACTCCATTGATGACCAATTTAGAGGTTCTCTCTAAACTACCACCATCAAATGTGGAGTTCCTCCCAACTCCATTACTAAAAAGTGTATAGGTCATCCCAATGATAAATACATACCCTTACCCAACAAACCATCCCAGTTTAGGAGGGAAAATTATCTATGGGGCCTATACATATGGTACAGGACATAAACCGCATAGAAAAAACATGACTGACTCATAGTAATTCTCTCCTTGAGAAGTCCCATAATGTCAGAGGTATAACCCTGGGAAGTTTTATTTCATCATGAGCCTCTCAGATTATTAGGTGAAGAATTAATAAATGAGGGAGATTTCATCCCCATTTCTAGAGTCTGGGGTAGAATCATAGTAATCGGCTTATGATATCATAAGCCTAAGTACACAAGATACCCAAATCCCTCTATAGATACCTACAATTGGAGGATATTATGACCTCCCTCTAAAGACTTGTAGTGAAACCATCTTTAACACCACTAGTTTCCATTATCTAAACCCCCACACAAAAATTAGAAGAGATATCTCAGTCTACGTTGATTCCCTTAGATGATGGTGATAAATCCTATCACAAACCAACATGGGTCGGGTCGACCCAAGCCGGCCTGCGGCATGGGCCGAGGGGCGTTTCCAATCCCCACGGGCTGGAAACTAGTGTTGGGAATCAAAAATCTAACTATTGTGAATGATTTGTCCCATTAACAAAATATAACCAAATAAATAAATATTGATGATATAAAAATAAAAATAGTAGCAGGAAAAAATGTACATACCTTCTTGTGACCCTTTAGGTCACCACCCAACTCAAAATCAAGTCTGCTTCAACATTGAGTAGCTGAACTAGAAACATGAACAAGAAACTGAACCTACAACTGGAAAGATATAATAGGTGTGAGAACTGAGATGCTTAGTAGGGATTCCATAAATAAATGACTAAATCCATAAGTTTATTTTCTAAATAATCCCATAATCACATGTTTTAAATACAAGTATAAAAGTAGGTTTTACATATTTTAAACTAAGCATCATGTTTTCCCCATACAAAGAAAACCCAACACATACTACATTGCACTTCTAAACCCATTTTATATTTTATAAACAAAACAAATATAGAAAGACCAAGGTTGTGTTAAAAGAAATGAATAAACTGTAACAACTAGAAACAAACTAATAGGAATATTTTAAAGTAAACAAGATATGTGAATAATTAAGTAACCATGGGTGATCCTAAAAAACCATAGAAGTCCTCGTGATGTACTTGGTTGGGTACCACCTACTAGTGTATGGTGAAACTTCTATGTCTATAACCAACTGGCTTCCCTCACATCAATAGAAACTAGCGGTACTCCTAAACTGGATTAAACTCCTACCAGTGGGTATCAACACATCTAATTCGGGTTGATAAGCAACCATAACTCGATTAACTATAAGACTAATAAGAACCCATGGTGGTTATAATAATATGGTGTAGGTAGGAAGGCCCTCGCACGTAGGACTAATCTCACCACACTTGCATTCCCAAACACGGACGCTTCCAATATGTTCACCCTTAAAGTGTTACCCTAGATAAGAGTGCCAAATATATTTATACATATATGCATACATATCAAATATAAAAAGTGCCAACCGGCCTATCACATCAGTTGGTTATCAAAAAAAATTTATTAAAAATTTGGAGTTGTAAATTGGGACTTTATTTTTACATAATCAAATGCCTTTATGAAAAAATCACACAAGCACTTCTAAAACATCTCTAGACACCACTTTAGTATTTAAAAATACAAATGGTCCCTTAGGATCCATGTTTCAAAACATTGACATAAAAGTCGTTAGTGATACTATGTTCGATTTCATAAAAACAAACAAAGTGTTGCCTTACACCACACACTCAACAAAATATATACCCCAAAAGCCAAAGAGGCATACATAATTGGATTTTTTTTCAAAATAATTTAAATAACCACACGAAGAGACCCACAATATTTAGAAAACAAGAACCGCTTATAAAACCAAGGATTCGAGAAAACACCAATTCAAAGAGACATGCGAAATCATTTCTATAAAAACACTATGTTCCATAAAACTAACAAACACAGGAAAAACAAGCTCCTTAAAATGTTTCTACAAAAAAAACCACTCAAGACATCCAACAATACCATTTGTAGATAAAGTAATTTAGTTACAACCAAGTTGGAAAGGCATAAACATGTGCATAAATAGAGGGGCATCCAAAAATCATTTTTTTATAACAAATATTTAAAAAGGAAAACACTACCACAAGAAAATTATCATCATAATAGAGGTTCCAAACATAATATAAGATTTAGTTTAGAAAACACAATCATTAAATGGATTAAAATTGGAAGTATGGGCATGAAAACACCTACACATAACCAAGGAACTATTTCAAAGCTATTTTTTACACTTTTAACCCTAAAAACACTGCAATGAATACAATATCATGATTATAAAGGTGATAATAACATGTATAAAGAAAATTAAATAATGAAAGTGCATATAGAAAAGTCTGGATGAGAGAAATGATGGAAACGCCTACCTCAAACAACGGTCACACCATGCTTTCTAACTCAAATAGCAGCTCGCTCGCATGCACACACTTCCATATATATATATATATATATATATATATATATATATATATCCTTATACTGATGCACGTGTTCCCCACACCATGAGGGAACATTAAAATAGAAGATACATATATCAATACATATTCATACCTAGGAATATGCGTGTGTCCATTAGAAATCGACCGCAACTCCCTACGATAAATCCCGAGGACTCAAAAACACCACAAATCAATAAAATAAAATTTAATCAAAATAATGAAATCAAGATACAATTTAAAATCAAAACATAAAAAAATCACAAATTTCACGAGTAAAACCCAAATCACATTTTCAACATTTTTATAAAACAAAACTAAGGGAAACACCCTCAAAATCAGATCAATTTACTTTAACATAAACATAATTAAAGAATTACATCATAGACCAATTTTAACCAATTCCATCAATTCCAAAACATCACAAAGAAACTATACAAGGATATCATAGGGATGTGAATTATATTTTAAAAATTATCAAAGAAATATTTAGCACTTAAAATGGAATATCATCATAGATGCATGAATATGTAAACCATGAACTAACTCAAAAAATATTTTTTAACAACTTCAGAAATATTCATTAACACTATAGAAGGCTAATTAACGGCACTAAAAAGCTATGAACCCATATGGCAGACATAAAAACTATACCTTGGATGTCGGCAGCGGACTGAAACTTAGTCAATCCGCTTTGCCTTCGGTGGCGGATGTAGAAACTTGCAAGAACAATATTTGAGGAGGTCTTCACATACCCTATTCATGAAAGAACACACAAATCTAATATTAGCCCATCCTTAAGGTTCTGGTTAAATACATACCAGGTATCAAAAGAGAAAAAAAATTCCAACATGATGAATAAGAACATAAAAATTGGTATTACCTTGAAGAATCGAAACTCAATCGGGGACCTCATTCGTGGAGGATTCAAAATGAATCGATCACGGAAGGGAGGGTCACGCACTAAAAAGGTGTGTTGTAGGGGAGGTCTGAACAAGGGAAGAGGGATCCAGAGTGAAGTTGTCACTCCAAGGCTGAAGCAATAGGTCAACGGGAATAGGGAACCCAGGGGGAATGCTAGTCGGCGTGCGAGAGGACATGATCTGCAGACTGTTCTTGCACAAGGAAGCGAGGCTGATCCATATGAGGTTGGTGTAGGGATGATCTCCAGTGAGGACGGCTAGGTTTGTGCGCTGAAAGATGAGCAGTGTAGGGAGTTTGGTGGCACCAATCTGAGAGGGCGTGTGCGTCATGGAGGTAGCATGAGCAGGGAGGGGCATCACCGGATGGGGTTTGAGAGGTGGAGGCTGCCAGACCAGTGGGGAGGGAGGGGCGCCACATGCCACTGGAAAGACAAGGGAGAGGAGACGTGCGCCATGCGTAGGAGGAAGAGTGGGGGGTCGACCCTTTTAGGGTTTCCCTTAAAAAACATTTTAAAATAATAATAATAAATAAATAAATAAATAAATAAATAAACTAAAACCATATCAATAATAATAATAAATATATTTCATTATTAATTTATCTTATTTTTATGATTATTAATATTAATAAATAATATTATTATTATTATTATTATTGTTAATGAAAAATAAATAAAAAAATAATACGAATAAAAATTTAATGAGAAAAATATTAATATCAATTTAATGATAAGAATATTACTATTATCTGTAAAAAAATAATATTATCATAGAATCTTGAACATTTATAAAATTTAGTTAACTTAAGTATTAGGCAACCGTTCATTCACCCGGACCGAGTGCATGGTCACCGCTAGTGGTGTGGTGACCATGCACCGGCTTGAGACCCACCAAAAACATCAAACTTCAAAAAATTTCAAACATAAACCCAACTAAACCTCATCCAAACGATGCGATACTGATAAAAGAATAATATAATAGGCATTTGTGCTTGAGGTGTGACAATTATCCCCACCACAAACACTTTCTGCCCCCATAAAGTCACCAAGCCAATAGTTGTCACAACATGAGTGCATGCCCAGAAAAAAACATAGATAACCAAGAGCCTTGGGGTGACCATTTCCCACAAACATTACTCTCGACCAATTCAAGGAAAACCACATCCTGAGATTGAGGGGATAACATGAGAGGGTTCTCCCCACCATAAAAATTCACTAACACGAAAACTGTGAAACCCAAACACACCACCCATTATTTCATGAAAACATACATTCTTCTAACAAAAGATACTAAGACCAAACTCAGAAACATAACGAGTGTACTTATTCATAGGCTCAACACACCTGAAGGAATACAGATAATTTTAAAGTCACATTTACAATAGATGAAGCTGCTTGGATTTCAGTAAAATTTGTTCATCCCACCACCACAATAAGGATGAGTTTATGATGATGACAAGAATAGAACAAGGAAACTTTGGATATTTCTCTCCTCAAAGATAAAAACATGGTCCGGAATGAGGATCCACACACCCTCGACAACTCATGATTTTATGCGAGCATCACCCAGAAACATGTGGCTGGGACCCTGATAGCTGAATCATCTCCTACCTGACAATCAATCAGTTTCCATCCTCTGGTCGATAACTCCTCATGCTTGAGGATTTAGACAACCACAATAGTGGAACATTTTTTAAGTGATGCAAAATGATGGCATAGAATGCATGAACTGGCCACACTAGCTGCACACAAGGGAATGGCTCGACAAATGGGGGGCTATTGCCAATGAAGATGGTTTTTCAGAAAAAGGTTCCTCTAGAAGGAACACCTCACCAGATAAAGAACCCTTATGAAAGCTGACCACCACCAACTGCACCCCAAACTCTAACAATTACAAGATGTCCAATCACTGATTTCCCCAAATTGGACCCTCACAGAGACCTGAGACGGCCCAAACCTTAACACCCTAGGAGTTCCCAACCACCCAAAGACACACCATATCCACAAACCACGCAACTACTTTTAACAAAATTCACTTTCCATGATAAAAAAGCAACACTCAAACAGAACCGAAAGCGGGGAATCATTCATTAGAAACTTTGGGAAAGATTCTTGGTGGAATATTTAGAACAAATTGAAAAAAAATTGAAAATAGGATCAATCCAAAACTCAATAAAAGAAAAAATGTATGGTCAGGGCAATAGGCACATAATACAAACATATATAAACACAAGTAAAAATTACTTTCCCCAAAAACTATCATTTCTATTAAATTTTAAAACTCACCTATGGAACCTTACGAACTGTCACATGCAGGTTAATCTAATCTTGCTTACATCAAATGCGGACAAGTGCAATGAACTCTCCCTACATACCAATGAACATGTGACCCTACATAAAGAATACCACAGTCAATAAATCATTTTTTCTTATCAAATTCAAGCACATACCAACCATTCAAAGTGAAACATTTCCCCTCTTTAAAACCAAATTTTCCAATTTCAAAACCATTTGAGGAAATCACTCTCATTACAAATCCACTTTCATTTTGAAATTCTATTTTCATTTTTAAAGTCTGTTTTCATTTCAAAATCCTGCTTCACTTTCAACAAACAGTCACATCAACCAAAATCAAAATGAATAACAACCAACGATAAACCAACAGAATGAGAAACAAGTTCTTTTGTTTAACCTGAGGACATAGTGGTGAGACATGTCCCAAGTAAATCATAACACTAAGAGGACCTTAAACATGGAACTTGGACTCCACATGGGTCACCACCCCATGTGAGGATGCAACGTGAACTGATTACCCCACATTTTCATCCCTCAGTCCAAAATAACCAAAGACGAAAGACTCAAATCTCGGACTACCACTGGTAAATCAGGTGTCATCGTCAATGGTGGTGATCACGAACTGACCCGTAAACTACCTCCTGAGCCCCGATAGTCCTAATCTCCTTCTAATAAGCACCACAAATAACAAGGGCCTATTTTGATACCATTTTTTCATGAACCAACCTAGGTTTGGTCAACCCAAGAAGGCCCGCAGCATGGCTTAATGGGCATTCCCGATCCCCACGGGTTGGAAACTAGTGTTGGGAATCAACAATAAAACTATTGGGAATGAGTTCTCCCATGAAAAAAAATATATCCAAATAAAAAAAGATTGAAAATAAGAAAATAAATCTAGCAACCGGAAAAAAATGTACATACCTCCTTGTCACACTTCAGGTCACCACCCAACTCAGAATCAAGTCTGCTATAACATTGAGCAGCTGAACCAGGAACCTGAAAAAGATACTGAACCTATAAATGTAATGATATAACAAGCATGAGCACTGATATGCTTAGATGGTATGCAAAAAATAAAACACTGAATCCAAAAGTCCCATTTTCCTAAGCATCCCATAAAAAAAGATTTAAATACAAGTGTGAAAGTAGGTTTTTCTCATTTTAAACCAAGAAACATGTTTTTCCCATATAAAGAAAACTCATCACATGCTACATACCACTTCTAAAACCATTTTACATTTTGTAAAAAAACAAGACAGTTTGACCAAGGTTATGCTCAAGAAAGGAATAAATAGTAAAAACCGAAAATAAACTAACAGGTATGTATAAAAGTAAACAAGAAATGCGAATAATTAAGTAAACATGGGTGATCCTAAACATCCCTAGAAGTCCCCTAGACGTACTCGGTTCATAACCACCTTTCGGCGTATGGTGAAACTTCTAATTCTATAACCAACTAGCCACCCTCATAGCAAAAGAAACCAGCCGTACTCCCCATCCTGCATATACACCTACTAGTGGGTACAAACCCATATAATTAGGGCTGATAAGAAACCATCACTCGATAATCTATAAGACTCTGTGGAACCCATAGTGGTTATAATAATACTTTTTAGGTAGGAAGGCCCTCGCATGCATGACTCATCTCACCGCACTTGCCTTTCCCAAACACGGACACTTCCTATGCGTTCACCCATAAAGGGTTACCCTAGATAAGAGAACCTCATATATATATATATATATATATATATATACCTATATACATACATGTCAAACATACAAAGTTCCAACTGGGCCATCACATCAATCAGTTATCAAAACCACTTTATTAAACATTTGGACTTGTAAATCAGGCATTTAGTTTTACATAATCAAATGCCTTTATGGAAAACATTTTACTAGCTCTTCTAAAATATCTCTAGACGCTAATTGTGTATTTAAAAATACCAACGGTCCCTTAAGATCCACATTTCATAACATTGACAAAGAAGTCTATAGTGATACTATGTTTGATTTCATAAATACAAACCTAGTGTTGCCTTACACCACAAACTCAACAAAATATATTCAGAAAAAAGAAAACATGCATATACTCCTGGATTTATTTTCAAACTAATTTAAATTACTGCACAAAGAGACCCACAACATTTATAAAACAAGAACTTCTTATAAAACAAAGGATTCAAGAAAAATACCAATTCAAAGTAACATGTGATATCATTTCAACAAAAACACTAAGTTCCATAAAACTAACCAACACAGGACAAACAAGATCCATAAAATGTTTCTACAAGAAAAAAACCACTCAATACATTCAATAATACTATTATTCAGATAAATTCATTTAGTTCTAACCAAGTTGGCAAGGCATAAAAAATTTCATAAATAGAGCAGCATCCCAAAATCCATTTTTAATCAAATATTTCAATAGGGAAACACTAACATAAGTTTACTATCAACATAAAAGTGGTGAGAAACATAATATAATATTTATTTAAGAAATAACAAGAATTAAACTGATTAAAATTGGGAGCAAGGGAATGGAAACACCTACACATAACCAAGGAACAATTTCAATGCTATTTTTAACACTTTTAACCATCATAAAAGAACACTACAATGAATAAACTATCATTCTTATAAAGGTACAAATAAAATTTTATAAAGTAAATGAAATCATGAAAATTCATATGAAAAACTCTGTATGAGAGAAATGATGGAAAATCCTACCTTAAACAATAGTCACACCATGCTTTATAACTCAAACCGCCGCTCGCTCACATACACACACTTCCATATATATATATATATATATATATATATATATATATATCCTTAGGCTAATTCATGTGTTCCCTACACCATGAGGGAACATGAAAATAGGGGATACATATATCTATACATATTCATACCTAAGAATATGCATGTGCACTTTTAAAACTGACTGCAACTCCATATGATAAATCTCTAGGACTCAAAAACACCACAAATTCCTAAAATAAAATTTAATCCACACAAAGAAATCAAGATACAATTTAAAAACAAACACAAAAAAATCACAAAGTTCACAAGTAAAACCCAAATTACATTTTCACCATTTTTATAAAACAAAACTAAGGGAAACAACCTCAAAATCACATCAATTTACATTAACTTAAACATAATTAAAGAATCACACCAAAGACCAATTTTAACCAATTCCATTAATTCTAAAACATCACAAAAAAACAATACAAGGATACTATAGGGATAAAAATTATATATATATAAAATTATCAAAGCATGATTTAGTACATAAATAAGAATATCAACATATATGCATGAAGTGGTAAACCAAGAACTAACTCAAAACATATTCTTAACAACTTCAGAAATATTCAGGAATACTATAGAAGTCTAATTAATGGAACAAAGAAGTTTTGAAACCAAACAGCAGATATAAAACTATACCTAGGATGTCGGCGGTGGACTGAAACGTAGTCAATCCTCTTCGCCTTTGGTGGTGAATTTCAGAACATGCAAGAACAATATCTGAGGAGTTATTCACATAACCTATTCATGAAAGAACACAACAATCTCATATTAGGCCATCCTTAAGGTTCCTGTTAAATCTATATTGGGTGTTAAAAGAGAAAAAAACACCATCGTTATAAAGAAGAACATCAGGAATGGTATTAACATGATGAATCAAACCTCAAACAGGGACCTCATTTGTGGAGGATTCGAGATGAATCAATTGTGGAAGGGAGGGTTGTGTGATAAAAAGGGTTGTTGTAGGGGAGGTCCTACCAAGGGAAGAGGGAGTTGGATTCAAGTCATTGCATAAAGGCCAAAGTAGTGGGTCGGTGGGAATAGGGTGCTCCAGGATGAAAGATAGCTGGCGAGTGAGGGGACCCAGGCTGGGGGCTGCACGTGCATGAGAGAGCGAGGCCACACTGGATGAAGTCAGTGTAGGGCAGATCTATGGTGATGACGGTTGGGTTTGTACTCTACAAACTGAGGAGGGTAGGGAGTAGGGTTGTGCCAATCCGAGGGGGGGTGTCGCGGAGGTCGCACGAGCAGGGAGGGCGCCATCAGATGGGGGTGGAGAGGCGGAGGCCACCGTACCTGGGTTGAGGGAAGGGTGGCATGCGCCGTTAGATGGAGAGGGGTGGGGAGCTTCATTCTAGGCGTAGGAGGAAGAGAGGGGGTGGGGGTTCGACCCCCTTAGAGTTTCCCTTAAAAAACATAAAATTGATGTAATGATAATAATAATGAAAATAATAATTATATAAATAAACACAAAAATAATAATAATAATAATATATTTCATTCTTGATTTATCTTATTTTTAAGAGTAATAATATTAATAATAAATATTAATAATAATATTAATGAAAATTTAATTAAAAAATAATACTAATATAAATTTAATGAGAATAATATTATTATCAATTTAATTATATTATTATTATTATTATCTGAAAAAAAAATATTATCCAGTCTGTTTAAATATTTATAGAATTTATTTATCTTATGTATCGGGTAACCGCACATTCACTAGGACCGAGTGCACGGTTTCTGCTAGCGGTGCGATGACCGTGCACTGGCTCGAGACCCACCAAAAACATCAAACTTTGAAAAATTCAAAATAGTAATCCTAATAAGCCTCGTCCAAATGATGCGAGACTGATAGAATAATAAAATAATAGGCTCCTATGGTCGGGGGTGTGACAAATCCCTTAAACCTCAAATGGATACTACCACCCTTTCACCTGAGGTAGTGGTGAACACCCAATACTACTTTGACATGATCTTAACAATGGATTCACCTAAAAGGTACATCCCGGTATATAGTGGAAATTTGACATGTGTGGTACTCTCTATTCTAGTATAGATTCCTCAAAGAAGGTCTAAATTTATGATTCCACCCTTATCTCTACCTACACAAATAAGGGCTTGTGCTGAACAAGTGCAGGATCCTTCCCTTTACCAAGACATCCTATAGGATCTTTTAGCAACCGATCAACTATCGGTTTTGTCTATCCACATGAAACTCTATAAATAATCATCTCTAAGTCCCTCACTAAGGTCTAGGAATTATTTTTACTGAATTATCTAGGCTATATTCCACTTTCTATAGAATCAACAGCTGACATTCCAAGGGTTCCAGGATCACCTCAATGCCATCAACATGCAGTGTATGAAGGTTGAGATCTCTTTACTCCCAGTGGCTCTATGACACAATTCATATGGATACTACTACAATCTCTAGAAAAAACACCTTATGAGCCTCAATGTGCTCCTCCATGTCATGGATGATGTATCTCCATACATATAGATGAGAGGATAGGGGTAGTATGCCTCCCTCCACTTTATCCTTTACCTGTGAAAATTATAGGATTGAAAATATGAATCATATTTTAATGAGTAATATTCCCATATGGCTACAGACATGGTAAATATTGTCATCGACAACCTAGAAGAGAATTGAAGGAATATAATTGCTGGTGTAGGAAATGACTCAAAAACCCGCCATAAGGGGAGACATATCACAAGGAAGACCCCACAGTAGGCATTCGTAATCATGAAAAGAGTAAAAAACAATCCCTCATATGTCCCCCACAATTATAAGTTTCTACCCTGACATCAACACAGTGAAAAAGTGATGAATCATGTCAAACCCTTTGCCCCATCTGAGGATTCACCAAAAGTGGAGTCAGAGACCACAGTAATTGTATTACTAGAGAAGATTAAGGAATTCTATGGCTCACCACTGATATCATTATTTAATAGCCATTTGATTTTAACAATTCAATAAGGCACCCCATATATCCTCTAGTGGGGTTCCTATTCCTCAGTCAGATGCCCCAATTTGAACTTGTATCCCTGTGCACCAGGTCATAAATGAAGTGAGGGGATACAGTAATTTACCAAAGTATAAGTCACCAACCCAAGAAAATATATATGATTTTCCACCTCAGAATCAAGGTAGTGATTCTCCCTATGTCAATGATACTATCAGAAAATTGGTTTCCATATACCCTTGCCAATATGATGTTATAGCTACTCTTACTTTCTACCTCAAGGATTTGGAAACATGAAATGTTGTAGTTCCACATGAGGGAGAGTCATTCCTAGAATTGGTGGACCTTGTTTGAGCTCCCCCAGAGTTTGGAAATCCTAAATTCTACTTGTTTAATGGGAAGGGTGACCCACTATAGTGTCTATCCCACTTCAACTCATGGTGAGGCCCAATGTTAGGAACTCCAGATAGTAAGAGGCTACTAAGATCCAATGCTTTCCCAAACTCTGGAAGGTCCTCTGCTTTCATAGTATAGTTAGCTTCCCATAGGGTCAATTATTATCAGGGAGTATACCCATATATATTTCTCTACCAATTCAGTTCCACCTCATGTAAGACAAGTATTGTCGACCTCTTCATGTGCAAACATATGCCAGATAATGGAGTCGCTAGCTTTATTGCCCAATGGAAAGGACTCACCTACTCACTTGATATTCTAATATCCCTAGAATAACAGCACATGATTTACATATAAAACATTATGAATGAGATTTTTCCTACCCTCATCTCCCTAAACCACATAGGATGATTTCAATAATTCTCTGAAAAGTCATAACATTTGGAAGAAACCCTGTATAAGACTAGACAATAATCATTCCCATTTCCTCTTCCTTCTCCTATGATGAGACCATGATGGAAGTGATAACTTCCACTATTCATGTTGAGGTTCCCAAGAAGATACACCTATTAGATCCTTTTATAGATGAGGCTCAGCAAGTGATTCCCTATCAAGAATAACCAGGAACTGCATAGCCTTGCACAACACAGCCTTCCCAAGCATATCCACCTCAATGAGATAATTTGTCTTCAACCCCTCATCAAAGAGAGTATCCTAGGGTACCTTTCCTATATCGAAAAACCATATGTATTCCATTGGGGATTCATAGGTCCTATAGTACATTATTTATTCCTTGGAAAATAGAATCCTGAAATTTCCAAAATGAAAGACATCCTAGGAAACCAAACACATTGGCTGCATTGACCATTTCATATATCATAGGATCCATGGAGATAGAATCTAAGAATTATTTGTATTGATGATTGGATCTTGAAACAAGTGGACAATGTATTAGTAGTTTTGGGAAATGTTCTAGTATATATGAAACTTGTCTTCATCGACCCCAATAGTGGTAGTGAAGACATTAGAAAGTGGAAAATGTCCACTTTCATGCAACACAGAAGTAAGATGATTGGTTGTCTTGCAAGGCAGTCGCTCACTACCATGAAATTATACATGCCCGCTTGAGAAATCTATAACCTCCTATAGTTTTTGTGCCACCTCTGATTGCAACCTCCACATCTACTCTGTAGCCATATAAGTCACAGAATATCATGCACTAATTATTCAAGGAAAATCAGAGTAATTCCATTTTGATCTTTCTATTTTCATGGACTGATGCCATTGAAGGAAAGGAATAGGACACACGAGCCATCAAAATTCTCATGACATCCCTCCAAACTAAGCTATTCATGCTACTGTGACCAGGTAGTAGGCATTATGTGGGGATCAATAAATGTAGTCTGACCATTCCTCTCTATCTATTATTCCATGATAGATGAATGTATTGATTAAACAACTATCCATGTTGGTACCATGTTTTTATTAGCCACATCTATCTAGGGCCCTACCTCATCCAACAATTGTTTGGATTTAACATTCTAGTTAGTAATAGAATATTTTCTATACTAGCTTGGTACAAATAGTAACATTGGCTTATCTAATGACATCCCTTTCTCCCCTGACCGTGATGTGACTCCTTGTAGGTAAGAATATTCCCATATCATAGAACTAGGATTTGCTAAAACACCTTTACATCATAACCACAATGTTCTTGATACTCTATGATCTCTTCTTTTTAAAAGAAATTTGTGATAAACTTTTTGAATATTTGAAAATCCCCCTCTAGTTCAATAATGAGGGAGTTCCACTAAATTCGACTATACATACGAGGTCCAGGAAAAGGAATTTTGATCCATTATCTCATTTTCTAGATAAGATGAAGGATTCACCATTTAGGGGAACATATGTTTGTTGTACATCATAAACTAGTTCAATGGAGTGAATTTCTACCATTTCGTAGTAAACACTAGCTCCATGATTGATCTAGTAATGTTTTAGATACTCCGTAAAATTGGATTGATGGATGTATATCTGACTCCCTACAACCTAAAAATTCATTTATATGATATGTTTGAGCAGAATCCATGTGGAATAATTTGTATGAAGAATCAGTTCGATAGTCCAATATCAAGAACTGGATTTATGGTTTCCCAAAAGGATAATGCCTACAATTCACTTCTGGGACAAATATGGGGTATTTTTCTTGCATCAACCCCCTCTTCAAACCATTAGTTCCTAAAATACAACATCAATGGTTTAGTAGGGGTATTACAGAGATATGTGTCCCCCTTTGAATCATGTGAGGCCCAATATATAGATATGAGGTACTGTAAAAGGGAAGGGAAAAAATTTCATACGGATGGGGTTTAGTGCATCAATTCCCCCAATGATCTAATAACCCTGGAAACCAATCCATGGGTAGAATTGAACGACATATTAATGATTTCGATTCATCTGTTAGAGCCCAAAATGTTAGACTTGGGGTTGTTTTATTGTCTATAAGTAAAAGGGACATCAATAGATTACCTTGTACTCCTACACAAGATAGGCTTGACTATTATTGAAAGACCCTACTCTTGTGAGGTATTAATATGTTTTATCCATTTCCACTAATCTAAAACATTATTGATTTTTCTAAAAATAAAGGCTGACTCAACGAAGGTCAACTCATCTCCATTACTTCAATATCAGGGGTCGACCTCAAATCTAGAAACCCAAAATCATTGGAATAAAAAAATTCATTATCTGTAGACTCTGTAGATTGAAAACCCCTCATCAAGGACTCTAGATCAACAAAATAATACACTAGCCCTTCCCCTGGGTTGAAAATCCCAAAAGAGATACATTCTACCTATGATTCTCCTATAATAGATGGTGAAGAGGATTTAAAATATGCACCTAATATATTTGAATAGGGTGTATACACCACCACTAATGAGTGAACCCATGTGAACCTTGGTTCTGAGGAAGACCTAAATCCAGTATTGAATAGTACAACCATGTACCCAGAGGAATAGTAGTAGTATCTGTCCTTATTTAAATAGCTTCACGACATATTCTCCTAGATCAATGATGAAATTTGAGGGATATAACCTCAGGGTATCATTCATTTCCTTAGATTCCCTACGAGTTATCATGGGGTAAAATAGCCTCCCAATATAATACACCCCTCTCAAAATGGTATTGTCGAGGATAAATTCAAAAATATTATCAATGAAAACTTCTCTAGGGAAGTGAACTACCCTAGATGATTAGGGAACATTATCCTAGTTAAGAAGAAGAATGAGAATATCAGAGTCTGTATCAATATTCGGGACCTCACCCACCATTATACGTAGGATGAATTTACCCTTACAGATATAGAGTTATTTATTGATTCTATGGTTGGGATCTAGGATATCTCCTTCACGGATATATACTCCATGGATAATAATATCTATATGGATCATGAGGATAATAATTATACCACTTATAGTGTTCCCTAATGTACTTTCTTCTATCAAGTGATTCCCTTCAACATGAAAAATTCTAGAGAAACTTGTCAGAAGACCATATAACACATATTTAAGACAATTATTAGGATGTTGGTGGAGTTCTACCTGGATGATCCAGCGGCTAAATCCTTCCCACATTAGAACCATCCTAAGTATATTGAGAAATTATTAAACTTCCTCTAAATCTGAAGTATGTAGATAGACCATTTTAAATTCACATTTGAGGTAACCAATGGAAAATTTATTAGCTTCATCATGTGATATAGGGGAGTCAAGATTGACCCAGATAAGATCAAGGACATAAATAAAATGAATCCCCTAATTAATCTCCAAGAGTTGTGAGCCCTCTATGTACACTTATACTACATATGATTATTTATTTCAAATATGGCCAACATGTGTAATCCCTTCTCAAGGATAATGAATAAAGTCATTGTTTACCAGTGGGATAGGTATTACAAGACTACATTTGAGGATATCAAGTAGAACCTTATAAAACATATGGTTTTGATGCCACAAATTTTGGTAAAGACTCCGGTTCTTTATGTGAATGCCTTTTAATAGTCCATCCGTGCCATTATAGCCTAAAAAAAATCATGGAATAGAGAAAAACCTATAATATCTTAACTGTATGCTCCTCTGCATGGATACTATATACTCTCCCATAGATAATAGTTTCCTCATTCTTGTATTTTTTGTGCAGAAGCTATAAAATTATTTATAGCATCATGATATAAAATGGGTGTCTGTGTAGACCCATTGAATTATATCCTCAATCAACCAATGATTATGGGACAATTGGCAGAGTGATAGGTGATCCTCCAGTAGTTCAACATCATATTTTCCATATAGAAGGTCATTAAAGGCTTGACATAAGAAGAATTTATGGTTGCACATCTATCCCATGAAGAAATACCCCATGATGTTGACTTTCTAGATAAATATCTCCTCTTAATGTAGTAGGTTGTACTATGTTAGCATATTTATTTCGATGGTTCCTCCTTGTGCTCAACAGGTGGAACGGTCAAAAATCCCAAGCTTAATGGGGTAGTCCTGGGAATCATTTTCATCACTCTGGCATATTATCTATTTCCATAATCATATATATTGTCATAAGTATGCACCAACAATTAATAAGGGTTTTAGGCTCTTATTTCATGGATTCAGTTCTCCCATGATATTGATGTCCCTAGTTTACTTGTGAATGGAGACTCCACAATAGTCATCAAAAATCAAGGCTGACTACATTGTTAGAATCAAATATTTAGTGACCCTACTATAGTGAACCCATAAGATGATGTCCTGACCTTTTTTATATCTAAAGGTGACTCGTGTACCTTGATCATAGAATGGTTGACTCAATTCCTTGGAAATTCTAGCTACATCACTCATATTTCTTGGCCAAGATAATCTGGTCATTCATGTGCCACATCAAAGGGTCATCACCCCCGTATCATTAGATGATGGAAACCAATATGTATATAGAATTTATACTTCTATTTTTTCTCTAGGATCATTAGGTCCCCCACATACAAGTAAACTCTCAATTAGGTATATCCCTTTTTTATCTCTAGCATGGAATTCTCTTGCCATGCTAAGCTAAGTATGGGAGAATTTATTGGCGTGCAATGTAGTTCACCCTACAGTGGTCCAAAACTTGATAAAACCATATAAAAATGTGGATTTTAAGGAATCGTCATTTTTTTATCCAAGGATATGAGAATCCTCATGTTATTCAAGATTTCTGGGTCAGGTTCTATGGTTCCCATCAAGAAAGATTGAATCTATCCCACCAAATTCTAAAATTGGGATACATATATCCCACTATAGTCCACAAATGCATTGATTTTTCCAAGAGGTGTCATGAGTTTCAAATCCATGCTAAATTTTTGCATCAACCACTAAATCTTCTTCACACAACCAAATATTCATGGCCCTTTTTTGTATATATACTTTAAATTGTAGGACCATACCGACCAAATCCAACTGAAAAAAGTACGTTTATTTTGACTACAACATACCTATTCTAAAAATTGGAAGAGGTAGTTCCCCATAATGAATTCAAAACATAGTTCATAATCAAGTTTTTGATCTCCCACATCAACCATCGACTTAGAGTTCCTCATGTTATTCTAAAAAATAATAGTGCTAACTTTTGGTTTACCAGTTTGAAAAAATTGCACGCAAATTACAACATCTGGTCCAAACCTAATTCACGCAAACATGTGTAGGAAAATGGGAATATTGAAGAACTAAAAAAGATACTCTCTAACATATTACATAAAATGATGGGCCTAAACAAAAAGTGTTTGGTCAAAAAGTTCCCCAACACCCTCTGGGTTTATCATTTGATAACCCAAAATTCCACCCTTGAGTACCCATACTCCCTAGTGTATGGGATCAAGGAAATTTTACTTATTTAGTTTTAGTTTCCAATGCTATGAAGAACTTTTTATGACCAATAGATCTTAAAAATATTTTAATAGGTATAAATAGATGAGTGTTAATCCCTATAAGAAAATAGGTTTTATTCCTTACACAATATAGAGAGGTACTAGAATAGGATGGAAAGATAATTTAACAAGAATCCTCACATCTACTCCATCTTATAGGATGATATGGAACTAGATCTCAAAACACTAATTATATCATGAAAAAATTCAATGAAGTTATATTCCAAGTGGGTGGGGCCTTACATTATCAATAAGTTCTACTCAAATGAATTATACTATATGATCACTATGAATATAGGGCATATCACACCTCCCACCAACACAAGGTTTCTAAAGTGGTACATCGCATGAGGAGCCTCAAGATCCAAAATGTACGATGTTAAACTATCTAAAATTTGTCCATGATATACAAACATAAACTAAAAGAAGCCCCAAAATCCATGAATTATGACCTTAAACTATTTGTATCCCCTATAGTCTACTATTTACGACTTTAAACTAGTATCTACCATAGTTAGAGTTGTATGATAGTAAACCAAAAATCCCATCCTTCCCAAAGTATGAAAATAAACAATGGTCTTACCCCATGCAGTGAACATAGGATGACTCGCATACCAAGTTTGAGATGACAAAAAAGACAACATCATCAACACATAAAGATAAACTATAGACTTACACCATGTTCAAAACATGAGATTACCTTGTTTGAGAGGATGGCCTATCCTACTAGAATTGGTCACCCAACATGTCATATTCTAGAAATACATGCAAATTGATTACCATTTCCATGGGATACATAGTGATTCCTAAACATCCTGTTTCTAGGACCAACCCCAAATGAATGACAATTTCCCCATTTACACACTTATAGTCTAATCATTACAACCTTAAGTGATTGTTTTTTTGTTACAAGGTATTTATGTGGTACATGGGAATATATTCCATCCTTTCACAATGGATTTTACCTCTTCCATTCCATGAAAATACCCTTAAAAACACCACATTTAGTCCATGTATCATGACTTTAAACTATTTTCCACAATCCAGGCATTACAATCCAAAATGATGTATAACTAGATTCATGATCGATTCATGTAGTGAAGATCCTCCATGGCTCCTTGCAAGTTTATTTTTAGCTCTTTGACAAAACAAGAACATCTTTATAGTACCATCGCATGTGGTCTAGTATCTATGAACATTAAACAATAAGAATTTTTCTAAGAATTATGAACATAAAATATGTGCATCAAACCTCCTTGTCCCCTCATTCTAATGGTTTTATTCATCCCTGGTGTTTCATCATGCCCATACCCTAACCTCTTTCTAGAACTACATATGGCTTGATTCCCATTTACATGGGATACGTAGTGATTCCTAGACCTTCTGTCTCTACATCCAACCATAAAAACCATACATTACCCATGGTGATGTCACCCCAAAATACCTGATTGGGACCCCTCTTCTGGTATAATCCTCATTTATATTCTTTGACATAATAGTATGCTAAAATTCCCTCACGACCCGGCATGAGGAAGAATAGAATGAGAAACTCAATGCACACGCCCTATCAATGTCCTCATAACATGATGCTAAACTATATTTTTTCCCCATATAAATTTTTGATGCCTTAAATAATAATATGATAAGATTCAATATCCTCACATGAGATGAAAACACCCTCTTGATGTTGGTCTCCTACCACCATGCCTTCCATTAATTTTTGTGGCTTGATTCCCATCCTCATGGGATATGTAGTGATTCATGGATATCTTATATTGGAACCATGCACCTTTATTTTCTCATTGTAGGGCCTTTCCTTCCCCAATAACATTATTTTGGCATGGGGTATGGTTTTCTGAGTTTTTAGTGAAAGAGGGTCTCTTTGGCCATCCTTTCTCATTGATTTATCACTCTTTCATGCCACACTAGTCTTCTTAAGACTCACGTTCCCCCTTGGGTCCAAGATCTATGACCTATATGTAAAGACCCGTAAATTTCAAGGATATTTTTTTCTTAATTTTCTTTGGAATTTTACAAGAACGTAGTCTCTGACGGCACCTGATTCCAAGGCCCGGTGTGCCCGGAATCATTTTTCGAAGTTTGGCTCGGGTACGTTCAGTGAATGGATGAGTGGGTTTTTCTTACTTTTGTACCGGTGCCCGGAATTGAATTCTGAGGGCATCGATGAAATCACAGCGTCGGTATTTGCTTAGAAATGCCTCTTCCGGAGTTGCGTTCGCTTCGGTGTGGTTTTTAATTTTTGGGATTAAAGTTAAGAAAAAAAATAAATTGTTCGACAAACATTATTTTATTTCACTTAAGCCACTTGAAGCCACTTAAAAGCATCTTAAGCTGAGTTGATCCGGATAGGATGCTATCCAGAAATATCCTACCCTCTGGGTAGGATATTTGTGAGGAGGGGCCCGCACGGGCCCCGCCGTTTCTTTTCCGCTAAGTAACGCACCCGCGAAAACCTGTCATTATGAAATTCAACAGACGTGTTTTCTTAAATTCTTAACAGACCATTTAATTGGGCGGTTTTATTCGTGAATTAAATGGGAAATTTCTTTCATTGAATTAATTTTGCGAATTAATGGTTCATTACTTATCTTTTCGTTTGTTGGTGTAATAATAAAATAAGAACAACGTGACTTTTGAAGGATTGCACGTTGAGAGGCTTTTACAGAGGTTCTTGTGCCTTCACCCCTCTTCGTGAAGAACGCGAAGAACGCAAAGAACGCCGGCTTCCGATGAAGAACGCTGAACCTGCGGAAATCGACGATGCGACGCCGTGTGCTGCGATGCCGACGTTTCCTCTCCTGCGACGTTCTTCGGCGACGTTCTTTAATCCACAACAAAAACCTTCAATCGTCCATTGAGGCGAGGGTTTCATATTTTTCTTTTAAACTTCCTTTGTAGTTTTTAACTCAAGAATGATTTAATTATATTTTTTAATTAAATCTTTTGTTCTTGAACCTCGGAGTTCGTCGACGCAACACCCTTCCGTGACGACGCGATGATCCCCTCCTTCCGCGACGATCAATCCGCGAAGGACCCGCGCATGCGACTTGACGAGGTAGGGATTTAGTTTTGGAAATGCCTTTAATCCCGTGAACGTTTCTTTAAAATTAATGGACCCGATTCAAATGAACAATTTTAATTTATTAAAATTTTGTTGATTCATGTGTTGAATTATTATTTTCTCCCGTTGTTGTTATCTAACGCAGAGGGTGCGCGGCAAACGAACATGGCCTGAAAACCCTCCGCCTTTCTTCGTGGTTGTGCGGATTTGGTGGATAACGACAAAACGTGACGCAAGGGAAAATTGTTGATCCCGCAGTGAAGAACGGAACCCGGGAGGAACACCGGCGCAGACGAGAAGGAAAACAGACCACCCGAGCAACTCCGGTGGCCCGCGGAAGATTCTGGCGGCGCGGGTCGCTGGTGGCCAACGGACCCGCGGCCGCGCGGGTCCAGCTCGCCCGCACGGGACGCGGCTGAAGCCGCGTCCGTTTGTCCCGCGGGCCCCTTCGAGGGCTGCGGCATCTCCAAGCCGCGGGGGCAGCGCCCCACGGCGTCCAGCTGCTCGGCCGCTCGGCCGAGCCGAGCCAGGCCGGTCCGACTGGCCGGGCCTTGCCCTGGCCGATCCGGACTGGGTCCGCCCGGGTCGGACCAGGTCGGGTAGACCCGGTTTGGCTCGACCCGGTTCGGCCGACCCAGGGGGGTCAGGCCGGGTCGGCCCGGGCCCGGACACCCCCCCCCCCGTCTTCTGACCGTTTTCAGTCAAATGCCCGTAACATGAGCTACGGGACTCCAAACGACTCGCCGTCAGCGGCAACGTGATCCTTGGATCGAGACGGTCGTTTTGCTATATTGCACTCAAGGTTTAGAAAACTTTGGGTTTGACCGGGTTGGTTTGTACACGAAACCAATCGGGCCTTCGGAGCCGAAACGCTCATATCTTGAGCTCCGGACGTCCGATTGACGTGCCGTAGACTTTGTTGATTCCTCTAAGTGAGAGGGATCTTTTGACTCACTTCGCCCGAGGTTTGAAGGTAGGTGGAGTACGGTCGGGTTGGTTTTGCCTTAAAAACCAACCGGGCCCCTGGGACGAAAAAGCCAATAACTCTCAGACCAGGCGTCTGATTGACGCGCCGTCTGCGATGTTGAGTTCCTATTGATGATACGGAACTTTTGGATACATTAACTTCGGACTTTGAATCAGTTGATGTATCAGCCTCTCGGCTCGTGGAGCGGACCCTCCCGAACGAGCTTGCTCTGTGCGGGAACCCTAGAGCTGGCTGCGACTGCTACTTCGACAGCGACGACTGTGCAGAGATCCTCAGTGGACTGCGACGACGACTGTGCAGAGATCCTCAGTGGACTGCGACGACTACTGCACTCAGCGATCCTACGTGGATCAATGGTACAGGTCCTGTGTGGGCCTGATCTTGTGTGGGTCCGATCATGTGTGGGTCAGCACTCTGCGGTTCTGTGTGAGCCAGCACCTACTGGTCCTGTGTGGGCCCGATCCTGTGTGGGTCATTGCGGGGGTTAGTTACCTATCGATCCTTTGTGGGTCCGACGACTTAGATAGATCAGTGATCATCTTTATCGTCATCCGAAGATGTATATCTGTGTGAGCTGAATCCTGTGTTACTCTTCTTTGTGGATTATGTTGAGCTATCCTGTGTGGATTTACTGTTTACTCTCCTTTGTGGATTGTGTTGAGCTATCCTCTGTGGATTACTGTTTACTCACATTTGTGGATTGTGTTGTGCTATCCTGTGTGGGTATACGTTTGCTTTCCAGTGGGGACTAGGTTGTGCTTGGGCTCAGACGTTGGAGTCGAACGGGAATTGATGGCTTAGGTATATGTATGGGCATATACCTAAGGAGTGTAGGTTTTACTTCGTGATTGTATCTTTCCTTTGTGGTTTATCCTTTGTGGATTTCGGGAGACCTTCAGGGGTCTCGGGGTCCCTACTGAGTAGCTTATACTCACCCCTGCACTGGCTATGCTCGTACTTCATTGTGTTGGTTGCAGATGATGGAAAGTGCTGATCGTGGTGGAGGCTTGCGGAGCAGGATGGTACCTGGAGGTGGACCACTGGGCGAGACGTACTCGGAGCGGTCAGGTGGACCCGAGGAGCAGTGGAGGCTATCTGAACCCACTCTTCAGGTGGGACTTCCAAAGGACGGCTCGACGCTGCGGCTTTTCTTTTCAGTTGCTGTTTTTTTTTCTTCAGTTGTACTTTACAGTTGGGCTTGTATCTCCGACCACTTTTACTTTCAGCACAGCTTGTTATAGTTTTTACTTAGTGTTTACTTTTCTGCTTTCTTACTCTGTGGTTCTTGTTTTCTTTTAAAGGCCAATGCCTTCCCTTTTGTTGGGATTTACGCCATGGTGCTTGTCGCCAGCCCCTGGCCTATGGGAGGCGGGCTTGCGGTAGTCACGGCACGGGCCCCGAGGATGGGTCGTGACACTATAACTAACAAATATTACTTTGGTCAAAGATACATAAACATAAACCAAAAACTTCCCCCATGTTCTGATCTCTATAACCTTAAAATCCTGGAATCCATAGTTTAATGTCCCAATCCGATGGTCAATAAAAACCAGTGCCCCAATCCATGTCACCACATGACCTTAGTCATGACTTTCTATATACCAGAGGCTACTGACTAATAGTATAGGTCTATAAAAATACATAGGGTATACTATACTAGCCTATTAGAGTAAAACCACAATAGGAATAATACCGACGGATGTAATAACCAACAAGAACAATAAATGCATACCATACATAAAATTACACAAGTTACCAAGTAACACATGTTATAATGATATGAGGAATACACTACATCTCAGTCAATCGTATAAATAAAAATATAAAATCTATAAACCATCTTGAACATGGAATCGAGTACCAACCCAGTCTAGACACCCCATGCTCCAACCTAGTAGTCCATGTATAAACCAAAAACCATTTCTCTATCATGAACCTATGACAAAAATATATATGATAATCTTGGGTTACCAAATGCCATGGAAGCCTGATTAGGGTGTGATTACAACTTTTTAGGCCACCACCAATGGTCTATAAAGAAATAGATAGTCTATACAATAGTTTTTGCATATAAAAAATCTGAAAAAAATAAATAGAAAGGGAACATGTTTTATTCTTAAAAATTTACTAATTATCTATTTACATTTTTATGTTCCATAATTTCATATCCATAGAAAAATCTATCTTTTTTATTTCATAAGGGAGTTCATTTATCCATTTTTTCAATCTACTGTACCATAGATCACCAGTCTGGGTACCGATACCACATATCACATGGCCATAGGTTGGAAATCAGGGATCCTTAGTCCAAGAATCCAACTGAGACCTATAATGCAATGTTCAACCATCATATCCAATTGGGAATAAGTCAGCAAAAACAAGTCATTAATCCATGTTTCTAACCAAGATTCAAAACGTCATTACTGACCATACCAACCTCGAAAAGGAATGTCATGTCTTTACATGTGCCTTTAGGAGAGTCATTCCTTCCCATAAAAAACTATAGTGCATTGGGGTGTTGGGAGTATTAGTTTGGACCACCCAAAATTTGGAATTAGAGAATCATCCCAATATCCCAAAACCATTAGTCACTGGTTGGAAAACAAGGAGAATATTTACATGAATCAAATTGGGATGAGGATCATCTCATCTATCCATTGCAAACCATTACATTATCATTAATCTCCATATTTATCACATCATTTATCAAATTTCAATATCACTAACCATTTATCATTTACAATGGTCCCAAAAAACCTTTAAACCAATCACATCTCCACAAGGCCCATCCCATTTTCCCACAATTTCATAAACAATAATTAAAAATTTTAGAGGGCCTTAACACAACTCTCACTTCATTAAAACATTTCAATACTACGCTTTAATAAGGATATTTCTATTTGAAACTTGGAACAAGTTCATAACACAAATAATTCAATTTTCATTTGAAATCTAAAATGGAACCCATTTTTTAAATCACATTGAGGCTAACACCTCCTTTCAAAAAATTACCCACTTTTAGAGTACCTTTTTATTTTATTGAACAACATAATCTGATCAAAATAAAAAAAAATATCATCTAAACCACATTAAAATCTTCTTAGGCATTTAAAAAAATCTTAAAATTAAACATTTAAATTATCCCAAGGTTTTTCACCATTCACAACTATTTTCGTACTCCATGGGTAGCCCCCTGTCCAGTCCTAATTCGTCAATAGAATCAATGGGTCATGTAAGGGGTCTCACACCCCAATTTAGTGGCCAAAATACTTTCCTAAAAAAATACATAATAACATAGAAAATTAGTACATTGTAAAAACCATATACAAATATGAAAACACTAACACTATGGGAAAAAGATTATGGACTAACTACCTCTTTCTCATAGGTAACCACTCATCCAACCTTGTCTCTTGATTCTAACCTAAGAAAAATTTAACATACAAACCAATAATCTACTATAAATATAGGGGTTTAGGGATTGTTAAGGATATGAAACACAACACCAATCCTCTCCACGAAAATACATGGAAACAGAGTTGATGAATTTCCCAGGTCATTGATTCACACAAAATGGAAATCCAAACACTTATAACACTTTAATACTGAGGGAAAAAATTTGAATTTACCCATTTTTAAGAGGCTAATGGGTTGTCCACATAGTTGGCCAAACCACGTGCCAACCATGCATCTACCACTTTCCAAGAGGGAATCAGCCTGAACGGTCTGGTTGACCACATACATAGTTTCGAAAACCATGTGATGGTCATGTTCTTGTCACTTTTTGAGGGGATCTCAAGTTGTATAGTCTCATAGGAATCCCTAAACAGTTTCCCTAACCATGGATACCCTCTTATAGGCCTCACGATCATGGTGAACAATTAATACTAACTATGTTCCAATTGGGATCTTAGAAGAGTTTGGACAATTTTACATCTTTTTCATGTCCTAAAACCCTGATACACCCTCGAGACTAGTCTTACACATATGAATCATTCCATAAAAAAATTAAACATGGATGTACATAATCTCATTTTTGGGATCCTAAAACTCTGTCACCATATAACAGCTCGTCCTCAAGCACCATTCCCCAGTATCACTAATCATACAAAATATTAACTAGAACACCAAACCCCCTTATTATCTTTAATTACCCAAGTATACTCCTAAACATGGGGATGTAATCATAATGATTGGACCAATGAAATAATCATACCCCATGTAATTTCATGTTGTGATCCACAACAAGATCAAAAAATCCTATTACACCTGGAATCCCATGAAGGAACATTCTATTATGCAACCACATTTCCAAACCTACATCGGTCCATAACTCAAAGACCTAAAACCCTTTTCTACATCCAAACACCTAGATCATAACCAAGGCACAACACTCATCCAAAGAATTTAACTCGTCGAAACATGATCCAACACCCATTTCAAATAATCAAACAACAATATGGATTTTCCCAAGCCCATAGAACCTAAAAAACTAGTCAAAAGAATAACTATAAACTTATTTTTTGTGGTTCTCCACACCATATGGTCTAGTTAATAACCACCATCTCTTCATTTTTGGAACTTCAATCCTCATAAAAGGACTACTATAACCTTGAAATATAACTTTAGAACTTGTTCAAAAAAAATTCCAACTCACTATTCCCAAACATCCATGAGGGTAGCACACAAAATTGGCATCCAGCTGTGCCAAAAAAACCACTTTGAAACGGTTCACCTCCACTGTCCATGCATGAAATAATGACAACATAGCCTCACTCAAGGTCTAATACCTTTATTGAAATTTACTTTCCATTTAAAACATCAATTAGATGGGGATTATAACTTACTGAATTTTTCCTCTTACAATAAAAAGACTGACCATCCCCAATTGACTTGTCCTGAAACACCCAACACCCAAAACTGGAATGCTACAACCTCATCTAACCATGGTTCCTTCACCCTAGGACACACCAACACTATCCAAATGAACCTTCTACTGTCTATTCCATCCTCTTAGTATGATTCCAGCATCCAAAATCATTTTCCCACAAACCATCATCATGTGTTACTACACCAAAAAACATACCTAACATAGTCATCTTAGATCACATTTAGAACCACCTAATGACCAAATACAAAGATCAATTTGATCTTCCACCACATCTAAGTCCCACCAGGACAACCTTAATGAATTCCAACATTTAACCCAATATTGTATCATGGTAATCTCATTTCCACAACATCCAATCCATGGTTTTATCCCCACAATGATGACTGACATATAATCTTCACCTTAGGAGTGTCATTGTCACCACCTCACCCAACCAATTTCAACCATCATGGCTAATGTTCCTATCATTGTAAAGCCCTAATGGTTGATGTAAAAATCACAGCCCTATTTGAGAAACAAAAAATGCTAACTTTAGAACATCCCTGAATTCTAAGAATGGTACCTCCAACATTCTATGACATCAAATACATCAGCCATATCTTTTTATAAGACGTTTTGTGGTGCACCTTCCACCAAAAGGATTCACTCTTAACTTACTATATGGGTGAACCTTAAAGAAATCCCTTCAACCCATCAGAATAAAACCTTATATAGATTGGTGTATAGCCAATTCCCTCTTGGTGTACCCAGATGATGTTAAGATATTGGTCCTGATATTCTCGAGTTTGGGTGTACACCAATATGTTGTTGATTAAAGTCACCACATCCAATTCAAAACCATATGGTCACTTGTATAACCAGTGTATCCAATTTTTTTCTTATATAAATGACAGGTTCTTATTCTTGATCCACCTATTCACATGTCCAAAATTGAATCACACATCTCTAGCATATTCCCAACATCTATTCCTCATCAAAACCCTTGAGGTCACACACTTTCCAATGATCATTTGCTGAACTCAACTAAAGTTTCCATGAGATGTACATCATTGGAGATGGGTTGAAACACCCACTCACAAAACTAACCATGAATCCTAGTCTTTCTACCTCATCAGATTTAAGTAATTATCAATGTTCATATCCAGCGACCCAACCATTCACAAAAACAAGCTCAACTACATGACCGCCATCACCCCAGGCATCACTTATAGGGCAAAATTGTTTATCAACACATTGTTCACCCATATCTTTTCCACCCAAATTCATTACCAATCCCTTCATTGGACATTATCACATATATGGGTATAATAATGACCCCGAATCTTATAAAACCAACCTTATATCCAATCAAAAAAACCTAGGTGTCTTCTTGAGAAAGAAACCAAAACATAACCATGAATGTTAGAAAAATTAGATGGCACCTACGGTGTATCAATTACAACTCTGAAGTACACACCTCTGTTTCACACTCCAAAACACTAAGCCTACTAGACTAACATCCCTTGAGGTTACCCTCAATTTTTAAAAAACCACTAGTGCATGACCACAACTTAAGTTGAATCTCCAAAACCATTAACTTTCCCAATTAGACATTTAGTCTAAAACCACACCAAACAATGACCTCTTCCAACTACTTCATAGTCAAATACATCCTCATTTTCCGTACATATTCAAAATCACAAAAACCCTATCGACCTCTCCCACAGGTCATCCTTGAAGGTAAAACAACACCAACTGCATAGACTTGATCCACTAGTTATCTCATTAATCCATAAACAACAATCTTTCAATAGGTTACACCTAACTGAAGGAACAAAATGTAACAATCCCCAATTTGGCACATCAAAAACATCAAGGCCTCACAACTCGTAACTCAAGGTATCAAAACTAAGTCACTGTCACTTCCTAAAACATCCATAAACAAGGGAAATAAAAGACACAAGGGATACTCGCCACCTGTGTCCCCAAAGGTTCTGTCATTACAAATTCCCATTTAATTAACTTTATCATTTTAGAAATATGATAATTCACATTTCAAAACATCCCATTTTTTAAACCTAAGGATTTATTCCTTTCAAAACCATTTAATTAACAAAAAAATCAAAAATCCTAGATTTACTCAAATTCATATTTCAAAACATTTTTTTAAAAACATTAAAAAGATATATAAATATGATTGAATCACTAATAGAAGGAACACTACCAACTTATAAATTCGAGGGACTAACCTTCATAGGAAACATACAGACGACATATCTATCCTTTGTGCCTAGTATGATTCATGAACACACAAAAACCCTATTTCCATACCAGAAAAAGAGATAAACCCTCATAAATTAATAAAATAACATTCGAGTGTGCCACTCGAGGTAGAAGTATCAATTAATTGTAAAAGTATGAAATGGAACATCAATTCACACACTTGGAAACTTGGGTTTTCCCTCATATGTGGGGCCATGGGCACCAATGCATGTGCTCATTATTATGCCCCGACCAGATCCTAGTCTATTTTCTACCATTCCCAAAATATAAAGACCTACAAAACTCACTCTAATACAACATTGTAACATCCCAACTCGGTGGATACTAAAAATCGATGCCCCAAGCTGGGTCACCACATGACTTCTAGCGTACCTCTCTATAATCCAAAGGCTGATGAATAATAGTGTGGGTCTATATAGATACATTAGGGATACTATAATTACATGTAAAAGGAAAAACTAATTAAACAATACAAATTCAGGTAATAACCAACATGAAATAATGCATAAAATGCCTCAAGTAACAAAGTAACACATTTTATAATGATATGATGGATACACTATATTCCATGTAGTTATACAAATAAAACTACTAAATTTATAAAAACATCATGAATAAAAACACGAGTCCCATCCTTTTCTAGTCACCCCATGCTCCAACACACCATCCCATGCATAAAACACACACTAATTCTATATCCTAATCTAATGAGAAAAAACAAGTAGCATATGCTCATGTTCCCAAGCTCCATAGCAGCTTGAGTAGGGTGTGAGTAAAAATCAGTAGGCTACCACCAGTGGTTTCTAAAGAAATATCAATTCTATACAATAGTTTATATAGATAAAAAACATGTGGTAAATAAACATGAATTAAGATAACATGTTTTACACTTAAAATTTATTAATTATCCATTTATATATTTATGTTCCTTCATGTTATCTCCCTGGGGAAATTTACCATTTTATTTCACAAGGTAATTAATTTATCCATTTTTTCAATTCAGTATACTTTACAACAATAGTCTGGATACACAAACCATATATCACAGAGTCACAAGTCATCCATCAATGAGCTTTAGTCTCAAAATACAACTAGGATCTGGAACATCATGTTCAAAAATCCTAATCACTATGTCACAAGTTAAAAACATGGAGCATTGGTTTTTGAATCCAACTGTAATTTGGATTTCACATCTAACCATCCAAACCTTGAAATTAAATTCAATTTCCATACCATTGGGATTAGGACCATCAGTCCTACCTCCAAAAAATTATGATACAATGAGGCACCTAGAGCATCATTTTAGCCACCCCCCAAACTAGGGAGTGTATATTCATTCCAACATCCCAAATCTCTTATTCCTAGGTTTGAAAACATGAAGAATAAGTCCATGAATCTAAATTGGATTAAACATTTCTCTTCCATATTTCCCTAAGCATTCTATTATCATTCATTCCAATCTTTATCACATCATTTATAGAATTTCAATATCATTAAAAATTCATTATTTACCCTTGACCCAATATAACATTAAACAAAGCATGTCACAACAATGCCCATACCCCTTCACAAAAATTTCATAAACTCCACATAAACATTATAGTGGAATTTAATACAACACTCACTTAATTAAAAACATTTCATAACTACCCTTAAGTAATGTAATTTATCTTTAAACCTCAAAAAAATTCCATAAATCACACAATTAAAATCATTATATGAAATCAAAAAAGGAACCTCTTTTTTAAATCACTTTGAGGTTAACAACTCCTTTAAAAATATTTCCCTCTTCCAAAACACCATTCTCCTTTATTGAACACCATAACCAAATAAAAATACAAAACACTTCATCTAAAATAAATTAGAAGAGTCTAAACCATTTCAAGAAATATAATAATTAAAATTTTCAATTTTCCCAAGGGTTTTTACCATTTAAAAGGTTTTTCAATACCCCATGGGTAGCCCTCAGTCATGTCATAATTCATCAATGGAAATAATGATGTCTGTCAGGGGACTAAATCCCCAATTTGTTTCCCAAATAACAATCCTCAATTAAATAAATAAAAACAAAACAATATAGTACATTTTCACAACCACATAAACATATAAAAACACCAAGACTATGTCTATAAACTTAAAGACCACCTACCTCATGCTCGTAGACAACCTCTAATCCAACCTTGGAACTTGAATCTATCCCAAAAAAACTTTAACATTCAAAATCATAATCTACTATAAAAAGATGGTTTTATGAATTCAGAAGGAGATAAATCACCACACCAAGCCTCTCATATAAAATGGAAGGAAATGAAGTTGAATACTTACCAATAGTATTGATTCATACCTAAAGACACTCAAAATTCCTACAAATCAAGGGAGAAACACCCTTGGATGTGAAGGAGGATTATGTTTCATCACCCTAACTATAGTGGTTGAAATGAGGGAGAAATTTGAGGGTTAACCCTAAAATATTGTTGGGAGATTTTTTGATTTCTCTTTTTTTAAGAGGCTCGTGGTTTGGAAACACAATTGGGAAAACCATGCCCCAACTATGAATCTCCCTTTGACTAAGAGAGAGACACACCGAATGGTCTGGATGGCCACCCACATAGTTTGAAAAATTATGTGGTGGTCATGTGTTCCCCACTATCCAAGGGCATCTCGAGATTCACAGTTTCTCGGGCAACCCTAAACAATTTCTCTAACCATGTACACCCCTTCTATAGGCTACTCGGTTATGGTGCAAAATTACTACCAATCATGTTCCAACCATGCTATCAGAACAATTTTAACCATTTTCCATCATTTCCATGTCCAAATCCCCTAGGACACCGGCAAAACTAGTCATGCTCCCAGGAAAAATTCCATAAACCAAAAAAATCAATCTGGGACATACCAAATCTCGAGGTTGGGATCTTACATATAGTATGACTTTTATGAATTTATACTAAAAAACCCAATTTCTTTAGCACATGATGTTAAATTTTAACCTTACCGCATATAAAAATAGGATGCCTCATACGATCGGTATAGGATGGATAAGAAAAAATAATAAATCTTACCCCATAAAAAGTGGGTTGCTATATATGATATGAGATGAACTAAACCAATTTCCTCAGTAGATGATGTTAAAATGTAGCCTTGACACATGTAAAATTGGGATACCTCATTTGATAAGTATGTGATGACAAACAAACTACCCCATACCTAACCGAGATTCCTCGTGCGATAATTATGGGATAACCAAAAAAACATTACCCCATACGAAACCAGGTTGCCTCATGTGATAAGTATTAGATGACAAAAAAACATCACCCAAAACAAAACAGAGATTCCTAATGTGATAATCATGGGATGATTTAAAAATATTACCCTCAAAAAAACAAATATTCCTCCGGTGATACGTACCGAATGACCAAATAAACATTACCCCATGCAAAACCGGGATGCCTCATATGATAAGTATGGGGTAACCAAGAAATTTTACCCCATAAAAAACTAGGATGCCTCATATGATAATTATGGGATGGATAAAAAATTGTACCTTGTAGGAAATTGGGATTCCTCTTAATATGAGGCGATTTTATGTCCTCACCAGAGAAGTTTTTACTGCTCCAGAATCATTCCCCTACCACACCACCTCCCAAAAATATATATGTGGATTGATTACCACTCTCATGGGATACATAGTGATGCCTATATATTTCATAATCAGACCAACCCTACCATAAACTCATTTCAGGGTCATTCTCCTCTAGGCCAAGATTGATTCTCTCCTAATGTACTATTCATACAATCCATTCCAGTGGTGAAAAAATAGCTCCCAGGGCACTCAGTATTCCTTCTATTATATTCCCCAATTCCACTTCCACACTAAACACTTTATATATTTTGGATAATCATCATCATACTAATATGAACAAGATCCCTAATTGAAATAGTACCATGACATACTAGATCATCTACAATAATAAGATCACGCCTTAAAGGATATTTTGTAACAAATAGTGGCTCCTATGTTTTGAACATAGCCAATAGTCGATCCACAATATATTTTTCCCATCCTAAATTGTCATAGATATAGAATCCATGTTTCAACTATGTTCTATAGTTTTTACATTCTTATTGATCACTCCCATTTTACTATCCAGGTCACAAATATCATGATCACCCTCATAATATTTTTCAGTCACTTTCTCCCCACACAATGTTATCCCGTTCAAACAATAGGAACTCCACATCTCTATTTGTTTCTCACGCAGATCATGGGTCACATGGGCAAAGAAGTTGGGGGGAATTTTTCTTCAATCTTGGTTGAGATGCATTAGATCCCCATGGTCCAATATCTATGGCCTTAAACTCAGATACCAAGTCCAAGTATCATGAATTTAATCTATGTTTTAGTCATCCTAGTAATGTGGTGTGTGGTGTCGGTCCACCTTATCCCTCAATTCACACCGAGTTTTCACTCCTCTCCACTACACACGTCCTTTTATTATTCTCAACTTAGGTCCAAACATCATAAACTTAAACTATGGGAAATTTGTCTTGAAGATGTTCTGTAAGGAATCAGGTGGCCTCCCTAGCCCCTCCATTCACATCAGGTAACCACACATTTATATTTCACATATTCCTTTTGGAGACACATCATTATGGACCAAACATTTTTAAATTAAACTATTTTCAATTAGTTCAAACTCTATAACCATTAACTAAGAACCTGAGTCCAAGAATTATGACCTTAAACTATGCATAAATTGTCTGGAATATGTTTCATGCAACATTAGGTTTCTTCATGGGACCCTCATTTCATGTAAATATACCTCTCCCATATGAAAGTCACATCGTTTTTGAGACACACAACCTTGTGGTCCAATAATCATGACCTTAGACTATTTACATCTCACACCATATTATTTTTTTTGTGTAGGGACTCTATGTCACACCATTTCCACGAGGTTTGAATCCTTCGACATCATGATAAAATTTATGGGAGTAGGGCCCCAAAGGTCTAATATTTAAGACCATAAACTATTTTTCATCACCATAGTCCACGCTCTTTTACCTTAAGCATAGATTCATGGTCCATGCATTATGAACAAAAACTATTTGTTACTTCTTGGATTGAATTGTATGACATTATACTACCAAAGACAAGAGGTAAAAATTTCTAGTTTTTTAAAATCCCATGGGGAAACTACAGAGACTTCCCATGTCAGGTTTCTATAGCGGCTTGAAAAATAAATAAGGGAATAAAATTTAATGGTACAAAGCTAGTAGGGACACATGATGGACCATAGAAAAAAAATGGTTTTTCTTGCTAAACCTATCAATTAATGAAAAATTTGGATAAAAATTATAATATACCTTTACCTAATGAGCTCCTCTATGGAGTCCCCCCATAGTATTACCCTCTCACAAACATTCACCTTGGATGGGTAGGATTTTTTCATATCGATTCACACATCTTGGTCACTACAATTTAAATTGTACAACATGATGTCCCAATCACATTACATTAAACTATGTGATACATCATTATCTCCATATGATATTAAAATACATGCTCATCATCTTCACCATATATTATAAAATGTTGTGTTTATTATCCTCATTCCATGTTGTTAACCTATAAAGAATCTTAATCCCATTCCTGAGAAGTATTTTTCAATTTTTGGTTTTGTTCACCTACCACATCGTTCTTGTTCTTATTCCATCGCTTAGTATCTGAGGTGATACACCCCTTAGAAGATGATTATTACCTTTTACAGATCTATACACCTACCTAAATTTCTCAAATCCATGGTCATGTAATTTTGAAAGTGTAGAACTAAATTCGAACATTCCATCAATTCATCTCCACACTTCATGTGTCTCATTTTTTGGATCCACTCATTTTATAAGTACAAACGGGACTCTGTGATGGCATACTCCTATGCCACATTTTCTCACCTACTATCCTAGGAACACACCCCAAAAAATATTTCAAACAATATTTTGAGATAGGTTCTGTGTTTTAAAGAAGATTAGTGGTTGATGCTCAATTTGTTTGTCCCTATCCCTGGAAAAATGATAACTACTATTGTGTTTCAAACATGCCAGAAATTATCCTTCATTGTCATATGACACCATTTGTGTTATAAATCATGGGCATCTCAATTCATTCTCTTCAACTCTCTATTGTTTGGGAAGAACTCAACAACCTAAGAATTACCCCATTCATGCACTAGTGTGTATTAAAAAGGAATTTACACTTTTTAGGGAATTGCATCCTTGAGCCATTTCCCTTCTTATCCAACACACATAGGGTGGTCAACCAATAAATTTAGTGTCCACATGTTAATCCATTTTTTGATGCTCTCCTATGAGTGACCGATATCATGAGTTTCCCTAGTTTCTCCCACCAATAATTACTCATGTGGGATTTGGGATTGATCATTTGATATATCATGAGTGTGATTGAAGTGTGATAATCATGTTTGGAAAAAGAAACATGTCCATGAAAACTAGTTTTAAACAAATAAGCCTCAATAGTTTGTAATGGTCATACACATGTCAGAGCCTCTCTTTTGTCCTAGAAAAATGATCTCTATGACACAGCTCAGTAATCAAGAATTCCATCCCAATCAGCCTATAGAATGAGGTCTCTAAGACATGTTTCAACCTTAAAATATTATCTACTTCCACCTTAGCCATGGGGAAGACTTCATCAACCCTAATACACACCCAACCCTTCCCTTAATAGCACTCAGTTGTTTAGGATACCTCCCACATTACTCAATAATTGAAAACTACCAGCTGAGCCCTCAATTGAATGATGATCTCTCTATGGGAATCGATGACATTTGCATTCTCATTCACTTATTGCTCTAGTCATTGAATTTCTTTAGTGGCCACCTAGAACTTTTCAGTTCCATGTGATCTATCCTCTTCCAAGGAGATTTCAACTGAATGGCTCTTCACATGCACTCACTCGATAAGATAGTCACAAACCCAACACATAGAGGGAAGAAAAATCCACCCTTCCAATGACAATATTTCATATCCAGTGGTAGAGGTACCCCATATGATTCACAAGATATGGATCCAAAGTGTCGGTGATAAATATATCTATGCTCCTTCACACCCTGTGCCAAAAAACGTAGTTCTCCTCAACAACACCTGTATCAAAATCCTCCAATTTTCCATGTGGAATAGGTTCATACTCTAGGAAGACCCCAAGGTAAAAAATAGATGGGTTGTCCTCTATAATCCCCTCCAATGAGTTAGGATCCATGTTAAGATGGAGGCCATCTTCATCTATCTATTTGATGGAAATTCCATCTCCACTAATCTCAAGATCAACCTCCCTAAAGTACTAGCCACATATTTAATGATCTAACCTCATTGGATTTAGGAAAGATCACCTTGGATGGTTGACTCCCCAAGAGTTTCCATAGCCATTGGAGGAGGCACCCTAAGTTCCCCAACCACTACCATTTGCTAGGAACACACCCTCTCAGGCATTATGTTAAAAATAATAATTCTAGTTAGATTTCTTTGTTGAGATAGATTGGGTGAAAGTGGTTCACATATGGGAGAAGGAATTATATAGGTAAATAATTTTTTTGAAATTTATCTTAGGGTTTCAACATGGAATCCTACCATAAGAGAGCCCTTGGGACTAGTTGGTACTTCAAAAGCTAGAACGAGCCCCCTTATTTCATATTAGGTGAAGGATACATAAAGGAAAATAAAAAAACTAATGAAATAAACTCAATATCTCCCTAAAATTATGAAAATATCCTGTATAATTGTGATTCATTCTTACCTTATGGCACATGGATCTCAAAGTTGATTCTCCCTAGTTGATATCCCTCACCAGCAGTAGATGTCACCATTGGAATGACAGGGCATGGTTCCCTATAGATGACAGGAAGGACTAATAGATCCAAGACCACCGCTATGGACTCCAAAACAGACCCTCCAATAATAGCAACATCAATCACATATTCTGAGGCATGACGACTGATGATTATTGAAGCACCCTTGTCCCCTTTTTTTAGGGCCTCTGGGTGACCCTCGACTGACTCCTTCAAAAAGAAATCCCAGTTAGTTCCTCTTAACAACAAAGGGTGAAATACTGTAAGTGAAATTTGATTTAACAGACTATGATTACCTCACCAAATATAATCTTTTTCAAGTAATCATATGTAGGGGTTCCCTTATCACTCTCCTAGCTAGTTTCTTGAATAGCGGTCGATCCCCAAGATTCTTCATCACTGGTACCATGTGTATCTTCACTATGGGATAATTCTACATAATATAATTATTTATAAGGGTTATTGTCCTTAAGATTTTGATTTACACTAAAAATAATGATCACCCAAATAGAGGGAATATCATCTCCCCCACATTGGCACGTAGAGGCGTCCATATCCACCATGTGTGAAAATATGTTGTGAAAATTTACCCTAGAAGTTATCTTAATGATCCCCACTTCTAGCTTCTTGATACATTCCAATTTAATCCTATAAATTATTTTTTATACCACTAGGGTCATCCACATAATTCCCCAATACACCCAGAGAATGGGGATGAAATCATAAGTAGTTGGATACAAAATATACCACTTCTTCTTTCTAGGACCCTCTCTAGTTCTGGTGGTCCTGGCCTAAGATCATTTTTCTGCTCCCATGGATTCTTCTAAGGGAGACCCCCGAAGAGGTAGGGGTGTAACATTTCCTTAATCATCCCTACTATAGACTCAGTTGTATTCCTCAACACTTTGTAATACCCTCGAGGAGCAACCTGCCTATCACACTTTTGATCATGCAACTCGCTTGACGGTGTGATTACACTTAATCATTGCCACAGGATCACACTTTGATATGATGCTATCTAATTTCAGACATAGGTCTGAGAGAGGTTTTAATTTATGTTGGTGGGTGGAATTATTAGGACTTCTCTTATTCTTTTACCTATAAACATCTACTACAACTGAAGACGAATACAGGGATGTCTTTCCCCATGGATTACCATGTAAACTTTCTTAGTAAGCTCCTAGATGCTTTTAAATTTTCAAGAAAACTGATATGGGGTATTAGAATAATAATAGGTGTTTTATTCAATCCTATAAACCAATAAACCACCTATTAAGGTCTAAATATATTCTCATTTCTCAAGAATCCCCTTCAGATCATCCACCATCTTGCGAAATGGGGTGGATAATGGATGAAAGATAAAGTTTATAGTGTTTCAAATGCTGACCATGACCATGAATTCATTGATCTCCACTATCCAACCATCACAAATGTTGATTATTGAGGGATAAAGTCCTTCATTTGATGAATTGATGTTGTTCTTGATTTCATAGCCTCTAATGTGACCTGCAATCCACCCATGTAAGAATTTGAATTCATCATAGATCAACCTAGGCATGATCCCCCTTGTCACCTGGCCTAATGGTTTATAGTTACAGGCCAAATTTAGTATTCCCATGTTTACATGGTTTCCAAATTCTATGTTAGTTTCCATCATGACCATACCCTTACATAGCCCCTTTCATGATTCCCTCATAAGAAGCAACTTTTTACTGAGGAAGGTGCCTAGAAATTCATTATAGTAGTCCAATGGATGCCAAACCTCCGTAATTCTATAACCCCACTACTGATAGTTCCCCACCTTCAATATCATCCTGTATGATTCTAGATTCCTCCTATGATGTGCTACTAGACACTGCTTTATAAGCCCTATAATCTTTTCAGTTTGAGTCTTTACAAACATCCCCAACCAATTTTTTTATAGAACATCTAGGTAGAAGGGGGATGATTATTGAATTCTTCCATCAATGCATCCAAAATGAAATTTTCTAGAATGGAATACACTTTCTATTTCCATAGGAATTTGGCATCAAGATGAATTCATCATACTGGAATCTCATCACTAGGATGTCACTAGTGTAGTGGAGGTCCCACAAGATGATAAGAACCTCCCCATGATGGAGGTGTATAGTGTTGGTGTCTAAGGACAACTGACTAAGGAGCTCTGAAAGTATCTCTTGATGATGATACACAATGAACTGGGACATCCACACTACCTCATACACCCTAATGTGGTGCTCAGCCCCCATTTTTCTAACAAGTAAATCATACCTAGTATGTATATGACCAATTATTAGTTATGTTCCCCTACCCTGTAGGTCCCAATCCTTGTAAAAACCCACAACATTATTCTGGATTCTAGTATAAAAGATGATGGGGTAATGGGATGGGAACTCTTTAGCCTCTTCTAGTTCCCCAGTGAAAATCCTTGTCCATCCACTTGGAGTGTATATTGTAGTGTCTTCATGATCTAGCGTATGGTGACCCAGAGTGGTAATGTTCCAGCAAGAAACCCAATCATGATGAGTGAACCATGAGTGTAGTTTGTTCACATAAATGGATGAGATAGACACATCATCAAATATCCCAATGTTATATAAATGCATATGGTTTTTCAATAGAAATCCTCTATGAGATTTATTCAACAAGACTAAGAACACCCTTTTGTCAGAAACCACACTTTTGGCCAAGGGAATTTCTAGGTTCCCTATAATATAAACCCTCTGGATAACATCAATAACATATATCTCATCTTGGTAAACTAGGTAGACCATTTTTTGATGATTTTTGGATTATAAGGCTGGACTATTCAAGTGTGGATTTGGACATGAAAATTTTTCTATGTCATGAAAATGTGGGGTTTACCATGAAAAAATATGACTAAAGAGCATAATATATTTCTCAAAAAGTAAGAGATGTGTGAAATTTGTGCCCCATGGCTTGAGATTTCACACAAAGGGATGAGTTCTGTGAAAAATAGGTGACTTATCGAGCATGGAAGTTAGAGTAACATATGATGTGACCCTCTCACTATTTATAGGAATAGAGACACTAACATTCAAAAATATTGGAACAGAGTTGCACAACCAAATATCGGAGTTATGAGAAAATATAGAAATTAGTCATTATCTTCAGTGTTTTCCTTGGAACCCGACCTTCTAGTCCCCTGCAAGCTTTGATTCTAATGGTGGAATTTTTTGGTTCCAAAAACATGTCTCACAGCGTGAACAGTAATTTTTGGATGAACATTACATGTAACCAACCCTGAAGGAACATTCCCTAGATGAGGAGCAGGTTATACACAAATCTAGAGTGTTGCCCACAAATAGGCATTTTTGTGTGCAAAATACTTCCACATTGAAGGCATCGTTGAGTTCCATAGGTCCTCCCGATTCAAATATAATGTACAAGGTTCTTGAAAAAAATGGGATTATTGTGTATAATACTATCATTTATGTGACCAAATAGTTTCACAACCAAATAGTTTCATGTGAAAGGTGATATTAGATCCCACGTGTTTCACAATCAATCCCAACCAACACCCAAGGAATGCCCAGGAAAATGAATAGAGTTCATTGAAAAACCATTTTGAAACCATATAGTTTCATGAGAAAGGCTATGTCGAACCACAGAGGTTTCATGGATAAGAACAGACCAAAAAGGACTAAGAAGAGTACAATCTTGTATTGTGCTATAGGAAGTTGCACACCCACAACTGATGATTTTTTCTATAAATGGAACCTCAACCCACACTTGAAGGTAATATATTTGAAAGAATATGTGAAACTATTAGTCATAAAAGCCTCTATTCCATGAAATCACATAACACCAAAATCCATGGACCCGTAAAAGAAGAGAAACATGTGCACCAGACATCATATGGGCCCCAACATAAATTGTTCTATGGTTGAGAGATCCTCACATTACTCCTCTTTAAGAATGATCAGGTTTGTGAAAGGAAAGTAGCATTCACAAAACCATGATGTAAATGAAACTCTAAATCTTTCACGTTCCTATACCTCCATAATCTATGTGTTGTACGTTTTCTATATCCCATGGGTTGAAAAAATCTATTTGTATGCAATATAGTGAAGTTGTGGACAAAATATTTTTGTCCCCTAAATTAATTTCCCCTATGATTTATATGAATCCATTTCCCTACCTTTTACTCTTATGATTAGGTACCCTAATGAAAACTGGTCCTTCTTATAGGTAGCCTATATTTCTGCCTCATGATTTCCACTCCTCCCCAGCTGTGCTAACTCATTGCCAAAAATAAAGGTGAATAATCGGTGGACAAGTAAGACTTATATATGGTTCTACTAAGGGTATCATTATACTTATCTTAATAGATTTTCAATATAAAGAAATATTAATCTCACCTTGACATGGTCCCCCTTGAGGTGTGAGCCCTCTCCAATTACGAACTTCATGGTGTCAAAATACCTAGACCCATGTCCGAGTAATATGACATTAAACTTTATGTCAACATCCTCAACACATGATGTAAAATAGTATCCTTACTATGTATGATGAACACAAGATGCCCCATGTATGATCATCGTGGGATGCCAACACCTGCCCTACAATGGGATGAAACTACCATGCGAAGTTGTTTCCATGTGTAGGACCTAGACTATCCCCCCCCCCCATGGGATAAAACACCTTCTATAGATAGCTTTCATGCATAATCCCCACACTATCCTCCCTCTACATGGGACAAAACTCCACACCTGGTATGAAACTCCTACTCCAAGAATCTTCCATGTGTAAGCCCCACACCATCCCCCATTGACAATCTTTCAATAACATGATCATCCTTAACACATAACATTAAAATGCATGGACTATATCTATCACATCACCTTAAATTATGACATAAAACTACATGGGTTTTTATCCCTGTCTCTTAAATAGATTATATAGGGCACCTCCATGAGGTTCTATCTTGATCATTAATCCAAGTGTGATATTATACCCCTTATGGGACACAATCCATTTATCCTAGTGTAAAATCACCCCCACGAGGACAAAATCCACCATCTAATCCCACAAGATGTTAAAACATTGACCTAATCTATCTCTAGAAGAATCTAAAACGATTAATTGATCCATATCTACCAGATGTTAATCATGTACCTAAATACTAAATCCCTACCCCATACAAATTTCATTGGATTCCTAATGTAAAAAGACTCGAATGACCTATTCCCTTGGAATCAATTACCTCAGGAACAAATCTGTACGCCTTGGTTTCTATGCTTAAGATTCCTCATACATGAGATTCACTTCGAAATAGGAAGACATTATAGGTTCCCAATCTGCACAATATCTAGACATGCCCAGCATGTTAAATGCTATGACCTCCCCTGACCAAAGGTTGTTTCCCTGTCGAGATATAAGTTGTGTAATTAAACATCGTCGAACTTAAGATAGATCTAAGAAAGGGTTTCATGGACATGACATAAATCTATGTGGGATACCTAGATTAGGAAATAAGATCAATGGAGGAATCCATGGAAGGATGAACTGATATTCTCATACCCAATTTCAATCAAGGAGTTTATATTTCCAATCAAAGTGATGGAACCCACACACCTTTGGGAAGTAGTAATGCAGGGAAATAGGTAGGGCACATGATGCACTATCATCGATGAAAGTTTTAGTAACATGAATCCATAAAGAAACCAATCCATGTTCCTAGGATGTACAGGAGTGATCAAGATTAACAATTATAGAAAGAACTTTTAAAAATTAAAAAATAAATGCATAAAACAAACAAAGAACATGATGGGATAGATTCCCCTTGAGATTAGTACATAAATGGTTCATTGAGTGTTGGGATATCTCTAAGAATGTCACAATGATCATGTAAACCTATATCCCACATGAGGTAATATTCCCATCCTTGGTAAAAAAAATAGTGCCCAGTGATAATATACCCATCCTTGGGGAACCAAAATCCTCCCATTGGATGTGTTCACACTATGTTTAGAAATTGATCCCAGCATCCACCCAACGTCTATGTTCACCCTATCGTAAATCATCAATCCTATTTTACACCTAGGGTTCATGTTCACCATGGTTTTAACCAGGAATTCTAGCATCCACCTTGGGGTCTTGTTAACCCCATGTTTAACCATTACAAAAAAATACCATTAGTTTACTTTAAGCATCCCATTAACATGCCATTATTAACCAAAAAATAATGGTCTTAAATAGTAACAGTCATTTTAATTTTCCATTCTGAAAACAATTCCAACCATCAAGGGTTGTTTTCATAACCATTAAACATTTCAAAACATAAAAACTCATTCTTTATAATACAATCAATACGAATTCCATTACAATTCACAAAAATTTTAAATATCTAAAAATCCAAACAATAAGTATTTTAATTTATAATAAAACATTACAAGGGTTCAATCCAATTCTACAATACAAGACTTACCAAAAATCGTAACCAAAAGTCGACATAAATCCACCTTTCTATTTCACGACAATTTACCAAACCACACCATTAATCCCAAGGAAACCATTTGAAATTTATATTCTCAAACACCCTTCCTAAGATTTCAGAATAAATTCATAAATATAGAAAATAGTATTCAACTTCATTTATACCAAACCAAACAAAAAATCATCATTATCCCACCTTATTACCATTTCAATGTCCAATTCAAGAAATCAGTCCATTTCACATTGGTAAATACTATATACCCACGGTTGAATGGTCTATCTCAGTACACATTATAAGATCTCATAAATTTGGAACACCTAATCACCATAAAAACCCATACACATGTTTATGTCAAGTACACAAGAGTTCAAAAAACCATGATAATGGGTTCATATATTTTTCAAGGTATTTCCCATTGAAAAAAACCATAAATACCACATTTAACAAGATTTTTATTTTATTTAATTCTCTTACATACATTTAAAAACATTCAAATTTCTAAATTTCTAAAAACCACCAATTTATAAACTCACCATTCATACAATAATTTTTTATAAGGTTAAATGTTTTAAAATATCAAGGATCATTGGATTCACATTTCAAAACTATTCATGAATTAACAAGATACAAAATTCATTATGGATTGGTTAAATAAAATTTCATTCACAAGATATAATTGAAAAACCTTATAGGTTACTTACTGGAACATTATATAATAGTCTAAATCCTTTTATAAACCATTTATATTTTCCTTTACATCAAGGGACCATCTAGATAATTGGACAAGAAAGATGCCACCATATTCATATATGGGAAAACACCATATATGATGATTCTAACACTTTTAATGACTAATCAATTTTTTCACAACAATAATCCACAATCAAAGGATGATATAAATTTAAGAAAATGTAATCACAAATTGATATAAACCATAGGAAGCATGTAATCAACATCTGAAACCCATATACCTAGAATGATGCATTCCATGCGAATCCCTACATGCATGAAATTATTCATGAACACACCCACACCATCTTTCCATAGCAGTCTTAGAGTGTAAATTCCATGAACTAATTACATCACAAATTAGGTCTCCCACTTAAGGTAAAAATCAAATACAACTATAACACATGAAATTCTTGAAGAAAGTGTCATGTCCCTAGAAAATTTGTTTTTACTTCATGTGTGGGTTCAAAACTAAAATTTATGAGCTTATTCCACAGGTCAAGACATTACTAATATCATTTCTATCATGTACAAATAATAAATCAAAATAAAATAGATTTCATACCACTTGGTAATATCTGAATGCCTCAGACCACTAATCGGTTCCTAGACTGGAGGAACAATGTAAGGCCTCAAGATTGCCTCCCTATACAATAGAGTCTTTCGACTAGTGGTGATGGATTATGAGATACCATGGGGAGACTATACCATTTAATTATAGTAGTAATAGTATTGTAAATAGTATAAATATATAACATGTCCCGAAAACCATTGAAAATAAAAATGTATAGGTTCCAATGAAACAAATCAAATTTAAAAATGATGTAACAAAAAGATTATTCCATAAATGTATTAATAAATCCCATTGTGTCAAATAATGGACAATGATAAATGAAAAATTAAATATAAACAATAACATAACCACTACAAGTTATGAGTCCAGTATAACCCCATCATTCTCATATGCTACTCTATAATGCCAATAAAAATCTCATGCAATAGGACCATACCCCAATAATTTAACCCATGACCAAAACCAAACATCTTCAAAGGTGCCCAAGTAACATAGTGTCCCAAGAAGGGTGTGATGACAACTTACTAGTCCACCACTAACATAATCCCCAAAATAACCAGTCTATATACCAAGTGCGTGGTATAGTTCTTAGGATGAACAATCACAAATATAACCTTAAAATTTTTAAATATAAGTGCATTAAATAATCCCTAAACATGGGGGCCAGATTCACCTTGAGAACAGTACACACCTTATTCAGCCAACATCAAGTTGTCTCTAAGAAATACATGATGACTATGAAAATGTATCCCTCGGAGGGCTAACATACCCATCTCAAAAACACATCACCCAAGTGTTATATACCCATCTCTAGGGCCTTAAAATCCACTAGAGGGTATTTTTGAACCTGGTTATAACCACGAATCCTAGAATCTAGCCATGGTTTGTGTTTACCCTAGGTTTAACCAACAATCCTAGCATCTACTTTGGAGTCATGTTCACCCAAAGTTTAACAATCATTTTTAGCATCCAACGGATGGCTAATTTCACCCAAGGATTAACCATCACAAACATGTCCAATTACATCACTTTAACAAGAAGATGTACATAAAATCAAAACCCAAAAAATAATTGTCATGTGTTATAAGGTTCCTTTTATAATTTCATTTTATAGATAATTCTTATCCAATGATGTGTTTTAATTTACTTTAAAAATTTTAAAACAGAAAACCTCATTATTTTTAAAATAATCCTCACATATTCCATTCCAATTCACATACAATTTACATTTCTAAAAATCCTACCACTAATTATTTTAATTTCCACAAAACATAACAGGAGGTTCCATTAAATTTCACAAAATTAGCCCGACCAAAATGCATAACCAAAACCTGACCAAAATCCACCTTTCCATATCATAAAACATTACCCAACCACACCACATATCCCAAGGAAACCATTTGACCTTTATAATCAAAAACTCCCTTTTATGATTTTTAAATCTATTTATGAATTTGGAAAACATTATTTTACTTCATTTATACCAAAATAAACCAAAAATCATTGTTCTACCATCTTGTTACAATTTTAAGGTATGATTCAAGAATCTATTATATTTCATATCAACCAAGAATTGTAAAATTACATTTCACAATAATTGGTTCTAATACATATACCCATGTTGGAACATTTGATACATGTGATTTTGATAAAAACTATGCAAGATAAGGCCAAAAAATTTAACCAGGATTTCTAACCAAGGAAAAATAAATGGAAGCAAAATTTAATTAAACTTCAGTTCAAGGCCCAATAGAAAGTGTGACAATACAACATATGAATATAAAAAAATAATCACTACTATGGTTTAGTCTTAGATTCCACTTACCTTAGGATTAAAAGATTCTATACATAGACATCATCACCCACTTCATCTAGATTTTAATTCAAATAAAAAGAAAAAAACTCTTTAAAAATATAGAGTACTTGATAAATCTAGTAAGAGAGAACTAGATAGTGGTAAAAAAAATTAATTTAATGAATTTCATGCATAAAAATGCCTATAAATCTTTGAATAAAGTGATATTACTTGAAATGGAAATGTAACAAGGGATAACCATCATGGAAGAGGGGGGAGAAATGGGGAATCACACATAGTTTTTTTCAGTAATGGGAGGAAAATCGGGTTTAAGGGTGTAGGGGTCGTAAGTATTTTTCTAAACTTTTTATTTATAAATGAGTTCATGGTTTGGAAACATGTTTTAATAAACTATGTACCAACCATGTAGATCTACTGACCAAGACACTCTATTTTTAATGGTTAAATCACACAATTTAACAAATTGTGAACCAACCATATGAAATCGCTATGAAATGTATCACAGGCATTCAAATATTTTTATAGAGACCCTATCATGATTTAAAAAACTTTTCAACTATAAAATCTAAGATGCAGGGTTATGGTTCACGGTTTTCACTTATCATGTGATATTGGTGCACTCTAGGATACCCTCCCCAAAACTAGGACTTCAAACCATGAACCCTTGGCATGCTCCTCAAGCTTCTACCCTAATATAATAATCCATTTTGAAGAGGTTCCAAGATTTGAAAATTATTTCCTATTATCAGTTTGAAATCCATCCCCTAAACCAATTCAAAATTTTAGCTCCTACTCAAAATATAAATTCCCCTATAGTCAAAGGAATGATAATTTTAGACTGATTGAGATATAAAAAAAGATGCTATGAAGGATGCAAATAAACATAAAGCTTCCAATCAAGGAGGTGTTCATGAAATGTCCATTAGAAGATCCAAACTATATAATAAAAGGTATAATAGTGGGAAATCATTCATAGTGTTTATTATGTAATGATTGAAGATATTTATTTAGAGAAAAGGAAGAAAAAGATAGAAAAAATTCCCTTGAATTTTAGTATATATAAAATGCGGACTAATATGAAGGAAAAAGTTGACATGATTAAAGAAATTTCCTATAAAGACCTAGAATTTTTCATGTAATTTTTTTAATTATATGGTAATATTATGTGTCCATGAAAATTGAAGGTGCATGATTTTGTGGCTTGGTGTGTCCAGAATAAATTTCTGAACTATTTTTAGGTGCATTCTTTAAATGTGTGATCTCTGTTTGTAGATTTTGAACTAGTGTTAGGAATTGAAATCTGAGGACATTATTGAACTCGAAGCACCAATATTCTCTTAAGGAGACCTTCACCTCAACCACAGTAGGTCTAGGGTGGATGTTACTTTTCCGTTTTTTTCATTAGAGAATAAAAATATAATAAATAAAATTTATTTATCTTTCCTGAATCCTCCATTTTGAATCATGGTGGTGGGGACCATCCAAACTCTCCTTTAATGTGAGGAAACCCTTGGTTTTTACCCATATCTTGATGTACATGGAAATTACATTACTTTTGCGGAATACTTAACAAATAACAAAAATAGACACCAAAGGACCGAAATAGTTTAGTGTCTTTGGAAACATGGAACATAATATTCTAATCATGGTGAAAGATCTTCAACATCTCCCATAAATATCTTCCCATTTATTTCATATCTAAAACCTTTATTTACATCCTGGGGAAAAGAAAACTTAAAAAATGGTGAGCTCAAATGCTTAGTAAGGGTAAACATAGTGAACATAAAACAATCCATAAACATTTGAATGCAAAAACGTGAACATAAAATCAAAGCATCAAAATCTTGAGCATAAATCATAGAAGTATGTAAGTAATATATCAAAATGTAACTTAAATCATGATAAAATATAATTGGAGTAAAACATGTAATTTTGTCAAACCATTAAGCACGTGATATTATTTCCATAGTAGCCAAGGCATTTCCTCCAAGACAATCTTAGTGGACAAAGTCCCTTTCTGAATCGAGTTCACTCCTCATTCCAGTCCTGTATCACTGAGCCTGATTAACTTACAGTTCCATCCATGTCTATCTCGTTAGATATAAATCTTTAACCAATCCATTGGAGGGAGATATAGGTCCCACCAGTCTCATAATGAAATCATTATTACGTGTGCCACAACATAAACATAAATCATTCCTCATAACCCAAAAATAAAATGGGTCTCATAAACATCATCCCGTCATAAAATAATCCATATAAAACAAATGGATATCATTTTATCATAAAAAAATTGAAACTATATAAATCATAGAGACATTATACATGAAACATACACATATGAAATAATGTCATCATAGATGGAAAATGGTTTTGATAAAACACATGAAATGAATTCTTGAGGAAAATATCCTTTCTTCTTCAAAATCATTTTATTTTCAGAAAATTAAATGAAATTTTAAAAGAAAAGGGATATGTTTAAAATAGTCATGAAATATTGTTGATTAATCTTTTTTAAGAATAGGAGTTATGAAACAGTAAAAATTTGTTCATGCCGTATAAGTTAAAAATACAATCTCCTCGTACTTTTTTCGGAAAAGTCAAAAAAGTTACTTGTATGGAAAACAAAATAATGATTCCTTCCATAACATGTGGTAAACGTATAAAATGGGTAAAAATTACATTAAAAATAAATGAAAAAAAATTATAAAATGTGGACATGGATGATAACAACAACCCCAGTAAATACTTACGAATTACAATCTCAGATAAGAAAGAGATTGGAATAGGTATTTCTTACCATAGGTACGATATGATTTGTATGTATCCAAACCTCCTTTATAATGATTTATATAATGTAATTTACTAATTACATAATCATATTCATTGTTATGATATCATATATAGTTCACGTATGACTTTATATTACTCGTTCTTTTGTAAATTCCATGTTCAAGCAGCATTTTGTGTAAAACCATTTTATTTATCGTACGTGTTTTGACTTGTTGTTCTTGATATTATTATTAATTATATCATGGTTTACTTACTTACAAAATATAAATAATGATTTATATATCATATATATTCAGTTTATATATATATATATAAGATAGATAAATGAAATTAAATACACCGTTCATGGATACGGTAGGTCGTACGTACGCATGAACTCTATTTTGCTTTCATTATTGACTTTAATTGAAGTAAGTAGATGGCACACATATATATAAATAAATAAAATATCTTTATCATTTCATATATTTCCTTATTATTCGTTATATATACTTTATAATCATTCATGAGTGGTTAATAGGGAGAATGAATCTCATCACGTCGTGGAGACGGTAATCCGTATGTACACACGAGCGATGATATTGTTTTCATAATTATTGAATTGAATTGGAGTGGATGATATAATATCTCAGAATCATTATTATGTTATAATAACTATACATAGTTATACTTTACTCCATTATACCCATCCAACTAAGGTGGTGGTGGAAAAACATATTAGACCACGGTGTGGAGACGGTATTCCGTACGTACGCACGCGCGGTGATTTTGTTTTACGTGGGATGGATAAAAGGTGAAATGGGGTTGTTTAATATTTATAATAACATATCAGTATATTGGTGATATTGATGTTATTACTTTATAATGAAACAACAAAATAAGAAGAATTTTAAGAAGAAAGAAAACATGAATGAATCGATAGAATTGATTACCTCTTCTTCGACGCACCTCTTTTAAGTTTCCTCTTAAGGCATTAGAGTTGGTATTTTGAGGAGACCATAACCTCTATAATGTTTTTATCGAAGTTGATAGGAGAAACGGGAAGTGGTTTTCCGAGCTTGAAATCTCAAAATTGTGTAAAGAGAAGAGGGAGGGGGTGCCCTTTTATAAGGGACGAGAGGGGCACCTTAGGAAAAACTTAAAATATTATTTAATAATAAATTCATATTCAGTTAATAATAGCTCCAAATTGATTTCATTCGAAGATAAAGTGGGAATAAGTTGAAATACTCTCATCCAATAGGTTTTAGACTTGTTTAGGTTACTATTTTTACCTTATCATTTAGATTTAACTCTAAGTTAAATAATTTAACTTTTACCATGTTAACTTTTTTTCTTACACTATATGGTTAATAAACTTACTATAACCATCCAAACGAACCCCAAGTGGTTATTTATTAATATATATGACCTTATCTATGACATTTGGTCTATCCTTGGATTCTTAGGAATAGAATAACAATTAATAATATAATATTTGTTTTAAAAACTATTTTATGTCAATTTTGACACTATTTGGTAATTGATTTTTGTGAAAATCACAACAGCATGATTAGTTAGAAAAAATTTAATTAAATCAATAATAACATGTCATATTAACCAATAAAATTAGTTTAATTCATAAAAGTCTCAAATTAAATTTATTTAGGTATTTATAATATCAATTAGTTTAATATTTCATTATTTTGGTAATTACTGCATCACCATTGTGTCATAAATAAATTAAATTTTTTAATGTCTAAAAATTATAAATAAAATACTATTAGGTAGTAAATCGTTTTATCTTTCGAATGAATATTTATAGTCTAATTTATCTTATGTATTACCCTATATTAAAAATGTTTTAGTTATTAAAGTTTCAATTTAACTATTTTAACTCTTTTTTTAAATAAAATAATAATAAATGTCCTTCTCTAATCCAAGTGGACCTAAAAGGTAATATTTTATTCCTATGGTTGTTTTTGGTGGAATTACACTTATCTAATAGAATTAGGTCATGTGTTAGGGGAATAATAATATCATTTTTACCCTTAATTACCCTATTTACTTTTAACCATGGAAAATAAAAGTAAAAGGTTTCTATTCAAAAAATTATTTTTATCTTATTGAACCACATTTTACTCCTTGATATTAACCATGTCTCTCGGATTTTTTAAATTACACTCACAATTGTGGTAAAATTATGCTTTATGTAAATTTTCAAATTATCCTAGGAGGTGGGTAAAATTGAAACCATATAAATATCCACCATGCTTCTTTCCACAATTTGAGAATAAAAAAACATTAACCTTCTTTTCACCATTGTTCTGAGGTTTTTCCTTGAACTCCATCTTTAATTTCTTGTTAAAGCAGTGAGATGTATATGTTACACCACCTTCAAGTTCTACCTTGATAGTACAACACACAATTTCATCATAGCTACTAAAGTCTCTTATAGTTAATGCCCTTCAAAAACATGGTTTTATGCCACTGAAGAATCAATCAATTTTACTTTCAGGTTGGATGATAAAGCCAGATGCATACCATGAAAGTCTTGTAAAATTCAATTTGTATATACCAACAGATTCATCATCTTTATGCTTAAGCTCAAGGAACTTCTTTTCTATCTTTTTTCAAAGAATATGAGGGATATACTTACTGAAAAACATGTTCTTGAACTCATCCCATTCCATGGATTCAATTTCATCTTGGGGCCTTGTATTCTTAATTAGAGTCCACCACTGGTTTGCTTCACCTTCTAAATGGTAAATAGATAAAATGAATTTTTCATGATCTGAACAGTGAAGTATGGAAAATATCTTTTCAATGATACTTATCCATTGTTCAGCATCAAGTGGATCAGCCGACCCATTGAAAGACGGTGGATGTTTCCTCATGAAGGACTCAATAGAATATTGTTCCCTTCTCTGATCATTTGGAAATCCAAAATGATTCATAGCTTGTGTAAGTATAGAAATAAGATTTTTCACTCCATATCCCATCACATTTGGTTGCTTAGGAGGACAATCATTTCATTTACCATTATATTGATCAACACGGTTCATTAGGGTTCCAACCATCGTCTAAAACCTAAAAAGAACAGTGTGAGAGACAAAAATCATGCTATGAAAACAACATAACAAAGTGGGAGTACCTTAAATATCTAAAATCTTAGGTTTAATTCTAATATCATTACCATAATTCTAGGACTATAACCTATAATTATACTTAACCTTAGGGACATACCTAGACATAACTTATAAATAACTCTAGGGATCTCCCTAAAGTTCTCACATCCAAATTTCCAAAGGTTGACTAAACATTTCCTCTGATACCAACTGTAGAGACCCATATCTTGACGTACATTGAAATTAAATTACTTTTGCATAATACTTAATACATAACAAAAACAGACACAAAAGGACCGTAATAGTTTAGTGTCTTTGGAAACATGGAACATAATCTTCTAATCATGGTGAAAGATCTTCAACATCTCTCATAAATATCTTCCCCTTTTTTTATTACCTAAAACCTTTCATTATATCCTGGGGAAAAAAACAAAAAAATGGTGAGCTCAAATGCTCGGTAAGGGTAAACATAGAGAACATAAAACAATCCATAAACATTTGAATGAAAAAACATGAACATAAAATCTAAACATAAAAATTTTGAGCATGAATCATGGAAGTACGTAAGGATTATATCATAAAGGAACATCATTCATGATAAAATATCATGGGAATAAAACATGTAATTTTGTGAAACCATTAAAAACATGATATGATTTTCATAGTAGCCAAGGCATTTCTTCCAAGACAATCTTAGTGGACAAAGTCCCTTTCTGAATCGAGTTCACTCCTCGTTCTAGTCCTGTATCACTGAACCAAATTAAGTTACCATTCTAGCCATGTCTATATCATGAGATATAAATCTTTACCCAATTCGTTGGAGGGACATATAGGTCCCACTCATCTCAAAATGAAATCATTCTTACGTGTGCCACAACATAAACATAAATCATTCATAATAACCCGAATAATAAAATGGGTTTCATAAACATCATCCCATCATAACATAATCCATATAAAACAAATCGATATCATTTCATCATAAGAAAAGTGAAACCATATAAATCCTATATACATTATACTTGAAACATTCACATATGGAATAATGTCATCTTAGATGAAAAATGGTTTTGATAAAACACTTGAAATGAATTCTTGAGGAAAATATCATTTCTTCTTCAAAATCATTTTCCTTTCAAAAAATTCCATGAAATTTTAAATGAAAAGTGTTTTATTGAAAATAGTCATGAAATATATTATACTAAGATTTATTATGAAAAGGCGTTATGAAGCTGTAAAAATCTGTTCATACCGTATAAGTTAAAAAATCATTCTCCTCGTACTTTTGCTTGAAAAGTCAAAAAGTTCCTCATATGGTAAAAAAATAAAGATTACTTCCATAACATGTTGTAAAAGTAAAAAATTTGTAAAAATGACATTAAAAATACATGAAAACATTTTTAGAAAATTTGGACCTGGATGATAACAATAACCCCAGTAAATACTTTTGAATAACAATCTCGGATAAGAATGAGATTGGAATAGTTATCCCTTACCTTAGGTCCAATATGCTTTTTATGTATCAGAACCTCCTTCATAATGATTTAAATAATGTCATTTACTTATTAAAGAATCATATTCATTTTTATGATATCATATATGGTACAGGTAGGACATTATATTACCCATTCTTTTGTAAATTCCATGTTAAAGCGGCGTTTTGGGTAAAATCATATTATTTATCGTAGGTGTTTGGACTTGTTTGTATTGATATTATTATTACTTATATCACGATTTAATTAATTTTGGAATACAAATCATGATTTATAAATCATATATATTCAGTATATATATATATAACAGATAGATAAATGAAATGAAATACACCTTTCATGGAGACGGTAGGTCGTACGTACTCAAGAACATTGTTTTCCTTTCCTTATTGACTTTAATGGAAGTACGCAGATGACATATATATATAAATATATATATGTGTATAAATGCACTAGCTTTTTCATGTAATATATTTCATTATTGTTCATTATATATACTTTATAATCAATCTTGAGTGGTTAATATAGATAATGAATATCATCGCGTCGTGGAGATGGTAATCTGTACGTACACACGAGCAATGATATCATTCCCATAATTATTGATTTGAATTGGAGTGGATGATATAAAATCTCAAAACAATTATTATGTTATAATAACTATACATAGTTATTCTTTACACCATTATACCCATCCAAGTAAGGTGGTGGTGGAAAAATAGATGACACCACGGCGTGGAGACGGTATTCCATACGTATGCACGCGCGATGATTTCATTTTTTATAGGATGGATAAAAGGTGAAATGGGGTTATTCCATATTTATAATAAAATATCAGTATATTAGTGATACTGATTTTATTACTTTATAATGAAAAAAACTAAAGAAGAAGAAGTTGAAGAAGAAAGAAAAACTTGAATGAATCGGTAGAATAGATTACCTCTTCTTCGACGCACCTCTTCTGAGCTTCCAATTAAGGCACTAGAGTTGATCTTTTGAAGAGACCAGAACCTCTATAATGTTTCTAGGGAAGTTTATAAGGGAAATGGCCAGTTTTTGGCCGAGCCTGAATGCTAAAAATTGTGTAAAGAGACGAGGGAGGAGGTGCCCTTTCATAAGGGAGGAGAGGGAGACCTTAGAAAAAACATAAAATATTATTTTATAATAAAGTCATATTCCGTTTATAATAGCTCCAAATTGATTTATTTCTAAGATAAAGTGGGTATGGGTTGAAATAATCTCAATATATATGTTTTAGACAAGTTTAGGTAACTATTTTAACCCCATTATTTAGATTTAACTCTAAGTTAAATAATTTAACTTTTACCGCATCTTCTTATTTTCTTACACTATATGGTTAATAACCATACTATAAAAATCAAAACAAACCCCGAGTGGTTCAAAATAAAAATATATACCCTTATATAAGTCATTTTTTCAAACCTCGGATTTTTAAAATTAGAATAACAATTAATAATTTAATATTTGTTTTAAAAACTATTTTATGTCAATTTTGACACTATTTGGTAATTGATTTCTGTAAAACTTATAACATCATGATTAGTTCTGAAAAGTTAATTAAATCAATACTAACATGTCACATTAACCTATAAAATTAGTTTAATTCATAAAAAGTATCAAATTACATTTATTTGGGTATTTATAATATCAATTTGTTTAATATTTCATTATTTAGGAAATTACGGAATCACCATTGTGTCATAAATAAATTAAATTATTTAATGTCTAAAAATTATAAGTAAAATACAATAAGGTAAGAAATCGTTTTATCTTTCTAATGAATATAAATAGTCGAATTTATTATCTGTATAACCCTTTATTAAAAATATTTAGTTATTAAACTTTGATTTTAACTATTTTAACTCTTTTTTTAAATAAAATAATAATAAATGTCATAATCTAATCCAAGAGGACCTAAAGCATAATATTTTATTCCTAAGCTTGTATTTGGTCTAATTAAATTTAGCCAATATAATTAGTACATGTGTTAGGGTAATAATAATATCATTTTTACCCTTAATTAACCTTTTTACTTTTAACCGTGGTAAATAAATGTATAAAGTTACTATTCACCAAAAATTATTTTTATCTTATTGTACCAAATTTTACTCCTTGATAATATCCATGTCTCTCAGATTTTCAAAATTCCACTCACAGAAGCGGTAAAATTATGTTTTATGTAAATTTTCAAATTCTCCTAGGAGGTGGGTAAAAGATGGTGAAAAGTTCAATAAAAATTTTATGTATCTAAAATTATTATAAAATGACTTCAAGGAATAACCTTGAACTTAAATAGGTATTATGTATCAAATTTGACTGAAAATAAATTTAAATAAAGGAAATAATTATTTAAATAAAAATTCTATTTTAAATAGTAACCTAGTGTTTTCACTATTCATCAAAAATTGAATGTTTTCAGAAAAATACAAAAAATTCACCCTAGCCTAATTTTGATATTCTAAATCCAAAAATGAAGTCAATTTTGAATGATACAATTTATAAAATATTAAAAAATGGGTATTACTATTCCTAACAGCTATTTTATATAATATTTTAATAACATATCGTTGTTTAGTGAAACTCGGTATTGCGTAAAAGACATGTTATCATGGAAGGTTGCGATTGCGTGTATCGAAAGCCAAGTCAGAGTTGCATGTAGTGAAAGATTCATTTGTTGATGCGTATAATAGAATCCAACCATATTTCATTTATACATTGAATATATATATATATATATATATATACTCTCAATGTTACTTTTATCAAACGAACATGAAATTGTGTGTAACATGATCCAAGATTAGGGTTGTGTATACTGCAAGCTAATACGGTGTTGCGTATAGCTCAAGATAATCTTGGTGTAGCGTACAATAGAAGATATGAAGGAAATTAAAAAGAATATTTCTTATAAAATCTCGGGGTTTTACAAAGGGGGAGGCTGACACCATGGCCTGCCACATGGAACTGGGGCAGCACACATTTGTGCCACCGGAACTGAAGGAGGTCATGGCCTGTCGGCCATGGCGGTGGAAGGTAACGGTTGCCACACCGGCTGGCCGCATAGAGGCAGGGCGACGGGCGTCCGTACCGCTGGTAGAAGTTGAGGCCGTGACTATCAAGCTGCAGAGGTGCACCAGGGTGGCCGACAAATCGCTGACCGTGGGATGTGAAGTGGCGCTATCGCACTATTACAAGGGGGAGTTGGAAGGAATTGCGGGCCTACCACATCACGCCAAGCGGGACCGCTCCGGCAGGTCCTGCGTGCCCACAGGGGGTGCCACAGGGCGCCACCGGGGTGGCCAGGCCAAACGGTCCATTGGACCATTTCGAATACCGGCAGTCACCTCCCCTGGGTGCGGCTGTGTAGGCCCCACCTCGGCGGACCACACCTAGCTAGGCGTACCGCACCTAGACGAGCATGCTGCTCCGACCAGACCGCTCTGACCGGGTCGCGCCTAGTGGGCCGGGCTGCCCCCATTTCAGGCCGGGCCGGACCTGGGTTAGGCCGGGTCAACCTGAACTGGGTCAGGTTGACCCATGCCGGGACAGGCATGGTCAGACCGGACCAAGGCCTATCTGGACCCAGATATTCCTTTTTAGCCATATCTTGAGAACCGGGCATCAATTTAAAAAACTGTCAGGGGCGCTAGAATCCTTGGATCAAGTTGGTCATTTTGAAATACTCCACTTGAGTTTTGGATAAATTTTGAGTACATCTGGGTTGTATCAAACCTGAATTCAACCTGGCCCTTGGAACGGAAACACTAATAACATACAAACCAGGCATACGATTGACGCATCGTTTGTCGTGTCGTTCCCATATGACATGGTGGATTTTTGAAATACTTCTTCATGAGAATTTTTGGCAGTTTAAGTATCAAATTCTTTCGTTGGGAGTTGATCCTCCAGGAATCCAGCGTGTTTAGTGCAGGAACATTGTGGATGGTTGTACTTTAGGAGACTTCAGATCCTGTTTGAGTCATCTTTGGATCCTGTGTGGTTCATCATCTCCAAATCCTATGTAGGTCATCTTAAGATCCTGTGTGAGTCAACTCCAGACCCTGTGTGGGTCATCTTTAGATCCAGTTTGGGTCATCTTCGATCCACTGTGGGTCAAAAGTAGAGCTTCTTGATGAAGTAAGATGATCTAGCAATACAACTATTCGTCTATACTTCTATGTCGTACTTGTATACCTGGTGTGAGCTGTGTCTTTAAATTTGTGATATTTACATTCATGGCATCCTACTGTGTGGTGTTACCTTTGGGGTACTTACCATCGTGGTATTCTTCTGTGTGGTGTGACCTTTGTGGTACCTAACTTTGTGTTTCTACCTTTGTGGTATTATTTCTTTCATGAACAATTGTGCTTTTGGTTAGAGTGTTGGGCCTTGTGTTTCCTCATGAACATGATGGAAATACTTGATAACTTAGGTATATGTATGGTCATATACCTAAGTAGGGTCGAATATTTATTCATGTAATGTAATTTTTTAATTTATTTTTAGTTTATCCTTTGTGGATTCTGAGATACCTTAGGGGGTCTCGGGGCCCCTACTGAGTATCGTTATACTCACCCCTTCACGAACTACGCCTGCACCTTGCTATATCTTGTGCAGACGATGGACAGTGCTGATCCTAGTTGGGGGTACCAGGACTAGAGGTTTCACAGAGGTGGACATTAGATGATATGATTCATAGAGATGACTGTTCAAGATCTATACCAACCCTTCAGGTAGGATCCTTGGAAGGCGTTCACAAGAGTTGTTTTTAGTTTTACCTCTACTTTCTAGTTGGTCATTTATTTCACCCCCTTCACTTACTGGACACACCCTGTTTACTATATAGTTTACCTTGTGCTCGCATCTTTTTGTGTTCTTGGTTTTTGTGAGTTCTTAGGTTATAAGGTCAATTCCTTGTTTTAGGGACACGACTTTACGGTGATAGTTGTCATCCATTGGAATATGATATACGGGCTTGGTGTAGTCACAACACGGGCCTTAGGGGACGAGTCATGAAAATTGGTATAAAAAATGTCAGTTATACCAAAGAACTTGGACTCTAATATTTTTAGTGGGAAATATCGTTAAGTGTTATGAGTGTGGTTATCAATTTGGGGAATCCAGTGTTGGTGCGGTGGCTGACGTATCCATACACCAATACCCTAACTTCTGATTTCCGACTCAGTGCATGAAAACACTGATTGCATGTGTTTTTGAAAAGTTTTCTTTGTGTGCTCTTTGATTTAGCTCACTAGGTATAACTTAATAATCATGGCACACCTATTTCTTTTAGGATTCCTCCATGTAGATAGCCATCTAGGTTTCCAGGTAGAGTACGCGATGAAATCCCACTGAGCGATGAGGCTTCGGTGCAGGGCCCCCTTATGGCTGTTGTACCATTGGGTGGTGTACCATGAGAACCACTACCCATTGGGAATATGATGCCACCGTCCCTAGCAGAAGTTAGTGCACTCCACTTGAGCATGTTGCACGAGTTCTAGCACTAGAGGCCACTGAGGATCGGGGGTGAGACAGATCCACGGGAGGCTGAGGACTGGCTGGAGGTCATGGTTATAATGTTTTGACTGCTAGGGACACCAGGTGATCTCATGGTGATCCTTTCCACCAGTTTTCCTCTGGTAGCAGTGGGAAGATGGCAGATTTTGATGATCTAGGTTCACAATGAGGTCACTCTCATTTGGGTGGACATTGAGAGCCTTTTCAGGGCAGAGTTCATCCCTGCGACCTTACGCTCATTTCGTAAATAAGAGCTTATCCACTTGAAGCAGGGTAGCATGACCGTGGCTCGGTATTCAGCGAGGTTCACCAACCTCTCGCGTTACTCCATTGACATGGTGCGAGACACTTTCTTCAGGGCTCAAACTATCGATCAGGGGCTCAGGTGGGAGATTAGGGCTTCGATGATTTCTCTTAGCATCCCGGTGTAGGTGGGGTGTTAGAGAGAGCACTCTTAGTGTGTATTTTTCATTCCTGAGCAGTCACCAGTAGTGAGACCCACCACTGGACGTTATGTATTAGAGTCATCTTCATATGGCAGCAGAAACATGATTCCGAGGTCAAAGAGTACTAGACATGTAGGGGGACGATCACAGGACACAGGGCCGGTTGTGCGGGGCTCTTGAGATAGAGTAAGAGAGGCGAGGAGTCAGTTGAGTTACTCATCCGTCAGTCAGGGTCACATAGCTCATGATTTCCTGACCCTCCATACATACAACCAGCAGATGGTTGAAGGACCACAATGATAGAGGCGAAGATTTTATCGAGGAGGTCTTCATATAGGCGGTGGATGTGGAAGAAGAGCTGGTCATGCAGTAGCCGATGGGTGGAAATTCAAGGGTCTACCACCACCACCTCCAAGTGGTCCACCCTGACCATAAGATTTAGGTTCACAGGGATGACCTCAGTTCCAGGAAGCTATGTCTTATGACCACGGTGCTATGAAGATTATAGGAGGTATGATCTATTTCTACTTCACCTTAGTTGTATTACTTATAGACATAGGTGGTAGTCACTCTTTTATTACAACTACCCTCGTTTGGAACTTAGAGATTTCGGTGGTGCTGTTTATTCGATCGATACGGCTAGAGAATCCTACGAGATATGATTCGATGATTACACACGAGTTCTGACAGTGTGAGTTTACTCTATGAGGCGAGAGCTTCAGCTGGGATCTTCTAGTAGTGGAGTTAAGGCCATACGACATCATATTGGGTATGGACTAGTCATATACAGTACATGATCAGATCGACTGTATTAGGTGCATAGTGCGGTGTTTCCATGAGGATGGGACCATGTTTTCAATCAACTATTAGAATTGAACCTTTGTAGCATGAGATTGAATTTCCCATAGGAGGGTGCAACCGATTACACATCAGTTGGATAGCCTTTACCTCAGATCGGTTGATGTTGATAGTCTAAGCTATCCTGTAGTGGTGGACCAGTACACTGATGTTTTCCCTAAAGATATTCCAGGTCAACATCCTCATAGAGAGGTGGAATTTTATATTGACTTGTATCCTAAGATGGAACAAATATCTAATCCAATATATCAGATGACTCCCACGAAGATTTGAGAGCAGCGAGTACGGATAGAGGACTTGTAGAGAAAGGGGTTCATTAGGCCTAGTGTCTATCCTTGGGTAGCCCCAATATGGTTTTCCAATAAGGCAGATAAAATTTTGACTCTGTTTGGACTATCTTCACCTGAACCAGGTGACCATGAAGAAAAAGTACCCACTCCTGAGGATTGAAGATCTTCTTTATCAGTTTAATGGAGCATGGCAGTTTTTGAAGATATAACTCATATCGGGTTATCAGCAGCTCAGGGTACAGGATGAGGATGTGTAGAAGAAGAACATTAGATGTCTGTATGGCCATTATTAGTTCTTGGTTATTCCATTCGTTGTGACCAACACCCCATCGGTGTTCATGGTACTCATGAACATGATCATCCAACCATATCTCAATCTCTTTGTGGTAGTCTTCATAGAAGACATCTTGATATACTCAGCTATAGAGGAGGATCATTCTTATCATCTGCTGATAGTTTTAGACACACTTCAATAAACTAGATTTATGGTATTCTCTCGAAGTTTCATTTCTGGATCCAAGAGGTACACTTCCTTCGACATGTTATCTCAGAGGTTGGATTTACGGTGGATCCAGTGAATATTGAGGTAGTTCTTGCTCGGGAGCCACCCAAGAGGGTGACGGAGGTGCGGTGTTTCTTAGGTTTGGCTGGTTACTACCAAGGGTTTGTGCCTGAATTTTCCAAAGTTCCAACACCCTTATCAGCATTTAAAAAAGAGGATAAACCCTTCGTGTGTTCGGAGAGATGCCAGTGGAATTTCCAGGTGCTGATTTAGAGACTGAAGAGTGCTCCTATTTTGAGGCTACAAGAGGAGAGTGTTGGGTACGTAGTCTACTATAACGCATCAGGGGTCGATCTTGGATGTGTCCTGATGTAGGATCAAGTAGTGATCATGTATAGTTCTTGATAGCTAAGACATGATGAGAAGAACTACGCTACCGATGACCTGGAGTTACCACAGTGGTCTTTGCCTGGAAGATGTGGCAACATTACTTTATGGGTGAACATTTTATAGTCTACTCTGATCACAAGAGTATCAGGTATATCATCTCGCATACGGACATGAACCAGAGATAGTGATGTTGGCTTGAGTTCTTCCCGGACTATGACTTTGAGATAGTCTATACTCTTATGAAGGGGAAGGTATTAGTAGATGCACTCAGCAGGAGATCTGGTATACAGTTGCTAAGTGAGGCGACAGAGCATCTAGCCGCTTTTCGAATATTCTATATGGATTGTGATAGAGAAACTTATCTTCAGTCCCTAATAGTCACTCCCCCACTCCTTCAGCAAGTCAGGGAGGTGCAGCTTGGGGACACTGACTGCGATGCTTGACATGCTCAGATATCCACAAGATAAGAACCTAATGGATTTTCTGAAGTTGGGGAGCACATCATCCTCTTCAGAGGATGTACTATGGTACCAATGGTGGTTAGGGAGGATGTGTTGAGGGAGTTCCATACATCCCCTCTACAGGTACATCCAGGAGTGGAAAATATGTACCAGGACCATCGGCGTCAGCCCTGGTGGCAGGTAATGAAGAAAGAAGTGGCAGTGTTCGTCTCATGGTGACTCAATTGTTAGCAAGTGAAGGTAGAGAATTAGGTTACATCTATCTTAGTTCAGCCACTAGAGGTGCCAGAGTGTAAGTGGGATAGAATTTCCATGGAATTTCTGACATGACTTCCATGAATGTCTAAAGGACATGATTCCATCTGGGTGATCATTGACTGACTCACCAAGATGGCCCACTTCCTACATATAAGAGAGCTCGGTTCAATAGAGAGATTGTGACGACTGTACATGTAGGAGATTGTACAACTTCATGGGGTTACATCTATGATTGTCTCCAATTGTGATGCACATTCTACTTCTCGACTATGTAAGGTATTGTAGGACAAGTTTGGGAATCAACTTCGATTGAGAACCGCCTTTCATCCTCAGACAGATGGTCAAACTGAGCGGACCATTCAAACTCTTGAGGACATGTTGCATGCTTGCGTCCTTGATTTTGGCCGAAGCTGGGAGGATCACCTGATCTTAGTTGATTTCACATAAAACAATAGTTATAAATCCACTATTGGTATGGAACCATTTGAGGTGTTGTATAGTCATCCATGGATATCACCTCTGTGCTGGACTGACCCAAGGGAGTCATCACTCATGGGACCAGAGATGGTATAGGAAACCACAAAAATTGTGAAAATCATCCATGAGAAGATGAATACTACATAGAGCAGGAAGAAGTCTTATTCTGATCAAAGATAGATACCTCTGGAGTTCAAGGATGGTGACCATGTATTTCTATAGGTATCACCTCGATGAGGTTTGTGAAGATTTGGATGAGGAAGCAAGTGATCTTTGAGGTTCATTGGAACCTTTCTTATCTTTAGAATATTTGGAGAGGTGGCTTACCACCTATATATTCTCCCTCGGTTGCACTAGGTGCATGAGATTTCCCACATATCCCAGCTAAGGAGATATGTACATGATCCTTTGCACATCATTGACTGGGGAGAGCTGGACATTGATGATGGGGCTGCATTTTTGGGGGTTCCAGAAGATACTGAGGATCGATAGTAGAGAGTCCGTTTGGGGAGAGTGATACCTCTAGTGTGTGTATGTTGGCAGAATGAGAACCTCCTCGAGAGCACATGGGAGAGAGAGGCTCGAATTCGTCCACAACACCACCACTTTTTTCCTAGTTTGTCATGTAGATTTTGGGGACGCAAATACCTATGGTGGGGAGAATGTAAAGACCCGGATTTTTCCATGTAATTTTTTTAATTATATGGGAATATTATGAGGCCATGAAAATTGATGGCAACTGATTCCAAGGCCAAGTGTCCCCGAAATAAATTTCTGAACTTTTTTAGGTATGTTGAGTAAATGCACTAGCAGTGTTTTTTGACATTTGAACTAGTGATTGGAATTGAAATTTAATGACACTGTTGAACTAACGTCACAAATATTCACATAAGGAGACCTTCACCTCGACCATAGTAGGTCAAGGGTGGATGTTAGTTTTTTAGTATTTTTGTGGGAGAATAAAAATTAAAAAAATAACTTTTATTTTTATTTCTTGAAACCTCCATTTTGAATCATGGTGGATGGGACCACCCAAACACACATTTAATGTGAGGAACCCCTTGGTTTTCCCCAATTTACTAAGCCAACATTAATTGATTTAATTTACATAATTTAATTAATATTGGCTTCTCACCTCTCCTGGGGGAGATTATTGAAAAAGGAGAGGAATTGGGAGAGACTCATAGAACATGGAAGAACATCCTCCAATGAGGAACCTCCATCAACGAAGAATATCCTCCAAATCAAGAACGAGGAACCGTCTTTAGAGCATGTTGTGGGAGTGAGGAATGTCGGCATGTTCATCGTCTTCATCTCCTTCCACATGCCACCTCCAACAAGAAAATGAGGTAGGGAAGTTTTTATTTTTGTTCTTCGTGGTTTTACACTGATTCAAAACATATTCAACCACCTTCTATCGATCTAACGTGGAGGGTGCAGGCCAAACAAAGACAGACAAATCCCTCTACTCCCCCTACGTTGACTTGTTCTTCGTGAGCAGATTGGTGGTTGAGCAGAACGCGACCACGATGTCGGCGACCAATGCCGGAAAGGTATGGGCGGTGGCCGGCACACCAGCCAGTCGTGATGAAGGTGGTAGCTGGTACCTCGGTTAGCTACATGGAACTGGGGAGGCGTGCATCCACACCGCTGGAACCGAAGGAGTCTATGGCCCATCATTCACGGTGGTGGAAGGCAACAGTCGGCATGCCAGCCGGCCACGTGAAGGTAGGGTGGCACACATCTGAACCACCGGTAGAAGTGGAGGTCGTGACTATCATGCTCCGGCGGTGCACCCGAGCGGCCAGAAACTGGCTGGTCATAGGAGGTGTGGCAGTTTCGTCGCACCACTGGAAGGAGGACCCAGCTGGAACCACCGGTCGGCCGAGTCACGCCGAGCGGGACCACTCTGGTGGGTCCCATGTGCCAGCAGGCGACGCCACATGGTTCAGCTACTTTGGACAAGAGGAATAGTCTATTGGACCATTTAGAATACCGGGGGGCGCCTCCCCCTCTATGCAACTAGTGTAGGCACCGATACGGTGAACCGAACCTAGCCGAGCGGGCCGCACCTAGCCGGGCGGACCGCACCCCGCCGGGCGGACCACACTCTATCGGGCGGACCACAACCAGCCGAGCAGGCTGCGCCCAGTGGGTCACACCCAGTAGGCCACTCTGACCGGGCCACCCCCAGTGGGCTGCTCCGACCGGGCCGCTCTGACCCGGCCGCGCCCAGTGGGTCTGCCCCAACGGGCAGGGCCGTCCCCTTTGTTGGTTGGGCTGGACCTGGGTCAGGTCAGGTCAACCCAAACCGGGTCACGATGTCCCAGGCTGGGTCAGGCCGGGTCAAACCAGACCTGGTCCTATCTGGACCCAAATATGCCTTTTGGCCATATCTTGAGAATCGGGTGTCTGTTTGAAGAACTGTCTGTGGCACCAGAATCCTATGTAAAGTCTGTCCTTTTGGTATACACCACTTTAGTTTTGGATAAAGTTCGAGTACGGCTAGTTTGGATCTATCCTGAATCCAGTCGGGCCCTTGGAACGGAAAAACTAATAACATACAGACCGGGAATCCGATTGATGCACCGTTTGTCGTGTTGGGCCCCATATGACGTTATGAACCTTTGAGATTCTTCTTCGTGGGATTTTGTGGAAATTGAAGTATTGAACTCTGGATTGAGAAGAGGAACCTCCCAGAATCAAGTGTTCTTAGTGTGGGAACTCTGTGGCTTGCTATACTTGAGGAGACTTCAGATCCTATGTGGGTCATCTTTGTATCCTATGTGGGTCAGCATCTGCAGATCCTATGTGGGTCATGTTCAGATCCGGTGTGGTTCATCCCTAGATCATGTGTGGGTCATCTTTAGATCCAGTGTGGGTCATCTTCGATCTTGTGTGGGTCAAAAAAAGAGCTTCTCGATGAAGTAAGATGATCTACCAATACAGATTATCATCAATACATCGGTTCCTTACTTGTATACCCAGTGTGATCTGAGTCTTTACCTTTGTGGTATTAACCTTAATGGTATCCTACATTGTGGCGTTACATTTCTAGTACTTCCCTTTGCGGTATTCTTTTGGGTGGTGTTAAATTTGTTGTTCTTACCTTCATGGTATTGTTTTCTTCAAGGAACAATTGTGCTTTGAGCTAGAGTGTTGGGCCTTGTGTTTCATCAGGAACGTGATGGGTATACTTGATAACTTAGGTATATGTATGACAATATACTTAGGTAGGGTTGATTGTTGCTTCGTGCAATGTAATCGGGGTCTTGCTTTGTGGTTTATCCTTTCTGGATTCTGAGATACCTTAGGGGGTATCGGGGTCTCTACTAAGTATTGTTATACTCACCCCTGCATGGGCTATGCCTGCACCTTGCTATGTCCTGTGTAGATGATGGACTGTGCAGATCGAGGTCGAGGGTATGAGGACTGGAGGTGTCTTGTATGTGAATGATAAAAAACTATTTTTTTATTATTTTATTGATAATAAATGAAAACATTTCCTCACATTGTATTAAATATGTTTATTTATAAAATTTTTGGGATTAGATCATTCATTTGCAAACTTGGTAAAAATTCTAGTTTTACCCTTTATAGTGCACTGTAGTATTTCGAAGATAAATATTTTAATATTTTTTATTTGATCTTTAAATTTTGTAACTATTTTTCTAAAGTATTCGGCTACAACCTTTGTTAAGGACATTGAAGCTAAATCCTGAATTTGGTTGGACTAAATGGACTATGAATTCAAAGGTGGGTGGGACCAGCCATATTGTAAATTGTTATGTTTTGGGGCCATAAAATCTTCATACGAGCTTGGATTGTGCCCATAGTTTGAGAGGAGGTCACCAACCCAATTTTTCACAAACCATTCTTCTGTAAGAACATCGAGTTCACGTGTTTTGGAGGTAAAATGCATTGTGCAAGTTGTCTTAAAATATTTGGCCAAGATTCCCTATTCACACAAGAAAACTCATTAAACCTAGCCTCCCCTACACTCAATAAATTATTGTTTTCTCATTTGGAGGGTTTTGGACATACATTAGGATATTGAAGGAAGAGTATAATTGGTTTCACCACAAATTCACTAACCATTGTGATAGGGGTAGCTCTTGAAGCCGGGATCCGCTCATCGAAGCCTTCTTCTCTTCTTCAAGTTGTAATGTTTTCATTTGTGTAATAAAATTCTTTGTTATTATTTTTTTTATTCTATTTTCTAATGTTTTCTTCACATTTATTCTTATTTAATATTCCTCTTTAGGTTTGAATTACTGGGTATAAATGAGATTGGGTTCAACCCTTTCTATACCTTTTCAGATGAAAAACGTCTCCACGATGACCACACCGCCCACGGTAGAGTAGTTCACTTAGTTATTGATCTATCTTATACCCTCATCATTTAATTATTTTGAATCATTGAGCTACATTAATTCACTTAATATGATCCATGAACTGAGTTTTTTAAATTATAATAAACGGAGCAAGCAATTGAGAAATTAACACAAAAACCCATGAGGTCGAGGTTTGTGTAAATTGAGAAATCCCCCAATCTTAATCAGTAAAACAATACCATGTAGGATAAATTTATAGAGTTTAAATATTATCCCTAAGCTCAATTAATCCTCGTTTTCCATAATGGGCATGTTTCCTAATATACCACTGACCATAAGCTATCCTTAGAATATCAATCAATGAAGGGTGTTGTGACTTCATGTTCCGAAGATAGCCTAGGGTTTAATTATCTTCATATTTGTGGTAAAGATAATTCTAGTAGGATTCAGGGGTTAAAAAATTATGGGATAATAATTAAGTGGATATTGATTTAAATTATAATGATTAATACATAAATTAAGAGGTAGTGTTAGATCAATTACGTCTTTTAAATATTGTCTAAAAACATCTTCTTGTTGTGTCATTTTAATCGAACTTTATTTCAAAAATAAAAACAAAAAATATACTATAAAATCTTCTTCTTGAAAACATCATCTAATTTTATGAATGGTAAAAACCCCCTAAATCCTTTCAGATAGTTTTGTTATTCCATTTTATGTTTTTTTAAATACCTTTAAAAAAATTTCAAATTTACTTCCTCCTTTGAGAGACGACCTTGGTCAGCCACTATGTTTCGCCTAAGTAACCAGAAACCAAACATCATTTTAAAGTGCCCACAAAAGCGCATTTAAAATTGGAATCTCTTCTAGGTAGGCAAGTAATTTATTCAACCAATTATACATATTTATTTTATTTTTCATTTAATTCTTTTCTTCACCTCTTTCTTTCTTCTTTAACCTCTCTAAAGATTTTTCTCTCTCTTACTCTCTTCTTTTATTTTTATCGGACCAACTCAAATTTCTTTTATTATTATTAAGGTCCAAGTTTCTTCATTTCCTATTTATCTTCCATTGATTTATGACAAGGAATAACCGAGAATATCTCTTAGTTCTTGACCATGAGATTGAATGTATCCTAAGGGCTCGAATCAGAAATTCTCAGTCTATGGGAAGTTTCAACATTCAACCAATTGGAGAATTCCTCCACTCTCAAAACATTGAAATTGGAAGAAATTCAAATTAAACTATAAAACTAGAATCGATGGCTAAAAATAATTGAAATGAACTTAATGTAACCATATGAGAATTGGTTGCAAATGATATTAACTATCAACCAAATTGTATTGCATACACAAATCTCAAATCTGACTTTGAAATAAAATCTGGATTAATTCACCTACTTCCAAAATTTCATGGCTTCTCTAGTGAGGATCTAAATAAACACATTATATAATTTAATGTGTTTTTCTCGACCTTAAAACAATGAAATTTTTCTGAAGATCAAATCAATCTAAAAGAATTCACATTCTCACATGATGGAGCTGCGAATGATTGGATGTATTATTTACAACCTGAAGATGTAACATGTTGGAACAATTTGAAATGTCTTTTCTTGAAGAGATTTTTTCCAACTTCAAGGACCACATCTATTCGAAAGTATATCTCGAGGATTAAGCCATCATAAGGGGAGTCAATATATGAGTACTGGGTGCGATTTAATAAGTTGTGTGAAAGCTACCCACATCACCAAATCAGTGAGAAACTTCTCATCCAATACATCTACGATGGAATCACACCTATAGAGAGGGGAATGGTGTATTCTGTCACTAGAGGAGCATTGGTGGACAAAACTCCAGTAGCTGCACATGCATTGATCAATAAGATGGCATAAAACTCTCAATAATTTGGTTATCAAGGTACACCACATGTTCGAGGAGTACATCAGGTAAGTCCTTCTTCTATTGAAAGTAGTTTTATTGATACCATGCTAGAATTATTGACCACTATGGTGTGGCATATTGTTTTAGCACAGAAGACACCTCAATCCCCTAATACAAGGCTTTGTGGAATTTGTATTGAGACAAGCCTCCCAACTGACTATTTCCCCCAACTATAAGAAATAGATGATTTTGAATTAGTGTTTCTTGGGAAACCATATCAGCAACAACAATGGAGATCTCCCCAAAATAATTTTGATTCATTTTCCCCAAAATACAACCAAGGGTGGAAGGATCAATCACACATGAGGTATGCATCTGGACAAAAAAAAATTCCCCCTTTTCAAAAAAACTTCCAACTGCCTTCTCTTTTCCTTCAGGGTTTACAACAACACCAAAATAGATTTGAAACCCAAACATTAACAAGCCAACAACAACAGAATACACCATACATGGTAGATTCTAACACTGATGACCTTTTGAAAAAAAAAATTCATAATCAATAGAATGAGCAGAAGATTCAAGGTTTGGATCTGAGGGAGTTGAAGAATCAAATGAGCCAGATTGACACAGCCCTCCATGAACTGTTATGTGAGAATTCTAGAAATCCACCTTCCCAACCTACTTCAAATCCCAAAGTGAATGTTAGTTACATCTCATTGAGAAGTGGGAAGAAAACAACTGATACATCTGCACCTATCATTCCACTGGGATTCACCTCAACTACGAACAAGCCACATTCCATTCCAGCTGATGAGAAACCCAAGGAAAACGAAAAAGATAAAAAAAGATTTATGATTTTCCTCTTAAACCCCTTCCATTTCCATATAGGGTTATAAAAACCAAGAAGATATCTTAGTTGGCGATGAAAAATAAGGTTTTGGATACATTTAAGAGTGTGGAGATCAGCATCCCTTTACTTTAAGCCATTAAAAATATACCAAGGTATGCCAAATTCTTTAAAGAACATTATACCAATCAAATAGGGATCATGGGAAATGAGAGGATCAATATTGGAAGGAATGTGTTAGTACTCATTACACCAACTCTAGTAGTGCCAACAAAGTGAAAGGATCCTGGTACATTCACTATCACATGCACTATAGGGGATTTACACTTTTCTGATGCTATTTTTGATTTAGGAGATTCTATAAATGTAATGACTCACTATGTATTTTCTTCATTACAGGTTGGTGAATTGATGTCGAAAAGAGTGGTGGTACAGTTGATGAATAGTGATATGACATATCCACCAGGATTCCTTGAGGATGTACTTGTCTTTGTAAGAGACATGATCTTTCCAGCAGATTTTTATATGCTTAAAATGAATGATGATCAGGTAATTTCTCATCCTCCAATTATCTTAGGAATTCCCATACTCAAATCTACAAAATTATCATAAATGTTAATGAGGGAACACTTTACATGGAGTTTGGAGAAGAAGTTGTAATATTTAATGTTATAGACTCCATGAAGTACCCCTCAGAGGACCATTCTGCTTTTGTTATCTCCCATTTTGAACCACGAAGTAAAAACCCCAAGGAATTTGATTATCCTACTCTTATGGAGATTATGAGTATTGGTTTTTGTTTAATGTCTAAGATAACTTCCACACCCATTTATAATGAACAAGACTCTCTAAGATTTGATTTTGAAATGGATTAATATTCTAATCTTTATCATGTGAACTCTGATTATGACATGGATTTTGAGTATGCATATGGATTTGATGATTTATTCTCTGATTTTGATAATGTATATTCTGATACTGATGATCTTTGTGCACATATTTTAGTTTCTTATATATCTCCATCCATACACCACCCCCTACTCTAGAACTCAAGCCATTACCTCCAAATCTATAATACTAATACTTGTTAAGTGGTGAGAGATTACCTATTATAATTGCTAATAATCATAATTTTAAACATGAAGAAATGATTTTGAATCTTTTTAGGGAGAACCTCAGGGGAACCGGGTGGACCTTGGCTGATATATCAGGTTTTAGCCCCTCCATTTTCATGCATAGGATTCTTTTGGAAGATGGGGCTAAATAGGTTAGGCAGCCACAAAAGAGACTCAATCCAACCTTTCTGAAAGTTGTCAAAAAATAGGTTGAGAATTTTCCTGAGGTGAGTATAATATATCCCATTTTATATTACCAATTGGTGAGTCCTATTTAGGCTGTGCTTATGAAAAGTGGTGTTACTATTGTTAATAATGATAAAGAGGAGTTATTTCTTATGAGTGTACAAAATAGTTGGTGTGTGTTTATTGATTATATGAAACTAAATAATTCCACCTACAAGGACCTTTTTCCCCTCCCATTTATTGAGAAAATGCTTGAGAGACTAGCTGGGAGGACACATTATTGTTTCTTGGATGGATTTTCTAGATATTTTCAGGTTTTTATTGCTTTGGAGGATCAGGATAAGACAACATTCACTTGTCCATTTGGTGTGTTTTCCTACCGAAGGATTTCATTTGGACTTTCCAAAGCCCCATGTACCTTCCAGAGATGCATGGTGAGTATTTTTTTCAGATTTTATTGAGACCAGCATAGAGGTATTTATGGATGATTTTACAATGTATGGGTCTTCATTGGATGATTTTATAGCTATATTGGAAAACGTTTTGAATCATTTTATTGATAAGAATCATCTCATAAACTTTGAAAAGATTCATTTCATGGTAAAGAATGGAATTGTCTTAGAGCACGTAGTGTCAAAACCTACGATAGAGGTTGATAGATCTTAGGTAGATATTATTTCATCCTCACCATATCCATCATGTGTGCAAGATGTTTGATCTTTCCTAGGGCATGTAGGATTTTATTGGTGCTTCATCATTTATTTTTGTAGGACTGATCATTCTATGTAACGATTTCTTTAAAAAGATTCTGATTTTGTGTTTGAAGATTCTTGAAGAACATCCTTTGATGAGCTAAAGATGTGTCTGACCACTCCCCTGATCATACATCCCCCACTACTGGAGTTTCCTTTTGAGCTTATGTGTGACTCCTCCAACTTCGCATTTGGAGTTTTCTTATCTCAAAGGGTGGAGGGACGTTCACATGTGATTTCCTATGCATCTAGGACACTTTATTCCTCCCAATCAAACTGCACAACCATAGAAAAATAGTTTCTTGCTGTTATATTTTCTTTAGATAAATTCTGTTCATATTTATTTCGCTCTAATGTAGTTACTTTTTCTGACCATAGAGCTCTAAGGTACCTCTATAAGAAGCTAGATGAAAATCCTAAACTTATCTGATGGATGATCCTTCTTCAATAATTTGATATTGAGATAAAGGATAAGAAGGGTTCATAAAACTTGGTGGTGGATCACATGAGTAGGATTACTCACACGCTAAATGATGAAACCTTGGACAATGTACCACTTCGAGACACTTTCTCCTATGAGCATATTTATTCCCTCTGAGGTACGTATCCTTGGTATGCTGATTTAGTTAACTCCCTTGTTTCCTCTAAAATCCATAAAAATTTAAAGAAACCTCAAGTCCAAAAGTTAAATAGTGAGTCAAGATTTTATGTTTGGGATGATCCATACCTATGGCACATGTGTAGAGATCAAGTTATTAAGAGGTGTGTTCTAGATCATGATTTTGGGTCTGTTCTTTAATTCTGTCATACACTTTCTTGTGGGCGACACTTTAGACCCCAACATATATCTAGGAATGTCTGAGACATTAGATTATATTGGCCTAGTTTATTCCATTATGCCTATGTGTTTTGTAAGTCATGCTCTCATTGCCAACACACTAGGAACATTTCTAGGAGACATGAGATGCCCCAATAACCCATACTATTTTGTGAGATTTTTTATGTGTGGGGTATTGATTTTATGGGTCCTTTTTCAAGTTATTTTGGTTTCATGTACATTTTGGTTGTTGATTGTTATGTGAAAAAATGGGTGGAGGATAAGGCCGCTGAGATTGATGATCCTCATGTTGTTGTGAATATTTTCAAAGAAAATATTGTTTGCATGTTTAGAGTACCAAAGGCCATTATCAATGACCAAGGGACACACTTCTATAATCAGAATCTTTGTTACCTTCTCCATAAGTATGGGGTGACACACAATACATCAACACAATACCATCCCCAAATGAATTTCTAGGATGAGGTTTCAAATAGGGAGTTGAAACAAATTTTGGAGAAAACCGTGCAACTGGATATGAAGGATTGGATAAAGTTCTTGGATGATGTGCTATGGGATTATAGGATAGCATGAAAAAAAACGCATTGGTATGTCCCCTTTTTGGATTTCTTTTGGGAAAGCATGGTATCCCCCCGTGGAGGTTGATCATAGGGATTATTAGGTTATAAAGAAATGCAACATGGATTTAGACCAAGATGGAATGAAAAAGAAGTTGTAAATTCATGAATATGAGGAGATTTGATTGTATTTGTATTATAACTCAAGGCTCTACAAGGAAAGATCAAAAAGAATATCATGGTAGAATGATCCAACAAAGGGAGTTTCATGTTGGATAGAAAGTCTTTATCTACAGTAAATGACTAAAACTGATGCCGGGTAAGTTGCATTCTAGATGGTTAGGTCCTTATGTTGTGACTAATGTGTTTCCTTATAGTGTACTGGATATCACACAATAAGACACATGAAAAAGTTTTATAGTTAATGTGAAACAGTTGAAGAGATACATTGAATGACATCCTACTGATGCAGTGGATTTCATCACACTGCATGACATCATCATCACTTGAGAATATCAGATTGTTCCTAACCCTTTCTTTTTTTTATTCTTTGTCCAATTTAAAATTATACATTTCAGGTGCATATATCATCTCATGGGTTCAGATTGAGGAAAATTCAATATTTTATGTTTGGGGGAGAGAACCTTTTAGTATACTAATTTAAATTATTTTCTTGTTTTTATATGATTTTAAAAAAAAATTGTGTTTTTAAAATATTGTGTGTTTATTTTTCAGTTTTTGGTTCCTTTTTAAAACATTAGAGCTGAAATGATTCTCATAACCATTTTGAAATTCATATAAATTAGTGAAACAAAATAACCCAAGAAACCGAGCTTAAATGAATGCTGAAAAAACATTGTTTCAAATTCAAATCTTTAGTAATTCAATGAAATCTACTCTGAATTTTGAATCTCATGCCATATATCATTGTCCTTATATTTGAAATCACTTTCCTATGAGGCTTTTGAACCATTCTTTCTATATTCTTCATATTTACCTCATTTCTTGAGAGAACCAAACCATGTTTGATTTCACCAGAAATTGATTTATTCCAGTCTAAACTAGAGGGTTTGAAATACTTATGTTTGAGTGATTGAGGAATTTGTTTGGTATTAAATCCCACATTTCAAATAATCCTATTTATAATGTCCTACCTTGAACATTTAAACCTTTTAGCCCTTTGAATCTAGGAACATCTTGTTAGGTTAGCCACATTATAAGCCAATTATCCCTATCCAACCAACTCTTGATGTGAAATTGCATAATCAAGTTGAGCTTAAATGTGGGGGAAGTTGTCTCTTGTTGTGCTAACACATTCTATGATACTTTTGGTGGAAAATTAAATTATTAAAAGATGTGTTTTATACTGAATAAAATCATTATATTGAAATCTAAGGATTTTTTGGAGGTTCTAATAGAGGTAGAAAGTTGTGCCTATCTGGTGCTTTCATGAAAATCATGTTTGAGAAGATTGATGTTTTTGTTGCTGAAATGATGAATGGTGTAAACTTTCCATGATTTTTCATGATGATGGAGATGAATTGATACTATGGGGATTGAGGAGGAGACCATAATTATGTGAATATTAAATTAATGCAATTTTACTTCAAAAATAGTTAAGCGCTCCTTATTCAGCCTCAGAATTTTTGAGATCTAAATCCTACCAACCGAAAGCCATAGAACAACCCCAAAATGTCCTCATGATAAACATAGGTCATTAACTCACATAAGGTGGAAATGTAGGAATTTATAAAGCTTATTGTGACCCTTGTATGAGTTTTAATGAGAAAGACTTTTCCAAAAAATTAACATTTGGGTGATAAGAAAAAATTCAAGTGAGGTAAGTGTTTTCTGCATGGAAGGACAAATGAAGTGGAAATATAATGAATGATATAAATGGAGAACATGAAATAATTGTTTTTATGTTGCATGATATCTTTTGTTTCTCAGTGTGTATTTGTTGATTCTCAATGATATGTGTTTTAAAATTTGTTTTCATTTGATATTGATGTTTACATGATATGAGGTTTTTACCAGGCGTGAAAAAGGGTATGTGTGGGGAAGTAGATAAAAAACTATTTTTTTGAATATATTATTGATAAAAAATGAAAACATTTCTGTACATTTTGTTAAATATTTTTATTTAGAAAATACTTGGGATTAGGTCATTCATTTTTTAATTTGGTGAATATTCCTGTTTTACCCTTTATATTGCACTGTAGTATTTCGAAGATATATATTTTAATATTTATTATTTGATCTTGAAATTTTGTAACTATGTCTCTAACATACTGGGATACAACTTTTGTTCAGGACATTGGAGCGAAATCATGCATTTGGTTGGACTAAATGGACCATGATATCAAAGGTGGGCTTGACCTTCCATATTTGACATTGGTTATGTATTTGGGCCATAACATCTTCATAAGAGCTTGTATTGGGCCCAAATTTGAGATTATCTTGCCAAAACAATTTGGAACAGACCATTCATCTAAGAGAACAGTTGGTTCACACGTTTTGTAGGTCAAATGGGTGGTGTAATTTGGATTAAAATATTTGGACAAGATTCCCCAATCACACTTGAAACCTCTTTAAACCTAGCCTCCCCTCCACTCTAAAAATTATTCTTTTTCACATTTGGATGGTTTGGGAAGTGAATTATGAGATTTATGGTAGAGGATAATTGGTTTCACCCCAAATTCTCCAACCATTGGAAGAGGGGTATCTGTTGAACCAATGATCCCCTCATCGAAACCTTTTTCTCTTCTTCATGTTCTAAGGTTTTCATTTGTGTAATAAACTACATTGTTCTTATTTTATTTCTTCCCTTATATTCTGTTTTGTTAAAATTTCTTCTGGTTTTATCTTCCTCTTTGGGCTGAAATTATTGAATAGAAAAAATATAGGGTTCTACCCTTTCTAATCCTTTGCACATGCAAAACGTCTCCATGAGGACCACACCGCCCATGGAAGAGTAGTTCTCTTAGTGATCGATCTATCTTCTACCCTCTTAATTTAATTATTTTGAGTCATTGATCAAATGTAATTAACTTAATATGATTGATGAATTTTGTTTTTTAAATTATAAGAAACTAAGAAATCAATTGAACAATTAAAACAAAAAACACACGAGGTCGAGGTTTGTGTAAATTGTGAAAGCGCCTAATATTAATTGGTAAAACAATATCACTCGGGATAAATTTTTAGAGTTCAAATATTATCTCTATGCTCAGTTAGTCCTCCTTTTCATTAATGTACATGTGCTTTAATTTACCACTGACCATAAGCTATCCTTAGAACATTAATTGATGTAGGGTTCTATGATTACATGTTCCGATGATATCCTAGGGTTTAATTCTCTTCATATTTATGGGAAAGTTAATTCTCATATGTTTAGGGGGTTAACTAATTAAGGGATCATAATTAAGTGGAAATTTATTAAAATTATATTGATTAATTAATAAATGAAGAGGTATAGTTAGATCTATTACGTCTTTTAAATATTTTCTAAAAACATCTTCTTGTTGTGCCTTTTTAATTGAACTTTATTTAAAAAATAAAAAAAAATATTATACAATCTTCTTCCAGCAAACATATTCTAGTTTTATTAATTTTTAAAAACCCCACATCTTTCTAGTAGTTTTATTATTCAATTTTATGTTATTTTTAATATACCATTAATAAATAGTCAAATTTACTTCCTCCTTTGAGAGACGACCTTGGTCAGCCACTCTGTTGCACATAAGTAACCTGAAATCGAACCTCATTTGAAAGCACCCAAAATAGTGCATTTCTGTTAATATTAGATGAGGTGATCTGCAAAGGCGACTATTTGAGATCTGTACCTACCCTTCAGGTAGGATCATGGGCTTGTGTTCACATGATCTATTTTCAGTTTTACTTGTACATTCAAGTTGGCCTTGTATTCTGGCCCCTTTACGTACTATGCACACCCTATTTACTATATATTTTACCTTGTTCTTGTATCATTATATGTACTTGGTTTGGGTGATTTTTCATTTAAAAAAATCAATGCCTTTCTGGTTTTAGGGATATGCCTTTCCGGTGCTAGTCGCTAGTCCCTGGCCTATGGAAGGCTAACATGGGGTAGTCACAGCACGGGCCTCGGGGGACGGGTTGTGAAATTTCCTTAAGAATCCAGACTAGTATAAGAATTTAAATGACATAATCACTCCTCTAAAAACTCATATTGAATAAAGAATAAAATATGAGGTTGCTGTTTATTCGTGTTTTGAGGTGAAAGCTGCAAAGATTCAATAATATTAAGAATATTATAGAACTAGATGAAAGGATAAAAACAAAAAAAACTAAGATGAAAACCCCTAAAAATGTAGATTTAATAGAAATAATAAATCCATATCTAAAATCATAAATAAAATCAGAGTTATGTGAAAAATATTAAAGACAGGATCCACATCATGTGTAGGTGCTTCAAAGGAAATATTCATAATGGTGAGAGAAGAACACTAATAATGTCAATATCTCACTCAATGATAGACTTTGTGTAGTATGATTTTTATGGTAAATTATTTATTTTTTATAACTTCAGTCACATGGAAATGTATTTCAATTGAAATAATTCATGGAAAGGTAAATATTTCATAAGGAGAAACTCCACTCCTATGACATGAAATGATAGATTTTATACAAGGAGAGGACCTATTATGATATAAAAAAATTGAATATCTTATAGAATGAATATGAGCCTCAACAAAAGGTGTACCATTCACCAAGATCCAGATACTCACACCAACTATCTTGGAAGTAAGGATGAAATATATGGAAACAAAATCAAGGAGTTATGATAACTATAATAGTGGTGTAAGTAAATAATAACCAATCTAGTAATAAATACTTCAAATGGCACACATGTACAAAATGGAATAAAAAATGTATACGTAGTTTTAAAAACCACCAAAAAAAATATGTAATTGAAATATAGATAAAATGGACAGGTGAGATCCAAAATTTATTCAACACAACAGGATATATTCTCATGATTGATAGATTCCACAATTTTAGAAAAAACCCAATCCACGGAAGGATGAAAATAATCACATCCCAGGAGATAAGTGTGTGAGTAGATTTAAACAAAGTAGAAAATTTGTAATGAGGTTGATAATTCTAAATAAAAATGATGTTAAAATGTTTTAAGAGATGATGAAATTCATTTCCCAAAATCTGAAAATTGAAAATTAAAGATGTAAGATGAAGGGTTGGCCTATCCTGACCAACCTCATTCCTCAACATAAGGAACCCTAATGTACCCCTCACCCTACAGGCTTTATTTTTTCTAAATATTTGCGAAGACATGCAGAATTTAAGGAGATATACCATCAATGGGGTATTGGTTAATGAAATTTGATAAAGCCACAAACCAATTGGTGTCATGACACTCAAAAATACTAACAATTTGGAATACGAAACACAATAATTTTACTATAACATATTTTTTTCATTAAATTTGGTTTAAACTATTGTGATATTAATGATTCTAAACCCCACTGAGATGTAGAAGTTATTTCCATGAGTATTATCCATATATTGAGCTCAAATAATTGGTTTCAAGAGAAAATTACTCAAGGGGAGTGGCTATCAATGTTAATGGATGCTAAGACTCAAAATAAATTTTTGAAGAATCAATGTAGTTGAATAATATAAGAGTTTAATTGGTATAACTTATTCTATTTTCAACTAGTGAAATCATGTGATTATTCAATTGGTATGATTATCAATAACAAGTAATTTGTTGTTTATCTATTAACTGATTAGTATGGAAGTGATAAAGATCATAGGTTATTTTTTAGAATTGAAAAAAAATCCGAAGTTGGTATGAGGTTTCATTGAAATACATGATTAACATGGATATCCATAGTGTTGTATAGAGAAACTCTTGTTTCCTAAATTGATCTCAAACTCATCTATCTTAAAGGAATTAATAACAACCTAAATGCTAATTCTAATTATCACTCAATGGATTTTATAATGATTACAGAGGTTATAGATATTGGATTGTGAGATTTTTATGGATTTGGGTAGTCGAAAAATAAATTTTTTTCAATTGGTTCATAAAATTAAGATAATCAACATGTTTTAACTGAAAATTATTAATGTTAATTCAAATAAGGTTAATATGACATAATATGTTGAAATTTATACTTATCCTCACAAGGTGTGTTGAATCCCTTAATGAACAAATCTTGTAAGTTAAAGAAAGTGGGAAAGATAAGTGATAATAAAAATGAATATATACATTTTGGATACATTTCATTAAAGATTAATTATGATTTATTTGATAATACACTAGGTTTTGATGTGTTTTTGTATAAATTAGGAATTCAAGACTCAAAGGAGGAATGCTGGAAAAACAGAAAAGTTAAATTTTACATGTTATTAATCTATATTACATGACTTATATTTCTTAAGAAGACCACCTGAATGGCTTTATCAGGACAAGAATCCCAAATAAAATTCTTGAGCCTAGAAAACAACATGAATCTAGATTACACATCATGGAATACTCGAATTTTAAATCTGATGAGATACATGGAATGAACTCCATAGATGGTGTGAATTCAATACATGATTTGAAAATTTGGAAACCTAGTTACCATGGAAGATTCAAGAAGTTAAATAGGAAGATACAATATATTTAGAGAAAATTGTAGATCTAAAGTAGAATGTTTGAAAAAAATTGCATTCCATGGAAGCCTCAATGCAGATATAATTTAAATATTGTTCATGATATGAATCTGTTACACATAATTAATCACTCGGGCTCTATCTAGAAACCCTGATGTGGAAAGAGAGAATAGATTCCAAAATTATATTCCTATATTCTTCATTATTTCTTTCCAATTTTCTTTCCCATCTATTTATATTTATATTTATTTTACTGTTTTTCATTCAATTGTCACCAATTTGGATTTTATCACTCATTTGTTCCATACTTTCTATGCCGATGTTTGAATCAAATCCCATTTTAAATGTGACTTTGATTTCCACTATTTTCTTCATTTCTTCATCATTCAAGTTAGCATATAATTTATTTTTATTAATATCAATTGTGTATTGCTTTGATTTAATTTGTTTATTAATTATGATGAGGATACTTCATGTTTCCCTTCTTTTAATTAATACCACAGTGCATATCTAATAAGCTTAGTGTTAGGGGTTGTGAGTAGAGGTGGCTTTCAACCTAATTAATCCATAATCAAAACCTGGTAATGATTTTTATAGTAATTAGTTCAAAATAAATTGTTAACCCAATTATTTTACAACTACCCTAGCCATCAACATTTCAAAATGAAGGATCCCTAAACCAATTAGAGTTGATTTGGCTAGGACCAATGGCATGTGATTCTTTCTTCCCATAATCAAATATTATTGCACTTATATTGTTGACTTTCTATGGACCAAGGTGTAGTTTCTAGATTAGGTAGATCCAATTAGTAGAATCAATATCAATTGGTGACTTTTACAATTCTTCGCATCATAATCCATATGTATATCCCAAGATAGATTTAGGATTATCCTTTGACTATATCTTGAAATTGACCATGAAGCCGTATTTTAATCTGATAAAATACCATGATTGTCCATTCTTATAAGACCCCAAACTAAGGAGTGATAATGAGGAATCCTTCTCAAAAGGTTCATACAACTGGGTTACTTACTTACAAGATGTATATAGGGGTTTGACCACAGAATTCCACTATTCTATTACTTTTTAGCCTAGTGTATTTTAGTAAATAGGTATTCTAATATGATTTATTCCCACACATAATCAATGATGCTATGTTGGCCAAAAAAAATTGGGAACTCTTTCCAGGGAAAATTGTGCTTTGGAATAATGACGTTCGGTATGAACATTTAATTGCCTCTCCCCCTTCATCTTTATCCTTCCCCTTTCATTTTTACAATTTTCTTCTTACACTTTAATCTGAAACCACTTTTCTTATTCTTAATGTGCTAATTAGTGCCATAAGACTCATTTGAGAAACCTAGATGCTCAATAACTTCTTCCCTTCTATCTCTAGATTGATAGATTAATCCCAACACGCTAACACATAATAATTACTAAACACAATGATCTTCAATAACCTCACCAAAAAAATCTACAATATTCTCCCCTCGAACATTAGGGAGAGTGACTAGCACTACGAGAGTGCACCGTTAGGGATCACGATTTTCTATCTATTAGTGGTGTTGCACCCATCATTGTGATTCCTCATATTTAGGAACACTCATTCTAAATCAATCCTAGACTCATCCAAAAAATCCAAAATTGGGAATTTTTTGGGGACTTAAAATCAAAGACCCCCATGAGAAAATTTCAGAATTGATTGTGGTTTGAAAAACATTTCAATATTGGGTGTATCTTTAAACACAATCTTACTATATGTCTTCCCTTTATCCTTGAATGATATATCAATGTTTTGGATTAAAATTCCAGCTCCTAAGTCCATCATGACTTTACATTATTTAGAAAATAAATTTATTAATAAATATTTACCACCAATCAAAACCTAGAATATTATAAATGAGACTGAAAATTTTAATTAGGTGGATCTAGAATCGGCCTAGGAATCCTAAGTATGATTTATGGGACAGACCAGTAAATTCTCTCATCATATAATTTATGTGTAGAAACAATTACAAACCTTCCACCAAGGACTCCAACTAGCAACACACACTATTGTAGATGTTTCCCCAAAAGACAGGTTCATTATAAAGACACCTAATGTTGAAAGAGTGCTTTTGGAAGAAATTTTATACAATGCAGGTTTGTGAAAGAGTGAGAGGGGAAAAAATCCACATAAAATCCAACTAGTGTAAGAGAGTATCCTCCTGTATACCTAGGCTAATGCTTAACAAAAAAAACATGATTCATTTCAGCTACTTGCTACACCACCACCTCTTCCTGGTTCTATTTTGGAGATACAATCTTCTGCGATGGGTGGAGGTCCTCAACAATTTCAGGAATGTCGAGTAGCAATAGAAGTATTTAAAAAAAATATTGTAATTATGTTAATTATAATAATAAAATTAGTAGTTTTTGTAACCCCAACATTACCTGTCATAGTACTACCATCATATATTAGCTCAAGGGACACAATAACTTAACCAAGGATACTATTAGTAGAGGAGTGGTTAAGTGAGACCACAGAATAGAGGAACACCTAGGTACCCACCTTAAGATCCATCTCCTTGACTACAATAACAAATACCTTAACAACATTTTCCACTTGATAAAAAAAATCGTATTAATAAGATCTACTAAGACCACAAAAACAAGCCCAACCTCTTGAGTCCAATCATTAAAACATTCTCAATGCCTTCATTAAAAATGAAAATGAGAGGATGAATACCCAAGAATTTAAAATACAATACCAAAGGGGTTCCCTATGAAACCTTGATCACTAAGTTGGTCAAATCTCAAAGATACTTTCAAACCAATTATCGGGTACTTTATCCGATAATACCGTAACTCATCCAAGAGAGGATCCGAAGGCTGTGATTATTAGAAATGTAAAAATGATGTTTTTTTATTAGACATGAAATGGTGAGGAAAAGAAGCCCAAATATCCTAAGAAATTTGCTTCAATAATTAGTAAAGATGATTATGCTAGCATAAATAAAGAAGTTCATGAGAAAAATCTTGAATCAAGGAAAAATAAAAAAGATATAGTTCAATAGAAACCTAAAAAAGATGAATTATATGTGGCACAACCACCATAAAAACTGATATTCCCATTCTAGAGAAGATGATACAAGACAAAAGAGAAGGGAAATATTTTTTTTTTAATTTTTTAAACAATTTTACATCAACATCCTCCTTTAAGAAGAGATTTCTCAGTTTCATGCATATACAATGTTTTTGAATTACTTTCTCTTTAGTAAGAACAAAATGGATGAGTTAGGAATTATCTCCCTAAATGAACAATGATTCACAATTTTTTTAGTGTAATATCCAATCCAAAATGTGAGACCCTAAATGTTTCCTTATTCCATGCAATGTAGTGACATGAAATGTCGAAAGATCCATGTGAAATCTTGGAAACATTATCATTCTAAAACCTATGAGTGTACTCCAAAAAATGTGGCTTTAAGAGTTAAAAACAATGATATTAACACTTCAACTAGCTGACCAGGACTTCTCAGGGATTTCTTATTCAAAATTGAAAAACTCATCTTTCAAGTGGATTTTCTTATCTTGGACATGGAGGAAGAGGGAGGCCTTCCTATTATCCTAGGTAGATCATTTGTCACCACTTTTAAGTTAGTGATTAATATAAATCAATTAAAACTAATAGTTAGAGTTAGTGATGAACAAGTTTCACTTAAAAAAGGCATCCAAGAGGAAAATGAGTAATTTGACTGTCAATACATCTTTCTTACTGATGAGAAATATGATTATATGACTATTTAAGACAATATAGAGACATAGTATCAAGATTAATATGAATGAAGTGACTATGAGGGTGTAAATTAAAATAAACCCATGATAAGGGATATCATTCCAAAATTCATAACCTTAGTTATCATACCACTAAAACTATAATTGAAACATCTACTAATCAAACTAAATTATTCATTATTTGAATCAAAATATGAACTTCCAATCATAATCAATGTAGAATTGATTCATGTCAAAGAAGAAAAAGTCATCAAATTCCTATAGAATCCAAAAAAATCAATTTCTTTGGGAGTAGATGACATTAAAAGAACCTTCCCCATGATATGCTCCCATAATATTTTGGTGGATGAAAGTGGTGAACCCAAATGTCAACCCAAGAGGTGACTCACCCCATCAATTAAGGATGTAGTTAAAAATGATATTTTGAATCTTCTTGACACTGGGATAATATTTTCAATCCCTAACAGCATGTGGGAATTCCAACTAGAAGTCATCCCAAAGAAATGTGGCTTGACCGTGGTTAAAAATAATGGAGAAGAGCTAATTTCAACTCAAACAATAAATGTGTGGATAATATATGATCATTATTGAAAGATAAACATGAAAACTCAAAAGAATAATTTTACACTCCCTTTCAGTGATCAAATGCTAGAGAGGATATCTATACATCAATTATAATGTTTTTTGAATGTGTATTCTAGATACAATCAAATTGTATTTGAACCAACATACTACTCAAAAACAACATATACATTTACTTTTGGAACCTTCACCTATATACAAATTCCATTTAGAATTTTAAATTCACCAACAATATTCCCGATGTCTATGGAACACATATTTAATGATATGGTGGAAGAATATTTAGAGATTTTCTTGAATGATTTCTCTATTTGCGAATGATCTTTTGAATTATTCCAAAGAAACTTGAATATAGTCCTACAAAACTATAAATAAAAATTATTAGTGATAAATTGGGAAAAATTCCATTTCATAGTCTAAATAGGTACATTCATCAAACAAAAAATATAAAATCAAGGCATGGAAGTTGATTCTGTGAAAATCAATGTAATTAATGATTTACTTGATCTCATTACAGAGAAAGGAATAAGGAGTTTTTTGTCCATGTATGACTTTATAACTAATTTATTCCCGATTTCACAATAATATCACACACACTAACATGAGTTTTATCAAATGATACTCCTTTTGATTTCACTAATGAGTGTTAACGGGTGTTGAACACTCAAAATAATAGTTTGATTGATGCTCCAATTATATATATCACTAGATTTGGAAAATTATTTTTAATTGATGTGTGATACTATCATTTTCACTACAGGTCATGTTTTAGGATAGTGGGTTATACATATATTCTTTCTCATTAATTATTTCGGGCATACACTTAAAAAATATTAGGTTAATTATATGACTATAGAGAAGAAACTTCACACAGTTTTCTATTCATTCAAAAAAAATTGATCATACCTCATGATGTATAAATTTGTGGTCAATACTGATCTTGAAAAACTCAAATAGACATTGAGTAAAAATGATGTCAACCTGTAGCTAATACGGAAGATCTTACTACTATACGAATTTGAAATAATAATCAAGGATACAAAAGGGATCAAGAATGTCATTACTGATCAAGTATTCAAATTTCGTATGACCTACATTAATGATGTGGATAATCTAGATATTGAGGAGGAATTTCATAATGAAATGATATTTAATATAAATACACAATCCCATTCATGGTTTTATGATACTGAAAACTTTCTTTCCAGGTGAAAAAATTACCCCCACTTCTCTAACCAACAAAAAAAGAGATTTTTGGCTAAGGCCTCACAATATTACTGGGATGAAAAATTCTATTTAAGAATTGTGTTGAGGGATCAATACGATATTTAATCATCAATGGAATAAGATGAAAGAAAAATTGAGATGTCCTGCACATCACAATATAGAGGACATAATGGTCCTAAATTCACTATAAATAAAATTTTACAAAGAATAATTTTATGGTCCACACTCCATCATGATGCTAGTATTTTCATTCAAAGTTGTGATTAGTGTTGAAGAATAAGCACCATTTGAAAAAAATGGAATTCCCCGGAAATATATTCTAGATGTTGAAATTTTTGATATATAGGGAATTGATTTTATAAGTCCATTCCCAAATCATCATGGGAAATTTTACATCATAGTAGATGTACATTACATTTCCAAGTGGATGGTGGTCGAGGCCACCACCTGCAACATATCTACGGTGGTCATGAAATTTTTAAAGAAAAACATTTTCTTCATATTTGTATTTCCTTGATTTATCGTTAGTGATTGGGGAACTCACATTGAAAATAATTTCATGAAAGGATTTCTCAAAATTTCTGGAATCAGATATAACACTAGAACTCCCTAACACCCATCGATATGTGGGCACATTGAATGTTAAAATGTGAAGATTAAAAAAATTCTATAAAATAATGTGGCTACAAGTAGAAAAGACTGGAGTCTAAAATTGGATGACATACTTTGGGTGTATTTCATAGAATATAAAACACCCATAGACACTAGAAAATTTTTCTTATTTTTGGGAAGCCATGTCACCTTATATTTAAATTAGTGCATCACTTTTATTAGTCAGTTAAGAATCTAAATTTGGATCCAATAAAATTTGGGGAAGTATGAATACAAATATTTATGAGCTTCAAGAAATCATAATGGAAACCTATATCAATGCTCATATTTATAAAGAAAAAAAATAAATGGCATGACAAACACATTCCATGATGAATATTAACACTAGTGGATAAAGTAAAAAAATTTAATTCCCAATTAAATCTATTCCCTAGGAAGATGAAATCCTGATAGTTGGTTACCTTTACAGTTTTCAAATTATTCCCCTATATGAAAATCAAAATTCAACAAGGTGAAGGACCACCCTTCCATGTCAATGGAAAAAGACTAAAAATTGATCAAGAACCATTTCATTAAGGGTGATACCTTTATTTAGAGTTGATCTGATTCTTTTAACCATTTACTTGGATGATTATTTTTTTGTAAACAATTTATTGGAGGAAACTCATGTTTTTTGTTTCGTTTATTTTAGTTCTGTGATTAGGACATTTGATTTCCATTTTTAGCATTTTCTATCTGTTAGGTACCCCAAATTTATTTTTAGTCCATTCATGCAACTATTTGAGCTGTTTTCTCCTACCATTAACTATGTGCACCGACCATATATCTTCTTATATATTGGTTAACACTTATAGAATAATGGTTTATATATTGTTTGTATTTTATATCTATAATTATTTTTGGGAGTAAAATTTTACCATAGTCATCCAATAAGTTTATCCATGGAATGAATTACACTACTAGAAGCTCTTGATTCCCTATTTTCAATTCATAATGTCCACTCCATTTCGTTCTATGACATACTTTCTACCCCTCCCGTGATCTTTCTTCAAAAGTGTGGATGTTGTCTCATTTTAATTTAGGGGGTATTTATTGAGATTTATTGTTTATAAACATGTATTTTTCCACATTTACAAGATATATTATTCATTGAAATCATGATGAAAATTTAAATCTAATTGAACCTATTTAAATAAAATAAAAATCTTGGTTGGAGGTTTTTTAAATCCATTTTTCTTTCTATTTATATTTTTTGAATGATTCCACAGTTTATTAATGTAATTTTAATTATATATTATTGTAATTCATTTTTCAAAAATTATTACTAGCTATTATGCCATAAGTGATTGTCATTTATTTTATATACTCATATTCCCAATAAGATTCTATACCAACACTGTCATATTATTTTATGAGTACATTTCTATAGGAATACATGGGCCATAAAAACCTATTATAACTTGAATTAGAATGTTTTTGAGGCTATGATAGAGAAATAATGTATTAAAAGGATTGAGTAAATATTTTTTGATCCATTTATCTTGATGACCACATGTATATTTATTATTTTTATCTCATAGTATCCATGAATAACCAAGTTAGGATAGAGTTATTCTAATAATATTATCTCTTCCTACCCTACTCTTGGTACAATGTATGATTTTATTTTGAACCAGTATGGGTTATTTTTTATATCTATCATACATGGTATTTTGATATAGAGAAAATTTGTGGTGGAATTTTCACTATAATGATATCACATGGTTCATGATTATTTTTGGTAATTTCTATGCATACCATATTCCTTTAAAAAAGGGATAATGTTTTAGGAAGGAAAAAATCACCATTACATGACCAATAAACCTTATAATAAATCATTTGTTGTTAGGTGATGGATGTGATATCTTTCTAAAACATGTTTTTTGAAAAATATATAATATTAAAAGGATAAATGAATATCAAACATTATTTATGATTTCTCGACATTTTCATCAACCCACTTTTTGCTATTTAGAGCATGAAGATATTTTTTTCTAGGAGGAGTTACTCAATTAAATATTTGTTATTATCAAGAATTATATTTTAGACCTTACCCTAATTTTTTAGGCATATTTTTATCATATATCCCTCCCCTAAACCTTAGAAACATTAGAGCCTTATTTTTTTAGCCCTTGTGATTAATTTTTTATTTGTATTTACGAAGTGGAGATGTTAAAACAAATGAAAGAATATGGTTAGGAACATGTATTCAAGGTATTACCATAAATCAAGTTTTATTTTCCATTGGGTGATAATATAAAATTAATTGTGAGTTAAATTGAAAAATGGGTATCAATATTGATGAAAATTTATGAAATTGTAATTAAAATAAGAAAGTGTCTGAATAAAGAACTAAACTATGAGGAATGACTAATTTTTTATAGGATTTATTCTAGAGGAGTTACTTTTCCTTCTATAACATAGTTTTATTTACCTTATTGTGATGCATATATGTTATTTATAAAATTGTTTATTTAAAATCCCTGTTGAGATTATTTTTTCATGATGAGAATAAATTGTTCAAGTGTGGAGTAATTTGAAAAAATTAATTTATATGAACAAATTAGATACATTTATTTAAGGATTAATTATGAATTATTTGATAATACACTAGGATTTATTGTTTTCTCATAGGATTTATGAATTCAAGACTCAAAGGAGGAATGCATGAAAAATAGAAAAAATCAATATTACACGTTATGAATCTACAACGCATGATGTGTACTCCATGAGAAGACCACCAAACAACCATTTTCACGAAATGAAACCAAAATACAAGCAATGAACGAATTGAATGAATTGAATCCTTATTAAACATTATGGAAGACTCAAATTTAAATCTTTATAAGATATGTGGATTGAACTCAATACACGATGGGATAAATTTGAACCCTAATTATCGTCGAAGATTCAAATCTTGAAATCTGGACATCCAAGATCCTTAGGGAAAATTATATATATAAATTACATAGACTGAAAATTAATTACAAATCATGAAATCCATGATGCAAGAATCATTGAATTCTTGTTCATGATATGAATTACTAACACATTTTGAACCGACTGAGCTCTATATATATATAATGACCCCGATGTAGATAAATAGATCAGATGCCTTACTAATTTTCCTCTATTCTTTTTTATTTAATTCCCATTTTCTTTCCCATATCGTTCTATTTGTTTCTTTTATTGTTTTACTTATCTTGTTTTTTCCTCTTATAATTTAGAGAATCTTTCATTTATTGCATGTTGGGAAGACGTCTAAATCCAATATCTCTTATTGTACAACTTCGATTGCTATTGTGTTCTTAATTGTTTCTTCATTCATGTTATTAATTAATTTATTTTCATGATTTAAATTATGGATTAGTTTTATTTAAGTTATATATTAATTATATTGACCACGTTTCCTATTTCAATATTTTCAATTAATATATTCACGCATGGCTAATCCTCTTATGGTTAGGGGTTGAGAGTAGGGAAGTCTTTAAACATAATGAATTTCTAGATGAAAACTTTTTAACCCTGCGTCTAGTAATTAGATTAAAAAAATTCAATCCCATTTTTTTGAAACAACCCAAACCATATTAGTGTGAAAATGAAGGATCCCTGGCCTAATTGTAGTTTAATAGGCTCAGACCAATAACACATGGTTTATTTTTCTTATAATCCAAGATTCTCTCAATTATCTTATCAACTATCTCTAGAACAAAGAGTATTTTCCATATTAGGTAGATCCAATTGATTATAACAAGATCAAATGGTGATTTTTTCACCACTTTTTAGCCAAACCCATATGTCTATACCATGATAGATTTAGGATTTTACTTTTTCTATACCTAGAAATTGACCATGAACCCTTCTTTTAACCTGATTAAAACCAAAGATAATTATTTATTTGAAAAATAAAAACCAAGGATTGATCTTGAGGAATCTTTCCAAAAACATTCTTTCTGCTGGGTTTTTTGCTGATATTCTATCTCGATGGGTTTGACCATAAACTATTCATGTGCTAAACCTTTATAGCCAATTTTACAGTGGGAAATATAAATTCTACTATGATGAACTCATGTGCATAATCAATGACACAGTATGGTCTAGTAAATATTATTTATTTGATTTTATTCACACGCATCATTCGGGAGAAAAATTTGATGTTGAAAGGAGATGAATCCATTCAAATTTGTAGATTGATCATCAAAGGAAGATACCCACATTTTATGGAAGATTAAGATTCATTTATATTTATTTAATAATAAGTGGGAGTAGGATATAATATAAATTGGTATGGGATATTGTTAAAAAAAAGGTGAGATTATTAGGAATCCCAAAGGGTTTTATTGGAATTCTTTTAACAATAAGGTTATTGTGTTGGATTCATTCTTCACATAAAAAGAATTTCTGAAGGAAAAAAGAAAATAAAAATTAATTATAAAAGTATATTAAATTGTTGAGATAATGGTTAGATATATACTTAAGGAATATTAGGTAATGGAAGATGAGTACCATGTCAAATCACAAGTCATGTTTTCATGTTGCATTTATGTTTCCCAACATAAGAAATACCACATAATTGTTAATGGGTGTAGAGAAGATGAATAAGTATATAGGTGATAGCATGCCATGGATAATGGTTATTGTAGAGAAGATGATTCTTGAAAGGTGATTTCATTGGATCCTTCAAATGATGAAATTTGTTTTTACTTCTTAGGTGCAACAAAGTGGCTGACCAAGGTCATCTCTTAGAGGAGGAAGTAAATTTAGAACAACATATTAAGGAATTTATAAAATAAAATAACATAACATAAACACACTACTCAAAAGGATGGGTTTTTTTTATAATTTAACAATATAGAATAATTAAAATGGAATAAGGTTTTATGTTTTTCATTTTGTTTTTGAAATGAGATTCAGAAAATGCAATGAGAATATATTTTTCAGAAAACAATTTTTAAAAAGCATAATCGATTTTAATAAAACTTTTCACTTAATTATTAATCATTATAATTTAAATTAATATACACTTAATTATAATACCCTTATTTTTTAACCCCATAACCCAATGAGAATTAAATTTACCACAAAGACTAAGTAAATTAAACCCTAGGATAGCTTCAGAACATGCAATCGCAATACCTTGATTTGATTATCATTCTAAGGATTGATTATGTTAAATTATAAATTATGGAATATATTCAATATATAAAAATTATAAATTTATTTTAGGGATTATATTTTTACTCTAAAAACTTATCACATGTGGTTTTGTTTAACCAATTAAGATTGCACCCTCATAATTTACACAAATCTCGACCATGCGTATTTTTGTGTTAATTGTCAAAATATTTCCAAAGTTTATTTAAATTTAAAAAATAAATTCAAGGATTTTATTATGTGAATTATATTATATATTGATTCAAGAATAATTAAATGAATACGATATGATATATATCGATTACTAATAAAATTACTCTTCCATGGTTGGTGTACTCATCATAGAAATTAATTGCATTAAAAAAAGTTCAGAATGGGTATATCTTCATCATGTATCTACTCCTAAGTTATAGAAAAAATAAGTTAAGTAAAGAATAATAAAATTGAAAAAATAGAAGATATATAATTGAGACTAAGAAGTTTATTTCAAGAACAAAAATACTACAATAAATAAGAGGAAAAGAAGAGAATTTTATAAGAGATCATAGATACATATATTCCCCAAACAAATAGTGAATTTAAATGAAAAGATACAAATTATCCTCCTCTTTAAATACTCTATGGATCTTCAAAACCCCTCAAAATTATAGAAAACAATTTATAGAGTGTAGGTGAGGTTAGGTTATAATCGTTTTCAAGTGTGAATGGGGAAATTAGGTCCCATAATTTAATCCAAATTTAAATAACTTTTTAACATGAAAAACATGATCCATTTATCCTTACATAAGTATTATATGTGTGTAATTGGTTCCTATATAAAATTCCAAAAGTTGAGATCAATCCAATCACAAATATAGAAGATAAGGCCCATATGGTGAAGTGGTGTCCAATCTGGCAAGTCCAATCCATCATTGAATTCATATCCCATTTACACAAATAAAATAAATAATACATCGTAGATTTAATAATTGGAAGTTGTATATCACTGAGTGAGTAACTTCATTACAAAAGTTCATGTTCAAATAATTCAAAAAATCTATGGCTGAAATACTCTAGTCTAGTTTAAATTGAAAAACTGGAATTTTCATCAAATTTTCAAATGAAAGATCTAATAAAAAATATTTTATAAATAAACATATTGAACTTATTGTGAGAAAATTATGTCATTTATTATCAATAAAATATTTAATGAAATTGTGTTTTATCAACTTCCCCACACTTACCCTTTTTCACTTCTGGAAAAAACCTCATATCACGTATTCCAAACCAAATTGTAATGAGATATGCATGTTCCTATTCTGGAATCCATAGTGAAAATATAGACAAATTTAGAATCACATAAATAGTTGATATTAGTAAATTTTAAATTCGTTGTATCATAAATCATATCAAAATAAAATTCTGTGAGAATAATGACAGTAATCATAGTGAAATAAGTTATGGTCCTGCCATTCCATTAATTCCCCAGGTGTCTGTGGAAACCATTTCAAGCTCATATATCCACCCTTTATTTAGTATATTTAGGTCACGTAATATAATTCTTCTTACCTGGTTTAATTCACCAAACCTATTCAACATTTCTTTATAGTAAAATTTCAAGACCCACTCACTTAAGCATTCCTGAAAGTAAAACCTTAACCTCCCAAACTAGATATCCCCACGTATTTTTCATTTTATCAATCCCTTATTTATTATGATTTTTTTTATTTTTTTGGGATTTAAAATATTAAAATATTATGTACACACTCATAGTTCAATTTGGTATAGTAAACAATTGATCGGAAGATAAATGAATATATGTATGAACCATTGATATAATATTTTTTTAACCTAACTTTTTTATAACTTTAATTGAGTAGGAAAAATTTCACAAGTAATGATTTCATGAAAATTTATTAGGAGAAATAAATGACACAATTTACCATGAACAAATATCACAAAGAATGGTGTCATAATCTAAAAGGTTTTATAATGAAACAACCAATAATATAATTAATGACATATATTTTTAAAAAAATACCTCTAATAATGAAATATTTCTCTTTCTTATCATTCCACCAATGAATTTTGAAAACATGAATTTTCTATATATTCTACATGTAAATTATCATGTTATTTGAAAACATGCATTTCCCCTCACCCATACTTAAAATATTTCATTGTCTTAAATGTGAACCTATGAGTTGTTATGTGAATATGAAATGTATAATTTTAAATAGGAAAACTAATATAAAAGTAAAAGGGTTAGGAATAACCAGTTGTTCTCAAGTGATAATGGGGTCTTGTAGTGTGAGAAATAAACTACATCGGTAGGAAGTTCATTGATGTATTACTTCAGAAATTTCCCATTGACTGTAAGTATCCTTAAAGTGTCCACTTGTATGATCTCCACTGCACCATAAAAAACACTAGATACAACTTAAGGACCTAACCATATGAAATTAAACTTATTGGGAATCAGGTTCAGTCATGAAATCTAGAGTAGGATTTTCTATCATACATGAAACTCTCTTTTTTTGGATCATTCTATCATATTTTTCTTTTTATATTTCCATTTAGAGCATTGAGTTCTCTTGTGATGACAATTTAATCTCTTCAAGATCTTAAATTTGTAGCTTCCATTGAATTCTATCTAGGGATAGATCCATGTTTTATTTCATTATAGCAAAACATACCTGATGATCTACATCCATAGGGATATGACATTATTTCCCAAAAACAATTTGAAATGGGTACATATTGAAGAGATTATTTTATTATGTCCTATAATCCTAAAACATATCATCCAAGCACTTTCTCCAATCCTTTCTATTTGGTTGCAGTATTTTGTCCCAAATTTGATTCAACTAACGATTTGAAACCTCAGCATGCCCATTTTTTGGGAGTGGTATGGTGTTGATGTTTTGTGTATCACCCCATACTTCTAATGGAGGGAATCCAAATTACAATTCCTAAAGCATGTCCATTTCTCAATGGTGAGGGCTTTTTTTACTCCAAACCTATATATTAAATGAGCCATGAAAACATCTAATAAAATATGAGAATCATCCTTCCTAGTTTCCTTGGCCTCCACCCAATTTATAACATAATAAACGAGAAAAATATATTCATAAAACCAAATGAACTAGTAAAAGGACCCATAAAATAAGTTCACCATACCTAAAAAATTTTGTAAAATAAAATGTGTATTTAGGACATATCGTGTCTCCTCGATACGTTTCTAGTTTTTTGGCAACATGTGTGTGACTTACAAAACACATGAGCATCATGGAATAAGCTTGGACAATATAATCCAAAGTTTAATAATTTAGTAACTATTATTTGTGGTCAAAAGTTTCTTCTGCATGAAAGTGTATGATATAAATATAGAATAGACTCAAACTCATGATCAGGAACACACCTCCTAATAACATGATCACTACATAAGCACCAATTGTGGGGATCACCCCACACATGAATACTAGAATCCATTTTTAATTTTTGGAAAAGCTATTTCTTTACATTTGTTAGAATTTTAGAGGTAACAAAGTAGTTAACTAAATCAGCATACCAAGGATGCATACCAATGATGGCATAAAGATGCTAATCAAGGAAAGTGTCCCGAAGTGGGACCTATTCCAAGTTATCAACCTCTAGTGTAAAATTAATACTACTCATCTAGTGCACGACAATGTTGTTACCCATTATTTTCCTCTATCTTATCATTAAATTATATAATAAGGATCATCCATCAGAAAAGTCAGGGATTTTCATCTCGCTTATTCAATAGGTACCTCAGAGTAGTATAGTTAAAAAAACAACTACTTTAGATCCTAATAAATATGAATATAATTTATCAAAATAAAATATGATAGAAAGAAACTCTTTTTCGATGGTTGTTTAGTTTTATTGGGTTGAATCCAATGTTATCAAACCATAGGCAAACATATATTAATGCCACTATATATTCTATGATAGGATATCTCAAACTATGAAGTTGGACTAATAAAAAATTAGATCAAATATAAGGTCCCATTGGGAGGGTTGTATGATTGGTGGAGTGGTCAGATGCTTCTTGAGATCTTAAAATGATACCCATGTATAAATTGTAAAAAATTAATTCAATATATTTTTAAAGCAATCCAGATATGGGTAGAGAGATATTTCCAAAATCATTTAAAAAGAATCAATAAAAGCCTGCATGCCTTAGTGATGATCTAAAATCACCCATACATGAAGGATATAGAAGATATGAAATAATATCTACCCTAAATCTGTCAACCTCTATTCCATTTTTTTCACACTACATTCCCTAAGAGAATGTCATGCTCTACCATGAAATGAAAATTTTCAAAATTCAAGACCATATTCATCTTAATACAGTGATTGAACAACATTCCAAAACTAAAGATACATTCATTAAATCAAGATCCATATATTGTAACTTCATCCATAAACACATTCATGTTGGTCTCAATTAAATCAAGAATTTACTCACCATGCATCTCTAGAATGTTCCTGGGCATTTCATAGTACAAATGGAATCCTTTAATAGGAAAATGTGTTGAATGGTCAAGTGAATATTGTCTTCTCTTGATCCTTTGGATCTATAGGAACTTGGAAATATCCAGAAAATCCCTCCAAGAAACAATAGGTTGTATTCCCAAGTAGTCTCTCAACCAAATGATAAATAAATGGCACATGGAGATGGTCCTTGGGAGTGGATTGATTTAGATTCATATAATCAATACACACAAACAAAATTTTTTACAGTATCATTTCAACTAACACCTCTCTCTCATTTCCAACAGTAGTGACACCACTTTTTTAGGCACAACATGTATAGGACATACACACTGGGAATCTGAAATTGGATAAATGATACCTACCTCAAGAAAATTTTCAAATTATTTTCTACAACTTCATGGAGATTTGGATTGAGTCTCTTTTATTGATGCCCAATTGGTTAATCCCCATACTCCAAAAGAATACAATGCATGAAAATGGAGAGGATAATACATGATATGTCAGCCAAATTCCACTTAATTTTCCTAATGTTCACCATCATAATATTATAAAAATCAACATGTTCAAAATGGATATTGTTAGAAATGAAAACAAAAAATCTCTTACCACTGAATAAGTATGATTATTTGAGATTTTGTGAAAATGGATTATGTTCCAATGAAAAGGGGTTCTATATCGATGGATACATCAAAAGAACTGAAATATGTGCAAAATGAACATCAATATCAGAATAGATAACATCAAAATCTAAAAATGATACTTCTAATCCATTAGCATACTCAATAGGCATGTCAAAATATAACTGAAAATGATAAAAATAAAAATATAAATCCATATCAAAATCAAATATAAGAGAATATTTTTCATAAAAAACATGTGTGGAAGTATTCTTAGACATCAAACAAGAAACAATGATCGAAATTTCTCTAATCATATGAAAATAAAAAAACATGGGGTGTTAACTTGGTGGTTCAAAATGGGAGATAACAAAAGAAGAATAGTCTTATGAGGAGTAATTCTTGGATTCTATAAAATTTAATATCAAAAATTCATCTCCAAAATCCGTAGAATCTAAAACCTCATGGACATTTTTAATTTTATTTTTAGTTTTAAGGAAGGTTCTACATAAGATAATGGGGGAATAAAAATTTACCAGATCATTCTTCATGTTAAGAACCTGAAAATCAACTGGAAAGATCATGTATCTTACTTAAACAAGTCCATCCTCATGGACTCCCATTGGATATGTTATAGCTCTATTCACCAAATGCACTACTACTCTCATCAACTTTAACTCCCCACCCTATAAAGAATAGAATACACAGTGAGGCATCACATTTATGGAATCTCCCATATCAATTAATGCATCAAAATATTTTTATCTCCACTATGATTCATGGGGTGGTGAATTTCCCCAAATCCTTTCACTTTTGAGGCATTTCTTAAGTTGGTTTAATGAGTGCTGACACATTATTTCCAAGATTGATCCTCTCATTTACCCTGATCCCTTTCTGATTGTTGAAATTTATTTTAAGAATTTGGTATACCTTGTTATTTTCTATATTTCCTCAAGTTGTGGGACATTGATCTCAACATTCTTGAATATATCCAAAGCCCATTTTTTACATCGCCTCATCATCCATATTCTAGGTTTGTACAAATATTTTTGAAAATGGAATAGTTTTAAGAGGAACATCATCAATAGTTTTCTTAGCTTTGTCTTTCTCCTTGGGGTTCTCCTCAGTTTTTCACAAATGAGGATTCTCTGATGTTAAGGTGAATCCCAATGGAACAATAGGTGAATATGTATTAGTTTTTTTCTTCCCACATATCAATTTTATGGAACTAAAATTACCCTTGATATTTATCATTGGATGGGAAGTAATATTTATGAATTTCTTACAGACCATCTCATGAAGGGCAGTGTAAATCTAACTCATTTGTTTCTTAAACTCTATCAACTTATAACCTCAAATCTTAAACTCATTATGTTTATTAAGAAATTGTTTTTAAAAATATCATTAGTCTTAAAATATACCTTTGTTTGAGAATTACCTTGTTCTTGGATTGTTGATTATTGAGCTTAAAATATCCTTTTAGGTTTTTTGAAATCATGTTCATTAGGTGGAGGTTGCAAAAAAGTTTTGTTGAAAAGGGGGACATTTTGTTGTCAAGATCCATACCTCATGTCCAATTGATACTTACATCATTGGTTGTATTTTGGGTAAAATGAATCCTACATCTTCTGAGGATTTGGTTGTTTTTTGCTGATATGATCTCCTTGGAAATACTTATACAAAATCCTCTATTTATTTTAGTTAGTGGAAAAATTAATTTGGGTGGTCTGTTACAATGAAAACGCCACAATGCCTCATAGTAGTGGGTTGGGGTGTATTTTGAGCCAAAAATAATATTCATCTTCATTGTGGTTAATTCTTCCATTTTAGAATCTATCAAATTATTTTCCAGAGAAAAATTAATTAGATGATGTAATCTTCTAACATGTGATGTACCTCGATCATGAAATTATCAGGAGTTTTGTCCCATATCTTCAAGAAATTCATGTGAAGTTGCTACTATTTTTCAAAAAATGCCTCAATAGCTGCAGCATCCACCATCCTCCTCTTCGTAGGTGTGAGGTCTTCATAGAACTATTACTTGAGTAGTTTTTCACTGATTTGGTGATGTATTTAGCATACACAGAACTTCTTGAATTTCTCCCATTACTCATACATTGACTCCACTCAAGCTTACATGATCCCTGATATCTTATTTCAAATGGATTTTGTCGTCAATTATAGAAAAAATATCTTCAAGAAAATATGTTTCAAATCATTCCAATAAGTTACATCTTCATTTTGTAAATAATACATTCAATCATTTACAGTTCCATCTAGTAAGAATGGTAATTCTCTTAGTTTTATTTTATCATCATAGAAAATTCATATTTTTTGTGTTGACAAAACCATATTAATTTCCTTTCATTGTTTTTTTGGATCTTCACTATAAAATCCATAAAATTTTGGAAGAAGTTGAATTAAACCATATTTCATTTCAATATCTTATTCAATATTTGGGTATGAAATGAAATTTGGTTGATAGTTAATTTATAGGTTCATTTATATTGTTTTTAGACATTGGTTCTAGTTTTATGTTTGATTTAGAATTGTTTTTAATTTATGTGTTCCCAAAATGGTGTAATTCTTTAACTGGTTTAATGTTGAAACATCCTGTAGACTGAGATTGTTCGTTTCGAGATCTAAGGCTATGTTCAATATCATGGTGAAGATCTAATAGATACTTGATATTAGTTCATGTCATAAATAAAATACCAATGAATTGATTAAAATAGGACCATAATAAAAAAACTAGAAGTTTGAGATGATGGTCCATGAAAGAGAAGAAATATGAAGAGAAAAGAAAAAAAAGAAAATTTCAGAAAGGGGAGAGAAGAATGAATGAAGATAAGAAATGAATAAAATGAAAAAATAACTATAATTGGTTTTAAAAATTACTTGCCTCCCCGTAAATGATGATAATTTGAATGGTGTTTTCATGAGAACTTTCAAATGATGTGTACTTTGTTTACTTTTTAGGTGTAGTAGAGTGGCTGAACAATGTCGTCTCTTAAAAGAGGAAGTAAATTTAAATAAACATATTAATGATATTTAGAAAATAAAATAAAATTAAATAAAAACAACACTTAAAAGGATGGGTTTTTTTATCATTTATCAAACTAGAATAATTATTCTAGAGGAAGATAGTATTTTTTTCATTTTATTTATGAAATGAGATTGAGAAAATGCAACGATAATATATTTTTTAGAAAAATATTTTTAAAAAGAATAATAAATATAGATCTACCTATTAACATAATTATTAATAATTATAATTTAAATTAATATCCACTTATTTATTATCCCCTAATTTATTAAACCATGAACCCTAGTATAATTAAGTGTTCCACATAGATAAAGTAAATTAAACCCTTGTATAACTTCAGAACATGCAATCGTAGCACCCTGATTTGATTGTCATTCTAATGATAGATTATGTTTGGTGGTAAATTATGGAATATATAAATTTTTTAAGTAATTATAAATTGATTTTAGGGATTTTATTTTAAGTCTATAAATTTATCATGTTTGGTTTGTTTTTATTGATTAAGATTGTGCTCTCACAATTTACACAAATCTCGACTTCGTGAGTTTTTGTGTTAATTGTTCAAGTTATTGATTAATTTATTTAAATTTAAAAAATAAATTAAAGTGTAATATATTGTGTATTAAAGTATCTCTTTTTTCATGATAATTAAATGAATAACTTATTATATAGATACATTACTTAGAAAACAAGTTATCCATCAGTGGTCTAGTCATCATAGAAATAAAAATGAATTTCATTCGTAAAGGTTAAGAATGGGTATAAGCCAATAAATTTTCTATTAAAGAGTTAAAAATAAATAAAGTGAAATAAAGAATATTATAATTTATCAAAATATAGTAATTTATTATAAAATAATAATTTTATTTCATGAATAAAAACATTAGAACAAAAAAGAAGAAAAAATGATCATTTTGGAGGAGATCCTCTCTTGGTAGATTCCTTCCTCAAATAGTGAACTGAAATGGAAAGGAACAACTTCTCCTCTACTCCCATGACTCTATGGCATTTCCAAACCCATAAAAATAAGAAAAATACCAATTTATATAGTGGAGGGGGGGGCTAGGTTATAAGAATTTTCATCTACGAATAAGGAAATTTGGGCAAATATTTTTCTTTGAATTGAACTACCTTGTTAACAACAAAAACATGTGAACCAGCTATCCTTACAGAAAGATTATTTGTTAATAATTATTTCCTCTATATAATGTACAAATTTGAGCCCAATACAATCCCAGATGTATAAGATACAACCCAAAACGTGAAGTAGTGTCCAATCTGGTTAGTCTAGACCATCTCTAACTTAATGAACCACTTAATCCAATAAAATGAAAAATATAAATCAAAAGTAAAAAAAAATAAATTTGTAACTAATTGAGTTAGGAACACTGTTAAAAAATTTTATTTTAAAATAATAAACATAAAAATAGTTATGTATGAAATAATATAGTGAATTTTAAAGTGATAAACTATAATTTTCATCTAATTTTTAAATGGTTGATCTAATACCAAATATTTTAGAAATAAACTTATTTTGCAGTGTTTCAGGAAATTATGTCATTTATTATCAATAAAATATTCAATAATATTGTGTTTTATCAATTCTCATCATGGTAATATTGGAATGGGGAACATCGAGGTAATTCCTATGGTGGAATTCCAGGGCACCTATGAATCACAATGTATCATAGATGTGGTGGAAAAGAATTTTAATTTTTGTAGTGTTCATATATGACCTGGTGATGTAACATGGTAAGAATATATTTCTCCATTCTATGAAACATGTTTTAGTGCGTGAAACATGAGAATTTTTTTGTTCCATTTCATGAAAGAGTGGTCATAGTCATGATTTTTGATGCATTGAAGATCCAAAGTGGTTATCACAGCCAAGGGATACAGACAATGCTATTTAAATGGGATTGGTTTCTAAAGATTTGACCTATAATATATGGAAGGATTGTTATGGTAATGCTATTATATATGGTGAATTTTTTTTCTTTAATGATTTAATTGGAGATTCTCATTTCTATAGGAGAAGGAAAAACAACCAATAATATGTGGAGGTATGTGTGTTCAAGGGTATGCTAAACTAGATATATTAATACCACATATTGGTGTTTTATGGTAAGCTATGATAGTGGGTGTGTTAGTAGGGGATTCACCCAATATAGAAGAATTTAATTTTAAAATACTTGAGTAGATCATTAATTTCTAATACATCACATATATTAGTTTTAGACCATGATCATTGAAATATTTGAAGGAAAACGCAGTTATTCAACAATTGAATTAAAAGGATATTTAATTCCACACATTAAAATGAATATGATTGACCATGAAGTATCTATATTAATTTTGGTTATTGAGGAAATCATTGATGAATTTTTTGGATGAATTATAGGAAAAATGAATGGAATATTATTCTCAATACGCATCTAAACTTTTTGGAAATGATATCTTATTTTATATGGGATTAACTAGATTCATGAGTCATGAGAGAGATATAGCTTATAATATTTCACTTTTGTGTCTTAATGAAGACAGAGGTGTTCTAGGAAACAGTCTAAATGAAAGTGAAGGTCTTGCAAAGAATTGAGGATATTTATAAATAAAATGAAGTAATTGTTATATAATAACGAAGAGAAAAAGATTTCTAGTGTCCTTATATAGTAAGAAGTTGTTGTGATAAAGACGTATTAACAGATCTTGAAGGATAAACTGTGTGTGTCAACAAAAGAGAATCTCTCTATAGTTGAGGATGAATGTTAATAAATTAAAATTAGTGAAGGGACCTATATTTCTATAAACTATGTGGAGATAATATTTGAGCTATGAGGGAAAGAGAATAATATGGCACTGATCCGATAGGGAGTCAACCCAATACTTTGTAAGGTAGTATTCCCATGTAAGGAGTATCTTAGAATGAATGACTTTTAAATATATGTGATCCTTATAGTGATATGTTTCATTTACACAGTGTTGATTTTATACTCCTTAAAGAAGCTTAGTAATGGTGTACCGAGTAAAAACTTTGTCCCCTATTTACTTTCTACATGTACACTGAAAAGCGGGTGAAAATATAAACACATGATATTTGGTAAAAAGGGTTGGTCAAGTGATTTAATTAGATAACAATATAATAAAAATATTATAGAAAGTGACCCTTAAAGTTGAGAGGTCAATATCTTTTTACGTAAGTGACAATTAAAGGGAATTTTTTTTTAATTGTATAAGTCATTACATTCATAACATCAAATTTATACTCCGTAGAGTATCCTAGTGAGGGTCAACCATGTTAAAAATTTGTCTTTTTTACTTTTTACATGTACACTAAAAATATGGTTAGATTATATATATATATATATATGATGTTTAGTAAAAATTGTTGGTCATGTGAATGAATTATATCAACATCCAAGAAAAATAGCATCAAAAGTGACCTTTAATATTTATCTATCCAGATCCTTTTTGGGTAGTGATAGTTAAATTAAAAGCGATTTAATTGAATAATACACTGTATACCCTGATTCAACCCCTTAGTGAAATCTCAATATAATATCCTATTAATAGAAGAACATATCTAAAGTTAACAAAGTTGAAGAAACAACCATAAAATGAGTTTCTTCTTTGTAATATAGGATATATAGTCACATTTCTTGTCTGTTTTGTTGTGGTTATCCCTTTAAATATATTTTATCATTTGAGAAATAGGTTATTATGTTACCATTAATGTAACAAAACTGGAATTTCATAGGCGGGAAAAAATTTCCACTTCTACTCCTCCACGTGTCTCATGACTTATCATAAGTTTGAGATTGAAAACCAATTTTTTAGGACTTAATAGTTTCCTCAACATTGTATTTTCCCTAGTTTTATACATATGATATATTTCCCTTTGAGATATTTTTATCACATCCTATTCCACTCTTTCTTTTACATCTAGATATTCACTCATTCAAAATTTTCTCAACACTATCAAGCCTAATTTATCCCTTTCAAAACAATTTTCCTTACAAAACCTACAGAAGTATAGATTATTATATGATTTACTTCATTTTTATTTAGTTTTGAACTTACATTTTAATGTATCCATTTCCCTTTCTCGAACATTAATTATACTTTATTTTTCCTTTATATAATAATTGATATCATCATCTTCCTTAATTTTTTATCCATTTTTTAGATTGTAGACAATCAATTCTTCTAAACGTATGTGGCAAGATTCATGACCTTTAAACATTTTCTATTACTGATCCAATTCATATTCAATATAATTCACATATTATAAAAATTCTTTTAGAATGGAAATACTTTTTTCTATTTTCCATCTATGAAAATCAAGATCTTTATAACCTAACTCCTAATAAACATTGAGTGAAACAATTACATTAGGCCCTTGACCAATCTCTTCCTTAGGTTTTACTTTTTTAAAATACCTATCATAGAATCCTCTTTGTATTACATAAACTCATTTTATTATACGTTAAAGTAATCCTCATTATCTTCTTCTTATTTTTATCACACGTTTCTTCCTTTTAATTTTTTTTACAGAAGATATTTCTTGATTAATGTCTCTTTGTTGGGGAAACTTATTTCATGTATTTTGTATAGTTCATATTTATTCATCATTATTTAAATTTTTAGGCCATATAGTGGTTACGTATGCAAAATTTACACACCTAAAAAAGAAAAATGGTATATTTATTTAAATATTCACTATCCCTACTTTAATTTTCTTTCAATAAGTTAAATAAAATTGTCATCTATATATTCCTTACCACCACCTTATTTAATGATTTTTATATTCCTTGTGGTTGTGAATTCCAACTCCTTATTGTCTTTTTTTGGGTTTTCCCTCACTCTGAACCCTCATTTCATAAACCAAAAAACTAAATTGTATGTAATTTAGTGATAATTCATGCATATTTCTATCTTAGAGGATGAATATAGGATTTGGGGTGCCCAAATGAATTGATCTTTCCCTCTCATATTTTTTACTAGTTTTCTCAGATTAATCCTCAAAAATGAACAAACAAGACCTTAGAATCTCTATGAAAAATATATTCCTCAAATATAATTTATAATAAATTTATATGAAATAAAAAATATTTTTTTTGTAGTTTAATTCTTTTATGAAAATTTTTATTGAGCCTACCACCTTCAAGTCATACATCCATTACCTGAAGAGAATCTCTATTATAATACCTCTAGTTGTATTCATATGTTCAATGTAAACCTCTGAATGAAACCAATGGAATTTTGAGTGTTATCATATATCATATGGTCATTTTGATCATTCAATATTGATAATAGAATTAACTCCTTTAGAATTCATGTATTATTTCATGGTTGTCTAAAGATTGAAAGGGTGGAGGATTGGTTTTACTTTGATCTTGAGAGTATTCTAGAGAAATCTCAATAGTCTGGAGTGGATTTATCTAGATAATATTTTTATGCATAAATGATTCACCTCAAAATTATTCCCCACATAAAAATTATATAACATGGGTTTATATACTTATCATAGGTATTTAGATATTTCACATAATCCCTTATCTAATTCATGTATTCTAATTAAAACCCCACACCGCAAAAATAATAATAATAACAGTATTTCTTGATGTGTTCATGTCTCATAGATATTTAAATATCATTTATTAAATTATTTAATATTTATTTATTTAAATTATATTAATTAAAATTATATAATTTCAATCTATACCTGAGACCCATTCCATCAAAACTCCTTAATATTTATCAACCCGTTAATAATAAATATGTTTTTGAATAAATAAATAATTTTATATTATTCATTCATGCAATAAATAGATATTATATTCATTAACTGTAAAATATAAATTTAATAAATATTCAACTCACAAATATATATTAACAAATATATAACTCGAGAATGAATATAGGCTGAAAAACATATCTTAAATAAATATTACTTCTTGGTCTTACAAATAATATTTATTCATTAATTAAATTAATATAGAATTTAATCAATATTGATGAATACACTATTATGTTTGACCCACTTGTATTGTTTCTTAGTGGAATTAGGTAAGGTAGAATATGGTCCAATATTAGTGTCCCAGAATACATCAAGGCACCCATAAGTAAAGTAGTTAATGTCGCAATGAGAACAACCTCATATGAATTCTCATTATGTAATATAATCTCTTCATCCTAATATCTCATTAGGGGGTTTCTTTACTTGTTTCATCAACCCATATTTCTGATATATATTTCTTTGAGTTCCTAAAATAAACTCATCAAAAAAACATGGAAATAGAATTAATCTAATAGTTATATTTCAGTCATTGTGATGAGATATTAGATTCTGGTTTAGGAAGAAAAAATTATGCCTTAATTTAGTCATTAAATTCATATTTCTCATGACACACCCATTTATCCTTCCTCTTCATGAGAATAGGTCATCACAAATTGAGTCCATACACCAAATTAAATGACTTATATAATTCATTAATAATAATCTCAATTCAATGGATCGTTACACATGTTTGTATATAGGAATATATAATGACACAAATAACATGTAGAATTTCTATTGGGGGTATATTCTCATAACCTATTATCTGAGAGATTACTAAGTGTTAATCATTAAGATAAGAATCATCATCCAGTTATTATCATACAAAACTTTATGGGTTGCATCATATGTGTCTCATCAGATCATATCCTCCAACCATGCATCATAAGATTACATGTATTTTCATTTCGCCTCAAGAATATCATCATAGTAAAAAACTACAACATCCTTTTAATGTGAAATTACTCTAAGGATATTATCATATCAAATTTCAAAAAAAAAATATTTATATGATAGTATTAATATTTAGGTTCTCAAATATGAATAGGTAATCTAAAATACATAGAAGTTTGTTCTCTGGAACCTCCCCTAAAAAACTCCCACTTGGAAAATATCTAACAACCAATGAAATTTTTCTACTAGATATCACTTGATACTAATGATTCTATTCATATAATTATTTAGTTAATGGGTTCAAAACAGTCTCATTCATGAAAAATATACTTATTATAACCTCACCCGTTGGAGAAAAATCTCTCAAGTGGTGATACTTATGAATTATATGCTTTATCTCTTGATAAAACCTTAGATCATTTGTTAGACATTCCATTATAGTACTATCAAAATATACTTTTATTGGTTCATTACTATTAGTAATAACATCAATACCTTGGATAATGTTGTGAATCCCCACTACTTCTCTAGTAGTATCAAATACCAAAATATTCTAGAAATCAGTTGTATATTCAATGATCCTTACCTGCATTGAGATCTTCCATCTCATAGATCCTCAATTGATAGTGAAAAAATATCATAACAATGATAGTATCTATTTCCATTCAATGGTTCTATACTGGATCTTATTGATATCTATTTACCATTCTGAAAGTATGGGAAATATAAAAATTTGTACATATCATGGAAAACATGGTTGATTATGTATTTGATACTTAAGTAATCATTATAATCCTATATCTCCCCTATTATGTCAGAATACACATATTTATGGAGATATGTAATCCATGTGACAATGGAAAAAATTCATTTTTGGTATATTCTATACTAAATCTTTTTAGTAACTTATATATATATATATATATATCAACTTAGTCAAAGTATCCTATTTGATTTATCATGAAATATTTTGATCACAAGAATGTATACTACATTACAGAAGTCTTTTATTGAGAAGTATGTATCAATCCAATTTTTAAAATACTATAATACTTTTGACTCATTTCCAATTATTAATAGGTCATCCACAGAAATTATTTGGGAAACAACCAAACTCCCACTAAAACATTTATTGACCTAAGGATTACATTCATTTTTTATGAAACTAAATTCTCATATAAATTTGTCAAAGAAAATATTCTATATTCTTAATGGCTTCTTTAATCCATTAATGGATCTCTATAATTTACATACCTTAATTTATTATTTTGATGTCAAAACCCTTCCAGTTATTTTTTATATACATCATCCAAAAGGTTATAATTATTTAGGTATATTTTGAAATCCATTTTAAAAATATCATAATCATGGTAATAATCTATAGAAACTATAATTAGAGGGACATTAGAATACAAACTAGTGAAAAATTTCATCATAATCAATTCTTTGATTCAATTTAAACTATTTTTCATCCAACCCAACTTTATATGTAATGACTCTAACTTCCATGACAGGTTTCATCTCGAACACCCATTTTCAACCATGAGGCTTCACAAACACTAAAGTATCTAACAAAATATAGTCTTATTTTTTTTGTAAATGAAATCCATCTCAAAATCCATGGCTTCTTTCTAGCTATAGATTTTGATCCATTTACTACTTCTTTATTAGATGCATGATCTTTATTATTAGTTAATAATGTGTTTCAATCCCCAGTGACTAAAAAACATATAACACTAGTTATTTATTATATCTTATACTCTTATGTAGTACTTTTTTCCCTATAACATCCACTTTCCTGGGGATTGGTAGAATCTCTTTTTGTTCCATCACATATGTTCCCCGATCCCCAGCTTTATCAAAGTCGATATTTCTCCCACCATATCTTTTAGATATGTTCTCCCAATCAACAAAGGTGGGGTTTCTATCAATGAAAATATTCTTATCCAAAGGGTTTTATAGGTAATATACATTATTTTTTGAAACATATCTTATTAAGATACACTTTGTGCCTAGAGTTGTGAGATTTTTCTAGAAATATCCTTAATAAATTTTTCAAATCCAAATACATGAATAAATAGTAGAAAAAGTTTATTTCAATACAAATGTTCATAGATTATACCATCCATTCAGTTGGTTATATCTAAGGTTAGTAAGTCCACTATAGTATATAATTCATATCCCAAAAAGTATAATAGAAGACTCCCATAATTCATCATCAATCTTACCATGTATAAATAAGTTTGGATTATCCATTCAATTACACCATTATATTATTGTGTATAAGAAGGAGTGAGTTGTGATAATATCTTAAGATGTTATAAATAATCAATGAAATATTAATTTATATATTCACCTCCATGATATGAGAGTAGTTTCTTTATATTTTTACCAAAATTATTCCCTAATTTATTATTGAATTATATGAATTTATTAGAGGATTCAGAATTATACCTCATTAGGTAAGCAAGTTCATATCTACTCAATTAATAGATAAAAGTAATGAAGTAAGAGAATATACCACTCGATTTGACTATAAATGGTCCAAACACATCAGTATGATCTAATAAAGAAGATATATGGCCCTTTGATCATGGCCACTAAATAGAGATATATTTATTTTGTCCTTGTATAAAAGTATGAAAATTATCTAGTGGTTTAAGTTAAAAAGAATCTTAATATACACATTGATATAAATGTGTCAAGAAATTCACATTTAAATAACCAAATCAACTATTTCATAACTGGGTTTGATATGTGCCATGTGAAATTGATTCATTATCAATTTCTAATTCTTGTTTTTATAATCCAACACTTAAATTCCATTGATTAAATGTATCGCATGATAATATATGTTATCTTCATAAAAATAGTAGATAATATTACAAAATTTGAAAATGAATCTATCTATATCATGTATGGATGCATATGTAATGTTTTTGGTAACACTGGGAATATAATAAAAATTATTTAAAACCGTGATCAATATTATTGGAAAAGTAATATGGTAATATATGATTGGTTTAGTAAACAGTATTTCTTTGTTGTAAACTTATCAATCCAACTCACCAAAAACAATTCTCTAATTCTACTTGGTCCCTATATTGGGATACAAATGTGAGCTCCATAAGTTGAATCTTTTCTCCAATTTATAAAAAAATGATGATTATATATGATAAAAATTCACTTGAATCCTCCAAATTCTTATAAATCGAGTTGAAGTTATTCTTCTAGTGGGACTTCATACAACATACCAAGAACACAACATATTATTCCATTTCCTACACCATAATCCTCATTCAATTAGTTGTGTTATAATGATCTTTATATTTTTGAGTTATTCTTAGAGAACTTCATCTTTAACTTCCTCCAATTAACCATAAGGACCATAGGGTTTTCATGTCGTATTTTCTTATTCACCTAGAGAACTCGTGTAAGGAGTTTTGGTAGAGAGTCTCAATATTGTTTATTATAAAATTCAGAATGATGATGGTGAATCTCTTAGGATGTGAGGATTTCGTGAGATATGTGCATAATGCCTTGGGTGGTTTAAAACCAATTATGTAAAAATCCTCAATGTTTTCAATCATCATGATTGTTTGAAGTTTGAAAGGTGTATCCTCTCTAAGATCACATGTAAATAGTGCCACAATGATCTTATATCTCTCTTTCATATCCTTCTACTGATAAATATATTGAACATGCGACAACTTGGTGCATTCATACATTTCCTCATGAAACTTCTAGGACTCAATAACCATGGATGCTAACATCAATCACTATATATCTAGTATATCACCTAGGTTTCATAGGCTTTGATATATCTCTCCCACTATATCCATTTTAAAAGGAACATCAAGAACTGGGTAATCCACTATGTAAAGATTCTATTATTGGAATAATATAATGTAAAAGAGCATTTACCACTCTTGAATGTTACTATAAATTATTATATGATCTTTCTCAAGTATGGATTATAGAGATAATGTCAGGGTCATGTCACTTTCTATTTTCTTTGAGAAAATAAAATCTCATTTTAGTATTTTATCTTTATTACCAAAATTTGTTAGATAAAAAAATTTATTTATATTATTAGTCTCCCACTTTTTTATAAAGTACCAATAAATCTCATTATTAGACATGGAATATTGTATCACATGGATATTCTAGTTGTAATGATCCATATTTCCCATCTCACAACCTAGACTGTAACCACGAAAAATACTCAAAGGTATTTTTTAGGAGGTCCTCCTAAATATAAAAAATAACAGCTCCTTGATCCATTGATTGGATTCCCTAATCTAGAAATCCTAGAATTATGTGACCTCAAAACATACCTCCAAATTATATTGAAAATACTTTTTATATTACATTCAATACAAATTTGGATAATTCAACATAATAAACTTTTTAAAACACTCCAATAATTGAAAAATTTCTTTAACTATGGATTAAATTATAATTTAACTATGGGAGTATATTAACATAGAGGATGAAAGTCCTTTTATAACATATTATTTTGTTGATAGATATTATATTATGCATAAATTTATAAATTTTATCATTAAAATGTATATAATATTTTATATATTTTATATAATTAGTTAACCATGCATGAATAAACTTCTTACTCATAATCCATTTATTTTATTCCATGTTTTTGTTCTTGTTATTTGATTTTCCATATTTTATTGTATTAAAAAAATATTTATAAATAAATAAGTTTTCATAAGATAGAAATAAAAAAAATTAAGTGGTGTGATCGTGATATTTAACTATATGGTTTTTTTATTGAGTGGATAATTAATAATCTCTTAACAATAAAAGAATAACTCCTTAGGCTATCCATGAATTGAGTAGAAACATTACGCCTTTGTTTATTGCATATCCTTAGTTGGTTTTACTGCAGATTAGTCTACAATTATCTTCTCTCACATACGATCTCATTCCTTTACATATGTATGATCACATATATGGGAGTGGAAAAATGGGTTTGGGGTTACCTAAATTAATAAATGGACATAAAATACATTAATTATTGTGGAGGGGATGATTTTAAGATAGTCATATATAATTTAATGATAAATTATTACAAGAAACCCATACTGTAATAATTAAATAAAATATAAAACGACACATAAATCGGTAAATATATCTCATAGACACCCATACATGCAATGACTACACATTTAAGGAAACTATATGACATTTAATTCTATATGTTCCTTATTAATATATCACTTAAACTAATAAATTAATTATATTTTTAATTAATTTTATTATTTGTATTAATTGTATATAAAAAATAGTCATAGAAATACACATCCATCATAATTTTAAACAAATTAAAATAAATTAAAATTTTAAATTAAATACACCCATGGGTTTTACTAGAAAGGGACACGACATCTACCATTTTGGTCAGTTACATGGCATGTATTAAAGATAACATGACCAGTGGCATTCTATTTCACAAACATGTTGTGTGAGACCAGTATACATGGTTTTTACTAGCAGATAACATGGAAAAATAATTTAATCATTTATATCACACACATTTCACACAACATTTACACTAGATACACACTGTATAATATGGTTTAAATTTATAATTAATATTTTATCAACTTGTTTTGTCTCATACAACATAGCTATAAAGCCATGTTCATAGAGTGAGTTGGAATATATTATATAGTATCTACACTCGATACACATAATGTAACATTCTTTTTCCAATCCCACTTACATGACCTAGGACTTGACATTTATTTTGTGCGGGGTAAAACACAATAAACGATGTCCATGCCAACTACGTGTCATATAATTACACCTAGTCTCTATTATGGGGTTCAAAATCCCATTTGCATCATGTTTTAAATAAATTATAAACATCTAAAAATATTTTTTCCATGATATACACTAGAAAACATATGGGTTATACAATGTGTAGCTTTTCAGGACTACAGAGGTCTGCTTCTAATAAAACCGCCGGATGAATCTTCACTAAAACTTATGAAAGTAGAAATAATTGTGGAATGAATTCATGTACCAATGTTTGAACATGAAAGATGAACCACTCTTAAATCACCATGATTCATCCCCCTCATTCGAAAAAATGAAAAAAAAACAATGGAAACGATGATGAGAGGAATCGTCGATAGAGAATAATTTAAGAGATTATGTAGTTCAAACTATCACCCTAATCAATAGGAAAATACTACATTACTTGTATTCAAATGAAATTGAGATGATTATAATTATTATTAGCTCAATAAAATATGATCAAGCCTCTCTAAAAAGGGTTTCCCAACCAATGCTATAAGTTGTCTCCACAATCTACTGTCTTTGGGATAAAATCCACCTTAACTAATCTTCATAGGCAATCCTCAATTTTCTCAAGTATCTTCACCAGATCAGCTTGAGATAACCTCAGGATTTCACATACTTTCTTTCACTTCCTATAGTAATAATATTCAAATGTTTTTACTTATAATAATTAATTTTGGATATATATCTTGTTTTTTCACCACCCATTCAGTCAAACATTCTACTATCATTCCGCCATACCATTAGACTTCCAAATTGTTTAACTTTGGATCCACTCATTCTATTGATCTCCTTTTGTTAGATTGAAAATTTTCACACATATTGGTAATATCCCAATAATCTCCCACTTTGAAATAATAATTTTTTTCTCTTTAACTAATTTCCTCATAATCTCTAGGAAACCTTCATTTTTCCTACAAACATTTTTTAAGAATAAACATGTTTTCACACCACATATTTTACTCAACCTAGTAATACTATGTTGCAAAACTTTCTCAAGATATATGGAGTAACAACTTTTATCGTCATGTCCATTGGATTATGTATTCTATCAATATTCTAAAATTAAATATCATTATCCTATAATATATTATAAATAAAGTGAAACTGCAACTGAATATGCTCTGTCCAAGAATGAAACATTGGATTTTATGCTAGGTGAATCACACTTAATGAATTAGAGAATATCCTCCCATCAATTTTCCTCCTTCCAATATCCTCCAAAAAACCCTTCATCCAAATAATATATTTTCCCAATCCCATTAATGAATCCTAATAATCTTTCATTGTTAAGAGAAAGAGTCCACTAGTTGAGTTTTTGACATCTAGCTAACTATCATTCCACAAAAATTAAACATGTATCTAGAAGTTATCTTCAATAAATCTAAATCTACTCCAAATTTTGAATATACAAAGCCTTGTAAATAATTGTATGTTATGAAGAAAATTTTTGGTCTTGTAGAACCCATCACATAACAAAGAATCCTTCACACCACTTCCAATTGTTTTATTTTATGGTTGGATATGTGTATTGTGATAAATAATATTTCCTAAGAAAGTCCTAATTGAGTAAAAACCATGAAATACATCAAAATTCTAGTTTTTAATGAGTAAGAATCCTTTTCAATGTTCTCAAATTCATATATATTTTGAGGAAAAATCTATTTAATTAACATGAAATGTGATGCTACAGGTGTGGCCACCAGCTTCAATTCACTCATTCTAAAGTATTCCACCACCTTCTGAATGTATTATTCTTTATTAAAGTACAAAGTACCAAAACTAAGGTATCTCATAATCTGCATCCCCAAAATCAATATCATTAGGCCAAGGTACTTCATCACAATGATTCCAGATAATTAAACCTTTATTTCATCAATCATCTCTTTAACCAAACCTTCTATACGCATTAAATCCATGTAACGTATTTGTATGATGAATTTCCCATAATAAAACACATTTTGGTAACAACAATGATCATAATGTATCCATATTAAGTGTAATTCCAACATGAAATCATTGAAATCATGAATCCAATTCAATGTACCTTGCTTCAGTTCATAAAGGCTTTGACTTATTTGTACACATGATTTCAGTTCTGTTGTTTTTTTGAAACCATCTGATTTTTTCATAAATATGTTTCCTTCCAAGTACCCATTAAGACTTTTCCATCATGTCCATCTAATCTGGATGAAATATTTTTGAAAAAAAACTCATAAAATGGTTGGACAGTTTTTTAATAAACTAATAGAGAAAAAATATCTAAAAAATAAACTCAATCTATTTTTGGAAAACCCTTAAAATTTTCATGGAATTATCCCTCTTACATCTATTTTCATCTTACATTATAAAAATACAACTTTTTTCAAATAATTTCTTCTCAGTAGTTCTCTCCATCATCTCCCATATTCTAAACACATTTTGAGAATAAATTTTTTCCATCATAACTAACTCTCACTTAGTTCAGTATTCCAAACCCCTTACATAACCCATGATATCATGTTCTCCATAATCGATTAAAATAATATAATGAAAATTATGTGCATACAATTTCACATGGAACTATTCCATTGTATACCTCCCCATTTTCTTTGTAGTTGATCTCCTTCTGGTATTACAACTTCAGGAGTGTGAACTTTCAATTATTTAAATTCATTAGTCTTAAAAAGAAATAATACTTGATGAATAGTGAAAACATCCAAATCTTACCAATTTATGGATCCTCCTTTTTCTAGTTTGGTGTTTTCATAACTATCTTGATTCTTGGACTTTTTGGAATTTTTTTACCTTCCAGACATTCATCTAGGTGAATCTAAAGTTTTAATGGCACTTTTTCTCATCATAATCTCATTCTTGGTTCTGATCCTTCATCATATTCTCTTCATTGAGTATCAAAATATATCTTCTTAATACCTTTTAAAGATCATTATCCTTGAGTTTAAAACCAAACACTTAATCATCATAACCTAAAAATTAACATCCTTTAGACTTATACTCTAGTTTGTATAATTCCATTGAATCAAAATGGGCATAATACAATACACTAAATAACCTTAGGTAAATAAAATAAATATTCCCAAAAACCCAAGAGGAATCTATTAGATTTTTCCTAATTGAATAATATCTAGTCTAGTTGATTAAGTGGGTGTCATAGTTCACAGCTTCTAATATAACACATTTGAGAAACCTCACATGAATTTGCATGATCCTAGATTTATCTACCAAATTATGATTAAATATTTTTTGAAACATAACTGTGTTTCAAAGTCTTTAAAATAGTCTTATTAAACCAAATCCCCTTCCATTATAAAATATATGAATGATACAAACTTTCATATGGGACACTATTATCTGATTGTAAGCACTTAAACATGATTCTAGTCTCCCTTTCCACCATATAATTACACCAGAAAAAGGTCTCAAACACCTTGTACTTATGCATTAGAAATTGAACCCATAATTATTGTGTGAAATCATCAATAAATGTCACATATAAGAGTAAACCCTATTGAGATCCCACCAGATCCAATCCTTAAACATCCATATTAACCAATTGTAACTTTTAAGGATGTCTTAGTTTCCCTTCATTTTGGAAAGACACCTTCCACTGATTTTCAAAGATAAATTCTTTACACATTATAAAATTTACACTTCTATAATTAAACAATCCTTTTTCATCATTTATCATCATCCATTTATCACAGAGATAACCTAGACAGTCATTCCACAACTTAGCAAAAGTAATATCTTCTACATTATTTTCACATTCCAATCCTCTTATAAGGTAAAACATGTTATCCCTCACTCCATTTCTAACAATAATGTTACAACATGAAATATTACACCCTATACCCACAAAAAAATAGGAGAATACAACATTATCTAGATTACTAATGAAAATAATGTTCTTATGAAGGCTTGTAATGTGTCACACATCCATCAACTCTAGCATGATTTTGTTCCTTATATGGATTGAAAAATATATTTTCCCCACAATTTTAACTTCCAATACATATTCAAGATGAACCATTAAAAGTATTCAATAACTATAATTTCATATACACTCCTCTCGTATATTGAGTGGAATAAAGCTCCAGATTCTATAACCTAAGAACTAAATAAAGTAGCGGCAATCAAGAGAAAGGAACTCCTATATTCTATCATGTGATTAAAAAATATAATTATGGATGTTTTATTTCTAGATTTATCACTTAATCCACTATAATATTTCTTCAGGTATCCTTTTCTCATATAATTCTAACATATGCGATCACCATCCACCGAGCAACTCCTGCTTTAGCTCCTTCTAACATTCCCCTTTTTGTAAATTTTTTCATGTTTTCTTTCTTCCTATTCCTTCTATGTTATATGAATTTATAGAATATGTATGGATCAATTTCTAAAGAATTTCATTATTCAAGATCAATTCCAGAATATCCAAAATTTTCAAGTCATGATTTCTCATATGGTTACTCAAATTAGTCACCATCAAATTCCAATATTTTCTAAGATGGGTGAGTAATAGAAGCACCATAAATGGATCTATAAAGGATACCTTCATTGAATCTAACTGAACTTGAATCACATTGAAGGAATTTATATGATCATCTATATACCTTCATCCCATCATTCTCATACTGAAAAATCCTATTAGTAGGAACACCTTGTTCATTATCATGGCCTTCTAATATATTCCATGTAATAACTTTTTAAGTTCTGTAAAATTTTTCACTTATCTTATGTTGAATAAAATATTTAATGAATGTTACATTCACATAAATCCATTTTATTTCTTACTAATCCTCTATCATTTCTCATTTTTTATTACATTTGGGTTATCTCTAGTTATTGGAAGAAAATAAACCTTTCGTAATATATTCTCCACTATCTTAATTTTTTATAATCTGAACATAATTAAATTGAACTTATCGAACTATACCATACTCTCACATGACACAATTCCTCTATAATATGTAAATTCCCACTAAATTGTGAACAATGTAATAGAAAATTGGTTATGAATTATTTATTGATGTTCTCATGCAAGATTTAAGGGATAATGTTGTGGATAAACAAAGCATTAAGACACTATGATTTGGAATTGGAAATCTAGTTCACTCTAACCGCATGATCAAATACCATTTATAGTGTTAATAGGCGGAATAATTTTTTTAAAACCATTGGATTTCGCTCCAAAAAAACTAATGAAAGATGAAAAAATTTCTATAATAAACCTATGAAAAAAATTCGAAAATTGGAATGGTGAAATAATTCCAAATAATAATGTTGTTAAACCCTATAATCAGGATTAATATAAATAAAAAATAGGATTAGACATAGGAAAACAATAACATGAAATATTACATGGTTCAAGATTATTCCTCAATCCATAGTGAAATGATTCTTTACATGTATTTAGATGAAACATAGGATAATTAAAATGATTATTTGTTCAAAAAAAAGTGATCAACCATACCTAAATAAGATCTTATAGTAAATGTTCATGAATGTTTCTACCGTCTAATTTTCATGGGATGAATTCCACCTCAATCGATGTTCATGGGTGATCCTCTATTTGAGGAAGTATCTCAATTACCTATACATTCTCTCTAGGTTAACAATAATAACATATGACGATCTCATGATTTATAATATTTTACTATACTTACTCTCGTAAGAATCATCTAATGGTTTAGATTTTATGTATAATATATAGCTATATATATGGTTCTCCCAGCATTTGGTCATCTAAAATCATTATCTCCATTCATCCACACCATCATACTTCTAGATTTTTTAACTCAGATCCACTCATTCTATTGGCATCCTTCTGTTATCATAAAAACGGATTCCTTACCTTGAAAATTTCCTACCGTAGCTAGAGTACATTCCATATACCCATTCAAACTATGAACCTATCTGGAAGCTACCACACAACTTGTAATTAAAACATTCCATGTAACAGAACCTATATGAAGTTCTAGATTTTTCCTAACATGTCTTTGTGTGGTTGGCTAGACTACAAGATAAGTACTTTTTAGATACACACAGTGCAACTATGTCCTCCGACCAGAATCACTAGAACCTCCTGATGGAATATCTGATCTTTTTTATGTTCATAATATGTTCATTACCATATGAAGTTTAATAAACATGTACAATTTATTGTTAGATAAAATAATTAATTAACTAAAAATGAAAACTAACATAAAATGTCTATATAATAAAAGAAATAATAAATAATTATAAATTAATATGTGAACAACTCTTATACCAATTTTAAATTTTGTGGTGAATAGAAGAAGTTTTCAGACCCCTGTACAATTGTTTTTTCAAATTTCATGGATAAACCCTCATAATAAAAAAAATAAGACCCTAAAATCTTTATATAGAGGATTCTTTTAAGAATAACTTACAATTTATTTATAATAATTAGAAATATCATGAGTCTTATATTACTTTCTTTGATGATGATGATCGATCCAACCACGTTCATGTTATAGCATTATTCCATCAAGAGGTTCCAAGGATGAATCCCTCTAGTGGTATCCATATATGCACTATGAGCCTCTAAATAGTGTTGTTGAAACATTGACTGATAAAACATGAAATTTTATTGTCTTGCGCCATTAAATTTGGACCACAAAATTAAATCCTTTTGGATTAATGGATTTATTCCTAGTTCTCTAGGTCTTAAAAGGTAGGAGGAGGAATCACTCATTATTCCGGAGTTTATCCTAGATAAATATCTATGATTTTGAGGGGATTTAACTAGATTGGATTTTTTATACACAAATGATTCAACTCAAAATTATTCCAAACATTTTAATGATATAACATTGTTTTATATAAATTTGGTTAGGGTTTATATATTTCACAAATGACCTTATTTAATTCGCTTTATTCTTTGTAAAACCCTATACCAAAAAATATATTATTATTATTATTTATTAACATGTGCATGCCTGAAAGATATTTAAATATCATTTCCTAAATAAATAAATAGATATTTGTTTAAATTATATTAAATAAAATTATATCATTTTCATCTAGATACATAGAAGAGTTCATCAAAACTCCATGTATTTATAAATTATAAAATAATAAATATTTATTTTAATAAATAAATATCTTTATATAATTCATTCAATAAATAAATAAATATTGTATTCACTAATTGATGAATAAATGTTTATTTAATATTAAATATACTAATATATTTTATCTAGAATATAATTAGAGAATTAATATCTCATGACAATGTATCTTGAATATATATTACTTCTTAGTCCTATAAATATTATTTATTCCTAAATTGTATACAAATAAGATTTAATCTATATTCTCACATACACTATTATGTGTGACTTTGTATGCCTCCTTCTTAGTAGCATTAGAAAATCTTACCAAATGTCCAAGATCATTGTCTAGAAACAAAGAAAAAACCATTAGAGAAAACGTTAATATCACAAAAAACCCTCATACAGATGTTCACTATGTAATATAATTCGTTTGTATTGATATCTCATTGGAAAACTTTCATTACGTATGTCATAAACCCATATGAATGATGTGACTTTATTTGGATACCATAAATGAACTCATAAATAAACCCCCATGGCCATGAAATTATTTTGACAGAAATATTTCTATCAATTGGCAAAAGTATCCTCTTTAGGTGTGGGATGTGATAGACCCAATCTTTAATTATTCGTTAATGTCATCTCACTCATGATGAAACCAACATATATGACTTCTATATGAGTAAAGGTCGTTAATGTTTAGATTCATACATAAAAAAATGTAACATATGATATGCATTAATAATTTTCTCATGTTGAAGGATCATTACACATGTTCATAAATAGGAATATCCAATGAAACATATGATATATAGAACATATATTAGTGGTTTTGTTCTCATAATCTCTTATTTGGTAGATTTCCATGTGAAATTTTTCTTGGGAACAAGCCTCATCACCTTATGAGTATAAAACACTTTATTGTTTGTCTCATCTATGTCCAATCAGATGATGTCATCCAACCACAAAATATAGGTATAAGAATATTATCATTTCATTTCAAGTATCTCATAATACCATGGAATTAATATTCCCTTTCAATGGAAAAAATAATCTTTGAATATTATGTTATAAAATTTCATGCAGAGGAATAATCATTATATGATTATATTAATTTTTTCCATTGAATATATGAATCTAATCTAAAAGAAAAATTAATTGGTTCTAAGGAACAAACTCGAACACTAACACTATTATATTATAAAGATGGGATAATCTCATAAAGATCTTAATAATAATATTAATATCTTGAATCTATTCACCAAGACATTGGATGTCTCAAACCAAAAGAATTATATGTTTGAATAATCAATAAACATTTTCATCACGAAATATCTTCAATTCTCAAATCTATTATTTAAAAACATGAATTTTCACATACTTTACCATACTATCATAGTCATAAATATTGTGCAACCTATCCCAAATAGCAGTTCTGGAATAACATTTCATCTTCTTCTACAATATATGATTTTATAAATCACCAGATAAATCATTATGTTCTTTTGACTAAATATAGAACAATCATGTGTCTCATTTGGTCATAGACAATTAAGAAACATTACTGAATAATATTCCATGAGTAGATTTATATAAGAGTTAAAGATTGAGATTTATTGAATGAGACCTAATCTAGTGCATCCAATTTTAGAAATTACTTATATTTAATAATGTAACTCCTTTTACATTAACTATTTTTTCCATGATAATCGACTACAGATGAACAAATCATTGACAAAAACATGCTCAAATACCACTTTTTACAACCATAATCCGTCACACCCAATGAAAGGAGTGTAGAATTAGGGATTTAATTTAATTTTCACCTTTTTTGATATTTCACTCATGTTAACAATATTATTGAAAATATGTTGTCTTTAGAAAAAACATATAATAGAATAATGTAGTGGATAAATCATAGGACATCATGTTTAACTTGTTTAACCACTAAGGAAGAGTCCAAGGATTATAAATTGATAGGGTTTCTATGTACCGGGGTGTAATATTCTATAATATTCTTATTATAGATATTCAGTAAGGGTTCACTAGTGATCTTAGGATTACTCCCACTTCTTGAAATCTTATTCACTACTCGATTCAATGAAATACAAAATATGAAACTCATAAGTTTCTTATAGTGTAGTTAATATTATTTAAACAATAACACAAAAATGCAAGGGTTTTTTATTTTTCAATTAATTTTCTTATTTAATTTTATATTTTCAATGATGTGTTCTTTTAAATATTTTCAACTCCTGATTTTTTATTCATATATGTTTTGATTAGTGTACTGAAGACCTTCCATATTTATTCTTCAATTATTATATTTTAATACTCATCCAAAAATCCTTGTGAGATGTTATTTCCGTATTTTGAATATGAAATTATTATTTAAATCTTGGTCTAGATATTTTTTTTAAGTTTTCCATGAATATTCATCTTAATATCTTCTATATATAATCTCTCATGAGGTTTAGTCTTTCCAACTCTCTAATTTTAGGAATGATATTTTTTTATATATTGAAAATTTAAATTAAAAAATTATTTCCATAGAATCCCCTTCCTGACATAATTCAAATATAAAATATTTTATTCTCCCCCCTTCTTAGTTTTTTTATTAATATTATACTATTCATAATTTCATAAAACAATTTTCTCTATAATTCATGTTTGACTAAATTTTTAAACATATTTTAGAAAATAATTCCATCCTAACTAATCCTCTAGTGAAAATGATAAATAAAATTAATTCTACCTTCTTATTCCTTATAATTATAAAACATTACAAAGTAAATTACCCCTCTAAGTATAGAGTAATTTTATAAACAATCAAGTTACCCTTACAAATTTATAGTGTACTCTTATAACGTTTAACTTTTCTAAAAATTTAATTTTTTAAGGTTAGATTACTCTTTTGGATTCCATCTAAGTTACTTTTCTAAAGTTTTGATTCTCCTCAAATTTTATTTTCAAAATTAATGCTACTCATACAATGTCCATAAAATTTAGTCTATAAAAGTTATCATTTTATAGAAACTTACTCATCTAATGTTAGAATACTCTTAAAAATTTTGGGATTATTCTTTTGAAGTATTTTTCTATATTTTTAATGTTTTTCTTTATCACAAAATATACACTTTTTGAGATCAATATTATAACCCTAAACATTTCATTTATCATAAATACATTCTTATGATATTAATGAAATTATTATGAAAACCATTTAATTCATACTAAATATAACTTAGTAGAAGTATTTTATAAAGTCTTATCAATACTATATTTAGTTATATATAATTTAGAAAAAATCCTGACATTCCACAGTATAGATAATAGACCAAAAACATCAAATATTCCATAATACATTATGTTTGAAAACAAATACAACAAACATAATTATTGGCTCCAATAATCGGTTTTCAACTTAGAGAGTACCATGTACTTTTTTAAATTTATTTTTTTAAGGTATTATAGGCCAAGACAATAAAGGTAATGTTTAAAACCGAATATATTTTCACAGAATTTTTATGGAGTTTGATTCCATATATAATTTACAAAAAGATTTTGGGCTTTATATTATACATCTTTAAATGAAACAAGTCAAAAGTTTAATGTCATACTTATTTGGAAAATAAAAGGCTATAGTTTGGGGTCATACAGACACATGATAAATAGAGAGTAAGGTTATATGTCTGGTATATGAGTGATATCGTCTCAATTTAAATAAATGAGGGCCCATTTTAGTGTAGATATCCTCATGGGAAAGGTGTGCACTATTTTAAGTTATAGTACACAGAATAATATGAGGGATATAATAATCCAAGCGAGGATTAAAATATACGAGTTATTTGATACCTCAAAATAATAAATTAGAATTATTTAAATCATAACATGTGTTATTTGACTAAAAAAGTAATGAAATAGAATATGAACACTAAGAATGATTTTAGACCAATTAAAAATGATGGGTTTCATCACTATACTATTGATGGTATATGGGTTTAACTAATCTTCTTTTCAAGATGATAAAACACCTATGGTTGATTATAAGTGGTCCATATATGTGGAATATATTCTATCATAAATCAGAGGAATCCATTTTGGAATCATATAAACTCATTTCCAATATCCATGAAAGGATCACGGTGATTAAAAATATTATGGTATAATGTATTGTATTTGGGAAGAGGATATTCAAAAAGTTTTTATAGAACTTATCAAAACTATCCCAGGTTAGGCTACTTTGGAACATGGGGAAGTTGTAGTATATGTGGGTTTATAGCTTGGTCCAAGACAAATGGTTTGGATGTTGTTATATTTCCTGTAATAATATCCATCAATCCATGAGTAGTTCTTGGGAGTGGTGATAAAATTTATTATCTTAATCACATGTTTAATAATGGAAAACCTAACTTGAATTGAGTAACCCAAGTGTTAGTATTGAGGGGAAATGGGATCTAAATGGATTTCATGGCTGGGTCCAAGATAGGTGGTAATGAAATCACGAAATATACAGAAATGATAGGATTCAATCCAAAAATAGTTCTCATAAGGTCCCAATATTTATTTGGATCATGTGTCGAGGGGATGGTAATGAAATAGGTGAGTTTAATGTTGAAATTAGGATAAATCTCAACATTATTTGAGTATCATCTCCAAAGTGAAGTGAAATTGTTCCATCCAAATACAGGTCAATTGGGAGATTATATATGAACTGGTAAGGGATATTATACTATGATATAGTGGGATGAAAGTTGTTATAATTTATTGATGGACCCATTTTTAGGCCTCTAGGAATCACTATATATCATTTAAATACAAGAATGTTGTAATGACTCAAAAAGTCTTTCTATTAGAAAAAACAACTCATGTTTCGTTATAACTATTTTATTATGTTTTACAATTGAATCACATATACAAACTATTACATATTATAGGAACATTTAAAATGATGAAATAATATATAATATAATATCTATGACTAATATATAGATATTAATAAATAATGCACACATTAATGTAAAATCCATAGGCTCATATACTTCCATAAAGATCATGCATGCCATAATGAATAAAAAAGAAAAAGAAATCATTAGGAATATGATATACATTATTAATGGAAGTGTGGTAACATTGAAATTAAATTAGTTAAAGATGGGTTATGATAGTGACCGAGTATATATATGGTGTAAATGGATATGTGATCATTAGGATCTGACCGTTACATGACTGTTACCTTACAATTGCAATGTGGTTATTATATGACAATTGGATTTTTAATAATACTGAATAATATTCTTTAACATTAGATTAAAATTTAATTCAAAAGTATAATAATTATACTAATATATGACTATATACTCTTTATGAATCAATACATATGAAATTATAAAATTCAGATTTCTTTAATTTGAATAAATAGTGTGTTTCCCATTTTAAATAGTATTTCATAACATATACATAATTTTTTTTAGAATATTTATTTATTATACTTAATAATTTATTTTATAAAACAAAACAATATTTTAGATTTTAATGTTGAAATTGTGTTGGGGTAATTTTCTTAGAATTTTCTAAAATACTTTATTTTCTAGTAAATTTTATAAAATTTAATTAATGTCTCCGATATGTTTTATGAAATAATAATTTTTTAATAATTATTTATTAATTGAAAAAAGTTAATATAAGAAAAAATATAATTTATTTATTTAATATAATGTATTTTAATTAATTAAAATGAATTTATAAAACAATAAATAACTTTATAAAGTCTAAAATGTAAAGTATGGTTTTATTAAAAGAATATTTTGTATAAAAAACACATTACCATACAAAAATTAATTTTAAAATTTTGATTTAGGTTCTCTAATGAATAAAAATAAAAAACCATTCCTTAAATTTTCAAAACTATTAACTAAACCTTGTTTAGGCCAGTGGTTTCCCATTTTTCATAAACCTAGATTTTTAAGTCCCATATTTTGAAATTAATAAAATATTCTCCTCATTTTACTATGAATAACTACCTCTCTACACCATTTCATTCACTCTCAAGCTCATTATAACATCTCACAATCTCTTAGTCTCTATTTATGTCCATTTATGAATCACATAAGATCTCAAGAAATATTCCATATATCATTATGAATTGATACTTAATGTAATGGATTCTATTCATCTTCCTTTTCATTCAATTACTTCATTCGTAGTATGATTTAAGCATATGAGCCTTAACCCAGTTGGTGAGGTATCCTTACGTGCATCCACAAGACCCAGGTTCAATTCCAAGTAGAGTCATATTTTTAGTATTGTAGTAGGCACTGTAGGAGGCACTGTATCAGTATTGTACACTGTGTGGGTACTGTAGCAGGTACTGTTCGGTACTGTAGTACTTGGAACTATTCACATTGGGCCATCGGTTTGTTCTTGGAGTCCTTAAGGTTTTTGGGAAACTGAGGCCTTCGGGTCAGTAGGGCTTTCCGTCCACCTTTAAGGCCCTCGAGCCCCCTCAAGGCCTTCAGGCCACATGCAATTTCCCAAGACAGAATATAGAAAAGGAGTAGCCCCAGAAGAGGATTAAGAGCAGCTGAACTTACCAGAGTAGGGCCAAATGGATTTGTTAGAATTAGAGGGTATGACTATTCCATCGGGACCAGCATGTGCTATCATGGGAAGCCTAGCCAGATGGTCATGCGAAGGTAGAGAGATACAATCATGACACAGATGCTGGGGAGGGGCAGTTCCTTTTAGATAGTCTGGTTGAATTCCATAAGACCTTCAGGCCATGTAATCTCTTAATCCTTCGGGCCTTGTAATCTCTGAGCCTATGGGCTTCGTAAGTGTCCCCCCTCATCCCTTGAAAGGTGGGTTATCAAAAATCAATAAAAATGAAGGCCTTCAGGCCATTCAGGCTAGTATGACTTAAACTTTCCATGTATATATGTTTTTATAATTTCAAAATCATTAAATTATTTCTTAAATTATTTTCTATCAATGATATACTTTCATTCTCTCCAATTAATATCATACCATTAACCATTTATTATATCTGTTATACTGTGAAAATAATTCATTGATTTCTATGACACCATTTATTAAATGTGAATAACCAATCCTATTTTATTCCAATTTTATTCATATAAATGTAATTTTACTTCATTTATTTGTGATTTATATGTATTAAACTCACATTCCCTTCTAATGGGTTTAAAATGTTGAAAGTTTTGTGACTTTATGTTCTTATAAACTCAATGATTATATGAAACATATTTTCACTCTCCATGGGTTATTGATAAAATTATTTCTTATTATATATTATATATATAGAACATATAAATTTATAAATATTAAGGGTTCACGCTGATTATTCTCTAATTAAATGGGTAATGTTTTTATATCATGATCTATCTTGTATGGTGTGGAGTTGGTCGGCCAAGCGCACTATATTATAATTTCTTAGCAGTGACCCTCAACTTATAGCTTTTTAACTAGATTTATATTATAACCATATTCTATTGATGACATGATATTGTGATACCATCTTTTTTATTCCATGATTCCATGTTATTATTCGATTATATGTTATCACGATATTCCCTTTGACTTGTATGTATCTTACTTACTATTATTGTTCCCTTATTGGGATTTATTGATCACCGATTTTAATTATACTTTAACCAGGATATACATTATATTATTATAAGATCAATGGGATATAAAATAATTTGATAGTGTTTTAATAAAGATAATTTTATTTAATTTTATTTTGTTGAATTTAAGAATATTATCTTCCAAATAAAATGTTCCTCTATATCCATGGTTTATGTTTTTTATTTATTTATGTAAAAAAACATATAATATTTTTTTTAGATTTGGTTTGTTATAGTTTGTATCAAGGTCAGGTATAATTATTTTTGTTGATAAATATTATAAAACATTATAAAAACCCCTAGGGATAAGTCTAAATATAGTAAAATCTCTGGAATTTGGGTAAATCATAGAGTTTGTGGTTTCCTAGAAATGGAATCCCTATAAAGATACAAATAAATGGATATAGGGTGTATCATAGATATACTTAGGGGATATAACCCAAAAACCTCAGTTGGTTATTAACTCAATCTTTACCTATAAAATAAAAACAATGCTTAATTGTGCACTTGGTTTGACCCACCTAGTAGAAAATATTTGGAAAATTAAATTTATTTTTACAAATTTTTATGAATTATTTTAATATATTATTATGAAATTTGATAATATATAGTTATATAACATAATGGAATAAATAAAAAGGATAACATAGATTGAAACATAGAGATATATAATTTAGGTTATAGATTCCACTTATGAGTTATCCATCTTAAGTTTGTAGTTTTACCTTTTAATGCGTCTTAAATTACAAATTCAAATCTGAAAATTTCTTTCAATTTAGAAAATTTCTAAAAATATGAGGAATCACATCAACACCATATATGAAGTGAAATTGAACAATTTCCATATTAAAATTATGAATATTATGGGAGTGGGATTTAATAACTTCATGGTAATAATAACACAATTGCCTCAAGTTATGATTAATAATATGAGTAAAATTGAATTAACTCATTATCCTAAGAGAGAAAATATTTTTGGTGGAAATTTATATGTAAAAATCATCCTAATTTTAGTGAATCTTTTTATCCTTTAATTGAGGGTTAATGGTTTAACTATTTTGAGAAAAAAATATTCTTTATCACTCTAGGAAAGATAAAGTCACATGGGAGATCAATTAACAAGAGGTAGAAGTTTATTAGGGGTGTAAACTGATCAGAAATACAAATCCCAAGGTGGAAATTGAATCCATGTAATGAGATGGATTCAATAAGATATTTTTTAATAAATATTTTACTCAAACTCTCCATCTTTAAATTGAGAGGTAATTACTCGGAATTTAGAAAAATAAGGATGAATCTATTAGGTATTATGAAGAAAACTACACATGGATTGCATGATACACCATTGATTTTTTTCATTGTTACTAAAGGTAAGGTCAACCAATTATTTAGTGAAATTAAACCATGTCATGAAAAATCCTTATTAATTCAAGTCTTTGAAATCTTTCATAAAATTTCATATTGTGACCTTATGTAGAGATAGATATTGGTGATTCTCAATGGTCCTATAGAACTATAGATAAGAAGTGAATAATAGAGTTTAACTCTAGAGGATCTTTGGATAAAATTCCTGGATTAATGTGAATAAAATTGAATGCATTCTATAAGTGTGTGAATAAACATCCTAGGAACTAACTCAAATGGACAATAAAGTGTTTCAAATGTGGAATGGAAGGACATCAAGCTAATTAATATAAAAAATACATAAATAATCCCACTGTTGTGATAGAGGAAAAAAAGGTTTCAATCAATCCTTATCCCATATTCTAAGGTTTCAAATGTTAGGAACCTAGAATCCATATAAACCAATTCCCTAAGACAAGTGTTGTTAATGATAACTAATCAAAATAGCCTAAAAATCCATTGGAGTTATTTTGAACTTATGTTATGACTATTTTTATGTGGAGATTAATAACAAAGTGGTGATAGTAATGATAGTTATTTATTCATTAATAGTGATCATATTATTTGACTATGGTTCTATTAATTCTTTTATATCATGCAAGTTTAATTGAAATATTCAAACAACACCTCAAAATATGGATGTTGAGTTATTTTTAACAATATATAATGAAGAAATTATTTAATATCAATAAAATTAATCCTCCTTAGTCAATATTAGTGGTAAAATTTCCTAGAAGTCATTTCCATACTCTATTTAGTGTAATTTGATGTTATATTGGGAATGGATTGGTTGTACTTATATATAAAAAATATCAATTTTATTAATAATGAAATCAACATTCAAATCCCCAATCAATTTTCTCTTCAATACAAGTTAAATTATAAGGATTAATATTATTGATAAACTTCTTCTCAAACATAGTTGTTGTTTCATTAAGAGTAAGCAACGACGGGCACTATACCAGTGGCATGTCATTATAACGGTGGAAAGGTATTGTAGCAGTAGCTGGTACTGTGTAGAACTATAGCAGCATGGGTACTTTAGAAGTATTATTCATATAATGGTCCTTGGGCCAAAAAAATGGGCCTATGGGCCATGTAATGTGAAAAATTCCCACTGGGCCTTCGGGCTATGTAATGGGTCTCCCTCTACCCAGTTAAAAAGGTAATTACCTTACATTAATAATAAATGAGGCTTCGGCCCCAACCTTTTAAAAAAATATCTAGATCAAATTATTAAGATAAAGAAAACTATCATCCTTGAAGACATGATCATTATGAGGAAATATAAATCTGTATTCTATAAAGGATTATCATGATCTTCCTCCCAATATAAAGTTTGAGTTCTCAATTGAACATAAACCTAGAGCTCTGTTGATATCTAAGACTCCTTATAGAATGGCCTTCGATTAATTAAAAGTACTAAATACACATCTACATGGGAATATAGACAAATGTTTTATATTCCCAAGTGCTTCGCCAAGGTGTTCACCATTCTTATTTATCAAGTATAAGGATGGATCAATTCATCTCTATATTGATTTTCGCGATCTCAATAATATCGTGTTTAAGAATTGGTATCCCCTACCACGGACTAATGACTTGTTTGATCAGATATGTAGAGCCCAATATTTCATTAAAGTGTACCATTAGTCAAGGTATCAATAATTAAAGTCATGTAAGGGGGATATACCCAATATTACCTTACATAAAAGGTATGGATAGTATGAGTTCATAGTGACTCCCATAAGAATCACCAATGCACCAGAAATTTTCAGGGAATTAATTAATTGAGTGTCTAGATATTACCTAAATAAATTTGTAGTGGTATTTATAAATGATATTCTCATCTATTAAAAAATCAAGGAGCACTTTGAGGATTATTTAAGTACTATACTAAGAACCTTGATTAAGGATAAATTATATGAAAAGTATAGTAATTATATGTTCTGTAGGGATAATTTATCATTATTGGGGAATGTTATAAAAAATAAGGGGATATCGACAGATCCTTAAAAGATTAGGGTAATCAAGGATGGGACTAGATTAAAATCTATGACATAGATTGGTAGTTTCCTTGAATTGTTTGTATTTCATTGGTCATTTATGAGAAACTTTTCATGATTACCAAACCCACAAAACAATATTACATAGAAGGGTGTAGTGTTTTTTTAGACATATGAATGTGAGGATAACTTCAAGGAGTTGAGTAAGTGGATATCCACTTATCTTACACACATGTAACCCATTGTTAGAGGGAAGTATTTTTGATCTATAATGTTTATTTAAATAAAGACTTAGGTTGTGTCTTAATACAAAATGATATATGGATACCTTTTTCCACTCAATATTTTAAGGTGCATTAGAAGAATTATCTAAGACATGATATGATGTTTTCTACAGTAATTTTTGCTTTAAATATTTAGAAGAATTATCTCTATAGATATAGTTATGAAATATATAAATATAATAAGATCCTCAATTATGTAATAAAACTGAAGAATATTAACATTCACCCATGAATATTGTTAGAATTAATCAAATATTATGATATATTAATCCACTAGCATCTCCAAAAAGAAAATAAATTGATAGGTTGTTTAAGTAAAAAATATCACGAAACCTTACCATAATGTGGACTGAGAAGGATCAAATCATTATATAAATGAAAAGGATGGAAATTGGAATCATACAGGTATGAATACTATCCTAATTTTCTCAGATAATTTTTCAACCATCCATTTGAAGAAGATTAAGGAATCTTAATGGAATGATTTAGAGATATGGAAGATGTTGGTTTCTATAAGTAAGGGTGAATCCTTAGAGTTCAACATTTATGAAATAGGTGATCTGATATTTGGGTCCTGAACATGTGAAACATCTTATCCTAAGGTAAAAAAGGATCTCCTAACTAATGCTCATAGATCAACATTCTCTATCCAACCATGGATCTCAAATATGTATAGAGATCATCGAGATCACTATTTCTGGGATAATATAAATAAAAAGATTATGAAATATACATTTCAATTCCTATTATGTTAATAAGTGAAGGAATAAAGGAAAAACTCAATGGTGATGATGCAATTATTACCCATACCTTCATTCAAATAGAAGAGCATCACCATGGATTTTGTTATGGGACTTTCAAAAGACAACCAAAGAGAGTAATTTTATATGGGTTGTGTTGGAACATCTTATAAAGGTCACTCACTTAATTTCCATTTGGTAGGACTTATCACTTGAGCAACTTTGAAAAAACAAACATTTGAGATGTGGTGAGGCTGCATTGAAAACAACTTTAGATTATATCTAATCGAGATCTGAGGTTCAATTCAAAATTCTAGAAAAGTATCAAACATGATATGGACAAATATTTGAACTTCAGTAAGGCCAATTACCCCCATACCTATTTCTAATACAAGAATAAAATCCAAACACATGAAGATAATTTTAGATCTTTCTTAATGAACATTAAAAGAGTTTGGGATTAATATATTTCTTTGGTTTAGTTCTCATATAACATTAGTATTAACTCAAGAATTTAGATGATTCTTTTTGAATTAATCTATTGAAGGAAATTAAAAACACTAAAAGATTTTGAAGTTGTTGGAAAATTAAATCTATTGGGATCTAAACTAGATGAAGAAATGACTTAGAGGGTAAAGGTCATTCAACAACACATCAAATAATCTTAATGTCAAAAAATGAGTTATGTTGATAATTGGAAACAAATCCTAGAGTTCAAGGTTGGATAAAAATGATTAGTTCAGATATCTCCATAAAAGATAATCATGAGGCTCGGAAAAAATGGATAGCTATGATTTAGGTATATTGGACCCTTTCAGATTCTTGATCGTATCAGAGTTGTAGTCTATTGACTAACACACCCACCAATCTTGTCTGAAGTACCTAAAATGTTCTACATAAACCTACTAAGGAAGAAAATACCAAATCACTCAAATTAAATGAATCTAGTGGTGGTAATATTAAAAAATTTATATATCATATGAGGATTATCCTATAAAGATTGTGGATCATAGAGAAAAAGATCTACACGCTAAGATAATTCGCATAGTCAATGATCTTTAGTGGACCATCAGTATGGGGAAGAAATAGGGGAACTAGAATAAGAAATGAATCAAAAGTACCATCATTTGATTTCACACTAATGTATGAAATGAAATTTTGATGCTAAAATTTATTAGGGGTAAATTTAAGGTCCCCTGAGTTCCTCTATTTGTAAAAGAACTCATGTTTCATAATGAATATTTTATTTTGTTTTATAATTGAATCACAAGGAAATACTATTATATTTCATATGAATATGAAACATCCTGAAAAAATATTTACTATAACATCTAAGAATAGTGAAATGATATAAAAAAGTAATGTACACACAAATGTAAACTCTATACACTTGAATTCTCCCATAAAGATCACTCCTACCATAAAGTCTGTAAAATGAAATGGAAATGTTTGTAATATGATGGACATTATCAAGTGAATTGTACAAACCTTTTTAAGAGTTTTAGTAAATGTTGAGGTATGATAATGGTGGATTATATATAGGGTTTAAAGGGTAATGTGACCATTTGGATTCGAATGTTACATGATCGTTACCTGACCGTTGTAATGTGATTATTATATAACCATTGGAATAGTAATAACACCCAATAGAATATTAAAATACTATTTTAAAATTAAATTCAAAATTATTTCAATTATATTATTATATGTCTATATACACTTTATGAATTAATAGAATTGATATTCTAACATTCATAATTCCTTAATGTTAATAAATAATATGTTTACCATTAAAAATTTTGTTTTATAAAAAATATGTAATTTTTATTTAGAATAATTTTTTCTTATATTTATGAATTTATTTTGATAAAATAAACATTATATTTGAATTTAAAAAAAGATATATTAGGTTATGAAGAAATTTATAGAATCTTCAAAGATGTTTTATTTTTCAATGAATAGAAAATAATAGAGTTTTTTGTTTTTTGGTATGTTTTATGGCTTCATAAATTTGTAATAATTACATAATAATTAATATAATTTTATACAAGAAGAAAAATTATTTATTTTATTAATATAATTTATTTTAATTAATTATAACAATTTTCAAACTAATAATTTTTTTTAAAGTCTAAATTGGAAATTACGGTTTTTAAAAATAATATTTTGTGGAATAATTACATTCCCCTGGGAAAAGTAACACTAAAAATTGAATTTCATTTATATAGTGAATAAATTTCAAAAACCATTATTGAAATTAATTTTTTTAACTAAAATAATAGATAATATAATCATTTTTCATTTTCCACAACCTAGATTTTTGAGGCTTGTATTTAGAAATTAATAAACACTTCTTCTTATTTTTCTATAAATACTGACCAATACACCATATTTAATTCACTCCTAAGCTCATTATCACATCCCACACTCTTTTATTCCCTCATTGATTCTTTTTTTGAATACCCCAAGCTCTCAATAGATCACCCCTCTGTTCTTAGGGAGTGATATTAATGGTTGGGTATCATCTTCTTCTTCCTTTTCATTCAACTAATTCTTTTGTTATGAACTTTGTAACATTCAAGTATCTATAATTTAGTCACAAAAATCATTCCTTTTTTTATATATGATGTTATATCAATGAGATAATTCCATTATGTCTCATTAACCTCTTACTATTAACCATTTTGTATACGTTGAATGCTACTAAAATAGTTCTTTGATGTCCATGTCTCCCCTTTCTTGTTATGAATACCCAGTACTATTTTCATCTAAGGGTATTCGTATAAATATAATTTTACTTAATATATTACGTATTTACATGTATGAAACACATGTTACCTTATCATGAATTTAAAATTTGGAAATTATTACTCCTTTATGTTGTTTTGAACTTGATTATTTTATAAAACCCATTCTCATTCTCTATGGTTTATTGATGTATTGATTTCTTATAATATATAATCTATGTGGAACACATATATTTATAAATATTAATGTTTCTCCCTAACGGTTCCATAATTCATAGAGTAATTTGTTCATCTCATTAGATAACATGCTTATTACATTAATAATTAGCATAGAACATTATGTTATGATGGATTGGTAGTGAGCGTCGACTTAAACTTTTGTTTTCTTGTTTTTTGTTTTTCCACATTCCTTTTATTCCATAGTATTGGGATATAATATTTTTCATTCTATGATTCCATGTTATTATTCTCTTTTATGTTATCATGATTCACCTTTTGTCTCATATGTATCAAGCTTAATCTTATTGTTCCCATATTGGGATTTATGGATCACCACTTTTCATTATGTATTACACATGATATCCTATACCATATTAAAAGATCAATGAGATATAAGATAAATTTATATAGCTTAAATGAATATTATTTGGTTTTGTTTTAGGTTTTTTGTATTTAAGAATATAGTCTTCTAAAAGCACCAAACCACTAAATCCTTGGTTTGTGTTTTTTGTACATTTATGTTAAAAACCATGTAATAAATTACATAGTGAGATTCATATTATTATCATTAAATCCATATAAAGATTTTAGAATATATCTTCATAGATATTTCTCACATGAATAGGAAAATTAATAGTATATTTTTAAAAATGTAGATTTCTAGGAGAAAACTTGACATGAATGAGGAGAACCCCAAACACTAGGATGGTTAGGGGTATTGAGGTTGATAAGAATTAAATATTGACTAGATAAGTCTTTTTAGGATTAATATATATCCAATAAGAATAATAATCATTCCACATATAGTTTTAGTAATTATATTTATATATTTGGATAATATTATAGAGAAATATGTAATGGTTGCATTCATGTGTGGAGAAATGGAAGGTACACTTGACGTGATTTAATAACCCAAATGCTAGGATGTAGTTATTTGAAAGCAAGGATGTTTTTATCCCAGTATAAGTTAATTTTTAGTAAACTAGGAACTAAGGAATCAAATATGTATTTGACTCTCATGTATTTAAATTAGTTTTTATTAATCAACCACTCAAATAAATTTAACAGTCAAGCAGGGTGAAACATATATTATATAATTTAATATCATGTGATAGGGTATCAGGTTCCATGATTTTTATGTTCATATAATGAGTAACATTATGCATTTCAATTTAATTTCATAAGACTATGACCTACTAAAATTAGATTAAATAACTATGTAATGGACTTTCACAAACCCAGTGTGAATTTATTGAATGTATTTCTTGAAAAAACTTGCATTGGAGGAAGATATGATATGTTATCCATCCATTGTAATCAATGAGAAAACAATGTTAGGGTATATATTGGGTATAACATAATTCCATTCTCTAAATCTACTCAAATTATAGGGATTTATTCCTAGGTATAATGGTATTATTTATCATCAAGTCCAATTCAACTTAGAAAAATGAGTAGATTTTGAAATTCATATTGAATGCTTATGAGACATGATTTTGATGAATCTCAAGGTTGTGAAGTGCATGTATTTTTGCCTCATTTAGTTGTTATAATTCATAAAGTAAAATTTAAGACAAATGATATTCCATAAGATGGTCAAAATGGAAATATTAAATGATGGAAAATGAGCCTCAATTGGAAAGACTTCTTATGGTTCATATGAAACCAAATATAGGTTCGCCTATATAGCAGTGTAGGTTATTGTGTGATAATACCAAAGTGTGTGCATGAGTTTTTCAAGACAATATTTTTTATTTTTGTCTAATTAATTTTCAACTATATTTGATATATTCCTATATAAATCCAATATTTATTTGTTAACTGTTTCATTATAGCGGGATCATTGGATAGACTAAATACTATACTCTACATATCGAATCCTTAATTTGGAAGAACACAAATTGGTTCTATAATATTTAAATGTTGTGTGATGGACTCCAAATCATGAAATTATGTTTGAATTCATGAAATTAAAGAAGAATTTTGTTCTAAATTACTTTAAGAGTATATATTCAGACTATTCTTAGAATAATTTGGTGACAATAAGAATATACTTGAAGTTTATCATTATGGTTCTAGGTTATGAATCCATGAAATATATCCCTCGCATGTTAAATGGACATGAGTGTTTTTTAGTGCCCATAAACTTAAGGGTTTGATAAATGAAATTCATATGAATCTTCCATTAGAGGAACTAATTCATGAATTCAATATATTAATGCATAATTGTAGACTAGAAGTATTCAAATCTCTTGATTTGGTTGATTAACATAGCTCATGATTTATGAGTTCTATAGGAACCGATATGGACTTTGGTATAATAGTAAGGATCTATTTTTTTAAAATTAATTTTATGTGAGACCCATAAAATCCTCAAAATTAGAGAGAATTATGAGAATTTAGGCCATTTTAAAGGAGGATATTTATTCTCGCTAATGATTCTGTTCATTCTTAGTGTAAAACTATGGGAGAAACCTATTTTAAAGATATATTATTATAGGAGACAACTATCAATTCACTTCATAAATAAGTGTGGGAAATGAATTTTCATTTTCTAGAGTTTAATTAACTCCATTTATTTGCATCATATAATTACTAATGAATGGAGAGGCCACCTAGTGATGTGAAATATGAATGACCATCTAATCCTGATCTAGATCTACCAAGGTTATGGATGCATCAACTACTGCATCTTATTGTTCATTATATGACATGAAATTTGAGGTGATGTTGTCTCTGAGTGGAATTCATCCATTATCACTAATATATAATCAATAAGGGGAATAAAATCTCTCTTCTTAATGGAATAGTTGTCATTAATTTTGAAAATTACAAGTTTTAGATCACCTTTGACTTTGGGTAACCTATATCTACAAGGGAAATTTTAAGAACACTATGAGAGCCATATATTTTACATTATTATTATTTCATCCTTATGATGATATAAAATAATAGGGAAAATTAGACTTCATTAAGGAAAAAATTATGATTATAACTGACCTTATTGAGCTTTAAATTTTCCATACTTGTTTATGTTACACTTCTTGAATCACATAAAAATATATTATTCATGTTCAGCAAGTTTCAAAAAATCACTATACTTCTTCATTTAGGAGTTCTATGTTAGACAATGAATCCTCTATGGTATGTTGTTTTTTGAGAAAATCTATCAATTCTTACCCCTTTATTTTATTATAAGATACAGACTAGATATCAGATTACTATAAAATTATGTCCCATCATCGGAGAAACCCAATTATCATCATACATTCAATGATATAAAGGATAGGATAAACATGAGAGACCAAGTGGACCTCTCGGTGCTCTAGATAGTGGATACGTTTCTACACCCTAAAAACCAATGTGTGGTGCCTCTTCTCGATATCAAAATATCAATTCTATACATACAATAATGTTTTATTGGGATAATATATACTATTATACTTGGCCATATAATTCATATTATCAAGGAGGACACCGATTGACTATTCTAGGATTATTACATAAATGATAATGGGATATACTTTTATGAAAAGCATAAATTCCAGTGGTCACAGATGGCACTGTTTGAGATTATCAAAGGATCTCTATCAATCATCATTATGGTGATCTTTGGACCCAAATTTTATCAAATTTGTGAGTTAAAAACACTTTCCATTGAGGATTTCTTTGAAGAACATGATATAAGTAAAGCACCCCAAAGTCCTCCCAATTTCATAAGGATTTATGGAGGAGTAATTTTAACTATAATCGTAATTTTATTATGTTTAACTTTCACATGATGATGGCATACTATAAATCTATGATTTCTGTTTGAAATAAAATTTTAGGGATTCATTTCCAGTTTTCTGTTATGAAAATTTGTTAAGAAAATACTTTAATATCTTAAAAGTGATCATAATGATGGTGGTATTTGACCCTAAAATAATCTATGTAGCATTCTATATTCATTATTATAAATTATCTTCAAATATGATACATTTTATGTTGGTTGGTAGAAACATAATTTTTCATGAAAATTACATTATTTATTGAAAATACACCCTTTAGGGTTCCCTAAAGGTGGTGTAATCTTAATCATAAGGTTTCATTAAAATATAGATATAACCAAAATACCCACTCATAAATGGGAGGGCTTACAATCCAACTATATCGTAGAATATAAACTGTATGACCATGACATGGAAATCATAATTTGTGAAATGGTGATTTAAATCCCTAAATTTGCTACAAAACCAAAAATTTTCATTCTTTTTCTTGATGAAAATGATGTTATCTAATAAATTTGGGTACTAAAAATCTTGGATGATGTTGAATTTGATCAATTTATCAACTACATCATCCACCATATAAAATGGGTCAAGTAAATTATCATTTAAACACTTCTTTATCCATAGTGATTTTCTAGAATACACAAATTATAAGTATCCCACTAGTGATCTAACCCATGATTTTCTTTATAATTCAATGGAAAAATATTTTTATGTTTCTTAAGGAAAGAGATATATTTCTATTGTTATTTAAGTTTAATGGTGGCATTAATCATCTCAGGGTGTGAATCTTCTTCTATATGTAGATTCAGCTATCTGTGATTGTCAATGGTAGTTAGGAAACCTTCCTCAAATCTCATAGGTGAATCCTGGATATACTTTTCATCCACTTTATCATTATTATAAGTAGAATATAGGATCAAATCTAAATATTTTGGAGATGACATAGGGGAATCATTATTTTAATTGATATTAAATTATTATATATATTGATAGAGCTTTTAAGATATAACTAATAACAATAAAATATAGGGAAATATTCTTAAATACCATGTTATTCAAGATTAAATGCCCGAATAATAGAATATATTTGTTTATGTTGACTAAATATCAATCAAACATGTAATCGAGTAGAGGCGCTTGAATGGAATGACTAATATTCATATACCACATGGTGGTCTCTTATTTTATTGGTTGTATCTAACCAATGGAAAATGTCACCTGACCATTAAATGATAGGAAAGTAATTAAAGGGTTTATATGATTAGCCAATACAACCCAATGTTTTCCCGGATTTGGAGTTTTTTATTTAATTAGGTTAATGAGAAATATAAAATATACACCAACCCTATTTTTAAGGGTTAACTAGAGAAGTATCCAAACAATTAGGGGTAGTGAATTTTACGAAGTTATTTACCAGTGATTATCATCCCTAACTTTGGTAGTACCCTATATCAATGTGTTGAGATTTCATATTTCAAAAATAGATATTATACTATACAATAACTATAATTTAATTTGTGATTGATGGATAGAATTATTGTATGAATATGAAGCCTTGACCATTCAAATTAGTCAATGAATGTTTTTCACTTTTGAAACAATATAAATTCAGAGTCATAAAATACGTCTACAAATTAGGTATTCTACTTAATCATATTGGTAGGCCTCTAGTGACTTTTTCATATGCCAAGGTTGTTAGGTGGAAGGGAGATAAGTCATCCATATCGTGTAATTAGTTGAAGAGGGTACATATTGGTATGATATTTATCCTAGAACCATTTTCCACTAATTCTTAGGGAATATCAGTATCATCAAGCATTCTAGACACATACAGAATCATGATGCCCCCCATGTAGAGAAACTTTATGGTTGGAACCCTTGTTTTAGTGATCAAAAAATCATGTTTCTTACTAAATTAATGATATTTATGTGTTGTGATAGTATTTTTTAATATAATTAAGATTAGTGAAATTTTTGGTAAGTATTTGAAAGACCCACGGTCAGGCTCTACTCACCATTGAGGTTGAGTCATCATCAGGGATGAATCAACGTTAGGATGAGATTTTGGATTAGTATTGTAAAAATAAACCATCAGAGACAACTCTCCATTAGGATAAAACTTTGGATAAGTGTCAAAAAGATCCACTATAAGAAGAAGTCACCATTGATACAAGTAACCACTTTAATGATCCACCATTAGACTATACCTATCACCAGGATGAAAATTTGAAAAGTACTAAAATTACCTACCACTCAGATGACTCACTGTTGGCTAGAATCACCACTATCTTAAGTCGCCACCGACTCAGGTCACTACCAGAGTTAAAGCACCGTTCAGAAGAGTCACCATCACTATTTCAATTTAATTTTATTTAAATAATTATAATGGATACGTTATTGAATTCTATAATGATAATTATTTTAATGATTATTCTTAAACTATTGTAGGTATGTAGTAATGTTTTTCTTAGTAATATAGTACAAGGAGTATAGGATCTATATGATTCTTTTTATACATTGTAGATATATTAGGAATCAGACTATCTCATTAACATAGAGATATAGATATACACAAAATGTGAGAAAAAACTTTATTGCAAGATCTATAATACTAAAAAGTGTGATACTTGTAGGTGATATTACAAACTGCATATTTATCTACACATGACTGTGATAAAGAAAAGCATAATGATAATTAAAATCCAATCATATAGTTAAAACAAAGGGGTCTTAGGAATCTCTGTTTTACTCCAACATTTTGAGAAATGTCTCAATATTCTACTCAAGATATATCCATGGAAACTCAAGAATAAGAGCACATCAGACTGAGAAAATCATTATATTCTATATATTTATACTCTCTCCTTCTGTGTGTTCTCTTCACATTTTGATCAATGTGTAGTTTTTCTTATATATTAACCACATAGTAACTCTTGTTCTATAACTAGAACACACTCGATATATTATTAAACTAATCTTTACTTTTTTTACCCATGGTGCTGTGGAAGAGGTTCTAGTGTGCCTTGTGTTAATTTTATATCCCATTGTCATTATGGAAGAGGTCCTTACATGTCCTGTACAACTAGTTAGATATTTTTTATACCCAATCTAGGTTATTGATCAAGATTTTTTATACAATATTTTTGGCAGTAGTTGATTTAAAAGTGGATAGGATTAGGTCTCACCTTGAGACTGAACCTCTTATACTTATTTTACTATGAATTTTTTTTAATTCTAATATTTAAACTGAATTTATTTTAAACTATAAAAACAACAAATATGATAGTTATTATTAATTAGTTCTTATATATGGGTTTGATTAAGTAAATTGATTTCAAAAGTTAAAATATTTTTCATAATTATTTTAACCTATACATATACAATCTTTAAGAAATCTTTTAAAATAGAATAACTTTTATCGATCTGTTGTTTTGATTAACTGGGTTATTTCGAATATTTGGGGGATTTTATTTTTAAAAAAATAACAGAAATTTTTATTGGTTACTCAATTCACTCCCTCTTTAGATACTCACTCTGACAAATATTTTATATCAAAGGGCACCAAAATCATTTCAACTATGATTTTAGTTGTTTTTTAAAGATCTTATATTTCTATCAATTCTAAATTTAGTTCTTTAATGGATAATAGAAAAGAATGTTATAATACCAACAAAACTTCTTTATTTAATAGAAATAAATATGACCAATGGAAAATAAAAAATGAAAATTTATATTGAAAGTACGGGTTTTGATATTTGGTTTGCTTTATAGGATAAATAATAATTACCTAAGATTGCTAAGAATACATGGGATGATGCTACTAAACATTATTACACTAATAATTGAAAATATATTAATTCTATTTACTCTACATTAGGAGATAAAGAATTCAATATGATATATTATAGTAAAATTAGTTCTGAAATATGGGATACATCATCTATTTCACATTAAAGAACAACTAATGTTAAATAAATGTGATTGAACACATATACAATTAAATATGATACATTTAATATAAAACGTGTTCAATTGATTTATAATATGTATCCTAGGATCAATGATATAGTGAACACAGTTAGATCCTTGGGGAATCTAGTGTTAGACAATGATCAGATCATGCGACTGCTGAGATGTATTCTAGAGAGATGGAGAGGGATATCTGTTTCAGTAATTTAATATTGTGACATCAGTAAGATATGTATCAAGGAATTGATTGGGAATTTGATGATGTATAAAGAATGGATTACAGTTAATCATGATGAGGATGATGAACCAAATAGGAAATCTATATCCTTCAAGAGTACTGCATCAAAAAAGAGTAATATAGAAAAAGTACATGTTGAAAACATTAGTGATGAGGAATCACTAGACCACAATGATGATGATATAGCCCATTTGGCCATTAGGTTTAAGAGATTCTACATGAAGAATGAATTATTTAGAAAAACAAGTTATAAGGGATAGTATGAAAAAATATGGAATTGGGAAAATGATTGGAAATTGAAGAAAATAAAAATGATGTTACCTTTTATGAGTTTAATAGAAAAGGAAATGTTAATGAAGACTGTCCCAAATTAAAGTATAAGAAGAAGTATGATGATAAGGATAGAAAGTATAAGAAATAAATGAAATACCAATGGAGTGCCTTTGAGGAAATCTCCATTGACTCTAACTAAACACATGAAGTGAATCTTGATAGAGAAAATATGTTCTTCATGAAAAACATATATAAGGTACCCATTGTATCTCCTTTATATTGTTCTGGTCATTCTAGAGATAAAAAAATGATGATGGTTTGAAAAAAGTGGAAATATTTCAATATTTCAATATTTATGATGATATATTTAATGATATTAAATTAATGTATGAAATTCTTAAGAAACAACTTGTTTTATATACTAATGTTAGAACTAAACTTATATTAGAAAAAGGGAAAATTTCTCAATTGTTGAAAGAAAATACAAAACTGAAATTTTAAAATCAGTAGTTAATGATAGAATTGTAGAGAATTAAAAATAGTAGATAAAATATCACTCAAATACTTGGAGAAATTACTCTTAAATATATTACTATTCTTGGTTACTAACCTAGATAATGATGAGTTGTTAAGATCACTTTGGTTCCTAAATCTAATTCTAAAATTTCATCTGATAATTTTTATAAAATTTTACCAAATAATTTTTTTATTTCATAATGTTTAAAATATTTATATAGTAAAATTTTCAGAAGAATTTGGGTTCCCAAATCTCTAATCACTAACATATCCAACCACAAGAAAATCAGGATACCAAAATAATTCTTCGTATAAACATTGTTTTGTAGGAAAAATGCTTGAAAATATCTTATATAAATCTGTGGTACTTATACTATGGGTGTTTGTGAATATGAATGGATATTACTCAACCTTAAAGAACCTGATATATGTTTTTTTGTGCTGAAGTCACCATTCTTGATAATGAAAAGAAAATATAATTAGGTTAGGCCAAATCGGTGACACTAATTTAAATTTAATTTAAAATAAACTTGTTATGGATGGTTTAAAATATAATCTAATTAGAAACTCACAACTATGTGATGATGGATTTTATGTGATGTTTGAAAACAATTATTGTAATGTTTTTAATTATAAATGTTCTTTAGTATTTAATTCTTTGGGAAATGAGAATGTGTAAGCTATTAATATTTATTTCTTAATTTCCGAAAATGTTTCTTTCCTATGTTCCTTTCATAGAGAATCTAGTCTTTGTCATATGATAAGAGGCCACTATAATATCCACTCACATAGAAATATTACTAGAATATTGTTAGTTGGGGATCTAACCAAGATTTAATTCCAAAATGATAAATTTTATAACCCTTGTCAAAAATGGAAACAAAACACTATATTGTTTTAATTAAAAAAGAAGTTTCTACTTCTCGACCTATTGATTTGGTTCACATGGAATTGTTTTGACCATCTATAGTTTCTTGTTTAATTGGTAATCACTCTGTATATTTAATACTGTTTGACTTTTCTATATATACTTGGGTATTCTTTTTAGCTCACAAAAGTGAATCTTGCTCTTATTTTACCAAGTATTCTAAATCTTTAGAAAACCAAAGTGGACTTAGAATTATGACCTTAATAAGTGACCATGTCAAAGAGTTTGAAAATCAATACATTGAATATTTTTTCTCACAAAAGGTTTATAGCCATAAATTATCATCTTCTAGGACCCCTAAAAATATTTTCATAGAAAGGAGAAATGGAACACTTCAATATATAGCCTATATAATTCTTAATTAATATAGATTACCTATCTACTTTTGGACAGAGGATTTGAAAACATCATTTATATAATTAATATATTTATAATTAGACAGATTTTTAAAGAAAAACCCTTATGAAAATTGTAATGGTATAAATCCAAAGGTTAATTTCTTTATATATTGTGGTTTTAAAGTATTTATTCTCAATAAATTGGATAATGTTGAAAATTTTGTCTTTGAATGTGATGATGGAATTTTTCTTGGGTATTCAACTTCTAGTAAATCCTATAGAGTTTTTGAAAAAATAACCAGGACTGTGGTATAGTCTATACATGTTTTTTTTGTTCATAAAAATTCACATGAACTTAAAACCCCTTTAAAAATACATGAGGATGATTTATCCACTTCAAACATAAATTCCAAACCTCTTGATTCTGCTATAAAAAAATAAGAAAAATCATCCAGTTTTGGGAAACATCTAGAACCTGAATTAGAACATTTATAATACCTTAAGGTGACTATCCATTCTTTTTCTAGAGCTATTAGGACTCTTAAATACTATCCTTTATATGATGTTGCTGGAGACATAGATATAGGTTCACAAACTAGAGCTTCACTAAGAAACAAGTTTGAATATCAAGCTTTCTTGTCATAGATTGAACCTAAAAACATAATTAATGAAATTAATATTTATTTCTTGGTAATGGATATATAATATTAATGAAATAATTTTTCAAGAAATAATGTTTAGGAACTTTTTGATATACCCAAAGACACCATGACTATATGCACTAAAAGGGTGTTTAAAAACTCGATTGATAAATGTGTCATAATAATAAGAAACAAGCATATACTAGGTATAAAAGGGTATAGTCAAGCTTAGGGAATATAATATAAAGAAACCTTTACACCAATAACTACACCTGAATCCATTATAATATTGTTTTCCTATCCATCACATCTATATTTCAAACTATATCAAATGGATGTCAAAAATGAATTCTTGAGTGGGTATATATATTTGTGGATATTTTTGTTGAACAACCCCATGGATTTAAAAATCCTCATGTTTCAAATCATGTGTTTAAATTAACAAAAGCCTTATATGGTTTAAATAAATCTCTATGATATTGGTATTATAGGCTCATCTCTTTTCAAATTTCAAAATAATTTTCAAAAGGTATAGCTGAACTTATTATGTTCATAAAAATAATTTCAAAAGATGGTTTTGTTGATCAAATTTTTATATATGATATAATTTTTGTATTTTCTAAAAATAATTTATGTAATTCCTTTTCAAGGATGATGAAAAATAAATTTGAAATGAGTTTAATGGGTGAACTGAAATTCTTTCTTGGATTTCAAATTTTTTAAAATAAAGAAGGAATTATTTTAAACCAAAGTAAATATACTAAATAAATTTTAAAACATTTTGGTTTTGTTAATGCTAAGAGTAATGATACTACTATGAGTACTACATGTAAGTTGGATCTTGATGAATTTGGAAAATCAGTTGATCAAACCAGTTATAGAGGTATGATTGGAATTATTCTCTACTTAAATACTAGTCGACTAAATATTATGTTTAGTGTGTTTATGTGTGCTCATTTTAAATAAAATCCAATAGATTCATATAGACTTTCTGTAAAAAAAAATTTAAATACCTCACTCATACAACCAATCTAGGACCGTCCTACCCTAGAGGATAAGAATTTGACCTAGGTAGTTATTCAGATGCTGATTTTAGTGGTTACAAGAAAGATTGATAAAATTACAACTATAACATGTCACATTATGGGAAAGTATCTAGTATCTTGGTGTAGTAAGAAAACCAATTCTATTTCACTATCTACTACTGAAGCTAAATACATTGATGTACGTAGCATTTTTCTACAAATTGTGTGGATGAAATACACTTTTCCTGATTATATATATAAATTCTGACATGTACCTATAAATTATGATAATAAAAGTTCTATAAACATTTATAAGAACTGCGTATCTTACTCTAGAACAAAAAAAATTGATGGTAGACATTAATTTTAAAGATACCATTTTCCAAAGGGTGATTTAACTCTTCAATACGTTGGTACTGAACATCATCATGCAAATATTTTCACTACAAGTTTGAAATCAAAGAGAATGAACTACAACAAAAATTAATTAGGAATTATTAATTTTGGTTAAAATTATTTTTTAAGACCCACCAATGGTCTTTACCCATCATTAGAGTTTACCCACCGTTGGAGTTTACCCGCCATTAGTGTTTACCTAAAATTAGATTTTACCAACCATTGTAGTTTACCCACCATTAGAGTTTACCCACCATTGGTGTTTAGACACCATTGGAGTTTACCCAGCACTGGTTTTTACTCACCATTATAGTTTACCCACTGTTGGAGAGAAACCTCCATTGAAAATTAATCTTTGTTAGTTTATAATTCACCTTTGTAATTTTTATTTATAGGTTTATTTATTTTGTATCCATATGATTTAAATGTTATTTTATTTTTTACTTTTTTTATAATCCATAAATCTTTAAATGATATAAATTATACACTTTTCTAATTTCAACACTCACTCCCTTGCACCTTACCCTCGAGCCTCTCTGCAACCCTTTCTCTCCAAACCATTGGACCTCCCTCATCTTAATTGGAAATTCATGTGTCATTATCCAAGTTTGGGTGAATAAATACACTAAATAATATATACATGAATCATTTCAATAAAATATGTAGAAAAGAGAATTGATTAGATCTGCTATTGATCCAATAAACCCACAACTTTCATGTTGAATAATTATACCAGATAAATAATTGATTGTTGATTGGTTTCTTTCTAGAAAGTATATTGTGCTAAAATTATTTCAACTCCTATAATGGGTAGAGTTATTCTATAATAATGAGAGGCCCTTCTATCCTAGGTTATTTTTATTAGTTTTTTGAGTTAAGATTTGAGGATGATGATGACTGGGTTAGAAGATAAATAAATGGATGAAAATCTGTCTCCCCTATAGGAAAATGGGAAAGATGCATTAAAGTCCCTCGTGAAAGTTTCCCAAATGACTATCAAGGAACAATTCCATGTGAAATTGATATTTTTTTGTATAATAATGAATTAGTAGAGATGACAGGATAAGGAATTGTAAGAATATCATCTACAACAGAATTTTATTGGGAATTCCATTTACTATTTAATTTTATTCAACATATTCTATGAATGAGAAAAGGTGATTTATCCACAATGAGGTATCAATATGTATATGTTTTTTTATGAATATATGTGAAGTTATTAATATTTGTAGATATTTAATGGTTTATATGATGGAGATGTCTAAGCCATATTATAGATCAAATTCCCTAATCTATCACAAGTTAATTTCAACCATGTTGGAAGACAAGGGATTGGTTGGCGGTGAGACAGCACCACACCCCTCCAGCTCCGATGTGGCCCACCTGGCCTCGACTCGGATTTCCACACAGCGCGACGGCATCGTGCCATTGTGTCAACCCGACAGCCTTGCACTGCCGGCTTCTTCATGGTCCGCCTCGATCATCAATAATAAGAACAACCAAAGGGGGAGGGTCAGAATGTGTTCATGTGATATGAGCCCTCCTTGTCATGGCAATATTATTTGGCATACCATAATCCAAAAATTTGACGACGAAGAATGGAGGTTTATACTCATATAAAAATAACTCAAATAACCCTACCTCGAGTTTGGTGTTTGTTGACGAAGTCACGGGAAGGTGGATGTCATTACTTCAATGTTAGAGGGGGAAGATTTTGAAGAATACAAGTCGAGATGATGTCGTCATCATTCTTCATAGGCAGAGACACTTCCCTTTCTATCCCCAGTTGAAGAAGAAAAAAGATGGTGTTCATCATTCTTCGGTGGCAAAAGAGACGTTCTACATGTTCTTTATGGGTTGAATGAAGTTCTCCCAAGTTTCTCCAAGGCCCCACAAAAAGAGAGTTTCCAACCAAAATAAAATAATATCTTTGTATATTATTTTATTGTTGACATGAATTTAAAAGAATTCAAAATGTGCCAATTAAGTATGTGAAGGAGTTGACAATTTAATGAGGGGAAAGTGAAGAGGATCCTCACTTAATTGGGGATTCCAAGGGGTTAAAGGAGTTTAAAGCATGTGTGGGTCCCACATTAATAATATCCTCCCAATGGAGGTTTTTATTGGGTGGTCCCCACCACCATAACCTCCCATGGGAGGTTGGGTGTGGTGGCCCCCACCTCCAACCTCCCCTTGAAGGTTTTAACCACAAAAATAAAAATAAAGTTAATACTTTATTTTTATTCAATTTACTTAAACCCCCCCCCCCCAAATCTTACTTCCACTCTATTTAGGATACAACTACAGTAAAGGTCTCACTATGAAGTCATTGATGCTATGAGTTCAACGGTGCCCTCGGATTTCAATCCCGAGCACCAGTTCAAAAGTTATAAAATCATGTAATTACTTTTACTGAACGTACCTGAACAAAACATCAGAAATTGATTTCGAGCACATTGGGCCTCTGAATCAAGGGTCGTCAGATACTATGGACTCATAAAATTTCCATATGTTTAAGAAAAAATTTCCATGGAAATTTTAGGTCTTTACACATATGGTCGATTTTTTCATGCCTTGATATTAACATTCACCTGATTGATCAATTTTCTGGTCATTGAGTATCAAATTTATGAATATTTCTATTAAAAATGTATTTACACTCAAAATTTTCTTCTAGAAGAGTATTAGATACATGGTTCACCTATGTCGAAGGTATTTTCCAACTATACATACCCAGTGTCAATGATATTTTGGAGCAAGTACATGGAGATGAAATATTTTTGGATATTATGCCTTCACATCTAATGAAATTGGTAAAAATAAAGGGGATCATAAAAAAACATCACCAGTTATATTTATATATGTTAATTTTACTATGTTATTCTCTAGTTAAATGAAAAAAAATCACATAACTAATTTGTAACAGCCTAATATTTTATGATACATTTCACTTTAGATATTTTTTGGATCGCTTGATTTGTACACAACACCGAGTTTAAAATAATATATTAAACATATTAAAACATTATTATATGAAATTTATACCATTTTTTTAATTAATCATTTCAATAGTAAATGAAGTTTATATTTTGGTATTTTTATGAAAATATTGAATTTTCAGTGAATAGTGAAAAAATACAATTTTTTGTAAATCTGTCATTTATTTTAATTAAAAAATTACCATAATGATTTTATTTTTATCCAAAATTAACATAACCCTTATTTAGTTAAATATAATAAAATTAATTAAATTTTAATCACCATTATACCTAATTTTGGTAAAAGTTCATTTTTAGATTTAAAAACGAATTTTTTCTAAAAAGAGTTTCTTGATGCATTTTTTTGTTTTTATATTATGTTAATTTTTAACTATTTTAATTGAATTTAAGAAAATTGATTCCATATTTTAAATCAAGAGGCTCAAATTTAGTTAATTGGTCCATTTTATATGTAGTCATTAAGAATAGTTTTCCTGGGGATATCTGACACATAAGAAAAGATAGAAAGCGTACAATAAGGTTTAAATGTTGGGATAAGGATTTAAAATTTTTCTAAAACATGAATTTATCAGATTTTATCAATATTTTTTGTTCATTTCCATAAAATTTGTTAAAATATGGCCAATTTTTGCCGTTTTTCATTGATATTGACCATTATTTTACATTAAGAAAACTATAAAAACAAAATATCACTCTTTCATTAAAAATCTATACTATGTTCCCATATGGATAAAAAGATGTTATGTAATGTTTTAAATTTTTATATGAAATATGAAATAATTTTTTTATTATGGTATTTTTTTTAAATTTTACTGATTCAATAATTAGCATAAATTCTCACACAACACCAACATAATATTAAGTCAATTAATTGAAAAATAAAATTAATGATTTTGAATATATTAATAGTACTACAATTTAGATGAATTATTATGTTAAAATAATTTTATGTATGAATGTTTAATATTATGGTTGTTTTAAAGGATTTTATTATAATTATATCTTTTTCATGGTTCTTTATTTTCAAACTGAAAGAATAGTGTCAAAAAATGACATTAATGATATTTTATGATCATTATATTTTATAAATTATTTTAGAATCCAAAAAAATTAATGGAGACATGGGGGATAATATATAGTCTAAAATATCCTATTTGGTCCATTTATGGAACAATTTTTACCATATATGTAAAATTATAACCATCTAATACTTAGAAATTTAATATCACGGTTAAGGTTAAAATTTGTTTACCAAGGGGTTAATCCAAATGATAAAGTTTAAAATGATATATAAAACTACAAAAATTTGGTTGGATTATTATATTATGACCATTTAATTATTATTTTATAATATATTCCATTTTGAACCATTTTACATTAGTTAGACACATATTATATTATTTTATTTCATGAATTTTCATAAGGGCCCCTCCCTAAACTTATAAAAGGACACCCATTATCTATTTTATTTGCACAAAATTGATCCATATATATACATTTAAACATAAAATGAAACTCTTATAAAAATCACAATACAAGTTCTGGAGGTTCTAGTCTTTCCAAAATACCAACCAGAGATCCCTTTAGAGGATATCTAAAGGATATCTTTCAAATAGGTAATCACCTTTACCAAATATTACAAATTTATTTCTTCTTCTATATCCTATAAATATATTTTGCCTATAATAAAATAATAAATCCAGTATCATAAATACACCAATATTTTTGTATTATTATGGTACAACCCTTTTCCACCTCTTTTTCATCCTTTAGAAAGCAAAAACATTTCTCATGCGTACGTACAACTTACTATATCCACATAGAGGTGTAATTCATTTTTCATCACCAATTTATTTCGAAAGTTATAAAAATTTAAATAATGTACATATATGATATTTATGACATAATTATTCTTCTAAAATTATAATATCATATATACCTTTTTACATTCCAATCTATTGGAAAATGATAACACCGCTCTTGTGTAAGTGTGGACTACCACCTCTGTGAAGGGATGTGATCTGATTTTTATTTAACTTGTACATATATGGTAATAAAAAAATATTTAATGAATATATATGATATAATAATAATTCTAAAAAGTATAATTATTAATTGTATTTCTTTCATTAAGTCTTTTAAAGATTTAAAATAGTGTTCATACGTACATAAATCCTACCATCTCCATGAATGATGTAATTCATTTTTCTATTTCTAAAATTCATGGATGACTATAAATTTACATATGATGAATATATATGATATTTATATCATTATTGACAATTTTGGAGATGGTGGAACCATATTCGATGTAAAAGTAACATAACAACCCAACTAAATTTCTCATGAAAAATGAAGAAGGTAGCACCTGAAATAATGAAAATAATAAAATATTATTAAAAAATGTGTGATAAAATATTATAAATGGATCATGTAATATGTTTTAGATATGAATATGATTATTTTAGGTAATAATAAGAAATCTAAATTTGTTATAAATTTGGTTAAAATCACTTAAAATGAAAGTCAAACTTATGGTAATGGGTTTCTTAACCCAATTTCTAGTCATTTGGTTATGGTTCTACATCATCAACTATGTTATTCCATGATTATTTGTTAAATTAACATTGATAATATTACGTTTTATTTTTGAATTTTTTATTTACACCTTTTAGACATAATCATTACATTTATTAATTTTCACTTCAATGATAAGGTTTGTGTAAGGTATTTCATCTCAATTCGCACTCCATTGAGACATAATTGTTATTATACACCTATTTATTTTTATTTGCATTATATTATACCCCTTAGATGTATTTAATATAAATATATATTTTTTCTTGTTGATTAATGTTTCAATTGATGTTAAATATTTCAAGGGGTTTCAAATTGAAAGGTTCCTAAGTGGAAAAATTTTATTTTACAATCTCAATTTATTGGGATTGATTTTATTCTCATTTATATAATTTTATAATCTATCATTTATAAACTCTATATATTATTATTATCCTATATATATTTATGGATTTTTTATATTTTCTTTAAACTTTTCCTCTATTTGTAACTTTAATCAAGAAAATGATTGATTGAAATAAAAACCAATCTTATTTATCTTTTGATCGGATATAGTTTTCTTCGATATCCATAATTTAAAAAATTATTTTACAAGTCTTTTTTATTTACTCAAATGATTTATTAAGGAACTTTTTAGTAAAACTTGAATTTTTACTAGGTTTGTATGAAATATTTTCAATATCTACATAATGGGTTAATTTTTAATTTATTTATAAAAAGTATAAATGAATGTTTCCTTTTAACATATGTGACATTAAAGGACTTTCCCACCTCCATATCCATTTTATGATATTTAGCATCTTCTAAAAGTTTTAGAAAGTTTTAAAAAGAAAAATATTTTAAGAAATACTTTTTTAATGTTTTTAAATCATTTTATTTTATACATTAATTTATTTAAAAAAATATATTTCTAAGGAATATATATCTTATTAATTTTTTGGTCATTAACTTTATGTTGAAACATTCACTTTCTTATGATCATGTTTAATTTTAGATTATATATCACTTAAAATATATATATTCTTTGTATCATGGATATGATTATTCAAATAATAATATATCATTTCAATATATGGTATTTTACTGTGAAATGTATTTTATTGACTAGTAAATATAGATATTTCCAATCCTTTACTCAATATTGATCTTTATTGATAAGTCGTAGTTTTTTGGAATTAATTTTATTATTAAATATATTAAGAATTAATTGGACATGCTATAATGGATGGGGCCAAGTTATTGATTTCCCCTAAATATATAGAAATGTCTCATGAGATAAACTATTTTTCCAAACTTATTAAATGGGTTTTTTTATACCCACCCATCGATTAAATTATCTTAAAAAATGATTTGGTGGTAAAGATATAATGATATTTATGATTATGATGTCCAATATTAATTATTTCCTTCATTGATAATTTAGTTATTTTTATCCATGACATTACTATATTGATATTTCTCTATGGATTCATTTTTCTCTTGTTATTAATTGAATGATATATGTTTTTAGTTAATTTCCTTTATATATTGTTTATTCCTTATTTTCTGATGATAACTTAAGTTGCATATAACCCTTAGCATCTGAGCTCACCCTTTATTTTTTTATCTCTAAATATGAATAAGTATATTATTAAAAAATATCAAGGTTTTAACAATTTTTCTTATGTTATGTATTTTATATTTCCAATGTAATATAAAAACCATGTGTGTATATAGTTCATCAAGAATACTAAAATTGACCATCCTTGCTGTTATATTATTAAAATTTAATAATGTACACAATAATCTAGGTTTCTAGAGTTAGGGTTTCTATAGTGTGTTTCAAAGAAAGTTCTTCATAAAACTTGGGATCTTGATTTTAATTAAACTTAGCTAAAATAATAATTATGATAATACATTATAATTTTTGATAAATTTTACCATTTTTTGGATTTTTATTTTATGGTTAAATATTCATGATGATAATGAGCTATCTCCTTATGTTACATTATTTAGTGATGTCACCTAATTAATGAAATGGAATCAACACCCATAGAAAATGTAGGAATTGTTCTTTTGAACAGGGTAATATATATGGTGTTGTAATTGAGTAGATTATGGAAATATTAGGGAAGCTAACTCATGTTCTGATGAATAACCTTTCTCGTGTAGAGAAGCATTTTTTCCCACAACATGATTCACCTGTGTTAATCACTTCATGTGATATAATCCTCTATATTTTAATGAAAATACAAATACATTAGTAAATGAATAATGTATTACGTGTCTATAAATTAAATTTTTATCATTTGGATGTAAATAAAATTGAAAAGGATATTATGGTAGTGTTTTTATTTAGTAGAGATGTTAATCAATGATGGCAATTGATCCAGAAAACTAAAGTGGTTGAAGAAATAGAGATTATGTAGTGGAGAAATTTTAAATAGAAATTATTTGAGAATTAATTCCCCCAAGAGCGGAGATATAAAATAGAGAATAATTTCCTCACATTAAAATATAAGGAAGAATAAAGTGTGGTAGAGTATGAGGATAACTATACAATATTTTATATGTAAGATTTAGACTAAATAAGTAACCCTAAAAGAATGATTGGATACTTCTGTAAAGGTATTAAGTTGGGTCTCTAAAGGGAACTAGTTTCTAAAATATTTAATCATGTGATGATATAGTGTCAAATGAAAATAAAAAGGAGAAGTAAATTTATAGATCGAAATTATTTAAGGGAAATCAAGAGAATAAGAAGTTGTAAGTGAAACAAAATGAAATCAAAGAAGATGAATGGAATGAAGAAATTTATATCACGTAAAAATTATGGAATGAAACACCATTGAAAATACTTGATGGGAATGGGTTCTTATTACAAGTGGGAAGACAAGACTCATATGGCTAATGATTTTAATGAAAAACAAAGAACCCACTAAAATGCAGTGCTTTATCTTTAAATATATGGAAAATTATTCAAACTAGTTCCCCAAGTATCAAGAGAACATAAAATAGAATAATCCAATTAGATAAGACCAAACATATATAATTATAATAGATGAAGTGGAGTTCCATAAATGTGGTGAAATACATACTTATCGTCCACTCTAGATTTTAAAATGTTTTCTTTGATTCAGGTTCTACCCACTTTTTAAATATGAATAATCTTCTAATGGTATAAAATCACCACCTCAATCATTAGATGTTTAATTGGAATTGAAAACAACTAATTGTAGGATGATCATATATCAATTCCATAATTCATATTAGTTAGAATTTTTTCAGAATATAATTACTTAAAATATTTTTATTCTTCCTCTTAATAAATATGATATAATTTTGTTCATATATTAGTTCTCCTATTATAGTGCTTGTATTAATTTTCATAGAAGATAAGATACATTTGATATTTAAATTAACCTTTAATAGTATCTTGGTGAGAGGATGATCCTAAAATTCCAATGGAAACTTCAGGCATCATATTAGTATTAATAACTATTCATGAGGGATTTTTATCTCAGATGGTTGGGGACAATATCAACATCGAATATATGATTATTTTATGAGAGTTTATTGATGTCATTCCAAAATAGTTTCTTGGTTTTAAATAAAATTCATAGCTAGTGTTACACTAGTTTCAATGAAACCATATAGATTGACCTTGATTGATTTACATCAATTGAAGAGGAAAATACAAGATAATCTAGATAAGTGATTCATTTATACCAATACTTCACTATAGGGTTCAGCTCCTCTTTTTCTTATGAATAAATATGGTTCATTTCTCTTTTAATTGATTATCTGGAACATATAAAATCTTTGTTAATAACAAGTATCATTTACCACATGTTTATGATCTATTGGATCAATTATTTTTAGATCAATAATTTTCCTTAATTTATCTTCGATATGGATATCATCAACTATAGTTAAAAAAGGTCATACACAATAATTCATTCCATATTATGTATAATAATTATTAATTTATTGTAATTCCATTTAATCTTACCAATAATCCTACAATCTTTATATATTTAATTAATATAGTCCTTATTGATTACCTAAATAAAGTATGGTAGTCTTTATAGATGATATTATTATATATTCAATGAGAAAGGATGAGCATGAATAAAATTTGAGTATTTTTTTTAAGTCACTAAGGAAAGAGAATATATATTACAAATTTACCAAGTGTGAATTTTGGATAATAAAAAACCCATTCCTTGGTCATATAATCTTAAGTGAAAGAAATGAATCCTGCATGGGAAGAAGTTATTGAGAAATGGCCTAGACTGACAATGATGAATGAGACCCATATATTTCTTGGGTTGGTTGGATATTATTTTTTCTTTGTGATATATTTCTCATGAATATAAATCCAACTCACCAATATGACTCATAAGAGGGTTATGTTTTTATGTACAAAGAAGTGTGAGAAGAATTTAAAATAATTGAAGATAAGTTTGGTTACCGCACCCATGATAACACTACCATATATTGGATAATAATTTTTTTTATATAGTGATTCATAGAATAAGTTAATTTGACGATTCATCGTGTAGAATAATATGGTGATAGGTTATTCCCCCACTAATTGAAGATTCATGAGAAGAATTTCTAGTCTCATTATTTGGAGTTGGAAGGGATATTTTTTCATTGAAGATATAAAGGAATTATTTATATGGGTAATGGTGTGATATATATACTAATAATAAAATTATAATATACATATTGAAACATAAATAGTTGAATATGCACTAGATAAGGTTTTTTGGTTTGATAAAAGACTATGGCTGGTCAATAAAATACCACCTTAGGAAGGTGAATAAGGTGGTTGATGCAATGATTCGGAAAGATAATACCAGTTTTTCTATAATGAGGATTGGAAGATATCCAATATTTATGGATTTTTAGAATTTGGTGTAACAAAAATGGGTTTTTAGGATTAGTCCTTTCAAAATTTCAATGTATATCTCTTATTATTGCATTCGAGTTGGAACTGTGTTTGGGCGTCTCCAGACTCTAAAATTAATATATGAAAAATATTGATATATATTAAAACATGTATTCTCATCATTTCATAAAGAATAAATTTCCAATTTTTTTGTACCTCATATGAGAAATATGATAACATTATTTACTCTGGAATGTAGGGTTTACCCTAAGCATGAAATAATGTTCGATGGTGTCAAAAATTTTATAGAAGGAAGTCATAGGTGATGCGTTAAATAAAATAAAAGATTATTTTTTATTTAAATTACCTAAAAACCAAAATCCATCTTTAAATATACTACTATATAAAATATACAAGGTCATCTTCATATCCTTGGGATATTAGAGTGGAGGATGGATTGTTCTTTGTTGGTGGATCAAGATTGGATACTGATGGTGATCAGATAAAGTTAAATCCAGATGATGGAAATGAATGTAGTAAACCTTATTCATTTATATAAATTGTGATATTCAATAATTATTAATATTTCATCAATGTGGGACTCATGATTTGTAGATTCCACACCTTTTATTAAACTATTAAGGCATGAATTTATTCTGATTTGTTCAATTATGGTATTCACATTTGACTATTGACATTAGTGTTCCTTAAACCAATAATAATTATCTTTTTGTTCAAATGGTTCAAAATCTTGTTATTTCCAAAATAATATGTTTTTTTATCCAATTATCCAATGAGGATATTATTTTTTTCATGTTCTTTTCCCCATTATTCTTCATGTCCTTCATCTTTGACCCAAGGTGTTTTCGTTCGACATTTTTTCGTATATTTGAGTGTGATCAACCCCCAAGATACATTTTGGTTGTATTAAATATGGGAGTATTGATGATTTCATGAAAGACAATGATGGATTTGTGATTTTAAGATATGTATTCAAGGATTTGGGATTCCAAGCGATGACATGAAGCATGATGGTTCAATTTTGGGTGATCAAATTTTTAATTTATTAAATCCATAGGTCATAGATCAATGCTCAGTGATGGCCACATTGATTTATAGTAGTCAAAAGTTTTGATTTTTTGGGGAGAGGGTAACTCTGTAGTCCATCTGAAGATCAATATTTATTGCCTATGAAAAATATGACTACACAGTGTGTAGTCCAGAAGAACACATGTTTTGTAGTCCCCCAACTATAGAGGCTTGGTTTTTGGGTAATGATAATTATCACACCCTATGTATGGATCATAAACACCATGTGAACCAATTATATAATAATGACAGATACCTTAGGATTACATGGGAATGGGAAATTTCAGACACACAGTCATGGACGGAGTACACTAGCACAACCATGTACTTGGAAACATATAGTGTACGCGAGCAGGACTAGTGTACACGAGAATGGTTTGGGAGGACACACGAAGGCCTCGAATAGTTGAGACACATTGTTTACCAATTGTACATGTCTTGTAAAATAACATGGATTTATAAGTAATGTTAAGGGGGGGAACACACCTAGGTGAAGAGGCGAGCTCACAAGTCGTCTGACCCTATGTACACGTCAAGTACTTATACTAGAAAATTATGTCATTCATATATCATTATTTAGGAAATGTATTTTCACCGATGAGTAACATATCCTGATATTTCTTCTGCATAGAGCTTGATATTATCTTTTTTAATTTTAGGTAGAACGTGATATATTTCAATCGTGATGCTTCTTTAAGAAACACTTGACCAATGGAAGTCATTGGAGAAGATCATCAGAGAGATTTTAGTGTTGGTACTCCCCTATCACACCAGGGCATGGGTCCCCAATACTCCTTAAATAGGTTGATTTGACACTCCCCCTTACAAAAATAGGGCACAATTCCTCTATGTATGGAGAGTTACTCCCCCATATTTAAGGTCCAATAGGGAGTGGGTACTCTAATGGAATTGTGGATCCTTCCATTGTGATGCATAGTGGTGAGGTGTAGACCCTTATTCATAGATTCTTCCAAGGATGTAGATGATACTAATCATTGAAAATGGGAGTTTAGAGGTATAGGAAGACTCGCCATACTTGTTTGGGATATGGATATGGATATCCCCTATCTCACTCATCATGGTTTCTTTATGAGCATGTATGTTAGGTTTTCATTTCACACTTGTTATGGGTTTAGTTGAATTATATTATATCCCTATATTTATCCCTTTATGTTTTTGGGGTGTCCAATTGATTATGTATATACTCACCCCTTTATGGGTTTTCCGCATAAGTTTCATGTCTTACATAGATGATAGTAACATTGATGGTCACTTTATAAGAGGATAGAGATACATGGGTGTATTGAATGTGTTTGGTGGTTGGACTTAGGTATCAATAGTTTGGATCTCTCATTTTCCCTATTTTCTAGCTATTTGATGTTGGGACATCATTTTGGTTAGGCATCTATGTTTCTCCATTGGGATTTGGTTTTTTTCATAATCTAATTTATTACCAAGGGGTTTTAGAATAAATGATTATACTATAGATGTTTCAGTCCATTTATTTTCCCTATACACCTTTTCATTGAGATGATTGTGTGTGAGAATAGATGTACATTAGTAAAAGGAATCCCATTTTAGTATATTCCTTATCAGAGTTTATTGTTATCCCCTAGCCTATTGGAGGTGGTCTTAGGTTTTTCATACCTAGATTTATATCATCCAAGTGGTCCATGGTGGGTCATGTCATGATAGAGTGGTATAAGAGGAGTACATCTTCAGATATATTTTAGAATGGGAGCCATGGTGAGGATTGGTTTGGAACATAGGGTAATATAGTTGAAGTGTATCAAGTGCATATTTTATTCCATGGAATCCAATGTTGGTGAAATGGCCGATATATCCACTCACCCAGACACTGACTATCTTCTTTTCAACTCAATTTAACAAGAAATTGATTTTGGGGATACATTGGTATATTCATAATATATGATTGATTAATTTGAATATTCTTATTGAGTCATCTCTCCATATATATTCTCATCTAACCATATTAGTTCTTGATAACTTTCTATATTCCCCCGCAAAGAAATCCAACCAGGTTACCAATATCGTATTGTTTCAATGATTTGTTGAGTCATGTGGCCCCATTTATGTGGCTATATCATGATTGTTTTACTCTAAAATGCATATAGTAATGCCACAAACTTCCATGTAGCGTATAGTCCCAACAAGATATGATAATGATGTGTGAATTCTTAGTATACTACAGGAGTTCTAGAATAAAATTCCACTAATCTTTCAAAATGATCCAGATCTTCAAATAGTATAGAATTGGATTGAGTTAGTAGTTGAAGTATTTAGGATTTTTCAAACTCTGATTAATCAGATGGTTGTTCTAGTGGACAACCTTATTAATAGAGTGGTAGGAAACTGGCGGATTTTGATCACACAGACTCATGATGAGATGAAAATATCATGTTTATACTTCCATTAACTATTTTGTGATGAGTACTACCACTTGAGCTTCATCTCTATGTGGATACAAAAGCACATGGAGTTGCAGTAGGGACATATGTTAGTTTTTGAGTATTTTGCGTGGTTCACTGACCTCATGTGTTACACCCTCATTTTGTTATGATAAATATTCTTCTACATTTGGATGTTTTAGAACGTTTTTTTTAGAAACATTGTTGTTAGTGTAGTTTCCTTGTTCCATCCTATTTATCTTGGAGTGTTGAAGTGGGCCCTAGTTTCTAAGAGTTTGATAGAAGAGGTATATCGGGTGTATAGTGTCAGCAATGGACATCATGTGGTTGATTAATCAATAGGTTTCTAGTAGGCATCATATGTTGAGGTTTTGGAATGATATACATACTCATACCTAGACTCAAATGTGTGTATTTTTAGCTCAGGGATCAGATAGTGGATCAAATCATCCAAGGAGGAATAATTCTATGCTTGTTATGGGAGGGGTCACATGGAATGTGATTTCTTGAACCATCATGATGAGAAAGAAATTTTAGAATTATTTGAAACACCATGGAATAGGTAGTGTTGTGATCAAGGATCTCCATGTGTGGTTAAGGAGGCCCCATTGGATGTGGTACAAATAAAGGAGTGTGTAGGGATCTAGAGGGAGGAGCTACTATGGGAGGGTGACGTAGGAAACTAATTCCCCCACCACCACCATTTAGACCATTTCAATACCATATATTTTGTGGCTGAGGCCATGGGATGCTTCTGGTTAGAGAGGGTTATGACAAAGAAGCCCATGAGATTATTCAAGGTACAATATATGTCTATTCTAATCATGCACTAGTACTTATATAAATAGGCCTGAGTCATTCCTTTATCTCTACATCCCTTGGGTGAGAGAAATAACTCTCTATTGACACCTTATCCTATAATGGTTTTATAGAGGTTTCGACTGGGTTTGATTATATCATATCATATATATATATAAAGTGTGAGTCTAGTTTTGTTGGAGAGAGTCTCTCATGGGACCTCTTGGTCATCACAATGAATCCTTATGATGCCATCATTGGTATATGATGGGTTTCCCTGTTTTGAACCAATATTGACTATCACCATAGGTAGGTTAAATGCATTTAGATAGATGGGATGATATTCTCATTTGATGTTGAGAGAAATCTCATGGATGAGTGAGTGGGTCAAGCAACTAGGAAGGAATAACCCATCACCCATAAGATGGAACGCTTTTCCATTGGTGAAGTATGATTTTTAGGAATATAGATTCATTTAGTAGAGGGGAACTACATGGATATATTCCCCAATGATGTTATGGAACAAAAAAAGTAGGATATATAATTATGAATTTACTTTCATCTCAGGACAACACAAATATCTTTTACGACATATCATATAGCCCCTACCAAGCTTCTTGAGCTATGGGTGTAGCTGGATGATCTTAAATATAAGAGTTTTATTTGACCCAATGTGTCCCCTACGTATATCGTATTTTATTATTGAAAAATGCGTATTGGATCATGAGGCTTCACATTGACTATCATCTCTTCAATGAGGTAAAGATAAAGAAAAAGTACACCATAACGAGGATAGATGACCACTTCGACCAATTGAGATGTGTGAGTTGGTTTTCTAAGAATGATCTCAGTCATGAGTACAACCCATTGAGTGTTTACAAGGATGATATTATGAAGATAGACTTATGATGTTTCTATATACAATATGTGTTCTTAGTGATGCCTTTCAGTGTGAAGAATTCCCCCACTATGTTTTTAGCTATTATGAACCATATTTACTAACCGTAATTATACCATTTTGTTGTTGTCTTCATTGATGACATACTCATTTACATTGAGTCATATGAGAAGCATGTGGATCCCTTGAGGAGGTCCTATGCTTACTCAAGGAGTACCATTTTCGTGTAAATTTCTTGAAAATATAATTTTGGATTCATGTGGTTCACTCTTGTAAGCCACACAAGAGCGTGAAAAATGTGAAAAATTTTAATGGATTCAATTGGTACTATAGGAGGTTTTTGGAATAATTCTCCATAATTACATCCAATTTGAATTCTTTGACATGTAAAGTGCATCCATTTATCTGAAGTAATCATTATAAGGTAGATTTAAAGGAGTGTAAGGCTGATATTGACCAGTATTTCTATGTTGAGACTAATGAGAGAGGGAATGGAGTATGTATTGTTTTCTATGCCAATAAAGCTAGTTTTAGTTGAACATTAATGAAGAGGTAGGCAGTGATCACATATGGGACTAGGAATTTGATATCCAAGGAGAATAATTCTGTGACTCTTGACCTAGAGTTAGAATTGGTACTCTTCACTCTAAAAATATAGAGGCACAATCATCTGGTAGAGAATTTCGTTTTTTAGTCATACAACTAAATTCTCATGTATAAATTAAATCATAGTGATATTAACCTTGTATAGAGTAATTTGTTATAGTTTCAATAAGACCATCAATTCAAGATAGACTATACACTATATAAGCGAAATTTGGTTGAAGATTCCATGAGCATGAATTCATTTTCTCTCTTGGTGGAGGAGACTTATAAGAACTATTATTTGTTTCTGCATACCCTGAAGGATGAGAGGGGTGTATCTTTTCTTCATTAGATAGTGGTGGATCCTCCACTTCTTTAGTCTATGATAGAGGCTTAGTTGGGAGACATCTATTATGAGATCCTACATGACCAAATATCCTCAAGAGATGCACTAGATGATGAATTTTATGGAGGGTATCAAATCGTCCTTTTCTGGAATGAATGGTGGTCCTATTAATGATGCATGCGGAGGTGATGAGGGAGTTTCACATTTCCCCTTGGTTATACATTCAGGTGTTTAATAAATGTAAAATGATTGTTAATGATTGTTTTGGTGGGCTAGAATGAGGGGGATCATTTCTGAGTTCATCTCTTGATGTCTCACATGTTGGTGGATAAAGGTTGATCTTCAGGTTCTGGAAGGTTTGACACAACCTCTTGAGGTATTAGAGTTGAAATGGGATGGAATATCTATGGACATTGTGATGGGGTTTCCATGTATAGTGAGTACCCATGATGTTATCTTGGTTATTTTTTATCAATGTACAAAGACAGTACACATTAATTCTATCTAGGAGTAGATCTTAGTTGATGGTTTAGGAAAGTTGTATGTAAGAACCCAGATCTTCTTTTCAGGTATGTTTTTGTTTTTCTGGTGTTATGAGGAAAAGGAAGTGTTTCGGGAAATTTTATAAGTACATGTCGTGTACTTTATGAATACACATTGTTTACTAGGATAGAATGGGTAGCCATGTGCTGGCTGTGTAGCATCCGTAAACATGGCCGTGTGGGGTGATCTGGAGGCCGCCTAAAGCGGGGATCAGTAAGGGAAATTACACGTTGTGTACTTCAAAAGTACACGCCAAGTACTTTCTTTTTTCAGTTAAATGCACCAGGGTCTCACCTGATGGACAGAACTGTCTTCTTCTAGGTTTAATTCATCCAAAATAACCCGTACAGCTACGAATCTTCTTTGAGACCTCGAGCGAGCATCCATTTTCTGATTCAACCTCATTTGATTGCATTGGAATCACCTCAATAAGATCTTCCTTATTCTAGATCATCATTTACTGATTTATCCTATTTTAAAAGTTATCCTCCATTTAATGTTTTAGACATTTTTATAGATCTATGGTGTTCTAGGGAAATTCAAGTCTTAAGGTTCACATATATCAATCACTCAACACTGAGGTAGGTGTTTTGTACCTTTCCATTTAATTTCTTTCAGTAATATGTTCAATTTTGTCTAATACCCTTGAAAGAGGTTCTGTGTGTTTAACGTTTTAAACCTATTAATTTCCTACCATGCATATATGCTTGAGTAGAGGTTAATTGAATGTGAATAGGTTTGATTGTTATACTTTAGAATTGTTTTCCCATGCATGTTCTATTTATGACTATTTGGTTCTATTAAGCATTTTATGCTTCCTTGATGTTTTCCCATGATTAGTCCTATAGTATGGAGTGATTATTTTATCTGACATGCATGATATTCTGTAGAATATTTTCCATATAATTCTTGAGGTTTACTTTGGTCGTATTGCATTCCTATACTCGATTGGCTTACACATGGACGTGAGAACCAGGTGTAGTATACTCTAAGGGGAATTGATCGTGTGATCTTCCTCCAAGAGTCCTTAATCACTTTGGACTATAAGGGGAATTTACAGTGTGACCTTCCTCAGATGGTCTTCAATCCCTTTTGACTATATGGGGAATTGACTGTGAGTTCTACCTCAAAGAGTTATTGTTATATTCTTATAACTGAACCGGAGGGGATAGGATGTGGGTAATTCCCAGAGGGTTACCTATTTTCAATATCCTCTTACTTGATGTGTGGAATTGAATGCATAAATTGTAGTAATGTTTACTAATGAGTACTTCCTTAATTACTGCTCTTTTACCTATTGCCTGCCAGATATACTCATTGACTATTAGACACATATTTTTTTGTGGTTTCCTATTAGGATTAGCCTCACACCCAGTTTGGGTCATGATTTTGGGCCCAAACAGATTATATTGCTGCATGTATAGATAGGGGAAAGCACCCTTCTACTTCAGGTACTTGATTGTTGTGGAGCTAGAGAGCATGGGATCAAGATATGGCTTGTGATGCTAAGGAGTTTTTTACTTGTTTTTCTTTTGTAATTTGGATTAGTAATATATTTAGCGTTGTGGGTTGTTTGGATGTCTTCCTAGACATATATATCATGAAACTTATTATATATGTGGTCCAGTTATTTATTACTTATTTTGTCTACTTATTTCTTGTTTACAGCTTCTGTTATTTCTATTTGTTTACTTCCACTATGTTACTCTTCCAATGAGGTAATAGTTTCCCTACTATCACACCCAAGGCCCTCGCTACTTGTCGGAAGCCTCTGGCATTTGGGGAAATGCGCTTAAGGCCATGTGACCAACTTGGTACAGGGCGCCTCTGGGAAGCATCCAAATATAGGACGTTACAAAGTTGTACCAGAGGAATTATTTTCTTCTTGACATACTATTTGAAGCCTATAGCTAGGGATAGGATGGAATTGGTACTTAGTAATAAGCTATGCCCGAGACTAGCTAACCCATTTACCGGGAAAATCCAATCTACCTCGTTTATTGAAATTTTTATGGTTTTAAATTTTACAATTGATTTGATTTCACAATTGGGTGATTCACAAGTTTTGTGTCATTACCCTTTATGTTATTGAAGTTTTATTTCTGTCGCAACCTGATTAGATAAGGGTATTCCATCTCATGCATCATATAGGCACTTTCTAGAAATCTCATATCATAAATTCTTGCCATGCCGTTCAGGGTGAATTAGTGATTGCATGTTTTTGTGATAGATGTTGTGATAGATATTAATGATGTTGTGATAGATGTTTTGATCGAATACCTACTGTTTGATAGGGTATTTCTTTGTGTATGGTCTTGTTTGAATGAACACCAGACTTTGGTTCTTAATGTGTTATGGACCCTCATGAATCAGAATTGGGTGGGTCATTAACTTGTTTTCCTTGTTCATAACATGTATAAGTTGACAAGATTTGATTTGTGGGGATTATGGGTCCTCACGGTCAGAATTTGGCACTTTGATATTCATTTCAGTGTTTTTCCAGGTTTTGGAGTAGTTTCTGAGGCTTACTATCAGGAAAAACCCAGAATACATGGTGTTTAAGGTCAAATACACTATATATGTTCTTCTGTTCAGGAAAAATTGTTTTTCTTAAGTACACGGCATGTATTATATTTACACGTCGTGTAATCTCTTACTGTGTCGCAGACATTGTGGGTGGGGACACTGGGTTTGGAAATCTTGGAAGGAAACACCGTGTAACGTATACAAACTTCATGTTGTAGAACCTTGTAAATGACCGTGTCACTAACAACAAAGGTCAGTTGAGTCTTTTCTAATATATTTTGTGTCAATATACAACACGTCGGGCAGTTTAAACTGAGTATCTGGCCATGTTACAAACCAAATGGGTTGGAAAAATATTCCAAGTACATGTCGTGTCCATCTGGCACAAACCTTGTAGTGTGAGATGTGTATTCGGCCTTGTCACTAACAACATGGGTCAACAAAGCTCATCTAGTACCCACCGTGTCGGGCACAAACACACCGTGTAGTATTGTTCTAGGAGAGCCGTGTGGCTTATCCATATAGAAGAACTCGGGCATGGGAAGAGGATTCATGTACATGACTTGTGTTAGGAAAACACGCAGTGTGTTTGGGGTGTTACACGACCAGTGGTGGAAGAAGTACATACCCATGTAAAAGGCATAAGGTAACACACTGTGTAGGTTTTATACACGTCGTTTATCTATGTTTTGCAAAATCTCAATGCTTAATTTCTCCTATTCCCTTATTTTACTTCTATGTTTTTAGTCCCTGTTAATCTTGATCTAAGGTGTACACTCGTCCTTGTAGAGTCATGTAACTGAGACATCCTATGGTTGTACGCCAGTTACAGGGTGGTGATCAGACACCGGATATGGATGATCAGGGACTACCAACAGATCCTCCAGTTGTGTCAGTCTTTGCACTAGAAGTTATACCTGACACAGGTGCCAATGCACAGTTATGGGAGGGCTTTATGAAGATGATACAGACCTTCAATGGAGTGTTGCCTCTTTCCCCATCAATGGCAGAATTGACGCGAGTCTTTTAGTAGTATTATCCTCCCACTTTCTTATGGGATAGAGGACCCCAGGCTGTAGATTCATGGCTAGAAGCCATGTTGACTATCTTAGAGAACTTGAATATGCCTCTAGAGAAGAGGGTCAAGAACTCTACCTACATGCTTTGAGATTCCACTAAGAGGTGGTGGGATGTGATCTCACAGGCAGGATGCCAACAAGTCATGGATTGGGATGAGTTTCAGTGCACCTTATATGATTACATTTATCCAGAGACCTTGAGGTCCGATCGAGCTTGAGATTTTATGAGTCTGGAGTAGGGTACTCTTTCTATTATGGAGTATTCTTCTTGCTTCATCGAGCTACGTCACATTACACCATTTCTAGTCGGAGATAAATTTTTCCTTGCATAGATGTGTGAAGATGGTCTCAAGTAGGATATCTGATCCCATGTGATCATCTTTAGGTTGACTTCGATATCCACTATAGTCAACCAGGTGCTGATCACAGAGTGTAATATGAGGGATACTGGAGATGTGGGCCAGGGTTGTTCCACATCCAAGGTTAGTGCTTCTCCGGCTGATAACAGGAAGCACCATGAGGATACTGGATGAGCATATCATAGTAGGTAGGATGCATCTTCTGGTAGCTAGTTGGTGTTCTTCCAGTGCAGGAAGAGGTGGTATACAAGCTCACATTTTCCGAGAGACCCAGTTCAGTGTCTATCTTGCGGAAATAAGGGTCATCTTAAGAATTTTTATTAGATCTTTTCACCAGCAACTGGTGGTAGGGGTTCTTCTATGAATCCTTTATTAGGAGAAGTACCACTGGTTTCTCATCAGTCAGAGGACTAGGGTTCTTCTAGTCATTCTGGTCGAGGTGGAGGTCATGGCCATGGTGTCCAATCGCTGGTCTTTCAGCGACAGCATGGTGGATCAGCTCAGAGTGGTCAGGCGGGGTCATAGGGATGCAGTACAGGTTATATTTTTGCAGTTGAGCAAACCCACCGGGAGCAGGATCCTGGAACCTCTATAGTGTGAGGTACGATCTTAGTAGCCTTAGTTTTATTTTCTTCTCTTTTCGATACAGTGGATTCCCATAGCTTTATATTGGTAGCTGTTATAGAGAGCCTTGGGATCTGCATATTTTCTTCTACTGATATATTGACACTAGACACTCTATTGGGGACTAGAATGGCTAGTGTTCATCAGTGCAAAGAGTTCCCTATAGAGGTTGGTGGGTGTCACTTCTTATTGGACCTCTTTTTCCTAGAGATGACAGGCTATGATGTCATTCTCAGAATGGACTAGTTAGTTCCCTTCCAGGTATTCATTGATTTCTATCACTGTAGGGTGAGTTTCATGTCACCATAAGGAAGATATTTTATCCACATGGGTGAATGGTATGTCCAGGCGAGCAGAGTAGGACCTGAGCATCATGGGTTATGAGTAGTTATAGCCTAGATCGCTACTCTATATCTGGATGACCAGGGGACTTCACAGATGTACTTTCCTCCATTGGTGGACCATTTCAGAGATGTCTTTCCAGAGGACTTTTTGGTTTTTCCTCCAGAGTGTGAGGTATACTTTTCTATTGAGCTTGTGGTAGGGGAGACGCCGGTGTCTATTCCTCCTTATAGTATGGCTACACCAGAGTTACAAGAGCTCAAGAAGAAGTTAGAGGAGTTGCAGGAAAACATTTTTATCCGACCCAGTACTACAACTTGGGGTTCACCTGTCCTTTTTTTGAAGAAGGAAGATAGTACGCTCAGACATTGTGTGAATTATCGAAAGTTGACCCAGTTGATGGTCAAGAACTGATATCTCTTTCCGAGGATTGATGATCTCTTTGATCTGCTTTGAGGAGATCGAGTGTTCTTGAAGATTGGCTTAATATCTGGTTACCATCAGTTGTGCGTTAGACCATATGATATACCAATTACAACCTTATGAAGCAGGTTTTGTCTATATGAGTATGTAGTTATGTCATTCGGTCTCATGAATGTGCCTGCAGTTTGCATGGCACTGATGAAGTGAGTGTTCAATCTATACTTGAATTCCTTCATGTTAGTCTTCATGGACAATATCTTGGTGCACTCTCACACTCGAAATGACCATGCCACACATCTTGAGATCATTTGGATTACAATGAGAGAGCATCAGTTATATGATAAGCTCTCAAAATGCCACTTTTGGATGGATCAGATTCACTTCACAGTCCATGTTATCTAAGAGATATGAGTATTAGTAGACCCAGATAAAGTGAGAGCAACAGTTTCCTGAGAGCATCTGAATAATGTCTTTGAGGTGTAGAGTTTTCTTGGGTGGGCTGGATAATACAGACGTTTCATACAGGACTTTTCAAGCTTATCAACACCACTTATGGGTCAGACTAAGAAGGGTGAAAAGTTCTCATGATCAGATTCTTGTGATTCATCCTTTCAGGAGATGAAAGGGAGATTGATATTAACACTGATACTAGTGTTGATAGTGCTGGGAAAAATCAATACTATGTACTATGATGATTCAAGTATCAGGATGGGATTTGTGCTTATTCATTGAGAATGATTCATTGTATAGGGGTCTCATTAGTGCAGACACATGAGAAAAATTACCCAATGCATGATCTCAAGTTTGCTGCTATTGTTCCTGCTTTATTCTATTGGATACATTATCTTCTAGAACAGAATTTCGTGGTTTTCACTGACCACAAGTGTCTCAAGTACATATTCACTCAGCGTGATCTGAATTTGAGGCAGCGAATGTGGGTTGAGTACCTTTATTCTTTTCACTTTGAGCATGACTCTATGCCTCGGAAAGGCAACACAGTGGCTGATGCATTGAGCAGGAGGACCCAGATACTGGAATCTCAAGAGGCTAGTAGTGAGTGGAAGCTTATGGATCTTTTCTCTGAGATGCATTTGGAGGTGAACAATAGAAAGGGGAAGATTTTTCTTTCTTCTATAGCTATTACCTATACTCTTCTTGATCGACTGCGAATGAGGAATCTATCAGATTCATAAGTCCTAGTCTTGTCGGAAAGCATGTTAGGAGAGGACCATATTCTAGGATGGACCATAGGCAAGGATGATATCTTGTGTTTCCAGGGGTATGTATGGGTGCGAGCAGACATACACAAGGAGATAATGCAGGACTTTCATTCCATATTTTCGGTAGTTCATCCTAGTGTCACCAAGATGTATCATGACCTACACTGTCAGTATTGTTGGCTTGGTATGAAAAGAGATGTTTCTGGTTTTGTGATGAGGTGTTCCACTTGTCAGCAGGTGAAGAAGGAGCATCAATGACCAGAAGGTCTTTTTCAGTAGTTACCCATTCATGAGTGGAAGTGGAATGATTTCACAATGTATTTTGTGATAGGTTTGTCGAGGTATCCTCGAGGGAATGATGCAGTGTGGGTTGTTATTGACATACTCACGAAGGTTACTCACTTCTTTCTTATCAAGGAGACCTTCACTGTTGATGAGCTAGGTAGGATATACTTCTGAGAGATTGTATGCCTACATGGGGTTTCAAACTCCATTGTTTCATACAGGGATGTACGTTTCACTTCTTGGGTCTGGAAGGGGCTTTATAAGGCTTTGGGTACCCAGGTAATTTTGAGTACAACCTACCATCCCCAGACAGATGGACATTCTGAGCGTATGATTCATGTTCTTGAGGACATTCTTCGAGCATGTACTCTAGATTTTGTAGCTTCTTAGGAGAAGCACATACCTCTTGTGAAGTTTTCCTACAACAATACTTTTCATGAAACTATTATGATGGAACCTTATGAGGCTTTGTACGGTAGGTCATGTTGATCAACCTTATGTCAGCTGGAGGTAGGAGAGGTAGCTATGTTGGGACCTCATCCTATCAAGGAGACCATAGAGCATATAGAGTTGATTTAGAAGAGTATGGAAACTGCATAGTCTCAACAGAAGTCTAATGCTGATCAATGGAGATGACCTCTAGAGTATGAGGTTAGAGATCAGGTTTTCCTACGTGTCACATAGAGGTTGGGACATAGAGGGATTAGGAAACAGGGTAATAATTCTTCAAGGTACGTCAGGCCATTTGAGGTGTTGGAGAGAGTTGGACCTGTTGCCTATCAGTTGCAGTTACCTCAGATGTATCGGGCCATGCACAATGTCATCCACATTTCTCAGCTTCAACATTACCTCTTAGACCTGTCTCATGCTTTCTAACCTGAGGATGTGGAGTTGGAGGTGGATGAATCATTTAAGGAGCATCCTATCTAAATTAATGATTGAAGTATGAAGGATCTCTATGGTCGGTCTGTTCCTCTTGTATAGGGGTTATGTTAGTACGGGCAAGTACAGGATGGGACATGGGAGAGGGATGTTAATGTACAATCCTAGTGGCTGGAGCTGTTCAGGGATTCTTCTTCTATGCAACCTTTCTAGGGAAATTCAAGGATTAATTTTTTTAACAGGGGAAGTTTGTAAGAACTCGGTTCTTCTTTTCAGGTATGTTTTCTTTTTTTTTCTGATGTTTTTTAGGAAAAAGAGGAGTTTTTTAAAATTTTCTAAGTACACGCCTTGTAATTTATGAGTACACACTGTGTACTAGGTTACCGCAGGTATCCGTGTGTTGGTCGTGTCGTGGACTTGCAAACGGTCGTCTGTGGTGACCTGAAGGGCACCTAAAGCAGGGCTTGGTAAGGGAAAGTACATTCCATGTACTTCAAAAGTACACATTGGGTACTTTATTTTCATTCATTAAACACACTAGGGTCACTCCTGACGAATAGAACCATATTATTATAGGTCTGGTTCATCTGAGAGAACCCCTACAGCCGCAAATCTTCATCGATCCCTCGAGTGAGCATCTGTTCTCTAATTTGACTATCGTCAATTGCGTTGGAATACGCTCAGTAATCTCTTCCTTCATCTCGAGCTTCGTTTTCTGGTTCTTCCTCTCTAAATAGTTATCTTTCATTGAACGTTTTATACGTTTTTGTAGATCTATGGTGTTTTTGGGCGATTCAAGGCTTTAGGTTCACGTATATCGATCACCCAACACCGAGGTGGGTGGTTTGTGCCTTTCTATTGAAATTCCTTGAGTAATATGTGAAATTTTGTCCAATACCCTTGAACAGGGTATTGTGTGTTTATTATTTTAACCCTGTTAATTTCTATCCATGGTTGTATTCTTGAGTAGAGGTTAGTTGAATTTGAATAGGGTTGATTGCTATGATTTTGAAGTGTTTGACCATGATTGTTCTGTTTACGACTGTTTGGTCTTGTTAATCCTGTTAGGCTTTTTTGATGTTTTCCCATGCCTAGTACTATAGATTGAAGTGATTTTTTTATCTGAAATTCTTGATATGTTTTAGACTGTTAGCCAAGTAGTTCATGAGGGTTACTTTGGTTGTATTGCATTGCTATGCTTGATTGACTTACACAGGGCTGTAAGGACCAGGTGTAGTAGACTATAAGGGGAATTGACCATGTGATCTTTCTCCAAGAGTCTTTAATCACATTTAACAATAAGGGAAATTGGCCATGTGAGCTTCCTCGGAGAGTCTTTAATCACTTTTGACTATAAGGGGAATTTACTTTGAGTTCTTACCCAAAGAGTCTTTGTTATATTATTATAACTGAACTAGAGGGGATAGGCTGTGTATAATTCATAGAGGGATACCTACTTTGAATATCTTCTTACTTGATGTGTGGAATTGAATTCTTAAATTTTAGGAATTTATACTTCTTAGTACTTCCTTATTTACTTATCTTTTACTTATTTCTTTCCATGTATACTAATTGACTTTTCAGCACAGATCTTTTGGTGGTTCCCAACTCGGATTAGTCTCACACCCTATTTGGGTCATTATTTTGGGCCCAAATAGGTTATATTGATGTAGGTATAAATAAGGGAATGTGCATTTCTACTTCAGGTACTTGATTATTGTGGAGATGGAGAGAATGAGACCAAGCTATGGCTTGTGATGATGAGGAGTTATTTACAGGTTTTTCTTTTGTACTTTGGATTAGTATTGTATTCGGTATTGTGACTTGTTTTGAAGTTTTCCAAGAAATATGTATCATGAATCATTTTATATATGTACTACAATTATTTATTACTTCTGTTGTCTACTTATTGTTTCTTTACAGCTTCTTTTTTTCATTTGTTTACTTCTGCTATGTTACTCTACCAATGAGGGCATAGTTTCCCCACTATCACACCCAAGGCCCTCACTGCTAGTCAGCAGCCTTTGGTGTTTGAGGAAATGCACTTGAGGCCATTTTACCAACCAGGTACAGGCAGCCTCTAGGCGGTTTCTAGATCTGGGATGTTAGGTTATACACATCATAGATCATCAAACATCATAGGGTATCCTTGATGATGTCTCTACCTTTGATGCTCAGTTTATGTCATAATTGAGTAGAGTATTTCTGGAGGCCTTAGGGTCCCAATTGAGGATGATTATATCATTTCAACCATAGATTGATGTGTAGAATGAGAGGAAAATCTATGTGTTTGAAGGTATGTTTAAATCATGCGTGTTGGACTTTGACTGAAGCTGGGAGTATCACTTTCCATTGGTAGAGTTTTCTTATAATAATATATGTCACCATACTATTGGTTTGGGACCTTTCAATGCAATGAATGGGAGCCCTTGTGGGTTAACATTATTCAATATTGATATTTTTGAGACATCTCCAGTTTTTCTAGTGATTCCGTCAATAATGATGGAGGAGGTTCATGTTATTTGTGTTCATATGAGGATAACCTTGAGTAGATAAAAATGTTATACAAATTGATGTTGTAGGCCCTTGGAGTTCAAGTTGGGAGATATTTTTTTCTTGATAGTATCCCCGTGATAAGGATTGTGATGGTTTTATAGGGGATAAAGCTTCCCCCAGTTTTTATCATGACATTCTAGATATTGTGAAGGGTTAGTGAGGTTTTTTACCACTTAGTATTTCTTCCATAGTTTCATCGAGTTCATGAAATCATCTATGTGTCATAAATAAGGAGATATGTGTATGAACCTATATATTTTATTGACTGGTTTGAGATAAACTTTGAGGATAGACCACCATCTAGGAGTACCCAGTGGTGATCAAGGATCGATTGGAAAGAATTTTGTATGGATGTGAAATCCCATTGGTTTGAGTGATTTGGCAGTATGGGAGAGTACATGATAGCTCTTGGGAGTGTGAAATTCATATGTTAACTCATTACCCCTATATTTTTACAAAAAAATTACTTTTTAGGGTGAAAATCCTTGATGTATGAGAGGATTTAAAAACTAGGTAATTTATGGAATAGTTCATTGAATATTTCTATGCATATCATTGGTTTTTTCATCAGAGTTTTCATTGTGAATGGGTGTCTTAGGACCTTAATAATTATACATATAAAAATAATCAAATGAATTTTTTCAAAATACGTGGTTCTTGTTGTTATGGACCTTGGATGATAAACCTGAGACCACATTTGGCATCAGAATGTGGGTTTTACCCTTAGCATGTCATAAAGTTCATCAGTGTTGTATGTTTCATGGAAGGAAGCCATAAGCGGTGAAATAAATAAAATAAATGGTTATTTTTTTAATTTTTTAATTAACCTAAAAACCTAAATCCATATATAAATTTTCTACAATATAAAATCTCCAGTTCTAGCTACATAACCCTAGGATATTAAAGAGGATTAGGGATCAATATTCATTGGTGGATTGGGATCGAAGAATGATGGTGATCAAATCGAGGTGAATCAAGATATGCATATAGAACATAGTGGAACTTATTTATCAATATATAATTCACAATTAAACAATTATTGATCTATAATCAAGGTAAGAATATTTATTTTCATACTATTTCCATTTGATTAAATTGTTAAATCATGGATTTATTCTAATTTTTTTGATTTTGTTCTTTACATAAACCCATTGGATTTGGTGTTCCTTAAACCCATATTAATTATCCTATTTTTCACATGATTAACACTTTGGTTATTGAAATGAACCTTGTTCATTAGTTAGGGTCACATAAACCAATGATGATATAACTCTATTTTTGTTTTTCCCACATATTTCTTCATGTCCTTCATTATTTACCCATGGGGTTGTGGTTTGACTCTTTTAGGGTGGTTTAGATCATGATCAAACCCCTTATATTTGAGTTGGTTTTATAAAATATGAGAGGATTTATGGCTTTCATATCGATCGGGATTGATTCATAGTTTAAGGAGATAGATTTTTTGATTTGGGATTTGGAGCAGTGATGAGAGGTATGATGGTCTGATTTTAGGTGACCAGATTTTAATATCACTATTGGATAGAGATTGTTGTTTGGTAATGGATACATCAATTTTTAGTGGTCAAATAATGTGATTTGAGGTAGAAATGGAGGATCTTGAGTATATGTGAAGACCTAGATTTTATTCCTATGAAAAACTGGACAACAGAGTGTGTGTGTGTTCCATGAAAACACATTTCATGTAGTCCCCTATATATGACAACTTGGGCTTCAGGGGAACAAAATGATAAAATACCATGTATGTATATTGTTTGTTATTTGAACCTATGTTGGTGGTTCATCATGTACTATGGGACTACATGGTCATGATCAGGGTACAAGGGAATAATAGTGTACTCAAACCTGACCAGTGAACATGGGCATGAACATTGCACATAGGAACATTTCAGGATGACACAAGCGTTCCCTTGGTAGCTAGAACACACCTTTTACCACTTATACATGCCATGAAGTATGAAATGTATTACCAATTCATTTATAATTTATAAAAATCCTAGGGGATCGGGTGAGGCCACACGTCATGTGACCCCACACACACACATTGTACTTCTCCTAGGAACCTATACCTTATGTATCTCCTTCAATAGGAATTAAATTTTGGCCCACAGGTATCCTATCAACAGTTTTTTTCACATAGAACATGATAGAAACCAACATTATTGAGTATGAGATATAATGTGATTTTTATCAAGAATAATTCTTCTTTAGGTGATGCTTGACAATTAGTAGTGATCAGGCATGATCATTAGAGAGATACCGGGGTTGGTACTCTCTAATAAAACTAGGGTGTGGTCCCCCATACTATTTAATTAGGCTAAATCCATACTCAACCATAATATAGTAGGGTATGGGTCCACTATCTAAGGAGTGTTACACCCTCATATTCAAGATCTAGTGGCAGGATATTCCTCCATTGGAGTTGTGGCTCTCTTGACTATAATGTTCAATGGTGAGATACGAGCCCCCACATAGTTTCTTCTGAGATTGCAAATTATGTCGTGAATCATAGATGGGCCTTTGGAGTTATAGGAAGAATTTTCATACTTGTATGAACTATTGAGATAAATATCACATTTTTCTATTGTTTGGGATTCTATAGGATCATATATGTTAGGTTTTTAAATTCTTATTACTATGGGTTGATTTAATTCTATTGTATCTTTCTATTTCTTCTTTTATAGATTTTAGGGAATCCTAATGGGTATGCATTGTCTCACCCCTACATGTTATTTTACCTCATTTTCAATGTCTTATATAGATGATAGACATATCAGGGGTGACATCAGTAGAGTATAGTGATACTTTGGTGCATTTAACTTTTTTGGTGTTATAACATGGTGATCATTAGTTATGATTTATCAGTTTTCCTATTTTATAGTTATTTTAAGTCGGGAATTAATTTATGGTTGGCAATTTATTTTTTCCCATTATTCTTCAACATTATTTTATCATGCACTAATGTATTCCCTAAAATTTATTTCATGAATGGTTATACTCAAGATGTTACAATCCTTTTATTATCCCTTTGCACATTTTCATGGATATGATTGTGCATGTGAATACATATACATTAGGAAAAATTATCCCACTTGAGTATACGACTTATCAACACTTATCTCTAGCCCATATCCTATTGAAGGCGGGCTTGTATTTGTAACATAATACTTTCTACTAGCTAGGTGTTCCATGATAGGATAGGTATTGATAAATGGGTCTCAAAATCATGATGAAATGGGATGAATCTTATCTTTCTAAGATGAATTTCCAACCATACATATATGAGAGGATTGATAAGGTTCATAAGGAGGATGTATTATTACATAAGAGGGTGAGAAATTATCCAGAGTTCAACTGTGATTATACTAGAATAATAATGTTTATTAATTGAGTATGTGTCCCATCAATACTGGAGTTGAAGAAGGAGTTATTGGATGAAGCTAATAGCTCATCATTATATTCTCATTCTATAAGTATTGGAATGATACAATGAAAAGGATATTCTAATGTTTTCATCCTGATACCTCATGCGTCTAAAAGTTTTTACTAAGTGATAAACTTCTATGGGGATATTACAACCATTACCCACACTAGAATGGAAATGGGAAATCTTTACCATGAATTTGATCATCAGAATACCCAAAAAATATAAAAGGTAAAAAAATTGGTTTATAGTTAATATCCTAAAAAAATAAATGCATTTTACCAATAATAGATAATATTTATCTCTTGATCAACTTAATTTGTTATACATTAAATAAGTAGTGATATTTCATGGAGTACCACTCGCAATCGTATCTTATCAGGATTCAAGGTTTACCTAAAAGTTATGGAGAAGCATTCATGAGACTTTGGATAGAAATTTGTGTTTCATTACTCCTTATCATCATAAAAAATATGTCATGTTTGAGAGGACCATTCAAGCTCTAGATGACATTTTGAGATATTTCTTTATGAATTTCAAATGTTGTTGGGATAAAAAGCTTCCCTTGGTAGAATTTTATTATTACAATAGTTTTATATAATATATTAAAATGGATCCTTATGAATCTATATATGGAAGTAAGTAAAAATCGAAACTTTTGGGAATAAATATGGAGAATGAAATATATTGGGTCCTAATATAGTTGAGAATATGGTAGAGAAAGTTAGATCAACTCCAAAACACCTAAGGGTATCTCAGATCAAACAAAATATTTTTTCTAAAAATAATCGATGAGATATAGAGTTTGAATTTGGTGATATGGTATTCCTATAAATATCTCATTGAAAGAAGGGTATGATATTTTGAAGTAAAGGAATGATGATACCTAGATATATTGGTCGCTTTAAAATTATGGATCATATTGAGACATTCTCTTTTCATTTGTAACTTCAACCATATCATTCTCATTGACATTATGTGTTCTATTTATATCTCCTAATAAAGTACATACCTGATGATTCAGATGAACTAAACTAATTTTTCATTCCACTAGAGAAAGATATATCCTATGAGGAACAACCAATGTAAATTAAGGATCATAGAGAGAAGTAATACAAAATCAGGCCACTCATCTGTTCAATGTTTTGTGTTGAAACCATAAAATTTTAGAAGATATGTGGGAATGTTAGGAAGTTATGAGTTAGAAGTGTCATTATTTATTTATACCAAAGTTATGAATTTCATGGGAAAAATTCTTATACAGGTGATGAATATAATAGCCTATGATTTTATGATATATATCTATTTAAATAAATTTCTTTGATAGCATAATTTTCATACAACACTGATTTTAAAGAACTATGTAAACCTATTAAAAAAATATTATGTGAAAATCATACCATTTTTTTATTCATCATTTCATTATTATCATATGTTGAAATTATAGGATTTTTATGATATGATTGAATTTTCACTGAATAGTGAAAATAATACTATTTATAAAATTGTCATTTTTAGAATTGGAAAAGATCCATAATGATTTTAATTTAATCATATATTAACATTATTCTTATTTAGTTACAAATAATATAATTAATTATATTTGAATCATCATTTTACCTGATTTTATTATAAGATCATTTTTTGAATTAAAAAAAATCTAAAAAATTATTTTTCATTGTGTAATGTGTAATTATCTTAAAATAAATCCTTCCACATTTTTAAATTGAATTAGATTACATGTATTCTATATTTTGAATTAGTAGGATAAAATTTGGTAAATAGATACCTTTTATATTTATAAGTTCTGAATAATAACTTTGTTCGATATTCGTCACCTCGGTAAAGGTAACATGAGTAAAACAGGGCAAAAAACATTGGCATAAGGCATTAAATTTTCTCTAAAACATTAATTTATTGAATTATATGAATTTATTTCTATAATTTAAATCCATGTTTAGAAAATATGGCCGCCTTGTGCCTTTTTCATTTGACATTAACCTTTATTTTACATTAAGAAAATAATAAAAACAAAATGTCACACTCTTGAATTTAATATCTCTAATATTTTTCCATGGGGATAAAATTTTATTTTGTTTAGTTTTAATTGTCCATATAAAATATGAATTATTTTTTCATGTTAATTTATTTTAAATTTTTATGGATTTAATAATTACCTTAAATACATACACAATGCTGACTCACTACTTATTCAATTAACAGAAAATAAAAAATAAATTATTTAAAAAATATTTAAAGTAATATAATTTGAATGAATTATTATATTTAACTTATTTTATAAATAAATATATCATATTTGGTATGTGTTAAATTATTATATTCTAATCACATATTTTTATTTTTCCCATTAATGTCAAATTAAATAAATAGTGTCAAAAATGTCATTAGTGATGTTTTAGGAAAATAATATTTGGAAAAACTATTTAAACATCACAAAAATATTGAAACAGAAAAGGGGGGAAAAGATATGGTAAAAAATGTTAATAATTTTCTATTTATAGGATAATTTTTACTTTATAAGTAAAATTAAAGCTGCTTAAAATTTACAAGCCATTTTTTATAGTTAAGGATAAAATTGGTTAAACCAGGGGTTAATCCAAAATATAAGGTTTAAAATGATATTAAAACCAATAAATTTTTTTTTGATGCTTTTATTAAAGAGAATATACTCATTTCATATCAATATATTTAATTTTTTAATTATTTTACATGAGTTAGACACATATTATATTATAATATTTAATTAATTTTAAAAAGTGCCCACCCATCATTTGTAAAATGACACCACATATTTCTTTTATTTAAACAAAATTGAAAAAATTAGATATAAATAACCCAATAAAATTATTTTAAACATATTATCTAACATTTAGGGTTTCTAGTCTTCCCAATATACCAACCTTAGGTCCCTTAATAGGATATCAAAAGGATCGCTTTCAAAGAAGAAGTAATCACCTCTACAGACTCTTTCATATTTATTTCTTCTTATAATTCCAAAAAATAATTTTTATCTATCCTAAATAACAAATATTTTATTATAAATATACTTATATTTTATTATGACTATTTAACAACCATTTGACACCTCTTTTCCATCATATGGAAGGAAAAAAAATAACACTCTTGTGTACTTACGGCTTTCCGTCTCCACATAACGGTGTAATTATTTTTTCTAAACCACTTTATTTGGATGCATATAACGATGAAACTACTGACCATATGTTATATTTTATAAATAATTATACTTCTAAAATTATAATATCATATCTACCTTTTTACCTTCTAATCTTTCAGAATATGACAATGTTGATCGTGCGTACGTGTGGACTACAACCTCCATGAGGTGATGTGAATTTTTTTTTGTTTCTGTATTACATGTATGGTAATAAGGGTATATATAAAAAATATATATTATATAATAATTATTATATATATAATAATTATTATTTACATTTATTTTTTCCATCTATAGAAAAGTGAAAATAACATTCATGTGTGTGTACGACCTACTATCTCCATGAACGATGTAATTCATTTTTACATCAATACCATTTATATAAGACTAAAAATATACATGTAATGAATATATATGATATTTATATCTTGAATTAAGTTATTTATATGATTTAAATACAATCAAATTACATGTTATGAAACTACTAATCCAAAATTTTCATGAAAAACGAAGCAATTAATAACAGCAATAATGATAATAATAAATTCTTTATAACAAATCGGTGATAAAATATTATAAATGGATCATGTATGATATTAGAGAAATGAATATGGTTGTATTATGAAAATAAAATAAATCTAAAATTTTATTTATGAGGTTAAATGAAATTACAAGAAAATTTGAACTTGAGGTAAAGGATTTCTTAATTCTATTTACATTAATTAGGTAATACTTATAGTTCATTGTCTATGTTATGATATAATTATATATGAAATGAACTCTGATTGTTTTTTTATATTTATTATTTTTTGGATTTAAATTTTTTACCAATAATCACTTTATTTATTAATTTTCACTTCAATGATGTGATCTTTGTAAGGGATTTCATCTCAATTTCCATTCCTTTGAGACATAATTGGTATTATGATCCTATTTATTTTTATGTGGTCTACATACTTATCATTTTATGTATTTAATATAAATACATATTTATAAATTAATATTAATGTTTTATTTAATTTTTCCTATTTCAAAGGGTTATAATTTAATAATGACCAAAGATGTAAAATTTTATTTTACAAACTCATTTTTTGGGATTTATCTTATTTTCATTGAAGGATTATTTTAATATATCCTTTTTAAAATCATTATATTTTTATTATACCGTACGTATTAAAGTATTTTTCATATTTTTTACTATTATTTCCTCTCATTGGAAATTGAATCAAGAAAATAAATTTTTAAAATTAAAACTGATGTTATTTCTCATTTGATTAGATATTATTTTCTTCTAGGTCCATATTTAAAAAATTATTTTTTTAAGGTTATTTTTTTACTAAAATGAATTTTTGAGGAATTTTTTTGGATTTATTTTACTTTTTAATAGGTTTAAAAGGATTCTTTATATTTTTTTATGAATTTTTATTTTTCAATTTCTTTATATAAATTAAAAAGTAATGTTTCTTTTTAACAAATACAACGTTAAAGAAATTTCCCACTACCATAACTATTTTACAATATTTTTCTTATTATATAAGTTTTCAATATTTTTACCAAGAAAAATCATTTAATACATATTATTTTAATGTTTCACTTCTATTTTTTATACCAGAATTTTTAATAAAACAAATATTTCTAATGAATTGATCTCTTATTAAATCTTTGGGAATTAACATTCTCTTGAAACATTCACTTATAATCATCATTCATTTGAAATTACATATATTAAATATATATATTAATTTAATAATTGATATTTTTATTCCATAAACTATATAAAATTTCTATATATGGTGTTTTAGTTTGAAGGTTATTTGATTAAATGAAGAAATATTGATATTCTGTATCCTTTACTCAATACAGTTTTTTATCAGCAAAAACTACATTGGAAGTGAGTGTGTTGTGTTTATTGAGAAACTAATGACGTAAGTAGTGGAAGTGTTATAGTCAAAGGGCCACACTTTATTCTATGTGCTTTTTTAAATCCTTGATTTTTTATAAAAAGAAGACCAAACAAGTGTTGGCTTCTCGATCCAGCTCAATCCTACACATGTTAGAACATAATCAACCATATTGGGAAAGAAGTCGGGCCATCTAGCCACTAGAAGCACCATAAGGTAAATGAGGGATTACTCAAGTCTGTGTGTACATAAATAAGTGGTCCACCCCATTGGAGTGAAAATATAGAGACAGTGGTCTGTAATGTATGGTGGAATTGAAGAGGAGTCCTGGATTGGACCCCTTTACTTGCTTTTGGATGATGGAAAGAAAGAGTTAACTTATATAATACAAGGAAACTAGAAGAATTTACAATTTGGTAAAAATAAATTTTCACTCTACATCACATCTAAAAATCACCACAGTATAATGAAGTGGTTGGGAGTATTTTAGTTACACTATAAAAATGGTGTTATCCATGTCATATCACTTATGATCTATTATAACCCTCAATAAATGATAAATTGTCCACGATATAGTAAGTATATGCAATGTGGATTATCTAAATATAAAAATAGAGTTTTGTAAATTTAATTCCTACAAGAGGCCATGCCAAAAGTGTTGTGACCAAGAAATATCTAGTTCTGTGTGATAAGTAGTTATGAGGAGTCCACATTGAATATCGTGTGAAGTTAATGATAATTTAATTATATAAGAGAAGTGGATATAGTCAAAAATGAGTTTCCACATTGTAGTTTTATGGACCATGCCATTGAGATAATTGAGTGTCTAATTATTTCAACAAAATAATGGTGTACATGACACAAAATGAAAGGTTTTATGTTGTATTACCTCATACCATGCCACATCCTGGTGGTTTTCTATCTGTTGACTAATTTGGTGAGAGGGTGATATGAGTTGGAACCCAAAATGGTTAATTAATAATTTGTAGTTCATTATGAACCCATTAAGTACACATGTAACTTTACAAAATATTGGTAATATAGTTATCAATCCTAATCTATGTATGGAAATAAAATGAAAAATATAAACTTGGGAAAATATGGAGAGTGCGTGCGAAGAAATCATTTGAGGGAAGAAGGGTATTTTGCATTCTATTTCTATGGTATTTATCAATATTGAATCTGTAATTTTAATTATTTAATAAGGTGTAATTCTAGGATCCTTGTTATCATATGAAATATACATTGTTTTACTTAAAAGAAAACACCCTCATATGTTTCTTTATCATCTTTGTGTGAAGAAGTAAGATAAAAAAATGGAGTAGTGAGTACTTCCTTGAGGGAGATTTGTGATGTATCTATTTTTTTGGGTTGGGAACCTCTATGGATAGTGATTATTCTCCAAATAACACTTTAAGTAGTGATCTTAAAGGGAGTTTAGTGTACACGAAAATTTTCATGCATGCTTCTTGGGTGTAGCATCAGGTAGGTAAACCTTATAAAATCCTCTATGACAGTTACTGATTTTGTCATTTTTGATATAAAAGAAAGAGATAAATTATATAGTTTCACAATGTGATAGAAAAAATAAAAATTAAAGATATAATTTATAATGCCATGATTCACCCCCCCCCCCCCTCAATGTGTTATCATCCATAGGAGTCTAAAAAGTGGTATTAGAGGGATGTTTACTCTTTTTATCTCTTGTAATAATATGAATGGTTGTTAACCATAAAAGAGTTCACATATTTCAAGGAAGTAATTTTATATTTTGGAAAATTCATATTCAACATTATTTTTTATCATTGGGCATAGATGTTTTTGCTAAATATATGGAATCATTACAAACATAGAAACTAGAGCCTTGATGGAAAGATATAATTGAGAATTGTATGCAGATTTGAAATATAAAACTCCATAGGAAGTGATACTTCCAATAACATCTTCACAATGGTAATTTCATGAAAAATCTCTCATGTTATGTGGAAACAAACATGAATATCTGTGAAGGTGATTTTATGGTTTTAAAGTAAATTTTTTAGATTTTGTGAAAAATTTATGAAGATATGAGAAATAATTCAAATAAGATGATTGATTCCTTTTTTATTGACTAAATATTATTTTTTAATATATTTGAGTTCTAGGGGAAGATCTCAATGTTAAGAAGGTTGTGAAGAGTATCACAATAAGACTTCATCCATGTTTTAATATAAAAGTGACATTTTTATCAACAAAAGATCTGAAATAAATTTATCTTGATAGATTTCATAGAACTTTGGTGGATTATAAGATGAGAAATTAAGACAATGAGTTAAGAATAAATTAAATTTTTCATGGGTTTATTTTAATTGCTTAAATAAAATTTCAATCATTAAAATTTTATAAGTTGATGAAGTTGATGTGGTAATGTTATTCTTTTCCTTTTATAATAAAAGAGAAAAATGGAGATTCAATGGTAAGATTCCCCTTTATTATTTCAAGTGTGGATTAGTGGGGAATCTTATAGATAAATGTCTCAAATATTTTCAAGAAGATTATGATGAAAAACCACCTATGAATGTAACAAAATGTGGTTTATTTAGTTCTTAATAATAGACCCTCCAATGAAAAAATCGTATATCTAAAGAGCTATATGGTTTAAGATAATATGAGGTGGAATAAATTGAAAATAGTAAAAATGAATGTGTGTTGTTGGATATTAAAAATAGACCTATAATTTATGATAATGATGATGATAATGAAGAAGATATTGGAAGGGTTGACTTTAATCAAAAACATGAACCAACCCATAATGAACTTGATATATGGAGAGAAAAGATCAAGAAATACAATACAGTGGAAAATGATTCCAAGTACTACATGTAAAAATAACAAGAAGAAAAACTAAGTCTAAAGTATGAAATTGAAAAACTTATATTCAAAATTTTAGAAAATTCCAGGAAGGAAGTTTTGTTAAAACACAAGATTGAAGAAAAAACCAAAATCATTGATGGTTTGGACAGTATTGTCAGTGATATAGTAAATAGAATTAAAAAATTGAAGAAGATGTTATGAAATGGTGTCGAATGTGTGAAGGATATGAGAAAATATTGGCACTTGGAATGTTGAAAATAAATATCAACGAATCTTCATTAAATCATGCTAATGAATTTCAAGAGGTGGAACATAGACCAATCTCCCATGTTCAACGATTTAAAGGAAAATCAGTGGTTAAACCACAATCACAAACTCATAATAAAGAGGTATATATTCACAACAATGTAAATAAAAAAATTATTTGTATAAGGCCCAATCATATACATATTGATTACTATTATTTTCGTATAGAAATTTGGGACACACATAAAATGTGTTGTCTATTTCTTGAAGGTTATCCTGGGACAAACATTATCCCAAATTGGTAAAAATAATTTTTTATTATTCATTTTCTTTTGATGAATAATGTTTTTTGTGGTAAAGGATATTGGAATACAAAAATTTATTTCACTTCAAGAATATAAAAAGTGTTATATAAAACAACTCACAGAAGAATAAAGTAGATGTTAGAAACTTAAACAAATAGTGTAGAGTATTCTTAAAGATTCATTGGTTTTCAAGAAGAATGAGATATTAAGGAACCATATGTTGTTTAGGAACACTCCAGACCAATACTAGTGATGAATGGAAATTCATATAATATTAATGTTACTGAAATTATCTTGAGGGAAATGAATAATTCATGTTCATTGATTATAACGACTAGCGTCGCCTCAACACATGAACCTGATCAAATGACCCAGTCTGTCTCTTGTAATACCTTGGTTTCTTTCCTAGTACACCATAGGATATTACCCATTGGGGTGACTCATCAGACTACTGATTATCTCTATAGATCAACAAATGTTCTTCCAGTGTGATTTTTCCTCACCCAAACACACCCTAGGAAACTTCCTAGGAGATCACCCATCATGATCCCTACTATTATCCAAGAACACATAACTATAGTGTTCTAATTAGGTAGGCTCCCAAAAATAAATAAGAACATTATTGACATGGGTTGTAAAATTTATCCTTTAGTTTTATAGGGGTATTACACTCCACCCCTTTAAATCACAATGCCCACATATTAGACCCCGCACCTCAAACCCAAGTAGCGCCACTACACATCCAATTGGGTATAAGATTTGTTTCCATTTTTCATGACCTAACCTACCTCAGGCCATGAACCTAGTCAACTAACCCCATGGTTATCCAGAAATTATTTAGTTTCTATCCCAAAACACTAAAAACTATTACCCACCTAGATCACTTATCAGACTACTGATTATCCTCATAGGCCAATACATATTCTTCTAGTGTGATTATTCCTCACTCACACACACCCCATGAAACTTCCTAGGACGTCACCAATCCTAATCAGTACTCCTAGACAGGAATGCATAAATTTGGAGTTCTAAACATGTAGGCTCTTGAAATAAATGGTGAAATTTGTTATTATTGGTAGAAAAATTTATCCTTAACTTTTCATGGGGTTTTACACTCCCCCATTTAATTCACAACACCATCATTATAGATGCCACAACTGAAACTCAGGCTGTTTCACTACACTTCTGACTGGGTATTTACTCTGATACCATACTGTAACATCCTGATTTAAACCAGTAATTTTATTCCATATTCTAAAAGACCTCATTAACACCACCCTGTATGCAGGAGGCTTTTTACTGGTAGAGAGGACCTAAGTACCATAGTGGCAAGACTATACCCATTATATCAAGTCATAACACAATAAATAAATAATCAGAGTGAAATGATTAAGATAAATAATGAAATAAATATAAAAATATCTCCAATTGTGGTAATCATATACAAAATATTTGAATTATATAAGAAATAATCATATGTGGGGTACTCTAGTGTCTGTCCCAGTCTGCTCCATCTTTATGCTCTACTACTCAACCATCCACCATAGTTCCATTTACCTTTACCAGATTATAGATATGTAAACATATAAGTAAACTAAAACTACCAAGTTGGGTGTGAGTACAAGACTCAATAATACACCACTAATGCATCATTAACATATGTTAAAAATATATATAACAGTGTATATCATGGAATAAATAAATGATCAACAAACATATAACCATATTTTTCTCGAGCCATCATTCACTAACCAAGCCACCCCGAACTTTGGCCCCACCTCCTTTCACTTATTACTGGTAAGGAAGTCAGATAAGTCAAGAATACCATCATTAAGGAAAAACATTTCCCCCACCTAGTTAGTGGTTTTCATCATGGATTTTACATGTTCTTCCATGTCTATTAACTTACCCTACCTAATCAAGGTTTTTCACTGAGTAAGAGGTTTTCCCCAAGTTTTTAGGAATCCCAAAGTGGTATCTTCCCATAAACCACTTATACACAACTATCAATAGGTATATCCACACCTAACATTAAAGAGGTTTAGACTACATTAGGTTGGGTAACCATCCAATGATGCACATATCTCTACAGAGAGAGCCACTCCCTCCTTTAAAGATGTTTGGACTGAATCACTACCAACCTCAAGGATCCAACTAAAGATCTTGATACCTATAAATAAATCCACATACTATGTAACCCCTTGAAAAAACATTTCATAGAAAGTAACAATAAGATACATCAAGAACAACATCCGGATGCACACATAATCACACATCATAATAAAGAAAACAACACAATCATAGGAAAAAGTTATACACACAAACATACACACACCTCATGTGGTCAAGAAGAAGACACATCTATCACAAGCTACACACACATGCCAAAATAACCTTGTTAAAAACCAATAAAAATTATCCATGAATGTCAATACCCTATTACCTTATATTTAATTACGTTATGAAGATGAGGGTCAAGAGCTAAGTCCAATTTCACCACAAAGAGACATTGCCTAATAAATAATTTTTTAATTATAATTATTACTATTTTTCATATTTAAAACAAGAAAAATTAAATTAAATTGAATTAAAATAATATACCTCACAACCTTTTTTTATTTTGTTTCTACTCATTGAGACAAACACAATGACATCAACTTCGCATCAATCAAATAATTATCATTGAAGATATCTAATAGAGAAGTTTTGAAAAATAAAAAATGTTAGAGGGGGAAAATAGAGAGGTATGAGTGAGTGAAAAGTGTGAGAGTGGGGAGAAATTTATTATTATTTTCTCTCTCCCTTTAAGACTTGCACCACCCCCAAATGACCTATTACATAGATTTTAAAAATTTCTCTTTTAAACACATTAAAAAATTTATTTAATATATTTTTAGAAAACCATATATATATATATGTGTGTGTGTGTGTGTGTGTGAATTATTTATATGTGATTGTATATATATGTGTGTGTGTGTGCACGCATTGGGTGGTGTATATATATATATGCGGGTGTATATATATATAGTTGTATTAAAATAAATTTAATGAAATTTTTGATGTGTTTAAAAGGTGGATTTTGAAAAAAAACATTTAATAGGTCATTTTGGGGAGGCACATGGATTAAAGGGAGAGAGAAAAAAATAAAAATAAATTAGTGAAACAATTAAATGAAATATATAAAATGCAAATAAAGGGAGAATTTGGGGTACTATGAAACACATTGGGGTAATTCCCCCTAATCTCATGCATCTCACTATCTCACACCTCTCTCTTATATCCCTATCTCTATTTTTTTATTTTTTTCCAAAAATATCTCTTCAATATCCTCACTGATACTGATCAGATTGACACATCATCAGTGTTATTGGGTTCATCTAGATGAGTAGAAGCTAAATCCAAATTTTTTTGAAGTCATTAAGGTATTTTATTTTAATTCAATTCAATATGATTTTTTATTTTTAAAATATCGATGATAATAATAATTCTAATAAAAACTTCATTCATTAGTCAATGTTTCTTTGTGGTGAAATTGGATTCGGTCATGAACCCTTTTCACCAGAACATCATTTCACATAATTTTTGGAAATCCATAACTTTATTGCATGAATTAAACAAGTTATTAATATTATTTTTTTGCCTACATGTGTAGCATATAATACCTATGTTTGATTCTTGACCACATTTGGTTTGTGTGTATAGTGTTTGACCCATTCTTATATTTCTTTCTTTATTAACAAGTTTTATTATGTTTCTCTCTTGAAGTGATTGATGATTTTTCTCATTATTCCTTTCTATGACATGTGTTTCATGTGGTTTTCCCTAGCTCTTGGAACTATGTTCAAGTATATAGATTATCAAGTGGATCCTTGAGGTTGGGAGTGTTTCAGTCCTAACACATTTAATGGTAGGCATGGTTATCTCTATAGAGAGATGTGTGTCAGTGGCTAGTCTTCCATCCTGACACAGTTCAAACATCCTTAAAGGTGGGTGTGGTTGTCCCTATAAGGGGTTCATCATAAGAGGATGACTGGAAGATAATAGTCTATTCTTCTTATATACATAGGTATGAGATTATTAAAAGAATAAGCTATTGGGGGTCAACTTAATGGAACATGTGGCATTCATGGTGAAACCTACCAAATAGGTGTGGTGAGCTGAATACCATGGAAGAATATGTAGCATTCCTAATGAATAAAAGGACTAGGTGGTGTTAATTTTTTTCCTTGTTGATGATATTCTTAACTTAACTGAATCCTTATTGGAAATGAGCTAAAGCAAGTGGGGTTGGGTTCATGGAAGTTTGGTCAGCACATGATGAGGCAACATAGTTATGGTTTTTTGTTTATTTTGAATTTACTAATTTTATGACATATACTGTTATATATATTGTAAATTTATGTTATGGCCGCATTGGTGGTGTTTTATTTAGTCTTATACTCACACCCTACTTGGGATTTTTGGTGTGATTGTAGATTTAATGACCTGAAATTCGATGAAGGGAAAGATACCTATGGTGGGTATTTTAGAAGTAGATCATGGAGATAGAGTAGATCGAGATAAAAATAAGAGTACCCCACATATGATAATAATTTTTATTTATTTATATTCTACATTAATTCTAGACATTCTTACCACCTTAAGAGTTATTTTCGTATGTATGACATTATATTGTTTCCACTTTTCACTTGAATTATTTATTTATTTTTCTATGACTTGATACAGAGGTTATATTATCATAACTAACTAACATAGACCCTCACTACTATTTGGAAGCATCTTTCATATGGGTAGGTGTGAATGAGTCCACATAGCAACCGGTTCAAACCCAGTGGTTCAGGTCAGGATGTTACATAGATTTTGGATAGTATCTTCACATCACATATGATTAAAAATAAAGACCTCATTTTTAAATTTATTGACAGAATCGATTACATAATTTTATTCAGAATGATGAGGGTCTCAAAATTGTTGGTTTTTCCAAAACCCAAGATAGTAGGAAAAGATCTCAGGTCAGATGGAATTATCTTCTTTGATGGGTTGATTCATAATATTCTTAGTGTGAGTCAATTTTATGACCGTGGACATGTTTTCTAGTTCAATCCAAAGGCTTTTACCCAAAAAGATAAATATGGTTCACATATTCTACAGATAAAAATAACCATGGGTAATATATATCTTGTGGGAGATGAAAATTTATGTATAATATCTAAAGAATATGAGAAACTTTTATGGAATATACAACTCAAACATTTGATCCCAAAATAATTGGAAGTTTTTTTAAAGGTAAATGGAACTCATGAAATTCCACATATCATATATGATCAAAATCACACTTGTGATTCACATAAAAGGGGGAATATTACTTGAAATTCCTATATGTCAAGGAAGATAAAGGCATAATGGTTTCGTTAGTTTTTGGATGTGGTTGTTTGTGGAAAAATCACACCCAAATCTATAAATTGAAGTAGGTATTATGATTTTCTTATAGATGACTGCAAAAAAATATGGATTAACTGCACCACACATATGAATTAGGTACATAGATTATCACTCTATATAATAGGAGAACAGAAATGATACATGGAGGGAAGAACCTAATTTTTGGGAATGTAGATGGGAACAAATTTGCAAATCATCAAGTAAAATAATATCTTGAAAAAAAATATAATTCAATAGTAGGTATCTATTTTCAAAACATCCCAAAAAAGGGGGTTTTGGAAATAAGAAATAATATTTTCAACAATATGCATCAAACAATGTTGGTTTAAAAATATATTCTAGAAAGATATTTGAAAGAAGTAGTTATTTCATAGATATATATCTCTAATATATCATTACAATGTGAAAACAAATAATGAACTCACTAGGAACTATGAAATGTAAAGAAACCAACTCTTAAATGAATTTGATATTTTATAAGAAAATTTCTTTCTCTCAATAAGAAAAAGTGCATAAAATTTAATGATTAGGGAGATGGTGGAATATTCTTGGATCTTCGTCAAATAGAAAATATTACCAATGTTAAAACAAAAGGATTAGAATGTTGATTTAATGAAATGATGTTTTGGAGGTTGAAGATGGATAAAAGGTAGTCTTATAAGAGTAAATGTTTCATGATACTCACTAAGTTTCAAAATATAAAAGTGATAAATAATTGTAGGGTTTGTGAGAAGCTAATAGACATGAAGAGAACTCTGAAAAATACTTGGATCATGAAGAAGTCCTAAACATTCTAGTAGTTTCAGTGATATATAAAATAAAAGTTGAAATCATTGAAAGAAATATTATTGGGGATAGGAAATTCCTAGTCCAAACTAGAATAATTAAGGATCAATAGAAGGTATCATTTTTATCCTTGGTGGAGCAAAAATCTTTTAAATATTTCTCAAGTGATGAGAGTTGGGAAATTTTTATAAATGAAGAGCATTATAAAATAGTAAAAAATAAAACATTGATATTTTTTGTAAGACCAAGTGATAATAATATCATTGCAACCAAGTTAGTGTTTTAGAATAAATTAAATAAATATGGAATCATTATTAATAACAAAGAACGTATTTTGTGAAAATGGTATTCTAATATTGAAGGCATTGATTTTGATGAGACATATTCACCTATTATATAGATTTAGACAATTTGATTATTTCTATCCATGGATATTTAAAATGGGTCAAAAAAATTTCAAATGGATGTTAAATATACCTTTATAATGGTGTACTTGAAGAGGAAGTTTATATTAAAAAAAATTTATGGGTTTCCCATTGATAATGATTAAGGTAAGGTGTGTTTATTAAATAAGGCTTTGTATGTCCTTATGTAGGAACCACAATTATGGTATTATAGATTGAACAAATTTCAATGAAAAATCATTTTTCATAGAGGGGAGTTGTTGAAAACCTCTATGTTAATATGGGAAATGAATATTTCTTTATGGTGATCATTTATTATGATGCCATAATTTTTGGATGCATGAATGAAAATCAGTTCATGAAATTTTTAGAACTCAGGATGTGTGAATTAAATATTTCAATAATTAGTAAAATTTCATTATTTCCATAGATACTAGGTTACTCAATGATTAGACAATATGATTAGGATGTCTTAATAAGGTTTTACATGGATTAATCCAAGTCTATGCTCACACCAACAGAAACAAGGATGAAATTTCCAAAATATTATTTGAAAATCCTGGTCAAGGAGACATTGAATTTGAAAATCATTGGGTGTCTGTTTTATTTAACATCCACACAACTAAATATATTATTTTTTACATTTCAATCCACGCAGTTTTAAATTTATTATATTTCAAATCACTTGAAATATGTGAGAATAATTATTCAGTATATTCATCATACAATGGATTATTAGATATTCTACTAGAATAATTCATTACAAAATTTGTTGGATTCATTGATGCCAATTGAGATGGTTCATTAGAATAATGAAAATAAATCTATGATGCTTCTTTTTATATTGGGAGTTCCTATATATCATAGTAAATAAAGAATAAGGATTTTATATCCTTGAGCATAGTAGGGTTCAAATATGTTACTACCACTCAAGCATGAACCCACTTATTATGGATGAGGAAAAAATTGATTATGTGAGTGTTTAGGTGGCCTCACCCATTCCTAATGGATAAGGTGTATTATGGATATATAAAATTAGAGTATGTGTTGACACAATATCTAGAGGTAGACATATTGAAAAAGGCACTAGCCAAAATTAGAATTTTAGAAGTTTCAGTTATATCTTGAAGTCCAACTTCATTCAACCAAATAATTGGGATGAGGTGGAACCCCCACTTTATATGGTTTCTTCTATGAAAAATATATTCCTTTACACATTAATTTTGTGATTTTATAACCCCATATTTATAACTTTTCGTATTAAGGAAAACTTTGGGTTTTCTTCTAAAGGGGGAGAGAAATTTCCAAGTATGCTTCATAGGTGGAGACAGATAAAGGATACCTAGTGAGTATGTTAATGAAACTCTAGGGAGGTTTGAGTTTTTTTGGTTGAAATTATTCAACGGTAGTCATAAAAATGAACCACATTCAATTTTTATTTCTCACATTAATCATTACTCATTTTATCTAAGAATTAATGATCAATGTCTTATTGATATACTTTTTGAAATAGGTAATGGATGGAGTCTTTGGAGGATTGTCAAAAAAATCAAAGGGGGAGATTTTTGGCCAAATCTCTTTAGAGGTCTGGGTGTTGTTTTTGTTGAAAAAATGAAGAATAATGAAGTGTGAGTGTTCAGATAAAATTCCATGCTATATTCTAAGGACTTTGATGTATCCATATTTATTGTTCCATAAAAATAAGGCAAAACAAAGGCCATCCAACCCAGCTAGCTCAACTTCACACATGTGGGGTCATGATCAACCACATAAAGGAACGTACTTTGGAAGATATCAATGGAGGCACCAAGAATGTAGGCATGGGAGAATGTGGGTCAGTGTCCACATGAAGCAGTGGTTCTTACCATAGGGGTGGTATCATAGAGACAGTGGTCCATGGAGCAGGCAACACAATAGTGGAGGCTAACCTCATTACTCACTTCTGGCTAGTAAATAGAATTAGTAAACTTATATTCTACAATAAAACCAAAATCATTTATGATATATGAAAATTAAATTTTCAATTTAATAGCCAACAAAGATCACTATAGCACAATAAGTGGTAGAGAGTACTTTATTTCCACTGAAAAAATGGAGGTGTCCATGTTTTAGAACTTATGCTACGTCGAAACCCATGATGGATGAGGAAGAGTCCACACTATTTTTTATCATTATGATGTAGAGTTTCTAAATATAGAAGAAGAAAATTTTGGGTAGATTAATTCCTATAAGAGGATACACCATAATAGATGAGACCACAACAAATCTAGTTCATTGTGATAAGAAGTTATGAAGAGTCCACAAAACATATCATGTGGAGTTAATGAGATGTTAATTATCTAGGAGAAGGGGATCTAGTCAACAATGAGTAACCAAACTATGATGTTTTTTCTGAGAGTGAAGATAGAATGGCGTGTCTCATGATTTCACTATAACAATGGGGTGGTACACTGTATAATGCAAGGTGATACTCCGTATTATCTCATTCCATGCCACAGCCTTATGGGTTTCTATCGACTAAATAATTCGATCAAAGGGTGTTATGTGTTAGATTACCCGGTGGTTAATTTAGAATTTATGGTGTATGATGACCCCATTAATTATAGGGGACACCTAGAACTGTCCAAGTCATTGAAGTATCAATCTTAATCAATAGATTGACATAAAAAGAAAAATGTATACTGTAGTGAAAAGTGGAGAGTGTGATTACAAAGATAAATATATAGGATAAAATAAAAAAATTTCTAGAGTGGATTTATAGATTTATTAATCCAAATAACATATGAATGTCTAAAGGTCAATGTATTAATCCCAAGAGCCTCATTATCATTGTAAATCAACATCATTATACTGATGATAAAACTCCCACAAGAGTTTATGATCTGATCATCTTCATTTAAAGAGGGAAGATCCAAAAAAATAGAGCAGTGTGTTCCTTGTTGATGGAGATAAGTGGGTTTTGTTATTTTTTAATTCTAGTGAAGCAGGATGTCTAGTGGGGCCACACTGAATTGTACTTTATGTAGTGATCTTCTAGTAAAATATGCACAAATTCACACTGTCATGAATGCTCCTTGGACCTATCCCAATGTGAGTGAACCATGAAAAATCCTCTGTGTAATTTTCTAATTTCATTTATCATTGAGATAAAAAAATATTATAATAAAAAAATTTCACATGGTGATAGGGAAAGATACAAGATAGAGAAAGAATCTCTAATACCCTGATTCACCCCCACTAAGGGTGTTATCATCCATGCGAGTCTAACATTGTTAAAAAGGAATATTTTTTATGAATTAAATTTATTATTCAATATATGATAAATGCATGGGGAAAGGAGTGATGGTGTGGGAGTAGTTATAGATATCACCTTGATGAATCATTAGTTATCATGAGAAAAACTAGTTACCTAGACTTATTAACTGGTTTTTTAGTGTATAACTACCCATCATTTAAATTGTATCATAATAAGGCTTTCATGATAATCATATAATGATTTTTAAGATAATTAAGTCTAACATTAGTGATATAATACATTGATAATTAAATTATTATTATCAATGGTATTACTACATTGAGTTTATCCATGGACGCATTTAATTTTCAAGTTACTGATTAAATGGAATATGTTTTTAGTTATTTACCTATCGATATTGATTATTCCTTATTTACCTGTGATAGATTATATAGTATGTAACCATTAATGGTCATTTGATATCACCCTTAATTTTTTTCCTTTACCAAGGATATGAAGAAGGATATTATGAATAATATAAAAGATGAAAAATGTTTATTATGATATGTATTTTATATTTACAATGTAATATGGGAATGATGTATCTATCTAGTTCCTCAAGACTACTAAAATGGTCTATACATGGTGGTTTGATACATTGTATCTTATAACAATTACATAAGGTAGAAAACAAATATGTGTTATTAGTGATTGGGTTTATACATTATTCCTTTCAGAAGGAATAAAAAAATTTCTTGAAAATTTCAATGTTATTGTATTTTTTGTGCTTATTTTCATCATGATGAGGAAATTTTTTCTATTTTTTCAAGAGGAAGAAATACATGACTGTTAGTAGTCTTGAGGGTTATATTTTTCATATGTACTATCTTGGGCATGATGGTTTTAGCCTCTTATTTACCATATTTTTTCATGTTTCAACGATGCTAACTAAGATATTTCTTTTGAGTTTTTAATGGAATGTACTAGTCACTACACTACCACAGCATTCTCTGGAAATCCAATGGGTTATTTCAACGGAATAAGTATCATCTATATATCATCTAAGATATTCTCTATTTATACCTCCACTAGATACACTTGGAAAAGTTTATATTCATAGAATTGGTATTTATTTTTCACTGAGTGATTAAGTATGAAACCCACTCATTTTCATACCATTTTCAATCTCAGAGCTTCAGGGTAGTCATCTTACTTAGCATTAAGAAAAACTGGTAAAAGAATTTTCATCATAGATTTTTTAAAAAGGATATAAACAAGCCGAGTATATTTTATACTATAAAAATATGGTTCCTTATAAGATTGGTATGGAAAACCTATGTTTCATTATTGGTTTGTGTTTATGTGTTCCCATTGTACGATCATATTAGAATACAAAGAGAATGAGATGCTACTTCAAATATCATGTAAAATTGAATGTTAAGAAATTTGTACTTCCATAGTTGGGTAGATTATAAGTTAGATCCACCCAATCAAGAAATGATTCCATCTCCTGTTTTATTGTCTCACATCATCCTTCAATTGCTTCAATCTAAGTAGTAAGGGGTAAAATTGATTCATGAATATCCCATGGTAATATCACCTAGGATGATACTTTACTAGTTACATTTTTTGGAACTTGATGTGGTTTTTATATCTATACCTTGGGTTGGTAACCATATTGAGTGAACCTTATAGAAATTACTTATGATGGTGGTGGTTGTTATCCCAATTTGAGGAATTATCAGTAAAATACTTGTGTTTTGGTCAGGTTTGTCACGAACCAACCCGGGTTGACCCTGAACCGGCCACCCGAGCCGGTCCGCGGCAAGTCCCGAGGGGCGTTCCCGATCCCCCCGGGATGGCAACCAGTTCCGGGCATTAAGACTTGATCGTTGGGAACGATTTCAGCCCAAAAAAAAGTAAATAGAACAGAATAAATAAACACTAACAGCGGAAGAGAAATAAAAACCACACAACCACGTACCTCCATGTGACCTCTCAGGTCACCACCCAACTAGAGGGCAACCTCGCTCCAACACTGAGCGACTCAAAACAGAAGACCTGCGACTGAAATGGTAAAAGATAGGCGTGAGCACAAAAGTACTCAGTAGGTGAACCCCACAACAAATCCCAATGCACCGCCAGTAAATAAAGAATCTACATAATCCAGGTTTGAACTTTAATGTATAAAAGTAATTTTTCATAATGTTTTACTTGAAAATCAACCACGAGACATTTCCCTTATTCTCTTTCAAATGTTAGTTCCATATCCTTAGTTTTAAACTCGTTCTGAAAAGCAAGGTGTTACATTTTCAAATCTAACCCAAAGAGAATAAAGAATTTTCATTTAAAAACCATTTTTCTCAAAGTCTAACAGTATAGGCTGTGAAATATGACTGAAAGAAAACAAGCAGGGAAAACAAGTGCAAGTAAAGGTAAACAGGTAAGGAAAACCAAGTGCAAGTACAAATAAACCAGAAGTTATCAGCAATAACCATGGAAGATCCTGAACATCCCTAGAAAACCCCTGGACGTACTCGGGTTCAGACTACCTGCCGGCATGGTACTCCATAGTCAATAACCAACTGGCCGCCCTAACAGCCAACCAGTGGCACATCCCTCCTGGCCTGTCTGTAACTCCAGGGGGTACTAACCCGTCTAATCAGGGTTAGAAAGCAACCGTCACTCGATAATCTACAAGACGCCCAGGAACCCATAGTAGTTTTTGTAACACTGTGTAAGTGGGAGACCCGCGCACGCGTGACTCATCTCACCGCACTTGCCAACCCCTTACACGGACATCGCTACACGACAACCCTCGAAGGGAAGTCCCCCTGTAGAAATGCCCTCACAAGTACGTATATATATATATAAATATAAGTATAATCACTTCACATTTATTAAAGTGCCAACCGGGCCGTCATATCATTTACACTTTGAACATCTAACACTAAAACATTTCCAAGGGACATGACATACGCCACACGATTGAAAACCAGAAACGCACTTAGAACATTATTTAAGAAACTCAAATCAGCATCTCAAACCTGAAAGACGTTGGTATCACAAGTAAGAAATTATTTTCCCAGTTCCAAACGCACCCCACTTTTATCAAGAGCCAAACGGGCCTTTAAACACCTTTTGAAAGAATAATATTTCTCAAATGAAATCCAGAATTTTAATCACGCATCAAAGGAAAACATTTTTCTTTTTCAACTATCAAGAACCACGCTTAATGTTTCCAAAAATCGAGTTTAAAGGTCACACGGCACTTCCTCTAATCAGGGTTCAAATAAAAACACCATTTTCCATAACCAATACACCTACCATTTTACACACACCAAAACCGCTTCAGAACCCAATTCAACATGATCTTTCGTTAATCAGGAAGAACCATCTAGCAAAACTACCATGGAAGCACACAATTAAATCCAAGAAAACGCTTTTAATGAAACGCTAGAATTAAAACAACTTTTATCATCAGCAGATCACCAAACTATGGATAACTACTTAGTAATACTTTTGAATTTGCTGAAACTTAATAAAAAGTCAAGGAATAAATAAATTCTAAATTTAAAGGCGAGTGCAAAGGGAGACCTACCTCAAGATCCAAACGCGACGGTAAAACGACCCTGGAACCAAGGCGCGATGACACGACGTGTGTCCGAAGCCACGTGACAAAGTCCAACACTCTCGAAACTGAGGCGCGGAGACGGCGGAACCTCAACGGAAAGTAGGACAATCCTTTGCGGACAAACTGTGTACGCTGAACAGTGGAAAAAGTGCACGTCACTCAACCCGCGACAGAAAAAGGATTATTTAAAATTAAATAAATACACTAAGATAAATATATATAGGTAAATAAATAATAAATACATGAATAAATAAATAATCAAAAGAATAAACAAATCGGTAATCAAACAAAATAAAACATAACCAAATAAATGAAAGAATAAGTAAACAAATAAAGAATTAATTAATTGACAAATAATTAAATGAATAAATAAATAAATAACTAATTAACAAATACACAAAGAAAATGAATAAATCAATAACTAAATAAATAAATAAATAGATAAATAAATGAATAAATAATTTATTAATCAATTAATTAATAAACAAATAAGTAAATAACTAAATAATTGATTAATTAACAAATACTTAATTGAGTAAATAAATAGACAATTAATTAATCAATCAATTAATAAATAATAATAATAATAATAATAATAATAAGAAGTTAATAATTAAAATAATAACAAATATAATAATAATAATAATAATAATAACAATAATAATATGATAATTAAACTAATAATAATTATAAATTCTAACAATAAAGATAATAATAATTATAATAATAATAATATTAATAATAATGATAATACTAATAATGCCAATAATTATAATAATAATAATAATAATAATATAATAATAATAATAAGATGTTAATAATATGATAATATTAATAAAGTAATAATTTAATACTAATAGTAACAATAATAATATAATAATAATATAATAATATTAACATAATTATATTATAACAACAATAATAATAATAGAAAAATATTAATATTATAACATAATAATAATGTTATTAACATGATAAATAAAACAGAACGTAAAAATAAAAAAAAAAGAAAATAAGAATGAAGCTTACAGCGGAGGGGCTACTGCTGGGTGCGGCCTCGGGACGCCGGGACGAGGCGGAGGAGAGGAGCGGGGATGACGGCCGGAGGGAGGGAAGGCCGGCGGAGCGCTGGCGACGGGTCGGAGGCGGCAGGGCGCAGGGCCGGCGACAGGAACAGGCCGAGGAGGGGCGGCGAGCCGGTTCGGTTGCGGACGCTGGAGGCAGGGGCGTCGGCTGGGTCGGCAGGCCGGGACAGGGGGGGAACCAGGCGGCGGTGTGGCCGGGGCGGAGATGGGGCGGAGCGGGAGCAGGGGAGATGCAGGAGGCGAGGCCGAGGGTTGCAGTGGGGTGAGGGAGGATGCCGGACAGGGTGGTGCGGAGCAGGAGAGCGCGGCCGGGGGCGCTGCGTGCAGTGGGAGAGCTGGAGGGGTGCCGGCGGGGTCGCCGGACGGCGACGGCTGGAGGCGGCGCGGCTTCTGGGTGCGGCGAGGGAAAGGGAAGCAGGGGGTTCGCGGGTGAAGCGGGGCGGCGGGGCTGGCCGGAGCGAGGCGGTGCAGCGGGGAGCAGGAAACGGTGCGGGTAGGGAAGAAGGAAGAAGAAAACGAGAAGAAGAAGAAAGAAAAAGAAACGGGGAAGAGGGAGGTGGCGGCTGCGGGAGATAAGAGGGATAGGGGGTAGGGTTAGAGTAGGTTTAAAAAAATATATATATACATGTGATAAAAATAATAATTATAATTATAATAATGATAATAAAACAGATAATATTAATAACAATAAAACTTATATAATAAAAATAAAACTTATATAATAAAAATTAAACTTATATAACAATAATAAAACTTATAATAATAATAATAATAAAATGTTATGATAATAATAATTGCTTTATAATAATAATAACAAACCTTCATAATAATATTAATAATACTTTATAATAATAATCATAACAATAAAATAATTAAAGTAAATAAATGTTAGTTAATTATAATAATAACGCAACTCAAATAGTAATAATAATAAAAAGTCAACGTAAAAAATTTAATATTTAAAACGTCGGGTGGACACGTCGTCACCCGGGCCGAACGCACGATCACCGCTAGCGATGCGATGACCACGCACCGGTGCGAAACCATCAATCACAATTAATCTTCGAAAAATTTAAATCGGGACCAAGAGAGGAGAAAAATTACTGATGTCCGCGGTCGGGGTGTGACAAGGTTGGCTATCTTCCCCAGCCATGGGTTAATTGGATGACTTTATTATCCTCTTTCATGTTAATATATTTTCTATTATGAGATATGATTAAACAAAATAGGTATAACAAAAATGTTCTGATATTTTTATTCAGTTATTAAATTACCACTATATAATTTTGCATTGATTTGTCTCACTTTCTCCAACTTAGATTCATACCAAAAAATATTTTCATCATAAAAAAGATGCATGACTTCTTCATGTGGTGGATTGGATATGCATATAGATTTTTCTTTCCACTTATCCTTTGGCAAATCGTGGTGATTAGTTGGTAGATTAATGTTTAGATGAGATCCAAAATCATGATTCTACCTTTCATTTTGATTGTCCATGCCCTCTTCTCAAAATTATATGTATACCATGCTTTTAATTTCAATCTCCTCATCAAGTTTCTAATGAGTGTCATATTTTTCATCATCGATGGGTTTCTCATCAACAATATTCTTTGTTGTGAATGGTTCCATAAGAATCAAATCCTAAACCACATTCAAGTAGTAAGGGGGTTTGTTATAATCTAATTATCCTTCAAGGGAAAAGTCATAATCCACTTCGTTGATTATTTTATTGGAGATTTGTTTTTAATTACAAGGTTTTACCTTCTCTACTCGATTCTCCCATGGAAGTTTTTTTATAGTAATCTTAAGGGATTACCAAATGTCTTTCACAAAACATATTATTGATAAATGAGATTAATCACTAAAACTAATTTGAGGAAACCATGGTGTGATTCTTTTGATGTTTCACCTAGTCTAGAAAAGAGCAACCTTATAAGAAGAGATGGAGGTAATACTGCTCCCAACCCAAAGGGATGGGGTAAAATATTCTATAGTGTAATATTGTCTAGGATTCCCAATGGATTTGATTATTCTATAAGGATACAATAAACAATACCACTAACCTTCATGTATTGGATACTTCTCTACTACCTACACTGACAATGTTAAGGCCTTCTTTGAATTTTAGGATTTTATACTTTCGTGATATAGATGTGGTGTATTTTCTTGATTGAGGTTTAATTTACATCAAAGGTTTCTCTATTATTATAGGTTTAACTTTCCTCAAATGGGAGGCCTATTTTATAGTCCTAATACCCTGGTGTTGAATCTTGTTAATATCTAATTCCCATTGAATCTAACTTTAATGGGAATTAGGAATGGTTGGATTTTGTTGGCTGGGATAACTAGATTATGTAGATCATGGAATCATGACATTTCGTAAAAAAATAATATTTTACGTCGCTTTCTATTTTAAGATTTATTGGACCATAATAAATATAATATGAAAATATTATCATTCACCCCAACCTCTAATATTCACATAAAGATGAGTACAAGTGGTTATTTGATAGAGCATATCCAACCCATTGAGATAGTCCTCTTAGATAAACTCATAAATTTTTAATAAATTAGTATTCCAACTGATTTATAATGAGTCCATACCAACATGGAGAAGGTGCTCACAGAGAAGCTTCATATGTTTATCATACTTCTTATAAGGCAGGTTCTTGGACTTGAGAGGATATATAGTTTCTCATAAGTTGTGATGAGGATGAGGAGTGAATTCCCATTTTAATGTCTTGGTAATTGAATACTAAGGAGATTACATGGTTCTAAACATGATCAATATTCCATATTCATATGATTATTTAAAAATGATTGTCAGTGTTCCTTTTTTTAATATTAGAGTCTTTAGTTAATTGGGAGAGTACTCCTTTCAATGGTAATATTACTAGAGCTTTTGTATCATTAACATTCATAGGCCCTCGGTATGCACCATGGTCCTATAACATGCTTCTTCCACACACTCAACTCCATTTTATGATGAGAATTAATGATCAAGTGACCTTCCATGAATCACATGAACACTCAACTTCTAAACTCAATTTTCATTTGATGAATCTCTTGAATGGTAGGATTACATGACCAACTTCAGTGATCATACACTCTTGTGTGATGTTCCAATTCCCTTGGGTGAGAGGGGTGATTAATCACCCATTACTGTTATATATTCTCATATTGCCTATAAAAATACCTAATAACCCCCCATTTTAATAAAAATTAAATTATAGGGGAGAGATGTACAAGATGGAAAATGAGAGACTTAGATGACCTAATCCACTTCTGCATGCACAAAATCCCCCTCCTCTTTCTATTGATTTCCAATTTCAATACTAAGTAAAAGGTTCATGGGAATTATAAGGTAATTTTATCATATAAATGATGAAACTATAAAACATTTTTAATTAACATATCACTTTTGATCCCTAAGAACTAGGTTGAAGTACACCAAATTTATCAGACCATTCTAGGGTACTACATTCCCAAATTTCCTTGGTAGTACATTACTAGGTAATTGCATGACTATGCTACCCCAGGCGGTCCATAATAGGAAATCACTTCACCCTACCCTATATACTAGGGAGAGAACTCACCATTACCTCTATTATATGGTGACACTTCACCCAAACCTTTATAATTGTTAATTACTTTACCATACCTTTCATAAAAGGGAGAAACTTTACCCCACCATGCATACTAGGGTGATACTTCACACTACCTCATTATAAGTGAAATAAATCACTATAGTCTTATGGTTGAGTGCACCCTTACCCATGTCTCAAAACTAGGTTCCAATTCTACCGAGACTTACACTATATCGCCACTGAACCCACATCCCATATATGGTTACCTACTTATCCAAACATCCTTCATGACCTCCTATGATCCATGACTAGGTTATTCCCATCAAAGTTATCCCCTTTGATTTTGGTATTCCATTAGTGATGAAATCTTCATAAGTTTTCCACCAAAATTGATTGGACCCTAAAGGTAATTATAATCATGTATTCTAATGATAATTAAGATCTTTATCAAAAGTATCATGAAGAAATTGATACTAGATCTTTTTTTCCCTCTTGGTTGTCCTATATCAAGCATCATATCTAATTCATTATCCAATGGGCCAATTTCATCCTCTAAATAATACATGGATACATGTATGGTACTCCTCTATGTTTTAATCCCAAATAATATCCTTTTAAGAGGAATTATTACTTTTTTTTGACTCGACGATCCATACACTTATCGATGGACATCCCATGCATAATACCTAACTCTTACTCCCAAAGAAAATATCTCATATTAGTTCTTATTATCAAAACATCTTTACCTTGGATCTAGTAAAAGATTATCTTGCTGGTTAAAATTAAAATAAGATTGTGTGTGTTTTGACGTTCTAGTAATAATATCCTTTACAGAGTATTTATATTTTTATACACTTATTCATGAACTATTTCTAAATTATACTATTTATATTCCAATTATTCATGTTCATCGATTAAGTTTATGATTATTTTACTTAAACTAATTTTTTTTACTTTGACATTATATTTTTTCAAAAAAAATTGAACAACTAAATACTTCAGTGGGATGAAAATTGATATTTGATTTTGTAAATATAAATCACTCCCCCTTTATTTCGATGTTATTTCATTTCTTACCGGGACATCATTTGGTTTCAGAGATGTTATATGGATTTCTCAACAAAACTTTTTATATGTTTTTATGATCCCTTCCCTTTATTTTTTGGTTTTTATATTACATCAATTTTCCATACACAAATGTGTAAAATAAAAAAATTATGTATTTCTGTATTTTTGTTTTTTGTTTTTTATGGTAAGACTAATTATAGAAACTATAATGAATAAAAATTTGATATGAACACCTATTTTTGATGGAGTTGATTGTGAATATTGGTGTGATTAAATGAAAGACATTATTGATCGGATCTAGAGTAGAGAATTAATTTATGTTGGTCATAAATTATAAGATTCAAGAGAAATAATTTTCAAATTTTACTTAAAAGGTGAATCTGGAGTGTGAAGTGAAATATAAAGTCAAAAACACATTACTTTTTTTTATGAATAATATGGTTTTGCATTCAGTTTTTATGGGAAACTAAAAATGGAATATGTAAGAAATTGTAAATATCCCATTTCATAACTTCCACAGTGTTTTAAACAAGAATGGAAATATTTCAAGACGGTTATTAATATTTTGAGTTTCTTATAGGGGATTTAGTTTCAAATATGAATTAGTGTTTTACGACTATATTCAATAGTCTATAGTCTCTTGATAAAAAGAAAATCAAATAATATTAGTTAGTTAACAAAATTATGGATATTTTTCATATAGAATTGTAATTATAGAGGATATTGATTGATGACATAATGCTTTTAACAAAGATAAACCATGACGATGTAATTTTAAATCACATACAATAAAAGATTATATTGAATAGATATTCAAAAAAGGAGATGATGAATAATAAAGTTCATTTTTTCACTTTTGTTACCATCTGTAGTTTTAAATTAAAGAGCTAATATTCCTAAGAATACTACTTTGAAGAACATTTCTAAACATTTATAGGATGTGAGAAATATGGATTCTATTAAAGGTTAAATTTTTCATCTTGAAATAAGTATGAACAAGATTATTGTAAACAATAACTTTTTAATGATCATAAAAAAGTTAGAAAGTAGAAATATGAGAAGAATGAGTCTGTATATATTTTTTTAGGAAACTAAAAAAACCCAGTCACATAAGACCATCTTGTTTAAAATTAAATAGAGAGGAAATAGAGTCCATGTGATCTTTTAAACAAAAATCTAAGAATATATTGAAGGAATTAGGCACCTATAGTCCTAGTGAAGCATCCATAACATTTGATATCTCCACAGCAGACAATGAATATAGTTAGAACATAACATGATTCTTTTCTAATGTTCTATAGGATAAAATGTGTTTCGGATCCAATAAAAAAGTTGAACCACTTATGTATTTGAATTTAGATTTAAATTTCTCTTTTAATTCCGACAATAAAAATATTTATTCTTTACCAAATTATAAGGATGATATTTCATCCTTTAAAGAGATTTCTAGGTAAGTTAATTATATAGAAAATAAAAATTAGAATTTGAAGATAGATTATGATCGAGATAAGAAGGACCCTACTATATCTAATGATAGAATTTATCATAAAATTTAAAATATTTATAAAGTTTCATTGAGCCTAGATGCTAAGTATAATTCAAATTAAACTTATGATGATAATAATTTAGTTTTAAAATGAATGTTTGAGGTCAGTGGTATGAAAAAACCTCTATATGATTTTACATTTAGTAGGTAGAAATTAGAAATATTTATATAAAGTTAAAACCATCAAGAATATCTTTTAGATTTTGATTTAATTTAGGAATGTCGCATTATTTGTAAAACGATATTATTTTAAAGAGTTAATACATATATAATAAGTTTCAATGTGGTCTTCACTTGAAGATATGTTCACTAAACAAACTTAAATCTTTCAAAATTCATAGGGATTTTATTATAAAAGATCTAGTTCCTATTCAACACCCTAGAGTTGAAAACGTGTGGGTTATAAAGGTTATATTTGAAAATATGATTAGACCCAAATAAATTTGGTCACTAATATCTTAGTTACATATATTTTAGGAAGAAATATTGAGTCTCAATAGATGGAACACTTAATACATTGACTTTGGTTGTTCACAACATATGAGAGGAAACAAGTCCAAATTCCTACCATTATAAAAGGTGAATTGTTGGTGTGTTTTATTTGCAGACAACAAATAGAGATATATTATTAGAATTGGTGATATATTTAATCTCAATATTTTAGATATTTCAATAATATGATTATATATTATGAGTTGAATCCTTTGATCATTCATAAAAATCTACACATCCAAAAGTTTCCTTGTCCAGAGAATTTAGTGAAAATCAAACATTCAAAATGCACAATTGATTTTATAGCTCCTACTCTTATGAGAATCCCCTATATGAATTTCAATTATAAAATTACTCTTATGAATTATGAGTTTACTTTTATAAATACAAATCTTTATTCCTACAAAATTTTACCTTATTTTGAAATGAAACTTATGTTTGTCTATGATTATCCTTATATATATGAATAGTCCATAAAATTTAATTTTAATATGTATGAAATTCCTCCCATAAAAATTTAATATAGAAAATTTTATCCCTTTTAATTCTTCAATTATTCTATTTTAACTAACTCCTTGAAATGGTATGTTTTTTTCCATCCATTGTAAAAAGATTTCTATTTTCAAAAAGTTTCAATGGATATTAAGAATATATTTTTCAACCTAATATCTAAAACAATATTTTTCATAAGAATATCATTCATAAGAATCAAAAGGTAACTTTCAAAATGATATTTGATATTTATTATTAACTATTTTATATTCCTTTATTTACATTATTTTGATATGATTAATCCAAAAATAGAGAGGATTTTTTATTCATGCTATTTTAGTAAGGAAGAAGTGCATTCTAGGAAAAACTATATTTAATGAAGATTCTATTACTCTTATGAATTATTTTATTATCTAAATGGAAAATAAAATTTTATATAGGGGGTGAAATTGATAAAATATTGAGATATTAAAATAAAGGGGAGACTTACATTCATCAGAAGATACATAAAAAATGATACTTACAATCACCAAATATCTTAGCGGATATCCCAAAGAAATTTTGAAAGGAAATAATAGTTCGACTTTAATTTATTCACTTTCATTTTTTAGTGATATTTTTTACAATTCTATGTTGGGAACTTCAAAAAAATAATCGTCAAGGTAATTCAATTCCTCTATTGAGCATAATAATCTGATTGAAATTAATCTCACTAGTGCTATGTTTAAATGGTATAGACAACATTACAATAGGGTGGTTTCTAAAAAATTGTATAGAGCTTTTCAAAATGTTTCAGCCCTGTATTAATAGGAAAACATCTCTAGAACCACCCTTTCTGTACTTAATTCTGACCATTATCCCATCCTGGTTAATTTATCCTTCAATAACACTAAGCCTATATTAAATTTTAGATTTAACATAGCATGGTCTTCATATCATGATTGTGCTAACATTATAAAAAAAATATTTGGTCTTCCATGTATAATTTCAATGATAATGTTTCCCATACAATGAAATTAAAAAATTAAAAATAGTTTCTTATTTATTTTTGTAGGTCCAAATCTATGAAAATTTACAATGACATCCTTCTTTTGTAAGAGGAACTTACCCAACTCCAGAACACCACTAGTTATTCTAATTTTTATTCTAATCCACAATACGAAATCAATAATACTACAAAATATGTTCCCTTTCTAACCATCAAGGATATAATTCAAAAACAAAATTTCAAAAATAAATATCTAATTGATGGTGATATAAATACTAAGTTCTATAATTCCATTCAAATAACCTAGAAAACATATAGACGTATAGCCTTTCTAAGAGTTGTATACAACTTAATTGATACTGATGATGGTATTTCCAATCATGTCATCTCTTACTTTGAAAAAAATTTCAATGGGGCCAGTGTTAATAAATACATTTTACCTGATTTCACTCCGATGGTGGTGAATTATGAGTAAAACTCCTTTCTCAATATTATTCCCTTGGACCATTAGATTAGATACACTCTATTTAGCTTAAATGATGATACTAATCCATGACCTGATGGTTTCAATAATGGTTTCTATCTGTAATATTATGATGTTATTCAATCTAATGTATATAGATTAGTTAGGAATTTATTTTCTAAGGGTATTCTTCGTCCTGGGTTAACCTCAAAATTCCTCTCCATAGTCCCTAAAGTAGAGAATTCTTTAGAGATTCATATCTTCAGACCAATTTCCCTTATTAATACTATTTATAAAATCATCACAAATCTTCTTAATAATAGACATTATTATATCATCAAAAAATTGTCTATGTGAACAAATTTGGGTTTAATAAAGGAATATCAATCCGTGATTGTATATGCCTTGCCTTAGAATGCACTAATTTTTTAAATAATTATAATAGGGTTGGAAATATTTCCATCAAACATGACATTCAAATATCTTTTGATACCAGGGAATGGAGTTATATTTTCAATGTTCTGTAGAATTTTGGGTTTAATGACTCTTTTATCAGTAAAATTAATACTATTTTTAATTTGGACTACATTTCAATCCTTATTAATGGCTCTCCGAGGTGTTACTTTAAATGAATTAATGGTGACCGACATGGTGACCTACCATATTCCATTATTTCGTCTACTAATGAATATTAATTGAGTAGATTACTCACTTGTCTTGTAATTAGAACAAGATTAAACTGATTCATGATTTTTGGAATTTGAATTCTCTTATGTATCTTTTATATGCTGATGAAATCATCCTTTTTTACAAGGTGATAAATGAAATATCAGAAATATCAAATGTTCCCTTTCTCACTATGATGATATTTCTAGAAATACCATCAATTGGAGAAAATCCTATATCTTTTTTGGGAAAAATTTTCCTTCTTACAAAAAATCCAATATTATCAATGCTTTAGGAATTAATAAAATATCTCTTCCCTTAAAATATCTTAGTGTTCTGATCTTTTCAAGTAGACCCATGTCCAGTTACTTTTCTACTACTATTGACCAAATCCTCCACCAACTTGCCTCATGGATAGGTAAATCCCACTCTATTGATGACAGGATCTGTCTGGTCAAATCCTAGATTTTCTCTAAAATGGTCTTCTCCATGATGGTTTATAATTGGTCTTTTGGTATTCTAAAAAAAGGAATGTTTCCATCAAAATCATTTTGTTTAGTGGAATCATGCTTGAAAAAAAACTAGTGATTATTCCACGGTCTACCTGTTACAATCCTTTGAAAAAAGGTGGTCTCAACATCAAAAATATCAAATTCTTTAATAATTCTGTACCAGCTAGGCTCACTTGGAACCTTCTGCATAATAACCCTAATTCCCTTTATTTCATCAAAAACTAATTTTTTGATAAATTAAAGAATTAAATATTAAATTATATGAGCTCTTCCATGTGGAATTATATTAATAATTCCTTTTCCAAAATCATGTCTAACTCCAAATGGATGGTGAACAAAGAATATTCCTTGAACTTCTGGATTAAAAATGGACTGGTGATCCTCTCTTATAAATGGTTTCCCCCATTCAACCACCTGATCACACCAATAGTACTATTGAAGATATGTTAATCTCTCAGAGCATTAACTTACTAGAAAATATTAAGTAGGTCATTGATAGCTATTCCATTTCCAATGCTATTTATTTTTTTAATTTGGGGACCTAATCATAGTGTAATTCTTGATTCAATTTTTTTATGAACATATTTTTAGTAATTTTGTAAATAACATGAGTTGGATAAAAATTGATAAATTGTGGTAAAATCCCTCGATATTCGTGCATGTTTGGCATATTGTGCACAAAATGGTTCCCACTAACACCTTCTATCAATATTTTGGGATTCAGATTTTCTCTAAATGTTGTCTTTGTAATCAACATTGAGAATACGTTAACCACCTATTTATATCTTTTCTAACAACCTCTGCTATTTGGAATTAAATCTTTGATCATTTTGTATAAGGCCCCATCCTTTAACCTTACTTAATATTGAATTAAATGAATAATTCACATTGAATATCTATTCAGGTTTAGAGTTTTATAGAATTAGATCATAAATTACGCATTACATACCACATTTAATGAAAGTGGTCACATAAAAGATAATACATATTTTCCCCATCAACCGAAACATATTTAAAATAAAACGTGGATTCTTTCTTGACACTTTCTTGACACTATCATCATATCATGTACCTTTCCCTTGACCTGTGAAAAACTTTTAAAAAACATGGGATGAGCATAAAAACTCAGTATGGGATATAAAAGTATGAAATGAAAACATTAGTCCATGTATGAAGTCATACTTTACCCATAAAAAATAAGATTTTTAACATGAATCATCAAATCATGAATAAATCATAGGAATCATATGACATAAAGGTAACTTGAGAAATTCATAACATTCTTACGTAGGGAGTAACCCTTGTGGTTACGTTTGGAATACCCATCATAGTATATTCCGTAAATATCTTCGGAGAAACCTTAATGTTTAACTCCTTCACATTACCCAATGCATTAGAGTTCTATATCGGGCTCACCCGCCCTTATTTTATCACGAAACCACCCGTCTTCATAAACAATTCCCAAGAACCATAACATAATCGTATCACATAAAACATGCATAAAGGAAACATAACATTTCCACTTTTCAATCAGAAGATATCAATACAACACATTGACATAAAAACAATATGAAAACCATTTTCAATATCAAAATAAAAGAAAAGTAAAACATGGTATTTATTTTTCATTTTAAAAAAATTGTGCCTTGTAGAGGAAGTCGAAGCTCAAATAATGGTCATGGCGTCGGAAAAGTCATTGTTGCCGCATACGTACAACAAAAACATTACCTTTTGTCTTTTAGTAACATGCTTCATATAAAAAAGATTCCTTTTCAATAAGTGTAAATGTCAAAGGGGTTTATACACTGTATAAAATAAGGTTGTGTATAAAACAAAATATTCCTCAATGAAAGGAGATTGAGATGAAGTCCCATACCTCAGGTCCAAATTGACTCGATCATTATTTAACCTCCTGAATAATAAACATGATTTAATTTCTACTTGCTTAAGAACCTTTTTCAAGTTCATTATTCCTTTTATATCACTTATTACCATGTCATAAACACTATGTAATTATTTAAGTTAATAAGCGTCTTTTTGACGATCATTGGTACATGAGTCAAAAATAAACTCTTTATAATTACAAGTTTTTCATGTATCCATTATATCCAGAGTTATATTCATGATGTAGATATCATATATATCCAATATATACATGCATTTATAATATTACAAAACATTTAGAGATAAGAAATGAAATGCACCATTCATGGAGACGGTAAGCCATACGTATGAATGAACGCTACTTCCATTTATATTTCATATTAAATGGAATTAAAATATAATGATACATAATAGTATTATAAATCTTGTATGGTATCATATATAATATCATTAAATCTATCCTCTATACGTACCACATATTGTATTAATGAATCAAATCACTTTGAGGTGGCAGTAGTCTGCACTTCCTAAAATGAAGATATCGCGTTTACCCATAATGGAAACCATAAAGGTATGACATGAATGAAAAATACAGAAGATTAAGTAAAACATAAACATATTATATATCATATATAAATATAGTGACATCTTAATGGCCACCTTTGAAGGTGTTAAAAGATTATTGAACAATCATCATTTCGTGAGGCAGAAATTCACCATCCACAGAAATAGTATGTTATTTAACCATTAGATGTAGGTGTGTGTAAGTGTAGCTCGAATAAATGTTATAAAAAAAATCCTAGTATATTGAAGATACAATTGTTGTTATAAAATAAATGAATAAAAAGAGTTTATGGGGTTGGAGAGGCAAAATAAAACAAGAGAACACAAGTGAAGACATTACCATAAAATCAGGTAACTCCCTTTGGTTTAAACCAAAAGGTTTTCTTGAAGATATTCCTGCCTAAGTTAATTCTTATAGGATGAGGAGAGGGATGTGGGGAGACAAAAGGATCAGAGCTTGTCCGAACCAAAGGCTTTAGTGGTGTGGGTAAAGAGGTAGAGGTGGGAGCCTTTTATAAGAGGAGAGGAGGGGCACTCTGGGAAAGGTATAAAATGTTACTTTATTTTAAAATGATTTTCGGATTTAAAAGGTCCCACATTGATATATTTAAAGGATACGGTGATAAGGGTTCGAAATATACTCATCAAATAGGTCTTTGACAAGTTTATGTCTTATATTTTATATTATATTTTCATTTTATTTAAATCGTTCATTAATGAGGTAATCACTACATCATGGTGATGACATAAATAATTTAATTTATTTAATTTTTAAAAATTATAAAAGAAATAATATGATGTAAAAAATATTTTTAGATTTACAATGACTATTTATTGTCCAATATATCATTTAGTTAGACAAAAAAATGTTTTACTCAGGTGATACATACATTGTTATATTTAACTTTCTTTAAAAATAAAAAGATAAAGAGTCACTTTCACAGAAAAGTGATTCCATGGGGTCCCTACGTTTGGCACAAGGAATCCCATGGTCGGACATGAGACAAAAAATAGCATTAGGACACATGTTTTGGTCATTTGTTATTATTATGATATTATTTTATTATTCATAACTACCCGATTACTAATTAATCACGATAATTAATGATAATTACTATCGTTACTATTCATAATGTCCAAAAACAAAGGATTATTAATTAAATAATTTGGAGCTTATTATTCCAAATATGGAATCCATTTTACCAAATTCCAAACATAGAAATTGAAATAATTAATTTAAAAATAATTCCCGTTGTCAAAACAAATAGCAGGTTTTTTTAAACAATATCTATGAAAAGTTTGGAACTTTTTTATGACCAATTACAAATTTAAATTAATCTCAATTACCATAATTGGATTCAATGGTAAAAATACTTTCTATTTAAACTTTAAAATCAAATAAAAAAATAATATAACCATATAATTAAATTAGATGAAAAAGCTGTTTTGATGTAAAATGCAGTATTTTTCACTATTGATTAAAAAATGAACATTGTCATAAAAATACCAAAAATTTATCCAAAGTAAATTTCAATGTCCCAATCATAAATAATAAGTTTATTTTGACAAATATATATTATAAAATTTTCAAAAGTTTGATTTAAAAATGGGTTTCCATCAAAAGGCGGTAAAAAAATCTTTTAAAAAATATTAGTGTATTCCATGCTTAAGTTTGGATTTATTCTCATTTTATGCCTCTAAAACACTATATAATTCATAAATAGACATGGATAAGAATATTTTTTTTCATTAATTACTTGGGATGTTACATCCTTCCCCCTTTACAAAAATTGTTCCCCCACAATTTATTTACGAATCAAATAAGTGGGGGTATTTATCCCCCATTGCACTTTCAGATTCCCATGTTGCCTCTTCAATCATGTGGTTTTTCCACAAAACCTTTACCTGATGAATCACCTTATTCTACAACACTTTCTCCCTATGGTCAAGAATCTAGACTGATTGTTCCTCATAAGATAGATTCTCTTCCAACTGAACTACCTCTGGACTCAAAACATGACATGTATCTGGCATGTACTTCCTTAACATTGGAACATGAAAAAAATTGTGTACCTAAGATAAAATAGAAGGTAAAGCCACTTGGTATGCAACTGATCCAACTCTCTCCAGAATTTCATATGGTCCAATGAACCTTGGACTCAGCTTTCCTTTCTTACCAAATCGCATCCCACTTTTCCATGGTGAAACTTTGAGAAAAACATGATCACCTACCTCAAAAGAGAGATCATTCCTCCTATTGTTTGCATAACTCTTCTGCCTGCTCTGATCTGTTCTCATGTGTTTCTATATCAGCTAAACTTTTTCTGCCAACTCTTCTATCAATTCCAGTCCCATCAACTTCCTTTCACCCACTTCATCCCAGAAAGCTAGAGTTCGACACTGCTTCCTATGTAATGCCTCAAATAGTGCCATCTGTATACTGGAATGAAATTGTTATTATAAGAAAACTCAACCAAAGAGATATATTGGTCCCAACTTCCCTGATAATCTATCAAACAAGCACGTAGCATATCTTCCAAATTCTGAATAGTTCGTTCTGACTTACCATCTGATTGAGGATGAAAAGCTGTACTAGAATTTAATTCAGTACCCAACGACTTCTAAAGGCCTTTCTAAAAGTTAGAAGTGAACCTGGGATCATGGTCAGATACAATGGAGAGAGGAACTCCATGTTACCTGAATATCTCTTTAAGATACAAATGGGAAAGTTGATCCAGGGAAAATGTATCTCGTATAGCAAGGAAATGAGTAGATTTAGTCAAGCGATCAACAATAACCCAGTATGCATTATTACCTCGAGGTGTCTTCGGCAATCCCACAACGAAGTCCATGGATATGTTTTTCCATTTCCACTCTGGCACTGGTAAATGTTTAAGCATCCCTTTTGGTAAACTACCTCTCTGATTTTACCTGTTTACAAGTCAAACACTTCACAGTAAAATCAGCAATATCCCTTTTTATTCTGTCCCACCTGTAATACACCCGAAGATCTCTATACATCATAGTACTACCATGATGAACTGAAAACAGAGAACTATGAGATTCACATAACAACTCTCTCTTCAATTGTGAATCACAAGTCAAACACAATCTCTTCCCAAATCTCAAAACACAATCATTATCAATGTTGAATTCAGGCAACTTAAATTTCTGAACCAGCTCTAACTTTTTCTGCAACCCATTGTCTTGCTTATATGCTTGCTTAATTCGGTCTGATATAGAAGATTTCACTAATACCTGAAACAAAACAGAAGAAAATCCTGAACCAAAACTTCTATTCCAAATTTCATCAAATCCTTACCCAAAGGATCATGTTCCAAATGCAACATTGTTAATGAATCATTACTTTTTTAACTCAAAGCATCAGCCACTTTATTTTCTTTTCTCAGATGGTAGTGAATTGTACAATCATAATCCTTGAATAATTCCATCCATCTCCTCTGTCTCATGTTCAATTCTTTCTAAGTGAATATATACTTTAAAATTTGGTGATCGGTACATATTTCACACTTTACTCCATACAAATTATGCATCCAAATTTTCAAAGTGAAAAAAATAGAAACTAATTCCAAATCATGAGTAGGGTAATTTACCTCATGAGTTTTCAACTGACGTGAAGCATAAGCAACTACCTGATCATTCTGCATTAGGACGCAACCAAGTCCTTTCAATGAAGCATCAATGTTGATAACAAACTCCCCATTCCTGGAAGGTAGTGCCAAAAATGGAGCATTCACCAATCTTCTTTTCAGTTCCTGAAAACAATCATCACATTCTTTTGTCTAGATAAACTAAACACTCTTCCGAGTTAGCTTAGTAATTAGACAAGATAACCGGGAAAAATTTCTAACAAAACTTCTGTAGTAACCTGACAAACCAAGAAAACTATGAATCATGGTAACATTTTTGGGTCTTTTCTATTCTTCCACAACCTTTTTTTGTAGGATCAACAGTCATTCCATCTTTAGAAACAATATGACCATGGAAAGAAATTTTTTGCAACCAAAACTCAAACTTGCTGAATTTCCCGTACAATTTCTTTTCTTTTAAGTTTTGAAAATTAACCCTTAAATGTCTTTCATTCTTCTCTTTACTTTTAGAAAACACCAAAATATCATCAATGAAAACAACCAAAAAATTATCCAAGAACTCATGAAAAATTCTATTCATAAGGTCCATGAATATAGCAGGTGCATTGGTTAGCACAAAAGGCATAACTAAAAATTCATAATGGCCATATCTTGTTTGAAATGTGGTCTTCGGAACATCTTCTTCCTTTACCTTCAATTGATGGTACCCCGATCTCAGGTCAATCCTTGAAAAATACTGAGCTCCCTGGAACTGATCAAACAAATCATCGATATGAGGTGAAGGATATTTTTTCTTAACATTGATGTTATTCAAGGCTCTATAATCAATGTAATGTCTCACTGAACCATCATTATTTTTAACAAATAAAACAGGAGCACCGCATGGTGATGTGCTAGGTCGAATGAAACCTTTTTCTAATAAGTCTTACAATTTCTCCTTCAACTCTAAATATTCAATTTGAGCCATTCAATAAGGGGGTTTTGAAATTGGCTTAGCATCAGGAACTAATTCAATATTAAACTCAACTTCCCGATCTGGTATTATTCCAGGCAACTCATCAGGAGAAACATCAGGATACGCATTTGCCACTGGCACATCATTAATCTTGACAATTCCCTTGGTTTCAAAAATATGTGCAAGGTAACATTCATTTCTATATTTTACAACTTTCTCAGCCTCTTGATATGTTATCAACAGTAAGGGTTCATTCTTGTACACAAACTGAATGTCTTTCTGAAAAGAAACTTCTTTAGCTCTACAGTCAATCTTAGCATGGTAAATAGACATCCAATCCATACCCAGGATAACGTCAAACTCTACTAAAGTTAAATCAATAAGGTTTCCAAGTAGGTTCTTTCCACTTATAATGATAGGAAGGTTCTTATAAATTCTTTTTTGCCTCAACATTTACCCCAGGTGGTTTTACCACAAGTACAAGAGTCATTTCTTGTTATGGTATTCCCATTTTACTATAAATGTTTTTAGAGATGAAAGAATGTGTTTTCCCTGAATCAAAAAACACACTGTCTTAATCTGAAAAAAAACTAACAAAGTACCTGATACCACTTCATTTGATGGCACAACATCTGTTGAAGTAGTTGCAAAGGATTTCACCACCCCTTTCTACTTGTAGTCTAACTGCTTCCTATAACTCGAGCTCTTTGTCAGACACTCATTTGCATAGTGACCCATCTCATTACACTTAAAACATTTCACTAACTGTAAATCAAATTTGGTCTTACCATCACCCTGATATTTTTCAGTGCATTCACGAGCCTTATTTTACATCTTTCCACAACAGTAGAACTTTCCATAATCCAGAAGACATTCCCCATCATATCTTTTAACACATTTATCACAAACTAGAAACTTAGTTTTTTTTACCATCAGACCTTTTTGAAGAATTCTTCCCTTTCTCCTGCCACCTCGGTCCCTTCTTCTGTTGGTTGTTATAGAACACTTGATCATCGAAAAACTCCATTTCCACCTTCTCAGCACATTGAACAAGATTTTCATAACTTTTGAACTCATGAGAAGCTAATTCCCTTCGATATTTTGGCTTTAATCCTGAGTAAAAACGATTGATTTTACTATCAAGGTCTCAGATAAAATTTAGAGAATACCTTGACAATCAAGTGAACTTTTTTTTTATAAGTAGTTAATGAGACTCTCTCTTACCTCAGTTCCAAGAATTGTTTTTAAATCCTATGTCAAACAGCTATAGGAAAATACTTCTCAAGAAACATACCTTTGAATTCATCCCAATCGAGAGAATCAATCTCATCAGCATCCCTGATATTTTTAACCATCAACCACCACTGATCTGCTTCACCCTCCAAATGGTAAATAGAAAGCCTAACCTTTTGATTGTTTGAACACCCCATGATATCGAAAATATTCTCCAGTGCTTCAATCCACCCTTCATCTAGGACAGGGTCAGATGATCCTCTTAATGATGGGGGATGTTTCCTCATGAAATGTTCCACCACTGACATGTTCCTCTATGGTTGATCTGGCTGATCTCGTGCATGGATACCACCACCATTTATCGCATGAGTCAATAGCGCCATTACTATAACAAAATGTTCAGATCCAATTCCAACCATCTCCGGATGTTGATTCGAAAGGTCATTTCCTTCTCTATGCCTTCCTATCACTGCTTCCCTATTTCCTCTGCGGAAAACCATTCTGAACAAATATGTCTTAGATGAAGCAACATGGTAATCTTCAAGTGCTATATCATTTCAATTTGACCAAAAAAAATATTTTTGGATAATCATTTAATTAGAATTCTAACTCCTAAAGTTATCTAAACCGACCTCTGATACCAACTATAAGGCCTCGGCCTTAATCCTTACTTAATATTGAATTAAATGAATAATTCACATTGAGGATCTTTTCAGGTTTAGTGTTTTAGAGAATTAGATCATAAATCATGCATTACATTCCACAATTAAACAAATTGGTTACATAAAAGATAGTACTCATTTTCCCCATCAATTGAAACATATTTAAAATAAAACATGGATTATTTCTTGACACTTCTTTGACACTATAATCATATCATGTACCTTTCCCTTGACCTGTGAATTTTTTTTAGAAAACATGGGATGAGCATAAAAACTCAGTATGGGATATAAATGTATGCAATGAAAACATTAGTCCATGTATGAAATCATAATTTACCCATAAAACATAAGCATTTTAACATGCCTCATAAAATCATGAATAAATCATAGGAATCAAAAGACATAAAGGTAACTTGAGGCATTCATAACATTCTTATGTAGGGAGTAAACCTCGTGGTTACGTTTGGAATAACCATCACAGTATATTCCGTAAATCTCTTCGGAGAAACGTTAACGTTTAACTCCTTCATGTTACCCAATGCATTGGGGAGATATATCGGACTCACCCGCCCTTAGTTTATCATGGAACCACCCATCTTCATAAACAATTCCCAAGAACCATAACATAATCGTATCACATAAAACATGCCTAAATGAAACATAACATTTCCACTTTTCAATCAAAAGATATCAATACAACACATTGATATAAATACAATATGAAACACATTTTCAATAACAAAATAAAAGAAAAGTAAAACATGGTATTTATTTTTCATTTTAAAAAAAATTATGGCTTGTAGAGGAAGCCGAAGCTCAAATAATGGTCACGGCAGCGGGGAAGTCGTTGTCGCCGAATACCTATGACAAAAACATTCCCTTTTGTCATTTAGTAACATGCTTCGTATAAAAAATATTCCTTTTGAATAAGCGTAAAATTAAAAGTTGTTTATACATCGTATAAAAGAAGGTTGTGTATAAAACAAAATATGCCTCAATGAAAGGAGATTGAGACGAAGTCCAATACCTCAGGTCCGACTTGACTCGATTATTATTTAACCTCCTGAATTATAAACTTGAGTTAATTTATACATTCTTAAGAACCTTTTTCAAGTTCATTAATCCTTTTATATCACTTATTACCATGTCATGAACACTATGTAATTATTTAAGTTAATAACGGTCGTTTTAACGATCATTGGTACTTGAGTCAAAATTAAACTCTTTATAATTACAAGTTGTTCATGTATCCATTATATCCCGAGTTATATTCATGATGTAGATATCATATATATACAGTATGTACATGCATTTATAATATTAGATAACATTTAGAGGTAAAAAATGAAATGCATCGTTCAAGGAGACGGTAAGTCGTACATACGCATGAACGCTACATCAATTTCTATTTCATATTTAATGGAATTAAAAAATAATGATACATAATAGTATTATAATTCCAGTATGGTATCATATAAAATATCATTAAATCTATCCATTATACGTACCACATATGGTATTAACGAATCAAATCACTCTGAGGTGGAGGTAGTCCGCACTTCCTAAAATGAAGATATCACGTTTACCCATAATGGAAACAATAAAGGTAAGCCGTAAAGGAAAAATACATAAGATTAAGTAAAAAATAAACATATTATATATCATATATAAATATAGTGACATCTTAATGGCCATCTTTGAAGGTGTTAAAAGAATATTGAACAATCATCTTTTCGTGAGGAAGAAATTCACCATCCACAGAAATAGTATGTTATTTAACCATTTACTGTAGGTGTGTGTAAGTGTAGCTCAAATACTTCATATAAAAACATCCTAGTATATTTAATATACTGTTTTTGTTATAAAATAAATGAATAAAAAGAGGTTAGGGGGTTGGATAAGCAAAATAAAACAAAAGAACACCAGTGAAGACATTACCTTAAAATCAGGTAACTCCCTTTGGTTTGAACCAAAAGTGTTTATTGAAGAGCTTCCTGCCTAAGGTAAGGAATCTAGGATGAGGATAGAGATGTGGAGAGACAAAATTATCAGATCTTGGCCGATCAAAATGATTAAGAGGTGCAGGTAAAGAGGTAGAGGTGGGGGCCTTTTATAAGAGGAGAGGAGGGGCACTCTTGGAAAGGTATAAAATGTTACTTTATTTTAAAATGAGTTTCGGATTTAAAAGGTCCCACATTGATTTATTTAAAGGATAAGTTTATAAGGGTTCAGAATATACTCATCCAATAGGTCTTTGACAAGTGTAAGTCTTATATTTTACATTATCGTTTCATTTTATTTAAATCGTTCATTAATGAGGTAATTGCTGCATCATGATGATGTCAAAAATAATTTAATTTATTTGATGTCTAAAAATTATAAAAAAAATACTATGATGTTGGAAATCTTGTTATATTTTAAATGACTATTTATAGTCTAATAGATCATTTATTTAGACAAAACTAAAAATGTTTTACTCAGGTGATACATTCTTTGTTATATTAACATTCCTTAAAAATAAAAAGATAAAGAGTCACTTTCACACAAAAGTGATTCCATTGGGTCCCCATGATTGGAAAAAGGCATTGGATGGTCAGCCATGAGAAAAAAAGTATCATTAAGACACATTTTATGGTCATTTGTTATTATTATGATATTATTTTATTATCCTTAACTACCCGATTACTAATTAATCACGGTAATTAAACATAATTATCGTCGTTACTATTCATAATGTCCAAAAACAAAATAGTATTAATTACATAAATTGGACCTTAAGATTCCAAATATGGAATCCATTTTATGAAATTCCAAACATATAAATTTAAATAATTAATTTAAAAATAATTCCCGTTGTCAAAACAAATAGCGGGTTTTTTTGAAACAATATCTATAAAAAGTTTCGAACTTGTTTATGACCAATTCCAATGTGAAATTAATCCCAATTACCATAATTGGATTAAATGGTAAAAATATATTCTATTTAAACTTTAAAATCAATTAAAAAGATAATCTAACCATACAAATAAATTTGATGAAAAAGCAGTTTTGATGTAAAATTCAGTATTTTTCACTATTCATTAAAAAATGAACATTGTCCGAAAAGTACCAAAAATTTATCCAAAGTAAATTTAAATGTCCCAATAATAATTAATAAGTTTATTTTGACAAATATAGCTTTTAAAATTGTCAAAAGTTTGATTTAAAAATGGTTTTCCATCAAAAGGCGGTAAAATAATCTTTTAAAAAATATAAGTGTATTCCATGCTTAAGATTGGATTTATTCTCATTTTAAGCTTCTAAAACACTATCTAATTTATAAATAAGCAGATAAGAATATCTATTATTCATTACTTACTTGGGATGTTACATTTTGAGTGTATATGGTTACTTTAAGTTTCAATCAACTCTCAACTCCATCTTTGTGTGGATATGATAGCCGCTCAAAAAATCAAGAATATCTTCATAACTTCCATATCTAAGCTTCTTGATGTGACATTGTATCGTAGAAATGCTCATAATAATAAAAACTACTCATTGATTATTATTGAAAGAAAAGTGAGATTCCTCATTGTCATTCAAGTAGTTACCTCGATTAAGAAGGGTCTTTTCAACAACACAGTTTGAGACTTTGGGATTCTTCCTCATCTTGGGCTGAAGGGTATCTATCATCATCCTAGATTCACTTTTGATGTTTTCTAGAAATATTCACTCTAAGGATGGATTAAATTCAATATTTATGGTGCTTCTAAAGGAAACCAAGTTCCCTCGGGTTGTGGCGCAATCTAAAGAAACCACTCTAGGTAGACTCTAGGGTGCTTTTACGACTGATGTGGAGTCACCGCATCCTTGTAAGTCAAAATGATGATAGCGATTTATTCTATTTATTTTGTGAAGAAACATGGATGGAATAATATCTTGATATAATGTGATTCTATGACCATTGTGTAAGCTCTTTGGAATGGCGTAGTGCACCTTTCATGGCCGCTTACTTCATGTTGGATGGGCTTCCTGCATTCACTTATGGATATTCGCTATATTTTCACCCATTCCTTTCATGAAGTGAATAAGTTTGTGGATGTTCTTTCTAATATGGGAGTTAATCATGACATAACCTGGTTCAATGAGATCCCTATTTATTAACATTCTATTTATGATAGGGATTGTAAAACAAATTTTCATTCATTCTCATGTAATCCTTTTCTTTATTAAATTTAGTGTTTTTTATTTGAAAAAAACACCACTTTTATAAAAAAAAAAGTATTGTTCTTTTATCAAAACCAAAATTAGATACTCATAGGGGGAGAATAATATTACAACATTTTATATTTTGGTGCAAAATCTCAGGGGATTGTATGATTCATAGAATTTACAAAGAGTTATTTTAATTACTATTATTTATTTGATTATTTTATCTACTTTTTTTAAATAGATTTCATTAAGAATATTTAATGTAGTTATTAAAGTAATTTTTTTTGGTTTTTACTATGTTTTTTATCCAAGTGATGAATTTTTTGGTGATATTTTTAATTAATATATTCCACAATATTTTGTTTTTACGAATCATAATACACTCCTTTATTTATTATAATAACTTGAAATATTATTATGCCTTGTGTTTTGTAAACCTAAGTTCTGTTTTATTTAATTCAATATAATTGAATCAACCAACTAAATTTGTATATATCCCTAATGTTTTATTGAAATACATCAAGAGGAATATTATGTACGTTGATTTCCCATTAGAATTATTTTCTACATTCATTAGAAGATAGTAAAGATACTTCTTAATCTAATGAAAATGAACCCAAGAATGTTGAATGTGGACAAAAAGTTTGCTACAACACCATATATAAATTCGTGTCACCTCTTCATTGAACATAATATATGACTTGTTGGATATTTTTAATCATCTTATCGTTTTGAATCAACTTATTTTATCTTAGTGCTTCTGATATTTTTTATTTTAGTGATTTTTTCTAATATCTTGTTTTTATAGATAACATTATAAAAACATTATTTTTTTTATAATCATTTTAATTTCAATCCATGGTGATCGATGATATTTTTATGTTGTAATATGTTTTTTTGAAGACTAAGTTCAAATAAACATTAGGATAGAGCTTCCTTTCAGTTAAGAAGATCAAATAAGAGACCATGGATAGGGCTACCTAATACTAATAGGATTATAAAATTACTTCTTTCTATAGATCTCGATACCTTTTAATGGGTAGTGTTGGAGAGGTTCCTAGTATTGGAACCTTTTTTCATTGGATCTAGTTAAATATCCTCTAGATGTTTTGGATTAATAGCTAAAAATTAATAGTTTATCAATGTACTAGTAATAATATACATTAATGGGTATACAGATTGTTATTTGTTACTTCATACATTTTTTATATACAAATAATTTATATTCCTATTTTTTATGTTCATCAGTTAGGTTTTATAACTTTTTACTATTTTATTTATAATGATTTTTTACATTTACATTTTTATTTGATATAAAAAGTTAACTTTTAGTCATTTGGATAATTGAGTGGGATTAAAATTGATAGTTGATTTTATGATTATATTTTACCCATCTATTATTATAGCTTTCATTGTATTTTTTTTACTGGGGAATCACATATGTGGCTATTCTATTCATGTGTAAGACCCAGTCATGGAATTATTATTCATCTAATGCATGTTGTTTATTTGTAATGTACCAGAACAACTGAATACAAAACCATTAGTCGGATCAGTCACCACATGTCCTTAAGTGTGCCTCCCCATATGCTAGAGGCTACTGACTAGCAGTGAGGGTCCATTGGTGGTATAGTGGGGAGACTATACCCTCATGGTCAGAGTGTCACAACAATATTAAAATTGTAAATCAATAAAAACAGAAAAGGAAATAATAATAAAAGATATAAAAACTAGAGAGTAAAATAATAACTGAATGAATGTGGCCAACGCCAATTTACAAAAATTCATGTTGGATAAATGATGCTACAGGTACAGTCATCAATGATTAAAAATAGGAATTCAATGTAATAAAAGAATAACTACCCATTAACAAGATCCATGAGTATCTCAAGAACCATCTCATTCTTCTTCCCCAACTCTATCCTAGAAATTTAAATCAAAACATTGGAAGCCAACTACTTCCCTTTATAAATACATGAATACATAAAGTTTACTCGGGTACCAATGGTTCCCAAGAAGGGTGTGAGATACAATATCAGTAGCCCAGAACCCATGCTGTCTAGCCCAATCCATTTTGTGCAATATAAATTAAGTAGAGTGTTATAGTGAATAGATTCTAGATATAAATAATTAAAGCAATGCATTGGATTGGGTGCCACTCGGACACACATCCAATCTACCTGCTTTGGCCTAAACTCTTGAGTCTGAACCAAAGGATCCTGAAATGGTAAAATGGGTGAGATAATATAATAGGAGGTGGAATTTCCCCAAGTTTTTGGTTTGGATTGGAGGGCACATCTCTACATATTTGTACTGAGGGGATAAATTCTATTTTTAAATACATTTATTTACCTTTTATTTAATTCAAATTGAGAAAAACACTTTATAAAACATTTCGAGACACCTTGAGCCTATCCATAGTAATCTAGAGGTACGTTCCAATTACCTCTTGAGGGACATTGTTCATATCCAATGCCTATGATTTTTCCATGGTGACCCAAGTATGAAGTCTCACGTATCACCCTAGCATGGTGTGATATGTAAAGTATTATCAAACCTCTGATTCTATACATAGTACCACACATAGGGGGGAAAGTCTCTATCGAGGAATGGTACAACCAATTGTGCCTCAATCCAATCCAAGGGGACTCCGCAAGGGAACATGTGCCACTCATCTAGAGGGAAAATAAGATAATTCCTGGCAATCCCGTCTTATACATTTCATATATCACCACCAATGTGTTTACTAACTATAAAAAATATAAAAAGAAGGCATGAGAGTCCGTATAATTGATCCTTAAGTTGAAACCCATTGTTTCACACTTGAAACTAAGATAAAATCATTAAACAATAACTTCATTTATACCAATCCAAGCCAGTTGCAATTCACTAAAAAACACTTTGTAATTTTGAAGATAGTGCACCTCAAATGTGAGGTTTTTTTTATAAAAACATGACACTATTTACGCACAATTCATTTATAATAATTAAACATAATTTCAAGGTCATAATCAATTAATATTAAATAATCATTTAAACCAATTAAACCAAGAGTAAATCACCTCAATTCACCTAGAAAATTTATTCTAAATGTCATACATCACTAACTAGCATTAAATAAAGGTGATAAGGGAAAGAAATCAATGCATTCTTAAATTTAAAAGGGGAATTTCAAAGGGAAACAACCTCAAACTCATGGTGTGCTGCTTTTAATGATGACAACAAAAAACTTCCCTTTTCCTATTTCATGAATATGCACCTTATCTTAAATGAAAGGACACCTAGATAGTATGTACATATTTTCATTGCCAAATATGTATAAGAGGATCCTTGCATACATGCTTATATGTGCATATTCCATTTTTATTTACATGAGTATGTTTATTCTTTTATATAATTTAGCACACATATCCCCATTATATATACACATCTTGCCATGGGTGATTATATATAAAGGGGTAACTTACATATATCAATTCCTACCCATGAATACGCATATAATCCTTCAATAACGATAACCTGAAACCACATCTAGGATGGCCAATGTACACTACAAAAATATTTTGAACACTAAAATTAAAACAACCCTAATTAAAAATTCGTAAAAAATAAAATGAAGAAGAAAAACTACCCTAGAACCTGGAGGTTGAACCAAAATGACCAAAAGAAGTTCGTCTTCAGTGGTGGATGTTGAAATACCCATTAAGAAGCCTCAGGAGACCCATTATATGCCCTATTGAGAAGAGAATCATAAACAACTGGCCCCCATAAAACCCTAGGGTTCATTCGAATAAATAGGGGGATGTGGATGGGAAAAAATTCTGAAAAGAAGGAGAATGATGGGAGAGGGATCTTACCTTGTTGAATCAAATGAGAAACCCATAGAAATATGGGTAAAATTGATGTGAAAAGAGGAGGATGGGGAGGGGTGTCACGCACGGCCGATAGTTCTAAGGGGTGTTGGGCAAAAATGGATGGGATAAAGGTAGATTATTTTTTATTTTATTTTATTTTTATTTTTATTCTATTAATTTAATTTTTTCTTTAAAAAAACTCTTCCCACGATTTGGGTTTCATGATTTTCCAACTATACGATGATAATTCACACACACGGCTACAATAGAACTAATCAAGCAGGCTAGGTGCATGATTTGGTTAAACTGTGCACATCCATTGGGACACATACTGCACCCCTGGGTTAGGAATCAATTTTTTTTTTGCGACAACGCATGGTATCAGACTAACTGTGCACCCCTACTAGCTACTCCCGACTTTTGGTTTTGCAACCCAGTAGTCCTAAAAGCTAACAGAACACCCAAGGCACCCTTTGGTCCTTGAACCATTTCCAAAATCAACACATTAAAGTGATGAAACTCTTGTAATTAAATTCATTAGCTTAGTTTGTAAAATGGACCATCCACTAAATTATAAAATTAGAAATACCATGGAATTCTATCAGTCCAAAAACATGGGACGCTAAAATATCACCACCATAGAACTTATTATCCCCAAGAAGACTTGGGAAAATGAATAGAACGTCACTCAACACACTTAGGTCATTAATTCTGACGAAAATAGAATATTTATGTTTCCAAACTCCCAAAACACCTTCAATAATCACCTTAACATGTGGCACATAAACCTTATAGACTCAATAAAATTCTTATTTATGTGATGAAACCTTGAGACGACGCTTACTTAAGCCCATCCAACCTGATATATAATCAATTCATCATCTATTTTACCAGTTTATCTTTTGTTTTTTCACCAAGGCATAGTCATTTAAGTGACAACTCAAAATCATGGTATCACTTCCTTTAGAATTTCCTTTCAAGATGTCCCCACAATATTTCAAAAAAACTCACAACATGAGACATGATCAGATCAGATGGTTGTCTCCAAACTGAACCGATTTAAACTTATTATTCCAAATGTTCAACGAAATGCAGCAGTCAACATCAACCTTGAACCTGTCTTACCTGACATGGTAAAGAAGCGGTTCCTCACTGACTTAATGTGGAAAGAGATGGGTATCGAGTCACACGATCCCTGATCAACTGTCTTTGATGAACCGACATAGAGGACAGATTCATTTCAAAACCCAGACCAGATTCTCCTAGATAATGGAACCTTTGAAGTATTTGAGCACAATCGTTGTGGCATGTAACCTATTTTCAGTGATTATTCTATAAAAAACACTCATTTAAACTATTGTTCCCCCACATGAACATGGAACAACCCTCGATCGGAAAATGTTGATCATCATGGTTAAAATACACCTCCTGTCCCATGAAAATTCCATGGTAACCTCTGAGTCAACAACCCAAATCCATGGAGATCATCCAAGGAAAACATCATTCAATGTTTATGAGAGGTATGATGATACAAGGACAAACATCCTAAATCAAGAACATTGACTTATACCGAAGTGACAACCCTGTGTTTTTCAAGTCAAGAGGAAAATAGCTCGTGTCCCTAAGTTCATACATGGTGTCCCTACATGGAAACCTAGGTATCACTCAAGAAAAACCAAACATCATAGAATAACCTTGCTTCTGAATTAAACACTAATAAAAACCACCTAAATAAACCCAACAGTTCTTTAAAATCTCAATGTGGTGTAATACCAACACTCTCGTAGTATACTTAGACAATACCAAGATAGGGTACATGGTCTTCTTAAAGACAAGAGTACACTAAGAGGTTTTAATTATCTCTTAAAAAGATCCATGATACTTTCTCCAAATAAAAGATGAAATGGTTGTTAATGATCTAAACTTTTATAACCAAAAACACCAAAAGAAGGTCATTTTAAACACCACATATCGACGTTCATATAATATCTTGGATACTTCCACCAACGCATCACTATCACCAAATCATGATTCCTTTATCACAAAAGGCAATCTAGCCTTCTTAAGAACAACCTCTGAAGTCTATCCCTTACCAATGGTGTATAAAAATTTTGTATCCATATACAACCATTAAATATCATGATGCCTCCCAATCAAATAAGATCACAGCTTACCAGCCTCATGGGAGACCAAGATAAGTGCTAACCATTCCAGAAGGTCCCTCTTGGATATGTGTCTTCTAATGGGAGGACAAATTTTACCAAAACAGACTTGACACTTCTTATCTTTGGAGTGTCCTTAGTAGTTTGACTCATTGAAGAGGGGACCCATTCCACAACACATGATCTATTGACTTCTGAATGTGAGTCCTAAATGTGAATAAAATGGTTTCATCAAGAATTAAAATAAATAGATAGAGATAACTAGTTACTCAAGATTGATATATTATATTCACACCAAGAAGGACATGTGATGCTCCTCCAAGTCATGTTCCCACACATCACAACATTAGGAAAAAATGCCCAAAAAAATAACTGACATGTCAAAGACATAATTCTACTTAAAACATCATCCCAATCATTGGGAATATCCAGGTCCATTATTTTAACATAGCTCACTCTACTCCAGAGTTGACCGGCATTCAAATTGTAACAGCTCAAGGTTTATGTGAGTACCACCGAATTTAAATGGTTCACTACAGGATTAATAATATGACGACTACCATTTATGTCGATGCGTTCTATGCTGAGATTACATGATCCAACAACACATTACTAATGCTATCCATAGTGCCAACGAGCCTGTACCCTAGTGGTACAGGCTTCTGCTTGGCATCCAAAAGACCCAGGATCAAATCCAGGTAGGGGAAAATTTCCCAGGTACTATAGCTGTACTGTAGCAGGTACTGTAGTAGTGGCAGCACTGTAGCAGCAGCAACACTGTAGTGGCGGAGAGACTGTAGTAGATATTATTGCGGTGGTGGTACTGTAGCAGGTACTGTAGCAACATGGGTATTGTAGTAGTACTATTCACCAAGGGGTCCTTTGGGCCATTCAAATGGGATTTCAAGCCTTGTATTCAGGCCACTTGGGCTTCGGCCTTCGGGCTATGTAATGGGTCTCCCTCTACCCAGTCTAAAGAGGTCTCTGTTTTCAAATAATAAATTGAGGCTTCAGCCCCAACCTTTTAAAAAAACTAATACTATCCATAGGCTTTTTAAACCAATGCATTCCAGTATCTGATGTCACACATGATGAACTAACTCTAAGAAACATTACTCCATTTGACCAAAAAAATATACTGACAACCTCTTTAGTTAGCTAATACTAAAAGGGAAACAATGAAGGGTCACACGACCTCCTAAGTAGCCAACCATGACATTATAATGTCTATCACACTTAAACTGAGCATTTTAAAATGATCATACTCAACGAAAGGGACAAAAAAAGCGTCCACCTGTCAAAAAAAGGGTGTTGTTTTAGAAACTAATAGACCTACATTTGACTATGGTACGCGAACAATAACACTTTTGAAAAAATGTGTGTAAGCAATAAGAAAGGGTTCAAAAGATCTTAGGGCGCTACCTAAAAATATTTAACCCATTACCGAAGCTCATAGTGTTGACCCAAATGAGTACATTCTTATGAAAGGTCACTAGGCTTAAAGTCCTATCATTTTGATTTGGACTTAGGAATGAAGAATCCTATGTAAACACTCACATTCCATTTAAAGGAAAAATCAAGAAGGATTAAAACAACAATTACATGGGGGTTCAGGTCAACAATACCACTTAAGGATACATTTCTAGGGAATTAAACTGGGGCCCATTTAATTAATTAACCCTTCAAGGATTATTTTTAATGGAATACTAATATTCATCCTAAGGAAAAAACATCCAATTACAGTAGTAAGAAAAAACAAGCGAGTTATATTAAAATTCTTTTTCAATCATTATTATTTATTGACCTCCCTTTATATTTAGGACATTTTATCATATAAAACCAATTTTAAACACCATTTGTTTTATTATAAGGCCTCACCCAAAATAGATCAAGTAAATAAAAAATGTCTTCTAATAATTAAATGGCTTTCTTTTCAAATGGAAATCCACCATACACTCACAAGTAAAACCATATAGGTGGATTTTGAAGATTAAAATAACCATAATACAAAGCATGTGTATACCCCCCATGGGGTTAGGCATTAAGGAATATAAAAGAAAAGGCAACCCACTGGGGTCTTATTGAGCCATTCTGGGTTCATCCAAATACCGCGAACAATTTATGAATTTAGATTTTGAAAACACCCTTGGTGGTTCCATTTTCTAAACAACATGACCTAACTGACCTACTTGGGTCCAGTTGTGATTTTATGAAATTATCCACAAGGTTCATTAAGCCCAAGAAATTGGGGTATGAGCCTCAATGATGAAATTAAAACATTAATATATAAAAGATTTTATATTAATCATCAGTCTCCAAAGAAATCCCCATAATAGATGGTTTGGATTTATTGGCTACCACTCATCATATTATAAAGTTCCCATTCACCTTACAAGTTTTAGGCATCTCCCATCTAACCAAAACCATGTTGTTTCCAAAAAAAGAGAAGAAAGTTTCAACTTCCTGACATTGAAGTAAAAATATTTAAATATAAAAGGTGCATTAATTATGGTTCGATTATATGAGTCACACTATTCCAATTTATAAATCACCCATACACTTTACTAATTAGAAATTGGTTCCCATTTAACTACTTCCAACTTAATTATGATAAAAATGATATTTTAACAGATTAATAATTTAAACAAAAATATTTAAGTATAAAATTTGCATCAATAAAGGATTGATTATATGGGTCATCACTTTCTAACCTGTAAGGTACCCATACACCTTATTAATTGGAAGTTGACATACATTCAATCACAACCAGAATGTTTCAGCCTATGTGAAACAACATTAAATCATGGCAATTTTTATAGAAATCACACTAAATAATCAAAAACATTTAAAGTAACATGTTAGGATAAACAATTAACTAATAAGGTTAAAACTAAACAAGTAATCAAAATCACTAACATGACATGTGATGGAAATATATTAAAACACATATGGAATATAAACAGTTTCAAGTATACTAACAATTCAACCAACATGGCGTGGAATATGCCTGGAATATGAATTCTTATGTGCCTATAAGGATGAATGTAATGCTTCTTCCTTGTCATTCCAGGCAAAGGGTGATTTGAAAATCTCACAAATTAGTATTTAGTATAGATTACTCCAATCACATAACGTAAAATAATAATCAATTGTAATAGGAACAACATAAACTACAAACCCATCCCTGACCACATAGAATATTCCCTATACATGGGTTGATCACTCCCATTAATGAATATTTACCAAGCACTGACACATTCTTAGTCTCATGTTTTCCATATCCAAATAGAAGGAAAAGAAATAAATTATTCTAATACCACTTGGTATCATCTCGGACTGACTGGCCACTAAACTAGTAGGCAAACCGGTCGTCACATGGCCTCAAGCACGCGTCCCCTTAATCCATAGGCTACAGACTAGATGCAGGGGACCAATTTTGGTACAGTGGGGATATTTTACCCTCATGTGAAGAGTGGAAAAGTTATATAACCAATCTAAAACAATAAATAACAAATAATTCAATAATAATAAAAGACACAACATCAAAAGAATATTATAATAAATGAATTAAAGTAGCCAAACAAAAAATTTACAACAATACCTATATTACAGATGATGTTATAAGTACAAGTAGTTAATAATACAAATTTAAATATAATGTAACAAAAACATAACTTCATAATGACTTATTCCACAAGCATCTCGAGCACCAACTTAGTCCTCTGTCCAAAATCAATCATATAAATTTAAATCATAACTTTACAAATTGGATTCTTCTATTAATCAATACATATAGTCATAAAGTATACTCAATTAATAATGGTGCCTCTGTTGGGTTTGATATAAAATCTCAGTAGTTCGGAACCCGCATTTTCTATAACAATCCATTTCATTCAATATAAATTAAGTAGTGTTCCATAATTAATAGAGGTAATATAGAAATAAATAAATCATTGCATTGGACTGGGTCCCACTTGGACACATGTCCAATCTACATGACTCATCCTAAACTAGTGAGTCTAAACCAAAGGACCCCTAAATGTTAAATTGGGTGAGATAATATAAGAGGAGGTGTTATGACCCCAAACTTATGGTTTGGTTTAGAGGTTGCATCCCTAAGTCTTTAATACCAATAGGATAAATACTTATTTTCAAAATGTTCATTTACATTTTCATTAATTTAATTTGAGATAAAAACTTTATAAAAATTATAGAGACACCCTGAGCCCATTCATGGAAGTCTATAGGGACTTTCCAAATATAAGTTGACTGACATAGTTTATATCCAATGCCTAAGAGTCCATCCATGTTGACCCATGTATGAATTTCCATGTATCAATCCAAGAATGGTGAGAAATTTCAAGTATTATCATACCTCCGAGTCCGTACCTAGTATCACACATTGGGTGGGGATATATATCTCATGGCATGGTACAACCAATCATTCTATTGATCCAATCCAAGATAACTACCCTAGGGAAATAATGTCACTCGTATTGAGAAAAAATTAGATAACACAGGGTGATAACATCTTCGGAATAACTGATATCAACCCCCAACGTGTTTACTAACTATCAAAAAATATAACAAGAAGGCATGAGAGTTTTTCCATGGGATCCTTAAGTTGGAACCTCATGTTTCACCCTTTTCCTTGAGATAAAATCATTAAAAAACACTTCATTTATAACAAGCCATGAAAGATGCAACTTTCTAAACATAACTTCATAATTTGTAAGATAGTGCACTTCATTTGAGGGCTCTTATTATAAAAACATAACATTGGTTACCAAAAATTCATTTAGTATAATTAAACATAATTTCAAGATTCATAATCAATTCATGTTAAAGAATCATTTCAAACAATTAAACCAATAGGAATTCACCTCAATTAAACTAAAACATTTCTTCTAAAAATCATACATTACTAAATTTCATTAAATAAATGTGTGAAGGGAAAGAAATCAATGCATTCTTAAATTTAAAGGGAAACTAAAAAGGGATCCAACACAAAACTCAAGGTGTTATACTTTTGATGGTAGAATCATGTACCTTCCCTTTACCACTTTCATTAATATCCACATTCTCATAAATTCAAGGACACCTATCTCCTATGTACATATTTTCATTTTCAAATATATACAAGGGGATCCTTACATACATTTTTATATATACATACTCCCTTTTTCACTTACATGAATATTCAACATCACATATATACATAAACATGAATATCCCAATTATATATTTTAATCCTTCCATGGGTGAATATATATTAAGGGTAACCATACATATATCTATTCCTACCCATGAAAACGCATATAATCTATTGACAACAGTAGCCTGAAACCACTTCAAGGAAAACCAAGATGCACTAAAAAAATAATTGTAACACTAAAATTACAAAAACCCTATATAAAAATTGTGGAAAAATAAAATTCAGATGAAAACCTGCCTCAAAACAATGGTGGATGAACCAAAATGACAAAAAGCAATTTTCCTTCGTTGACGGATGCCAAAACATCCAAGACGAAGCCCTGAGAGACCTATCACACATCCTATTGAGAAGAGAAGCATTAAAAACTGGTCTACACAAAACCCTAGGGTTCTTCTTAACGAATAGGGTTAAATTGAGGATAAAAAACACCAAAAAAATTCGAAGGATATGATAGGGAGTTTATCTAAATGAATCAAAAGAGAAACTCAAGAAAATCTAGGTGGAATCATTGTGAAGATTGCCGGTCGAGAATGGGTGTCGCATGTGGTCGAGAGGTCCGAGGGGGGAGGGTGCATCACAAAAAAATGGAGGGAGATGGAAGTATAGAGTAGCCTTTGATTTATTTTATTATTTTTAATTTAATTAATTTAATTTTTTAAAAAGATAACTTTTGCATGATTTGGGTTACACGGTTATCCAAACCGTGAACCAACTATGTGATGAATGGTGCTTTCACAATACCTATTTTTCACTAATAATATAGTCTACGTGCATGATATGGCTATACCATGCACAAACCATGAGATAATTTCTAAACCCCTATGTCAAGACTCACAGTTTGTTTTGGATGCCACATGGTTTCTGACTAACTGTGTTCCCCTACCAACCCCTCCCGACTTGAGGTTTCCAATCCCGATGCTCCCAAATCTTGATAGAACACCCGAGGAAAACCTCATTCGTTGATTCAAATCTAAAAAAACTCATTATATTGTTGAAAACCTCATAATTCCATTTATAATCTTGGTTTACAAAATTTACCATCCACCAAACAATAAAATTCAAAATCCCTTGGAATTCTATCCAGTAAAAAACATGGGACATTACACATTAGTGATATATATACATATTAGGTTTCCTATGAGTATCCCCTAAATTTTCCTTGATGAGTTGTACCCTTATGAGCATCTCTTTATCAACGAGTAATATCTCTTGAGAGTATCTCTTCCTCAATGGTCAATATCCTCTATAAGAATCTCTCCCTCAATGGGATAAGTCCTATATGAGTACTTCTTCTTCATTAGTCCATATCCATTGTGAATAACTCTTCCTCAAAGATCCATATCCCTTGGGTGTATCTTTTTCTTAATGGGTCATATCCCCAATGAGTATCTCCTCATCAATGGGCCATATCCCTTAGTAGTATCACTTATTCAATGGGATATATTGTTGCAAGTCTACTCTACCTAAATGGTTTATATTAACTAAGATATGAATCTACCTCAATGGGATATATTACTTGTAAGAAACTATATATAAATGGGTTATATTATCTATAAACAACTCTACTTTAATGGGCCATATTCTTAGGGAATCACTTTACCTTGTTGGGCTATATCCCACGTGATTTTATCCATACCATTTCTCATATAATCATAAATAGATAAAATTAAAAAATGTTTCCCATGAATAATCCCAACATGATCTTCTATTTTCACCCCTTTTGTTACACATACATCCTTACCGCATGAAGTTATACTTGATTGACATGTCCTATCACATGGCCTTAAACTATACAACTCAAACCATGTGGGTTTTTATAACTATTAACCATGATATGTACAATGACTGTTTGAAGTTAGATCCCAATATATCATAATTCCTAGATGCATTACCTTAAAAGAAAATTTACTTGGTTGTGGTTGTCTGGCCTTAAAATGCACCACATTATTCTTCATAAGACAACCTTAAATTATTCATCATGTTTGATTAAGTGGAATATAAATATGCAGGTTATAATTTCCTTCATAGGGATATGTATGAATCCTCTATCTTAGACTTTATCCCAACTCCACAACCCCTACTACCTCACTGAATGGCTATAAACTTCCAGCACACCCAAATGTGCCACTTTTAACCATAGTAAGATTAACTATTCTAGATTAAAAGAATTATAGAGAACCTCTAATACATATATATGGTCACATAAATTCACTGTTTTGATCAATCACTGGCATGATTATAAATAATAATAGTATTATTACAGTTAAATATTCAATATTATGTCTTAAATATTTAAGGAAATCTTGGGGTTGCCAAAAATTTCTCTCTATAAGGGTGAGGTGCACCGGACCTCCCATCCTCTTGACGAATGTGTAACCTAAAGTATCATTAGTATTGTCCTAGTGTGTGGATGCCTTTGAAAAGTGGGTCCACTCTAAATTAAGATTTCATATGTATGGGGGCAGAACAAAATTAATGAAAATCAGGTTTTATTCATCCTTAATGAGGGATTATTTAACATTATCTAACCATAAAGATAATTTATACTATACTCAGTCACGAAAATTATGAACATGATCAATTAAATCAAAGTGTTTACAGTCTAGTGGTGGCATACATGATTATAATTTTGATAAATTACATAATGATTTTCATAAAACATTATTTATCAGAGATTAAGTACCCAATGTAGCTCAATTTTATTTCTCGAGTTCCAGTTTATTTGATTGAAATTTAAGAATAGCTTTGGCATGGGGAGGACATTCATATTGAGAATATTTTTCACTGTGATTTGGGACTTCAAAAATGAGCACCATGGGTAGGGCCTCCATAGTTTATTATTGATTATATATTATGGGGAGGATCTTCACTCTGGTCAAATGCTTCATCATAGGCATGACATCCTTGACATATTCCTTGGGTAGGACCTCTATAGTTATTAGTTTTTTTCTATAGAGAGGGCCTCTACATTTATGAATTTATTAGTGGCCATTTTAATGAACTAAACATTAATAAATTAAATTGACTTTTAAATTAATAAATATATTATTGAGTAATATAGGTATTGAAATCATATGCATAACATTACCTTTTTTATTTTTACCGTTATGAAATATATATAGAATTGTTTTGACTGACATAAAAATAATTAAGAATTATAACCATTTATAATATATTCACTATACAGTGGCTGTTAATATTATAATATATTAAGGATTGTTATAATATCTTATTGACACAAAAGGAAGAAGTGATGACCTTGAATAGTAGGAATGTACACTATGTATCCCATTTATCAAATCTTACAATGGAGATGGAATCACTGAGATTTTTCATTGACCAAACCCAAGTAAAAATTTAATTAATAAAACATGAAAAAGAACATTTATAGTATAAGTAAAATCATATAGTGATCACTTCCCAAACCATGTTCACCTAACCATCCTAAGAAAGTACCATCAGCGCACATCTTACCCTTTGGGAAAATACTGGTGTAATAAAGGGTTATATATCTAGAACCCACTATTATGAATTTTAATATTTTATTTTTAAATAAAAAAGGATAATATTGAACCCTTTTCATTTTTACATTATATATATACACAAATTTTTTATAAAAATTACATTTTGATATGAGGAAACCAAAATTAATATTTTGGGAAATATATAGTTTCAATCAAAAAACCCTTTTTGATATATTCAAAAAAATTTAAATAAAATTTATTTTCATAAATACTTTTATTAAATAATATTTATTTAAATATAAATGATAATATAATTTAATAAAGACCCATTTAAATTTTACAAGGGTTGGAATGTTGTTTGTGTCTTGAAAACTTATATTTTTTTTATAAATATACTTTTTTATTTGAAAGTTTATATTCTCCTTATATAAAAAATTATTTTGGAAAAATAAACATTTTTTTCTAAATCTAAACATCAAAATTACAAAATGGTTAATTTTTCAAAATTTACTCAGATAGTTTAATTTTTGGAAAAAACATTGTATATACGGTTTGTATTATGACATCATAATATCTCAATTGTGATGTAATAAATAATATAAAATGAAAACATTGCTAAAAATAGGGTTTCCCATTAAAATAATGTGTTCTTGAAATTAAATGGTTAATTTTAATAACCTATAATGATTCCTTTAAAAACTATATTATATTTTGTGGTTTTAAAAATAATTATTTATAAACATGATCACCTTCATGTCAAGAATGGAATTATTTTAATGATTTTTTTATCATAGTAAAATATTAAAAAGGACTCCACTTTTTTATAAACCATTTGTAAAAACTATGGGAAGGTTTTTCATTTTAGTTAATTTGTCACCAAGAATCAAAAACCTAATTTTAGAAATTAATAAACAATTCCTCTCTCTTTTGATATAAATAGCCACTCAATATCCTCATATTATTCACTAAAAACCCATTTATCATGATTTTCCTCTCCATATTCCTCTATAAATCCATCCCAAGATGTTCCTAAACTATTAAGAATCTGTTCCTATGATTTTAGAGGCACCCTCTCATGGAAAGGGATTATCTTCCTCCTCCTTTTATTTAGATACTTTATTTTTATTAAGTCTTTTATATTTACATTTATTCATGTTGTAATTTTTAAAACATCAATTTACTTCACTTATGGATACCAATTAATTATATTCTGCCTTTCACACCCATTAATCCCTTACATGAACCTTTATATACAATTGTTATACTGCTGAAATTATCATGTGATTTTCCATGCCAAAATTTTGTATTGTGAATACACATACCTATTTATAATCCATAGTTTTCACCTAGATTTACCTATCCTTCATTGATTGTGGGATTAATTATATAAAACTCACACTCTTTAATCATGGGATAAAATGTTATGAATTATGTTCTTATTTTGTATGATCTATGTGGAATGAAAATGCATGTACATGATATGAATGTGAGAGGTGGGAGTGGAATTATATATCCTTATAATTCATTTGAAAATGTTTTTATATCATGAGATACCATGTATAGTTAGTGGTCGGTTATAATAATCTCACTATGTTATGATGGATTTTTTGTTATACTTGAATTATTATTGTTATGTTGTTTTTATGTTGATTACACATTCCTATGATGATTTTATGTTATCATCTTATATCTTGTTTCAATATTCATGATTATGATTCCCACCCTTTTATTTCATCATGTTTTCCTCTTGAATCTCATGTACTAATTTACTTTATACTCTGCTTTGATTAGTCCATTATTAGTCTTTATATTTCATACATTTATTTTGTACGTCACCAGGTTATCCTATTCTGTATTTCAAGGTCAATGGTATATAAGTGAATGTTATAGGGTTTTAAATAATTTTTTATCCTTGTTTCAACTTATTGTCATATGTACACAATTTTCAAAACAAATGAGACCCTTGGTATTTTGGGATTGTATTACGTGTATATCTATGTAATAAATCTTGAATAAAGAATATAAAAGTATGTGTTGACATAGTTGGAATGAGAAAAATAATTAGTTATTTTTTTGGGATTAAGATTTGAAAACCATAGTGAATACCATAGAAATAAGAAAAAATATAATAAAATATCACTAAATTTTAGTAAAATATAGATTACATTATTTTATATAGAAATGAATCCCTATATGTATTATGGAAAGTGGATACGACTATGTAACAAATATACCTAGGGGTAATAACATTGAAAGGTATTATTAGGTATTAACCCAACATATACTTTGTGTATGACAAGAGTCATAAGACTTCACACCTATCCAAAAACTCCCAAGAGATATGCTTTGGTTTATCGTGTACTTTTTAGAAACCATATTGAATGGAACAAAAATTCATATGAAATTTAATATTAGGAAATAGATCTTGGATAAAAAATATTGAAACCTATAAATTCATAAGTTAAAGAATGCATGTCATTTATGAGTTATCCCCTTAATGTTCATAGTTTCACTTTTATATGTCTAATATTTTGAAAATTTACATTCCTAGAATTTAATTTATTTTATTCAATGACTATTATAGGAGAAATCAAGTCAAAAACCAATGTGATGGGAAATACTATGATAATAAAAATGAGATGCCCAACCCGATAGGAGCAAGGTTAAGGAACATTATAAAAATTATTTCTCATTTAAATCACATTATAAATAGAAACATGAATCAGTACAAACTCCCACACCCCCCAAAAATGTGAAAGTTTCAATTAATACCTTTATGTGAGAATTCACTTTAACTTTTAGTGGATGATATAATACATTAATAATGGAACAGTGGATCAAATCCATTGAAAATATCATCTTTATTCTTCAAAGCTCTATGAAATAGAAGGTAATGTTGGTTGTTTCTCTCATAGAGGGAGAAGTTGATAAATGGAAGGCATTGATAAAGAATATGATTCTCAATAAAGAAATAGAAGTGATTGAGTAAAAAATATTTAGTAAAATGATTTTCCATAAATATTTTCCTTTCACTCTCTAACTTAAAATAGTGAAGGTGTTTCTTAGACTCAAGAAAAAGGAAGAAGAATCCATCATGGCATATAAGGTGAAATTCAAAAGACTTGTGTGATATGCCTCCGACTTTTTCATTGACCAAGAAAGTAAATTAGACTACTTATTTATTAGGATAATGTAAAATCTATCAAAAATATTTTGTGGTTTGTGGCGTAAATATATATGAAGATAATTTCTGAAGTTCCCTCAAGTTGAAAAAGATATGAGCTAATCTCAAGGGTCTCATGAGTGTATATATAGGAAGTGGATAATAGAGTTTAAATCTGATGGAGTGATTTATAAATATCATTATGGTAAGAAATTATAACATACCAATTTTCAAAAGTATATGAATAAGAATCTTAGAAATTTTTTGAAGGAGATAAGGAAATGATTTGGGTGTGAGAAAGAGGGGAACATGGCAAGTGAATGTCGATGGTAGAAACTCGAAAATATGATGGAATAAATGAATACTAAAGTCAACAATTAGCCTATTATTCAATGTGTCAAAAAAAAGGAAAAAAGGACACTATGAAAACCAATGCACTAAGACAAGGGTTGTTGACGATAACTGATGAAAAAAACCTACAAGGCCTAGACACAAAGGGTTAGAATATGCCATCATAATTGCTAATGTAAATTATGACAATGAATTGGTGAAAATTGAGCTAGTTATTCTTTCAAGGATATAAAAAAAACTACTTGATTTTGGTACTATTCATTCTTTTGTATCACGCAAGTTTATTAGAACTATTCAAACACCAACTCAAAATATGGAATTTGAGTTATCAGTAAAAATGGAAACTATGCCAATTATTTTATCCCAAGTATATAAATCATTGATTTTCAAAATTTGTGGGTTGAATTTCAGAAAAATCTTATGATACTCCATTTAGAATTTTTTTTCCATTCTGGGAATGGATTGTATTTTCTTTTATAGATACAATATAATTTTTCAAGCGAAGTGAATCACCCTCCATATCACAAATTTGTAAAATATTATAATGGATGCCATTAATTTGGTACCCCAATCTGGTTTTCCATAAGTCCTCACGCACACCTCCCTATACACCAGAGGCCTCTGACTAGTAGTGAGGACCTAGGGAGTGACAATGGGGATACTATTACCTAAAATCATAGAAGAAAATATTGTAAATAACCAAGTGAATGCATAAAAAATATGGAGGGTGGATGAGCACATAAACCCACCACTACTCCCACCACCTCTCATGCTTCATAGTTCGGTAACGGGATATATGCTACCATCTTTACACAAACCTCCAACACACTAGCTCATGGTTGGAAAAACATTTGGACACCCTTTGGCATCCCCTACATCACAAAATAAGAGAGGGAGCCTACTAGAGATCCTCAAATATATTAAATAAACAAAGGAATCCTATATTAGATCCTCTAGGATAGATAATAGGAGAAGGAATCCCATATGGGATCCCTGTAAATAGTGTATATGAGGAGGCATCCTATGTGGGATCCTAAAAAATGATACATAGGTAGAGGTGATCCTACACAAGATTCTCTATGTCAAAAGATAAGATGACCACTTATCCCAAAAGGAAAAGCCTCTGAATATCATTCTATAGATATGGATCATGGTACATCTCAGATAAAGTGTCTCACTCTCAAGAGATAGTTGGATTCAATTACTAGATGAAGAATCTCATCGTATAGAAAAAAATATTTAAACACCTCTTATGAGTCCATAAATCACCTCCAGGGTTTTTCCATAATGTTATTCATGGAAGGAAATAGACAATTGAATAATTATGTGTCCCATTATAACTCTGAGGTGTAATTATATGAAAATCCATAAGAAGGGTTTCAAGGGAGCAGTACACAACATGAATACCCAACTACATGGTGTGTGCTATCAAATCCCCACATGGGCATGTACCACCATAAAACAAGGCATGTAAAACCCAAGTACATGGAATGTCTTTCAGGTACATGGTGTGTACCCTATATGGGTACCTAACCATGTTCCTTACATGGACTATCCATGTATATCGTCCTTGTCCCTATAACTGTACACAACATGTAACCCACATGAGTTTTTTTTCATATACTCTTCCCAACCGTGAACCCCTACACTGGTTGTTTAGACATGTACTCATCTATATGTTCATGTACTTGAACACAAAATATATTCACTAGACATTCCATGTACTTCTAAAAATATCATCTTCTCATAATGGGAAGAACACACAACAGGTTTTCCAAAACAACAAGCTCTGTGATCTGTTTTTCCTTATAGAAACCCCCTAAAATATGCCTAACCCCCAGTTTTCTCCCAAAAATAAATAGATGAACCCTTAAGGGGTCCTAAGAAGTAATAAAATATATATAAACTATAAATAGGTTAATATATATGAATTTATGATAAAAGTTTTTAAAAAATTTACATTTTGGAGGAATCTGCCGAAACTTCCCCTGTATCCACAGTTCACGGGTACTGTGTGATGACATGGCTCCTTATGAGCTACATGATGATACCTCCCCTATTCCCCCTATCTCTCCATACGTATACATTTATCTATCGATTTTTTAACATTAGAGGCCAGATGGGAATACAATAGAAGTTAGGGGAAGATAAAAAAGAAAAGAAAAAAATGAAAGGAAGAAAAAGAAAAAGGGGATCAGCCCCGCATCCAGCCCCCAACATGTATAAGAAAAACCCCTTATTATGGACTCAATGATAGAGATAGAATATAAATAAAATGATCCATTCATAATATACAACCAAAAAATGAGTGAATAAATTATTTTTTAATTAATTAACTATTAATTATTAATTATTCCATTAAAATTATTACGGTTTAGAATCCAATGAAACTCCTTTACAAGGGTAAACACCCTTTTCAAAGACCAAAAATGTATTCATAAAAATTATCCAAGATCATATTCTATGAGAAAATTATCATTTTTCCTATTATAAGCATCTAAAATTAAAGATTCCTATTTCTTCAAAAATTTCTATTTCAGAAAAATGTGGTTCATTACTACCTCCCCATCAAAACCCTTCTCTTCCCCAAGAAGCCTTAGTGGTCAAACAAAATTCTTTCTCTTATCCTAAGAATATACACAAGTATGATATCATGACTGTCCAACAACCATTATCATATTGTTAAAAAATCTTCCATTAAGGAATATGTTTAACCATGATCGATATAATACTCCCCATATTAGGAATATCCTTATTGTTTCCTTCCAACTAAACTCGAATCTCATAGGCCCACACTTCATCCTTCACCGAACGCGATGACCAGAATAAGAAAAATGATCATACCAGAGCACCAATGTGGCAACATTAATTCTTCCCAAGAGTTGATTACATGAAAAACATAGGTCACCACCCATAAATGTAAAATTATGAACTAACAACCATTTGGATTCCCTTACACCTCCCCTGGAGAGTAACTAAATAGGTTCCTTTATCCATCTAGGAAAGATGTTTGTGAATAAAATATTTTGGGGTAGATATGATGCTCTCTCAGCATACTCAAGTAAATGTTAAGATAGAGAATTTCATCTCTAACTAGGATGAAACTAAGATTATTTCAATAGGCATGTATATATCTCTTAGATCCATGCTCACATAAAATAATATATATTTGAATTTAACTAACTCAGGACACCACGTCTCCAAACAATATGTTTTTTGGTTTGAAAATGGGTCTACCACCACATGGCACCTGATTTATTCTCGATGCCTCATCTACCATTGAAGAAAATTACTACTTTTATCACATCTCTATTAAAATATGACAATAGAATGTCTTTTAGTCCATTAGTCCTTGGATCACACATGACTACTCAATGATTTAAGATTTAAATGTGACCACACACAACCAATGTATCCTCTTTCTTTCTTTCTCACAAAACAAAAATGGATGGGAAAACCAATTCCAATCAGTCCTCACATGAATCATAATCCCATGAAACTCTTACTAATGAATCTAATATGACCATGTTATATGGCATTTTAGTCTTATTAAGTCAAAATCATCCTTGGAAATCCTCTTCAAAACTAGGAATCTGATTAGGTCAATGATTTATTCCCACAACAACCTGTTATACGACATTGTTCCTATCTTGATTTTCTATCTTTTCTATAACCAGGTTATATACATCAAATGTAATAGTCAAATGGGATAGACACATGAATGGTTCATCCCATAGAACTCAGTATTGAAGCAAAAAAACCATTGAAAATTCTCAAAAACATAATGCATAAACATTACCATATCATAAAACATGAGCACCTATAGTGAATCAACATCTACATGATCATAAAAATAGGATAACTGCCTAAAAAGACATCCATAAAATCAGGCCAACCCTACTCGTGGGTTTCCCTTGATGAAATCAAATTTCAACCAAAAAGGGTCTGAGTCAAAAATATGGTCCTCCAGATCTCCCAACTAGCCCTATCGATCAAGTGTATTATAAGGGTCACTAGGTCTTATCACTTTTCCCATAATTAAAACCTCTAAACAAGGTCACATCTCATAAGGTGTACCTCGCACACCCATATCAACATAAGGCATCTATTGTTCTAGTTAACTATATCTCACTCTCTAAAAGAGATACTGATAACATTGATCTATGAGGGTAAAAAATGGTCAACCATCAGCCCAAATAGGTCCTGATCCTATTAATGAATCCTTATAACTATTTACCCATGGATTTCATGATGTAAATGTTTTATTAAAAATGAACTAATACCCACCCAATATCTACAAATAGTAATACCTCCTAAGGGTCTAATTCAATATAAATTTTTAGTTTTCTATCAACATAATACAAAAAACCCAACTAGATTAGTCTAAAAAACATTAACTACAAAGGATGATCATCCTGTGATAAAAATATTCCCACATCATCATCTCAATGATATTTTTCATATCACTATCATAATTTATTTAAGTAGAATGTCATTCAAAGATATGCAAGAAAAAACTATATATGTCGTTACCAAATCTCTAATTAACTAAAACTGACAAACAAAACCCTACAAGGGGTACAAAATAATGGAATTAGGTGCCTTATCTACCTACTAGGTTCATTTCAACTCCTAATCATGAATATTGATTCATCTTCTTCACTATAAAATGTATTATCGTAGATCCACATAACCTGCTATCAAAAGGAAATATATTCTAGTCAGGACAATTGAGTACAATCCCACCTTGAACCTATATCGGAAAACTCTATTTTGGTTGTTTTTTAAGCTTTAAAAAATTGTCTTTTGTTTTCAATAATAATCACACACTAGTAGGCCTACACCATATTGAACCTATGTGCCAAATATGATGCATGGGATGTGTCTTAATTTTTATAAACAAGATTCAAAATCCATCACTATCCTATCTATAATGGACCAGTGCTTTAAATACATAAAAATCAAAAACTCTACATAACACATGAGTCAATAAAATTGAAAATTATATACAACTATAACATCACATATAAATTATAACAATCCCATATCTCTAGTAACCTGGAATTTTTACCGAAAAAATTGTTCTTAATGCATTGTTCTGATATCCATCACTGGTTTTGGTATAATCATAATACTCATATTTAAAATATCCAAAATAGTAAAATAATAGGAAAAGAAACAGATCTGATACAAATTTGTAATTTCCAATCCAATATGTCACTAATTTTGTTCCCTGAGTAGGTTTACCACAAGATCGTAAGTTTGCCTCACTCTATTCCAGAGGATGCCGAATGTAATTGAAGTCCTAGGGTGTGATAGTGGGGATATTATTCCCTCATATCAGAGTATAAAACATAGAAAATAACCATGTGAATGTAGAAAAAAAGAGTAAGGGATTATGAATGCGTAAACCCACCACTACTGCCACAACCTCATAGGATTAAAAGTTCAGTTTGATTTCTAAGGTGATACCCACTACCATCTCTACATAAACCCCCAATGTACAAGATCATGGTTAGTCAAACATTAGGTCACCCACTAGGGTCATATAAGTTACTAAATAGAAGAGGCATACTACTTGGGATCCTAATAGAAAGTGTGTAAAAAAATTATTCCTACATGGGATCCTCTAGTTCAGATCATAGGTGATGACATCCCATAGGGTATCCTCAGAAATTGTTCATATGAGGAGGTATCCAACATGGGATCCTCAAAAATGGTACATAGACAGAGGAAATCCTAAACATTATTCTCTATGTCAAAAGATAAGACAAGAACTTATACCAAATAGAAAATTCTTTGAATATCAGTCTAGATAGATTTCTTTTTATACCATCAAAGATCAATTTTAGTACTCTTAGGAGATAACAAAATTTTATTATTGGACGAAGAATCTCTCCATTTAGAAAAAACCCAAAATGCATCCATGGAGTCATTAAATCACATTAAGGGTTTCAAATTCCCGATCTATGAATAAATATACTAAAAATTGACAAATCTAGTGTCTAATTATAACTTCAGTGTCTGAAGGTATAAAAAACACTAAGAAGGGTAGAAATGGATGAATACATGACATGTATACCCTAATACAATATGCCTTCAATCAGTTTCCCACATGAGAGTGTACCTCAGTCGGACCTGGAATGTAAAACCCAATTACACCACGTGTAATTAAGTTACACAATGTGTACTCCACATTGGTACCTTCTCTTGTACCTTGGATGGATGGGTCAAGTATATTGGCCTAGAAGTGTACTTGTACACAGTCTGTGACCCACATGGGGTTTGGCCATGTACACTACATGGTCAGGGGCCCCTACACGGGTTGTCTAGCCATGCACTTATCTATATATCCAAGTAATAGTACTTAGTGTGTATACCCTACAAATTTTGTGTCAAACTAAAAAGATCATCATCACCCAAATAGGAAGAAAATAATTCTTGTGTTCCTAAACTATACACAGTTTGATCAATATTTTTGAATGGGAAACTCCTCAAATTTCCCCAAAACCATATTTTTCTCCCCAAAAGATATACATAAACCCTCTTTGGGACCTAATAAGTTATAAATGAGATATATAACAAGAATATAGTAAATCAATAATTCTTTATAGAAAAACATAAAAACAAAATACATTTGGGAGGAATCTACCAATGGTTGTTCCATATCCATGGTCCACAACTATCACATGACGATATGACTCCTGCCAATATATATGGTGACACCTTCCTTCTTCCCCCTCTTTGTATATCTCTTTGTATCTATTTCTATATCTCCATCTACTTGAACTCTCCTAGTTTCATGAAACAAGACTCCCAAGGTGGTGTACATGAGAATCCATGGGGGAAGAGGAATAAAAGATGATAGAAAAAAAGAAGAAAAAAGGGGGCCAACCCTAAACTCATTTCTCAACACAAGTTTATGCCCTACCTAATAAAATACCGCAATTATAGACTCAAATTCATAGATATAATCTTTATACTATTATCCATTCAAAATATATAGTTTAATAAATATGAGGAAATAAATTAATATTTACTTAACTAAATAATAAAAATTAGTTATTCCTTGAAAATCCAAAATAGTTAAAAAGACAAAAAACTATTATCCTCGGATAAAAACCCTATTTTAATACCTACTAAGTGGTCATAAAAATTATTTCATAACATATTCTAGGGTAAAATGACCATTTTAACCAATATAAGCATTGAAAAGAAAAAATTCAAATTTCTTTACAAATTTACTATCTGAAAAAAAACACAGGCCACAAAAAATTCCTCAAAGAATTTATACAATTGTAAGGAGGATGATGAATATCCTTTTGAATCATCATCTTAAGAATATATATTATTACCTTATGAGATATCTTATCTAGAAAAAATTATTGGGAATAAGGAAATGATCAGGATTTATGACATTATCATTATATGAGAATACACTAATGTGTTTCTTGAATAATTTCCTGGTCTTCCTCTAAGCCAAGAGGTTAAGTTCTCAGCCAAAAATATATCTGAAGAGTTTTTAATATCCAATAATCCATATTGAATTAAAACCATTTAACTTGATGAGTTGAAGAGGCAACAATAGGATAATCTGGTAAAAGGGTTTATATGCTCAAGTGCTTCATTATGAGGTGTGCCATTACTTTTCATCATGAAGGAGGAACAGTTAATGAACCTATACATTAATTATCATGAGATAAAAATGGTCATGATAAAGAAAAAGTATCTTATTAAATGGATTTATGAATTTTTTGATAAAATTTGTAAAGGCTAGTATTTATCTAAGGTGGATCTTTGATCGAGATATTATCAAAGGTGATGAAGTAGGATAGTCCCAATATATCTTTTAATACAAGGTAAGGGAATTACGAGTTCATAGTAATGAAATTTAGACTCACTAATGATACAAATACCTTTATGGAATTAATGAATAGAGTCATTAAGGATTACCTTGACTAATTTTTGTTAGTCATTGTAGGTTATATTCTTATTTAATCCAAAAAAAGGGATGAACATGAGTAATTTGAATATTGTACTGAAGAACTTGAGAAAGGAAAATTTATATGGAAGTTATATTTATTGATTTTTTTGATAGAAAGGTAACATTTTTGGGGAATGTTAACACTAGAAAAGGTATATATATGGATCCTTTGAAGACAAGGGAAATTGATGGATGGACTATACTATTATATGTGATGGAGATCCTTATTTTCCACTGGATAGCTGGGTAATATTATTAATTCATGAGAAAATTATTCTGATTATCAAACCCACTAACCAAGATAACTCAAATGGGATTAAATCTTATACGGATTGGTGAATGTGAAGAGATATTTAAAGAGTTAAAGAATAGGTTATTCACTACACTTGTTCTCACATTACCCACCAGTGGGGAAATATTTATGATCTAAATTGATGCATCTAAAAAGGTATTAGGTTGTATAATTAAGTAAAATGAAGAAGTGATAGCCTTTATCTTTAGGAAATTAAATATTCATGAGAAGAATTACCCAACACATGATTTGGAAATGGAAACAGTGATCTTCACATTGAAGATTTAGCAACATTATCTCTATGGTGATAAGTGTAACATATATATAGATCATACAAGAATCAGGTATATATTCACTCAAAAGGACCTCAATATGAACCAATGTGGGTGTTTAGATCTAACAACGGATTATGAATTATTAATACCTTACCATCTTGAGAAGGTAAATAAAGAGGAAGATTCTCCGATTAGAAAGGATCTTGAAACCCTGTCCATGATGTCATTTTAAAGGCATATAATCTTATTGGACATGGAATGGTTAAACCTAATAATTTTAAAAGGAAACATAAAATACATTGATAAAATTTAATCTCATCTATTCATTATTGAGAGGATCAAGAGGCCCAAAAAGATGATGAGGTGTTACAGAGAAGGGTAGAAAATATTCTGGAGTTCTTCATTTCTACAGATTGAGTTGTAAAGTTTGGAACCCGAATATGTGTCCCATTAAAACTAAAATTATAGAATAAAATTTTAGATGATGATCATAATTAATAATTCTATTGAGAATAAATAAAAAGAGAGATTATATAATTTTTATCTCAATTATTGGAATGCCAACTGGTCAACGGTGAATGATAAATGTAAAAGGGTATGATGCAACCATTTCCCCTCTGAGTATATAAATAGGATACCATAACCATGGACTTATTCATAGGGATCCCAATTACATCTAAAGAAAATAAAACCATTAATGTGGTAGTATACAATATTAGAAATTAATGCATTTCATTGATTTCAAAGAAGATTTAAATCTTGACTAGTCCCCTAAGATATATATAAGAGAAGTGGTAAGACTATATAAAGTACCACAATCCATTGTATTTGATCGAGATATGAGGTTTACCTCAAGGATCTCTAGAGTCCTTTAGGAGGTATTAGATAAAAATATGATATTTATCACTTATTATAACCATAATTTAGATGGATAGTCTGAGATAATCTTTTAATATTTAGACGGTATATTGAGATCCTGTTCAATTGATTTCCAATGCTGATGGGATAAAATCCTTCCAATATCGGAGTTATAATATAAAAAAATTAAATTATAGAATTTAAATGGAATATTATAAAGTTATATATGGGAATATCTGTTCGACTCCAACATGATGGGTTGAAGTTTGAGAGAGGAAGATGATGGGACATGATCTTGTTGAAGAGGTGAAATTGAAGGTTCAAACCATTCAGCATCATATGAAATCATTTCCAAGTCGATAGAAAATATGCACATACAGTCAACATTAAGACCTATATTATTTTATTATAGATATGGCTAAATTTTTTATATCACCAGGGAATAAGTCATGAGGTTTTCGAATAGGCGAAATATTAGTCATAGATACATTGACCCCTTTGCGATTATTTTTTACATCATGGTTGTAGCCTATCAACTAGCACTCCATCCCAACCTATATTAAGTAAATGATATGTTACATGTATCTCTATTAAATAAGTATATACTTGAACCCATACATGAACAAAATATGAAGATGGTACATTTAGAGAACAATCAATCATACAAGGAGTAGCTAGTGAAAATATTAGACCATAGAGACAAACTTTTATGAAATAATACAACTCAGCCAGTCAAAGTACTATGGTATAACCGCAATTCTGAGAAGTAAACTTGTGAACTAGAAGAGGTGTTGTAAAATAAGTACCCTAAAGTATTTTAGTGTATGAAATGATTTTTTATGGTGAAATTTGATAAGGGGGAAGAATTCAATGAACTAAACTTTTATAAATAAAATTCCCTTTTAAATGAATAAATTCATTATTATTTAAAGTAGTTATAGAAGATACATGTACTATATTTCATTTATTATTTTGAGCATTATAAAATATTTACATAATTGTCTGATGGTATTAAAATATCATTAAGAATCATAAAAAATTTAAACATTGTCATTCTAAAGTGACTATTAATATTATAATTTATTAAGGTCTATGATATGATATAATTGACATAGAAAGAAGATGTGATGACCTCTACCAGTAGGATCATTGTCTATAAATCCCATTTATCATAGAATTTGAGGGAAACAGAATCACTGGGATTTATCTTGATCAAACCCAAGCTGATATTCAATAACATTAACACAATAGAGGTATTTTATAGGATAATTTCATCATCATAAGGACAAGTACCTCAATTATGTTTACTGAACCACCCCAAAAAAAGTATCATTATCACATTCCATACTCTTAAGGTGTACACTAATGTAATGAGGGGTTATTTATCTACACCCTAGTGTTATTAAATTTTAAATTTTATTTTTTAATAAAATATTTATTATATAGACACATTTTCATTATTAATTTATAAATATACTCATTTTTTAATATTTATATTTTGATGTGAGGAAACCAAAATTGTACTTTTAGGAAAAATATAGTTTTAATTAAACACACTTTTTGATAAATTCAAGAGTTAAAAAATATATATTTTCTTCCTGAAATTTTCATATTAAATAATATTTATTTTAATACAAATTATAATACAATTTAATAAATTCTCATGTAATTTTTACTAGGTTTAGAATGCTTCTTGTGTCATGATTTTTTGTATTTTTCAATATTTAATATTTTTTTTAAGTGTAAATTTTAATATTTAGAAAGTATTTTAAGTAAAATAAAAAATATTTTCAAAATAATTACATTAAAATTATCCAATGGTTATTTTTTCATAATTTTTTAGGATAGATGAATTTTTTAATAAAAATTAAATACCGTATAAATATTCAACATGTATTATGACATCATAATAGCCGAAAATTGTTGTAATAAATACTATAAAAAGATTACACTATCGAAAATAGGTATTCTATTTAAATAAATTTTTTATGTTAGTTTATTAATGTTACAAACATATAATGAATCCTCCAAAAAATATATTACATTTTATGGTTTTGAAAACATTTCTTTATGATCAAGAAATACTTCCACATCATGAATGATATTATTTTAATGATTTCAGATCTTATTCTAATAAAATGTCTAAATCCACTCATATTTTTTAAAAACCAAAACCATAAATATTTGTATGTTTTGTGGTTTTGATTATATTATCATTTAGATTCCAAAACCAATATTCAGAAATAATAAATTATTCCTCTCTATTTTGAAAAAAACACCCACCCACCCTCCCATTCTTATTCACTAAAAACTCATTTTTCATGAATTTAATCTCTTTAACCCTATATAAATCCCTCCCAAGGTGTTCCCAATATCATATAAATATTTTTTCAAACTTTTGGAAGCACCCTCTTATGGTAATGGATTTTCTTCCTCATCATTTTATTCATGTAATTTATTTATATTAAGTATTATAATTTATAATTATTCATGCTTTTATGTGTTTTACACCTCACTTTACCATACTTATAATTTTCATGTAGTGATAAACCACCTTTAACTTTCATTAAACCCTTTCTTGAACCTTTATATATAGTCGTTATGTTACAAACATTATATCATTATTTTTCATGCCAGAAGTTTGTGTTGTAAACACCCATTCCAATTTCCACTCATGGTTATTCACATAGTTGTACCAACATTTTATTGATTTTGGATTTAAATGTATATTACCCACACTCATTAATCATGGGATTTAATTTTATAAAATAAATTCTTATGTTGTATGGTATATGTTGAACACAAATGTATGTACATGATATGGATACGATGGGTGGGCTTAGAATTATACATCCCTCCAATGCATTGGGTAATGTTTTGTGTCATGGGATACCATGTATGGTTCATGAATAATATCACAAATAACACTATTATATAATTAATCAACAGTTATCCTAGACTTATGATTATGATGTAAGGTTTTATATTATTTCAACATTTTAATGAATCCTTGTTGTTATCATCTTATATCATGCTTTTATGTTCATGGTAATGATTGTATCCCTTTTTTGTCATTATGTTATGCCTATTGACTCATATGTACTACTTTACTTTATTCTATACATTAATTAATTATTTATTGGTTTTTATATTTCACCCCATTATTATGTACATTATAAGATTATCCCAGGAAGTATTAGAAGATCAATGAAATATAAAGGAGACTTTTGGAATTTTAAATAATTTCGTTATATCGTTGTTACAAGTTATTATCAAATGTTCCTAATTTCCCCAAAACACTAGGTGGGTCAATATTTCGTTATTTTATTATGTGTTTGTTTAAAAAATTAATTATTAATAAATGGTATAAAATATATGGGTTCCCATAGACTTCATGGGGAGTACCTCTAAGTTAGTTGTTTGCAAGTGAACCACTATAAGGAGGGTCAATGTGGTTATCGATTATTGATGTGTCATTGATGGGAGGAACATAATGTTGATCTATCTTTGTTTTTTGGAGATAAACTCTATAACTGGTATTAGAGGATTTTTTTGATCAATCATAACATTTTTCTAGGGAATATTTACATAGTAAAGACTCTGTGGAAGACCTTTAAAGCTACTAGATTTTATCTTATTTTGGGGAATACCTACATGGATGATATTTTAAAATCATAGGTATTACCTTCATATTTGTTTCACTAGGGAAGACCTTTTGGGTCATCTATTATAGTGTTATGGGGAGTAAGGTCATAAAAGATGCTCTTTAGAGGATATGGAGTGTTTTTTATTATAATAATATGTTGAGGAAATCTATAGTAATAATTTCCAACACATATTGATAATGATTTAGTGGATGTGGTCACCAATATTTAGATTTTCAATATTTTATCATTAATGATTCTGGTGACATAATATGGTCCTTGAAATACCAAAAGAGTATTTCAAGGATCCTTAGAGATATTATTGTCAATTGGGTTAGGGACCAGCTCCTAAATTATGCCCATGGATTTCCCTTGAATATCCTTTCTTCAATATTATTTTGGTCAGGTGACCAATGTAAAAACCTAAATCATAATTGAGGTTGTGAAATGTGGGTAGTTAAATTCATTAGTTAGATCCATCATAGGGGGATTATTAGTTTCTATCTATATGTGTCTACATGCTTCATGACTATCAGTGGGAATAGTTTTATGAACACTGCACTACGAATAAACATTAAACTACCCCCATTATTCCCTTGTCGAATGTTTATTTAAATAGATAGTTGGGGTTGGGTTCACCAAGTTATCTGCCTCCTTATATTCTTGAGGATTCAGTGTTGTATTTCTCTAGTGATGAGGGAAACTAGTGGGCTATCTTAGGAAGCTTCCAAATTGAAATTGGTACATAGTTAATATCCTAAAACTATTTTTTATTGCATCAGGGGTCACTTTTCCACTACTAACTTTTTTTTGATTGGACATATTATAAATACTCATAAAATATAGGCTTCTAGAGCTACCTTCAAGGAAGGTATGGAGTTTTTGAGGTTCTATTCTCACAAAATATCATTAACCACATGAATCTGGAGGTGATGGGTTAGTGATAGTGCTAGAAAGGATTATGAGGCCATATTTATAATCTTACCAGAGTTTTATGTCTAGGTTACCACTTATTGTCAATTCTCAGGAACTCTAAAATATTTAAAATTTCCACCAACATATCTAGGGAATTTAATATTTGTTAGTGCATTAAGTAATCATAACATTTGGATTGAAAAGATATATTAAATAGGATGAAAAAAGTAATCGGTTGGTGTATCATCATAAGAAAAATTATGTGGCCAATAAATCACTTTTCCCTATTAAATATTTCATATGTAGTTCTCTAATTTTGTTCCCCCTAAATTTTGTACTTGAATTTTTTTTAGTTGAAACCCCAATTTACCACGGTGGCCAGTCATTAGGGTATACCAATGATTCTTTGACTTATGCTCTGGGGTTGAGAGGATGTGATGTTGTCAAATCCCATGAGGGTATTATTTCATAGTCTAATACTCTATTATTGATTTAATACATATTAATAAAATACTTCCTATTAATAATATTGGTGACCTTGGTTGTAAAATTAATCAATCCTTACCATGTATTTATGTGAACATATATATATATATAATGGGTTATCCATATTCTCTATTATTGGTTGGTTACAATATGGTTTAAATCTACACAGTTGGGAAAGAAAACATTTATCACTATATAGGGAGGGTTATGTTTTGTGAAACTGGGATCAGGCCTATAAATGGGGATTCCTATGAATCCCCATGAATAGAATATATACCAATGTAGTTTAGGGCCACTTAATATGAACATAATTCATTATATGTTCATGTGATAAGGAACAATGTGGTAGATTTTAAGGCCATACATCCATGACAAACAAATTAATTTTTCAATTCATGCATTTAAAACTAATGATGTGCCTTTTAAGGTCATGATATTATGTCTTATTATGAGTTCATTCATCGATGAGAAATTATGTTCATTTTAAGGTCACACATTTAGGAAAAATGATGTACATTTTATGTTAATGATTTCTGGACCAATGGTGTTCCTTTTAAGTTCATTATCATATAACCATAGTTTTTAATAATTTTAGGTCATATGATGTGGACTAATTATGAGATATTTAGAGTCATATAGAATGAATCAATAGGTTATTGAAAATTAAAAATGGTTTTTATTGGACTTAAACTTGAGGACCTTTTTGGTTCAAACTATTTGTTAGTGTCTAAATAAAGGAGGGTATGGTTGGGTATTACACCAAACCGGAGTCCCATTTAGATTCATGGATCACTGAATGGACTAAAGAGGCTAGTTATAAGATAATTTGGTTTCTTGTTGGATATTTTTATAGTATAATATATTTGAGACAAATGAGTTGATATAGTTAGGAAGATAATCATCCCATGATCCACCAAGAAAGGCATCCTTAATTATCCTTGGAAACTATGATTGGCAATTTTTCAAGGCTCTTATCAATTCGGGAGGAAAACTCTGTTAGATATCTTGTATGATTAATGACTACTATTAAAAAATGAATACATGATTCAAATATTTCACTCTAGTATACACAACCTAATCATGTATCTCAAAAGATCTGGGAGGAGGCATGAGAAAATTCAACTCAATGGCGGGTTGATTAAAGTTATAGAGTTTCATAAAGGTCTTTTGGGAAATAATTTTTGACCAATTAAAGGACATATTAGAATGAGATGCCTAGTTAGGATTCCTACCATATAGTTATTAGGGTCATGGTGTGGTTCCTTATAGATTACTGGGTCAAAGGGGTTCCTAATTTGGTGAGTCAGGCATGTAGGAACTCAATGGGAATGAATGAGTGCATGGGAAACTAATTAAGTGAACTAAGGAATAAAATATTGGTGAAGGCCTCTAAACCATATTGATAATACCTTATAGGTTAAATTATATTATGAATTAGAATCTTTAGAAAGAGGGTTCTCGGTTTGATAGCCTATAATAATTGGGCATAAAATACTTGTTGTGTGTAGGGCATGAGATCTATAGGGAAGTTAGGGAATTAGAATGTTTCACCATTTTCACTTTGGAGAACCTATTATATAGAGTCATTAACCCTGGTTATGGTGGCCACATGAGAGAAGTAGACTCTTATAATTTCCATAATCATCAAAGGATGAAAATAGCCTTCATTTAAATCCGTCAGCTTTAAATTATGGATTATCAAATCCTTAATAAGGAATCTTGGAATGCCTGAGCACATGATTCATGTTCTCAAATCATATCAGGATTTTCCCTCCCAATATTGGATTCTAGTGGTTCTTAAATAAGAAATTGGAAATGGGCATCTGGAAAATAGTTGGAAACCATTCTAGGTTCCCAGTTCATTTGAGAAGGGCATGGAAACGAGGTGTATTTGGAACATGGAATTGCATGGTGAAAATAAAAAAGGGTTTCAAAGAAGGGATTTAATGGAACAGTGTCATGGTGGTTAAATAGGGAACACATGTGTTGTAAGGGGATGGGCATAAATTGGGGGTAACTAGTTATTTACTACCCCTTTGATAATTCTTTGGTCCATTTGAGAGCTAAATGAAATTTATCCTTCTATGAAATTCAAGCGCAAAAAATTGAATCCCTAAGAGTATAAAACTTGCTCTGATCAATGCTAATTTTTTTGGATATAATTCCCATTGTTTATGGATTATAAGGACTACATGTTCTATGTTATACCAACCCTTAAAATGCAAAAAAAATCAACCCAGGTTATTAAAACAAATTTTTCATTGTTTCTATATCATTTTATTACTTTTTTTTTTGTGTGTTTTTTGTTAAAATAAATAGTAAATTATTTTTTTGTTGAAATATTGTAGTTTTTAGAATAATAAATAGATATGGAGTATTTATGATGTTATTTTAATTAATTTATGTAATATTTTGAATTTGATTCATTTGGGATAATTCTTTGGTAATTTTATGATGTTTCATGTAAGAAAATGCAGTTTATTGAAAGTAGATAAAAAATTCAAAATGGAAATATAATATACTAGAAGAAACACATATAGGGTCATGGTTACACATATTTTACAAGTAATTTCCAAATTGTATATATTGGTAAATGTTTTAAATTTTAAATACACATTGTTCCATTTAATGATGGTTTTTCACCATCATATGTCATATTGTTTTCTGACTTCCATGTTTATATTACTGAAGAAACCCCTAATGGAGTGAAAAAACAATATTTTTTACACATTCATACCCAAGTTAGTCAAATAACATAAAAATAACTTTAATTTTATAAAATGTGCATTATCTCAAGGAAGAATTCACTCAAGGAAATTCAGTGTGTGAATTTACCTAAACTACATAAACATAAATGTTTAATAATGAAAATAATCAAAATAGTGAATCTGGGAATATTATCCATATAAAAAGGAATTAATTCACACACACTCCATAGTATCCAATATTTTCTATGTCACAACTTATAATGGTGAAATCAACCCTATTTTAGAACAGGTTTTTTTATCATTTGACGGTGAAAAATCAAGTACATAAAAATATTTATAATTATTTGTCTTATTGAATTTGAAAAATCAAGTATATAACATAGAAAACACATGAAAACATGGAAGAATCACAATTAATGGTAATGATTGACCTAACACCAATTGCATCAAATTTATCTAATAATTTCAACATCCCAATGTGAAAAACATCACAAAATATGTTATAATGATGAAATTATTTGGCCTTCACTACACCCAATATAGAGAGAATTTTCACCAATGGAGGCTTAGGGATAAATCTTCAAATATATTTCATTTATATTATTTCAACATCTAAAATGATTTAAAATAATTCCAAAGATAATGGAATATACCAGAATAACCATAAATTCTTAATTTGGAAGGAAATAATGGTGAATGATCCATGAAGGCCATTGATAAAGATAAAATTTCAAATAGAGTTACTGAAACCCCATGGGGGATAGGGTAATATCTATATATACCTTACTTACCAAATAACTAAGTGAAATATATTTTCTCTAATTAAATGTAGATATAAGGGGTGGAGGATAGGATCTATGTGGGATAAGAACCATGGACATTGAATGGAATATTTAAAGTTACAGTATATATGGTATAATACTATTACTACTTATCTATGTGTATCAACCACATAGAGTAAAGGGGAAGTAAAAAAAAAGAAAGATGGTATGTACAAAGGAGGGGGATTGGTAGTGGTCGACAGTGCCTTAATTTTAAGAGATCAACCATTTATGAAGTAGTAAAACCATTATCATTATAGAATAATTTGTTACTCCTTTATATAATTATTTTTACATGAGTGGTCTAAAATTGTTTAAAAATGTGTTTTTTTGGTGATTTTTAGTTATTTATCACTATATATACTGAAATGAATATATTACCTACTATCTGTAACATCTCTATATTTTATAAAATATATTATTTAAAATTTATTTAAATTACATTATATATTGAGTTAAATGAAATAAAAAGTTTATCTAGAATCAAAAACATCACCAAGTTTACCTTTCTTTGCATGTAACATCAAGTTCCTTTAATGAATTTTATTATACACAAGCCCGAGTCTTACTAGAAAACAATATATTATTAATATTAATATGATAGTTATCACCTAGATATTAGAATAGTGGGAATGAATGATATTTAATAAATTATGAATTTATAGTTTTAAAATTTTTGTAAAATCATTTTATTGGTTTCCAATTAATTATAAATGATAATGATGACAATTGAATATACAGGATGTGTTTTTATGAAAAAATATTTTTACATCCAAAATAGAATTTCATCTTAATAAATTAAATTAATCACAATTAGTGAAAATTATTAAAGAAGTATTAATGATATAAATTTAATAAAAATGTTTTCAAATTCATCCAATTATATTTATAGGCAGATGATAAAAATAAATTCTATTTTAAATATTAAAGGTGTATATTTTTAAAAGGTAGTTTTATCACCTTTTATAGGTGCGCGTGCTTTGAAAATGAATTTTTACAATTGTATAATTTTTATTCGGAAAAAATAAACTTAATTTTTGAAATTAGTAAATCAAAATTTGATTTGGGGAAATTTTTGGTATTACTCTAATAAGTTTCATGTTTTTATCAATAGTGAAAATAATGGATTTTAATAGAAAACTGATTTTTTGTCTAAATATTTAATACTTTTAAATTGTATTTTTAATTGGTTTTAATGTATAATTAGATAAATTTTATATCGTTTAATACAATTTATTTCACTGGAATAAATTTTACCTTTAAATTGGATAAAATAAAATTTCAATCTTTTGAAGTTTTTACTTTAAAAACTCATTTTCTCTTTCCACCCATGGGAATAATTAAAAATTAAAATTTGACACTTAAGAGTCTGTTATTTCAAAAAAATGTTTTAAATATTTTGAATCAGAATAATTTATAATTTAATTTAATGTAGAAATATTTTTTCCCACAATATTAGTTATTGAAATTAAAATTAATTACAACGATTAAGGTAAAAATGAGTTTACTTAGTGGTTAAACATTAATCTGAAAGGGCTAAATGACCAAGAAAGTAGTCTAAAAACTATTATCTGGCCATATTTTGATAATATACCAAACTTTTTAAATCTTTTACATTATTTTAGGAACATTATGTAAAGTAGGTCTCCCAATTTTGTTTACCTTTTTGTATTTACAATAATGTCACTCCTCCTCCACTATAAAAAGGCACTCACCCCATCAATTATTCACATATATAAATACATTTTTGTCATAAAACCCTAACCAAAATAATCTCATAAATTTCCTCATATCATCTTGTAATAATTAACTTTTGGAAAAATAAATCCAAGGAAGTAATTTTTTGAAAACCAAAAGAAGTTACCCAAAAAAGAGGTAAATTCTTCAACGAGCACTTTTGTTTCATTTCCTTCTCCACCCATTAATTTTGTTTATATAATGCTTATATAGTAACCTATATATCCTATATATACTAATATGTTTTTATTTTAAGGGTTGGACCTAAACATACACACAATTACATTAAATGGGTAATGAAATCACCATTCGTGTGTACGGCGGACTACCACCTCGTGAAACGATGTCATTCATTTTTAATTTACCACATATCATGGTGGGGAATTATGATGTACATAATATTTTAGTAATATATATATGATTTTTATGATGTATTAATACATATTTAATCATTATATAACACATACCTTCATTTTTTATATTTTGTGAGAATATGATATCATCATTTGTATATGTGTGGACAACTGCCTCCTCAAAGAGATGTTATTTTTTTACACTTTACTTGGCATATATTAAGGATGGGTTTAATAAATATATGTAATATAAACTAAAAATATATGATATTAATAAAATAATTATACTTATGTAAATATAATATATTATTTTCTTTATTACCTTTCACACACTGAAAAAGTGATAACATCATTCATGGATGTGTGGACCACCACCTCCTCAATGTGATGTGAATCCTTTTAAATAGATATAATTATATATATAATTATATATGATTAAATAATAATTTTTTATGATATAATGTTCATTCAATAATGATATAGGTTACTTACCTTATTCCCATAATTATCATTGAGAATATGGGAATGTTTCTCATGTGTACGTATGACCTACCATCTTAATAATTATAATGTTGGTTCACTTTTTATAAACATATTTCATAATTGTTTTTAAATATATAATTTAGGCATAAATATTATGATAATTTAATTATTATTATTCTTCATATGATTAAATAATTAACCCTTTGACCATAATTGAGCTATCAAGTTGTTTTGGACACATAAATAGAATATGGTCAAAACACCTGATGTAAACTTAAACAATTAAGTAATTGTATATAACATGATAATAAGTGAAATAAAATCAATAATATACTTGAAAAATGTTATAAAGAAATAATATAATTAACATATGTTTATTATTCTAGAATATAAAGAACAAGCATGACAAGTAAGACTCAATGTAAGTGTTTTCATCTCAATTTACATTCCATTGAGACTTATTTGTTTTTATGAAACTAATTATTTTTATATGGTATATTTACTACCCATGAATGTATTATATTATTATTATACCTGAATTAATGGGGTTTTACATGTCCATTTTATGATTTCACATTCATGGGGTTCATAGTTTCAATGTTACCAAAGATGTTATGGTCTTTTGGTCACAATTTTCCTTCTTTTAGATGTTAGTCATATTATAAACCATTATGGTTTTATGAGGTGCATATACTACTACTTTAACTTGTTATATCACGAATCACCTTATTATCATGATACTATAAGTTTCTTTTTAATATTATTCCTTCATGGGTATTATGATTCAAACTTTTCAAAGTGGTATGAGATAGTTTGAATGTTTAATGACTATTTCCCTCAATAATGATTTTAACGATTATTTATGGGAATTTCCACTCATAAATGTCAATAAACCTTGTTGTTACTTATCCTACACTATAGATATTTTGTATTGATATCATCCAAATTTTTTATTTTGATGGATTATTATTGTTCAAATATATTTTTATGGAACATGTTTCTTTTCCATGAGTTGACCATGTTTCATAGAGATTGTTAAGAAACCCATTTCTTTTCCACAGGTTAATAATGTTTTGAGGAACCCATTTAATTTAATAGGGCTAATCATATTTCAAATATATTGTTATAGAACCCATTTATTTTTTGTGTGTTAATTTTGTTTCAAAGGGATTGTTTTATAACCCATTTTCTTTCCCATGGGTTAATTTTTTTTAGAGGGAATGTTTGTGATCCCATTTCATTTCCATGAGATAACCCTGTTTCAAAGATATTATTATGGAACTTGTTTCCTTTTCATGTGTTAATTTTGTTTCAAACAAAATTAAATCATAACAATTTATTTTCCATGGGTTAATCAACTTTTAAAAAGAAAAATTATTTTTTCTATGTGTTTTATTCATGTTTTGGTTCTAAGACATATTACATTATAGCATCCCGTCTTTTTATAACATAAACTTTCATTACAATACACAAAACTGAGGATCTCTAAGGTTTAGTGTCTTGGAAACCAGGAACATAAAACATGAAAACAACATAAGCATTATTCTTAAACACTTGAAAGGCTTCTCCTTTAGTTCATCCAATGTTCATTATGCATCTCATAACCTGGGGACATACATCAAAAGAAAGGGTGAGCAGAAGGCCCATTAAGGGAAACAAGAGAAACATTTTACAAGTGAACTTGAGATACATCAATAAGGACATGAAAAGAACATTAAGGTATGAGAAAGAAATAATGACATACATCATAATAAAAATAATCATTTTTCATAACTGTAAGATGTGGCTACAACATTTAATATTGACAATCGTTTCGTTTCACCAAGGTCCATCCCCAAGGTGTCGTTAAAATTTACCAAGGTTATTCACCAAGGCGCCGTTAAAATGGTCATCTCTAGAGATTAAGTCTTTACCCAATGCATTGGAGCGCTATCAGGGCGCACCCTTAAATTTGTCTTTATTTTCATGTGAGCCACATATATCATCATCAAACATTTCATAAATAACCCATATAGCATAAAATAAATGGGTTTCATTTCATAATCATAACGTTTCAAAAACTGCTTTAAAGACATGATATTTACGTTACTTTAAACCCACGGAAAGGGAAAGCGGGTATCATATATGTAAATCCTAGAATTTAAAATAGAACATTTTTATATATATGTGAATACCCCTTTAGAAATAGGAGCTTTGAGTATTCACTTTATAACATAAAATAATTTTGAGAAAAGAGAGGGATTTTGAGACGAAAATTCTGCAGCATAACGGCTATGTTACAAGGTTTTAGAAACTTTGAAAAGAGAGGGAACATGGGTTGAACAATCATAATTGACCCATAAAAAGGTAGAGGGACAGAATAAGAAGGATATATGGACATGGTGATGCAATTTCAAGGACATACCAATTGAAATGAAAAACATGGAAGGAAGACAAAAATTTGATTTCTCTTATGAAAATTCGGCAGCCTAACGGCGTCACTTAAACTTCAACAAAAATGAATTGGACAAATAAAATAGTGTCTCTCATCATATGATCATAAGAGATCAGTATGATAGATATAGATATCATACCCCAACATAATAAAAAAGAACTTGAAAGATTTTACATGAAAATCGAATTTGAAAAATGAGAAGGGTGAAAGAATCACTTAAACATTCGGCGGCCTAACGGCATCACTTAAACTTTCATAAAACGAAATGATGAGAGTAAGAGGGGATCTCTCATCATATAAACATGGAAGGGCAGTAAGAGGAATATAAAAGAACCTCCTCTCACATAAAAACATGGAGCATAAAAGGAATGACATAAAAGAGGTTACATGAAAAGAAAGAGAGGGGTCGGATCCCTTACCTTAAAACGTGACTCTTGAAACTCAAAGGATTGGACCTTGAGGGCTTGGGGGCAACTTGGAAGGACTCCTTGGAAGGTAAGAAGACCATAACTTCGTTGGGGAAGAGTTGGGAGTGAAAACCAAAGGAGGAAAGGGTGGGTATTTATAGGGAAAGTGAGGGGACAAAGCATTAATGGCAAGGGACACCTCACATGTGCTTTTCTCAAACCCATGTGCTCTCCCTTGGCATTTATCATGGAGTTAGGCCACATGGGGCCCCCAAAACAATAATTCACCACCCTTGGCCGTCCAACCCTCAAAAGATCTCATGACATCATCATGACACCGTTATGATGTCATTAAACATACCGAAACCCTAAAACTGTAATTTTACTATTCACTGAAAATTCAACTTTCTCAGAATAATCCCAAAATTTCACATTAACCAAATATCAATGCTATGATTCCGAAAATGAACTCCATTTTATAAAAATAATTTTCTAAATATTTTTAATTATATTTTTAAATAAATACACTATTCACCGAAAATTCATTTTTTTCAGAAAAATCCCCAAAAATTACCATAACATAATATCGATGCTCTGAGTTCAAAAATAAATTCATTTTTATAAAAATAATTTTCTAATTATTTTTAATTAAATTTTTAATTAAAAAAACACTATTCATCCGAAAAAACTAATACTTGAATAATAATTTATGAAATAGTTATTTAACCATTTTATTGAATCACATTACTTAACCAAGGCGTCTAAATTATATTAAAACTTTCTTTGAGTGAAAATTACTAATCCATTTGGTCACATTACTAATCCTAAGCGTAAAATCACTATTCATAATTTACTATTCATCAAAAATCAAGTTGATCTTATTAGACTCCAAATTTCGCACTGAACATAATTGTAGAAGACCATTTTTCGAAAATCATTACACATTTTATGTTATTTAAGGTTTACATAAACATTTTTTTCAAAATATTCTTTTGAAAATTCATCAAAAATATGCATACTATTTTTATCCGGTCATTTGAAAATTCATAAACTTCATCATAAGCAGAAATCCCAATTTTTATTTAAAACAAGGATTACACAAGGCAGTTATGGTCTCGTTACATAGCCCCTTATAATACCAGCATAGGACCTAAGAGTAAGGTGTGCTAGGGTGATAGAATCTTGGGGCGGCTCGGTCAACATTTCCCGAGTAGTAATTTCTATTAGTTTGAAGTTCTCGCGAAGGCGATTCCGTTATAGCTTCACATGATGAATTTCGGCTTGGGTTTGGTCCAGAGCAAAGCCCAATGGTGCTACCTCCTTCCCAAGCTCTGTTAGATGGGCTTCGATCGGTCCAAGACTACTAGGTGAGGCCATCGAATCTTCTTTCTATAATAATCAACAAAGATTACTTATATATAGAGACAATAATCAAAACATTTTGTTCACAGCGGTCATATTGACCGATGGTCATATAACAGTCAAAACCCAATGGTTTCATTCTAATTATAATCATGTTTATCAAATAAAACATTTGTTGAGTATAAAAATAACACATAAAATTAGGAAACAATATTTATTTAAAATTTCGGGTCGTTACAATCTTCCCCCCTTAAGAAATTGCGTCCTCGCAATTTTTTTAAAATTGGGTTTTGAAATTTCATTGAAAGTCCCACATCAGAAATGGAGTCAGAGAAACTATTACTTTAAAAGAAAGAAAGGGAAGTACAAAGGTCACCCGAGTTAACCCACAATAGGGTTCCATGTAGGAAAACATGGACATGGAGGAGAAAACAAAGGGTCAAGTTCTGAGGGAGATTGATAGAGAACATGATTAAGAGAAAGTTAACCATGAGAAAATCCCAAACTTATGATGTGTTTAAACGGTCTTTGATTACCTAGTAGGAAACGTAAACCAACAACGTTTTTGTTTTACGTTCCTTTTCATAATTTTGAGGAATTCATTTATAACATAGAACAAAAACATAAGGAAATATACTTATCTTCATGTAGAGTTTCATCCTTTAATAAGTTTCTACCCAAAACTAATCTTTTCTCCAAATTATGATCATTCAAAACTACTAGGTCTCATCAAAACACAATAATCATCTTCATAATCCACAAAAGATTAACTATCTATTTCTTCTATCTTTAAACATTATCCCAAAAACAGAAAGGGTAAGGTAAAACAACTCTTCAAAAAGAAATAATTCCATAGGAATGGAAACTACTTTTAAATCTTCAAAGTTCCATGGTGCTACCCAAAGTTCATCATAGTCCATTCCATAAATAACTGTCCTTAAAAATCCTCAAAATAAAACAAACTAAGATTGAATCCAAAATACAAGAAGGATTTGATAACATAGTCTTCCAAGGTAAACTTTATCATTCATCTCCAAACAACATCAACCACTCCTAACATCTTATAAAATAAGTAACTAACCTAAACATATTTACCCCAAGATAGGTTAATAATTTCCATAAGTAACCTAAATTACTATAATTCCACCTTAAATTCATCGATTCTTCAAAATATAAGTCAACCCTACTCTTCAAAGAAAATACCGTAGTAGTCTATTTACCTCGATCATATAGGGTCCCCAAAATAGTGAACATCTTCCAAAATAATAATCAGCTTTTAATCCCCTAATCATCTCTATCATATTAATATGGAAATCGTTGCATTTCCTATCACACTGGTTATTGGGACATGTTCTTCCATCTCCCACCATTAACTAAGAAGAGAAATTATAATTAGAGGCTTGAATACTTAACCAATAATCATGAAAAGGAGCTTAAATCATATAAGGATAACTTGTAGAAGAAAAGTATACCCTAACATGTGATCCCATAGGTTCCAATCTAGGTTATCCATGATCATATATTCTTATATGAATCTTTATTTTATTTTATCTTTGTTCCTTTAGTAATGGTTCATACTAAGCTTATGAATTTACCAATGCATATCCTCTGGGAGTGTCGTAACCAAGAGTGCAGCAAGGCCCGTTGTCGTGTACCAGTTCCCGTTCGAGTCTAGCTCAAAGCGGTGTTTTCGGGTTTTACCCCTATGTACATCTGTGCCAGAGCCACCTCTACCTGCTCGTATCCAGACAGGGATGTATTTGCTTGGCAACCCCTTACTCAATACTCACCAAAATACCAGGAAGATTTCCTATATTTAAACTTTTCTATAGGGTTCTTCCTAAAGTTTTCATATCCTAATTTCCACAAATAACTAAACCATCCTTTGATACCAACTATAGCATCCCGTCTTTTTATAACATAAACTTTCATTACAATACACAAAACTGAGGATCTCTAAGGTTTAGTGTCTTGGAAACCAGGAACATAAAACATGAAAACAACATAAGCATTATTCTTAAACACTTGAAAGGATTCTCCTTTAGTTCATCCTATGTTCATTATGCATCTCATAACCTGGGGACATACATCAAAAGAAAGGGTGAGCAGAAGGCCCAGTAAGGGAAACAAGAGAAACATTTTACAAGTGAACTTGAGATACTTCAATAAGGACATGAAAAGAACTTTAAGGCATGAGAAAGAAATCATGAGATACATCATAATAAAAATAATCATTTTTCATAACTGGAAGATGTGGCTACAACATTTAATATTGACAATCGTTTCGTTTCACCAAGGTCCATCCCCAAGGTGTCGTTAAAATTTACCAAGGTTATTCACCAAGGCGTCGTTAAAATGGTCATCTCTAGAGATTAAGTCTTTACCCAATGCATTGGAGCGCTATCAGGGTGCACCCTTAAATTTGTCTTTATTTTCATGTGATCCACATATATCATCATCAAACATTTCATAAATAACCCATATATCATAAAATAAATGGGTTTCATTTCATAATCATAACGTTTCAAAAACTGCTTTAAAGACATGATCTTTACGTTACTTTAAACCCACAGAAAGGGAAAGCGGGTATCATGTATGTAAATCCCAGAATTTAAAATAGAAAATTTTTATATATATGTGAATACCCCTTTAGAAATAGGAGCTTTGAGTATTCACTTTATAACATAAAATAATTTTGAGAAAAGAGAGGCATTTTGAGACGAAAATTCTGCAGCATAACGGCTATGTTACAAGGTTTTAGAAACTTTGAAAAGAGAGGGAACATGGGTTGAACAATCATAATTGACCCATAAAAAGGAAGAGGGACAGAATAAGAAGGATATATGGACATGGTGATGCAATTTCAAGGACATACCAATTGAAATGAAAAACATGGAAGGAAGACAAAAATTTGATTTCTCTTATGAAAATTCGGCAGCCTAACGGCGTCACTTAAACTTCAACAAAAATGAATTGGACAAATAAAATAGGGTCTCTCATCATATGATCATAAGAGATCAGTATGATATATATAGAGTTCATACCCCAACATAATAAAAAAGAACTTGAAATATTTTACATGAAAATCGAATTTGAAAAATGAGAAGGGTGAAAGAATCACTTAAACATTCGGCAGCCTAACGGCGTCACTTAAACTTTCATAAAACGAAATGATGAGAGTAAGATGGGATATCTCATCATATAAACATGGAAGGGCAGTAAGAGGAATATAAAAGAACCTCCTCTCACATAAAAACATGGAGCATAAAAGGAATGACATAAAAGAGGTTACATGAAAAGAAAGAGAGGGGTCGGATCCCTTACCTTAAAACGTGACTCTTGAAACTCAAAGGATTGGACCTTGAGGGATTGGGGGAAACTTGGAAGGACTCATTGGAAGGTAAGAAGACCAGAACTTCGTTGGGGAAGAGTTGGGAGTGAAAACCAAAGGAGGAAAGGGTGGGTATTTATAGGGAAAGTGAGGGGACAAAGCATTAATGGCAAGGGACACCTCACATGTGCTTTTCTCAAACCCATGTGCTCTCTCTTGGCATTTATCATGGAGTTAGGCCACATGGGGCCCCAAAACAATAATTCACCACCCTTGGCCGGCCAACCCTCAAAAGATCTCATGACATCATCATGACACCGTTATGATATCATTAAACATACCGAAACCCTAAAACTGTAATTTTACTATTCACTGAAAATTCAACTTTCTCAGAATAATCCCAAAATTTCACATTAACCAAATATCAATGCTATGATTTCAAAAATGAACTCCATTTTATAAAAATAATTTTCTAAATAATTTTAATTATATTTTTAAATAAATACACTATTCACCGAAAATTCATTTTTTTCAGAAAAATCCCCAAAAATTACCATAACATAATATCGATGCTCTGAGTTCAAAAATAAATTCATTTTTATAAAAATCATTTTCTAATTATTTTTAATTAAATTTGTAATTAAAAAAACTATTCATCTGAAAAAACTAATACTTGAATAATAATTTATGAAACCGTTATTTAACCATTTTATTGAATCACATTACTTAACCAAGGCGTCTAAATTATATTAAAACTTTCTTTGAGTGAAAATTACTAATCCATTTGGTCAAATTACTAATCCTAAGCGTAAAATCACTATTCATAATTTACTATTCATCAAAAATCAAGTTGATCTTATTAGACTCCAAATTTCGCACTGAACATAATTGTAGAAGACCATTTTTCGAAAATCATTACACATTTTATGTTATTTAAGGTTTACATAAACATTTTTTTCAAAATATTATTTTGAAAATTCATCAAAAATATGCATACTATTTTTATCCGGTCATTTGAAAATTCATAAACTCCATCATAAGCAGAAATCCCAATTTTTATTTAAAACAAGGATTACACAAGGCAGTTACGGTCTCGTTACATAGCCCCTTATAATACCAGCATAGGAACTAAGAGTAAGGTGTGCTAGGGTGATAGAATCTTGGGGTGGCTCGGTCAACATTGCCCGAGTAGTAATTTCTATCAGTTTGAACTTTTCGTGAAGGCGATTCCGTTCTAGCTTCACATGATGAAGTTCGGATTGGGTTTGGTCCAGAGCAAAGCCCAATGGTGCTACCTCCATCCCATGCTCTGTTAGATGGGCTCCGATCGGTCCAAGACTACTAGGTGAGGCCATCGAATCTTCTTTCTATAATAATCAACCAAGATTACATATATATAGAGACAATAATCAAAACATTTTGTTCACAGCGGTCATATTGACCGATGGTCATATAACAGTCAAAACCCAATGGTTTCATTCTAATTATAATCATGTTTATCAAATAAAACATTTGTTGAGTATAAAAATAACACATAAAATTAGGAAACAATATTTATTTAAAATTTCGGGTCGTTACATACATGATGGGGAAATCTAGATAGAATTGGGTGAGCATGTTACAAATTATAGGATGGGGTGAACCAGATAGCAATGGGTGATCCTATCACAACGTACATGATGGGGTGGCCCAGATAGCACCGAGTGAGCCCGTTATAGCTTACATGATGGGGCATCCAAAATAGCATCGGGTGGTCCCGTTATAGCTCTCTAATTAATTGGGTAATGATAAGTGACTAATTTTACTTCAAAATAAGATCACCATATTTTGGTATTGAAATCTAGAAGGTATGAGATATCCTTTGAGGTTAATTCACTTTTTATTTTTGATTTTTTTGAGGTAATTTGGGATATAGGCTTATGAAATGATTTAGTTTCATCTTTGGTTATTACTATTGAATTTTTAAAATCATTTTATCATATAAATTTTTATTCACTTTGGGAATTCTCTTACTAGGTGTTAACCATTTTGGTTTTTGTTAATGTTTAAATATTGGAGGAATATTTTTTATCCCTTTTATGGTTATGTATTCTTTTAAATTTTATTTTAGTGATTTAGAAATTAAAAATTAATCTTTAATACTCATAATTTGGAGAAAAAAGATTATATTTTTGTGGAAATTAACAAAAGGATGAAATTATAATCATCAAGTAAGTTTGTTTCCTTTTTTTTCTCTTAGTCTAGATGGAAAGTTAATTCTTTAACTCTAAAAAAAGGGTCTTGAAACAAAAGTACTATCCTAGTACATTCCAATCTGAAAAAAATATGGTATTTTACATCATAAAAAATTCATGTTTTTGAGGCCCTTAACTTTCCATCGATCATTATATTGTTCGTGATTAATGACATAAATCACACTCTATAATGATTTACGAATTTCCTCCATTCCAATATATATCCCTATGTAGAATCCTAGTTCTGTTCAATTTATAGTAACCTTTATGTTTACCAATTTACTATTGAAGGCATGTTTTATTTATTTCATTTTTATAATGTGGGGTTCAATAAACGAATTCTAAATAATCATTTGATAACCAAGAAGAATTTACAGAGAGAAATTCATTTTATGTGGGGTAGAATGTTACATCATGATATTTTATAAAATATATTCTTTCAAAATAACATAAATTCATTAATATATTTAATTACAATAAATACATAGTTTATATTGCATCACATGAAACACCAATTTTATCAATCATTGAACGTAACATCAAGTTCCCTTGATGAATTACATTACACCCAATACCGAGTCTTATCAAATAACAATATACTATTAATATTAATATGAAAGTTATGACCTAACTATTAGAATATAGAGAATGGATTATATTAACTAAATTATGAAATTATATTTTACATGTTATTCTAAAATTAATTTATTTGTTACTAATTAGTTATAAATTAAAATAAATTCCAATTGAATATAAAGGATATTTTTTTATGAAAAAACTATTTTTATGACCAGAATAGAATTTTATATAACTAAATTAAATTAATCACTATTAGTAAAATATATTAATTAAATTTATATGTAATACATTTAATAAACAATTTTAAATTAATTTAATATTTTATATAGGCATAGAAGAAGAATAAATGCATTTTTAAACAAAGAAGGTGTATATTTTTAAAAGGTAATTTTACCACCTATTAAAGGAGTACATGTTTTAAAACTAAAATTTGACACTATTATAATTTTTATTTGATAAAATAAACTTGTTTTAAGAAATAGGGACATAAAAAATTACTTTGGGAGGATTTCTTTTTCTAATAATTTACATAATTTGATTAATAGTAATAATAATGGATTTTAGTTGAAAATTACATTTTCTTCTAAATAATTTATAGTGATATATTATATATTTAAGTTATTTTAAAATATAATTACATAAATTTAATATAATTTAATATAATTTAGTTAATTATAATCAATTTAAAATTGAAACTGGAAATAAAGTTTTTTCAATCTTTGGAACTTCTTACATTAAAAACTCATTCTCTCGTTCCTTATATGGGATTAATTTAAAATTAAATTCTTACAATTTTATGTTTAGAATTTTAAAAAATGGATTACTATTTTTTAATAATCATAATTTATCATTTTGATTATGTAAAAATTAGGTTTTTACCAAAAATATTAGTGAAAATAATTAAATTTAATTATAGTGATTAAGGTAAAAATGAGTTTACATAGTTGTTTAACTTTAATATTAAGGGCACAAATGACATGGAAACCTATATAAACCCAATTTTATGGATATATTTCTACTATATCCATACTAATATATAATTTTTTCTTTATTTGAATCACATGATATAAGGGATACCTCCCAATAGTGTTTACATTTTTTTATTTATATGAATGTAACTCCTCCTCCACTATTAAAAGGAACTCACCACTCACTTATTCACACATATCCAGACATTTGTATCATCCAAAACATGAAAAAATAATATTAAAAATTCCCTCCTCTCATTATATAATCCTCACTTTGGTCATAAATTAATCCAATGAAGTAATTTTGTGCAAACCAAAAGGAGTTACCTGATGAAGAGGAAACATTTTTCAAAGAGCACATTTGTTTTATTTCCATCTCAACCCCTTAAATTATTTTTATATCATTAATATATAATAAAATAATTATCCTAAATAAACTAATAATTTTTATTTAAATTTTTCAACTAACACTTTCACACACTTCCATCAAATGGGTACGAGAATCATTGTTCATGTTTACGATGGACTACCGCCACACGAAATGATGTTTCTCATTTTTTCTTTATCACCTATCATGGTTTGTAATTATGATATAAATAATTTTTTATATGATATATATTATATTTATGATTTCATTATACTTTTTATTATTATTATAAAACACATTTATTCATGCTTTTATATTTTGGGGGAATACGATAACATCGTTTGAGGACGTGTGGACTACTGCCTACTCAAAGCAATGTGATTTGTTCACACATTACATGGAATGTATTAAGGATGGGTTGAATAATAATTTGTGATAATAATGAAATATATATTATATTCATGAAATAATTACTTTTATAGAAATATAATATATCATTTTATTTATTACCTTTTCATATACTGAAAAATTGATAACATTGTTCGTATATGGACTACCACCTCTTCAATGTAATGTGATAACATTTAAATAAAAATAATTTTATATATAGTATATATGATTCAATGATATGGTATTTATGATATAATTATCATTATTTAAATATAAATGTTACTTACCTTCTTTCCATAATGATCATTGAAAAATGGGAACATTACTCATACATATATATGATCTACCGATTGTAATGTTTGTTCATTTTTCATAACCATTTTTCATGATTGGTTTTAAAAGTTTATTTTATGTACAACTATTATTATAGTTTGATTATTATTATTTTGGATATTTTTAAATAATTAACCCTATGAAAATAGTTGACCTAACAAGTCATTTTTGATACATAAACCGAATATGGTCAAAACACCTGATGTAAACTTAATCAATTAAGTAATCATATATAACATGATAATAAGTGAATTAAATGTAATAATAAACTTGTAAAAAGTTTTCCAGTAATTAAATAAGTAACATATGTTTATTATCTAGGCTTATAAAGAACAAGAGTGGCCATTTAGACTCATGGTAAGGGATATCGTCTCAATTTATATTTCATTGAGACTTATTTGTTATTCTGTTCAAAATTATTTTTATTTGTTGTACATACTAACATTGAATATATTTTATGATTATTATACATGAATTTATTTGTCTTTAAATATCCATTTTATTATTTACCTTTCATGGGGTTTTCACTTTCAAATTTTCCAAAGCGATAATGGAATTGTTTTCACAATTTTCCTTCATTGAGACATTTGTTATGTTATATAGCTATATTATTTTATGAGTTGAATATAACACTCAATTGAAATGTTATATATATAATATAATTATTATCATGATATTATATGTTTTTTTAATGTTATTACAACATAGGTATTATGATTCAAATGTTTCATAGTGGTATGGGACATTTTGACTTTTTAAGGATTATTTTCCTCAAGAACATTTTTAATGATCATTTAACAGATTTTTCCTTTATCAAAGTAAACAAACATTTTTTTACAAATAATTTACTAGGGATATTTTCTATTTAGAAAAACCTCATTATTTTTTGGGTCAGATTTTTATTGTTTGAAGATATTGTTAAGGAGCTCATTTCTTTTCTACAGGTTAATCTTGTTTCAATGAGATTTTTAAGGAACCCATTTTGTTTCCTTAAGTTTATTATGTTTAAAAGATATTTTTATGTTGTTTGTTTATTTTACATAGAATAATAATGATTAAAATATATTTTTATGGATCCCATTTTTTCATGGGTTAATCATGTTTCAAAGAGATTGTTTTTGGAACCCATTTCTTTCCCATGGGTTAATCATGTTTTAGAGGGATTATTTGGGAACCTATATATTTTCAATGGGATAACCATTTTTCAAAGATGTTATTATGGAACATATTTTTTTTCTTTGGTTTAATCAAGTTTCAAATATATTACAATGATACCTATTTCTTTTCTGTGGGTTATTCAAGCTATAAAAATAATAATGATTATATGATTTATTCATGTTGTGTTTTTTCGAAACATGTTGGGGAAACCCAAAGATTTTTATTAGATCCTATTATAGCTTACACAATGGGTCATCCTAGATATATTTGGATTAACCGGTCACAACTTACACAATAGGGTGCCCCAGATAGCATTTGGTGAGCTCGTTACAGCATACATGATGGGGTGGACCAGATAAAACCATGTAATCCCATTGTAGCTCTCCAATGCATTGGGTAATGAAAATGTTGGAAGTAATACTTATGGTTATCCCAATTAAAAGGTATTTGAAATTGGTTTTGAAAGGGTTTTCAAAGGGTTTTATGAAAGTGATAATCCAATTTACCAAAAATAGTTTAATTTCTTATTTTGGGTGTATAATGTTTCTCATGATTGAGATTGATATCATATAGCTCATTATTAGTGATTCTAATTTAGGTTTACTTTTCCATGTTTTCATATTTTATGGTCCTGTTATTGATGGGCGTGAGTTATTTTATGATTCACTCAAGCACTCTGATTATGTCAACATACCCTTATGTACTCTTATGCTAACTGATAAAATTAAATTGTTAATTCTTATGTTCACCCTTATTGATCATTCAATCTCACCCTTTATTATGTTTCCCTTTCCCTAGGTTTTAAATAAATTATGTTGAATGAGTAATATCTAGATGATATTTTATATGGATTACGACGATATATTAATGTGATAAAGAAAATATAGGTGAAGAGTGAGAAATTATGATTTAAATTCTTGTGAATTATTTATCAAGGAGTTTATACTAATTATCTAAAACTATAAACCTAAAATTCCCTCTAACATGTAAGTTATACAAGTTTTCCATTTGATATTCTATAGTTTTTATTTAAAAAAACTGAGTCATAATTATTTTCACTAAATATGGAAATGTAAAGTTATGGATTTCATCGTAGGATCCTAGAATGTGGGTCTAGGGCTATTTTACTATATTTTTATTTTATTATTAATACATCATTAATCTAATAACTTAATGTTTGATTTTTGAGGTTGAGGTGAAGTAAAAAATTGTAATTCTATCATGTGCATTAGGTTTTTTGAATAACTATAGTCTCCTAATCTACTATGGCATATTTTTATCACAGATTGAAAAAATATGAATTCCATGTAGGATAGAATATGTAAATATGATATTCTCAAATACAAGATGGGGGGGAATTGTATTTATTAAAAATCTATAAGGAAATTTTTGCACAACCAAAATTCACATCACCTCTAACCTCTAATAACTTTCTTGACTCTGGAAATGTGATTCTCGAAATAAAACTTAACAAAAGTTTACAACAACTAAGATTATACCTTAAAGCATATAAAATCCTATATAATTATAGTTCAATTCTATGGAAGTATAAGAAGAATATACTTTCCTTATCAATACATATGCAGCAGAAAACAAAATAGAAATACTACAAGTAACAAGTAGTAACTCTTTTAACCCAAAGAGAAGGGTACCCAATAACATTGGATAAAGGTTCCTTGATTTATACAATAAAGAAAGAATGTCTTACCCACACTAGGGCAAGCCCTCGATATGAAGATCATAGTCTTTCTTGCTATCCCTGCAAGCCCTCAACTCCAATGTAGTTGGTACCTCTTTCTTCCTCTACAAGGAATACCTAAACTTCATGGTTGTCAGAACCTCTTCCTTCCTATCCCCGGAAGCCCTCGAATGCACTAATCAACATTCAGAGTCGCATGAAAAATTCTTCACAAAGAAAAGTTTGAACCAACCGTTCAAGATTTTTTCCCGAAGCGAGAGAGTTTATAAGTACCACTCTCTTTAGAAATCACATCAACATCATATAAGTAAGTTTAGTCAACAGTTATGTCAAAAAGTTGTGACCTCTTTCAAGTGAGATCCTATTTATAGACATTATTCCAATGGTCAGCTCCCTCCTCCAATGGTCATATTTTTCATTGAATTTTGGAGGGACCTGTTGTAACACCCGATATTTTTATGAGAAATATTTTGTTTTCATACAACATCAAAGGAATAATTCACTACATACAACACTATCTTGGCTTGATTTACATGCAATCGCGGTCTTCCTCGATAGCTTGTGTTGTACGCAATACCGAGTTTCACTAAACAACGATATGCTATTAAAATATTATTAAAACTAGCCATTATGTATAGTAGAAACCACTTTTTGAAATTTTATAAATTTTCTTTTTCAAAATGGACTTCATTTTTGGATTTAGAATATCGAAATTAGCCTAGGGTGAAATTTTGGTATTTTTCTTAAAACTTTCAATTTTTGATGAATAGTGAAAACACTGGGTTACTATTTAAAAACCGACTTTTTATTTAAATAATTATTTATTTTTTTTAAATTTCTTTTAGGTCAAAATGGATACATAATACCTATATAATTTAAATGTAATTCATTGGAGTCATTTTATAATAATTTTAGATATATAAAAATTTTATTGAACTTTTGACCGTCTTTTACACACCTCCTAGGAGAATTTGTAAATTTACATAAAACATAATTTTACCTCTTTTTTGACTGGAATTTCAAAAATCTGAGAGACACAGTTTATGTCAGTATGTAAAATGTGGTTCAATGAGATGAAAATAATTTTTGGTGAATAGTAAATTTTTACTTTTTTTACCACGATTAAAAGTAAATAGGGTAATTAAGGGTAAAAATGATATTATTATTATCCTAAAACATGTCTTAATTCTATTGGATAAGTGTAATTCGACCAAAAACAACATTAGGGATAAAATATTACCCTTTAGGTCCATTTTTATTAGATTAGGACATTTAATATTATTTTATTTAAAGAATAGTTAAAATAGTTAAAATCAAAGTTCAATAACTAAATTTTTTTTAATATAGGGTTATACATAAGATAATTTCGACTATAAATAACCATTAGAGATATAAATATATTTTCTACATAATGGTATTTTATTTATAATTTTTAGACATTAAATAATTTAATTTATTTATGACACAATGATGATGCAGTAATTATCATATTAACGAAATATTAACATAATTGATGTTATAAATACTCAAATAAATGTAATTTGAGACTTTTTATGAATTCCACTAATTTTCTAGGTTAATATGACATGTTAGTATTTATTTAATTAAATTTGTTTGAACTAATCATTCTGTTATAATTTTTATGAAAATTCAATTACCAAATAGTGTCAAAATTGACATAAAATAGTTTTTAAAACAAATATTATATTATTAATTATTATTTTATTCCTAAAAATATAAGGTTCTGCCAAATGACTTAGATAAGGATATATATATTAATAATAAACAACTTGGGGTTCTTTTGTCTTGTTATTGTTATTTTATTAACCTTATAGTGTAAGAAAACAAGAAGGCACGGTAAAAGTTAAATTATCTAACATAAAGTTAAATCTAAATGATAAGGTTGAAATAGAAACCTAAAATTTTCTAAATTATATTTGATGAGAGGATTTCGACCCATCCCCATTTTATCTTCTAAATAAATTGGTTTTGAGCTATTAGAAATCGAATATGACTTTATAATAAAATAATATTTTTAGTTTCTCCAAAGGTTCCCCTCTCCTCCATTATAAAAGGGAACCTCCTCCCTCTCCTCCTCAGACCACATTGAGCCATAAATCTCGGCCAAACCCTGAAAAATTTTCTTCTACACTTCCCTAGAAACATCCTAGAGGTACTGGTCTTCTTAAAAGACCATCCCTAGTGCCCTAAGAGGTGGTTAAGAAGAGGCGCGTCAAAGAAGAGGTGATATCCATTACCGATCCTTTCCATTTTCTTTCTTCTTCAAATTATTCTTCTTAGTTGTTTCATTATGAAGTAATAACATAAGCATAACTCATATACTGATATGTTAATATAAATATTAAACAAAACTATTTCACCTTCTATCCATCCTATGGAAAATGAAATCACCGCGGGTGCGTACATATGGAATTCCGTCTCCACGTCGTGGTGTAATATGTTTTCCACCACCACCTTACTTGGATGGGTATAATGGTGTATAGAATAACTATATATGATTATTGTAAAGTGATATATATTCTTAAATAATATACTTACACTCCGATACAATTTCACGATCATGGGAACGATATCATCGCTCGTGCATACGTACGGAATATCGTCTCCACAATGTGATGAGACTCGTTCTACATGATCTTCATTGCATAGTGATTATATAAATGAATTTAATGAATAAATATGATATGTATTATACTAATACCATTCTGGAAATGAGGTATCTATTATCTAAAAAGAAGAATATGAATTTATTCGACAAAACACGCATAAGAACAAAAAAAGAAATAAACACTCGAATAACAAGTAGAAATGAAATATTACTAATACGAGGCTAAGAATGTGACCAAATATGATATCATAACAATGAGTAAAATTCTGGAATAAGTCAATAACATTATTTAAATCATTATACAGGAGGTTCGGACATGTACGAAGCAAATCAGACCTAAGGTAAAGGAAAAAATCACAATCTCATTTTTATTCGAGATTGTTTATACTTTGGTATTTACTGGGGTGTATTTATCATCCACATCCATGTTTCCTCAATATGTATTATTATTTATATCCTCCTACAATTGTTTAAATCCAATATTACTTGCTGGTGAGTTTGTAGTGAAATATATGAAAGAAATATTTTGTCGTTTTTAGTACGAGGTACTTTTTGACTTTTTCGGCCAAAGTACGGGAGGAATGTTTTTTTAACATATGTGGCATAAATGGATTTTTAGAGCATTTTTCCCATGAAGCTTCCTCTACATGCTTTCAAGTTTATTTTGAATCAAATTTTTTTAGTTTGAAATTATATGACATGTTAAGAAAGGAAAATGTTTTTGAAGTAGAAAGGATATTTTCCTCAAGAATGGATTTGAATTGTTCTATCCAAATTAATTTCCATCTAAGATAATATAGGGTTCTGTTTCTATCCCTATTTTTACATTGTTTTCATTTTTTATGAAGGAATTATTTTTATGATGTCTTTTTATCTTATATGGATTGTTTTATGATGGAATGATGACTAAGAATCCCATTTTTATTACATGGGTTATACTATTATGTATGATTTATGATTTTGTGGCACACATAAGAATGGTTTCATTATTAGATGGGTGGGACCTATATCTCCCTCCAATGCATTGGATAAATATTTATATCTCATGAGATAGACATGGCTGGAATGGCAGGTTAAACCGGTTCAGTGATACAGGACTGAAACAAGGAGTGAACTCGGTTCAGAAATGGACATTGTCCACTATGATAGCCTTTCCAATGAGTCTTCACTAATAAGAAATTATTCTATATGATTAGGAGTTTATTCCACAATGTTTCATGTTTTATGTTATGATTATTTGGGATTACATTTCACCACTACGATTTATCCCATGTTATGATATTATGATCTCTTTTGCATGTTATGTTTTACCAAATTTTATTTTCTTATGAATATGATGTGATTGATATTTCTTTTGTTTACCATTACTAAGCATTTGAGCTCATCCTTTTGTATGTTCTCTTTCCCCATGTCAGGAAGAAGGTTACTAAGTAGAATATGCCAAAATGGACTCTATATATGATGAAATAAATGGGAGACAATATAGATCATTTATGTACCAGATTTTTATGTTTCCCAGTTTCTAAATACACTATACCAATACGGTCTTTTCATGGTTTTATTATATGTTGTAATAAGTGTGCTTCAATTATGAGGTAATAACAATGTATGTAAAGTATAAGTCGTTATAGTTGGTATCAGAGGAAAGGTACAGTCAACCTTTGGAAACTAGGATGTGAAAGCCTTAGTAAGAACCCTAAGGATATATCTATGCATAGAACACAATCATAGTGTTTTAGAAATGTCCATGAATAACCTAAGTTAAAACCTTAAGTGTAAAATTTTATTCTTGATTATGTGGTTTTCCTATTATAATTAGTGTTGCTCACACTATTCTTCTTGGTTTTAGTCAATGGCTGGAACCTGAAGGAATTGTGTTAATGCAGAATGCGACGGGCAATGCAATGACTGTCCCCCTAAGCAACCAAATGTTATGGGAGCTGGAATGCAAAATCTTATAGCCATGCTCACACAACTTTCTCAAGCTATGAATTAGGCAGGACTTCCAAACGAGCAAAGTAAGGAGCAATATTATGTGGAATCCTTCATGAGGCAGCATCCACCTTCTTTCAGTGGATCTACTGATCCAATAGTTGCTAAACAATGGATCAATACTATTGATTAGATATTTTCAGTTCTTCAGTATTCTGAGCATGATAAATGCATCTTAGTAGTATATCGTTTAGAAGGTGAAGCTGATCAAGGGTGGAATCTTATCAAGAGTACGAGGAAAAGGGATGAAATTGAATCCATGGAATGGGATGATTTCAAGAAATTATTTTTCAATAAGTACTTCCCTCGTATTCTTTGAACAATGATGGAGAAGGAGTTTCTTGAATTGAATCAAAAGCATGATGAATTTGTTGGTACCTACGAAGAAAATTTTACAAGACATTCAAGGTATGATTCTGGGATTATTATCCAACCTGATAGTAAGATTGATCGATTCTATAGTGGCTTAAAACCAAGTCTTCAAAGGGCGTTAGCCATAAGGGACATCAATAGCTATGAGGAAATCATTCGATGTGCTCTCAATTTTGATATGGAGATTGTAGTAAACCATCAGTCATATGCATTTGATAAGAAGAGGAAAATGGAATTCAAAGGAAAATCTAAAGACCACACTGAAAAGAAGATGAGTTTTCCCTTATGCTCAAAGTGTGGAAAGAAACTTTGAGGGAGTTGTCTTAAAGTGACAAGTAAATGTTTCAAATATGGAAAGGAAGGTTATTGGGGATTTGAATGCCACAATGATTGGAAGAAGATGTCTAGTGATGCAAACAAAGAAAAGGCCACACAGAGTGCACCTCTTACACTTCAATGTTACAAGTTCAAGGAAATGGGGAATTATTCTAATCAATGCCCTAATCCAAGGGTTGTCGATGATGATTGACATTAAAAAACTATTAAGGCTAAAGACAATGGAAGGTCACATGCAATTTCTATCAGCGATGTGGAGTAAGATAATGAAGTGGTGAAAGGTACACTTACCATCCACTCTAAAGTAGAAAATGTTTTATTTGATCCTCGATCAACCCACTCTTTTATTTCTGAAGAATTTTCTAAGGGTATCACCGTATTAACTCAACAATTAGATGTTGAGTTAGCTGTGACAACCCCTAATGGCACAACAGTCACATTAAATGTTTATAATTCTTATCTGATTGAAGATTGTGGGAAAGTTCTTCCTACAAATCTTGTGATCCTTTCTATAGTGGAATTTGATGTGATTCTTGGCATGGATTGGATTTTTTTATATAGAGATCATATAAATTTCCAAATAAGGGAAGTCACATTTCATATTCCACATCAATATATGGTCATCTATCAATCCATGGATTAACATAACCTTCCAGTGGAAATTTCTTCCATCTTATGGGTATTGATTCCACTAAATGAAGGTTATTTATCTCAAATGGTTGGTGAGAAACTCATGATTAATAATATTCCCATTGTATGGGAGTTTTATGATGTCATTCTAGAGGAATTTTCTGGTATTCCACTAAATCGTGAAATTGAGTTTTCAATAGAACTCGTACCAGGTGATTTACCTATTTCAAAGAAACCTTATAGAATGGCCCCAATTGAGTTGCAGGAATTGAAGAAGAAACTTCAAGAGAATCTTGATAAAGGATTCATATGCCCTAGTGTGTCAACTTGGGGAGCACCTATTCTATTTGTTAAGAAAAAAGATGGATCAATGGGAATCTGTATTGATTATCGAGAACTTAGCAAGATCACTATCAAGAACAAATACCCTCTCCCACGCATTGATGACTTATTTGATCAATTATGCAGAGCTCAATACTTTTCCAAGACTGATCTTCATTCAGGGTATCATAAATTAAGGGTCAAAAGGAAGGATCTACCAAAAAAGGCATTCCATACAAGGTATGGACACTATGAATTTATAGTGATGCCATTTGGTCTTACTAATGCCCCTACTATCTTTATGGATCTTATGAATAGAGTCTTTAAAGACTATCTTGATCAGTTTGGGGTAGTCTTTATAGATGATATTCTTGTCTATTCAAAGAGCAAGGAGGAACATGAAGATCACTTGAGAATTATATTGAAGATCATGAGAAAGGAGAAGCTTTATGCCAAATTTACCAAGTGTGAATTTTGGCTTCAAAAAGTTGCATTTTTGAGTCACATAAACTCAAAAGAGGGGATATATGTGGATCCAGCAAAAATAGAGGTTATAGAAAAATGGTCGAGACCAACAACAGTAACTGAGATCTGATATTTTCTTGGTTTCTCTGGATATTATCGACGTTTTGTGAATGATTTTTCACGATTATCTAATCCACTCACCAGGTTGACTTGAAAAGGAGTTAAGTTCATGTGGATGGTAGAATGTGAAGACAATTTCAAGTAGTTGAAAAGAAGGTTATCCAATTCACCTGTACTCACACTTCCTTATAGTGGAGAAAGGTTTGTGATTTACAGTGATGCATCCATGAAAGGGATGAGGTGTGTTTTTATGTAAAATGATATGGTGATAGCTTATGCCTCACGAAAGATGAAAATCCATCAGCAAAATTACCCAACTCATGATTTAGAGTTATCTGCGGTAATCTTTGCATTAAATATTTGGAGGCATTATCTTTATGGTGAATGGTGTGATATTTATATTGATCATAAATGTTTAATGTATATTTTCACACAAAAGGAGCTGAATATGGGCCAAAGAATATGGTTGGAGCTAATTAAGGATTACGACTGCTCAATTCATTACCACCCTGGGAAAGCAAATAAGGTGGAAAATGCATTAAGTCGACAAGACCATGCTAGCTTGTCCATGATGAGGATCACAAAAGATACAATATTTATGGATTTAAAAAGGATGGATCATGAAATTATAATGGAAGGGGAAAATCTTAACTTTCTCAAATGAATGTTCAACCATATATACATGTGAAGATTAAAGAGCCATAGAAAGAAGATGTAGAGTTACAAAATAAGGTGAGAAATGTTCCTGAATTCAACCTTGATTGCGATGGGATAATAAGGTTCAAGAATCGGGTTTGTGTTTCTCTCATCCTAGAATTAAAGAAGGAGCTGGTGGATGAGGCTAATAGTTCTTCATTCTCTATTCTTCATGGAAGCACGAAGATGTATATGGACCTGAAAGAGTACTTCTGGTGGGATGGAATGAGAAGAGATTTTGTTGAATATGCCTCTCGATGCTTGGTTTTTTAGCAAGTCAAAGCTGAGAGACAGAAGTCTAAGCGGATGTAACAACCATTACCCATACACGAATAGAAATGGGAAAATATCACTATGGACTTTGTCACTAGACTTCCTCAAACATCCAAAGGAAATAATGCTATCTGGGTTAGAGTTGGTCATTTTATGAAGTCTGCACACTTCATTGCTATTAGAGTGGATTTCTCTCTTGATCAGCTTTCCAGGATATATGTAAAGGAAGTGGTAAGATTTCATGGAGTACCACATTCCATTATATCTGATAGGGATTCGAGGTTTACCTCGAAGTTTTGGCGAAGTCTTCAGCATACTCTGGATACAGAGTTGAGCTTCAGCACTACTTATCATCCTCAGACAGATGGTCAGTCTGAGAGAACAATTGAAACTGTAGAAGACATGTTATGAGCTTGCTCTATGGACTTCAAAGGTGATTCGGATCAACACCTACCTTTGGTGGAATTTTCATATAATAATATCATTCACTCTAGTATTTATATGGCTCCTTATGAAGCTCTCTATGGAAAGAAATGCCAAAATCCATCTTGCTGGAGTGAAGTTGGGGAAAGAAAGCAATTAGGACCTGATCTTGTTGATGAGATGGAAGAAAAGTTCTGATCTATTCAACAACACATATAAGCAGCTCAGCGTCGAGAAAAAATTTATTCCGACAAACAAAGAAAAGACCTAGAGTTTGAAGTGGGTGATAAATTGTTCATAGGAATATCTTCTTAGAAGGGAGTAATGAGATTCGTAAAGAAGGGAAAGTTGAGCCCTAGGTATATCGATCCTTTCGAAATACGAGACCGTGTTGAGAGGGTAGATTACCAATTGGCACTTCCACCGAATCTATCTCAAGTTCAAAATGTGTTCCATGTATCACTCCTAATAAAGTACATACCCGATCCTTCACATGTACTCAACTCAGAAGTTGTACTGCTGGGGCAAGATCTTTCTTATAAAGAACAGCCGATAGAGATTCTGGATAGTAGCGAAAATGTTCTACCAAACAATACCACTCGCTTGGTGATAGTTTTATGGAGGAACCAACCATTTAGAAGAATCTACATGGGAGCTTGAGGATGTAACAAGGGAGAGGTATCCTCATCTGTTTGTTACAAAGTGATGAATTTTGAGGGCGAAATTTATTTTAAGGGGGTTATAATGTAACACCCGAGATTTTTATGAGAAATATTCTGTTTTTAAAAATCATCAAAGGAATATTTCAATACACACAACACTATCTTGGCTTTCATTGTAGGCAATCTCGGCCTTCCTCGATAGCTTGTGTTGTACGCAATACCGAGTTTCACTAAACAACGATATGCTATTAAAATAATATTAAAACTAGCCGTTATGAATAGTATTAACCACTTTTTGAAATTTTATAAATTTTATTTTTCAAAATGGAATTCATTTTTTGGATTCGGAATATCGAAATTAGCCTAGGGTGAAATTTTGGTATTTTTTCTGAAAACATTCAATTTTTGATGAATAGTGAAATCACTGGGTTACTATTTAAAAACAGACTTTTTATTTAAATAATTATTTATTTTATTGAAATTTATTTTAGGTCAAAATTGATACATAATAACTATATAAGTTCAATGTAATTCATTGGAGTCATTTAATACTAATTTTACATATATAAAAATTTTATTGATCTTTTGACTGTCTTTTACCCACCTCCGAGGAGAATTTTCAAATTTACATAAAACTTAATTTTACCACTTTTGTGAATGGAATTTCAAAAATATGAGAGACACGGTTGATGTCAGTAAGTAAAATATGGTTCAATGTGATTAAAATAATTTTTCGTGAATAGTAATTTTTTTCTTTTATTTAAGACAGTTAAAAGTAAATAGGGTAATTAAGGGTAAAAATGATATTATTATTAACCTAACACATTTTATAATTCTATTGGATAAGTGTAACTCGACCAAAAACAACATTAGGGATAAAATATTACCCTTTATGTCCACTTGGATTAGATTAGGACATTTAATATTATTTTATTTAAAGAATAGTTAAAATAGTTAAAATCAATGTTTAATAACTAAAACATTTTTAATATAAGGTTAAACATAAGATAAATTTGACTATAAATATTCATTAGAAATATAAAAATATTTCCTATATAATGGTATTTTATTCATAATTTTTAGACATTAAATAATTTAATTTATTTATGACACAATGATGATGCAGTAATTATCATATTAATAAAATATTAACATAATTGATGTTATAAATACTCAAATAAATGTAATTTGAGACATTTTATGAATTCCACTAATTTTATTGGTTAATATGACATGATGGTATTTATTTAATTAACTTTTTTAGAACCAATAATTCTGTTATGATTTTCACAAAAATCAATTACCGAATAGTGTCAAAATTGACATAAAATATTTTTTAAAACAAATATTATATTATTAATTGTTATTTTATTTTTAAAAATATATGGTTTGGCCAAATGTCTTATATAATGTTATATATATTATTAATAAACAACTTGGGGTTCGTTTGGCTTGTTATAGTATGTTTATTAACCCTATATTGTAAACAAACAAGAAGACACGGTAAAAGTTAAATTATCTAACTTAAAGTTAAATATAAATGATAAGGTTAAAATAGAAACCTAAACATGTCTAAATTATATTTTATGAGAGTATTTCTACCCATCCCCACCTTAGATTCAAAATAAATCAATTTTTAGCTATTAAAAATTGAATATGACTTTATAATAAATCAATATTTTTAGTTTTTTGAAAGGATCCCCTCTCCTCCCTTATAAAAGGGAACCTCCTCCCTCTCCTCCTCACACCACATTGAGCCATAAATCTCGGGAAAAACCTGAAATATTATCTTCTACACTTCCCTAGAAACATCCTATTATTCCTGGTATTCTTAAAAGACCATCCCTAGTGCCCTAAGAGGAGGTTAAGAAGAGGCGTGTCAAAGAAGAGGTAATATCCATTACCAATCCTTTCCAATTTTTTCTTCTTCAAATTCTTCATCATTAGTTGTTTCATTATGAATTAATAAAATAAGTATCACTCATATACTGATATGTTATTATAAATATGGAACAACACTATTTCACCTTCTATCAATCCTATGGAAAATGAAATCACCGTGCATGCATACGTACGGAATACCATCTCCACACTGTGGTGTAATCTGTTTTCCACCACCACCTTACTTGGATGGGTATAATGGTGTAAATAATAACTATATATGATTATTGTATTGTGATATTGATTCTGAAATAGTATACTTACACTTCGATACAATTCCACGATCATGGGAACGATATCATCGCTCATTCGTACGTACGGAATACCATCTCCACAATGTGATGCAACTCATTCTACATGATCTTCATTGAATAATGATTATATAAATGAATTTAATGAATAAATATGATATATATTATACTAATACCATTCTGTAAATTAGGTATCTATAATCTAAATATAAGAATAATAATTTATTCGACAAAACACGCATAAGAAAAAAATGCAATAAACACCCGAATAACAAGTAACAATGAAATATTACTAATAAGAAGCTAAGAATATGACCATATATGATATCATAACAATGCGTAAAATTCTAGAATATTTCAATAGCATTATTTAAATCATTATACAGGTTGTTTGGACATTTATGAAGCAAATCGGACCTAAGGTAAGGTAAAATCCCACAATCTCAATTTTATCTGAGTTTGTTTATACTTTGGTATTTACTAGGGTGTATTTATCACCCACATCCATGTTTCCTAAATATGTAATATTATTTATAACCTCCTATAATTTTTTAAATCCAATATTACTTGTGGGTGAGTTTTTAGTAAAAGATATGAATGAAATATTTTTTCGTTTTTAGTACGAGGTACTTTTTGACTTTTTTAGACAAAGTAAGAGAAGAATGTTTTTTTAACTTATACGACTTTAATGGATTTTTAGAACATTATTTCCATAAAGATTCCTTTACAAGTTTTCACATTTATTTTTACTCAAGTTCTTTTAGTTTGAAATTATATGACATGTTAAGAAAGGATAATGTTTTTGAAGTAGAAAGATATTTTCCTCAAGAATGGAGTTCAAGTGTTCTATCAAAATTATTTTCCATCTTAGATAATATATGGTTATGTTTCTATCCCTATTTTTAAATTGTTTTGATTATGTTATGATGGAATTATTTTTATGATGTCTTTTTATCTTATATGGATTGTGTTATGATGGAATGATGATTAAGAATCCCATTTTTATTACATAGGTTATGCTATTATGTATGATTTATGATTTTGGGGCACACATAAGAATGGTTTCATTATGAGATTGGTGGGACCTATATCTCAATCCAACACATTGTGTAAAGATTTATATCTCATGAGATAGACATGGATGGAATAGCAGGTTAAACCGGTTCAGTGATACAGGACTGAAGCAAGGAGTGAACTTGGTTCAGAAATGGACTTTGTCTGCTAAGATAGTCTTGGCAATGAGTCTTGACTAAAAAGAAATGATTCTCTATGATTATGTGTGTATTTCACAAAGTTTCATTTTTTAAGTTATGATTATTTGGGATTACATTTCACCACTATGATTTATCCCATGTTATGATATTATGATCTCTTTTGCAGGTTATGTTTTCGAAAATGTAATGTTCTTATGAATATGAAATGATTAATATTTCTTTTGTTTACCCTTACTGAGCATTTGAGCTCACCCTTTTGTATGTTTTCTTTCCCCAGGTCAGGAAGAAGGGTACTAAGTATAATATGCCAAAAGGGACTCTAGATATGATGAAATAAATGAAAGACGACGTAGATGATTTATAAACCAGTTGTTTATGTTACCCACTTTCTGAAGACACTATACCTATACGGTCCTTTCATGGTTTTGTTATATGTTGTAATAAGTTTGCTTCAATTATGAATTAATAAAAATTTATGTAAAGTATGGGTCATTATACCTGTACACATGTCACTCAAACAACATTTAGTGGGTAACTGAATGCACGACATTGTTTTATAACAAAATAGGTGTAGAAAAAATATGGTTACATAACTAAAATCCAATATTCAAAATGTAAGAAAATCAAATCTCAAAGTTTATCCAAAATTTAATTCGGAGTCTACAATACAAGTATATTCTGATTCTGTTTTCTATGAATTTGGAACCTGAATTCTATAGAATTCTGGAGTCAGAATTTCAAGGAAATTCAGATTCTGGATTCATAAGAATTCAGAATTAGAACTTAAAAAGTTTGGAGTCAGAGTTCATGAAAATTTAGAGTAAGAACTCATAAGAGTTAGGAGTATGTATTCAGAGAACTCCAAGTTAGAACATAGAAAAGTTCATAACCAGAATTAACAATCAAAATTTGGTGTTAGAACTCAAAAGAGTTTGTTTCCAGAATTTATAATCAGAATTCAGAATCAGAACTCAGAAGAGTTCATATCCAGAATTCATAATAAGACTTCGGAGTTATAACTTAGTAGAGTTCGTATCCAGAATTCATAATCAGAATTCGGAGTCAGAACTTAGAAGAGTTCATATCTAGAATTCGTAATCAGAATTCAGAGTCAGAACTCAGAAGAGTTAATAACCAGAATTCTGAGAATTCAGATTCTAAAACAAAATGATTCATATCTAGGTATTTATTAGATTCTAAGGTTTTGGATTCAAACATAATTTTACACTTCGAAAAATCATGATATGAATAATGAATACATGGTAAAGATAAATTTCCATGGGGATGGAAATTTTTTTGTAGAAGCAAAACACAGGGTAAAAAGACATTTTCCTTGAGATAAGGTGTTTGTGATTTTAAAAACAAGAAGAAATGGTAAAGTCATAAGGAAAGACTTAATGACTTAACAATCTACCCCATATATGAAGGAATGGAAAATTTATAAGTAAAACGTTATTGACTCAACAATCACCCCCTTTTTGGAAAGAACAAACATCCTTACGGAAAAGAATAAAAGGACGTATAAAATATTTTTCTAGACTCTGCAAATAAAACTTATCTACCTTTTTACATGGGAAAAGATGAATATAACTAACACCCCCTTAGGCATTGGAACACTAAGGATCATATTAAAGATTTTTGGAAAGATAATTTTCATTATCTTGAGTATGGAAATATTTTTAATGAGAAATCCCCCTTAGATAAATCCCCCCTTACTTAGGGATATTTCTTCTTCATTTGAAATTCTTTTTCCTTTCTCCCCATTTGTGATTTTCAAAAAGAAATTTAGGGAATGGAAAAGAAATATGGTACCTGAAATATTAGTACAAACATCAAACAAAAACAAGCAACCACAATTTCATTATGATTGGAAGAATTTTTATAAGGGAAAAAATTACAACAACAGATCGGATTTGGATCTATTTTGGTTCTTTTTTCTTAGTTATCAACTTCTTCATGATAGTTTTCTGCTTCTTTATCTCTTTGTGATCCTCCTCATCTTACTTTTCTAATTCTTTGATCATGTCATCCTGAGCCTTCATAGCCTCTGCCTGAGCCTTCAGCAATTCATCTTATTCACTATCTTTTCTTGACTCTTGATCAGGAGATCCATTTCTATTTTCTAGCTTTGGACAACATAATTAAACAACCCATTCAGATCTTTGACATACTGAATCCATGTATTCTATTCAAGGTTTATCTTTTTCTTAAATCTATTTATGAGATCCTTTATTTTGGTTTCTTTAGTATCAAAACCATCCTTGACATCTTCTGGAAATTGATCCATATCTCTCAAATCTTCAACGATCTTCTTCAACCATCTGGTCATTTTCTTGCAAGATTTTATTTGTCCTTCATAGTTGATAAGGAAATTCTTGTGTTCGGCCTCGACCTTTACACACTTTTCCATCACCATGGATACAGAGTCTAATTTCGGATTCATGCTATGCCGGAGCATCTGGCATCTAGATTCAATTGTTGGAAAGATCAGAATGGTGTCCACTAGCTTCTTTATGGACTGAGTAACAAAATCATGTCTTAAAGATGATGACTCTGAATCTGAAACTTTACTTGGTGATGGTTCTTCCTCTAGCTCAACCAGCTTCCTCTTAGAAGATGCACCATCTTCCTTATTTCTTATAATTTATTTTGTTACGGTATCAGCAACCACTTGTTTCCCCTTGTCATTTTTTAGAACAGCTTCTTCATCTTGAGACTCATGATCGCTTTCAGATAATTAGACAATCTTAAATTTATCAAAATTTTCCTTCTCAGCTCCAGCCTCAATATCTTCAGAATGAATAATGTCCTGATTATGACTCTCTTCCTCAGATAACTTTTTCACTTCCTCTTCAGCTTTTTCATCAACCCCTGGAGTAGAAAGTCTTGATGATATGGCTTGAGAAGTTCGAATTGATAATTTTTCAGAATCACATTCCTTCTCATGAAAGTCTTCTAATTGCTTTATCAGGTCAGTTGTATCTTCAATACTTTCATCTTCTTGTACTTCTTCCACAGATTCCTTTTCAACATCCTTCTCTTTGGATTTTTCTAGAGACATGAACTTCATTCCCTTATTATAAGGTAATTATTCTACTAAGAACGTTTTCTTTATGGTAAATTCCTCGAATAAAACATCAGAATCCTTCAAAAGAGGCTGGACAATATCTTCCTCATACATCTTCTTCTTAAGATTATTCTCTTTGTCTTGATTCTCAAGCCCATCAGCTACTTTCTCTTTCAATGCCTTTCCCTCAGTGGGGTATAGGCCAAACTGTGGCTCCCCTTCTTCCCAGCTCTTATTATCCTCCCTCTATTTGGAAAAAACTTCATCTGGATAAGCTTTATATTTCATGGGCTTTGGAGGTGTGGTTTGAACTTCCTTAGATTTAAGAGTTTCATCTTCAGCTTCTACTTCATTCAATTTTCTCTTCTTTCTGGCTTTCTTTGATGGTTCAGCCTCTTCAGCATTTTTTGGAAAAGCTTCTGCCTCATCCTCTGGTAGATCATAAAATTCACCTGATTCCTTAGAGAAATCCTCTTGAGGTTATCATCACTGATTAGCATTGCTTTTCAATTCCTCATCTTGGAACTGCAAGGGATCATGAAAGATTCAAGACACCGAACTATCAACATGGAAAGTAGGGTAGGATACAGGATTATTTGTGCTCTAAGATTCTCATTCTGTCTATTATCTATCATAATGAGAATGTTCTTCATCATATTGATTTTCCGTAGATTTACAAAAAAAATATGGTATATATATCACTTTTCATAAGAGTCTCCTTATCACCCTTTCTCGGTATGATAAGACCCTGAACCCATAACTCTAGGATCCAATTGTTGGTAGATAAGTGATAAATTTTTGCTTTCTTGACATCTGTAAGTCCGAGACATTGCATAGACTTCACTTTTAATAAACTCCCTTGAACATCTGGTAGCTTGGGGGAACAAAATTCTGTCTCTCCTTCAAAATAATACCCTACCAAGCTAGCAGCCTTGGTGTAAGAAAGTGAATATGCATTTCAATAACTCTTGAAGTAAATTTTTTCCCTAAAATATTCCTTAAAAAAGCAAGTTGACTCATAAAAATCTATCAGCAAATCCAGATACACTACATCCTGATCTCATGGATTTGAAATGGATACAATTTCCCATCAATTATGTTTGATATTATTGGAGATAATATAGTTACATTTATTGAAGAAGTTCAGATTTACCAAACTCTCCCAATATATCTGCCACTCCGCAATCGGCTTGATAGTAGACATTTCTTAAGAAGTTACTTCACCAGAAATTCGGAATTGAGCACTTCTGAAAAGTTTGGAATGGTCTTTTGTAGAGGGACAGAACTTCAAGATGCACAAGCTTTGAAAACTGATGTGGGACAAATATCGGGGTCCCCTTTTATAGGTGTTGAAGTGATAGTTCATTTTCCCATTTCAATCCAATGGATGAGAATTCTTCAGACTTGATCTGACAATTGAAATGATTGCCACAAGGAAAATTTGGTAGAATATGATCTTTTGAGATATTTTAGAAAAACATTTGGATTTAAGGAAACCTGAATATGAGAAACATAAAAACAAAAGAAACTAACAGCAAGTAAAATGTTATTATGAAAACTCAAGAAAGAACCATACCTTTTAGATTGTCCGGAGAATTATTCATATTGAGGAAAATTCATCTTGAAGGACTTTAGATTCAAAAAAACATGAGTACAAAAATGAAATTGAGTACACAGATCTTCATTACAAAAATTTTCATTATGAAAATCTTAATTAGGAAAATCTTCAGTGCGAAAAACATCAATATGATAATTTTAAGTACAAAAATTTCCAATATGAAAATTTCAAGTACAAAAATTTGCATTACAGGAATTTCAAGTACCAAAATTTTTATTTCGAAAATCTCAAGTATGAAAATATCCATTACAAAAATCTCAAGTATGAAAATTTCTATTACGAAAATTTCAAATACGAAAGTTTCCATTATGAAAATTTCATGTATGAAAATTTCTATTATGAAAATTTTAAGTACAAAAATTTCCATTATAAAAAAAGTAAGAAACTTTACATTTTGAAAATTTTAAGTATGAAAAATTTGAAAAACGTCATTATGTAAAACATGAAAAACCTCATTTTGAGAAATACAAAAAACATCATTATAAAAAATATGAAAAACTTCATTATGAAAAATATAAAAAACATCATTACGAAAAATATGAAAAACTTCATGACAAAAAATATGAAAAAATTCATTATGAAAAATATGAAAAACATACAATGAAATGTCCACCCTCTATGAATAGGAGTTTATTACTGTAGGGATATTGGTTCAACAGGATGTTATTAGGGAGGATTACCTTACAATTATCATTCCTAACATCTGTTTAAATTATTAAAATCTGTCGGAGGGTAAATATTTTTTTGAAAATATCCACATGTTGATCTTGCATTCTGATAAATTGAATAATGATATCTCCTTTTAGCTTAAGACCCTTAACAAATAAAACATTTGAAATCAATGTTTTTCCAAGAATAACAATGTTACCTATACCAATAATTTCTCCCTGAGCATTATCTCTGAAAGTTACTTTTCCTCCTTTCATCTTGATAATATTTTCAAAATAGTTTTTGTTACCAGTAATATGCAGAGAACATCCACTATCCATGTACCATGTATTGTTTTTAGTACTTTCTCTATTTTTCTAATAATAAGAAAAAGTTAGGTTTTTTGGAATCCAAACTTTCATGGATCCGGAATTCGTAGAAAGCAAAATTTTAGGCACCCACATCTTTTTAGAAAAATAGGCTTTATGAAAACCTAGGACTGGGTTTTGATTAGAGAACAAATCTTTACCCAATTACCACCACACTGACACTTAGTACAGAATGGAGCACATTGAGGAAAAATTTAATTGTTACTAAAAAAAATTAGAACTAGTATAACCAAAACCCGAACTATTCCTTAGAGGTTGGATTTGTGAATACATCTAATCATAATTTTCATTACCTAATGTAAAGTTTGACAAACACTTCTTCAAGGAAAATATTTTGGATTTGAGTTTGATAACCAAGTTCTTGTCTTCTAGAACATTTGATTTTGAACTAGAGTTAGGCTCGAAAACATTTTTCTCAGAAATTATGTTTTCTAGATCTTTATAGATCTTATTCTTCTTAGAACATAATTCCCCAAGATTTTTTCAAATACTTTCACAGTCATAATTTTTTTTATCAATATCTTTAGAAAGATTCGACATTTATTTATTAAGAATAGTATTCCTAGATTTTTCTTTATCAAGGTGTTATATGAGTTTTGAATTCTCAATCTCAAGAAGTTTGGAAAACCTAGAAACTTATTCATAGGAAGGTAAAGTATTAACTTAATTAGAATAATATTATTCATCCAAAGAGTCATAATATTTACTATCATTAGCATTCAACGATATATTGGTAATAGATTTATCATTGTGTACCTTAGCCATAAAGAAATGCTTGTCAATAGGTAGTCTGGCTATTATACCAAGATTCTTCTGTTTAGAAGATTCATAATCCAGAGATTCATCTGAAGAGTCACCACCACTGGCACTCTAGGTGTCATTATCTTTCAAGACTTTCTTAGAATTAGACTTGTAATACTTCTTTTTGTTTCTCTTTGAATTATTTTCCTTTATTTCTTTTCTCATGAAAATGGGACAATCGGGTCTTATGTGTCTAGCTCTCTTGCATTCATAACATATGAATTCTGAATATTTCATATCTTTTCATTCCTTTTTCTTATCTCTAGATTGAATGTTCCTTGGTCCAGATATCTTGTTCATCCTTCGAGCAAGATTTTCTAACTCATTTTTTGAGGATTCACTTTCACTAGATTCGGATTGGATAACAACTTTCATAGATTTGGATCTAGTAACTCATTCATGAGTCTTAGCATTCATATGATTAGTTGTTTTAGTCAAATCAACAATGCCATTTCCATTCTTCTTTTTTACATTATCAGCATCTATATTCATTCTATTCTCATGCTGAAGAAGAGTTCCAAAGAGTTCATCAAGAGTAACATCAGTAACCTTTCTATTCTCATCTATAGTTGTCCTCTTGGATTCACACTCATTCGGCATGATGTATATGATCTTGTGAACGAGAGCTTCATTATCTAATCCTTTCTCACCCATTGATTCTAAACTATTCACAATAGTCATGAATCTTTGTTGTACCTTATATATGGGTTCTCCATAAGGAAAGTTAAATCCATGGTATCCATCTCTAAGCATAGCTCTTCTAGTTTCAATAACATTGGAAGTACCAAAATGTGTAACTTCAAGTTTCTTACATATAGAATTTCCTGCTTCACAAGATGAAATTTAGATATATATATATTTCTAGTCATAGAACAAAGTGAAGTATTGTGTACCTTATAATTCTATTGATATTCATGCTTTTCTTGATTGGTAAAGGTACTAACTACTTTGTCAGGGATTTTGTATCCTCCAGTAAGCATTACAAAATTATCAACACCAGTATTGATAATGATAGTCTTCATGGAATATCTCCAATATTTGTAATCATTTCCATCAAAGATAGGTGGTCTAGTTGGATTGAGATTGCCTATAGAACCAAAATCGATTCCTGTCATCTTTAAGAAAATTCCTTCCACCCAAAACATGTTAGTAGAAAAAGTTTACAAACAAGAAAAATATTTCTAAGAAAGGAAAAATATAGAACAATAGTATCTCTAAGAAGAAATGAATCTGAACATTATGAGTCTGAAAATATGATTCCAAAATAAAGAATAAGAAGAATAATTCTCCTCTGAATCTAATTCTGAGATTAATTCAGATTGAACCTCCCACTAATACCAATTGTAAGATCGAATATGTTGAGATGAGATGCTCAAAAACAAGAGGGGGTGAATTCTATTCTTTAAAAATCCCTAAGGAAATTTTTGCATAACCAAAATTCACAACACCTCTAAGCTCTAATAACTTGCTTGATCATGGAAAATTGATTCCGGATATGAAACTTAACAAAAGTTTATAAGAACTAAGATTTTACCTTAAAGTGTATAGAATCTTATATAATCAGAGTACAAGTTTAAGGAAGTATAAGAATATTATACTTTCCTTAACAATACAAATGCAGCGGAAAAAAATAGAATTAATTCAAGTAACAAGTAGTAACTATTTTAACCCAAAGAAAGGGTATCCAACAACCTTGTATAAATGTTCATTGATTTATACTTTCAATAAAATATGCCTTAACCACACTAGGGTAATCCCTCAATACGAATATCGGAGTCTGTCTTGCTATCTTTGTAGGCCCTTAACTTCAAGGTAGTTGCTACCTCTATCTTCCTTATCATGGAATCCCTCAACTTCAAGGTAGTCGGAACCTCTATCTTCTTATCCTCAGATGTCGTTTAATGTACTCAATAACATTCAGAGTTGCATGAAGCAATCCTGCACGAAGCAAAGTTTCAACAAGCCATTCAAACTTTCTGCACGACACGAGAGAATTTATAAGCGTCTCTCTCTAGAAATCACATCAACAGCATGTAAGTAAGATTAGTCAAAAGTCTTGTCCAAAAGTTGTGAGCTCTTTAAAATGAGCTCCTATTTATAGGAATGGTTCCAACGGTCGACTCCCTCCTCCAACAGTCATATTTTTCTTTGAATCTCGGAGGTACCTATATACGTGTCACTCAAACAACGGTTAGTGAGTAACAGAATGCATGACATAATTTTATAAAAAAATAGGTGTAAGAAAAAATATTGTAACATTACTAAAATCCAATATTCAGAATGTAAAAAAATGAATGTTTGGAGTCTAACCAAAATTTAATTCGGAGTCTACAATACAAGGATATTTGGATTCTATTTTTTAGGAATTCGGAACCTAAATTCTATAGAATTCCAGAGTCTAAGTTTCAAGGAAATTTGGAATTTGGATTCATAAAAATTTGGAATCTGGATTCATATGAATTTGGAATCAGAACTTATAATATTCGGATTCAAAGTTCATTATAATTCGGAGTAAGAACTCATAAGAGTTCAGAGTCTTTATTCAGAGAACTCAGAGTCAGAACTTAGAACTGTTCGTAATCGGAATTCGTAATCAGAATTCGGAGTCAGAAATCAGAAGAGTTCGTATCCAGAATTCGTAATCATAATTCAGAGTCAAAACTCAGAAGATTTCATATCTAGAATTTGTAATCTGAATTGGGAGTCAGAACTCAGAAGAGTTTATATCTTGAATTCGTAATCATAATTAAAATTCATAACTAAAAAGATTTCTTATCTAGAATTCATAATCTGAATTCGGAATCAGAACTCAGAAGAGTTCGTATCCAGAATTCATAATCAGAATTTGGAGTCAGAACTGAGAAGAGTTCGTAACCAGAATTCGGAGAATTCGAATTTTAAAACAGAATTCCTCATATCTATGTATTTATAGGATTTTGATGTCTTGGTTTCAAATCTAGTTTTACACTTAGAAAAATTACGATATGAACAATGAAAACATGGTAAAGATAAATTTCCTTAGGGAAGGAAATTTTCCTTGTAGAAGAAAAACACATGGTAAAAGAGACATTTTCCTTGAGAAAAGGTGTTTGTGATTTTAAAAAAAAGAAGAAATGGTAAATTCATAAGGAAAGCCTTAAGGACTTAACAATATCCCCCATGTATGAAGGAATCGAAAAGTCATAAGGAAAACCTTATTGACTCAACATTCCATTAATTTACCTAGAATAGAAAACTTTATATAGACATACAATTATTATAAAAATATTAAGACTATTACCAGATAAAACTCAAAATATATAGTGTTTTTAGTATTAAAGAATCAATTAATTCTAGTGTTAAGTAGATATATACAAAAAAAATTATCCTAATACCCCCACATTTTTCTAATTTATATAGTTAACCAACTTCATTGATATTGTATCCATATTATTTTCCATTACCTAATAGACTTTTTTTACTTAGTTATAACATAACTCGAACATAAGTTATATATCTTCTGTTTCTACAACCACTCCTCCACACCAATGCTCAATACATCATTTTATTTTGTCCCTTCATCATTCTGGAACTAAAAGTGAGAAAATCGCAATGGTTTCCCAATGAAAATGAAATGGGTATTCATAATCGATGTGCTATAGAACCCTATGTTCTTTTATGAGTTTATATAGATAAATTTTCAAAATTAAACACCAATAATGGTCAACATAGTTATCCTTGAAAATAGTTTCATATCACCCTTTTAATTTTCCTTACATATATAAAATATCACAAAAATACCATATAGTTAATAGAATGTTTTCTCAAATTAATAACCTTTATGAATTTTAAATAAACTTACATTATTTACAAGTGCATGAGAAGGAGTATTTCTCTTATTGTTGATCTTATTCAACTCACATTAAATATAAAATGATACTTTCACTAAATTATAGCCAATAAATGGAAAATATAGAGGGTATTAATTCTGTTATAATTCCATCAGAAAGAGAAGAACCACAATTTTTGGATTCCATTATGTAGAATGAATATTTTTAACCTATAATGAGGGGATTGAGAAATCATTAATTTTTTTCAATCCATTATGCATAATATTGACTTCAAATATAAAAAACTATGATATAAAGATTCATCAATATTAATATCTAGCAACTTTTAATGGGATTCTAACTGTGCCATAGGTCGTTGACTAGTCTTGGTCAAATTAATTATTTATATTTCCTATTGACTACTAGTTTTGTGTTGAATATAGGTTTATCAAAAGCGAATTTATCATAGTATGTATTCATAATCAAGGAATAAAGTAAACACTCAATAAATCCACAATTAGAGTGATGTTGAGAAAATATGAAAAAAGTAATCGAAGTAACTAATATAATAGAATTAGAATAAATAAGATAATTAAAGAGATAAGATAGTTCATGATTTGGAGATTGGAATTAATGATGAGATAGGGAAAATATAATTTTATGGTTTTAAAATATTTTTCCTTCATTCATTCACAAAAATTACTTGAATCAAATATAAATAATCCAACCAACTATATTGGATGAACAACTTATGAGTGATTAACTCCTATATTTTTATCAACTATAGATAACATTCATCCACAAAATTATGATTCAATTGTGACTATAAATTTAATTATCATTTTATACTGGTTTTATACTCTCATGACTAAATCTATTATAAAAAAATAATAATATTAATATGTATAAATATATTTCATTAGGATCATTCATCACTAAAAGTTTATTTTTTTCTTCAAAAACTAAACTAGTTAATAAATTGATTTTTGAGAGCAGCATCTAGAAAAAGAATGCATGAATAAATTAATATTAATTACCAATAAAATCTCATTATCTATAATGTTTTTAGCTTCTAACCATATCCAATTAAAAAATTAACAATAAATTCATTATAATTTATTAAAAAATAATGAGATTTGATGAGATAAATATTCTTAATCATCTATTCCTCTCACGATCACTCACAAAAATCCACATATAATTCCCAAAGAGTGTTTAAATTGTTACTATAAGATGATTACTCTTCTAGAAATTTAAAACCAAAATATTTCATAGAATTTTATCTCATTAAAATAATTCAATAGTGTGTGATACACGCAACACATAGTTCGAGTGCATCCCAACATACCAAACTAGCCATTCAAAAAGTGGTTATGAATAATATTAACTGCATTTTGAATCATATATAATCTATATAATTTTAACATCCATATTATGTGTTTCTTAGAAATAATATAAGAACAAATTGAATTTTTCAGATAAAGGAACTATTTTTCAAAAAATGCAATTTTACAACGTATTAATAGTGAACCTTATTTTAAATGTGATATTTGACACTTTTATATTAAATTTGATAAAATAAATTTCTTATTTATAAGTGGAACATAAATATTTAGTTTGGATAAATTTTTTTGTGTTTTTTGATAACATTCATATTTTGATGATTAGTAAAAGATAATAAATTTTAATTGAAAACAACTTTTTTAATCAAAAAAATTAATAGTGTTAAATTATATATTTCAATGGTTTTGAGATATAATTATATTATGTTTTTATCATTTAATACAATTTCGATCATTATAAGTAATTTCACATTTAAATTTGAAATAAAAACATGACAATCCATTGATAGTTTTTACTTTTTAAAAAACCCATCTTCTTGGTTTTGACAACAGGAAGTAAATTTAAATTAATTATTGCAAGTTCCATATTTTTAATTTGGTAAAATAGACAACAATTTTAGATTTAGAATATCAAAATTATCTTAGGGTAAATTTATGGTATTTTTCTGAAAACTTTCAATTTTTAATGAATATTGAAAAACACTGCATTATTGTTCAAAACTGAATTTTTATTTAATTAAAATTTAATTTTATTTAAATTTATTTTAAGTCAAAATAGATATATAATACCTATATAATTTCAAAATAATTCATTGAATTCATTTTATAATAAAATTTTATGTATAAATTTTATTTAACTTTTTACCGTCTTTTACCCACCTTCTAGAAGCATTTGCAAATTTGCAAAAATCAAAATTTTAGTGCTTCTGTGTGTTGAATTTCAAAAATCTGAGAGACATGGTTGGAATTAGTAAGTAAAATATTGTTCAATAATATGAAAATAATTTTCTTTGAATAGTAACTTTTGACTTTTATTTACCACGGTTAAAAGTAAATAGGGTAATTAAAGGTAAAAGTAATATTATAATTACCCTAACACATGTACTAATTCTATTGGATAAGCATAGTTCAACCAAAAAACATTAGTAATAAAATCTGATCCTTTTTGTCCACTTGGATTAGATTAGAACATTTATTATTATTTTATTTAAAGAAGAGTTAAAAGCGTTAGATTTAAAGTTTAATAACTAAACCATTTTTAATATAGGGATACAAACAAGATAAATTCGACTGTAAATATTTATTAGAAATATAAAAATATTTCCTACCTGATGGTAATTTATTTATAGTTCTTAAACATTAAATAATTAACATTATTTATGACACAATGATGATGCAGTAACTACCTTCTTAATGAAATATTAAATTAATTGATAATATAAATATAAAAATAAATTGAATTTGAAAGTTTTGATTCCATACAAGAATTTTAAAGGTGAATATGACATGTTAGGGTTGAATAAATGTATTTGGTTTGACGTAATCAAGATTTGATGACTTGCACAAAAACCAAACACTAAATAGTGTCAAAATTGACATAAATTAGTTTTAAAAATATATAATATATTATTAAGGGATATAATATTCCTAAAAATATAAGGTTCATCCAAAGGACTTATATAATGATTAATATGTGATTAATTAACCACTTGGGGTTCACTTAGAATTTTATAGAAAGTTTATTAACCATATAATATAAAAATATAAGGAGACATGGTAAATGCTAAACTATTTAACCAAGAGTTAGAGAAAAAGATAAGGTTAATATGGGGCCCCAAACCTATATAAAACCTATTGGTTGTGAGTTTTGTGACCCAAAATTACCTTATCCTTGAAATAAATCATTTTTGAGATTTTTTAAACTGAAAATTGTTTTATTATAAAATAATATTTCAATATTTTCATAAGGTGTCTGTCACCTCTCTTATAAAAGGGCACATCCCTTTCTCTCAAAATCACACCATCAAATCCATTTTAATTATCCAACCCTTTCCCAAATATCCTCCCAAAATTTCTCACTTCAACCTAGAGGCCTTTCTTTGATCAGAAATCCAACCTTAGGATTTTTTTGATCAAATCCAATGGAATCACCCGAAGAAGAGGTAATAATTTCCCCACCATTTTTCAAATTTATTTTCTTCTTCCACTTCCTATTTATTTGTTATTACCATACCAAAATAATAACTCTAGTAACTTATACATACTCTGATGTTATTATATATATGGTGAAATCATATTCATTATTCTATCAATCCTATGAATGACATGTCACCATACGTGTGTGCGTACAGCTTACTGTCTCCACGTCAAGGTGTAATTTCTTATTCAAACACTTTGTTATTTGGATGGGTATAATAATTAGTATAACTAATTTAAATAATAAATATAACATTTTAATGACTCTGTATATATGATATACCATCCAATTACATACTATTTGTAATGACCAAGACCTGAACACCCACCCAAATAGTGCTAAACGGGTCGGGTGCTACTACCTTAGGCGCACCTCCCCGAACACCAAAGGCTACTGACTAGAAGCGAGGGTCTTATAGGTATAGGGGGAGGCTATACCCTATTTAAAGGAATATAATAATGGTACCGGTCCATGTATAACAATAAAGATGTAGCGGAATAAATGACTTAGCACACTCAAACCAGACCCGCGGAGCGGAAGAACATTCAATGTCAATAAACAGCCTAAGAAATAATTATAAATAATAGTCGTGGAAATAAACACAATAGCATAATGATTACTTGTAACTAATACTGATCAATAAAACAAGAATCCAAAGAATGTCATATATATCTAAATAAAAAGGGCTCTAATGCCTAGCCAACTGTAGCTACAAAACATCTAAGCATGCTAATGCAGGAAATAAAGAAAAAGAAGGTAAAATCCAACTTAGAAAGACCTCAAGGTCCATACCATCTCCAAGAAATGACTAATGAATCCCAGATCCTGAATCTAGCCTCTTTCCTACACATAAATTCATAAAGTTTGGATGCATCCCGAAGGGCCCGTGCAGGGTGTGAGATGAAGCTCAGTAGGATACTACCCAACGGTGAGTACCTAATATAAGTTTTTAAGAAGGCATGCATTTATAAGAAAAGAAGTATACATAATGATGTAAAAATAAACACTAACTCCACTGGTGCTTCGTAGCCACCATGAAATGTCACCTGCTTCAACCAACGTCAGAATATCTGTCATGTAACCCCGCACCATGTGCCGCCGTACACTACGTGACTCAAACACCGACATCCCAAAGGCACTCCCAAGAAATAGTAACCCAGAGAAATAGAAATTCATGTCCTCAAAAAGTAACTAGAGGGGCAGTGATGACTTCGCTTAAATAACGTAACCGGAGAGACAATGATGTATTCCCTCAAAAAAAATATCTGGAGGGACAGCGATATCTTCCCTAAAATAACGGTGAACCTCAGCCCCTAACCCGATAGCCTCAATGTTATCCCCTGAAGTCTCCTCACATCCCATGTGGCTTCCTATGGCATGCACCGCTCAAATAAAAAGTACCTAAACTACAACTAACAGGGGCATCTAACCACATGAGTGGTCAAAACCACCTCATCACGGAGTCTCTCTATGTGCACACTACTCAATGTTTCCAGGTGAGCGGTAATCACTAAAATAGTACCCAAACCACTACACCTCTAACACCTCATGTCCCTACAACCATGCCGCTTAGGTCTGATGGCCTTTCTTTCTGAGTAACCCTAGCCATACCCAACTTTACAGTCATCCTACCTCAATCTGACGCCGATGACACCCAATCTCGTGGTCAGAACCACCCAACATAACCCAGGTGAAGCCCAACCTATGATCAGCATCACTCAAGAATATCTGGGCCATGCCCAACACAACCAAAAGGGTTCCATTATATGAAATTCAAAAATTAATATATAACGCATTTAAGATAACACATAAACAGGAAAAACAATCCAAACAGTTGAATTGCACTAACCCAACAGTTATCAAACAACTACACTGATGTATTGAATGATTCTAACAATTCATATCAAGTTTAATAAACTAAAATCAACAGTTTAAAACCATACATTTCAATTAATACCATTTTGGACTCCTCAACCGAAATGCTCCAATGAGAAACAACCACTCGCCTATCCCCACTCAAGAAAAATATGTAACAGGGCACACCCAAGGCATCCCATAGGTCAGATAATAATTAAACAAGCAATAACAGGCAATACTGGGCCACACTCAAAATATATGAAAATGCTCCATAGGCTGCAACACCCAAAAGTCTGTGAAAACACAAAAAGAGGTATGCACCACCTACATAAGACTCGTATGATGCTACTCCTCTGATAACAGTCTATAATTATGTCTAAAACGTGGTTGATCTATAGAATAATCAAAACTGGTCAAACCCCTATAAATCGCTCTAGAATACAAATCAAGAAAAACAGGTAAAGAGGAATCAAGACCTTACCGTGGGGGTTCCAATGGATCAATCAGTGTTCGAATCGGGTCTCAGATGAAGGAAAATGAGAATAAATGTGCTCTGGTTGGCTCTCCCTGCTCAACCCATCAAAGGGGTTGAGTTTCTGCCTCAAAACAAGGTTACTAAACATTTTAGAGAAAAAAAGAAACTACACGGCATGTAATTTAAGTACACAGAATGTATCATTTTACTATTTATAATATGGATGAAATACCACTGACTTACTTTCTAGATCCTGTTGACATGAGGACAAAGCGTTTACCTAGGGGTACACGGCATGTACTTAGTTTTTCTTCTCTTCCTCACTAACTTACCCACACACCATTTATATCCCTCATACACGGCTAAACTACATAGTGTGTCCTAGAAGGACATGGCGTGTACTTGGTTTCAACAATTCTACCCGGCCAATAGGCCTACACGCCATGTATGGCCTCCACACGATCAAGGGTACATGGCGTGTCGATAATTACACACTATGTAGTAAGAAATTTCTACACGGTCATCACAGGTCATGTACTCAGTGAGCACACGAATGAAACTCGCCTAACCTATACATGGCATGTACGTAATGTACACGGCGTGTAGTCTAGAAATTATGAGAAACTACCCAATTTCCCTAGTTTTCTCAGGGACAAGTCAAAATTTCAAATAGGGTCGGGATTTTGACCCGTTCTAAAAACCTAGGTTCTTACAATCTCCCCACCTTAATATAGCTTATCCCTGAGCTATCAAAAAAACATGGAGATGGCACTGAACATACCACCCTGATCAAATTAACCCGGACTACCCGGGTCTCAAAGGCTCTGGCTAAATTTTTCAAAGGGGCTCCCCACCTTAGAAATCTCCTAACTCGGTCTCAACATGAAAAAACTCAAAACAACCAAAGGTTCACTAACATATTTTCCAGACGCATAGTCCATACATGATACATCGTCACCCATATGCCTAATTGGTGCTCCTGTGTCATTCCCAACACCCAACGTATCCCACACCGCATCAGTGTCTGCCTCTATATGGTCCTGCATCCCATGGACGCTCAAAAATGAACCTGGTGCCTAGCACCTTAATTAACCTGCATCCTCAATGCCTCGATGCCCAAAGCACAACAAGTACATGCATCCTCGATTCCCCTGATGCTACGCATCTCATACATATATATAAATATATCACACACACGATATGGTGCCAATCCCACTAACTTGCATCGAGTTAGTCTACATAGATCTTGTGCATCACATGCACTCAAAATGGACATGCCTCTATAGGTCGTGCCAAAATAGAAACATTGAGATCATAGCCACACCCATGGCATACCTCTGACCATCATCAGCTCACCAGCCTACTCTTCCTCTGGCATCTCCACAACATGCACCTGGCCTAAATTATGGCTGCCTGATGCCTGACCTTGTTGCAATGCTGCTCCAGCCATTGGCCACTAACCCCTCAGCTGGATACCAATGTCTCTGTCATGTCCCCCCCATGCAGTTGAACCTCTACTACCCTATCCCTGTACCGAACCTGAACCAACACCAGATACCACCATTTGTCCTAGTCCTTATCCACTGGCTGTCTGAGAAGGCTTCCTGTAAAACCTCTCATGGTGCATGGCCTGTCCACATGCCCGACACTCCTTTGGAGGCCTGTCATACTAAGTCTGAACATGTCCTGGTTGTCCACACTGAAAGAAAACCACTGTATAACTTCTATGAGGTGGTCTAGCTGAGTCCATTCCCTGACATCCCTATTGAAACTTATCCTATCCTCACTTCCTTCTATCTGAACCCTCACCTAAAGTTGTCATTTGACCAACCTGAGGCCTATCCCTCTGCTTTCCCTCCACTATGAGCGCTTGATTCACTACCTATGAAAAATAACCCAGCCTGAAGATATTCACCTGGACCCGAATGGTGTGTCATAAGCCATTCTAAAAGCACCTCACCCTTGTCGCATCATCGCTTACCATAACAGGTGCAAAGCAAGAAAGCTCTGTGAAAGTAGCTGCATAGTCCATAACAGACATGTCTCCCTACTGAAGACTCAAGAACTCCTAATCTATCTCTTCTCTCATTGTCTCTGGGTAAAAGTGCTCATAGAACATGTCCTCAAAATCCTTCCATGCTAGTCCCTCGTGCCTGCGAGCCTAAACCTACACATCCCACCAACACTTTTCCGGTCCTCGCAACATGTATGTCGCCAGCTTGACCCTTTACCCTGGAGGCATCTCAAGCTACTCAAAGATCATCTTCATGCTCTCTATCCAGTTCTCAGCCACCTTCAAACCACCCTCACCCTTAAATGGTGGATGGTGCAGCGACTCGAACTCCCATTTGAGATATTCCATAGATGGCTCTGTACCATATGTGCCTCTCTCGATCCCATGCATGACACTCACTAGGCTAGCTCAAAGCTGCTTGTCAAGCCATGGTCCAAACGCTATCAAACTTGGATGTTGTCCTACCTGCACTGGATCCTAAACCTAATCCTATCCCTAAGCCTGTACTTGTGGCTCCTGCTCTGCCTGCACTAGATCCTGAACCTGATCCTGCACCTGCGGCACTGTACCATCTCCTATCTAATGCTTCATCTGAGTCTCCCTAAAACGAACCCGATGTATACCATAAATGGTTATACAACCCATATATATATATATATAAATATATATTCACTACAGATAAGATAGTAGAAAAAGGAAGCACCCAACTACAACCCTTACTCTCCCCCACTAAAACCATGCCCCACGACATCCTGGCCTCATGGACTCCTTACCTACCCCTAACAAAGCCAAGTATCAAAAGTACCTCGAGCCATGCATGTCCTGACAACTAACATTGCCTCAAACCAAAGGTCGAGTCACCTAATCTTGGTGATCAAAATCACCTCAACTGATAGTACCTTCATGCTTGTACATGAGACGGACCCAAATACCCTATCACATGCAATTCTACAATTATATAAAGCATGACATACACATTGCAACAAACAAACAATTCTATCAGGAATTTCACCTATTCACATTTCATGAATACAAAGCCTGGAAATTGATATCATTCACATGGAATTATCAATTCCTAAAGTATACGTGCAGTTATGAAATTGAAATACCCTAAAAACGTGCCTATCAAAATCCAAGAAAACAAGCCTTGCCATACTGAGCCAATGATCAATTCTCTCTTACCTCACTGGGTCAAGGGTTACATATCACAATCGACAACATCGCACACCTAGTGGAGAGGATATAACCCCGAACACCAAAGGTTGTCGACTAGTAGTGAGGGTCTTATAGGTATAGTGGATAGGATATACCCCCTAGGAGGATAATAATAATGGTACTGGTCCAAGTAGAATAATAAAGATGCATCAGAATAAATGACTCAACAGTCTCGAACCAGACCCGCAGTGAGGAAGCACATTCAATATCAATAAACAATGAAAGCAATAATTATAAATAACAGTAGTGGAAATAAACACAATAGCATGTTGATTACTTGTAACTACTACTGAGAAACAGAACATGCATCCAAAGAAATTCATACATATCTAAATAAAAAGGGAACCAATGGCTAACCAACTGTTGCTACAAAACAAGTAAGCATGATGATACCGTAAATATATAAAAACAAGGTAAACTCCATCTAAGTAAGACCTCAAGGTCCATACCATCTCTAAATAACAACTAATGCAGCCCAGCTGCTAAAGCTACCCTCTTTCCTGCACGTAAATCCATAAAGTGTGCACGCGTCCTGAAGGGCCCGTGTAGGGTGTGAGATGAATATTAGTAGGATACCACCCAATGGTGCATACCTAATATATGTTTTTAAGTAGGCATTCATTTTTAAGGAATGTGGTAAATAGAACGATGTACAAATAAAAACTAACCCACCTGGTGCTCAGCAGCTACCATGGAGTGTCACTTGCTTCGACCAATACCAGAATATCTATCATGTAACCCGGCACCATGTGCACCTGGACACCACGTTTATCATGTACCGATGTCCCAAAGGCATGACTGAGAAATAGTAACCCGGAGGAACAACGATGTCTATCCTCAATAATTAACCAGAGGGGCAGTGATGTCAACCCTCAAATAATGTAACTGGAGTGACAAAGATGTCTGCCCTCAAAAAAATATCTGGAGGGACAGTGATATCTACCCTTAAATAACGGTGAGCCTCTGCCCCCATCTCGATAGCCTCAATGCTATCCCCTGAAGGCTCCTCACATCCCACGTGACTTTCTACAGAAGGAAACCCCAAACAAAAAGTACCCAAACAACAACTAAAGGTTCCTCTACCCACACGAGTGGTCAAAACCACCTCATCACGTAGTCTCTCTATGTGCACACTACTCAAAGTTTCTGGGAGAGTGGTAATCACCAAAATAGTACCCAAGCCACAACACCTCTGACACCTCATGTCCTAGAGACCATGCCGCTCAAGTCTGATGGCCTTACCATCCCAGTAACCCAGTCCATGCCCAACCTGACAATCATCCCGCCTCAAACCAATGCCCATGACGCCCAATCCTGTGGTCAGAACCACCCAACATTACCCAGGTCGAGCCCAACCTATGATCAAAATCGCTCAAGAATATTCAATCCATGACCAACACTACTAAAAGGGTTACAGCATATGCAATTAATCAATTACATATATAAAACATTTAACAGGACACATATAAAGGCAAAACAATCCAAACAGTTGAATTACACTAACCCAAAAGTTATCAAAAAATAGCATTGAGGTCTCGAATGCCTCTAACAATTCATATCAAGCATTAATAAACTAAACTCAACAGTTTAAAACAATATGTTTCAATTAATTCCATCTCGGCATCCTTGGCCAAAATGCCCCTATGAGAAATGGCCACTCACCCAGCCCCAGTCAAGAAAAATAGGTAATAGGGCATACCCAAAGGCTTCCTATAGGTCAGATAATAATTAAACAAGCAATAATTGGAAATACAGGGTCATGCTAAAAATATCCGAAAACTCTCCATAGGTCACACCACCCAAAAGTCTGCAAAAACGCAAAAAGAGTTATGCACCACCCACCTGAGACTCATATGATGATACTCCTCTGATAAAAGCCTCAAATTATGTATAAACACAGTAGATCTACAAAATAATCAAAACCTCTCAAACCCCAATAGCTCACTCTAGAACAGAAATCAAGAAAAATGTCTCAAGAGGAATCAAGGCCTTACCAAGGGGGTTCCAACGGATCAATGTCTTACCGAGGGCCTCACCGAGGCTGTTCGAATCGGGTCTCAGATGAAGAAATGGGAGCAAAAATAAGCTCTTGTCGGCTCTCCCCACTCAACCCATCGAAGGGGTTGAGTTTCTACCTCAAAATGAGGCTACTTCCCATTTTAGTGAAAAAAATAGAAACTATAAGGAGTGTACTTTAAGTACATGGCGTGTATCATTTTACTATTCATAAGATGTCTGAAATTCCACCGACTTACATTCCAGAACCTGTCGAAATAATTACATGATGTGTAACTATGGGTACACAACATGTACTTAGTTTTTATTCTCTTCCTCGCCGACTTACCCACACGCCATGTATATCCCTCATACACGGCTAGACTACATGACGTGTACCAGAAAAACATGGCGTGTACTTGGTTTCAATGATTCAACCTAGTCAACAGGCTTACATGCCATGTATGGCCTCCTCACATTCAAGGATACATGGCGTGTCGATTACTACACGCCGTGTAGTAAGAAATTTCTACACGGTCATCACATGACATGTGCTCAGTGAACACATGGTCGACACTTGCCTATCCTATACACGGTGTGTACTTAAAGTACACGACGTGTAGTTTGGAAATTTTTAGAAACTGCCCAATTTCTCCAATTTTCTCATGGACAAGTCAAAAATTCAAACAAGGTCGGGATTTTGACCCATTCTAAAACATGGGGTTTTTACAATATTTCACCATCAATATAATTATATTGTTGCTCATGCATATGTATGGATTACCATCTCCACAAAAGAGATGATATTCATTACCCATCATAATCATTCAAAAATAATTTTCATTTTAGGATTAAAAATAATATTTAAGAACTAATTATCATTCTGGATATTAATAAAAAAAATCTTATCCATAACAAACATGGCTTACTTAACCAAGCATATAAAGGAAACTAAATCATTGAACACCTGAAACAATGATACTGGTGAAATATTATTAACAAAACAATATTAGAAGATCATATATGATATCATATTTATGTGTATATTTATTTTATAATTCAATAAAAATGTTTTAACTATTATACAGGAGGCTAACATACCATTGACTAAGGAAAAGTACAATGTAAGGGTTAAATTTCACAGTCTTTTTATTATTATACATTGTAAATACATACGTACTTTCTGGGACGTATTTATTATCCATTTCCATGTGTCATAAAAGACATTTAAAAATGATTCTTTTAAGGTACTCTTTAACTAAAACATCATTTTAAATGTCTTAAATATTTATTCTTCTAAATATTTCTTATTGATGTCCATATTTTAAAAATGTTTTTAAGGATTTATTTACTTGAAAATGATTTTTTTATAAATTTAATTCCTTTCAAAAGTTTCAAAGTGGTATGGAAAACTTTGATTCAAAAACTCTTTTAAATGACTTCCTTTATAAATGTGTTACTTTTAAATTATTTCACAAAGGGAAATAATGGCATTCGCAAATAACTATCTATGTTGTATTTTATGTTTGAAATTTTAATGTGAAATTCTTGTATGTAATTAATTTCCGATATGGATAAATTGATCAGTCATTCAGGATTTGAATCCTTGTAATCATGCTAATGTATTAAAATAATGCACTGGCTTCAGGTTTCTGGGGTGGGGGCATTAATGTTTGTAACAGTGGAAGTTTAACAATAACCTTGGAACTAGATTTAGATAAAATATAATTAGGAAACATTACCCTAATATAGACATTGAGGATTATTATAGAAGAATATCCAAAAATATTGGTAATGTAGATATTATGTGGGTTTTCCAAGTAATACAACCCTATCTGGATACGAGCAGGTAGAGGTGACTCTTGCACAGATGTACCAAGGAGTGAAAACTCTGGAATGGAGTTTTAGGCTTGACCTAGGGTATCCTGGTACATGACAATGGGAATTGCTACACTCTTCGTTATGACACTCCTTGGGGATATTCTTAGAATAATTTTCAATTTATTTACAAACCGTTACAACTGATATATGAGTAAATATTCCACAAAAGAAACCATTTTTATGATTATGAGATAAGATGTGTGAAAATATTCAATTAATGTTGATAATTCTCCTAGTTTTTTGATTATACAGTATGATATAACATAACCTAGTGCATGAAAAAATTTAGAAATGGCACCTAGTAGAAGGAATGAGAACTCCAAAAATATGCATGATCCAAAGGGTAAGAAGGATCATATCTTTCATAGTATTAAGCAAGAATTTAGAGGGGAAATAGTCTCATGAATATTTTCATCATATGAAGAAATAGAATCATGTGTTAATAAGATTAGTGAAGAATTATCTAATTAATATGGATTTGAAGGGAAACAAGAGAAGAAAATGATGGTAGAGAGAAAGACGGATAAAGGGAAGAGGGGAAAGAAAGAATTTCCCATATATGATAATTGTGGAAAGAATCACCTTCGTAAATGATTGAAGGGGATATGATTTTTCTTAATTGTGGAAAAAAATGAAACCTTGTATATGATTGAAATGATAAAAAAATGTTTCAAATGTACAATTCTTCATCAACAATGATTTGGGACACTATACAAATCAATGTCCAAATCCTCAGAGTATTCCCCAAATGATGTTATTGGATAGTAATCAAGTTATGATACTACCACAGATGAAGTGGAATGACTAGTGTTCTTATATTGTTATTAAATCATTATTTCATTTGATTTTTGTATCAATGATGAACTGGTTATAAGAATTATTGAGTATATATGGATTGTATGGCAGTACCATTTCATTAAGGATTTGAGATTGTGTGGTACCAAGAAAAGTGACTAAATAGCTTGTTAATCTTTTTGGAAAATACATGGTTGAAGTAATATAAACTTTAATATGGTTTTCATACTGAAGTAGTGAGTTTGGAATAATATATGATCGATTTCGATAAAAAATATTTGATATTGTTGACTACTTTAAAGCTAATAAATTTTTTATTTATTCAATTATTGTTGGAGTTTACAAAATTTTTGGATATAAGGAGTATAGCCAAACTTCTATAAGGAATAAGATATCATAAATGTGATCAATAAGGTTTTATGGTAATTCAAGGTGTTACAGTGTTTTAAAATAATACATGATAAAGTTATTCACATGGTATTACATGGGAGAAAAGATCAGCATTATGTTTACCTTCATTGTAAATTTTGGAGTGTGAGTTTGAATAGAAGTATTATCGATAAGTCTAAAGGATGGAATGGATTAAGTTTGACATTGGATACTATTATTATGGTTAAATAATTCCTTAATATTATTTTTGGATTTTTATAAAAAGGACAACCCAGAGGTCGGGCAACAACCCGTCATGTCCAGAAAGGTTACTAGACTTGAACCTGCAACCGAATGGTGACAAGGGTGAATCACCAACCACGGGCCTATGTGATTTCGTGGTTTCTATAATGTATTTTTTCTAAATAGTCTGATAAATCAATTATAAATTCATTTTTTTTGAACCCTATATGTTTAGGAAAAATATAATATTTTTAAGTTCTTTTATTTTTTAGAGTGAATGATGAGTTTGTGGTAGAAATTAGTTAAAGTGTGAAACTCTACTTGTCAATTATATTTATTTTCTCTTACTCTATGAAGAAATTAATTCTTAAACTTTAGTTAAGGGATCTTAAATCAAAAAATGTGTTATCCTAATACCTTTTTTTAACCGATGATATTTTAAATCATCTTAGATGGATAGCTTGCAGGCCATCAATTTTACAATTTTTTGTGATTGATGACCTCAATCACTCCCTATAAATATTTACATTCTCCCTCTAATTATGTGACTTTAATTTCCACCAATTTTATTCTAATAGAGATCATAATTTGGTGGTGACTTTTTCATTTCCATTTCCCTCTTATTAAGACAAAATTTTATTAACCCAATTTCTGATGTGGGTTTTCCACGAAGGTATTTTTCTGTTTTTAACCATTAATTTTTGAAGAACAATTTCAAATTGTGAGGATGTAATTTATTAAAGGAGGGGATAATTTAATTCCATAGTATTTCAAAGAACGTTATCTCATTAAATTAATTCAATAGCTTGCGCTACACGCAACATAGAGTTAGAGCACACCACAACGTACCAAAACTAGTCATTCAAAAAGCAGTTATGAATAGTATTAACTGAATTTTAAATATTATATACTCTATATAAATTTAAGATCCATATTATGTGTTTCTTAGAGATAATATAAGAAAAAATTCATTTTTTCAGATAAAGGATGTATTTTTCAAAAAATGAAATTTTATCACCTATTAATGGTGAACATTTTTTAAATGTAATATTTTACAATTTTAAATTAAATTTGAAAAAATAAACTTCTAATTTATAATTTGGACATAATAAATTAGTTTGGATACATTTTTGGGGTTTTTATGAAAACTTTCATATTTTGATGCATAATGAAAGATACTAAATTTTTATTGAAAACAACTTTTTTAATAAAAAAAATTATAGTGTTAAATTATACATAAGAATGGTTTTAAAGTATAATTAAATTATATTTTTATCATTTAATATAATTTGGGTCATTATATAGTAATTTCACATTTAAATTTGACATAAATACATGCCAATCTTTTGATAGTTTTTACTTTTTTAAAAACCCCTCTTTTTGGTTTTAACAACGGGATTTAATTTTATATTAATTAATCAAACTCCTATTTTTTTGTATTTGGTAAAATTGAAATATTTTTTTGATTCGGAATATCAAAATTAGTTTAGGGTGAATTTTTGGTATTTTTCAAAAAACATTAAATTTTTTATGAATAGTGAAAAACACTGCATTATTGTTTAAAACCGACTTTTTATTTAAATAATTATTTATTTTATTTAAAATTTATTTTAAGTAAAAAATAGATATATAATACCTATATAAGTTCAATTTAATTAATTGGAGTCATTTTATAACAAAATTAGATGTATAAAATTTTATTGATCTATTTACATTATTTTACCCGCCTTCTAGGAGCATTTGCTAATTTTCATAAAACATAATTTTACCTCTTCTGTGAGTTGAATTTCAAAAATAAAAGAGATACAGTTGACAAAATTAAGTAAAATTTTGTTCAATAAGATGAAAATAATTTTTTATGAATAGTAACTTTTTCCTTTTATTTACCACGGTTAAAAGTAAATATGGTAATTAAAGGTAAAAATGATATTATAAATACCCTAACACATGTCCTAATTATATTGGATAATTTTAATTAGACCACAAACAACCTTATGAAAAAATATGTTTCTTTTGGTCCACATGGATTAGATTAGGACATTTATTATTTTTTTATTCAAAGAAGAGTTAAAAGTGTTAAATTCAAAGTTGAAAAAATAAAACATTTTTAATATAGGGTTACACATAAGATAAATTAGACTATAAATATTCACTATAATGATAAAAATATTTTCTACATAATGGTATTTTATTTTTTATTTTTTATACAATAAATAATAAACTTTATTTATGAAAAAATGATGATGCAGGAATTACCTTCCTAATGAAATATTACAATTGATATTATAAATATTAAAATAAATATAATTTGAATGTTTTGATGCCATCCAAAAAATTTATAGGTTAATATGAAATGTTAGGGTTGATTAAATGTATTTGTTTTGAAGTAATAAGGTTTTTATGACTTTCAGAGAAACCAAATACTAAATAGTGTCAAAATTGACATAAATTAGTTTTTTAAAAAATATTATATTATTAAATGATATAATATTCCTAAAAATATATGTATTATCCAAAAGACTTATATAATGATTAATATGTAATTAATTAACCACTTCAGGTTCTATTGGAATTTTAGTGTAATATTATAAACCATATAATATAAAAATACAAGGAGACATGGTAAATGTTAAACTATTCAACCAAGAGTTAAATATAAACTATAAGGTTAATACGGTGACCTAAACCTTTCTAAAACCTATTGGTTGAGATTTTTGTGACCACTAACCACCTTATAATCTAAATAAATTATTTTGGAGACATTAGAAACCGAAAATTATTTTATTATAAAATAATATTTCAATCTTTTCCTAAGGTGCCCCTCACCTCTTTTATAAAAGGGCACATCCCCTTCTCTCAAAATCACATCTTCAAATCCATTTGGATTGGCCAAATCCTAACCAAATATCCTCCCAACTTCTCTAAATTCAACCGAGAGACCCTAATTTGATCATAAATCCATCATAAGGATCATTTTTATTAAATCAGAAAGAAGCACCCGAAGAAGAGGTAATAATTTACCCACTATTTTTCGAATTTATTTCCTTTTTCTAATTCCACTTTATTTTTTATTACCATACCAAAATAATAACTCCATTAAAATATAAATATTTTTATGTTATAATTAATATTGTACAATCATATTAATTATTCTATCCATTTGATGAATGACATGTCACCATACGTGCGTACGTACGACCTACCGTTTCCATGTCGTGGTGTAGTTTGTTACTCAAAGACTTCATTATTTGGATAGGTATAATAATTAGTATAACTAATTTAAATTACCAATATAAAATGTTAATTATTATGTATATATGATATACCATCCAATTACATACTATTTCGCCATCAATATAATGATATTGTCGCTCGTGCATACGTACGGATTACCGTCTCCACGAACGCCATGAGATTCAATCCCCATCGTAATCATTCAAGAATAATTTTCATTTTATGATTAAAAATAATGTTTAAGAACATGATATAATTATTGATATTAATTAAAAACATCCTATCCATAACAAAAATGGCTTATGTAACCAATAATATAAAGGAAACCGAATCAGTTAACACCTGAAATAATGATACTACTGAAATATTATTAACAAACATATATTATAAGATCATATATGATATCAAATTTATGTATATAGTTCTTGAATAATTCAATAACTATGTTGTAACTGTTATAAAAGAGTCTAAAATACCCATGACTAAACAAATGTACAAGGTAAGGGTTAAATTTCACAATCTCTTTATTGTTTGAGGTTATTAATATGTATGTATATTTTGGGACATATTTATTATCTATTTCCATGTTTCAAAAAAGACATTTCGAAATGATTATTTTAAGGTAGCCTTTAACTAAAACATCAATTTAAATGTCTTAAATATTTATTCTTCTAAATCATTCTCATTAATGTCCATATTTTTAAAATGGTTTTAAGGATATATTCATATGGACTTGATTTTTAAAAAAAAGTTAATTCCTTTCAAATGTTTCATTGTGGTATGGGATACTTTGATTCAAAAACTCTTTTAAATGACTTACTTTAAAAATGTGTTACTTTTAAATTATTTCAAAAAGGGGAATAATGGCATTCTCAAAGAACTATCTATGCTGTATTTTATGTTTCAAATTTTAATGTGACGTTCATGTATATAATCTATTTCCAAGTCTACTAAACTGATCGGTCCTTCAGGACTGGAATACTTATAATAATGTCAATGTATTTAAATAATTCCCTAGCTCCATGGTTTTGGGGTCGGGGCATTATAAGAAGTCCCTTATAGAACTACATATATCCCCCCTTTTGTGAATATCATCCTCCTCTAATTAATATTCAATTCATTCATAAGGCCTCAACTTGAGCTCAAAGTTACATCTCCAAAATATTCTAAATGGGATTCATGTGGCATGCTTATCACTATAGATCATCCCCTTTATATGACATAAGTAGAATACACTGACTGAATGAACTCCTTCAAATATGGGTTAACTCATGATTGGCACATTTAATCTTTTCAATACTTTTATCACACACTAGAATCTTACCATGTATTCTTGTAACTTTGACAACCTCTACACATCTTTGCCTTTAACTTATTTTAGAAATTAACTAACTCGCATTTTAATTCATTTTTAGAACCTTTATTTATATTTATGAGGCTCATACTAATCCATCCATAAAAATTTAAAAATTTCATTAACCTTTCTATAGAATTAATCCATGGTTTGAAATCATATACTACATCTCTATTTATCCTTCTAAAAATTTGAAACACTTACTGATATCCTTGTGTAGCATAACATTGCATCATATTCAAATCAAACACAAGTTATTCGCGTTCAACTAAACAATTAAAAATGGTTCAAAAAAGGTATCAACAGAAAGTTAATGATTCAAATACACCCCTAGTTCAAGATTAATTCATTCTCAGTCAAGCCTTCTCATCTAATCCCAGGTTATCATTTTTAAATATACTCAATTTCATCATCCCTATACAAAATCGTCCTTTGGATATAATTTTAACGGGTAAGTTTCTTCTCATCAGCCAATTCAAACTCAAATATGTTGGAGTTCGTTTCCTATAACAAACTAATCTATACTTTGGATTACATTTATATTCAAAGAAGTGAATATTAATGTAAATACCTTATCACATATTGATTTTTCTTCTAAATAAAATTGATGTGATAATGTACCAGAGTATTTATCACATTGATAAGGTCATGGAATGTTAGGTGTGAGTACTCATAAACCTATGGGGATTCTTCTCATTAGGTTCACATTTGGTAATCTTCAGGATGGGAGATTATGATAATAGACACGCCAGAAAGAATTCCTCATGTTTTGGTTTAATTTAATGTTCCTATCTATTAGTGTATGTCATAGTCTTTAAAATTTAATATTATTATTAATAAAATAAATGAATTACACACTTAGATGTATTTTGTAAACCACAACAATAATAGTTAATGGTAATGTTGGATATGTTGGGTTTATATCAAATGAAATGTTGTTAATTAATAAGTTGAGGAAGTATATCTCTATTCCATATTTATGGAAGTTGATAAATATAACCTTTGGTTGAAATATAATTATCTCATTAAATTTCATGTCCATGGTTTAATGACGTTTATTTCAGATATTCCATGAATTAAGTATCAAGCACATACGTTAATGACATGGATGTGTATCCTGGTGGATGAGATATTATGACAAAGTGATTATGTTAAACAGTGACTGTGAATTTGATGATGACATTATTTGAACGTTAATTTCATTATATTGGGTTCCATGACCCATTGATAAATAGTAATCTTGGACTTTAGGAAAGTCTGCCTAATGCCAAAGAGAAAGGATCCTAGAGGGCTACATGCTAATTTTTTCAATGATCTTTAATAAATTATATTTTAATTTAATTAATGGAATAAATATTATTTTAAAGACTAAGGAATAATTTTCATAATGTTTCACTAATCGTAAAAATTAAATAAACATTTATTCACTGGTTTGTGAATAAAATTTATTTATTTATTTTACTGAATATTTAATAAATATTTATTTTCTAGGTTATGAATTAATTATTTATTTAAGAAGATAAAATATTTTTTTGGGTATTTAATACATATCAAGGAGCTTGAACGGACCAAGACCTTTCCCTAAAATGAATATTTATTTCTAATATGGTCAATAATATTCATCACTATGAAATTTAGGGAACACCATAAAATAAGAGTATTATTATTATTACTACGGAATGGAGTTTCATGATGATTATTATATTATTTATAAGTTGGTATGAAATTGTATATTATTTTAACCTAAAATCTATATCTATAAATATATGTTTATGTATATTGTCTCGGGTTAATTTAGATATAGATAATTGTTGATCACAAAAAATTCTCTCTCAAATTCCTTTTTCTCTCACTATCCCAAGAATGAGAAATGAAAGAGAGATTCCTTCAAGATCAAAGGATGATATATCATCACGAATGACACAAGAAAATTAATTCTATGTTCTATATCTTATAAATCAATTGTAATTACTCAATGATCAGTGGAGAAAATGTGGATCACCGCTAGAGGAATTCTACTCTTGGATCCTCACATTGTAATGAAGGAAATCAAAAAACGGTATTTTGAAAGATCAAAAAAATCGTCAAATACTGGATCCTAAGGAAACGTGTTTGTTTTATTTATATTTAAATAAATTAATTATAAATTTACATGAAATATATTTTCTTGATATTTTGGGAAACATAATATTAAAATAAATTTTAATATATCTCACATTACTACATGCCTCTGTTGCGCTTGGAACCTTCAAGTGGTATTAGAGCGGTCATGTTTTAATTTTATAATTATTTATTTTTTTGATGATTTATAAAAAATAATGGTTTAATGTTTTTATTTCATATTATTTGATGTTTAATACTATAAGAAATTAACATTTTATCAATATATTAATCATCATCGTTATGTGATTAATTTTCTTAATAGTCTACGAACATATGAATAACGATCAGAGATTTCATCGAGAAGTGCGAAATTTTTTGATAATAAAACTAGGTTACATGGCATGTAGTCAGAGTACATTTTGTGTAACCATGTGCACTGCACCTAGATGTTTCTTGAGATATACTAAATTTTGATCAGTTTATTACACATGGTGAATTTATTTCACATTGTGGATGGACCAGAACAACCTAGAACATGATATTTTGGATTACATATTGTGTAGATAGAATAGAAGCCATGTAGTACGAATAGGTTAGAGGTATAAATCACAAAATATGTGTGGTAATTATACCCAATTAAAGGACATGAAGCTAACATCGTAGAGTATCTATGATATACACAACATGTATTAAGTGTGCATTCCATGTAGTTAATCATTTCCTATGTATGAAATATACAGAATTCCAGTAAGTGATAAAAAGGGAACATAACATAAGGGATATGTGGCATATAGTTAGCTTGTACACATTATGTAATATATTTGAGATACAAGCCTAATATGTCGCGTTTATTTTGGGAACACCGAATGTGGATACACGACGTGTAGATGGAATGTACATGTCAGGTAGTCTGAACGAGTTAACACATCAAATCCCCAAGCACAAGACATAGATATGCAACAACTGGGGTACATAGTATGAATCTGGATAGTACACACTATGTCATTTTCCAATTAATGTAAGAATTAAATTAAATTAAATTGAAAATTTCATCATTAAAATCATATTTTATTGATTGTAACATATCATGTTTGTAAATTTAATAGCGATTTTAAATAAATTTAAATACTCAATTAATTTATTGTAATAATTTTCGAAAATTGGTTATACTATTTATTTTAATTTAATTACTTAATAATGGATATATCCAAGAGGATTTTTATGGTTATTAAGATTAAAGGGAATTAATTAAATAATTAATGAAAATACATTTATCTTAATAATAAAGAAAAAATAAAAAATAAATATTAACTGGTTTACTTTTTTGTATGTGTTGTATGTATGATTGTTCATGAGTTAGAGATATACGAGTATATGCATTGGAATTTATTTTATTTAATTTATTATATGTGCTTCAATATTAATTATTAAATTAAATTGTATGTATAGGGACTCATCCATCTCTCCATAATTATGTGGGACATGTGTGTCAATAATTATTTATGTATTACCCATTAACCAATCCTTTTGTTCCCCTTAGATTACTGTGAGATATAAATACTTTTAATTAATGGATTACCCCAAGGAATGTGGAGGTGGTTCAAGAAGAAACCATAATGATTCAAATTCAAGTGATACATATGTGTATAGGTGGAATGTTGTAACTCATGAAAAGATCAACATGAAGAAGTTCACTTAGGTTAAAGGTTTATTTAATTTCTTTTCTTAAAATAAACTATTAGATATTCTCATGAATGGGTCATTTAATTAATTATTTTTTATTTCTACACATTATGAATTTCATGAATAGAATAATGTGATCACATAAATAAATTAATTAATGTTATAGAACAAAATTTAAAAAAAAAGTATTACATGAAAATGTTTTTTTTTCAACATGGTTAATTAATTATGTAAAATACATTTAATATTAAAAAGTTAGGTAAAGGATAAAACAAGATAAAATTTATTCATAATAAAATAAAATCCCTCAACTAAATAATAAGTCAAACTCAGATTTCCATTATTTTATTAATAATGAAACTCAATGGAACTAATTTTTTGACTGGCCCTTATTGGGAAACATAATTCTATTAGGAGAGTTCTTATGAAGGGTTGGTGTTAACTTAACCATTTTCCATTAAGAGGGGTATCCATTTCTAGACATGATTTAATTTGGAGGTAGGTGTTGAGGAAATCCAAGTTGGGATTTTAGGATTGGGGGAACCACTCAACTGATTAGGGAGCTTCAACCCAGAAGTTGGTGAAGGCGAGCCTACCTAACTACCATCAAATTGTTTTTCCAACCCTTTTATGTTTGATTAAAGGTTTATATGAATCATTTTCACTAGAATGTCCTAGTAACTAGAAATTCTGAGTTCAATGGTGAGGTCTATTAGAATTAGATTAAATAGTGGGAGATTTAATAAAATTAAAATTGTGGTTATTTCTTACAAAGTTTGGAATCATGTAAATTATTAATCTTATATTTCAATTATTGTAGAGAATGGAAAGAAAAAAATTGTGTGATCAATCCTTAACTTGGGGTATGTCCTTACAAATAAAATTTTCAAGATATGGTACAATCATTTTTATGACGCATTATTATTAGAATATTTTTATTATGTGTTGAAATCCATTAATCATATTCAGACACCCCAACATGTGAGAAATAGTGAAAATGATGACTATGAGAGATATTTTGAGGATACTTATTATGTCTTTTGTATTATATCATCAATTTTCAATAGAGATATGATAATAAAAAATGAAGACACTGATTCTTATACCATAATATCTCATATTCATTATCTTGAAAAATAAAAGTAAAGGCTTGAAATAAATAATATGGTCAATGCACATTATCTGTGTAAATTATAAAAATAAAATCCATATACTGATCATGCATTTCAAATGCAAGGGTATATTAATCATTTAGAAAAATTATGCTTCCACTTGGATAAGAAATTATCCATTAATCAAATCTTATTATCCTTACCAAAAATATTATGTTAAATTTTCTAAGATTGGATAACTAAAATGGATACATTCTCTGGAAAAAAAATTCCATACTTCTCCAAGATGGTAAGGATTTGTTGAAAATTAATTGTCTACCCCTTGTGGTGAAAATTTTGAATGACAGGGTTGAATATCCCATGGCTAATCTAAATCTGAAATATCCTTTATTATGACCTTCAAAGAGATAAAAGATCTGAAGGTAGAAGAATAAACATGAGACTATTCGATTCTTATAAGGAAAAAATAGACATTATAAAAGAAATTTCAATGAATTTAAGAAGAAATATGTTACACCCATTTTATATATATTCATCAAGTTTCTATTTTCTAATTGTGTATTAAATACAATATTATTAGAACATAAAAGTATTTAATTACAAGAAATAAGAATGAATAGAAAATTTGTAGAGTGCACTCAAAATGAGATGGGAAAGGGTGAATCCTATATCATCCAAGGGGATCACACTATTTTTCATTGCTAGTTTGGATTGATTCAAGTTTATAATAATAGTTAATAAAAGATTTATCTCAGTTTATGACTAAGCACAACGAGAAATTATTTATTTTTAGAAAAAATGTTTTTATGGTACCGTTATACAAAACTAATGGTTTTTTAACTCTTGAATCAAATATATATATTACAATGAATGAGTTATATTCAATAATACTCTTACCCGATTATGTAAAGATGGCTATTTTTCAAATAAAATTAAATCCAACTTCTTTAATTATATTAAATTATTTCTCTCTCAATTGAGATAAGTTAATGCATATACAAATAAACTAATTATCATGTTTTAGATAAATAAAAGATTTTATGTACAGGAATATCATGAAAATATTTAGAGTTAGTTTAACATTTCTAATTGAACTGTTATAAATCTAAATATTACTTCATATACTTCTTGGGAAATTTTATAAATTATCTATGATGTAAATGAGTGCACTTGGTAAAAGGAATATCTAAGCCTTATTTTTAGATTATATCTTATCCAAGTAATCATTGACCATATATATGGAATAAAGGTTATACCTAACTCACATTTTAATATAAATCAATTTCCTGATGGTAGTTAAAGGAAGATCAATGATGAGTCTCATATATATTGAGAGTCATCCAATATTCATGTAACTCCCCGACCCCAGTTACACAGAGTTGGTGCATTATTACATAACATTGGCATGATCACAAAGGATCAAGTCTCAAAAGACTGATTAGTTTAGTAGTCTTTGAAACACTAGATATATTCATAAGTCTTATATTACATCATAAGGTAAAAAAACTACAACAACATATTGTCTTCATATCCCCTCATATTATCCCTCCAGTTCATTCATAAATTACTTCTTCACATACTATGAAAAATAATACATTGAAAGAGGTGATCTCAGATGCTTAGTAAGGATAACAATATAGAATAAGCTTTCATAGATAAGCATAAACACTTAAGGCAATGTATAACTAAAAAAAATCCTTTTAAACATGAACTTCAGCAAAATATGGCAAAAATAAAATGAAATAATTCCATTTACTTATTCACATGGATATTCTATTAGTCGAATAATCACATTCAATATCAATAACCACTTTCATAATGATGGAATTCATAATGCCAGACTACCATAACCAAGTAGCCAAGGCCTCGTGCCGAGACTACAAATAATATTTTGTCAAAGCCTCGTGCCAAGACACTAGTTTGTCTCATGAGACCTACCAATGCATCGAGGATATATAGTGGGATCCACCCATCACTTACAAAGTCCAATGCATTCTTCATATGAAAAGTTTGAAACATAACATAAACATTTGTATTAAAACTAGCATAAGAAATGTCAATACTTTATCCACAAACCATTTATGGTATGAAAATAGCACATCCACTTTCAATCATAACTCATTAGATACAATATAAATGATTTTATTGTATCATATTAACCTCAATCGAGAATAATGAAGGATATTGACATAGATAAAAATAATCCTCAAAACTATCAGAGAGAAATATCCCCCTTTTTCATGAAAACATTTAAAAGTCACTCTATTTGTCAAGAAGTCATTAAAAATAGATTTTTGACTCAAAGTGTCCCACACCAATTTGAATATTTTAAAAGGAATTTTGATTTGAAAACTTTAATGTCCATATAAATAAATAATTAAAACCATTTTTAAAACATTGACATTTATGAGAAATATTTAGAATAATAAATCATTAAAACATTTTAAAATGATATTTTAGTTAGAGTTCCTAACCAAATGAGGGACACTTGAATACAAATAATTGAGGTAATTAAAACTTTATAATATCATGATAATAAATGGATTCATGATATAATATGTCAAAGTACATTATATACACCATATAAAAGTGATTTGGTGTATAACAACAAAGAAGTATCAATGGAATTTAAATTGAGATGAATTCTATTATAAAGACCATATCCTTAGGTTAAGGATAAATCAATGACATAATTATGTGTGAAAAATATAAATACACTCAATATGGTTGGATATTTAGTGTAAATCAATCAGATGACATTCACACATATTCTTCTAAAAACAACACTAATGAATTGGATATTTAACTCAATAAATGGAGATTGATTTAAAATTACTCTTATCAAGTTCAAATCGATGACTTGATAATTTATCAATGGAGTTACTATGTGTATAAATATTATATCTATTGAAAGGGGAGTGGAAATTATGACATCATCAAATGAATAGTGATTCCACACATAATCTTGGAGTAAAATAATCCATGAAGTATGCCTAAAGCCGAATGAGTGCAAATAGAAATTTCAAATTCCTTTATCGATTAGGTAACTTACAAAACATACACCCATGAAAGAAGGATCATACAATGATTTTGTAAATACCCATAAATTAAATTATATTACACAATTAATACAATCATGGGCAGTACACATACACCACATGCAATAAATAAGTGGTGAACAATGGAATTCTCACGAAATTAAGAGTGAGATAAGAAACCCCTTACTTTGTACTTTTGCCTTGGTCGAAAGTAGGTTAACCTTCTGTATAATGGTGAAATAATTGTTATTGAATTTTATAAAAATTATTTACATTAATATGATAACATATATGATCTTTTAACATTTATTTGTTAATAATATTTTAGTATTATCGTCGTTTCGGGTGTTAACGGATTCGTTTTCCTTTATATTATTTGTTATGAGAGCCATAATTTTTATAGATGGGATGTATCTTACTAATATCCAGAATGATATCATGTCTCTAAAAATTATTTTTATTCATCAAATGGGAATTAGACTTGAATGGATACGATGGGGAATGAATCTCATTGCATTCGTGGAGACGATAGTCCGTACGTATGCACGAGTGACAATATCATTCTTTTGATATTAAAATAATATATAACTGGATTTTATATCATATATATAGAATAATTATCATGTTATATTTATTATTTACATTAATTAAACATCATTATTATACACATCAATATAATAATATTTTGAATAACAATTACACCACGACGTGGAGACGGTAAGCCGTACGTACGCACGTATGGTGACTTGTCATTCAAAGGATGGATATAATAATGAATATGGTTTTACCATGTTTATAATAACATCAAATTATATTTAATATACTGGATTTATTATTTTAGAATGGTAATAACAAAGAAAGAAGAAGTGGAAGAAGAAAGGAACTTGAAAAAGGGTGGTGAAATCCTTACCTCTTCTTTGGGATCTTTCTTTTGATTTGATGAAAATGGATCCTTCGGTTGGCTTTATGACTAAATAAATGCCTATAGGATGAATTTTGGGAAGTTTAGAGAGTATTTGGGAAGGGGTTATCCGAACAAAAAGGGCTTTAAGGGTTGAATTAATTAGAAGGGGGAGTGCCCTTTTATAAGAGGGATGAGGGGAACATTTGGAAAAGCTATAAATATTATTTTGTTATAAATTCATATTCAGTTTATAATGGCTCCAAATTAGATTATTTAAAGTTTAAGGTGGGTATAGGTCTAAAAACACTCAAAAATAGGATTTATATGGGTTTTAGTTACTATATTAACCTTATTTTTAAGTATTAACTCTTAGTTAATTAGTTTCACTTTTACAATGTCTCTTTGTATTTTTATATTATATGGTTAATAAACTTACAATATACATCCAAGAGTCCCCCAAATGGTCCATTAATGATAAAAATATCATTATATAAGTCTCTTGGACGAACCTTATATTTTTAAGAATTTAATATTAATTAATAATATAATATTGTTTTTAAAACTCTTTTATGTCAATTTTGACACTATTCAATAATTGATTTTTCTAAAACTCATAACAGAATTATTACTTCTAAAAAAGTTAATTAAATCAATCCTAACATGTTATATTAACCTATAAAATTATTGGTATTTATAAAAAGTCTCAAATTACATTTATTTTGGTATTTATAATTTCAATTATTCTAATTTTTCATTAATTAGGTAATTACTGAATCACCAATGTGTCATAAATAAATTAAATTATTTAATGTCTAAAAATTATAAATAAAATACCATTATGTAGAAAATTATTTTGTCTTTCTAATGAATATTTATTGTAGAAAATCCATCATATATAACCCTATGTAAAAATTGTTTTTCTAAAAGATATATGCTTATGTAATTTTTGTATTTATTTTAACTTAATTAAAATAAAGTGTCCGTATCACCTACAAGTGGCTCCATGGGGTCCCAAAATCAAGCCAAATATGTACATGGTCGGACATGTATCCACCATTAAGGTTAGGACACATTTTAGTATAATTTAGTATTATTATAATATTATTATTTTAACCCTTATTTACCGGATTTACCCTTTAACCATGGTAAGTAAAATTTTTACCGAAGTAATTATTCAAAATGTCTAAAAATAAAAGATAAATATTTACACAATTTAGACCTCCTGATTCGAAATATGGAGTAAATTTTTCAAAATTCAAAACCCAGAAGTGGCAGAAATTAATTAAAAATTAATTTATGCTGTCAAAACAAAAAGCATGTTTTTAAGAGATAACAACTATCAAAAGATTGACACTTGTTTATGTTCGGTTTAATAGTGAAATCATGTACAATGACTAACATTGTATTAAATGGTAAAAATATATTCTAGATATACTTTAAAACCACTAAAATTCATAATTTATCACTATTAAATATTTTGATTAAAAAGTTGTTTTTAATAAAAAATTAGTAATTTTCACTATTCATCAAAATATGAAAGTTATCCGAAAAGTACCAAAATTTCACCCTATGCTAATTTCGATAATCCAAATAAAAAAATGAAGTCCATTTTGAATGATAAAATGTATAAAATTTCAAAAAGTGGGTATTACTATTCATAACGACTAGTTTTATTAGTTGTGGTGTGTGTTAGAACTTGAAGTTGCATACAACACACGCTATTGTATTATTCAGCGAGAGTGTACCGTGGAAGCTTGGGGTGTTACATTCTCCCCTACTTCAATAAATTGCATCCTGACAATTTTTAATATTGGTCTAGGGAATATAATGGAAAGTCACACATCAGAAAAAGAGTCAATAAAACTATCACATTAAAAGAAAGAAAGAGAAGTACAAAGGTCACCCAAAATAACCTATAGTAGGATTCCATGTAAAAAAACATGGATATGGATGATAAACTAAGTTTCATGTTCTGATGGAGAGGGATAGAAAGCATTATTAGGAGAAATTTAACAACAAGAAAACCACAAACTTGTGATGGGACAAACAGTCATCAGTTTCCTAGTAGGAAAGGTAAACGAACAACATTTTTTTAAAGTTACATTATAAAGTGGGGAGGAATTAATTTCTGAGATTGACTAAGAACATAAATAGATATACTTAATTTTTATGTAAAGTTTCATTATTTTATAAATTTCTACTACTAAATCATTTTTAAATGATGAGTATTCCAGAAGACTTGGTCACACTAGAAGAGATACAATAAATTCTTGTAGAATTACATGATCCATGAAGAATAAACTATATATTTACCTTGTATTTAGATATCAATTAAAACCAAAATGGTTAGTATAAGATCTGATGATCCCCCAAAAGGTTATTTCATTAAATAAAGAAACACTAATCTTATTTTCTAAAATTAAACCAACAATACCCCAAAGATAAATAAATAGCATTCAACAAAGAATTCTCCTCAAAATCCTTTAATAAAATTCAAAATAATATTGAAACTCAAAACTTAGAAGAATTTGGTTATGTACTCTTCCACGTTAAATTGCATCTCAAAATTACATCAATTCCTCTTAAATTCAAATACTTAAAAGTAATTAACCTAATCACATATTCCCTATTATAGGTTAATAATTTCCATAAATAACCCAAATCACTATAAATCCATAATAAAAACAGAGATAAAAATACACCATTACTCCTCAAATGAAATCCCATACTGTTCTATTTTCCTTGGGCATATAGTGTTCCCAACAAAGCAAACATATTCCAAAATAACATTTATCACTTAATTAACAAATCATTTTCCTATACTCAGGGTATTCATTTGATAAGACATAAGATGCCAAATCAAATTGTTATTGATCTATAAAATCATTTAACTAAAAATAATAGTCACAGTAACTAGGGACTTCATGTAGTCTAGTGGTAGGCGATAAATCCCAATCGCACTTTGGTTGTGGGTTCAATTCCCATATCTTTGTCCGACGTGCTGGGTTGTCACACAGTCTGCGTGTTGTCCTTTTTCAAAAACTATATTTTATAACATTACCCAAATGAGATAAATTCCTCAAAATAACCATAACATAATTTAACCACAAATATTATCTCATACCTTGCATTTTCATCCCAAATTATAATAACTTGTAATTGCCTCAAACCCAATTATCATATAAAACCAAATGGTTATTTATAACTATATCCACAAGATAAAAGATAATTCTTCCTCAAATATCATTCTTACCTGGAAAACTGTAGGGTTACAAATACAAGTGAAAATTATTCCAAAGTAACCCATCAACAAAGAGCACTAATACTTTTTAAACATTTATCCAACCATTTATTTCCACATAGATTCTTTTTTGAACAAGAAAATATCCTATATAATAGGGCATTCACTCAGGTAATGGCCAGGTCCCCTACATTTATGGAAAATGACTGTAAATGGATTCTTGGGACCATTTTTATCTTCTTCTATAGTACTCTTCATTTTTCTTCAGAAATTCTTCACTTTATGTCCTTCCTTCCCATGTGTAAATCATTTCTTTGTCACATTGAGACACTTTCCTAGGTGTCTCCTTCCACATTTTCTGTATGTTGGAAATTGAGGATTCCTTTCTCTATGGTCTCCACTACTGGAGATCTTATCTTTCATCACATTTCTCTTCTTTGTTGAGTCTGGGAACTGGTTAATATATATATATTTGATCATATTTTTGGAAAATTGATTTGGCATGAAGATGATATCTTTTACGCCTATCTAAATTCCATTTTGTTGCTCATTGCCACCATCGTTCCCACCTTTTACATCATTCTCAAATTCATTATGACTTCCTTGGAATCCAGCCATTAACTAAAACCAGAAAGCATTGTGTGAGTAACAGTAGTTATAAAATCATGTAGAGAATATCATGTCAACATATTCTCAATTTGATACACATTAGGATTAACCAGGGTAATTTTCTCTCATCTTATATATAATACTTCAAATCAGTTTGTAAATAAAATGTAAATTATCCTAAGCATATCCCCCGGGAGTTTCGTAACCAAGAGTGTAGCAAGGCCCGTTGTCATGCACCAGTTCCCGTTCGAGTCTAGCTCAAAGTGGTGTTTTGTGTTTTACCCCTAGGTACATCTATGCCAGAGCCGTCTCTTCCTGCTCGTATCCAGACAGTGATTTATTCCTCATAAAACTCACAAAATCTCTACAATACCAATATTCTACGATGTTCTTCTATACTAATCCTCAAAGTCTATCTTAGGGCTATGCGCTCTAATCAGAGTTTATCTAAATCTTGCTCTCAAGGTTTGTAATAAACTTCCTTTGATACCAACTATAAAGCCCCGACCCTAGTTACCCAGAGTCGGTGCATTATTAAATAACATTGTCTTGATCACAGAGGATCAAGCCTCGAAAGACCGATTAGTTTAGTAGTCTTGGAAGCACTAGATATATTCATAAGTCTTACATTACATCATAAGGTAAAAAAACTAAAACAACATATTGTCCTCATATCCCCTCATACTATCCCTTTAGTTCATTCATAAATTACTTCTTCACATCCTAGGAAAAGTAAGACATTGAAAGAGGTGAGCTCAGATGCTCAGTAAGGATAACAATATAGCAGATGGTTTCATAGATAAGCGTAAACACTTAAGGCAATGTATAACTAAAACAAAAGTCATTTAAACTTGAACTTCAGCATAATATAGAAAAAATAAAATGAAATAATTCCATTTACTTATTCACATGTATATTCTACTATTCGAATAATCACATGCAATATCAATAACCACTTTCATAATGATGGAATGCATAATGCCAGACTATCATAACCAAGTAGCCAAGGCCTCGTGCCGAGACTACAAATAAGATTTTTTCAAGGTCTCATGCCAAGACACTAGTTTGTCTCATGAGACCTACTGATGCATCGAGGAGCTATAGTGGGCTCCACCCGTCACTTACTAATTCCAATGCATTCCTCATATGAAAAGTTTGAAACATAACATAAACAATCATATTAAAACTAGCATATGAAATTTAAATACTTTATCCAAAACCCATGAATGGTATAAAAATAGCACATCCACTTTCAAACATAACGCATTAGATACAATTTTAAAGATTGTATTGTATCATATTAACCTCAACCGAGAATAATGAAGGATATTGACATAGATGAAAATAATCATCAAAACTGTTAGAGAGAAATATCCCCCTTTTTCATGAAAACATTTAAAAGTCACACTATTTTTCAAGAAGTCATAAAATATAGATTTTTGAATCAAAGTGTCCCATACCACTTTGAAACTTTTAAAAGGAATTTTGATTTTAAAAATTTAATTTTCATATAAATATATCCTTAAAACCATTTTTAAAACATGGACATTAATGAGAAATATTTAGAATAATAAATCTTTAAAATATTTTAAAATGATATTTTAGTTAGAGTTCCAAACCAAAAGAGAGTCACTTGAATAAATATAATTGAGGTAATAAAAACATTATAATATCATGAGAATAAAGGGATTCATGATATAATATGTCAAAGTACATTATATACACCATATAAAAGAGATTTTGTGTATAACAATAAAGAAGTATCAATGGAATGTAAATTGAGATGAATTCTATTATAAAGACCATATCCTTAGGTTAAGGATAAATCAACGACATAATTATGTGTGAAAAATATAAATACACTCAATATGATTGGATATTTAGTGAAAATCAATCAGATGAAATTCACACATATTCTTGTAAAAACAACACCATTGAATTGGATATTTAACTCAATAAATGGAGATTGAGTTAAAATTACTCTTATAAAGTTCAAATCGATAACTTGAGAATTTATAAAGAGAGTTATTATGTGTATAAAAAGTATATCCACTGAAAGGGGAGTGGAAATTATGACATAATCAAATGAATAGTGATTCCACACATAATCTTGGAGTAAAATAATCAATAAAGTATGCCTAATGCTAAATGAGTGCAAATTGAAATTTCAAATTCCCTTATCGATTAGGTAACTTACGAAACATACACCCATGAAAGAGGGATCATACAATTTTGATGTAAATACCCATAAATTAAAGTATATTACACAATGAATACAATCATGGGAAGTACACATATGCCACATGCAATAAGTAAGTGGAGAACAATGGACTTCTCACAAAATTAAGAGTGAGATAAGAAACCCCTTACTTTGTACTTTTGCCTTAGTCGATGGTAGGTTAACCTCATGTATAATGTTGAAATAATTGTTATTGAATTTTAAAAAAATATTTTACATTAATTTGATATCATATATTATCTTTTAACATTGATTTGTTAATAATATTTTAGTATTATCGTAGTTTCAGGTGTTAATGGATTCATTTTACTTTATATTATTTGTTATGTGAGCCATATTTTTTATGGATAGGATGTATCTTATTTATATCCAGAATGATATCATGTCTCTAAAAATTATTTTTTTCATCTAATGAGAATTATACTTGAATGGATACGATGGGGATTGTATCTCATCGTGTTCGTGGAGACGGTAGTCCGTACGTACGCACAAGCGACAATATCATTCTTTTGATATTAAATTAATATATAAATGGATTGTATATCATATATAGAGAATCATTATCAAGTTATATTTATTATTTACATGAATTACATATCATTGTTATACACATCCAAATAATAATATTTTGAATAACAATTACACCACGACGTGGAGACGGTAAGCCGGGGGTACGCACATATGGTGACATGTCATTCAAAGGATGGATATAATAAAGAATATGGTTGTACCATGTTTATAATAACATAAAATTATATATAATATACTGGAGTTATTATTTTATAATGGTAATAACAAAGAAATAAGAAGTGGAAGAAGAAAGGAACTTGAAAAGGGTGGTGAAATCATTACCTCTTCATCAGGTTCTTCCTTTTGATTTGATCAAAAGTGCTCCATTGGTTGGCTTTATGACTAAAGTAAGGCCTCTAGGATGATTTGAGGGAATTTTATAGAGTATTTTTGCAAGGATTGTCTGAACCAAAAGGCTTTTAAGGTGTGAATTAATGAGAAGGGGGAGTTCCCTTTTATAAGAGGGGTGAGGGGCACCTTTGGAAAAGCTAGAAATATTATTTTATAATAAATATTTATTCGGTTTATAATGGATCAAAAGTGGATTATTTAAATTTTAAGGTGGGTATAGGTCTAAAACCACTCATCCAATATAATTTAGATAGGTTTTGGGTACTATATTAACCTTATCTTTAAGTATTAACTCTTAATTAATTAGTTTCACTTTTACAATGTCTCTTTGTATTTTTATATTATATGGTTAATACAATTACTATATACATCCAAGTGACCCCCAAGTGGTCTATTAATGATACACAATTCATGATATAAGTATCTTGGCCGAACCTTAGATTTTTAGGAATTTAATTTCAATTAATAATATAATATTTGTTTTAAAAACACTATTATGTCAATTTTGACACTATTCAATAATTGATTTTTGTAAAACTCATAACAGAATTATTACTTTGAAAAAAGTTAATTAAATCAATCCTAACATGTCATATTAACCTTGAAAAGTATTGTTATTTATAAAAAGTCCCAAATTACATTTATTTGGGTATTTATAATATCAATTATTATAATTTTTCATTAATTAGGTAATTACTGAATCTTCATTTTTTTATAAATAAATTAAATTATTTAATGTCTAAAAATTATAAATAAAATAACATTATGTATAAATTTTTTTCAAATTTCTAATGAATATTTATTTTCTAAAATCCAACATACATAACCCCATATAAAAATTATTTTTTTAAAAGACATATGCTTATGTCATTTTTGTATTTATTTTAAATTAATTTAAATGAAGTGTCCCTATCACCTACAGGTGGCTCCATGGGGTCCCAAAATAGACCCAAATATTCCCATGGTCTGAAATGAATCCACCAATGAGGTTATAAAACATTTTAGGGTAATTTAGTATTATTATAATATTATTTGTTTAACCCCTATTTACAGGATTTACCATTTAACCAAGGTAAATAAAATTTTTACTGAAATAATTATTCAAAATGTCTAAAAATAAAAGTTACTTATTTACACAATTTGGACCTCTTGATTACAAATGTGGAGTCCATTTTTCCAAATTAAAAACACAAAAGTGGTAGAAATTAATTTAAAATTAATTCCCACAGTCAAAACAAAAAGCATGTTTTTAAGAGATAATAACTATCAAAAGATTGACACTTGTTTATGTCCGGTTTAAATGTGAAATAATGTCCGATGGCTAAAATTTTATTAAATTGTAAAAATATATTCCAGATATACTTTAAAACCACTCAAATTCATAATTTATCACTATTAATTATTTTTATTAAAAAATTAGTTTTTAATAAAAATTTAGTAATTTTCACTATTCATCATAATATGGAAGTTATCCAAAAAGTACCAAAATTTTACCCTAGGCTAATTTTTATATTCTGAATACATAAATTAAGTACACTTTTAAAGATAAAATGTATAAAATTTCAAAAATTGGGTATTACTATTCATAACGGCTAGTTTTATTAGTTGTGGTGTGTGTTAGAACTTGAAGTTGCGTACAACAAACGCTACTGTTTTATTCAGCGAGAAGCGTACCGTGGAAGCTTGTGGTGTTACAATTCCTTCAAATAAATATTTTATAAATAGATTTGAAATAAATAAACCATTTTCCAACTATATTTTCTAATGAATATCATATTATTAGGTCTAACAGGGGCCTAGATATCCTAAGGGGGTTGAATCAGGGTATGAATATTCTTTTCAAACGTCATCCTGGCCCGCTAGATCTTGGCCTCTTTATTACAAGAATCATTTATTATGCTATTTAATATTAATTTTTATCATTTCCTTTTTAATTTTATTTAATGATAATGCACCTAAAGTAAATCAATAAATCAAGCATAAGGATACTGATATTTTAAGTTGGTTCACCCTCATTATGATACATATAGGGATCATACAAGGAAAATGTGCAAATTGTACAAAATTTACTCCGACTCACTTCCAATAATGATGTTCAAGCTAGATCACTTCTATTACCTAGCTCAATTCCTTTACAAAATTTAGATTCTGATCACTACATACCCAATGGTCACTCACTATGTCTCTTTCTATGGTTCACTGTTGGTGGAAAGTATCATTGTGTTCCTTTTCCATTTCTCAATGCTCTTGGAAAGGATCAACTCACAGTTTATATACTTGTATGTTTATTAATTATCACTAATGAATGCATATTATACTATATATAAAAGGTTTTTTGATGTACCACTTTTATTTACTGATGAATACCACTTTATCATAGATGTACTGGGAAACTTCAAACTTTTCATGCAACCTTAGGGTTACTTGTGTGCAGCTCTATGCCTTATGTGCAACCATTGAATTTTTCATGGAAAAAAACATGCACACTAATTTTTAATTCCATGAAAATATTACATAATACTCTATACTTTATCCTATTTCCTTCTTATTCCCAACTCAATACTTACATTCAACTCCCTTCTTTCACGTAACTCCTTACTTGCGCAATAAATTCTTATTTTCACACCACACTTACATGAATCAGAGATTTGATTTCCAATATGTTTTGAGATTTCTAAAATGATATGGGTATACATCTATTTATTGGAATTTTCTGACCTTATACATAGCTCACACAACTTTTCCCCAAGCACATTGGTTCATTCGCACAAGTCCCTTCACAAAAACTCACCTTGTGCAGAAAATCCATAACTTGCACGACCCTCTTTCCTTAGGAATATTTTGATGTTCTCATATTGAAAACTAAGTTATGTGAAACATTACATGCCTCCATAACACTTTCACACAAATTCCTTTTCCAGAAACAATTTTCCCCATTATACAATTTTTTTACCCAAAAATTTGGAAAAGACTAGAAAATGGTGTTACCTTATACATAATATTTTTATACCAGCTCCAGATCTTTCATTCCTTGGTAATGGATCTTTGTAAACAAAGTTTGTTAATAATATATTAGGAACTCCAAAACTGACCATTGAAACCCACTTTGTTGATAAAAGAAATCAACCCAAAAATGCTTCAATATTTCCTTGAGGGATTTTTTCCAAAACATATCAAATTACTATATTATATTAATCTATTCTGGCACTACCAAAAGTGTTTTTTGAAAACCGATTGTTAAAATTTTTCATTATCTACAAACAAACATCAAAACACTAATTTGCATCAATTTAATTGATCCTATAGCCACTAAGGATATTAATTACTAGTCAAGATCAATTATATTCCCATAAAGTAATCCTATATCTATGAGTGTATTGGGAGAATAATTAACTTCTATAGGTTAAGTCTTTTAATTCACATAAGCTATAATAGTAATACTAGACTCCACTAGGTTACTGGGAGGATTAATTCTAGATAAATATACTACATAGGAATTTATAACCAAATAGTTTATTTATGTTAACTATAAATAGTGATACATGTATTATTCATTTAGAATAATAAATCCAACAAATAATTAGTAACTATTAGTATGATAAGATTGAATATTTTATATAATAATTTATGTCATTAAATCCATGTATTAATATCTAGGGAGATCATATTTTGAATGATTCTAGGACTTAATACTATTAGTGAGTATTCAAAATAAACTGAACATGGATGGTATAAGATGATACCAAAATAACAAGATTTATTATTGAAAGGTTTAGTCTTTGAAAAAATATATTCACCACCCATAATGACTAGAATCATTTTTGAATTCTACTTATCTAAGCATATTTATATGATCATAATTTTAGGAAATTTATTTTCAAGGACACCTCATTTAGAGGATTCCTTATTGTAGATCTCAATATGAAGTGACCAAAAAAGATACCCTATGGTATATGTATACTAGTAATAACTAAAAGGGTTAGTGACATCAATGAATGAAAATAAGATATGTATATTTCATACATTCATTTATGAATAAATATTGTATAGTGATCATAGAATGCTAATTTTGAAACAACTGAGTTACATGTGTATCTAACAATTTAGTGGGATAATTATTATTTTTCAATAGAAATATATAGATAACATATAGAAAACAAATTTTATGTCTTACCAGTTTTTATGACTAAGGAGTGATATTTCTACAAGTATGACTTAAAGTAGAAACTGTGTTCGGAGGAACAAGATCTGTAAAATGAATATATGAGTTTGAAAAATCTATTCATAATACATACATTAATAAAGTATTGAAAAATAAAATTTGAAATAATTCAATATCGAATTTTTATTGGCATATAATCCATCCAGTAGAACATGAATGTGTATAAGAACTGATTATTGGGATTAAAATAATTTTACAATATTAAGTGGTAGGAATTCATATAATTTTCCATGATATGTAAATATGTTTGATATTAATGAAACATTAATATTAAAAGGTTAATATTAAGAATATATAAAATAACTATATATAATTGATGTTAAAACTATCTGAATATACCTAGAATTGTAAAACTGGATGAGTTCATGGTATTTGGATAAGTGGGAATACTTGTGATCAAGGAAATTGAACTAATTTATATAATTAGTTTAATTTTATATTATATCATAAAAATCGAAAATATTTATATGTAATAAAAACATATAACAACCATTGGTTATAATATCTACAATATCCAAGTTCATTATAGCTTCTAATACAGCTTTAGAAGTGGTTTTACAACATCTTGTTCTAAATTTAAGTAATACCAAAATAAATAAATTTATCAATTTTATGATAATATTTCACTATGGATTTAGTATGGATGTTAGGATTCTTATAAGGGAACAATAGGTGGATTCTTAGTTATTTCACTACTTGATAATTCTTCTCAATATAGTGATGTTGCAGTAAACAGATTCATTGCATAGATATGTGGATTTTCCAATATAGTGAGCCAGCCCTAGAAATCCCAAATCTGGTGTCTAGTACAATTATATTGACATAAGATACATGTAAATCATGTCCCAAAGGACCAGATTGTTTAATATCCTTGGTAAACTAGATACATATGTGATAGAACAATACACATATTAGAACATAATTTTTTTCTTTTGAGGATAATAACATTACTTCATATAGAATATCTTTGAATAATTTTATTATTATACCTAATTATTTATTTGGATAAGGAAACCTAATAAGGTTGAGATTAAATTCTTGGTAAGGGTAAAGTACAATTAAACAAATAATGAATCAATTAGAATAATCAAATAGAATGGTAAATAAATGAAAAAACATATCATTCAAATAACTGGATAAGGAAAATTCAATATGGAATGGTAAGAAACATAAACACATGACATTTACCCAGTGATATGAAAATAAAATGTATCCATATATATCTTAATGAAAAATCTCATGGATCAATAATAATTGAAACTAAATGCGGGAAATGATTAATTATTTTATGTAATGACTGAGGTATATGAAAATATATACCATCGAGACCTTTCCAAAGATGATTTACAACTAGGGATAGAAACATGTTCAATTTGGGAAAATTTTTTATCTCATGATATCATGTCGATGAATCGTAATGTATATAAATTCTGGAACCCATCTGTTATTACCAGTCTAATGAATTCCTCATATCGAATAGTCTATATAAATAATATGCCCTATCAAATATCTATATTTAATAAAGATTACTGATTTATCAATATTTACCCACTTAATCAAATAACTATCAAAGAAAACCCTACATGAAAAAATGATATATAATTTATGAAATGAATATATCCATGATAAATGATATGGATAATTAGTTAAAATTCAATGTTCAGTGATTATAAGAAATTTAATGTTTTAAGGGGAGTAACAAGGTAATCATAGAAGTGTATATGAATACTATCCATGGACAAATAAATATTAAACTCTAAAGAGGAATAATAGGGATGTTATAAATACAAAATATCCCAATTGGGGTAAAAATAAAGAATTTTTTTCACTGATGAATATAAATATTATAAAAATATCTTTTAAAATAGTCATGGGAAAATTATCCTTTTGTTTTGATTTTTTTTGAAAAACCTCTTTTTTGAAAATAACTTAATAAATAATTTTATTTAAAAAGTAAACCTTTAAACATGCAAGTGAATCTTCAAAAAAATGATATTGAGTAATTCAGTACATTCTATTTGAGGTTAAACGACCATTCCTTTTGTATAGTGAAATGGTTAGAAAAATGACTTGTTTGGAATTTGACAAGAAGATACCATTGAATAAATTGTTTAAAGAAAAAAGGGGTAAAAATGAAATTAATAAATCATTTTGGGAAAGATTAAAACTTTTTTTTTGAAAACAATTTTAGAAGACAAGGTTTTTAGAAGAAAATAGGTTCTCCGACTAAAGATAAAAATGATGTCGGGTTTTTTAAAAAATATTTTCTAAAACACTTTGAGTACCAATGATTGTAAAAATGATACTAATACTTAAAAATGGTCATTAATAACCATATAAGTGCAAAATTAAATGTATTATCCAATCATGGTCATATAAATTTCTCAAATGGAAATGAAAGATCATTAAAATAATTCTTATGGAAAGTTCTCTATAAACATTCTAAAGTGTCCCATACCACTTTGAAATATTTTAAATCCTTAGACTCATGAAGGAATAAAATTAAATTAGTGTTTTAAATATAATTAAGATAAAATAATTAACTATATAATATATCAAAAGGTGAATTAGATGCACCACTTAAAATTAGTAAGTAGTGAACATGAAATTTATCTCATATATGTAAAAAGTGAGAGGAAAATCCATTACCTTATGTCCAATCTGTCTTATGTTTATTTATATTCCTGAATAAAAAACATATATTAATTATTTAAAATCTTTATAACCTTTTACATTTTTATCATAACATTTACTACACTTATTACCATGTTGTATACAACTACTGAATCAATTAAGTTTACATTAGGTGTCTTGACCAAATTTGGGTTATGTGTCAAAAATAACTTTTGTAAGTCAACTACAGTAAAAGGGGTCATATATAACATCTCCATAAAAATAATCATGAAATAATTATTATATTCATACCTAAATTAAACTTTTAAAACTAATCATTAAATATGGTTAGGAAAAATGAACCAATGTTACAATCATTCTGATTGTAGTTCGTATCATGCATGAGTAACGTTCCCATTTTTCAATGATCGTTATGTAAAAAAGATAAGTAACCCTAAATATTTCCAAAATTATCATTATATCATAAATAATATTTTATTTAATAATATATAATTATATATAAAATTATTGTGATGTAAAATGAATATCGTCATGTCGAGAAGGTGGTAGTCCACATGTCCATGAATAACGTTATCACTTTTTAAGAGTGTGAATAGGTGATAAGGAATATTATATATATTATATTTCCAAAAATATAATTATTTCATGAATATCATATAGATTTTTTTATGTAACATATTTTTAATTAAAACCATCCTTTATACATTCCATGTATCATGTGATCGAATTACATCAACATTAGGAGGTGGTTGTCCACACTTACACAAATGATGTTATCGTATTCACATAAATTGGAATGCATAAGGAAATGTGTTATAAAATAATTAAAGATGTATAAATACATTATAAATATCATATATAACATATATAAATATAGTTTATGTAATAATTACTAACAATGATAGGGGGTAAAGGAAAAATGAACAACTTCTTTTTGTTAGGTGGTAGTTCGTCGTTCACATAAACAGTACTTTCGTTACCCATTAGATGGAGGTGTGTATAATTTTTGGTCTAAACTTTAACATATAAACATAATAGTTTATTTAGGATAATATTTTTTGTAATAAAATTATGGAATAATAATATTTTATGGGGTTAATAAAGGTAATAAAACAAAAGATCTTGAGAAAATATGTTACCTCTTCTCTGGGTAACTCCTTCTGGTTTTCCCCAAAGGGATTACTTGGATCCCCTTCATCCCATGGTTATGATTCTAGGATGATGGTATGGAGGTTTAGGAGCTATTTTTTCAGATTTTTTTCGATCCAAAGTGGCTTTAGATTTGTAAGGAAGTGATAGGATAGTAGACCTTTTTATAGTGGATGTGGAGTGGTACTCTTGAAAATTTTGTAAAATGGAAGTCCACCCATGTTTTTACCATTTATATTTGATCCAATAATGGTCAAAATTAAAAACAATTGAGGATATGTACGAAATATGACCATAAAAGGGATTTTTTACATGTTTATAGACCATTTTTCTTCTTAAGTTTAAGTTATAGTCCCTTGTTAAGCTTATTTTCACCTTAAGTGTTGTGACTAATTTTAATTACTTTCACTAATATTTTTGGACAAAAACTATGTTTTCCTAGTTATAAATTATAAATTATGATTATTCCAAATATGGAATCCATTTTTTCAAATTAAAATCGCATAATTGGCAGATATTAATTTATGTTTAATCCCATAAATGGGATGACAATGAGAATTTTCAAAGTAAAAATGTTCAAATAATTGCTTAGTTTTTATATTCAATTTCAAAGTGAAATTGATTCCAAAAAACTTAATTAAGTTAATTTAAAAATAAAATAATTTAATTAAAACTTAAAAACAATTAAAATTATAATTTAAAATTATAAATAAATTATATGAAAAGGAGGTTTTGAATTAAAATTTCTTAATTTTTATTATTCATTAAATAATAAAACATCACCAAAAATTACCAAAAATTCTCCATAACCTAATTTTTATGTTTATATTTAAAATAATAACTTTTTTTGACATATAAGATTTATAAAATTTCCAAAATGTGTATTTAAATTGTTTTATCTATCAAAAGTTAATAAAATTTCCTTAATAAAAATATAGTATTTATGCATAAAATTGTGTTTGTTCTTATCTTATGTCTATAAAATCTGTTGGATGAAAATAAAAAAATATTTCATTTAATTAAATTAATATCACCCATTAGTTTTAATTTATCTAATTTATTAAGATAAAATATCCTTGTGAGTATAAAAATAGTTTCTATAAAAAAATATTTCCTTTATATTCAATTGGTTCATATATTAATTTATAATTAATTATTTACTAATGTATTAATTTAATATTTGTGTAAATGATATATTTTTATTATTTTTTAATCATATTCACAATGTTGTATTTAACTTCTAGGTTATATCTTATTATTTTAAATAATAATATTTTAATAATATATTGTTGTTCGATAAAACTCAGTCTTGCATGTAACACAAGCCATAAAAGAAAATCATTGTTATGTGAGACGTATGTTATCTTAGTGTCACAAGAATTTTAATCTAAAAAATAAATTGAATTTATTTTAAATATTAAATATATTTTAAATTACTGGGATATTATCTTTCCTTACGTGCTCGATGTTGTGTTTCATACACGCTATCAAATACAATATTCCTACTTTAGATTTTTGGGGCATTATATTCACCCCATATTAATTAAAATAAATCCTCACAAGTTAAACTTTATCTTATTAATAGATCGTTTTATTTTTTCTATGTTGAAATCCCACATCGTGAGAAGGGTTCGTAAGAAATTATCTATAAAATAGATAATAAGAAGTACAAAGGTCACATGGAATAACATATAACTAAGTCTCTATGTAGAGGAACAATAGTGGAATGTTGAGATACGTACTTGGAGGAAAAGCATAAATATTTATATGGAGTTCTTAAGTTTATCAATCAAAAATAAGGGAATGATCAATAGGAATTTGAGGTCCTTAAATCCATAAATCTACAATGATTTAGAAGACCATAAATTCAATAAAAATTATGATATTTGGATAAACTTTTTTTATTATTTTCATAGAGTTGAGTAATTATTTTTCTACCTAAGAATATATGGAAATACACTTACTTAACATGTTTCTATAAACAAACTTTTCATCCTTTTTGTTCTTTGATCAATTTCTAATTCATCCCTTACTTCAAGAAATGGATATCCAAAAATTAACTTTGATTCCTAGGTCATTAAAATAAACATTTAACTGATCGTAAGTCACCTAAAAGTGTGAAAATTATAACTATTTATCTTGAACTATTCTCCAATGAATATATGTTTAATACATTATTCTATAAACCTAAAAATTTACACTATTGTTTCATCATTAATATTTATTTGTCAAAATTTTTAACTAAAAATAATGAAATTTTAACCAGGACATTGTGTAAGTTAGTGCCGTAAAACCCTTATCATCCTTCTATCATGGGTTCAAGACTCAAATCCTTACTAAACGTGATTGGTTGTCCCCCTACATATATTTTTTCCTTTTTTAAAACAATATTAATATAATTTCCAAAATAAATATGATGGGAATCCATTAAATAAAGTCAATAACTAAATAACCTTATAAATAAGGTTTTCAAAACAGACCCAATACATAAATAATCCATCCACTTATTTTCACATATTTCATTCCTTATTATATATTTTACCCTTTTGAAGAGGGAATTGGATCATGTAATGTCAAGATTACTCAAAGTTATGACAATAAACAATAAAGGATTCATTAGGATAGTTTTTATTTCCTCCCATCGCACTCTTCATTTTTCCTTAGGAATTATTTTATTTATGTCCTTCTTTACCACACGTAAAATATTTCCTCATTTCATTAATACCCTTTCCTAGGAGTCTCCTTCCACATTTCTTGAATGAGGGAAATCAATACTTCTTCTCTCCATAGTCTCCACCACTTGGGATCTTTGAAAACTCCATGCTTCTCTTATTTAGTGAGTTTGGAGGTGGTTCAGGTATATGTTGTTAATCATATTTCGAGGAAACTAATTAAGCATAAACATGATATCTTTCAATCCTATGAATACCTCATTTAGTTGCTCATTATCACCACATTTTCCTTCATGTTCAATGTTAACTTGACTCATTCAGGTATCAACCATTGACTAAAATTAAAAAGAATAATGTGAGTTATAATAGTAATAAAAAATGTATACTCATTTAAAGGATATCAAAATCCTGACATGTAATCTTCAGTTTAAAACACTATATGTTTAACATATGTTATTCATAATCAGAATCCTTCATAATGGTTTGTAATGATAATGTAAATTATTTTATGTTTATTTCCTTGGAGTGTCAAACTAGGTGTGCAGTAAGGCTAGTTTTCACGTACCTTGTTACACTGAGTTAGGACCGATGCACCATGTCAGAGTTATTACACCTAGGTAAATCTATGATAGAACCACATCCACTTTCTCTGATACCAACTATAGTGACTTGATACCAGAAATTATAGAGATTATGTCTACTCCCATTACATTGGCATAATATAAATATAAATAAATGAAAACAGAAGTCTTTAAAATAACTAGATAAGGAAAATTCAAAATGAGAAGGTAATAAACCAAAACACATTCCATTTAACCAATGATATGAAAAATAAATGTATCCATAGATATGTCAACAAAAAATCTCATGTATGAATAATAATTGAAACTAAATGAGGTAAATTATTAATTATAAGACATCTTGTCTGAGGAACATGAAAACCTATACCATAAATATCATTCACAATATGGTTGAAAATTAAAGAATAAACCCATTTATTTTGTGCAGCTTATTTGTCTCATGAGACCTTGTTGATGCATAGAGGGTATATATAATGTTTATTCCCCATTCATTATTACTAGTCCAAATAATTCCATATATCAAATAGTAAAAAAATAACATTCCTTTTTAGATATCTTTATTGAATAAAGATTACAGATTTATCAATATTTCATATTTTAATAAAATAACTATCAAAGTAAACATAGTATTTAAAAATTATATATGGTTTTGGTAGTGAATATATCCATGACAAATTATACTGATAAATCCGGGAAATTAAATGTTCAATGATCATAAGAAATTGAATATTTCATGGGAAAAAACATGGGAATCAAGGAAGTGAATGTGAATATTATAATTTTCCAAATCAATCATAAACCATATAGAAGAATAATAAGGATGTTATTAATACAACAAATCCCAATTGGGGTAAAAATAAAAGGGTTTGGTCATTTATTAATATAAACACTATAAAAATTTACTTTAAAAACATTCTTCAAGAAAGTATCTTTTTTTACTCTTTCTTTGAAAATCAATTTTGAAATAATTTTATTTAAAATTAATATTTTAAAAAAGAAATGTATAATTCAAAAAAAATGAGGGTGTATAACTCTATACTAGTTGTATGACGTAAAAAAACATTACTTATTCAAGGTAAAATGGTTAAAAAATGCCTGGTGGAGAAAGTGATAAGAATATTCCTTTACAAACATTTTTAAAAGAAAAAAATAGTGAAAATGTATTTAATAAATAATTTTAGGAAAGTTTAAAAAAAATTGATAATATTTTTTGAAAAAAAAAATTTCTAAGAAAATAGGTTCTCCGACTAAAGATATAAATGATGTTGGGTTTTCTTGAAGACATTTTATAAAAAAACATTGAGTAACAAAGAGTATAAAAATGATACTAAAACGTCAAAAAGTTCATGAATAACCAGAGGAGAGGAAAATAAAATTGGTTATGGAAAATGGTAATATAATTTCTGTAAATGTAAATGAAATCTCAATAAAATTATTCTTTAGGAAAATAATCTTTAAGCATTTAAAAGTGTCTTATACTAATTTGAAACATTTCAAATCATAAGACTCAAAAAGGAATAAAATTAAATTAACGATTTAAATACCATGAAGATAAAATGATTAATGATATAATATATCAAAATGGGATATAGATACACCACACAAAAGAATTAACTGGTGAACATTAAATTTATTTCACTGATGTAAAAAAGTTAAATGAAAATCCTTTTCTTTGCGTCCTTTTTGTATTATGTGTTTTTATATTCTTAAATAAAAAAATGATGTTAATTATTTACTTGACTGGGAGAACTTTTTATGTTTATAATAAATTTTATTTCACTTATTAAAATGTTTTACACAAATACTTAATCAATTAAGTTAATGTTGGGTGTTTTGAAAAATTTCTATATATGTGTAAAAACAACCTTTTTAGGTCAACTATGTAAAAGGGGTCATTATATAAAATTTAAATAATAATAATAATGAAATAATTGTTATATTAATACATAAATTATACTTTTATAAAAAATAAAAAATGTTGTTATAAAAAATAAATCAATGTTATAATCATAGACACGGTAGGTCGTACATATGTATAAGTAACATTCCCTTTTTTTAATGATAGTTATGGAATGAAAGTAAGTAACACATTATATTTAAATAATTATAATTATATCATAAATACCATGTTATTTAATCATGTATATTTATATATATAATTTTTATTATTTAAATGCAGTCGCATCATGTCAATGAGGCGGTAGTCCACACGTCGACAAATGACGTTACCACTTTTTATGTCTGTGAAATGGTGATAAAGAAATTGATATATATTATATTTAAATAAAGGTAATTATGTAATGTCTTTTATATAGGTCTTATTTATTTCACATATTTTTAACTAAAAGCATCTTTTATACATTCCATGTATCAGGTGATCGAAGCACATCATTTTTAGGAGGTGATAGTCCACACTTCCACAAATGATGTAATTGTCTTCACTCAAAATGGAAAGAATAAAGGTATGTGTTATAAAATAATTAAATATATATAGATACATTATAAATTTAATATATAACAAATATAAGTATATTTTCCATCCTAATTCCAAAAAATTAAAGGTTGTAAAGTAAAAACGAACAACTTAATTTCGTGAGGCGGTAGTTCGTCGTACACATAAATAGTAAGTTATTTACCCATCATATAGAAGATTGTGTAAGTGTAGGTAGAACCCTTAACATAAAAAATAAAATTATATTTAAGATATTTTTTATATATAATAATGTAATAAGAATATATTAGGTTGTTATTAAAGGGAATAAAACTAACGTTCTTGAGGAAATTTGTTACCTCTTCTTTTGGAAACTCATTTTTGTTTGCACCAAAGAGATTACTTGAATGGAATTATTACAAAGAGGAGGATTATAGAATTAGTGTAGTTATTTTTATGAGATATTTTGGTAGATCATGGTCGAAAAAAGGTGGCTTCATAGGTGTGATTAAGTGGGAGGAGTTGAATTCTTTTTATAGTAAAGAAGTGACAATCTTGTAAATTTTTGATAAGGGAATTCGAACCACACTTTTTAATTGAAATTGGATCCAATAATGGTAATAATTCTAAAAAAATGGATTATATGATCTAAATACGTACAAAAAATGTATTTGGACAAGTTTTTTGGTTATTGTTTCCCTTATGTTTAAGGTTTAGTTCCTTGTTAAGCTAAATTTCACCTTAAGCGTTGTAATTAAGTTTAATTAATTTCACTAATAGTTTTGGTCAAAAACAAAGTTGAAATAATTATAAATTATAAAATATTATAATTTTAAATAAATAATTCATTTTTCTGAATTCTAATCACATAATTAGGTGAAATTAATTTAAATTTAATCCCGCAAACGGGATGACAATGCATGTTTTCAAAGTAAAAACAGTCAAAAGATTACTAAGTTTTTATATTCAATTTCAAAGTGAGATTTATTTAAATGACCTAAAATGGTTTAGTTGATAAAAAATAATCTAATAAAACTTTTAAAAAAAATTAAAATATAATTTAACCTTATAAATAAATTATATGAAAAAACTATTTTGAATTGAAATTCTGTATTTTTCAGTATTCATTAAAAAATAAAACTTCATAGGAAAATATCTAAAATACACCCTTAAAAAATTTTTGTGATTCTATTTAAAATATTAAGTTTATTTTTTCATATAATATTTATAAAAGTTCCAAAAATTGGATTTAAAATATGATCTTTATTAAAAGGCGGTAAAAGTGCCCTAATAAAAATATAGTATTTTATGTGTAAAATTGGGTTTTTTCTTGTCTAATGTATATCAAATCTATTAGATGAATATAAAAAAATATTTTAGTCAATATATTATATATATATTGCATTAATATCACTACTTAATTTTAATTGTTTTAATTTTTTAGTATAAAATGTCTTTGTGAGCATAAAAATAGTTTTCTATAGAAATATTTCCTTTATATTCAGTTGGTTCTTACATTCTTTTTTAAATTATTTATTAACCAATTAATTAAGTTCATATTTTTGTAAACCGTATATTTTTACAAGTTAGTTAATCTTATTCATTACCTCTAATTTAAGGAATCTGTTATATCATACTATATTAAATAATAATATTTTAATAATATATTGTTGGTCGATAAAACTCATTCTTGCGTGTAATACAAGTCATAAAATATATGAATTATTGCATGAGACATATATGCTAACTCATTGTCGCATGCGTTGAAAGATATAAAATATGTTGAATTTATTTAAAATAGTAAATATATTATAAATTCTTAGGATATTATATTCCCTTTCAGGCTTAGTGTTTCATGTCATACACATCATCAAATACAATGTTCCTACTTAATATTTTCATGGTGTTACATCCAACCATATCCATAGCAACATGTTAGGACTAATAGATATATCTATACTCAATAAAATTAAGTTTAAAATGTGAGGACTAACCAGTTGTTAGCAGTTGGGTCTAGTGTAAGACGGGGGTTTTTGGAGTTGGTTCCCTAGAACCAACTACTTCAAACATTAGATTAAATATATATTCAAATAAGTGGATATAAATTTCTCCATATTATCACATATTAATTATTATTTTTCATAAAATTAATGTGACAATGTCCTAGAGTATCTGTCACTTTGGTTTGTTTATAGCAGTTCTCTACTACAATGAGAACCATTAGATGTTATGATGATATCACATAAATATAGTTCAAAATTAAGATTACATACTATGATAGGGAATATAGTACATATAGTATCAATTGAGATTACTTGTAATAAGATGAGGCTTCTTCTCAAAAAAATTGTATTTTGTAATCTTCAAGATGAGAGATTATGAGAATAGACCCGCCAGTTAGAATTTCACATGTTTCAGTGTAATCAGATATTCTTATCTGTGAACATGTGTAATGTTAGTTACACATTAATATTATTATTAATGAATGTGATGACTCACGCATTTAGATGCATTTTTTAAACCCTGACGATAACAATTAATGTAAAAGTTGGATCTATTGGATGCATCATGAATGAAATCTTGTTAACTAATAAGTCAATGAAGGATTTTTCTCTTCCATATTTTAGGGAAGTTGATATATCATCCCTTCGATCAAAATAGAATTTTTTTCATTAAATTACATGGCCATTGTATAACAATGTTTATTTTAGATAGACATGGAAATATGAATCGAGTATATAGGTCAATGAACAGATGTGAAACCTACTTGATGAGATATTTTGATAAAGGCATTATATTACGCAGTGAGTGTTCTTATGTGGATATCATCATTGTGATATTAATTTCATTCTCTTAGATGTCTTTACCCATAATGAGATGGTAATCATGGACTTTAGGGAATCCCACCTAATTTCAATGATTACAAATACTAGAGGGACACACACTAAGTATTTCTATTAATCCAGATTAAGTTATATTTTTATTTAATTAATAGAATAAATATTATTCTTAATAACGGGTAATAATTTTACTCATTTTTTATTGATATCAAAAATTAAGTAAATATTTATTCATGGTATTATGAAAACATATATTTATTTTACTGAGTATTTGAAAAATATTTATTTACTATTTTATGAATAATATTTTTATTTAAGAGGATAAAATATTTTATTCTAATATTAAATAATGTAAAGGGGATTGAACAAAATAGACTTCATCTCATGATGAATATTTATTTGAAATCTGGTAAATAATATTCAACATTTTTCATGTTTTCTCATGTTGTAAAATAATAATAGTATGATTATTATTATGGAATTTGGTATTTTGATGGTTATTATATTAATTAAGGGTATCTTCTCAATTAAATAATGTTTTAACCTAAATTGTAGATCTATAAATATATGGTCATGTAAATTGAGTAGGGTTAATTAAGATATATATAATTTTTACACACAATGAATTTTCTATTGAACTCATTTTTATCTCTTCCTCTCAAGAATGATAAATGCAAGAGAGATTCCTTGAAGATTGAAGGATGGGTGATCAGTATGAATGATTAAAGAAAAATGATTCCCCTTCATAGAACTTGGAAATAAGTTAGCATTGATCAAACATCAAAGGAAAACATTTTGATAACCACTGGAGGGATTCTACCCATGGATCCTCACATCATAATGAAGGAAATCTAAAAAGGGTCTTTTGGGGGATCAACAATGTAATCGAAGAATGTATCCTCAGACAAGTTATTTATTTTATTCAGATATAAATATATAAATTATTAAATTTATGTGAATGTTCTCCAGTTAGGGATTCAAGAAACTTAATATTAAAAAAAATTAATATAATTCCAACAAACCTCACATATCTGTTGTGGCTGAAACATTCAAAAATATCACTAAAAATTCAAAACTAAGTCCAGAGTATTAAATATTTTATCATGTGGAATAGATACTAGTGAATCCTTGTAACCACAACAACAAATTTGATCAATGTCCCTACCATATTCCTTAATAAATCCACTAAAAAAATCTAGTAAATAATTTTTCATCAACTTCAAACTTGGATAAGAAAATATCAAGTATCAAGCTTCATTTGGTTTCATTCAAGAATGAGTTATCATTGTGATATCATATTATTCATTATTTTATCAGATTATCCTTTTATTTAACTCAAATCTCCATGGTTTATGGCGTCTAATAAATTTTTCCAGCATCATAAAAATTCCTAGAGCTCAGCATAATCCCAAATTACCAATCAGTTGAACTGGGTCTCAGTTTCTTCAACAAAAATCATGTAACATCAATTTTAACTTAGTAGATGATATTTATAATTGATAAGGGTATTCTTTATGAGTCATATACAAGATCATATATGGTAATCTTCTATGGGATTTTTCCGAATCATGCAACTGGATATACCTTCTTTGACTTCTGTTTTTTTGGGTTTCCTTTGCCTGTGGTTCTATAGCTTAATAAGTCTTCATCCTTAAGGATATTCAAACTACATTATGGTCATTATTCTTATGGAAACTCTTTTATAAGCATGGTTAATTTACCCTTTGATCTGTAGAAAGTGAATTTTCACATTCTATTGATTGTATTTCATTCTCGAGCAATCTGATTTCCCCTATGGTCACTTTTCCTTCTGGTACTGGCTCCATGTGGTAGATTACATTAAAAGTTATGGACCCTCCTTATGGTAAAAAAATAACAATATTTTTGAGATTTTTCTCAATCCTTCCTTCACAGTATCTTGTTGATGGTGGTTTGACTTGATATAGAACTCTCTACAATTGCTTGCGACTTCTCCAACTAGTATTCTTACACAGCCCCTGAAATCCACAAAAATAAAATTTAGGGACATAAATCAATTTCAGAAGTAAAAAAACACAAAAACAATAAATGATTAAATCATTTCATTTACAAATGATAATTAAAAAAATAAATCCTTGTATGTTGTTAAAGATAAAAAAATTGAATTATGAGATATTTAATTCTATATATACAAGATGAAAATAAAATTTTAAATTATATATAAAAATAATTTCCTCAAAATAAACAAAAAAATTATTTATTGAAAATATTAGATTTCAATCTAGATAAATTTAACAAATTTATGCATAAAAAATTTTGTCTTCCATTAAAATATTTTAGGATTTTAGATTTCATCATAGAATGACCATCATTCAATAATTCTTTATTTTAAACTCATTTTCAGAATTTAGAAAAAATTTAATTCCCTAAAAAGATGGGGAAAATTTATCAAACTATAGTCACATAAAATTCCACCACAAATAGAAAGTTTCTTATCCTTAAAAAATCTATTCAATTAAACTATTTGAAAATAATACCAAAAAATTGATTATCAATATTAAGTTAAAATATAAATACTAGAAGTAAAGAAAAAATAATAATTATCCATATTTAAAATGTCATGATTACACAATTAAAATTACTCACTGCCTTAATTAAATCCATGTTAAAGTTCCAATTCTATAACTATAGACAGATTAGAGTTAAGTGGAATTAAAACTTTAATAATGAGAACCCCAAATTATCTTTCTCTCCAAGGTTCCTTAGAAATATATCTATTTTAAACTTCATTGATACATATCTGATAATTTTTTTATAATTAAATTTTCACCTTATTCATTTGGGATAAATATTACCCTTAACTTAAGAAATTCATTTTTGACAATTCGGCACTTATATAAATTTTTTCCAAAAATGAATGTGTTCAGAACTTATAAGATTTACAAATGGATATTATTATTGTTGTTTTTGTTTTTTGTATTTTTTTTCTTTATTTTTTTGTTATTTTTTTATTTACCCACACACCCAATTTCAAATGTCTCATATATTCACCATTGAATCTTAATTGATATTTTTAATGCTGTTTTAAATGACTTATATGACTATTATTTGAGTTAGTTCACTTTACAAAGGATAAATTACATAGGTTCAAGTTCAAATATAAAATTTCATTCCGTTATAATTCTAATTCTACAAATAAATTTTATATTAAACTTCATTTTCTAGTTCCTAAAAAATAAAAAAACATATGGTCAAAATCTCTCAGAAATGATTCACATTCTGCAATTTTAACATTAATGAGATTATTTGAACTGCATGAAATTATCCACCAGGATGGATAGTATTTAATTTTAAAAAATAGGAAATTTTTATGTGTTCAGCATTGAATTAAATTTCAAAAAACATTAAGACCATTTTCCCAATTCTTAAAACTAACCATTATCCCCAATATTGAGTCCCAATTTCGAGGAAACAATTAATCTAGTTGGTTCAAAACATATTAGGAAATTCCACAATGAGAATTCATGTTTGGGGGTCATAGGAAAGTTCAATATTATTTTTTTATATAACATAAAGAATTCAAAAAGACACCTACTGAGAAACACTTAATGAATATTACTATAGTATAATGTTTCTAGAAAATAATGCATAAAATAAATTTAGTTCATAAATAATACTCAAAAGTGATTGAAAAATGTATGCAGGACCACGATTTTTAGCACACAAAGAAGAAAAGCTAATAAAAGTGACAAGGAAACTATTAAAAATGTATAGTATAGAATATAACAATTAAAGAAACAAGTTTCAAATTTTTAATCTATAAAACTAGTATAATCATTTTAAACTATAATGAAAGTGTTAAAAGAAGTGAAAAATGGAACTAAAACACCACTTTATATAGATTTTTTTGAATATCAGTACAACCAAATTTATCCTCCCTTGTTATCATTGAGAAATTACACTGGTTATGAAACTAAAGTCCCTGCAATTACAAATATTTAAACCTTAAACTTTTATAGGTGAATTTCTAAAAGAGAATAATCTCAAGATTGTGTGAATGGGGTCTTTTTCTATTAAGTTCTAACCTACAACTCCCATTGGTCCTGAAAAAAGTTCAGAAAACTTATATGGAACTATGGTCACATAGTTAATCTACCATTTTATTTTTTGGTTAGCTGAAAAACATTTTTTTCTTGAGTTTGGTCCCTCTACATGGTCACTATACATGCATGGATACATCACATGCATGTTCACTTCAAAAATTCACACAATAACTCAAATTCATCATGTGGTCGATTGATTCTTATTTATGCTTCAGCCATTTGTTTCTATAGTATGATGAACTTATTCATATAGTAAAAAGAGACAATGAATTTATATTTCAGTTTCATTATTTAAGGACATACCACAATATTTTATAGTCTTTTAGGGACTTTTAAAAGTGCAATATGCTTACTATCATGAAAATCAAAAAGGGAATGATTTAAATTCATTCAAAAAAGAAAGTGTACGATTAAAATAATTATTTTTATTAAAAAATAAATTCAAATAAAACAAAAAAAATAAACAACCATGGGTTAGCTCCCATGAATCAATGAGTTTATAATATTTTTTTATCTTCAATAGATATTCATACATATAGTAAATAAATCAAAGATAAACAATTTATATTCCCCTTAAAGTAGTGATTTATTCTTTTAAAATTTACCAGAAATGGTTGAATCTCTTCTCCAATAAGATCTATAGCCTCTTTTACTATAAATATCAAAATATTGAATGGAATTGACCACTTAGATTTTATTTTTAAAATAAAAATATTAATAAAATAGTTTAAGAAAAATATCCTTTGACCAACCTTAATGTTTTTATTTTAAATTATAGAGCAATTAATTACTTTTATTTTCTCCTTATAATAATATTGTATTTGAATTTTATCCATATCACTCAATTATAGAATCCTCCTTTATCCAGTTGATTTAAAATAAATGTTTAGGGAAATCAAATTCTAAAAGGACTTGTTATGTAATTCAATTAGTATATGTTATATTTTACCAAGAAAAACTATATAAGGATACATTTATATAGGGGTCTAATAAGAAGTCCTATAATCCCATAATACTTTATACAACTTAACTATTTTTAAATTTTTCTGAGTTCCCTATTATAAATTCTAGCCTCCCTACTGGAGTATATGATATTGGTAGTTCTAGTTCTTTGAGCACAACCATAGATCCCTATGAAAATCTAGAAATTATAAATTTTAAAATGGGTTCCATTGTATATGATGAATTAATTGGCCACTACAAATCTAGAAAAGATATTATTTTTTATGAGCTTTTCAACACTAATAGTATTGTTGTTTAGTAGTTATATAGCTACTACCAATTTGTAAACATAGTCCACATACACAAGAATATACCCATTTTCATAATAATATGGGGATTATTTCCTCCGCAAATATACATCTTCTTAGTACACCATTATAATACCATCTATATATTATATGATCTTATTAGAAATAGTATTTTTATTTTGAAATGAACTTATTTATTTGGTTATATGGATAGTCTTTGGGAATGCTTCATATAGCTATAAAATTTTCAAGGTCATCAAACCAAGTAGCCTACTTCACTAAGGTTGCAAACAATTTTTCACTATAAAATAAACTGTTTATATCTCTCAGATCATCAACTTGGGTGATGGGTAACCATGAAAAGGGGTCAAAACCACGTTTTACAAACATTTTTATCCTTGGATTCTAAATAAAACTCAAATAACTGAATATTCAATCTCATAATCCTTAGTTTGGATTCTTTCATATCCAAAATATATTTGGGAACATAATTCTCTTTGAAAATGATAATATTACATAATATTTTCAAAGAAAAACATAAAAGTAGAAAAATAATTATCATTAGTTAATTAATAATTGAATGAATCATTTAAAAGATTATTAATACAATAGATAACATGAGTCCCCTTCTACATCATTTTCCTTAAAACTACCCCCACTATTACATCATGAGTATCACACATAAATTAAAAAATAAACATTAAAGTTGGGTTAGTGATAATTGATTTTTATGTGAGTTTATCTTTAAGAAGGTTGAATGATTCTAATATCTTGTAATTATAATCAAAGGGATTATCCTTAATAATTGGTGATCATAAATGATAGGTGACTTTAAAAAATTCCTTGATTAATCTCTAGTAGAAACCACATTACCTTGAAATATTCTAACTTCATTGACGTTTTTTGATGGTGGTAGATTTTAAATCACTTAAATCATAGAATTATTAAATTCAATACCCTTAATTGAAACTTTTCAAACCAAGACTATACCCCTAGTAACAATGAATGCCACTTTTTTAGTTTAAAATGATGTTTTTCCTATAATCTTTCCAAAAATAATATAAAATTCTTAAGATATCCATTAAATGTGATTCTAACTATCTAAAAATCATAAATTATCACTTCAATTGTCATTTTAATCATATCAAATAAAATGGACATCATATATATCTAAAAATTGGTTAGAGAACCACGTAATCTGAAGGAAATTTATCGGTATACAAATATCCCCAATAGAATTGAGAGGGTTCTTTAATCTAATTCTCTAGGGTTTTGGGTATTTGGTTGTAACTAGAGTATCCAATGATAAAATAGAATTAATAATTTCTTTCTAACTTCTCAAGAATTTAGTTCAAAAATGGAATTGTAAAATGGTATTTTATAGTGGTAGTATTATGTTTTCTATAATCCATGATTACCCTGCACTTATTTTTCCATTCCTTATGTTGTTCACACCGCTCCTTTAGTTAAAAACAGCCCCTCCTCTCCACTTAACTGCTCTGCTTCTCCCGTTAACTAGTATGCTTTATCTTCAGGTTATTCTAACACAGTTTCAATACAGACTTCTCCCCCTGTTTTGGTTGATGCCATTATTTCAGCCTCTGAACCCCTTGAAACTGATTCAATTTCAAGGGCTTTACCCAGTTTTTCTGAGTCTGAGGCCCTCCATCAGAGGGTTTCTATTTTGGTTGATGGAAATCCCCCTACTCTGGTTGATGCCATAGTTTTAGATTTGGGTCCCTTGGATATAGCCCCTATTTGCAATCCTACCTGCTTGTTTACTAATTGTGAAGTAACTGATTCAAAGAAAGGAAGAAATATTGTTTAACCCGTGTCTCCCATAGGTAAAAATGATAAAATCTGTACTTCCAACAAGAACACTTCCCCTAGGAAATCAAGAGGTCAAAATGCTGGAAATAAAAAGAAAGGGGGGTCAAACCCCAAGGGTAAATAATAATACATATTCTCTACTATAATTGTCAGGGGACTGCAAACCCTGACACCCTTAATTTTTTGAAACATTTTATTGTTACCCATCATCTTATGCTGCTTGCCATTGCTGAACCCAAAGTTATCTTTTCCCCTAGATTCCCGAATCTATGCAATCTAGGTTTTTCTTTCTTGGGTGCTTGTAAAAATGGTTATGTTGATTCTCTCTGTATTTTTTATCACTCTTCACTGCAAAATGTCAACATTTTTAGTCTGTATTATCAAGCTCAGGTGTGTGATTACTAACTGGATAGCACTCACATTTTCAGTACTTTTGTTTATGCCAAAAACAATTACCTGGATCGAAGATCTCTTTGGAATGAGATTTCAGACATCAATGCCAAGATTCAAGACCATTGGGTCTTGGTTGGTGACTTTAATGCTATTTTTTCACCCTCTGAAAAATTTGGCCATTCTTTCTCCTCAATATCTGCTAGAGAATTCAAAGCTACCATAGAAGACAATAATCTTATTGAGATTAATCTTATAGGTTCCCAATTTACTTTGTATAGACATCATTACAACCGGGTGGTGGCAAGTAAACTCAATAGAGCTTTCATTAATGAGCCTGCCCTTGATAAATGGAACCAGATATTGTGTGCTACCCTTACTAAATTTGGTTATGATAATCATCTGATCTTAGTCATCATCCCTCAAAACTTTCAGAAACATTCTTTTCCTTTCATATTTAATTTGGTGTGGTCTTTGGACATAGAGTGTGTTTCTCTTATCAATTCATCCTGGACTAATATGGGTAACCACAATGACAACTTTGCTTGCACCACTATGTTGAAAAAACTTAAAAGAATTCATAAAAAGTGGTGCGCTGCAAAATCTTCTTTAATTGATAAAGATATCCAGGATCTGGAGAAGGAGTTGACTCTCATTCAGAATAATAATAGCATATCCAGTTTCAATACTGATCCTCGGGAAGAAATCAACATCTCTACTAAATTGATCTCTCTCTTAACTTTAAAGATAACTTAAAGAAAAAAATCTTCAAAACAAAATGGCTCAATAATGGTGATAGAAAAATCAAATTTTACAACTCTCTTCAGCGTGTTAGGAAAGCTTGTAAGCCTCTCTCTTGCCTAAGAGTTGAGGTTAAACTCATCAATTTGGAGGAACAGATTGCTAATCATGTTGTTTCCTACTTCACTGACATTTTCAACGGTCCCAACATTAACAAAGATATAGTTCCAAACATTATCCCATGCATGGTTACTTCATAGGATAATTTTTTTCTCAATAACATCCCCCTTGATTCGGAAATTAAAGACACTTTTTTCGGTCTTAATCTAGACAGTGCTCTAGGTCCTGATGGTTTTAACAATGGATTTTATCAAAAACACTGGTATGTTCTTCAAAAAGATGTATGTAATTTAGTTAAATATTTCTTTGAAAAAGGGGTTTTCCACCATGCCCTCAACTGTCAATTCCTCGTGTTAATTCCTAAAGTTGAAAATACAGACGAAATTCACCTTTTCCGACCCATCTCCCTCTTAGATTCTCTCTTTAAAATTATTACTAAGATCCTAGCCAATATGATCTCTAATATCCGCAACAAAATTGTTTCCTGGAACAAGTTTGGCTTTATTAAAAGAAGCTCTATACAAGATTGCATTTTCCATGACTCGGAATCCACTAATTTATTGAATAGAAAAACTAGAGGTGGAAATGTTTATATTAAGTTGGACATCACTAAAGCCTTTGACACGATTGACTGGACCTTCATCTTTAAAGTCCCCTCTAGTTTTGGCTTTAATGATTCCTTTGTCAGTAAAATGATAAACATCCTCAACTCAGCCAATATCTCTATCCTTATTAATGGTTTGCCTAGGGGATACTTATAATGCTCCAAAGGAGTCAGACAAGGTTTTCCCGCTCTCTGCTATCATCTTTTCTATTGCTGAAGACTACCTTAGCAGACTGCTCTCCCTCAACGTTGAGAAAGGCAGAATCAAACCTATTATTGCTTCCAGAAATCTTCATGCTGCCTCAAATCTTCTCTATGTCAATGATATTATTCTCTTCCTCCAAAAAGATAAAAGAAATATCAATAAACTTAAATCCACCATTTCACACTATGAAGAGGTCTCTGGCTAGTGTATTAACTGGCAAAAATCTTTTATTTACATTGGTAAAAATTTCCCCTCTAATAGGAAAACTCTTATAACCAATGTCTTAGGGGTTAAGGAAGGCACCAAACCTTTCACTTACCCTAGTGTCTCCATCTTCTAGGGTTGTCCCAAAGCCAGTTATTTTCAACACATTGTAGATCAAATACAAAAGAAATTTTCTTCCTGGAAAGGAAAATCCCTTTCAATTGCTGGAAGAATTTGCCTTGTCAAATCCACCATTGTCTCTAAGATGGTTTATTCCATGATGATCTACAAATGACCTTTGGGATTGATTAAACGGTTAAATACTGCTATAAGAAACTTCATCTGGATTGGTATTACTCTGGATAGAAAATTGGTTACGGTCTATTGGGCCACTTGTTGTAAACCCATAGAAAACGGAGGCATTTGTATGAAGAATCTTAAAACCTTTAATGAGTCCCTTCAATCCAAACTCACGTGGTCTCTCATAAATAATAACTCTCTTTCCATGAGATTCCACAAATCTTGTTTCCTTGATAAGCTTAAATCTGGTTCATTTCATTACATGACTTCTTCTATCTGGCCATCGATCAAAGCTTCTTTTCACTCTATCTTGGAAAATTCTAGATGGCATGTTAATAAGAATTCTTCTTTAAATTTTTATTTTGATAACTGGACTGGATCTCCCCTCATATCGGAGATGCCTAATACTTTCTCCCCTAATCCCACGAACTGCTCTATCAGGGATATGATCAATTCCTCTGTTTATCAACTCTCGGATCCTATCAAGCAGATTGTTAATAATTATTATTTCACTTCCAATGAGGATTTTCTGGTTTGGGAACCTACTCAGAATGGCCTATTGGATTATAAAAAATATTATTACAATCATTTCCCAAATGAGGATGAAATTTTTAATTGGATTTAAAAATTCAATCAGGCCTGGATCAAGCCCTCTTGTCTTACACTCATGTGGCGTATTGCTCATCAAAAAATCCCAACTAATGTTTTCCTGCAATCTTATGGTTTTTATATTTGTTCTAAATGTCGATTGTGCAATCAACATCAAGAAGACATTAATAATCTTTTTTTATCTTTTGATACTGCTATGGCCCTTTGGAATTACATCTTTGACCTTTTTAAGTGCAGATGGTTTTTTGACACATTTATTTTCTCACAATTGAAAAGAACCTTAGAGTTTCCAAGGTCTCCCCAAATCAAGAATCTCTTTCTTACTACTGTCACGGAGCTTCTTCATATTCTATGGTATGGGAGAAATGATTCTTTTTTCAACAATAACTCTTTTAATATTAATGCAGGTAAAATGAGGATTCTTCTTGCTATAAAAGAGGCGACCACAATCCAAAAAGTATATTGTGACAATTCTTTTATAGATCTTGAAACCCTTCACCGAATTGGTGTCAAAGGTAATTTTTCAAATCCACACTACACTATTGAAGTTTTCTGGCAGGCACCTCCACCTGGATGGATTAATGTTAATGTCGATGGAGCCTCAAAAGGCAACCCTAGAATTTCGGGATACGGAGGAATTTTTAGAGACCATCAGGATCAGATCCTCGGATGCTTCTATGGAAGCTGCGACATTGCTTCGGCGCTGGAGACAGAAATTCTTGCTACCATCCATGCCATCTCCTATGTAAAGCTTTTCAACTAGAATAATATCTAGATTAAGATCAACTCCCCTACTATTGTGCAAGCCATCTAGAAGAGTGATGTTCATCTATCTTGGTCTCTCACCCCCCCCCCCCCCGTTGAATGGACTGCCTCACCGCACTCAATGGCCTCAACTTTATTGCCACTCATACCTACCGTGTGGCTAATATGATCGTTGATGGGCTTGCCAACATGGGTATATCACATGAGATCACTTGAAGGAATGACCTCCCTCCTAAGTTGACACCTTTTTTATTAAGGACTCTAGAAAATTTCCCTCTTTCTGTCTCATGTAATTTGTATGCTTCTCTTTTCTTTTGAATAAATCTTTATGTTCTGGTCTTTTAACAAGAACTCACCCTTTAAAAAAATTACAATCAGTCCACTATTTTTATAGACCACCTAAATATGGCTAACCCATGGGTTGTATGAGATGGAAAATATAATTATAGCATCCAAAAATCCTATCAATTACTCCCTAAACACTTATTTCATGTTGGGGTTTAGTATTAAATTTCATTATACAAAATGATTATGGTCAATATCCATAGGGATTTCATGTATAAATTATAATGGAATTATTCACTTAATGTAAATTATTTTCTAAACAATAATAGATTTAATTTCTCTCAAAATAATTAGAAATATTTCCTCTTGGATTTATCTAATATTATATTGGAAGATGATCAGTGATGATTATCACTCACCCAGAAATGAGTATTTTAGGTGAGTTACTATATGTTTGGTCTCTATATTGGGTTATTTTTTATTCAAAAGAAGACATTTTATCCTAGGATGTCTAAAATTATCAAGAATCTTATTAAATAAGGCATTATAAAAATCTTTCTTTGTGTTAATGGTATCCCCAAAAAAATATTTTTCATGTTTGGGTATTATTACTTGGTTTAGAAATTTTTCTAATTCAAATGCATCAATGTATTTGGATAATTCTCCCAAATATTAATCAACATATATTCTTATGTTCTTAATCATATTCCAATGAATGTTTTAGTAGTGTATGGTCTTTTATTAATTTCATCAATAATTATAAAAACAATTACCTCTTCCTAGTCATTGGGTTTTTCTCATTATAATAACTGATATTTTAAATAGATTTTACTTTTTGAAGGTTATTTAATTGTTTTAACGAAATTAAATTCACACTTTTATTCTCCCTGGTTTAATTTTAGCTTACCCTTAGACACATTAATGATAACTCCTCATAAAGAAATAAAGAGCTTAGTAAGCATGATAGTAAGTTCCTTGTCACAATCCATATTCAAAATACAAAAATAAACAAGTAGGTAAAACTACTTTACTCCACTAATAAGCCATCAACTGTCCCGATTGGGCGGGTAATGGAGCAGTATAATAACTATAAGGAAATTGTGGTGGGATTTTGAATTCCTAATTTCAATTGTTAAAATAGGAAAAAGGAATTGTATTAATACTTTCCCTAAGATCTCAATGAAAATTAAACAATACACCTTTATCTCCTAATGTGTAAGCTATGAAAAATCTCTTGGGATCTTAAACTTTTAGAGGTATTATATTCTACAAGATAAAAATACACACCTCTGTGAATTTAAATATAGAAAACTTATCTAAGGTTTTTTTTATTTTTTAGAGATTTTAGATATGAAGGGATTTAAACCACGGACTCATGGAAAGGTGTGTTGATGGTATGTTTATTGATATTCTTTAAAAATTTATTTAGTTTAGTATCTAATTTATTTTTCTTGATTTTTTTAGGGAAGGGTATGATTAGAGTTAAATTATCAATTATGGTTGGAAATATCTCAATCTATTGTTCATGCTTATTTTTTATTTATTTTAATTATTTTAAAGAACTTTTACCTTTTTTAGATGGAATAATACAATTTAATTTGGTTTCAAGATTATTTAACAAATTTCAAGATTTTTGGTTTTCTATATTTTGATTTTAAATTTAATCCAGATTTACATTTTGAGATGATTTGGTATATAAGTGGAATTTATGGTTGGATTGATGACTACTCAATGTTGTAACATCCATTAGATTCTCCCATTGATTTTATTCTAATATTAGGTAGTTTTACCTTGTCTCTACCTTTGAAATGTAAAAATAATTACCCCATTTTGAACTCTAGAATTTTCATCCTAGAATAAATTTTTGATTTATCTAAATCATGTCGTGTATTTTTTTGAATCAAACCTTCATATAAACTATTGAAACATTCCCATGACATTCTCTTAAAAGCTAGATGTTTCTACCTTTTTTGTATTTTAATTCATGGTTTGGGTTATTGTAGGAAAATAGGGTGAGAAACTACTCTAATAATCCCTTTTTATTTCAATGAGAAATTTGGATGCTTTCTATAAACTTGGTTGAAGGTATTTGATAATGTATCTTCAATAGGCTATATCCTCGGTCTATACCTAGAAAATTTATAATTTGTTGGGGGTGGGCTTTCATGTTAATGTTGAGGTACGAATATTGTTAGTGTGTAAACATACCATAGTGATGGAATTTCTAAATAAATGATTTTTGACTATTATCATTGTAGTAATCTGCAGATTATACCTCATCATTTTGGAATGAAATATTTTCTTTATTATCAATATTTATTTTTCTTTAGAACTTATGTTGTGAGTTATGAATGAGAATGTTATATGTTTTTTTTAATTCTTTAATATCTTTATCCCTAAAATTTCATCTATATGATTGACCAATAAGAATTTGTTTATATGGGGTGAGACTATTGTAAAATGTGTCCATGAGAAATTTTGGAGTGTATTAGTGGTTTAGAAATTTTTTAAGCCACCCCATGAATATTTACTAAACTTAATGGAACAATTCTCCCTTATAATGAATAAACACAATGATTTTATGTCTTATCTCGGTATTTACTATTCCTGGAGAGAATTTAATTAATAAATCATTGAATATTAAGTCTCATTAATCATATATTTATTCATTAATCTTTTGAAACCATATATTTTTATTTTTCATTCAATAATAATGAGAAAACTCTTAGTTTTAAATCCTATTCACTCAACCCTCTATATGGAAGCTGTTACGTCACTCAATAGAAGTACCTAATGATGTCAAGAGATAATTCATGAGGTACTCTATTACATAATAAAATCATATAAAAATGGTATTTTTTTATTTCATAATTGTGATAACTAGGTATTTTACTAATACATGATGGTTTCTTGGAGACCGTAGGCACTTAGAACCCACAATGTTAGTGTTTTTCAATAAATTAATTTCTAGGTTGAGGTGGGTTAATATTTTCATCTTTTTGATTATTAATATTTTCTCTATTCTCTTATATTTTAAATTTGATTTTTTATCACATAAATGTTCGTCAAATTCTAGTATATTGGTATCTATGTTTACATAATAAGTCCCAATGCACATTCAAAAATTGGATAGTAGTTTTTCATGTCAATAGGATATCATAAAATAGATTTCTTTTAGTTTTCTAAGAATAATTTTTTTCTTTTTTTATAAATATATTTTATGTAATTGTTTTTCAAATTTTCTTGAGGATTTTAGTCGATAATTTTTTATACATTCCCTTCCCCAAAAACAGAGTCAAAATTTGATCGGTTCTTATATTTTTTACTATAATATTTCAAATTAATTAATTATATTCCCTATTAAGAAATATTTTTATGGTGAATAGTGGTAAATCAATATGGAATGACTCACATTATATGTGAGTGATCAAGGAAGTAAGTAAAACACTCAAGAAATTAAAAACTGTATTGATTATAAAATAGTTTGAAAGTAAGTAATATGAGTAACTATCATAGGAAATTTATAATTTGAAATATAGCTTAAGAGATAAGATAGTTCAAAATAAGTTAAAGAGTGGTAATGATCAGATGGGAGAAATTTTATTGTAAGGTTTTTAAAAAAATATCCTTAATTCATGAAAAAAATCTTTAGAACTGATTAAAAAGAGGTTAACCAACTATGTCTATTGATCAACCTTTGAGAGATTAACACAAAAACAATTCATCAGTGGTTATCTTTCCTTCAGAAAATGATGGTTTCATTTTTACTAGAATAAAATTTTAATTTGATTCTTGTTTTCTTCTCTCAAGAGTCAATATATTATCATGAGAATATCATAATATTAAGTAGTAGAAATATATGTGATCAGGATCAATCATCAGTATAATTTAATGTTTTTATTTGAAAACGAAACAACTTAAGAAATTAATTTTTGAGGGTAACATCCAACAATAGATGTAATGAATAATGCAATAAGAATTACCTACACAATCTCAATCCCCAAGGATTTATATATAACGATAATATTCTATTAAAAATTTAACAATATATTAATTACAAGAGAGTATAAAATAATCAAGTTTGAAGAGTTAAATCTTCTCTGTTACCTAGTCATGTCACTATAAATTCTAGAAATCCTTTTACAATCCCTATAAGAGGAACTAAAATATGATTAGTTCTAGGTCATTTACTAGTCTTAGTAAAATTAATTATTTATATTCCTTATCGTGACCTAGATTTAAAGTGATTATAGTTTGATAAATAGGTAAGGACTCATAGTATGTGTTTGTGATCAATGAATCAAGTAAAACACTTAATAAATGCATAAAATTAGTGATGATGAAATTGTATGAAAGAAAGTAATGATGGTAACTAGCATAATATAATTAGAATCATGGAGATAGTTCAAGAAAGAAGATAGATCATTATCAGGTAAGGAGTAGTAATTATGAGATGGGGGAATTCTGTTGGATGGTCTTAAAATATATCTACCTTAATTCATGTAAAAAAATAAACAAAATCCAATATAAAGTGAATGACTAACTATATTGCTTGATCAAACTATGATTGAATAAATCCATGAGTTTTTTAGCTATAGTTATACCCAACATGTCCATCTAAAAAATATTCTGACAATTTATTAAATCATATCAATGTTTGATCTTAGTTTCCTACTCTCAGGAGCTGATCTCTTATCATGAGAATCTCATAAGATGAAGCAGTTGGAATTGATTTAATTAGGACTAATCATCATTGAAACTTGATGTTTTTCATCAAAAAATAACCATATTATGAAATTGACGTTTTAGATCAGAATCCAGTAATATAAGGACCAAATCAAGTAATAATAATTACCATTACATTCTAATTTAAAAAAATATTTTTAGTAGATGATCTTATTCGATCGAAAATTTAATAATATATGTATTGTAATTGAGAAAAAAATAACGATTTTCAAAGAGTGAAATGTTTTCTATCGGTTTGTACATGTACAATCACTCCCTGTATTACATGTCTAGTTCCCATAAAGTGTGTTGATGATGAATATTTGATTATTATTCCCTAAAATTCTCACATATAACTCAATATCTCTCCCCTTTTTTAATTTATTACTTCTCTAATTAATATTCACTTCACATGTAATTCTATACCTCAAACTAATTATCAGAACTCTAAAATTTTCTCCTTGGTTTCCACATGTTGTGTTGGTCACTATAAATCATCCCATTCATGTGACTCGGGAGGAATCCTCCATTTAATGCGCTCATCAACACAAGGGTAAACTATTTTCCTGAAATTTCTCTATTAATAGTACTTCCATGACACTTCAAAGACTTCCCCATCATTACCATAGCTTCGATGGTTTGAAATATTATTTTCGTGGAAATTTATTTTAGACATTAGGGTTCTCATGATTGAATTCATTTTACTTATAACATTATATATATATATATATATTAGAGTTTTGGGGTAAAACATTGATAATCCCATTCAAAATTATCTTTACCTTTATGAAGGCATCATATTTTGGTTTTTTAAAGACCTATAATTTTATTAATGGAATTTATCTTCATATAATTATATCATGTAGTATAAAGCACATAAATCACATAGAGAAACCAATAAGAAATTATTATCATAAGTTAATAATTATTAATTAGTTAAAAACTAAACCAATAATAATTAAAAATAATATAAATTGACCAAAAATAGAAAATAAGATAAGTAATATATTAAAATTTAGATCTGGTCGACTGACCAGAATGACCGCACTCACAAACAAAGCTATAGAAATAAAATATAATGATAATAATATAATATTAATTTTGAAGATAAAAGTATATATAACATTAAGTTAAAATACAATTGAATGAATAATAGATGTAATAAGAGGTATTTATAGAAATTAAGGAACCTATATGACTATTAAAAATCTAACCATTAGAATAGTAACTGGAACATTGATAAATAAATTTACCTTTTTAGATTAAATTAAATGAATTATTTATATTATGTGGATATCAAAAACACATGCACTAAATTTATAATTTTTTATATTTATAAGTTATATGAGATTTAAAAAAACTTTTAAGCATTATAACATTTGATAATATTTTTTTTCAATAGTGATCTTGTTATTAGTATATATTAAGGGTTATGAAGAATCAAATTGACAGAGACAAAGGGAGTGATTACCTCAACCAGTAGTGTCATACCTTATGAATCCCATTTATCAGAGCTCCTAAGGGAGATTTAATCTCTATTATTTTCCCCTGACTAAAAGAGGATTATATTAAACAAATAATGTATGAGAAAACCCATTTATGAGGGACATTCAAGATCATTTAGATCTTGACACAAACCGTGTTTTCATAACCACCATAAGAAATTCTCAACACCTTACACCATACCCTTAGGGTATTTCTGGTGTAATAAATGGTTATATATCTCAACCCTAATATAATGAATATGTAAAATTCATTTTCTATTACATAATGATAATATTTATTCCTTATTGATTTTAATTTTTAAATTATTAAATAATTATTTTGACAAAAATTTATATTTCAATACAAAAAACATCAATTGTATTTTTGGGTAATAATAAATTTAAATTAAGACATTCCTTTTAAATAATTCCGGAATTTTCAACATAAATGATATTTAAATAAAATATTGTTATTAAATAATATTTATTAAGTTTATTTAAAAATATAATTTGAATAATTAGAAAATAATTTTTATAAGGGCCAAAAAACTATTATTGTCAAAAAAAAAGTATTTTTCAATAAATGATGATTTGGATTTGAAAACATAAATTCTTATACTTATAGAATTATTTTCATAAAATAAATATTTTTCGTATTAATGATATCCAAATTATCCAATGTTCAATTTTTTATAATTTTCTAAGATAATCAAATTTTCAAGTAAAAATTAAATATTATAGAAATATATGGTGTGTATTATGACATCATAATGACCAAAAAGTGGTTTAATATTTGACCTAAAAGGTTTCTAAAAACAAATAAGTTTTCCACTTTAAAATATTTTTTCTTTGAGTTTGTTTTTTTAATTTGATAAACCCTTTATGAATCCTCCAAAACCAATATTATATATTAATGATTTCAAATCATTTCTCTGTAATCATGTCTCACTGACACATTAATGAGGGTATAATTTTAATGTTTTTAGCTCACATTATTATAAAAAACCCGATTTTATTTTCCAAAAACCATGGTCAATAACCATGGGAATGTTTTTTATTTCTATTAATTTATTGTATGGAGTCAAAAACCTATGTCTGGGAAATAATAAATTACCCCCCTATTTTTTCTATATAAAGCACCCAATATCCCATTTCCCTTCACTAAAACCCATGGAGAACATCCTAACTCTTAAATTTCATATCTTTTTCCTCCCTGAGGTTCCTCTAGTGTCCTAATAAAATCCTCTCAATATTTTGGGAACACCCTATCAAGGTAAGGGATCCTCTTCTTATCTAATTTTTTTATATACCTTCTTTATTTTATGCTTTTTGATTTCCAATTCCTAAATTTGGGATGTGTTTTTTTGAATCTATAATTATTTAATTTTTATTTATTATTTATTATATACCTATTTCTCTCTTGTTATACCATTTTATGAATATTTAAAAAATGTTGTTTCGTTGCTGAAATTTCACTACGATTTTTCATGCCAAATGATTTTGAAGTGGTTTCCTATACCCATTTACACTCATGGGTATTCAAATAAATGTATCTATACTTATTTTATTGCATAATTACATTTATATAACCCACAATCCTAAATTTTTTAATTAATAGAGATAAAAGGAATTCATATGTTATAAGATCTATGTCACAATCTTATGAATTTACATGATATGATTATAATGGGTGTCCCCAGAAAACACTATAATACATTGGATAGTATTTTGATCTTATGATATTCTATGTATTGTTAATAGGAGGTTATCATAAGAAATATATGTTATGATTTCTTGGTATTTAACCTTGACATATTCTTATGATTACATGTTTAAAGTTGTTTCACATTCTTATGTTGCCTTGATACTATCATGTTATACCATGACTCATTGTTCATGATTATTATTCTCGCATATTATGTTACATTGTTATGACTCTTTCATCACATTTATTTATTTACCACATTATAATCCTTTTTTATTATCTTTCTATGTTTTATAGCTAACCTTTATCTTATGTAAGCCCCTGGGTTATCCCGTATAGTTTTAAAATCATTGGAATTTTAGAATCATATCAATGATGTTTTCAATAAATTCATTGTATCTCATTTTTATGATGTTATGTTATATAGCTAATCTCCCAAATAAACAAGGCCTATTGATCTTCTTTCTTGTATCAAGAGTGTTTTTATGTAATAAATCATAAATTAATGTGTATTAAAGATATGGGTTTTCCTAGTTGGTATCAGAGGGTAGTCTAGTTATTTTTGAAATTAGGATTAGAAAGCTTTAGTAAAATCCTTATGGATAATAATATTTAGAGGAAAACAACCCTAAAATTTTGGTAATTATTTATTAATTTAATCAAAATAATATACATCCATGTCTAGATACTATAAGTGGATGTGGCTCTTGTACAAATGTACCTTGAGAAACAACCTCGAAAACACAATATTGATCTAAACTCAATCGAGAAATGGTGCACCAAAAAGGTCTTTACTATACACTTGGTTTGACACTCATATGGTATATTCTTTGGTAAATTAATAATCTCATTATTAACCATTATTAAGGGAAAAATTTAAATAACATTGCACGTTAGGAAATAGATCATGGATAACTTTGATTAAATCCTAGAAACTCATAAGTTAAGGAATATATATCATTTATGAGTTATCCCTTTAATGTTAAGAGTTTCCCATTTTCTATCCCAAAAATATAAAATTAATTTTCAAGGGAGATATTTCTTAAGGGGGAATAATGAAATTATCCATAATTTTATCAATAGAATTTCCCTTTATATAATTATTTCATGTAGTATAAAGCACAAACACCGCATAGAGAAACAAACTAGGACTTATTATCATAAATGAAGAATGATACATTTGTAAAAAACTAAACCAATAAGAAATAAAAATATTAAAATGGGATAAAAAAATATAAAATAAGATAAGTAATATATGAAAATTGGGATCTGCTCGATCTACCTGAATGACCACACTCATGAACAAAGATATAGAAAGAAAACATAATGTAATTAATACAATATTCATTTTAAAGGTGAAATTATATATAACCTTGAGATAAAATAGATGTGAATGAATAATGAATTAAGAAATAGGTATTTATAGATATTAAGAAACCAATATGAGCATTAAAAATCTAACCATTAGAATAATAACCATGCCATTTATAAATAAATTTATCTTTTATGATTAAATTAAATTCATTATTTATGTTATGCGGTTATAGAAAAAACATGAACTAATTTTGTTATTTTATAAATTTATAAGTTATATAATATTTAAAATACTATTAACCATCAAAACAGTTCACAATATAGACATTTAACAGTGGTCATATGATTATAATATATTAAGGGTTATGACAAATCCAATTAACATAGACATGGGAAATAATGGTCACAACCTGTAGGATTGTACCCTATTACACCCATTTATCATATCTTTTGAGGGAGATAACATATATATTCCTTTCCCTTAACCATTCCAAATTTTATATTCAATAACTAAATCCTGAGAAAGAACATTTATAGAAGAATTTAAATAACATCGAGATGATGGCCCAAACCATGTTCATCGAACCACCCTATGAAAATATCACGGCTGCACACCTTACCCTTAGGTCATTCACTAGTTTAATAAAGGGATATGTATCTCAACCATAAGAAATTAATATGTTAATTTATTTTATATGAAATAAGTATTATATTTCTTCCCTATTTATTTTACATAAATAATGATAAAATAATGATTTTTATAAAAATTATATTTTTGTACAATAAAACATGAATTTTGTTTTGTTTAATAATAAATTTAAATTAATACATTCCTTTTGAAGAATTAATTATTTTTTAAAAAATGAATTTTAATAAAATATTAATATTAAAATATATTTATTTATTATAGTTGATAATATAATTTTATAAAGTAAAAATTAATTTTTATATGTGTTAGAAACTTTTTATTTCCAAAAAGTGAGTACTTTTTCAATAAATAGGTATTTTGGTTTAAAAATTTAAATTATCATATTTATATGTTTATTTGGATTAAATAAATATCATTTTATGATTCGGAGCTTTGAAATTATCCAATGGTGAATTTTTCATAATAATCTAAGATAGTCAAATTGTCTAATAAAAATTAAATACGAAATTAATATATGATATGTATTATGACATTATAATGACCCAAAAGTGACGTAATATGTGATATGAAAGTTATCCACGTCCAAATATAAGTTCCCAATTTAAAAAGATATTTCTTTGAGGTCATTTTATTAATTTTTTAAACCCTTTATGAATCCATGAAAACATATATTATATTTTAATGTTCTAAAATCAATTCTTTGTATAGATGACTCACTTTCACATAAAAAATGATATTATCTTAATGATATTGGTTCATGAACTTATGAAATAATAAATACCACTATTAGTTTTTAGAAACCATGGGTAAAAACCATATAATGGTTTGTGGTTTTTATTACATTACTGAATAAATTTCAAAAACTATGTTTGGGAAATAAAAAAGAACTCCCCTCTCTTTTACTCTATAACCCCACCCAAGATCCCATTTATATTCACTCAAAAATAATGTATAATATTCATAATATACACATACCTCTATATATACCACCCACGGTTCCCACAATCTCTCAAAATGATCCTCCCAATCTTTTGGAAACACCCTCTCAAGGTAAGGGACCCTCTCCTTCTCCTCTTTATTCAAGTACCTTATTTATTTTCTGCCTTTTCATTTCCAATTCCTAATATTGGGATATATTTTTACACAAATCACTTACTATAAATTTTATATAAAAATTATTATATATCCCATTAACTCTCATTAAACCATTTTATAAATATTTAAGTACGGTCATTATGCTGATGAAATTTCACTATGAGTTTTCATTCCAAACAATTATGAAGTAAATGTCCATACCAAGTTCCACTCAATTATATTCAACTATCTATAACTATAATTATTTCATTGGGTAATTTCATGTATGTAACCAAAACTACTCAATCATGGTGTTAATATATATGAAATACATTCTTATGTAATATGATATATGTGTAACACTTATGCATTTACATGATATTATTAGGATGGGTGTGCCCAGATAACAGTCCAATGATTTAGGTAATATTTCAATCTCATTATATTCTATTTAAGATACACATTAGGTTATCCTTAGCACACTATGTTATGATTTCACTATGGTTAATCTTGAATTATGCTTATGATTCCATGCTTTATGTTGTTTCCACATTCCCATGTAGCCTTTATACTCTCATGTTATACCATGCCTCGTTATTCATGATTATGATTCTCTTCTATTATGTTACATTATTATACCTCTTGTCTCACATGTACTTATTTTACCATATTTTGTGATTTTTTTATTTCCTTTATAGGATTTACTTCCCACACCTTCCTTATGTATGTCCCCATGTTATCCCATATAGTTTTAAAATATATTGAATTTTAAAAGCATGGTAAGGGAGTTTCAAATGATGTTGTTGTATAAATGTATCAATTTAATGTACTATATACTAAATCTATAAAATAATATATGGTTTTGGATATTATATGTTTTAATAAGTTTGATTTTATATATTAAATCATGAAATAAAGTGTATTAAATATATGGGTTGTTATAGGTTGTACCCTTCCACATTATTTCTATTTATTTTTTTTAACCTCTTAAAAAAATAGTAAAATTAAAGAGTATACTTGATATGTATTATATTAAAATCATAAACCATTTAATATCATTAATTTTCATCATTAATAGTGGTTCACAAAGGGTATCAATAATGAGTTAGTGAGGGTTTGAGATTTGTTCATAATCAATTAGGCCTTCTTAGCCAACCACTGTTGATCATCTTCAAGTAGCCTTGAGTTCATCATCCCTATATGATATCTTCATAAATATTGAAATTCAATGGGAAGGGTGTTCCTCATCAGCCAATCTAAACACAAAAAATCATTATGAACTATAAAATGGGTTCACTAAGTCAACTCTTCAAACACAAAACTTATATAGAAATGTATCATTGCTACCTCAATATCAGAATTGATAGACGTCTCCATTGTCTTATTCAATCAATCATGAAAATAAAAAATCAAAAAATTATCAATTTTTCATCATATTTAAACTTTAATCAAACATATACAGTCTCAAGATTCATTAGGTTTTGGACAAACTTGAGTTTTCATCATGAGCTTGAGTTATTCATTTTTCAAATTCTCCATCTATTGATCACAACTCTTTCTTTTTCACAGCCTAAAATCATTGTTTTAGCATCATTGAAATTTATAAATCGTGGCATGAACATAGATTCCCAATCAATCAAACACTGGCATATTGACTTAAACCACACTCGGGGATCCTTTATTCAGAATTATTAAATGACCTTCAACATGACGATGGGTATCGATAGTGGGTCAAATTCAATATCATCAAAGGTCATCCTCCATTGGATATCTCATACATATGAAGCTTGGTTTCTATTATTCAACTTTAGTTCAGTTTAGGTTACCTTTACTCATGGTTCTCCAACTACATGGGTCTTTATGTTCATTTATGTTTGATCTCCATTTTGGTGATTCTTCTTATGGTCACTCATTAATTGGAATAATTGTTTTACCCTTTGATCCAATTTTATTACATTTTTTATGTGTGGTCGACTATATTTCATTCATAGTCAATCCTATATTCCTTATAATAACATTCCAAATTATTAGGGGATTCAGGAGGTAGCTTCCATTGTATATTGAAGACTCTTAATATGGTAAATTTCTCAAGATAGGTTTAATAATATAGTCATCCCTTCCTTTATGGAAGCATGCTCATAGTATGTTGATGAGTTATTTCACTCTTCATGATAACATGACTACTCCACCAAACATGAATTTTAAATAGACCCTAAAACACAATGAATTAAAATTTCATTAAATAAATAAATTAAAGAATAAAAAATCATGAACCCAATAGAGAATAAAATCATTAAATTTATATATGAGATTTAATATAATAATTCCTTATATGATTTAAAAAATGGAATTATGATAGAATTATTTCTAGAGATTCAAGATCAAAATCACCTTTAAAATTATATACCCAAAAATTTATAAAAAGAAACCAAGATATTAGTCCTTAAAAATATATGAAGTTAAACTAAAGAACTTTTACACATTTGAAAAAAAATAACATAAATTAAAATTTATAATGAATACAGATTTTGAAACAAAACACAAACATTTAGTAATTCTATATTTTATGATCATTGTATGCTTGAAAAATACATTTAATTTACTAATATGATATCAAAAATTTATCAAGATAGATCCATATAAAATTACATAAGAAAATACACTATATATTTTCAGATATTTCTTAATAATTTTATAGTATGAACATATTAATAGATTATTACCCTTATTAGATGAAGAGAAAATCTTGGAATTAGTAACTTCGGTGGGAAGATAACTCATTTAGTATATGGGAAGATATATATAATAATTTAATAATATATTCTAACCCACACATAGAATATTGGATTTTAGAATAGGGATATCCATAATTTTATAAGATCAATAGTCAATCAATGAGATATAGGAAGTATTCCTGGATTATTACTAATACTTCCCCATAAAGAATTTCCACAGTCACTACTTATGAATTTTTTTTATAAAGGGTTTAATTTTATGAAATATAATTTTGTTTGTTCAGCTATAAGTGGATATTATGGTTTTAAAATAGTATAAGAGATCAAACATATATACAACATGCATTCATTGAATTCCAAAAAGAAGGATATCCAAGGGAGAAGGGTTATTTTTAATGATGAAAAAAATTAATATAATATGATTATCCTGATTTTAGATTTTCAAAAACAATTTTAAAGATATAAGTTAATATCCCAAGTAAATAAGGAGCAATATAACTACAATTTTTTCATGGTTCCATATATTATTTGAATTTTAATATTTCATCACATGATTCATCACCTAATCCAATTGAGGAAGTGAGTTACATGAGTAACTATGGATGAGAACTTATTAAAGGATAACCATTTTCAAGAAATTATAATCCATGCTGGATAAATATTCTAAATATATCTAGGAACAAGTGTGGTAATTTTAAATAGGGAGGACCAACTGAGTTTCTCAGATTATAATAATATGGGTTTTAAGAAATAAATAATGAATTAGCTTATGGAAATACATATTTGACTTCAATAAATTTGAATCGAGAACTCATAGAATTTTGGAAGAGATAATGGAAATTAATATACTTCAACTAATGATGAATAATATTTTATGAGTATAACCTTTTAATTCTCATGAATAAATCAAGTGATTTTAGGTAATCAAGAATTTATACATAATGTAGAAATAATAGTATGAAATTTTAAAAAACAAAATACAATGGGAGATAATAGGAATCTACCAACTAGTATAGAGACAAACAAAAGAGAAGGATTCATGGATATTACCACAATAGGTGGATAAATAATCGAGGGAAATTATTAAGAAAAAAAAGGTCATAGGTTGAATGTGATTTTTAACAAGAGAATGAATCTAAATTTTCAATAGAGGTAGAAGTATAAGATAGTTATAAGGAAGAAGAAAATTAGTTCTTATAAATGGTTGATATAATAAACATTTAGAAAAAAGAAATTAAGGGAGAGTTATACTCAAGAAAACTGTGACTGATGTAAAATAATATGATCGAACTTCCCAATTTTTAGAATTAAATTGTAATTTTGGAAAAAATTCTAATAAATACTTTAATATTTTTATATATTCATTTTACAAGATCATATTTTACAGGCCATTTAGAAAATCACTTGTTAAGATTCCATCACACTCCATGTTTTTTCAAAATATCATCAAAGATAAGAATAGATTATGAAATTTCTGATGATTCCAATAAATAAATAATATATTGAAATGATAAAAAAAATACCATGGAATATAAATGATATATAGGGTTTAAAAATTCCATGTTAATTTGAAGGTAAAATAACATTGACATGGTTGGTCGAATTGGAAATAGGTATAAACCCCATTCCACTAGTAGTTAAAAAAACTTATCCATGTTTGAGTTGAAATACTACAAAATTTTATTTTAAATAATTTGAAAAATCCATTACTTATTCATCTAGACTTAATAAATACCTTCTTTTAATAATTTTGAATCTCATTCTCCCATAAAATTTCTTAGCCATAAATATGTAAAGTGGTGAAGAAATTCTAGTTATTCCTTTAAAATAATATGTATCCACTGAAAGATATTCTATTTATATAAGATATGGGAAACTAAATTTTTTCAATCTAAAGAAGATAAATAAATTTATAATGTGTTTCAATCTATTAGAAATATCCATCGGATAGATGACTATTTTTATGTTGATTTAATTGATCGAGAAGTTTAAAAGGATCTACAAGCATTGAAAAAATTGGGAATGATGAAATAGATAATGATAAATTATACCAACCTAAAATTTTGGAGTAATAGGATGATAAATTTGAAGATAATTATCATATACATGTACTTGGACAACTAAAAGAGTAATTGGATTATGATAAGATGATCATAAAACCATAAATTCATAATCCATTAGTTTTTTAGTTGAATGCATTGCTAAAACAAATTCAAATATAAATATTTGAGGGATAAGGTATCACTTCCATTGAGTATATTATCTAAAATAAAAGAATAAAAATGTAATATATTAGTTTAGGTGCTTAAAATTTTTAGAATATTATGGAATGGACTAATTTAGATGTCGACGGTATTATTTTTTCAATATACATGCACAAGAAACTCATGCAAGATGGTTTTAATCCCATTATTGAATACCAAAGAAGTGTCAAACAAAATATGAATTAAGTTTATAAATTTAAAGTCAATAGTTAATGGATTCATTTATAATTATCCAATTTAATATAGTGTGTAGGTAGTTATTATACACATGTTGACAAATAAATGTGGAATGGATGTTGTCATAAGAGTGAGAAAATTTCACCAATAATTGTTTTTGGTTGGAGGGTACATAATGAATATAAGAATATAATGGCCCTATCCTATTACACATATTATTACATGATTTTTAGCATAATTAACCATCAAATACAACCAAGGATCGTAAAGTCTAGTGTATTTATAATATTTGGTACATAAATAGAAAATATGAAAATAAAAATAGAAGCATCTTTTATTTAAGATTCATAATGAGTTCCAAACTCCATTTAATCCTTTATATATACATAGAATAAAATAGGGAATACATGAACAAAATGGATAAACTAAAAATCACAATAAGGGAATAAGTATAGGAATACATAGGTTAGAAGGCATAACATGATGACATAAAGGAATAGAATATGAATAAACATATAGAATAATGACATGTATAACATGGTAAAATATAATCATGGAAACATAGACATGTGTAAAAAACATATAACATGAAATAAACATGATTCAAGGATAACTTCCAAGACTATATAACATGGTGGACAGAGTCCCATAAAAGAATCAAGTTCACTCCCTATCTTAACATGATGTTTCGTGAAACTAAACATTTCCCAATTAATTGGAGTGCTATATAGGCGAACCCATCATAACATGTTCATTAATATGTATTCCACTTGAATAATCACAAATAATTAATCAAAGATAAACATAAGGATCACCCATGGAAAGAAATGGGTATCATATTCGTGTAATAAGGCATTAAAAAAGGGAATATCATAACGATGTACATGAAATACTTGATTAAAATAATAAATGGAAATTCATAAGGAAAATAGGAATATATCACAATATGTCATGTCAAACTAGAGTGAAACCATTTAAAAATAGTGTTTAATAAACTTTAGAAATAAATCTTTTTCATTCGGTTTAAGGAAAATATTAAAAAGCATTTAAAGAGGAAAAAAAAAATTATATAAAGATATAATTTAACCAAGATAATTTTTTATGATAAAATTATTGATTTTAGAAAGATAATTATGTCTTAAAATAGATTATTCATGTTACTTGAAAATGGGTATGAAATCGAGATGTTCCTTTGAATTGGGCTTACTTATCCGAAATAATTGTGAAGGTAACCATTTTAAAACATGTATTTTCCCTTAAAATAAGGATAATATGATATGGATAATTACCTTTGGAAAATATTCACATAATTTAGAATAGTTATACAAAAATAAAGATGCATTACATTAGGGTAAAGAGAGAGAAGGAGTAACCAGAAGAAAAAATAGAGGTTCTGGTAGAATCCTTTACCTTATGTATGTCCTATAAATTAAACTTAAATCCATTAATTAATTAATTAAGAACATTTATTACATGTATTTAATTTATTATAATTTTATTAAGTTCATTTATTTCCATTTTTATGAGTTATAAGATACAATCTCTTCGTTTGGGAGCGTTTGCTTCCTTGGTTTTCAGGATCATTTACTTGTATGCATGTATGGAAAGTCATGTAAATTGATAATGTTTTTCTAGGATTGAATTTATATGTTATCAATGAACATAAATTATATTAAATTTTTATATAATTAATTTAGTAATTTTTTTTGAGGATGAATCATTATATAAGACGTTAATGATAACTATTTAGATTATTTTGGCATTTATTCGATCATCACGAACTAGTTTTGTTTTATTAATTAATATAATGTATATATAATCGTTCTAGAATATTAAATAGGCTTTAATACATTTATTATAGTCTTTTTTATCTATAAAAACTATTTTATGATCAGTGTTGAAGGAGGGAATGTAAATTGAAAACATTTTTATCCTTTAATGTGATAAATTAACACAACATGGGTGATGTTTTAATTTTTTGTAAAAAATGAGAGGGTAAGATAAATTATGATGAATTATCCAATTAAAATAATAAAATTATATTTTATGAAATTTAATATAATTATCATATAATTTTTATGAGGTTAGGTGAGGATAGAATAAGAAAAGAAAATAAATTGAAAAGAAATTTAAAGAAAACAAAAATGATTTTACCTCTTGAATCTTTCTTCTTGGGAACCTCCTTATGGGGATTTTTTTTATTTTATGGAGAAAAAAGGATCTTGTCCATGGGGTGGGTGATTGGGAAGATATTTAATTATAATTTTTACATTTCTTAAATCTTGAGAAGTGCAAGGAGAAGATGTGGTGAGGGTAATGTTTATAGGGGAGGAGAGGGGTGTTCTCTCATTATTTTATTCATTATTTTATTATTTTTCTTCTAGAATATGAATAGTTTTAGAATTATTAATAAAAATTTAAAAAAATGGAGTATGGTTCTATATTATGGGATTACATCATCCAAAAATCATCAATGACTCAATTTTTTAGCTTATATCGTAAATTAACGTATTTTACTATTCACCAAAAATTCGAGTATTTCAGAAAATACCAAAAATGATTCCTAATAACTTTTTAATGTATTGAATTAAAAAATGAACTTCATTTTATGAAAATATCTTTCTAAATTTTCAAAATTTATTTTGTAATTAAAAACCATCATTTACTTCAGAAATACCAATTTTGAAATTATAATGTATTTTGTAACACATTGAAAATATAATTAAGGTCTCATAGAATTATCTTATAATCATAAGATAACAAAATATGAATTTATTAATAAATTTTATAGTAATAAAATTTCTTTAAAAATATTATATAAATTTTTAAAATTGAAAATAAAAACTTTTGTTTTATAAAAATATCAAGAGTTAATTAATAATTTCTAAAATATTTATTTACTTATACTATGATATAATTATATCATATTTTCATTTAATAGATGGATATAATTAATTTATACCTTAATAGGTGAGGTTACTATTCGATTATCTAGTTTACTATTTATAAGGGTCATGTTACTATTCCAAATGTCAAGTTACTATTTCATTGGTATAGGTTCTATAACTTCTAGGAATATCTCTTATTTCATTCATTCTTCATTTATAAAGTTTTTTTGTTTTATCTATGTGGTGTTATGTGATTAATACTATATGAAATAATTATAATAAGGGGAATTTCATTGATAAAATTTTGGGTCGTAACCTTCTTCTCCCCTTATAAAATATAGCCCTCAAAATTTTCATTTACAAACTAAACAAGTGAGGGTACTTATACTTCATTGATCCCTTTGGTTCCCATGTCACATCTTCATACTTGTGGTTCCAAAAAAGTACTTTGACCAAGTGAGTTGTCTTTTTTACATTTAACTTCATGTCTATGATCTAATATCTTCAATGGTTTCTCCTCATATGAGAGATATTTTTCCAACTATACAACCTCTGAATTCTGTACATTTGAAAGATCTGGTATGTATATCCTCAAGAGGGATACCTTAAATACATTATGTACTTGAGACATGGTAGATTAAAGTTCTATTAAATAGGCCAAAACTCTTACATAATCATTAATATTGAATGGGATGATGTACCTGAAACATAGATTTATTTTCATCCCAAATCTCATGATCCTCTTCCATGGATATATGTGGAAGAAATCCATGACTCTGGCCTTAAACTCCCTGAATCATCGATGATTATATTCATAGATCTTCCATTGAATTTGGGCTTCCTTGATATGCTACTAAATGGTTTTCACCTTTTCTGTCATTTCTTCAACCATTTGAGGTCCAATTAAATTACATTCACTAACCTCATCCCAACATTCTAGTGTTCTATATCTTTTCCCATAAATAGATTTATCTGGATCCATTTGGATTCTTAAGTGGAAAATATTATTGTAGAAGAATTTGACCAGTGTAAGATGTTTTTCCCATCATCCCTTTAAGTCCATAAAACATACCCTTAACATATATTCCAATTCCTGAATAGTCTTCTCAGATTGGCCATCAGTTTTTGGATGATAGGCTGTACTGAAGTTCATATTAGGGTTTAGAGAATATTGGAGAATTTTCCAGAACATAGACTTGAATATCATATCTCTATTAGATTCAATATATCTTGGTGCTCTATATATCATTACCACTTCTATGATGTATATCCATAAAAGTTGATCCAAGGATAATTCCTTTCAAATTTAAATAAAGTGATCTGCCTTTGTGAGATGATCCCCAACAACCCATATAACATTGTTTCCTCTGGATGTCTTTGGAAGTCTAGTGACAAATTCCATGGTGATTTTTTCTCACTTCTATGTTGGTATGGGTAATGGTTTCACCACCCCTTTATAATTTTTCCTTTCATCCTTCACTTTCTATGATACCAGGAACTTTTATGTATATTAAAAAATTTCCTTTTTCATATTGTCCCACCAATAGTTCATGTGGAGATATTGATACATATTTGTGCTCCCTGGGGGAATAGATAAGGTTGATCTATATGCATCATTCAAAATCTCCTTCTATATCTCTAGGTTGGATGGTACACATAGTTGTAACAGAAATATCATGACTCCATCTGCATCGATCATGAACTCAGAGGATTTCCCATTTATGAAATATTACACCCTTTTCTAAATTTCTACATCATTACTTTGAGAATCCATTATTTTTTCTAAAAGAGAAGGTTGAGAAATAATTTGAGAAAGGATTTATTATTTTCCTTCCTTAATTATTACCATGTCTATCCTTTGAAAATCTAAGAAGATTAGATCCTTTTAAATTTTCATAATTGATAATGATGTAGGATCCTTTCTATTAAGCGAATATGCACCTTTATTTTCTTTACCGAGATGGTAGTGGATTGAGAAGTTGTAATATTTTATGATATCAAACCATATTATTTTGTGAAAATTAAGATCCTTTTTGTCAATATATAATTTAGGATTTTATGATTAGTATATATCTCACACTTCTCCCCATAGTGATAATGCCACAAGATATTTAATGCAAAGACCAAAACATCCAATTGTAGGTCATACCTTGGATAGTTTTTCTCATGAATTTTTAACTTTATTGAGTTGTAATCTATCACTTTATCATTTTCATGAGTACACAACCCAATCCCTTCTTTGATGCGTCATTGTATACCACAAAGAGTTCCCCACTTGTCGGAAGTTTGAGTATTAGCGCAGTGACAAGCCTCTTATTCAACTATTTGAAGCAGTCTTCACATTCATTGGTCTAGAAAAACTATTATCCTATCCAATTTAACTTAGATAGTGGGTTCTAAAATCATGATAATTTCTCCAAAAATCTCTGGTAATATCTATCTAGAAAAATGAAACTATAGATATCCATTATAGATGTTGGACTTAGACACTATTCGATTTCCTTTGTCTTGGAAGGGTCTATAGACATCCCTTTTCTAGTTATTACACTCTCCAAGAATGATACTTTCTCTATCCAAAACTCATATTTTATATACTTTGAATATATTTTCTCCCTTCATGATGTTTTTAACATAGTATTAAAATGCTCTTTATATTCCTCCTTGTTCTTGGAGTATATAAAAATATCATCAATAAAGACTGCCACAACCATTTCAAGGTAATATCTAAAAACTCTATACATCAAGTCCATGAAAATTGTTGGTGAATTAGTGAGTTTTAAGGGAATATCTATGAACACATAATGTCCATACCATGTTCGAAAGGTAGCCTTAGGAATATCTTTCTTATATACCTTTAATTGGTGATATCATGACCGAATGTCTACTTTAGAAAAGTAATTAACCCCATATATCTGGTTAAACAAGTCATATATCCATGGTAGGGGATACTTGTTATTTATCATGATTTTTTGATCTCATGATAATTAATTAGTAGTTTCATTGATCCATCCTTCTTCTTAATGAAGTGGATTAGTGCACTCCAAGGGGAAGAACGTAGGCTTACAAAAACCTTATCCATATTATGATATAAATACTTCTTTATTTATTCTATATCAATGGTGGACAGTCTATAAGGTGTCTTTTATATAATAAGAGATCTAGGAATATGTCCAATTTGGAACTCAACCTCTCAATCAAGAGGAAGATCAAACAATTATTTAGGGAATACGTCAGTGTAATCCCTCATGATGGGCATGTATTCAAGCATGATTGTCTCCTATGTCTCAAAAATTTGAGATAGATTTGATTTTATATTTGGAAATAATATCCACAATTTAGTTGATGATTCTGAATGAGATTCGTCTTCCTACATACACATGTATAGAATCGGTGGATTCTTCGGGATGTGAAGAGTGATCTCCCTTTACTCATAGTTGATGTTATCTTTGTATAAAGATAGATAATCCATTCCTAATATAGAAAAAACACTACCAAAGGGAGTATTAAAAGATTCACTGGGAGGTTTATTCCACAAACATGAACTAGGGAGGAGTTATAAACATTGTATGAAATAATTTCCCCATTTTTTGTTCTCAGAGATAACTTAGCCTCCAAATTTTGAGATGGAGGTAGAATAGTTCAACTAAACTTGAAATATATGAAAGAAATTGTAAAATTAAAATCAAATAGTGCATTCTCTATTCTGTAATGAATAACCAATATATATTTTACAACATCATTTTTGGGATCCACCTCACTAGTAGAGATAGCACATGTCCATCATTGATTTTTTGGAGGTTTTTATAGTCGATTGCCTCATATAAATCTCAGATTGGGGAGATTTATTATATAATTACCATGTTAATTGTAGTTAAATCACTGCATTATAGGATGGATGTTGATATGAACCTTTCATTCTTCTTCTACACTAGTGGGATTCTTCATATCCCTTTAGCGGTTATTAGCCATAACCTCGTTTCTTCCATATTTGAAGCATCTATTGGTTCCCTTTAAGAAGTTTCTAGGATTCTTATTCCAACACTTTTGACATGTGGAATGTTGGGACTACAACATAAATAAGGTTTAGGGGCGGTTTTGTGGCGGCAGTTCACAAAACCGCCGCTAAATGTTTTCCGACAAAGTTTTCCTCACGGTTTTTAATAAACAACCACTAAACCCATATTTTTTTTAATATTCCTGAACCTTTCCTACCTCGACCCCCATTTCCCCTAACCCTCCTATCCCTGAACCCTCGCACTACCTTCTTCCCCCCCCCCCGGTGACCCTGCGACATCTCTAGCAAATGCGCGACCTCCATCTTCGGCGACCCCGTGACCAGCGTCTACAGTGGAGCCCGAGACCGGAGACCCCGTCGACCCATGACCCCACTTATCCTGATGACCCTTCTCACTGCGACCGTGACCCCAAAGTTATTTTTCCATTGTGATAACATTTTTCATCTTTTCTTACATGATTTTGTGCAATGTATGTTTATTATTTGATTATAATGTTTGTTACTCCAAGTTTTAGCATGTTAATTTGAAGAAAATTGTTAATTTTATACCTAATTCATGTTTAATTGAAATTTTTATTCCATGTGTTAATAGAATTGGATAAAGAAAATGAATCTAGAAATACTTATTAATGATGATAATAAAGAGTTATGTTAATAGAAATTTTCATCCTTAAAATTCAATGAAACATGAAGTTTTGATTGAAATAATATTTAAATAATTAATAGGTTATAGTAGCTAATTCAATATGTTTCTCATAGTTTTAACCTATGATAAATGAATCCTTTTAATCCAAAATAGAAATAAAACTGGTTGTTTGATAAAGATAACTGTTTGGGGTCAAGCAAGACTATTTTCATGTGATGTTCAAATACATTGTTTCTAGGGCCTATATGCCCTACTGATTCTTTTTATTGTTTATTTACTTCTATATTTTCTTTTTAATTTGGTATTTTTATATGATTATTTTTTATCATGGGATGGATGAAGATTGAAGGTATATGGTTAATAAGAATTTGTTTTTTGGTTGTAGTTGGCACCTGATATAGTGGATGCATGGTGATATGCATGGTGTATCAGGATTGATGTAATGGGTTGATCATGTCATTTCCCATTATTATGTTAAAATATAGGATAATTGCTTAGGGAAAAAAACATATTTAAATTCAGTTTGTGATTTCTCATTATTTATTGGAAATGGAACCTTAAGTGGTGTCCTTGGTAGAGACTCTTATGTAAGGGAATCATTGGACTTTTTTGAGTTGTCTTGGAATATAACCACGTGTATTTTCCATAGACCTCATTTTTAATGATGGATTAGTTGATTGTATTTTGAGCCTAGTAAATTTTGTAATCATAACGTGGTTTTAGGTTTGATGCATTCTCATTTTAAGGAGATATCCTTTGGTAGGTAGTGCCTGTAGAACATTAATACCGTTCAATTACAAGGAGTTTTCTGATGTTCGGTTCTGTTCTGGTGTCGTTTCCCCTCATATGACTCTTTAGTTCTAATGAAACCCTTTTTGTGGTTATTGTGTTTTTGACCATTTTTATTTTCATGAGTATCGAGAAATGCTCAGTTCCATTAGGATAGGCTTACCTCAATAATTGTCATCTGCTTTTAAGGTCGCATGACCATTTTTTTTCCTCAGTTTTGGACAACATTGTATACTTTCATTCATGTTGATGGTCGTATGGGTCAATATGGTGTTGGTTTAAAAATATTTTATGTACCTTCTAATTCTTTAAAGCATAGGGTGGAAAAACTATGTATAGTAATTAGGATGTTCCAATTTCTTATGGAACCTATGGTAACATGCTTACATCTATGTTTTTCATGTCGAGTTCTAAATGTTGTAATGAATGTATGGAGTTTGGTTAAATCATTGAACCATGGGTTGTTCTTTAAGGTGTCGGTCATCTACGGAGTTGAATGACCTATGAATTAAATAATCAACTATGTCTCAAAGCATTGGAGGACTTCAAAAAGAATAAGGTGTTTTTTCATGTTGGTCGGTTTGGTTTTGGCCCTCTTTATGATTGTTATGACGTAATGAGTGTGATTGAGGGGAGAATCAAACGTAAGTTTTATGTGAATATGATATAGATAACTTATTACTGGCTAATATATCTCTAATTTTGATTACTAGGACACTCCAAAGGTGGGGAGAATCTTTTCATTTTTGTTAAACATGTGTCCTTCCCGGTAGAATGAACACGACCTAAGATGTCAATTTAAAAATGGAAATTTTTTCTAGAATTCCTTTTGAGCTATCATGTCTTAAATCTCTTCAGTTATTGCTTGGAAATACGACTTTGATATGGTTGGTTGTGTATGAAACCATTGAGAAACATCATTCCTCTTGGAGGACATCTAAGGTCAGGCCTAAACAATCACATAATGTCTCAGGTTTAAAATGCATTATTATTGGTTTCGATCACACATAAATAAGGTGTTGTTTGAGGCAACAGAAATGTGTGATCGATAGTGTTATGATAAGTGTGTAACCTGATATTCTTACTACTCCTCAATGAGGTGTTGACGTTGTCTCCTATAGACCATACTTGTTCGGTTGGTCTGAGGTGGTAAATGTGATCAATGAATAATCTTTATTAGATTATGTATACTTTATGATCAATGGGTCATCTTTATTATATTGTGTTTTTGTAATCTTACACTATCGTATATGTTGTGTAGGCACATTTTGATATACATGGATAAAAGCTGGATCACATTACCAAGGACCACACATTATTTTGTTAATGGTTTGAATGAGATTTTATATTTTGCAATTTCTAGTAGATCCGTTGAAGGGAGAATAAGATGTCTATGTCCTAAATGTATATTTAGAACATGGTTGAAGAGAGATGAAGTTTAAGAACATTTATTACTGAATCAATTCCCTGGTCAATATTTGTGTTGGATTTGGCATGGAGAATCAAACAATACCAAAAGATTGAGAACTTATGTTAATCCACAGATTGAGGTCCCAAGTTCGTCGACAATGGAAAATGAAATGAAAAACCTTATAAATGATGCATTAGGCACTACAGGACACCACTATCAGCATAAAAATATATCATAACAAGAAGAGAGTTCTATAAATTGCAACGTGAAAAATGATGTTTTTGAGACTGTAACACAAGAAGATCAAGATTGGAACATATCATTGGATCCCCCTCTTGATTATGTGGAGCCAAATGTAAGGGAAAACTTAACTGAGGAAAATGTGTTTCATGATTTAGTTGACAATGGAAATCAAGAGCTATATTGTGGGTGTTTTAAATATTTAAAGATTTCATTCCTGTTGAAGCTATATCATATCAAATGTCTATGTTGAATTAAAAACAATGAAATGTACATGATATTGGAATTGATTCATGATTCATTTCCTGTAGAAAAAATCCTAGAATATTTTTATGATATGAAAAAAGTTGTTAACAATCTTGGTCTGAATTATACAGAAATACATGTGTGTCAAAATGATTGTATGCTTTATTGGGGAGAGGATTCAAGTAGACAGAATTGCAAGAAAAGTTCTTCTTCTAGATGACAATCAAAGGGTGGTTTTGAAAGTCTGATTGAACATAATTTCATGGAGAAGAAGAAAATAAACACACCAACAAAGGGTTTGCATTACATTCCTTTGAAGCAGTGATTGAAAAGATTATTAATGTCATCAAAAACCGACAAACACATGAAGTGTAATTCTATAGATAATAACAATGATGGGTTAATGAGACATCCACGAGATTCCCAATAATGGAAGACATTTGATTCATTACATCTAGATTTCTCAACTGATCCTAGGAATGTTCGATAGGGATTGGTTTCTGATGGGTTCAACCCATTTGGGACTTTGAGTACTAGTTATAGCATTTTGCCAATTGTTTTGATCCCTTATAATCCACCTCTATGTATGTGTATGCAACAAACATCTTTTAACATGTCGATGATTATTCCTAGAAAACAAATACCTGGAAATGATATTGTTGTATAATTGTAGCCTTTTATTGAAGAATTGCAGGAGTTATGGAGTAACAATGTTGAGACATTTTATGTTTCTTCTAAAACAATGTTCAAAATGCATGTTTCTTTAATGTGGACCATTAGTGAGTTCCCTAGGTTTGGAAATTTATCTGGTTGGAAAACTTATACAGGTTTAGCTTGTACCATTTTTAACTTTGATTTTGAGCCCAAAAGACTACCTCATGGTTGAAAATGGTGCTTCTTATCCCACTAAATATTTCTCAATGCATATCATAGATTTCGGCTGAACAAATCAAAATTTAATTGTTTCATTGATTGTAGACCAACTCCAAAGTTGTTAACCAGTTCTGAAATATTGACACAGCTTGAAAATGTTGAAACAGAATTTGGGAAGGTTCGTCATTTGAATGATAGGGGAAAATGGGTCTGAAGTGCATTGTCAAGTGAAATCAGAATGCAACAATAGAAGAAAAAAAGTATATTCTTCAAACTTACGTATTGGGAATTTAATTTGTTACGCCACAATTTTGATGTGATGCATATTGAGAAAAATTTCTGTGATAATTTGATTTTCACATTACTTAATGAGCATGGAAAGTTGAAGGATCATCTCAATGCTCACAAAGACTTACAAGTAATGAACATAAAAAAGAAATATTTGGCCAGATGAGAATGAAAAGCAAGCTCTGGTAATTTTTGCAATGAAAAATTGGGATAAAGATACGTTCCTTCGAATTTTAAAGAATGTGAAGGTATCTGATGGGTATTTGAGTAACATCTCAAGGTATGTTGACTTGAAGAATCATAAGTTACATGGATTGAAAAGTCACGATTCACATATTTTGTTACAACAGTTACTACCATTGGAATTGCGAACATTATTACCTGAAAAAGTTTTTGTTGTTGTACTCTAATTTTGCACATTTTTCAGGAAATTATGTGAGAAATTTGTACATCTATTTTATCTTTACAACCTCCAGGAGAGGTTTGTATTGACCCTTTGTGCGATGGAGATGATCTTTCCTCCATCCTTTTTTACTGTCATGATGCATTTAACTGTGCATTTGGTTGAGGAAGCTAAATTAGGAGGCCATGTTCATTATCAATAGATATATCCAATTGGGAGGTATTTTATTTATATGTTTTTTATTTAAGTAAACAATTTTTGGCATTTAAATAAATACATAATATTATTATTTTATTTCACAGATATCTAGGGCATTTGAAATCATACATGAGAAATAAAGCTCAACCAGAAGGCTCTATTACTGAAGGCTATTTGGCTGAGGAGTGTCTTACCTTTTGTTCAACATATTTGGATGATATTGAGAAAAGATTTAATCGAGTTGGACATCTTGATGACACATCAACTCAATCCCAAATGCATCATAAATCAAAAATATTTCCTGCTATTGGCCGATCAGTTGGGAGGACCTCAAATGTGACACTGACAGAATTGGAATTATTAAAGGCACATAGATATGTGATACTGAATAGTGAAACTGTAGATCCATTTGTTGAAGAGTTGAGGATACAAACAAAGAGACAAATGAGAGGCCGAACATGAAAAGAGAAAGATATAACGAAAGTTGTGACTAAAGATCTTGTTGAATGGTTTGCACGACGTGTAAGTTAATAAATATTGAAATAAATAGGAATATTAGTTTGACACATACAATTTGTAAATGTATTAAATTATATTTATTTTTTTGGATCATGAAAATTGATACTCGAGCATACTTGTTAGAGGATTTGAAGTTTCTTGCTAGAGGTCCTATAAAACAAGTTAGAAAGTTGGGCGCTTATAATGTGAATGGCTTTAGATTTTATATAGTCTATCGAGAAGTGGGTTTGAAAACATACAATAGTGGTATATTTACATTTGTTGAAGTGGGATACTATAGAAAACTGCATGATATTATTGAATTAAACTAACACGGGAATTTTTCTGTTGTTTTATTCAAATGAAAATGGGTCGATATTATCATAGGTGTTAAAAGAGATTCATTGAAAATTACTTCTGTGAACTTCTATTTATTGATGGATGTTAGTGATCATTAAATGCATGATCCATATATCTTAGCATCATAAGAAAAAATGGTATATTATGTGAATGATGTTCTGGATGAAGTGTGGAGTGTAGTTACTCACGTGATAAAAAGATATTTGTATGATATGGGTGATGATGTGAAAGATTTGACCTCTAAAATTGAATGTTATAAATAACAGGAAGCAGAATTATTTGTCCATCATGATATTAAAAATAGTAGTCTTGTAAGGATGAATGAAGTGGATGAAGTAATGGAGTAGGAAACCGACATGATTTAAGAGTAAAATGATTGTAAGTATAATTATTCATTCATCCAGCAAACACTTTTTTCATTTCTGTAGTCATTCATTATCATTGTTATATATTTTTTTTGTTAGTACTGGGCATCTATTATCATTTGTAATTTTTTTTCTACATAATTTTCGTGAAATATATATTCTGAACTTAATTTTATTTTATTAAATGACAGGAATTCCAAAGAGAAAGTGCTATAATATTTCATCTAGTTCTGAGACGAATGAAGAACCATCTATCTCACTCCCAACGGCATCTGAGGAACCAGCTGCCTACACCCCCACACCATCTCTCACACCATCTGAGGGTGTCCCATTAGAGATTGAGTCGTCGAATCCCCCTTCAGGTGCCTCAGTATTTTGGCAGCAACACGCCCCTTCCTGTTCATCCTGGACATACTATAGGGTCACAATCATAGGTATAATTTTTAATTAAATTAATTTATTGCATTTTGTTTATACTAATTGTTATTGGATTGAATATGTAGATTTATTTGTATATTAGATGGAATAATACAAGAGGGGGGTGAATTGTAGGTTTAAAAACCTTTGAGTTATAGCACTTAAAAGATTAGTTTAAAAGTTCTTAAACTAATACAAATACAAACACCCACAATTGTATTGAATATAAAAGATATGAAGTAAGGTAATACTAATGAAAAGTAAAACAATTGTATTCAAGATGAACACAATAATCAGAGTAATATAAAGATGAATGATTCTACCATAAAGTGCATAGAATCAATCAATACAATATGTAATAAAATGATTGTAATTGAAACAATTACAATTGAATATGTAAAAAAGAAATAAAACAATACAAATTCCTTTCTAATACAAGAAGCAGCGGAAAAGTAAAAGTATTACAATTATTTTGACCCAAAGAGAAGGGTTATCCTTTCACCTTGGATAAAAGGTATGTCTCACCAACACCTTGGTAAGCCCTCGATACAATGATCGGAACGTCTGTCTGCCTATCCCCAGCAGCCCTCGGTACGATGATCGGATCTTCCGTCTGCCTATCCCCGGCAACCCTCGATTTTGTAGGTAATCGGCACCTCTGTCTTTTAATCACTTGAAAGACCTCGATACGATGATTGGAAGCACAAGGCACACATAATGAGAGAAGTCACAACATCTCTCTATATAATCTTGATGGAAGCAAAGTATCACACTTGTTTCAAAGTATCTACGTTGTTCTACTTGTTCTTATTTCATCTTCAAATGACCTACTATTTATAGGCCTCGGATTCCAACGGTAATGTTGCCTTCAACGGTCATATTTCTCCGAAAAACGCGAAGGGACTTGGACACCTGGCATCATAACGGTCATATTGAAACAGAAATCATGACATCGTTTTGATTAGTTTATAACTAACTCAACGACATCGTATTGGTTAAAACAAGATATATGAAGATGATAAACAATAGTACGATTAATATGAAACAAGTGTTTTTGAAAAAGTACCAAAACAAGTAATGAAAGTATGAAAAGAAAAGTCAGTATGATACAATTGACAGAGTCAGTACGATACGATTGACAGAGTCAGTATGATATGATTGACAGAGTCAGTACGATACAATTGACATAATCAGTATGATACGTTTGACATAGTCAGTACGATACTATTGATAAAGTTAGTACGATACAATTGACAAGGTCAGTACGATACGATTGACAAAGTCATTACTATACGATTGACAAGGTCAGTACGATACGATTGTCAAGGTCAGTATAATTAAAAAGAAATTTGTGATTTCCCAAACTAGATATTGAAGTAAAAAAGGGAACTTTTGACTCAACAATCCCCCCCTTTTTGGAAAGCACAATACACTAAGTAAATATAACAAGAAATACTTATCCCCTCCTGAGTTATTGGAAACTCTTCTGAATATTAATTTGAATACAACTAACTCCCCCTTAGGTGTATACTTATCTAAGGATTGCATTCATAGATTTTCCTTGGTTTCCAAAAATTTGATTTAACCAATCTCCCTTTGAAAAACATTCTCCCCCTTTATAAAACATTCCCCCCCATTGTGGTTTACAAAAATAATGGGGTCACTTTGAGTTGCCTGAAAGGGTTAGAGAGAATAATTTCAGGATAAAGGAAAAGAATCATAAAAGATATTACAAAACAAAGACAGGTTCCAAAGGAAAACAAATACAATAATTATTTCTTTTCTCTTTCTTTTTCCTTCTTTATGAGCTCCTGAAGAACAGCTTTCATCTTCTTGATTTCTTTCTTGTCTTCAGAAATTGAATCACCCTGAGTTCTGATAAGCTCTTGTTGGTCCACAAAAATCTGATCTCGATTATTGATAGTCTCCTCCTAGACTCTGATTACATCCTCAAGGGTATCAATACTGTCTTGCAGATTCATGTTATCTTTGGATAACACAGAATTTTTTTTCATCAACAAAACCATTTCATCCTTAAAATATAAAACCTTCAATAATTCATATTGAAAAGAATTCATCCTCTCTTTCAATTCTTTCACTGAAGGAATATTAGCTCCATGAGTAATTTGATTTAGCCTTTCAACAGTTTCTTTTTCAAGTTTATTAAAGTAAATAGCAAGATCATTTGATAACCTTCTTATATCTTCAATTTTTATCTCATGGTCATTCACTGAGCTTTCTTTTTTATATGACCACTTGGTCATCCTGTTGCAAGATTTCTTATGAGCGGCCGAGGTTTCAGAAAGAACTTTCAAATCGGCTTCAACTGACAAAACTTTCTTTCTCAATTCTCTTATAGAACCAAACTTCTTTTTCTGATTGTCAGTAATGAAATCAATCTTCACTTCCAGCCTTGGGAAATATGGAATGTTCTATTCAATCCTTCGTAAAACATGAACAATATAATCACTCTTCTTGAGAGAGATTGTGTGTTCTGAATCAGTATCCTCATCGTACCAAGGCAATTCATTTGATTGACTTAAGTCAACAACTGGCTGTTTTCCTTTTTCTTTTTCTTTCTCTTTTCTTTCTTCTACGTTTTAATTGATGAAAATAACTTTTTCAGTATGAGATGATTGAACACCTTGCTTTACTTGATGGGGTGTTTTATCTGGAGTTTCAGAAGTTTCAAAGGGTGCTTGATCGGCATGAGGGGTTTGTTGAACACCTTCACTCTGCTTCTGAACCGATTCCTCCCTACTCTTCTTCGAACTCTGAAGGAATTCTAAAATAAAATCTCCTTTCTCCTCTTCCACTTCTTCTGTCTCTTCCATCATTTGTTTTCCTTTTTCTTTCTTAGGAAGACTTTGTACGATGGGATCTTGATTCAATTCTATGGTAAGCTGAGCACTAGATTCCTCAACAACTTTCAAAAGATTTGAAGCATCAAATTCCTGTGCTTTTCTTTTCAAAAGAAACTTCTTCTTCCTTTTAGCATAAAGGGTATCCTCGACCCTTAATCTATCAGCAAAGGCTTCAGCTGGATCAAGTCCAAACTTTGGATCACCTTCCTTTCTCTGTTCCTTATCCTTTCTCCATTTGGCTACGACCTCCTTAATATACTTAGGCTTCTTCTTTGGCTTTAAGCTGGTTTTCAGATCAAACTTTTGAGAAACTACAAGAGAAGGAATGTCTTTGGTTGGCATTGGTGCCGATTGATTTTGATCCGATTCAGCTTCTACATCTCTTATAAAAAGTTTTGAATTTGGATCAAAACAAAAATTCATATTTTTCATCATACTCTTACTAATCCAAGATGGCTTCAGATCTATCAGGTTTCCTTTCAAAGTAATGTTGCAAAATTTCATGCTCTCAAGAATAAACTTTGTAAGGATTACTAGATACATAATCATTTTTGACTTAATTCCTCCTGTCTTGACATTCTTAATGGTTTCAAAAACATACCCTATGAGATTTACTTTTCTCATATTCAGAAGATAGTCAAGCATGAAAATATTAGAAACTTTCAGAGTTTCTCTATCCCCTTTCCTTGGGATAATAAAACCTTGTATCCATAAAGTCACAAACTGATTGTCCGGAGAAAGATGAACCACTTTTCTCTTCTCTTCATTTATAACAAATAAAGACTTCTCAGCACTTTCTCTATTAAATGTACCAACTTCATCTGGTAGTTTATGAGATGGACAGAAAGAATCCCCTTCAGTTGGGGAATTATGAAAATGAGCTGCTTGTTTCAAAGACATAGAAAACATTCTATCGTACACAGAAAAACTGATAGTCATGTCTTTGTCGAAAGATACGGTTTTATAGAACTGACTAACTTCATCAAAGGGAACCGGATCTTGAGAAACAGGTCTTTAAACACATAAATGTTCCCACCCTTGAAAGAGAATGATTCTTCTAATTGTGGAATCATACGAATCAAAAAAGTCTCGAGAAACTAACCTTTCTCTGAAAAATTCTCTCTCTGTAAAAGTCTTTGAAGACATTTCGGCGGGATTATTAGTAGAGGACTGAGACATATAGGTGTTGCCGATGAAAAGATCGTATGATGATTTAAAACCAGTGGAGTAGAGTTTCACCTCAAAACCTGAAAAACCAATGTGTGTTTGGGGAGGGGGGAAGGTCTATTTATAGGTGATAGGAGTGATCGTTGATCTTCTATGGTCAGTATTACGGAAAAAAATCAATGGTTATGATTGAAACGGAAAAAAATGGAACATACCTACCGAAGAATGTGAGGTTATTATTGGTTTTAGTAGAATTCAAAAGAAAACACAAACGTATAAAAAAATCGTCATACCGATAGAAAAAAAAAGTCGTTACCATGAACTGAAAATACGATGGAAAACAATCTCGTTACCATGAATTGACAATACGATGGAAAACAATCTTGTTACCATGAATTGAAAATACGATGTAAAACAATCTCATTATAATAAACTGACAATACGATGGAAAATAATCTCGTTGACCATGAACTAACAATACGATGGAATACAATCTCGTTACCATGAACTGACAATATGATGGAAAACAATCACATTACCATGAACTGACAATACGGTGGAAAACAATCTCGTTACCATGAACTGACAATACGATGGAAAACAATCTCATTACCATGAACTGAAAATACGATGGAAAACAATCTCGTTACCATGAACTGACAATATGATGGAAAACAATCTCGTTACCATGAACTGACAATATGATGGAAAAGAAATTCAATACCATGATCGGTCGATACGATAAAATTGTCAATACGATAAGCAGAAAAGAAAAAGCTAAAACTGTCAATACGATAAACAGAAAACATATACCAAAGAAAATAATTAAAAATCATAAGATAAAATGAAACAAAGTGAGAAACAATGAAAGAAATGTTCTCCCCCTTTATACGAGGTGTTTCTTAATGTTAGGAGAGATGTAAAACAGGAAGTAGATTTGAATGATTATTTTAATGAAATCATTCCTAGCTTCTGTTTTATAAATTCAAATCTATCGGAAGGTAATGGTTTTGTAAAAATGTCAGCAAGTTGTTCTTGCATTCCAATGAATTGTAAAACAATATCTCCTTTTCATGTGTGATCCCTAAGAATGTGATGCCTAACATCTATGTGCTTTGCACGTGAGTGATGTGTTGGGTTCTTACTAAGAGTTATGGCACTAGTTTTATCACATAGAATTTGAGTTTTGGAAAAACTCAATCCATAGTCAGTGAGTGTGTGTTGCATCCACAACACTTGAGCATAGCAACTTCGAGCTGCTACATATTCAGCTTCAGTAGTGGAAGGTTCTACTGAGTGTTGTTTCTTGCATAACTAAGAAACCAAAGAATCTCCTAAGAAATGACATGTTCCGGATTTACTTTTTCTATCCATTATATAACCACCAAAGTCAGCATCTGAAAAACTTTTTAGAAGAAAATAATTTCCAGAAGAATATAAAAGACCTTACTCCATAGTGCCTTTTAAATACCAAAATATTCTCTTTACGGCTTTTAAATGAGACTCTGGTTTTAGATTGATATCTTGCACATAAGCATATAGAAAACATTAAGTCTGGTCGACTAGCTGTCAAGTATAGAAAACTTCCTATCATACCTCTAAAGATTGTTTGATCTACTGGTTTTCTAGTTTCATCAAGATCAAGTGTATTCGAGGTTCCAATAGGAGTGCTAATACTTTTAGTCTTGTCATAACCATACTTTTTGAGTAAATGTTTTATATACTTATGTTGAGATATATATGTTCCTTCTGGTTTTTGAGAAATTTGAAAACCAAAAAAGAATGTTAACTCACCCATAATACTCATTTCAAACTCATATTTCATTAAATTAGCAAAATAATTAGTTAAAGATTTCTGAGTTGATCCGAATATTATGTCATAAACATAGATTTTAACAATCAAAACATCTTTATTTTCTATTATTATAAAAATTGTTGGATCAGCTATACCTTTCGTATAATTGTTTTGTAAAAGAAATCTTGTAAGTCCATCATACCATGCTCTAGGGGCTTGTTTAAGTCCATATAGAGCCTTGGTATGTTTAAAAACATGATTAGGATGTTTTGGGTCTAGAAAACCAGGGGGTTGTTAAACAAAAATTTCTTCTTGAACAAAACCATTTAGAAAAGAACATTTTACATCCATTTGAAAAAGTTTGAAATTAAAATATGCTGAAAAGGTTAATAGAATACGAATAGATTCAAGTATAGCTACATGAACATATGTTTCTTCATAGGCTATTCCCTCTTGTTGATTATATCCTTTAGCAACAAGTCTTGCTTTATTTCTTACAATGATTCCATTTTCATCACATTTGTTTCTAAAAACCCATTTTACACCAATTACAGTTGTTTCTTTGGGTCTATCAACTAAAGTCCAGACCTGATTCCTCTCAAATTCATTTAGTTCATCTTGCATTGCTTTGATCCAATCTTCATCACCTAAGGCCTCACTTGGATTTTTAGGTTCAAATTGGGAAAGAAAAGAAAGATGTTTTATTTCATTTCTTAAGGAATTTATGGTCCTTACTGGTTGATTTACATCACCAATGATATTTTAAATGGGATGATTCCTAAGAAACAATTGATTTGGGTTTTGTAAAATCTGTTCATCAACATATGGTAGAAAATATTCTGTGTTAAATGTATCAGGAATACTTTCTTGAACATTATCCTTATCAGATGGTTCCTCTAACAATGGTTGGTAAACAATTTTTGAAAACACATCTGAGGATGTAAGTTGGGATGGTTTAAAAACAAAAGGATTAGTTTCATCAAATTTTACATGTACTGTTTCTTCAACACAAAAGTGTTTTTATTGAAAACTCTATAAGCCTTAGAAGTTGTATAATAGCCTAGAAAAATTCCTTCATCATATTTTCGTGCGAATTTGTGAAGATTATCTTTAGTATTCAGAATGAATACTTTGCACCCAAAAACTGTGAAGTATGACACTTTAGGTTTTCGGCCAGTCCATAACTCCTAAGGATTTTTATTAAGAAATGGTCTGGTTAAAACACGATTTATAGAATAACAGGCCGTACGAACAGCTTCATCCCAAAAGTGCTTAGCAATTGAGTTTTCACTCAACATGGTTCTAGTCATTTCCTGAAGAATATGATTTCTTCTTTCAACAAACCCATTTTGCTGAGGAGTTATTGGAGCTGAGAAATTGTGAGTAATACCTTTCTTACTACAAAAAGTTTCAAAAACTGAATTTTGAAACTCACCACCATGATCACTATGAATAGTTATCAATGGTAGGATTTTCTCATTTTTTAACTTGGGCTCTAAAAGTTTTGAAATAGGAAAAGGCTTCAAACTTCTTTGCAAGAAAATAGACCCATGTAAATCTAGTAAAGTCATCAACTGAAACAAATATATAGCATTTGCCTCCAATGCTTTCAATTTGTGTGGGACCAAAAAGATCCATATGCACTAGCTGTAATGCATTAGTAGTTGAAACTTCATTAATTGATTTAAAGCTAGTCTTATGTTGCTTGCCAAATTGACAAGGATCACAGACTTTTGAGGAATCATATCTAAGATCCGGTAGTCCCTTTACAAGTCTTTTCTTTGAGAGTTTACTAAGGTTTCTCAGATTACAGTGTCCTAGTCTTCTATTCCATAGCCATGATTGGTCTTCTATTACAGTTAATCAAGGTATGTTTTGGCTCCTAAGGTCTTATAATTTAATAGTTTATACATTCTCTTGTCTATGAGCAGATATAATAAACTGATCCTTGGAATTTTGAACTAGACACTTATCATTCCTAAAATTCACAAGGTAACCTTCATCACATAATTGACTTATTCTGATGAGATTGTGCTTAAGAACTTTAACAATCAAAACATTTGAAATAATAACCTTGCCAATAAAAATGATATTACCTATACCAATAATCTTTCCTTGAGCATTATCTCTGAAGGTAACTTTTCCACCTTTTGTTTTGATAACCTTTTCAAAGAAATCTTTGTTTCCGATCATGTGTCGAGAACAACCGTTATCCATGTACCAAATATTCTTGTTGGTACACTTCTCTTTTTCCTGAAAAAGAAACAATTAGTTTTTCGGAATCCAAACTTGTTTGGATCCAGAAGGGTTAGATAAAATAATATTAGGAATCCACATTTGTTTTGAAAAATGAGCTTTATGAAATCCTAAAGATTGAGTTCTATTTAGATAACAATCTATTCTCTTGTGTCCACCACTTTGACACTTTGAACAAAAAAGAGGTTTTTTTATGAATAAAATAGTTATTGCTAAAAACTGATTTGGAATAAGTATAACCAAGTCCAGAACGATTTCTCAAAGGTTGTATTTGGGAATACATTTTGTCAAAGTCTTCCTTGCCATGAGTAAAGTTCGACAAACACTTCTTTAAAGAGAAAATTTCTGACTTTAGTTTTAAAACTATGTTTTTTTTCAAAACATTTGAATTTGAGCTAGAGTTAGACTCTAAAACATTTTTCTTTGAAATCACATTTTCAAGATCCATAGAAAGAACATCTTGTTTAGATTTGAATTTCTCAAGGGTTTTTGAAATATTTTCAAAATCATATGTTTTCATATCAAGATCCTTAGAAATATTTGATACTTATTTAGTCAAAATCGAAATTCTATAATTTTCTTTCTCAAGCTTCTTCTTGAGTTTGGAATTTTTACTTTCTAGCAATTTAGAAAATCTAGATACTTACTCAAAAAAAGGTAAAGTATCATCTTCTAATGATGAGTAGTTATCATTTGAAGATTCATAATATCTATTATCAGTATAATTTGAATTTAAAGAGACATTTGTAATAGCTTCAGCATTATGTACCTTAGCCATGAGACAATGATCTTCAATTGGTAGTCTGGCTATAAGTCCAATATTTCTCTGTCCTAAGGACTCATATTTTGAAGAATCGTTTGAGGAGTCACTACCACTTGCACTCCACATATAATTTTCCTTCAAGACTTTCTTTGTCTTTGTCTTGTAAAACTTTTTCTTGTTTCTTTCAGAGTGTTTCTCTTTTCTGTATTTTCTCTTTAGTAAAGGAGAATCAGGCCTTATATGTCATACTTTGCTACACTCATAACATGTTACCTCTGAATCTTTTTTGTCCTTCCTGTCTTTCTTTTTGAATCTATATTGGAAATCTTTCTTTCCCACAATCTTGTTCATCCTTCGAGCAAGATTAGCTAACTCATTATCCGAGTGATCACTATTACTTGATTATGATAAAACAACATTCTTGGATTTGGATATTGTAATCCTTTCAGGTGTTTTAGAATTAGATGTAAATGCCACACTCCCGTTTCCATTCTTTTTATTGTTGAAGTCAGCATCTCTTCTCATTCTTGTCTCGTGTTGTAGAAGAGTTCCAAATAGTTCATCAAGAGTAATCTGGGAAACATTTCTAATTTCATCAATAGCTATTCTTTTTTACTCCCATTCATTCGGCATTGTATCTATAATTTTATCTACTAGAGATTCATTATCAAGGCCTTTTTCTCCTATAGATTGTAAACTATTGACAATTGTCATAAACCTTTGTTTAACTTTACAAACTGGCTCTCCATATAGAAAAACAAATCCATGATACTCTACTCGAAGCATTACTCTTCTTGTTTCTATAACCTTGGATGTACCAAAATGAGTGACTTCTAATTTCTTCCAAATACAGTTGGTGGCTTCACATTATGATATATAAAAAAATATATTCCTGGTCATAGAGCATAATAAAGTATTGTGTACCTTGTAATTTAGTTGATATTCTTGCTTCTCTTGGTTAGTGAAAGTGCTGACTTCTTTGTCAGGAATTTTGTAACCTCCAGTGAGCATAATAGAATTTTCTACGCCATTATTGATCAGAAAAGTCGTTATACAATCTCTCTAATACTCATAGTCATTCCCATCAAATATTGGTGGTCTAGAAGGATTTATATTATCAATTGACCCAATATTCATTCCTTCCATCTAGAAAAACAAAACAAAACAAAAAAACTTTTCCACTGCACACGTTAGTGTAGTAAGTAATTAAAAATAGTAATCAGAAAGAAATAGAACAATTAATACAAATCAGTGGAAAACATTCTCTGATACCAATTGTTGGATTGAATATGTAGATGTATTTGTATATTAGATGGAATAATACAAGAGGGGGGTGAATTGTAGGTTTAAAAACCTTTGAGTTATAACACTTAAAAGATTAGTTTAAAAGGTCTTAAACTAATACAAATACAAACACCCACAATTGTATTGAATATAAAAGATATGAAGTAAGGTAATACTAATGAAAAGTAAAACAATTGTATTTGAGATGAACACAATAATCAAAATAATATAAAGATGAATGATTCTACCTTAAAGCGTATAGAATCAATCAATACAATATGTAATAGAATGATTGTAATTGAAACAATTACAATTGAATATGTAAAGAAGAAAGGAAACAATAGAAATTCCTTTCTAATACAGGAATCAGTGGAAAAGTAAAATTATTACAATTCTTTTGACCTAAAGAGAAGGGTTATCCTTTCACCTATGATAAAAGGTTTATCTCGCTAACACCTTGGTAGGCCCTCGGTACGATGATCGGAACGTCTGTCTGCCTATCCCCGGCAGCCCTCGATACGATGATCGGATCTTCGGTCTTCCTATCCCCGACAGCCCTCGATTTTGTAGGTAATCGGCACCTCTGACTTTCAATCACTTGAAATCCCTCGATACAATGATCGGACGCACAAGGCACACAGCATGAGAGAAGTCACAGCATCTCTCTCTAGAAGCTTGATGGAAGCAAAGTATCACACTTGTTTCAAAGTCTCTACATTGTTCTACTTGTTCTTCTTTCAGCTTTAAAAGACCTCTTATTTATAGTACTCAGATTCCAACGGTCATGTTGCCTTCAACAGTCATATTTCTCCAAAAAAACTCGAAGGGACTTGGACACCTGGCATCATAACGGTCATATTGAGACAGAAAGCACAACATCGTTTTGATAAGTTTGTAACTAACTCAACGACATCGAATTGGTTAAAACAAGATATATGAAGATGATAAATAACAGTAAGATTAATATGAAACAAGTTTTTTTTGACAAAGTACCAAAACAAGTAATGAAAGTATGAAAATCAAAGTCAGTATGATACAATTGACAAAGTCAGTATGATACGATTGACCGATTCAGTACGATATGATTGACAGAGTCTGTACGATACGATTGACATAATCAGTATGAAACGTTTAACATAGTCAGTACAATACTATTGACAAGGTCAGTATGATATAATTGACAAGGTCAGTACGATATAGTTGACAAGGTCAGTATGATACTATTGACAAGGACAGTACAATACGATTGACAAGGTCAGTACAATTAAAAAGACATTTGTGATTTCCAAAACTAGATATAGAAGTCAAAAGGGAACTTTTGACTCAACAATTATTTGCTCATTGAAGATGAAAAAAATGTAACTGTGGAGAAACACATAAAAAGTTCAGAAGTTTGGAATATGAATGGCCAAAAGATAGTCGTGCAATTTGATTCTTATGGTGTCCCTACGGATGATGCCACGAGGTTACATGTCCAGATTATAGGCTAGCTGGCAGTGGATCCCATTTCCCTTCTTATTTCATATGATTATTGGAGACATATGCCTCCAAACTGGAAAAATGATGTTTTTGATTCACAAATAAAAGGAAATTTTATTACATTATTGTTTAATTGAGTGTCATGTTACGAATATGTTCAAAATGAATTTCTATATACAGATGTTCTTCCTATTTACCGTTGCTGATGTGATAGCATGGAAGTGGACTTTCAAAAATCTTGGTAAAAAATGGAATGATTTCAAATGGATATTGTGGTGTGATGTGAATGATACATCATTGACCGTGGAACAAATGTATGAGAAGCTACCCAGTGGGGTACTGAAAGAGTAGTGGAATGTTTTTTTTTGATAGAAATCATGATGAGAAGTGGATTTTATTAAAATATATATTATTATATTATCCTCATTTAAAATTTATACAAGTATATGAAGAGGAGATGACATTGGATACATTATTGGTAAAATTCATTTTATTTATATCAGGATCTCTCAATACAAAAAGCATCATACTGGGCTAAGAAAATCATCCCTCACACCGTAGGCCCAAAAAGATTTTCTAGAACCCTAATTTCAATGGTAATATTTTAATTAGTTTAAATATTTATAATACAATATTATCTATTTAATATATTGAATTTTTTATTTATCTTTGCTTAATGTAGTTATAGAGTATAGGGAACGAAGCATCCCGAACTGAACTGTGGTTGGATGTTCACAAAAAATCATATAGTTGTTTTGTTAATGAGCCTTCCAAAGAAGATGGGTATAAAGTCAATTTTTTATTGTAATAACTTATTATTAGTTTTAAATGTGTTAATATGTATTGATATTTGATTTATTGGTAAAAATTAAAGAACTATGGGATTCCAATCCTGGGCAGTCCTACTCAGTCTCACAGGATGACCTGGTTGCTAAAGTCCTTGGGAAGGAGCATCCTGGTAGAGTGCGCGGGATGGGTTTGGGACCCGTACCATCTGAGTTATTTGGAAATCCACCAGGGATTCCAGCAGCATCTACTCCTGGTTATAGTCAGCCCATACCTAATGACTCTTAAAGGGAGATTTCTGCTCTACGAGCCATATTTCAAAACCAGGGGGCTCAAATATCCACTATGCAGAAAGCGTTGACTGGTTTGTATCAGCAGATGAGCAGATATGCCCCCGGTGGTACTGCACCGAATGGTGGTGAGCTTGTAAATCACACAAAATAAAAATCATTTAGTTTTCAAAATTTTATTGGTTTTATGTTTTATTATAAATATGAAACAACATTTAATTTTCAATATAATGTTCTTACAGGTGTTAGCAGGAAGTGGAGATGGAGGTGGAGAGGGTGACGATGCATCATCGGACCATGAGTAATTGTACTGTTGATGTGTTGAAAAAATATGAGAATGGTTGGTTTGTATATATAACATTTGTGACACATAGTTGCCACCAAAAATTTCCATGTCCTAACATTTTCATGATTTCTCATGTTTCCTTTTATGCATTTTATTGATTTTTGACGTTTCCTTTTATGTATTGATTTCTTGAGTTTGGTATACATAATTCCATTTAGGCCAGTGTTTGAATTGGTAGTTGAGATTTTGGATGACTAACGAGTGATCCTTTTGTTATTTGGTTCTGGTTATATAAATTGGAACTTGGTAGGTAGTATAGAGACCAAACATAAGAGGATGATGGGAATGTGGTTTAGCCTAATCATGTGATACGAATCATATACTAAGAATGTTGTATTTTTCATACGGTTGGGAACCATGTTTTTCCTAGATAATTATAATATGTTGAATCATTTCACACCAACTTTATCTGATGAGGATCTTATGTCCACCGGGTGATTCAAGGGTGGGATGGTATACACTATCCAATTGTAGTTCAATGGTTTTTGGCTGGTTACAATTATTGTGATATCAACAAGGCCCTTACAATTACTGAGATATCAACAAGTCCCTTATTACGCCAACAAGGCCCAATGTATGGTGGGTGTGAAACTATCCAATTAGACCATAAGAGTGGGAATTCAAACTCCACCCACTCTATTAGAAATTGATGCTCTCTCAAATACTATCCCTATATTAGATCCATTAACCTCAAGAACCAAAACCCATAAGAAACATGATGGGGTGCAAACCTATATTTGGAAGCACATACATTTGGTGTAGAATTGTGACATTTTGATATAGTTTGAAATCATATCATCCAGGATCTCAATCCTTTATTCTCTTTATCCCTCAAAAATTCTCAATGAGACACTTGTTGGGTCCCTCTAGGGTCACCAAAAGATTGATATAGAAGTCACAATGCCCATTTTTTATTATTGAAAAACCACTCCATCTGAATTTAATGACACTATATCATTCATATAATAAGATCGACAATAACAGATTTAGGAATATATCATACACTTATATGTTTTATGAAGAATTTAAATTTTCAAAATTCAATGGTATTTAGTTGAAAATTAATCTTATTCATTTATGAATCCTTCAGAATTTGGGGTATAATGAGGATGATTTATCATCGATAAAGCTGACCATTCATGTGTATGATAAGAGCGAGCAAAGGCCCCTTATAAAGATTAACCTGAAATCCAAAACTAGTGAACCAGTGTCCAATGCTGAGTTTATGGAAATTTGGTTAGACATTACATATCTATCTCTATCATAAATCAATGTATGTAGTTCAATGTTTTTTGTCTGATTACAATTATTGAGAAATCAACAAGGCACTTACAATTACTGAGATATCAACAAGGCCCTTATTATGCCAACAAGGCCCAATGTACGGTGTATCTAGTTTAATGCAGAGGTTATAGGAGTTTGTGTCATGTCTTGTACATCTTCAAAACTTTTCCACCAGTTCCTCCCAGGGATATAAGATCTTCACATATTCCACATTATTATGGGGGTCCTCTTAATTTTTAGTAAAGATGAAGCTATAATACCACATACTACTGAGGCTAAGGTGGTAGTCGACGTAGTTGATACTGGACTCAAGAATTAATGTCCATGAAATGTGATCCCAATCAAAATAGTCAGGTTGTAGAATAGATCCATTGTATGGGAAAACTAAATGACGTTCAACATATGATAGGGAGCATAATTAAAATCCATCTATTGTTTGAGGTACTAATCTAGTAACCTCTACTATAGATTCTATATTATTTGACACAAGTTCAACACCTAATGTTATATTTGATACATTTCTAGATATTCTGGTCCTTGATATAGTGTATTTATGTGTCATTATGAATCATTAATCCTCATTGGTTATTCGATAAATGATTTCTCACTGATGTAATTATTTTCCCCATCAGATAAGAAAATGTTTTTTATATAGAATTCATTCTTTCCCATCAGGTAAGTGTGTGATATAATTATTACAATAGATTTCATGATTCCCAATAGATCCATTATTGATTATCATCACTATAAAATTATGTTCAAAAACCATATGGAGGTCAAAATATCTAAAGGGTAGAATGATATTTCCATGCATATCGATAAGGAAACCATCATCGGAGTCCAAGTAGAGCGAAAACCAAAATTTTAAGTGCTTTGTTAGATAATCGGTGGTTACACCAGCTATTTTCCATCTTATGGCCAATTGTTTGTATGATGTCTCTTTTTTTATCATGTTGGGGATAACATGAATGATAGATCTAGAAATAACATTTTATTTGATTGTATGATGTCTCCTGTTCCATTTCCTTAGTTTGTTTGTTTTTCAGGGTAGTGGTGGAGTATAAGCAGAACTGCAGTTTATTTCTAGTCTGAGTTTAGAAATGGTTTTAACCACCGCTAATGGTTTACTAGTAATACATTAGTGGCAGTTAAAACTGTCCCTAAACGTAATCGAAATTTTACTAAGCGATGGTTATAACTGCCACTACATCACGTCTGCATTCCCTGGCAATTTTAACCGCCATCATAGAGACACATCACATGCCTGAATTTCACGGTGGGTTGTAATTGCCGATAATGAAATAAAATCTGGTGCCTGTAAAACCACCGCTAAATTTACAAAAACTGCCGCAAAATGAGGCACCTACGATGCTTTCCTTAAACCACCGCAAAATGGAGAAAACTGTCGCTAATAGATTGTTAACGACCAGTTTAGCGGTGGTTTCTGTAAACCGCCTCCAAACCATATAGCGGCGGTTTAAAGCGCCGCTAATATGAGGTTTTCTTATAGTGGGAATTCTTTTCACCATGAGATCTATAAGTTGATCCACCAATGTTAAACTCTATTTTACTCTATTTTCCACTAGGCCCATGAGACTATTTACAGTCTATGATCTCCATTTTAGCCTTAAGGGAACAATGGAAAATCTTTTAATAACTATCAAAGTCTCGAATATCCAATAATTTTTTTATACTCATCTTTAGTATACTAAATAATAAATCCACCTTTCTTTCAATGTAAATGTCAAATATAGGCATATATTGAAAGCCTTATGAATTTTTCCTTGTACGCCCTAATAGACTCATGTTACTTCTTCTTTAGTCTAAGGATTTCCCTTTCCAATTTGAGATGGAGGGTTCAGGGAAAATATTTATAGGAAAATATTTTCTTGAATTACTCCCAATAGATGGAATCAATTTCCTCTTTGTAATTTGTGTTCTTTATCTGTTTTCACCACTGATCAGCTTCCCTATAAAAACAATAGTCCACCAGCACAAGTTTCTCTTCTTCTGAGCACTGAAGAATAGAGAATATCTTCTCAATGGAGATCATCCATTATTCTACAAGGAGGGGATCAAGAGATATACTAAACATGGGTGGCCTTTTCCATGTGAAGTATTAGAAGAAAAATTTCTTTTTCTTAGGAGAAGGATGGAGTTCCACATGATTCATGTTATTATTCATAACATGATCCATTTGATAAAGTACCATTATAATGTTTTGGGTACCCATTCCCATCAAAAATGGCATATCATTAGGGAAATACTCACATTGCCTATAATATTTATTGTTTTCATGGGTTATTCTATTTTTATCCATTAAATAAGAAAAATAAAGTATAATTAGGGGGATTGAAAACTTATCTCACAGGAATATGAAAATAAAACATCAAATATAGAATTATAAACATGTAAATGATAAGTATATCTTAATTTGTAATTCCCTATATTTCAATCCAGGTTATCCATGGTGATAAAATTATACCTAGGGTTCTTAATAATGTTATTTATTCCTAATCCCCAAAAATTACTAGACCATTCACTGATACAAACAATAATGACCCTAGCCATTTATATATATTATTACATGATTTTAAGCATAATTAACCATCAAATACAACAAAGTATTGTATCATCTAATGTCACAGTAAGATTAGGTAAATAATTAGAAAACATGAAACAAAAATAAGAAAACTTTTATTTAATATTTATAATGAGATCCTAACTTAATTTGATCTCTTATACCTGTATAAGATAACCTATGGAAAACATGAACATAAGGGATGAGCTAAAAATCTTAGTAAGGGAATAAAAATAGGAATAAAACATAGCACATGGGTTAAAGGCCTAAAATGATGACATAAATACATATAACATGAATAAAAATAAGGCATAATAACATATAAAACATGGGAAAATATAATCATGGAAACATTTAAATATTTTAAAAACATATAACATGACATAAACATGAGTTAAGTCTTATTTACAAGACTATGTCACATGGTTGAAAAAGTCCAATAAAGGAATCAGGATCACCCCTATCCCATCATGACGTCTTATGTGACTAAACATTACCCAATACATTGAAGAACTATGTAATCACACCCCTAAAAACATTTTCATTAACATGTGTTCCACATGAACAATCACATATAAGGAATCAATCCTAAACATGAAGGTTACCCATGGAATGAAATGGGTATCGTAATCATGTCATAAGGCATTACAAAAAGGGAATATCATAATGGTATCCATGAAAGAATGTATTTAAATCACACCTGGACATTTATCAAGGAATATAGGAATGAATCACAATATCTGATATCAAACTGGAGTGAAAAAATGTGAAAATAGTGTTTAAGAAACTTTATAAATAAAACATTTTAATGTTGTTCACAAAAAATATTAAAGTGAATTTAAAGAAGAAAATGAATTGTCTTTTATATAAAACCTAAATTGATCCAAGATAGTTTTTCATGATAAAATTATTAATTTTAGAAAAATAATGGTTTATTAAAATATATTATGTATGGTGCATGTAAATGTGTAAGAAATCAAGATGTTCCCTGGAATTGAGCATACTTATCGAGAATAATTGATAAGGGAACCTTTTTAAAACATGTATTTCCTTATAAAATAAGGCCGATATGATATAGATACATGATTTTGGAACATATAAACATAACTTATAATAAATACACACATATAAAGAAGCATTAAATTACGATGAATAGAGATAATGAGTAACATCAAGGAAAATGGAGGTTCGGGTAGAGTCCCTTACCTTACATCTGAAAGTGTTTTGCACTAGATCTTAATGTCTAGGAAAAGAAAATTAAATCTATTAATAAATTAATTATGAAACAATTGTAAATTTATTTGATTTATTATGATTTCATTAAGTTAATTTCTGACCCTTTTGATAAGTTATAAGATACAATTTCATTCCTTGGGAGCATTCATTTCCTTGGTTTTCATGATCAGTTACTTGTATACGGGTATGAAAAATCATGTAAAATGAGAATGGTTGTATAAAATTGAAGTTATATGATATTATTTAACATCAAAAAATTTAGATTTATATATGATTAATTTGGTAATTTTTGGTGAGGTTCAGTCATTATATAAGACATTAATGATAATCTTTTAGATCATATTCGCTTTTTTTGGATCACCACGAGCTAGTTTTTCTTTATTAATTAATATCATGTATATATAATGGATAAAAAACATTAAATTGAATATAATACATATATTATAATCTTTTTTAACCATAAAATGGTTTTATGCGTAGTATTGAAAGAGGGAATAGATATGGAAAACTTTTTCATACTTGAATGTGATAAATTAGCACATCACGACTGAAGTTTTCATTTTTAGTAAAAAATGAGAGGGGAAGAGAAATGATGAGGAATTATTCCATTATCATAACAAAATTATAATAATTGTAATTTATTGGAGTTATCATACCATTTTTATGAGGGAATGTGATGATTGAATAAGAAAATAAAATAATTAGAAAATAAAATAAATGAAAAGAAAGTGGATTTTACCTCTTGAATCCTTCTTCTGGAGAACCTCCTTAGGGGAATTCGTTTCAGTATTTTTTTTTATAAAAAGGATCCTAAACATGGGGGATTTTATTTAGAATATATTTGAGTAGAATTTAGAAAAGTATTGAAGCTTGATAGGTGTGAGTATAATAGGTGATGAAGAGTGATATTTATAGAAGGGGAGAGAAGTTATTTATCATTATTTTATTTATTGGTTTATTATTTTTCCTCAGGACAATGAATATTTTTATTATTATCAATAAAAATATTAAAATAATTAATTTTAGTTCAATATTATGGTCTTACATCAGCCACACATCATCTGTGACTCAATTAATAGAGTATTTATCTTATACTGTAAATTACCATATTTTACAATTCACAAGAAATTCTTGTATTTCAAAGAAATCCCAAAAATTCATCCCAACCATTTTTTGACTTGCATAATTAAAAAAATAACTCCATTTTATGAAAATAATTTTGTAAAATTTAGATATTTAATTTTTAATTAAAATCAGAATTTACTTGGAAAATAGAAATTTTAAATTTATAATTGATTGTGTAACACTTGGAAAAATTAAATTAGGAATCATAAAATTATCTTATAATCATAAGATAAAACAATATTAATTTATGAATACATTTTATGATAATACATTTTATTTTAAGATTTATATTAATTTAAAAAATTGAAAATGAACACTTTTGTTTTTTAAAAATATCAACATTTAATTAATAATTTATAAAACATTTTTTAGTTATAATATGATATAATTATATCATATTTTATTTTATAATATGGTTTCATTTTATTTATACCTTTATATATGAGGTTATTATTCTATTGTCTGGATTACTATTCATAAGGGTCACATTACTATTCCAAAGTTCAAGTTACTATTTAATCGAAATAGGTTCCTTAACTTATAGAAATACCTCTTATTTCAATCATTATTCATTTATAAAGTTTGTATTGTATTCTCTATGTGGATTTATGTTATTAAAAATATATAAAACAATTATAATAAGGGAAAATTCATTGATAAAATTTTAGATTGTTATAAGGAAAATCAAAAATGCTATAAGAAAAGATCATTTTTACTCTTTACTTCATTTATCAAATTATTAAAAGGCTTGAATGACACTAAAACTTTTTCTTTTTTTATAGATAAACATGATAAAATCTAGTGGTTATTGATCCAAATAATTGAAAGAATATGATATTTAATTATTAGTATGTTAATTTTTGCTAAAAAAGTAATCCATTATTTCGTATAGTGATACTACTAATTTCCAAGGGTTTTTTATTGAAACATTCAATAACATTGTGGAGAAGTTAATTTAAGTCTACATGGAAGTCTTTTTTATTTGTGAGTATAACATATCAAGTAGTAGTTGCTAATTTTTTTTAAGTACTAGCAGTATATATAGAGAATAACATGGGGATTCATTTGAATAAATATCGATTTATACTGAAGGAAATCATTATTCTAGGGAATAGGATATTAAGAGATAAGATTGGAGTTGATAAATAAATTATTAATGTGATCTCTACACTTTCACCACTAACTTCATTGAAGGAAGTGATAATATTTTTAAGACATCCATGATTCTATAAATGATTTATTAAATATTTTTCAATGGTTGTAAATACATTATAATTATTTATTTTTAAATAATAAAAATTAAAAGTTGGAAAGGATTTATTGGAATCATTTAGTTTACTAAAAATAGCTAATTTCAATAATCATAATAACTACAACAAACTAGATAGAACCATTGGAATTTATGTGTGATTCCATTAAATTTATAGTGGGATATGTTCTTAGATGAAGAAAATATAAAAAAATATGTGATATATTATTCCACTAAAATGATAAATGGATCATGGAAAAGATATGAAATAACTAATAAGTATATTGGAGGTTTTTTATTCCCTAGAGAAGTTCGGAGCATACCTCACTGTTAGTAATTTAATTATTTACATTGTCTATTCAACATTAAAGTGTCTATTGTCTTAAAAGGAATCTATATCATGGTTGATAGGATGATTTATTTATTTATATGAAATTAAAATTTAAATGAAGAGTATTAAATAAATGTAATAAATCATTTATAAATGTTTTAAGATTTACAATAAGAAAATTCCAATCTATTAAAGGGAGAATTTCTAAATGAGTTACAATTTAATATTAAGTGTAGAAACATTTCCTAGTATTTATAAATTGATAATTATATTGTCATGGGAAGAATTATTATAGGATTATAATGGAATAATAATAATATACTCAAGTTATAAGTGATATGTTACATTTTTTAAGAACCATTCCTATACAAACATGGAGTTCATTGAATTATCAGAAGGTGTGTATCCATGGGAGAGGTACTTTCCATTATGAATCATTTCCATACACTATCATGTGGAGGAAAGTATAGAATATTTGAAAATACTACCAAATAAATTCATTTTTGATTCTACTAGCCCATAATATTTAGTGATATAAAAGAATTTGTTAAAGACTATGATAAGTGCCAACAGATACGAAATAATAGTATAAGAATATAAATTCTATAGAATGGTATTTATTGAACATTAGAATTTTCATATATATGTATTAGAATTTATAGTCCCATTTACAAAATAACTTGGTAATGAAATACCTTGGTGGTATTCTATTGTGTTTTTAAAAGGGTTGAATCCATTTATTTAATAGATAGCATGGGATAATCTGAAGTGTAATTCATTAGCGATAAAATTTTCTATAGTTATGGAGTTATAAAGGCCATGATGAATAATAATGGTGTTAATTTATAGAACAAATAATTCATATATTTAACGATGAAATATGGATACAAGCACAAAACTGGAACAAGTTATCATCATAAACTAGTGGACAACAAAAAGTTTGAACCATGTATTTGAAAAAAATATTAGATAGAATAGTATATAAATTAATGAATGATTGGACATACAAGCTGGAAGTTTCACTTTGGGAATATAAAATTTCATATTAGAAACAAAATAATATATCCCTTAATATATTGGTATTTATAAAATCATGTCAGTATTTTATTACGATTGAGAAAACATATTTTTAGGTTGTGATGTTAGTAAACATAAATTACAAGAGTTAATTTTTGAAAAAGGATATTTTATTTAAATAATAAAGAGGAAATTATAAGGTAGTCATATAATAATTAAATAAAGATGATGGATAGAGCTAAAACTTTTCTAGACATATTGATAATTTGAGGAAGTAAAATATGTAAAGACCCAAAATTTTATAAATAAAATTCAATTTGTGGTTAAATTAAATTCCTTGTCAAGTAATGATGTTTTTGAATACACATTAACTTATTTGGGTTTTTGAATATTATTTCCTATCAGATTTAAAATAACATTAGTCAATTTATCCATTGATAATATGGTTTTTGAATAGTGATATTATTATTAGTATATATTAAGGGTTGTGAAAAATCCAATTGAGATGGACAAAGGAATTAATTTCCTCGATTAGTTGGATCGTACCCTATGTAGCACATTTTTCAAAACTTATTTAAAAGATAGAATCTCTAAGATTTTACTTTAACCAATTCTAATATTATATTCATTAACAAAAGCATGATTGAAACCATTTGTGGGAAAATTTCAAGCTTATTGAGATAACGACCGAAACCATGTTCACTGAACCACCCCAATGAAATCTCAATGTCGCACACCTTACCCTTTGGGTGTTATCTAGTAAAATAAAGGAATATATATCTCGGCCCTAACAACATGAATATTTATATTTTATTTTCTATTGAATAATTATTATATTTATTATTTAATTATTTTACTTTATAAATGATTAAATTATGGTTTTGATAAAAAAATTAATTTTAATACGAAAAAACTAGAATTGTATTTCTAAGTAATAAGAAATATTAATTAAGATATTCTATATTGTATTAAGTGTGGTTTTATATAATAAAACTTCAATTAATTTACATTAAAGACAAGGTTTTTCATAGTTAGTATGAGAAGAAAGTATAGTTATTTTTGGTAATAGGATTAGAAGACATTAGTAAAATCATTAAAGATAATACTGGACATAGAATAACATCAAAAAAATGGTAATTTATAGAGTGTGTGGTTTCCAAGAAAATACATATTTTTTATACTACAGGTGGATGTGGCTTTAGATAAAATGTACCAGGTGGTAGAAACCCTGAAAACACCATATTTAGCTAAACTCAACTGAGAACTAGTGTAAGAAAATGGGCCTTTCTATACACCTGGTTTGACAATCGCATGGTATATTCTTTTGTAAATTAAAATTCTTATTATAATCCATTATTGAGAGAAAAAATATGCCTATAATATTTTATGTTAGGAAATATATCATTGATAACTTATATTGAAAACCTAGAAATTCATAGACTAAAGAGTGCATTTCATTTATGAGTCGTCCCTTTAATGATCATAGTCTCCATTTTATGTATTTAATAATTTAAGTATTATCATACCTAATTTTCCCTTTATTATATTAAATGTATAGAAATTGTAGGAACCAAGTCAACAACCAATGTGAGGGGAAATTTCATGACTACCTAAATAAGATTCCTAACATAATGGGAGCTTAAGTAAGACAACTTTTGATTATTCCAAACTAGCTAAACAAATCATAATTAACTGGAATATAGTTGAATGTAAAAATAAATTCAAGGAATATTAGGACAACATCTCAAGTAATTTCATCTTATAAAGGTTATATAGGAAAGAATACCCAAGTTCATTTGTTTAAAAAATGTGGAAAGAGGCCCCAATGGAAATAACACAAAAGAAACAAGAGATGTTTTAAGTGTAAAAACGTGGTGCATAAAGTATCCAATTTATATGAAAACAATAACATGATAAAGGGAAATAAATTTTCATATAAGTTATCATATATGGTTCCATGTCATATTTTTGGAGAATTTGGACATTATCCAATCCAATATTCTATTCCAAGGGTTGAAAATCATGATGATCTCCAAAAACTTCCAAGAATAAGGGAACCAAGAATGTTCATTGCTAAGATTGATCATGATGAATGAGGTACATGTAACCTCTAATTTAGATATATGTGTGTCATTTTGAATTTGAATTAATGCCATATTATCATATCTATTAATTTTTCTATGAACATTGAGTCACCGCCCTAATTGATTTGATATCATCAAGAAAAAAAGTATATGATTATTATATCACATGTTGAGGTTTGTGGGAATGTTATTCTTTAAAATATTAATAGTATCCCTTTATTATAATTTTATGTTATCCTAGTTATTGAATGGTTTTCCTTTTATAAATCCAAAAACAATGCCGAGTGATGTAAATCACCCTCTGTATCCTGAATTGGCTTCTAATTCTATACAAGTGAAAGGACGGGGGTAAACCATATTTAGTACCAAAATCTCAATCATGGATATTATTTCCTTTTTAGAAATCATATCTAGTTCAAATGATTTAGACTAATAAAGAGATCATCCATAAATACATGCACATTTTTAGGGAATGCACCGATGTGTTCCCCAAATAATTGTATGCTCTCCATCCAAAATGAGTGGTAGAGTTCTAAATCAAAACTTTTACCTAGACTGGGAAACATTCCTAGGGTATGTCATCACCGAAAATGGGATATGTATGGATCCTTACAAAATGGAGATGACTAAAGGGTATCTTAGACTAACCCCTATGATGGAAATCCGTAGTTCCCTTGGATTAGCTAGGTATTATCATCAATCTGTGAAAATTATAATGATTTTTATGTTCCCTAACCATGTTAACTCCAAATGAAACCATGAATATCTAGAATGACGAATGTGTAGAAATGTTTAAAGATTTGAAGAGGATGTTAATCACTAAAACTATGCCCGGATTCCCCACTAGTGGGGAAGTATTTTTTATCTAAATAAATGCATCTAGAGAGTTCATGGGTTGTTTAATCCTGAAAAATGAAAAATTAATAGCATATTCCTCCCAAAAACTATAGATCCATGAGTTGAACTACCCAAATCATGATCTAGAATTGGATATAGTGATCTTCATGTTAAATATTTGGCTGAATTATCTGTATGGGGTAAAATAAGATGCATATACAGACCATAAAAACCTAAAGTATATATTCAACAAAAATAATCTTAATATGAACCAACAGAGGTGGTTAGATTAGATCAAATATTACAATTGTTCAACCCATTACCATCCTGTGAAAGAAAAAAAAGTGGAGGATTCTATGAGTTGAAAGGATCCTTCAACTCTTTCCATGATGTGGATTTCAAGGGATCCAATCTTACTAAAAATAAAATTGATGGATATGGGAATAATAAATGGATATTCATAATTACATTCCCAATTAATTATTCAATCATCCCTTATTGGGAGGATCAAGGAGGCTTAGGAAGATGATAAGTTGCAATAGAAGAAAGTATATTATATTCAAAGGTTCAATGTTAGTGACGATGGATTTATAAGGTTTGGAAATTGGATATGTGTCTCTTCAAATCCATAACTAGAGTGGGAACTTTTGGATGATTCATATAGGTCATCCTTCTCAATTCATACATGAAGCACTAAGTTGTATAGAGATTTTAAGAAATATTTTTGGTTGGATTACATGAAGAGATATATTGTAGAGTTTGAATCTCAATTCATGGTATACCATCAATTCAAGGATGAATGATATGAATATAAGGATATGATGCAACCATTTTCCATACCAGTATAGACAATTGAAAACATAACCATGGATTTCATAATAGGACTCACTCAAAAACCTAAAGATAATAATACCATCTGGGTGGTTGGGGATAGCAGTACAATGTTAGAACTTTTCATTGATATCATGGAAGATTTCTATCATTTCCAACTCACAATAATATATATAAGAGAAGTGGTAAGACTCAATGGATTGCCAATCTGTATTATATCTGATCAAGATATGAGGACCTATTCAAGGATTTGGTGAAGACATCAACAATATTTGAATATATAATTGTGCTTCATTGCTTGTTATCATGCTCAGATGGATGGTTAGACTAAAATGACCATTTAAACCATAAACAATATGCTGATATCATGTGAAATGGATTTCTAAGGATGTTGGGATCAACACCTTCCCCTTGTGTAGTTATCATATAACAAGAGTTTCCATTCGAGTATTCAAATGGAACCTTATGAGGCTCTGTGTGGTTAGAGGTGTCATAATTTTACATGTTGGGATGATGTTTATGAGAATAATATGATGGACTTGATCTTATAATAGAGATGGTATAAACGGTTCAAAAAAATTCAAAATCATATGAAATATGTATAAATTTTATAGAAAATATATGCAGATAATCTTCGATGAGACCTAGAGTTTGAGGTTGATGATAAAATGTTCCTTTTTATATCACCATGGAATAAAGTCATGAGGTTTTGGATGAAGGGAAATATTAGTCTAAAAAACAAATACCCCTTTGTTATCCTTGATCACATTGAATGGTTGGCCTATAAATTATAACTCCCACCTAAACTATCTCAAATACACGATGTGTTCCATGTATCCATCTTGAGAAAGTGCATAACAGACTCATCACATAAAATAAATATAGAGGTGGTACTATTAGAGAATGATCTTTCATAAATTGAGTAGCTGATAAAGATCCTAGATCATTTAGACGAAGTTATAAAAACCAAGACAAGTCACATGGTCAAAGTGATGTGGTGGAACCACATGTTTGGGGAAGCTACTTGGGAACCAAAAGAGGCAATGAAACAAAATTACCCTCATCTATTTTAGTGTATAAAATGAAATTTTCAAGTGAAAATTTTCTAAAGGGGGAATAATATAATGACCTAAAATTTTATTAATGAAATTACAATTATGGTTAAATTATATTCCTTATTAAGTAATGAATTTATAGAAAACACATGCACTTCTTTGGTTTTTTGAATATTATATCCTATAAATTTTAAAATAAAATTAAGAATCATAAACATTTATCATATATCCTTTTAAAAGTGATCTTATGATTAATATATATTAAGGTTCATGAAAATTATAATTGACACAGACCAAATAAGTTATGTCCTCGACTAGTAGGATCACACACTATGAAGCCCATTTATCAGATCATCTAAGGGATATAGCATCCATGGGATTTGACCTTGACCATGACTAATCCACTATTCAAAAACTAAATCATGATTGATATCTTTTATTGAAGAATTTCAATCTCATCAAGATCGTGGTTGAAACCATGTTCTTCAAACCACTCCAATAAAATCACATCATCACACACCTTACCCTTAAGGAGTTCATTGGTGTAATAAATGGATATGCACCTCGAACCCAACAGAATGAATACTTATATTTATATTTTCTATGAAATAATGAATATATTTATTTATTATTTATTTCACTTTTTAAATGATAAAATAACAGGTTTGATAAGAATTATATTTCAATACCACAAAATTCGAATTGAACATTTGGGTAATAAGAAATTTCAATTCACACATTACTTTTGAATAATTAATGAATTTTAAAAATAAAATATATTTTAATAAAATGTTGTTATTAAATAATAAAAACAAAGTATAGTTGATAATATAATTTTACAAAGTCAAAAATAATTTCTCTATGGGTTAGAAAACTATTATTATAATGACCCAATATTTTTTAATATACGGGGATTTTGATTTAAAAATAAAAATTATCCTATTTTTATAAAATAAAAATAATTTTTGGATTCATCATTTTTAAATTGTCCAATGGTGATTCTTTTTAATTTTATCATACATTCAAATTCTTGGGTAAAAATTAAAGAGTTTAGATATGTGGTGTGTATCGTGACTTCATAATACCCAAAATTTATTTAATATGTGATATAAAAGGTTTCTACAACAAAATATATGTTTAGAATTTAAAATAATGTTTCATTACGGTTATTTTATTTAATTTATATACCCTTAATGAATCCACCAAAGTATATATTATCTTTTATTTTTTTTAAACCAATTCTTTGTAAACATTACTCACTTATACATCACAAAGGGTGTTGTTTTAATGTGATCATTTCATGAACTTATAAAATAATGAAAACCAATATTTTTTAGAAATAATGGTATTTTATAGTGGTAGTATTATGTTTTCTATAATCCATGATTACCCTGCACTTATTTTTCCATTCCTTATGTTGTTCACACCGCTCCTTTAGTTAAAAACAGCCCCTCCTCTCCACTTAACCGCTCTGCTTCTCCCGTTAACTAGTATGCTTTATCTTCAGGTTATTCTAACACAGTTTCAATATAGACTTCTCCCCCTGTTTTGGTTGATGCCATTATTTCAGCCTCCGAACCCCTTGAAACTGATTCAATTTCAAGGGCTTTACCCAGTTTTTCTGAGTCTGAGGCCCTCCATCAGAGGGTTTCTATTTTTGTTGATGGAAATCCCCCTGCTCTGGTTGATGCCACAGTTTTAGATTTGGGTCCCTTGGATATAGCCCCTATTTGCAATCCTACCTGCTTGTTTACTAATTGTGAAGTAACTGATTCAAAGAAAGGAAGAAATATTGTTTAACCCGTGTCTCCCATAGGTAAAAATGATAAAATCTGTACTTCCAACAAGAACACTTCCCCTAGGAAATCAAGAGGTCAAAATGCTGGAAATAAAAAGAAAGGGGGGTCAAACCCCAAGGGTAAATAATAATACATATTCTCTACTATAATTGTCAGGGGACTACAAACCCTGACACCCTTAATTTTTTGAAACATTTTATTGTTACCCATCATCTTATGCTGCTTGCCATTGCTGAACCCAAAGTTATCTTTTCCCCTAGATTCCCAAATCTATGCAATCTAGGTTTTTCTTTCTTGGGTTCTTGTAAAAATGGTTATGTTGATTCTCTCTGTATTTTTTATCACTCTTCACTGCAAAATGTCAACATTTTTAGTCTGTATTATCAAGCTCAGGTGTGTGATTACTAACTGGATAGCACTCACATTTTCAGTACTTTTGTTTATGCCAAAAACAATTACCTGGATCGAATATCTCTTTGGAATGAGATTTCAGACATCAATGCCAAGATTCAAGACCATTGGGTCTTGGTTGGTGACTTTAATGCTATTTTTTCACCCTCTGAAAAATTTGGCCATTCTTTCTCCTCAATATCTGCTAGAGAATTCAAAGCTACCATAGAAGACAATAATCTTATTGAGATTAATCTTATAGGTTCCCAATTTACTTTGTATAGACATCATTACAACCGGGTGGTGGAAAGTAAACTCAATAGAGCTTTCATTAATGAGCCTGCCCTTGATAAATGGAACCAGATCTTGTGTGCTACCCTTACTAAATTTGGTTATGATAATCATCTGATCTTAGTCATCATCCCTCAAAACTTTCAGAAACATTCTTTTCCTTTCATATTTAATTTGGTGTGGTCTTTGGACATAGAGTGTGTTTCTCTTATCAATTCATCCTGGACCAATATGGGTAACCACAATGACAACTTTGCTTGCACCACTATGTTGAAAAAACTTAAAAGCATTCATAAAAAGTGGTGCGCTGCAAAATCTGCTTTAATTGATAAAGATATCCAGGATCTGGAGAAGGAGTTGACTCTCATTCAGAATAATAATAGCATATCCAGTTTCAATACTGATCCTCGGGAAGAAATCAACATCTCTACTAAATTGATCTCTCTCTTAACTTTAAAGATAACTTAAAGAAAAAAATCTTCAAAACAAAATGGATCAATAATGGTGATAGAAAAATCAAATTTTAAAACTCTCTTCAGCGTGTTAGGAAAGCTTGTAAGCCTCTCTCTTTCCTAAGAGTTGAGGTTAAACTCATCAATTTGGAGGAACAGATTGCTAATCATGTTGTTTCCTACTTCACTGACATTTTCAACGGTCCCAACATTAACAAAGATATCGTTCCAAACATTATCCCATGCATGGTTACTTCATAGGATAATTTTTTTCTCAATAACATCCCCCTTGATTCGGAAATTAAAGACACTTTTTTCGGTCTTAATCCAGAAAGTGCTCTAGGTCCTGATGGTTTTAACAATGGATTTTATCGAAAACACTGGGATGTTCTTCAAAAAGATGTATGTAATTTAGTTAAATATTTCTTTGAAAAAGGGGTTTTCCACCATGCCCTCAACTCTCAATTCCTCGTGTTAATTCCTAAAGTTGAAAATACAGACGAAATTCACCTTTTCCGACCCATCTCCCTCTTAAATTCTCTCTTTAAAATTATTACTAAGATCCTAGCCAATATGATCTCTAATATCCGCAACAAAATTGTTTCCTGGAACAAGTTTGGCTTTATTAAAAGAAGCTCTATACAAGATTGCATTTTCCTTGACTCGGAATCCACTAATTTATTGAATAGAAAAACTAGAGGTGGAAATGTTTATATTAAGTTGGACATCACTAAAGCCTTTGACACGATTGACTAGACCTTCATCTTTAAAGTCCCCTCTAGTTTTGGCTTTAATGATTCCTTTGTCAGTAAAATGAAAAACATCTTCAACTCAGCCAATATCTCTATCTTTATTAATGGTTTGCCTAGGGGATACTTATAATGCTCCAAAGGAGTCAGACAAGGTTTTCCCGCTCTCTGCTATCATCTTTTCTATTGCTGAAGACTACCTTAGCAGACTGCTCTCCCTCAACGTTGAGAAAGGCAGAATCAAACCTATTATTGCTTCCAGAAATCTTCATGCTGCCTCAAATCTTCTCTATGTCAATGATATTATTCTCTTCCTCCAAAAAGATAAAAGAAATATCAATAAACTTAAATCCACCATTTCACACTATGAAGAGGTCTCTGGCTAGTGTATTAACTGGAAAAAATCTTTTATTTACATTGGTAAAAATTTCCCCTCTAATAGGAAAACTCTTATAACCAATGTCTTAGGGGTTAAGGAAGGCACCAAACCTTTCACTTACCCTAGTGTCTCCATCTTCTAGGGTTGTCCCAAAGCCAGTTATTTTCAACACATTGTAGATCAAATACCAAAGAAATTTTCTTCCTGGAAAGGAAAATCCCTTTCAATTTCTGGAAGAATTTGCCTTGTCAAATCCACCATTGTCTCTAAGATGGTTTATTCCATGATGATCTACAAATGACCTTTGGGATTGATTAAACGGTTAAATACTGCTATAAGAAACTTCATCTGGATTGGTATTACTCTGGATAGAAAATTGGTTACGGTCTATTGGGCCACTTGTTGTAAACCCATAGAAAACGGAGGCATTTGTATGAAGAATCTTAAAACCTTTAATGAGTCCCTTCAATCCAAACTCACGTGGTCTCTCATAAATAATAACTCTCTTTCCATGAGATTCCACAAATCTTGTTTCCTTGATAAGCTTAAATCTGGTTCATTTCATTACATGAATTCTTCTATCTGGCCATCGATCAAAGCTTCTTTTCACTCTATCTTGGAAAATTCTAGATGGCATGTTAATAAGAATTCTTCTTTAAATTTTGATTTTGATAACTGGACTGGATCTCCCCTCATATCGGAGATGCCTAATACTTTCTACCCTAATCCCACGAACTGCTCTATCAGGGATATGATCAATTCCTCTGTTTATCAACTCTCGGATCCTATCAAGCAGATTGTTAATAATTATTATTTCACTTCCAATGAGGATTTTCTGGTTTGGGAACCTACTCAGAATGGCCTATTGGATTATAAAAAATATTATTACAATCATTTCCCAAATGAGGATGAAATTTTTAATTGGATTTAAAAATTCAATCAGGCCTGGATCAAGCCCTCTTGTCTTACACTCATGTGGCGTATTGCTCATCAAAAAATCCCAACTAATGTTTTCCTGCAATCTTATGGTTTTTATATTTGTTCTAAATGTCGATTGTGCAATCAACATCAAGAAGACATTAATAATCTTTTTTTATCTTTTGATACTGCTATGGCCCTTTGGAATTACATCTTTGACCTTTTTAAGTGCAGATGGTTTTTTGACACATTTATTTTCTCACAATTGAAAAGAACCTTAGAGTTTCCAAGGTCTCCCCAAATCAAGAATCTCTTTCTTACTGCTGTCACGGAGCTTCTTCATATTCTATGGTATGGGAGAAATGATTCTTTTTTCAACAATAACTCTTTTAATATTAATGCAGGTAAAATGAGGATTCTTCTTGCTATAAAAGAGGCGACCACAATCCAAAAAGTCTATTGTGACAATTCTTTTATAGATCTTGAAACCCTTCACTGAATTGGTGTCAAAGGTAATTTTTCAAATCCACACTAAACTATTGAAGTTTTCTGGCAGGCACCTCCACCTGGATGGATTAATGTTAATGTCGATGGAGCCTCAAAAGGCAACCCTAGAATTTCGGGATACGGAGGAATTTTTAGAGACCATCAGGATCAGATCCTCGGATGCTTCTATGGAAGCTGCGACATTGCTTCGGCGCTGGAGACAGAAATTCTTGCTACCATCCATACCATCTCCTATGTAAAGCTTTTCAACTAGAATAATATCTAGATTGAGATCAACTCCACTACTATTGTGCAAGCCATCTAGAAGAGTGATGTTCATCTATCTTGGTCTCTCACCCCCCCGTTGAATGGACTGCCTCACCGCACTCAATGGCCTCAACTTTATTGCCACTCATACCTACCGTGTGGCTAATATGATCGTTGATGGGCTTGCCAACATGGGTATATCACATGAGATCACTTGAAGGAATGACCTCCCTCCTAAGTTGACACCTTTTTTATTAAGGACTCTAGAAAATTTCCCTCTTTCTGTCTCATGTAATTTGTATGCTTCTCTTTTCTTTTGAATAAATCTTTATGTTCTGGTCTTTTAACAAGAACTCACCCTTTAAAAAAATTACAATCAGTCCACTATTTTTATAGACCACCTAAATATGGCTAACCCATGGGTTGTATGAGAAGGAAAAGATAATTATAGCATCCAAAAATCCTATCAATTACTCCCTAAACACTTATTTCATGTTGGGGTTTAGTATTAAATTTCATTATACAAAATGATTATGGTCAATATCCATAGGGATTTCATGTATAAATTATAATGGAATTATTCACTTAATGTAAATTATTTTCTAAACAATAATAGATTTAATTTTTCTCAAAATAATTAGAAATATTTCCTCTTGGATTTATCTAATATTATATTGGAAGATGATCAGTGATGATTATCACTCACCCAGAAATGAGTATTTTAGGTGAGTTACTATATGTTTGGTCTCTATATTGGGTTATTTTTTATTCAAAAGAAGACATTTTATCCTAGGATGTCTAAAATTATCAAGAATCCTATTAAATAAGGCATTATAAAAATATTTCTTTGTGTTAATGGTATCCCCAAAAAAATATTTTTCATGTTTGGGTATTATTACTTGGTTTAGAAATTTTTCTAATTCAAATGCATCAATGTATTTGGATAATTCTCCCAAATATTAATCAACATATATTCTTATGTTCTTAATCATATTCCAATGAATGTTTTAGTAGTGTATGGTCTTTTATTAATTTCATCAATAATTATAAAAAAAATTACCTCTTCCTAGTCATTGGGTTTTTCTCATTATAATAACTGATATTTTAAATAGATTTTACTTTTTGAAGGTTATTTAATTGTTTTAACGAAATTAAATTCACACTTTTATTCTCCCTGGTTTAATTTTAGCTTACCCTTAGACACATTAATGATAACTCCTCATAAAGAAATAAAGAGCTTAGTAAGCATGATAGTAAGTTCCTTGTCACAATCCATATTCAAAATACAAAAATAAACAAGTAGGTAAAACTACTTTACTCCACTAATAAGCCATCAAATGTCCCGATTGGGCGGGTAATGGAGCAGTATAATAACTATAAGGAAATTGTGGTGGGATTTTGAATTCCTAATTTCAATTGTTAAAATAGGAAAAAGGAATTGTATTAATACTTTCCCTAAGATCACAGTGAAAATTAAACAATACACCTTTATCTCCTAATGTGTAAGCTATGAAAAATCTCTTGGGATCTTAAACTTTTAGAGGTATTATATTCTACAAGATAAAAATACACACCTCTGTGAATTTAAATATAGAAAACTTATCTAAGGTTTTTTTTATTTTTTAGAGATTTTAGATAGGAAGGGATTTAAACCACGGACTCATGGAAAGGTGTGTTGATGGTATGTTTATTGATATTCTTTAAAAATTTAATTAGTTTAGTATCTAATTTATTTTTCTTGATTTTTTTAGGGAAGGGTATGATTAGAGTTAAATTATCAATTATGGTTGGAAATACCTCAATCTATTGTTCATGCTTATTTTTTATTTATTTTAATTATTTTAAAGAACTTTTACCTTTTTTAGATGGAATAATACAATTTAATTTGGTTTCAAGATTATTTAACAAATTTCAAGATTTTTGGTTTTCTATATTTTGATTTTAAATTTAATCCAGATTTACATTTTGAGATGATTTGGTATATAAGTGGAATTTATGGTGGGATTGATGACTACTCAATGTTGTAACATCCATTAGATTCTCCCATTGATTTTATTCTAATATTAGGTAGTTTTACCTTGTCTCTACCTTTGAAATGTAAAAATAATTACCCCATTTTGAACTCTAGAATTTTCATCCTAGAATAAATTTTTGATTTATCTAAATCATGTCGTGTATTTTTTTGAATCAAACCTTCATATAAACTGTTGAAACATTCCCATGACATTCTCTTAAAAGCTAGATGTTTCTACCTTTTTTGTATTTTAATTCATGGTTTGGGTTATTGTGGGAAAATAGGGTGAGAAACTACTCTAATAATCCCTTTTTATTTCAATGAGAAATTTGGATTCTTTCTATAAACTTGGTTGAAGGTATTTGATAATGTATCTTCAATAGGCTATATCCTCGGTCTATACCTAGAAAATTTATAATTTGTTGGGGGTGGGCTTTCATGTTAATGTTGAGGTACAAATATTGTTAGTGTGTAAACATACCATAGTGATGGAATTTCTAAATAAATGATTTTTGACTATTATCATTGTAGTAATCTGCATATTATACCTCATCATTTTGGAATGAAATATTTTCTTTATTATCAATATTTATTTTTCTTTAGAACTTATGTTGTGAGTTATGAATGAGAATGTTAAATGTTTTTTTTTAATTCTTTAATATCTTTATCCCTAAAATTTCATCTATATGATTGACCAATAAGCATTTGTTTATATGGGGTGAGACTATTGTAAAATGTGTCCATGAGAAATTTTGGAGTGTATTAGTGGTTTAGAAATTTTTTAAGCCACCCCATGAATATTTACTAAACTTCATGGAACAATTCTCCCTTATAATGAATAAACACAATGATTTTATGTCTTATCTCGGTATTTAATATTCCTGGAGAGAATTTAATTAATAAATCATTGAATATTAAGTCTCATTAATCATATATTTATTCATTAATCTTTTGAAACCATATATTTTTATTTTTCATTCAATAATAATGAGAAAACTCTTAGTTTTAAATCCTATTCACTCAACCCTCTATATGGAAGCTGTTACGTCACTCAATAGAAGTACCTAATGATGTCAAGAGATAATTCATGAGGTACTCTATTACATAATAAAATCATATAAAAATGGTATTTTTTTATTTCATAATTGTGATAACTAGGTATTTTACTATTACATGATGGTTTGTTGGAGACCGTAGGCACTTAGAACCCACAATGTTAGAGTTTTTCAAAAAATTAATTTCTAGGTTGAGGTGGGTTAATATTTTCATCTTTTTGATTATTAATATTTTCTCTATTCTCTTATATTTTAAATTTGATTTTTTATCACATAAATGTTCGTCAAATTCTAGTATATTGGTATCTATGTTTACATAATAAGTCCCAATGCACATTCAAAAATTGGATAGTAGTTTTTCATGTCAATAGGATATCATAAAATAGATTTCTTTTAGTTTTCTAAGAATAATTTTTTTCTTTTTTTATAAATATATTTTATGTAATTGTTTTTCAAATTTTCTTGAGGATTTTAGTCGATAATTTTTTATACATTCCCTTCCCCAAAAACAGAGTCAAAATTTGATCGGTTCTTATATTTTTTACTATAATATTTCAAATTAATTAATTATATTCCCTATTAAGAAATATTTTTATGGTGAATAGTGGTCAATCAATATGGAATGACTCACATTATATGTGAGTGATCAAGGAAGTAAGTAAAACACTCAAGAAATTAAAAACTGTATTGATTATAAAATAGTTTGAAAGTAAGTAATATGAGTAACTATCATAGGAAATTTATAAGTTGAAATATAGCTTAAGAGATAAGATAGTTCAAAATAAGTTAAAGAGTGGTAATGATCAGATGGGAGAAATTTTATTGTAAGGTTTTTAAAAAAATATCCTTAATTCATGAAAAAAATCTTTAGAACTGATTAAAAAGAGGTTAACCAACTATGTCTATTGATCAACCTTTGAGAGATTAACACAAAAACAATTCATCAGTGGTTATCTTTCCTTCAGAAAATGATGGTTTCATTTTTACTAGAATAAAATTTTAAATTGATTCTTGTTTTCTTCTCTCAAGAGTCAATATATTATCATGAGAATATCATAATATTAAGTAGTAGAAATATATGTGATCAGGATCAATCATCATTATAATTTAATGTTTTTATTAGAAAATGAAACAACTTAAGAAATTAAGGTTTGAGGGTAACATCCAACAATAGATGTAATGAATAATGCAATAAGAATTACCTACACAATCTCAATCCCCAAGGATTTATATATGACGATAATATTCTATTAAAAATTTAACAATATATTAATTACAAGAGAGTATAAAATAATCAAGTTTGAAGAGTTAAATCTTCTCTGTTACCTAGTCATGTCACTATAAATTCTAGAAATCCTTTTACAATCCCTATAAAAGGAACTAAAATATGATTAGTTCTAGGTCATTTACTAGTCTTAGTAAAATTAATTATTTATATTCCTTATCGTGACCTAGATTTAAAGTGATTATAGTTTGATAAATAGTTAAGGACTCATAGTATGTGTTTGTGATCAATGAATCAAGTAAAACACTTACTAAATGCATAAAATTAGTGATGATGAAATTGTATGAAAGAAAGTAATAATGGTAACTAGCATAATATAATTAGAATCATGGAGATAGTTCAAGAAAGAAGATAGATCATTATCAGGTAAGGAGTAGTAATTATGAGATGGGGGAATTCTGTTGGATGGTCTTAAAATATATCTACCTTAATTCATGTAAAAAAATAAACAAAATCCAATATAAAGTGAATGACTAACTATATTGCTTGATCAAACTATGATTGAATAAATCCATGAGTTTTTTAGCTATAGTTATACCCAACATGTCCATCTAAAAAATATTTTGACAATTTATTAAATCATATCAATGTTTGATCTTAGTTTCCTACTCTCAGGAGCTGATCTCTTATCATGAGAATCTCATAAGATGAAGCAGTTGGAATTGATTTAATTAGGACTAATCATCATTGAAACTTGATGTTTTTCATCAAAAAATAACCATATTATGAAATTGACGTTTTAGATCAGAATCCAGTAATATAAGGACCAAATCAAGTAATAATAATTACCATTACATTCTAATTTAAAAAAAATATTTTTAGTAGATGATCTTATTCGATCGAAAATTTAATAATATATGTATTGTAATTGAGAAAAAAATAACGATTTTCAAAGAGTGAAATGTTTTCTATCGGTTTGTACATGTACAATCACTCCCTGTATTACATGTCTAGTTCCCATAAAGTGTGTTGATGATGAATATTTGATTATTATTCCCTAAAATTCTCACATATAACTCAATATCTCTCCCCTTTTTTAATTTATTACTTCTCTAATTAATATTCACTTCACATGTAATTCTATACCTCAAACTAATTATCAGAACTCTAAAATTTTCTCCTTGGTTTCCACATGTTGTGTTGGTCACTATAAATCATCCCATTCATGTGACTCGGGAGGAATCCTCCATTTAATGCGCTCATCAACACAAGGGTAAACTATTTTCCTGAAATTTCTCTATTAATAGTACTTCCATGACACTTCAAAGACTTCCCCATCATTACCATAGCTTCGATGGTTTGAAATATTATTTTCGTGGAAATTTATTTTAGAAATTAGGGTTCTCATGATTGAATTCATTTTACTTATAACATTATATATATATATATATATATTAGAGTTTTGGGGTAAAACATTGATAATCCCATTCAAAATTATCTTTACCTTTATGAAGGCATCATATTTTGGTTTTTTAAAGACCTATAATTTTATTAATGGAATTTATCTTCATATAATTATATCATGTAGTATAAAGCACATAAATCACATAGAGAAACCAATAAGAAATTATTATCATAAGTTAATAATTATTAATTAGTTAAAAACTAAACCAATAATAATTAAAAATAATATAAATTGACCAAAAATAGAAAATAAGATAAGTAATATATTAAAATTTAGATCTGGTCGACTGACCAGAATGACCGCACTCACAAACAAAGCTATAGAAATAAAATATAATGATAATAATATAATATTAATTTTGAAGATAAAAGTATATATAACATTAAGTTAAAATACAATTGAATGAATAATAGATGTAATAAGAGGTATTTATAGAAATTAAGGAACCTATATGACTATTAAAAATCTAACCATTAGAATAGTAACTGGAACATTGATAAATAAATTTACCTTTTTAGATTAAATTAAATGAATTATTTATATTATGTGGATATCAAAAACACATGCACTAAATTTATAATTTTTTATATTTATAAGTTATATGAGATTTAAAAAAACTTTTAAGCATTATAACATTTGATAATATTTTTTTCAATAGTGATCTTGTTATTAGTATATATTAAGGGTTATGAAGAATCAAATTGACAGAGACAAAGGGAGTGATTACCTCAACCAGTAGTTTCATACCTTATGAATCCCATTTATCAGAGCTCCTAAGGGAGATTTAATCTCTATTATTTTCCCTTGACTAAAAGAGGATTATATTAAACAAATAATGTATGAGAAAACCCATTTATGAGGGAAATTCAAGATCATTTAGATCTTGACACAAACCGTGTTTTCATAACCACCATAAGAAATTATCAACACCTTACACCATACCCTTAGGGTATTTCTGGTGTAATGAATGGTTATATATCTCAACCCTAATATAATGAATATGTAAAATTCATTTTCTATTACATAATGATAATATTTATTCCTTATTGATTTTAATTTTGAAATTATTAAATAATTATTTTGACAAAAATTTATATTTCAATACAAAAAACATCAATTGTATTTTTGGGTAATAATAAATTTAAATTAAGACATTCCTTTTAAATAATCCCGGAATTTTCAACATAAATGATATTTAAATAAAATATTGTTATTAAATAATATTTATTAAGTTTATTTAAAAATATAATTTGAATAATTAGAAAATAATTTTTATAAGGGCCAAAAAACTATTATTGTCAAAAAAAATAAAGTATTTTTCAATAAATGATGATTTGGATTTGAAAACGTAAATTCTTATACTTATAGAATTATTTTCATAAAATAAATATTTTTCATATTAATGATATCCAAATTATCCAATGTTCAATTTTTTATAATTTTCTAAGATAATCAAATTTTCAAGTAAAAATTAAATATTATAAAAATATATGGTGTGTATTATGACATCCTAATGACCAAAAAGTGGTTTAATATTTGACCTAAAAGGTTTCTAAAAACAAATAAGTTTTCCACTTTAAAATATTTTTTCTTTGAGTTTGTTTTTTTAATTTGATAAACCCTTTATGAATCCTCCAAAACCAATATTATATATTAATGATTTCAAATCATTTCTCTGTAATCATGTCTCACTGACACATTAATGAGGGTATAATTTTAATGTTTTTAGCTCACATTATTATAAAAAACCCGATTTTATTTTCCAAAAACCATGGTTAATAACCATGGGAATGTTTTTTATTTCTATTAATTTATTGTATGGAGTCAAAAACCTATGTCTGGGAAATAATAAATTACCCCCTATTTTTTCTATATAAAGCACCCAATATCCCATTTCCCTTCACTAAAACCCATGGAGAACATCCTAACTCTTAAATTTCATATCTAGTTCCTCCCTGAGGTTCCTCTAGTGTCCTAATAAAATCCTCTCAATATTTTGGGAACACCCTATCAAGGTAAGGGATCCTCTTCTTATCTAATTTTTTTATATACCTTCTTTATTTTATGCTTTTTGATTTCCAATTCCTAAATTTGGGATGTGTTTTTTTGAATCTATAATTATTTAATTTTTATTTATTATTTATTATATACCTATTTCTCTCTTGTTATACCATTTTATGAATATTTAAAAAATGTTGTTTCGTTGCTGAAATTTCACTACGATTTTTCATGCCAAATGATTTTGAAGTGGTTTCCTATACCCATTTACACTCATGGGTATTCAAATAAATGTATCTATACTTATTTTATTGCATAATTACATTTATATAACCCACAATCCTAAATTTTTTAATTAATAGAGATAAAAGGAATTCATATGTTATAAGATCTATGTCACAATCTTATGAATTTACATGATATGATTATAATGGGTGTCCCCAGAAAACACTATAATACATTGGATAGTATTTTGATCTTATGAGATTATATGTATTGTTAATAGGAGGTTATCATAAGAAATATATGTTATGATTTCTTGGTATTTAACCTTGACATATTCTTATGATTACATGTTTAAAGTTGTTTCACATTCTTATGTTGCCTTGATACTATCATGTTATACCATGACTCATTGTTCATGATTATTATTCTCGCATATTATGTTACATTGTTATGACTCTTTCATCACATTTATTTATTTACCACATTATAATCCTTTTTTATTATCTTTCTATGTTTTATAGCTAACCTTTATCTTATGTAAGCCCCTGGGTTATCCCGTATAGTTTTAAAATCATTGGAATTTTAGAATCATATCAATGATGTTTTCAATAAATTCATTGTATCTCATTTTTATGATGTTATGTTATATAGCTAATCTCCCAAATAAACAAGGCCTATTGATCTTCTTTCTTGTATCAAGAGTGTTTTTATGTAATAAATCATAAATTAATGTGTATTAAAGATATGGGTTTTCCTAGTTGGTATCAGAGGGTAGTCTAGTTATTTTTGAAATTAGGATTAGAAAGCTTTAGTAAAATCCTTATGGATAATAATATTTAGAGGAAAACAACCCTAAAATTTTGGTAATTATTTATTAATTTAATCAAAATAATATACATCCATGTCTAGATACTACAAGTGGATGTGGCTCTTGTACAAATGTACCTTGAGAAACAACCTCGAAAACACAATATTGATCTAAACTCAATCGAGAAATGGTGCACCAAAAAAGGTCTTTACTATACACTTGGTTTGACACTCATATGGTATATTCTTTGGTAAATTAATAATCTCATTATTAACCATTATTAAGGGAAAAATTTAAATAACATTGCACGTTAGGAAATAGATCATTGATAACTTTGATTAAATCCAAGAAACTCATAAGTTAAGGAATATATATCATTTATGAGTTATCCCTTTAATGTTAAGAGTTTCCCATTTTCTATCCCAAAAATATAAAATTAATTTTCAAGGGAGATATTTCTTAAGGGGGAATAATGAAATTATCCATAATTTTATCAATAGAATTTCCCTTTATATAATTATTTCATGTAGTATAAAGCACAAACACCGCATAGAGAAACAAACTAGGACTTATTATCATAAATGAAGAATGATACATTTGTAAAAAACTAAACCAATAAGAAATAAAAATATTAAAATGGGATAAAAAAATATAAAATAAGATAAGTAATATATGAAAATTGGGATCTGCTCGATCTACCTGAATGACCACACTCATGAACAAAGATATAGAAAGAAAACATAATGTAATTAATACAATATTCATTTTAAAGGTGAAATTATATATAACCTTGAGATAAAATAGATGTGAATGAATAATGAATTAAGAAATAGGTATTTATAGATATTAAGAAACCAATATGAGCATTAAAAATCTAACCATTAGAATAGTAACCATGCCATTTATAAATAAATTTATCTTTTATGATTTAATTAAATTCATTATTTATGTTATGCGGTTATAGAAAAAACATGCACTAATTTTGTTATTTTATAAATTTATAAGTTATATAATATTTAAAATACTATTAACCATCAAAACAGTTCACAATATAGACATTTAACAGTGGTCATATGATTATAATATATTAAGGGTTATGACAAATCCAATTAACATAGACATGGGAAATAATGGTCACAACCTGTAGGATTGTACCCTATTACACCCATTTATCATATCTTTTGAGGGAGATAACATATATATTCCTTTCCCTTAACCATTCCAAATTTTATATTCAATAACTAAATCCTGAGAAAGAACATTTATAGAAGAATTTAAATAACATCGAGATGATGGCCCAAACCATGTTCATCGAACCACCCTATGAAAATATCACGGCTGCACACCTTACCCTTAGGTCATTCACTAGTTTAATAAAGGGATATGTATCTCAACCATAAGAAATTAATATGTTAATTTATTTTATATGAAATAAGTATTATATTTCTTCCCTATTTATTTTACATAAATAATGATAAAATAATGATTTTTATAAAAATTATATTTCAGTACAATAAAACATGAATTTTGTTTTGTTTAATAATAAATTTAAATTAATACATTCCTTTTGAAGAATTAATTATTTTTTAAAAAATGAATTTTAATAAAATATTAATATTAAAATATATTTATTTATTATAGTTGACAATATAATTTTATAAAGTAAAAAATTAATTTTTATATGTGTTAGAAACTTTTTATTTCCAAAAAGTGAGTACCTTTTCAATAAATAGGTATTTTGGTTTAAAAATTTAAATTATCATATTTATATGTTTATTTGGATTAAATAAATATCATTTTATGATTCGGAGCTTTGAAATTATCCAATGGTGAATTTTTCATAATAATCTAAGATAGTCAAATTGTCTAATAAAAATTAAATACGAAATTAATATATGATATGTATTATGACATTATAATGACCCAAAAGTGACGTAATATGTGATATGAAAGTTATCCACGTCCAAATATAAGTTCCCAATTTAAAAATATATTTCTTTGAGGTCATTTTATTAATTTTTTAAACCCTTTATGAATCCATGAAAACATATATTATATTTTAATGTTCTAAAATCAATTCTTTGTATAGATGACTCACTTTCACATAAAAAATGATATTATCTTAATGATATTGGTTCATGAACTTATGAAATAATAAATACCACTATTAGTTTTTAGAAACCATGGGTAAAAACCATATAATGGTTTGTGGTTTTTATTACATTACTGAATAGATTTCAAAAACTATGTTTGGGAAATAAAAAAGAACTCCCCTCTCTTTTACTCTATAACCCCACCCAAGATCCCATTTATATTCACTCAAAAATAATGTATAATATTCATAATATACTCATACCTCTATATATACCACCCACGGTTCCCACAATCTCTCAAAATGATCCTCCCAATCTTTTGGAAACACCCTCTCAAGGTAAGGGACCCTCTCCTTCTCCTCTTTATTCAAGTACCTTATTTATTTTCTGCCTTTTCATTTCCAATTCCTAATATTGGGATATATTTTTACACAAATCACTTACTATAAATTTTATATAAAAATTATTATATATCCCATTAACTCTCATTAAACCATTTTATAAATATTTAAGTACGGTCATTATGCTGATGAAATTTCACTATGAGTTTTCATTCCAAACAATTATGAAGTAAATGTCCATACCAAGTTCCACTCAATTATATTCAACTATCTATAACTATAATTATTTCATTGGGTAATTTCATGTATGTAACCAAAACTACTCAATCATGGTGTTAATATATATGAAATACATTCTTATGTAATATGATATATGTGTAACACTTATGCATTTACATGATATTATTTGGATGGGTGTGCCCAGATAACAGTCCAATGATTTAGGTAATATTTCAATCTCATTATATTCCATTTAAGATACACATTAGGTTATCCTTATCACACTATGTTATGATTTCACTATGGTTAATCTTGAATTATGCTTATGATTCCATGCTTTATGTTGTTTCCACATTCCCATGTAGCCTTTATACTCTCATGTTATACCATGCCTCGTTATTCATGATTATGATTCTCTTCTATTATGTTACATTATTATACCTCTTGTCTCACATGTACTTATTTTACCATATTTTGTGATTTTTTTATTTCCTTTATAGGATTTACTTCCCACACCTTCCTTATGTATGTCCCCATGTTATCCCATATAGTTTTAAAATATATTGAATTTTAAAAGCATGGTAAGGGAGTTTCAAATGATGTTGTTGTATAAATGTATCAATTTAATGTACTATATACTAAATCTATAAAATAATATATGGTTTTGGATATTATATGTTTTAATAAGTTTGATTTTATATATTAAATCATGAAATAAAGTGTATTAAATATATGGGTTGTTATAGGTTGTACCCTTCCACATTATTTCTATTTATTTTTTTTAACCTCTTAAAAAAATAGTAAAATTAAAGAGTATACTTGATATGTATTATATTAAAATCATAAACCATTTAATATCATTAATTTTCATCATTAATAGTGGTTCACAAAGGGTATCAATAATGAGTTAGTGAGGGTTTGAGATTTGTTCATAATCAATTAGGCCTTCTTAGCCAACCACTGTTGATCATCTTTAAGTAGCCTTGAGTTCATCATCCCTATATGATATCTTCATAAATATTGAAATTCAATGGGAAGGGTGTTCCTCATCAGCCAATCTAAACACAAAAAATCATTATGAACTATAAAATGGGTTCACTAAGTCAACTCTTCAAACACAAAACTTATATAGAAATGTATCATTGCTACCTCAATATCAGAATTGATAGACGTCTCCATTGTCTTATTCAATCAATCATGAAAATAAAAAATCAAAAAATTATCAATTTTTCATCATATTTAAACATGAATCAAACATATACAGTCTCAAGATTCATTAGGTTTTGGACAAACTTGAGTTTTCATCATGAGCTTGAGTTATTAATTTTTCAAATTCTCCATCTATTGATCACAACTCTCTCTTTTTCACATCCTAAAATCATTGTTTTAGCATCATTGAAATTTATAAATCGTGGCATGAACATAGATTCCCAATCAATCAAACACTGGCATATTGACTTAAACCACACTCGGGGATCCTTTATTCAGAATTATTAAATGACCTTCAACATGACGATGGGTATCGATAGTGGGTCAAATTCAATATCATCAAAGGTCATCCTCCATTGGATATCTCATACATATGAAGCTTGGTTTGTATTATTCAACTTTAGTTCAGTTTAGGTTACCTTCACTCATGGTTCTCCAGCTACATGGGTCTTTATGTTCATTTATGTTTGATCTCCATTTTGGTGATTCTTCTTATGGTCACTCATTAATTGGAATAATTGTTTTACCCTTTGATCCAATTTTATTACATTTTTTATGTGTGGTCGACTATATTTCATTCATAGTCAATCCTATATTCCTTATAATAACATTCCAAATTATTAGGGGATTCAGGAGCTAGCTTCCATTGTATATTGAAGACTCTTAATATGGTAAATTTCTCAAGATAAGTTTAATAATATAGTCATCCCTTCCTTTATGGAAGCATGCTCATAGTATGTTGATGAGTTATTTCACTCTTCATGATAACATGACTACTCCACCAAACATGAATTTTAAATAGACCCTAAAACACAATGAATTAAAATTTCATTAAATAAATAAATTAAAGAATAAAAAATCATGAACCCAATAGAGAATAAAATCATTAAATTTATATATGATATTTAATATAATAATTCCTTATATGATTTAAAAAATGGAATTATGATAGAATTATTTCTAGAGATTCAAGATCAAAATCACCTTTAAAATTATATACCCAAAAATTTATAAAAAGAAACCAAGATATTAGTCCTTAAAAATATATGAAGTTAAACTAAAGATCTTTTACACATTTGAAAAAAAATAACATCAATTAAAATTTATAATGAATACAGATTTTGAAACAAAACACAAACATTTAGTAATTCTATATTTTATGATCATTGTATGCTTGAAAAATACATTTAATTTACTAATATGATATCAAAAATTTATCAAGATAGATCCATATAAAATTACATAAGAAAATACACTATATATTTTCAGATATTTCTTAATAATTTTATAGTATGAACATATTAATAGATTATTACCCTTATTAGATGAAGAGAAAATCTTGGAATTAGTAACTTCGGTGGGAAGATAACTCATTTAGTATATGGGAAGATATATATAATAATTTAATAATATATTCTAACCCACACATAGAATATTGGATTTTAGAATAGGGATATCTATAATTTTATAAGATCAATAGTCAATCAATGAGATATAGGAAGTATTCCTGGATTATTACTAATACTTCCCCATAAAGAATTTCCACAGTCACTACTTATGAATTTTTTTTTATAAAGGGTTTAATTTTATGAAATATAATTTTGTTTGTTCAGCTATAAGTGGATATTATGGTTTTAAAATAGTATAAGAGATCAAACATATATACAACATGCATTCATTGAATTCCAAAAAGAAGGATATCCAAGGGAGAAGGGTTATTTTTAATGATGAAAAAAATTAATATAATATGATTATCCTGATTTTAGATTTTCAAAAACAATTTTAAAGATATAAGTTAATATCCCAAGTAAATAAGGAGAAATATAACTACAATTTTTTCATGGTTCCATATATTATTTGAATTTTAATATTTCATCACATGATTCATCACCTAATCCAATTGAGGAAGTGAGTTACATGAGTAACTATGGATGAGAACATATTAAAGGATAACCATTTTCAAGCAATTATAATCCATGCTGGATAAATATTCTAAATATATCTAGGAACAAGTGTGGTAATTTTAAATAGGGAGGACCAACTGAGTTTCTCAGATTATAATAATATGGGTTTTAAGAAATAAATAATGAATTAGCTTATGGAAATACATATTTGACTTCAAAAAATTTGAATCGAGAACTCATAGAATTTTGGAAGAGATAATGGAAATTAATATACATCAACTAATGATGAATAATATTTTATGAGTATAACCTTTTAATTCTCATGAATAAATCAAGTGATTTTAGGTAATCAAGAATTTATACATAATGTAGAAATAATAGTATGAAATTTTAAAAAACAAAAGACAATGGGAGATAATAGGAATCTACCAACTAGTATAGAGACAAACAAAAGAGAAGGATTCATGGATATTACCACAATAGGTGGATAAATAATCGAGGGAAATTATTAAGAAAAAAAAGGTCATAGGTTGAATGTGATGTTTAACAAGAGAATGAATCTAAATTTTCAATAGAGGTAGAAGTATAATATAGCTATAAGGAAGAAGAAAATTAGTTCTTATAAATGGTTGATATAATAAACATTTAGAAAAAAGCAATTAAGGGAGAGTTATACTCAAGAAAACTGTGACTGATGTAAAATAATATGATCGAACTTCCCAATTTTTAGAATTAAATTGTAATTTTGGAAAAAATTCTAATAAATACTTTAATATTTTTATATATGCATTTTACAAGATCATATTTTACAGGCCATTTATAAAATCACTTGTTAAGATTCCATCACACTCCATGTTTTTTCAAAATATCATCAAAGATAAGAATGGATTATGAAATTTCTGATGATTCCAATAAATAAATAATATATTGAAATGATAAAAAAAAATACCATGGAATATAAATGATATATAGGGTTTAAAAATTCCATGTTAATTTGAAGGTAAAATAACATTGACATGGTTGGTCGAATTGGAAATAGGTATAAACCCCATTCCACTAGTAGTTAAAAAAACTTATCCATGTTTGAGTTGAAATACTACAAAATTTTATTTTAAATAATTTGAAAAATCCATTACTTATTCATCTAGACTTAATAAATACCTTCTTTTAATAATTTTGAATCTCATTCTCCCATAAAATTTCTTAGCCATAAATATGTAAAGTGGTGAAGAAATTCTAGTTATTCCTTTAAAATAATATGTATCCACTGAAAGATATTCTATTTATATAAGATATGGGAAACTAAATTTTTTCAATCTAAAGAAGATAAATAAATTTATAATGTGTTTCAATCTATTAGAAATATCCATCAGATAGATGACTATTTTTATGTTGATTTAATTGATCGAGAAGTTTAAAAGGATCTACAAGCATTGAAAAAATTGGGAATGATGAAATAGATAATGATAAATTATACCAACCTAAAATTTTGGAGTAATAGGATGATAAATTTGAAGATAATTATCATATACATGTACTTGGACAACTAAAAGAGTAATTGGATTATGATAAGATGATCATAAAACCATAAATTCATAATCCATTAGTTTTTTAGTTGAATGCATTGCTAAAACAAATTCAAATATAAAGATTTGAGGGATAAGGTATCACTTCCATTGAGTATATTATCTAAAATAAAAGAATAAAAATGTAATATATTAGTTTAGGTGCTTAAAATTTTTAGAATATTATGGAATGGACTAATTTAGATGTCGACTGTATTATTTTTTCAATATACATGCACAAGAAACTCATGCAAGATGGTTTTAATCCCATTATTGAATACCAAAGAAGTGTCAAACAAAATATGAATTAAGTTTATAAATTTAAAGTCAATAGTTAATGGATTCATTTATAATTATCCAATTTAATATAGTGTGTAGGTAGTTATTATACACTTGTTGAAAAATAAATGTGGAATGGATGTTGTCATACGAGTGAGAAAATTTCACCAATAATTGTTTTTGGTTGGAGGGTACATAATGAATATAAGAATATAATGGACCTATCCTATTACACATATTATTACATGATTTTTAGCATAATTAACCATCAAATACAACCAAGGATCGTAAAGTCTAGTGTATTTATAATATTTGGTACATAAATAGAAAATATGAAAATAAAAATAGAAGCATCTTTTATTTAAGATTCATAATGAGTTCCAAACTCCATTTAATCCTTTATATATACATAGAATAAAATAGGGAATACATGAACAAAATGGATAAACTAAAAATCACAATAAGGGAATAAGTATAGGAATACATAGGTTAGAAGGCATAACATGATGACATAAAGGAATAGAACATGAATAAACATATAGAATAATGACATGTATAACATGGTAAAATATAATCATGGAAACATAGACATGTGTAAAAAACATATAACATGAAATAAACATGATTCAAGGATAACTTCCAAGACTATATAACATGGTGGACGGAGTCCCATAAAAGAATCAAGTTCACTCCCTATCTTAACATGATGTTTCGTGAAACTAAACATTGCCCAATGAATTGGAGTGCTATATAGGTGAACCCATCATAACATGTTCATTAATATGTATTCCACTTGAATAATCACAAATAATTAATCAAAGATAAACATAAGGATCACCCATGGAAAGAAATGGGTATCATATTCGTGTAATAAGGCATTAAAAAAGGGAATATCATAACGATGTACATGAAATACTTGATTAAAATAATAAATGGAAATTCATAAGGAAAATAGGAATATATCACAATATGTCATGTCAAACTAGAGTAAAACCATTTAAAAATAGTGTTTAATAAACTTTAGAAATAAATCTTTTTCATGCGGTTTAAGGAAAATATTAAAAAGCATTTAAAGAGGAAAATAAAAAAAAAATTATATAAAGATATAATTTAACCAAGATAATTTTTTATGATAAAATTATTGATTTTAGAAAGATAATTATGTCTTAAAATAGATTATTCATGTTACTTGAAAATGGGTATGAAATCGAGATGTTCCTTTGAATTGGGCTTACTTATCCGAAATAATTGTGAAGGTAACCATTTTAAAACATGTATTTTCCCTTAAAATAAGGATAATATGATATGGATAATTACTTTTTGAAAATATTCACATAATTTAGAATAGTTATACAAAAATAAAGATGCATTACATTAGGGTAAAGAGAGATAAAGAGTAACCAGAAGAAAAAATAGAGGTTCTGGTAGAATCCTTTACCTTATGTATGTCCTATAAATTAAACTTAAATCCATTAATTAATTAATTAAGAACATTTATTACATGTATTTAATTTATTATAATTTAATTAAGTTCATTTATTTCCATTTTTATGAGTTATAAGATATAATCTCTTCGTTTGGGAGCGTTTGCTTCCTTGGTTTTCAGGATCATTTACTTGTATGCATGTATGGAAAGTCATGTAAATTGATAATTTTTTTCTAGGATTGAATTTATATGTTATCAATGAACATAAATTATATTAAATTTTTATATAATTAATTTAGTAATTTTTTTTGAGGATGAATCATTATATAAGACGTTAATGATAACTATTTAGATTATTTTGGCATTTATTCGATCATCACGAACTAGTTTTGTTTTATTAATTAATATAATGTATATATAATCGTTCTAGAATATTAAATAGGCTTTAATACATTTATTATAGTCTTTTTTTATCTATAAAAACTATTTTATGATCAGTGTTGAAGGAGGGAATGTAAATTGAAAACATTTTTATCCTTTAATGTGATAAATTAACACAACATGGGTGATGTTTTAATTTTTTGTAAAAAATGAGAGGGTAAGATAAATTATGATGAATTATCCAATTAAAATAATAAAATTATATTTTATGAAATTTAATATAATTATCATATAATTTTTATGAGGTTAGGTGAGGATAGAATAAGAAAAGAAAATAAATTGAAAAGAAATTTAAAGAAAACAAAAATGATTTTACCTCTTGAATCTTTCTTCTTGGGAACCTCCTTATGGGGATTTTTTTTTATGGAGAAAAAAGGATCTTGTCCATGGGGTGGGTGATTGGGAAGATATTTAATTATAATTTGTACATTTCTTAAATCTTGAGAAGTGCAAGGAGAAGATGTGGTGAGGGTAATGTTTATAGGGGAGGAGAGGGGTGTTCTCTCATTATTTTATTCATTATTTTATTATTTTTCTTCTAGAATATGAATAGTTTTAGAATTATTAATAAAAATTTAAAAAAATGGAGTATGGTTCTATATTATGGGATTACATCATCCAAAAATCATCAATGACTCAATTTTTTAGCTTATATCGTAAATTAACGTATTTTACTATTCACCAAAAATTCGAGTATTTCAGAAAATACCAAAAATGATTCCTAATAACTTTTTAATGTATTGAATTAAAAAAATAAACTTCATTTTATGAAAATATCTTTCTAAATTTTCTAAATTTATTTTGTAATTAAAACCATCATTTACTTCAGAAATACCAATTTTGAAATTATAATTGATTTTGTAACACATTGAAAATATAATTAAGGTCTCATAGAATTATCTTATAATCATAAGATAACAAAATATGAATTTATTAATAAATTTTATAGTAATAAAGTTTCTTTAAAAATATTATATAAATTTTTAAAATTGAAAATAAAAACTTTTGTTTTATAAAAATATCAAGAGTTAATTAATAATTTCTAAAATATTTATTTACTTATACTATGATATAATAATATCATATTTTCATTTAATAGATGGATATAATTAATTTATACCTTAATAGGTGAGGTTACTATTCGATTATCTAGTTTACTATTTATAAGGGTCATGTTACTATTCCAAATGTCAAGTTACTATTTCATTGGTATAGGTTCTATAACTTCTAGGAATATCTCTTATTTCATTCATTCTTCATTTATAAAGTTTTTTTGTTTTATCTATGTGGTGTTATGTGATTAATACTATATGAAATAATTATAATAAGGGGAATTTCATTGATAAAATTTTGGGTCGTAACCTTCTTCTCCCCTTATAAAATATAGCCCTCAAAATTTTCATTTACAAACTAAACAAGTGAGGGTACTTATACTTCATTGATCCCTTTGGTTCACATGTCACATCTTCATACTTGTGGTTCCAAAAAAGTACTTTGACCAAGTGAGTTGTCTTTTTTACATTTAACTTCATGTCTATGATCTAATATCTTCAATGGTTTCTCCTCATATGAGAGATATTTTTCCAACTATACAACCTCTGAATTCTGTACATTTGAAAGATCTGGTATGTATATCCTCAAGAGGGATACCTTAAATACATTATGTACTTGAGACATGGTAGAATAAAGTTCTATTAAATAGGCCAAAACTCTTACATAATCATTAATATTGAATGGGATGATGTACCTAAAACATAGATTTATTTTCATCCCAAATCCCATGATCCTCTTCCATGGATATATGTCGAAGAAATCCATGACTCTGGCCTTAAACTCCCTGAATCATCGATGATTATATTCATAGATCTTCCATTGAATTTGGGCTTCCTTGATATGCTACTAAATGGTTTTCACCTTTTCTGTCATTTCTTCAACCATTTGAGGTCCAATTAAATTACATTCACTAACCTCATCCCAACATTCTAGTGTTCTATATCTTTTCCCATAAATAGATTTATCTGGATCCATTTGGATTCTTAAGTGGAAAATATTATTGTAGAAGAATTTGACCAGTGTAAGATGTTTTTCCCATCATCCCTTTAAGTCCATAAAACATACCCTTAACATATATTCCAATTCCTGAATAGTCTTCTCAGATTGGCCATCAGTTTTTGGATGATAGGCTGTACTGAAGTTCATATTAGGGTTTAGAGAATATTGGAGAATTTTCCAGAACATAGACTTGAATATCATATCTCTATTAGATTCAATATATCTTGGTGCTCTATATATCATTACCACTTCTATGATGTATATCCATAAAATTTGATCCATGGATAATTCCTTTCAAATTTAAATAAAGTGATCTGCCTTTGTGAGATGATCCCCAACAACCCATATAACATTGTTTCCTCTGGATGTCTTTGGAAGTCTAGTGAAAAATTCCATGGTGATTTTTTCTCACTTCTATGTTGGTATGGGTAATGGTTTCACCACCCCTTTATAATTTTTCCTTTCATCCTTCACTTTCTATGATACCAGGAACTTTTATGTATATTCAAAAATTTCCTTTTTCATATTGTCCCACCAATAGTTCATGTGGAGATATTGATACATATTTGTGCTCCCTGGGGGAATAGATAAGGTTGATCTATATGCATCATTCAAAATCTCCTTCTATATCTCTAGGTTGGATGGTACACATAGTTGTAACAGAAATATCATGACTCCATCTGCATCGATCATGAACTCAGAGGATTTCCCATTTATGAAATATTACACCCTTTTCTAAATTTCTACATCATTCCTTTGAGAATCCATTATTTTTTCTAAAAGAGAAGGTTGAGAAATAATTTGAGAAAGGATTTATTATTTTCCTCCCTTAATTATTACCATGTCTATCCTTTGAAAATCTAAGAAGATTAGATCCTTTTAAATTTTCATAATTGATAATGATGTAGGATCCTTTCTATTAAGCGAATATGCACCTTTATTTTCTTTACCGAGATGGTAGTGGATTGAGAAGTTGTAATATTTTATGATATCAAACCATATTATTTTGTGAAAATTAAGATCCTTTTTGTCAATATATAATTTAGGATTTTATGATTAGTATATATCTCACACTTCTCCCCATAGTGATAATGCCACAAGATATTTAATGCAAAGACCAAAACATCCAATTGTAGGTCATACCTTGGATAGTTTTTCTCATGAATTTTTAACTTTATTGAGTTGTAATCTATCACTTTATCATTTTCATGAGTACACAACCCAATCCCTTCTTTTATGCGTCATTGTATACCACAAAGAGTTCCCCACTTGTCGGAAGTTTGAGTATTAGCGCAGTGACAAGCCTCTTATTCAACTATTTGAAGCAGTCTTCACATTCATTGGTCTAGAAAAACTATTATCCTATCCAATTTAACTTAGATAGTGGGTTCTAAAATCATGATAATTTCTCCAAAAATCTCTGGTAATATCTATCTAGAAAAATGAAACTATAGATATCCATTATAGATGTTGGACTTAGACACTATTCGATTTCCTTTGTCTTGGAAGGGTCTATAGACATCCCTTTTCTAGTTATTACACTCTCCAAGAATGATACTTTCTCTATCCAAAACTCATATTTTATATACTTTGAATATATTTTCTCCCTTCATGATGTTTTTAACATAGTATTAAAATGCTCTTTATATTCCTCCTTGTTCTTGGAGTATATAAAAATATCATCAATAAAGACTGCCACAACCATTTCAAGGTAATATCTAAAAACTCTATACATCAAGTCCATGAAAATTGTTGGTGAATTAGTGAGTTTTAAGGGAATATCTATGAACACATAATGTCCATACCATGTTCGAAAGGTAGCCTTAGGAATATCTTTCTTATATACCTTTAATTGGTGATATCATGACCGAATGTCTACTTTAGAAAAGTAATTAACCCCATATATCTGGTTAAACAAGTCATATATCCATGGTAGGGGATACTTGTTATTTATCATGATTTTTTGATCTCATGATAATTAATTAGTAGTTTCATTGATCCATCCTTCTTCTTAATGAAGTGGATTAGTGCACTCCAAGGGGAAGAACGTAGGCTTACAAAAACCTTATCCATATTATGATATAAATACTTCTTTATTTATTCTATATCAATGGTGAACAGTCTATAAGGTGTCTTTTATATAATAAGAGATCTAGGAATATGTCCAATTTGGAACTCAACCTCTCAATCAAGAGGAAGATCAAACAATTATTTAGGGAATACGTCAGTGTAATCCCTCATGATGGGCATGTATTCAAGCATGATTGTCTCCTATGTCTCAAAAATTTGAGATAGATTTGATTTTATATTTGGAAATAATATCCACAATTTAGTTGATGATTCTGAATGAGATTCGTCTTCCTACATACACATGTATAGAATCGGTGGATTCTTCGGGATGTGAAGAGTGATCTCCCTTTACTCATAGTTGATGTTATCTTTGTATAAAGATAGATAATCCATTCCTAATATAGAAAAAACACTACCAAAGGGAGTATTAAAATATTCACTGGGAGGTTTATTCCACAAACATGAACTAGAGAGGAGTTATAAACATTGTATGAAATAATTTCCCCATTTTTTGTTCTCAGAGATAACTTAGCCTCCAAATTTTGAGATGGAGGTAGAATAGTTCAACTAAACTTGAAATATATGAAATAAATTGTAAAATTAAAATCAAATAGTACATTCTATATTCTGTAATGAATAACCAATATATATTTTACAACATCATTTTTGGGATCCACCTCACTAGTAGAGATAGCACATGTCCATCATTGATTTTTTGGAGGTTTTTATAGTCGATTGCCTCATATAAATCTCAGATTGGGGAGATTTATTATATAATTACCATGTTAATTGTAGTTAAATCACTGCATTATAGGCTGGATGTTGATATGAACCTTTCATTCTTCTTCTACACTAGTGGGATTCTTCATATCCCTTTAGCGGTTATTAGCCATAACCTCGTTTCTTCCATATTTGAAGCATCTATTGGTTCCCTTTAAGAAGTTTCTAGGATTCTTATTCCAACACATTTGACATGTGGAATGTTGGGACTACAACATAAATAAGGTTTAGGGGCGGTTTTGTGGCGGCAGTTCACAAAACCGCCGCTAAATGTTTTCCGACAAAGTTTTCCTCACGGTTTTTAATAAACAACCACTAAACCCATATTTTTTTTAATATTCCCGAACATTCCCTACCTCGACCCCCATTTCCCCTAACCCTCCTATCCCTGAACCCTCGCACTACCTTCTTCCCACCCCCCCCCCCCCCCCGGTGACCCTGCGACATCTCCAGCAAATGCGCGACCTCCATCTTCGGCGACCCCGTGACCAGCGTCTACAGTGGAGCCCGAGACCGGAGACCCCGTCGACCCATGACCCCACTTATCCCGATGACCCTTCTCACTGCGACCGTGACCCCAAAGTTATTTTTCCATTTTGATAACATTTTTCATCTTTTCTTACATGATTTTGTGCAATGTATGTTTATTATCTGATTATAATGTTTGTTACTCCAAGTTTTAGCATGTTAATTTGAAGAAAATTGTTAATTTTATACCTAATTCATGTTTAATTGAAATTTTTATTCCATGTGTTAATGGAATTGGATAAAGAAAATGAATCTAGAAATACTTATTAATGATGATAATAAAGAGTTATGTTAATAGAAATTTTCATCCTTAAAATTCAATGAAACATGAAGTTTTGATTGAAATAATATTTAAATAATTAATAGGTTATAGTAGCTAATTCAATATGTTTCTCATAGTTTTAACCTATGATAAATGAATCCTTTTAATCCAAAATAGAAATAAAACTGGTTGTTTGATAAAGATAACTGTTTGGGGTCAAGCAAGACTATTTTCATGTGATGTTCAAATACATTGTTTCTAGGGCCTATATGCCCTACTAATTCTTTTTATTGTTTATTTACTTCTATATTTTCTTTTTAATTTGGTATTTTTATATGATTATTTTTTATCATGGGATGGATGAAGATTGAAGGTATATGGTTAATAAGACTTTGTTTTTTGGTTGTAGTTGGCACCTGATATAGTGGATGCATGGTGATATGCATGGTGTATCAGGATTGATGTAATGGGTTGATCATGTCATTTCCCATTATTATGTTAAAATATAGGATAATTGCTTAGGGAAAAAAACTTATTTAAATTCAGTTTGTGATTTATCATTATTTATTGGAAATGGAACCTTAAGTGGTGTCCTTGGTAGAGACTCTTATGTAAGGGAATCATTGGACTTTTTTGAGTTGTCTTGGAATATAACCACGTGTATTTTCCATAGACCTCATTTTTAATGATGGATTAGTTGATTGTATTTTGAGCCTAGTGAATTTTGTAATCATAACGTGGTTTTAGGTTTGATGCATTCTCATTTTAAGGAGATATCCTTTGGTAGGTAGTGCCTGTAGAACATTAATACCGTTCAATTACAAGGAGTTTTCTGATGTTCGGTTCTGTTCAGGTGTCGTTTCCCCTCATATGACTCTTTAGTTCTAATGAAACCCTTTTTGTGGTTATTGTGTTTTTGACCATTTTTATTTTCATGAGTATCGAGAAATGCTCAGTTCCATTAGGATAGGCTTACCTCAAGAATTGTCATCTGCTTTTAAGGTCGCATGACCCTTTTTTTTTCCTCAGTTTTGGACAACATTGTATACTTTCATTCATGTTGATGGTCGTATGGGTCAATATGGTATTGGTTTAAAAATATTTTATGTACCTTCTAATTCTTTAAAGCATAGGGTGGAAAAACTATGTATAGTAATTAGGATGTTCCAATTTCTTATGGAACCTATGGTAACATGCTTACATCTATGTTTTTCATGTCGAGTTCTAAATGTTGTAATGAATGTATGGAGTTTGGTTAAATCATTGAACCATGGGTTGTTCTTTAAGGTGTCGGTCATCTATGGAGTTGAATGACCTATGAATTAAATAATCAACTATGTCTCAAAGCATTGGAGGACTTCAAAAAGAATAAGGTGTTTTTTCATGTTGGTCGGTTTGGTTTTGGCCCTCTTTATGATTGTTATGACGTAATGAGTGTGATTGAGGGGAGAATCAAACGTAAGTTTTATGTGAATATGATATAGATAACTTATTACTGGCTAATATATCTCTAATTTTGATTACTAGGACACTCCAAAGGTGGGGAGAATCTTGTCATTTTTGTTAAACATGTGTCCTTCCCGGTAGAATGAACACGACCTAAGATGTCAATTTAAAAATGGAAATTTTTTCTAGAATTCCTTTTGAGCTATCATGTCTTAAATCTCTTCAGTTATTGCTTGGAAATACGACTTTGATATGGTTGGTTGTGTATGAAACCATTGAGAAACATCATTCCTCTTGGAGGACATCTAAGGTCAGGCCTAAACAATCACATAATGTCTCAGGTTTAAAATTCATTATTATTGGTTTCGATCACACATAAATAGGGTGTTGTTTGAGGCAACAGAAATGTGTGATCGATAGTGTTATGATAAGTGTGTAACCTGATATTCTTACTACTCCTCAATGAGGTGTTGACGTTGTCTCCTATAGACCATACTTGTTCGGTTGGTCTGAGGTGGTAAATGTGATCAATGAATAATCTTTATTAGATTATGTATACTTTATGATCAATGGGTCATCTTTATTATATTGTGTTTTTGTAATCTTACACTATCGTATATGTTGTTTAGGCACATTTTGATATACATGGATAAAAGCTGGATCACATTACCAAGGACCACACCTTATTTTGTTAATGGTTTGAATGAGATTTTATATTTTGCAATTTCTAGTAGATCCGTTGAAGGGAGAATAAGATGTCTATGTCCTAAATGTATATTTAGAACATGGTTGAAGAGAGATGAAGTTTAAGAACATTTAATACTGAATCAATTCCCTGGTCAATATTTGTGTTGGATTTGGCATGGAGAATCAAACAATACCAAAAGATTGAGCACTTATGTTAATCCACAGATTGAGGTCCCAAGTTCGTCGACAATGGAAAATGAAATGAAAAACCTTATAAATGATGCATTAGGCACTACAGGACACCACTATCAGCATAAAAATATATCATAACAAGAAGAGAGTTCTATAAATTGCAACGTGACAAATGATGTTTTTGAGACTGTAACACAAGAAGATCAAGATTGGAACATATCATTGGATCCCCCTCTTGATTCTGTGGAGCCAAATGTAAGGGAAAACTTAACTGAGGAAAATGTGTTTCATGATTTAGTTGACAATGGAAATCAAGAGCTATATTGTGGGTGTTTTAAATATTTAAAGATTTCATTCCTGTTGAAGCTATATCATATCAAATGTCTATGTTGAATTAAAAACAATGAAATGTCCATGATATTGGAATTGATTCATGATGCATTTCCTGAAGAAAAAATCCTAGAATATTTTTATGATATGAAAAAAGTTGTTAACAATCTTGGTCTGAATTATACAGAAATACATGTGTGTCGAAATGATTGTATGCTTTATTGGGGAGAGGATTCAAGTAGACAGAATTGCAAGAAAAGTTCTTCTTCTAGATGATAATCAAAGGGTGGTTTTGAAAGTCTGATTGAACATAATTTCATGGAGAAGAAGAAAATAAACACACCAACAAAGGGTTTGCATTACATTCCTTTGAAGCAGTGATTGCAAAGATTATTAATGTCATCAAAAACCGACAAACACATGAAGTGTAATTCTATAGATAATAACAATGATGGGTTAATGAGACATCCACGAGATTCCCAATAATGGAAGACATTTGATTCATTACATCTAGATTTCTCAACTGATCCTAGGAATGTTCGATAGGGATTGGTTTCTGATGGGTTCAACCCATTTGGGACTTTGAGTACTAGTTATAGCATTTTGCCAGTTGTTTTGATCCCTTATAATCCACCTCTATGGATGTGTATGCAACAAACATCTTTTAACATGTCGATGATTATTCCTAGAAAACAAATACCTGGAAATGATATTGATGTATAATTGTAGCCTTTTATTGAAGAATTGCAGGAGTTATGGAGTAACAATGTTGAGACATTTTATGTTTCTTCTAAAACAATGTTCAAAATGCATGTTTCTTTAATGTGGACCATTAGTGAGTTCCCTAGGTTTGGAAATTTATCTGGTTGGAAAACTTATACAGGTTTAGCTTGTACCATTTTTAACTTTGATTTTGAGCCCAAAAGACTACCGCATGGTTGAAAATGGTGCTTCTTATCCCACTAAATATTTCTCAATGCATATCATAGATTTCAGCTGAACAAATCAAAATTTAATTATTTCATTGATTGTAGACCAACTCCAAAGTTGTTAACCAGTTCTGAAATATTGACACAGCTTGAAAATGTTGAAACAGAATTTGGGAAGGTTCGTCATTTGAATGATAGGGGAAAATGGGTCTGAAGTGCATCGTCAAGTGAAATCAGAATGCAACAATAGAAGAAAAAATGTATATTCTTCAAACTTACGTATTGGGAATTTAATTTGTTACGCCACAATTTTGATGTGATGCATATTGAGAAAAATTTCTGTGATATTTTGATTTTCACATTACTTAATGAGCATGGAAAGTTGAAGGATCATCTCAATGCTCACAAAGACTTACAAGTAATGAACATAAAAAGAAATATCTGGCCAGATGAGAATGAAAAGCATGCTCTGGTAATTTTTGCAATGAAAAATTGGGATAAAGATACGTTCCTTCGAATTTTAAAGAATGTGAAGGTATCTGATGGGTATTTGAGTAACATCTCAAGGTATGTTGACTTGAAGAATCATAAGTTACATGGATTGAAAAGTCACGATTCACATATTTTGTTACAACAGTTACTACCATTGGAATTGCGAACATTATTACCTGAAAAAGTTTTTGTTGTTGTACTCTAATTTTGCACATTTTTCAGGAAATTATGTGAGAAATTTGTACCTCCATTTTATCTTTACAACCTCCAGGAGAGGTTTGTATTGACCCTTTGTGCGATGGAGATGATCTTTCCTCCATCCTTTTTTACTGTCATGATGCATTTAACTGTGCATTTGGTTGAGGAAGCTAAATTAGGAGGCCATGTTCATTATCAATAGATATATCCAATTGGGAGGTATTTTATTTATATGTTTTTTATTTAAGTAAACAATTTTTGGCATTTAAATAAATACATAATATTATTATTTTATTTCACAGATATCTAGGGCATTTGAAATCATACATGAGAAATAAAGCTCAACCAGAAGGCTCTATTACTGAAGGCTATTTGGCCGAGGAGTGTCTTACCTTTTGTTCAACATATTTGGATGATATTGAGAAAAGATTTAATCGAGTTGGACATCTTGATGACACATCAACTCAATCCCAAATGCATCATAAATCAAAAATATTTCCTGCTATTGGCCGATCAGTTGGGAGGACCTCAAATGTGACACTGACAGAATTGGAATTATTAAAGGCACATAGATATGTGATACTGAATAGTGAAACTGTAGATCCATTTGTTGAAGAGTTGAGGATACAAACAAAGAGACAAATGAGAGGCCGAACATGAAAAGAGAAAGATATAACGAAAGTTGTGACTAAAGAGCTTGTTGAATGGTTTGCACGACGTGTAAGTTAATAAATATTGAAATAAATAGGAATATTAGTTTGACACATACAATTTGTAAATGTATTAAATTATATTTATTTTTTTGGATCATGAAAATTGATACTCGAGCATACTTGTTAGAGGATTTGAAGTTTCTTGCTAGAGGTCCTATAAAACAAGTTAGAAAGTTGGGCGCTTATAATGTGAATGGCTTTAGATTTTATATAGTCTATCGAGAAGTGGGTTTGAAAACATACAATAGTGGTATATTTACATTTGTTGAAGTGGGATACTATAGAAAACTGCATGATATTATTGAATTAAACTAACACGGGAATTTTTCTGTTGTTTTATTCAAATGAAAATGGGTCGATATTATCATAGGTGTTAAAAGAGATTCATTGAAAATTACTTCTGTGAACTTCTATTTATTGATGGATGTTAGTGATCATTAAATGCATGATCCATATATCTTAGCATCATAAGAAAAAATGGTATATTATGTGAATGATGTTCTGGATGAAGTGTGGAGTGTAGTTACTCACGTGATAAAAAGATATTTGTATGATATGGGTGATGATGTGAAAGATTTGACCTCTAAAATTGAATGTTATAAATAACAGGAAGCAGAATTATTTGTCCATCATGATATTAAAAATATTAGTCTTGTAAGGATGAATGAAGTGGATGAAGTAATGGAGTAGGAAACCGACATGATTTAAGAGTAAAATGATTGTATGTATAATTATTCATTCATCCAGCAAACACTTTTTTCATTTCTGTAGTCATTCATTATCATTGTTATATATTTTTTTGTTAGTACTGGGCATCTATTATCATTTGTAATTTTTTTTCTACATAATTTTCGTGAAATATATATTCTGAACTTAATTTTATTTTATTAAATGACAGGAATTCCAAAGAGAAAGTGCTATAATATTTCATCTAGTTCTAAGACGAATGAAGAACCATCTATCTCACTCCCAACGGCATCTGAGGAACCAGCTGCCTACACCCCCACACCATCTCTCACACCATCTGAGGGTGTCCCATTAGAGATTGAGTCGTCGAATCCCCCTTCAGGTGCCTCAGTATTTTGGCAGCAACACGCCCCTTCCTGTTCATCCTGGACATACTATAGGGTCACAATCATAGGTATAATTTTTAATTAAATTAATTTATTTCATTTTGTTTATACTAATTGTTGTTGGATCGAATATGTAGATGTATTTGTATATTAGATGGAATAATACAAGAGGGGGGTGAATTGTAGGTTTAAAAACCTTTGAGTTATAGCACTTAAAAGATTAGTTTAAAAGTTCTTAAACTAATACAAATACAAACACCCACAATTGTATTGAATATAAAAGATATGAAGTAAGGTAATACTAATGAAAAGTAAAACAATTGTATTCAAGATGAACACAATAATCAGAGTAATATAAAGATGAATGATTCTACCATAAAGTGCATAGAATCAATCAATACAATATGTAATAAAATGATTGTAATTGAAACAATTACAATTGAATATGTAAAAAAGAAATAAAACAATACAAATTCCTTTCTAATACAAGAAGCAGCGGAAAAGTAAAAGTAATACAATTATTTTGACCCAAAGAGAAGGTTTATCCTTTCACCTAGGATAAAAGGTATGTCTCACCAACACCTTGGTAAGCCCTCGATACAATGATCGGAACATCTGTCTGCCTATCCCCATCAGCCCTCGATACGATGATCGGATCTTCCGTCTGCCTATCCCCGGCAACCCTCGATTTTGTAGGTAATCGGCACCTCTGTCTTTTAATCACTTGAAAGACCTCGATACGATGATTGGAAGCACAAGGCACACATAATGAGAGAAGTCACAACATCTCTCTATATAATCTTGATGGAAGCAAAGTATCACACTTGTTTCAAAGTATCTACGTTGTTCTACTTGTTCTTATTTCATCTTCAAATGACCTACTATTTATAGGCCTCGGATTCCAACGGTAATGTTGCCTTCAACGGTCATATTTCTCCGAAAAACTCGAAGGGACTTGGACACCTGGCATCATAACGGTCATATTGAAACAGAAATCATGACATCGTTTTGATTAGTTTATAACTAACTCAACGACATCGTATTGGTTAAAACAAGATATATGAAGATGATAAACAATAGTACGATTAATATGAAACAAGTGTTTTTGAAAAAGTACCAAAACAAGTAATGAAAGTATGAAAAGAAAAGTCAGTATGATACAATTGACAGAGTCAGTACGATACGATTGACAGAGTCAGTATGATATGATTGACAGAGTCAGTACGATACAATTGACATAATCAGTATGATACGTTTGACATAGTCAGTACGATACTATTGATATAGTTAGTACGATACAATTGACAAGGTCAGTACGATCCGATTGACAAGGTCTTTACTATACGATTGACAAGGTCAGTACGATACGATTGTCAAGGTCAGTATAATTAAAAAGACATTTGTGATTTCCCAAACTAGATATTGAAGTAAAAAAGGGAACTTTTGACTCAACAATCCCCCCCTTTTTGGAAAGCACAATACACTAAGTAAATATAACAAGAAATACTTATCCCCTCCTGAGTTATTGGAAACTCTTCTGAATATTAATTTGAATACAACTAACTCCCCCTTAGGTGTATACTTATCTAAGTATTGCATTCATAGATTTTCCTTGGTTTCCAAAAATTTGATTTAACCAATCTCCCTTTGAAAAACATTCTCCCCCTTTATAAAACATTCCCCCCCATTGTGGTTTACAAAAATAATGGGGTCACTTTGAGTTGCCTGAAAGGGTTAGAGAGAAGAATTTCAGGACAAAGGAAAAGAATCATAAAAGATATTACAAAACAAAGACAGGTTCCAAAGGAAAACAAATACAACAATTATTTCTTTTCTCTTTCTTTTTCCTTCTTTATGAGCTCCTGAAGAACAGCTTTCATCTTCTTGATTTCTTTCTTGTCTTCAGAAATTGAATCACCCTGAGTTCTGATAAGCTCTTGTTGGTCCACAAAAATCTGATCTCGATTATTGATAGTCTCCTCCTAGACTCTGATTACATCCTCAAGGGTATCAATACTGTCTTGCAGATTCGTGTTATCTTTGGATAACACAGAATTTTTTTTCATCAACAAAACCATTTCATCCTTAAAATATAAAACCTTCGATAATTCATATTGAAAAGAATTCATCCTCTCTTTCAATTCTTTCACTGAAGGAATATTAGCTCCATGAGTAATTTGATTTAGCCTTTCAACAGTTTCTTTTTCAAGTTTATTAAAGTAAATAGCAAGATCATTTGATAACCTTCTTATATCTTCAATTTTTATCTCATGGTCATTCACTGAGCTTTATTTTTTATATGACCACTTGGTCATCCTGTTGCAAGCTTTCTTATGAGCGGCCGAGGTTTCAGAAAGAACTTTCAAATCGGCTTCAACTGACAAAACTTTCTTTCTCAATTCTCTTATGGAACCAAACTTCTTTTTCTGATTGTCAGTAATGAAATCAATCTTCACTTCCAGCCTTGGGAAATATGGAATGTTCTATTCAATCCTTCGTAAAACATGAACAATATAATCACTCTTCTTGAGAGAGATTGTGTGTTCTGAATAAGTATCCTCATCGTACCAAGGCAATTCATTTGATTGACTTGAGTCAACAACTGGCTGTTTTCCTTTTTCTTTTTCTTTCTCTTTTCTTTCTTCTACGTTTTCATTGATGAAAATAACTTTTTCAGTATGAGATGATTGAACACCTTGCTTTACTTGATGGGGTGTTTTATCTGGAGTTTCAGAAGTTTCAAAGGGTGCTTGATCGGCATGAGGGGTTTGTTGAACACCTTCACTCTGCTTCTGAACCGATTCCTCCCTACTCTTCTTCGAACTCTGAAGGAATTCTAAAATAAAATCTCCTTTCTCCTCTTCCACTTCTTCTGTCTCTTCCATCATCTGTTTTCCTTTTTCTTTCTTAGGAAGACTTTGTACGATGGGATCTTGATTCAATTCTGTGGTAAGCTGAGCACTAGATTCCTCAACAACTTTCAAAAGATTTGAAGCATCAAATTCCTGTGCTTTTCTTTTCAAAAGAAACTTCTTCTTCCTTTTAGCATAAAGGGTATCCTCGACCCTTAATCTATCAGCAAAGGCTTCAGCTGGATCAAGTCCAAACTTTGGATCACCTTCCTTTCTCTGTTCCTTATCCTTTCTCCATTTGGCTACGACCTCCTAAATATACTTAGGCTTCTTCTTTGGCTTTAAGCTGGTTTGCAGATCAAACTTTTGAGAAACTACAAGAGAAGGAATGTCTTTGGTTGGCATTGGTGCCGATTGATTTTGATCCGATTCAGCTTCTATATCTCTTATAAAAAGTTTTGAATTTGGATCAAAACAAAAATTCATATTTTTAATCATACTCTTACTAATCCAAGATGGCTTCAGATCTATCAGGTTTCCTTTCAAAGTAATGTTGCAAAATTTCATGCTCTCAAGAATAAACTTTGTAAGGATTACTAGATACATAATCATTTTTGACTTAATTCCTCCTGTCTTGACATTCTTAATGGTTTCAAAAACATACCCTATGAGATTTACTTTTCTCATATTCATAAGATAGTCAAGCATGAAAATATTAGAAACTTTCAGAGTTTCTCTATCCCCTTTCCTTGGGATAATAAAACCTTGTATCCATAAAGTCACAAACTGATTGTCCAGAGAAAGATGAACCACTTTTCTCTTCTCTTCATTTATAACAAATAAAGACTTCTCAGCACTTTCTCTATTAAATGTACCAACTTCATCTGGTAGTTTATGAGATGGACAGAAAGAATCCCCTTCAGTTGGGGCATTATGAAAATGAGCTGCTTGTTTCAAAGACATAGAAAACATTCTATCGTACACAGAAAAACTGATAGTCATGTCTTTGTCGAAAGATACGGTTTTATAGAACTGACTAACTTCATCAAAGGGAACCGGATCTTGAGAAGCAGGTCTTTAAACACATAAATGTTCCCACCCTTGAAAGAGAATGATTCTTCTGATTGTGGAATCATACGAATCAAAAAAGTCTCGAGAAACAAACCTTTCTCTGAAAAATTCTCTCTCTGTAAAAGTCTTTGAAGACATTTCGGCGGGAGTATTAGTAGAGGACTGAGACATATAGGTGTTGCCGATGAAAAGATCGTATGATGATTTAAAACCAGTGGAGTAGAGTTTCACCTCAAAACCTGAAAAACCAATGTGTGTTTGGGGGGGGGGGAAGGTCTATTTATAGGTGATAGGAGTGATCGTTGATCTTCTATGGTCAGTATTACGGAAAAAAATCAATGGTTAGGATTGAAACGGAAAAAAATGGAACATACCTACCGAAGAATGTGAGGTTATTTTTGGTTTTAGTAGAATTCAAAAGAAAACACAAACGTATAAAAAATCGTCATACCGATAGAAAAAAAAGTCGTTACCATGAACTGACAATACGATGGAAAACAATCTCGTTACCATGAATTGACAATACGATGGAAAACAATCTTGTTACCATGAATTGAAAATACGATGTAAAACAATCTCATTATAATAAACTGACAATACAATGGAAAATAATCTCGTTGACCATGAACTGACAATACGATGGAATACAATCTCGTTACCATGAACTGACAATATGATGGAAAACAATCACATTACCATGAACTGACAATACGGTGGAAAACAATCTCGTTACCATGAACTGACAATACGATGGAAAACAATCTCATTACCATGAACTGAAAATACGATGGAAAACAATCTCGTTACCATGAACTGACAATATGATGGAAAACAATCTCGTTACCATGAACTGACAATATGATGGAAAAGAAATTCAATACCATGATCGGTCGATACGATAAAATTGTCAATACGATAAGCAGAAAAGAAAAAGCTAAAACTGTCAATACGATAAACAGAAAACATATACCAAAGAAAATAATTAAAAATCATAAGATAAAATGAAACAAAGTGAGAAACAATGAAAGAAATGTTCTCCGCCTTTATACGAGGAGTTTTTTAATGTTAGGAGAGATGTAAAACAGGAAGTAGATATGAATGATTATTTTAATGAAATCATTCCTAGCTTCTGTTTTATAAATTCAAATCTATCGGAAGGTAATGGTTTTGTAAAAATGTCAGCAAGTTGTTCTTGCATTCCAATGAATTGTAAAACAATATCTCCTTTTCATGTGTGATCCCTAAGAATGTGATGCCTAACATCTATGTGCTTTGCACGTGAGTGATGTGTTGGGTTCTTACTAAGAGTTATGGCACTAGTTTTATCACATAGAATTTGAGTTTTGGAAAAACTCAATCCATAGTCAGTGAGTGTGTGTTGCATCCACAACACTTGAGCATAGCAACTTCGAGCTGCTACATATTCAGCTTCAGTAGTGGAAGGTGCTACTGAGTGTTGTTTCTTGCATAACTAAGAAACCAAAGAATCTCCTAATAAATGACATGTTCCAGATTTACTTTTTCTATCCATTATATAACCACCAAAGTCAGCATCTGAAAAAACTTTTTAGAAGAAAATAATTTCTAGAAGAATATAAAAGACCTTACTCCATAGTGCCTTTTAAATACCAAAATATTCTCTTTACGGCTTTTAAATGAGACTCTTGTATTAGATTGATATCTTGCACATAAGCATATAGAAAACATTAAGTCTGGTCGACTAGCTGTCAAGTATAGAAAACTTCCTATCATACCTCTAAAGATTGTTTGATCTACTGGTTTTCTAGTTTCATCAAGATCAAGTGTATTCGAGGTTCCAATAGGAGTGCTAATACTTTTAGTCTTGTCATAACCATACTTTTTGAGTAAATGTTTTATATACTTATGTTGAGATATATATGTTCCTTCTGGTTTTTGTGAAATTTGAAAACCAAAAAAGAATGTTAACTCACCCATAATACTCATTTCAAACTCATATTTCATTAAATTAGCAAAATAATTAGTTAAAGATTTCTGAGTTGATCCGAATATGATTTCATAAACATAGATTTGAACAATCAAAACATCTTTATTTTCTATTATTATAAAAATTGTTGGATCAGCTGTACCTTTCGTATAATTGTTTTGTAAAAGAAATCTTGTAAGTCCATCATATCATGCTCTAGGGGCTTGTTTAAGTCCATATAGAGCCTTGGTATGTTTAAAAACATGATTAGGATGTTTTGGGTCTAGAAAACCAGGGGGTTGTTAAACAAAAATTTCTTCTTGAACAAAACCATTTAGAAAAGCACATTTTACATCCATTTGAAAAAGTTTGAAATTAAAATATGCTGAAAAGGTTAATAGAATACGAATAGATTCAAGTATAGCTACATGAACATATGTTTCTTCATAGGCTATTCCCTCTTGTTGATTATATCCTTTAGCAACAAGTCTTGCTTTATTTCTTACAATGATTCCATTTTCATCACATTTGTTTCTAAAAACCCATTTTACACCAATTACAGTTGTTTCTTTGGGTCTATCAACTAAAGTCCAGACCTGATTCCTCTCAAATTCATTTAGTTCATCTTGCATTACTTTGATCCAATCTTCATCACCTAAGGCCTCACTTGGATTTTTAGGTTCAAATTGGGAAAGAAAAGAAAGATGTTTTATTTCATTTCTTAAGGAATTTATGGTCCTTACTGGTTGATTTACATCACCAATGATATTTTAACTGGGATGATTCCTAAGAAACAATTGATTTGGGTTTTGTAAAACCTGTTCATCAACATATGGTAGAAAATATTCTGTGTTAAATGTATCAGGAATACTTTCTTGAACATTATCCTTATCAGATAGTCCTCTAACAATGGTTGGTAAACAATTTTTGAAAACACTTCTGAGGATGTAAGTTGGGATGGTTTAAAAACAAAAGTATTAGTTTCATCAAATTTTACATGTACTGTTTCTTCAACACAAAAGTGTTTTTATTGAAAACTCTATAAGCCTTAGAAGTTGTATAATAGCCTAGAAAAATTCCTTCATCATATTTTCGTGCGAATTTGTGAAGATTATCTTTTGTATTCAGAATGAATACTTTGTACCCAAAAACTGTGAAGTATGACACTTTAGGTTTTCGGTCAGTCCATAACTCATAAGGATTTTTATTAAGAAATGGTCTGGTTAAAACACGATTTATAGAATAACAGGCCGTACGAACAGCTTCATCCCAAAAGTGCTTAGCAATTGAGTTTTCACTCAACATGGTTCTAGTCATTTCCTGAAGAATATGATTTCTTCTTTCAACAAAACCATTTTGCTGAGGAGTTATTGGAGCTGAGAAATTGTGAGTAATACCTTTCTTACTACAAAAAGTTTCAAAAACTGAATTTTGAAATTCACCACCATGATCACTATGAATAGTTATCAATGGTAGGATTTTCTCATTTTTTAACTTGGGCTCTAAAAGTTTTGAAATAGGAAAAGGCTTCAAACTTCTTTGCAAGAAAATAGACCCATGTAAATCTAGTAAAGTCATCAACTAAAACAAATATATAGCATTTGCCTCCAATGCTTTCAGTTTGTGTGGGACCAAAAAGATCCATATGCACTAGCTGTAATGCATTAGTAGTTGAAACTTCATTAATTGATTTAAAGCTAGTCTTATGTTGCTTGCCAAATTGACAAGGATCACAGACTTTTGAGGAATCATATCTAAGATCCGGTAGTCCCTTTACAAGTCTTTTCTTTGAGAGTTTACTAAGGTTTCTCAGATTACAGTGTCCTAGTCTTCTATTCCATAGCTATGATTGGTCTTATATTGCAGTTAATCAAGGTATGTTTTGGCTCCTAAGGTCTTATAATTTAATAGTTTATACATTCTCTTGTCTATGAGCAGATATAATAAACTCATCCTTGGAATTTTGAACTAGACACTTATCATTCCTAAAATTCACAAGGTAACCTTCATCACATAATTGACTTATTCTGATGAGATTGTGCTTAAGAACTTTAACAATCAAAACATTTGAAATAATAACCTTTCCAATAAAAATGATATTACCTATACCAATAATCTTTCCTTGAGCATTATCTCCGAAGGTAACTTTTCCACCTTTTGTTTTGATAACCTTTTCAAAGAAATCTTTGTTTCCGATCATGTGTCGAGAACAACCGTTATCCATGTACCAAATATTCTTGTTGGTACACTTCTCTTTTTCCTGAAAAAGAAACAATTAGTTTTTCGGAATCCAAACTTGTTTGGATCCAGAAGGGTTAGATAAAATAATATTAGGAATCCACATTTGTTTTGAAAAATGAGCTTTATGAAATCCTAAAGATTGAGTTCTATTTAGATAACAATCTATACTCTTATGTCCACCACATTGACACTTTGAACAAAAAAGAGGTTTTTTTATGAATAAAATAGTTATTGCTAAAAACTGATTTGGAATAAGTATAACCAAGTCCAGAACGATTTCTCAAAGGTCGTATTTGGGAATACATTTTGTCAAAGTCTTCCTTGCCATGAGTAAAGTTCGACAAACACTTCTTTAAAGAGAAAATTTCTGACTTTAGTTTTAAAACTATGTTTTTTTTCAAAACATTTGAATTTGAGCTAGAGTTAGACTCTAAAACATTTTTCTTTGAAATCACATTTTCAAGATCCATAGAAAGAACATCTTGTTTAGATTTAAATTTCTCAAGGGTTTTTGAAATATTTTCAAAATCATATGTTTTCATATCAAGATCCTTAGAAATATTTGATACTTATTTAGTCAAAATCAAAATTCTATAATTTTCTTTCTCAAGCTTCTTCTTGAGTTTAGAATTTTTACTTTCTAGCAATTTAGAAAATCTAGATACTTACTCAAAAAAAGGTAAAGTATCATCTTCTAATGATGAGTAGTTATCATTTGAAGATTCATAATATCTATTATCAGTATAATTTGAATTTAAAGAGACATTTGTAATAGCTTCAGCATTATGTACCTTAGCCATGAGACAATGATCTTCAATTGGTAGTCTGGCTATAAGTCCAATATTTATCTGTCCTAAGGACTCATATTTTGAAGAATCGTTTGAGGAGTCACTACCACTTGCACTCCACATATAATTTTCCTTCAAGACTTTCTTTGTCTTTGTCTTGTAAAACTTTTTCTTGTTTCTTTCAGAGTGTTTCTCTTTTCTGTATTTTCTCTTTAGTAAAGGAGAATCAGGCCTTATATGTCCTACTTTGCTACACTCATAACATGTTACCTCTGAATCTTTTTTGTCCTTCCTATCTTTCTTTTTGAATCTATATTGGAAATCTTTCTTTCCCACAATCTTGTTCATCCTTCGAGCAAGATTAGCTAACTCATTATCCGAGTGATCACTATTACTTGATTATGATAAAACAACATTCTTGGATTTGGATATTGTAATCCTTTCAGGTGTTTTAGAATTAGATGTAAATGCCACACTCCCGTTTCCATTCTTTTTATTGTTGAAGTCAGCATCTCTTCTCATTCTTGTCTCGTGTTGTAGAAGAGTTCCAAATAGTTCATCAAGAGTAATCTGGGAAACATTTCTAATTTCATCAATAGATATTCTTTTTTACTCCCATTCATTCGGCATTGTATCTATAATTTTATCTACTAGAGATTCATTATCAAGGCCTTTTTCTCCTATAGATTGTAAACTATTGACAATTGTCATAAACCTTTGTTTAACTTTACAAACTGGCTCTCCATATAGAAAAACAAATCCATGATACTCTACTCAAAGCATTACTCTTCTTGTTTCTATAACCTTGGATGTACCAAAATGAGTGACTTCTAATTTCTTCCAAATACAGTTGGCGGCTTCACATTATGATATATGAAAAAATATATTCCTGGTCATAGAGCATAATAAAGTATTGTGTACCTTGTAATTTAGTTGATATTCTTGCTTCTCTTGGTTAGTGAAAGTGTCGACTTCTTTGTCAGGAATTTTGTAACCTCCAGTGAGCATAATAGAATTTTCTACGCCATTATTGATCAGAAAAGTCGTTATACAATCTCTCTAATACTCATAGTCATTCCCATCAAAGATTGGTGGTCTAGAAGGATTTAGATTATCAATTGACCCAATATTCATTCCTTCCATCTAGAAAAACAAAACAAAACAAAAAAACTTTTCCACTGCACACGTTAGTGTAGTAAGTAATTAAAAATAGTAATCAGAAAGAAATAGAACAATTAATACAAATCAGTGGAAAACATTCTCTGATACCAATTGTTGGATTGAATATGTAGATGTATTTGTATATTAGATGGAATAATACAAGAGGGGGGTGAATTGTAGGTTTAAAAACCTTTGAGTTATAACACTTATAAGATTAGTTTAAAAGGTCTTAAACTAATACAAATACAAACACCCACAATTGTATTGAATATAAAAGATATGAAGTAAGGTAATACTAATGAAAAGTAAAACAATTGTATTTGAGATGAACACAATAATCAAAATAATATAAAGATGAATGATTCTACCTTAAAGCGTATAGAATCAATCAATACAATATGTAATAGAATGATTGTAATTGAAACAATTACAATTGAATATGTAAAGAAGAAAGGAAACAATACAAATTCCTTTCTAATACAGGAATCAGTGGAAAAGTAAAAGTATTACAATTCTTTTGACCTAAAGATAAGGGTTATCCTTTCACCTATGATAAAAGGTTTATCTCGCTAACACCTTGGTAGGCCCTCGGTACGATGATCGGAACGTCTGTCTGCCTATCCCCGGCAGCCCTCGATACGATGATCGGATCTTCGGTCTTCCTATCCCCGGCAGCCCTCGATTTTGTAGGTAATCAGCACCTCTGACTTTCAATCACTTGAAATCCCTCGATACAATGATCGGGCGCACAAGGCACACAGCATGAGAGAAGTCACAACATCTCTCTCTAGAAGCTTGATGGAAGCAAAGTATCACACTTGTTTCAAAGTCTCTAAATTGTTCTACTTGTTCTTCTTTCAGCTTCAAAAGACCTCTTATTTATAGTCCTCAGATTCCAACGGTCATGTTGCCTTCAACAGTCATATTTCTCCAAAAAAACTCGAAGGGACTTGGACACCTGGCATCATAACGGTCATATTGAGACAGAAAGCACAACATCGTTTTGATAAGTTTGTAACTAACTCAACGACATCGAATTGGTTAAAACAAGATATATGAAGATGATAAATAACAGTAAGATTAATATGAAACAAGTTTTTTTGACAAAGTACCAAAACAAGTAATGAAAGTATGAAAATCAAAGTCAGTATGATACAATTGACAGAGTCAGTACGATACGATTGACCGATTCAGTACGATATGATTGACAGAGTCTGTACGATACGATTGACATAATCAGTATGAAACGTTTGACATAGTCAGTACAATACTATTGACAAGGTCAGTATGATATAATTGACAAGGTCAGTACGATACAATTGACAAGGTCAGTATGATACTATTGACAAGGACAGTACAATACGATTGACAAGGTCAGTACAATTAAAAAGACATTTGTGATTTCCAAAACTAGATATAGAAGTCAAAAGGGAACTTTTGACTCAACAATTATTTGCTCATTAAAGATGAAAAAATGTAACTGTGGAGAAACACATAAAAAGTTCAGAAGTTTGGAATATGAATGGCCAAAAGATAGTCGTGCAATTTGATTCTTATGGTGTCCCTACGGATGATGCCACGAGGTTACATGTCCAGATTATAGGCTAGCTGGCAGTGGAGCCCATTTCCCTTATTATTTCATATGATTATTGGAGACATATGCCTCCAAACTGGAAAAATGATGTTTTTGATTCACAAATAAAAGGAAATTTTATTACATTATTGTTTAATTGAGTGTCATGTTACGAATATGTTCAAAATGAATTTCTATATACAGATGTTCTTCCTATTTACCGTTGCTGATGTGATAGCATGGAAGTGGACTTTGAAAAATCTTGGTAAAAAATGGAATGATTTCAAATGGATATTGTGGTGTGATGTGAATGATACATCATTGACCGTGGAGAAAATGTATGAGAAGCTACCCAGTGGGGTACTGAAAGAGTAGTGGAATGTTTTTTTTTTGATAGAAATCATGATGAGAAGTGGATTTTATTAAAATATATATTATTATATTATCCTCATTTAAAATTTATACAAGTATATGAAGAGGAGATGACATTGGATACATTATTGGTAAAATTCATTTTATTTATATCAGGATCTCTCAATACAAAAAGCATCATACTGGGCTAAGAAAATCATCCCTCACACCGTAGGCCCAAAAAGATTTTCTAGAACCCTAATTTCATTGGTAATATTTTAATTAGTTTAAATATTTATAATACAATATTATCTATTTAATATATTGAATTTTTTATTTATCTTTGCTTAATGTAGTTACAGAGTATAGGGAACGAAGCATCCCGAACTGAACGGTGGTTGGATGTTCACAAAAAATCATATAGTTGTTTTGTTAATTAGCCTTCCAAAGAAGATGGGTATAAAGTCAATTTTTTATTGTAATAACTTATTATCAGTTTTAAATGTGTTAATATGTATTGATATTTGATTTATTGGTAAAAATTAAAGAACTATGGGATTCCAATCCTGGGCAGTCCTACTCAGTCTCACAGGATGACCTGGTTGCTAAAGTCCTTGGGAAGGAGCATCCTGGTAGAGTGCGCGGGATGGGTTTGGGACCCGTACCATCTGAGTTATTTGGAAATCCACCAGGGATTCCAGCAGCATCTACTCCTGGTTATAGTCAGCCCATACCTAATGACTCTTAAAGGGAGATTTCTTCTCTACGAGCCATATTTCAAAACCAGGGGGCTCAAATATCCACTATGCAGAAAGCGTTGACTGGTTTGTATCAGCAGATGAGCAGATATGCCCCCGGTGGTACTGCACCGAATGGTGGTGAGCTTGTAAATCACAAAAAATCAAAATCATTTAGTTTTCAAAATTTTATTGGTTTTAAGTTTTATTATAACTATGAAACAACATTTAATTTTCAATATAATGTTCTTACAGGTGTTAGCAGGAAGTGGAGATGGAGGTGGAGAGGGTGACGATGCATCATCGGACCATGAGTAATTGTACTGTTGATGTGTTGAAAAAATATGAGAATGGTTGGTTTGTATATATAACATTTGTGACACATAGTTGCCACCAAAAATTTCCATGTCCTAACATTTTCATGATTTCTCATGTTTCCTTTTATGCATTTTATTGATTTTTGACGTTTCCTTTTATGTATTGATTTCTTGAGTTTGGTATACATAATTCCATTTAGGCCAGTGTTTGAATTGGTAGTTGAGATTTTGGATGACTAACGAGTGATCCTTTTGTTATTTGGTTCTGGTTATATAAATTGGAACTTGGTAGGTAGTATAGAGACCAAACATAAGAGGATGATGGGAATGTGGTTTAGCCTAATCATGTGATACGAATCATATACTAAGAATGTTGTATTTTTCATACGGTTGGGAACCATGTTTTTCCTAGATAATTATAATATGTTGAATCATTTCACACCAACTTTATCTGTTGAGGATCTTATGTCCACCGGGTGATTCAAGGGTGGGATGGTATACACTATCCAATTGTAGTTCAATGGTTTTTGGCTGGTTACAATTACTGTGATATCAACAAGGCCCTTACAATTACTGAGATATCAACAAGTCCCTTATTACGCCAACAAGGCCCAATGTATGGTGGGTGTGAAACTATCCAATTAGACCATAAGAGTGGGAATTCAAACTCCACACACTCTATTAGAAATTGATGCTCTCTCAAATACTATCCCTATATTAGATCCATTAACCTCAAGAACCAAAACCCATAAGAAACATGATGGGGTGCAAACCTATATTTGGAAGCACATACATTTGGTGTAGAAGTGTGACATTTTGATATAGTTTGAAATCATATCATCCAGGATCTCAATCCTTTATGCTCTTTATCCCTAAAAAATTCTCAATGAGATAGTTGTTGGGTCCCTCTAGGGTCACCAAAAGATTGATATAGAAGTCACAATGCCCATTTTTTATTATTGAAAAACCACTCCATCTAAATTTAATGACACTATATCATTCATATAATAAGATCGACAATAACAGATTTAGGAATATATCATACACTTATATGTTTTATGAAGAATTTAAATTTTCAAAATTCAATGGTATTTAGTTGAAAATTAATCTTATTCATTTATGAATCCTTCAGAATTTGGGGTATAATGAGGATGATTTATCATCGATAAAGCTGACCATTCATGTGTATGATAAGAGCGAGCAAAGGCCCCTTATAAAGATTAACCTGAAATCCAAAACTAGTGAACCAGTGTCCAATGCTGAGTTTATGGAAATTTGGTTAGACATTACATATCTATCTCTATCATAAATCAATGTATGTAGTTCAATGTTTTTTGTCTGATTACAATTATTGAGAAATCAACAGGGCACTTACAATTACTGAGATATCAACAAGGCCCTTATTATGCCAACAAGGCCCAATGTACAGTGTATCTAGTTTAATGCAGTGGTTATAGGAGTTTGTGTCATGTCTTGTACATCTTCAAAACTTTTCCACCAGTTCCTCCCAGGGATATAAGATCTTCACATATTCCACATTATTATGTGGGTCCTCTTAATTTTTAGTAAAGATGAAGCTATAATACCACATACTACTGAGGCTAAGGTGGTAGTCGACGTAGTTGATACTGGACTCAAGAATTAATGTCCATGAAATGTGATCCCAATCAAAATAGTCAGGTTGTAGAATAGATCCATTGTATGGGAAAACTAAATGACGTTCAACATATGATAGGGAGCATAATTAAAATCCATCTATTGTTTGAGGTACTAATCTAGTAACCTCTACTATAGATTCTATATTATTTGACACAAGTTCAACACCTAATGTTATATTTGTTACATTTCTAGATATTCTGGTCCTTGATATAGTGTATTTATGTGTCATTATGAATCTTTAATCCTCATTGGTTATTCGATAAATGATTTCTCACTGATGTAATTATTTTCCCCATCAGATAAGAAAATGTTTTTTATATAGAATTCAATCTTTCCCATCAGGTAAGTGTGTGATGTAATTATTACAATAGATTTCATGATTCCCAATAGATCCATTATTGATTATCATCACTATAAAATTATGTTCAAAAACCATATGGAGGTCAAAATATCTAAAGGGTAGAATGATATTTCCATGCATATCGATAAGGAAACCATCATCGGAGTCCAAGTAGAGCGAAAACCAAAATTTTAAGTGCTTTGTTAGATAATCGGTGGTTACACCAGCTATTTTCCATCTTATGGCCAATTGTTTGTATGATGTCTCTTTTTTTATCATGTTGGGGATAACATGAATGATAGAGCTAGAAATAACATTTTATTTGATTGTATGATGTCTCCTGTTACATTTCCTTGGTTTGTTTGTTTTTCAGGGTAGTGGTGGAGTATAAGCAGAACTGCAGTTTTTTTCTAGTCTGAGTTTAGAAATGGTTTTAACCACCGCTAATGGTTTACTAGTAATACATTAGTGGCAGTTAAAACTGTCCCTAAACGTAATCGAAATTTTACTAAGCGATGGTTATAACTGCCACTACATCACGTCTGCATTCCCTGGCAGTTTTAACCGCCATAATAGAGACACATCACATGCCTGAATTTCACGGTGGGTTGTAATTGCCGATAATGAAATAAAATCTGGTGCCTGTAAAACCACCGCTAAATTTATAAAAACTGCCGCAAAATGAGGCACCTACGATGCTTTCCTTAAACCACCGCAAAATGGAGAAAACTGTCGCTAATAGATTGTTGACGACCAGTTTAGCGGTGGTTTCTGTAAACCGCCTCCAAACCATATAGCGGCGGTTTAAAGCGCCGCTAATATGAGGTTTTCTTGTAGTGGGAATTCTTTTCACCATGAGATCTATAAGTTGATCCACCCATGTTAAACTCTATTTTACTCTATTTTCCACTAGGCCCATGAGACTATTTACAGTCTATGATCTCCATTTTAGCCTTAAGGGAACAATGGAAAATCTTTTAATAACTATCAAAGTCTCGAATATCCAATAATTTTTTTATACTCATCTTTAGTATACTAAATAATAAATCCACCTTTCTTTCAATGTAAATGTCAAATATAGGCATGTATTGAAAGCCTTATGAATTTTTCCTTGTACGCCCTAATAGACTCATGTTACTTCTTCTTTAGTCTAAGGATTTCCCTTTCCAATTTGAGATGGAGGGTTCAGGGAAAATATTTATAGGAAAATATTTTCTTGATTTACTCCCAATAGATGGAATCAATTTCCTCTTTGTAATTTGTGTTCTTTATCTGTTTTCACCACTGATCAGCTTCCCTATAAAAACAATAGTCCACCAGCACAAGTTTCTCTTCTTCTGAGCACTGAAGAATAGAGAATATCTTCTCAATGGAGATCATCCATTATTCTACAAGGAGGGGATCAAGAGATATACTAAACATGGGTGGCCTTTTCCATGTGAAGTATTAGAAGAAAAATTTCTTTTTCTTAGGAGAAGGATGGAGTTCCACATGATTCATGTTATTATTCATAACATGATCCATTTGATAAAGTACCATTATAATGTTTTGGGTACCCATTCCCATCAAAAATGGCATATCATTAGGGAAATACTCACATTGCCTATAATATTTATTGTTTTCATGGGTTATTCTATTTTTATCCATTAAATAAGAAAAATAAAGTATAATTAGGGGGATTGAAAACTTATCTCACAGGAATATGAAAATAAAACATCAAATATAGAATTATAAACATGTAAATGATAAGTATATCTTAATTTGTAATTCCCTATATTTCAATCCAGGTTATTCGTGGTGATAAAATTATACCTAGGGTTCTTAATAATGTTATTTATTCCTAATCCCCAAAAATTACTAGACCATTCACTGATACAAACAATAATGACCCTAGCCATTTATATATATTATTACATGATTTTAAGCATAATTAACCATCAAATACAACAAAGTATTGTATCATCTAATGTCACAGTAAGATTAGGTAAATAATTAGAAAACATGAAACAAAAATAAGAAAACTTTTATTTAATATTTATAATGAGATCCTATCTTAATTTGATCTCTTGTACCTGTATAAGATAACCTATGGAAAACATGAACATAAGGGATGAGCTAAAAATCTTAGTAAGGGAATAAACATAGGAATAAAACATAGCACATGGGTTAAAGGCATAAAATGATGACATAAATACATATAACATGAATAAACATAAGGCATAATAACATATAAAACATGGGAAAATATAATCATGGAAACATTTAAATATTTTAAAAACATATAACATGACATAAACATGAGTTCAGTCTTATTTACTAGACTATGTCACATGGTTGAAAAAGTCCAATAAAGGAATCAGGATCACCCCTATCCCATCATGACGTCTTATGTGACTAAACATTACCCAATACATTGAAGAACTATGTAAGCACACCCCTAAAAACATTTTCATTAACATGTGTTCCACATGAACAATCACATATAAGGAATCAATCCTAAACATGAAGGTTACCCATGGAATGAAATGGGTATCGTAATCATGTCATAAGGCATTACAAAAAGGGAATATCATAATGGTATCCATGAAAGAATGTATTTAAATCACACCTGGACATTTATAAAGGAATATAGGAATGAATCAAAATATCTGATATCAAACTGGAGTGAAAACATGTGAAAATAGTGTTTAAGAAACTTTATAAATAAAACATTTTAATGTTGTTCACAAAAAATATTAAAGTGAATTTAAAGAAGAAAATGAATTGTCTTTTATATAAAACCTAAATTGATCCAAGATAGTTTTTCATGATAAAATTATTAATTTTAGAAAAATAATGGTTTATTAAAATATATTATGTATGGTGCATGTAAATGTGTAAGAAATCAAGATGTTCCCTGGAATTGAGCATACTTATCGAGAATAATTGATAAGGGAACCTTTTTAAAACATGTATTTCCTTATAAAATAAGGCCGATATGATATAGATACATGATTTTGGAACATATAAACATAACTTATAATAAATACACACATATAAAGAAGCATTAAATTACGATGAATAGAGATAATGAGTAACATCAAGGAAAATGGAGGTTCGGGTAGAGTCCCTTACCTTACATCTGAAAGTGTTTTGCACTAGATCTTAATGTCTAGGAAAAGAAAATTAAATCTATTAATAAATTAATTATGAAACAATTGTAAATTTATTTGATTTATTATGATTTAATTAAGTTAATTTCTGACCCTTTTGATAAGTTATAAGATACAATTTCATTGCTTGGGAGCATTCATTTCCTTGGTTTTCATGATCAGTTACTTGTATACGGGTATGAAAAATCATGTAAAATGAGAATGGTTGTATAAAATTGAAGTTATATGATATTATTTAACATCAAAAAATTTAGATTTATATATAATTAATTTGGTAATTTTTGGTGAGGTTCAGTCATTATATAAGACATTAATGATAATCTTTTAGATCATATTCGCTTTTTTTGGATCACCACGAGCTAGTTTTTCTTTATTAATTAATATCATGTATATATAATGGATAAAAAACATTAAATTGAATATAATACATATATTATAATCTTTTTTAACCATAAAATGGTTTTATGCGTAGTATTGAAAGAGGGAATGGATATGGAAAACTTTTTCATACTTGAATGTGATAAATTAGCACATCACGACTGAAGTTTTCATTTTTATTAAAAAATGAGAGGGGAAGAGAAATGATGAGGAATTATTCCATTATCATAACAAAATTATAATAATTGTAATGTATTGGAGTTATAATACCATTTTTATGAGGGAATGTGATGATTGAATAAGAAAATGAAATAATTAGAAAATAAAATAAATGAAAAGAAAGTGGATTTTACCTCTTGAATCCTTCTTCTGGAGAACCTCCTTAGGGGAATTCGTTTCAATATTTTTTTTTATAAAAAGGATCCTAAACATGGGGGATTTTATTTAGAATATATTTGAGTATAATTTAAAAAAGTATTGAAGCTTGATAGGTGTGAGTATAATAGGTGATGAAGATTGATATTTATAGAAGGGGAGAGAAGTGTTTTATCATTATTTTATTTATTGGTTTATTATTTTTCCTCAGGACAATGAATAGTTTTATTATTATCAATAAAAATATTAAAATAATTAATTTTAGTTCAATATTATGGTCTTACATCAGCCACACATCATCTGTGACTCAATTAATATAGTATTTATCTTATACTGTAAATTACCATATTTTACAATTCACAAGAAATTCTTGTATTTCAAAGAAATCCCAAAAATTCATCCCAACCATTTTTTGACTTGCATAATTAAAAAAATATCTCCATTTTATGAAAATAATTTTATAAAATTTAGATATTTAATTTTTAATTAAAATCAGAATTTACTTGGAAAATAGAAATTTTAAATTTATAATTGATTGTGTAACACTTGGAAAAATTAAATTAGGAATCATAAAATTATCTTATAATCATAAGATAAAACAATATTAATTTATGAATACATTTTATGATAATACATTTTCTTTTAAGAATTATATTAATTTAAAAAATTGAAAATGAACACTTTTGTTTTTTAAAAATATCAACATTTAATTAATAATTTATAAAACATTTTTTAGTCATAATATGATATAATTATATCATATTTTATTTTATAATATGGTTTCATTTTATTTATACCTTTATATATGAGGTTATTATTCTATTGTCTGGATTACTATTCATAAGGGTCACATTACTATTCCAAAGTTCAAGTTACTATTTAATCGAAATAGGTTCCTTAACTTATAGAAATACCTCTTATTTCAATCATTATTCATTTATAAAGTTTGTATTGTATTCTCTATGTGGATTTATGTTATTAAAAATATATAAAACAATTATAATAAGGGAAAATTCATTGATAAAATTTTAGATTGTTATAAGGAAAATCAAAAATGCTATAAGAAAAGATCATTTTTACTCTTTACTTCATTTATCAAATTATTAAAAGGCTTGAATGACACTAAAACTTTTTCTTTTTTTATAGATAAACAGGATAAAATCTAGTGGTTATTGATCCAAATAATTGAAAGAATATGATATTTAATTATTAGTATGTTAATTTTTGCTAAAAAAGTAATCCATTATTTCGTATAGTGATACTACTAATTTCCAAGGGTTTTTTATTGAAACATTCAATAACATTGTGGAGAAGTTAATTTAAGTCTACATGGAAGTCTTTTTTATTTGTGAGTATAACATATCAAGTAGTAGTTGCTAATTTTTTTTAAGTACTAGCAGTATATATAGAGAATAACATGGGGATTCATTTGAATAAATATCGATTTATACTGAAGGAAATCATTATTCTAGGGAATAGGATATTAAGAGATATGATTGGAGTTGATAAATAAATTATTAATGTGATCTCTACACTTTCACCACTAACTTCATTGAAGGAAGTGATAATATTTTTAAGACATCCATGATTCTATAAATGATTTATTAAATATTTTTCAATGGTTGTAAATACATTATAATTATTTATTTTTAAATAATAAAAATTAAAAGTTGGAAAGGATTTATTGGAATCATTTAGTTTACTAAAAATAGCTAATTTCAATAATCATAATAACTACAACAAACTAGATAGAACCATTGGAATTTATGTGTGATTCCATTAAATTTATAGTGGGATATGTTCTTAGATGAAGAAAATATAAAAAAATATGTGATATATTATTCCACTAAAATGATAAATGGATCATGGAAAAGATATGAAATAACTAATAAGTATATTGGAGGTTTTTTATTCCCTAGAGAAGTTCGGAGCATACCTCACTGTTAGTAATTTAATTATTTACATTGTCTATTCAACATTAAAGTGTCTATTGTCTTAAAAGGAATCTATATCAAGGTTGATAGGATGATTTATTTATTTATATGAAATTTAAATTTAAATGAAGAATATTAAATAAAGGTAATAAATCATTTATAAATGTTTTAAGATTTACAATAAGAAAATTCCAATCTATTAAAGGGAGAATTTCTAAATGAGTTACAATTTAATATTAAGTGTAGAAACATTTCATAGTATTTATAAATTGATAATTATATTGTCATGGGAAGAATTATTATAGGATTATAATGGAATAATAATAATATACTCAAGTTATAAGTGATATGTTACATTTTTTAAGAACCATTCCTATACAAACAAGGAGTTCATTGAATTATCAGAAGGTGTGTATCCATGGGAGAGGTACTTTCCATTATGAATCATTTCCATACACTATCATGTGGAGGAAAGTATCGAATCTTTGAAAATACTACCAAATAAATTCATTTTTGATTCTACTAGCCCATAATATTTAGTGATATAAAAGAATTTGTTAAAGACTATGATAAGTGCCAACAGATACGAAATAATAGTATAAGAATATAAATTCTATAGAATGGTATTTATTGAACATTAGAATTTTCATATATATGTATTAGAATTTATAGTCCCATTTACAAAATAACTTGGTAATGAAATACCTTGGTGGTATTCTATTGTGTTTTTAAAAGGGTTGAATCCATTTATTTAATAGATAGCATGGGATAATCTGAAGTGTAATTCATTAGCGATAAAATTTTCTATAGTTATGGAGTTATAAAGGCCATGATGAATAATAATGGTGTTAATTTATAGAACAAATAATTCATATATTTAACGATGAAATATGGATACAAGCACAAAACTGGAACAAGTTATCATCATAAACTAGTGGACAACAAAAATTTTGAACCATGTATTTGAAAAAAATATTAGATAGAATAGTATATAAATTAATGAATGATTGGACATACAAGCTAGATGTTTCACTTTGGGAATATAAAATTTCATATTAGAAACAAAATAATATATCCCTTAATATATTGGTATTTATAAAATCATGTCAGTATTTTATTACGATTGAGAAAACATATTTTTAGGTTGTGATGTTAGTAAACATAAATTACAAGAGTTAATTTTTGAAAAAGGATATTTTATTTAAATAATAAAGATGAAATTATAAGGTAGTCATATAATAATTAAATAAATATGGTGGATAGAGCTAAAACTTTTCTAGACATATTGATAATTTGAGGAAGTAAAATATGTAAAGACCCAAAATTTTATAAATAAAATTCAATTTGTGGTTAAATTAAATTCCTTGTCAAGTAATGATGTTTTTGAATACACATTAACTTATTTGGGTTTTTGAATATTATTTCCTATCAGATTTAAAATAACATTAGTCAATTTATCCATTGATAATATGGTTTTTGAATAGTGATATTATTATTAGTATATATTAAGGGTTGTGAAAAATCCAATTGAGATGGACAAAGGAATTAATTTCCTCGATTAGTTGGATCGTACCCTATGTAGCACATTTTTCAAAACATATTTAAAATATAGAATCTCTAAGATTTTACTTTAACCAATAACAATATTATATTCATTAACAAAAGCATGATTGAAACCATTTGTGGGAAAATTTCAAGCTCATTGAGATAACGACCGAAACCATGTTCACTGAACCACCCCAATGAAATCTCAATGTCGCACACCTTACCCTTTGGGTGTTATCTAGTAAAATAAAGTAATATATATCTCGGCCCTAACAACATGAATATTTATATTTTATTTTCTATTGAATAATTATTATATTTATTATTTAATTATTTTACTTTATAAATGATTAAATTATGGTTTTGATAAAAAAATTAATTTTAATACGAAAAAACTAGAATTGTATTTCTAAGTAATAAGAAATATTAATTAAGATATTCTATATTGTATTAAGTGTGGTTTTATATAATAAAACTTCAATTAATTTACATTAAAGACAAGGTTTTTCATAGTTAGTATGAGAAGAAAGTATAGTTATTTTTGGTAATAGGATTAGAAGACATTAGTAAAATCATTAAAGATAATACTGGACATAGAATAACATCAAAAAAATGGTAATTTATAGAGTGTGTGGTTTCCAAGAAAATACATATTTTTTTATACTACAGGTGGATGTGGCTTTAGATAAAATGTACCAGGTGGTAGAAACCCTGAAAACACCATATTTAGCTAAACTCAACTGAGAACTAGTGTAAGAAAATGGGCCTTTCTATACACCTGGTTTGACAATCCCATGGTATATTCTTTTGTAAATTAAAATTCTTATTATAATCCATTATTGAGAGAAAAAATATGCCTATAATATTTTATGTTAGGAAATATATCATTGATAACTTATATTGAAAACCTAGAAATTCATAGACTAAAGAGTGCATTTCATTTATGAGTCGTCCCTTTAATGATCATAGTCTCCATTTTATGTATTTAATAATTTAAGTATTATCATACCTAATTTTCCCTTTATTATATTAAATGTATAGAAGTTGTAGGAACCAAGTCAACAACCAATGTGAGGGGAAATGTCATGACTACCTAAATAAGATTCCTAACATAATGGGAGCTTAAGTAAGACAACTTTTGATTATTCCAAACTAGCTAAACAAATCATAATTAACTGGAATATAGTTGAATGTAAAAATAAATTCAAGGAATATTAGGACAACATCTCAAGTAATTTCATCTTATAAAGGTTATATAGGAAAGAATACCCAAGTTCATTTGTTTAAAAAATGTAGAAAGAGGCCCCAATGGAAATAACACAAAAGAAACAAGAGATGTTTTAAGTGTAAAAACGTGGTGCATAAAGTATCCAATTTATATGAAAACAATAACATGATAAAGGGAAATAAATTTTCATATAAGTTATCATATATGGTTCCATGTCATATTTTTGGAGAATTTGGACATTATCCAATCCAATATTCTATTCCAAGGGTTGAAAATCATGATGATCTCCAACAACTTCCAAGAATAAGGGAACCAAGAATGTTCATTGCTAAGATTGATCATGATGAATGAGGTACATGTAACCTCTAATTTAGATATATGTGTGTCATTTTGAATTTGAATTAATGCCATATTATCATATCTATTAATTTTTCTATGAACATTGAGTCACCGCCCTAATTGATTTGATATCATCAAGAAAAAAAGTATATGATTATTATATCACATGTTGAGGTTTGTGGGAATGTTATTCTTTAAAATATTAATAGTATCCCTTTATTATAATTTTATGTTATCCTAGTTATTGAATGGTTTTCCTTTTATAAATCCAAAAACAATGCCGAGTGATGTAAATCACCCTCTGTATCCTGAATTGGCTTCTAATTCTATACAAGTGAAAGGACGGGGGTAAACCATATTTAGTACCAAAATCTCAATCATGGATATTATTTCCTTTTGAGAAATCATATCTAGTTCAAATGATTTAGACTAATAAAGAGATCATCCATAAATACATGCACATTTTTAGGGAATACACCGATGTGTTCCCCAAATAATTGTATGCTCTCCATCCAAAATGAGTGGTAGAGTTCTAAATCAAAACTTTTACCTAGACTGGGAAACATTCCTAGGGTATGTCATCACCGAAAATGGGATATGTATGGATCCTTAAAAAATGGAGATGACTAAAGGGTATCTTAGACTAACCCCTATGATGGAAATCCGTAGTTCCCTTGGATTAGCTAGGTATTATCATCAATCTGTGAAAATTATAATGATTTTTATGTTCCCTAACCATGTTAACTCCAAATGAAACCATGAATATCTAGAATGACGAATGTGTGGAAATGTTTAAAGATTTGAAGAGGATGTTAATCACTAAAACTATGCCCGGATTCCCCACTAGTGGGGAAGTATTTTTTATCTAAATAAATGCATCTAGAGAGTTCATGGGTTGTTTAATCCTGAAAAATGAAAAATTAATAGCATATTCCTCCCAAAAACTATAGATCCATGAGTTGAACTACCCAAATCATGATCTAGAATTGGATATAGTGATCTTCATGTTAAATATTTGGCTGAATTATCTGTATGGGGTAAAATAAGATGCATATACAGACCATAAAAACCTAAAGTATATATTCAACAAAAATAATCTTAATATGAACCAACAGAGGTGGTTAGATCAGATCAAATATTACAATTGTTCAACCCATTACCATCCTGTGAAAGAAAAAAAAGTGGAGGATTCTATGAGTTGAAAGGATCCTTCAACTCTTTCCATGATGTGGATTTCAAGGGATCCAATCTTACTAAAAATAAAATTGATGGATATGGGAATAATAAATGGATATTCATAATTACATTCCCAATTAATTATTCAATCATCCCTTATTGGGAGGATCAAGGAGGCTTAGGAAGATGATAAGTTGCAATAGAAGAAAGTATATTATATTCAAAGGTTCAATGTTAGTGATGATGGATTTATAAGGTTTGGAAATTGGATATGTGTCTCTTCAAATCCATAACTAGAGTGGGAACTTTTGGATGATTCATATAGGTCATCCTTCTCAATTCATACATGAAGCACTAAGTTGTATAGAGATTTTAAGAAATATTTTTGGTTGGATTACATGAAGAGATATATTGTAGAGTTTGAATCTCAATTCATGGTATACCATCAATTCAAGTATGAATGATATGAATATAAGGATATGATGCAACCATTTTCCATACCAGTGTAGACAATTGAAAACATAACCATGGATTTCTTAATAGGACTCACTCAAAAACCTAAAGATAATAATACCATCTGGGTGGTTGGGGATAGCATTACAATGTTAGCACTTTTCATTGATATCATGGAAGATTTCTATCATTTCCAACTCACAATAATATATATAAGAGAAGTGGTAAGACTCAATGGATTGCCAATCTGTATTATTTCTGATCAAGATATGAGGACCTATTCAAGGATTTGGTGAAGACATCAACAATATTTGAATATATAATTGTGCTTCATTGCTTGTTATCACGCTCAGATGGATGGTTAGACTAAAAGGACCATTTAAACCATAAACAATATGCTGATATCATGTGAAATGGATTTCTAAGGATGTTGGGATCAACACCTTCCCCTTGTGTAGTTATCATATAACAAGAGTTTCCATTCGAGTATTCAAATGGAACCTTATGAGGCTCTGTGTGGTTAGAGGTGTCATAATTTTACATGTTGGGATGATGTTTATGAGAATAATATGATGGACTTGATCTTATAATAGAGATGGTATAAACGGTTCAAAAAAATTCAAAATCATATGAAATATGTATAAATTTTATAGAAAATATATGCAGATAATCTTCGATGAGACCTAGAGTTTGAGGTTGATGATAAAATGTTCCTTTTTATATCACCATGGAATAAAGTCATGAGGTTTTGGATGAAGGGAAATATTAGTCTAAAAAACAAATACCCCTTTGTTATCCTTGATCACATTGAATGGTTGGCCTATAAATTATAACTCCCACCTAAACTATCTCAAATACACGATGTGTTCCATGTATCCATCTTGAGAAAGTGCATAACAAACTCATCACATAAAATAAATATAGAGGTGTTACTATTAGAGAATGATCTTTCATAAATTGAGTAGCTGATAAAGATCCTAGATCATTTAGACGAAGTTATAAAAACCAAGACAAGTCACATGGTCAAAGTGATGTGGTGGAACCACATGTTTGGGGAAGCTACTTGGGAACCAAAAGAGGCAATGAAACAAAATTACCCTCATCTATTTTAGTGTATAAAATGAAATTTTCAAGTGAAAATTTTCTAAAGGGGGAATAATATAATGACCTAAAATTTTATTAATGAAATTACAATTATGGTTAAATTAAATTCCTTATTAAGTAATGAATTTATAGAAAACACATGCACTTCTTTGGTTTTTTGAATATTATATCCTATAAATTTTAAAAGAAAATTAAGAATCATAAACATTTATCATATATCCTTTTAAAAGTGATCTTATGATTAATATATATTAAGGTTCATGAAAATTATAATTGACACAGACCAAATAAGTTATGTCCTCGACTAGTAGGATCACACACTATGAAGCCCATTTATCAGATCATCTAAGGGATATAGCATCCATGGGATTTGACCTTGACCATGACTAATCCACTATTCAAAAACTAAATCATGATTGATATCTTTTATTGAAGAATTTCAATCTCATCAAGATCGTGGTTGAAACCATGTTCTTCAAACCACTCCAATAAAATCACATCATCACACACCTTACCCTTAAGGAGTTCATTGGTGTAATAAATGGATATGCACCTCGAACCCAACATAATGAATACTTATATTTATATTTTCTATGAAATAATGAATATATTTATTTATTATTTATTTCACTTTTTAAATGATAAAATAACAGGTTTGATAAGAATTATATTTCAATACCACAAAATTCGAATTGAACATTTGGGTAATAAGAAATTTCAATTCACACATTACTTTTGAATAATTAATGAATTTTAAAAATAAAATATATTTTAATAAAATGTTGTTATTAAATAATAAAAACAAAGTATAGTTGATAATATAATTTTACAAAGTCAAAAATAATTTCTCTATGGGTTAGAAAACTATTATTATAATGACCCAATATTTTTTAATATACGGGGATTTTGATTTAAAAATAAAAATTATCCTATTTTTATAAAATAAAAATAATTTTTGGATTCATCATTTTTAAATTGTCCAATGGTGATTCTTTTTAATTTTATCATACATTCAAATTCTTGGGTAAAAATTAAAGAGTTTAGATATGTGGTGTGTATCGTGACTTCATAATACCCAAAATTTATTTAATATGTGATATAAAAGGTTTCTACAACAAAATATATGTTTAGAATTTAAAATAATGTTTCATTACGGTTATTTTATTTTATTTATATACCCTTAATGAATCCACCAAAGTCTATATTATCTTTTATTTTTTTTAAACCAATTCTTTGTAAACATTACTCACTTATACATCACAAAGGGTGTTGTTTTAATGTGATCATTTCATGAACTTATAAAATAATGAAAACCAATATTTTTTAGAAATAATGGAAAATAACCATGTTAATTACTGTGGTTTTTATTACTTTATTGTATAGTTTCCAAAACCTATGTTTGAGAAATAGTAAAGAACTCCCATGTCTTTTCTCATATAAACCCACCTAATATCCCATTTATATTTCCTTAAGAAACATAGATCATGTCCTTACATGGACCTTCAATCTCTATATACCTCCCAAGGTACCTCATGAGTTAAATAATGTCCCCTAAATCTTTTTGAAACACCCTCTCAAGGTTAGGGGTCCTCTCTATCTCCTCCTTATTCAAGCATTGTCCTTACGTTATGCCTTATGATTTTCAATTCCAAATGTTGGGATATGTTATTACATATCTATAACACGATAATTTATATTTAAAAATTATTATATACCCTATTTAAATCATTAAAAAATTTATTAATCATTTAATACTACCATTAAATTACCAAAATTTCACTATGAATTTTCATGCCAAATTATTGTGAATTGAATTCTCTTACCCATTTGTAGTCAAGTGTATTCACTTATATATACCTAAAATAATTTATTGGATGATTCCATGTATGTAACCCACACTCCTAAATCATGGGGATAATATATATGAAATAAATTATATGTTATATTCTCTATGTTCCACACTTATGAATGTTTATGATATGATTTTGATTGGTGTTCCCAAATAGCAATCCAATTCATCGGGTAATGTTTTAATATCATGAGATTCTATGTAAGGTGAATGGAGGTTATCCAAATAACACTATGTTGTAATATATTGGTGTTTAACCTTGAACTATGTTTTTTATTTTGGGTTTTAACTTGTTTCCACATTCCCATGTCACATTTATTATATCACGTTATACCATGCCTCATAGTTCATGATTATGATTCACACATCTTATGTTACATTATTACGCTTGATGGAAGACATTTAATACTTTATCATATTTAATTATTTATTTATTAATTATTGGTATTTATAGCTCACCCTTTATTATGTATGTACCTAGGTTATCTTGCGTAGTTTAGAAGAGAGGTGTAAATTTAAGAGCATGTTAAGGAAGTTTTTAATAAAGTTTATGTATCCCGATTTTATGATGTTATATTTAATAAATAATATCCCCAATACACTATTAATATCAACATTATGGGTTATATTAAGTGCATTTTTATGTAGTAAATCAAGAATTATTATTTATTAAATATATGGATTGTCATCGAATATGTGTTTTCGTTCAACTCATGACTAAAACTATTTATGAGGTAAATAAAGTTCAGAGGTTATATTCCATTTACACTATTGGAAGTGAACCCAAATAATGTGTAAAGATATATAGAGAGGAAGTATTTTTTTAATAGGTAAAGGAATAATATTAAAATAATTATTTTAAGGAAAAAATGTGTATAAATCCACCATAATGAATCTAAATGATTAAATAGATGTTGAAGTCAGGATTATGACATTAAAATAAGTTCTTTTGGGTGGTAACCCATGAACATGAATTTTAATTTTAATTTGTTTGATTTAGGATAAATATTTTCTAACCCAAATTACTATGTTTCTTGTATTCTATAGGATATAATAGAATAAAAAATAGATGGAAGATTAATAAATACACACAAACCTCATAAAAATAATAAATAATGTAAGGGACTATTGTATATCAATTATCATTCAAATTTATTCATTATTTAACATTAATATTCTACCTTTAATTCATTATATATATTTAATTGTTTATAATTATCATATAAAGTAACAAATAATGTTCAGAGAGAGATAAGAGAGTGTGCTACAAATGAAATTTCATGTGAGAATTTTTTCTATTAACTCTAAGAGACAAATCACTTAGAGAACATGGGTTTCCTATTTAAATAACATGGTAAGTGAAGTTTAATTGAAATTTTTTGAGTGGATTTTATTTTGACATGTACACACTAGATTTTGGAACTCAATCTTGGCTCAATCATCCACCAGAAAGAATCCAACCATAGGGAACAAACTCAAAAAAATATTGATATCTCATATGAACTTGATTAAAATTAATAGTTGGGAACCAATTTTAAGTATCATAATATGACTTATAATAGGGTGTGAGAGTAAAAAAGTAAACCAAAAATGATTTCTAAATATAATATGATATTTGACCACTCAACCCTATTTATATGACCTATTTATGACAATAGTTCTTGAGGGTTTATACTATTGGGATGGTTTGAATCTTTATTAGTTATACTCAATTAATAATTGTTATAAACATGCATTTTATTGATAAAATAAAAAAAGTAGTTCATGTTTCTAATAGTTGAGTGAAATAGACAACAGGTGGAATAATGAACTCAAATGAATAAGGTGAAGATGAAGTATTATATTATTGTATAAGTAAAATCAAGGAAGTGAAAAAATAATTTATTAATGAAGAACCTAATATAGAGTAATTAAATAACGTGTTTCATGCTAGGTTCATGATTGAACTAATCATTATTCATTTAATATTCAAATACCCATGAGTCAAAATTTAGAGTAATTTTAATCCTTATGGAACTTATTGAGAGAAATTACTTTTGGACAAGTAACATGTTAAGTGTGGGAGAATTTGATAAGAACAAATATTCATTGTGTTTAGATTTTTTCACCTTTATTTTTTGAATTTTTATATTACAACAATATTTTATATGTAAGGGAGTTTTTGGAATAAGAATTGAATATATATTATTCCTGATGTTATTTTCATTCATTCAAGATATATTTTGAAATTAATTAGTCTTGGATAATTCTATAAATATTTGATGATTATTTATATACAAAAAGTCGATTGATGTGTAAGGAATTTAAAAATTAAAATGGATTCATATGAAATTATTTATCAAAGAATATAGAAAATCATTCTCACATGTGTTTTCAGTCTCGAGAGTTATTCTTGAGAAAATGTTATGAAGCACTGGAATATGGGATGTTGGTGGATGGTATTTTTTTCCACCATCATCTATTGTATTTTATTTTTAATTTCATGTTTAGATTACAAAAAAAACCCTAATGGAGTGACAACTCCAATGTTATATTTAATCATCCACCAGATTGTGAAATCACTATAACATTTTCTAGCATTAATTTTCCAAAGGAAGTGTTATGATCAAGGATGTTGTGTGTGTCAACTTATCTAGATAGAATTATTATAAACATAACATGGTAAAAATACTCAAGATTATGAATTGGAAAACATTAGTTTCATAAAAAAGAGATGAATAATAAAAAAAATTCCCATTATTTAACATTATCTACACCAAAACTTATAATATAAATCTCCACACAACATTATGATAGATTTTTTATTTTATACAGTGAAAACCCGATTCCAAAACATTAATTATGATTATATTTTTTATTTAATTTGAAAATTTAGGTTCTTATTACAAAGAAATATGATCAAAACTAAAGCATCACAACTTAACGTAATGATTGACCCAACACTAGTTGCATCAACATTCTAGGACAATGCCAATATTCAAATGAACACATTATCACACAAATATTTTCTTTTTATATTTATATGTTTTTCACACCACCCAATGTTGACAGTGTTAGTTCCAATGGATGCTTAGGGTTGAAACTATATATATATATATATATTTAAATTTGGTTATTTCAATATCCAAAATTCTTCAAAAATAATTCCAACAACTAAAAAATGCTAGACTAACACTGAATTATTGATTTAGAGATAAGGAATGGCACATGACCCATAAAGGTCAATGATGAAGATAAAAGTGAAAATTTAGGGTATAAAAACTCATGGGGAATAAAGAAATACTTATACATACATATCTAACTAAATTTTGATATATAATGATAACTTGTTCATATGGAAATCGATACAAGGTAAGGAGATAATTGGATCCATGTGGGAAAGGATAGTGAAGCATGAAGAGAATATTTAGAGTTTTATTGCACATGGAATGATCTCATTCTTAACAATATATGTATATCAATCACATAGAAGGAATAATAATTATAAAATGAAAAAAATAATAACAGACTAGGGTTCTAGGTATAGGTTGGTAGATTTGTAATTTTTGGAGTTTTTACATTGAATGGGGTCTAATATATAATCATTAGGGAACCATTTATTAATATTTTATATTAATAGTTTTATGTTTTTAGTGTTAAATATTTTCATTATGGTGTTCATGTGATGCTTAGTTCTTTATAAAATTCCATGATTGAATAAAAGTATTACATTACATATTTATATTGATTTCTTAATACATCACTTTCATGATCTACCAATGTATGTTATTTGAGTTTTAGTTGAATTATTGAATGTTTAATACCATCATGTGTACTACATTTTATGAAGAATGGTTTTATTTTAAGAGACTAAGGAAAAAAATTATGATATGATATTTCACTAAGTATTTTCATTCAATAAATATTTTAATAATAACTTTTTCTACACACCACACTAAACTAAAATATAATCCTGATAATTAAAAAAATATTGTAATATAGTTGTTAAATTAGTGGTATAAAAGTAAATAACCATATTATAAAACCAAATATGAAAACGAAATTGAATTGAGTAGAATAAGCCTCCCTAATGAATCCCATTTATCTAAATATAGGATTGAGGTAAATTTACTAGGGTTATCTTGAGGCCAATTCTATTATGAACAAAAATAATTATAGTGTGAGAAAAATTGTATGTGATATAAATTCAATCTCATGGAAAATTCCATGAGATCTATGATAGCGAAATCGCCTCCCTCGACACACACTAAAGGGTACCTTTTGGTTAAATATTATGATAAGATCTTTAGGGGATATGTACCTTGAAATTATGATGATATAATCATTTAATTATTAATATAATAATTTATTTATCAAATGTATTTTTCATATTTCGCATTTTTACTTTAAAAAAAAGGAAGTATATTTTTCTATAAAATTATTTTTCTCTATAAACTTCATAATAAAAAGAAAAATTATGAATTTAAAATTTAAAATTTTATTAAATATACTTCATTTTAATATTAATAATTTTAATATAACCTTAGGTTTATTTTTTTCGAATTTTCATAAATAATTTATTTTTTAGTGAATACTGAAAAATATAGTTTTTACTAAAACTACAAATTTTATGCCTTTATAAGAAAAAAGTAGAAGTGTTTAAAACATTTTAATTATTAAAATATGTATTTAATAAGTAAAACTATATATTTTAAAAATACCAATTTTAATTAATAGAACCCATGTTTAATGTTTTCGTGAATTAAGTAGTGTTTCTGTCAAAGAAATTCTTTTTATGTGATGATATTAAAAATTAATTTATGTTTCTTATAAGAATATAAAATAAAAAATTCTATTTCATATCTAAGATAAAAATTTACATAATATAAAATAAGTTTAATTTCATTTTCAGGAATAAAAATTTGATTAATAAAATTAAATTTAATTACAATGATAATGGTAAAACAATTTTTCTGAAAGAGTTGTTTTAGTAACATTGTGTAATTTTTATCCAAAAAAATAAATTAATCACTTATAAATAATAATTTTAAAAGAAAATTCAAACCTATATGTAAATAAATTTACTCTAATTTTTTTAATCAATACTAAATATGATTAAAAACACGTAATTCTAAAAAAATCCATCTTCTACAAAATATATATATAATAAATGACTTAAACTAAAAGTTAATTTTATATTATTTTTTAATATAATTATATTAAATTATTATTAAATTTTTTTCAAAACATTAATATTTTTTAACATGGTTTACCTTATATTTACATTCAAATATAAATTATTTCGTTAAAAACTATTTACTAGGGTAAAAACAAAAATTGTAAAATGTAATATTATAATGTTAAATAACTAAAAAATGTTTAAAAATGTATTGTAATTATTTTTTGAGTATTTATTGGACCAATATCTCCCCTTAATCCATTATTTCTAAATTTTTTATTCATTTATCTTTGAATAGAGTAATGATATCATTCAAAAGTAAAGGGTATTCACAAAAGTTATTTTTTCTTCACTTATGAAAGTGTTATGCTTCCACCACTTCATACTACACCTATAATTAGAATTTACTCATTAAAACAATAAATTGTTTTCCTATAAGAACCCTATACCAATTAATTATTCTTTTTCTCATTATTATTTATATAAATTCTTCCATATACAATGATATTTCTAATAGAAAACTCAGACTCTTGATGTAATTACTTCCTCCTTAATATTTTCTTTTGAATCACCCGCTTCCAAACCATTTATAAACATTATAATATAATTAAATAAATTTAATTAACACACCATTATGATATTATATCAAATTAACAACCCATATTTATTCAATTACATCCCCTAAGAAAAACAAAATAATGTTGATCGCGTATACATACAGACTACTACCTCCACGAATCAGTGACATCCATTTTTCATTCCACCACTCATGATTAGTTTTAATTAGGGTATTAATGAACATATAGGATATATATAATATAAATATAATTATAAAATTTCAAATTATCATATAACTCAATTCCCCCTCATCCTTTAAGATATAAAAATGTTCATTGTGTGTTTTTCGAACTAACGCCTCTAAGAAGTGACGTATCTCATTTTCATATAATTTATTTATTATTTATTAATAACACCTTAAATAAAATTAAATACATTAAAATTATATAAATAATATTTTTAGTACACTATAATAGTGATATTATTTCAAAAATAAATCATTTCATAATTATAATCCTCTATTAATTATAGTATGATCATGTTTAGGTATGCCTAATCACCTACATGAACAATGATATAAAATAATATCACTGATGACTATGAGAGATTATTTATTGATAATATATGATAAAAATAAGAAAATATATAATTTATTTTGGTTCTATAAATTTAATTCTAAAATTAAACTCATTTACCATGATACCACCACACGTTTATTAAAATTCAATAAATCATGCTTCCCGCCGAGTTCATCTTCAAGGATCTTAACTGTAAATATCACATAATGAAATAGTATTATTATAAATAACTATAAATAATAAATTATTTTACATTTAATGATATCATAATTTTTAAATTTTTTGTAATAATTAATACTGGAAACACAATCCTCAAACCAGTTCAAAATGATCAAGAATGCTCACACCTAATATAGAAAATAGATAAATAATAATAATTAATTTACACATAAAGAATGACCTTACATGAGGATAATAAATATTAATAGTTATTTATAAGATTATTAAATAATTAAAAAATGTTTTTATGTTCTTTATATAGGTAGTTATAAAATTTTTGAGGAACCTATGATAAAAGGTAAGGGATTCCATATCAACCACCCTTCACTGGGGAATGTTTTGAAATTATGTGAAAATATTTTTTCTGTATGGTGTAACTATTTCCCATAGAATTATAATATAGTAAATTATATTTTATCTTTTAAACTTCAATTTAATTTATTCTCTTCCTTAATTTTTTCTATGATCTATATCTTCCCTGAATTATAAGCGGTTTTTCGTAACTCGGTTTTCCTTCATGATTTTCAATGCTTCTCCTTAAGATTCAACTTTTATTTCATATGGTATTCACTGTTTATATGTTAGGTAATTGAATTTGATACAAATCACCATTATTTATGAATTACATTTCTTATTTAAAATGAAAATATGTTAAGAATAGTTCACATCCTCTTAAATAAACATTTATCATCTACTTGTGTTTCCCTTTTCTTAGAAATGTTTTCCCTTGATATTTAGAATTTTGTGCACGTTTTATTTGGTATATAATTTATAATTATCCTTAACCAATTTAAAATATTTTATTTTTATTATTTTCATGATTTAGGTTTTCAATAAAGGTATTAAAAACAGGTTTTATCCCACTTCAAAATCCATGGGTTTTCTTCCACCCTACACTTTCTCAAGAAAACATGTTACATCACTTTAAAGTAAAAAATATTGATGTTTCTTTTTAAAATAAATTTTCTCAATATATTTCACATCACCTTTTGAAAACGACTTTGGAAAATTACTCATGACATCATCTTTTATGAAAATATTAAAAGTTATTTTCTAATAACTCTTTTAATCTTTTTATCCATTTTCCCTTTTCGTTTTCAAAATATATTAAATGCATGGGATTTATGTTTCATTATTTAACAACTTATTTACATGAAAATATTTTATTTTTTGAGGAATAAAACTCATTATATATAACGACTCATACTTTACATATATTGTTATTACTTCATAATTGAAGCACAGTGATTACAACATATAACAAAACCATGAAAGGACCGTATATGTATAGTGTCTTTAGAAACTGAGAAACATAAACAACTGGTTCATAAATCTTCTACGTTGTCTCCCATTTATTTCATCATATCTAGAGTCCCTTTTGGAATATTATACTTAGTACCCTTCTTCCTGACCTAGGGAAATAAAACATACAAAAGGGTGATCTCAAATTCTCAGTAAGGGTAACCTAAAGAAATATCAATCACATCATATTCATAAGAACATAACATTTTGGAAAACTTAACCTGCAAAAGATATCATAATATCATAACATGGGATAAATTATAGTGGTGAAATGTAATCCCAAATAATCATAACTTAAAACATGAAACTTTGTGGGATACACACATAATCATAGAGAATCATTTCTTATTAGTCAAGACTCATTGCCAAGACTATCTTAGTAGACAAAGTCTAATTCTTAACTGAGTTCACTCCTCGTTTCAGTCCTGTATCACTAAACTGGTTTAACCTGCCATTCCAGCCATGTCTATCTCATGAGATATAAATCTTTACCCAATGCATTTGAGGGAGATATAGGTCACACCCATCTCATAATGAAACCATTCTTATGTGTGCCATAAAATCATAAATCATACATCATAGCATAACCCATGTAATAAAAATGGGATTTTTAATCATCATGCCATTATAACACAATCCATATAAGATAAAAAGAAATCATAAAAATAATTCCATCATAACATAATCAAGACAATGTAAAAATAGGGATAGAAACAGAACCCTATATTATCATAGATGGAAAATAATTTTGATAGAACACTTGAACTCCATTCTTGAGGAAAATATCTTTTCAACATCAAAAACATTTTCCTTTCTTTATATGTCATATAATTTCAAACTAAAATAATTTTATTAAAAATAAACTTGGAAACATTTAAAGGAAGCTTCATGGAAATAATGTTCTAAAAATCCATTCATGCCGTATAAGTTAAAAAACATTCTTCTCGTACTTTGGCCGAAAAAGTCAAAAAGTACCTCGTACTGAAAACGATTAAATATTTCTTTCATATCTTTTACTAAACACTCACCTACAAGTAATATTGGATTTAAAAAATTATAGGTAGATAGAAATAAAATTACATATTGAGGAAACATGGATGTGGATGATAAATACACCCCAGTAAACAACAAAGTATAAACAATCTCGGATAAATATGAGATTGTGAGATTTTCCCTCACCTTAGGTCTGATTTTCTTCGTACATGTCCGAACCTCCTGTATAATGATTTAAATAATGTTATTTAATTATTCCATAATTGTAACCATTTTTATTATATCATATATTGTCATATTCCTAGCTTCTTGTTAGTAATATTTCATTGCTACTTGTTATTCGGGTGTTTATTGCTTTTTTTGTTCTTATGTGTGTTTTGTCGAATAAATTCTTATTATTATTTTTAGATAATAGATACCTCATTTACAGAATGTTATTAGTATAATATATATCATATTTATTCAATCAATTAATTTATAAAGTCATTATTCAATGAAGATCATGTAGAACGAGTCGCATCACATCGTGGAGACGGTATTCCGTACATACGCATGAGCGATGATTTCATTCCCATGATTGTGGAATTGTATTTTAGTGTATGTATACTATTTTAGAATCTATATAAATTTAAAATAATCATATATAGTTATTCTTTACACCATTATACCCATCCAAGTAAGGTGGTGGTGGAAAACATATTACACCACGGCGTGGAGACGGTATTTCGTACGTACGCACCCGCAGTGATTTAATTTTCCATAGGATGGATAAAAGGTGAAATAGTGTTGTTTCATATTTATAATAACATATCAGTATATGAGTGATACTTATGGTATTACCTCATAATGAAACAACTAAGGAGGAAGAAGTTTAAAAGAAAGAAATTGGAAAGGACCGGTAATGGATATTACCTCTTCTCTGATGCGCCTCTTCTTAACCTCTTATTAGGGCACTAGGGATGGTCTCTTAAGAAGATCAGAACCTCTACGATTTTTCTAGGGAATTTTAGAAGAGAATTTGGTAGATTTTTTCCCGAGATTGATGTCTCAATGTGGTGTGAGGAGGAGAGGGAGGAGGTTCCCTTTTATAAGGGAGGAGAGGGGCACCATTGGAAAAACAAAAAATATTATTTTATTATAAAGTCATATTTGATTTTAAATAGCTCCAAATTGATTTATTTCGAAGCTAAGGTGGGTATGGGTCTAAATCATATCATATAATATAATTTAGACAAGTTTAGGTTTCTATTTTATCCTTATCATTTAGATTTAACTTTAAGTTAGATAATTTAACTTTTATTGTGTCTTCTTGTTTTCTTACACTATAAGGTCAATAAACATACTATAACAAGACAAACGAACCCCAATTTGTTTATTATTAATATAAATAACCTTATTTAAGTCATTTGGCCGAACCTTAGATTTTTAGGAATAAAATAAAAATTAATAAAATAATATTTGTTTTAAAAACTATTTTATGTCAATTTTGACACTATTTGGTAATTGTTTTTTGGGAAAATCATAACAGAATTTTTAGTTCGAAAAAAGTTAATTAAATCAATACTAACATGTAATATTGACCTTGAAAATTATTTTAATTCATAAAAAGTCTCAAATTACATTTATTTGAGTATTTATAACATCAATTATGTTCATATTTCATTAATAAGACAATTATTGCATCATCATTGTGTCACAAATAAATTAAATTATTTAATGTCTAAAAATTATAAATAAAATAACATTATGTAGGAAATATTTTTATATTTCTAATAAATATTTATAGTCGAATTTATCTTATATATAACGCTATATTAAAAATGTTTTAGTTATTAAACGTTGATTTTATATATTTTAACTATTCTTTATATAAAATAATATTAAATGTCCAAATCTAATCCAAGTGGACCTAAAGGGTAATATTTTATCCCTAATGTTGTTTTGGTCGAATTACACTTATCCAATAGAATTAGGACATGTGTTAGGGTAATAATAATATCATTTTTACCCTTAATTACCCAATTTACTTTTAACCGTGGTAAATAAAAGTAAAAAGTTACTATTCACCAAAAATTATTTTCATCTCATTGAACCACATATTACTTACTAACATCAACCGTGTCTCTCATATTTTTGGATTCCATTCACAAAAGCTGTAAAATTAATTTTTATGTAAATTTGCAAATTCTCCTAGGAGGTGGGTAAAAGACGGTCAAAAGTTCAATACAATTTTTATATATCTAAAATTATTATAAAATGACTCCAATGAATTACATTGAACTTATATAGGTATTATGTATCAATTTTGACCTAAAATAAATTTAAATAAAATAAATAATTATTTAAATAAAAATTCGGTTTTTAAATAGTAACCCAGTGTTTTCACTATTCATCAAAAATTGAATGTTTTCAGAAAAATACCAAAATTTCACCCTTGGATAATTTGGATATTTCGAATCCAAAAATGAAGTCCATTTTGAAAAATAAAATTTATTAAATTTTAAAAATTGGTTATTACAATTCATGACAGCTAGTTTTAATAATATTTTAATAGCATATCGTTGTTTAGTGAAACTCGGTATTGCATACAACGCAAGCTATCGAGGAAGGCCATGATTGCATGTAAAGCAAGCCAAGCTAGTGTTTTGTGTAGTGAAATATTCCTTTGATGATGTATAAAAAAAATATGTCTCATAAAAATCTCGGGTGTTACATTCTACCCCCCTTAAAATTAATTTCTCCCTCGAAATTATTCACTTCGTAACAAACAGAAGAGGATACCTCTCCCTCATCGTATCCTCAAGCTCTCATGTAGCTTCTTCTAATTGGTGGTTCCTCTATAAAACTTTAACCAAGCGAGTGGTCTTGTTTCGTAGAACTTTTTTGCTAAGATCCAGAATCTCTATTGGTTGTTCTTCATAAGAATGATCTTGCTCTAGCGGTACAACTTTTGAGATGAGTACTTGTGAAGGATCGGGTATGTACTTTCTCAGGAGCGATACATGGAACACATCATGAACTTGGGAGAGATTCGGTGGAAGCGCCAATCAGTAAGATACCCTCCCAACATGATCTAGTGTTTCAAAAGGACCGATATACCTAGGGCTTAGCTTTCCCTTCTTTCCAAATCTCATTACTCTCTTCTAAGGAGATATTTGTAAGAACAATTTATCACCCACTTCAAAGTCTAGGTCTTTTCTTCGGTTGTCGGCATAAATTTTTGTCGACTTTGAGCTACTCTTATGGGTTGTTGAATAGATAGGACCTTTTCTTCCATATCATCAACAAGATCATGTCTTAATAGCTTTCTTCCCCCAACTTCATCCCAGCAAGTTGGAATTATGAATTTCTTTCCATAGAGAGCTTCATAATGATCCATCTGAATACTGGATTGAAAGCTATTATTATAAGAAAATTCCACCAAATGTAGGTGTTGATCCCAACCACCTTTGAAGTCCATAGAGTAAACTCTTAGCATGCCTTCTGGAGTTTGAATTGTTCTCTCAGACTGACTATCCGTCTTAGGATGATAAGAAGTGCTGAAGCTCAACTCTGTAACCAGAGTATGCTGAAGACTTTTCCAAAACATCGACGTAAACCTCGCATCACGATCAGATATAATAGAAAGTGGTACTCCATGCAATCTTACCACTTCCTTTATATATATCCTGGCAAGTTGATCAAGAGAGAAATCCTCTCTAATAGCAATGAATTGTGCCGACTTCGTAAGACGATCAACTATAACCCAGATAGCAATATTTCCTTTGGATGTTTTAGGAAGTCTAGTGACAAAGTCCATAGTGATGTTTTCCCATTTCCATTTGGGTATGGGTATTGGTTGTAACATCCCCTTAGACTTATTTCTCTCAGCTTTAACTTGCTGACAAACCAAGCATCGAGAGACATATTCAGAAACATCTCTTTTCATGTCATCCCACCAGAAGTACTCTTTCTGGTCCCTATACATCTTCGTGCTTCCAGGATAAATAGATAATGAAGAACTATGAGCCTCATCCAGCAGCTCCTTCTTTAATTCTGGGATGGGAGGAACACAAACCCGAATCCTGAACCTTATTATCCCATCACAATCAAGGTTGAATTCAATAAAATTTCTCAGCTTCTTTTGTAACTCTACATTTTCTTTCTGTGCCTCTTTAATCTTCACATGTATAGATAGTTGAACATTCATTTTTGAAAGATAAGATTTTTCCCCTTCCATTACAATTCCATGATCCATCCTTTGTAAATCCATAAATATTGGATCTGTTATGATCCTCATCATGGATAATCTAGCATGGTCTTGTCGACTTAATGCATCTTCCACCTTGTTTTCTTTCCCAGGGTGGTAATGAATTGAGCAGTCGTAATCCTTAATCAGATCCAACCATCTTCTTTGGTGCATATTCAGCTCCTTTTGTGTGAAAATATACTTTAAACTTTTATGATCAGTATAAATATCACACCTTTCACCATAAAGATAATGCCTCAAAATATTTAATGCAAAGATTACCGTAGCTAACTCCAAATCATGAGTTGGATAATTTTGCTCATGGATTTTCAACTATCGTGAGGCATAAGCTATCAACATATCATTTTGCACAAGAACACACCCCATCCCCTTCGTAGATGAATCACTGTAGATTACAAACCATTCTCTACTACAAGGAAGTGTGAGTACGGGTGGACTGGATAACCTTCTTTTCAATTCCTTGAAATTATCTTCACATTCATCCATCCACACGAACATAACTCCTTTTCGAGTCAACCTGGTGAGTGTATTAGATAATCGTGAAAAATCATTAACAAAACGTCGATAATATCCAGCCAAACCAAGAAAGCATCGGATCTCAGTTACTTTTGTTGGTCTTGACCATCTTTTTATAACCTCTATTTTTGCTGGATCAACAGATATCCCCTCTTTTGAGATTATGTGACTCAAAAATGCAACTTTTTGAAACCAAAATTCACACTTGGTAAATTTGGCATAAAGCTTCTCCTTTCCTAGGGTCTTCAATACAATTCTCAAGTGATATTCATGTTCTTCCTTGCTCTTTGAACAGACAATAATATCATCTATAAATACTACCACAAACTGATCGAGATAGTCTCTAAAGACTCTATTCATCGTATCCATGAAGATACTAGGGGAATTAGTAAGACCAAATGGAATCACTATAAATTCATAGTGTCCACACCTTGTATAGAAAGTTGTTTTTGGTATATCCTCCCTTTTGACCCTTAATTGATGATACCCTAAACAAAGATAAATCTTGGAAAAGTATTGATCTCCGCGTACTTGATCAAATAAGTCATCAATGCATGGGAGAGGATATTTGTTCTTGATAGTGATCTTGTTATGTTCTTGATAATCAATGCAGAGTCTCATTGATCCATCTTTCTTCTTAACAAACAGAACAGGTGCTCCCCAAGGTGACGCACTAGGGCATATGAATCCCTTATCAAGATTCTCTTGGAGTTGCTTCTTCAATTCCTTCAACTCAATTGGGGCCATCCTATAAGGTATCTTTGGAATAGGTAAAGCACCTGGTATGAGTTCTATTGAAAAATCAACTTCACGATTTGGTGGAAGATCCAGCAATTCCTCCAAAAAGACATCATCAAACTCCCATACAATGGGTATATTCTTAATCATGAGTTTCTCACTAACCATTTGAGATAAATAACCTTCATTTAGTGGAATCAAAACCCATAAGATGAAAGAAATTTCCTCTGGAAGGATATGTTCATCCTTGCATCGATAGATGATCATAGATTGATCTGGAATATGAAATGTGACTTCCCTTCTTTGGAAATTGATATGAGATCCATATAAAGAAAGTCAATCCATGCCAAGAATCACATCAAATTCTACTATCGGAAAGATCACAAGATTTGCTGGAATCACTTTCCCACAAACTTCAATTAAAGAAGAATTATAAACTTTTGATGCGACTGTTGTGCCATTAGGGGTTGTCACAACTAACTCAACATCTAATTGTTGAGGTAATACAACGATACCCTTAGAAAATTCATCAAAAATAAAAGAGTGGGTGGATCCAGAATCAAATAAATCATTTTCTACTTTAGAGTGGATGGTAAGTGTACCTTTCACCACTTCGTTTTTGTACTCCATATCGTTGATAGAAATTGCATGTGACTTTCCTTCGTCTTTAGCCTTAAGAGTTTTTTGAAATCGATCATCATCAACAATCCCTGGATTAGGGTATTGATTATCATAATGCCCCATTTCATTGCACTTGTAAAATTAATGTGTAGGAGGTGCACTCTATGTGGCCTTTTCTTTGTTCGCATCACTAGACATCTTCTTCCCATCATTGCGGAATTCAAATGCCCGATGACCTTTATTTCCACATTTGAAACATTTACTTGTCCCTTTAAGACAACTCCCTCCATGTTTCATTCCACACTTTGAGCATAAGGGAAAACTCATCTTCTTTTTAGTGTGGTCTTTAGATTTTCCTTTGAATTCCATTTTCCTCTTCTTATCAAATGCATATGACTGATGGGTTACTCCAATCTACATCTCTACTTTGAGAGCACATTGAACGATTTCCTCGTGGCTATTGAAGTTCCCTATGGCTAACGCCCATCGAAGACTTGTTTTTAAGCCACTAAAGAATCGATCAATCTTACTCCCATGTTGGATAATAATCCTAGAATCATACCTTGCAAGTCTTGTAAAATTTGCTTCATAGGTACCAACATATTCATCATCCTTTTGCTTCAGTTCAAGAAACTCCTTCTCTATATTTTTTCAAAGAATACGAGGGATGTAATGATTGAAAAAATAAGTTCTTGAACTCGTCACATTCCATGGATTCAATTTCATCCATTTGCCTTGTATTCTTGATAAGATTACACCATTGATCAGCTTCACCTTCCAAACAATATACTGCTAAGATGACTTTATCATGCTCAGAACATTGAAGAACTAAAAATATCTTTTCAGTAGTACTGATCCATTGTTCAGCAACTAATGGATCCATAGACCCACTGAAAGAAGGTGGATGCTACCTCGTGAAGGATTCCACATAATGTTGCTCCTTCATTTGCTCGTTTGGAAGTCCTACATGATTCATATCTTGAGAAAGTTGTGTGAGCATGGCTACAAGATTTTGCATTCTAGCTCCCATAATGTTTGGTTTCTCAGGGGGAAAATCCACTAGGGCAGAAAACGTTATTTACGTCACCATTTTTTACGTCGGTTATATATAACCGACGTGATAATCTGTAAAATGTGCTGTTTTACGTCGATTATAAAATAATTGACGTAAAATTGTGGTGAGTAGATTTTTAACGTCGTTTATTCTAATAACTGACGTTACAAATCGCGCCTATTCGGTTTTTACGTCGGTTATCATGAAACCGACGTAAAAAACCTGATATCTACGCATTTTTTACGTCAGTTATCAAATAACCGACGTAAAAAAAACCCCCGTACTTTGGTTTTTTACGTCTTTTTCCAAATAACCGACGTAAAAAACCAAAGCATGGGGGGTTTTTTTACGTCAGTTATTTTATAAACGACGTAAAAAACCCGTACATATCTCCTTTTTTACGTCAGTTATAAGATAACCGACGTAAAAAACCAATGCGCGGGGGGTTTTTTACGTCGGTTTTAAGATAACCGACGTTATAAAATTAAAAAATAGTTTATAACATTGGTTATATAATAACCGACGTTATAAACCATTTAAAGAAATTAAATCCCCGTGGACTGTCATTTATGATTTTTTGATTGACAGGCCGCCGGCTTGTCTCTCTCGCGCGGTAAACCCTAATCAGCTCGTCGATCGACCTGCGTTAAACTCATTTTGGATTAATTTTTTATCTTCTTCACTCCTCTCGGATCTATCATCTCAACTCAAAACATTCAAGTAAGCCTTCCATGAATTTATTTCGTTCCATTTTTTTCACGGATAGTCTATAATTATGTTTTGTGATTTTTGTACATTTAATGTAAACAAGATGTAGTGGTTTCCAAGTATGCACCTCATTACTATTTTGATAAGACGGTGATGAGATAATCTAAGATACATATGATTCACTGATAGAAGTGATACAATTTCACATGGTGTAGGATGATTTATGGGCGGGGTGAGACCATGACATTAGCATTGGGGTGTGAGAGGAAAACTAGTGGAGAAGTGGTATCCGAGAACCTTAATTTTAATATATATATATATATAATTTTTTATACGAAAAGGTTTATTTATATGAATTATTTTGTGAGTGATCCATAGTGAGTATATGAAACTATATTTCCATGTTTAGGTGATGATTTAGATTCCTTTTTTCATAGGGCTTTAGTGTGCTTCCTCGACATTTTCATGAGATGTTTTTGGGAGGATCTTACTATGTATACATGTTATGCCCACCATAAATAAATATAAAAAATTTGGTTTTTAAAAGCAATTTGTAGTTTTTTATAGATGTTAGTAGCATGGAAGTGTTGTGGAGTAGCGCATTGGGGTGTGAGAGAAAAACTAGTGGAGAAGTGCTATCCGAGAACCTTAATTTTAATATATATATATATATAAATTTTTATACAAAAAGGTTTATTTATATGAATTATTTTGTGAGTGACCCATAGGGAGTATATGAAACTATTTTTCCTTGTTTAGGTGATGATTTAGATTCCTTTTTTCATAGGGCTTTAGTGTGCTTCCTCAACATTTTCATGAGATGTTTTAGGGAGGATCTTACTATTTATACATGTTATGCCCACCATACATAAATATAAACAATTTTTTTGGTTTTTAAAAGCAATTTGTAGTTTTTTATAGATGTTAGTAGCATGGAAGTGTTGTGGAGTATCTTTCATGAGTATATAGAGTTTATTGTTTCTTCCTAGTTTTACTTTTAGTACTAATAATCTTCTTTTTGGTTTATGTACAACAATACATGTATTTTGAGTAATTATTTTATTTATTGTTTGTTTTTAGTGATTCATCTATTCATATCTCTTATTATGTAAACATGTATAGTAGTAATTTCCTCTAATGTTTTTGGTTTAAATATCATCGGTGCTAATCAAAAAACCATGATGTATTAAAGGAGGGATTCATGCATAATTATCTAAATTTATTCATTTCGAACTGAGGAGGGTTACTTTTGGTGGGAGCAGATCCTAAATGATATGGTATGAATTCATTCTATCATAACCATAAATAAAATATAGTTGTATTTTATTTATCATATACATCAACTTATACTCTTCTTTTTCATCACAAACCCTTTGAGAATAAAAAACCAAACTAAGGGCTTTGGTATCCACATTGCCTTTTGTTATAGAATATGGGACATCAAAATCAAATGATTCAACATATTCCTCCCAAAAATAATTCCATTTATTTTTATAATTGTGTGAAAATATTTACCAAATGGATTTAGGGTCTATAGAATCCATTAATAACATGTTAAATAGGTAGTTTATCTAATATATTAAAACATCAAAACCGCAATCAATATTAAACTATGTAGGTGTCATGGTTTTCTTTGATTCAATGAAATTTAAAACTGTTATATATAACTATATTTTGTTTTAAAAATAATATTCAAGCATATTTTTTGAAATACGTATAGATTTGTTTTATATTTTAAATTGTTTTGCATTCAAATTATGATTTTTTTCATATAAACATATATTTGTCTTATCTTAAAAATATATACTTTTTGTTGATTTGTGTTATAGGTAATAATGAGTCGAAGTTGGATTACGGCACATCGAATGAGAAATGAATTTGAGGAAGGTGTTGATTCCTTTTTGGAATTTGCAAAACGAAATGTTCCAAGTAGTGACATTTTTTTCTGTCCATGCCTAAAATGTTTGAATATGAAGAAGTTGAAAAGTAGAGAGATAAAAGATCATCTGATTTGTCATGGTTTTAATCCGAGTTACAGCCCTTGGATTTTGCATGGTGAAACTGGACGGAATGTCACTGATGATGATGATTCGCAAGATGGTAACATCGATGGAATTGAAGAAATGATTTGCGATATTGTAGCAGAACAAATTGAGATAGAACCGACAGTTGCGCGTCTATATGGTGATGCTGAAAACCCATTATATCCTGATTTTACAGATTTTACGATTTTTTCGGTGGTGTTAAGATTGATTAAACTGAAGGCAAAGCATGGATGGAGTGACAGAAGTTTTACAGAGCTACTACACTTGATGAAAGACATTCTTCCAAAAGATAACGATCTTCCAGATTCACATTACAAAGCCAAGAATATATTATGCCCGCTGGGATTGGGATATAAGAAAATACATGCCTGTCTGAATGACTGCATTATATATAAGAAGGAATATGAATTTCTATTAGAGTGTCCTAAATGTGGGACATCACGGTATAAGGTGAAAGAAAAATCACAGGCTGATGTAGAGATTACAAAGCTCCCTTCAAAGGTATTTTGGTATCATCCTATAATTAATTGTTTCAAACATTTATTTGTTAATTCACATGATGCAAAAAGGTTAAGAAGGCATGCTGAAGAGCGGGTATGTGATGGAAAAATACGTCATCCAGCTGATTGTCCACAATGGAAGAAAATTGATGCGCAGTATTCTACATTTGGAAATGAAATTAGAAATCTCAGACTAGGGTTGTGCACAGATGGAATGAATCCATACCGAACACTCAGTAGCACACATAGTTCATGGCCTGTTTTATTGGTAATTTACAACCTCTCTCCTGAAGTTTGTATGAAGCGCAAATATTTCATGTTGAGTACAATGATCTCTGGTCCAAAGCAACCCAGTAATGATATTGATGTTTACTTGTCACCGTTGATTGATGATTTTAAACTGTTATGGGTTGATGGTATTAGGGTGTATGATTCTTATAAAATGAAATATTTTCAACTGCATGCAGTGCTTTTGTTCACTATAAATGACTTCCCAGCGTATGGAAATTTGTCTGGATACAGTGTTAAAGGGCATAAATCATGTCCAATTTGCGAACAATGGACGTCATATTGTCAATTGCATCATGGGAGGAAAACAGTGTACATGGGTCATCAAAAGTTTTTGCCTATGGAACACCATTATAGAAGACTAAAAAAGGCATTCAATGGATCACAATAATTTGATACTGATCCAAAACCTTTATCCCCTGATCTGTATTTTGAGAGGGTGAAAAACCTTGACGTGACATTGGGAAAGACACAGAAATCTGGTAATGGTAGACATATTTGGAAGAAAAGGTCAATTTTTTTGAGCTACCATATTAGAGGTATCATGGAGTTAAACGTAATATTGATGTCATGCATGTGGAGAAGAATATCTGTGATTATTTGATTGGAACATTGTTAGATATTAATGGAAAGAATAAAGATGGGTTGAATGCAAGATTTGACTTACTATCAATTGGAATACATTTGGAGTTAGCTCCCACTCCTAAAGGAAGACAAACATTTCTTCCCCCGGCTTGTCATACATTATAGAAGAGGGAGAAAATTAGCTTCTATCAGTGTCTTCATGATACCAAAGTTCCTCAAGGTTATTCTTCTAATGTAAAAAATTTTGTCTCATTGAAGGACTTGAAGTCGATAGGTATGAAATCACATGATTGTCACGTCATTATGCAACAAATTCTACCAGTTTCATTGCGTGGAATATTGCCCATTCATGTCAGAAAGACTACAATGAAGTTTTGTTATTTTTTCAATTCAATTTGTAACAAGGCGATTGATGTGAATGCTTTGAACATTTTGGAAAATGATGAAATTTTTATACTTTGTCAATTGGAAATGTATTTTCCACCAACTTTTTTTGATGTAATGGTGCATTTAATGATTCATATGGTTCAAGAAATAAAGCTTTGTGGACCTGTATATCTTCGTTGGATGTATCCTTTTGAAAGGTATATGAAAATATTAAAGGGGTATGTTAAAAATCTATATCGACCTGAAGCCTCCATTATTGAAAAGTATATTTCTGAGGAGGTATCAGAGTTTTGTACGGGCTACTTGGATGCGGCGTAACACATAGGTTTTCCTCCATCTCCCCATGAACGAGTTAATAATGAGGGAAAGGGGATTCACGGCTTGAAAGTCAAATCATTTTCAGCTGAACAGATGAAGAATTTAGAATCATACATCTTGAATAACATAGATTATGCTCAACCATATATCACATTGCATATTAATGAGTTGAAACAATGTCATCCAAAGATGAAAGAAATATGGATTTTGAATGAGCACAACAAAACTTTTTTGTCATGGATTAAAAAGACTTTGCTTGGTAGATCAGATGTATCAAAGACATAAAAATGGATAGTGGGTGGTCCATGTTTAAATGTGATAACATGGTCCGGTTATGATATTAATGGTTATACATTTCATACAAAATCTCAGGACAACAGAAGTGCAGTTCAGAATAGTGGTGTATTGGTGTTTGCAGAAGCAATTCATTTTTCAAGTGCTAAGGACAAAAACCCAATTTCTGTATCAAGTGCATATTATGGAGTGATTGAAGACTTATGGGAGGTTGATTACTTTAAAATTAAAGTTACCATTTTTAACTATAAATGGTTTAACGGGTACAACAGTGTCAGACGCGATGAATTTGGAATGACACTTGTTAATCTGAATAGATTGGAAGACACAACTGATTCTTTTATAATGGCAACACATGCAAAACAAATTTTCTATGTAGTAGATCAATCAGATATGCAGTGGGCTGTTGTTTTACAAGGGAAAAACAATATGTTGGTGAGGATGAACTTGATGAATATGCTGATTTATGTGAGATCCCTACTTCCATGGAAATATTAACAGAACATAATGATGATCATGTTGAAGACATAGTTTGTGCCATAAGGAACGAACACGGCCACAGAATTTTGGAAAACAATCTATTTGTACATTCCTAAAATTACAGCTAACATATGTTTATTTCTTGTTTACATTTATTTTTTCCATAAATGTTAGATATTGTAAGTTTTTTATTTATAAAAACATGTTTTAAAATAAAATAAGTATATTTTTTTGTTTGTTTTAAGTTTGTTTAGTTTACTTTATCATGTTTATAACCATTACATGAATTTTAAAATGCTTATTTTTGTTCACTGACAATTAATTTACCATGTTTACAATGTTTACTAGGTTTACCATTTTTACCATTTTTACCATCTTGATCATCTTGACCATCTTTTCCATCTTTACCATTGTTTAACTTGCTTTCTATATTACCAATGTTTACTATTATGTAACTTAGTACACTTTTCTATTTTCTGATTACAGTATTATTAAAATATTTGAATTTGTATATTTGTGAACTGATGTTTGTTTTTTTTGATTTGAAGGATAATGACAGATCATTAAGATGATCAACCACATGATTCTGGAGAGGAGCATATTGCTGGTCATACATCTGGGGATGAACATTCACATGCTCCTATTATGAAAAAGAGTTCAAAGGGTGGTAAATGTGGGTGCACACGTTTACCAAAATTATCACTTACCCGTACGCAGGATCAGAGGATAGTCGTTGAGTTTGATGATGATGATATTCCTAGATGTCCTAATGCCAAAGATTTTAAGAGTTTTGTTGCAACTAAGGCTAAGACCAAAGTAAGCATTTTGTATGATGATTGGAGAGGTGTGGATAAAGTGATTATCTCCCAGTTGTGGGAGATGATTTTGGTAAGATCTTTTGTCATTGTTTGACCATTATTTTAATGTTTCTAGTATATATAATATGATTAACCTCTTCTTTATCAGATGACATTTGATATTCCTGACACTGGAGGAGTCAGGAAGTAATGCTTATCGTTGGCTGCCAGGAGATGGAGGGATTTCAAATCAACCCTCTCATCTGATTTCATTTATGGTCATAGGAGTCGTGACAATCCTTGTTGTATATATCCTTTTATAGATGAAGACACATGGAGACAGTTTTTTGAAAGTAGAAAAAAAGAGTCATTTATGGTAAGGGAAATGTAAACTTTTATAAACTTTCTTATATAAATGATTTTATTAATGTTTTTTTAAGGATTTATTATTCTTAAATTACAGAAAACAAGGAAATCTCATCAGGAGATCCAATCTAAAAATGTATACCCTCGTAGTTTATCTTGGGGAGGGTATGCATTATTGGAAGAACAAATGATGGCAGAAAAATTTCAACAAATAAGAGCTGAGTCTTCAAGATCTGGAGAGGTGGCCCCTCCATCCCCTCCATCTAGACATGAAAAATGGAAGAGATCTCGGAAGGGAAAAAATGGAAATATCTTTCAGAAGAATCGAGAATCATAGCTGAGAGGATTGTAAGATATCTATTTAATTTTTTTAAGTTAACTTTTTTCTTCAAATAAGTTTCAATCATTACAGAAATGTTCAATTAATTAATACAGGACTCTCTTGAGGAGCAGAGTTTAGAGGGGACATTTACAGCTACTGGGAGGGAAGATATTTTATTTGCAGCATTGGGAAGGCCCGAACTTCTTGGTCGTGTAAGAGGATATCTGGCAGGTGTATCGGTAAGAAACGTGTTTCCACGTTCTTCAACTTCTAACATTGAGGGGGTTTATAATAAAAATAGAATCCTTGGAGGCTGAAGTTCAAAATATTAATGCGATGATAGAGGACAGGATTAGAGAGTCGGTGTAGTCTATGTTTACAGAAATGCAAAGACAATTTCAGACTGCAGCTCCCACTCCTCCACCTCCCCCTACAGACCCCATTATTTATCCTCCACCTCTGCCAGTAGCTCCCACTCCCCCACCTCAGCCTGCGGACCCCATTTTTTATCCTACGCCTCCGTCGCAGCTTCCTACATATTGCGAGTTGTATGTTGATGATTCTCAACATCATATAGTAGTATACGGGTTGGTATATTGTATAGGAGATATAGTTCATCATCAACAATTAGAGTTAGAGAATCAGAGGGTCACTGTATAGGATATTATAGATAGATTAGCTAGGGTACCAATACCTACAGATGAGGTGGCGACAGTTGGACAGAGTATCAGCCATTTTTTATTTTGTCCATCCAGACTTCTTCGACTCATTAACATAGAGGTATGAATGTCAGATATTTTATTTTATTTTTTATTAAAGTTGTTTTATCATTTGAAAACTACTATATTTTTCAATTTTTTCACAAGAATACTTCAACGGTAAAGAAATACTGTATAGACAACAACAAAGACAACATGCTATGACATCAGATACAGATTCCAGTGGTCTTGACAGATTGTCAAGATATTCACATTTGTTGTTGGGTTTTTTTGAGTTTCCAATGGAATCTCATGTTTGTGGACGTGAAATAAGTGTGGGGATTATAAAAACTGATATCATGGAGCTTGTTACTGGAGATAAGTTGGGAATCAACGTGGTGCATATTTTTTCCATGTATGTCTTAACACCTTTTCCCTGAGTTATATTTATTAAAAATGTATACTTATGTATGTTTTTTATAAGGTATCTTTATAAAATTTGTGAGAGGAATGAGCTGATAGAAGTATATGGATTCATGGACCCGCAATCGATTCCCCATGAAGCATGTGCATTGAATGAGGAACAATGAATGGTTTATATTGCTGAAAGATTTGAAAAGAATATAATCACACAATGTTGGATGATGTCTTTTTGTGAGAGGTATGAAACACATTTCTCTCGAAGAGTTAATTATCTTTTAACATAAAAACCCACTAACATTAAATTTCCTTTTATCAGTGATCATTGGATGTTTGGGGTTTTTTTCCGTGGGAGAAATCTCTTTATTGGATATGCTCTGTTCATGGTGATGTGCGGGAATGTTTTAAGAATATATTGGAAAAGTAAGTTTCAATTTCTCAATAGTATTATATATTATAATGAATTTTAAATTTACACCATTCGTATTATTTTCTAACAGTGCATGGGCCTACTTTCGAAAAAACACAAAGAAAAGAAATGCAAAGATCAAATATGTAAATGCGAAGGTAAATTTCCTTTTATAATTTGTAATTTTTGATTTATTACATAAAACTAATATATTGAATTTACACTCATTAAAACAGGATTGTCATGAACAACAAGGCATCATCGAATGCGGATATTATATGTTAAGATTTATGTATGAAATAATAACAACCGGGACAGTTGTGAATTTTGACCTGGTACGATTTCCTCTTAAACTTTGCCATAATATTTCAATTTGATTTATTCATTATACACGTTAACTATCTTATTTTTCATTTGTAGCTTTTTGATGACCCTCAACCCTATACTGCTGAAGACATCAAACACATACAAGTGAAGTGGTCAAATTATTTTATAGGTTTGATTGAATTTTAGTAGTTTTTAATGTAAAATGTAATTTTGAATATTGTCGTTTTAATTGTGTATTTGGTAGTTGTTTAAGTTGGATTTAGTTTTTTTTGAAGTTGATAGTGTATGTTTTGAATGTTATATGAGTGAATGTTTAATTTTGCTCTACTTCTTGTTTTGGTCTACTTTTGATGGTTTTTATGGTATGGATTTGGGTCTGTAGGAGAGGGGTTCCAAGGGTGTGGGGCTGTGTTCAGTAGGGTTGGGGGTGTCTAGCGGTCTGGGAGGGCTGTCCGATGGGGTGGGGGGACAGTCCTGGGGGTGGAAGGGACGTCTAGGGGTGTGGGAAGGTGGTCCAGGGGTGTGGGAGTGCTTTCCAGGGGTGGGGGGGTTGTCCAGGGGTGTTTGGGGCTGTCCAGGGGTGTGGTGGGGGTTGTCAAGTGGGGTGAGGGGGTGAGGGGGTGTTGTTCAGGCGGGTGGGGGGTTGTCGAGGGGTATTTGGGGGTGTCCGGGGGTCGGGGGCAGTCCAGGAGTGTGGTGGGGTCTCCAATGGGGTGGGGGAGGGTTGTCCAAGGGGTATACATGAGGGTGGGAGCTCCAATGGGGTGGGGGAGGGCTGTCCAGGGGGTATACATGAGGGTGAGGGCTCCAACGGGGTGGGGGAGGGCTATCCATGGGGTATAAATGAGGGTGGGGGCTGTCTAGGGGGTAAGTTTTGTATGTTATCAATGTACATGCTTAATTTTGATCTACTTCTGTTTTTGTGGTACGATTTCTTGATTTGTTTACTGGTTGATTCTGGTGGAGAGAAGATGACTACATTCTGTTTAAAAAAAATTGGGTTTATCACGCCGGTTATTTAATAACTGACGTGATAAAAGGCTTATGAAATGTTTATCACGTCGGTTATTTAATAACTGACGTGATAAAAGGCCTGGAGAATAGTTTATCACATCGGTTATTTAATAACCAACGTGATAAAAGGCCTGTAGAATGGTTTATCATGTCGGTTATTTAATAACCGACATCATAAAAGTCCTGGAGAATGGTTTAGCATGTCGTTTATTTAATAACTGATGTCATAAAAGGCCTGGAGAATGGTTTATCACATCGGTTATTTATTAACTGACGTCCTAAAAGGCCTGGAGAATGGTTTATCATGTCGGTTATTTAATAACTGACGTGATAAAAGGCCTGGAGAATGGTTTATAACGTCGGTTATTGAATAACCGACGTGATAAAAGGCATGGACAATGGTTTATCACGTCGGTTATTCAATAATCGATGTGATAAACCCCCCTCCCCTGGTTTATCACATCGGTTATTTAATAACTGACGTGTTAAAAGTCCTGGACAATGGTTTATCACGTCGGTTATTGAATAACCGACGTGATAAAAGGCCTGGACAATGGTTTATCAGGTCGGTTATTCAATAACCGATGTGATAAACCACTTCCCGCCGGTTTATCACAGCGGTTATATAACAACCGACGTGATAAACCCCCCTCCCCCGGTTTTTCACTTCGATTTTATAAGAACCGACGTGATAAACCACGCTCCCCCTGGTTTATCACATCGGTTCTTATAGAACCGACGTGATAAACCCCCCTCACCCCTGTTTATCACGTTGGTTCCTAAAAAACTGACATGATAAACCCCCCTCCCCCCGTTTTATCGTCCTTTTCTCACGTCAGTTTTTTAATAACCGACGTGATAAACCATTTTACAGGCCTTTTATCACGTCGGTTGTTAAATAACTGACATGATAAACCCTTCCTATTTTCTTTATCACGTCGGTTCTAAAATAACCGACGTGATAAACATCACGATTTTATGTTTTTGACGTCGGTTTTTAAATAACTGACGTCAAAAACCTTATTTATAATGTCGCACGTATTAACATTGGCTAGAATCCGACGTAAAAAATGAAAAAATAACTGATGTAAAAAACGTTTTCTGCATTAGTGATCATTTCATTTCTTGTCGCATTCCGCATTAACACGGTTCCTTTGGGTTCTATCCATTGACTAAAACCAAGAAAAATAGTGTGAGAAACAATAATTATAATAGGAAAACCACATAATCAAGAATAAAATTTTACACTTAAGGTCTTATCTTAGGTTATTCATGGCCATTTATAAAACACTAAGATTTTGTTCTATGCTTAGATATATCCTTAGGGTTCTTACTAAGGCTTTAACATCCTAGTTTCCAAAGGTTGACTATACCTTTCCTTTAATACCAACTACAATGACCCATAATTTATATACATTGTTATTACTTCATAATTGAATCACACTTATTACAAAATATAACAAAACCATGAAAGGACTATATATGTATAGTGTATTTAGAAACTGGGAAACATAAACAACTGGTTCATAAATCATCTACATTGTCTCCCATTTATTTCATCATATCTAGAGTCCCTTTTGGCATATTCTACTTAGTACCCTTATTCCTGACTAGGGGAAAGAAAACATACAAAAGGGTGATCTCAAATGCTCAGTAAGGGTAAATAAAAGAAATATCAATCACATCATATTCATAAGAACATAACATTTTTGAAAACATAACCTGCAAAAGAGATCATAATATCATAACATGGGATAAATCATAGTGGTGAAATGTAATCCCAAATAATCATAACATAAAACATGAGACTTTGTGTAATACACACATATTCATAGAGAATCATTTATTATTAGTCAAGACTCATTTCCAAGACTATCTTAGCGGACAAAGTCCATTTCCGAACCAAGTTCACTCCTCGTTTTAGTCATGTATCACTGAATCGGTTTAACCTTCCATTCTAGCCATGTCTATCTAATGAGATATAAATATTTACCCAATGCATTGTAGGGAGATATAGGTCCAAACCATCTCATAATGAAACCATTCTTATTTGTTCCACAAAATCATAAATCATACATCATAGTATAACCCATGTAATAAAAATGGGATTCTTAATCATCATGCCTTCATAACAAAATCCATATAAGATAAAAAGACATCATAAAAATAATTTCATCATAACATAATCAAAAAAATGTAAAAATTGGGATAGAAACAGAACCCTATATTATCTCAGATAGAAAATAATTTTGATAGAACACTCGAACTCCATTCTTGAGGAAAATATCCTTTATTCTTCAAAAACATTTTCCTTTCATAACATTTCATATAATTTCAAACTAAAAGAAGTTTATGAAAAATAAACTTGAAAACTTGTAAAGGAATCTTCATGGAAATAATATTCTAAAAATCCATTCATGCTGTATAAGTTAAAAAAACATTCTTCTCGTACTTTGGCCGAAAAAGTCAAAAAGTACCTCGTACTAAAAATGACAAAAGATTTCTTTCATATACTTTACTAAAAACTCACCAACAAGTAATATTGGATTTAAAAAATTGTAATAGGATATTAATATTATTACATAGTGAGGAAACATGGATGTGGATGATAAATACACCCCAATGAATACCAAAGTATGAACAATCTCGGATAAAAATGAGATTGTAAGATTTTCCCTTACCTTAGGTCTGATTTTCTTTATATGTGTCCAAACCTCCTGTATAATGATTTAAATAATGTTATTGACTTATTCCATATTTTTACTCATTGTTATGATATCATATATGGTCATATTCTGAGCTTCTTATTAGTAATATTTCATTGCTACTTGTTATTCAGGTGTTTATTGCTTTTTTTGTTCTTATGCGTGTTTTGTCGAATAAATTCTTATTCTTATTTTTATATTAAACATACCACATTTACAGAATGGTATTAGTATAATATATATCATATTTATTCATTCAATTCATTTATATAATCATTATACAATTAAGATCATGTAGAACGAGTTGCATCACATCTTGGAGATAGTATTTTGTACGTACGCACGAGCGATGATATCATTCCCATGATTGTGGAATTGTATTAGAGTGTAAGTATACTATTTAAGAATCAATATAACTTTACAATAATCATATAGAGTTATTCTCTACACTATTATACCCATCCAAGTATGGTGGTGGTGGAAAACAGATTACACCACGGTGTGGAGACGGTATTCCGTATGTACGCACGCGCGGTGATTTCATTTTCCATAGGATGAATAGAAGGTTAAATAGTGTTGTTTCAGATTTATAATAACATATCAGTATATGAGTGATACTGATGTTATTACTTCATAATGATACAACTAAGGGAGATGAAGTTGAAGAAGAAAGAAATTTGAAAGGATCGGTAATGGATATTACCTCTTCTTTGACGTGCCTCTTCTTAACCTCCTCTTAGGGCACTAGGGATGGTCTTTTAAGAATACCATGACCTCTATGATGTTTCTAGGGAAGTGTAGAAGAGAATTTTTCAGGTTATGGCCGAGATTGATGGTTCAATGTGGTGTGAGGAGGAAAGGGAGGAGGTGCCATTTTATAATGGAGGAGAAGGGGCACCTTTGGAAAAACGAAAAATATAATTTTATTCTGAAGTCATATTCGATTTTTAATAACACCAAATTGATTTATTTCTAAGATAAGGTTGGGATGGGTCGAAATACTCTCATAAAATATAATTTATACATGTTTAGGTTTCTATTTGAACCTTATCATTTAGATTTAACTATAAGTTAGATAATTTAACCTTTACCGTGTCTTCTTGTTTTCTTAAACTATAAGGTTAATAAACTTACTATAACAATCCAAATGATCCCCAAGTTGTTTATTATTCATATATATGAACTTATTTAAGTAATTTGACTGAGCCTTATATTTTTAGGAATAAAATAACAATTAATAATATAATATTTGTTTTAAAAACTATTTTATGTCAATTTTCACACTTTTTGGTAATTGATTTTTGTGAAAATAATAGCAGAATGATTAGTTCTAAAAAGTTAATTAAATCAATAATAACATGTCATATTAACCTATAAAATTAGTGGAATTTATAAAAAGTCTCAAATTACATTTATTTGAGTATTTATAACATCAATTATGTTAATATTTCATTAATAAGATAATTATTGCATCATCATTGTGTCATAAATAAATTAAATTATTTAATTTCTAAAAATTATAAATAAAACACCATTATGTATGAAATATATTTAGCTTTATAATGAATATTTATAGTCGAATTTATCTTATGTATAACCCTATATTAAAAATGTTTTAGTTATTAAACATTGATTTTAACTATTTTACCTATTCTTTAAATAAAATAATATTAAATGTCCTAATATAATCCAAGTGGACCTAAAGGGTAATATTTTATCCCTAATGTTGTTTTTGGTCGAATTAAACTTATCTAATAGAATTAGGATATGTGTTAGGGTAATAATAATATCATTTTTACCCTTAATTACCCTATTTTCTTTTAACCATGGTAAATAAAAGTAAAAAAGTTACTATTCACCAAAAATTATTTTCATCTCATTGAACCACATTTTACTTACTGAAATCAACTGTGTCTCTTGTATTTTTGAAATTCCATTCACAAAAAGCGGTAAAATTAAGTTTTATGTAAATTTGCAAATTCTCCTAAGAGGTGGGTAAAAGACAGTCAAAAGTTCAATAAAATTTATATATATATATAATTATAATAAAATGACTCCAATGAATTAAATTGAACTTATATAGGTATTATGTATCAATTTTGACATAAAATAAATTTAAATAAAATATATAATTATTTAAATAAAAAGTCAGTTTTTAAATAGTAACCCAGTGTTTTCACTATTCATCAAAAATTGAAAGTTTTCAGAAAAATACCAAAATTTCACCCTAGGCTAATTTAGATATTTTGAATCCAAAAATTAAGTCCACTTTGAAAAATAAAATTTATAAAATTTCAAAACGTGGTTATTACTATTCATAATGTCTAGTTTTAATAATATTTTAATAGCATATCGTTGTTTAGTGAAACTCAGTATTGTGTACAACGCAAGCTATCGAGGAAGGCCACGATTGCGTATAAAGAAAGCCGAGCTAGTGTTGTGTGTAGTGAAAGATTCCTTTGATGATGTATAAAAACAAAATATTTCTCATAAAAATCTTGGGTGTTACATTATATAAAATGACCCAATTCTTAATCTCTTATCTTGTACTGTTTGACACATTGTTTTTAGAAGGGTGTCTTTTCATCTATGTCAACATCCTTCTAATTGTTTTTGTCAACTAGGAATATTTTCTTTTGAAACTAACACCCATATTTTTCTAAATGTTTTATGGTCATTTTTTTTGGAAACACTCATGAAACACATTTCTTAATTAGGTTAATATTTCTTTGATGAAATTTAAAATAAAAAACCATGTGGAACACTTATGCATGTATATAATATGATGTGATGAGTGGTCCTAAATTTAAATTTTCCACAAATTCATTAGAAAAGTTTTTTATCTGATGAGAGATTATCCATGTGACTACATAGTGATTATAATCCACTACGGAATGTTTTACACTATATTATGATGGTGTTGGGAGTGACCTTTGACTTATGCTATTAATGCCGTGTATTATGTTGTGGTCAAAATATTATTATTCCAAGATCCTTTTATATGAGATTATTTATGATAAATCCTCATTCTATGATTCTAGTATTATGGTCCATATTTTATTGGGTATGAATTCGTTAATTTATGTTCATGTTCCTTTATTAAATTGTTGTACCCATATGTTTATCTTATACTCAATTATGATCTTTTATTGTTATGGCTTATACTTATCCTAATTGAGTGTTTGAGATCATCCCTTCTTATGTTTTCTTTTCCCAATGTAATTATGAAATTTAATACATGTTTTATGTGTAAAAGATTATATTGTATAGAAAATTTGTGGGATATGTTAAATAATTTGTTCTGAAATAAGCAGTTTCTTGTATAGTGGGAAAAAATTTTGTTGGTTTTAATATACATGGGTTTTGTTAGTAAAATATTTCTTCTAATTAACTAAAAATGTAAACCAAAAATATCATGGTTATATACTTTCAATAAATATTTAATTTAAGTCGTTTAATTAGATGATCACATTTTCAAGGTTTTTATAGTTGGAATTAGAATAGCGTTTAGATAACTTTAGAGGTTATGATGTTAGTTAAGTATGATTTAAGGAGAGATAAGACATGATTGGTCATAATTACCAAGGTATAGATAATCCTTTATGTAATTTGATCAAATTTTGAATATTTTGAGGATTGGGATGAATAACCATTATTGAAACCCCTATTTATAAGTCTACATATAGGATTACATCCCAAAATTTTGTTAAATTATAGAGTGAGACATTCCTAGAAATCAAATCCCTATATGGATACTAGAATGTGGATGCATTTGTGGAACAGATTCACCTAGGGGTAGTAACCCTATAATAGGTGATTTTCATATTAAATAATTCATCACTCGGTGCATGAGGAGTGAGCCTAAGATTGCACACCTTCCTAAACACTCCGAGAGGATGTGATTTGGTTAAGCTTTTCACTTTACAAAACGCTATGAAGGACTGATTCAAAGGTTAATTTAAGGGATTACATTAATAATTATGCTAAAAAAACATAAATTAATATAGGTTTAGTAAATAATGATATACATGTAACTAAGAGTGTTACAGGTTGAATTAAAAGAACTATAAATTAATGAAACATTATCATAAAGTAGTTCATTTTTTGCTTCAATTTTCTAATGATTAATTATGATAATAATATTATAATATTAATTTCTTATTACTCATGTTAACCCATTTTGGTTTTATTTATTATGGGAACTATAAGAAACCATTGGTCTGGGGGAAAATATTACCTCAAAATAATCATCATAATGGGATCTAGAGGGATAAACCTTGGGATTATTTCAAACCATCTATCATGAAATATGATTAACAATGAGAACATAGTTGAATTACAAAACACAAAAAATAAGACAAGGATGAATTTTCATGGAATTTCATGATCTAAGGATAATCAATTAAAGAATATGAAATTCCCTACATGTTAGAAATATGGAAATGATTGTGGATAAATTACATTAAAGGGATTGATAGATGCTACAATTGTGGTGACAAAGGTCATAAAACGAAAAAATGTGAGGTAAGGAGAGAAGATGATGTTTTTTTATTTAATTACAAGGAAATTGGACATTAGCAAAATAAATTCCTTAATCCATGGGATAACAAAATAAATAGTCACCAGCAACCACTTTTACCATGAGATTAAGGAAAATCCTATTAAATGACTTTTATTGAAGTATAAGTTTAATTTTTTTACTCTATATTTACATATATCTTAAATTGTGTAATATTTAACCTATGGAATATTTAATTATAAATAAAAACATCTAGTTTTAAAATTATTGTTTCCAAAGTATAAGGGTATTTTGCATGGTTTCTGAAAGTTACTTCTTATGGATTTACCTCTTCTTTTCTTATTAGTATTCTATTAGGAATGAATTATCTCTTTTATAAAGGGGTAATATCAGATTTCATATAGGGAAAGATCAGTTTATATCCTAAATAAACCCATTATGAACTAATAATATATGGTTAGTTAAGATCTCCCTTGAGAAATTACTCCCACAGTATGAATTTTAAAATTGTGAGGTTGCAATTTATATAAGTAGGGAGAATGTGACAACCTAATATTTCACTAATTATTATACTTAAATAAATATTGTTTTAATAACATGTTCTAAATACAAACATGAACTAAAATGAAAATGTGATATGTTAAAATAAAATTTGTCTGTTATAATATAGACGTTATATTATTTTGTATAAAAGTGAGTAACCATATAACAAAACCTATGATAGAAAGAGATGGAATCAAGTAGTACTTTTCTCCCTTATGATTTCCATTTATCCAAGATTGATAAGGAGGTAAATTTTATATGGTTTTCTATAGACCAATCCTAATCCTAACTCAAATTATTATGGTATGATAGAAACTATATGTGAGAGAAATTCAATCTCATGGAAATTTCCATGATATATATGCTAGAGGATTAACCCTCAACTACCACCATATCACACCATATACTCAAATATTATGAAAATGTATTAAAGAAATATTTAATTATAAACTAGGATGATTTAAACATGTAATTATTAATTTAATAATTTATTTATTACATATATTTTCATATTTCTCAATTTGACTTTTAAAGAAAAGAATGTTTATCTTTATATAAAAATAGTTTCTCCAATATATTTTTTTTTAAAATATAAATTTTTGAATTTTAGAATTTTAATTTGATTAAATTGACTTGATTATATAATTAATAATATCAATATAACCTTAGGTTAAATTTCTAGGATTTTTATAAATAAATGAAATTTAGAAGAATAGTGGAAAATATAGTTTTTATTAAAACTATTAATTTAATAACTTTTTAAGAAAGTCCTAGAAGTGTAAAAAATATTTTAATTGGTCAAATATGTATTTAATAAATAAAAATATAAATTTTAATAATACGAGGTTGAATTTATAAAACCCAAGTTTAATGTTTTGGAAACTTAAGTAGCTTCTCACTCAAAGAACATATTTTTATGCACTTATATTTAAAATTAAATTTTGTCACTTATAATATTCTAATTTAACTAAATTTATATCATGTTAAAAATAAATATATCCATAATAGGAAAAAATTCAATTTCATTTTGAGGAATAAAAATTACATTACTATGACTAATGTTAATTACTATGATAATGGTAAAACTGTTTTCCTAAAAGTGTTTTTTTAGTAAAATTTCTTGATTTTTATCAAATAAAAAAAATTAATGACATATAAATAATTATTATAATATAATTAGCCTATATAAAAAAATAGTAACCCTCATTCATTTATTAATAATTATCACGACCCCCTACTTCCAAAGATTTCCCTCCTAAGCTGGAAATGAAGAAAGAGAGATAACAAAACCCTGAGTCTCACCTCCAGTAGGCCTCGGGGTGGCAAACAACACCAAGGTTATAAAAATATCACAAAATGGTAGGAATTAATCTTTTATAGTAAATAAGATAGTTAGATAATGTGTATCAACCTCAAAACAACTCCAAGGAATATATATATATATATTTATTTATAAGAAAGCTAAAATTCATCCATCATTCATGTTTAAAAAAATATTTAACAAATAAAATAAAACTCCAAGGTAAATACCAAAAGAATAAAGTGAAGAAACAACAAAAAAATTATCATCACATCTAATCTAATAAGGTCCAGCACAATCCACATAGTCCTCTTGGAAACCTAAAATCATTTTTTATATATAGGGTGAGCATATTAGTATACTCAATAGGAAAAAATCAAAGTCTCTCATGCACACGTGGGAGATGCATACTAAATCCATTGTCCGAAAATAAAAAAAAACAAACAGCACATAACAAGGAATACTAGCCATCCCCTCCTCAATATGGTGTGATCACCAAATAATTCTAGGTAAGTAATGTAATATAATAATCACATTGATGTTTGGTTACCCCGCACCACTTCCCATCGGTTAACTTATCGTAGTGTAATGAAAAACATCCCAATGCTTCCACACTATTCCACAAACCCAATATCACAACCCATCCACACACACCTGAGCCTAAGAGATAGTCCCACAACCTGAGAAAATAAACCTCACTACATCCCACCTGCAGACACCTGGGCCACAACCACAACTCATCCCAATGTCACCTGGGAAAGCACACATTTCCTGCAGACACCTGGGTTTCACAACCACACCACAACCTGCCCAAAGAGTATTGGGCTACGAATTCGTAGAAGAGAGATCAGGGAAGAGCAATTAACCAGTCATATATCCTCCCATTCTGATGTTAGGAAAACACCGTCCCCCGTGATGATGGGGGTATTCAGCACATATTTCTCAACTAGGGTGGGTGCGTATAGAAACAAATAGAAGTACATGGATATATATATATATCAAACACTCAAACCAACATATGAATATTTCCAAACAAAAAACCATCTGACAAATCCACCTTTACTTCTACCTCTAAATACATTTATCAACACCGGCAACAATGACTTTGGAAGTTGATAAATGAAAACCGCTTCATAAAAAGTCACAACTCAAAAAATACCCCCATAAAACTCATTTAACTAATTATCATTATTTATTAAGAAACCCATTTATTAATTCTATCCCTACCCAGAAAACTACCAACCACAACACAAAATAATCCACACATTATAAACCTTGAAAAGGAAAAATTACCACATCAAAGTAACTCACTTCATATTTCCACTCTGTTCAACACCCATACTAACCAATATCATCATCATTCTTCAAATTCATTCTTCCCAATCCATCATCTCAATTAGAAAACCCACAACACATATCCATACCCCATACCACATCTCATCATGAGCAAACTCAACATCCCCACTGTATAACAACACCACAACCATCATACCTAGCAACATAAACAAATCACAACCCGAACCTGTAGCCCCACTTCTCAAACTCTTCCCATCCATTTCACAGTCAACCAATATCTCAATCTGAGATACCATTACACCACCTGAACCACCCCACACACATAACATAGCCAAACCAAACTAGGCAAGGTGTATTTAGATTTATCAAACACTTGTTCTATAATTCCACTTTCATAATTCAAGGGTTATCGCATAGAAAGTTTGATCCTAAGGTATCCATTTATTTAACCAGGTATATGTGATTAATCACATTTTCATATTTACCGTCGTTTGATAGAAGACCATAAAAAATAATTCACAATCCATCATAGTTGTATAAAAATGGAACACCAATGGCTACAATTTTCAGTAGGTATATTGACCATACAAAGAACAGTATAAATAAATAACAAATAAAAACACAAGTTACATTTTCCTAAACTGGAATTTTGATATTTAAACCAATTTAATTATCTTTATTTACTTTTTATCATTATATATTCCATAATAAAACATTAATACACCAACCCCTCATGATAAAAAAATAAAATAGGGATGAAGGGAACCCTACCTCAAGAAACAGACGATCAATACCTCCTCCTTGTGCTAAATAGGGCGTGCACAAGGCTCCAGGGAAACATAATCCAAGGGTGAAATTCAGACACACATCTCCTCAAGGAAGAAAGATTTTGGGACTTCTAATGTAAATATAAAATAGAAAAATCACAATTGAGAAAGGATGTCGACTTTAGAAATGCCAGATCCTATATCAATGGGGGAAACCCTTTCAAAATCAATTAAAGCTGGATCATGATAAAGAACATAGGTTTTGACTACCTAAAATCCTATTGAGTGTTAGGAATTTAAATATATAATTTATTTCCTTTAAAACATCTTAAAAATTATTAAATATAGTTTTAAGATCATTTTATGTCTATTAAAACATTAAAGAGGAGAAGTGGAAACACTGGGAAAATTTAGAAATTTGAAAAACTGTCAGAAATGACTCACCGTTCAGTGAGTCACCGTCATGAGTCACCAGTGGGTGAGTCACCATTTAGTGAGTCTCTATTAGGTGATTCTCCATTTGGTGAGTCACTGTTAAGAGATTCATCGTTTGATGATCAACCATTAGGTGAGTCACTGTTAGGTGAGTAAACATTTGGTGAGCTACTGTTCGGTGAGTCACTGTTGGATGACTCACTTGTGCGACCCACCATTTGAAAACTCACTGGTGTGACCCGCCATTAAGAGTCACTATTCTTGGATCTCCATTAGTGACCTATCATCTCCCCTTACTAGTGGATGACTCACCATCAGACAAGATAATGCTTGAAAAACTATATTTTTATACTCTTGAAATGAGTAATCATTTCTCCTAGAGCACCTCAAACACCATATTTTCACAAAGTAATGGACCAGAGGGGTCTAGGACATTACATAAAATACCTCTAAAACTATTTTCTCCCTTGATAATTAAAAACCAAACTTATAAGTAAATAGGTGTTCAGATAACCACCCCGTGAGATACCACTTGTAGATCTTACTACACTTGAAACAGCGCTATTGAAAAAACACACAAAAATTCAATGATAAACTACCCTCTTTTGTTCGAAAGATGGAATGGATCCTCAACATCCAAGAATACCTCCTCTAAAATCTGCTAACCCAACCGACCAAAAGACACACCACACCAGCATAACAACCACATTGTCCTCAACACATGAATTAGGTAATTACTCTATCCATGTCAAGATACTATCTGCTCTGGGTGGAACTGACTCACCCATATGGGTTTAATCGCATCTCAATTAATGTTTCTTGAATAGGAATTAGGTCCTCCCTTTTTCACATGTCAGGATGTTATCACACACTATGGAACGAGAAAACAACCCATATCATAACAAGTAAGGTTCAAACATTACATCACAAGAAAAAACATAACAAGAAAAAAAATAGAACAACTATGGGTACTAGGCATGCATCTGTGTCTCCATTTCCCAAGTACTCTCCTTCAGGATGTCATTCTTCCATAACACACAAACTAAGGGAATGGTCCATCCATGCATCACCTTCTCTTGATGATCTTGGATCTCTATTGGCCTCTCCATGAATGTCGTGTTGTCTTCGACATCCAACTCTCCCCAGTCAATGACATGGGATTCATATTGAAGATACCAATGGAGTTGAGATATGTGAAAGACGTCGTGGAACTTCTCCAACTATGGTGGCAGCTCCCACTATTATTCCACCTTGCAACCTCACCCCAAAACCTCAGAGGGTCCAACGAACCTGGGAGAAATCTTTCTCCCTCTACCAAACCTCTACTACCCATGTTAACAGCAAACCTTCAAGAACAAGTTGTCCCCAACATTAAACACTATAGGTCTCCTCTTATGATTGACATACATCTTCTTATGGTCATTTTCTGCTTTCTTCCTGTCATGGAAAAGGTGAACAGTTTCTATTGTTCTCTGCACTTCCATGGGGCCCAGAATAGCTATATCCCCATCCTCTGTCTAGCATAAGGGTGAATGACATGGTTTTCTATACAAAGATTCAAATAGATCCATTTAAATGGTATAGTGATAGGTATTATTGTAATATAAATCTAATAAGGGAAATTTTTTCACCCAAGATCCACCAGAGTCAAAGAAGCATGCATGCAACATGTCTTACAATGTCTGGATGGTCCACTATGTCTAATCATCTATGTGAGGGTGGAAAGCGGTGCTAAGGCGTAATTGAGTACCAAAAGCATGCTAAAATTCCCTCTATACTCATGAGGTAAAATTTGTATCCTAATTTAAAATAATGGATCTAAAAAATCCATGAAACCACACCACATCATCAACATACCACATGGATAGGGCATCCACTGCGCCCAAATCCTTAAACACTAAAAAGTGAGTCGATTTCTTCAACTGATCTACTACTACCCAGATCATATCTCAAACTCCCTAAGTACTATGTAAACCTATGAATAAATACATCAATATTTCATCCCATTTCCACTCGAGGAATTCTAGGGGATGTAAAAACCAACCAAGAATATGGTTCTCAGCCTTCACCTACTAGAATACTAAGCACTTCACCACAAAGTTTACCACTTCCTCTTTCATCCCAGGACACCAAAAATGTTCTCTCAATCCATGGTAAATCTTGGAATCTCCTGGGTGTACCACTAAAGGAAATCTATGAAACTCTAGGATAACTCCCATTCACATTGACACTTGAAGAAATAGCCTCCCATAGGACATAACTCTATTCTGACTATCCTACGACCATCCCCCCAAAGCATCACCATGGTCAATGTGGTCGCACATCACCTCTGCCTCTAAGTCCCCCCAATGTGACACCTCCACCTTCCACATCAGAGAAGATTGAACTGTCATATGAAACAAATAGAGAAGATTGAACTATCATATGAAATAAATATCCTCTTCCACCATCCATTACTATATCTAGGTGTAAGGTGGCTAACTCCCCCATCACCTTCCAAGTGTCCACATATTCCCAAAATATCTCCCTCTGTGACTTTCTGCTCAAATCATCGGCCACAACATTCCCCTTTACTAATGGATAGTTGATCTAAAATTCATATTATTGAAGAAAATCCATCCACCTCCACTTTTACAAGTTCACATCTTGCTAGGAAAAGATATACCTAGAAATATTATGATATTTGAAGACCAAAAAGCCCTCCCCAATGAGGTAATGTCACCACATCTTCATCTTAAATATGATTATTTTCAACTCTAGATCATGAGCGGCATAGTTAATTAAAGGGGATGTAGATTTTATACCTATAAGAGATAAATCTCCCTTTTGTATCACCACGCATCCCAATCCCATATGGGAAGAATCACAAAACACCTCAAACATCACCCCTTCCTCTAAAAACTGGAGCACTGGAGCACTAAAAAACTTCCCCTTAAGATATTTGAATGATGCCTGACACTTTTAACTCCATACAAAGGCCTAGTCTTTCCTAGAAAAGTTCATCAATAGAGCATCTAATTGAGAAAAATCGTCTAAAAAACTCTTTTAATAGCTTACTAGATCGAGAAAACTGCAAACCTCCACCACATTATTGGAAGTTGACTGAGAAAAAACATTTTAGTCCTTCAATGTGTCCTCTGATACACCGCTTTGGTACACCACATGTACAATTAAATTCACCTCTCACATCCAGAACTTACACTTGGTCCACTTTCCATAGAGCTGGTGGCATCGAATAACCTACAAGATAGTCTTGAGATGCTCGACAAGATCCTCCCATGACTTCCTGTAGATTAGGATGTCATTGATGAATATGATGACAAAGTGTTCTATGAAATCCTGAAATAATGAGTTCATAAGACCTGTGAACATGATTGGTGTGTTCATAACATTGAATGGAAGGACTATGAACTCAGAGTTACCATACTGGTATCTGAAAGCAGTCTTCAGAATATCTCCCTCCTCCACCCTCAAATGGTGATATTTAGACCGTAGATCGATCATAGAAACTCGATTTTCTCCTATCAATTGGTTGAAAAGATCATATATCCTTGAGAGAGGGTAACCATTCTTGATTGTATCCGGATTTAGACATTGGTACTCTACCACACACTCAGACCACTATCCACCTTTTCTGCAACCAAGACTAGAGCACCCCACATTAACACAGTGGTCCAGATAAATACCTTATTAATTTGATCATCTATCTGGTTCCTAAACTCTCACAACTTTGAAGGTTCCATCTGATAAGGATCCATCAAAATCATAGAAGCACCAAGCTACAAGTCTATCCCAAACTCAACATCACATTGAGGGGGTAGAGTCACAGCCTCCTCGGGGAAGACATCCAAGAACATCCAATCAATTCTAGGAACCTCCTCCAACATAGCATCCACTGATTCAACTAACATCTTGAACAAAAAGGAAAGAATATTATTGACACACTGACTACCCACCTGGTAACCCTACTCACTAATAAAATCCACACCCTGGCTATCCATACCTAAAAACATGACTCTCTTCTATAAGCAGTCGATAAAATCATACACAGATTACAACCAGAAAATTCCAAGGATGATATCGTATGGATACATCTACAGTAAGAAAATAATCCCATTAGATAGATGTAGCCACATCATTATTCTACATTCCCAGCATACATCAAACAAGATGTTTTGACATCTGACTAGCATACTCAACACTAGGGTCATGAGAAGCCTCTCTAAATCTATTCCCATAGCATGGGCTAGACCGGGTACAACAAAAGAGCCTATTGTCTGTACTGATGAATTGGAATGGCTAATAACCATTATTAAAGTGGTAATTGAACCTTCATACCCACAAAATACTGAGCTCAAACATCCACCAAGAACTGACTCTGAAGAATGACATGGTATCTACAAGTGAAACACCTCAGTCCCATGTTTGTGAGAAAAGCATGAGGACATGAAGGCCGAAATAGTAACCGTTGAGGTTAGTTCCATGCGGGTCAAAACCTCTAAGGTCCTAATTCCTGAAACCCACTTCTTGTGGCCTTTCCTATTGAAGAACCTCATTGGCTCCCCTATCATGGTATAACTCATAGCGAGTGCATCTGATCAACTACATCCACCTTTTTCTGGACCTCTATGTATATCAAAACGGTGAAGGGAGTAACCGTGTAATGGAGAGAATGATGAAGTGCCTCATATAAGCATCTCACACATGAATCCTTATCCAGAAATAGATATGGGGAAAATTAAGGAGATCCTTGAACTTAATTCCCATATCCCATACCAACATACTCTTCTACTAGAGGGAGAGTAACTCTTGCCTCTTATCAGCCTTCATGGTTGAAGAAAGGAATTCCACTCGGAACTCCTTCTCAAAAATCGACGCACAAAATATCAGCCTCATTCCTCTCACCTATGTACAATGTACACCACTGACATGCATCTCCCCTCATTTGGATCACTGTCAAAGGAACCCAGCACTCTATCGGAGCCCAAATCAAGCTGAAGCTGATCACTAGATCATTGAGGAAAATCTACATCTCTATTTCTGAAACGATGTCTTTATACATTCCTAGAGTCTGCCGTTGGAAAGAACATAGTCTCCTCTACAACTGATCCTCCTCCTCTTCTCGATCAACCCTCCACTGATCAACCGGATCAGCCTACTGGGCCTCAATTTCATTATCCACTCATGGATGATGACTGGGTGCCATAGATGAAAGGTAACAAATGAATTACTAAGCCTGAGTAGTATGATTTTTTTATTTAAGATTCAATTTAACTCATTATTTATTTCAATTTCCCAAAACACCCAATTCAAAAGAGAACACAAGTCAGTATGATGTATGTACCTTTCCTAGGGTCTATACCCTTAAAACAGTATAGCCTCACTTGGTCGTTCGGTAGACACAGAGTCCTTGCATCGGATCATGGGGGGCCCCTAAAATCTCATGTCTTAGCTGGTCATCCTGAACCTATGTCACGTACCAAGATAAGCTCACATTGTTTCCCAACCAACCCATGCAATCCTCATTGTGTCTAACTCCAAAATCCATCCTATCTCTCAACTGTCATCTCTGATACTATTTTTTCATGACCCCCTCCCTCTAAAGATGCCCCACCTGAGTTTTTAAAGGAGAAAGAGAGATAATGATCCATGATTGCCACCTCCAGTAGGCCCCGGGGTGTCGACCAGCACCAAGGGTATACAAATCTCACAAAATGGGAGGCATTACCATTTTTATAGTAAACCAGTTTGGGAGATAAGATGTATCAACCTCAAAACAACTCCAAGTCCTATATATATTAGAATACCAAAACTATCACACATGCATGTTTAAAATAAAAATTATACAAATACAATGAAACTCCAAGGTAAGTATAAAAAGAACAAAACTAAGAAGTGATATGATAACTATCCCTACATCCAAGCTAGTAGGGTCCAACATAGTCTATCTAGTCCTCTTGGAAACCTTAAATTATATTTGTATACATAGGGTGAGAATATGAGTATACTCAATAGGGAAAAACAAAAGTATCTCGTGCACATATGGGAGAAGCATACTAATGCCCCTCTGAGAAAATAGTAGAAACTGAAAATACCTATCAATGAATAATAGACAAGGTGTCTATTGGTGGGATATGGTGAGATTCATTTTCCTAGGTAGAGGGACTAGCTCTGAGGCCCGGGTGTGTGTGGGCGGGTTGTGACATGGGGCTTGTGGAAGAGTGTGGAATCACTAGGATTTTTTTCAATAGGGTATGAGAAGTTAACCAGTGGGAAGTGGTGTGGGGTATCCAAACATTGATGTGCTAACTATATTACATTACCTGACTTTCATTACTTAGTGAATATTACTTAGTGAGGAGGGGATTTCTAGTATTCCTTGTTAGGTGTTGTTTTTTTGTTGTTTTCTCACAGAGGCATTAGTATGCTTCTACGACTTGTGCACAATAGATATTGGTTTTTCCTACTAAGTATACTAATATAATCACTCTATGTATAAAAAACTAATTTTAGGTTTCTAAGAGGGTAATATGGATTGTATTGGATCTTACTATCTTGGACGTGGGGATAGTTTCTGTTTCCCTTCTAAGTATTGTTCTTTTAGTACTTACCTTGGAGTTTTACTGTATTTGTAGTAATTTTATTTTAAACATGCATGTAGGATGGTTTTTAATTTCTTATATATATATATATATATATATATATTCCTAGGATTTATTTTGAGTTTGATACATCTTATCTCATAATTTTTTATTCTAAAAAGGGTAAAGCCTCCCATTTTGTGAGATTTGTATACCCTTGGTGTTGTTCTCCATCTCGAGGCCTACTGTAGGTGAGACTCAAGGGAAATTATCTCTCTTTATCTATTTCCAGAGCAGGAGGTGTATCTTTGGAGGGAGGGAGTCATGAAAATCAATACTAAATATGATCAGGAACACTTAATTTTGAGAACGTCATTTTTTTAGAAAAAATGTTTTTTCTATATATTAGAATATTTAATTTAAAAAGTTAATTGTATATTATTTATAAATTTTATTAAATTAAATGTATATTAAATTTATCTGAATAAAATAAATATTTTTTAATATGGGTTAACTTATATATTTTAAAAAATACAATATATTTTGCTAAAAACTAGTTACTAAAGTAACAACAAAAATGGTAAAATCTAAAAATATAATCTTAAATAAAAAAATGTTTAAAACATGTATTTAAATTATTTTTTGAGGATTTATTGACCCAATATCACCTCTAACTACATTATTTTTAACCTTTTGTGTCATTAACATTTGAATATTGTAATGATATCATTGAAAAATAAAGGGTATTCTGAAAATTTCTCTTTTCTTCAATTATAAAAGGGAAACACTTCCATAACTTCAGACCACACCTATAACATTTAATATCATCCTAATAATTTTAAATTTTATTCCTCTTAGATATTTATCCAGATTCTATAGGCCTTTGGAGACCATTAGTTAACTTAATGTCTCCATTTCTAAGAGTATTTTTAAGAGAAAACACGTTCTCTCAACATAATTATTACATACATATTTATATTTTATTCTCAATCATACTATTAAAAAACTTTTATAACCAAATTAATATAATAAAATATGTTTAATTAATACAAATAGTTTTTATTATTTTAAATTAACAACTCTTATTTATTTATTTCCATCCACTAAGGAAAACTAAAGAATGTTGATCAAGTAGAGTATCGCGTCCACTAATCAACATATTATGTTTTTCATATCACCGCTATTGGTTAGTTTTAATAATGGTATTTTTGAATAAATACTACATCTAAAATATAAATATGTTTCATAAAATTAAAACTATAATATACCTTAATTCCCTCTAATTATTTGAGAAATGAAAATGTTAATCAGGTGTTGTACAGACCACCACCTCCATGAAATAATGTATGTCTTTTTTATCAAGTTTCTTTCTTATTTATTAAAACCACATTAAATTAGATTAAATGCCTTAAAATTATACAAATAATATAATTTTTTTTTAATAATGATATTATGTTTGAAATAAACCACCTTCATTATCAAAATCATATATTAATTATAATTTGATCGTGTTTGGGTCAGTCTAACCACCTATTTGAACAACGTTATAAAATAATATCATGGATGAATATAAGAAATTAATTACATATAATATATGATATAAATAATAAAATAATTATTTTATTTTTTATTTTTAAAGGTAATACTAAAATTAAACACATTCACTAAGATATCATTTCTTGTTCGCTAAAAATCATCGAAACATGATCATCACTAAGCTCATCTTTATGGATCATAATCAAAACTCCCATAGAAGGAATTATATATATATATATATAATTATAAATAACTAAATATAGTATATTAAGTTATATAATAATGATGAATAATTAGATAATAATTAATACTGACAACGCTATTATGAAACTAGTTAAAAATGATCAAACTTACTCACACATGATATTGAAAATAGATTATTAGTAATTAATATACTCATAAAGAATGACTATAAATGAGAAGAATAAAGGGTAATAGTTTTGAATAGTGTTATTAAGTAAGTAATTAATTTATATATTTCTGTTATAAAGGAGTTTAGAGTGAATTTGAGGAAATCAAGATAAAAGGATAGGGTTTTCATCTCAATCACCCTTCATTGAGGCATGTTTTAATATTATGAACCAATGTTATTTTATATGGTGTAACTAATGCCCCTTAAATTATAATATCTTAAATTAGTTTTGAAATTTGACAATTCAGTTTCATTCATTATCTTCATTACTGTAGAAAATGATTTATATCCTCTATAAAATTTAACGAGTTTTTCAAAACTCAGTCTGCTTTCTTGAGTTATAATGTTTATCCTTGAGCTGTGCCTTAATTCTCATATAGTATTTTTTATTTATACATTACGAAGTCACATTTCATTAAAATCATACTTAATGATGAATTATATTCCATCTTTAAAATGAAACTATGTTAAGAAAAATTCCCATCCTCTTAAATCACGTTTTATCATCCATGTTTATCTTTTTATTTTCTCACTAATTTTTTCTCTTAAGATTTGGAATACCAAGTATGTTTTATTTCCTATTTCATTAATAATTCTATATAAACCATTATAAAAAGTTTTTTTTATTTCATGATATGGGTTTTTAATAAAGGTATTAGAAATGGAATTTTCTTTCACTTCATAATCAAAGGTCAGTCTTCCACTCTATACTTCTTTAAGATAAACCTTTATGTCAATTTAAAGTTTTTATTATTGATTTTTCTTTTCAAAATTCATATTTTCAATTGATTTAAATTCTGATTTTGGAAAATTAATTTTGATAATGTACCAAAACATCATTTTAATATCATAATATTCTAAAAAAACTCTATTTTACAGTGTAAAATATACGTAATACTAAGATGAAATAAAATGAAAAATATTATTATTTAAAAAAAATGTTATAAACAAGTTTTTAAATTGTAAGGAATTTGTTAGATTAACCCCATTATAAAATATATATATAAAGGGACTATGTAACAGAAATATATTGATTAATTTTTATAAAATAAGAACTCATTTTTCAGTAAATTCATTTGATTCTTCATAAATACCTTTTCTTCAAAAATGGGTTTTGCTGAATTTTTCAATTAATATTATAATTAATCTTAAAAACTTTTAGAAATTAAATTTTAGAAAAGAGATTTAATTTTTTAAACCTTCATTTCAAAATTATATTTGAATGAACTTTTGAGAATTTTTTGAAAAGTTTTATTTTTTTACTGAATAGTGAAAAATACATATTTTTATTAAAAAGTGTATTTTTTAAAGCATTTAAAAAGTAAAATTTGATTTAAAAGTAATTTAAAATAAAATTAAGTTATATATTAATATTAATAATAAAATTAGGTTCATTGGAATCAATTTTTCTATTGAATTTTTTATAAAAACAATTTTATACATAAAAGGCATTTTTCTGAAAAGCTATTTTTTTGCATTTTTCATTTTTATCTTAAAATAATTTATTTCCACTATTATAAATTGAATCTGAAAAAATATATTCCATATTTTTTATCAGTTGGTTTTAATTTGGTAAATGGGTCCCTTTTATTTTCGGTTATTATGAATAGTAAACGTGGTAAATATTGTGTCACCTCCATTAGGGTAAAATAAGTAAATCGTGGTTAAAACTATGAAATAAAGTCTCAAAAATAAATCCAAAACTCTGCCAAATTTCATTTTATGAGTCAATTTATTATATAATCATATAAAAATTTAAAATATGACCTTTTTCTATTTAGCTTTGATTTTGACCTTTATAATATTTTGGAAAAGGATAAAGTCAAAAGTGTCACTCTCTTACTCTTAATATTTGTAATTTTTTTATAGGTATAAAAAATACTTCTATTTGGGTATAAATAGTTATTTAAAATATGAATTACTTTTTTATCATGGTAATTTTTTTTAATTTTTCTATGGTGAAATAATTACTTTAAACACATATACAACAATGACTCGGAGCATGTGTAAGAAACAAAACAAAATAAATGGTTTTAAAATTTTTTAAAAGTCATATATTTTTTGTGAGATAAATTGTTACATGAATTTTTAAGATAAATATAACATATTATTGATTTTAAATATTTTTATTTTAATTATACTTTTTTCATATTTTTTTCAAAGTCAAATTATGTGAATGGTTCATAAAATGGAATTAAAAATAATTTATGTCAAATATATTTTATTAAATTATTTAAAAATCATAAAAATATTTCAAGAGAATTTTTGATTTGATAAGTGGTCTATAATTTCATCCCTTATACATTTATGATCCAATTTATACCTTTTAAGTAAAATTATAACTCCTTAATATTAAAAAGTCATTACCACGGTTAAGGTGAAAATTGGTTAACCATGGAGTTAACCCAAAAGATAAGGATTAAAATGATATCTAAACCCATAAAATTTTATTTTAATATTATATTATGAAACTATAATACTTATATTATAATCTCTGTCATTTTTAAACAATTTTCCTCGATTTTGATTCATATTATATTTTAATATTTCATGTATTTTCAAAAAATGACATTAGTGATATATTATAATAAAAAATATTTAATTAAATGATATTAAATTAATAAAAATACTAAATATATCCAAGTGAATGGTATATAGATGAAAATATCAACCATGATCCATTTATGGGCCACTTGTATTTTTATGGTAACTTTCTTAACCCTTAAAGTGTAAAAAATCTTAATATCACTATAATTGTCAAAAGCGTTAATGATGGGTTAAAACTAATAGATAAGTGTAAAAAACAATAAATTTACTAATTTTTTTTAGATTATTTATACTAATACAAATCTAATATTCTAATTACATAATTTTTTATCCATTTTTTGATGAAAAATAATTTATATTAATTTAAAACTTAAAGTAATTTTAAGAGTGTCTCTCCCCTTAGGTATAAAAGGGAACCTCATGTCCTATTTTATTTACACTTAACTAAACATTTGAATAATTAAATACCTTCAATAATACCTTAATAAAATCCATTACCATGTTCTATAGGTCTTATTTTGGGAAGAATATCAACATTATATAGCTTAATGCGTAAATAAAAGGAGGATGTTTGAAGAAGATGTATAGCTTTTAGAAATTTTTTTGTTTCATTTCATCTTCTACATACTTAAAATATTTGTAAACCATGATAAAATAATAAAATCAGTATCTTAAATATAATAATATTTTATTATGTTAATTTTATAACCTATATCCTTCTTCTCTTCTATCAAATGGAAAATGAAACCATCGTTCACGTGTACAGTAGATTACCTCATCGCGAACCGATGTAAATTGTTTTCCGTAACCACCTCACATGGATACTTATAATGATGGATTTATTTATATATATTATATTAATTACATAATTATAATTTCCTTAAAGATAAATAAATATTTAACTTCTTTTTATCATGTTCGTTGAAAAGTGGAAGTGTTACTCTTGTGTACGTATGACCTACCATCTCCATAATTATAATGTGATTCAATTTTCATAGTCACCAATAATGGTTATTTTTAAAATTATAATTAAAGTCTATAAATTATAATTATTTCATTATTTTAATTATATATATTATTTAACTTTTACTTATTTTACCACATTCAACATACCGAAGTTGTTTTTCAACTATGAACTGAACGTTATCAGAACACACGACTTGGACTTAACTGATTAAGTAATTAAATATGTTATTTAAATAAAAGAAAACAAATTTATTATTGATTAATTAATATACATATAAAATATTATTGAACAATTAAATAATTTATATAAGTTTATTTTAAACTAGTTAATGAACATACATGGAATGTCTATACTCGAAGTATGGGATTTAAACTTAATTTCACTTCATTGTGACATGTTTTAATGTTATACACCAAATTTTTTTTATATAGTGTATTTGGTTCCATTTTACATTTTATATCATTAATCCTTCATAATTAATGGTATTTTATGTTACACTTCATATTATTCATCCATGGGGTTTTGATTCAGAAGTTAACAAAGTCGAAATGGGTTTTTTTTACACAATTTATTTTCATTGGTTTATATTAATTATACATTGTCTATGTTGTGTCAATATTGTATGTGAAATAGTCTTTTTATGATTTATTTTTTGTTTAAAATTATTTTTTTGTGTTCACATTTCTTACACTTAATATATCTATCGATTAATTATTAATTCAATTATATGGTCTTTATAAGGGTTATTCATCTCAAATTATCTTACTTTGGGACATAAATTTATGTTATGTGCCTATCTTATTTTATGAGGTGTAAATACATAAAATATGACATGTTATAATAAATATACTTATTATTTGAGTTCCATTATTCTCTATTTGGTACTCAAAATGGTTTGGAAATGTATTTAAGAAATATCAAACTTATTTATCCTCTTTCAGTTGTAAAAATGTTTCCAACCATATCCATCTTTTCAAAAATGTTTTCAAGGATGTTTTTGGTTAATATGAATTTATTGTTTTAAATAATATTTACCCATATTTTACTTTTAAAAAATGTTTAAAAAATAATATTCTTCTCATTTTCTGAGAAAGGTACTTTTTACCAAAGGTGTGAATAGAATCACTATTTTTATGATTACGTCAAGAATGGAATTTCCCACCTTCATATCCACTCAATGAATTCAATATTCCCTTAAAAGTTTCCATGGATCATTTAAATGAAATTTTTTCCTAATATTATAGAAATTTTTAATTTTTAAAAGTGGGTTTCAAAGTGGAAAGTTTATTTTCCTCAAGAATGTTTTTAATGATATTTTTATTGTATTCTTATTTATCAACGACAATATCCCTTGATGCTACTTATACTTAAATGGGGATATACTATAATGATAACATCCATATTATTTCTCTAGAAAGATTATTATGTTTTCATGGAACCTATTTGTTTTCCATTGGTAAATCAAACTATGAAATAACAATAGTTATTATCATGTTGAAAAATTTAAACTTTCATGGGTTATGATTATGTTGTGGTTATTGGAAATTGTTTATGATGAAGGGAGACACCGATATAACTCATGATGATGTTTGGGCCAGATATATCTCTCCAATGAATTGGGTAATCATTATGTAATTATAATGGAAGTTAACTTTATTGGTTATTATTCTTTTAATTGTTATTTAGGGTTTTTCTGAAGATAATGTTCCAAGATATCAACATGTTTTATTTGTTCTTGATATAAGTTTTTAATGGTTAATTAGAAAAATATTGATTTCAAATGGATCATGTTTATTGATTCTTTAATTTTATAAAACTTCATGACATGTAACATGTTTTATAATCTAGGATTTGGTGGGTATGAATTTTCTGAAGTTATACTCATGAAATCATATTAAGTCATCATGCCCTTATGTTCATCTTATGCTCACTGATTATATTCAATTGTTAAGTATTATGTTTACCCTTACTAATCATATTATCTAAAACTTATTTTGTTTCCTTTTCCATAGGTTGTGAATAATGGGTTTAAGTATGTTTTTTCCAATAAGATTACTAGATGTGAAGAAATTAATAGGAGATGATGTATATTTTTATGAACTAGTTGTTTATGTATCCCTATTTTTAATGAAATATCTCAGTCTCATGATCCTCGACACAAAAACCAAAAGTTCTTATATCAAGAAGAGCTACCTCACACTCATATATAAAGTAAAAATGTTGTGAAATTATTTGTAGCGTCAAGAGATACAACTAGTGTCATGTGTAGATCTTCTGAAATATATTCTAACCCACCCTAAGTTGAAAGTCTATATAGATCGATGGGAACTGATCCTTTAACAGTTCTTCATCAGGTTTGTTTTGTAGAAAGTTGTTAGGGTTCAGGCGTTGGCAGATTATCTGGCCACCCATCCAGCCCCCATAGTGTAGTCACTGGGTCTTGATTTTCTGGATGAGGCCATCCTCTCAGTGAATCAAGTTGTGCCATGTTGGTAGATTCACTTCTATGGCACCTCATGAATCCCAACAGGTAGATGGATCAATGATCCCAGACTCAACAGAGTGGTCATGGGGATCATCCTCATAACACCTACATAGTCTATATTTCCCTATTCGTTCTTGTAGTAAGAAGGCTACACCAAAAATGAGGATGAGTATCAGGCTCTCATCACTGTTCTCAATATAACCCAATAAATTGATGTTCCCCACCTACATGTGAAGTGGGACAATAATCTAGTCATTAAGAAGATCAATGGTGACTGTGTTATCCAAAAGCTAAAGCTCATTCCCCTATAAGAATGCACTCACCAGCTAATGGCCCAGTTCCCTTCTTAACCAGAGGTCACTCATATTCCCTAATTACAGAATGGTCTTGTTGATTCCTTAGATGTCCCATATTCATCTCTCACGGAGCCTGGCCAAGAAGACTTGGTCATCAATGTGTTGCATTGAAGGGTAATCACTCTCATTACTTTTAATGATGATGATATCTAGTAGGTATGCCATCTTACCATCGATGATTCCATTTCAAGACCTCCTGGTCCCCCTACCACTATAGAAGATACCTTTCATTGGAAAACTACTTTCATTGAGTACCTACAGTATGGAAATATCCAGATAAACAGAGTCGAAAATGATCTAATTTGTCGTCATACAGTATATTTCACCCTCCAGAGTGGTCCTAGCCCTAAGTAGATCCTTTATGAGTACGGTTTCAATGGAATTCTCCAATTTTATATTCAAGTAGTTGAGATTCCCCATGTTGTGTAGAAAGTTTATTCCAATTTCTATGCAGTTCATCAGGTAGAGTTAAAACTCACCCACTAGATTCTAAGGTTGGGATACATTTTTCCCACCATGGTCAGTGACTGTATGGAGTTCACTAATATGGTTCACATGTGTCAGGTCCATTCCAATTTTTTTCATCAACCATCAAAGTCCCTCAATACAGCCAAGTACTCTTGTCCCTTTTCAGTCTAGGGAATCAATGTCATGGGACCATACCCACTAGTAATAGATCCCTGTTGAAGGTTTATAATAACTACAACAGAATTATTTTCCAAGTGGGAAAAAGAAGTTCTACTCAAGTAAGTCAAGGCTCATTCTATCATTGAATTTGGTAGCTCTAACATCATCAATCGATTTAGAGTCCACCACACTGTTATCACCAATTATGACATGAATTTCAGAGAAGTTGAGCTGAATCAATTATACATAAAGTAAAACATCTGGTCTAACCATACTTCTTGCTATCATTCATAGGAAAATATAAAGATCAAGGCATTCAACAATACCCTATCTAACATTTTGAAAAATAATTTTTCTCAAAACAAGAAACGTTTTCTAGACAAGATACCATATGTTTTATGGGATTATCGGATGACAAATAAAAATTCCACCCATCTGACCCCATATTACCTATTGTACAGAATAGAGGTGGTCCTACCCATTGAGATTCAACATCCGTCGCTCTGAATATCATTCTAAAACTAGCAGACATCAAACATTATAGAAGAGTTTTATCGGGATGAACTGGATGCCCTTAATGAGAATAGGATTTGGGCCTTTCACAGTATATAGAGGCAATAGAACAATATAGCTAAAGAATTCAACAAGAAATTTCATCCTAGTTCCTTCCTTGAGTGTGATACAGTACAGGCTCTAAGGATGTTAATGATACTCGATAGGATGCCACCAGTGCTGGAGCCCAAAGGGTAGGGACCTTAAATCATTCATAAGGCATACACTAATGGTGCATACTCTTTGGTAACCATTAGAAGGGAACACGTCACTCCTCTAACCAATACCAAGTTCCCCATGCAATATTTTTCATAGGATCTCTTCATCTAAGTTTCATGATATAAAATTTTCCAACACCATCGTCCTGGTTATATGAAATTAAATTGTATAACCTCAAAAAGTTTCTTGGTTTCATGATGCTAAACTGCATATCAACCCTATTCTTGGTTACATGATATTAAATTGTATCTCATCCTGATTTTATGATGATAAACTATACATCACCCCAATGTCCTGACCTGGGAGAACATCATTTTGGGTCAATCGCCTGCAAACTTAGAACTACATGTGGCTTGATTCCCATTCTTATAGGATACTTAGTGATTCCTAGACATTTCTTCTTTATTCTAGCCACAAATACTTTCATATTTCTAGCTTCTTGGCCTATGTTTCACTTGGGAGTACATTGTGTGGTATGGGTACTCTTTGGTTCTCATTCATGTTGGGTTCACAACAGTCGCACCATGTACCTCCCTTAGGATTCTCCCCCTTACCATCATCCTTACTGCATGATTTTAAATACATTAAACTCAAGAACTATGTATGGCTTGATTCCCATTCCTATTGGATATGTAGGTATTCCTATACATTTTTTCTTTGGGATCAACCAAAAATTAATCTTTCTGGCCCCAGGGCCTGCATTTTCTTGAGGGAATGTGAGGTGCAGTGTTGAGACTTCTTTGGTCCTCATTCAAGTCAGGATGCTTCATGAAACCACACCACACATCTCCATGTTTAGAGCTTTATCCTATGGTCTAATCCTCATGATGGTGAACTATCTGCGTGTGTCCCTAGAACAAGACATTAAATTTGCAGCATTTTATTAGTTGCATGATAATAAACTACATCCCAACCTTCGTCCTTACCAGATGATGTTAAACTTAATGACATTTTAAAACTACTTGCGTCTTGATTACCATTATCATGGGATGTGTAGTAATTCCTAGACATTAATTATATGGTCCAAGAAAATATTTCTTCAAATATTAGGCCTCTATGACTGAGTTTCCCCAGAGATTATGTGGGGTGGTATGGGGGCCTCTCTGGTTTTCATTCACATTGAGTTATAATAGTCTTACCATGTACCTCCATTGTGAATACTCCTCTTTAACTATCATTCTCACTGCATGACGTTAAACTATACAGAACTCAGGAACTATGAATGGCTTGATTCTTATCCTTATGGGATATATAGTAATGTTCAAGAATCGAGTGTTTAGACCCAGTTGTAATTTCATCCTTTTATCCCCTTGTCCTAAGTTCTCTCTTGGGATTATGGTTGTGGTGTTGATACCTCTTTGTTCCTCATTCATATTGGGTAGTTTTTCCATTATATTCACATCCCCTTTGGAATAACTCTCCCCCAAATGTTGTATCCACATGAAAATAAAATAAATCACCATTATCATCCTCAAAGCTTGACATTAAACTGAATAGAATTACATAACTACATGTGGCTTAATTCCCATCCTTATGGTATACATAAGAATTAATGTACATTTTTTATTCGGGTCCAGCCCCAGGTTCCCCAACCTTTTTAGCTCCTTATACATTAATACAGTCCTTGATCTATGACCTTAAACTGGGAGTTCAAGTCCAAGCATCATGACTCTAAACATTATTCATGTCTCCTTGTGAATACGTGGTATAGTAATGGGACCCCTTGGTCTTCATTCATGTCAGGTTCAACACCACACCATGACATGTATATCCATTGGGTAATCACCCCTCTAAACATAGGGTTTATCATGGGATTCTTTGGTCCTCATCTATGTCAAGTTATAGTGGTCGCGTCATATGTACTCTTTTGAAGGTAAACCATTTCATATCCTAGTCACATGATGATAAACTAAGTTAAACCAACATCCTTAATGCATGATTTGAAACTACAGATAATTCAAGTAATACATATGGATTTACTCTTATCCTTAGGGGATATGTATTGATGCCCAAACATTTTGACTTTGGATCCATCCTCCGGTTCATTAACATGTTTATCTCTCATTGTGTTCTTCATTTGTAACTGGTTCACTATCATGCCATACCCAAAGATCCCCCTAGAGGCTTCTTCCCTTAAGAATGGGATTGAATCTCTCCCTATTACATGCCTTATTAATGAAATCAAATGTGAAATGGAGTAGGACCTAGAGTGTTGTATTATGCATGGGAATTCTCTCATTCCATTTCAATGCTTCGTGTGTCCCTTTATTTGGGTCTCTATCATATTCCACATATGAAGGGACCCCCTAAAGACATAGTTATTGGCTTCATCTCACCAAATTACCTAGGGAAAGGCCCTATTAGATTTCAAACCACATTTTTAGATAGGTCCTATGTTTTGAACATGGTCAACGGTCAACCCTAATTTGTCTGTCCTCATCTCATGTAACATAATATGGATGCTTTGTTTCAAACAGGGTAATCAGTTATCCTCCATCATCATGCAACCCTCATTGTGTCACAAATATTGGATGATGTGATTCACATTTTCCACATTCTTATGTTTAGGAAGAACTCCAACACCCTTGGTGTTACCCCTCCATGCACCTTTTCACATTGAGGAGGTCGATCCATGTCGTTAGGACATCCTAAAGCCAACTTCTCTATTCCCATGTTGTGCGCTTCCATGTGTCATGGAAATCCTCTCTGCTCCTTTTTTTCTACACCAAGGAAGGATCATGTGGGATTAGGATTTTGGTATGGTTTGTACCCGAATGAAAGATACTCACATTGTTGGTCCAAACTCTACAACCGTAAACTATGATTTTGCATCCCAAGTATAAGATATTAAACTGGGAACTGAAGTCCAAATCTTATGACATTAAACTATGTGTGTGTGTTTTCTTAATAATTTTTCATTCATAATGGGATTATTTGGTCCTCATTCACATTGGTTGGTTCCTGTTGCACCACACATATCACTTCTCTTGGATGTCCCCACTTTTATAGTCTAATTATTATGAATTTAAATTGTATGAAAGTTCCTCTTGGGAATATGTGATGTAGTGCAGACCTCCTAGGTCCTCATTCACGTCATGTAACTTCATGAAATCATAGTATATATTCCCTATTTGGAAATATTATCCTCATGGTCCAAAATCTATGACCTTAAACTAAGATTCAATGTCTTATACATGACAATAACTTTTAATCCTACCCTAAACAAGTCTAGGATGCCCCATAATAATTGTGGGACGCTTACAATTTTTTTTCATATAGAATTTTCCATCCATTTTTGGTATTCTACCACTCTATTCTTTATAAAACATGTGGATTGATTCCCATCCTTATGGGATATGTGGGAATGCTTAGACATTTTGTCTTCAGGTCCAGCCGCAGGATCATTAACCTTTTTGGCCCTCCAGCCTCAGTTATTGTTAGAGATATATGACCTTAAACTAAGATCTATATCATCCTACATGATTTTAAACTTAAACATGGTCCATTCTACATGATCTTAAAAGAAAATTTCCCCTTGTCCAACATAACATTATAACGTTCCATCTTATACAACATTAAATGGTATGTGATGTATCTGTTGCTTGGCATTAAACTGCCCAGAATTTTTGAACTACATCAGGCTTGATTATATCCTTATGGGATATGTAGTGGCGCCTAGACACTTTGCCTTTGGGACCATCCACCAACTCCCCCAAACCTTTTTCCTCATCCCCCGTGACATTAAATTGTGTGTGAGTTCTTCTTAGGAATCTGTCATGCAGTGTGGATATTTTTTGTCCTTATTAAATTTGGATTGCTTCATATTTCCACACTAAATATTTCTATCTTAGAAGCCTCTTAATTTGTCCTAATATCTATGAATTTAAACTAAGACCTCTAGCATCCTCATTGGGGGAATATAAACTACATAACAACCCCCTTCTTTATCATATGATGTAAAACTACATATTCTGAATCCTGGTTGTATGATGATAAACTACACAATGTTATGATGAATTCAAGTGGGAAGAAATTATCCCTTTGGTCCCCTGAAATGAGTATCATTTAGTAAAGTGCAATATGGTGCAGATCTTTTTTATCCTCATTCACGTCGGGTTACCTTATGACACTACATTGAAAATCTCTTATTTAGAAGGTCCACATTCTATGACCTTAAACTAATATTCTCAATGTCAAAGTTTCACGATGATGAACTATATAACATTTTCATCCTTACCATATCACACTAAACTGCACGGATACATCCCACACATATGTCGTTAAACTAGGAGCCTTGGTCTAAGAAATACAACCTTTAACTATTTGTGATGCCAGAGTATTTTTTTCAGGGGTTTAGTTATGTCTCACCACTGACATTCCCTAATTTTCCGGGGAGAAAGATCAAAAGTGTTGACTTTCAGGTGGATCTATCCTCAACCCATTTTCACACATTTAGTTGTACCAAGTTTTTATTTCCACTATCTTTCAAATATAGAAGGAACCTCTAACAATGATATTCAAATGCCACTTTCGCTCACCTCTTATCCTAGGACAATTCCCTAACCGATTTCTAGCAACAAATGTCGAATGTTGTGTTTCAAAAATGGTTAACAGATGATTCTGCATCAGTACAGCCAAACCTGGACTAGTGAAGTGGTCAAACCTATGTTTTGAATGTGGTCAACAGAGTTCCTTCCCATCAGTCACCCCTTCTGTAATCCATACCTATGGAGTTTCAATTTACACTCTTTCCACTTCCCTATGTTCGAGTAGAACTCTAACACTCATGGTGTTGTGCCTCAGTGCATTTGTTCACGTCAAATGGGAAGATCTCATGTTGTACACTTCCACATATGATGGTAAAATCCAAACATTACTCTTTGTTTACCACACCGAGCTTGGATCACATGAGATTAGGAGTCTTGTTAAGGTTTACACCCACATAGAAAAGCTATGCATCCCCATGGTCCAAACTATACAACCATAAACTAAGATCCCCTCCATGGTTTTCTTAGGTAATGTGGGTTGTGTGTGTGGCCAACCTTGGTCCCTACTAATGTCGGGTTTCTAGAATCCATTCCATGCACATCTTTCGAGAAACACCACCTTTGGCATCCTTACCGCATGACATTGAATACATGAACTGGTCTTATCATACGACCTTAAACTATGACATCATCATCATGGTTGCATGATGAAAAACAGTACAACATTGTGGTTTTCTCACTTGATGGGACACAACCATTGGAACTGGTCATTCTCCATTCCAACTATCAAGAGCTATTTATTTATTGATTCTTATGGTGACTCCTACACTTTATATCCTGGTCCTGCCGCTCAAAAAAAGAACAAAATAACAAACAAGAAAAATCTAATGTTTCTTATCTCGGTGTTTGGGTCAGATCTACATGACATAATCACCCTTCAAGAAATATAGATGCATCGATTCCCACCCTTATAGGATACATATGGAAACCCAAGAATGAGCCCAACCACAAACACTCTTAAAAACTTCTATCCCTTTGGCCTCTATCATGGTCCAAGCTGCATGAATTTAAATTGTATGCAAGCTTCCTTGGGAATGTATAAGTTGTGTGTGTGGGCCTTCTGGGTCCCCATTATTGTTTTTTTTACTATTCCACCACATTACACATATTCTTCTTGGATTATTCCCCCCATGGTCTCAATGATCCTGACAGTACGACCTTAAACTGTGTGAAACTCCCTGGTCACATAACGTTAAATTATTCTATGCATTTTTCTCACCATAAAATGTCAAACAACGTGTTTATCATCCTCATTCACATGAAATAAAATTTCAAGACATCCTAGGTCCAAAATAGAGAGTTCCTTTCTATAAAATAGGTTTGATCTGAGTTTAGACTGATATGCTCATACCAATGTTCTCTCATTACGGTGGTATAGTTTCAAGAGTGTAAGAATCCTTTTGAACACTCCATCAATCCACTCCCATGATTCACATGCCCCTTATTTGGATCCTCACCCAATTTCATGTCTGAAGGGACCCCCTAATGGTATGGTGCCTAGATTTGTCTCACCTACTCTCTTGGGCCAATGTTTCGAAAGACATCAGTCAATAATTCAAGACATGTCCCATGTTCTGAACAAGGTTACCAGTCACCCCTTGTTTGTTTATCCATATTTTATGCTAATCAATATGGATAATGTGTTGTCAAACAAGGCATCAGTTATCCTATATTTTTTGAATCTTCCATTATGTTACGAATTATAGTTATCATGATTCACACTTCCCACTTCCCCTTTGATCAGATTGATTCCAACCCCCTGCCATTATCCCACTCATTCATAGAGTGCATTGGGGAAGGCAAGATGGTTTCTCCAAGATCCCTATTCTTCAGTCATAGCCTCTATCATCCCGAACACTCTGGGTGGTCAGTCAACAATATCAAACCTTGAGTATTCAATGATTATCTGGAACTCTTATAAAAAAGTGAATATTTATTTATTCATCTCTTATTTCTCACAACGGACATAACCCACGTGATATTAGGGATTGATCATTAGATGCTTTATATATATGATTGGGGTGAAAAAATACGAAAAATAAAGATATATGTCCATATATGTAGTTAAAAACATGCAAGAAAGAAGGAATGTATATTCTAGAAGTTTGAAAAAACATGGACCTTATGGATATTCCCCTTCTATGGAATGCTTCAACATCATCACTTTCTGGTGTGTAGCTTCCAGAGCCTCTTTCCACATCCTGAGATCCCCCTCATAATTGATGGACATAGAGAGAATCTCATTATCCCTAATATATGACTGGTCATGTTCAACTCATAAGTCAACTACTTGATAGCTCGCCTACATCAGTTTCCCTTGGGCCTCTTCCAGTTTGAAATATAATCATGAAATGAGTTCCTATTGTTTGGTAATAAAGGTGGAATGTTCATTTGCATGTTCGTCTAAGTTTTGGATATCTTATTAAGACACTTGGAATTTTTGGATTTCATCAGATTACCTCAAGAACTCGGAAGTATCAAAGTGATGGCTACTTTCTTGCATATTCTCAGTAAGATAATTTCATATCATTACGTGAAGATGGGGAGCATCCACCCCTTTGGCATAGATACAATGCCACTAGGTGCGAAGTGACTCCATTAGGATTATACATTATAACTTCAAGGAATCCTAAAAATTCATTATTCACTTCCTTGCCCTTAGAAAAGTCATGCGACTTTACTCAGCTGCATCAGGATCAGAATCATCTAACTCCTTAGGGTCTGCAGGTTCATGTTCAGGAAATGTAGCCTAAATTCCAGTTGTAGGATCTTCCTCTAGTATCCTCATTGAGGGATTGGGGTCTATAACATGTGGTTGACCCTCATCACTAATTTCCTTATTATAGACCTTGCCTCTGCCAACTTTAGGATCTACCCTCATAGTGGAACCACCCATAGCTATAAAATCCTGCTCAACAGGTTCCAAGGCTGGATCGACTTGCGTGAGCGGATCTTCGTGGATAGGTATACTCACCAATAGATCTACCATAGATGTTCCTAACATGTCAGTATACCTGGATTTTAGTCTCACAATCACTAAGTGGGATGGAGACCTCAGTTAACCAGATCCTTAGATGATGGATATGAACCTATGAGGTGGAAACTTAAAAGAGATAAGTGAAATCAGTCAAGTGACTAGGTCACCATAGGGACTTCCACCACCGGAGACTCCTTAGTGTTTGTTACTTCAATAATAAACACTGGCATTGGAACAATTTTGGATTCAGAGGTCATCAATTTGACCCCTTTAACTAGACTCATAATGGACACCTGAACTACAACTGAATTCTTACCTTGCTAAGATTTGGAAACAGGCCCTGGGGGACGCCCCTCAACATCCATTATCACGTTATCACCCCCTAAAATATAGGATCCTTGATCAACACTAATATGCATCTGTAAAGGACAAATATGGATTAGTGGATTAAATTTTTTGAAATAGAAGGGACCAAGAAGATATTAGTTATGGATTACCTTGAGATGCTTGAAGAATCCATCATCAAATCCTGAAATCTTTCCACTCTATATGGGACTCCCTAGATGGTAATTTTTCCCTTGATCCTTCCCATTATTGGGATCTTCATCCTCATCCTCTTCTCCTTCCTCTTATTATTCTCCCTCCTCTTCCTCAGATTCTCTTTCTTCTTCCTCTACTTCTTCATCATCATCATTTTCATCTTAAGGTGGTAATTCTTCGATATCTTGATCTTAGAAGAGCATCACTTTTACCAAAATATACATCTCTTCATATTTCCCTAGTTTTCATGTCTATACATTCATGGCTTTCATATATGTGTATCACTGATTGAAATACACCCTATCTATGACCCAAATAAGCCCAATTTTTTGCAACTGGATCCCATATTTTATCAATTTCTTCAATTGTATTTCTATAATTATAAATTTATGTAGTGTTTTCTAATCCAACCATAGTGTAGGGAAGATTTCATCTATATTGGATTGAAGGAGGTGTCTAAATTTCTTCCTAGGGGCTTCTCTAGCTAGCTCTCAAGGCCACCTTCAGGACCAGCTTTCCTCAAAAGACAATGGTGAGTTTGCACTTTATGATGCTCCCACTATTGATGTTCCATCTCATGTTATCCAAGCCACCTGACTCACCTCTTGGCTTTCTTATCCAGTGGAATCTCACTTTATTTCTCACTGCCTAGACTCTATATTTATTGCCTTGATTTGTCAAATGTATTTTCAAATAATTGCTTTTGAATATGCCTTGACCTAGTTTTTAACATATTCCATTGATAGGATAACATCATCATCAGTGGGGGCAAGTGTGATTATTTCAAAAAATCCCTCAGTCATAGACATGAACCATAATTGACAGAGGATACAAGGGTGTTTCTCTTCACAGACTTTAGTATACATTTTCATTGACAATTTTTTAGGAATCTGAATTGTCTAGAAAAGAGGGATGACAGATATGGTTCACAAAGAATCTTGCTTTCAATCTGAGGTACCAGTACACCACCATTGATACTCTGCATAAATTCTTTTTACTCCAATGGACCTCACCGTTTATCCCCCATATGTCCGTCCATAGTGTGGAATGCATAGAATTTTAAATTTTCATGATTTCCAATCCATATCTTGACCACTTCTTCATTGAGAATCTATGGATGGACCCCATCAATGTTCAACAAAGATGGTCATAGGCAATTTCAATGGGGATAGATGGAATTTCAGAAGTCAAATCCACTAAAATTAGTTTTGATCCATCCATAGAGGATCTATAATGGTCTGAAGATTCTCTTGGTCATTCCTCACCTTAAGATACACCCCAAAATACTATAAATCCTCACCAATACAGGTACTCCCAGATTTACCTTATTGTGGCATGCTGTGATCTCATCTATTACCAGCGTCCCTGGATGAACCCCCATTCATGTGTCTCTAACTATAAGTATCCAAACATAAAAGTAGGAATCAATGAAATAAACATATCATACTTGTGGGTATTCACTCTCCTTCATGTTGAATCCCCACATATGATATTTTCCCGCTTCTAGAATCACCCAGTATGATCTGGCCTTTCCCCTTTATGATGAAGAGAGGCACTTCCTCCATCAGCTTTGAATCCTCATATTATTATCCCTCATCATAAATAGGCTGAACTAGTCCAAGTATGGGATGTCCTTAAAAATGAATTTGATCCCCAACCACTATTTTTCTCCATCCATCAGATGCCATGATAGGATGGGGGTTCATGTTCTATCCCCTAGATATTCTTCGATGGATGGAACTCATCATATTGAAACCTCTCTAGAGGAATTCCACCAATGAAATGGATTTCCTAGAGACAAATAATGACATCCACCTAGTGGAGGTGGAATGTGTCTATTTTAGGGGACCACCAGTAGAACAGATCCAACACCGGTTCCTACTAGTGGTAGAAGTGAAATGGTAATGTCCATATGGCTTAAAATAGCCCAATGTTTCTCAACTCTTCTCCAAAATATTTGCATGTTTTGGTGCACCGAGTATTCCCATGCACATTCACTAATGAATTTACCCATAGATCTCAGGTCCCAATATTGTCGTCAGACCATAATTATATATGTTACGCTACTTATAAAGGTTCATTTATAATGGGTGGGGAATTTTTCATCCATGGGGAAATTTCTTATTACTATCATAGTATTTGATTTAAAACATAGAAAATCATCACAGGCATGTCCTTAGAATTATATCCATGATTGGTTATGTTTTACCACTACAGGTTATCTTCACACGGGACCCATGACCGTAGTGAGTCAGTCTCAAATCCCAAGATGTCCACTTCATCTCTTATACCAAAATTTCATAATAGGAGACTCTCTATTAAGTTTTAATCAGTTTGATATTGTGTCCTCATTCCCAAGAGAATATAATTTTCTAACATAACCCTTATGGCATGAAGTATTTGGGAATTCCTAATCATCTCTTCCCTTCATACGACAAAGGAAGACAGCCTCTCAGTAGCCTCCCTCTCAAAAATAGTCTTTTGGTTAGTCATGTTAAGCGATTTCTGGAACAACAAGGTTGTTGTGAGAAAGGATGAAGAGTAGCACGCAAAATGAATTCATGTGTGTAATAATGAATGGTGAGCACATAAAAATCTATCCAATTCCCTACCGCATAATATTTATAGGGTGCGTGTAAGGAACCAACCAAATTTGGGTGTTTTGCATGATAATCATAATTTTATGTGCACAAGAGAGAAATTGATTGTCGTACGGAAATTAAAGAATTATGAATGGGCCCACTAAATATTTATAGGCTTGAACTGAGTCATCCATGTGCACACAAGGAACCTTATGCACCGAATTTAGATTTTTGTGCACACCTCCACAATTGAGTCATCATTTTTGGTGTTTCCCTTAGAACCAGATCTACTATTCCCCTTTTAGCTCAGGTTCCATGGGGGGTGTTTAATTCTATAAAAGGCTATAATAATTCATCTTTAAAAGCACTACAGGCATCATTTGAATCATAAAAACATTCTGAGAATCTCAAGGGATCCACATGCAAGATCCATGTATTGCACGCTTGATGGAAAACTTTTTGTAAGACCCTTATGCACCCAATACGACATCAAGCAGAAAAATTATGCCCCCACCAGATGAAAATTTCTAAGGAATATGGATGAAATTATAAAGGACCTCATATAAAATAATAACCAATGCGTAAGAATCTTATATTCCCAATGCAACATCAACTTCCCACTTCCGTGCCACCATTTTCCCACACTGCCACCAGCAATTTCACATATAAATAGAATGGTACCCTTCCTTTTTTCGGATAATGATATAGAAGTCAAACCATTGCTCCCATTCACACAAGATGACCCTCTCTATGACCGCGTACAATTCATTTCCTCAAGGTATTGGATATTTCACGACGGGTCCCCCCTGGGTTCACCTTCGGGTTGGACCATAAGGGCTTGACCCTCACCCATTTACTTTTTTCCCTAAGTAAAGTGCATAAAAAAGACCATTCTTGAAGGAAACACTTTCCCTCATGTAGTACATCTTCCACTCAGACCCCTTTATTTTTCATGCAAGCCTCTAATCTTGTGTGCCCTCATTCCTTTGGTCTTTATGGGTTTTTCTCATCTTGAACACCAGATTTTGGACCCTCTTGCACAAAAATTCCATGTCTTGTGTGTAAATCCTTCGTGCGGCCTCTAGGATTGTTCGTAGTGATATCCTAGTCTCTCATGTGGTTTCTCATGTTGTGTTTATCTTCCTAATTCTTCTCCACATAGGTATGTTAATATTTTTTGCTTCTTCAAATAGCTACACTAACATGAACTCCACAATTGACCACTCCTCCACCTCATTGTATCCGGTAATTTTTGTTGTCCTTTTTATACCCAAGTGTGGGTGGTAATCAGTTATGTAATTCCTATAATTGATAAAGGTGTCCTCCCCATTATCATTAGCAGGTTACATTAAACTGAAGTATTTCCACATGCAATGCACATGGGCTGTCATCTATCAGGAATTATTTATTCCCAATCATCTCCATGGGAGTGAGATTCCCTTTTCCTTCTTGATAATAAATGAGATCATCCTTAGGCATCCTTCATGGAGGAAGCCCCAATATCCATCTTCTTAGGTCATGTTAGTTCATAATCCCCACATCCCCTCGTGTGGATGAACCCTTCTTGAAATAATCATCATGTCTACTACCAACTATTATTTCTCTCATCGAGTATGACTCACATGGTATTAGATGTTAATAGTGATTGAGACTCTATCTGGTCAATCTCAGTGCATAATCCTCATGCCCGTCATTGTCGAACTATGTGGGTTTTGATTCATATCTTCTAAAATGGGATATAGGAAGGCTCCTTGAGGTTCAATCCAAAACAAAGGTAATCTTTGGTTCCCCTCCAAGGGGTGAACCCCCCTGATCCACCCCTCAGTGGTGATTAGCATTCATATGGGTCACATCAGAGCGTAAGCCCCATTCCACTCATTTCTGAACAATGTGGGTTTAGATATGTGTCTTCTAAACAAGGTATGTAGGATGCCTCCTCAAGGTTCAATCCCAATCAAAGGTAAACTATGGTGCCCCCTCCTAGGGGTGAACCCCCTCCCCCCCCATCCACACTCAATGGTGATCAACATTCATATGGGACACCTCATTACATAATCCAAATGCCAATAATTACCGAACTATGTGGTTTTTTGTCCATGTCTTCTAAATAGGGTATGTAGGATGCCTCATCGAGGTCAAATCCCAAAAAAAAAGGTAAACTCTAGTGCCCCATCCTAGGGGCTAAACCTCCCTGATCCACCGTAATTGGTGTCTAGATCAACACTGATATGGTTCATCCCAGTTAGTAAGCCACATTCACCCCTTCGCCTCAGTTGGTAGTATCCTAGAAGCTTTAATGTGTAAGCCCCATGCCACATTATTGGGATGCCTCCTTACGTATAAGCACTAATTCCTCCATCAGAACTATGTGGAATTTGATTCCCAACCAGTGGGATATGTAGTAAACCACCTTGATTTTCAAACCCAATACCATATTATTCATGTTGCTTCACTTTCTCCCTTACTGTATGATGTTAAACTTTATGGGATACCCCAACTATGTGGACATTGGTTCTAAGCTACTAGGATATGTAGGAATCCTCCTCGAGGTTCAATACCATCACCCACTTCTATCCTGGTCTTTCCTTTAAGTCACTATGTCTTGGGAGGATCATTCCCTGACCCGAAGGTTTCACTTCCTCTAACTCATTATCCATGCACTCCTTTTCTCATGAACCACCTCCTTAGTTGTCTCATTACACCTTTTCTAAACTATGTGAATTTTTATTACTAGCCATGGGGATACGTAGGAAGCCTCTCTGAGGTTCAATCCAAACACCCTCAACAACCCATCCAATTCATCCATTTCTCCAACTTCATTCACATCTATCATAATTCTTACCTGGGTCACCACATCCTAGTGGGATCATACCATCCATTTGGGTTGTCTAAGTTCATAATCCTTATCTATCTCATCACTACACATAGATGAATCTATGAATCTCTGATGTGAAATCCCCAGTCATATTCTTCATCACATCACACTTATCCTGGTGAGATCATGTCATCCATATGGGTCACCTCAGTACGTAATCCCCTTTCATTCATATCATCACTTCTCCTAGCAGCATATGAGATGTCTCAGTGTGTAATCCCCACACAATCCAACCAAGATAAATCTTCTTGCAATGAGATGTTTAATTACATAAGTCCCACTCTACCTAGTGAAATATGTGGGTTTTTTTGTTCTATTCTAAATATGGTATATAGGAAGCCTACATATGGTTTAATCACAACCAATGGAAAACCTTGGTGTCCCCCTAAGTGGGGTATACCTCTCAGATCCACCCTTAGTGGTGTTCAAATCATCCTTCATGGTGTGAAACCTTCCCTTTATGGAACATGCCATCCAAGGTCTACCCTCATTGAGTGTCTTGATCCATTCATCATGTAATCCTTCCAGATGCTCCCTCCTATGGATGTACCTATCAGATCCTCCTTAAAATGTATTCCTATCAGTCTGAACTGTCTATTATAAACATTAAACTCAAGGCCTACCCCATTTTAAACATGGGATGTCTAGGAAAACCTTGAAAAAAATTCCATAGGAATAAAATACCCTGCAATAGATGTGGGATGCCTTGGGTTTCTGCCCCCATAAGAAGCCCTCTTATAAGGGAGAATACAAGTATACCAATGTTCCATTTTCCAGACATGCCAGTGATGGACAATGTGACTAATCTTCTGACCAAAGGTTGCTACCATAACTTTACCTCTTAGAATTTCCTGATGGAAGCAGTATGATTAACCAGCATCCACAAAGATATAGCACTAGGATGAGTTTCACCGACAACTTCTTAATCTATAAGGGAGACACGGACTAGGTGATGAATTTTGAGGAGGAATCCATGGAAGGAGAGATTATTATCCCATCATCCCATTTCAATTATGGTGAGTAAATGTATAAAGATGTGAGGAATTCAACCCACCTTTGGGAAGTGGGAATATAGGGAAACAATGTAGTCCATTCAGTAGGAAAACAAGCACACGACAAGGAAGATTCACCTCGAAGGAAAGTGTCAGAAACAGAAACCATCTTTATTCATTATCTGCATTGATTATGAGATCATCATGGAACCTCTTTCATTTACATGAGTAAATCAAGTTATGATATAACAATAGTTATTTTTATATTTAAAATTCAATATTTTAAGTGTTATGATTATGTTGTGGTTCTTGTAAACTGTTTATGTTGATGGGTGATCCTGATATTGCTCATGATAATGGGTGGGCATGAGATGGATCTCAAATTAATTGGGTAATTGTTATGTTCTATAGATAATTATATTAGAATTAGAATATATTGGGTATTCCACTTGTAAGGGTTCTATAAAGATAATGTTCAAAGATACCAACTCAATTTATTTATGCGTGATATAAGTTTTTAATGGTTCATTTGATCAAAATTGATATCAAATGGATCATGATTATTGATTATTACCATTGATAAATATTTATTTTATTTATCATGTTTTATTATCTAGGATGTATGGGTATTAGTTTTATTATGTTATTCTCATAGACATATATTATGTCTTCATCCCTTATGTTCATCTTATGCTCACTAATGACATTCAATTGTTAATTCCTATGTTTACCTTACTAAGAATTTGTTCTCACCCTCCTTGTGTTTTCTTTTACCCATGTTATTAAGAAAGGTTTTAAGTATCTTATAAAAAATAATTTTACTGAATGTGAATAATTTAGTAAGAGATGATGTATAGTTTTATATACCAATTGTTTATATATCTAAGTTGTTATGTAAGAGTTTTTCATAATTATCAATAACTCTAAAAATAAAAGATCCTCTAGTATTTAAGTGATCCAATATTTCAATTTGATGTTATATGTATTGATGGTATGAAATTAGGTCATGTTTATTGGTATCATATCAAGAAATTTAAATATTATGTTTTTACCGCTGAATCCAAGAGTGCGGGTTTAGGGCTATATAATCTTCTTTTTTAACAATGGTAAATGTTTTTTTCTAATAACTCTTACATTTTTTCATATATTTACCTTTTTATTTTCAAACTGAATTACCCTCATGGTATTTATGTTTCATGATTTACCTTAGGATTTATATGATATTATTTTATTTTTTGATGGATTAAACTCATGGTGTCAAATGACCCTATTTCTTAACCTCTTATATTGTGTAATTTAAAGAATTGTTTTTATAAGGGAGTTTCTCTATATATGTAAAAATCTATCTAAGATTACTATTTTTAACTAGGGATATGTTATTTTACAACCATATTTCTAATTTACTTGGATAGTTAATGCTCTGGTTTTTTGGAAATAATCATGAAACTTATTTCTTTCTTAGGATAATATTTCCTTAATGAAATTATGAATGTTTTTATATGGAAGACTTTTTCATGTAAATAATATGATGTAATGGGTGGGTCTATAATTATATAGTCCTCCAATGTATTAATAAAGAATTATATCTCATGAGATGTTATGTGCGAGATTAGGGAGGGAACATAATCCACTATGGGACTTTTTTCACAATACAATGAAGTCCTTAGGTGTGAACCTTGGCTTATGCTAATGATGAAATTTATTATGTTGTGGTCATAATCGTAAAATACCAGTATCCTTTGATATTAGTTTCTTTACAAAAAATCCTCATGATATGATTCTTGTATTATCATCCATGTTTTATTGTATAGTAATTTTATAATTGGTGTTCATTATCTTTACATACATTCTCATAATCATATTTTTATCTTATGTAAACTTTTTATATTTAATTATTATTGCTTGTTCCTACACTTACTGATATATTGATCTCTCCTCTAATGTTTTTTTCCCAGGTAATTAAGATGGTATTTATATAATATTGTCTACATTAGAAAACTTTTATTAGATGTTGAATACTTTTTAGGGGTTAATTAATCGCTTATAGAGTTTGAAAAATGTTTTTTAGATGAAAAATACATGGATTTCTTAGTTAAGTTTTTGTCCTAGTTGTCTAAAACTCTAACATAAAAGATCATGGGTTTGTATTTTAATGAAATCTGTTCTTTATGTCATGTAATTAGATATTCATATTTGTGAGATGCAATAATTTTAATCATAGATTAGAAAACTAAAAGTGGGGATTGTGTAAAGAGAGAACCTGTAGGATTGACTTGTTTTATTAGTGAAGAATAAATGAATTCAAGTGTAAGAAGAATGATATAGAAAAAATAATCCTAACCCCCCCCCCCCCCCCACACACACACACACACTATATTCCAATTGATATAATCAACTAAATTAATTCTTCATTTGTTTATCTCCTCTAATTTTTTCATATACATTTTTTATTACTTAGATACAACAAAACACACACATAGGTTATACCTCTTCTATTTATACAGCACCTATTGCATAATAATACTCAACACATTATAATTTTTTTTACCTTCATCATAAGTGAACTAATTGTGAGAAAAAATGTTTATCCATGAAGATATTACCTGGTTACTTCTAGTTAATGTTCTATAAAACTTTTTTCCCTTTCATGTGTTTGTGTATATATCACCAAACAATCAAAAACAAATTAAAATTTGATTATTTATTATGGATAGTGATTGTATTTTAAACATTTAATTTTCATTTTGTGTATGAAATACTAAAAATAGAGCATGTGGTCAATGTACCTATTTCACTTATTTAATGTATTGATAACTTTTATCATATTTTTATACATTTACTTTATTTAAAGATTTATGAGCATGAGAAAAACCATTACTTTTGTTCTTATACCACTAATACAAAATATAGAGTAATATTTTCAAATAATTCAACATATAACAACCTAAAATATATACTTAATTAATCTTCTGATAATTTCATTAGTAAGAGAATAAATAAAATTTCTATATATCATTGTGAATAATGAACAAATTTTTCAAATATTGATGGACTTACAAATTCCCGTAGTTTTTGGAAATCCCTCTTTCATAAAAAAAATATAAAATTTATAACTGATGTACTAAAATTACATCACCTTAAATATCTACAAACATTTAATGGGATTTCATTAATGAATGTACTTTATTTTTTTAGGATTTTCTAACAAAAGTACAGCATATGTTACTCAATGTATTATAATAAGTTGAGATGATATTGAAATGTTTCCCTTATTACATCAAGGGAAAAGTTAGAAATTGGTTAATTCAATTAGAATGGAACTAATTAAGTGCATGGTAAGACACGTATATGATGCATTCATAAGTATATTTTAAACCACATACAGAATAATGGATTTGAGAAGTAAGATATCCACATTTATATAAACAAATCATGGGATGTTTTATAAGGCATATGAAATATTCAAGGACTACTACCAATAGTTCCCCTACCAATAATTTTAATACACAAATATTGTTCTACTATTATATGAATTTTTTTAGTTTTTTGCAGAAAACATTGGTTTATTCAGCTGTATGAGGCCACTATAGTGAAAAAATAGTATAATAGCTCAAACACATACACAACATAGTTGCACTGAACTCTCAAAAAAATGTTGTTAGAGGAATAAGGGTTTTTATCAATAAAATAAAAGTGAAATATTATGTTAATATCCATATTACATATTAGAAAAGTAATTATACAAATAAATCATGGAAACAAATATCAATGTAATTACTATGTAATGTTTGGAAATGGTTCCATACATTACATGAATTCCAATATACAAACATAGGATCTGTCATTACATGTCAATTGGAATGTTAGTTACATGAGTATACATAGAAGAAATACTATTATAGGATATCCATTTTATAATAGTTAATAATTTGAGAAGGATAAATCACCTAAAACACTCTCAGAAGAGGGAAAGTAATGTTAAATAAGGAAAACCAACATAATTTTAGGGACAAGAATAATAAATTTTCCAAAAAGGAAGTTATCAAGGGGATTATAAAAACAATATTCAACTTCAAATAAAGATTAATTAGAAACTAATAGAATTTTGGAATATCTATGAAATATTAAGATTTATTAGCCTATGATAAATGATTTTGATCAGAGTGAAAACTCTAATTTCTTAAGATAAGATTAGTTGATTAAAAGAAATTTGTAATGTATCCATAATTTATAAATTCAAGTGTGAAATAATATATAACACAATGAGATATAAAGGTAAGAAAACAATTTATAAATAGAATCCCAAGGGGAGTATGCCAAGCCATTACCACTATAGAAGGTAAGACAATCAAGGGAATAGATGAATAACAGGCTATACGGGCTGAACTAGAAGCTGAAAAGAAGTATGGATCTAATTTTTTAGAACAAAAAAAGAGGTAGAAAATGGAAAAAAGGAAAAAGAACAATAGTGAACTAAAATTGTTGATAATAAAATGTAAAGGTGTGAAATGAAATATGGGATATTTATGCTCAGGCTAGCTAATAATGAAGAAAAATCATATAATACACTCACCCCATTTTTTAGAAAGATATAGAGATAATGAAAAGCATAAGGATAAATATTTTAATAGGTTTATCTATATTTTCTAAAAGACCAGAGTTTTCATGCTATATATAGAAGCACTTGCCAGGATGCCCTATGACACTATGATTTCTATGAATATTATGTCAAAAAATAATATATTTGATGAATTTTCTATTATGACACTAAAAAAAAGTATATTGTGAATTTATTAAAATAAAGATCCCAAAAAATCTAAAGTATATAAGGAATATAAAAATTACTTATGAATTTGAATATAAGATAACATACATATGTCTCTTATATTTGGTTGTATGTATAAACATAATTCCACTATAAGTTTATAAATATTTATATATGGGTGAGTTTAATCCTATAATAGTGTTTTGGTAATTAATATATAGACCCATCATTTATCTATATAGGGTTATTGAATACCTTCTTGTATGAGTTGGGAAGCTCATTCTCATGGTTTATTTATTATTCTTCAATATAGAAAGTGACATGAAAGTTCTAGATATTATTTGAAGTCCCTTCTTAAAAACTAGAGGAGATTTGATTAATGTTCCATAATGGAAGCTAAATTCTCAAGATTGAGAAGATAATAAACTTTTAAAATTATTTCAATATATTAATCATCTACATGGGATGGATGATTTTTTAGTATATGTTTTTTATTATGAAGTTAAAAAATTTATACAGACTCAATAGAGAATTTAATAGATTGTGGGAGATAAAATAAATAATGATAAAGAAAAAAACATGAAGTTTTATAAGATTATGATGATTAATATAAAAATAAATATCATAAATATGTTCTTGGGAAGCCAAAATAGGAATTGGATAAACATATGATGATAATTAAACCATCTATGCATTATCTATTGATGATATAATTAAATAAATTTCCACTAAAATAGAAATATACATATTTATGGGGTGAGAAGACACTTCTTTTAATTGTGGTATTTGAACAAGAATTAGAAAACGAGAATATATTTCTTGAGGTGTTTAAGATATATAGGACAACTATGGAATGTACTATTTGAAATTTCAGGGGTCTCAATCCATCAATATGCATGCATAAGATACTTATAGCTGATAAAAAAGAAACCCACTATTGAATTTAAAATAATAAAGAACTTGAATATGAAAGAAGTCATGAAAGATGTAGCCATTAAATTATTGGTTGCAATGATAATTTAAATAGAATAATATATTTATTTGGTAAGTTCCATACATTTATTTACAAAGAAGGGTTGAATAATATTTGTGAAAAATAAAAATAATAAGAAAATTTCAAAAAGATATTTTATAAGTTGTAGAGAATCTATATACTATAAGAAACATAGTAAGGAAACACGGAGTTACAATTTTCCTCTTCCATTCATTGATCAAATGAAAGAATGGATTTCAGGTTTCTCAAACCTTTTATTTTTTAGTGATATTATAGATACAATCAAGTTCTTATTGATCCATATTACAAAAAGAATACAATATTTACTTATCATGATTGACCTTTTTCCTAAAAAACGATCATTTTTTGTGTGGTGCCCCAAAAACTTTCCAAAGGTACATGATGGTAATTTTATCTGGAATGATAGAGATGATAATTGAAGTTTCCCTAGAAGATTTTTTATTGGTTGGTATAATATTTGAATAATTTAATGAGAATATATCTGAAGTACTAGATTGATTTGAAGAGACAAACTAGGAGATTAATTAATGAAATGATATTTTATAGTGAAGGGAGAAATTGTTCTAGGTAATAAGATGTTTATTAATTAGATTAAAGTAAATAAAGAAAAGGATGAATTTATTTCTATACATCCACCACAAATATTAGTGATGGTAGTGACAAGATATTTGGGACATTTTGGATTCTATAAAATATTTATCAAATCTTTCTGGAATATTTCAAATACATTATGTTTATTTATTATTAAGGATGAAAAATTCATAAAAAATAGAAGAATAAACATGAAATATATTATGCTAGTAAATTTATAAGTGGTTATCAACAAAATTATATTTTTATTGAGAAAGTTATTTTAGAATTTTCATATATCATAGATAATTTATGACCATGCCTCAATAAAATCATAGTAATTGTGTATATTGACAATTCAATATTGAAGTATCAGTTGTCAAAGATGGAATCCACTTGGAGGAAAATAATGTGGGTGATTTTCTTATAATGAATTTAGGTTAAAATAAAGGATAAGAAAGTAGTAGGTTTTATATTATTTATAAAGGTTTGAATATTTAAAGGACTATTATTCTGATCTAATTGAGGGAGAGTTTTAAGATGACCAGTTGTCTACTGTTGGGACTATAAACATTCCTTGGTATTCAAAAATTTTAAATTATATTTTTATGGGAATAATACCTAGAGGAATTTAATGGAATGAAAAAAATATTCAATCTAGATGTGAGATATTACTTTTGGGAAGAATCATTCCTAACTAAATAAGAAGTTGATGAAATAATCAGGAGGTGTGTGTCTAAGGGAGAGGTATCACCCATTATGAACTATTTCCAAACACTGCATTGCATAAGACATTATAGAAGCATGGATACTAATTATAAAAGTTCTTCAATGTGTAATCTACTAGCCCAATAAATTTAGGGATGTAGGGTAGTTTTTACAAGAATTGTCATTGTAATAACCAGATGTCTTTTATGAAATATTTTCATTAAATAATTTAAATTCTTAAATATCTTACATTGCATTCAATCCTAAGTTTAAAAAAATAGTGAGATACCCTTATTATAAAATTACCATTATAACCTAGTTGTTAAGTTAGTATTTATAACTATAACTAGCTTATGAAAATGTATAGTTATTTATTTTACTACCAATTATTTATGAAAAATATAAACTAATTAAATGTAAAGGAAATATTTGTATTTGTTTTAATAAGAAATTATGTGAATTAAAATTAGTAAATGAAATTAATCAAATATATATGTTATATATTTTAAAAATTATTTTTTATATTCATTCAATATATATTTTATTCATAGGATATGAATGGACCTTATTTTTTGTATAAAAACCTATATTTTTTAAAAAGGATAATGTTATCACCTTTTAATGGAGAAAGCATTTTAAATTAAAATTTTGACACATTAATAATTTATATATGAAAAAAATATATTATTTGGAACCAGGATATAAAAATCTACTTTGGATTAATTTTTGGTACTTTTCTGATAACTTACAAGTTTGATGAATAGTAAAAATATAAGTGATCTTAATTGAAAACAACTTTTTTCCATAAAAATAATTAATATAGTTAAATTATACTATTGAATTGTTTTAATGTATAAATAGATTATATTTTTGTCATTTAATATAATTTAGGTCATTGGTATTAATTTTACATTGAATTTAGATGTAAAAATATTTCAATATTTTATAATGTTATAACTTTTAAAACATGTTTACTCATTCTGAAAATGAGAATAATTTTAAATCAATTACTGCAACTTCTATGTTTTTAATTTTCAAAAATTGATTTAATATTTGGAATTAATAGTTACAAATTATTTAAATAGCTTTATTTTATTTTCAAGTATTATTAATAGTAACTTCGGTAATGTATATTAATACAATAAAAGAAAAAATTGGGTACTTATGGGTAAAAATAAATTATGAAATTACCCTAAAACTTGTAATAATATCATTGTATGAGTTATTTTATACCTAAATCACCCTTGGGTCGAAATGGTATCCTTTGGAAGCCACTTGGATGAGATTAAGGCATTTAATTTATTTTATTTAAAGAAAAGTTAAATATGTCTTACTCAAATTTTAATAACTATATTATTTTTAATATAAGGTTATACACAAGATAAATTCGACTATAAATAATCATTTGAAATCTATTTTTTTCCTCATAATTTTAATTTTTTTGTAATTTTTAGGAAATGAATAATTACCTTAAAGGCCACTACATTGATGATGTAGAAATTATTTAATTACCAATAAATCAATAAAAAAATTTATTAAAATTCTAATAACCATTAAAAGACCAAAATACTCGACCATATCTTATTGGGAAAGTATATATCGACCATAATCAACCAAGAGTTAATTTATTGACCATTTGGAGCCATATGTAAAATAGTATGGCACATATAATATTTTATTTAAAGGGTTGTTAAAATTGTCACATTCATGTTTTATTAAATTTAACTTTTTTAATATAGGATTTTTCAGAAGATATATCTAACTATTAGTATTAATATTTAATATAGAGGATTTATATGTATAATAGTATTTTATATTTTATTTTTATTTAACAAATAATATTATTAAATAATTACACAAAACTGATGTAGTAATTATTTTATTAATAGGGATAATAAACAAATGTTATTAAAAATTTGAAAATAAATATAATTTTGGATAATTAATATATCCAAAAAAATTATAGATGTACTTTAGCTCATAGGAATATAATAAAATATTTTTTTCTAAGTTAAAGTGTTAACTTCATATTTTTAAAAATCAATGAATTGAATAGTGTCAAAATTGACACTATTGATTGTTTATCAAAATAATTTATTATTACATTTTTTAAAAATAATAAAACATTTTTAAAAATATATAATAATTATTAAATGGTCTAAAATGTTCTAAATTATTTATTTATTGTCTAATTTACATCAAATAAGTAAATATTTTACCCTTTTAATATTGAAATATTTGTTACCTTTGTTAAAAAATATATAGAATAACAAAGTGTTAATTAAAATTATTAGGCTTAAATTGATAGAAAAACTTATATATAATTTGTTTTTTGATTATATTAAAACCTTATATAATATCATCTTCTAAAATAAGGCATTTTTTATATTTTTGGATGTGGTTTTATTTTATTATAAATTAATATTTTTGGAGATTTCAAAAGTTCCCCTCACCTAAATTATAAAAGGGAACATCATACCTCACATATTCACTTCTCTTTGTGTCTTAAATCTCTTACATACCCTTAATATTTTCATTATAAACTTACCTAGTAACATTTTAGAGGTTTTGGTCTTCTAGAAAGACCAACTCTAGTTCTTTAAGAGGAGATATAGAGGGAATACGTCGAAGAAGAGGTAATCTCCTCTACCGATTATTTCAAACTTATTTCTTCTTCTACATCCTATTCATGATTTATTTCCATTATAAAATAATAACTAAAATATAAATTATATACTTATATGTTATTATGATTATGAAAACCCCCTATTTCACCTTCTATCCATCCTATTAAAAATTAAATCACCACATGTGCGTACGTACGGCTTACCATCCCCACGTCGTGGTGTATTCTATTTTTCACCACCACCTTACTTTGATGGATATAATGATGGGAATAATAACTATATATGATTATTATAACATGATTTTTATTTTGTGAAAACAATATATACAATCAACTTCTATACCGTTTCACAATTATGGCAATGATATCGTTGCTTGTGCGTACATATGACCTAACATCTCCGTGATGTGATACGATTCATTATACATGATATCCTTTAAATAATGATTATATAAAAAGATAAAATGAATAAATATGATATATATTATGTTAATATAATTTTTTAATTATATAATTATGAACTAAGTAGGATAACTATAACTTATTCAACAAACCATGCATAAGAAATTGAAGTAGTTAATACATGAATAACGAGTAATGATGAAATGTTATTAACAAATGGATGATAACATGATTATATATGATATCATAAAAATGACTATGATCATATAATAATTCAATAAAATTATTTAATTTATTATTTATGAGGGTTGGATACATACAAAGGATATCGGATCTAAGTTAAGGGACAATTTCACAATTTCATTATTATTTGTGATTATTTATACATAAGTATTTACAGGGATATTTTTATCAAACTTGTCCATGTTTCCTAAATATATATTACAAGATATTTTTTATATTCTTATATAAATTTTTAAATTCAATTTTACCCATTTGTGACTTTTATTAAACTTTATGAAATGATTTTTCTTTCATTTTTGATAATATGTACTTTTTTACTAATCTGATGAAAGTACGAGATGAATGTTTTCTTTTATCTTGTATGGCATGAACGGATTTTTACATTTTTATAATGCCTTATTCCCATGAAATTTCATTTAAAATATTTCAAGGTTATTTTTAATGAAATTATTTTCTTTTTGTGTGGTATTTTGAGAAAAGAAAACATTTTTTTAAGAATAAAGGATATTTTACTGAAGAATTAATTTCAAGTGTTATATAAAAAATATTTTCTATCGAAGATGAAATTTTTGTTTGGGATATGTTTCAAGTTTACTATACCTATTATATTTATGGTTTTTTATGTTTATTATATAATTCTATTTATTAAATCCATTCATTTTATAGGGATTATGTTTTGATGGAATGATGTTTAAGAAACCCATTTTATTACTTGGGTTATGCTATGATGAATGATTTATGTTTTTGAGGAATACGTAAGAATTATTTCATTAAGATATAGGTGGGACCTATATCTCCCACAAATTTATTGGGTAAATATTTATATCTCATGAGATATATGGGGCTGGAAGGGTAAATGATCCCAGTTTAATAATACAGGGCTGGAATGGAAAGTAAACTTGGTTTAGTAATATAGGGTTGGAACGAGGAGTTAACTCACTTCAGTAATGGAATTTATCTTTTATAATGGTCTTTTAAATGATCCATGACTAATGTGAAATGATTTTATATGATTATTTTTATTCCAAAAATTTCATGTCTTATGCTATGACTTTTCGGAATATGTTCATTGATTCTTTATGAACTTTTATGATTTATCCCATGACATGATATCCTAATCTTTCATATACAGGATGTGAATTTAAAATGTTATGTTATTATGTCTTATGATTATGATATTATATATATCTCCATTATTTACACTTAATGAGCATATAATATCACCTTTTATTATGTTTGTTTTCCCCAAGTTGTGATGAAGAGTTTTAAGTAAGATATGTACGAAAAATGGGACTAGTTGTGAAGGAATAAGTAGGAGACAATGTAGATGTGTTATGAACCAGTTTTTATAGTTCCCAGTTTGTAAATACACTAAAACCTATATGGTCTTGGCATAGTTTTTATATGTTATGAAATGAATATTATTTAATTTTGATTTAATACATATGTTTGTATAGTATGGTCCATTATAGTAGGTATTAGAGCAAAGGTATAGTTAACCTTGGGAAACTGGGATGATAAAATATTAGTTAGAGACCTAAGGATATGTCATAGTATAGGTTACAATTTTATTTTCTTATAAATGGTCATGAATAACCTAGGATAAAACATAAATTTTCCTAAATTGAAATTTTCTTCTTGATTATGTGGTTTTCCAATTATGATTAGATTTTTGCACACTATTCTTCTTGGTTTTTTTCAATGATTGGAACCTGAAAGAACCACATTAATTCTAAATTTGAGGGGAAATGTAATATTTTTTCTCCTGATCAACTGAATGTTATGGGTTCTAGAATGAAAAATCTTATCCTAATGTGTACACAACATTCTCAAGCGATGAATCATGCAGGACTTCCAAATGAGGAAATATGGGAAAAACATTCAATTGCATCCTTCATGAGGTAGAATCCACCTTCTTTCAATGGGTCTTCTAATCCACTAGTGTCTAGATAATGGATCAGTACCAATAAAAAGATATTTTCAGTTCTCCAATGTTAAAAACATGATAAAGTCATCTTGGAAGTCTATCATTTGGAAGGTGATGTTGATCAATGGTGGAAACTTATCATGAATATGAGTCAAAGAGATGAAATTGAATCTATGGAATGGGATGAGTTCCAGAACATATTTTTCAATACGTATGTTCCTCATATTCTTCAAAAAAAGATGGAGAACGTGTTCTTTAAGCTTAAGAAAAAGGATGATGAATCCATTGGTACCTATGAAGAAAATTTTATTTGACTTAAAAGGTACGCTTTTGGAATTATTATCCAACCTGTGAGTAAATTTGATCAATTCTTTAGTAACTTAAGACCAATTATCTAGAGGTAATTAGACATAAGGTACTTTAATAGCTATGATAAAATCATTCTATATTATCTCAAGGTTAAAATGGAGATTGAAGCAACCTATCTGTCCTATGGGTTTGATAAGAAGAGAAAAATGGAATTCATGGGAAAATATAATGACTGCACTGAAAAAAAATATTAGTTTTTCCTTATTCTCAAAGTGTGGACATAAACATGGGGGAATCATTCTTAAAGGGACTATAATTTTTTTTAGTGTGGGAGAGAAGGTCATTGGGTAGTTGAATTCCAAAGTGATGTGGAAAATATGTCTAATGATGAGAATAGAGAAAAGGCTACACAGAATGAACCTCCTACACTTAAATGCTAAAAGTAAAAGGAAATGAGTAATTATTCCAATGAATTCCCTAATCCAAGGGTTATTTATAATGATCAATGTTAGAAAACTCTTAAGAAAAAATATAAGGGAAAGTCGCATGTGATCACTATCGGTGATGTGGAGTACGATATTGAAGTGGTGAAATGTATACTTACCGTCCACTTTTAAGTATAAAATGTTTTACTCAATTTTAAATCCACCCAATATTTTATTTAAGATGATTTTTCTAATAGTTTCTATTTATTACCTCAACAATTAGATGTTGAGTTAGTTGTGACGACTCCAAATGGAACAACAGTTTCATCAAAAGTTTATAATTCTTCTCCAGTTTATGTTTGTGGGAAAGTGCTTCCATCTAATCTTGTGATCTTTCAGTATAATTTGATGTGATTATTGTCATAGATTTTTTTTCTCTATATAGAGATCATATCAATTTACAAGGAAGGTAAGCCACATTTCATATTCCAGATCAATCTATGATCATATATCTAATAAATGATGAATATGAAATTCCAAGGGAAATTTGTTCCATATTATGGGTCTTGGTTCCTATCAATTAAGGTTATATATATCAAATGGTTGGGGATATACTCAATATTAAGAATACACATGTTTTATGAGATTTTTCTATGTCTATATAGAAGAATTTTTAGGTCTTACACTAAATCATGAAGTTGAGTTTTCAATAGAAGTCATACCAGGTGCTATGGCTATTTCAAAGAAACCTTATAGAATGGATCCAATTTAGTTGCAGGAATTAAAGAAGCAACTTCAAGATAATCTTGATAAGGTATTAATAAGCCCTAGTACGTCACCTTGGGGTTCACCTATTCTATTTTTTAATAAGAAAGATGGATCAATGAGACCCTACATTGATTCTCGAGAACTAACCAAGATCACTATCAAGAACGAATATCAAATTCCCTACATTGAAGACTTATTTGACCAATTACATGGATCTAAATACTTTTCCAATATTTATCTTCACTTAAGATATCATTAATTAAGGTTCAATAAGTAGTATATACCAAACAAGAAATTCAGTTGAAATTATGGACATTATGAATTTATAGTGATGCATTTTGGTCTTACTAATGCCCATGATATCTTCATCGATCTAATGAATAAAGTCCTCCACTCCTACAATGGCCTGAAGGCCTTCATATTTTATTTATTTTTCATAATCCACCTTTCAAGGGGTGAGTTGGAACCCTTACAAGGCCCGTAGGATAAAGTATTACATGGTTCATAGGCCTTAGAGGAATTCATTGCCTATAGGCTCAAACATTACATACATCCCAAACTAACTACTTGGAACTTCTCCTCCCTAGAATCTTCATTGTAAAATAAACTCTCCACCTTCGCATGGTTGTTCGGATAGGAATTCATGTGCATGCATAGTCTTTTCCCAATGGTAGGTGTCATACCCTCTCATTCTTGCAATCCGTGTAGCTTATATTGTAGTGAAAGCTCCTTTGCTCATCCTCCGTGTAGAGCTTGTTCCTTATAGGTTTACTGGTTTGCATCTACACTTAAGGTGGCCCAAAAGCCTTGAGGTGGCCCTAAGGCCTTACTGACCTGAAGGTCTGGGTTCCTGAAGGCCTAGGAAAGACTCAAGGACCAAATCGGTGGCCCGAAGGCCCAAACGGGGGCATATTCCTGGCTGCTACAGTGCCAAACAGTGCCTACTACAGTACCTACTATAGTATTGCTACATTACCTGCTACAGCACTACTACAGTAACTCGGAAATTCTACCTCTAATTGGATTTGATCCCTGGTCACTTGGTTGCACTTACGGAGTCCTTACCTACCGGGATTAGTCTCTTGTTCTAATGTATAAAGTCATTAGATACTATCTTGATCGGTTTTTTGTAGTCTTTATTGATGATATTATTCTTTATTTGAAGATCAAGGAAGAACATGAAGATCACTTGATAATTATACTGAACACCCTAATAAAGGAGAAGCTTTATGAAAAATTTACCAAGATTGAATTTTGGCTTCATAATGTTTAATTTTTGGGTCACATAATCTCAAGAGAGGGGATATCTATGGATCTGAAAAACAAAATCTATTGAACATTGTCGGATACCAACAACGGTAACTAATATCTGATGTTTTCTTGGTTTGGATGGATATTTTCAATTTTTTGTGAATGACTTTTCACGACTATCTAATCTACTCACTAAGTTGACTCAGAAAGGAGTTAAGTTCATGTGGATGGAGGAATGTAAAGTGAATTTCAAAGAGAGAAAAAGATGTTTAGCTAGTGAACCTATGACCACACTACCTTATAGTGGATAAAGGTTTCTAATCTATAGTGATGCATCCAGTAAGATTATGAGATGTATTTTCATGAAAAAATAATATGGAGATAGCTTATGCCTCACGAAAATTGAAAATACATGATCAAAATTACCTAAATCATTATTTAGAGTTCATTAGGATAGTATTTTTATTAAAGATATAGAGGCGTAATATTTATAGTGAAAGGTTTGATATTTATACTGATCATAAAATTTTAAATTATATTTTCACAAAAACAGTGCTAAATATGTGGCAAAAAAGATGGTTGGAGTTGATTAAAGATTACGAGTTATCGATACATTAACACCCTCGTGAAGAAAACAAGGTGGAAGATGCTTTGGTTCTAAAGGATCATGCTAACCTATCCATGATGAGGATCAAAAAACATCCACTATTTATGGATTTTTGAAGGATGGATCTTGAAATTTTAAAGGAAGGGGAGAAATCTTATCTTTCTCAAAAGAATTTATAACCATTTGTATAAGTGAATATTATATAGACGCAGAAGGAAGATGTAAATCTTCAAAAGAATGTGATAAATGTTCCTGAATTCAACCTTGATTGTGATGGAATAATATGTTTTCAAAACTGTGTTTGTATTCCTCCCATACAAAAATTAAATAAGGATCTATTGGATGATTATCATAGTTCTTAATTCTCTATTCATCCTAGTAGCACAAAGATGTACAGGGACCTGAAACAGTATTTTTGGGGAGTGGCCTAAAAAGAGATATCGATGAATAGGTCTCATGGTGTTTGGTTTGTCATCAATTTAAGTCTAAGAGATAGAAGTCCAAGGGTATGTTACAACCATTACCCATACCAGAATAGAAATGGGGAAACATCAATATAGAATTTGTTGTTAGGCTTCCCAAAACATCTAAAGGCAATAATGCTCTCTAAGTTATAATTAAATGCCTTATGAAGTTGGAACACTTCATTTCTATTAGATAGGATTTATATCTTGATCGTATTATGAGTATATATATAAATGAAGTGGTAATATTTCATAGAGTTCCACATTCCATTATATCTAATTGGGATCTGAGGTTTACCTTGATGTTTTAGCAAAGTCTTCAATAGGATCTGGATATAAAGTAATGTTTCAACACTGCTTGTCAACCTAAGATAGATGGTCAGTGTGAGAGGAAAATTGAAACTCTAGAATGCATGTTGAGATATTTCTCTATGGATTTCAAAGATCTTTGGGATCAACATCTACATTTGGTATAATTTTCTTACAATAATATCTTTAAATTCATTATTCAGATGCCTCTTTATGAATCTATATGTGTAGAGAAGTGAGAAACTCCAATTTTATGGGATATAGTTGGGGAAAGAAATCTATTAGGACATGATCTTGTTAATTAAATTACAAAGAATTTCAGATCTATTCAACAACACATAAGAGAAGCTCAGAGTTAAAAAAAACGTTATGTTGACAACTGATGAGTCGAGCCACGATCATGATGATCCAACGGCAAAGAACACCAAGAATGAGTGAGATAATGAACAAGAACACCTAAATAACACACATCGTTCTTTTTTCATATCGGCCTTGATTTTTTGTCATTAGAAGTATAAACAAAGATGATAAACTAATCTCCTGATTATCCTGCATTAATAACTCATCCCAAAACAATGACAAAACCTCATATCCATCTATTTATGGACTGACCTATATTTATCATAGAAATTATGAATTAGTTAAATAAACAATGAAAAAACACCCTATCTGGAGTTTGGATAGGTCTTTAATGAGGAACAGTTGCGTTGTTTTAATTGACGAGATCAACCAACTTTGTTGGCATGAAAATCCACGATCCATTCTCCGATCTATCGTCACTCTTTTGAGCGGATTCTATATCCATGTATTAGAGGAATTACAAGGTTATGGTGATAACCCTGTATTCCAAACAAAGGTTTAGTAAAAAATGAAACAAGCCATTATGTCACATAAAATAATTTTTTTAAAATTATTTAATGAAAATTATGTACTTTTTGTGTTTTTTCCACAAAACACATACACCGAAAAAACATAAGTCACGCCTAGGGTAAAACTCATGTTCTGAGTTCAATGGTTCCATTGTATTTCTTATTTGGGCACCCATTTAGGATTTATTACATTTTTTCAGGAAAACCATGCACACATGCTATTAAAATGTTTAATATTTTTCAAACAATTGTTTTAGGAACACTGGTCCTCAGAATCACACATAATCTTAGATCCTAGTCTCAAAATAAATCCATATAACATCTTAAAATAATACATGGAAAATCCGAGATGTTAAAAAAGTAGTGCACCAAGTGATCACACTTGATCTACCATATAAAGGAAGATTGGTTTCCCTTCAACAGGATTCATTATAACTACAGTGTGTTAATGATATTTTTTTAATGATTTTGATGGCTTTATAGAAATATTCATCTTAATTATAGGGATCTCCCTTCTTCATTAGTCTTATAAAGGGTAGACATTACCCATCAATGTCGGTAATGATGTATCTGATATAAGCAACACTTCCATGTAACCCCCTTAAATCTTTGAGGTTTCAGGGTGGGGTAATATTAATGATTTCCCCTATTTTCTCAAGATTGACATCAATACCATGACTGTATACCGCGAAATCAAATAACTTTCCCAATATCACCCTGATGGTGCGCTTTAAGAGGTTAATTTTCAAGTTTTGTCATCAAAACATACCAAAAACTATACCAATATCATTCTTATGATCATAGAACTTACATTATTTAGCCACTAGGTCATCAAAAAATCAATAAATAATCTTCTCCATGAGGGTCTTGATTATATGGTGCATGGTGTGTTTTTATGTCAACTCAGTACTCTTCAAATTCAATGGAATTACATAGTAGTTGAAAACCCATCGGGATGATCTAAAAGTAGTAACCTATTTGTATTTTTGATTCATCTAAATATAGTTATCGATGGAATATTCATACTTAAATTAAAGTTCATGGAAGTCAGTAGTCATATTGATCAATAAATCTATGACCAGGAATAGGAAATTATATTTCATGAAATGATGGTCAAGATATCTAAAATTATTATAAACATAGATTTAACTATTAATTTTATTAATAAGGGCGATATTTTCTATCCATTAAGTATATTATACTTCCCAAATGATATTTCCCTTGATAATTATGTCAACCTCAACCTCTACTCTGGTAGCGAGGGTCATATTCATTCTTCTCCACAACTACTTAAAACTACGTTCATACTATTGTAGTAAAATATGATGGGTGGCCACCTCATGGTATAAACTAGGCATATCTGTATAATTCTAGCAGTAAAGTTCATGATTCAATTTCAGAAAAAGATATATTTATCTTATTCATTAGGATTCATGTCAATACTAACATGATTAGGTCATGTAGTTTATCTATGAAAAATTCTACCTATTTGAGCTCATCTACTGCGGTTAAGATGACTTCCTCAAATAATGTATGGGAGCCACATAGATCCTCCTAAATTTCTTACTATTCTCCTATATCATAAAGATAAATCATAATATGGGTATTATTTCTAGAAGGGATTTCATATTTGAGTTTGGAGAGATTGAGTTCCAATAACGAAGCAGAGACATTTTCACTTAGGGAAAATGATGGGGGATCCAACTTAGATCCTAAAAAAATGAATGTTCCAAAGTATCAGGTTTCTTTTCATTATCATGATAAAAAATAATAACTAATAATTTAAGGGAAAATGTGGGCATATGTATCCGGAATTTTTTGTAAGTTATCCCACTATGATTCTAGAAAATAGGCCAAAATGGACATATTGGGGGCATTATCATCTCCTAAAAGAGAATACAAGCCATCTCTCAAAGATTTCAGACACAACATTGGGGAATTATCATTAGTAAATTTTACATTTGTGAGGATATTTCAAACATTCATCTTCCATACTCCCATGGATGGTTGGAAATAATAATTCTTAGTATCATTCCCACACTCTTGATAATCACCCCACTCTATGTGTGAGATAGTTTATATCATAAAAACCAAGGAATTTATACCCTATTCATGCAATGCCTAACTAATTAGATAACATCCATGGTTTATAATTAGTGCCTCAATTTTGTTAATGGGAAACACTTAATCATAACAAAGAATAATCCATGGATTAAGAGTTTATTTCAATTCACTTGTGGAAGAGACCGGGTTAGTATCATTTATTTAGGTTGATTTACTTCTATTTTTTAGTAGGTTTATTCTATATACTAAGCCTAATAGGTATCAAATTGTGACTCATAACCATATAAAACTCTAAAATATATATTTACCATACATTTCAAGCATTTATGATATGATTATGACACCACACCATGCATGTGAGTCCCTAGTGTTCCCAAAATAACATTGAAATTTGTATTCTGATGGATGCTCATGAACTTAATGTTAGAAATAAGGTCCCCAAATTGGTATTTAAACTTTATCTTTCCAAGGGGATTCTATTTTCTCTTATCATACCCCTATAAGGTCAATTTAGAAGGGAGAATTTGATTCATTGAATACTAAGAATTGAAGGGTTTGGACTAGGAAAAGGTAAATTCTACAACCATTATGTATAAGTTCTCAATGAAAATAGATATCATTAATATTTCTAGTAAAGTATATGGTTTTGATGTTCCCACATATATAATATTCTTGATTAGGTTTTTTAAATAGTTGATCAACTGGAAATCAGCCAGATCGGTCTTTACATGATACACATTTATTGCAGAAACATCAAATTCAAATTCATGAGGGATATAAAGGGAATAGGTAAATGTTTCTCAGAGGTCATTTTATATTCAAAGAGTATATAGTATTGAAATATTATCTTGGACTATATTCAACTATATCAAGAGGTAATATTTCTGAGATAAGGGAATTCATTTCCTAGTGGGTATATTCTATTTAAGTTGAGGCTTAGAGGCCGATGAATGTTGTGATAATGAATTCTATACAATACTCAGATACATCTCCATTAATGGGATAGATTAAAAAAAATTGTATATTTCAATTATTGATACCATTTGAAGTTGGTTCTTCTAAGCTATCCTCTAACACAATAGTATGTGGTCAAGCTCTAGATTATCTAGGTGTTGAATTATACTCGAGTTGAGCCTATTGGAGTGTCTTTTTTATGAGTCTTGGTTACATATATAGATTCCATATAGATTATATATGTATGATATGATATACCATAGCCTCTTCATCTATATCCCCCATGGCATCTATGACCTCTGTTCATTCGGTCTCCTCCCTAATTATGTGTGTGGAATTTAGGCTCATATTCAGAATAAGTTTCATAATCGAAAAGGGGGTAAATCAAATAAAGAACATTGACTGAGTCATATAATTATTATTTATCTGATTATGGTTCCATTTAGTGGGGTAGTACTTGTGACTTATTTTTACCTTATCAATTATGATTTCAGTTATCATGCTAAAATTCGAAAAATATGTGGTTCAATTGTTTTTTTAGGGAATTGGGGTCATAATTTCATCACTCAATTGTTCTTTGAGAATGATAAGTTATTGATATACTTTTTTAAGGCATCCAATTATTAAAATTCTATTTTCATTTTCCTTGAACATATTTCCATGACCCCTATTCTTATGGAAAGATTACGGATACACAATCCACCAATTCTTGAGATTTTACCAATTTGAATTCTCTATAATGAATTATATTATTTATTATGTACTTGAAGAAAAATCAGTCTTGGATATTGTATCCCAACATCCTATTATAGGGAAACTAATCCTAGTATTCATTAATATTGAACTCCTTCAGTTTTTTTATTTCTAGAAACTTAATAATGTTATTCACTGTTGATGTGATAAAATAACCAAGAACCTACTTTCTACTGAAATAATAGTTCTTTTTATTTATATCCTAAAAACTAAAAAATCATAATCCTTCCTACCATCATACAAAAAAACAATTTTGTTTTTATTTTTGTTTAGAAAGAGGTTTCATGTGATATTGAGTGATATTTAGATATGGATATGGAAGTATTTTTTTCATTAGTCTGAGTGTCCATAAATCTTCCCTTTTTTTATTTACCTAATTAACTGATAGTGGATATAGTTTTTCCTTTATATGGTGGAAAGTGTCCTTCATTCATTGGGATATAGTTTCTAATTCTTTGAATCCTTAAAGAATTTTCAATTGGATAAGTGGTGTTTCTATCTCATCATGAATGTTTCATACACATAATTATTCTAAACACTAATGGAAAATATACATATGTTGAGAATATGTAATCTCCTTCCATATGATAATTAAATATGGTACTCTACCATTATCATATTTTTACATTTTGAGAGGTCATTGATTATTTTATTCCTTAATGTGGAGCTGGATTGATACAAAAATTGGTGACATGAATCCTTCAAATTTGTAGTTGAACTGGTTGGAAGATTAATATAATAGAAAAAAGCAGTACCTTCAAATGTTTTTATGAAACATTTAAATTTAGTCACCTCTTTCTTCACAAGTGTTCCAATCATGGGGCCACAATGGGATACAAAATGAATCAGATTTTGTTCCAGGTCACCATCACTATTGATGTTTAGTAAAGTAGGACTTTCAAAGTTAGGTGGATGTGGGGTCACATCCACCCATTTTTTGTAATGTTTTATCTTTGGTTGTACTAGATATTTCTTTCCCTATATGTCCTTTATCCAAGTGATGAAGGAATTAATAGTCTAATGGTATCACCAACTGAGGATAATCTTGATTATTAATATTGGTTGAGTCCTAATATGGTATTCCTTCCTTCACTTATTTTAGTAACCTGATTTTCATGGGTTTAGGGTAATTGTAGTGAATTGATAATTCATAAGGTCCCAAAAAATGGAAATCCTTATTTTTTTGTGGCTATTGGAGTCAAATAAATGAATATATTGAATCTATAACCAAATGGATGACCAAAACCTTCCTAATTAGTGGAGAGGATCTTTATAATTTAGTAAATCCTGTTTAAATGGGTAAATCATCTCCTACCATGTGATTTTGTTCATTGGGAATTTTTTCCCTAAGAATATCGACATTATGAAGTTTCAATTCTTCTATGTCAACCTCATGTTTTTTAAATTGATCCTTAATGAAAGGTGAACAAGTTTCTTTAGGGTGGATTAATATGACAATAATTCTTACTAATTATCCCTAGATAACACATAATGGGGGTGGTAGTTGAGTCTCAATTCTGTTACTTCATATCATTTTTTTCATCTTATTAACTTCTATTGATGACATTAACTGAAGCATACCTTGTGGCTGGAATCATTTGATTATATTCCACTAAATTTTATGGAGATAAATAGTCCTCTTGGTATTCATAGAGGGATAAATCATTTCTATCCAGTTCTTTATTCTTCTTGGAGGGTCATTTGGGATTACTACCCCTTAGGGGTTTGATGTTTCCCCCAATCTATTCCTTAAGAAGAGTCTTATGGATAGTGACCTTCAAGGAGTTTCCAATGACTCTACCTGAGTGTTTCCTTGATGAGAAGGATATACCATGTATTAGAATGAATAGTAGAGATACTTCTTATGGGACTTTTCCCAACCTAGTGAAGACCAACTCCCTTGGTAGGGTAGGTGGTAACGATATAAATGCTCCCAACATAACAGGATGGGTTTTTTATTTATTATCACTACTATATCCATACATCTCTAGGTTTTTTATGATAAAAAGGGTGGAATAGGTGGTAAATATGAAGAAAATTCTACCAACCCTTCTGAATAGGATTTCTCCTTGATCACCAACAAAGTTTCTTCTATGGCGCCCTTTAGAATTTTATATACATTTATATGAGTATGGGTTGGGTTAACAATTTTCTATAAGTGTGAGATTATTTCTTATAAATATTTATCCTTATCTAGAGGTCCTATTTTTCTCAATTTGGAGGGATTTTCAACTTTATTGGAGGCTTGATGCAACAACATGTCGATGTGTAATAGACTAACCTAGTTAAACCCATAATATCACCCTAATTGGTCCAACACAAGGCCAGATATTCATTCCCTATTTCCAAGGCCTAGATAAAAGTAACAATGTTCAATGAAAAATAGATGTGGGAATGATTTCACCCTTAAGAGACCTATTATAAGATATAAAGAAACATTTTATCATAGAATATATCGAGAATATAACATTTTTCTTGAATAAAAAAACCACAAAGGTCGCATCTAACAATAAATATTATGATCAACATAAAACAAATTGAATATTATCACCATGAAACCCAAATAAACTCATGGTTCTATCTCTTTGGGACCATATGTCACCAACATCCCAACCCACTATAAGAAAACATGATCTACTAGATTCATACTCCACATGATTCTCTTCCCATTACATGTATCATGCAAGACAAAGGCTACAAATTCTGAAATGTAAAATTTGGGTGTGAGAACTAAACCATAGTAGGATAAAACTATGAATATTTACAATTTCTATACACACTCATCTATTAGTTATTTTAAAAAATAGAGTTCAAAAACATATAAATAATTTACTTTCCACATAAATTCATCCATTGGTTTCCTTTTCAAAAATATTCCATATTCAAATAAATAATGAAATATGAAATAAAATATATCCATGAGGAATAATTATTTGGATAAAAAAGGTTTCAATAATCCATATTCATATCATGTGGGAAATAAACATATCAAATGAACATGCATGTAATGTATCCAAATGGTACCATTGGGATAATCACAAAAAAAAGGTGTACACAACTCAGAAAAACATGAACACTAGCTAGAATAAGTAACTCATATATTCTAGGAACCACAGTCCCTTAGAATGGTTGTCCACTAAAAACCATGGAATCATGGGTAGCTCCCCTGGTGATAGTTAACTCCACTCAGGTGAAAATATGTTTAGTTTTCCCCCATACCCCAAGGTATTTTCAAAATGATCATATATCATTGTTCTATTCAAGAGACCAAATTCATGTTTTATAAAATAATTTCCAATAAAAAACCATTTCATTTCTATGCCCACATTTTCATAAAAAATATTATAGTTATTCCATAAGCATTCATGCTTAAAAATTCATTCCCATTACAAAAACCTATTTGAGTTATTCAAACAATAAAATCTTATGAATAATTTTTTTTCAATAGATAAACCATTTTAGAATGAATTTCCATATCTATTAAAGATGAAATTCACCTCTCATTGATTTTAAGTCATAAATTTCATAAATAAAAACCAAATTAAATAATAAGAACATAATCATTATATGGTAAAACCATTGGATGGATACACCTATATCAACAATGATGAAAACATCACTGCATTTAAAACTGGTGATGGGAAACAAATAGAACAGATACACAAAAAATAGATTAAATAGAAACATCTTAAAATATCCATAAAAATCATTATATCTACTAATAAAATCCCATTAGGTTTTTAACAACATAAGGGGAAGAGATATCAAGAGTATATCTTGAGATAATATGAGAAACATATATAAAAACCAAATGTACCTTAATAAGATCCACAAAAAATGATCAAGGATCGCCAAGGAATAAGTGGTAGATTCTTATAGAGTATCTGGGAAGGTATGGTTTAAGATAATGAGGAATTGAGAGAAGACTATAGGTTAAAATGTACAAGGTAATTAGGTTATATTTTTATTTTAATAAGTTCGGATCGGGGCGCATGGTTTAGTGGAATAGTTAGAAAAACAATGCGCTAATTTTTCAGTTGAAATTATCCTTTTAAAACCAATTCACATGATATCATTGTATTGTCTACATAGCTTGAAAAACTAGTCTTGATCATTGAAAAACGCCATTGGATCCCATTGTTTAAATTCACATAGTTACCTTATGGTTAGCACTAACCATGTACCTGTTATTTTTTCCCCAAATCTCTAAATTTTTAGTCCCTAACTTTTTAAATACTCTAAACCAAAAACAAAAAATAATTACAGTCCAAATTAAACATACCTGTGACTCAAATAAAATCACAATTCCCCCCACCATAAAATATTTATATCTCTAAAAAGGCTCAGGATCATGGACCTGAAAAGAGATAAGGTCATTGATGCATCATAAAGGCCTCATGATCTCATTTCTCATGGTTTTCTCTACCCCACTATCATCATACATGAACCAATGGGATATTATTTACACATAGTACCTTATCCTATCGGTCAACTATCAGAATATTAATTTCAATTACTAAGGTATCGATTTCAATCTTGACATCCTCTAATACAATCATGTGGGACAGAGCCAATTGACACTTCTTTAGTTGGGAATCATGGAACCCATCGTGGATTGAAGTAAAATGAGAAGGTAATTCTAATTGATAATCCACATTCTTGAGTTTCTTCAAAATATAAAATGGCCCAATATAAGGAGGTGCTAACTTACTCTGATTCCACAAATATCCATGTCCCATCCATGATAAAACTATAAGAAAACCCTGATCACATAACTTAATGTACAACAAACGATGACACCAATTGATATATGATTTATGGAAACTCTTTGTCATTTTTAACCTCAACCTAATTAGATTCACAATATTTTTCATCTCTTGAATGATTCTTAGTACAACAAAGGATTTTTTATCAACCTTTTCTCAATAAATAGGAGTTATAAAAGGCCTCCCATATAATGCCTCAAAGGGATTCATCCTGATCAAATAATGATAACAATTTTTATAGGAAAAATAAAATACTATAATATTTTTCTCTCAAGATACATCAAAATCATGACCACATTCCTGGTGCATGTATTTAAGAATATGGATAGCTCACTCAAACTAACCATCCTTCTTAGGATGAAAATAAATGCTAAAATTCAACTTGAAACCCATCACTACATACAATTCACTCAAAACATATGATTTGAAGTGCGGGTACATATCCAAAATATTTATTAAACACTAGTAATTCTGATGTCTCTCATATATTCAAGTTCCCATGGTCCACTATATTCATTAACGCCTTGATAGGTAGGCAATGTGATAATTTTTTTATTCAATTAATAGTCATCCATATTTCATCTTTCCCACTAGAAGTATGAGGCAGCCCAATTAGGATATCCATGGATATTTCACTCAATTTACACAACGGAATAGGTAAAGGTTACTATAAACCAATAGGGCTATGATGGTCTACCTTAATTCTCTCACATGTAAGGCATCGAGACAAAAAATCTACAATGAACTATCTCATTCTTGGCCACTAATAATGACATTTCAAGTCAGGATACATCAAGTTACCTCCATGGTGTGAACCCAATTGAATTAGTTTACATAATCCATAAAAATATTAATTTCATTAGAATAAGTATCCTACCTTAAAATAATAAAACTACATCAAGAGACAAAGACCAGTCACTTGAGTTCTTATCACTATAAATATTTCTATTAAAACATTAAAACAACATATCCTCATATTTTATAAGTCAAATATGATCATTTATAGATGATATATCCCAAAAAAATAGTTTTTTTCATCTCTCCCTTAATCCAATTGAATCTTAGAGAACAAGTACATCAAGCACCACACTTCCACTGATCCCTTCAATACTTGAGTCAGAAATATTATGCTGAAATTATTTATGATCATAGTTAATTTTTTAGGGGTGTATAAAATATCAAAATCAAAATTTTAAAGGTACTTAACCCTTAGTATTTTTTCTCAATTTTAGATCCCTTTGAATATTATAGTCTAAATACACTATAAACCACCCCCCAAAGACGTAGTGTCTCAAAGACTTAAGAGTCTAGATCATTACCTACAACTCAAGATCATGAGTGGGGTAGTTTATCTCATAAGGTAATAATTGATAAGATCCATGAGATGATACATGTATCCCCTACATCATAATGTTACCCAGAAACATACATTAATTAATAAAAGTAGACATCATAACCCAAACTCAACTTAGGAAGAGTCATGACTAGATCTGAAGTAAAAAAATCTATTTCAACTCCTAAAAAGACATTTGGAACGGATCTCTCCAAATAAACATCATAGCCTTATAGGTTAACTATTTCATTAGAGATATAAAATTGGATAATATTTGAACAATGTTCCTATAATAACCATTTAATCCAAAGAAACTTTGGTTCTCAAACAAATTTTTGGGTTTTCCACAAGACATCACTACCCAAGTCTTCTCAGGATCCACTAAGACACCCTTCTCATAAATCACATGGCCTAGAAATTTTACCTCTTGAATATAGAACTAACATTTAAATATATTTCCATAAATATGATTTTATTTCAAGTCTCCAAGAAAGATATTCAAATGATTAGCATGATCCTACTCTGATCCATAATAAATAAGGATATCATCCATAAATACAACCGTGAAGGAATCCAAGAACTGATGGATGATTTGATTCATTAAATCCATAAACACCATAAGATAATTAGTAAGGAAATGGAATAAACAGATATCCATAATTTCTATACATACTCCTGAATTCCATCTTTGGAATATATTCCTCTCAAACCATCGACTGATGGTATCCCAATCTCATATCAATCTTTAAAAACTATTACTCTCCTTTAAATTGATTAGAAAAAGTCTTCAATACCAGGAATGGGATATTTTTTCTTAACTATAACCTAGATGAGTTTCTAGTAATCAATGTGATTTTAGAGACTCTCATCTACCTTATTTGAAAATAGCACTTGTGATGCATAAGGTGAAACTCTAGGATGATCAAATCCCTTAGCCATAATATACTCAGTTCAAACCTTTAATTCTTTAAATTATGTGGGTTTCATGTGGTAAGAAGGTAAGAAAATGGGCCTCTCCCCTAAAATTAAGATTATATATAACTAAAATTACCTTTTGGAGAACCCACCTAAATAATCTATGAAAAACTTGTGATACTCACTCACCATCATAGGAAGAGGGCCACCAAGATGTGGATCAACAGTATCGAGAAACATCTCAAACAATGACTTGAGATCATCTTAGAACTAGGGGAAATGGGAATTTCTCTTCTATACCTAGGATATAACTCACCGTAAAATACATGAGTGACTCCATCAAAAGAAATAAATGGTACCTCATGATGATATAAATTGATCTGGGATTTATATATAGTCGTCCAATCAATGTTAATGATGATATAAATGATGTCAAGATCAAGAAATAAAAAGTTCCATATAGTTTCATGGTCAAATATCATCACCCAAAATTTAAGAATATTAAAAACCTACTTCAACTTATTTCCTAAAGGAGTGGAAATAGTCATTAATAATTTCATAACCTCTGAGATCAATCTCAATTCATTAATAAGTTTAGATGATATAAAGTAATGAGTTTCACCAGTTTCAATCAAATCCATAACCCTCAAAGATTTAATAAATATCACACCTCTCACGGTATTTGGTCCTACCTCTGACTTCTAAGGTGTGCATTATGATGAATAGATGCATATAGCTTCATTCTACCATCTCTTCATAATTAATGCATCACCATTGGAAGAAAGGTGAGATCCCATCTGTTTTGTTATGTTGAATCTAAACTAATATTCCTTTTAAAGGTGGATCCTACTCTACTACCTTGTGATGCACTTTTATAAAAAATTCAGGATTAATAGGTTTCTCATTTGTGTGACACACCCTAGGTTCTACCTTAAAATCAGGCCTAATGTGTCTTTTTTCCCCACAATGTTGAAATACCACCTATCTTATCCTTGAAATTTAATTCTCACTTTTAGCTCTACCTTGGTGTTGGTCATCCAATTTTCTCTTTTAGTCATAAAAAAATCCCCAGCTACCCCATGTTATAATTGATTCTTCAAAGATCCCTATCTTCTCAGACATGTCCTCCTCTTCAATAGTTTCCTTGTTCAAAACCTCTATGAAGTTGGGTAAGAACACAAGTATTAATATAGATAAAATTTAATCCCTTGGTCTCATCTCAAACATTTTTTCCTTAAGATAGTCATTGAAAACAAGCTCTGAAGATGGGTATGCCAAATCTAAAAACCAAGTAGCATACTCCATGACAGAATGATCACCCTGCTTCAAAGTGATGATCTCTCATGATTTTTCATCTCTTAATATCTCAATATATAACAAATTATCTAAATTTTTCATTAAATTATTCCAAGTGAAATAATTATTAAAAATCACTTTGACAATATATTCGCATCACTACATTCCCATCCATTCAATAATATCGATGGAAAAACTAACATTGAAATCTTCAATAGTTTTCAAGAAGTGGAAAATCCACAAAGTCATTTTGATCCAATATTATGATTCCTAGGGTCACTTTTCACTATGAAAGATTAGTGGATTCTACTTTGTGAATTCCATATAATGTTCCACCTTTTATTTGGGTTCAATATTGGTGATTAACCCATGCACTGGATCATCAAGACTATAGTTTCCACCAATACTAATTGAACCAAAGGATTCACCTATGGTTCATGTTTCACATCTTTCTCTCATGTATTTTGATATTTTATTCTTAGAGGATATATAATCTATAAAACAATAGGATATAATCCATTTAGAATGGAAGCTAATTCCATTATCATAAATCTAATTCAAATAACTAAATACAAAAAGGATAAAATTACAATCAAATATGCTAGTAACCCTAAAACTCCCATGGTAACATGACTTTTTCCATGAAAGTGAGATGGATAACCACATACCCATACTACCTATCATGTTTTGATAGTCCTATCTCTAGTTTATCAATAACCCCCAAACAAAATAGGTTGATAAAAAAGAATGATCATAGGATTTAATGATAACCTGACACTTTGATACAATTTTTTAATAGAGGATCTTGGGTTAAACCATAATTTCACTCAAATTGTCCTTCCATCAGTCCCAAAATGCATTCCCAATTTCCATAGGATGGTTAAAAGCACCAAGGTACCATAAAATGAGATGTGGGAACAATTTCACCCTCAACATATGTATGATAATATAGAAAAAAATAAATTATCATAGAATATATCCAAAATATATCATATGTCAAAAACAAAAAAATAAAAATGGTTACATACAAAAACTGGATAATAATGTCTATATGAAACCAACTAAATACCATCAACATGGAACATGAAGAAACCCATGGTTCCATATTCTTGTGACCGTATGTCCCCACCATCCCAACCCACTAAAAAGAAACATAAACTATGAGAATTGTCATTTATATGATGTTATTCCATTTACTTATATCCTAAAAGACCATGTTTAGAAATGCACAAAGGAAAAATTATGTTGTGGGTACTAAATCTCAGTAGGATACCACCAAGAATCTAAAAAATGTCTATCCACATGCATAATTATTTATTGGATAAAAAAGATTTCAAAATTAGACAAATTATTTCTTTTCCATATTAATTCACCATTTGGTTTTATTTTCAAAAATAGTCCATATTTAAATTAACAATGAAATATGAAATAAAATTTATCCATCATGCATAAAAAGTTCAATAAAATAGGTTTCAAGAATCCATATTCATCTAATGCGAGAAATAAGTATATTAAATGAACATGAATGTAATGAATCCATACAATACTAAGGGGATAATCATAACACTATGGTATACAAAAATCAGACAAATAAGAACACTTGTCAGCATAAGTGACTCCTATAGTCTTGGAGGTTCAGTCCCTTGGAAATGTTACTGACTAGAAACCATAGAATCTTGGTCACCTCTCCTAGTGATAGTTAAATCCACTAAGGATTGCATATTTCTAGTTTCCCACCAAACCCCAATGTCTTTTTGATGTTCTTATACATTTCCATTTCATTCAAGAATCCACATTCATGTTTCATAAAACATTTACAAAGTAAAATCCATTTCATTCACATTCACACATTTTTATAAAATGTTTTCTATAACAATGGGACACTGCTTCCATACTTGAAAAAACCTTCCCATTTTAAAACCCTTTTTGAGGCATTTACAAAAATGCATCATCTGCATAAAAATAATTTTTAACAAAAAATCATTTTCATAGCCATTAAATATAGAATTCACCTCTTATTGATTTCAAATAATAAATTTCATAAATAAAAACCAAATGTAATCATAAGAACATATTCATTACATGGGAAAATCATTAGATAGAGATACCAACCTTGATAATGATGAAAACCTTTTCACCATCCAAATCGATGATCGGAAATAAATAGATCAGGTCCTCATAATCCTATATACAAGAGAAACACCATCAATTCCATATAAAAACCTCATTATCTAGCAATAATATATCATTAGGCTTCCAAAAATACAAAGGGAATAGATACTAAGAAGATATCTAGAGAGAAGAGTATAAACCAAGAGAAAAATTAATATACCTAGATTAGATCTACCGAAAACAATCAAGTATCACCAATGAATAAAGGGGAGTGTGCTCTATAGAATCATAGAGATGATGGTTTGAGATAATGAGAAATTATGAAGATATTATAGATTCAAATGACTGAGGTGATTGGGAAAATTTTCCATTTTAAGATGTTTGTATCAGGTCACATGGTTAGGCCTCAAGGTAAGAAAAACATTATACTATCCTTTTGGTAGCCACTTTCCCTTGATAGTTAATTAACATGGTCTCCTGGGACTAGCCACATGGTTTAAAAAACCATTCTCATACCATTAAACACTATTATAAATCCCACATAGCAATTTTACATAGTTTCTACTTGGTTAGAACTAACCATGTTCCTAAAAGGTGTTCCTATATTTTTTTCCTTGAAACTCCAGATTTTTCAACCTTAACACCCAAAAGCCTCTAAAACCATAAAAATAGAACCAATATCAAAATTAAACATACATGTGACCTTGTGGGAATCACATGATGGATTTTTCTTGATGAGTGTTTCATTTTTAATATTTACAGATAGTAGGATTATGCGGATCCAACTAGTCATCTTGTGCACTTCCTAGTACCATGACATGGAATGAGGTAATAACAATACATGATGTCTACCTTAGAGGTATCTATTGACTCAAGGGTCGAGTAAAATGAAGTGATCCATTTTCACCCCAACTTATAATGTTTCCATTGGATGAATAATTTGAATTTATATATTGATGTGTATTTATGATATCAAGGAAATCATATTAAATATTCTTACGAAATTATCTAGACTTTGGGACTTGCGCCGCCAAAATGGTTGTTGACTCAACCTGATGGAAGAGATATCAAACCACCTTAAGATTATAAGTGTATCCTATAGAGGTTATTTTTTCCTTGAGTTGATAATTAATTGTCCATAGGTTTAGACATAGATAGTGTATTCAATCTACTTTTATTTATAAGGGAACTTCATATTAAGAGGTAGTCATTAGCCAGAACCTAACCAACATATATCCATCAACCAGAAATCTTCACATATCAATGTAATTTTCCTCATTATTAGATGAATATCAATATACATGATTATACCACAAATTTTATTTCTATGAGGATGATGACAAATGATTTGTGGGAGGCAGAGATAATGATTGTTTCTCCAACTATCTATGGACCGTGAAGAAGGATTATTTTCTATTGATGGGGTAATATTGGTAGTTTGTCCTAATTTTTTTCAATTGAATCAATATATTATAGTACATTTAAAAAGATATTATATCCTTTCTTGGATGAGATATTCTGTTGACAGGATTTTCATAGTTGACCTTAGGGGAGGAGTCCCTATGGTCTATCTCAATACTATCACAGGGTAGACTTCTGTGGTAAATATTTCATCCTCCTTATAATGAGGATTTAGAGATTCTTTAGGCTATAATTGATAAGTGACGTATGGCCTCAAGGAAACTATTATTGATTAGAGTAGGAATATTAACCTACTCCTAATCTCTATGAAATGTCTCATGATGGTTTACATTGGATGTTCCTCATCAGGTTTCTTGGGTTGTATGTGGTCTATGGGAACCTTTATGAATTGAAACCCTCATAAATGGTCCATGAGTCACTATCATAATATACTAATGACCCTATCTAATATTTTTTTGAATATTCACCTATTTTGGGTTACTATTGGAGTATACTAGGATGTTTCTAAGTTGTTGATAGGGATATGTGCCTTCCCTAAGGTGACTTCTAGAATATACATAGAAACCTCAAATTGAATGGGGATATGTGACTGGTCCAGATTTTGATTCATTATCAAAATATGAAAATAATCCTATATAATGGGATAGGGAATATACTCCACCTATGGTTTGACTTCTAAGGTGTTCTGATGTTCCCCTTCATCCATAAGAGTATGAATATGGGTTTGAATCTTATTTTCAGAGATATGTGCTTACCCTAAAGTGACTTCTAGGATATTCCAATGAACCTTAGTTGAAATGGGGATATACAATCAGTTTTGGTTTTCAATATTTGTCAGAATATACTAAAGATACTCTAAAATGAGATAGGTAATATATGCCCCATTTTGTATCACCTTGGAGGTGTGATAATGTACTAATTCATATTAAAGAGTAGAAACATGGTACTGAATCATGTTATAAGAGATATAATCCCACCCCGAAGTGACTACCAAAATATGTCGATGATCCTTGGTTGGGATGGGGACATTCACCCAATCTTGGTTTGTCTTTGGAATGTGTTGTTGGGTCTATAATATATCTATAATAGGGGTATGAACCTATCTTGAGGTGAAAATAGGATATACCAACGAACACCATTTGTAATGGGAATATGATCCCAATCCTATGCCTCATAATTCACAAGAATATGTTAATGATCCTCCTAAATGGTAAAAATAATATGTGATTAATCCTGAGTATCTTTATGAATATACAGATAAACTAATTCAATGTATAAATTGGGGATATACACTTATCCCTTTATAATCATAGAAATATTCCAATTTATCGCTTTGGTAGTTTCTAGAATATGCCAAACAAATTAAGATTTGGAGTCGGGATTTTTTCCTTCTCTTCTAATGTTTCTAGGATGTTATGGAAAATGTATTAAATCGGTGTGGGGATATATAACAATGAATGTCCTCCTTCTACTATCAGATTATGTCGAGTGGCTTGATTTGGGGGAGTGAGAATATTTTCGTGTCCTTGAGTTTTCATCATATATAAGAGATTTCCTTCAGTTTGATCCAAAATATGAGCTAGATCCTGGGGTTTTTCCATGATATATGGGTTGGATTCATCTGTGAGAATTAAAATACACATTTTTTACCTAATGATAGCCAAAATATTCCATGATGAATAACCATAGAGAATAGGGTTATGTACCTATCCCTTTATTAATACAATCCAACGACCATGATGAGACCCTCAAGGTTCCCTAGCAAGAGTTACTGGGTTGGAGGTTTGGTGAAAATCCTCCCCAACAGACTACTAAATAGTAAGAGTTATGTGGCATTGGAGGCATCAGATAATAGGGTGTTCTTTCTTTTCACCTTCTATATAGTATATTTTCCAAAGGTTTCTCATGTATTCCTTGGTTATGAGAGGTATAAACTATCACATTATCAATAAAATATCATAAAAATGTTTGAGGGGAAATGGGTTCCACCAATTCATTCTCTATCCACCTTTAATGATTCGGGTTGTTGGAATTTAAAAGTCAGTAAATCTCTTGAGAGGCCTCTTAGGTCGGTATTGTACCATTGTAGTGGTGATCCCTAACCAGTTTGTTAGAAACATTTCACTTGAGATATTGATTGGATGAAAAATCTCTTTTTATATATGACACCAAGCCTTTACTGACAATTGAGGTGTAAGAATGGGTGTCTGATGATGATTCCATTTCTTTGAATCGAAGATAAATCTAAAAGACTTATTACATCAAGGAATAAACAAAAACAATAATGAATATTAGTTTCGCATAAAAATTAAGTATATAAATACATATTTAACCACAAATTAATGTTAGTTAATTACAGTCTACCATTCTCATGATTATTATATTCATATCGAGTTCATCATTTTTTTGGATGCATATGGGATCGAGGTATGAAGTCATCACCTGATACAATCCCTATGTTTATTATTACATGAGTGGAATTTACCACTAGACCTTCATGATTATAAGATTCATATTGAATTCAATAATATTTCTTTTAATGAATATGTTATTTGAGGGTGAATCTGATACCCAATAACACTTCGATGTTTATTATTTCAGGAGTGGAATCAACCACTAACCAATCATGGTTAAAATATTTGTGTAAGGTTTGAGATTTTTGTTTTTGATGTGTATGGCGTCAAAGTATGAAGTAGATACCCGATACCACACTAGTTTTTTATTAAGAGGGTGAAATAAACCACCAACCCTTCATTATTATAATATTCATGTATATTTTACCATTTTTTTATGCGTATGGAATTGAAGGGTGAAGTAGATGCCTGATACCCCCCGATGTTTATTCTTATAGGAGTGGAATTGACCATTGACTTTTCATGATTGTAAGATTAATTTTTTGTTCACCATTTTTTTCGATGTACATTCTATCAAAGGGTGAATCCAATTCTTGATACCACCTTGGTGTTTATTATTAAATGTGGGGAATCGACCATTAGACCTTCATGATTATAATATTCGTGTCGAGTTCACCATTTTTTTATATATGTTGAATTGAAGGGTGAAGGGGACACCTGATATAACCCTAGTGTTTATTATTATAAGAGTAGAATCAACCACCAAACCTTCATGATTATAAGATTCACACTGGTTTCACCATTTTTATTTTTTCAAGAGTATTCTATCTATATTTTTTATTACCACATTGAGGCCCTACCATCCAAAGTAAGGTGGTCACTCAGACATATCTGTGACTCTATGAATGTGTTTTGAATTGAGAGGAAGATAGGTTAGGCTTATCCACACCTTTTGGGGGGAATTATTTCTTATTATGGGACTTTCATATATATTTTAAACATGTTAAATAATATTACCTATTAATATTAATAATTATAATAGTTGCATTCATGAAAGGTAGTCGCTTAATTGTGTGTTGGGTGAGTGAGGAAAAAATGTATGAATTAAATATTCTATATCTCCTCCATTTTTATGTGAAGGTATTATATTTTAGTTTAAATCCTCCTTATTGGGAACTATAAGATTCAATGTCATCTAAGTGGATAATTGGTGTTTTTTTGTTAGGATCAAGGCTAGTCAAATAATATTCCTTTCTATATTCATAAAATGAATCATAACCCATGTAGGTCAGTGTCATTTAATGAGACATTTCTTACATTTTAAGTTCATGTGGCAAGAAAAAGATACAATAATTTTAAATTCCTGCATAATAGACATTCTAGACGAATGGTTCATAGTGAAGATTGGTGTGGGACTTACTTATGGGTGGTTTTTCAAAGATTATTCTCTCTATATGGTTTATTACCACATTACAGTCCTACTTTCCAAAGGAAGGTGTTCACTGAGACATATTAGTGACTCTATGAATGCGTGTTGAATTGAGAGGGTGGTAGGTCAGGAATATCCACACCTTTTGGGAGGAATTATTTCTAACTATGGGACTCTCTTATAGATTTTAGACATGATAAAGAATCTTATCTTGTAATTCTAATAATGATAATAGTTTCCTTAATAATATATGGTCACTTAATTGTGGGTTGGGTGAGTGAGAAAAAAAATTTATGAATTAAAGATTCTATATCTCCTCCATTTTTAGGTGATGGTATGATATATTAGTTTAAATCCTTCTTATTGAGAACTATAGAATTCAATGTCCTATAAGGAGAAAATTGGTGTTTCAATGTTGGGATCAAGTCTAGTCAAATAAAATTCCTAGATATATTTATAAAAGGAATCATAACCCATGTTGGTTAGGGTCATTTGATGAGAGATTTCATACCTTTTGAGTTCATGTGACAAGGAAAATTTACAAGTAGTTTTAAATCATGCATAATGGAAATTATAGAAGAAAGGTTCCCAGGGATGATCAGTGTGAGACTTACGTATGGGTGGTTTTTCAAAAGAGTATTCTCTGTATATGGTTTATTACCACATTGCGGTCTTACTTTCCAAAGGAAGGTGGTCACTGAGACATATTAGTGAATCTATGAATACACTTTGAATTGAGAGGTTGGGAGGTTAGTATTATCCACACCTTTTTGGGGGATTATTTCTAACTATGTGAGTCTCTTATATATTTTAGACATGTTCAAGAATCATACCTAGTAATATTAATAATGTTACTAGTTTACTTCATAAAAGATAGTCTCTTAATTGTGGGTTGGGTGAGTTAGAAAAAATTTGTGTGAATTAAAGATTCTATATATCCTCCATTTTTAGGTGAAGGTGTGATATTTGAGATTAAATCCTCTTTATTGGTAACTCTATAATTCAATGTCATCTAAGGATACAATTGGTCTGTGTTGGGATCAATGATAGTTAAATGAGATTCCCATGTATCTTTATAAAATGAATCATAACCCATGTTGGTTTGTTTCATTTAATGATAAATTTCATACCTTTTAAGTTCATGTGATAAGGAAAAGTTATAAGTAGATTAAAGTCATCCATAATAGACATTATAGATGAAATGTTCCCAGTGATGATCAGTGTGGGACTTACATATGGATTGTCCTTTCTGACTGGCCTCAAACGGGATATGGCCCAATCAGGATTGGGTAGGGATGACACGTAGGAATATTTACTTCTATGTGGGGTGGGGGAATGATTTACTTGGGGATATTTTCCCCATGAAGAGATGTGTGTTTTCTAAAATTATAGCCTAATGGGGAACTTATAAAATAATAGAGATATAAGGATATTAGGTTTAGGCCTTGAAGATATATCCTACTTATCCCATTATAGATAGGAATAAAATCCCATGTAGTTCAAGTTGCATAGTTTAAGGTCATGTGGTAGGATTGTACCATGCATTTTAATGTTGTGTGGTTAGTACATTTATGTCATGAAATATATGAAAATAGAGATTTGATTGGGGATTAACCGTACAAGGATTCCCTTGGATTATTCATTAAGAATATGACCCTTTAAATGAATGTACACAAAGAAATATAGCCTTTTGAGAATGAGAAGATATGCTTAAGGCTAACACATAAGAAGGAGTCCCCATGGGGAATGATGTTTTGGGACTTAAAAATACTAAAAATGTCTATAGTGAAGGTTTTAATTATGATAATGGAGTAATAAAATCATATCTCTACTCCCAATTGATTCATGATCTGTGTGATAAATAAGATATAATATAATATCAAGTATAATAAATGATAACATTTTAAGGGGACTTATAACTAAAGAGGAAACTCGTTTGGATGTGTTGTGGATTACACCTAAGAAGGAGGCCCAATCAGGAAAGTTGTGTTGGGGATTATGCCAAACCATGAACATGGTGAAGATCATACTCTAAGTCTACTATTGGATAGGGGAGACTATAAAGAAGGTATGAGGTACATATAATCCTACAAAAAGGATAGGGTATTACTCTCTGAGGTATTCCCTATTCAACCTAGCTTTATGGGAAGAGTAAAAATCAATCACTGATCCAAAAAAACCACATCAGTTTCCTACTAATAGGGTCCTACATTATCCTGGGAATCTATGATCATGATTCTTCCTAGGGTTCTTCATATCAAGGATGATATAATTATTGAGTCTCATTTTATCAAGGTAATCCATGATTTTAGGGGTTCATTCTGGTGTACATGATCTGATCATATACGTTAGGTGGCCTAGGAAAATGTCTCAAGTTATCCTTTTATGTATTTTACAATGTAAAAATGTATTCATGTAGGTCATATAGGTTAAAATATCCAAATTTTATGGATACAAAAAGAACATAACACTATAATCCCTTGGTGATTTAATTAAAATGCATGGAAGCATTGGTATGCAAAGAGGTAGAACATTATGGGGAAACCCTGATTTTGGGAGGATGGGTCATGTGAAACATGGACCGTGTAAGAAATATGCTAGAGGTAACTACATAATTCAAGATTATGTGATAAGGGACTATATGATATAGGACTATGTAAGGTGGTTTTCAAAAGTTGATCCATATAAAGTGGTCCATGGGATATTCTAATCACGAAACTATGTGAGATTTTCAACTAATTTCTATAAAACAATGCCAATATCACAAGACTTTGTTATGATCATAAGAATAAGATCAATTAGAATTATCTTGTGTTATTTCATCATGTGGCTGTCTCATGAAGAATATTATCATGTGGATATCTCATATGAGAATTTTCATTCTTTGGAGTTATTATTTCTAGCTATGGTTTTACCTATATAACTTGTTGAAGTTTTTAAATGTAGAAGGTAGGACCAGAGTTATCTATTTTCATCTCCTCTTTGTATTACATTTTCTTCCTCTACACCTTTCCTAATAGGGAAACCCTAAATATTTATAAGAAACACTAGTGATGATACATAACCAACATAGGCCATGTGGCCAATGTTAAAGCTTCACATAAGAGGATGTGGCCACATAATGGATCCACTTACCAAGAGGAAGGGGTCATGAAATTTTCAATGTTCTACTTATTTTGAAGAGGGAAATGAAATTATTATGGATATACTACAATTTTATGGAATATGAAGTCTTCCCAAACCAACATTAATTCATGTGTATGGATTTCATTAGAAGATGGGTTAAAACTAAAGGAATCCCCTTTCACATGATAGGTTATGTGATAAAGTTCATGGTCATGTAAAGGATATGTATGGGTGAGGGTGGTCTATGTGAAATCATCCACGTGAACACCATCCTACATGAGTGTACCATATGAGGTTGATCAACTTTATTACACCATGTCTAGGTCACTCATCATTATTTTACTATATGTGATTGCTCTATATGATTAAACCACATGGTGTCACATAAAAAATATAAATAGAAGAATGGTTGGTATTAGTGATAGGTTCATGTAAATGGAGTGACTAAATGATAATTTTTCATCAATTCACATATTAAATAAGTTTTATTCTGGTCGTGTGACTTATAGCCACATGACCATAGGAGGTCATCATGACTGAAGGGTTGGATGACCAGAGAAATAATGCATGACTATATATATAAGAAGGATAATACACTATAGGTTGACCAGCCACATGAGTGGATAAATGGTAAAAACCTTTGGCCAATACTCAATAAAAATGATATGTTGTTGGGAACATATGGTGGGTTTACACATCATGATCACATAGAATCCATTACTTTTTTCAAAGTCCATAATTAATTTTTTAATGTTACCTGGAGATTCTTTCTGAAAGTGGTATCCTCTAAGGACCTATATTCTTATTCATATCCCACATTATTTCCAAAAATGATAACATGTGTTTTTATAGGCATATTGGTCCAGATATTCAAGTTTATGTGTAAGGATGTTGGTATGCATAAGGAGTGGAGTCTATCAGAGGATTCTCATGATTGCATGATTAGTAACGATTTCATAAACTGAAGAAACCACATGATATATCCATTTAATAAAGATGTGAGTCTTACCATGGGACTTGGTCATTGTTTTTTCATAAACATTTCATGTTTTATGTGATAATCATTTAAGAATTTCCCTTTTCCAAATTTCTGTCATGTCAAAATGAATTTTGACTTAAACCAACAATATATTTTGATCTGTAAGTCTATTTAACTCCATGAGCCATAAAATTAAAGCATGTGAAACTAAATTAACCACTTGATATGGTTTATACCCCAAATAAAGGTGCTTTTGAGGCTAATAAATTCTCATAAGACCCTAAAAATTTGTTTGAAGGGCTTTACCCCCTTTTTATCAGCAAAATTTTGAAATCCATGACCTACTCCCAAAGAGATGTTCTTTACACCACATCACCATAATGGGAAATAATTTTAAAGGATATTTATCCCATAGTATTTAGAAAATCATGTAGTTTATGGAAATACATTTTTTCTTCTCTAGTCATAGTAATACTAGTCTAATCAAACTCAACTTGTATTTGATTAATTGAGGTCTATGTTATGGATTATGTGAAAATGTGCATGGCATAAATTTCTTGGCACCCAAAATGTTCTATATTGTGGTGTGTGTAACTTCCTATACATTTTGACATATTAATTTGTAGGAATTAAATTAATGGAGGTTTCTAGGGATGTACTGAGGAGTTTGGAGGGTAAAATGGAAGTTGGGGTTAAAAAAATAGTTGGGAAAAGTTCTATAGCATAGAGACTAGGATGTCATTGCAATGGAGGCTGATGAGGTATAGAGGAGTAAGTTATGGTCTAGGGACCCTGGATTATTATTTTTATGTTAATTCAAAATTGAGGGTTATCAACACTAAGGATACTTGGTGATGGTGTAGTCCCTCTCGACAAGGGGTGGATGCATTGTGGAGACCTCAGCTACAACGTACATCTTGAGGGTCAGTTTTTAGCAATTTTTCAAATTTTCGCACCCACATCTTGGAACAGGGCTATGAAGCACCCCGCTTCTTATTTATTAAGAGTTTACAGAGTATAAAACATGTCTATATCTTGGTCTCTTCCAAACATTTTTTGGGTATGCGACATGTGAATATTTGGGAACCTCATAGGCTACTTTGACCAAAAGGGTGTCTTCTTGGTGAGGGGTATTATATCATGGTTGCATCAATTTTTAGGGGCTATATGTCATTTTCCTCTTGGTTTCGCCATATTTATATGTTTTTTAGGATGGGTATATATTCCTATAGTCCCTCAGACCTCATCGCTTTTTTAATGTTTCTCTCATTTTTTGGGTGGCTCAAGTGCATCCTAGGGAGTCCTTTTCCACCATTCTTAGTGTAATTCAACCCTAGAATTTATAGATTAACCTATTGTGGTTTATGTGAGTTCCCATATTTTTTTTCTACTAGTTTCTTTATGGTTAATCAACTATATAGGGTTTTTTCATAGAATCATTGGTTTTGAATGGGTTTGGATAAGGATATGTTTTGGGGGTGTTTTGTTTGGGGTGAACAAGGTGTTATTCTTTATTATGGTGATTGGTGGTGGCCTTTATCTTGTCCCAACCTTATGAAATAGATTGGAAATCTATGATTAAGGAAGGATATCCTTTGTTTCTCACCTAATTTATCATCTAGGAGGGGTTTTACTCTTATTTATCTATGTTAATATAGTTTTCATTGGCATAATAAAGATAATGAAATGGTTATTTGAAAATGAAGGATAAGGGGAATGTTTCACATTTATTTATAGATTTTATATTATTATTGATATTGTGATTTTACAGGTTAGATTCCCCTTTAAAAATTATGGTTTTTGAGGGATTTGATTGAGATGATATGACATATGTTGTAGAAACTTGTTTTGTGTGTTTGTTGATATCACTTTAAATTTAATTGGATGATTGGTTATATTGGTTAATAAAAGGGTCACCCCCAAATATTTATGTCTTGTGTGATAATTTCCCTAAAATAAATAAGTAGAATTGATAAAAAGATCCTTACTAATCTAAAAAAACGTTGTGTGTTGTGATTTCAATGAAGTTGTGGTGCACAATTGTATTATGTGGGGCCGATGTATTGTGGTGTGGTCATGTTGCAGGTTGGTGTTGTGAAATTGTGATGTGGGGTGGTTATGTGATGATTTTAGTTTGTGTTATGTGGAAAATTATATGGGGAATTATTATAATGTGGATGTGGTAAGAAGGATGTGGATGTAGATGTGAAATGGTGGTGATGTGGGGCTTGTTATCTTAATTTGGATAATAGTTTATTTGTTCTGTGGTGTTGTGTTATTCTATATTCCATGTTAGTATTGGAATTAAAAGATAATGTTGAAATTGAAATGTCATGGGCTAGTTTTGTTAATGTATGGAATTGGATAATCAATGAATTAAAGTGGTATATTTGGTTTAAATTTATAAATTTAAATGTGAATTAACGGTTTGAAATAATGAAATAAATAGGGTAGAAATAATGTAATGACTTGGATATTATAAATTAAATTGGTTTATAATGTGAAATCTATAAATTGGAAAAAATTGGGAAAGAATATAAAATTCTACTTATGGATTATACCTTATTATTTGGTGTTGTGAATTTAGTAGTGGCAGCCAAATTAGAAGTGTTGTGAGGATTGGTGGAAATAATCTGAGTTGATTTGTTATTTTTTGTGAACCCAAAGGTTGGGATTGTGTGATATGATATTATAAAAATTGTATTTCTTTGTGATTTATATATTCACCACACACATTTCAAACACATGTTCACGATAAACAAATTTTTAGGGGTGTTTTTCTCAATATCCCGGTGGTTTGATTGATGGATGGATACCCATTCTTCCACACTCCCTCTTCTTAGTGATATTGACATGTGTGATTTGTGATGAACATAAGTCAAAAGTTCATTGTCTATATATTTTGTGATGTGGTTTGATGGACTATGAGTCTTTGAGTGGGATGTTTTGAGAAGAGATGGGATATGATGTCTTATGGTGTGGGTCATCCATTATAGGAGTAGGTAATGAGGTTGATGTCCTTCACGGTCATGATACCATATCACCCTAGTTATGAGATGAGATTTCATGTGATGTGATGGACCAAGTGTCTTCGAGTAAGATTTAATATGATGTGATGGTCCAGGGGTCTATGAGTAGGATGTGATGTTATACGAAAGAGGTGGGAGCCCCAAGACGTATATCATTGGGGTTTGGGTAAAGAAAATCAGTGGGAAAGTGGTACGGGGTTACTTTCATCGATATGATTCATATTATGTTACTATAATTGGATATATTACTTGGTTAGTGAGCCCTAGTGAGGATGGGATGGTTGGTTGGACTATTTTTGTACTATTGTTTCTTCTATTTTCCTATTGGAACATTAGTATGATTCTTTCACATGTGAAGGAGAAACATTGGGTTTTCTACTCAGTATACTTATATTCTCAACCCACATATATAAAATAGTTTTTTATGTTTCCAAGAGGACTAAATGGACTGTGTTGTACATTACTAGCTCATACCTTTGGACTATTTTTATGTTGTTTATTTAGATTTTATTTTTGGTATTTTATTTATAGACTTTTATCTATATCTTTTCATTTTATACATGCATTGTGGGATGGTTTTTTGTTACTTTATATTATATAATGTCATAGAATTGATTGATCATAGATATCATATCTCCCAATCCTACATATATTATATAGGGCAATGCCTCACACATTGATATTTTTATAACATTTGTGCTAGTCACCAACTTAGGTCTTACTGAAGGTGAGACTCAAATTTTGGTATATTTCTTCCTTCATTATGATTTCATATAAGGTACAGTTGGAGGGAGGGGGTCATAACAGTGTGGTATCAACAGTTTTGGTTAAGTGATAGGATGGAGTTTGGATTTAGGAAGAGTAAGTATTACATGTGTTGGTAGGGAGATGATTCTCTTTGATCTTGTTGCATGACATAGGCCAAGGAAGACTAGTTAGGACACCAGATTTTAAGTGACACCATGATAAGATGCAAGGAATTTGAGCCTACTAAATGACCAAGTAAGGTGGAACCATATATAGGGTGGATACCTAGGAGAGGTACATGCATCATGATTGACTTGTGTTCTTATTTTAATTTGGTGGTTTGGGGAAGTTAAAATGGATTAAATAAACATTCATAAAATTTTATACTATCGAGCATAGCTAACCCTTATTCCCATTTTCTATTAAGGATCTTACTCATCGTCTGCTTAAATTTTATGAAGTATATGTTCAGTAGGCTGATATGGTTGATTGATGAATGTTGGTTTAATTATAGGTGATGATCAGTAGCATAAATAATTACACATTTTTTGTGACAAGCTTTGGTGAAGTATTATAGAAGATTTTATGATCTTTATATAGAGATTTGGTTATATAATCAGAAGATCGCCTTCAGTTTGATCTGATCTCTAATGGATTATCAGTTCCCTTTAGTAGTTAGTTAGATTTTGGGACTATGTGTTAGTGGTGGATGTTGTATCTTGGTGAGAAGAATGAGGTCGATGTTTCAGGGGTTAACTTTTAGAAATAGTTATGAGTATACTTTCTCTTGTCAGTCATGAAGGTAGTAAATAGGTAATAGATTATCTCTCTTAAGTGAGGGATTGTGTATGTTCAGGATCTATAGATCAAGTTCAAGGACCTTATGTGTTTTTTCATATATTTTTTCCTAATGAGGAGTCTCCTATGAGACGTTATATGAGGAACTCTATCTTTCTATCTAGTGTAAAATTTCTCCTTTTACATTGCCAATATAATTCTTAGTTTAGAAGAAGGAGGAGGTGATTGAGTGGATACAATTTAAATTAGGTTTACCATGATAGGGGATACATTGAGGGTCCTTAGGGAGAAGAGTTATGAGTGGAAGATATTGGGAACTAGGTTGTTTGAGGTTTCAACCAGTAGGGATTCAACAATAGTGGTTTCTTTTTCAACCATCTAAAGATAGTGGTCTTCATGTTTTTCTTAGATACCTTATCCAAGTGTGTTTCAGCTATGAATTTCGTGTTCATCATCAGTATCAGTTTCTAGTGGTTCATTGAGCTCATTTTGGTGGAAGTTTTTAGTATCATCCTCAGTAGTGGTTTCTAGTATGGCTATTTCAGTAGTAGGGAAAGCAGAATTATGTTATGCTAAGAGAAGATGGGAAAATAATAGGTTGAAATATAATGTTCCTCATCTTTAGGGACGTCTTCCTATGTGCTTCTTTGGGGGTGGCCATCACCAGAGGGGTAGGGAATCTATGCATGGTCCCTTACATGCTGTGGAGTAAGAAGATATAGAGGGAATAGATATTATTTGAGGTAATATTAGTTTATCTTATACCCTTGTCTATGTTTTTTTGATTTAGGTCCTTTTCACTCCATTTTTTCATCCACACTAGTCCATTATATGGGATTATACATAGAGAGGATTCTTATTCCCCTACTATTTAACATTCTATTTAGATATTATACCATCTTGTTTGATATGTTCCAACGATATAGACTGATGATGGGGACACATTATTCAAGTGGGTATCTATTCTTACTTAATATATATCTATATTATTTCATTCTTAGCATCTAATATTTGTATTCCATGGATTCTGTTAATGAATTCTTCAGGATTAGAGTTGTGTTTTTATATGTGGATGGAAAACGAGTGGTTTTTGTTTGAAAGAAGAGTTTTTAGTTGGGAAATATATGTTTAGAGAACCTACTTCCTTTGATTAACAATCTATATATGAAATTAGTGGATTATAGGTTATATGAGGCTCTTATGGTAGTCGAGGAGTTTTTGGATGTTTTTGCACAAGGATTTTATGGTGCTACCCCTCAACATGATGTTGAGTTCATGATATATGTGCAGCTTGGTATTCTTTGATTTTCATGGATTATTATCAGATGGAACCTTGTGATTTGTGGCATTTGAGTATTCGGATAGATTATCTAATTCATTAGGGTTTTGTCCAACCCAATGTGACACTATGGGGTTCTCTAAGGTTGTTCACCAAGAAGGTAGATAGAATACTATAGTTGTGTATTGACTAATAGAGGTTTAGTTAAGTTAATATAGAAAATATTTACCATCTTCCAAGGATTGATTATATTTTTTACCATTTTAGGAGGTGTAGATAGTTTTCTAAGATCAATATGTAGTTAGGATTGATTATATTTTTTACAAAGTGATATTTTGAAGACTACCTTCATATATATGTATGTGAACTTCTAGTTCATGGTTAAGTATTTTAGTGTCATAAACACAATATTTGTTTTCATGGGGCTCATGAACTCTATGTTTGATGAATTCTAAGACTATTTCATAGTCGTGTTCATCGCCAACAAATTTATCTACTCGAAGTAAGAGGGGGTTTTTTCAATCGTCTCAGAGCTGCCTCACAAGTTCTTAGACACCAACAGCTCTATAAAAAGTTTTCCAAGTGTATGTTTTGGACACAAAAGTTACACTACCTTAGGAATGTGGGGTTTCATAAAGATTTGGTCATAGACCTATCAAAATTCAAGGTAGTTGTTTCATGGGAATCACCTAAGAATGTGGAAGAAATTTATAGATTCCTGGGACTCATGATCTATTATTGGAGGTTTATGTTCGATTTATCATGAATTTAAACCCTATTTATAGATTTGACTTGAAAGGACTAGTATTTTCTCCATATTTACCAGTGTTATGTAGAATTTTCTTAACTTAAGGGAAATTTAATCAGTGATTCGGTGCTCTAATTTCAGTAGGAATGGGTGGTGTTTGAGTTGTTTAATGATACTCCCTGTTTAGGAATAAGATGTATTTTTATGTAGTAGAAATTGTTTATCTATTAGGGTTCTATAGAGTTAAGTCCCCATGAGAATAACTATGTCACCCATGATCTAGAGTTAGTAGAATTTATTTTTTTTTTGTTGCAGTTTTGAAAATATTACCTCATTAGGGAGAACTTTTTTTCATCACTAATCATATGATCTTGAGTTATATATTTTCTCATCATGATCTAAGTCTATGGAAACAAAGGTTGATAGAGTTTATTAAGGATTATTAATTTTAGATATTCAATACCTCAAATAAGGGTAATGTTGTGAATGATGATTTGAGAAATAAGTCCCAGAAATATTCTATTTAGGATTCTCCAGATGATTGGAGGGTGGAGGTGGAGTTAGAATCCCTACACTTAGAATCAATGGTGGTTTATGGTGGAGGTTTTTTATTTCATATGACAGTTCAATATTATCTTATGAAACTGGTGGAGGAGTCTCAGTGGGGAGACTTAGAGAAATAGGTGGTGCATGATAATGTTTTCCATAGTAATGCCCCAGAGGGATGGTTTGAGGATGGTCAGAACCAGATTTTGTTTTACTAAAATCTATTTTTTCTTTGGTGATGCATTAGGGATTACTTTATTAGTTTTATATCTTTCATTTTTTGGTACACCCAATAGTGTTCAAGATGTACTATTTCTTTAGGTTATATTTTTGGTGTCCTGGGATGCAATGAGCAGTGTTGGAGTTTACAGATCAGTGTCTTGTTTTCTAGTAGGTGACAGATGAGCACCATGTTCTTATAAGTTTTTTATTACATTTATATGTTTTGAGTGTAAATGGGATTAAATATAAATGGACTTCATCATTTGGTTACCCTGAGCTCGGGGAGGTTGTGACACTATATGGGTATCTTGGACCGATTGATGAAATTGACTCACTTCATAGAAATCAAGGAGTTGAAAACAACGTATGTTTTGGAAAAGTTGGATGTATATGATATAGTGTGTTTTCATAGAGTCTATAGGTCCATTTTATTAGATTGGTACACCCATTGTACCTTGTGAGTTTGTAGAGTATTGTATCATGCTTTCAGTACTCAGTTTCACCTTAGCACTGCTTTCCACCATCTGATGGATGGAAGATAGAGATTAATATCCAAATGTTTCAGTATATGTTGTAGGCATGCATCTTGGACTTCATTAGATCTTAGAAAAACAAATTTACTTTGTGTGACTTTACTTATAACAACATCTATCACTCAATCATCGATATGGTCTCGTTTGAGTCGTTTTATAGGATTTTGTTTCATTGTCTATTTTGTTGGACTGAGGTTGGGGAGTCATCAGTTATCAATATTGATGTGGTGAATATCACAATATATAATTTTTATCTTGTTCATGAGAGTATTAAAGTAGTATAAGATAGCTATAAGTCTTATTATGATCATGGTAGGAGGCCCTTAGAGTTCTATGTCAGAGACTATGTGTTCTCAAGAGTCTCCCCATGACATGGGAAGTACAGGTTTGGTAGGGGGAGTAAGCTCTCACCATAGTTTTTTAGGACTTTATAGGTATTTGGGAACATTGCTGAGGTGTATTATTAGTTGGAACTCTCACCATGACTATACCGAATTCAGGATGTCTTCCGCATCTCCCAGCTTCACCAGTACCTTCATAATGACTCCCATGTAATTGAATGGGGAGAGTTAGATATCGAGGATGACACAACATCTGTTGAGAATCCAGTGGAGATCTTGGATCATCGAGAGAAGTTACTATATGGATGAAACATTCATTTTTTTCTGTGATGTAGAGTCATGATGGTCTGGAGGAGAGTACTTGTGAGTGTGAGAAACATATGTGTTCTTAATCAACAATGTTGTTATGATATTATCTTGTTTTACTTGTTTTATTTTTCTTAACTATTTGATGTTTTTATATTGTTGTTTTTTGATATTTTCTTTACTTGATTATGTAACACCCCTAGATTTTATGAAATTATTTTCAAATAAATTTAACTTCTTCAAAGAATTCATTATACGCAACACTGAGTTTTAACGAATTGTGATATACTATTAATATTATAATTTAAAATAGAATGGCATAACCTAGCCATTAAAATTACTGGTATGAATAGTAATAGCCAAATTTTTTGAAATAAGTATGATGATTTTAGATAAATAAAATATATTTATAAATAATTACTTAATTTTTAATAAAGTATTTATTTTCATTGAAAACACATTTTTCTCAAAAAAATTAGTTCTTTCTGTGAACAAATACTAAATTTATTTCTTTCCATTTTTAGAAATTTTATTTCAAAAAAATAACTTGATTTTTGGAGTCAATTTTTCAAAATTATATTAGGGAAATTTTTCATGATTTTTCTAAAGACTATAATTTGTTAATGAATAGTTAAAAATAATGATTTTTATTGAAGCCTTCATTTTCATTTAAATCATTTAAATAGAAATATTTTTTTATAAAATGGTTTAGAATTCAAATTAGTTCGAGTAAATTATGATTAATCTATTTCAGGTCATTTTAATCTATTTTTTGTTTAATTATGATAAAAAAATCTTATACTTAGGAAAACTCTTTCTTTCAAAACCATTTTTTCTTCACGCCTACGGGTTTAATTTAAAATTAAATTCTACCAATTGTATGAATTTAATTTTGAAAAATGTTTTCCATATTTTTAACTTTTATAATTAATATTATATAATAAGTTCATCTTAATGTTTGGTTATAATGATTATTAAAAATAATAAAAATTAACTATTTTGGTTAAAGATAATACAGGTTTACTAAGAGGAAAAACTAAAGTGATAAGGGTTAAAAGGAATTATAAAATTATAAAATTTCTATATTGTTTCCATATTATAACCTTATATGGCCTAAATATTTATAATTATACCTTTTAGATTAATTTTTATGTTTTAAAATTTGGGTATACCTTTTTATTTTTGAAATTTTCTAGTCTTCCTTCTCCCCCACTTATAAAATGAAACCTCCTATCTTCTCCTATTTCCACATAAAAATTCTTTTTTTACCAATACCTACCCAAATACCTTCCTATATTACCTCAAAATTTCATAGGGACATATTTTTATTATTAAACCTTCATAGTAAGGATTTTGGTTGTAACCTAAGGAGGTTTTCCAAAGAAGAGGTATTGTTCTTAACTCAATGTTTTTATTTTATTCCTTCTTCCACCACCTTAAAATATAAATAAACTATAATGATATAATAAAATAATTATATTATATATTATTAAATGTTTATTTTAATGGTATACACTATATTTATCTACTCTTCCATCAAATTGGAAACAAAACTCTCAATCGTGTATATGATGGACTACCACCTCACTAAGTGATGTAATTTTTTTCCATCAAATCCTCTCATAGGTGAATATAATGATATATTTAAATTAAATATATTTTATTTATTACATAATTAAAATTCTATAATAATAATATAATTTCTAAATTATTACCTTTCAAGCCTTGTAAAATGATGATGTCGCTCGTGCGTACATGTGGACTACCGCCTCCATGAAGTGATGTGATTAGTTTTCCATTATATTTTGACAAGGATGGTAATAATGATATATTTAATGAATATATATTATATATATGAAATATAAATTATTCTATAAAGTTAATATATTATTTATATTTCATTCATTTCATTCATTAAGAAAATAGAAATTGTGTTCAAGCGTACGTGCAGCCTTCCATCTCCATCAATGGGGTAATTCATTTTCTATCTCTTAATTTTATGGATTACTATAAAAACATATATAATGAATATATATTTTATTTATATAATGGTTAAAATTATGTATATTATGTAACCATTATCAAAGTAAAAATACCTAAAATATGAGACCAAAACATACATGAAAATCAATGAATATATTACCCAAAACATGATTTAAAGAAGGGATCGTTAATAAATGGGTAATAAAATTTAATAAGTAAATCATATATGGTATAATATATATTATTATTATTCTATGATATATGTATAATATAACAATATTTATCATACAATAGGTTTTAATGTGTATGAATAAAGTCGGGACTTGAGGTAAGGGATCTTCGTCTCACTTTTATTTTCAAGGGACACATGCCATATTCACCAATTGTTTCTATTATGTGGCATATATACTTCCCATGAATGAATTTTAGGATTATTATAATGAAAATTATGGTATATACCTATCCAAATATGTTTATTTATTTATTAGTACTTATGATTCAAACATTACTATAGTGTAATGGTTTTTTGTTACAATCTCATTATTTATCGGGATTGTTTATGATTAATTTGTTAGATGATTAAATATTATGATATATCTCTCAATAAACCTCATGAATATTATTTTAATCATTTTATTTATGTAGAATAAATATTTTCCTATCATTTTACTCTCTTTAATAATTAATGAGACTAAAATAATTTCTTTTAAGGAAAACTGACTTTATTTCTCTCTTCAGTCGAAAATCCTTTCTATTCCATCTCCATATTTTCTAAAATTATTTGTAAGATTGTTTTTACTATTCTACAATGATTGATTAAATAATTTTGTTTTCATGTTTTATTTTTTACCAAATGTTTTGAAATTATTCTCATTTTAGTTTTCTAAAAAATTTACTTTTTTACTCTTTATTGAAAATGTGAAAGAAATATTTGTTTTAACATGTATGGAATGAATTTTATTTATTATAGTCATGACCACTCAATGATTTAAACCATACCTTATAAGTTTACAAGATTCTTTTCAAATAAATTTTTTTCTTTAATATTTTTTAAATTTTTATATTTGAAAGAAATTATTTTAAAATGGAAAGGATATTTTCCTCAAGAATGTTTTAATGATCTTTTTTTAGAATTTATATTCATCAAAAGAAAACCTCTGATGATGAATATGAATTAATGGGGATATGATCCAATGATACCATCATTATCCTTTCACTATATGGTTTATGATTATAATAAAAATATTTTTATAGAACCCTTTTTTTATGGGTTATGTTATAGTGATAGGTTTATGAAACATTTTTCTTCTCCATGAGTTATTATATGAAGAAATGTTTTTGAAACAAAACTCATTTCAAATGTGTTATGAAATAATGAATGTTTTATGTTCTTATAGAACATAAATGTTTGGATTATATTATGGGTGGGACCTATATCTCCCTTCAATACATTAGGTAATTTTTAATGTTCTATGAGCCCAAAGTGTACACAGAAGGTTATCCCGAGCCTAAAAAATATGGTATATGGGAAGTTATCCCAAGACTAAAAGAGGGAACATGGGAGGTTATACCAAGACCAAGAGAGGTTATCCCAAGCTTTAATGAGGGAATATGTGAGTTTATACCAATCCTAAAAGAGGGTACATGGTAGTTTATCCTAATCCCAAAAGAGGGTACATGGTAGGTTATCCCAATCCCAAATCAGGTACATGAGTTGTTATCCCAAAACTAACATGTTATGAATGTATTCGTGGGAAGTATTGAAATGAAATTTTTTATTATTGTGTTTATTTCACAAATATATGTATTATTTTAATGTTATGATCTCATGGATTATGTTATTTGATTCCATTATGAGTTCATATATTATGAACTATAAAAAATTTATTCCATGACTCATGTTTAAAATCTACGATATATAGGGTATGACTTTCAAATGTTATTCTAATTTTCTCATACCCTTATACTTATGTTATGTGATATCTATATTGTTTACCCTTACAAATAATCCCATATCACCCTTTCTTATGTTTCCTTTAATCAAGTTATGAAGAAATCTATTATGTGTGATATGTATAAGAAGGATTCTATTTATAAGGAAAATAATTCGAGATGATTTAGTTCACTTATAAACTAGTTTTTTATGTATCCTAGTTTTTAAGGACACTAAACCTTTATGGTCCTCAAGTTTGATTTTTTATAATGAAATGAATATTTATCTTTTACAAGGTAATATCTATGTTTGTAAATATTAGTTCATTATAGATGATATGGTGTGTAATTAAGTATTTAAGCATATGAATAAGGTAAAACTTGATTCCTAATCAAGATGCATTATACTGTGACACGATAAAAACCATTCAGGTAATTATGTTCCTCCCAAAGTAGATAATATCTTGACTTGGGAGTTATAATTTTTCAATTTTATTTCTTAGGGTCATGGGTTTGTGATGGTGGTGGTGACCATTGGTTTGGGAATTTTGGAGGTTGTGATGGTTGTACAAATGGTTTTGGCTGAAAAGTATCTTCAGGTTAGTTTGGTGGTGTGTCTATAAGGGATATTTGGTGAATTTTATTAGTTGTTTTTAGTATATTTGGATGGTGGTTGTGTTTGGTTTTAATGAGGTCCTTGAGAGTTATCTCATGGGATAGTTGTTAGAATATCCATTACATTTTTCTCTTTCTATATTGGTTATAATTATTAGGGATGAGAATAGTTTGAGATATATATAATGTAATGGATCATACCTTCCAGCCTATTACATTGTGCGAATTCATGTAATAAAGGTGTATAAAAACTCCGAAGATGTTTGGAGGGGGAAAAGGAAGGTTGAGTTGCAAAAAACTATTTAAGATAAGTTCTATGGCTTAGATCCTATAAATGAAACACAAAGGTGGACACTATGACATATATGAGTAGGTTATAGTGTAGAGACCTTGAAGAAGGTTTTTAGTACTACTTTTAATTTTGAGGTAGTTGTTCCATGGAGCCTTGGATGTAGTGTATCCACTCTCGGAAGGTTGTGGATACAGTGTAGAGACCCTGGTTGTGGCATGGAGTCTCAAGGGATGCATTTCTGTGCTAATACCAATTTTTGGCACCACTATTCTTTGGATTGGGGATTTAGTGTATCCTTCTTTTTGGTCATTAAGAGACTATGTCATAGAGGTCCTAGTTTCATCATGGTTTCTTCCCAATTTTAGGATCAATGGTGTGTGAATAACCACAATCCATGGAGATTGGTTTGACCATAAGGGTTGCAGTATATTGTGGGGTGTTATACCATGCTTCCTTAAGTTTTAAATGGTTCTAAGGTATATTCCTCTTGGTTGTGTTGTGGTCCTATGTTTCTTATGCTGGTTATAGATTCCCATAGTCCCTAGGACATGATTACTTTTCCAATGTTTACCTCATTTCTTGGGTGACTCAAGTGCATCCCAAGAAGCCTTTTGACCTCTTATCATTTTCCTTTGACCCTAGATTTTGGAGGTTGATCATTTGTGCTTTAGAGTACTTTCCCTCTTTTTTCTCTTAATGTATTCCTATTTATTCATCTAGGATGGGATTCTATCAAATAATCATCGGTTTTTATGGATTTTTGATAAATAGATAATGTAGGTGTTGTGTTTGGGGTTATCAAGGTGATATTCTTTGTTGTAATAATCTATGGTGGACTTTATCTTGTTCCAACACTATCTAGGAAATTAGAAGGATCTATTTAAGGTTGGGGATCCTTCTTTTCTCATATATTCTATCATGTGGTAGGGTTTTTACTCTTATTTATCTATGTTAAGATGGGTTATACTGGTCTAATAAAGAAAATGAAATTGTTAATTGACATTTATGGGTAAGGGTAATGTTTTTCATATCTATATATCTTTTTATATTATTATTATTATTGATATTTTGATTGTATGGGATAAATGTTCAATAGAAAATTGCGGTTGTTGGTGGATTTTCTTATTAAATTTGATATGTGGTGTGGAACCTTATTTGGTGTGTTTATTGACTTCACATTAAATTTAATTTTCTAATCACTTATATCTGGTTAGTAAAATTATCACCCCAAGAGATTCATGTCTTGTGTGATAATTCCCCCAAAATATAGAAGCAAGATTGATGAAAATCCCCTTTCTAATATGAAACATTTTGTGAGTTTTGGTGTGAATGATGTTGTGATTTCTAGATTTATTACGTGGGGATTATGTTTTATGGTATGGTATTTATTTTGGATTGTGTTGTACAATCATGATGTTGTGTGGTTATGTGATGATTTTTGGTAATGTTATGTATGAAATGAGATATGTAATGGTTGTGGTGTAGATATGGTTAAGAGGAAGTGGATGTGGTTGTGAAATGGTGGTGATGTGGAGCTGGTTGGATTAAAGAGAACGATGGGATATTTATTGTGTGGTGTTGTGTTGTGCTAAATTCCCAGGTACTATTAGAATTAAATCATAGTGTTGAAAATTGAAATGGAATGGGATGGTTTGGTTAATGGGATTTAATTAGATAACTAATTATTTAAAGTGGGATTTGAGGTTTAAATGGGTAATGTCAAATGTGAAGTAACGGGTTAAACTAATGAACCAAATGGAATGGAAATAATGGAACGATTTGTATGTTATAAATTGAATTTTTTGGTAAGGAGAAATTTTTAAATTGTATAAAATTGATAAAGAAGATGAAAAGTAGCATGCGGCATATGATTTTTTTTGTGGTGTTGTGAATTTTGGGTGGCATAGAAAGTTTTGGTTTTGTTATGATTGGTGGTAATGTTGTGACTAGGTTAGTTCCATGTTGTGAACTCATAGGTTGGGATTTTGTGCTGTTATATTATATAAATTGTATTTTCTTTTGATTTCTAAACAAACCCCCACATATTTGGATCACCTGGTTCCAAAGACCAAATTTTTTGGGGTTATTATTTCCAAAATTATGGTGGTGAGGATGGATGGCTTGATATCATCTCTTCCTCACTCCCTACTCCAAATGATTTTGAAAAGAATAGTATGTGATGTCCAAAAGTCAAAATTTAACTTTCAATATGTGATGTAATTTGGTGTGATGGTCCTAGTGTCTTCAAGTGATATTTGTTGAGATGGGATATGATTATATGGATTATGGTGGGGGTCATGCACGATAGGAGCAGGGAGGGAGGATGATTTCCTTCATGTTCATGATACTCTCCTACCATATTTATGACATGATATGTGATCTAATGTTATGTAGCAGGTGTATTTGGGTGATATGTTGTCTGATGTGATGGCTCAAATTTCTATGGGAAAGTTTTTATGTGATGTTATACAGAAGATGTGGGAGATCCATGATGTATGATATTATGCTGTGAGAGTGTAAAATTAATGGGAAAGTGGAGTGCAGTACCTTTCATTGATATGCTTCATATTATGTTACTATAATTAGTTGTGTTAATTAGTGAGTAGTCTATAGTGAGGATAGGATGGTTAGTTGATATTTTTAGGTGTTGTTGGTTCTTTTTTTTCTCACTGGTGTATTAGTGTGCTTCTTTGACATGTTCATGAGAGACTTTGGGTTTTCTACTAAGTATAATTTTATTATCACCACACATATATACTACTATTTTTTTGGTTTCCAGGATAACTATGTGGATAATTATATACATTACTAGCTCAGATGTTTGGATTGTTTTCATGTCGTTGCCATAGTTTTTATTTTTGGGTATTTTATTTGAAAACTTTTATCTATATCTATTCATTTTAGAAATGAATTGTGGGGTGGTGTTTTGGTTAATTTATTTTATATTATGGCATGGAGTTTATTAATAATTGATATTATATATCCCAATACTATATAAATTATAGAGGTTAATGCCTCCCATATTTATATTTGTATACTCTCAGTGTTAGTCTCCAACCTATAGCCTAATATAGGCAGGACTCAAGGGTCTTTATCCTTTTTCCTTCACTGAAAACCCAGGTGGGGTACCTTTGGGGGGATGGGATCATGATAGTGTGCATGTTAGAGACTTATTCCAAAGTAATGACTAGAAAGTTTTTTTCTAGTGTGAGAAAAAGTTACAAACTACATGCCATGGTAATATAGGCCACATTGTGGAAAATTCGAGTCAGTAGACTTGTTGGTTTGAATTTCCTATATTTTAGGAGGGAATATAGGGAGTTAAATGAATGATATATGATCAAAATTAGAGGATGGTTATGGATGAATTTCCCCCCACATAATGAAGTTATTTTGGTGATCTTTATAAAGTCTAATATAGAGGTTCTTTCAATATATGATAGATATTTTTGTTTTTCAAAAACTGGAATAAGGATAATTGAAAATTGTAGACTTAGAGAGAATGTAGGAAGAGTTCCACACTTGTTTTGGAAAGTCAAACAATAAGGATATATAGGTTGTAATATCACTTTTGGTTCATGAAGATCATAAATTTATGAAATTGAAGAATAATTGACACACCACTCTTGTGTAAACTCAATCCATGTTTATGCAAACCTAAACAAAATCACATAGGGAAGAAGTGTTTTTTTTAAGTGTGTGAGATTAGTGAGTTATTTATTTTCATGAGGCTAATTATCCTGAAGGGTTAGTGAAACTACTATGAATTTAAATGAATATGTAGCATGTTTACTATTTTAGGTGTATGATATATCATCATTGTAAGCTCCTTGGATTATCCCAGTTTTTGCGAAGTAAGTGAATTGATTGTGTTTATATTTTTTCTATTTTTATATTCCTATAAATCATAAGGAGGAAGAATGTTCCTAATAATTATGGAAAAAGATCATTGGTGAAGATTCATTTGTGAAAGATTAGAAAACCTGGGGTCATTTTTGAAATATTTGAAAACCCCGATTCACCTCACCTCAGGGTTTTTACCTAACATGGGACCAATAAAAAATTAAAATAATATAGAGAAAGGAATGGAGAATTCGTTGATTATTTAAGTCACACTCAAAGCATCAAAAAATAAATATCCTTGGATCATGGATAATTGATATTCTTTACATAAAAAAGACACTTTAAGATTAGACGTGATTATCAACAATGAAAATAAGGGTTTGTGAACATTTTCAAAGATGTTTCATTTGAAATAAAGGGATTTGTTTCAATAGTTATTTAAGATGAAAAGTTGAAGTAAATAAATACTATATTTGTATATGGGTTGAAACATAATATTTTGAGTGTATCTCAACTATTTTATAAATGCAATTAATTGGTATTATAATTAGATGAATTATTTTTTAAGATAATTAAAGAAGGATATATATTTACATGAGCAAAATAGACACTGGGAAACATGATTCAAGATAGATATAGTGAAACTTCATTCTATATAAGCTTGAAAGAATAAAATTAATCATGAATTTGAAGACATAGCCACATTTATCAAACAAATTTGAGTAAGATTACTCAATTAGTGAATGTTTTTTGTGTTTCGATACTTAAGAGAGCATAATTGGATGTTATCTAAATTAAAAAAGGGGATATTTTCAATTCTTCATATAATAAAGGGAAGATTCAAACATCTCACCCATTAAATCTCATTCATTCAGATGTTTGTGGGACTGTGAATGAGAAATTAAAAATGGTAATAGTTATTTTATTTTATTTATTATTTAATTCACTCATATTTTATGTATTATATTTATGAAACATAATTTAGAGTCATTAAATATGTTTAATAATTTTAGAAAAAATATAAAAAAGCAGTTTGGATTCTCCTTGAAAAAGTTGTGGATAGATAATGGTGCTGAATACACTAGTTGAAAGTTTAAAACATACCTTGGAAAGTATTATATTCATAATAAATTTATTATTAAATATACCCTATAATAAAATGGTGTGTTTTAAAGAAATAATAAAATTTTAGTACAAATAGATCACACCATATTGGTGAAGCATGATATGTCTTGATTTTATTGGAGGTATGAAATTGGTACACCAATTTAGATTGAAAACATTTGTTTTTGTTGAATCAATTTAGATATGAAATCATATGATATATATTATAATATATCACCATTCCTAAAATTCTTTAAGTTATTTTTTATACCTTTAATTATCAAGTTGAAAGGTGAAAATATGGGGATGTTTGAATAAGTTGGATTTTAATGTATCTTCCCTAGTTATCCTCCAAATGTAAGAGGTAATAATTAATATAACAATTATATAGGAAATAATATGTATAGTGATGAAGTTAAGGTGTTTTCATAATCAAATAATGAATTTAAATGTCAAAAATAAAGTTCTATAAGTAAATACAATGAATAAAAACTAGTTGATAAGCATGATCAAGTTTCCAAAAAAGATAAAAATTTATAATAAGTGTAGGTTGAAGATGATATTTCATCCATTTATAGTGATATATAGATTCATTTTTTAACTCATTCAATGATGAGAAATAAATTTTGGGTCTATAATATTATTATAGATAAAAATTTAGTCGATCCAAACTAGGAGAACTTTGTGGAAAACAAATTGTTCCTTATTATGTTCCCATATTGAATTAGATGATGTGAAAGAAGCCTTGGATCATAAATAGTGGATTGATTATATGAAAAATTAGTTTGATAAGATCAAGAATAATAAACTTGGGAGTTGGTACCCAAGAAAACAAATAAGAATTTCATAGGAACAAATTTGGTATTTTGTAACCAGCTGAATGAGAAAAGAGAGGTGATGGGAAACGAATCCAGACTAGGGTGAAAAGGTAATTCTCAGCTGTAAAATCTTTATTACAATGATACTTTTACACATGTTTCTAGGATGAATTACATTTTAATTTTTCTTGAAATTGTGGTATAAATTCAATAAAATATCTTTTAAATGTATTTCATGTCAGACATATCAGATATTAAGAATACATTTAGAACTGGATGAATTCTTTCTTGGAGAAGTTAAAGGATATTTTTTCATGTTAAAGTGGGTGTTTATGGATTAAATAAATCATATATATCATGGTATCCAATGATTTATTCCTTCTTGAAGGCATTTAATTTTAGAAAATTAATACTGGACATCAACCTCAACATCAAATATGATAAAGAGGCATCCTTAATTGTTATCATCTATGTAAATGATGTTATCTTTTATGGAAATAAGGAATGTTACGCTATAGGAAAATTATAGTTTTTAGGTGGTTTAATACACTACCATATGCTTCTACGGAGGTTTCTAAAAACCGCCACTAAATTGTATGTTAGGAAACTATTTGCGGCGGTTAAAGCGGTTTAGTGGTGGTTTATGGTAAATGTCATAGTTGGCGCATTTTCACAGCGGTTATATTGTTTTTTCTGGTGGTTTTTCTAGGGAGGGGGGTTACTTTTTTTAGTGGTCGTTAAAACCACCACTAAAAAAAGTAACGGCCTACCGGGACAAACCACCGCGACAAACAATATAACCATCGTGAGAAACAATATAACCGCCATAACAAAAAGCATGGATGATTTTCCACTGTAGCGGGGGTTAGAACCGCCGCTAAATTTAAGACCGCAGTGATGATTAAAACCTCCATAATAGAAAAATATTGACATTTAGTGGTGGTTAAAACTTCCTCTAAATGTACATATTATAGTTAGTGGTGGTTAAAACCACCACTAAAGAGCATATTTACCAAAAAGGAACTAGTTTCTAGAGCCCTTGTACTTGTGCCCTGAAAAAAACATTCTAAGAATACCAAAACACCAACAGAATACATACTACAGTCAATATGAAAAGAGATGATTAACTAAGCACAACCAAATGAATTGTTCAATGAGTAAAGAAATATAGACAAATATATCACATGGCATAATCCTAGTATCTAATAAAATGTAGTGGTGAATTTACACGTTTACCCCTCTTTTATTCTTATACCACTTTCCCTTTCTATTTCATTTTACAGTTATTTTGAATTCTTTAACCACTTGTATAACTCAAATAAATTTAACATAGTTTTATCCATATCTCTATCATTAGACCCCAAATTCAAGATCTGAAGGAAGCATTGGATATCTCAACATAAAGAAAACCCCACTCATACATCCTATTTCAGTTTCCCATTGGATCCTTTGTTCTGTATAGGCATTGGAAAATTTTTCATACTATCATGGAACTGAACCATTTCTCATATTTCTCCCAAAAATCATGAAATATGAAGCTGATATCGGGAGAGGCGTCATCTATGACCTTTAGGTTGGTAGTCACAATATTTTCCCTTTGGGGTTCCATGTTTCATAATTAAGCCACTGTGTCGCACACTATATTTGGTCAAGCATCTCTATTTAAGTTATTTATGTATTTAAAATTTAACATTGCAGACTCATATGTACTATTTGATCCTTGACTGGATGTTCACATGTTTTGTGAAAACTTATATGGTCAGCCATTGGGTGATCTAGGTGAAATGGGACAATAATATTTTTTTCAAGTTTTGGTACTCCCACATATCTTCTGGAGTTGTTAAAGAATGTAATATCCATTTATATATGATTATTTGATAGAACCCAAGGCATCCCTTTGGTGTTTAGACCACTTATAGTTGGAATTTCTAAAGAGGAAATTTTCCTAGATTAACAAGTCTCCATCTAAGTGACTCAATTGAGATTATATATGGGTTTCCCATGCATTAATGAATTGAATGAGGTAAATGTAACTAATAATATAAAATGTATAATTAATGATGGGTTTCCTTTCTTAAAATAAATCAATTGGTTTTAAATTGAATGACCCTAAGAATTTATAATTTCATTCTATTGATTTATTCTTTATAAAATGATTCATACAAATTGTAATATTTTAAATGGGAATTGAACATGGATAAAGACATGAATAAGAGGTTGTTCCTTATCTATTATGACACAAATTATTATTCCTTTATTATGTATATGGTTTAGATAGAAGAGATGGATGTGAGGTAATTACCCTAGATAGTTATATTTAATATATTCTTTTATAGAGGTTGTGGTATGATGGTATGAGATTATTGAGCAAGGAGATATCACAATTCCATACATCAGGTGTTTAGCACGGTGTATCACAAAAATGTTACTATATAAGTATTGTGATTTAATCACCACATTCCATGACATGAATTTTGATCTAATGGTGCACTCAACATCCCATGTTTTGTTTCATGGCGTCTCTCACTCTATTGGGATATAGGGCATGTACCCAATTACATGAGCACATAGGTTCGTTAGACTGGTTAGGGATGTCTGAGTTATGCCATGGTCTATTCATCAGTATTATTATAATTATATGGCTACATACATCTTCACATACCTTGGAAATATAGTTGGATGAAATATATATAAACTATATATATTACTACTATATATATATTAACTATTTAGATTTCTATTCCATCTATGTGTCGATAAATTCAAACCCTCCTATAGTCCTTTAAGAACATGATTGGGTGGTTATTTATTTATTCCTTAGTTACTCAAAAGATATGGGGTGTATTATGTTGGTGGTAGATCCTTTATCATGGGAATAATGATGTGGTAATATTTCCTTGGGATTAATTTATGTTGGTTTTGCTTGTGGAATTATTATAAATGAAATATAACATAACAATTAGGTAAAATCATCTCTCCGTTGGGTTATTCCTTGTGGAATTGTTATACTTGACACTAAAGATATAAAAAAGGTAAAATCATCTCTCCCATGGATAAGGGTTCCTTATTTTTTAAGAGTGATGGATCAGGTTCAAGAATCATATTTGTTTCACTCATGTGATTTCATTGGAAAAGGAGTCTTTAGTTTGGTTTCCTTAGAAGGAATGAAATGTGGATCCTAATATATTGTCACTCCCATTATTCATCCTAGTTATTTTGATGTATTAAAAATAATATAAGTGATCAAGAACATTCCTTCAAAGGGAAGAGTGTCTCTTGAAGGGGGTTGATATATTCTATCAACGAATATGGATGCTTATAATAAATTATTTGTGATAGGGTAGTTGATGTTATGAATGGTAAGTAACTGATCATGTAGTCTATTTAATATTTTTTAGGGAAGGGGGTTCTAGAGAATCTACTGGGAGTTTCCCATCTGCACGTCATGACTACTGAGATAATGGACACTTTTGTTCACACTGTCTGACTGTCCTTGGAGGCCACTTTGGAAATGGTGGGAAAACCCCATTTCAGATAGTGTAGCAAAATTTCCCCGAATATCGTATGAGTATCTATAGATTCCAACTATTTTTTGAAATTTTGGATACTATGATTATGCCTCACTAAAGGTTAATCTATCTTAAACATGTTAGCGAGACACACATTATCATCCCTAGGGATTGATAAAATATCATAACTAAGATGTACTTTGAAATGGAAATGTAGTGGTAAATGCATTGTGATAGAAAATTTAGGATAAGTTATTATAATGAAAAAATAAATTTAGAAAAAATGAATCATAAAAAATGAATCAACACAATAAAGAGTAGATATATATGGTGAATAGTGTAGAGACCTAAAGCATAACGTACATGGACATTACATTACTTTTGCGGAATACTTAGTACATAACAAAAACACACACACAAGGATCATAATAGTTTAGTGTCTTTGGAAACTCGGAATACAATATTCTAATCATGGTGAAAGATCTTCAATATCTCCCATAAAGATCTTCCAATTTTTGTTTCCTAACCTAAAATCTTTCTTTTAATCCTAGGGAAAAGAAAACATAAAAAGGGTGATCTCAAATGCTCATTAAGGGAAAACATAGAGAACATAAAACAATGCATAGTCATTTGAAAGCAAAAAACTTGAACATGAAATTTAAACATCAAAATCTTGAGCGAAGACATAAATCGTGGAAGTATATAAGGCACATATCATAATGGAACATCAAACATGATAAAATATAATGGGAATAAAACATGTAATTGTGGAAACCATTCAGCACATGTCATCATTTCCATAGTAGCCAAGGCATTGTTGCCAAGACCATCTTAGTGGACAAAGTCCCTTTCTGAATCGAGTTCACTCCTTGTTTCAGTCCTGTAACACTGAACCGGATTAACTTACCATTCCAGCCATGTCTATCTCATGAGATATAGATCTTTACCCAATGAATTGGAGAGAGATATAGGTCCTACCCATCTCATAATGAAATCATTCTTACTTGTGCCACAAAATAAACAAACATCATTCATAATAACCCAATAAATAAAATAGGTTTCAGAAACATCATCCCATCATCACATAATCAATATAAAAGATATGGATATCATTTCATAATAAGGAAATTGAAACCATGTAAATCATAGAGACATTATACTTGAAGTATACACATATGAAATAATGTCATCTTAGATGAAAAATGTTTTTGATAAAACACTTGAAATGAATTCTTGGGGAAAATATCCTTTCTTCTTCAAAATCAATTTCTTTTCAAAAAACCTCATGCCATTTAAAAAGAAAGAGATTTTGTTTAAAATAGTCATGGAACCTTTTAGAGGAAGATTCATGAAAATAAGGCTTTATAAAACTATAAAAATATGTTTGTGCCGTATAAGTTAAAAAACATTCTTCTCGTACTTTTGTTGGAAAAGTCAAAAAGTACCTCGTATGGTAAACAAAAGAAAGATGCCTTCCAAACATTGTGGTAAAAGTAATAAAAGAGTAAAAATGACTTTAAACATACATGGAAGAATACGAAACATTTTATGGAAACATTTTTAGAAAACATGGACATGGAAGATAAACATAACCCCAGTAAATACTTACGTATAAGCAATCTCGGATAAAAATGAGATCTGAAAAATTATCCCTTACCTTAGGTCCGATATGCTTCGTACGTATCTGAACCTTCTGTATAATGATTTAAATAACGTAATTGACTTATTACAGAATCATATTCATTTATATGATATCATATTTGGTTCACTTATGACTTTATATTACCCGTTCTTTTGTAAATTCCATGTTAAAGAGCGTTTTTTGGTAAAATTGTTTCTTTTGTCGTCCGTGTTTTGACTTGTAATTATTCATGTGATTACTTAAATCATGATTAATTAATTCCAGAATATAAAACATGATTTATATATAATATATATTCAGAATATACATATATATAATAGATCGATAAATGGAAAGAAATAGACCGTTCATGGAGACGGTAGGTCGTACGTACGCATGAATGCTGTTTTCGTTTCCTTATTGAGTTGAAGGGAATTAAGTAGATGACATACATATATATATACATAAATCCATTAGCTTAATAATGTCATATATTTCATTATTATTACTTATATATACTTTATAATCATTCTTTAATGGTTAACATGGATAATGAATCTCATCACGTCGTGGAGACGGTAGTCCGTACGTGCGCACGAGCGATGATATCATTCCCATGATCGTGGAATTGTATTAAAGTGTATGTATAATATTTTAGAATCTATATCACTTTACAATAATCATAAATAGTCATTATTTACACCATTATACCCATCCAGGTAAGGTGGTGGTGGAAAATAGATTACACCACGGCGTGGAGAGGGTATTCCGTACGTACCCACGCGCGGTGATTTCGTTTTCCGTAGGATGGATAGAAGGTGAAATAGGGTTGTTTCATACTTATAATAACATATCAGTATATGAGACAAACTTATTTTATTACTTCATAATGAAACAACTAAATAAGAAGAATTGGAAGAAGAAATAAAGATGAAAGAATTGCAAGCGGACATTACCTCTTCTTTGAAGCGCCTCTTTGAGACCTCCTTTTAGGGGACTAAAATTGTTCTTTGAAGAAGACCATAACCTCTAGGATATTTATAGGGAAGTGGAGAAGAGAATTTTACAGGGTTTGTCCAAGCTTGAAGGCTCAAATTGGTGTGAGGAAGAGAGGGAGGATGTGCCCTTTTGTAAGGGAGGAGAGGGGCACCTTTGGAATAACTAAAAATAATATTTTATTATAAAGTCATATTCAGTTTTTAATAGATCCAAATTGATTTATTTCAAATATAATGTGGGTATGGGTCTAAATCCTCTCATCCAATAGAATTTAGACAAGTTTAGGTTTCAATTTTAACCATATCATTTAGATTTAACTTTAAGATAAATAATTTTACTCTTACCTTGTCTTCTTTTTTTCTTACACTATAAGGTTAATAAACTTACTATAACAAGCCAAACTAACCCCAAGTTGTTTATAATTAATATATATAACCTTATCTAAGTCATTTGGCCGAGCCTTAGATTTTTAGGAATAATATAATATTTGTTTTAAAAACTATTTTATGTCAATTTTGACACTATTTGCTAATTGATTTTTGTGAAAATCATAACAGAATGATTAGTTCGAACAAAGTTCATTAAATGAATACTAACATGTCATATTAACCTAGAAAATTAGTGTAATTCATAAAAAGTCTCAAATTATATTTATTTGGGTATTTAAAACATCAATTATGTCAATGTTTCATTAATAAGATAATTAATGCATCATCATTGTGTCATAAATAAATTAAATTATTTAATGTCTAAAAATTAAAAATAAAACACCATTATGTAGGAAATAATTTTAGCTTTATAATGAATATTTATAGTAGAATTTATCTTATATATAACCCCATATTAAAAATTATTTAGTTATTAAAATTTGATTTTAACTATTTTAACCCTTCTTTAAATAAATTAATAATAAATGTCCTAATCTAATCCAAGTGGGCATAAATGGTAATATATTACTACTAAGGTTGTTTTTAATCAAATTAAATTTATCCAATTGAATTAGGACATGTGTTAGGGTAAGAATAATATCATTTTTACCCTTAATTACCCTATTTACTTTTAACCGTGGTAAAAAAAAGTAAAAAGTTACTATTCACCAAAAATTATTTTAATCTCATTGAACCACATTTTACTTACTGACATCAACCATGTCACTCGGATTTTTGAAATTCTATTAATAGAAGTGGTAAAATTATGTTTTATGAAAAATTCAGTTTTTTAACTACCACTTAGTGGTTTCACTATTCATCAAAAAATGAAAGTTTACAAAAAAATACCAAAAAATAGGCCTAAGATATATTTGATATTATGAATTCAAAAATGATGTCTATTTTACCAAATTCAAAACATATCAGTTGCATTAATTAATTTAAAAATTAATTCCCGTCGTCAAAACAAATAGCGTGTTTTTAAGAGATAATAATTATCAAAAGATTGACACTTGTTTATGTCTGGTTTAAGTGTGAAATTAAATACAATGACCAACATTGTATTAAATGGTAAAAATATATTCTAAATATACTTTAAAACCACTCAAATTAATAATTTATCACTATTAATTATTTAGATTAAAAAAGTTGTTTTTAATTAAAATTTAGTAATTTTCACTATTCATCAGAATATAAATGTTTTCCGAAAAGTACCAAAATTTTACCCTAAGCTAATTTCGATATTTTGAATCCAAAAATGAAGTCCATTTTCAAAAATAAAATTTATAATCTTTTAAAAAGTGTATATTACTATTCATAACTGCTAGTTTTAATAATATTTTAATAGCATATCGTTGTTTAGCGAAACTCGGTATTGCGTACAACACACGCTATCGTGGAAGGTCGCGCATGCGTGTAATGTTGGCCAAGTTAGGGATGTGTGTTATGAAAGCTCCTTTTGGTGTAGTGTTCAACAGAAGACATTAATGAAATTAAAAAGAATATTTTTCGTAAAATCTTGGGGTGTTACATTCTACCCCCCTTAAAATGAATTTCGCCCTCTAAATTCTTTGGGGTTATAAATGATTTATTACATGAGATTTTATTTCATAGAAACCCACATAGTAAAAAGGAAATACCAAAACATAACTTTAAAAACTAAAGTATGAAACGTAACGGCTACCCAAGTTAACTAATAACTGGGTTTCCACATAGGAGAACATAGGTGAAAATATGAATATGGAAGAGAAATTTAACCGTCATGTTCTGATGGAGAGTGGTAGAGAACATGGCTATGAAAAAGTCAACAATCACAAAGCCATAAATTTGTAATGATCTAGGGTACCATCTGATTCATCGGATGTAATATCACTAGGACAACATTTTTGTTTTTCAATATCATTTCCATAAAGTTTGAAGAATTTGAATTAGAATAAATACTTACTTTATTTTGGTACAATCTAACTTTTGTTCGTGCTTTGAACAATTTCCACTTCATCTCCTAAATAAATGAAGTTGAATTTGTTATTCCTGAAGTGTTAACAGAGCATGTGAAAAAATGATGGGTCATTCCATCTGTTTCAAACAAAAGGTTAGAAAAAGTTATCCAATATACATAAGTCCATCTATGGTGAGGTTAATCGTATAAGATTGAAAAAATGAACATATACTTCATATATCATACCGCATAATAAAATAAAACTAGTTTCTACTAACCAGGGACTTCTTGTAGGCCAGTGGTAGGCGATAAAGGCCAGTCGCACTTCGGTTGTGGGTTCGATTCCCACATCCTTGTCTGACACGATGGGTTGTCTCTCGTCCTGTAGGTTGTCCTTTAAATGTACATTACTATAACTTCCCATCAATAATATCTAAAAAAACATCTATCCTTAAACAATACTAACTTATGTCCAACATATTCCATTCCAATCTTTAGGCTTATCCATAATACTACATTCCACTCTCATAATATAGTGAAAACAATTACCAGAGATTTCATATAACAAGCATGTTAATACCATCGTTGATCCCCATATATCATAAGATATGTCTTGTTTGTCACATTCCAAATATTCGAAGTCCTTAATCATGTATTATCTTGAAAAATGAATACCCATTGAATCTTAGTGAAAACATGAATGTTGTAAAATTTTAACACTTTCCACATACCAAAATCCAAAAATTCAATATACTCAAACCATGATATAACATTCTCCTTATATCAGTCATGAGCTCATTAATACTATCAAAAATTAAATTTTCTCTTTATCCCTTCATTATGCACATTTCATCTAATTTCCAAAAATATCTGAATAACCTTTCATGGTTACTGGTACCATTCATCATACACTCTCAAAACTTAAGGAAAGACAATAGTGTAACAATCCATAGATGTCTCTTTATTCCATAGTACCATGAGATTACTTATACAATATTACACTTGATAAACATGTAATCATTCCACTACCTTCTTAAACCATTGACCGAGATTCAACAATTATTTCATCTCACATTTCATTTGTAGTCTCTTCATCATCATTAATATAAATACTACCTATACGACCATACTGATTCTCTTCATGATACTTTCCCTTAGAGAATTGGTTTACATAATGCCCATACATTCCACATTTAAAACATTTAACCATTATTGATGTCGTAGCAATACCATTATCCTCATCCATGGTGTTAACTGAACCTTTTCCTTTGCACTTACTAGCTTTGTGTCCATCTTTTCCACACCCAAAGCATCTTCCAGTTCCCTTGAAACAATATCCCTGATGCCTCTTCCCACATGATTTACATGAGGGAAATTGAACTTTCTTTCCTCTATGATCATCATGAAACTCCATCTTTCTCTTATTATCTGAGTCGGGAAACTTACCAAAGTTGAGATTACTGATCATATTATGAGATTGCTGATTAGGCATAATAATAATGTTTGGACTTCCAAATCCCATTTCATTTGGTTTCTCACGAATAATATCATTCCATTGTCTTTCATATCCTCCATTATCATGAATCTTTCTATTTCTAGCCATTTTCTAAAACCCAAAAAGAATAGCGTGAGAGGCAAAAATCATTCTAGGGAAAACAACATAATAAAAGGGGAGTACCTTCAATATCTAACATCTTACGTTTAATTCTGATATCGTTAGTGCAATTCTAGGACTATAACCTATATGTATACTTAACCTTAGGGACATCCCTAGACATACCTTACAAATATCTCTAGGGATCTCACTAAAGTTTTCGCATCCTAGTTTCCAAAGGTTGACTAAACCTTTCCTCTGATACCAACTATAGAGATGCAAATTATAAACGTACATGGACATTACATTACTTTTGTGGAATACTTAGTACATAACAAAAACACACACACAAGGACAGTAATAGTTTAGTGTCTTTGGAAACTTGGAATATAATCTTCTAATCCTGGTGAAAGATCTTCAACATCTCCCATAAAGATCTTCCACTTTTTGTTTCCTTACCTAAAATCTTTATTTTAATCTTGGGGAAAAGAAAACATAAAAACGGTGAGCTCAAATGCTCATTAAGGGAAAACATAGAGAACATAAAACAATGCATAGCCATTTGAAAGAAAAAACTTGAACATGAAATTTAAACATCAAAATCTTGAGCAAAGACATAATTCGTGGAAGTACGTAAGGCACATATCATAATGGAACATCAAACATGATAAAATATAATGTGAATAAAACATGTAATTGTGGAAACCATTCAGAAAAAATCATGATTTCCATAGTAGCCAAGGCATTGCTACCAAGACCATCTTAGTGGACAAAGTCCCTTTCTGAATCGAGTTCACTCCTCGTTTCAGTCCTGTAACACTGAACCGGATTAACTTACCGTTCCAGCCATGTCTATCTCATGAGATATAAATCTTTACTCAATGCATTTGAGGGAGATATAGGTCCCACCCATCTCATAATGAAATCATTCTTACTTGTGCCACAAAATAAACAAACATCATTCATAATAACCCAATAAATAAAATGGGTTTCATAAACATCATCACATCATCACAAAATCCATATAAAAAATTTGATATCATTTCATAATAAGGAAATTCAAACCATGTAAATCATAGAGACATTATACTTGAAATATACACATATGAAATAATGTCATCTTAGATGAAAAATGTTTTTGATAAAACACTTGAAATGAGTTCTTGAGGAAAATATCCTTTCTTCTTCAAAATAAATTTCTTTTCAAAAAACCTCAAGAAATTTAAAAAGAAAGAGATTTTGTTGAAAATAGTCATGAAACCTTTTGGAGTAAGCTTCATGAAAATAAGGCTTTATAAAACTGTAAAAATACATTCATGCCGTATAAGTTAAAAAAACATTCTTCTTGTACTTTTGTCAGAAAAGTCAAAAAGTACCTCGTATGGTAAACAAAAAAAAGATTCCTTCCAAACATTGTGGTAAAAGTCATAAAAGGGTAAAAATGACTTTAAACATACATGATATAATACTAAACATTTTATTGAAACATTTTTAGAAAACATGGACATGGAAGATAAACATAACCCCAGTAAATACTTACGTATAAGCAATCTTGGATAAAAATGAGATTTGAAAAATTATCCCTTACCTTAGGTCCGATATGCTTCGTACGTATCCGAACCTCCTGTATAATGATTTAAATAATTCCATTGACTTATTAAATAATCATATTCATTGTTATGATATCATATATGGTTCACTTATGACTTTATAATACCCGTTCTTTTGTAAATTCCATGTTAAAGAGCGTTTTTGGGTAAAATCGTTTCTTTTGTCGTCTGTGTTTTGACTTGTAATTATTCATATGATTACTTAGATCATGATTACATAATTCCAGAATATAAAACATGATTTATATATAATATATACTCATAATATACATATATATAGTATATCGATAAATGGAATGAAATACACCGTTCATGGAGACGGTCGGCCGTACGTACGCCTGAACGCTGTTTTCGTTTCCTTATTGAGTTGAATAGAATTAAGTAGATGACATAAATATATATATACATAAATCAAGTAGATTTATAATGTCATATATTTCATTATTATTACTTATATATACTTTATAATCATTCTTTAATGGTTAACATGGAGAATGAATCTCATCGCGTCGTGGAGACGGTAGTCCGTACGTACGCACGAACGATGATATAATTCCCATGATCGTGGAATTGTATTGAGGTGTATGTATAATATTTTAGAATCAATATCACTTTACAATAATCATATATAGTCATTATTTACACCATTATACCCATCCAAGTAAGGTGGTGGTGGAAAATAGATTACACCATGGCGTGGAGACAGTATTTCGTACGTACGCACGCGTGGTGATTTCGTTTTCCGTAGGATGGATAGAAGGTGAAATAGGTTTGTTTAATACTTATAATAACATATCAGTATATTAGTGATACTGATGTTATTACTTCATAATTAAAAAACTAAAGAAGAAGAAGTGGAAGAAGAAATAAAGATGAAAGAATCGGTAACGGACATTACCTCTTCTTTGAAGCTCCTCTTTGAGACCTCCTTTTAGGGCACTAAAATTGGTCTTTGAAGAAGACCAGAACCTCTAGGATATTTCTAGGGAAGTGGAGAATAAAATTTGGCAAGTTTTGGCCGATATTGAAGGCTCCAATTGGTGTGAGGAAGAGATGGAGGAGGTGCCCTTTTTTAAGGGACGAGAGGGGCACCTTTGGAATAACAAAAAATATTATTTTATTATAAAGTCATATTCAGTTTTTAATAGCTCCAAATTGATTTATTTCGAAGCTAATGTAGGTATGGGTCGAAATCCTCCCATCCAATAGAATTTAGACAAGTTTATGTTTCTATTTTAAACTTATCATTTAGATTTAACTTTAAGATAAATAATTTTACTCTTACCTTGTCTTCTTGTTTTCTTACACTATAAGGTTAATAAACTTACTATAACAAGCCAAACGAACCCCAAGTTGTTTATAATTAATATATATAACCTTATCTAAGTCATTTGGCCGAACCTTGGATTTTTAGGAATAATATAATATATGTTTTAAAAACTATTTTATGTCAATTTTGACACTATTTGGTAATTGATTTTTTTGAAAATCCTAACAGAATGATTAGTTGAACAAAGTTAATTAAATCAATACTAACATGTCATATTAACCTAGAAAATTAGTGGAATTCATAAAAATTCTCAAATTACATTTATTTGGGTATTTAAAACATCAATTATGTCAATATTTCATTAATAAGAAAATTAATGCATCATCATTGTGTCATAAATAAATTAAATTATTTAATGTCTAAAAATTAAAAATAAAACACCATTATGTAATAAATCTTGTTATCTTTCTAATGAATATTTATAGTCGAATTTATCTTATGTATAACCCCATATTAAAAATGATTTAGTTATTAAACTTTGATTTTAACTATTTTAACCCTTCTTTAAATAAATTAATAATAAATGTCCTAATCTAATCCAAGTGGGCCTAAATGGTCATATTTTATTCCTAAAGTTGTTTTTGGTCGAATTAAACTTATCCAATAGAATTAGGACATGTGTTAGGGTAAGAATAATATCATTTTTACCCTTAATTACCCTATTTACTTTTAACCGTGGTAAAAAAAGTAAAAAGTTACTATTCACCAAAAATTATTTTCATCTCCTTGAATCACATTTTACTTACTGGCATTAACCGTGTCTCTCGGATTTTTGAAATTCCATTCACAGAAGCGGTAAAATTAAGTTTTATGAAAAATTCTGTTTTTTAACTACCACTTAGTGGTTTCACTATTCATCAAAAAATGAAAGTTTCCAGAAAAATACCAAAAAATAGGCCTAATCTATATTTGATATGATGAATTCAAAAATGATGTCTATTTTACCAAATTCAAAACATATCAGTTGCATTAATTAATTTAAAAATTAATTCCCGTCGTCAAAACAAAGAGCGTGTTTTTAAGAGATATTAATTATCAAAAGATTGACACTTGTTTATATCTGGTTTAAATGTGAAATTAAATCCAATGACCAAAATTGTATTAAATGGTAAAAATATATTCTAAATATACTTTAAAACCACTCAAATTAATAATTTATCACTATTAATTATTTCGATTAAAAAAGTTGTTTTTAATTAAAATTTAGTAATTTTCACTATTCATCGGAATATGAAAGTTATCCGAAAAGTACCAAAATTTCACCCTAAGGTAATTTTGATATTCCGAATCCAAAAATAAAGTCCATTTTCAAAAATAATATTTATAAAATTTCAAAAAGTGGGTATTACTATTCATAACTGCTAGTTTTAATAATATTTTAATAGCATATCGTTGTTTAGCGAAACTCGGTATTGCGTACAACACACGCTATCGTGGAAGTTCGCGCTTGCGTGTAATGCTGGCCAAGTTAGGGATGCGTGTTGTGAAAGCTCCTTTTGGTGTAGTGTTCAACAGAAGACATTAATGAAATTAAAAAGAATATTTTTCGTAAAATCTTGGGGTGTTACATTCTACCCCCTTTAAAATGAATTTCTCCCTCGAAATTCTTCGGGGTTATAAATGGTTTATTACACGAGAGTTTCTTTCCTAGAAACCCACATCGTAAAAATTAAATACCAAAACATAACTTTAAAAACTAAAATATAAAACGTAACGGTTACCCAAGTTAACTAGTCACTGGGTTTCCACATGGGAGAACATAGGTGAAAATATGGATATGGAAGGGAAATTTAACCATCATGTTCTGATGGAGAGTGGTAGAGAACATGGCTATGAAAAATTCAAAAATCACAAAGCCATAAATTTGTGATGATCTAGGGTACCATTTGATTCATCGGATATAAGATCACTAGGACAACATTTTTGTTTTTCAATATCATTTCCCTAAAGTTTGAAGAATTTGAATTAGAATAAATACTTACTTTATTTTGGTACAATCTCACTGTTGTTCATTCTTTGAACAATTTTCACTTCATATCTTAAAGAAATGAAGTTGAATTTGTTATTCGTGAAGTGTTAACAGATCACGTGATAAAATGATGGGTCATTCCATCTGTTTCAAACAAAAGGTTAGAAAAAGTTATCAAATATACATAAGTCCATCTATGGTGAGGTTAATCGTATATGATTCCAAAAATGAACATATACTTCATATATCATACCGCGTAATAAAATAAAACTAGTTTCTACTAACCAGGGACTTCTTGTAGGCCAGTGGTAGGCGATAAAGGCCAGTCGCACTTCGGTTGTGGGTTCGATTCCCACAGCCTTGTCTGACGCAATGAGTTGTCGCCCGTCCTACAGGTTGTCCTTTAAAACAACATTACTATAACAGCCCATCAATAATATCGAAAAAACATCTATCCTTAAAAAATACTAACGTATGTCCAACATAATCCAATCCAATCTGTTGTCTTATCCATAATACTGCAGTCCACTCTCATAATATAGTGAAAACAATTACCAGAGATTTCATATAACAAGCATGTTAATACCATCCTTGATCCCCATATATCATAAGATATGTCTTGTTGAAGGCCTTAATCATGTATTCTCTTGAAAAATGAATACCCATTGAATGTTAGTGAAAACATAAATGTTGTTAAATTTTAACACTTTCCACATACCAAAAATCCAAAAAATCTACAGACTCAAACCATGATATAACATTCTCTTTATATCAGTCATAAGATCATGAATACTATCAAACATTTAATTTTCTCTTTATCCCTTCATTATGTGCATTTCATCTACTTTCCAAAAATATCTGAATACCCTTTCATGGTTACTGGTACCATTCATCATACACTTTCAAAACATAAGGAAAGACAACAGTGTAACAATCCATAGATGTCTCTTTATTCCATAGTACCATGAGATTACTTATACAATATTACACTTGATAAACATGTAATCATTCCACTACCTTCTTAAACCATTGACCGAGCTTCAACAATTCTTTCATCTCACATATCATGAATCTTCCTATTTTCAGCCATTTTCTAAAACCCAAAAAGAATAGTGTGAGAGGCAAAAATCATGCTAGGGAAAACAACATAATAAAAGGGGAGTACCTTCAATATCTAACATCTTAGGTTTAATTCTAATATCGTTAGAGCAATTCTAGGACTATAACCTATATGTATACTTAACCTTAGGGACATCCCTAGACATACCTTAGAAATATCTCTAGGGATCTCACTAAAGTTTTCACATCCTAGTTTCCAAAGGTTGACTAAACCTTTCCTATGATACCAACTGTAGAGACCCGAATCATAACGTACATGGAAATTACATTACTTTTCAAGAATACTTAGTACATAACAAAAACACACACACAAGGACCGTAATAGTTTAGTGTGTTTGGACACTCGGAATATAATCTTCTAATCGTGGTGAAAGATCTTAAACATCTCCCATAATGATCTTCCACTTTTTGTTTCCTTACATAAAATATTTCTTTTAATCCTGGGGAAAAGAAAACATAAAAAGGGTGAGCTCAAATTCTCAGTAAGGTAAAACATAGAGAACATAAAACAATGCATAGTCATTTGAAAGCAAAAACTTGAACTTGAAATTTAAACATCAAAATCTTGAGCAAAGACATAAATCGTGGAAGTACGTAAGGAACATATCATAATGGAACATCAAACATGATAAAATATAATGGGAATAAAACATGTAATTGTGGAAACCATTCATCACATGTCATGATTTCCATAGTAGCCAAGGCATTACTGCCAAGACCATCTTAGTGGACAATGTCCCTTTCTGAATCGAGTTCACTCCTCGTTTCAGTCCTGTAACACTGAACCGGATTAACTTACCGTTCTAGCCATGTCCATCTCATGAGATATAAATATTTACCCAATTCATTAGAGGGAGATATAGGTCCCACCCATATCATAATGAAATCATTCTTACTTGTGCCATAAAATAAACAAACATCATTCATAATAACCCAATAAATAAAATGGGTTTCATAAACATCATCCCATCATCACACAATCCATATAAAAGAAAAGGATATAATTTCATAATAAGGAAATTTAAACCATGTAAATCATAGATACATTATACTTGAAATATACACATATGAAATAATGTCATCTTAGATGAAAAATGTTTTTGATAAAACACTTGAAATGAATTCTTGGGGAAAATATCCTTTCTTCTTCAAAATCAATTTCTTTTCAAAAAACCTCATGCAATTTAAAAAGAAAGTGATTTTGTTTAAAATAGTCATGGAACCTTTTAGAGGAAGATTCATGAAAATAAGGCTTTATAAAACTATAAAAATGCGTTCGTGTCATATAAGTTAAAAAACATTCTTCTCGTACTTTTGTCGGAAAAGTCAAAAAGTACCTCGTATGGTAAACAAACGAAAGATTCCTTCCAAACATTATGGTAAAGTCATAAAAGGGTAAAAATGACTTTAAACATACATGGAAGAATACTAAACATTTTATGGAAACATTTTTTGAAAACATGGACATGGAAGATAAACATAACCCCAGTAAAGACTTACGTATAAGCAATCTCGGATAAAAATGAGATTTGTAAAATTATCCCTTACCTTAGGTACGATATGCTTCGTTCGTATCCGAACCTCCTGTATAATTATTTAAATAATGTCATTGACTTATTATAGAATCATATTCATTGTTATGATATCATATATGATTCACTTATGACTTTATATTACCCGTTATTTTGTAAATTCCATGTTAAAGAGCGTTTTTTGGGTAAATTCGTTTCTTTTGTCGTCCGTGTTTGGACTTGTAATTATTCATATGATTACTTAGATCATGATTACTTAATTTCAAAATATAAAACATGATTTATATATAATATAAATTCAGAATATACATATATATAATAGATCGATAAATGGAAAGAAATACACCGTTCATGGAGACGGTAGGTCGTACGTACGCATGAACGTTGTTTTTGTTTCCTTATTGAGTTGAATGGAATTTAGTATATGACATACATATATATATACATAAATCCTGTAGCTTTATAATGTCATATATTTCATTATTATTACTTATGTATACTTTATAATCATTCTTTAATGGTTAACATGGAGAATGAATCTCATCGCATCGTGGAGACGGTAGTCCGTACGTACGCATGAGCGATGATATCATTCCCATGATCGTGGAATTGTATTTAAGTGTATGTATAATATTTCAAAATGAATATCACTTTACAATAATCATATATAGTCATTATTTACACCATTATACCCATCCAAGTATAGTGGTGGTGGAAAATAGATTACACCACGGCGTGGAGACAGTATTCCTTACGTACGCACGCGCGGTGATTTCATTTTCCGTAGGATGGATAGAAGGTGAAATAGGGTTTTTTCATACTTATAATAACATATCAGTATATGAGTGATACTTATTTTTTTACTTCATAATGAAACAACTAAAGAAGAGGAAGTGGAAGAATAAATAAATATGAAAGAATCGGTAACGGACATTACCTCTTCTTTGAAGCGCCTCTTTGATACCTCCTTTTAGGGCACTAAAATTGTTCTTTGAAGAAGACCAGAACCTCTAGGATTTTTCTAGGGAAGTGTAGAAGAGAATTAGTCAGGGTTTGGCCAACCTTGAAGGCTCCAATTGGTGTGAGTAAGAGAGGGAGGAGGTGCCCTTTTATAAGGGAGGAGAGGGGCACCTTTGGAATAACTAAAAATATTTTTTTATTATAAAGTCATATTCGGTTTTTAATAGCTACAAATTGATTTATTTCGTATCTAATGTGGGTATGGGTCGAAATCCTCTCATCCAATAGAATTTAGAGAAGTTTAGGTTTCTATTTTAACCTTATCATTTAGATTTAATTTTAAGATAAATAATTTTACTCTTACCTTGTCTTCCTGTTTTCTTACACTATAAGGTTAATAAACTTACTATAACAAGCCAAACGAACCCCAATTTGTTTATAATTAATATATATAACCTTATCTAAGTCATTTGGCCAAACCTTAGATTTTTATGAATAATATAATATTTGTTTTAAAAACTATTTTATGTCAATTTTGACACTATTTGGTAATTGATTTTTGTAAAAATCATAACAGAATGATTAGTTCGAAAAAATCTAATTAAATCAATAATAACATGTCATATTAACCTATAAAATTAGTGGAATTCATAAAAAGTCTCAAATTACATTTATTTGGGTATTTAAAACATCAATTATGTCAATATTTCATTAATAAGATAATTAATGCATCATCATTGTGTCATAAATAAATTAAATTATTCAATGTCTAAAAATTATAAATAAAACCCAATTATGTAGTAAATCTTGTTAGATTTCTAATAAATATTTATAGTCTAATTTATCTTATGTGTAACCCCATATTAAAAATGATTTGGTTATTAAACTTTGATTTTAACTATTTTAACCCTTCTTTAAATTAATTAATAATAAATGTCCTAATCTAATCCAAGTGGGCCTAAATGGTCATATGTTATTACTAAGGTTGTTTTTGGTTGAATTAAACTTATCCAATAGAATTAGGACATGTGTTAGGGTAAGAATAATATCATTTTTACCCTTAATTACCCTATTTACTTTTAACCGTGGTAAAAAAAGTAAAAAGTTACTATTCACCAAAAATTATTTTCATCTCATTGAACCACATTTTACTTACTGACATCAACCGTGTCTCTAGGATTTTTGAAATTCCATTCACAGAAGTGGTAAAATTAATTTTTATGAAAATTCAGTTTTTTAACTACAACTTAGAGGTTTCATTATTCATCAAAAAATGAAAGTTTCCAGAAAAATACCAAAAAATAGGCCTAAGTTATATTTGATATTATGAATTCAAAAATTATTTCTATTTTACCAAATTCAAAACATATCAGTTGCATTAATTAATTTAAAAATTAATTCCCGTCGTCAAAACAAATAGCGTGTTTTTAAGAGATAATAATTATCAAAAGATTGACACTTGTTTATGTCTGGTTTAAATGTGAAATTAAATCCAATGACCAACATTGTATTAAATGGTAAAAATATATTCTAAATATACTTTAAAACCACTCAAATTAATAATTTATCACTATTAATTATTTCGATTAAAAAAGTGGTTTTTAATTAAAATTTAGTAATTTTCACTATTCATCAGAATATGAAAGTTATCCAAAAAGTACCAAAATTTCACCCTAAGATAATTTCGAAATTCCGAATCCAAAAATGAAGTCCATTTTCGAAAATAAAATTTATAACATTTTAAAAAGTGTGTATTACTATTCATAACTGTGAGTTTTAATAATATTTTAATAGCATGTTGTTGTTTAGCGAAACTCGATATTGCGTACAACACACGCTATCGTGGAAGGTCGTGCTTGCGTGTAATGCAGGCCAAGTTAGGGATGCGTGTTGTGAAAGCTCCTTTTAGTGTAGTGTTCAACAGAAGTCATTAATGAAATTAAGAAGAATATTTTTCGTATAATCTTGGGGTGTTACAAATACCACACTCAAGAAATAAATACGTAAAAGGAAATATTAGAAATCAATAAAATACATAAAATGAAACATAAGAAATCAAGAAAATGTTAGGTCATGAAAATGTTTGGTGGAAACTAAATGCCACACATGATACATATACAAACCGACTATTACAATATTTTTCCACATATCAACAATACTACTAATCACTATCTGATGATGAATAGATATCATCACCCTCTCCTCCCCCATATCTACTTCTTGCTACCACCTCTAAGAACATTATATTGAAAATTAAATAGTGTTTCATATTTATATTTAAAATTAAAACCAATAAAAGTTTGAAAACTAAATGATTTTGATTTTTTTTTATTTAAATTCTCCCCACCAGTCGATGCAATACCACCCGGGGATATCTGCTCATCTTCTGATGTATATCAGTCAACGCTTTCTGCAAAGCAGATATTTGATCCCCCTGGTCTTGAACTTTGTTTTATATAGAAACAATCTATCTCTAAGAATCTATGGGTATGGACTGACTACAACCAAAAGTAGATACAGCTAAAATCCCTGATGGCCTAGTAAAGACCTCAAATGGTACGGGTCCCAATACCATCCCGTGCACTCTGCCAGGATGCTCCTTCCCAAGGACTTTAGCAACAGGGTCATCCTGGGAGAGTGATTAAGACTACCCAAGATTGGCATCCCATATTTCTTTAATTTTTACCTATAAATAAATTATCAATATATATTAACATATTTAAAACTGATAATAAGTTATTATAATGAAAAATTGAGTTCATACCCCAACTTCTTTGGCAGCCTCATTAATAAAACTTCCATCAGATTTTTTTGAACATCCAACCACACTTCAGTTCGATATGCTTCGTGCCCTAAACTCTATGACTGTATTAAACATAGATAAATAAAAAATTTAATATATTAAACATATAATATTCTCTTATAAATATTTAAACTAATTAAAATATTACTAGAGTCGATCGTCTTCTAGAAAAGAATTTTGACCTCGCAGTGTGAGGGATGACTTGCTTAGCCTGGCTAGATGCATTATTTCTTGAGAGATCCTAAAATAAATAAAATAAAATTTAATAGTAATGTATTCAATGTCAACTCTTCTTCATATACAATTATAAATGTAAAATGAGGTTAATATAATAATATATATTTAAATTCTATCTGCTTCTCATCACGATGTCTGTCAAAAAAACATTCCATTGTTATTTAGGTACCCCATTGGGTAGCTTCTCATACATTTGTTGGACGGTCAACAAAGAATCGTTGTCATCACTCTAAAATCTCTATTTGAAGTCTTTCCATTTATTACCAAGATTTTTCAATGTCCACTTTCGTGCTATCACATCAGAAATTGTAATGTGGAAAAATATCTTTATACAGAAATTCATTTTGAACATATTAACAACCTGACATTCAATTACACAATAATTTTTTAAAATTACCTTTATTTGGGAATTAAAGACATCTTTTTTCCAACTTGGAGGCATATATCTCTAATCATCATAAGAAATAGGAAGGGAAATGGGACCCGATGCCAGCTGGCCTAGAATTTGGCCATGTAATCCCATAGCGTCATCCGTAGGGACCCCATATGAATCAAATGGGATAACTATATTCTCTCCATTCATATTCCACACATCTGTAATTTTTATATTTTTATACACAATTGTATTTTTTAATCTTTAATTAAAAAACAATTAGTATAAAAAAGTTTAATAAATTTATTTATATTAAAATTTGTACCTATAATAGTGACCCTTCAGTATGTTCGTGATGAACTAGAAGTGGTGTGCCGCCACCCCGCTACTGAGGCTACTGAAGGGGGAGTCGGCAACTCAGCTTCTAAATGGATGCTCACAGAGGGTGTGATAGATAGTTCAGGGGGAGATGGTGTTGGGGGGCAGGCAGCTGGTGGTTCAGATGTCATAGGGAGGGAGACATATGGATCCTCATTTGTCACAGTAGTGGATGAAACAGTGTATCGCTTCCTCCTTGGCATTCCTGCCATTTAATCAAATAAAATTAAGTTCAGAACATATATTTCAAAAAAATATGCTGAAAAAAAAATTAAAAATGATAATAGACACCCGATACAAACAAACTAAATATACATAACAATGATAATGAATGACTGCACAAATGAAATAAGTGGTTTCTAAATAAGTAAATAATTGTACATACAATCATTTTCCCCTTAAATAATATCAGTTTCCTACTCCATTAATTCATCCACTTCATTCATCCTTGCTAGACTAATATTTTTAATGTCATGATGGACAAATAATTCTTCTTGTTGTTGTTGATGAGATTTAATTTCAGATGTCAAATCTTCCACTTCATCACCCATATCTTACAAATCTCTCTGTATTACGTGAGCAACTACACCCCACCCTTCATCCACAACATCATTCACATAATATACCATTTTTTCTTGTGATGATAAGATATATGGATCATACAATTCATGATCAACAATATCCATCAAGTGAGATAAGTTCATAGAAGTAAATTTCAAGGAATCTATTTTAACACCTCTGATAATATCGTCCCAATTGCATTTGAATAAAACAACTGAAAGATGCATGTGGTAGTTTAATTCAATAATATCAGTCATCTTTCCAAAGTATCCCACTTCAAAAAATGTAAACTTACAACTATTTTGTGTTTTCAAACCCCTTTCTCGATCGACTGTACGAAATCTAAATCCATTCACACTATTAGCATCGAACTTTATAAATTTTTTTAGAGGAACTAAATCAAGAAACTTCAAATATTCTGACAACTATGCTTCTGTATCAGTATTGATGATCTAAAAAAAGAAATATACTTTATTATATTTACAAAATATATGTGTCAAACTAATATTCGTATTTATTGCAATATTTATAAACTTACATGTCGTGCAAACCATTCTACAAGCTCTTTATTAAAATCTTTTATTATATCTTTCTCATTTCATGTTTGGCCTTTAGTTCATCGCTTTTTTTATATCCTCAATTCTTCAATAAATGGATCTTTAGTTTCACTATTTAGTAGCACATATCTATGTGCCGGTAATAATTCAAATTCTATCAGTGTCACATTTGAAGTCCTCCCAACTAATCGTCCAATTTCAGGAAATATTTTTGATTTCTAATATATTTGAGATTGATTAGACGTGTCATTGACATGTCCAACATGACTAAATCTTGTCTCGATATCATCCAATTATCTTGAACAAAAGGTAAGACACTCCTCAGCCAAATATCCTTCAGCAATAGAGCCTTATGGTTGAGCTTTATTTCTCACGTATGATTTCAAATGCCCTAGATATATGTGAAATAAAATAAACATAATTATGCATTTAATTAAGTGCCAAAAATTTCGTACTTGATTGAAAAAAATATAAATAAATTACCACTCAATTGGATACATCCATTGATAATTAATGGGGCCTCCTAATTTAGTTTCCTCAACCAAATGAACAGATAAATGCATCATGACAGTAAAAAATGATGGAGGAAAGATCATCTCCATTGCACAAAGGGTCAATACAAACCTCTCCTGGAGGTTTTCAAGATGAAATGGATGTATAGATTTTTCACATAGTTGTCTAAAAAATGTGCATAATTGGAGTACAACAGTAGTAACTTTTTAAGGTAATAATGTACGCAATGCCAATTGTAATAACTATTGTAACAAAATATGTGAATCGTGACTTATCAATCCATGTAACTTACAATTCTTCAAGTTAGCACACCTCAAGATGTTACTTGAATACCCATCATATACCTTCATATTCAATAAAAATCGAAGGAATGTATCTTTATCCCTATTTTTCATTGAAAAAAATTGATGGAGCATACTTTTCATTCTCATCTGGCCAGAGATCACGTATTATGTTCATTACTTGTAAGTCTTTGTGAGCATTGAGATGATCATTAGACTTTCCATGCTCATTAAGCAGTGTGAAAATCAAATTTTCACAGACATTATTCTCAATATGCATCACATCAAGATTATACCACAAAAAATTAAATTCCCAATACAGATGTTTGTAGAATATACTTTTTTCCTTCCATTGTTGCATTCTGATTTCACCTGATGATCCACTTCAAACCCATTTCCCACTATTATTCAAATGATAAACCTTACCAAAATATTTTTCAACATTTTCAAGTTTTTTAAATATTACAGAACTAGTTAAAAACTTTAGAGGTGGTCTATGATCAATGAAACTGTTAAATTTTGATATATTCAGCCCAAATCTATGAGATGCATCGAGAAATATTTGATGGCATAAGAAGCACCATTTTCTACTATGAGGTAGTCATTTGGGCTCAAAATAAATGTTACAAATAGGACAATCCAAACCCATGTAAATGTTCCAACTAGATAAATTCTCAAGCCTAGTAAAGTCACTAATGGTCCACATTAAAGCAACATGCATTTTGAATATTGTTTTAGAAGAAGCATCAAATTTCTCAACACTGTTGCTCCATAACTCCTGTAATTCTTCAATAAAAGGATACAAGTATACATCAATATCATTTCTTGACATTTTTTTCACGAATAATCATTGAAATGATTAAATATTTTTGTTGCATACACATCAATGGAGGTATATTGTAAGGGATCAAAACAAGTGGCTAAATTCTATAACTGGTACTCAAAGTCCCAAATGGGTTGAATCCATAGATATTCAATCCCAATCTAACATTCCTAGGATCAGCTGAGAAATATGGATGTAATGAATCAAATGTATTACATGATTGTGAATCTCGTGGATTTCTCATTAACCAATCATTATTATTTTCTACAGAATGCCACTTCATGTGTTCGGAGGTTTTCGATGGCATGAATAATCTTTGCAATCAAGGATTTAAAAGAATGTAACGCAAAACCTTTGTAGGTGTGTTCCCTTTCTTATTATTCATGAAATTATGTTGATTCATACTTTCAACATCACCCATTGACTGCCATCTAGGAGAAGAACATTTTTTTTAATTCCGTCTACTTGAATCCTCTCTCAAATAAAGCGTACAATCATTGGGAAACGCCGGTATTTTTTTATAATTCAGAACAAGCCTATTAACAAATTTTTTTCATATCATAAAAGACTCGGGGATTTTTTTCTACAGGAAATGCATCACACAAAAATTACAATATCATAGACATTGCCTTATTTGTAATTCCACATAGAAATTTGATATGGTACAACATTAGTAGAAAAGAAAGATTTAAATATTTCAAACATCCTATATACAACTCTTGATTTCCATCATCAACTAAATCATGAAACATATTTTTCTCAGTGAATATTTCTCTTAGATTTGTATCCATAGAATTACAAGGAGGATCCATTGATATGTTACAATCTTGATCTGGTTGTGTTACAATCTCAAAAACATCACTTGTCACGTTGCAATTTATAGAACCCTCTTCTAGTTGTTATGTTATGTTTTGATGTTGATAGTGGTGTCTTACAGTACCGAATTCATCATTTATGAGGTTTTGCATTTAATTTTCCATTGTCAAAAAAGTTGGGAGCTCATTCTGTGGATTAACATTAGTTCTCAATCTTTCTGTAACATTCTATTCTACATGCCAAATCCAACACAAATATTGACTAGGGAATTGCTTCAGTATTAAATGTTCATAAACTCCATCTCTCTTCAACCATCTTCTAAATTTACATTTAGGACATTGAAATCTTATTCTCCCTTCAACGGATCAATTTCAAATTGAAAAATCTAAAAACTCCTTCAAACCCTTAACATATTGAGGTGTGTTCCTTGTTAATGTGATCCAAATTTTATCCATGTATATCACAATGTGCCTAAAAAATATGAAAAAAAAAATTAAGATGCATAGTTATTACCAAATAGGGAAAGAGATTCATATATACTAGTTGAAAAAATATATAAATATGTTACATAAGGTTTTCCTATATAAATACATATGGTAAATCACCCACTAGAAAACCAAAGTACATATGTGCATGCATGTGCATTCTTATACACATGTGATTATAAAATCACTTGAAGAAACAAGAAGATTGTGAGTATTTTCTTATGCAATATACATTTTAAGAAGATGGTGAGTATTTTCATATATATTGGAGAAAGTTCAGCATTAGTAAAAAAGTTAAGAGTTAATATGAATCATTATATTAGAAGTTAACATGCAGAGCATTGGGATATTTTTATGTTGATCATTCTGATATAGTAGTTAGTTGAATTGGAAGTATTATCTTCTACAATTCATGAGATTATACTAAATCAACTTTCACAAAAAGTTATTATTTATATTCATTGCAAGTCATTGAATTTTATTCCTTTTATAAGAGGAAATATAATTTCTAGTTTGAGAATAATATAGAAAAATAGGTTTTTTCCATTAACATGATATATAAATAAATAAAATATAAAACATGCACTTTATCAATGCACAATATTTATAAAACATGATATAAATATGTTTTTCCTGAAACAATTCCAAATCAAAACTCATTCATCTATCCTTAAAACATCACCCCTTTTATAAAAAAACCCTTATATGGTTTAAAAACATATCAAATGAATTTCTAATAATGGCTAAAAATTTTAAAAACAATCCACTCACTTGAAAGATTTAATAAAAAAACTCAAAGTAAGTAAGGAAACAAGGATAAAAATGAAGAAAAATCCCTATATAAATTCATAAAGTATGCCAATAAACAAGTGGAACAACACTAATCAATATCAATACTAAATCGTTGGAGGATCAATGCTTCAATGAAATTCCATCCAAGTAAAAAAGCAATACACAAGCTAATAAATAATTAAAGGCATAACACATGATAAATATCATGAGGAAACACATTAGGAACTAATGGTACAAGTATAATACATGAAAAGGTGGACCTAATTCCATCAGGTTAACGACCACACATCCATCAAAAAAATCACTCTAAACCCAATCTCATCCATGACACCCCACTAGCTCTATATTTTGTACAACTAGAGGTAACTAAAAAGTGAGTAATCTCAATGTGCCTAGAAACATCCCAGGACTTCCCACTTAGTATCCTAGGGTTCCCTATAAAATAACTAAAGGAGGTGATACACTTTTAAAGTGAATTTCATACAATGAAAATAATAGTTGCCAAAGGCTAGCATAATAATGAAATCCTTCCCACATCCCACATTTAGCTTATAATGGGCCCACACACATAAGAAAATAATGAATCACATCACAAACAACCATCACATAGATACACATGACATCATAAATAAATGAAAAGAGTCTTAAAAGGGGAACTACAAACCAATAAACTCAAATATCACATCACAAAGTGCCATCCAAGACATTCAATTATCACATATAATATATACATTTGTAAATACCTTTTTAAAATGTTTTGGAATACAAACACCAATATAAAGGAAATCGTAATCATTTCCAAAACACAACCAATATAACCTAAATGAATCAAAATTCCATTTCATAAAATAACATATCCCATTGAAACATGGAAACCATTTAACCCCCAAAGGACAACCCACTTTGAAGAACCAATTTCCCTTAAAATTGAATGACCATGTGTTTTTCTTATATAAAACCATTATTTTATTGTTATCATACATGGTGAATGTATAAAATACAAATTTACATAAAAATTTCATTTAAACATGAAATTAAAACATTTAATCCACATGAAAACCAAGTTATGTTATATAAAACCTTTATAAACCAAACCTAGATAACTCACACCCTCATTATCTGGATTAGAAATTAATTTATAAATCTAATAACGCGTATATATCTTATATAAAATTCAATGAAATGGAAACATTGACCTCATGTGGTGAAATGATGTCACCTTCAAAGAAATCCACTGGTTTAAGCCATAATAAATGAATCAAAACATTTAGAGACCAAAAACCCCAATCTAAAACTACCATAACAAACAAAATATGTTATCCATGAACATTAGGGTTAGAGAATAAAGTGTAAAAAAGATAAAATAATATTGGGAGAGAGGGTAAGATCATACCTCTTAATTTGAATGATGAACCATCCAAAAATCACTTCAAATTCACTTATAGGACCTTAGAGAAGGAAAGAGAACCCATAGGGATTAATGTTTTGACTGAACAATTACCCAAACTGTATTCCTAACCATATACCCCAAGGAAAACCTCTAAAACTCAAATTAATAACAACAACATACCTCAATACCGGGGGAGGAGACAACCACATGATCAAGAGTAAGAAAGTGAAATCTTATGGTGCCAAGAACTCCCCACCATGCCACTTTCCTCCTTGAGAAAGTTTACAAGAACATAGGATAAGAAGGAATGACAAGGATACCTTCCCTATAATGAGGACTCAACCACAAACCAAATTTCAAAACCTTAAAACAAATGACACATGGCATAATAAAACCATTCCTTGAGATAAAAAATTCTAAACAAATAAGAATTATCTGAAAAAATTCACTTGGATACTTAAGAAGTATGAGCCTAACTGAATGAAATTGAAGATAAAACAAATATGTTATTGGTATAGCCACTCCTATGATATTATTTGAAATTAAAAATATAAAAATTTACAATACTACTCCTAAGAGCCTCATGAATTCCAAACTAAACCAAATGAAAAAACATAAAAACTAACTCTAGATTAACTAAGGTCAATATAACCAAACTATAGCACATCCCAACCAAAGGAATCCAAAATAATCACCCCACAATGATAGAAAGAAAACACACAGAGACTGACCATGGGTATCCCAACCATTTATAATTTCTCTATAACTGTGAAACATTATATATGAAGACCCAAGAGAAAAATCATCACCCAAGTGACATGATTCCACTAACTATGAAAACCAAATTAAATAAATAAAAGATAACACATCCTAGAGAAAAATTTATACTTCATTAGATCTGATCACTAAGAAAAGGCACTCCATGAAATAAAATAAACACCCTTATATTCATTTTCCTCAACATGGAATGGCGTGGCTCTAAACCCGGTTCACAAAACTACATGAATATTAATTTAAGGCTGAACACATGGAACACCACTCATTGAAATACTAAAGAAAACATTTAGCCTATAAATCTCACAAAATCATACAACAACCGCACTATAATGGTATACAAACCTGCATGGAGGGGTGGCAAAGGTAGTCAATGGCGGCGATGGGTGGCGAGGCACGCTGATGGGTGGTGAGAACCATCACTGGTGGTGGGGAGGCGATGTAGGTTTCAGGTCTCATGAGGGTCGAGGGAAGAAGGTGGGGTTGTGGGGTTCAGTGGGAGAAGGGGGTTTGGGGTCGGGTGTTGGGGGAAAGTGGCAATGATGGATGGTGAGAAACCCCACCAGCAGTGGGGAGGTGAGATGGGGTTCGCGGATCATGGGGATTGGGGGAAGAAGTTAGGGTCACGGGGGTCTTAGGGAGAAGGGTGTTGGGGTCAAGGGGAAGTCTAACCGCTGAAAAAAAAATATGGTTTAACGGTGGTTTACAAAAACTACTACTAAAAGACCACCGTTAAATTCAATTTATGTTGTAGTGTTATTGTATGGTATTTTCTTTGGTTATGAAGAATATGTTTGAGATATCCATGCTTGGTGAGGTGAAGTATTTCTTAGGTTTGAAAATTTATCAAGAGTAGATTCATTTTTCTAATTTATAGAAACATATTCGAAGGAATTTATAAATAATTTTTGGATGGTTGATTTAAAGAAGGTTTTTATCCCAATATTAGTGGAAACCAAACTATAGTGATATAAATAACAAAATGAAATTAATTAAAATAAATTATATAAAAATATAGAGAGTTTACTCTCTTTGATAGATTCATGACCATATATTGTGTATGTTGTTACACATTGTTCCATTAATCCAATTGAATTAAAGGTATCGCTTATTCAAGAGTCTAAGAATGGGTTTTTTTTGTTTTCATTAAGTAATACCTTTGTCATAATAATTTTTTCAATATGTTTTTAACTATATAGGAAGAAAATATAAAGTTTATACCTATTTTAAGTTGGAAAAGAAAATTTATGTATCTATTAAAACATATTTATAGAGAGGTTCTAGGAAAAGAGGATTTATGTGTGATGATTAGTGAACTGAACTTCAAGTTTAAGACAAGTTATGATGATGATAAATTGTCCACAATATTGTAGAATTAGTTTTAAAATAATTCCGATAATGAGGATATTGATGAATAATTATTAAAGAAGAAAAAGATATATTTAATAGTGGAGAATCCATCCAAGGTTTATTGAAGTGAAATACTACTTAAATTAGTTAAAAGGGTCATTTAATGATGTTTTGGAATATATTTAAGTGATATATAATTCCTCAATATCAATTTAATAAGTTCTTTTATTTGTAGGAGATGTCTATAATTTTTATGTTGGGGTGAGAAAATTATTAACTCCCTAAAATTTCTCAAGACTTAAAATATTTTTTATAACTTTGGTGAGACATAGTAATACTTTATTAGATTTTATAAGAATTTATGTATGAGGGTGAAATTGGAAAAAGAAAGGTGTGTAAAACTTTTTTGACACTTTGTAAGGATTTTTCATATTTCATAAGGATTTCTTTAACCATGTAAGGATTTAATAGAAATATCATAAGATTTTTGAGTTTTCAAAAAATTGGAAAAGGTATAATTTTGTGGGACTTCATAAGGCTTTTAAAGCCTTATTAAATATTAGTTTTATGGTGAAAATATGAAAAATTTATAGAGTTAAAGTGGGGTTTATAATAATTTAAAGCTAGCATGTAAGACTTTTTTTATGAACGTAAGACTTCACAGTTTATCAAAATGGGAGATTTCATAAGACTTTATTAGTCTTATGAAATATAAATATATTTTAAAATTATGTTTTCTAATGAATGGTAATAAATTCAGACAATTATTACATTGTACTTTATATATTTAGTTATTTTAAATTAATCAAAAATAATTTTGATTCAAGTTAAAGTGCTAAGAAAAAGTTCCACACCAAAATCCTAAATTTCAAATCACAATTATTGGGGCCATGAATATGTGGATATTGATTTTATGGGAATTAGATTACCTATTTTATAGATGTTATAAAGAAAAATATTTCCCAATACCCTTGATATTTGATTAAATATTTTTAATTGGGATTTGAGAAGATAATGAAGAATAGTTTAAATTGAAAAAATCCCATATTTTGAAATTAGGTAGATCACATACCAATAAATGGTTAATGAGTTTCTTTAATTCATATATAGAAATAGATATTAATAATATTATTTTAGGGATATAAATGGAAAGTTGTAAAATAATAAAATCAAATAACTATTGATAGACCTTCGTCACTGTATTATTCTAATGAAATTATAACATATCAAAGATTAGACAAGATAAACTGATTTGGAATGTGAAAGAAGAACACTTTTCGGTATCAAATAAGAATAAACAGAATGATAAAAAGGTATATGATATCATTATATCATAGAATTTGATCAACCAATAACTTATTGATTAGTTTAGAATAAGGAGTAGGTCTAGTATGCTTCCATATCAAGAATATAGAGCTATCGAAGACCTACTTGATTGCTTGTGGACAGATCCATTCAAGAATTGTTTAAGGTAGTCAGGTCTAGTCATAAGGACTAAGCTACGACAGATATAAGGAATTGGCATGAGCCTTAATACTATGATATGTAGTATAAAGATCCACTAATAGGATGATGTTCTACACTATATGATATCTTGTAAGTATGGTATGTTGGTATTCATGGTTTGTAATTCATCATAGGGTCTAGGGTAAATCCTTCCCTTTGTAACCTCTTGTGTTTATAGGGGGGAATCCATAATTAGGGTGTATAACTAATCATAGAAAGGATTTGGCCCTCATATTGAGGCTAAACCTTGTAAATCACTATGGCATATGCCTTTATTTAGTTCATTATTCAGGTAAAGTAAAGAGAAATGGAGAAAAGATGATTGAGATATTAACTGATCATAGAGGATGAATTAAAAATGAATAATTCCTAAAAAGGGATCATTGATTCACCCCCTCCCCCTATAAATGGTACATAAAAACCTAGGCACATCATTTGGTATCAATCTAACCATTTTTCCTCTAAAAATCAAACCTTAAATGAATATTTTAATATAACTCAATTAAAGAACAAGAAATTCATCTATGTTGGTGTCGACATGAAATTTTTAACCAAATGCATAAAAAATAGATAGATTAAATATAAAAATAAGTCAAAAATTAATTTGAAGAATAAATTTGATACATCACTAATTGATGGAATTTAAATTGGTATTACATCTGATAATTCCATAAACAATAACCATTTTGAAGAAGAAAATGCAGATAGCAATGAGGATTCATCTACTGGATCAATTTAGAACCTATAATATTAGGTTAAGGATCACATAAAGAAGGTTCCTTGTTAAATTTTTAATCATATATTTATTTTATTTAAGAACTAGAAAACTAAAATACAGAACTAGTTAATGATGTAAAATCTATACAAAAAACTTCAGCATCACATTTTTAAAATTGAAATTATTTTATCAAGGAAATGAATTACAAGGATAATTATCACCAAATTTGTATTAAAAAATATTCAATGGTTGAAGATTATTTTAAATTTAATAGTGATGAAAACAATAATGAAAAGATCTATTTATTTGAATAAAATCACAAATAATCCATTAATATCAATGATTTCCAACTGGAGATCAAAGCCAAAATGATCAAGGATCTTGGTTTTTCCATGAAATAGGAATCTAAGATGCATGAATTTAAAATTAATAATCATAAAAAAGAGTGAGAAGAAAGTATCATATTATTTTAGGATGATAATAAATTCCTCAACATTAAGTATCTTAAACATGAGGTGAAATTAAATAATCCAGAATCAGTTCAATCCAGAACTTCTTAAGTTATTGAAAATAATAGTGCTAATAGAAAAACTTATAATGAGGATCCTATTCCAAAATATACTCATAATATTGGGAAAAGTCTTCAAATAATCTGTTGATCAAACCACAACAAGATATAAGAAGTAGGTAACTCATAAACAATCAATTTTTGTGTTTACTAATTCTATTTTTTATGCTAATAAATGTTTCATTTCAAAATCTTAGTAAGAATGGGTGAAGAAATTTACTAAAACTTTTACCACTACATAAGGGTGAATATCTGCTCATCCAAGAGTATTATCTCCCTAGATGGTTCTAAATAAGTCAATGTTTCTATACAAAAAATAGAAAAAATCCAAATCTAGAAAAAATCCATCTCTGAGAAAAAAAATGAGACTTGTAATATATTTTTAGTGTTTTGGGAAGTTTAGGAATAGGGCATTGTATTATTGGAATAATTTTTTAATATTCAAAGAATACATAAATATTGATTTTTGGGGGATCTAAGATAAATATATAATAAAACCATCTAAACAATAGTATATATCATTAAAAAGTGTAATATGTATACTATGAATATATTTGATTACTTAAAATAATTTTTTTATTACTTCCATGAAAGTGGGAATAATAAATAAGTGTGTCAGTACAAACAAACTCAACATAACTCATGTGTTAATTTTATAAGAAATCAAAAATATTAAAGAAGTTGGGAAATAGAAAAAGACACGAATCTTCACTAGGAAGTAACTAAATAAAGACAAGTACTCAATAATTTAATAAAGATGAATAGAATAATCCCAAGAAAGTTGGATTTCTCAATAAGGATAATATTATTCTAATGTGGTATGATAGGGAATATCATAGACCATTGCATATTTCACATGAATATAAATACTAATTGAATCGTGATAAAGAACCAAGGAAAATAATTCCAAGGGAGAAAAAACATTATTGATTTAGATAAAGTCATCCATGAAGAAAAGGTGGAGAAGTTTTTGAATCATGAAAACTTAAAGGCCGTTGAATATTTTTGTGAAAGGTGAAAAAAATATGGACATACTTCAAAAAATGCATCATAATTTTACTTGTACAATGAGAGTTGTTTGAAAATAAATTTAAAACACTTGTAACTTCTTGTTCTCTAAATATCATAGTAAATAATGAAATTTCACAAAAAGGAAAGATTGAATATGAAACAAATGGTATTCTATCCAAGGAAATTTAGAATCAAACTACAAAATTGTATATGAATTAAGATATATAAACAAACTAGAGCTACAAATAGAATAAGTTTATGGTTGAGATAAAAATACTAGCCCTACTAGTTTTCTTAAGAAGCCTAGTCCGAACACACTTTATTCCCTTGTATTTGTGTATATGAGTTTTCATCCAGGGAATTGAAGGTGAACTAAAAGAAATTTTTAATCTATATTGAACATGAAAAGGGTATCCATTGTGGAGTGTATTATATTTTAAAGTTATAAAAACACTTAGAAACTACTTTGGATAATAACTACCATGGTAAAAATAATATGGAGTGAATCCCTTGAGGGGTATATATTATGAAGAGGAAGCTATTGAAGGTGTTCTCTCTTTCAATGAATCTAGAATTTCCATATAGCCCATTAAAATTTAATAAAGAGGTATAAAATACAATTTTCAATACTATTATTGATTGGATCATAATATATTTATTAATGGTAATTGTATATTGAATTTTAAAGGGGGATAAACATACCTTGACTTGAGTGGTTCTTATATATTTGATGGAGATGGGTTCAAGTTACAAATTCTTGATAAATATGTCATTAAATACCTAAAAATGAGAAATCAAAAATGGTATCACGTGATGAACATATAATTGAAAACCATTATGTCTATATTAAATATCTATTTTTCTTTACACAAGTTTGTTCAATGTAAACTTATAGTTAACTAACTAAAGGATCATTGTTGTGACTAACGTGGTTCTATCTTTGTCTCAATAATTTGGATCAGACAGTAATTCTAAATAAATTTTGGAGAATAAGTTTTCTTAAAATTCATAGAATGTGGTTAATGAAGAGAATTCATTAAATTATATTTACTTTTAATTTATTTTTATTAAGGGAGGTAAGAAAATGGTACACATATTGAAAAAAATATATAGAGGTATTAACAAAAAAATAATTGTAGATATTTAAGAGCCTAAGAATGGATTTCATTTATTATCAATAAGGAATACTATCATTATAAGAAATTTGTAAGTATTTTTTGAATGATATAAGAAGAAAATATAAAAAAAATTTCTATTATATATAGGAAAATGAAATTTATGTTTCATTGAAGAACATATGGTTGGATGGGTTATAGGAAACATAATTTATATTTGATGATTGGTAAACTGATCTTCGATTAAAAGACAAGATTTTATGAAGAGACATTGTCTACAATATCCAAGAATGAGTTTTAAAAGAATATATCTAGTTGGGATATTGAATAACATTTATTAAAAAATCTAAATTTAAATGTAGAGAAACCATCCAAAGGTTCTTAAGGAATAAGGATGCTGAAAATAGTTATAAATCCTTTGGATTATGTTTTTTTAATAATTTTATGTGATTATGAATACCATGTGATAAAATTAAATAATTTATGTGATTTATTAGAGATGTCAGGAATTTATGTGTTGGAGTGAATAAATGACTAATTCCTTGATATTTTGTAAGACTTCATATATTTTGTTAGTATTTCATGAGACTTTGTATGAATTTTATAAATATTATAATAATTCATATATGAGGATGAAATTTAAAAATAAAAGTCATATTATATTTTTTTACACATCATGAAGATTTTATGTATTTTTCTAAGGATTTTTGTAAGTATATAAGTTTTTTATGGAAGTCTTATAAGACCTTGGAGTTTGCTAAAAATTAGAAAATTATTACATTTATGGGAATTCATAAAAATTCTAAAGTCTTACAAAATATCATTTACATGATGAAATTATGAAAAATACATTTATGTATGCTTGATTTCATAATAATTTTAAGTTAGAAAGTAAGAATTTTTTTTATATACATAAGACTTCATATTTTACTAAAATTATAGATTTTATAATAATAATAAGTCTTACTAAATATGAGTAGATTACAAAATTTTCTGTTCTAAATAATGATACTAAATTTATATTATTCATGTAATGTAATTTTGATATTTTAGTATAAACAATTATTGAGAAATATTTGTGATTCAAGATGAAGTTCTTAGAGGAGTTCCACACCATAAGCCACAGTTCCACATCACCATGAATAGGTCAATGCATACATTTATTTTAATTTAGATGGAATTAAAATCATGGAATTTGTGAAAGGATTAAGGAAATAAATATCATGATATCTTTATTTCTTTGAATGAATATTTTAAACTAGGATTTTAGAAGATGATGAGGAATAATTCAAATAATAAAATTCCTTAGTTTAAATTTCTAAATATCACCTACCAACCAAATATTGTGGATTTTCCATAATTCCAATATAAAATTAGATATTTATGATATAATTTCATCAAAATAAAATATATGGTGGAGAATAATAGACACATTTGACATTGTACTATTTTGAAGATATTGTTATCTATAAAAGATGAGGCTTAATAGCCTGATATTAAAATTTAAAGAATAAAAGTTTCTGGTATTGATAAAGGATAAGGAGAAGGACAAAAAGGAATATGATATCGTTATATCATAGAAATAGACAAACTAATAAAAAATTTAACAGTTTGAGAATATGGAGAAATTAAAGTCCGACTTGATGGTAAAAAGAAGGATCCATTCAAGGATTATATTAGGTTGTCAAGTTCAGTCATAGGGACTAAGCTATGTGTGATAGTAAGAACCAGTAAGAAGAAGAAAACTCTATATTGTAGTGTAAAGATCCTACATAGGGGTGATGGATCACATGGTGTGATGTCACTTAATCATATTGTTAGGCTACTAATGGCGTGTGATTCTTTATAGGGTCTTGGGTAAATCCTACCCTTTGTAACCACTTGTTTATATAGTGGGGAATATATGATTGGTGCATCTATACAATAATAAAAATAAGTAGGGTATCACATTGAGGACAACCCTTTTACCTCACTGTACCTTGTGCCTTTATTTAGTACATTATCTAGGTAATGTTGAGAGATACAAAGACAAGAGGATTGATATCTTAATTAATCACATACGTTGAATCAAAAAAAAAATTTCATAAATATGGATCTTAAATTAACCCCTCCCCATCCCAGTGATCCATAAAATCTTATGAACATCACATATTATCATTATAAAGAGGGAAATTATATTTATCAAAGGAAATATGTGTTTAAATATGAAAAAAATGGATGAATTGATCTATTTTGATATAGCGATGTAGATTTCATTGAACATGTTAATGATAAAAGGTCTCCATCGGGAAGTGTTTTCATTCTAGGAGAAAGCTAAATGGTGTGGCACACAAAGAAGAATGTTTCATTTACCTACCAAGGAATAGTATGTTTCCACAACTCATGAAATGAAACAACTGATGTGGATGAACACTTAAGTTTAATATCTGAAGGATGATGTCAAGACACCACTACTCATTGGTTGTGATAATTAAATTCCTATATGTTGGGACTACTTTGTGTATAAAGTTGTATTTATTGTCAAAAGTTCAAATTACTTGTCAAAATGAAGAAGGGGATCCAAATTTAATGGAGGGTGGTTAAAGTGATGATGTATAGTGAATTGTTATGGATTATTAGCATTATATTCCATGCTTGGTAAATTCTACATGTTTTTTAAATCATAAGATTATTGAACTAATCCTAAGCTCTGAATACATGTATCGAAGGTGATGAATCATCTACAACATTGAAGTGTCATCCATTTAAGGATTATTGAAGATATTTTGAATTATTATTCCAAAAATAATAATAGAATATGAATATTCTTAGTGTTCTAAAGGTGGCCTTGCAAGATTCTTTATTGAATGTAGCCATGCATCCTATACTTGGGAATTATTTTTTATGGGGAATAATGTAAAAAAATTGTGACAACCCTCATGAAGGAATAGGATATCTTGATTCTAGCACATGTGGGACTCAAGTTCAACCACACTGATGGAACCATCCATGGCCAAGCTCGAAGGTGTCATGGGTTGGGCATAGTCATGCCTGCTTGCTGGGTCATGTATAAAACCACAGGAGATCACAGGGGCTAGTCTGTGTATAGGGTGGGCGTAAAGTGCACCCACAAATAACACAGTATGGGGTGGTACTATGGAGGGGAGAGTAGAATTTTGATCCACTATTGGAGTGGCTTGATTTTTATAGATTGGCTTCCCCGCATCTTTATTTCTATGTGGGACAAAGGAATGTGGTTATTGTTCATAGTTTAAAAAAATGAAAGAAATCATATCTTCTAAACTAATATCTTATTCCACCATCTAATATATATTGTTTGTGTTCAATCCAAGCTAATCCAACAACTGTAGAGTTCCCACGTCGTCGTCTTCTACATCTGAGTTTTTGAAGGGTATCTAACACCATAGTTTATCGGAGCTGTGACCAGACCACTGAGATCTAGCTCCCATCCATTATTAATGATTTAATTCCATAAATAATGATTTTATGAAAGCCATGATATCATACATTCAATTTAATTTTCATACATTCAACGAAATGATCGAGTTCAAATGTGTCTGAAGTAACCAAAGCTAGGAGGACACATATTTCATGGATGAAGCTCGGGTATTCGAAAAGTTTGAGTTGCATGTGATTGTCATCACATGCACATTAAAAGGAGGAGATCACTTGAAAAGTAATCACTCCAAAAATCTTGGCATATCTCAAACTCGGGTGTGAATGTTTCAAAGGAACTAGGATCTCAGTTATTCAAAGGGAAGATCTCAGTCAATTTAAAGGTGATATGTAGAATATGATGAAGATCCATTATATTCCTATAAAAGGATACTCACTGATCCAATTATATGTGCTACCTTTAATACACCTGAGATCCCTTGTTTCTCAAAAATAGAGCATCTCTTATCTAGGTTTGTGAAGGATGATAAGAGAACCTCATACTTTCAACAGGTTCTATGCACTCATTAAGTGTCTCACAAAGAAGGAGAACTGCACCTCTATGCGAAGGAAAGCCACAAACATGTGAAAGGTTTATCCAAACCCTCTTTGTGTTTTGTGAAGTTTATATCGCAGGTACACAAATGGTTAATATGATCCCTTTTCATTATTTGAGAAAACAGAACCACGAGCCATCTAGTTCAGTGAAAAAAGAGGGTCATGCATCCCTTGGTCGAGGAAGATCCATGAATCCTTCGGTTTGAAGAAGAAAAGGTGAGAACATCTTACTATTTGTACGTTTAAGATACACTTTTTTTAGGGGTTTGTGTTTAATGAAGAACGAGATAGCATGATGATGGGTAGAAAATATTTTCATGCACATGCATACATAAAGGCATTTAAAAAATAAAACCTAAATAGTTGGTTCATGTTTGTAAAGAAGAATAACAAGAGACGTAGTTGGGGTTTGACTTAGTGGTAAGCACCCTGTAATCCTACATGAAAAATGGGGGTACAAAACCCATCAGGCGTAGGTACTGTAGCGACTATAGCGGCGGTAGGGCACTGTAGCAGCAGTAGGTACTGTGTGGGACTGTAGCAGTCGGGGGGTACTATAGCAGTACTATTCATAGAATGGTCCTTGGGGAAAAAAATTGGGCTTACAGGCCATATATTGGGATAAATGCTCACTGGACCTTCGGGCTATGTAATGGGTCTCCCTCTACCCAGTTCAAAGAGGTATTTGATTTTCTTTAATAATAAATGAGGCTTCGATCCCAACCTTTTAATAAAAGAATAATAAGAGAAGTCCTCCTAAATGTTACTTTCATGATCACATGCATACATGAAATAAGAATGGAGAAGAATTGAATCTGATGATGCCAAGTAATCTAATATACATTAATTAAATAATAACTTATCTATTTTTGATTATTATTAAGAAGAAAAAGAAGTTTTAGTACATTTAGTTATTTCACTAAAGAATATGAAATAATAATAAGAACGGTTCATTCATTTTTTCACTATAGAATGAGAGAATCATGATCCTAACAAGTCTAGAGGTATATGGATAAAAAAATTGGAATTGGTCTAAAAATTCCCCAAAAATTATTCACCCCTCCAGTGTTTATTATATCCCAAAATGGTCCTCTCAATTGGTATCAGAGGGAGGATAACATCCTTTAGATTATATACTGTGAAATTATTCTCTTTTAGAGTTGATTTTCTTTCCTGATTAATCAACAAAGTGATGTTTCATTGAAGATTCAGTTTTCTATGAGTAGAATACAATATCTACCAAGATCATGATGAATAGTAAAAATAAGGAGAAGATAAAGTTTAAGAATAAGTCCCTCTTATCTAAATAAAAGTAAGTATCTATTTCTCCATACCTTTCTGATAGTGAATACACATTGGGCTTGTAAAGTAATGAGTATCTGGCTTAAGCTTCCACCAATAAGATGGACAGTGTTCTTTCCTTAAATGATTAGGTGGTATGTGTTAGTACATTTGAAAATTATTATCATGATGGAAACACTAACACAAGCGGTGATGATAAATCTACAACCTCTCAATATTATCATTTGACTAATTAAGATCTATTCTGAATGATGTCCCTGAAGAAATTGAATCCCTTATTTTTTGGAGTATTTCAATGTATACAATAAGATGTCACCCTACTTGAAGAAGAAAATGATGTTTTAGAGAAGGGATTTCAAGAAAAAAAATTAATTTCTAAAGCACTCCAGACATGTTAGAACCTTTAATGAAACAAAGAGGGAATTTGAAATAAGTTCCTCAAAATGGCTCAAAGAAGTTGAGGAGAAAGAGGGAGTCAATAAGACTTTGTAATAGAATATCCATGCATTTAAAAAAGAGCTAAATAAGAGCACTAATTTTAAGGGTTTATATTTGGAAAAAAAAATCCAATAAGATCAAGGAACATGATTCTTTGTTACAAAACAAATTTTTGATGCATGAAGTGGAAGTTGAAATATTAAATAAGTCTTGTGAAGAGAAGATGATCATGAGTGAAGACCATAAGATCATCCTCAATGTGGAATGTTTAAAATTGGAAGCATAGTGTTCCAATCTCGAGAAGACACATATTGAGCCCTCACAAAATAAGGTGATTGTTTATATTGGTATTCAATTTTTATTGGAGAATTGTAAGGGTGAAATAACTCCAACATGTGATCATAATATCAGGACTTCACTCAATGGTCTATCACAAGAATATGATAAAAAAACATGTACCATCCATACCATCTTATACTAATGTTTCTAAATTCGTTTCTAAAAAATGAGTAGGGTGGAAGAAAAATTCTAAACAAGTATAGATTAGGAAAGGTTATGAGAAACCTACCACCATGTTTGGGGTGGATAAGAAGAATGTGTAATTTTTTTCCCTACATAGAGCACAAAAAATCATTAAAAAGGACCAAAAACCTTATACATAAGATATCATGAAGTCAAGATTTGTGGGTCAATGTTGGTGCTACAAAAATTTGGGAATTTTGCATTAAATTGATGGTACAATCCACAAAATCTAAAATCAAAATGGAATCCCATCTCAAGTGGGAAAGCCAGAGAGGAAGAAGAAAAATCCACCGATCCATAAGCATCTATATAATGCAAACATATTTGGAATTCTTAACAACATCTGTGGTGTATGTAATGGAAGTGTTCATAAGGTTGGTACATGTTCATCTCAACTTGTATCCAAAGCTAGAAATAAAATAAGAACACAAAATCTGAATAAGAAAGAAGAAGCATCCTTTTGAAGAAATCTGATGAAGTTTCAAACAAATCCTCCAAAGAATATTTCAATAAAGAAAGGAGAAAAAACCTAGGATTCTAAATACAAGAAGGTGAAGAGAGGTGCAACCAAAATAATTCCTATGAAGGCTGTCACTAAAAATACTCCATGTGGGAGATACAATATTGATGCCTCAAATTATAATGTCCTATTGGTTATATAGCCAGAATATTTTTGAAGACTGAGGGAAATGAAATATTCACAAGATAAGGCTAGTGAAAAAATCAAAAAGAATATTTCACATAAAGAATTCATGTGTGTGAGGTACAACACGGATGGTCACAGTGTTAAAAATTACATTACATTTATTCCAACCCAAGAATAATTACTCAATAAAATTTCCCAAAAAGATTCTAGTGCTCTAAAATAACTTGAAGAAATATGGCTCACACACAAAGAAGTAGAATAAGTATTTAGATCCAAACAAGCACCGTTAAAATTGAATATCAATTGTGCAAGTGAGAAGAGTGAATCATCTTCTTTGGGAAAATCATCTCAACCAAGATTCTCACATTGATGAAGCAAGGAGGATCCACCTTATTCCCTTAAATATTTTTTATTGTATTTGTTCTTATAATATAGGGAATTTAAGGTGAAGTAATATCTCAAGGGTAGAACCTAAGAGCTAGTGATGAGGAGAGTTCCCTTGAGGGGGAGACACATGAAGAAGCTACCATAGTTATTATTTCAATTAGTATTAACTTTAGTTGGTATCAAATTAAATTACTCTGAAGATTGTTTGAATATCATGTCCTGAAAAGGTATGTAATTTCTTAATATCACATCCTTGGTTACTCAAAATAAAGATCATTGTACCAAGGGGGAGTAACTGAATTAATCAGTGACATAAAAAGAATGGAAGTTCCCCAAGGTCACTTATCCTGCCAATTGCACTTTACTATTTTTAATCCATTTTTTGAAGTGAGTGTAGGAGTTTCATGCTTACTATTTTTAGAAAGATTCATCTCAAATTTCTCTAAGGTGGCTATTAAAAAACCCATTCTCAAGAAATAATGTGCACTCCACGGAAATCTTTATTGAATCAGCCTCAAAATTATTAGGTCTAGTGATATAAATCCATCAAAACACTCATAAACTAGGAAACTTAGAACATTCACTAGGATTATCTCTTGAGGTAAGTAAATAATAAATAATTTTTAATGTCTTTTGAAGAAAGAAGTTTTCATATAGAATCCATATTATATCTATCTCATGTTAGAATAAGGATACATGGGATCAAGAGGGAATAGTTAGTAGTAGCAACCGCCACTATATGGGATCATACCCATCCCACAGGGCTAGGGAGTTTTTAATCAAAAATCTACCGCCCCCCCCCCAAGGCCGACAAACTTGACCTGAGGCACAACAAGAAGAAAATGGGAGAAACCCCTTCCCACAGGGTTGGGGGAATATTTTCCACAATCACCACCTCAATGAAAATCAGTCTTTTCCTAGTTAGAGAGGATTAAAGTGGTAAGTTCTTCTAGTATATCCTGTATAGTGGCCCATTTCCCCCAAAAGAGAGCATATGTTCAGGATGGATAGAGGTTCCCTCTATGTCACCCCTCAACAAGAAGTTTTAAGTGGATCCCAAAAAGGGAAGGTAGAGGTCCTGAAAAGGGTACACACAACCCTCATATCATTTGAAATCCAGTATGATGCCTATAATGCATTATACATCGATAAAATTTGTGGACTTAAACCCTGAATATGGAATCATAAATAATGAAAATTAAGAGGATCAAGGAGATGATGGATCCATCTAAAACATGGTCAACACTGAGATAAATGAAGAGGGTGTTCATATTTGGAACCATAGAATCACCTTGAATTTGGGTTATCTATCAATCAACCTTGTATTTACTCCTCAGTGAATCTATAATAAGAATAGAGTCAAGGAAAAATATAATCTTCATCCTCCTCATGATAAGGACAATATCTCTACTCTTGAAGAAATATTTTCTTAGAAATATGAAGAAATTAAATATTTTAGGCGACTCAATGGTGAGTTACTTCAAGGTATTATTCCTATCAAATATGCTCCTCGAGAAGAGCCTCAAAGTACACTTCTAGCATGTTTACCTTATCCATAAGGATTCATCCCGATAATTGAAGAATGGTTACAAAATATGACCAACTTGGTGCATGGAACATCAGTTTACCTAGAACCGATCATGGATGGATACTAATATTTCCCTTCATTAAGGAGACAATCGAAACAGGTTCTAGAAAATCCTCAAAAGATGTCTCCAACCGGATAACAGCCTTCAATAATGGAAGAACCAGCACACCAGATCCAACCAATTATTACACCTATCAAAGATCCTATTCAACCGAACACCCATTAAGGGATTATCGACACCAGTGATTCATTGGTGGCTTTATTAGAACCATTTAGGAGAGCCATGAAATAGTGAATCTAGAACTGAAGGCTTACCTTGACTAGGTGAGTAACACCCCACCTCCTCTAAACTTCGAGAGTCATATGTTTCTAATATTCAATGGCTAAGGTGACCCAAAACAACATCTAATTCACTATGCATCCCATTGTGATCCCATGGTGGGAACAATAAAGAAACAAGAAGAAATTAAACGTGTATTCTTCATACAAACCTTATAGGGGCCAGCCTTCGTATGGTACACAAGTTTGCAAACTTGGTCAATCATGTGATGAGAGGATATCCATTGGAAATTCCTCTTCTTGTTTAACTTAATGCTACAAAATACAATAATCAGTGACCTCTCAAATTAAAAACATCAATAAAATGATATATTCTCATATTTAATTTCTATATGGAAAGGGTCGACCTACTTCCTAAATGTACCACTTCCATAATAAGACATGATCTCTATCTCTATTGAGAATCATCATGATGAGCTTAAAATGCCACTCATCTCGGTGAAATATATAGGTGGGTTTCATGATTTCTCCTTCATTACCCATAAAATCTAAGACTCCATAAAACATACTAAGCTAAATTCATAGATAACTGCAGCAGTACTAGGGAAAAGAGCAGGACAGTTGGAGGTGGAATCTGTCACATTTAATACAGCCTTCACTTCAGCACCAACTCCAAAACCTATGCCATATCATGCATCACCCCCCTGGGCATCAGCATAAACCCTTGTCTCATCATGATGAGTGGAGGGAACCCAAGATAAATTAATTCTGGGGTAGAAGGAATAATGTTTACTCATTCAAAGATGATCAAGTTAGTATATATTTTATAGTTATTATTGACAATAATTTACTCCACCTTCCAGAGCCCAAGAGGCCTGACTAGGTATGTATCAATGAATGGATGGATTATTTTCCATTTCATTGGATACTAGGACACTCTGTTCATGAAATATTCATCATCAAATATATTCTATGAAAAATGGTATATTGTGGGCATGTAAAGTTGGGAAGGCCACAACCATAGGTAGTGTGTGATTCCACTACTACCCTTGATAAAGGAGGTGAGTAGAAATAAGTTTCTATTAAAATGGAGGAAACATTTTATGGATTGATGAATCGAAATAAAATCAACCAAACTCATGGTATTCTCCAAAAAATAGTTGAAACAACTAACTATTCCTCTAGCCACTTCCACTGAAACACAACAGACTTCATTGGACACACAGAACTATAAAAGACAGCCTTTCAAAAAGTATCATGACGAAAATAGTAATAAAGAAGTGTATGAAAATGAACCTTCATTAAGGCTAAAGTTGTGTTTGAATCTCTTAGACTTTATTCACTTTGATTTGAAACAATGGTCATCACCCCACCAAATGGTATCACCAGAAATGGTTAGATAGACAAATTCCTCATTGGATGAGGAGTTGATATTTGGTTTCATTAATTTCATTCACTTAATGGATCCCTTATCTGATGATAACTATGGATAGGAACCCGATTTCCTTGCATTTAATCAGGGAACCGTAGTAAGAGGCTGTAAGAGTTAAGGATACTAGGAAAGGTGCAGTCACGATGAGAACTAGAATTCTTGACACATCCCTACATGGACTATCAATGTTTATAAAACTTGTTGATGATACCTTTAGTGAGTTCAATGGGAAAATAAAAATCCGTCGGTGTCGAATTAAAGGAACTATGACCCTATCACGCTATAACATCAATTAAAGAGGGTACATGTTTCAGATCACCCTCGGCAGGAAGGATGACATGCCCGACCTAACCCACTGAGGATAGGAGTACCTCTAACTCATGTTTTGGGGGATGGTCTATCTACATTAAATAATCAAGCCCTAAAGTTCATGTAAAAGATAATACCCACTTAGGGAAGCACATACCTTCATACCAAAAGTATGACATCCCGAAATAGTTAGCCTTTGTACTGGCCAAGCTATTGATCCTAGATTCCAAGAGTTTGTCAATTACATGAGGCAAAAACTCATAGATTCTTTGATAAGACCTCAAAAGTTTGAAGTTGAGGTTATCACTAATAAGTACTATTGGATAAGGACTCGTCCTTTGGAATTCCATGTGTTTATCACCTTCATAAATCGTGATGAAGATTCTATTATACAAGGATACATCAGAACCATATATGTGTCTAGAAAAGATAAATGGAGATGATGTCCAAAAGGTTTTCATTGATAATGTATATGGAGTTAACCTCATTACATTATGAGCTCTTCGTTGATTAGGTTGTGATGAGGATAATCAAGTACCTTACACTATAACACTGCAGGGCTATGAAAAATTGAGTAGAAGCTATTGGGCCAAATCAATCTCAAGTCTTGATTCATAGACCTCATAGCTAACTCAACATTTCTAGTTGTTCATTAAAACATGATGTTCAACATCTTTATAGAAAGACCCTAGTGTCATCAACACATGACAATACCCTCATCATACTATCAATGGATCAAATAAAAAATTAATGGAAAAATCAATATGTTATAAACTGATAAGGCTCTTTTTCAATCTTATAAGTCACATTATTTCAATGCAGGATTATATCAGAGGAAAGGGAAAAAACCCCCTATTTTATGGTCTTACTTCGTTCACCACCTTGAATGGTCTAGAAATGATCCCAACTAACCACTTCAATCCTCTTGGTGAAGAGTATGTCTTGACCATAAATTAGCTCGAGTATATGAGCCCAAATAAAGGTTCATATTCAGAAATATTTATGGTTTTAGTTAGGACCACTGATTATAATATTGTTAAAAAGCTTTTTGAATCTATATAAAGTAGTGAAATATCAGAGGAAAATTCCCTCATTACAAACCCTGAGATCTAGGAAATACCAACCTCACTGTTCTAGGAAGAAGAGGTTGTCTCATCACCCAATGAGGATGAAGATACTCTTTCTCCATCTCTTACTCTATCCTCTCTAGGGTTTCAAGTAAATATCTCATTACCAACTAGGTCAAAGGAAGTTTCTTCATCTTCAGAATGTTAAGATATCGGCTCCTACCCCAACTTTGGAGAACTTATCCTACTACTTTCTCCCCATATGGACAATGGAAAAATATAAAGAGGAGTAGGACCTTTGGGATGCCCCTCCAACATTTAAGGAGGGTGTCTCTACCACTATTGATGAGCTCAGATAAATAAATCCAGATCTTGAAGAAGATCCAAGACCCACCTTGATTAATGCAGTCATGTTTTCTGATGAACAAGAGTCATATAACTTCTTCCAGAAGCATCATCAGGATGTGTTCTCTTGGAACTACATGTAAATTCCAGGTCACAATATTTAGATGTCCACCCACCACCTAGGCCTTCCAGAGGACCACTTCAGCTATAAAAAGGCATCCAGAAGGACTCACCTCACACATAATGCCAAAATTGAGGCTGAAGTTGAAAATATAATTAGAGACAACCTCATTTAGGTGGTTCAATATCCTAAATGTATGGATAGTATCATCCCTTTCAAGAAGAAGAATGGGAAAATCTAATTATCCATTTATTTTTGGGATCTCAATCGATACTTCCTGAAGGATTATTTCCCAGTCCTAATCACATAACTAATGATCAATACAATAGATGGATATCAAGATCTCTTATTCAAGTATGGCTATTCAGGATATATTCAAATAGGAATAGATCAGGAAGATAAAGAATACACCACCTTTAGGGACCCCAGAGAGTATTTTTCTATCAGGTAATTTCATTTGGATTAAATAATGTTAGTTCTACGTACCAATGTGCCATGCATCACATCTTCAGACCCGTACTAGGAAATTTTTTCAAATACTATATTGATGACTTGGTGAATAAATTTTTACAAAGCCCTAACCACCTAGTATATCTTGAAACATTATTCGACATTCTATGACAACACATCCTGAAAAATAACCCCTTGAAGTGTGATTTCGGCGTTACCTCAAGGGAATTTCTCAACTTTTTTATACACCATCATGGCATAAAATTAAACCCCAAGAATATAAAGGTTATACTTGACTTGTCACCTCTTCAAAACCTCACATATTTTAGGGTACTTCAAGGAAAATTGAACTATATTCAGTACATCATAGTAGCCCTTTTATAAAAATGTCTTCCCTTCACCAAGTTAATGAAAAAGGGGGTTATATATCAGTGGACTAGTGATTGTTAGGAACCATTAAATAGTCTCAAAAATATATATATATTAAACCTTCTAGTGCTAATGCTTTCTTTTTAAGGAAGGACACTTATTTTTTATGTGACATCATTAGAATGATTACTGGGTGTCTTCTTCACAAAAAAATGAATGACACTGACCAAAAAAACAACCTTTATTATCTTAGTCAAATAATGATAGATGTTGAGACTCTTTAATTAGATATCAATAATTTCTATATGGAACTTATCTTTGTAGTCCAGAAGTTATGGCACTACCTGTTGCATCACGAGGTATATTTATAATCTCGTATAAACCTACTCAAATACATTCTCAGTCATCCAATGTTGACCAAATGTATATCATGGTGGGTGGTAATCCTATAGCAGTTTGACAATCAGTTTGTGCCTTAGAAAGTGGTCAAAGTCTAAACATTAGAATATTTTAAGGAAGATCACCCCTTAGTGGAAATTAATTCATTATTTGTCGAACTACCCAATGAATTGGTTTTCTTTATTCAAGAGGGCCCCTAGATATGGGAGATGTATTTTTATTTTTCATCTATAAGTTTAATAGGGGAGAGGATGGAAGACCTTAGGCTCAATAAAGTGGGGCTGGGAGTCATTATTATCTATCCAGAAAAGGCAGACCTAGCTTAATCCTTCATATTGATAGAAGGTTTCATGAACAATGAAAAATAATATCAGGCTCTCATTTCAGGTCTACAGTCAGTACTTCTATTAGAATTCAATCACTTAATGACAAAATGTTATTTGAAACCGGTCATCAAGAAAATCAATGGAAATTATGCATTTTGAAATCTAGAGATAATCCACCTACTAAAGCATGCCTGAGGAATAAGGGTGGAATTCCTTTTAGAACCAAAATTTACTCATGTCCCATGGTTTCAAAATACTTATTCCGACGCACTAGTGAATGTTGCCACATCTCTAGCTGATCTATAGTGGGATGAAATTGTCATCACCATTGTGCATTATCGGATGGTATCACCTTTTTTTCAAGCCGACATAGAAGAGATTGATTAGATTATCCCTATCCCAGAACCATATGATCGTACCACCAACTAAATGATACCCATTTTGGACTACCTTCTAAAGGGAGATCTTCCACCAGATAGATCTAGGAGAGATAAAATATAAATATGAGCAATTTACTTTGTCATATGTGATGAAACATATCATAAAAAGGTACTTTATAATTGGATCCTTGATGGGGTCCTTCTCTAGGGAATTGATAGTGAATATACCATTGTTTTCATGAAGGAAGTGCACACTAGATCCTATAGAACCCACCAGTCAGGGTCTAAGATTTTCCATCAAATCCAAAGGATTTGGTATTACTATCCATCTATAATGCAGGATTGCACTAAATTCACCAAAAAGTTCCATTCTATTTAGGTTCACTCCAACTTTGTTCACCAACCCATGGAGTTACTTCACACATAAAGATAATCCTTTCCATTTATTGTATGGGGAATAGATATCATGGGACCATATCCTCCCTCTACAGCCAAGAAATTTAAGTAAATTCTCACTACAACTGACTTCTTTTCCAAGTGGACAGAAGACATACCCCTAAAAGAGGTAAGTTAAAGGAACATTTTTAGCTTCATGAGAGCCAACATCATCACCATATTTGGTGTACCTCATACAATACAGATAGACAATAACACCAATTTCTGTTCTATTTAATTGTAAAAACTATATCAATATTATGACATCAATTTCAACCATTCATCCCACTAACATGCATCAGGTAAGAGACAGATAGATTCCTTCAATAAGACCCTAAAAATATACTCCAGAATATGGTAAATAAGGATAAATAGTTTTGTATAAACAAGATCATACATTCCTTCTTGGATTACAGGACTATGACCTGTAATGCCACACAGGTGACCCCATAGTCATCAGTATACGGGAAAAAGGCGGTCATACCATTTGAAGTTCAATTTTCCTCACTCTAAATTTCTATATATAATCGGTTATCCATAAATAAAAAATCCTATAAATGGATGGGTGAATTGGAGAGACTATATGGGAAGATATTTTACACCTTTAATCATTTGAAAATCTACCAAAACCAGATTGCATGAGCCTTTAACAAAAAAATTCACCTCCAGTCTTTCATTTAGGGAGAGATGGTGTTTGTCCTCAAGACACTAATGATACTCAGAAAGAAACCTCCAAATTTGGAGCTAATGTGGGAGGGGGGATATACCATACAAAAATTATACTCCAATGGATCCTATTCTTTGATCTCTTTTTATGGGTATCTTACCATGACCTCCACCATTACAAGGTTTTTGAATAATTATTTTGTGTAATCACATGTCAAATCATCCTAATTTCATGATGTTAAAATGTATAGTAAATCATCCCAGCAGCATGATGTAAAGCTATGTAGTTGGTCTTTGTCACTTGACTTTAAAATGTAGGACATATTTTTTCAGGAAACAAAACAATAAACTAGATGACACCAATTTCCTTTATTTATGACGTTAAACTACAAAATGTCATAATCTTCTCACCTTAGAGGACATCACCCTTGGCATCAGTCATCTACAAGGACAAATTCAATAACTACGTTTGGAATTATTTTTGTCAACACAGGATATGTAGTGATGCTTATACCTCTTACGTTAGGCCCAGTAGAATGTTTCCCTCCATTCATAAGATGATTTTCTTACCAAAAATTGTTCTCAAGGCCTATTTTCATGCTAGTTTTATGCTTCTCACTGGTCCAAAAAATCATTATTCACATAACTAAAAGACACAATCATCCTAATCGTATGACATTAAAATGCATGGTACATCGACCATGTCGCAAGACAATAAACTACATGACACCAATATCCTCTTCATTTGATATTAAAAAACACAAAACCATAGTTTTCTAACCTGATATGACATATCCCTCAGTATCGGTCACCTACCATGTCATATGCAATAAATAATTGTGGATTTATTCCTATCCAAATAGAATATATAGCAATGCCTAGATTTTATATCCTAGTCCAGCCACCCCAAAAGTAAAGAAATTACCCCACCCAATGTATGGGTTAGACCTACAATGGGATATTTCCATAAAGAACTACATCTAGATTGATTTCTATCCACACATGATATATAGTGACGCCTAGATCTCCCATCCTTGGCCTATCCACAAAAATCAATCAATCAATAAAAAAACCCCACTACCTATGGATTAGACCTGTGTAAAGGGTTCCTGTTAAGAACTACATGTGGCTTGATTCCAATGATCATGGGATCCATAGTGGTGCCCAAATATCTAATCCTTGGTCCAACGACAATGAAGGATAAAAATTCACTCCTCCTTGTGTATGGGTTAGATGTGTATAGGGATTTTTTTGAGAACTACATATGGGTTGGTTATCATTTTGATGAGATACGTAGCAATGTATGGATCTTTCATCTTGGTCCAGCCACCAAAAATAAAAAATTTCCCTATCCTTTATTTTATTACCTATGTGTGGTGTAATAAACCTTTTCCACCCCTTGTTTCTTACATCTATCATCGCTACCATAGGCTTGGGAGTTTCGGCAGGGGATTCCCCACATGATCAAGGAGTATCAATCCACATCATGGTTGTCATAATCCTGGGATAAATACATTATAACGAAAACTATATGTCTTTACAACATGATGTTAAACTATGATTTCAAATTCAATTTGAGAAATATATATTTCTTTTTTCCTTCCATCATAGGGTATGTAGTGACACCCAAGTCTTTAATCTTAGATCTAACCATAATATTTACTCTTCATGTTAGGGAAACTATGTCCTTATATCATGAAATTAAACTACATTATACCTAAATAATTACATGTGGCTTGATTCTCAAAACTTAAACATCATATCCTGTAAAGAAAAAAATATCCCTATAACCTGTATACAAACAAAGATCTATTAAAGTGATCTCAAATTAGATTTCCTCATTCAGGGATCCATCTAATAAACAGAAACATACCCTACTATATATGAGTCATATCTATATGGGTAATTTCATAATCCATTGCCAATCACAATTTGAATGTTTCTTATATACCCAGACACATTCCTTCAATTAGTCATACTTTTTACCTCGAGAAATTTCGGATCTCCACAATCTTCCTCTATCGATCAAAGATGCGGGGTGGTCGGTGACATGAGGACACCTTTGTCTAACTATGCACAATATTCCCCCATTGGATCTGTATAAGTTTCCCACACAAAAATACAATCAACCAAATGAAAATTTTTTCTCAAGAGAAATATTTTCTATCTCTATAATCCCTAATGGAAATTTTTCCCATATCATTTCTCCTAATATAAGAATCACTAGAATCATCATTTACACTTTATTTAACCCTCACATCCAAGACATGTCAGACCATCTCAACCTGATGGTCCTCCTATTACTCATCATTTCTATGAATAATGGTCCTGGTCGTATAACCTAAAACTACAACACCCCATTTCAACCTCACTACATGATGTTAAACTACAAGGATGATGTCCTAGTCACATGACAGAATATTATATGATATCCATAACTATGTGTGTCTTGATTCCTACTACCACAGGATATGTTGTCATATATGAATATAAAATCTCGGTTTCATCCACAAAAAAAGGTTAAAAATGTCACCTCCCTATGCACAGTTTAGACCAATATAAGGAACCTTCCCAGAATTACAGATAGATTGATTCTCATTTTGATGAGATATGTAGAGATGTCTAGACCTTATATCTTAGTCCCAAACATTATAAAAAATATTCTTTCCTATGTATGGGTCAGGCCTGCATAAGTGTAACACTTTTTACCCATTCTTGGGAAATTTTTATATGAAATGATCTTTTCATGTTGAGGAACCATTCCTTTCAAAAGCCAAACTCTATGTCTGGGGAAGTATAAATCTCCATAAACATCTTTATTCATCTAAAATGGAGGTTCATTGTCCTGAGTATACCTTTTTTTGACTACGCAAAATATGCCCCAGATGGATATTCATAATTCTACCATAAAAAGTCTTGTCAACCAAAGGAAAATTCATCCCCATGAGGGGATTTTCTTATATCCAGATGACACGATGAATTTTTCATCCCATATCACACCTCAAATTTAGGAAACCTCAAATTATAGCTTAAAAAATTTCCCCTTCATGCCCGAGGATGATGGAATATTCTTAGACAGATTACCATGAAAAGGGAAAATCTCTTATTCCTCAGTTAAATCTAGGTGACCTTAAATATTATACCTTGAACGTATTTTCCATAAGGTGTTAAACTACATGGTCCATGTTCTAGTTTCATGAAATTAAATGGAATCATGTTCCATCCCTTCTTTAAAAAAGCCAAATTTTTGTAGGAGTGTTTTCTCTTTTATGGACAGTGTTGATACTGATTTCCTCATCATCTTTAGACATCATTCCCTCAACAAGACACCCTTTGTGGTCTTGAGAAATATTAATTTTCAAAAATTACATGGACATCATAAATGGATGGTTAGTGTCCTGGGGACACCTTTGTTTTACTATACAAAATATACCCTAGTTGAATCTGCATAAGTTTCTCATAAAAAATTCCTATCAACTAAAAAAATCATACCTAGGAGAGGCTTATCCTATCTATATACGCCTCAAAAACATCATATTGGAAGTTTTTCTTATGGTTATACCTTTTGTATTTTCTCCATGTCATTTTTTGGGATTAGAAATCATAAAAAACTTGGTCCAACCCCCCCCCCCCCAATTAATGTATGATGAATATAAGTACATTATCAGCCTGTAATACTTGTTGGGGTCATCATCCCATGAGTCTAGGATAAATTTGTTCAACCTATTAAATTTTTTTCATATTCTAGTTTAAAAGACATTAAACAACATAAGAAAATATACATTGTCCTCTCCAAGTTGAAAATCCAAAAGGATCTCCCAAGGATAAATTCGATTCCTAGATCACTAAACCTAAACTTTGCATGGTTTAGGTAAAATTTGAGGAAACCAAAAAAAAGAGTCATAAAACTTGTTAGGTCAAAAACCTACAAAGGGAGGCATAAGAAAAATTCAAGTTATGCCTAATAAGACCACACCATATTGGACTTATGAAAGAATTAGCATGGTAATAGAAAAGACACAAAGTTTTTAGGTTTCTTCAATTAACCATGGAAATAGTAAAAACTATGATCACTAAGTCCCTTAGATCAGGCAAAAATTAGAGCACTATCTAATCATTCATTCAAATTAGGATCAATTATTCATCAGAACTGCATATGATTCATCCCAATCATAGTCTATTATAATGGGGGGGTAGGTCTTGTAAACTATGCATTCAAGGAGTAAAGAGTTCCATGAATTTGGAAAAGGGAATAAATAAACCCAAAAGAATAGTTTGAATAAAATGATCAAAGATTCTTAGCTGTGAAGGAGGACAATGGTACGCATAAAAAATTTATATGCGGACTGCTACTCTGCATGGAATTATATTGATCCATGAGGAACCCTTAAAATAAAATCATTAATGGGATGAGACAGTACTACCGACACATACAAACAAAAATAAATCATTTATGGGGCCATATGGTGATTTTTATCTCCCTTTGAATGACCTCCCCCTCCAAAAAATAAATCATTTGTGGATGGGGAGGTGATTTTCATCCCCCCAAACAAATATTTTTATGGTCTGGGGAATCCTTAATTGGGATCATATGAATGAAATTTGGTGACCCATCACAGATGACCATAGATCCTTGTACTTTATCCCTCTATTACCCTATAAAAGAACTCCATGGGTAAGTGAAAAGGGGACCTCAAACTAGATCTCAGATGAGAGAAATGAGATCTAAGACATAGATGGACCTTTGTGAACACCATCCCACAAACCATATGAGGGTGTCCTTTCATAGATCCCAATCCCACAAACCATAGGTGGATGGCCCTTTTTGCATCCCCTGGTCATTTATGGCATGAGGTGTGATTTTTTATCATCCCTCATAGTGAATCACTTTGTGAAGCTCCTACACAGACAATCCTATATAGCCAGCTTCTATGAAGATAGTTTCTTCATAGATGGCCCTTTGTGGCCCCCTTCATAGACAACCCCCTTTGTATATGGACCCTTTGTGGACCAGTAATCTATATAGAAAAATTCTATGTGGGAGGAACCCTGCCCTACCTAGAAAATTCTATGCGGGAGGAAATCGTCTCCACGTAAAAAAACACTACACAAATGGAACCTAGCATCGAGTAGAAACATGCTCTGCGGATGGAACATGGGTTTGCATAACAAAATGATACATATATTTTACCATCACCCACATAGAAATATTCTATGTGGAGGGATCCTCATCCTTTATAAGAACATGCTACGTGGAATGGGGAATCCTAGGGTGATCTACTCTCCAACTCCCATCACTCCCTTTCATCGTATCATCTATCCCTAATTTGGACCCTCCATAAACCAATATAACATCATATGGACAAGGCCTCTTCTAAAAAAACCTGAAACATATAATCAGATCATCAGGAACACTATTATGTCCACTCAAGTCTACATACCCATTTTAAGTGGAGTAATGTTGGTAGCCTCTATGAAAAAGAGGACCCTCAGAATGTATTTAAGTATAAATTCCCATAGTAATGAGGGTTCTGAATTTGGAGGTTCTCATGTAAACCTACCCATTCTAGGGATTTTAGGGAACCATTGGTCATTCCTTTTGATGAGGTCTGGTGTTGATCACTCCTCTCTTCCCTAGGGACTAGCGAGGCATCCCTCCTAGAGTAATCCCATAGACTTTCTTGCAGGAGGTGGCAATCTTTCTCCTCTTTACCATATTAGGATATAGTATGATGGATTGTAATATGTGATTGTCCTAGTTAACAGAATAAAAGAGGATACAAGAATATTAAAATCCACCACCCTCTCTCACTGGGCTCTAGGATCTATCCACTAGTGGATAGAAGTGGATTGTGTGATCTTCATATATTCTAATTCCTTTTTTTATCACACCGATAATGAATCACATGGTCTTAGAGGTTAGAGACAATAATGAAATCCACATGATCAAAAACATCCAGTGGGACTCCTATAAAATATAATCCCCAATCATGCTCAATGGGAATCCTTCTGAGTGTAATCCCCAATCATGTCACCTCAAATGGGCCTCCTACTAGGTGTAAGGTCCAACCCTTACTAAACTATGGGATATTTCATTAACAACTATTTGGGGTATGTAGAAAGACTCCCTGAGGTCCAACCCAACACCCAATTTCACCATAATGTTCTTCCAGACACATTCCCTATAAGGTCATATCAACCTAGGAGACCACATCTCTTTAAGGTCCCTTGGGCAGCCTTAGTATAAGTCCCACACCAAACATTGACTAGGAACCTTTCACCCGGATTTCCTTATCGTATAACATTAAAATTCATTGTTAGTCCAAGTCACACAACCTAGAAAGGTGATGTGTCCTATTAAGTGTCACTAAACTATGTGGGTTCTGATTCCTCTCATGAGGATATGCAGGAATCTCATCTTATGGTTTCGATCCAGACATCCAAAAAACTTATATATCCCTAGATGAAAATAAACACCAGATTTACCCATATATAATAAGACCATCATCATCATAATAGACAAGAAAAGAATATATAATCCATCCATAAAAGGATACCATTGATGTAAAACCTTGGATATGTATAGATATCCCTATCAATGGAGAACCTCAGATTCAAACAGATGATTTCAGACCCATGCATGTTCAAAATTGATAATAACATTAGGGTGATCTATATTATACATACTTGGGAATGAACAAATTGTTCACTAACATATCTTAAATATATATGAGAGTCCCAAAATGGGCAATAGTTTCCCCCCAAAAGTGTGTGATGAGCCCTACTTTCCATCATCTTGTCCAATGTGAGTTATTAAGTGACATTGGACAAGTTACCTATTAAACAAATGAATTTAGAAAGTAGGTACATGAGTCTTCATGGATATGAGATTCATTGAGTGTTTCTAGAACCTTGCAAAAAATCTATTGGTGACAATTTGGTGATGGTGTTCCCTACGTGAATAACTACACAAAATTCAACCCCCTACAATCAACCAATGGGAACATGAATCTTTCATCATAAATAGGGATAAATCAAAGTCGTACATAGAGAGGTAAAGTATCATTTCACTTCATGAAATGTATATCTATATAAACATTTATATATCCAATGTGGAATAATGATAAATGAAGGTTACCTTTAATATAAAACATTTTTCTATTTTTAAAATCATTAATAATATTCAACAAAACCAAAGTAATCATTGGTTTATCATATCATATTTGATAAAATTTAAAATAATCATTATGTATTCTATAATTTCTAGGTTTTATAGCTAATTACATCATATGTAATTCATGCCACATCTCTATGTGACCATATGATAAAACCCTCTCACTAAACCTTTTAGTGAGAAACATCTATGAATAAATATTGTTGGTATAATGGTGATACTTAGAAATCATATTGTTAATTGTTTAAATACTTAAACATATTTAATCCTCTAAAAATTACAACATCAAATGTTGAAATTTAAACTTATATAGTCTAATTATTAATATTTCTTAAGTTCATCATCATCATTCTTTGAACCCATATTTAATTAAAGAATTACCTTGAAATAATTTAACTACTTGATTTATTGTTTATCGTCCCTCTTAAAAAAATTTAGGATAAAGTAGAAATTACATTAATATGGTAACTAAATTTAACTCTTATATTCTTATTTATTTTCATACCATGACCTCTTTTAGGATGTGAAATGTAATTCAATATTCATTTTTATCAGAATAATCCTTCAAAAATAGTGCCTTTAACTTTGAATGATAACTAAATTTAACTATTTAAATTTCTCTTTATCATCTCATATACGAAAACCTTTTAGTATATTGAGTGAAAAATTCTTTAAATTGATATTTCTATTAAATATTATTAGTAAATGTTAAACATAAGTTCAAAAATACTCCCACTAGATTCTTGGATATTATATTCTTCTCAAAATATATTGATAAGAAATAATACAAAACTTTTGTGTTAGGAAATTACATTTATTTCCTTTAAGTAAGAATATTCGGAAAATAAAAAAAATCAATATCACATATGGAACTTTATATGTTTATTATAGGTATCAGGGTGCATAATAGAAGTTCATAGGCTAGGGATTTGAAACTTTTCATCATCGGGGCAATGAAAATAATCTACTCTAATGATATAAACCCCAATAGAGGTATGAGGGTCTCACCTGAATTTAATAATCACAAAAAAAAAATGAGTACCTCATTGGATTTGGCAGTGCATTCGACTATAGGTAGTCGTCTATGATAGTTGCTTAAAGGATCTGAAGTCGAACCCCTCCATATTTTACACACATGCTCTAAAAATATAGGAAAACACTGATTGTCATATTCTAGGTGATAGCATAGTTTTCTAATGATACCATCAATGTCATGATGATCACCTTGATCTTGTACCTTTGATTCATCAAAGGCATTCTTGGATCATCAGTCCCTCAGTGAGATACTTTCTCTCAATATAATTTAAGAGGAGATATAAACTCTCATTATATTGGCATGAAAAATATTTGTAATGTGATTCTCCTTCTTCTTATATTGTGGGGGGATCAAATACCCAAAAAGGATTCCCCAGCTCCCTAGAAATAAAGCACCCACTAAATAATTAGTAAATAAAACATTGTAATGAACTAACTAGGTCATTAATTTCATTTATATTTTATCACCTACTTGTGATATATAATAAATATATTACATGATAAACCTAATTCATTATGTTGACATGTAATTCTAGTTAATATTAAACAAAACCTGAATATTAAAATAATATTCGTTCATGTAATCTTTTCCATGTATTTACTTAAATGCCTGTAAATAATTTTAAAAAATAAATTCAATCCAATTATTATATACTCAAATAATTATGAATTTATTTATACATTGGTGATCCTTAATACTTGGAAAACTATCAGACCCTGTGGTGGGGTCCACCATGTCCTATATACCTATTCACCGGAATATGGAAGATTATTGAATATGATATTGTCTATGACCCTCTCCAACCTTATCTCAGTATCGGTTAATAGTATTCATAGACCAAGAGCAGAGTCTATCAATCCATCAATGCCCCTAAAGAGATAAGGAATAGTCATATAAATGAAGAACATCCTACAAATACACACTATGTAATATAATATATTTTTCTCAAGAAATCTCATAAAATAGTATGCAAACTTCTTTCATTATCCTTTTTTTATTTATTGTTTTTTGATCTAACTAGATTGAATTACCTTTGACTACATTGGCCAAGTATTTATAAAGGCACTACCAACCTGATCAACTGGGCCCAAGATATTACTTCCTCAACTAAGAAGTAAAAAATTCTATCTTAACTATTCAACCAATTTTATACCACTAATAAAACACCAAACAAAATATACCTTTCCATGAATTCATTATCATGTTTTTTCCCTGAATAAATGTACATGATAAAATGGAACTCATTTATAATGATCTCATGTTGGGAGACTAATACACATGTCTATAAATAGAAACAACCATTGACACCTAAAACATGTGATGTTCCTATTGGAAGGTCTTTCCTCATGGTCTCGCTTACTAGAGATCACCAAATGAAAACATCATGAGACTAAGTCTCAATGATGATGATCCCTCAACACCTAATAGTCAGACAAAAACTAGATCTAGTTAGTATGATGTATCTAGATCAGATTACATTTTTTTTAAGATTAATGTCATAGTATCTTGAGTTTTTCATTATAGATTTGGAACTACTATAACCTTTTGATATGAAAAATAATATATGGAAATTACCATTTAAATAGTGGGTGTAGAAATATCTACACTATCATGGTAAGTTTTCATCATATATAACTCACTGTATACATGGTATGATAATTAAAAGGTAATAATAATGTTGGGTCTAGGGAACCCACTATTAAAACACTCCCACTTCAACAATATCCAACTTTATAACCATCTTTGTTATATCAAACATGATAAGATCATGTTTCTATTGAGTTATAAATTAATTCATGGGGCCTACCATGTCTCCACTATATGGATATTCTACTATCAGCAAATTTACCTCCTTAGGTAAGACTTATAAATATATTATATTCCCATGAATATCCTTTTTTCCACTATGACAGACTGAAAATTACTTTTTTATCATAAAACACTTTTAAGGGGAAAGTGAGAAACTTCATACAACCAAAGAAAACTATCGAACTACCCCAACCCAGCAAATGAACCAACAATAAATCTTCTCCGACACAGAACCCCTCGGAAAGCAGTTTTGTGCAGAAGCACGAGCACAGAACCAATGGCGAATCCATACCCTCTCAATCATCCAAATTCAACGGACCTGTATCGAGAAGACTTAATGCTCTAATCCCCTTCCAGAGCAAGACCACAAAGCATGATGAAAACAATCAAAAACAAAACTAAAAAGAAAAATAAAAGTTGACCCGTAGAAACCAAACTCACAGAACCAATTCACTCACGCCCACCAACCAAAGCCACCAGCTTACATTAAGTCGCTAACAAGGAATTTAATATTACCGGAGTCTGTCTCCCTAAATAGCTTCCATGTAAAGGATGATAACTTAAAGTCTACTTCTTCCAATAACCGCTTCTCGAAAATAGACACGAGTTGGTCCCAAGTCTGAATGTACTCCTCAACACTGATTTTCCCATGGTTGAAACCACCTACCAGAATTGAGTCCTGTTTGTCAATCCAAGAGTATTTCTCCTCCCTAAGGGACACCTCTAGAGGAATCCCCATAATTTTAGCTGCCTCTTCCTCAGTAGCGTTGAGAAATAGAACCTGTTCTATCACATCTTCTTCAGATATTAAAAGCAGAACCAAAGACTGACAATCCCGCTCTCCTGGCCTCCAATGTCTCAAAGGCTCCATATCCATCATTTTTCACTCATCTTCTTTGATAAGAAAGTCGTTAGAGGAGGAGGTAGTTATGAATAGTCTTTATTCCCCTTCCTTCTCCTGGTACCCCTAGAACTCTTTGGTCTTAGAGCCTCATCAGTGGAATGGTCGTGTACACTCTCTTTGGAAATTGTCACACTAACTCCGTCTCCCTCACCTGGAATAAAAAAATCTGAATTTAAAACATCATTTGAAAGGCCTTCAAACCTATTACTCAAAGAAATTAATCTCATTCCCTCTTCTTTCCCACCTCTTCTTGAAACAGTCTTAACCATATCGAGTCTCGGCCTCCCCTTACTCATGTCCATGTTGCTCACCCATGTCCTCTCAGTCACCGAACCAGAAAGATTCACCTTCCCTTCATCGAGCGTCTGATCCATTATTGATTTACCCCCTTCCTCTAGACTTCCGTATGAAAATCCTCAAATTGGTGATCTCCACCTTCATCCTGCGCACAATGGTTGGAAGAACTCGTCAGATGCCTTTTTAGCTTACTGGACACATCCACCACCATCGGGTAAACATGGACTGCTACCACACCAGTGTCGGGAGTCTCCACACCCGCTGCAATGTTTCCCTCTACCTAAATTACTATTCGCACCTCCTCTACTATTTGCAATGAATTTCCTTTATCTCTAACCTCTTCACACGCTGCATAAAGACCCAAGCCTGAAGTCTCACAAACTAGAGGAATTTTATCATTTACACTGACCGCCGTCTGAGCCGTGTCTTGCCCACCCCTAAGGCCATCCTTCATCGATTGAGGTCTAAAGCCCCTGCCCGCCAATAGAGCTTGATTTTCTGAAGCCTCACCATTATCTCTGTCTTCCATCCTCGGCTTAACTGCAGGTCCCCATTGGAATGCCTCTGTAACACCCCAAGATTTTATGAAAAATATTCTTTTTAATTTTATTAATGTCTTCTGTTGAACACTACACCAAATGGAGCTTTCACAACATTCATCCCTAACTTGGCCTGCATTACACGCAAGCGCGACCTTCCACGATAGCGTGTGTTGTACGCAATACCGAGTTTCGCAAAACAACGCTATGCTATTAAAATATTATTAAAACTAGGAGTTATGAATAGAAATACCCACTTTTTGAAATTTTATAAATTTTATTTTTGAAAATGGACTTCATTTTTGAATTCGGAAGATCAAAATTAGCTTAGGGTGAAATTTTGGTACTTTTCGGATAACTTTCATATTCTGATGAATAGTGAAAATTACTAAATTTTAATTAAAAACAACTTTTTTAATCGAAATAATTAATAGTGATAAATTATTAATTTGAGTGGTTTTAAAGTATATTTAGAATATATTTTTAACATTTAATATAGTGTTGTTCATTGGATTTAATTTCACATTTAAAGCAGACATAAACAAGTGTCAATCTTTTGATAGTTATTATCTCTTAAAAACACGCTATTTGTTTTGACGACGGGAATTAATTTTTAAATTAATTAATGAAAATGATATGTTTTGAATTTGTTAAAATAGACATCATTTTTTAATTCATAATATCAAATATAGCTTAGGCCTATATTTTGGTATTTTTCTGGAAACTTTCATTTTTTGATGAATAGTGAAACCACTAAGTGGTAGTTAAAAAACTGAATTTTTCATAAAACTTAATTTTACCGTTTCTGTGAATGGAATTTCAAAAATCCGAGAGACACGGTTGATGTCAGTAATTAAAATGTTGTTCAATGAGATGAAAATAATTTTTGGTGAATATTAACTTTTTACTTTTTTTTACCATGGTTAAAAGTAAATAGGGTAATTAAGGGTAAAAATGATATTATTCTTACCCTAACACATGTCCTAATTCTATTGGATAAGTTTAATTCGACAAAAAACAACCTTAGAAATAAAATTTGACCATTTAGACCCACTTATATTAGATTAGGACATTTATTATTAATTTATTTAAAGAAGGGTTAAAATAGTTAAAATCAAAGTTTAATAAATAAATCATTTTTAATATGGGGTTATAAATAAGATAAATTCGACTATAAATATTCATTAGAAATATAACAAGATTTCCTATATAATTGTGTTTTATTTATAATTTTTAGACATTAAATAATTTAATTTATTTATGACACAATGATGATGCATTAATTATCTTATTAATGAAATATTGACATAATTAATGTTCTAAATACCCAAATAAATGTAATTTGAGAATTTTTATGAATTTAACTTATTTTATAGGTTAATATGACATGTTAGTATTGATTTAATTAACTTTTTTCGAACTAATCATTCTGTTATGATTTTCACAAAAATCAATTACCAAATAGTGTCAAAATTGACATAAAATAGTTTTTAAAACAAATATTATATTATTCCTAAAAATATACGGTTCGACCAAATGACTTAGATAAGGTTATATATATTAATTATAAACAACTTGGGGTTTGTTTGGCTTGTTATAGTAAGTTTATTAACCTTATAGTGTAAGAAAACAAGAAGACACGGTAAAAGTAAAATTATTTAACTTAAAGTTAAATCTAAATGATAAGGTTAAAATAGGAACTTAAACTTGTCTAAATTCTATTGGATGAGAGTATTTCATCCCATACCCACCTTAGTTTCTAAATAAATCAATTTGGAGCTATTAAAAACGGAATATGACTTCATAATAAAATAATATTTTTAGTTATTCCAAAGGTGCCCCTCTCCTCCCTTATAAAAGGGCACCTCCTCCCTCTCTTCCTCACACCAATTGGAGCCTTAATTCTTGGCCAGCCACTGCCAAATTCTCTTCTCCACTTCCATAGAAATATCCTAGAGGTTCTGGTCTTCTTCAAAGACCAATTTTAGTGCCCTAAAAGGAGGTCTCAAAAAGGCGCTTCAAAGAAGAGGTAATGTCCGTTACCGATTCTTTCATCTTTATTTCTTCTTCCACTTCTTCTTCTTTAGTTTTTTCATTATGAAGTAATAACATAAGTATCACTCATATACTGATATGTTATTATAATTATGAAACAACCCTATTTCACCTTCTATACATCCTACGGAAAATGAAATCACCGCGCGTGCGTACGTACGGAATACCGTCTCCACGCTATGGTGTAATCTATTTTCCACCACCACCTTACTTGGATGGGTATAATGGTGTAAATAATGACTATATATGATTATTGTAAATTTATATTGATTCTGAAATATTATACATACACTTCAATACAATTCCACGATCATGGGAATGATATCATCGCTCGTGCGTACGTACGGACTACCGTCTCCACGACGCGATGAGATTCATTCTCCATGTTAACGATTAAAGAATGATTATAAAGTATATATAAGTAACAATAATGAAATATATGACATTATAAATCTATTGGATTTATGTATATATATATGTATTTCATCTACTTAATTCCATTCAACTCAATAAGGAAACGAAAACAACGTTCATGCGTAGGTATGGCCTACTGTCTCCATGAACGGTGTATTTCTTTCCATTTATCGATCTATTATATATATGTATATTCTAAATATATATTATATATAAATAATGTTTTATATTCTAGAATTAAGTAATAATGATCTAAGTAATCATATGAATAATTACAAGTCAAAACACGGATGACAAAAGAAACGATTTTACCCAAAAACGCTCTTTAACGTGAAATTTACAAAAGAACGGGTAATATAAAGTTATACGTGAACCATATATGATATCATAACAAAGAATATGATTATATAATAAGTCAATGACATTATTTAAATCATTATAAAGGAGGTTCGGATACGTACGAAGCATATCAGACATAAGGTAAGGGATAATTTTTCAAATCTCATTTTTTTCCGAGATTGCTTATACGTAAGTGTTTACTGGGGTTATGTTTATCTTCCATGTCCATGTTTTCTAAAAAATTTTCCATAAAATGTTTATTATTCTTCCATGTATGTTTAAATTCATTTTTACCCTTTTATGACTTTCACCATAATGTTTGGAAGGAATCTTTCTTATCTTTACCATACGAGGTACTTTTTTTACTTTTCCGACAAAAGTATGAGGAGAATGTTTTTTTAACTTATACGACATGAACGTATTTTTATAGTTTTATAAAGCCTTATTTTCATGAAGCTTCCTCCAAAAGGCTTCATGACTATTTTCAACAAAATATCTTTCTTTTTAAATTGCATGAGGTTTTTTGAAAATAAATTTATTTTGAAGAAAAAAGGATATTTTCCTCAAGAATTCATTTCAAGTGTTTTATCAAAAAAAATTCATTTAAGATGACATTATTTCATATGTTTATATTTCAAGTGTAATGTCTCTATGATTTACATGTTTTCACTTTCCTTATTAGGAAATGATATCCATTTCTTTTATATGGATTATGTGATGATACGATGATATTTATGAAACCCATTTTATTTATTGGGTTATTATGAATGATGTTTGTTTATTTTGTGGCACAAGTAAGAATGATTTCATTATGAGATTGGTGGGACCTATATATCCCTCCAATGCATTGGGTAAAGATTTATATCTCATTAGATAGACATGGCTAGAATGGTAAGTTAATCCGGTTCAGTGTTACAGGACTGAAACGAGGAGTGAACTTGATTCAGAAAGGGACTTTGTCTACTAAGATGGTCTTCGCAGAAATGCCTTGGCTACTATGGAAATCATGACATGTGCTGAATGGTTTCCAAAATTACATGTTTTATTCCAATTATATTTTAACATGTTTGATGTTCGATTATGATATGTGCCTTACGTACTTCCACGATTTATGTCTTTGCTCAAGATTTTGATGTTTAAATTTCATGTTCAAGTTTTTTCTTTCAAATGACTATGCATTGTTTTATGTTCTCTATGTTTTCCCTTACTGAGCATTTGAGATCACTCTTTTTATGTTTTCTTTTCCCCAGGATTAAAAGAATGATTTTAGGAAAGGAAACAAAAAGTGGAAGATCTTTATGGGAGATGTTGAATATCTTTCACCATGATTAGAAGATTATATTCCGAGTTTCCAAAGACACTAAACTATTACGGTCCTTGTGTGTGTGTTTTTGTTATGTACTATGTATTCCGCAAAAGTAATGTAATGTCCATGTACGTTATGCTTTGGGTCTCTACAGTTGGTATTAGAGAAAAGGTTTAGTCAACCTTTGGAAACTACGATGTGAAAACTTTAGTGACATCCCTAGAGATATTTCTAAGGTATGTCTAGGGATGTCCCTAAGGTTAAGTATACGTATAGGTTATAGTCCTAGAATTGCACTAACGATATTAGAATTAAACCTAAGATGTTAGATATTGAAGATACTCCCCTTTTATTATGTTGTTTTCCCTAGCATGATTTTTTCCTCTTAGACTATTCTTTTTGGGTTTTAGAAAATGGCTGGAAACAAGAAGATTCATGATAATGGAGGATATGATAGACAATGGAATGATATTCTTCGTGAGAAACCAAATGAAATGGGATTTGGAAGTCCAAACATTGTTATTATGCCTAATCAGCAATCTCATCATATTATCAATAATCTCAACTTTGGTAAGTTTCCTGACTCAGATAATAAGAGAAAGATGGAGTTTCATGATGATCATAGAGGAAAGAAAGTTCAATTTCCCTCATGTAAATCATGTGGGAAGAGGCATCGGGGAGATTGTTTCAAAGGAACTGGAAGATTCTTTGGGTGTCGAAAAGAAGGACACAGAGCCAATAAGTGCAAAGGAAAATGTTCAGTTAACACCATGGATGAGGATAATGGTATTGCTACGACATCAAAATTGGTTAAATGTTTTAAATGTGGAATGTACGAAAATTATGCAAACCAATGCCCTAAGGGAAAGTCTCATGAAGAGAATCAGTATGGTTGTATGGGTAGTATTTATGTTGATGATGATGAAGAGACTGCAAATGATATGTGAGATGAAAGAATTTTTGAAGCTCGGTCAATGGTTTAAGAAGGTAGTGGAATGATTACATGTTTATCAAGTGTAATATTGTATAAGTAATCTCATGGTACTATGGAATAAAGAGACATCTATGGATTGTTACACTGTTGTCTTTCCTTAAGTTTTGAAAGTGTATGATGAATGGTACTAGTAACCATTAAAGGTTATTCAGATATTTTTGGAAAGCAGATGAAATGCGCATAATGAAGGGATAAAGAGAAAATTAAATGTTTGATAGTATTCATGAGCTCATGACTGATATAACGAGAAGGTTATATCATGGTTTGAGTATATAGAATTTTTGGATTTTGGTATGTGGAAAGTGTTAAAATTTAACAACATTCATGTTTTCACTAAGATTCAATGGGTATTAATTTTTCAAGACAATACATGATTAAGGCCTTCGAATATTTGGAATGTGACCAACAAGACATATCTTATGATATATGGGGATCAACGATGGAATTAACATGCTTGTTATATGAAATCTCTGGTAATTGTTTTCACTGTATTATGAGAGTGGACTGCAGTATTATGGATAAGCCTAAAGATTGGAATGGATTATGTTGGACATAAGTTAGTATTGTTTAAGGATAGATGTTTTTTTTGATATTATTGATGGGATGTTATAGTAATGTAGTTTTAAATGACAACCTGCAGGGCGGGCGACAGCCCATCGCGTCGGACAAGGTTGTGGGAATCAAACCCACAACTGAAGTGTGACTGGCCTTTATCACCTACCAATAGCCTATAAGAAGTCCCTGGTTAGTAGAAACTAGTTTTATTTTATTACGCGGTATGATATATGAAGTATATGTTCATTTTCAGAATCATATAAGATTAACCTCACCATGGATGGACTTATGTATATTTGATAACTTTTACTAACCTTTTGTTTGAAATAGATGGAATGACCCATCATTTTATCACATGATCTGTTAACACTTCATGAATAACAAATTCAACTTCATTTCTTTAAGAGATGAAGTGTAAATTGTTCAAATCACGAACAACAGTGTGATTGTATCAAAATAAAGTAAGTATTTATTCTAATTCAAATTCTTCAAACTTTAGGGAAATGACATTGAAAAAAAAATGTTGTCCTAGTGATCTTATATCCGATGAATCAGATGGTACCATAGATCATCACAAATTTGTGCCTTTTTGATTGTTGACTTTTTCATATCCATGTTCTCTACCACTCTCGATCAGAACTTGACGGTTAAATTTCTCTTCCATATCCATATTTTCACCTATGTTCTCCTATGTGGAAACCCAGTGATTAGTTAACTTGGGTAACCGTTACGTTTCATACTTTAGTTTTTAAAGTTATGTTTTGGTATTTCCTTTTTACGATGTGGGTTTCTATGAAAGAAACTATCGTGTAATAAACCATTAATAACCCCGAAGAATTTAGAGGGCGAAATTCATTTTAAGGGGGGTATAATGTAACACCCCAAGATTTTACAATAAATATTCTTTTTAATTTCATTAATGTCTTCTGTTGATCACTACACAAAAAGGATATTCCACAACACGCATCCCTAACTTGGCCTGCATTACACAGAAAGGCGACCTTCCACGATAGTGTGTGTTATACACAATACCGAGTTTCGCTAAACAACGATATGCTGTTAAAATATTATTAAAACTAGCAGTTATGAATAGTAATACCCACTTTTTGAAATTTTATAAATTTTATTTTTTAAAATGGACTTCATTTTTGGATTCGGAATATCGAAATTAGCTTAGGGTGAAATTTTGGTACTTTTCTGATAACTTTCATATTCTGATGAATAGTGAAAATTACTAAAAATTAATTTAAAACAACTTTTTTAATAGAAATAATTAATAGTGATAAATTATTAATTTGAGTGGTTTTAAACTATATTTAGAATATATTTTTACCATTTAATACAATGTTGGTCATTGGATTTAATTTCACATTTAAAGCAGACATAAACAAGTGTCAATCTTTTGATAGTTATTATCTCTTAAAAACACGCTATTTGTTTTGACGACGGGAATTAATTTTTAAATTAATTAATGCAACTGATATGTTTTTTATTTGTTAAAATAGACATCATTTTTGAATTCATAATATCAAATATAGCTTAGGCCTATTTTTTGGTATTTTTCTGGAAACTTTCATTTTTTGATGAATAGTGAAACCACTAAGTGGTAGTTAAAAAACTGAATTTTTTATAAAACTTGATTTTAACGATTCTGTGAATGGAATTTCAAAAATCTGAGAGACACGGTTTATGTCAGTAAGTAAAATGTGGTTCAATGAGATTAAAATAATTTTTCGTGAATAGTAACTTTTTATTTTTTTTACCACGGTTAAAAGTAAATAGGGTAATTAAGGATAAAAATGATTTTATTCTTACTCTAACACATGTCCTAATTCTATTGGATAGGTTTAATTCGACCAAAAACAACCTTAGGAATAAAATATGACCATTTAGGCCCACTTGGATTAGATTAAGACATTTATTATTAATTTATTTAAAGAAGGGTTAAAATAGTTAAAATCAAAGTTTAATAACTAAATCATTTTTAATATGGGGTTATGCATAAGATAAATTCGACAATAAATATTCATTAGAAATCTAACAAGATTTCCTACATAATGGTGTTTTATTTATAATTTTTAGACATTAAATAATTTAATTTATTTATGACACAATGAGGATGCATTAATTATCTTATTAGTGAAATATTGACATAATTGATGTTTTAAATACCCAAATAAATGTAATTTTAGACTTTTTATGAATTACACTAATTTTCTAGGTTAATATGACATGTTAGTATTTATTTAATTAACTTTTTTCGAACTAATAATTCTGTTATGATTTTCGCAAAAATCAATTTCCAAATAGTGTCAAAATTGACATAAAATAGTTTTTAAAACAAATATTATATTATTCCGTAAAATCTATGGTTCGGCCAAATGACTTAGATAAGGTTTTATATATTAATTATAAACAACTTGGGGTTCATTTGGCTTGGTATAGTAAGTTTATTAACCTTATAGTGTAAGAAAACAAGAAGACACGGTAAAAGTAAAATTATTTAACTTAAAGATAAATCTAAATGATAAGGTTAAAATAGGAACCTAAACTTGTCTAAATTCTATTGGATGAGAGTATTTCGACCCATACCAACCTTATATTCGAAATAAATTAATTTGGAGCTATTAAAAACAGAATATGAATTTATAACAAAATAATATTTTTAGTTATTCCAAAGGTGCCACTCTCCTCCCTTATAAAAGGGCACCTCCTCCCTCTCTTCCTCACACCAATTGGAGCCTTAAATCTCGGCCAACCCCTACCAAATTCTCTTCTACACTTCCCTAGAAATATAGTAGAGGTTCTGGTCTTCTTCAAAGACCAATTTTAGTGCCCTAAAGTAGGTCTCAAAGAGGCGCTTCAAAGAAGAGGTAATGTCTGTTACCGATTCTTTCATCTTTATTTCTTCTTCCACTTCTTCTTCTTTAGTTGTTTCATTATGAAGTAATAACATCAGTATCACTCATATACTGATATGTTATTATATGTATGAAACAACCCTATTTAACCTTCTATCCAACCTATGGAAAACAAAATCACCGCGCGTGCGTACGTACGGAATACCGTCTCCACACCGTGGTGTAATATATTTTCCACCACCACCTTACTTGGATGGGTATAATGGTGTAAATAATGACTATATATGATTATTGTAAAGTTATATTGATTCTGAAATATTATACATACACTTAAATACAATTCCACGATCATGGGAACGATATCATCGCTCGTGTGTACGTACGGACTACCATCTCCACGACGCGATGAGATTCATTCTTCATGTTAACCATTAAAGAATGATTATAAAGTATATATAAGTAACAAAAATGAAATATATGACATTATAAAGCTACTGGATATATATATATATATGTATGTCATCTACTTAATTCCATTCAACTCAATAAGGAAACAAAAACAGCGTTCATGCGTACGTACGGCCTACCGTCTCCCTAAACGATGTATTTCTTTCCATTTATCGATCGATTATATATATGTATATTCTGAATATATATTATATATAAATCATGTTTTATATTCTGGAATTAATTAATCATGATCTAAGTAATCATATGAATAATTACAAGTCAAAACACAGATGACAAAAGAAACGATTTTACCCAAAAACGCTCTTTAACATGGAATTTACAAAAGAACGGGTAATATAAAGTCATAAGTGAATCATATATGATATCATAACAATTAATATGATTCTATAATAAGTCAATAAAAATATTTAAATCATTATACAGGAGGTTCAGATACGTACGAAGCATATCGGACCTAAGGTAAGGGGCAATTTTTCAAATCTCATTTTTATCCGAGATTGCTTATACATAAGTATTTACTGGGGTTATGTTTATCTTCCATGTACATGTTTTCTAAAAATGTTTCCATAAAATGTTTAGTATTCTTCCATGTATGTTTAAAGTCATTTTTACCCTTTTATTACTTTTACCACAATGTTTGGAAGGAATCTTTCTTTGGTTTACCATACGAGGTACTTTTTGACTTTTCCGACAAAAGTACGAGAAGAATGTTTTTTTAACTTATACGGAACGAACATATTTTTATAGTTTTATAAAGCCTTATTTTTACGAAGCTTCCTCCAAAAGGTTTCATGACTATTTCCAACAAAATCTCTTTCTTTTTAAATTGCATGAGGTTTTTTGAAAAGAAATTGATTTTGAAGAAGAAAGGATATTTTCCTCAAGAATTCATTTCAAGCATTTTATCAAAAACATTTTTCATCTAAGATGACATTATTTCATATGTGTATATTTCAAGTATAGTGTCTCTATGATTTACATGGTTTCACTTTCCTTATTATGAAATTTTATCCATTTCTTTTATACAAATTATATGATGATGGGATGATGTTTATGAAACCCATTTTATTTATTGGGTTATTATTAATGATGTTTGTTTATTTTGTGGCACAAGTAAGAATGATTTCATTATGAGATGGGTGGGACCTATATCTCCCTCCAATGCATTGGGTAAAGATTTATATCTCATGAGATAGACATGGCTGGAATGGTAAGTTAATCTGGTTCAGTGTTACAGGACTAAAACGAGGAGTGAACTCGATTCAGAAAGGGACTTTGTCCACTAAGATGGTCTTGGAAGCAATGCCTTGGATACTATGTAAATCATGACATGTGCTTAATGGTTTCCAAAATTACATGTTTTATTCCCATTATATTTTATCATGTTTGATGTTCCATTATGATATGTTCCTTACGTACTTCCACGATTTATGTCTTTGCTCAAGATTTTGATGTTTAAATTTCATGTTCAAGTTTTTGCTTTCAAATGACTATGCATTATTTTATGTTATCTATGTTTTCCCTTATTGAGCATTTGAACTCACCCTTTTTATGTTTTCTTTTCCCCAAGATTGAAAGAAATATTTTAGGTAAGGAAAAAAAAATGGAAGATCTTTAAGGGAGATGTTGAAGATCTTTCACCACGATTAGAAGATTATATTCCGAGTTTCCAAAGACACTAAACTATTACGGTCCTTGTGTGTGTGTTTTTGTTATGTACTAAGTATTCCGCAAAAGTAATGTAATGTCCATGTACGTTATGCTTCAGGTCTCTATAGTTGGCATCAGAGGAAAGGATTAGTCAACCTTTGGAAACTAGGATGTGAAAACTTTAGTGATATCCCTAGAGATATTTCTAAGGTATGTCTAGGGATGTCCCTAAGGTTAAGTATACGTATAGGTTATAGTCCTAGAATTGCACTAATGATATTAGAATTAAACCTAATATGTTAGATATTAATGGTACTCCCCTTTTATTATGTTGTTTTCCCTAGCATGATTTTTGCCTCTCACACTATTCTTTTTGGGTTTTAGAAAATGGCTGGAAAAAGGAAGATTCATGATAGTGGAGGATATGACAGACAATGGAATGATATTCTTCGTGAGAAACCAAATGAAATGGGATTTGGAAGTCCAAATATTGTTATTATGCCTAATCAGAAATCTCAAAATATGATCAATAATCTCAACTTTGGTAAGTTTCCCGACTCAGATAATAAGAGAAAGATGGAGTTTCATGATGATCATAGAGGAAATAAAGTTCAATTTCCCTCATGTAAATCATGTGGGAAGAGGCATCGGGGAGATTGTTTCAAAGGAACTAGAAGATGCTTTGGGTGTCAAAAAGAAGGACGCAAAGCCAATAAGTGCAAAGTAAAAGGTTCAGTTAACACCATGGATGAAGATAATGGTATTGTTACGACATCAACAATGGTGAAATGTTTTAAATGTGGAATGTACAAGCATTATGCAAACCAATTCCATATGGGAAAGTCTCATGAAGAGAATCAGTATGGTCGTATGGGTAGTATTTATGTTGATGATGATGAAGAGACTACAAATGATATGTGAGAAGAAATAATTGTTGAAGCTCAGTCAGTGGTTTAAGAAGGTAGTGGAATGATAACATGTTTATCAAGTGTAATATTGTATAAGTAATCACATGGTACTATGGAATAAAGAGACATCTATGTATTGTTACACTGTTGTCTTTCCTTAAGTTTTGAAAGTGTATGATGAATGGTACCAATAACCATGAAAGGTTATTCAGATATTTTTGGAAAGTAGATGAAATGTGCATAATGAAGGGATAAATAGAAAATTAAATGTTTGATAGTATTCATGAGCTCATGACTGATATAAGGAGAAGGTTATATCATGTTTTGAGTATATAGAATTTTTGGGTTTTGGTATGTGGAATGTGTTAAAATTTAACAACATTCATGTTTTCACTAAGATTCAATGGGTATTAATTTTTCAAGAGAATACATGATTAAGGCCTTCGAATATTTGGAATGTGACCAACAAGACATATATTATGATATATGGGGATCAACGATGGTATTAAAATGCTTGTTATATGAAATCTATGGTAATTGTTTTCACTATATTATGAGAGTGGACTACAGTATTATGGATAAGCCTAAAGATTGGAATGGATTATGTTGGAAATAAGTTATTATTGTTTAAGGATAGATGTTTTTTCAATATTATTGATGGGATGTTATAGTAATGTAGTTTTGAAGGACAACCTGCAGGACGGGCGACAACCCATCGCGTCAGACAAGGCTGTGGGAATCAAACCCCCAATCGAAGTGCGACTGGCCTTTATCACCTACCACTGGCCTACAGGAAGTCCCTGGTTAGTAGAAACTGGTTTTATTTTATTACACGGTATGATATATGGAGTATATGTACATTTTTGGAATCATATATGATTAACCTCACCATAGATGGACTTGTGTATATTTGATAAGTTTTGCTAACATTTTGTTTGAAACAGATGGAATGACCCATCATTTTATCACATGATCTGTTAACACTTCAGGAATAACAAATTCAACTTTTTTTCTTTAAGATATTAAGTGTAAATTGTTCAAAGCACGAACAACAGTGAGATTGTACCAAAATAAAGTAAGTATTTATTCTAATTCTAATTCTTCAAACTTTAGGGAAATGATATTGAAAAAAAATGTTTTCCTAGTGATCTTATATCCGATGAATCAGATGGTATCCTAGATCATCACAAATTTGTGGCTTTGTGATTTTTGACATTTTCATAGCCATGTTCTCTACCACTCTCTATCAGAACATGACGGTTAAATTTCTCTTCCATATCCATATTTTCACCTATGTTCTCCTATATAGAAACCTAGTGATTAGTTAACTTGGGTAACTGTTACGTTTCATACTTTAGTTTTTAAAGTTATGTTTTGGTATTTCCTTTTTACGATGTGGGTTTCTAGAAAATAAACTCTCGTGTAATAAACCATTTATAACCCTGAAGAATTTCGAGGGTGAAACTAATTTTAAGGGGGGTAGAATGTAACACCCCAAGATTTTACGAGAAATATTATTTTTAATTTCATTAATGACTTCTGTTGAACACTAAACCAAAAGGAGCTTCCACAACATGCATCCCTAACTTTGCCGGCATTACACGCAAGCGCGACCTTCCACGATAGCTTGTGTTGTACGCAATACCGAGGTTCGCTAAACAATGATATGCTATTAAAATATTATTAAAACTAGCAGTTATGAATAGTAATACCCAATTTTTGAAATTTTATAAATTTTATTTTTGAAAATGGACTTCATTTTTGGATTCAAAATATCGAAATTAGTTTAGGGTGAAATTTTGGTACTTTTCGGATAACTTTCATATTCAAATGAATAGTGAAAATTACTAAATATTAATTAAAAACAACTTTTTTAATCGAAATAATTAATAGTGATAAATTATTAATTTGAGTATTTTTAAAGTATATTTATAATATATTTTTACTATTTAATACAATGTTGGTCATTGGATTTAATTTCACATTTAAACCAGACATAAACAAGTGTCAATCTTTTGATAGTTATTATCTCTTAAAAACACGCTATTTGTTTTGATGACGGGAATTAATTTTTAAATTAATTAATGCAACATATATGTTTTTAATTTGGTAAAATAGACATCATTTCTAAATTCATAATATCAAATATAGCTTAGGCCTATTTTTTGGGATTTTTCTGGGAACTTTCATTTTTTGATGAATAGTGAAACCACTAAGTGGTAGTTAAAAAACTGAATTTTTCATAAAACTTAATTTTACCACTTATTTGAATGGAATTTCAAAAATCCGAGAGACACGGTTGATGTCAGTAAGTAAAATGTGGTTCAATGAGATGAAAATAATTTTTGGTGAATAGTAACTTTTTAATTTTTTTTACCACGGTTAAAATTAAATAGGGTAATTAAGGGTAAAATGATATTATTCTTACCCTCACACTTGTCCTAATTCTATTGGATAAGTTTAATTCGACCAAAAACAACCTTAGGAATAAAATATGACCATTTAGGCCCACTTGGATTAGATTAGGGCATTTATTATTAATTTATTTAAAGAAGGGTTAAAGTAGTTAAAATCAAAGTTTAATAACTAAATCATTTTTAATATTGGGTTATACATAAGATAAATTCGACAATAAATATTCATTAGAAATATAACAAGATTTCCTACATAATGGTGTTTTATTTATAATTTTTAGACATTAAAAAATTTAATTTATTTATGACACAATGATGATGCATTAATTATCTTATTAATGAAATATTGACATAATTGATGTTTTAAATACTAAAATAAATATAATTTGTGACTTTTTATGAATTAAACTAATTTTATAGGTTAATACGACATGTTATTATTGATTTAATTAACTTTTTTCAAAATATCATTCTGTTATGATTTTCACAAAAATCAATTACCAAATAGTGTCAAAATTGATATAAAATAGTTTTTAAAACAAATATTATATTATTCCTAAAAATCTAATGTTCGGCCAAATGACTTAGATAAGGTTATATATATTAACTATAAAAAACATGGGGTTCTTTTGGCTTTTTATAGTAAGTTTATTAACCTTATAGTGTAAGAAAACAAGAAGACACGGTAAAAGTAAAATTATTTAACTTAATGTTAAATCTAAATGATAAGGTTAAAATAGGAACCTAAACTTGTCTAAATTCTATTGTATGAGAGTATTTCGACCCATACCCACCTTATTTTCGAAATAAATCAATTTGGAGCTATTAAAAACCGAATATTACTTTATAATAAAATAATATTTTTAGTTATTCCAAAGGTGCCCCTGTCCTCCCTTATAAAAGGGCACCTCCTCCCTCTATTCATAACACCAATTGGAGCCTTCAAGCTCGGCCAACCCCTGCCAAATTCTCTTCTCCACTTCCCTATAAATATCCTAGAGGTTCTGGTCTTCTTCAAAGACCAATTTTAGTGCCCTAAAAGGAGGTCTCAAAGAGGCGCTTCAAAGAAGAGGTAATGTCCGTTACCGATTCTTTCATCTTTATTTCTTCTTCCACTTCTTCTTATTTAGTGGTTTCATTATGAAGTAATAACATCAGTATCACTCATGTACCCATATTTTATTATAATTATGAAACAACCCTATTTAACCTTCTATCCAACCTATGGAAAACAAAATCACCGCGCGTGCGTACGTACGGAATACAGTCTCCATGTCGTGGTGTAATCTATTTTCCACCACCACCTTACTTGGATGGGTATAATGGTGTAAATAATGACTATATATGATTATTGTAAAGTGATATTTATTATCAAATATTATACATACACTTCAATACAATTCCACGATCATGTGAATGATATCATCGCTCGTGCGTACATACGGACTACCGTCTCCACGACGCGATGAGATTCATTCTCCATGTTAACCATTAAAGAATGATTATAAAGTATATATAAGTAATAATAATGAAATATATGACATTATAAAGCTATTTTATTTATGTATATATATATGTATGTCATCTACTTAATTCCTTTCAACTCAATAAGGAAACGAAAACTGCGTTCATGCGTACGTACAGCCTACCGTCTCCATGAACGGTGTATTTATTTCCATTTATAGATCTATTATATATATGTATATTCTGAATATATATTATATATAAATCATGTTTTATATTCTGGAATTAAGTAATAATTATCTAATTAATAATTTGAATAATTACAAGTCAAAACATGGACGACAAAAGAAACGATTTTACCCAAAAACGCTCTTTAACATGGAATTTACAAAAGAACAGGTAATATAAAGTCATAAGTGAACCATATATGATATCATAACAATTAATATGATTCTTTAATAAGTCAATGACATTATTTAAATCATTATACAGGAGGTTCGGATACGTACAAAGCATATCAGACCTAAGTTAATGGATAATTTTTCAAATCTCATTTTTATCCGAGATTGCTTATACGTAAGTATTTACTGGGGTTATGTTTATCTTCCATGTCCATGTTTTCTAAAAATGTTTCCATAAACTATTTAGTATTCTTCCATGTATGTTTAAAGTCATTTTTACCCTTTTATGACTTTTACCACAATGTTTGGAAGGAATCTTTCTTTTGTTTACCATACGAGGTACTTTTTGACTTTTCCGACAAAAGTACGAGAAGAATGTTTTTTTAACTTATACAGCACAAACGTATTTTTACAATTTTATAAAGCCTTATTTTAATGATGCTTACTCCAAAAGGTTTCATGACTATTTTCAACAAAATATTTTTCTTTTTAAATTGCATGAGGTTTTTTGAAAAGAAATTGATATTGTAGAAGAAAGGATATTTTCCTCAAGAATTCATTTCAAGTGTTTTATCAAAAACATTTTTCATCTAAGATGACATTATTTCATCTGTGTATATTTCAAGTATAATGTCTCTATGATTTACATGGTTTTACTTTCCTTATTATGAAATGATATCCATTTATTTTTTATGGATTATGTGATGATGGGATGATGTTTATGAAACCCATTTTATTTATTGGGTTATTATGAATGATGTTTGTTTATTTTGTGGAACAAGTAAGAATGATTTCATTATGAGATGGGTGGGACCTACATCTCCCTCCAATTTATTGGGTAAAGATTTATATCTCATAATATAGACATGGCTGGAACGGTAAGTTAATCTGGTTCAGTGTTACAGGACTGAAACGAGGAGTGAACTCGATTCAGAAAGGGACTTTGTCCACTAAGATGGTTTTGGCAGCAATGCCTTGGCTAATACGGAAATCATGACATGTGCTGAATGGTTGCCACAATTATATGTTTTATTACCATTATATTTTATCATGTTTGATGTTCCATTATGATATGTGCCTTACGTACTTCCACGATTTATGTCTTTGCTCAAGATTTTGATGTTTAAATTTCATGTTCAAGTTTTTGCTTTCAAATGACTATGCATTGTTTTATGTTCTCTATGTTTTCCCTTACTGAGCATTTAAGATCACCCTTTTTATGTTTTATTTTCCCCAAGATTAAAATAAAGATTTTAGGTAAGGAAACAAAAGGTGGTAGATCTTTATGGGAGATGTTGAAGATCTTTCACCACGATTAGAAGATTATATTCCGAGTTTCCAAAGACACAAACTATTACGGTCCTTGTGTGTGTGTTTTTTTTATATACTAAGTATTCCGCAAAAGTAATGTAATGTCAATGTACTTTATGCTTCAGGTCTCTAAAGCCTCCATAGAATGACCCATACGCTTGAACACAGAACAGAAAATGTTGCCAATTTCCTTGTCCAGCAGCGTTACAGGTCCCTGATGACAAACATCTGATGCGTGCCCCAAACTCATGCAGGAGGAACAGAAGACTGGAAAATACTCATAAATCACTCGTTGCTTGACCCTATAATCCTCACCGATTGTAATCCAAACATAATAAAAAGGAGGTATAGACACGTCTATTTCTACGCAAACCCACGGATTGACTGGGTGACAGACTAATTCTGTTCGACTATCAGAGTGTAAAACTCTATGAACAAGATTTCCAAGCATTCTGATAACTGAGGTATTTTGAAAAAAAGAATAATTTTCAGAAAACTAACCCATACCGAGGTGGAATTATGATCGTGATTCATGTGAAACTCGAACGGCCACTGAAATAGGAAGAATAGAATTTCATTAACGATATGGGGGGCACTTGACCATGCATTGATGAGGTCCTTCTCCGATGTGAATCGAACCATAATGTTGTGTTTTTCGAGAAGTCCCACTGTCGCCCTCTCTTGAAGGTCCCATGAAATGAAGAAAAATCTATCGAAGGAGTCTACTAAAGGTCTCCATTTCTAAATCTGGCAACCAAGGTCAGATCCAGAAGTGCGGAGGTTTCTGTGAACTCGATGTTTAAAATATGGAGATTAGGGTAACCATAGATGAGATTCGGGACTTTTGGGCATAATTTGGCTTTCGGAAATAGAGGAATGAAATTATGGTTTGTAAAGGGGTAGAAGATAGGCTCTGCATCCCTGAACTTCGACGATCCCTCCCCCACGGGGGGGGGGGGGGGAAGGGACCGGATCCGGAGCCGCCATCGCCTAGCCAAGAACCCGCCTCCTAGGTAAGTAATACTCTACTATGAAAACATGGAATATTTTCTAGTACTATGAAAATAATTATAACCATGGTAAAATTTCAATTACTAGGTGTTATTCTAAAAACTGGAACAAATCATTTCATATTATATACACTACTTCTTATCTGACTCAAAGGCTGCAACATACTTGGTATTTGTAGATATGGCTACCACTATCTTGTATGATCTTGTCTCACTCATTACCTTATCGTGACAATGATATTAAATCACATTAATCCATGTTATACTATTTTGTGTCTTATAAAACTAGTATCCTTTTTTATCCAAATACAAGTTACGTATCCTTTGAACTTCTTCAAGTGAAATTGGATAGTTCTAACTTCATCCCTTGTAGTTCTCCTATATATAACAGATATTTTCCTACCATAAATTATATTGTAGTAATATCATTTATTGTATATATCATGTCATGTGAGATTGATCTATCAAAAAAGCTTATGTAATTCAATTCACTACATTAATCTCCTCCTATGTCCTATACATATCTTCTTAGTGAGATTTCTTCCCTGTGACATTGGTAAAAATTCTATCTCAAATTGTTCCAACATTTATTTTTCAATACCTTATCATTATATGTATTTTGAATTGGTCTAAGAAACCTATAGATATACCTCAGTAGATGAAGTCCCCTAAAACAAAGGTTGCTACTTCAAGTCAAAATTTTCATATATTCATTCATTCTAGTCTTGACTAACTGTAAGACAGATAACTGTTTTTTATATGTTACCAAGTATATTTCACTTAGAAAATAGTGATTCTCCCATTAAATGTTGGAATACACATGAAAAAGATTCATTCCAAAAGAATTTTCTATGATATTATTTATTACATTAATATAAATCTAAATTTTAGTAAATTTTACCACTTATTAGGATAACATGGTGTCACCATCCCTTTTGGGTTTTATCCTATAGTCACCTTCCATGATTGGTGGTCTTGGCACCCAATGCTCAATAACAATAATCAAAGTATGTAGCTATAAAAAGTAAAATTCTAATGGATTTAGTTTTAACGACTTAGTATTACCAATTAATCCTTATTAGTACAATTCATGTATAATCCATGTATAGTATAACTTTAATACCCACAAAATTATTCAGAATAATAAGCCCTTTGTACATTGATACATAGAATCCATTGCAAAATTTTAATTAATCTTGTCAAACTTAGCTAATTGTCATAAACTTATTACTTAAATAAATTATTATTCTCAATGAATAATGTATTACTTACTATAGTGAATACAAACCATGAAAAAGGTTTTATCCTTCCAATGAAATATGTGTCTCTGGAATATTCCTCTTCCACACCTCTTTTGGAACTCATTCTTATGCCAACTACTTGTGTATCTCTAGCATTAACTAAACCCAAGTCAATATTTCTCCCACCATCTCAAATAGATATGTGAACCCTTTTATAAAAATATAATTTATCACTTGAATATATTTTTTATATTTTAGTGATTTTTTTAATATCCTTAAAAAACATTAGGATAATTAATTTAGATAAACATTATGTTTTTTCATGAAAGTTTTTATATTTCATTAACAAACACTTTGCATCAAAATAAAAGTTCTTATGACATAATGTATTTTCATCATACTATAACTCATATAATATCTATTTTTTATGATATTTGGCATTTTTTATGGGATAACATCATTATTTTCATTTAATGTCTTGAAAAATAATGGAATTATCTACAATGGAAATAATTTGAAACATTAATACTACTTTTACTTACATTGTAACTCTAATGTGTATAAGTAAATGTGCATTTAGGAATTTCTCCATGCTACATTTTATTTATCAATGTATTTATGTAAGACTCATCATCAATATTCCTTATTAACGTCATAAATTTGATGTGGGTGAGGTAGTGTGAATTTAGGAATTACTTCGCACTATGTTATAATGGTTAATGAATTATTAGTCAAGATAGTCTTTGATGCACCAACATAAATCATATCATATGTTATGAACACTCTTATACCATAGTTTACTTTGACATTCCTTAAAACACTTAAAGGAATATTATTAATTATATTTACTATTATCTTTCCTTTGAAATAGTTCATTCTTTCTTGTTGAACTAGTTTCGAAAGCTTTGTGGCTAACCTTTATTTCTAAAAGGTTTCTTTTTCCTAAACAAAGTTTATAAGTTTTTAAATGGTAGATAAGGTCCTTAACTCCAAATATTTAAAAAAAATACTAGGTATATCCTTTAAAACTAATTATTTTTTCTTGAAAATTTATTACATCTCTGAAACTGGGTATATAAGTCTTAAGTTTTATATTCATCACATATTTCTAATGATTCGGGTATTTCTAAATTTTTGGTTGAGTATTAAACAACATAAAAAAATTATTTCTGAAATGGAATAATGTCTCGTAGTTTTTAAAAGGACATGTGAGATAAATATTTTGGTGATAATCCAAATTTTCAACTAGATTCAATGAACTTGGAAATTAGATGTCGTGTGCTTCTTACCGCAAACATAGGAATCACACTTTATCAGCTGCTTGGAGAACACAACTTACTTATAGTAACATTTATATACATAATTAGTTACTATATTTAAATAGACATATTTAATAATCATATTGTATTTAATAAAAAAAAGTATAATAGAAAAAATTCTTAAAATTATTGAGTATACCTGAAAAATAAGAGATTACATTCTTATTTGATTCAGTTCGTTGCATTTAAACTTCCATATTTTTATCTCATGAAATGAAAAGAAAATAACCTCCTATTTATTACCTATTTTATTTGATAGAAAAAGAGAAGGTTCCTTTGGAATTACTCTTACCATTGGTATTTTTCCATGTCTTTTAACCTGTTTACAATAAAAACTAAATATTAATTTTTCTTTAAGTTCTTATTCAATTGGAAGACTTTACCTAAAAGGTAATGAATTGTTTTCTCTGTACTACTTTTTAATCTTAAACAAAACAAGATTAAATTGGTTAAAATGTATAATAAATGTATGTATTTAAATATCATGATCCACATTTCAATTTACATCTAGATAATGTAATCATCACTCATTCGTATCTCACTTTACTTTCTCCTTATTAGATTCTTGAAGATGAGATAACATGTGAAAACATCCTGGTTTTAATGTTGTATCGACAAATAACAACATAAATTGAGTATAACATTATGAAATAACCATGATAATAACCATACATGAGTCTCTTATTAGTATTTACTCACCCTCACTTCCAAAGGTGGATCAATATGTATTGGGGACACTAGAACCTTGAATTTATGATGCTTTAGTACTTTGCACAAGTGCTTATAATACTCTTTGGAAACTTATTCTAGTTTGGAAAAAAATTCCAATAGTTATCATAGTGTACTTGTGTTATTAATTTCTATTTTATAAAAAATAAAATGTAAAATATTTTTCTTTTATCTTGATTACATATTTAGATATTTTTGATTAATATAATCATTAAATATATCCCACTATTTTATCAAACTCTAGAAACCCTATGTACTAGAACATGAATACTTTGTCCCATTATTATTCTAGTGGAAAGGATCCTTGAAACATATCTTTGTAGTCAATAATATTTGTCTAAGCCACTACTTGAAGAGTTCAAGGTAGGTGTTTGACTTTCCAACCACATTAACTCTCATATCCTTGATTTTTTGAGTGAAGTCCCAACATCTAAAATCATAAACTTTATTTACTCAACCCTTTCCTCTGAATTTTAAAAAATATATATTTGGATACTCCTTTGCTTCCAATTTTAGTTAAGTCAACTCATAACTCTAATAATAACTCTATGGTAATATGAGGCACCCTCAACTTTGGATGATGAGCACCACATACATCCAGCTTCTTTAAAATTCAAATGATGGAATATGTTTGTGACTTAATATTTTTGTGAGGGATTTAATATATTTTGATGAATGTAATAAATTTATTTTTATATGTTCATGCTATGTTATCACTCTCACAATTGAACATTAATAAAAATAATTCATCACATCTTTATGTATTTTACAGTTTATTATTTTATATTTTCATCGATGTCATGAAAATAAATAAAATAATAAATATTTCATAAAGAAAATAATATTACCTAGTAAGTATTGAACATCTAATGTTTTTTGATACATTTAAACTCAATGGATCAACCATGATGTAGGGGTATCATACCTGATTCGTAGGTCGACTCATGATGCAACTCATCCCTTGTTCAGTGTGTCCACTTATCATCAAGATTTTACCTCCACTTGGTGTTGTCAGCTTCTTAAATTGTCCTCTTGATAGTATAATAATAGTCACAGACATGTTAGGGGGTCTCAGGAGTGAAAAATATAGATAAACCACTTTTATTTGGGCGTGTAGATCTTTAAACATATTAAACAAAAAAATTATGATGTGAAATTCATATTAATTAAATAACTAATTATATTCATCACATGGAATTAAATAATTAAATAAATAAATAAAAATAGACATATATAGTCGATTAATACTCAAGACCTGTTAATAGGTAAAAGTAATGCATGTTAAAAATTAAATGAAATAAATTTAAGTATAAGGTCATTTATTAAATTAAATTATTTTTTAAAATTAAAATAATTTAATTCTACTTGGTCCCTATATTAATTTAACTTCTATACCAAAAAATAAATCAATTATTCAGAATATTAAAATTATTTTTTTTTTAATCCAAAATTAATAAATTAGTTATGATTATACTTAAAATAATTTATCATGCCTCAGAAACATTCCCAAACCCATTATAGGTCAGGTCGTCCCCTCGCAATTTTGTTTTGGGTAGTGAAAAGCACGTGTTATGATTTTTTAGGATACGTAGTCCCACCCTAACCCATTTTTGGTTTAGTAGACCTGCTTAATTTCATTTCAAGGAGGATCGGGTTAGATTATACCTTTAGGATCTTGAATGTTTGTTGAAATGGTAAGAGTGCCTTAGTAGGCATTCGAATGCGGCTAGGGAGGTGCCTCATAACAGCATCTAGAAACTGGATAGTAGAGAGCTTGGTATTGTATGTTTAGATATTGCAAGGAAGGGTCTTAATCGATGTTAGGGATGGTTGTTCATCTGGTGGGTGTAGTAATCCCATGGGAGCAGTGGGTGGCACTTGTTCCAAGCAAAGGTGTTCGAGTAGCGATGTGTTGAAAGTGGTGGTTGGCATCGAGCCAAGTCAGGGTGCAGTCATCTATAGAGAACAATGGCTCAGCAACCAGCATAGTGAGAAAGATATGGTGGTCTTGTGTGTCCCACGAGTGGGATGCCAACATGAGGAGGAGGGAAGTCACGGTTAACCAGAGAGGTAGTGATGGCTAAGTAGGGTGACCAGAGGAGGGAGGATCTTAGACATTAGTAGAGGTTGGATGGGTGAGGGATTATTCCATGGGAAGACTCTCTTTTTAACAATTTTTTTAAACTATCACTGATTGCCAGATTCTATTTTTATTTTACTTTAAAAGAAAAAAATAGGCGCATTAAATATATTCCACACTTCCACTCCCCTTTGTTCTATCAAATATTTTCTATATTAGACAAAATTCTCAAAGTCTATCATTATCCATTTATTTTTTTATTTTTTCCAAATGCTGGAAAAACATAAATCTTTAAAAATCAACAACATCCTATTGAATTAGTTTTTTTGACATTTTGGTTTTGTAGAAAAAATACATAATGATGTTGAAATAAACACTCACCAGAAAAATCATATTTCGTATACCAAACATACGGCTCAAATACTTGGGTTATTCATAAAATATTTCATTTAATCCTTTAAGATTAAAGTGACATATATAAATATATATGTTTCATGAAATTAATATCCATAAAACCACAATTTTTCCTTATTAAAAATTTCAAATGACTATAACTTGGTTGTTCGATGTTGTATCGAAATGTGGTATGTTCTGATGGAACCTAATTAAAACTCTCTACATAATTTAAGGAAAATTAAGTATTATCTGACATTAACAAATTCACATGGTCACTTTGATACTAATTTCTAGTATCATGGTGTACAAAAAATATGGTGGGATGGGAATTTATAACTTTTCATCACTAAAGCGACAAAACATGTCAACTATGGTGATCTGATCCCCAATGAGGTTTTAGGATCTAGTGTGAATTTAATAAGAAAATAAATAAAGAAAATAGAACCTCAATTGAATCGTTGGTGCATTTGACTATAACTAGTTGTTGGTGATCATTAGTCAATGGATCTGAAGCTAAAATCCTCTATATTTTCCATACACACTCCAAGAATGTATGTGGACACCGATCATCATATTCTGAGTGCTAGCATAGAGTTATACCGATTCCATCAATTTTGCAATGATCACCTCAATCTCAATCCATTGACCCATCAAAGTCTTTCTTGTATTGATCACTCAGAATGAGATTCTCCTTCTAATTATATAGTGGGAGGATCAAATACCTAGAAGGGGTTCCCTATCCCCTAGAAATAAATATCTCAATAAATAAGTTATAAATGAAATGTTATGAATAATTAACTACATCATTAATATCATTTATATTTTATCACCTCTTTGTAATATATAATAAATAAATTGTGTGTCAAACTTAAGTCATTAACTCAACTCGTAATTCTTTCTAATATTAAATGAACCTTGAATGTTAAAATAATATTCATTTTATAATATTCTCCATGTATTTACTTAAAAATTTGTAAATACATTAAATAAATAAATTCAATCCAATTATTCTATATTCGTATAATAATGAATTTATTTATTTATCGTTGATCATTAATACTTGGAGAACTCTCATAACCCATGGTAGGTTCCACCATTTTCTATATACCTATTCACCAGAATAGGGAATATTCTTGAATTTATATTGTGTGTGACCCTCGAGGACCTTATCTCAACAGTATTTAATAGTATTCATAGACCAAGAGTGGAGTCTGGAAATCCATCAAGTCCCCTAATGAGATAAAGAGTAGTCATAGCTACGGTAACCATCCTATGAACATGCACTATGTAATATAATCTTTTTTTCTCACAATATCTCATAAAGAAAGATGTGCACTTGTGTCATAATCCTTTATTCCTTTATTATTTGTTGATCTAACTAGACACACTTACCTTTCACTACCTTGGAAAATTATTTATGAATTTACTACCATCATGATCAACTTTTACTAAGATTTTACTTCCTCAACTTGGAAGAGAAAAATCCTATCTTGAACATTCAACCAATGTCATACCACCAATGACACAACCAACACAATCTACCTTGTTATGACTTCATTGTAATGGTTTCTTCTTGCATTATAGTACGTGATCAAATGGAAAAAATTGATAATGATCTCAAGTCAGGAGACCAAAAAACATGTCCATAGATAGGAGAAACTAATGACACCTAAAACATGGGGTGTTCTTGTTAGTGGTATATCCTCATGATCTCACATTCTAGGGATCACCAAGTGCGAACTTCTAGAGAATAAGTCTCAATGATTTTGATCCCCCATCACATGACAGTTATACATCAACTGTATCCAGTCAAAATGATGTATCTAAACCATAGAAAAATTGTTTAAGATTAATTTCATAGTATCTTGAGGTTCTCATTATAGACTAATAACTACTATAACATTTTGATATGAAAAATAATCTTTTTAAATTACCATTTAAATAGTTGATTCAGAAGTATATACACAATAATAGTAAGATTACATCATGTATAACTCACCATATACATGGTATGGTAATCAAAATGTACAAATAAATTTGGGTTTAGGGAACCCACTATTACAAAATTTAGAACATTTCTATTTGAAAAGAAGGCTTTATCAAAATATACCACCTTTGGTAGGTAGGAACACATTCCCTTATATTTTAGAAAATATATGGATAAACACTTTATCATGGATAAATTTTTTTATCAAAATCATTTTCTAAAAATACATTATAGTAATTAATGAATCATAAAACATGTGTATACTCTTAATCATCACATACTTTTTCACAGTAACTATTTGTAATCAAATAAATCATCTTACCATATAAGAAAAATGAAATAAAGATACACATATTTTACATAGATTTATTTGAGCTTGATAAAATCCTATACTTTCAAACCCACTGTGGCGTGAAAATTTACTTCATCACATGAATATAAAATACAAGTTCCATCAATTATTCCATTGATTTTGAACTTCTACACATTTAAAAATCTTTTTAAAATATACATTTGGTGTCACATACTTTTAAAAAAGAAATGAATTAATTTCTATAACATTTATACCTAACATGGAAATTCCATGGAGTTTCATAAACTCATTTAAGTATTCTAATAATCCATAATATGGAATTATTACTCTTCAAAACTGACTAACATAGGTTTCAATCATCTTGATTGGATTATTGAAGAAACAATGTTAACCTTTTAAACAAACTTTTATTCTTCTAATTTGATATTTTACCTATTTATACTATCTATACAATACTTTATAACATATAAATAATATTCTTTATTTATATATATTACTAATACTTTGAGAATATTGTGTAAATGTTCTTTTAATTCAATCATATTTTCATAAAGTTTTTATAGATGACAATAGGATAAATTCCCCAACTAGAGCAATCCATTTTTAGTCTCCCCTTAAATCATGTTATAGAACTCAAAAAATCATAAACCATGTGTATTAAAAAACATATATCATTCCATTTAAATAATTATTGTTTATATACTCTTACCAAAAGATAAATAAGATAAAAATAAATATCTTATGATAGGGTTATCAAAGTTTTAAGTATCTGAGTAATTAATTTGGAAACACCTTTATTTCATTACTTGATAGAAAAATTAATGTTTAAATTCAATTCATCTTATAACCATCATTTATTTTCACAAAACTTTGTAAAATATACAGTTTATATCATATATTTTTCATAATACTAAAATTTATTTCTATAATAAATAATGTTTTAAGTAAACCTTTAGTCTCCTGATTTATTGACATATTAAATCATATTGAATATAATTTGAAATTCCAAATCACATTCAGTATATGAGAATAAAATTCCTTAAATAATTGATAAGCCCAATCATATTTAGTACATGAGTGAAGACTAATATTTTGTTGTTTGTTTTTCTTCTAGTTCTTTTGAAACCTTGAATGAATCACATTATGCTTCTATAAACATATAGATTCGCCTATTGAATAATTTCAACGCATGGTAACTAAGAAAAAAAACTATTTTGACACATAGAATTTTCCTTAATAAATTTTCATAAATAAATAGTCTTTCTTAATTACTTTTCTTAAGTTACCAATCTTAGGATTTTATTAAATTTAGCTTAACCATTCAAGTATTAATCTCAATGTTTAGTTTTATGATGATTTTTAATTCATCTATAGAAGAAGCTTTTATTAGATGAGTATAATATTTTATAATCATTTAATAACAACTTTTATAAAATATTATCTCACTAAAATTATGACCCCTTTTGAAATTCATTATACTCATTAGTGGTCCAAGATCTATATTTCACTAAGAAATTGACCCCACTTTGGCCCGAAACATGATTTTTAGTAATTTAGGTAGGGTATCATTTTAATAATATCATATATGACTCTTTGATAGCTAAGTGAAAAAATATTTTTCCAATCAATCATATGAATAAACCCAACTCTTTTCCTATTGTATCCCGACCATTAGGGTTTCTCGGATAGTGTAACCCAAAAAAAATGTTAAAAACTAATTATAATAATATATAGGGGTACACTTATTTGGAATTAAACTACCCAAGGATGATAATGTATCAAACATTACTTACATTCCTTACATAAAATAATCCAAATACACCCTACTTTGGTGTGAAACAACCCAGTTGGATGATTGAGGTCTTAACAAGTACCACTTTAGTATGAATCTCACACTTAGTATTTAGAGTATTTAATCTCACCATATTATCTTATGTTTTTTCCATTATATATTTATTCTTCTATGATTTTATTATGTAATCCAATTACCTCTACAAAATTAATATGTTCAACCCATATTAATATATAGATCTGTACACAAACCACAAGTTTGTGTTACTCACCAAAAATTAGAAGTCAATTATATTCATATATATCTAAATGCATCATATTCATAAGGTAAATGAAAAATTAATGTAAATTTTTATAGTTATATGAGATTGATAATCTCTAAATTATTAATCCATGAGCGACAGATAGCTAACCACATTCACCAAACTAGATAATCATATCCCTATGTGTAGGTTGGTAGTTCGACCATAAGTCCCACTACTCGAGGATACTTTACTCAAGAGAGAAGTAAATTCATCATAAATATAACACCTAATATTCCTAAACTATATTAAACAACTAAATTTATGTTCATAACTCCAAATATACACTGAGTTCAAGGTAGGTGAAAAACTAAATTCATTAACAATACCAAACATGTAATGAAAGGATTTATCCTAATGTAGTTTAACATTTAAACTAAAGAAAAAAACCATTCATAATATAAATAATTTATAAATATGAATATAATAGGGATTAAGTATAAAATATTTAAACAATTTATATACATAAAAATGACATAAACATTTATGAACAATTTATAAATAAAAGATAATTGTAAATTTTTATAATTTTTAGCTTTAACATTATGTACATTCCATAATCTTGAATATAAACCCTATATATTCATTTCAATATGAAATTTGTTTATATTATTCTATATATGAAATTTCAATTTTAAATACATGATACTTTATTAATTTTAAACTATTTATAATCCAATACTCTAATATCATATAGTTAATAAGTATTTAAATCATAGTCATATCATTCATCAAAACACTTTTGATGTAGTTTAATTAATATAAAAATAAATCCCCATTAATTTGACCAATTTAAATCAATTAATTACGAATAATTGATAATGTAAATATAAAAATTTATATTTTGACTTTATTTTTTAATTTACAACCCTTTATAATTTATTTCTTATTATTTATAAATAAACATTATTATCTCTAGATTATATGTCATTCAGTGTAATTTGGTTAAAAAATCTATTTAAATATTAAAAATTTATAATTTGGAATGAAATATTTCATAAACACTTATTTAATTAATTTTAAACAATTTAAAATTAAATGATTAATTTATAAATTCTTTAAAATTTAAATATTCCCAAAATACCATTTAATATTATTTATAAACACTTTATAAAATCTTTAAAATTTTAAAAATAAATTTTTAAAAGTTTCCAGTTTTTCTTTATACAGAATCTATATTTTTTTGTAAGGGTATACTTCCTCTACCCTTATGTAGATATTCTACATAAGGGTAAATACACTTGACCCTTACGCATCACATACTATGTAAGGGTTTTGAGATCTCACATTTATGTGAACGCTTTGTATAAAGGTAAAACTTATATCACCCTTACATAAACTCCATTAAGTAATGGTAAATCTATTCAGATAAAGGTAACTAGGTGATGATTTATGAAAGCCTTTAAAAATTTACATTAAATTTACACAAATAATTAACATAAAGGTAAGAACAAGATTACCTTTGCATGAACTCTTCATGTAAAGATAGGTCTCATGTTACCTTTATGTGACTGCTCACATAAAGGTAAATAGATATGAAACTAATGTAGAACAATATATGTCAGGGTCAAATTTGATGACCCCAACACAGGATTCTCAGTATAAGGGTTGTTCTAGATCACCCTTATATAGATTGTTTCTATAGAAGTGTATTCCTATTAATAGTAAATATTCATAAAATGAAAAATTATGCTCTATTTTCCATTTCTTCTTCATGTCATCATACGTTTTCACTTATCTAAATTTTGGTTTCTCTATGATACTATTAAATTGTTTTAAAAAAACTAATAACACTTATTAAATTATGAAAAAGAAATTTAAACACTAGTCTAAGGATATAAATGCAAGAAATATGAAACTTGTGATAAAAATGAAATAAATAAATACTATAAATGGTGTACCTTACATTGAAGGTAATATTAAATATCTTCAAACACCTTCATATAGGTTTGATAAATATCCAAAAAGGGTAACCAAAAATCACTATATGACCATCTAATAAAACCCTACCACTAAACTCTTCTATTTATTTACACCTATAAAGTATGGAAGATTGACTAATGTTGATATTTGGGAATCATATTTCTAATGTTCAACTGTTTGTACATATTCAAACTCCTTAACTTAATAACATCATATGTTCTAATGTTAACTTTTATCTACTTAGAACTCTTTTTAAGTCTATCATCACCATATTTGTAACCCTATTCAATCAAAATTTTCCTTGAAATAATGAAACAAATAACATTATTGTTTTACAATATATCCTAAACTCATTTAGGGGAAAATTTTATTATCTTTATTATAGTAACTAATGTGACTATTTATATTTATCATTCTTGTTATACCCAAAAATCTTTTAGGATATGAAGTGGAATTATCTTGATAATCCTAGACTGGTATAATATTTGATTTTCTATCTTTTAACTGTTCAAATTTAAATAATACTCCTAGAATCATTTTACTCACTATATTCCTTTCAAAATATCATGCTAAGATAAAAAAAACTTTTTATTTAGGAAATAAAATTTATTTTCTTTGAATAGGAATGCTTAGAATATGAACTATATTTTTTATATAGTATTATATGTGTTTGAAAAAAAAATTAAAAAAAGACTATAAAAATATAACAATGATGGTAGGTGAGAACACATTCCCTTATTTTTCAACAAACATTTTGATAAACACTTTATCTTGGATAAAACAATTTTATCCTTGCATCCTTTCTAAAAAAATTTAGAATTCGATGAATCAAGAACAATTCATATTCAATTAATCATATTAAAATTATTAATAAGAAATTTTGTTAGATAAAAACTTCTCTTATGATATAAGAGAAATAAGATGAAGATACGCATCCATTAAATAGATTATTTTGAACATGATAGATTATTTTATATTCAAATATGTGATTTGGTAACTATTTTACTCCATCATTTGAATAGAAACTACAAGATCATTCAATTATTCTTTTGATTTTGAACTATTTTATATTTAAAAAGATTGTAATATATACATTCAGTATCAGACATCCTTAAAAATTATAGAATCTATTTTTATGGAACCTATAATAGACAAGGACATTCCATGTAGTTTCCTAAACTCCTTCAGGTATTCAGGATAATCCAATCAAAAATAATTATTATTATTCCTACTTCCTAACAACCCTAGGATTCCCTGACCTTGACTGGCTCCTTCAAGAAACATCATTTAATTTTTCAACTAACATTTAATCTTCTGGTTTAAAATTTTACCAACTTTTACAATCTTTACAGCACTTAAAACCTAAATATAATATGCTCGGCCCATTAATTATTAACATTTTTTAGAATATCTGGTAAAATTTTCTTAAATTCATTCACTTTATTATAACATTTCAATAAATTAAAATAATATTAATTTCCAAAAAAGAACAATACATTTATAGTATCACTTAAACAATGTTATATAAAAAAACAAATTTATAAATTATATGTATTATAAACACCCTAACCATTTTATTAAACAAACAAAAATTTACATAGCCTTCTCAATATCAAAATGATATAATCATACACATCTTATGAAAATTTTATTCAAGATTGAGACATCTAATTCATAAATTCATAAAATCCTTTATCAATTAATTTCGATACATCTTCAAGATCAAATATTTAATTTTTTATCATTTTCTAACTTCCTATATATTTAACACTTTTATAAAATATACTATCAATATCATATATTTTTCAAAATAATAGAGTTGAATTATATAATATGTATGCCTAATATGGAATCCCTACTAGGATTATTGAAACCCTTTAGGTAATTTGTAAAATTTCTTCTCTAATAACAACTTTTTACACAATGAGAAAATTTTCCTTCTTTATTTCTCTTCAGCTTAGTTGGTGGTGTGGACTCTACATAACCTCTTTTGTTCCATTTTTAGTAAAAACATTTACAGTTATCTTTTTGTATCATCAACATAGTAGTTAATCCTAGACCTACCATGTCTTTCTTAGATACCTTTAATATATTTAAGAGATCTAATAAAGTATAACAGAATTTATTCATATTATAATTCATAACAAACTATCTGTGCCTTTACAGTAGTGATTTTAGAATTAAATTTATAGATAATTCCAGCATAATAGGTTACCTCAGCCTCTAAATATCGTTGATGTTCCCAATAATATTAAGTAAATGAGTATATACTTAATTTTTGTTCTTCATATTTTACTAAAAAATCACTTTATATTATTTATAACATTCATTTCTATCTTCCTTATGATATATCCTTTTTAGATTATCAATCGTTTGATAGGAATCCAAAGTCTCATGTTTATTTTTCATCATATATTCCATAGTAACAAGAATGAGTGTAGAGACTTACTATGAATCTTTTAGAATCTTATAATATTCATCTAAATCCTTGTTTTGAACAATTTCACTACTTAGTTTCTCAAGAAGAGGTTGTTCCAACATATAGAACTTTACTTCTTATCAGAGAACTATTCTCAAATTTTGGTACCAGTCAAGAAATTTTCAACCACTTAGTTTCTCCTTGTCAAGGATTGATCTTCATTTCAAACATGATGATGATTACATTTATCTTTAATGGATGATTTTATCATATGAGTATCATGTAATAATAAATCATTTTATAAGGAATTTTATTAATTAGGCTCACACTAAAATTATGACCCCTTTTATCATTTATATTTTAGTGATTGAAGATCTGTATTTAATTAATCTATGAGTTTTGTTAGTTTTTAAACATTTTTTATCTATTTATGTAGGGTATCATCCTGATAATATCATATATTACTCTTGTATAGTTGATCAAAAAACTATTTTTCTAATATTTCATATGGATAAATTCAACTCAATTACTTAGGAAACCTAATATTATAAGACTTCATTATCTAGTGTATCCTAAATAAATGTAAAGAATAGGATAACACAAGAAAATATAATGGAAACCATCATTATCATGACCTGCTCATGGGATCATCAAATTCACCCATTACATTATTTCCTTACACAAGAGAATCCATGGGCACTCAGCTTTAGCATGACCTACCCGGTTTGATGTATGGGTCTTGACCAAGTGCCACTTTGGAAGGAATCCAACACTTAGTATTTAAAGGGGATTTAATCTCACCATCGTATCTCATGTTATTCACATTTATGTATAAATTTTTATAGTAATTTACCTTTTAATCTTATTCTCTCCACCAAATAAATATTTTCAATACATATTGAGGTTTAACTCTTCACATGGCCCAGAGGTTTGGATTACTCAGACAAATATAGGAGACAAATATATTTATACATATACAAATTAATCATATTTATAAGTTACATGATCAATTAATTTAAAGGTTTAGAGTTAAATTAGATTGATGATCTTCGTATGAGTAAGCTAGAAGTAACAAATAGGCAACCCTATTCACCTTTCTAGAAAAGGCATAAGATTATAAACCAGTGTGTAGTCAAACCCCAAGTATCTCTCCCGAGAGAGATATAAATCAATAGAGAATTCAATTCATGATATCTCTAACACATAATATTCATAAACTATATTCAAAAACTATTTTCAATCTTATAACTCTAATTATATAAAAAGGTTAAGGTAAATGAAAAATTAAATTTTATAGCGTCATATTTGGAATATAATGCAAGGATCTATCTCCTTGAATTAGTTTAACATTTAAAATAAAGCATACACATTCATAATATAAATAATTTATAACTAGGAATGAATTAGATAATATCCATTAAATAAATGAAAAATTACAACATTTAAATAAAATATTACCATATATAAAAAATTAATAAATAAAAGCTAACTATAAACCTTTTATAATTTATTTACGACATTATATAAAATATATAATTTTAAATAAAAATAATTTGTACTCATTTTAATATGAAATATTTTATATTAATTAAATTGAATTTCATTTAAATATATGATATTTATGGAATTATGAAAAAATTATAATTTTATTTATATTATGTAACCATTTTACATAATCTAAAAATCATATATTTAAATATTACAAATAATACAACTTAAATTTGAATAATTAAAAATAATTAATTATGAATAATATGTTACTTAAAATATAAACAATTTTATATTTGGACCTTCTTTAGGTAATTTATAAACACTTTGAAAATTAATTCTTATAATTATGAAACAAACCCTTTCATTTATAATCCTCAAAGATTTCCATATAAAGTTTCTAAAATTTATTTCAAATATTAACTCTTAATATTTAATAAATTTTTAATAAGAATTTTTTAAAAAATAATATTAAATAATTATAAAACCTTTATAGTTAATTAATTAATTAACTTTTTATTAATTAATAAATATCAATAAAAATACCTTATATCATTATTTATAAAAATATAATTAATTCAATTCAATTCACAATTGAATTTCTCATTATATACATTCTGTAAAGGTAATATAGATAACCTTTTCACAAAATTAGTTCTATGTATAGGTAATCTATATTAACTTTATATTTAAATAACGTTATATAAAGGTAACATTAATTACCTTTACGTTGATGTAGTTCTATATAAAGGTTACACTAAGGTAACTTTAACATATCCTAGTTGCATAAAGTTAATAAATAAAACCACGATTTATTACACATTATAGTGAACCTTTATGTGTCCATTTTAAGGAACCACATGAAACATTATGGCGTAGAGAATATCATAGGGCAAAGAAGAACGACCATGCAATTGGGGTAGTATCCAAGTTGTTAACACACCTCAGAAGTCTACATGAAACCCAGAATCAAATCCTTGTAGAGAAATTTTTCTTGGTTACTATAGTAGTATTGTAGTAGTACAGTAGCAAGTACTATAGTGATACTATAGTATCCAAACCTATTCATCCGTTTTGGCCTTCAGTCCGCCGGTTTGGACCTTCGGTCCCCCCAAGGCCTTCGGGCCATAAAGATCATGGAGTAGCCAACGTAGACCACACAAAGCATATCTCAAAAGATAATTCAGAGCAAGTAGCAGCCACTAAAGAAGAGCTAACCAGATTGGAAGAACGAGAGGGTATAGAAATCACCATTGGTTCCAGGCACTATGCAGCTATGGATGGGGAAATTATAGATGATCAGCAATGAGATGTGGGGAGATAGGCACCTTTAATGATGCATATATTGGGGAGGGGAATTTCTAGTGTGTTAAGTTGGGCCTTTGGGTCATATAATGGGAATTGTGCCTCTTGTACTTTGGGTCATGTATTGGGCCTTATGTCATGGGGCCTACTGGTCATGTAAGGGTTCCCCCTCAACCAATAAAAGGGAGATTATCCTAAAAAAATCTCTGAGTCCTTTTTTTCGGGTTAACCACCATAGAAGAACCATGATGCTTATGTTCTAAAAAATGATATCTTATCCAAGTTTTTGTGAAGTATAATTGTAATTTTATATGCATTAATACTTAACATGATGGTATGAAATAGTTTCCATCATATTTTAGTGCAAACCTGGTGGATGTATTGTCTCAAAATACGGTACTCAATTTTTTATTAGTTATTTTTTTCAAGAACGATTACATAAATCTAAAAATATTAGATACTATAATGATGATAAATAGATTCAATAGGTTCTATTAAAAATTATTATATATATTAGGGGTTATTAAATCCCTTATCCAAGGATCTAAATGTAGGAAATATGAAAACACAATGAAACTAGAAATGAAGAATACTGTAAAATGATATACCTTTCACTGATCATGCCTATTCAACATTTTTATCTTCATATGATATGCTTGATAAAGATAATAGGAGTGAAAATAAAAGTAAGTACCACCTCATGAGGTGTCGATGATATATGCTTGAATCACTCGTCATATGAATGGGACTCTCCTTCACCCATGGTATGTTTGAACCTTATTGTGCTAAAGATAAAGAAGAAGAAGAGATATTTGGGTTTTTAGAAGTCTCAAATAAGAATAAGGAATGACACCTACACTTAAATAACATGGAAATGGATTTATATATCCATGAGGATGATTTTTTGTGTTAATGAATTTACTTATTCATCGTAACGCGTAAATAAATACCACGACTAGTTCATGAATCACATATATGAATGCATTTCCACCTTCATGTTTCACACTTAAATAGATTATTAAATGATATTTATGTGTATTATTTATATTCAAAAACAATCAAAGTGATTAGAATTTATATAACATGCACTCTATATATCCAAAAATCATATGTAGGTTGTGGATTTAGGGGATATATTCTCCAGTTTATGTGCAATATTTTTTTTAACGCATAAATAATGTCCATACTCACATAAAGTATAATTTAGTTTATTTTAAAGAATATTTTTAATTTTTAAGATAGATATATGAAGTTCAGTGTTGAGAAGTTGAATTTTGTAAGTAGATATCAAGTTGTAGATTAAATCACACCAGAAAAAATTCCATCACATTGTGATGAAGACTATGTGTGATTAATGTATATGAGAATGGACAATATGTTAGTTTAATCATATTATGACTAGATTTATCTAAGTATAAGCTATGTATGGACATTTAATTACTGTTATGGTCATGAAAAAAGTGTATATATTTGATATTTATTTATTCTAATTTAAATTTTTTATAAGGAGTTATTTTGTTGGAGAAAGACAATATCATGTAGTGACATGATGGATCACACTCTGAACCAAATTATTTAATGATTTTTTGAACTAATATATCATGACATGGAATCCACATAATTATTTATTACTTTAATTTTTTCATTATTTCACTATTTTAGGAGGTTCTAGGGAGTCACTCCGCAATGGTGTATCACACACCGCAATATAGGATAAAGTGTGACTTGTGGGATAGTGTTGCATTATAATAAAAATCAATGATAGTTAAGTTGTGTGCTATTTTTATATAGAAATATGGATTGTGATATAGCATATGATATCATTAATTAATAATTTAGGCACAAATAAAATAATGGAATACTTATTTGGGGAAAAAATTCATCTTACCATAAAGGGAGAAATAGTTTCAGAAGTAGTTAAGGTGAAAATGGATGATCATGTTGTAATTATTTATGTCAAGATTTGATTTTTACTAGGGTCCATAATTCAAGATAATAATTATGTGGATCATTTATAAATTCATGTGAAGCTTCAAATTGAATAAATAATTCTTTTTATTATATCTTAGGATAGATATAAGTCTTGAACATATCGAAAGACTGGACAAGGAGTAGGAGAAATTAATGAGAAGTTAAAGGAAGTTTTGAGTTTGAATTTGAAATTGAAATTCAAATTTTAACTTTAAAAAGATTGTATTTCAATGTAATACTATTTAAATAAGTTTATTTAATAAAAAAATTATAATAAAAGAAGTGGATTGTGATAATAATAGTGCATAGAATATGAGAGAAGAAGGGGAAAATGAATAAGAGTATACACAAAGTTTATATATTGTAAAAGTGATTAATGAACTTTTGTTATGTGTTGAGTAAATAGGAGGTCCACACTTGTTATATATCCTAAATAGGTGAAGTAGAACTATATATTATTGGGAAATAATCATTTAGAGGAAAATCACAAACCCTACCCTAGTGAAGATAAGAAGGAATCATTAACAATATTGATTAAAGTGGAATGATTTGTTATTGTATAAGAAAATTCTTATGTTTCATTCTTGTAATGTGATTCCAAGGATATCCCATACTCATTTTATCCACTATAGCAATTCTAGTGTACTGTGTGGCCTTTTTTTCAGATCATATCAAGGATGTATTTACTCATCTAGAACAATGAATCTTTGGAAACAAGTGTTATTTTTTCTGTTTCCATTCCATGGTGTGTGATAAATTCAGAACTAAGCTTACTCACTTTAACAAGTATAAGATATTTATTTCAAAAAAAATCATAAAAATAAAAATATATTATTATTAACACATCCCCCCCCCACGATAGTGAACCAACCCCATACATTGGGGTTATCTCACTTAGGTTGTTAAATAGATACGTATGATTTTTAAGAAAACATTTTTCTGGAAAAATAATTGAAAATATAAGAAAGAAATATATGAGAAATATTTAAGGATAGATAAAATTAAATATTCCAATAAAGTGATCTATTATGAATTTAAGAAACAAATTCATTTAAAAAAAGTTTTTCAAATATTTAAATAGAATGATAAATATTATATAAGGAAAGAATGTTCTAAAGGCCACTAATACCTAGAGTGATAGTAAAGCCACGTCTTCTGAAAGTGCTTCAGATAGTGATAAAAGTGTAAAGATTTCTAAATTAATTTCTTTAATCCCATGAAATGAAATATGATTCATGTAAAAGGTTATTGAACCCATTTATAATAATTCATTTGATTCTAGTGATTCTTTAGATAAGGTGAACAATGATTCTCCATTAATTGAAGAAATAGAAAAATATGTTATTCTCATATAGAAAAAATATAATAAGTTAATGAATAATTATAACCATGATAAGGATAAAATTGATAAAGCTAATAAAATTATTTCTAAACATAATTTTGAGTTTAAATATAGATTAATTTTTATTTAATAAACTACTAAAAATTGAAAAGAAGTTGTAAAACAGAAATCTAAAGTTTAAAGTATAAAGAAGTTATTATATAAATTTATACCTAGAAATGATAACTTTTATAACCATAGAGAATTAATTACACCTCTTAATGATTCATCCTGAGTTAGTTATTATTCTTCTATAAATTTTCTTTTTCAATCCAATTATTTTTCTTCATAAAGTGCTTTATTCTATAAAAAATGTAAAATTGGTGGTCACTAGAAAAAAAACACTCCTTGTGGAAGAATAAATACTTTATAACTACTATAACTTATATTTTTAATGAAATCATCATTATTCAAAAAATTATAGTTAGGAAAATGTGGGTTCCTAAAGTATTTACTAAATTTCTAAACCCATTTCAATTTTAGGCCCCAAAATTTTGGTTTTAATTATTTTAGGAAAAAGTTTTAGGTACCAACAACAGAAACATTTGGTACATGGATAGTGATTATTCTCAATACATGATAGTGAACAAGTAAAACATATTAAACATAAAAAAAATAAAGGTGGGCTTGTTATTTTTAGAGTTAATACATAAGGCTTGATCATTGGAATAGGTGTTATATCTATCTGTGGGGTTTCCTTTATTTTTAATGCTATTTATGTTTTAGTAATTGAGCACATTATCATTGTAATTAGACAATTATGTGATGGTGGATAATCCATGAACATTGGGATTGATAAATGTACCATTACAAGTTTATAAAGAGTTCACATATTATCTATCAATTAAAAAGATAAATTCTCTACACACAACATATAATAATAGTCCTTACATAAATTTCCTTGTCTTGGTATAATTATGGGTAATTAAAGGATTTTGTATTGTATAGTAGGACACATCAATGTTTAAAACTTTCATAAACTTCCAAAGAAGGGACTTTTAAAGTATATTTTTGAACTTAAGATTGATAAGAACAAGAGATGTTTTGGGATATTGTTGATCCCTTGAATAAGTGATTGTGACCTTGGGGAGATTATTAATACTTAAAGAGAATATCGTGAGATTTGGAGTTTAAAACTTATCTTCTAGAATTTGGTATTTTTTCTAAAGAATAATAATTTAATAGTAATGAGTGGATATGTTTATTGTGTTTGGTTTTTTTCAATAAATAAATCATATTCAAAATCATATAAAATAATGTTTATTATCTAATGTGAATATTTTTGAGGTGTTTTAAAGTGATTTAAATATTTTTTTGGGTTTTTGGAGTTGATCATATATAAATCAAAAAATTAGATAAGTCCCAGATTCATAAGAGTCGTTGCACTCTAATCATTAGGGTTAATTTGAGCTAAAATCTAAAGAATCGGCAATGAAAAGATAACCTCCTTATATGTGCAATGGTAATTTTGAACAAGAATATTGGATAATTGGAAAATTCCTATATACATAAGATTGATATTAATAAAATTTATGAGTACCTCTGATTATACATATAGAATTTCAACAAAGTTAAGAACCTATATTTTATGCATGAGTTTTTTATTCTAAGAATATTTAAAATTCAGAAAATTCCTCCAATGTGTAAGGTTTTTCTATAAAATTTTTAATATATTTATCATGATCTAAAATTCAAAAAATGGAGAAGTATTTTTGAGATGTGTATGATATTTTTTAATATGTGTAACATTTTCTAAGATGTATATAATTTTTGAGATCATACATAAGATATTTTTTCAATGTAGATAATCTGTAAAATTACTCAAAAAAGGGTTCAAATGTATGTTTTTATGAATATTAAATGATATGTAATATAAATTTTTGATTCATATGATTTCTAAATTAACCAAAAATAATAATTTTCAAAATTTTAAAAGGGAGGTTCCATAAATTAATAGGAAATTGTTAGAAGAATTATTTCCAAAAATGGGGTATTTGGAAATAAAATCAGATAATGATCAAGCTAGTATTACATAGATTAAATATCATAAAGGGGATTTTTTATACAAGGAATGGGAGAAAATATTAAATTACATAGAAATTATATTTCACCATAATCATACAGGATTGGAGAAAAAAAGAGGAATTTTTTCATTAATGATAAACCATGAGAATTAAAGTCCAGACTTTTCTAGGTAATCAAGATAAATTACTCCCTGAAGATGTTTTTTTCACCATGAAAGATGAAAAAGTTATAAAGAATTTGAGAATAGCTGGTATTTCATTCTATAATTCATGTTGTTGTGTTGTGATGTATGCCTGAGTAAACCTAGGCAGTTCTTTTGACTGAATAAAAATATGGTAGATAATAAGATGTTCAAGAAGAATTTATAGATAATTAGGTGTTTTAATTTGAATTTGAAATTATAATTCAAATGGTAATATTGATTCTAATATTCAATATAAAAATGGAAAGGGTATTTCTTGCATGTTGTGTGTAACTTTGTTTGTTATTGTGAAGAGATATACTATAGCAGAGATGAGAGTAATAATCAAGTCGATTATTTTAGAAGGAGAATAAAGTGTTTATACAATATAGTTCACATATAAATAGAATAAAATAGGAATATAATACATTTAGTAATGCATGTAGAATATGAATAAAGAGGATGATATTGGTTTGTTTGTGCAATCTTCACACCAGTGCATGAGTTGAAGAAGATGAAGGAACACCTATTCTAAATAGTGAATAAGTGTTGGAACACTTTAATATTTTTGGGATAAAATCCTAAGAGAAATAAATATAAAACTATCCTAAAAAATATGATATAGTACTAAAATAATTCTGACCTGGGTGGAAACCTATCTTCTTGTATCAGGAGAAAACATTGTTGATATTATTGTATTGCAAGTAAAGGAGAAACCCTAATTGTTTGTATCTGAAATGGTGATTTTAGTGAATCATATGGTATCTACTAAATTTAGATCATTCCAAGTATGTAAATACTTGTTTTTTGTAGAAAACCTTATACATCGAGTGTCCTTAATTTATTTATTTTTTCAATGTTTGTGTGTGTTTATGTGTTAATCAGTGAGATCATACAGTCTAATAAGTAATGGTGGATAATTTTAAAATTAATAAAAAAAATGTAAAAATGAACCATTATTCATGTATTCAACCCCCCCCCCTAGTGAACCACTCTTACACCCTGATGATTTATGAAATATTTTTTCAAATAAATTTAATTCCTTCAATAGCTTGTGTTACACACAACACTGACTTTTAGTGAACCAAAATATAATATTATTTAAACATAACCATTATAACCTAGTTGTTAAACAAGATGGTATGAATGGTAATAAATAAATTATAAAATTTATATGTTTTACAAATGAACAAAATAAATTCATTTGTTATCAATTGTTTACAAATGAAAATAAAAAATATTTAAAAGAAAAATAAGTATTTTTTATGGAAAACTATTTTAATGCATAAAAAGTGTTTTTATGTTAATAAATTTAATTATTATCTATTATTAAATTATTTTAATAAAATTTATATATTTTATATTCAGTAAAAAAAATTATCATTCATCTAATATTTTTCTATTCATAGGATAAGAATAAATCCATTTTTATGCTTAAAATGTATTTTTCTAAAATAAGGTTTATTCACGTTTTGTGAACCTATTTTAAAACTATTTTTTTCCACATTTAGATAATTTATTTTAAAAAATGTACTTTATTATTTAAATAAATATTCCAAAATTTTCTTATAGTTAATTTTTGATAATTTTAATGAATAGTGAACAATACTGATTTTTATAGGAAAATATTTTTTTATTAAATCATTTAAAAGTAACATTTGTTTTAATATGGTTTTAAACGTAAATTATTTAAATTATATTATTATTAATCCAATTTATTTCATTTTAATACATTTTATTTTCAATTTTTAAATAAAAACATCTTACCCTTATGAAAACTTTTTCTTTTGAAACTTTCTTTTTTGTCACGCCTGTGGGTTTAATTTTAAATTAAATTATATAAATTATATGAACTGAATTTTGAAAAATTAATTCAAAATTTTAAATTTTAATAATTAACATTATACTATAATTTCAACAAAATTCTTCTTCATAATTAATATTAAAAATATTGACATTTAATTACCACAGTTAAGGTTAAAACGTGTTTACTGGGTGTTAAACTAAAATGATAAGGGTTAATATGACCTAAAAACTTATCAAATTATTTTTTATGGATATATTTAGACCTTATATCATATAATGTTTTATAATGATCCATTTTGGATCCTTTTGAAATGTTTAAAATATGGGTATGCGTTTTTCTTTCAAAAATGCTAAGTGTTCCCTCTCCCCAACTTATAAAAGAGAACCCCTCTCCTCTCCTATTAACACACCAAAATAATTTTGGCTTAGAGAATGACTAAAAAAATATATTAATTAATTACCTACCCACATCTTAGAGACCTTATTTTTATTATTAAATCCTTATAATAAGGGTTTTAGTTCAAACCTAAGGAGGTTGTTTATAGAAGAGTATTCGTTGTTAACTGAGTGTTTTTATATTATTTATTCTTCCATATCCTTTTAATATTATGGAAATATGACTATATAATAATCTTAGTGTCTAAAATATACTTATATATTATTTTTTTGTTGGAAAAAACTATATCCATCTCTGCTTCTAAAAAATGGGAAACAAAATCATCGATCGTGTGTACGTCGAACTACCACCTTGCAAAATGATATAATTTTTTTCCCATAACCACATCTCACTACTAGATAAAATGATATATTTAACATATTTATAATAAATTTAGGACATAATTATACTTCTTTAATTATAATATCACATATAACTCTTTCCTTCCAATACATTGGAAAATAGTAACGTTGTTGGTGTGTATGTGTGGACTACCACCTCCACGAAGCGATGTGATACATTTTTCATTTTATATTGAAATAGATAGTAATAAGTATTTATTAAATAAATATATATTATATATATTAAATAAAAATTATTCCTTCAGTTTTAATTAATATTTACCTTTATTTCATTTTTTTCGTTGATAAAATGGAAACAGTGTTCATGCATATGTATGGCCTACCGTCTCCATGAATGGTGTAATTCATTTTCTATATATAAATTTTATGGATTAATATAAATATATATATAATTAAAATATATGATTTTTTATAATGGTTAGGATTATATATATTATGTAACCATGTTCAAAGTAAAAGGATTAAAAATTCCAAATAAAATCATACATGAAAAATGGAATTGTTATTACCTAAAGCATTATTTTAACAATGAATTATTCAATAGTGGGTGATGAAAGGTTGCAAGTAAATAATATATGTTATGATGCACATTATTATGGTTATATAATAGATTTATAATAAACCTATATTTATTATACATGAAGGTTGAATGTGTATGAAGAAATCTGAGACTTGAGGTAAGGGATTTCTAGTATCTCTTTTATTTCTTGGAGACATATGTCATATTCACCACTCGTTTATTTTGTGTGGGGAATATACTAAACCTTTGACATTTTATATCATAATTATAATTATTTTAATTATATTTAACAATTCATTTGAATTTATTATTTAATTGGAATTATGAATAAAAAGTTTCTAAATTGGTAAGGGATTTGGCATCTCAAAGTGTCTTCTTTGGGACATATGTTATGTTATGAACCGATATTATTTTATGAGGAATATTTATATACCATTTTTGAAATGTTATAAAATTATTTTAATTATTCTAATTTTAAATAAATTATAATTTTAAATTATTCTTTCATGGGTCATTTGATTCAAATGAATACCAAAGCGGTAATAGATTTTCATCTCACTTTTATTTTCATGGGACACATGCCATATTCACCACTTCTTTATTTTTTGTGGGGTATATTATGACCTTAAATTTATTTTAGGATTATTATTATTAAAATTATATGTATTTACATATCCATATAAGGTTATTTCTTTCATGGGTCTTACAATTCAAACATTACAAAAGTAGTAAAGGTTTTATGTTACAATCTCATTATTTATCGGGAATGTTTATAATTATGATTATGATGATGAAATATTATAATATATATCTCAATAAACTCATTTATTTTCTTATACTATTGTTTTCTCTGAATAATACATTCTTCTATTTCATTTTACTCTATTTAAGTACTCAATATATTGAAATACTTTTTTTAGATAAATCATCTTTATTTATCCCTTCAGTCGAAAATAATTTTTCTTCTATATCCATGTTTTATAAAACAAATTAATCAAATATTTTAAAATTATCAATTTATTGTTTGAATAAATTTCCACCCATGGTTTAACTTCTAATAAATGTTTTAAAATTAATCTTCTTGTGATTTTCCAAACAAGTCTATTTTTACTTTTTCTAAAAAATTGAAAAGGAATGTTTGTTTAAACATGCACGAAATGAATGGTATTTCTAGATGTAATGAATGCTAAATTATTTAGAAACTAATTTAAAAAAAATCATGGTTATTTTCAAATAAAATGTTTTCTTTAAAATCTAATAAATTTTTAGATTTTAAATAAGTGACTATATGGTGTAAATGATATTTTCCTCAAGAATGTTTTAATGATCTATTTATGGAATTTTTATTCATCGATAAAGATGTCATTTTTTGTTGTTTATGTTTTACTGGTATATATTTCAATGGTAACAACCATATTCTTTCTCTATATTGTTTATAATTAAGATGAATTTTTTTTACAAAACCCATTTCTTTCTTAGGGGTTATACTATGATGAAATGTTTATGAAACATGTTTTCTTTTCCTTGGTTCTCATATGAGAAATGTCTTATAATATTATAGAACATAAATTTCTGGATTGTTTGATAGGTGGTACCTATATCTCCCTAAAATTAATTTGGTAATGATTAATATTTTATGATAACAAAAGGTATACAAGAAGTTATCCCATTCCAAAAAAATATAGTACATGGAAATTTATAGAAAGCATAAAAAAGTTTTCTCAAAAGGTTGTCCTAGTCATGAAAGAGGTTACAAAAGAGTTTATCCCAAGCCTGAAATAGGGATCACATGAGGTTATCTCAAGCCCAAAATAGGTTACATGGGAGGTTATCCCAATCCCAAATAAGGTACATATGTGGTTTTCCTAAGACTAACATGTTATAGATTTCTTGGTGGGTAGCCTTGACATGATATTTTATATTCTTATCTGTATTACATAAATCTATAACTTATGAATATGTTATTCTCTCATGGATTATGTTCTTTGATTCATTTATTATTCATGTATAATTAACTATCAATATTTATTCCCTGACTTATGTTGATAAAGATCATGAAGGTCAGATAACATTCTATATGCATCTACTTCCCCATGTTTATTAAAGAGATCACTAAACATAGAAGATAGAATGAAACATTTGACATATTCCACTTCATGTTGATGTTTTATATAGAGAGATAGTCCCTCCTCACTTTCCTCTTTTCAAGTTCTTTAGAAATAGGGGATTCTAGCCCATATAATTTGTTCTCATGTCATAGTATAATGTGAAAGTGTCTATAACACTCCTGGAAATTCAAGCTGGTGAGAAGGTTATCCTTCTCTAATATATATCACAATGATAAAGTTAAAGTCGCATGACTTTCCATTTATATAATAAAAGAAAATTTTATAAATTTATCATAATTACAAAAGTACATAATAAATTTTAATTTATTAATCACCCTCTATTTTATTTAAACTCGATATCTATCCAGATTAGTTTTTAAATTTACTATAATATGGATATTCTAGTGGAAAGGATTCATATACCCCTTCTTATTGCCTAAATAAGGTCCTAATAATCAATTAAAAGGTATTTAGGAAGTCATAACTTTACAACTAAATTAACTCATAGTTATTTGATCTATTGAGTGTACTCACCAATCCTAAAATAATAGAATTTTTTCATTAACACATTCCTACTAGTTTTAGTAAATCTCAAAAAAGTTATTAACCCTTAATGTGGCCTAGGTTAAGTGAACCCAAAACTCAAGTTAAACCTCCATAAAAACTAAAATAACCCTAATAGCGTTTGATACTCTGAATTATGATTATATCTTACCCTAATAATGGAATATTTTCTGACTTAATATTTGATTTGAGTTATTTTTATCTTTCTGTGTAAATTTTACATTTTATCTCATTACATGATCATTAATATTAAGTGTATTTTATTTAAGTTATTAACCATGTCTAGATAAAATTTATACATAATCCAATTTTATTTTAATTCCATCTTGGATGCTTGTTAATTAATTAATTTAATGATAAATAATCCATAAATAATTCACCTTGAAACTGAGAAAATAAAATAAATAATATGTCATGATAATGATATTTTTTAAAGGATAGTTTACTTGACAAGTGATAAACCAACCCTTAGCCCTATGGAGAAAACTCTTGGAACTATTCCTAGTTAAAGTAATAACAATCTACTTATGATCCTATGTATCTCTTGGGTTAGTTTCACCTTAGCTCCAAATTAGGATTTCCTCCAATCACCTAGGAACTTTATCCTTTACATATTATTTTACTCATATGAAGTGAGGGAAACCAATGGAATGGTTAAGGGGGTTTTCATAAAATAAACCATGTAAGTGTGGATCCTATATATTATAGAGAAGGGGATGACACACATGCCACCATTTTAATTTAATAATAGTAAATTAAAAGAAACCAATCACATACACAGGTTCGTATAAGCTCATGATCATCCACACATGCAATGAATACACATTTTAATGCTAGAAAATATTCATTTAAATTTGTTATTTTATAAAGATAAACACACTTCATAATTTTTTTAATTAATTATTTTATCAATATTTTTTATCTGAAAAATCCTAGAGATTCCCATCATCTATGTAAATATGTCAAGTAACATGATTTACTAATACTTTAATATAATTACATGGAATTAATTATTTATTTATTATCTATAAAAACCTTGTTACATAGTAATCACACCAACTTCAGGCTATAAAATTTAGTTTTAATTCTATAATTAATTATTTTTAATGTAATATAATTTTTTTATTATTGTATGACTACATGGCATGTAATAACGAGCTATACACCATGTATGTAACATTCCATGTGTTTGTATTATATACCTAGGGACTTGACATGCATCTCAGTCAGGATACATGATGTGTAGTAATGAGATATACATTTTTTATATATATTATTATGTTTATGTGATATACACTTAGGAACTAAGCAAGAATCTCAATCATAGATTCTTATGGGGTATATGATGTGTACACTAGCTACATAGTATGTAACCTTCGCATTGTCCAGTTGTCAATTCCATGTGATGTTTATTTAATACTCAATGAACATTTGACTAGGATGATTCTGAGAAATTCATTATGAAAACACATATACTATATAATGTTTATTCTAGTTACACATCCTATAGTATAATAATCTATGTTTTAATATGGATTGTTTAAAAATGGTGGGTAATTACAAACTGCATGCTATTTATTTTATGTGAGGCATGTATCTCATAGCCAATCTTGATGTGGTGAACCTTGTTACATAGAATGTATGTTTTAGTTACATTTCATTTAACCATGTCAACCAATAAGAGCCTACGACACCTCAAGATGGCATATGTGATCATTCTTCACATGTTCTTAATGTGTTTAAGATAATATGAAACTAGACAAAGAATCTATAATTATAAAAACATGTTAATTGACTTTTGTATTAAAGAAAAAATAAAATTATAAATGAAAAACTAATAAAAATTCATATAATATATTAATGATCAATAAATAATTATAAATTGATATTTGACCACTCTAATGCCATTTGAATATTTTAGATTACCCTAAAATGGTTCGTATTATTCACAACATTGAAATTTTTTCAAATTATTCAAATTTATCCTTGGAACTAGATGGACTGAAACATTAGAATCCATTATATAGATTCATCACATATAATTAATAATTAATTTATGTAAATTAATAATTACCTGATGTTTTAATTCTTTCTACATTGAATAATTGTATGATAGCTTCAGGTCATACCATTATTTCATTAGAGGGTTAAAGTGTGTAATATCTATAGTGGTGATCTATGTATGCACCATTAACCACTAAATTTCACTATATAAATCTTTAAGTGTTGGCATAGAATATTATAACTCTTACATCATTCATCATTGATCTCTACAAGAATCTCTTTGAGGCTAAAGGGATTCTTCTTTCTCTGTCTATAATTGAGAGGGTAGAGGAGGATAATTTCTCTCTTTTGTTGAGATAATACTAAAGGGATAAATCTCAATGTCTTAATAGGATTTTCTCTATACTTTCATTGTGAGGAACCTAGATTAGGGTTGAGAATGACATAATCAAGTTAATATCGATCTAGGATTAAAAAATAAATAATTGAACATGGTCACTTATTATTCTCTTAATCCCCATCAAACCCTATATCTAAATGTTATTATTATTATTATTATTATTATTATTATTATTTACATGACATGCACTAAAATCATCGATAAATAAATATCATTTCATTAATAAATAATAAATATTTATTTAAATGATATTTAATATATCATTTTCCCCAAATCGTTAACTCTTCTCATCTTTCCTCCTCGGTATTTATTGACCATTGGATATTGAATATTTATTTAAACTAAAATAAATATCACTTCATTAATCATTAATAAATAAATAAATATTATATTCACTAAAATAGTTAATAAATATTTTTTATATATTCAACTCACATATATTCTTTTGAATAACTGGTGACTAGGTAATTGCGATCAATCAAGCATGAATAATTATTAACCATGAATAAGATTAATATTTATTCAACATGTTATATTTATATAGAATTTAACTAAGATTTTGGATACACTTAGTGTGTGTACCTCTAGACACCTTTCTCAATGGCATTAGGAAGAACTGCCTAAAGTATAAGGCTAGTGTCAAGTAAAAAACCAAGGTACCCATAGAGAAAGGATTTGTTCTCATAACAACATACAACTTCATATAAACATACACTATGTAATATAATCCCTATGTATTGATATATATAATCAAGAAAGCTGCATGTTTGTCTCATCAACATATGTGCTAGATATTTCATTCTTTGACTTTCTAAAAATGAACTTGTTGATGGATTGTCATGGCCATGGACTTAATTAAGAGGTTCTGTTACAATTGAAGGTCATAAGATATCAACTTAAATTTAAGAATTTAAGGGATAAATCCTTCCTTTACTTATTCATTAATGAAATATTAATCATGAATCCCCCAACATATCATACCTCACCATGACCATATGTCATCATGATTTTCATCAATACATAAAAGTGTACAACTCATGATATACATTAATACCAATTTTTAAGTCTAAGGACCCCTACACATGTCCATATATAAAAACATCCAATGAAATATATAAATACATATTTCATAATGTATATTCAAGTTCTTATAACCTCCTCTCTATGATATTACCAAGGGATAACTTCATGAAAAGATTACTCAATGTATTATGAGCCAACTACCCTTGATATCATGGATCATCTTTGTCGCATCATTAGATATCATTTTTACAAAGAATGTATATTTAAGAATATTATCATAGTACTTCTAGGTTCTCATCATAGTGGTGAACTATTATTAACTTTCAGTGCAACAAGTATCCTTAATAAATTATCACATGTAATTTCACAAATAATAATATCCATGATGTGATTAAAACTATATTAATATTAAAAACCATAAATATAGTCAATCATAAAGTACATATGATTTTTTATAGGGTACCAACTCCAACATATGAAAGTTATAATTATATGAAGTGTTTCATGTGATGAATCAAGTGGGAATTAATTTGGTATTAGGTTATGAAGCATTCATAATCAAAATATTTACTCAAATGTTACATAACATTTGATAAAAATCTATAAAATGATTAGGAATGTCCCTAGACCCTATATATATAGGAAATTAACATTCATATGGGGTATTCAAGTGTCACTAACTCCTTGTAAAATCAATCCCCTTATCCCAAGGCTTAATTTCTCCACTACCCTTAGCTTCCACGAGATACTAGTATATCTTGCATAGTAAAGATACCTAACTGGAAATAGAGTGATTTGATCAACCCATGGATACAATATTAAGGTGGGATTTCATTTGGATACCTATTTTGTGATTTTTTTTCAATTACTAACAATGAATATGAAACTATAGTGTTCAGTGGTGTAAGGTATATATATTCTTTATTTTATATATATAGTGTTATTTCATGTATCATGCAAGGTGGATCATAGTTTATAGTTTCTTAATTCTTACAATTCTTAGTTTAATAGTTAAATTATACAAAGAAACCTTGAAGTAGTATCACAGTGAGTCCTTGAATTTAGATTCTCGAAATCATTCATAAAATCAAGTTTCATACTACTGCAAACAAAGTCTCATATCACTATTATGATATTAGTAATACAGTAATGGTTGGAGGAATTAATGTTATGTAAGAATAGTCATAAGACCTACATGAATTAATTTTATTCAATTATTAATAGTTAATCACATGAAAGAATTATATTAATCTTACACAAATCGTTCTATATTTCATTTTATCTGACAAAGTTGGTACAAAGTTAATCCTACACAAATAAATATATAAAAATAAGAAATACACATGATTAATAATATGCAACACTCTAAATTAATGTCACTCAATTACTATTTTGATATTACATATAAATTATATTATTCATATGTGGTACATGAATTATTCTTATATAGGTGGTGTGCTCACTCACCTTTCACAGTTACCAGGCATCAATATCACACATGTCATGAAGTTAATTCCATAGTAGACCATGCCCACCAATTTAATATCACACAGTGCATGATTTTATCATAATTGATCACTAAATTATACTTATTAAACCGCTACACAATGAATTAATTATACGTACCATGTTGTATTAATATCACACGATCCTACCAACACCTCTATATGTTTACATATATAGTGAGTTAATCTCACATAGTGCACTGAGTTAATGTTATATAATTCATAAAGTAGTCCAGTTGTGTGAGATTAATCTTAATCACTCCTACATGAGGTGTTGATACCTATTCCTATGTAAGCTACACATGTTTTTAAATAAAACTTAGAATGAAAATTTTGTTTTTTCAAAAATTCAACTAAAAATTGAATTGAATAATTTATAAAATGTTTATAAAATATAGAAAATTGTATAATGGGTTATTTATTAATTTATATAAGGTTTTTATAAATTAATTAATTAAAAAATATTTATAATTAATTACTAAATTTTTATGAAACATTTATTTAAAAAATATCTAATAAATATTGAATGTTAATATTAAATACCTTTTCCAATAATATGGAATTATTTTTAATTTAAGAATAAAGTGTTTATTTAGAAATTGTATGGGTAATTTATAAAATTTTTATGAATCATAAAATAGGGCCACATATAAAATATTTTTTATTAATTATGAATTATTCCTAATTATTTAATTTAAAATGTTCAAATTAAAAGGACTTATTTGGAAATTATTTAGAAATCATTAAAATTAGTTTTGATAACTGATACTATGAAGTTTTAAATAATAATTATTATGTGATATTTAGATTTTTTAAATTTTTAAATAATAGAATACAAATATGGATTAGTTATATTTCATATAATATTTTATATTTATCGTAAAATGTCATATAATAAACAATATGAAAGTGTTCATATTGAAATAAACATACAGTGATTATATTTATATAGCTACAGAATGTCCATAGTGAATAAATAAGTAATAAAATTTTTATATTTAGCTTTTATACATGAATTATTCGTAAATTTTTATCTCATGTTTAAATACTTGAGTTGTTTCAATTATTTATTTTATTCCCTTATTTGTTATTAATAGATATAATTTTTTAGATTATGAATTATGATGTATTTTTTAGTTCAAAAGAGTGTAAGTTTCTTCTCTATAATGTCATACATGCATCTAATGAGTTACATACTAGGTATGATAATGGATTCAGTTTCATTTACCATGACTTTGGATTATATTTGAGTTATGATATTGAATTAAGTAGTTAATTATGATTTATACATATTAGGTGTTATGTTTATAATGGAATTTAGATCTCTCTTGACTAAAGTATCCCTGGGTAGAGAGACTTTCGGTTGGATTGCTCATTGGCCTAGAGGCTTATGCCTTATCTAGAAAAGTGAGGGTTGACTATCTATGGCTACATGCCTACTCATGTAGGGATTATTGATTTCATATAATTATAAGTATTTATATGAAATTTTTTATTGTACCTTATTCATGGGATTTATTTGGATATGAATAAAGATAATTAGATTTTTTATTTGGGTTTGTAACATAAGTTATGGGTTGTGTAAAGAGTTACATTTCAATATGGTTTGAACATATTGATTGAGTGATAGGAATAAGATTCCAAACTAAATCATTAAAAGCATGTATACATGTAAAGATAATAGCATGAGATAATATATTGATATTAAATCCCCTTAAAAATAATAATTATTAATTTTCTTCAAAAGTGAACACTTTTCAAGACCTCTATTATCCAACCGGGTATGTTCATGTCAAAGAGCGATGCTCCTAGATTATATTCTATAAGGAAATAAAGTAATGAGGATGCCCAAATATTTAGGTGTCTCATTATTAGTGTTTTATTTAGGTTACTTGTACGCTAGGAAGACCTAAGAGTTAGGATACTAGAGGAATGGTGTTGATTTTATCTATATGATGGATTCAGAAAATGGTTTTTTTCTTGACCTTCCAAGATTCATTTATGATATGATTGGTATAATGGCTTATCTAAATAGTTATGTGGTGTGGTTAATGCCAAAGTGGGGTCATTTTCTTAGTTAAATATGGATCCTGGACCACTAATGTGTATGATGAATGTTATATATACACTTAAAATAGGGATATATCATATTTTATGATATACACAGGTTGTAGGCTATAATATTCATGTTATTAATATTATATTCTATTATTATCCCAACTAGGATAAATACCCTGAGAGTGGGGTGAATCAGGGTATTGTAGATTAAAACAACTAACCATTCAAAACATGTATCATTGGTGTAAAAATCACTCTTCTCTCCCTTTCCTATAGTAATGTATGAATAGAAATGAAATCATGCATGAGACAAAACAATTTTACTTGGTTCACCCTCACTGGGCTACATCCAATGACAATACAACAGTAATGTGCCGATGTACCAAATCCACTAAGGATCACTTCCAAAATAAGGTTTGGGCTAGATCACTTCTATTCCAAATATCACTACCTTTACAAAGTTTGGAGCAGATTTTTTTCCCTCCTGGTTTACAACCAATCACAATTTTAAAGTTCCCTACACTCTTAACTAAATTTTTCTCACTACTCCTCCAGAAGAATCCTATTTCATCACTTGAATAAATATGTTTTACACCTCATTTAGTGTGTCATTATGTTCTAATTTCATACACTTGGTGAATACCCCTTTACCATATAATTACAGGGAAACTCCTTATAGGTTCACACATCTTTTTCTTTTTTGAAACCTATGTATTCCTTGCAAAAAACATTATTACCTTACACACAACACAAAAGTTTAGTTGTGGAACTCCCAAATTTCATGCAACTTTTATTTTTTCACATAACATTATCTTGTGCATAACACTTATACTTTGTGTGAACTTCCCTTGGTTACTTTGGCACATGTATTCTTTCATTTCTATCCATACATTACTGTAGGAAATAGAGAGAAGAGTGTTTTGTTTAATAGAAACAAAATATTTTAAGGGGTGGTTGTTTTAATCTGTTATACCCTAATTCACCCCCCCCCCCCCCCCACTAGGGTATTTATCCTAGTTGGGCTAACAATTGGAGTCAAAGGAAGGGTTAATATCAATGTTTCTCTCTCAAGGGTTTCAATAGAGGTCGTTAATCACAAAGGTATTCTGATATTTGATGGGAATATTTTTAAGTTATGGAACAATTAGATGCATCACTACTTCCAATATTAAGGAATAGATGTCTTTACAACAATGATGCATGGAATTTCAACTAGTATTGATAGTGGTGCTTTATCAGAAGCGGAATGAAGAGAATTGTATTTTGATACAAAATGAATCAATTCTTTAGGGGGGGTCTCTATCCAATGAAATATATATAAAGGTTATGTCATGTAAAAAATCACATGATATGTGGGAAAATTTACGAGACATTTATGAGGGTGACTCAAATGTTATATAAAAAAAAGCATCAGGTTCTATGGAATAAGTATGAGGATCTGATAATTCACCCTAATGAGTCTATAGATGAATTCTTTGACCGGGTGAATGTTACTATAAAAGACATGTGGGGTCTTATAGAAATTATTTAATACATAAAGATTTTTTAAACTCATCTAGAGAATACTTCCACCTCGATTAAATATAAAAGTTTCTATATTAAAAGATAAAGATCCAAAGGATATGATGTTGGATAGCTTTTATAACACTCTATTTTCATATGAGATGATAAATGGTAACAATGATTATTTGGAAAAATATAAGTCCAAAGAAGTGGCATTCAAGGACATAAAGAATCTCATCGTTGAAGATGGTCAGGAAGAAGAAGATACGGATGTTGTGATATCATTACTTTCTTCAAATATTCAAAGTGAAAGTTCAAAGGTAAACATCTTATTGCATGCTTTTAATTTGGAAAGGTTAGACATCTTACTGAAAGGTTCCCCAACAAGTTTTAAGATGATTATGAGGATGAAGTTGAAATTTTCATGAAGAAGTCTTCAGCCTATGTGAAAGGTAAGAAATAGATAAAGATAAATTTATTCAAAAAGGATAATATTATTTCTCAATAAAAATACAATTCAGAAGAATATGAGGTTAAATAGATAGGGAAATGAAGAGATCATAGAGATAATTCTATGGTGGGAGCTGTAGATTGATCCTGGAAATGGAAGAATGTGACGATGATAAAGAGCAATTAATAGTAAGAATTTATCTTCAGGATGAATTAGAAGATAATATTGAAGAGATATATATTTAGAGAGACAAAACAAATAAATCCAACAAAGTGGTTCAGGATTCCAATCTTTATATAAAAAAACTGGAAGAAGAAAATTCTGAGCTATAAGAAGAAATTGAAAATCTTAAGTATTCAATTCTAGAGAACTAAGAAATTAGTAGTGTGTATAAGTTCAAAGATGAGTAATACACAAGGGTGATCAATGATTTTAATAACACTATGAAATATCTAAGAAAAAATATTGAAGAACTTGAAGAATAATTCATCAGCCTGTGTTGAAAAGTGAAAGATTAGGTTAAACTCTTAACTCCAGTAAAGTAGGTTATAAAGGAAGCAGAAAATGGAAAAGTAGAGTTCAATGTTATAGTGAAGTATATAAAGGTCTTTCAGGAGAATAAAATGATATATCCAAATGATATAGCTAGTTTGGGGATTGATTTAAAATAGAAATCATTAATGGTTGATGTCGAACCACAATAACCTACTCTGATATTGAATATTGACTTGGGTATAAATCATAATTAGAAAATTCAGATAACCCATGAGAAAACTAGTAGTGTATTATTGACACACAGGAATGCACCCCGCATAATATGTTATTATTGTGGAAAGATAGGACACTTACAAAATGTCTATTCCATAGCCAAGAGGTACTAAAGGGAACAATACCAACAAATACAGCCATAGAGAACTCAATATTCCAAGACATAATTTTATGGTCACTTTTTTATGTGTGATGGATTTTGGTACATGGAAATATATTTCTTATAAACAATGTAGAAAAATGTGCTGAAGCAGAGTGGATATGGTCATAAGTAGTAGTTCAATGTCACATCAAATGAAATAAAAATTAAAAATAGATTTTCATCCTTATAAGATTAATTCAGTCCAATATTCTCTAAGAAAGATCAATATTATCAATCCATTTTTGGGGAAAAGTCAAAAAAAAAATATCAAAAAGAAAAGAACTAAGAAGGTAGTGGTTGTGGAGATTTCCCTTAATGTAACATATCATTGTGGTGTATGGATCCTAGATAGTGGATTCACACCCTAAATGACATATCATAAGGATATAGGAATAAAATATGACAAGGAAGGTTTTTTCAAATTCAAAAATGATGAAGGCCTAAATATTATTGTCTTGAGAAGTGAAAAAATTGGGGTGGAAAGAAATGAGACTTGTTGATTTCTCAGTTTTTGAATGTCTTAATCACAACATTCTTAGTATTAATTAACTATGTGACTCAAGGAATGATATAAAATTTACTAATAATATGTGTATCATCAAAGTTATAGGTTGTATAATTGTTCTATGGGGAAAAAGAAAAAAGGGGAATATATACCTTGTAAGTGGAGAAAAAGATATGTGTCTTTTATCCAGAGAGGAAGAAAATAGGTTGTGGTTTAAACAGCTTGTCCATCTATTCCAACCATCCCTATAAGATCTATTCAAATGTTATGCAACTCCAAATATCCTTAAGATATCATTTGATAGTACTCATACGTGTGATTCTTGTTAATAAAGGAATATAATCATAAATTATTACATGGAAAATGATAAAAAGTCAACCAGAGTGCCTGAATTGGTGCATGAAAATGTATGTGGACCTATATCACTAATATCCATTTATAAAAAGAGGTATTTTGTTATTTTTATTAATGATTAAAGTCAGATGTAAATGGTATTTATCATTTCCCATAAGTATGATGTGTATATTTGCATAAAATTGTATCAAAGATAATCTTAAAGGATGCTTGGATAGAATATTATGAATTTTCATACTAATAAAGGTATGGAATTCACAGACATTCAAGTGAAATATTATCACAAGGAATAAGGGATAAGAAATAATGTTTTAGAAGTAAGAACTATTCAATAAAATAGAGTGGTTGAGAGGATAAATTGGATCATTAACAACATAGAAAGAAAAATACTTATTGAAAAGAACCTACCAGAGATATTTTGAAAGGAATTAGTTTTAACATTGATCTATATATCTAACAGGTATTTATTCTGTCACAAGGAAGAAAATAATCCATATGAGATGTGGTATGGATGGAATCCAACATAGAAATAATTTCAAATCTTTGAAAGTAAGTGTTTCATTATCAATAAAGAGAAACACAGGAATTTTGAGTCACATGGAGAAGAGGTTAATTCCTTGGTTACTCTGGAAAAATAAGTTCATATAAATGATTCAATAAAAGTCTAGGTAAATTAGTTGATATAAATGATGTCACTATAGTAGAGAATGAACAAAATATTCAAAAACATAATGAACAATTTTCTATTGAAAGTGATGAGGAGATAAGAAAATCAAGTGTAGAAAAGAAGGAAAATGTTGATTTAGAAGAAGATACTAATGATGAGTAAGAGGAAGTCAAATATATACCTACATGGAAGCTGAAGAGTCAAGCTGAAATTAATAGTTAGAATGTACTCATAGATTGGATAACATCAGTGTAGACATGGAGGATGAATACTCTGTAGTAAGCATCATTATTATCATAGGTAGAGCCTAAATGTTTTGAGGAAGTAACTGGAGATGGAAAGTGGGTTAAGGATATGAATGTTGATCTTGACTAAATTGAGAAGAATCATATATGGGAGATTGTTTTAAAACCAACAGATAAGAATGTCATTGGGATTAAATGGGTCTTTCATAATAAGATTAATAAAGATAGTGTAGTGATTCAAAAAAAAGTATAACTAGTCTGCAAAGGGTACTCCCAGATAGAGGGTATCGATGTTGATGAAATATTTTCACCTATTGCAAGTCTAGAGACAATCAGGTTATTCTTGTCCATAGTAGTGAAAATAAAGTTCAAAGTTTTCCATATGGATGACAATTCAGCATTTCTAAATGGGGTTCTCAAATAATAAGTTTATATTGATCATTTAGAGGTTTATATCCTTCATGAAGATGATAAAATAGTTTTTTAGATAAGAAAGGCACTATATGGGTTGAATCAAGCACTGAGATTCAGGTAATCAAGGCTTGATCAATTTTTGGAAAAGATCAGTTTTCAGCATGATAGAGTTGATTACAATCTATATTTAAATAATGATAGTAGTCAAAGGATGATGGAATTGGTGTATTTTGATGAAATAATATTTGGTAAAATAGATGAAGCTTAGTGAAAATAGTTTATAGAATTCTTGAAAAGTGAGTTCGAAATATCAATGATTTGGGTGCTAACATTTTTTCTTGGTTTACAGGTGACACAAAGAAATAATGGAACATTAATTTATCAATATAAATATGATAAGGAGGTTTTGAGAAGATTTGGAATGGATAATTACAAGGATATGACGACTATGGTGGCTGCCTGAATGAAACTATCATGGGATAATAAAGGAAATATAGTTAATGTCACACAATGTAGAAATATTATTGGAAGTCTATTGTACTTAATAGTGACAAGACCTGATATTTTTTCCCACATGTTAAGAATCATGATATCAAATAAATCCCAAGGAAATCCACTTAATTGTAGTGAAAATAATACTTTAGTATATGATGTTCACGGTGGATTTTGGTTTTTTATACAATAAAAAATCTCAAAAAGAGTTATTGGGATATACAGATGCAGATTGGGTCAAATCAGCTGATAATAGAAAATAAACATTAGGTGGTACATTCTATCTTGGGGGGATTGTGTATTTCTTGTCTAAGAAAGAAAAAATATTTCATTTCATTGAGCACCGCATCCATCCAACATCAAATTTTTTTCTTAAAAACAAGTCATACAAGAGAACCTCATCAAGCTTAGGGGGGGCTATAATAGTGAATACCAAGGGAATCCCCTCTAATCAGATTAGCCCCCTCAGCCTTGAAAGGATGAGTATGTTGGAAAATATTCAAAAAAGGTCCTGCCATGGAGGCCATGTAATCTGCAACCCTATTTCCCTCCCTCCACATATGGGTCACCTGTATCTTGTTATTGAGGAAGTTTTTTCACTTTCTGACTATATAGGAAATAGACCAAGGGATATCACGTTTTCCATGCAGGGCCTCATGAAGGATCAAAGAATATGTCTCTGCTTGGTTAATCTCCAGGTTCTTCTGGTTGCAGAGGGATAACCCTATTAGCATAGCTCTCACCTCCACTTAAAGGGGGCCTCTAGTGCCATACGTCTTAAAGAAGGCCAGAATTATAGTCCCCAGCATGTCTCACCCCATGCCCCCACCTCTCATTTTTTCCATAATATAGGACCCGTCAGTTTTAAGCTTGTAGCATGTTTCTGGAGGTTCCCAACATACCCATTGCCCCGCTATTTTGTTGGAGACCTAGACATGCACGGGCCAGCCGTTAAGCAGGTTCAGAAGAGGTCCCTCGTGCCAGTCCCTGAAGATGGAGGACATGTCGAGCAGTAGGTTCTTTGTGCGCACTATTATAGCCCTTGGATTTGAGTTGGTTCCCTCAAACCAGGCTTGGTTTCGGGCCTGCCACAGATACCAGCAGGCGGCGCTGAAAATGATGGACCTCGCCATTCTGGCAGGGCCCTCCTCGTTTTTTCCAAGGAACCATCTTTCTAGGAACGAGTTCCCCTCGTGCATATGGTCAGCTATCATAGCGTTTCCACCAAAAAATAACTAGACCTCTTGCACCCACTCTTCTTCAAAGAACAGATGGTTTGTGATTTCCTTCCAAGGGTGGCTACAACATTGGCATCATGAGGCCATGTTAATCCCTAGTTGCCTAATATTCTCATCAGTTTCCATAGTCTATCTTCTTATTCTCCAGTTAAGGAAATTATACTTCGACAGAATCCTTGTACACCATATCATTCCATTCAAAATATCAGAGTGATCCTACTCGAACTGAAGCCGCTGAAATCCCCTGGTGGTAAAATCTCCCGAGGAAAAATTCGTGAATATGCATTTTTCAGCCTCCGATCATAGGACTATAGAGTCAAATATTTCTTAATGCTCCTCATTTAGAAAAGCTTTGTAAAAATAGGGGTAGAGACTCACTTCCCTAAAGGTGATCATAGGTGCAGGGCTTCTAGGAAATTTGATAACAGAGTCTATCCAATTATGATGCCAGAAAGAGATATTACCTTCCCCGACAATCCATTGTGAATGTTTTTGTAGGCTAGGAATAAGCTGGTAGATCTTGGCGTAAAAGGGAGAAACCTATCCTTCATTGGCTCTCATACTTCCAGCCCAGATGTGTGGCATCGACCTCCTCTGTAGCGTTCGTTCTTCAATGGATTCCCATGCTAGTTTTTCCTGTATGCATTGGATAATATTGTTGAAGCTCCTTAAATTGATACCCCTGTCATGGATAGGCTTTGCCATTTTTCCCCATGCCACCCAATGCCTCTTTCCTTCTAAGCAAGCATCCCAGACAAACCTGGCCAAAATGTAATCAATGTTGTTGATGAATCCCTTTGGAACATTGGCAGATGTTATAGCATGGATGGGAATGGCCATCAAAACGCTGTTAACCAAGGAAATCTTGCCTCTGAAGGATAGGTATTTGTTCTTCTAGTTAAGTACTCTGTCCGATATTCTGCTCACAAGGTGGTCAAAATCGTGAACTCGGAGTCACCCAGAAGATATAGGCGATCTGAGGTACTCCAAGGGGAAGGATCCACACTGCATTTCCATCATATTGCAAATATAGGAGGCCCAATGAGAGCAACACTTATTGGAGATAAAGAAATTGCTCTTGGCATTGTTCATAAGCTGACCGCTCCAAGAGCAATACTCCTCAAGGATCCTTTTGAGGGCACTCACTGATCTCTTACCACCATTGATAAAGACAATTGTGTCATCCGCAAACAATAGGTAGGTCCATTTTCATCCTATAAGGAAGAATAGTACCCTGAGCCAATCCTATGTTAATGAGATGACTGAGAGTATCCTGCACAAGGATGAATAGGCTAGGGGAAATGGGATCTCCTTGCCTCAATCCGCAGGTCACCTTAAAAAAACCATAAGTCTTCACCAAAAAAGATACCACCATCCATGAGGAACCGAAACATTTGAATAGCAGATCGATCACTCTGAGAGTGAATCCCATAGCCCTAAGCACTCTGTTGATGAAGCTCCTCTCAATCTTGTCATAATCTTTACTCGTATCTAGTTTAACCACCATATTAGAACCATGCGTCTTGAAGTTGATGTCTCTCAACACCTCCTACGACAAGGATATAGCCACTTGGATGGACCGTCCTTTCACAAACCCATGTTGTTCGATGGAGAGCCATCGAGGGAGGGGAAGAGACATCCTTGAATTGATGATGCTTGCCAAAATCTTGTGGGGAAAGTTACACATGCTATCCAGTCTATAATAAGCAACAGATGAGGGGTTATTTCTTTTGGGAATGTGCACCATAGTGGTAGCTGAGGCCACCTATGGGAGGCTACCTCCCCTGAAAAAGTCCTGAATTACTCCAATGACATCACCCTTAACAATGTCCCATGCATCCCAATAAAACATGCCAGGGAAGCAGTCTGGACCCGGTGCACTCTCCGGGTTAAGGTTCCTCATAGCCATCTGGATCTCATCCTCCAATAGTATCTTCCCCATCCTTTCATTTTCTCCTTGAGAGACTAAAGTGTCCAGTGCTTCCTAGATCTCCACATCTCCTATGGGGTAGCCTTTGGGAATTCTTGGGTTGGACCGGCCAAGAGGTCCTAGAAAAACATATGATCCATACCACCTATAGTGTCTCTATCATCAGTAAAAGTTCCATCCCCAAGCATGATATTGGGGCTGATATGGCACCTTTTCTCTCTGATACAAGAATGGAAGAAAGCAGAGTTCTTATCACCCTCGTGCAGCTATTTAATCCTGGATCTCTCCCGATCCATTCTCTCATGATTCAATATCATTTGAGACAAGGTATCCTTCTTCTCCGCAAGGTCTTAAAATATTGAGTCACTCCACTCCTCCTCAAGACTCGTCTCCATGCTCTCAATCGTATGTTTAAGGGCCTCCATATTCTGATCGACCGGAGGGAGGCCCTTGGACCACGCTTGGAGCTTGAGCTTCAGCCTTTGAAGCTTATTATGGATGTCAAACCATGTATGCCCTTGGGTTGGCTCCCACCATGACTAACTAATAATCTATTGATATCCAGGTAGTTTGGACCAGTGCTGGTAGAATCTATACTTGTCTTGGGAATCCTGCCTTAGGGACAATAGAACCAGCAATGGAGAATGGTCAGAAATACCCCTAACAAGATGTTTTACCTTGAAATTCAAGAACATGGAGATTTCATTGATATTCACAAGGAAGCAATCAATTCTACTCCAGCATCGTCTATTTCCATTCTGGTTGTTACACCAGGTGTAGGAATCTCCAGAGTAGCCCATGTCAAGAAGACCAGCTTCTGTCAGGAATTGCACAAACTCCAAGATGGCCTATCAAGGAAAATCCTCTCTTCCCTTCTTCTCTCTGGGTTCAGAGACTATGTTAAAGTCCCTTCCCACCAGCCATGGTACGTCCCCTAGGTCGAAAGCCTTGAGATCAAGCCATAACTGAACTCTGGTATGAGCATCGCAGCTACCGTACACAAATGTCACATATAGGCTTTCCCCACCTTTCGTAACTTTCGTAGTGATGAACTGATCTTCATCCTAAATGAAATCCACCAAAATCTCCTTATTACATAATACCCATATATGCCTATTAACCGGGTCTGCATGCATGGAGCAATGCATCAAAATTCTTCTACAAAAGTTATTGATCTTAACCGGGTCTTGATTGTGTTCCAGGACTTCCCCAAGAAGGACCATATTCTTCTTAATCTCTAACGCAAGGAAGTCAGTTTTTACCCGAGCTCCTAGGCCTCGGGAGTTCCATATCAACATGGGTAACATTCAGGATGAAGGTGTCCCGGCTTTGGCCCCGTTCTCCTCGGTCTGCTGCCAATGAGAGAAAGTACTCTCCCTAATCTGCCTTAGTCTCAAACGCGTACACATACCAGGACTCTGACCATATGTGTCAGTTGTTGGGGAAGTCGCAGGATGGACTATCTGTAAGGTTTTGCCTCCCATGGACATAGGAGGAGTTTTAGCTTCGTTAACTTTCTTGTCGTAGGGATGTCCCAATCCCATGGATCCCCCATCATCGGCCCTAGTGCAAGTTGTCCTTCTGCTCAAGGTTTCCCCCAGGAAAAATCCAACCAGCGTATCAAGTGCCCCCATCCCTTCTGACTGGTTGTAGGGAGGTTCCGAGGAAGGAGGAATCATCATCACTAGCACATGGTAATGAAGCCTTCCCATTATTCCCAGCATCCATCCCCTTGAAAAAGCCTGCTGATGGATCAGATAGAAAAATGTTGGATCACTGAGCACTGGGGAGTGTCTCGTTGGAGAAAACGACACTATATCCTAGCACTGAGTATCCTCGCGTGCTGGTGGAGGCTCATCTGCGATGATAGGAGGGGCAAGAAATACAGATCCTACTGTCGTGGGATCAGCCTTAGGAGGAGCTTTCTCGGCGCCATCCGCCCTGGACAGGTGAGATTCATCGCTAGAGGGAACCCTTTGCGCACGTTTTTCGTTACCATGTCTGTGTTTCCTACAGGCCTGCAACAGATGACCCTGAAGGAGGTAGGAAGAGAAATACCTGGGAAACATCAGAAATATAACATCTTGAGACCACACTTCTGAGTTCTGGACCTTCAAAGAAATCTTTTCCAGAGGAGGGGTAGATAAGTCGAGTTTGACATAGATACGAGCGATCAACAGGTCATCACCGCAGTGGGTATGATCGTCCGCGCATAGGAAGCCTCTATGGGAATCATCGATGACCTTCAGCATAGCAACATTCTGGTAGGGAAGCGGGAGACCTGGGAGGTACACCCACACTGCTGCCTTGGGGCTCTCTTTCCCTCTATGCACGTCCATCGACCATGGAGCCAAGTTAAAAGGCCATCGGAAAAAGGACCGTGGGGATTTGCACCAAGAATGAATGAAATCTACCTCTAAGTCCACAACCATGAAAAAGGAAACCCAATGTTGCGTAGAGACCTTTACCGGAGTAAGAAATACCCAGGAGTCCACAAACCTTTTGAAAATTTGGAGTGGCGGCTTTGCTCCACCAAAGTGAGCCACGAGGGTCCACTTCAGAAAACCCACCGCTTCCTCAAACGCCTCCTCTACAACCTCTATAGAGATACAGGAACTGACCCACAACACTGCCTTCATGAGGTATGGTTTTTTCCCCTAATGATTTGATTTGTGTTCTTTACCTTATTGTAGACCACAATGAAGTGACCATCTGGTTTGTTAACAAAGGGAGAGAAATTGTGGTTGTGAAAGGGGGAAATGTCTTAATTAAGAAAGGGGGTGAAACTGATAGGGGGAGCAATGAAGAAGGGGTATTTTTAAATCTAATGATTTTAAAGATGATCGATCAAATGTTAATTATCATGATAGCTTTGGTTTATGATAAAATCAAATGACTGGGTTTGTAATGAAGTGATTCATTGATAAAATTTACATTCTACTCTTATTTCTCACACCGAGCATAGATCATGTGGGCTTTGAGCGTGTGTTGAATAAATCCTCAATTTCTATCTAAATCGCAAGAAGTTAATTTTGGAAGAAGTTGGAAGAATCCTTAACGGGATATCAAAATGGGAAGAGTTGTCAATAAACCCAAAGGGGGATATTGTTGGGAAAAAATTACTCAAGGTAACATTGTAGTATTTTTGGGTTGATTGTGTTTGTTGAAAAATAAGGTATCCATGCTTAGTTGCGGAGTTCCAAAGATATTTATGACAAGGTATGTTGACAAAGATCCCAGACAAAGGAATGGATACTCTATAGGCGGTGCAGATAGATATATATATGGTGGTGTTGATTTCCAATGTTTACCAAATTTTTAGGGTCAAAAATCTAGAGGATCAAAAACAACTATTTTTGTAAAATGAAGTATTTTAACATAAAAGGAAAAGGTTACATGCAATATTGATGGTGATTTTCAATGTTGTGTGCAAGATAAGATTCGAGATCACCGCATCAAAATACAGAAAAGGTAAAAGGTGCATGTAATATCTGAAATTGCACAAAATATGAGTTTTTTATGAAATATGACTTGAAAAAATTAGTAGGTACGAAAGAATATTATGTGCCAAATATGAAGTCAAAACATAATGTTTAGTTCTCAAAGGATGTTGCATGCAAGATAGGAGTTCCGTTACACAATAGATTTCTTGCACGCATAGTGGAAGGCGCACAAGAAAGTTATGTGCAAGGTTGGCCATTTCTATAAATGATCGGCTACCTCCCTCATTTCATCATTTCAGCCATTAGAGAAAATCAGAGCTTTGAATCGCATAATATTTGTGCTGATGAAATGAGGGGGTAGCTTTTTATTTATAGACACGACCGACCCTACGCGTAACATTCTTATGTGTCGTCCACTGTGGGTGTAAGAAATCTATTGTGATGTGGAACTCATGTCTTGTGTACAACATCATTTGATCTCTAAAATTTATGTTTTGAATCATATTTGGTGCATAATCTTATTGTATTCCTACTACTTTATCCAAGTCTCAATCCCTGAATAAACTCATCATTCCCGCAATTTCAGATATTACATGCAACTTTTTCCTTTTTCGTATTTTAATGTGGCGATCTCAAATCTTGTCTTGCACACAACATTGAAAATCACCATCACTATTGGGTGTAACTTCTTCCTTTTATGTGAAAATACTTCCTTTTACAAAAACACCTTTTTTGATCCTCCAGATTTTAGACCCTAAAATTTTAGAAAACACTGGGAAACAGTGCCACCTTGTATATGTATCTTTTTGTACCGCCTCTGGATCATCCATTCCTTTTTCTTGGATCTTTTTCAAAATACCTTGTAAAAAATATCTCTAGAACTCTACAAATGACCATAGGAACCTCCTTTTTCAACAAACATAATCAATCCAAAAATACTACAATGTTACCTTGAGGGGTTTTTTCTCAAAAGCTGTGATATGTTTGTATCATATAGTGGAATGGGATGTTGTATTCTCTCTATGTTGTATCATATGATAGGCATATGATGTAGTTTTCATGGGATGTGAGTGCATGAACCATTGCCACCTCCTCCTTCAATTAATTTTTGATTATGATTCAATAATATTGAATCATTAATTGATTTCACTATGAAAAAAATGAGTATTTGTGATGGGGTATTTGGGACGGGGAACGGTCATGTCGCAAAAAGTTCATCGGGAGGGACTTATTACGATGAGACCCTCTACCTGTCGCAAATAATTAGTTATTTGTGATGGGCAGACGGTACCTGTCGCAAAATGTTTGACGCGACTTGCGCTCCAAACTGCAGGGAGGGTATTTGCGACGGGAAAAATAGCCCGTCGTAAATACTCGACGGCGTTTTGTAGTATTTGTGACAACATTTATCTCTTGTCGCAAATAGTATGTTGACAAGTTGGTAATTGCAACAGGTCCCGTCACAAATACCTTATTAGCCACCACCCCTAATAAATAGGGGGTCAGTATTTGCTACAGGAATTTCATCCCAACTAATCTAATCTATATATACCCACATCCATTTTTTCTCTAAATCCACTCTTTTCTCTACTCCTCTCTCCCACTCTACTAACATTTTCTCTCTCAAAATCTTTCTAAGTTAAAAATTTTAAATTGGGGTAATATTCACGGCTTAAATCCTTGAAAAGATTCAGTTTTAAGCTATTTATCTATTTCTTATATTTTTTAGTTAATTCATTTTATTTGATATTAGTTATAATTATTCATAATTAGATGCAATTAAATTAAATTAGAATTAGATCATTTTATTTTGCATTATTTTTTTTACAAATACATGCGATCAGTATTAATAAATATTTATATTAATTATTATTAATAAGTAGTCATTAGTATTAATTAGAAAAATTATAAATAATCATCAATAATTAGTCATAATTAGTAATAACTAGCGATAATTTGTAAAAATTAAGATTAATTTGTAATAATTAGTAATAAATAGTAATGATTTCTACTAAATAGTAATAAATAATAGTAATTGGTAACAATTAGTAATAATTCATAATAGTAAGTAATAATTAGTAATAATTAGTAATAATTAGTAATAATTAGTAATAATTATGAATAATTAAGAATAATTAGGAATAAGTTGGATTAATTAGTAATAATTAGGATTAAAAATTACTAAATAGGAATAATTAGTAATAATTTGGAATAAATAAGAATATATAGGAATAATTGGGAATAAATAGAAATAAATAAGAGTAAATAGTAATAATTAGTAATAATTAGTAATAAATAGTAATAATTAGTAATAATTAGTAATAATTAGTAATAATTAGTAATATTTAGGAATAATTAGGAATAAATAGTAATAAATAGTAATAAATAGTAATAATTATTAATAATTAGAAATAAATAATAATAAATGTTAATAATTAGTAATAATTATTAATAAAACAGTAATAATTAGTAATAAATAGTAATAATTAGGAATAAATAGTAATAACTAAGAATAATTAGGAACAACTAGGAATAATTAGGAATAATTAGGAATAATTAAGAATAATTAGGAATAATTAGGAATAATTAGGAATAATTAGTGATAATTAGGAATAATTTGTAATAATTTGTAATAATTTGAAATAATTTGTACTAATTTGTAATAATATGTAATAATTTGTAATAATTTGTAATAAATAGTAATAAATAGTGATAAATAATGATAAATAGAAATAAATTGCAATAAATTGTAATAAATAGTAATAATTTGTAATGATTTGTAATAATTAGAAATAATTTGTAATAATTAGTAATAATTGGTAATAGATAGTAATAATGAGGAATAATTAGGAATAATTAGGAATAAATAGTAATAATTAGTAATAATTAGGAATAATTACGATTAATTAGGATTAATTAGGATTAATTAGGATTAGTTACTAATAATTAGGATTAAACAGTAATAAATAGTAATAATTATGAATAATTAGAAATAATTAAGAATAATTAGAAATAATTAGGAATAATTAGTAAAAATTAGGAATAAATATGAACAAATATTAATAATTAGTAATAATTGGTGATAATAAGTAATAATTAGTATTATTAGGAATAATTAGGAATAATTAGGAATATATATAAATAATTAGTAATAAATAGTAATAATTTGTAATAATTGGTAATAAATAGTAATAAATAGTTATAAATAGTAATATTTTGGAATACATACGCATAAATAGAAATAAATAAGAATAAATAGTAATAATTAGGAATAAATAGTAATAATTAGAAATAATTAGGAATAATTTAGAATAATTAGAAATAATTAGTAATAATTAGTAATAATTAGGAATAATTAGAAAGAATTAGATATAATTAGGAATAATATGTATTGATTTGTAATAATTTTTAATAATTTGTAATAATTTGTAATAAATCGAAATAAATATTAATAATTAGTAATAATTAGTAATAATTAGTAATAAATAGTAATAATTAGTAATAAAAAGTAATAATTAGTAATAATTGGGACTAAATATTTATAAATAGTAATAATTAGTAATAATTAGTAATAATTAGTAACAATTACTAGTAATTAGTAATAAATAGTAATAATTAGTCATAATTAGTAATAAATAGAAATAATTAGGAATAATTAGGAATAATTAGTAACAATTAGGAATAATTAAGAATAATTAAGAATAATTAAATATAATTAAGAATAATTAAGAATAAATAGGATTAAATACAAATAATAAAGAATAACTAGGAATAAATACGCATAATTAGGAATAATTAAAGATAATTTTGAATAATTAGGAATAATTAGTAATAATTAAGAATAATTAAGAATAATTAGTAATAATTAGTAATAATTAGTAGAAATTAGTAATATTTAGCAATAATTAGTAGAAATTGGGAATAAATAGTACTAAATAGTTGTAATAGTAATAATTAGTAATAATTAGGAATAATTTGGAATAATTATGAATAATTTGGAATAAATAGGAATAAATATGAATAAGTAGTAATAATTAAAAATAATTAATAATAAATACAAATAATTCGTAATAAATATGAATAATTATTAATTAATATGAATAATTAGTAATAAAATGTAATAAATTGTCCTAAATAGTAATAAATAGGAATAATTAGGAATAATTAGGAATAAATAGTAATAATTATGAATTATTAGGAATAAATAGTAATAATTAGGATTAAATAATAAAAAAATAGGAATAAATAGTAATATCCATTAATAAATATATTAATTAGTAATAATTTAGATTAATTAGTTATAATTAGGATTGAGTAGTGATAATTAAGATTAATTAGTAATAATTAGGATTAATTAGTAATAATTAGTATTAATTAGTATTAATTAGTAATAATTAGGATTAATTAGTATAATTAGGATTAATTAGTTATAATTCACAATAATTCATAATAATTTGGCATAATTTCCAACAAATCTAGGGAATTCCTTTTACTCGATGGATCATCTCCTTGAAACTTTCTCTCACTTAAATCACTATGAAAAATATACTCTAATGTATGAATATTCATTTTCGTATTCATGAGAATTAATATGTGAATGTCATGGAAGATTTTCCATACTGATTTCTGTGCGAGAAATTTGCAAGGAGATGAGAAATTCGGAAATAGAGGATCTTTTATATGACAACTCATATTCTTGAAACATTCTTCGACTGAATACACTATGAAAAATCCACTCTGACATATAGATATCCATTTTTGTATGCACGAGAATGGATAATAGCATAGTGAGGCCTCCCTACTCTCCATTCTCATGCATAAAAAATAGATATTTATACATTAAAGAAGATTTTTTATTGTGATTCCAGTCAAAGAATGTTGCAAAGTGATGAGTCACCAAGAAAAAGAGATGTCACCAATCTGCTATAAATTGTGTCAATCGTAATTAGCGGTAATTAGTATAAGTTATTTCAAATTACTAATAATTAGAGGTAATTAGTATAAATTATTATAAATTAGTGTATATTAGTATAAATTTTAAAACAAATACTATAAATAACAATGAAACAATATAAATTACTATAAATTAATAGAAAACTGTGTTTAATTTTGTTCTCTTTTTTGGATAGTGTTTGTCTTATATCAAATTATTCAAAAAAACTAATTATTTTATATTTTTTAGAGAAAAATGGAATAAAAAAGTTAAAAGCAAACATTATTAGATGATCACAGTTGGATAAATCAACACATGAATCCAAAAAATTTTGGTTTAAATTCTGTATATATTGAGGGTTTTGAGTCTTTGTTTTCATTTGCATCATCAAAATCAGAATTTATTACAGAATGGATAATTAAATTTCCTTGTAAAATATGGGTTATAAGGACGTTTGACACATTTGACAATGTTGGAGGTCATCTATTGCATTTTTTTTTCAACCAAATTATTTTTTTGGTATCAACATAGTTAACACAGTTTGTGGGAAGATACTAATAATTTAGTTCGGATTCCACCACAATTTCATAATTTAGTACATCATGTGGTAGTTCTATCATTATAAAAAAATAAAACTCATTATGATATTGATTTAACTCATGATTTGGAACCATCTCAAATTTATGAGTTTTTGAGGTCCATTGAGGAAGCCTTATATCCTGTATGGCAGATAAGAAAATTTGAAGCAGTTGTAAAATTTATGACTATTAAATCAGTTAATAGAATGTCAAATAGTTTTTTTGATCAGATATTCTCTTTTTTTAAAGCACTGTTACCTGAAGGAAATGTGTTGCTTAAAAATTTCTACAAGAGAAAGAGGATTGTTTGTAATCTGGGTCTTAATTATTAGAAAATTCATTCATGTTCAAATGATTGCATCTTATATTATGGTGAAGATGATTCATTGGATTGTTGTCCCACATGTATACAATCAAGGTATAAATAGGCTCAACTAATGAAGTCTGAATTGATTCCTGTAAAATAGTTGAGATATTTCCCGCTTACACCTAAATTGCAACATTTATTTATGTCACAAAACACTGTGACATTGATGTCATGGCACAAAACTAATATTTCAACTGGTAAAATTATAAATCATCCCTACAATGATGATTCATGGAAACATTTTGACAAAGTGAATCTGCTTTTTTATTTAGAATTATGAAACATGTGATTGGGTCTTTCTACAAACAGTTTCTGTCCATTTGGTTCTTACGGCGGTCAGTATTCATGTTTTATTGTCTTTATAACTCCATAAAATTTATCTCCTTAGATGTTGATGAAGAATAAATATATGTTTTTGACCTTATTAATTCCAAGACATCTAAAAAAATATTGATTTTTATTTGAAACCATTGATTGATGAGTTAAATTCTTTGTGGAGTAATGGTGTCAGCACATATAATGTTACTATGAAACATAATTTTGTACTAAAATCTGCATTGATGTGGACAATTAGTGAATTACTTGCATATGTAATGTTATATGGATGGAGTAAAAATGGTCTAAAATCATGTTCATACTGTATGAGAGACATAAAAGTGTTTTTGATCATAAATGGAAAAAACCTTTTTTTCAACTGTCATTGCATATTCCTTCCAACCGATCATCATTTTCATAGGAAAAAATATCATTTCAAAAAAAATACAATTGAAATAGATGAACCACCAACAATGATCTCGGGTTCATAGGTAAAATAATTTGTCTCTTCATTACCTATTATCACATTTGGACCAACAATAAACAAATAGAAAATTGATGGCTTTGGGAAAAAACACAATTAGATAAAACAAAGAATTTTTTAGGATCTGCCATATTAGTCTGATTTTTTGGTCCATTACATGTTGTATTTCATGAATATTGAGAATAATTATTTTGATAATTTATTTCATATATTTTGGGATACACCAGGTCAGATGAAAGATAATGTAAAGGAATAATTAGATCTTTAATAAATTTACAGGCAACCAAAATGTAAAATGTTTGAAAATGTTAGATAATAGAAGTTAATAAAGCCAAAATAATATTATACAATTTTCAAAGAAAATATATTATTATTATTTCATTTGATTTTAGATTTGAGAATTACAGATGGTTATGCTTCCAATTTGGGAAGATGTGTCAAAAATGGTCATATTACCAGATTAAAAATTCATGATTGTCATTATCTAATAGAAAAACTTCTGTTGATTGGATTAATAGGTTTATTGAATTATATGAATTAGGATAAAATACCAGGCATATCATATATTTTTATGAGACATTTTTGTGGTTACAACATACTACAATGCATTAATAAGACTATAAGAAGATGTTGTTTTAATTTTATGTAAACTGGAAAAAATCTTCTTGTCGTATTTCTTTGACTCAATGGAACATTTGATATTACATTTTCTGCATGAAGAAATATATGGAGTTTTGGTACAATTTTGAGGGATGTAACCATTTTAGATATGCATGCAGAAATTGAAGAAAAAATTATGTAACAAATCATTGGTTGAAGGCTCAATTACAGAAGCTTGTTTTTAAGAGAAAAATTATTTTTTCTACTCTCATTATTTTAAATCTGAATATCCCTCAAAACACAACCACATGGTTCATAACGGGTTAAATATTGATGTTGATATGAGAAATCAATTATCAGTTAATAATCAACATGAACTTTGATTTGGTGAATTTCATGAACAATGGCTTTCAGATAATGAACATCATAGAGATCATACATATGTTCTACTCAACTGTGAAGAAATGACATCATTTGTACTGTGAGTGATCCTATCACTTATTATATAAACTTTTTTAAATTAAATTAATCTTATTTTAATTATAAGTTATATGATAATCATATTAAGAAACAACTTCCACAAATTACAATAGCTGCTCATGAAGAATGTTGGCAAAATAATTTTTCCTACTAGTTTGAAAAACCGGTAACATAAATTATTGATGGTTTAATATATAAAATAAATGTATTAGTTGTTATATTGATAATTATTTTACAAATTTTTTGGTATCTCATCATGCTGAGAAAATTGATAAATGATTGTGTGTCTTGAGTAACCCACCAACCAAAATGGTTAAATATTATAATGAATATGTCGTGAATGGTTTTTGATTTCATACACATGCATATGGGAAATAAAAAAACAATTAATAGTGGTGTCTTCTTGAGAGGATCTTGTCATAGAGAAACTGGAGTTGACTTTTACGACATGATAGAAATAATTAATGAATTGTGTTATCTGGGATAGAATTACATAATGATGTTTAAATGTCAGTGGTTGGATACTGAGAGAGGATTGCATCTTCATCTGACCCATGGAATCATTAATATTAAATATAAAAGTATTCTTGTACTAAATGAACCATTTTTATTGGATAATCAGACACATCAAAATTATTATGCAAATTACTGTGCTACTTCAACAAAGATGGGTGATTGGTGGATCATAATAAAAATTAAATCTTGGGAAAATCAGTTTACTCAGAGTGAATGTGGCTCTACTGAAGTGAAAAGAATTTAAATTTTTCAAGGGACTACTCCAAATCCATATTTTTCATGAAGTTGCATGAATATTAATGATGACACCCCATAGTTAAGATTTGATGGTGGTGATGATGTTAATGATGTTACAAATGTATGTAAAATGACAAGAGATGATGAAACTAAAACTCATATAGAAATTAATTATGTTGAGGAATATGAATACATTGACATCATCATATATTAATATGAGTATGTGGATGAAGATTCACACAGTTAAATTCTGGTTATAATCATATATAATATATATCTATATATAATAGTTGTTTTTAACTATTTATTAACAATAGTCATTTTGTGTTTCAGATGGACCGGGATCTGTTTCATCAGTTGTAGGAGGCCGATATACCTTTGGAAGAGCATTATATTGGATTATTTGACCCTCAGAATGATGGCAGTTTAGGGAGGACTTAGAGGGGGTGTGATCTTGCACGATTGATGATTCCTGACCCTATCCTGGAGCGATGTCCACATCTTGGCTTCAATCCATGCATGTAGAGGTATGTTTACCTGTGTATTTTAGTTAGTTTTAATTTATTTATTTATATACTAATTGTTTGATTATTTTATCTTTTTCACATATTTTTACAAATAGTTGTTGGATAAGGGAGTGCTATACTGCAAAACTATTTTTATGAAGAATGAGTCACATGGGATGAGATTCCCTTTGATGTTTGGCATATCATGTTTGATCATTGGATGATACATAAATAAATAATATTTACTTTGAAATTTATTTAATTAATAACTTGATATTATAATTTATTTGCAGGTTTTATGGTATCCCATCAATGAGGGCATGTGTGATTCTATCTAAATGGAATGGGAGGGGTTTATATGTGAGTGTTGCTATCATTCTTTTCACAATTATAGAAAGAAAGCGATGAATAAAGTAAGAGTGATATAATTTTATGATTATTTCCTCACCCACCAACCTGAATACATTTTATCTTAGGTTTGGGATGGATTATATTCACATTGGGTGGATGTTTTCAGAGAATATCATTGGTATGTCAACAAAACTGGGAGAGACATGAGGTGGCACATCGAGCTGGTGGTCATACATTAAGTACATATAGGGAACATATGGTAAGTAATTTTTTTAAAATAATTTATATAACTTTAGATGTAATGGTTTATTTTATATTCAAATAGGCATTTGAACAAACCGATGTTATAGAGTTCGACATTTATAGGATAATGTGCAACGATCTAGTCACTGGAGAGATTAGAGGTGATCACCAGTATCAGATTATGGTTAGTATAATTTATTTTTGTGTTTTAAAATTAAATGAAAATAATATTTTAACTATTTTAATTTTAAATTGAAATCGAAAGAGTCATATGAGGTCATGGAATCTCAGACACAAACAGAGATTCAGGTCGGGACCGAGGGTCAGACCAGTGCCCACTGATTTGATGAGGCAGCATTGATGCAAGCATACCAGTATGCCTTCAAAAAAGGCCATGTTTTTGTATCAACTCTCGATTGACACCTGAGAGTTATTATGGAATCGATGTGATATTGGCGTCTAGCTCAAGAAGTGCTCGTGGAGATTTATCATCATCGGTTACATAGTATTAGGAGTAGTTGTGAGCTCATAGTGAGTTTATAGAGAGTATGTGTAGGGAGAAGGAGGATATGCCTCAATGAGAGCAGAAGGAGATGCACCAATGGTAATAGTAGTAGGAAGAGCTCTGATGATAGTAGCAGCAGGAGGAGGAGGATATGCGTTGATAGGAGCAGCAACAAAAAGAGCAGATGGAGTACATGTGACGTCTGACTCACGGTTTTGGGATGGAGTTCCCTATTTCATCTCCTCTTGCTCTTCCATAGGACCCCCTAGTGATATATTATTTTTTATGATAAAACATTTGAATGCAGTTTTTTTATAATATTAACTATTTATATTTCTATATAGTGTGTTTTTATATTATTGCGAATATTTCATTTTTTATTATTTATTTAATTTTTTAGTTTTTATTTAACTTTTTATTATTTTATAACTTTAATTAATTTTTTTATTATTTTTAATATTTTATTTTTTATTATTATTTATTATTTAGTGTTTATTATTTTTTTATATTTTCACAAATATTTATGTTTCTATTATTTTATAATGTTTTACTATTTTTCTAATATTATTATTATAATTTAATTAATATTAATAATATTATTATTATTTCTATTATTATTATTATTTATTATTATTATTATTATATTAATAATATTAATAATTTTATTATTTTTTATTTTTTATTTTTTTTATTTTACTAATATTAATATTATTATTTCATTAATATTATTAATATTATTATTATTATTTTATTATATTAATATTAGTATTATTTTTATTATTTTCTAACAAATATTATTATTATTTTCTAATATTATTTTATTTTTATTAATAATATTATTTTATTCATTTTTTTTTATTTTTTATTTTTTTATGTTATTTGTGACGGGACCTTTTGCGATGGGTGGGCCCCGTCAAAAATAGTATTTGTGATGGCCCGTCATAAATACTCTTTTTAAATAATCTCAGAGAAACTATCTGCGGCATGCTTTTCTACATCAGGTCATTTGTAATAGAACCCCATTGTAGATAATCTAATTTCCATTAGTGTTTGAACACTTAACACATTTCTTGAATTGTTTAAAAAAATAATGCACTCTAATAGAAAGAAATTCACAGTTTACATGAAATATTAATAAAATATTGAAGCAATATTAATTAAATTTGGAGTGCCTAGAAAATGGGATATGATCCCTTCTATTGGAATACACTTGATACATTTAAGAAAAGTTAAAAAAAATATCCTCAATCTTAGTCCACATTTGTATTATGGAGAAGGATCAAGAACCCCTTTAATGATTAGGAATCCTCAAGATATGATCAGGGATCCAAGGCTGATATAAAACCAATAGAGTTTTGAATATTTCTTAGGTGATTTTAATCAAGTATATAAGAATGAACCAAAGATGGATTGCTTGTAACTATAGATATTCTATGCACATTTTGTTCATTAATTAAACCATGTCTTGTTTATTGAATATGGATGAGTCTTATCCATCATTTTATTCAACTACAAATGATAATTGGATAATCTCCTTAAACCCATCTGTGGTATTAGAGCCTTATTATTTATCAGATCTATGTATTTATCTACTATTTTAAAAAGAACATTCTAGACATAATGTGTTTAAGTCAATATTATAAAATATAATAGGAATAAATTATTTTGTTTTGGTTAGACATAGAATACAAATAATCTATATCTTAAAGTATTATATGTAGGAAACCTGAGGATTTAAACTATAGTGTTGCGTATGATATATGATATAATAAAATATGATTCATTTTCATTTTTCTAAAAAAATAGTATTGGGTTTTACTGATGACATAATGTATATTTTAAAATATGACAAGTGCATTAAGAGTGTACCAATTTTATGTAGTTAAATTAATCAAAGATTATGATTGGTTATATATATCATAAAATATGATTTATACAGTCCAAAAAACTTTTTTATTAATCATAATTTATGACTGATTATTCCTATTATCAGTTATAAAATGTTATATAGGTGAAAAGGTAAAAAATCTATATTTTGATATATTTTCTTATGGTTTATAATTTTTTTATAAATTATAAGTGTTAGGGAACATAAAATGGGTTTTTTTATTCCTAAATTAAATTTAAAAAGTTCATATTTAAATCTTATTTTTCAATAATAAATAGAGTTTATTTATTTTTAATTACATTAAAATATTCATGTTTATAAATTTTTTATAAATTATGAATATTGTGTAGGCTTAATTAATGTGATTAATTGCTTATAGAATATTGTTGTTCCATTAATTACATACTAGGTATGTTGACATAATATTTATTTTTCAATTGCATTGAACTTAGTTTAAAATTTAATTTATAAACTTAAATTTAGTTATTAAATATTATTTCTGTATATTAGGTTTGAGAGTTGTTAAGAATTAGATTCATACTTCAGTAAAATTTCCTCATTGAGAGGAAATTTGGGTTGGAATTCCCACTGGCTCGAAGGCATATTCCCTTTTCTAAAAAGATAGGGGTTGGTTATCTATCTCTTCAGGCTTACTCATGTAGAGATTATCAATCTAATATAGAATTAAGCCATTAAATGAAGAGTTCATGAGCCATATTAATGAGATGTATTTGGATATGTATGAATATTTTTGTCTTCTATTATTGGGTGATTAACACAAACTTGTGGGTAGTGTAAAGAGTTTCACATTAATGTGGTGTGAACACATTATTTTTTGGATGGAATAAGGATTAAAAAACTAAATTTTCAGAATCATGCATACATAAAAGAAAAAAAAAGTGATGATAAAGATTGGATAAAATGAAATAGTTTTGAATTTAATATACATAGTATTTTTTTATTATTGGTGAGGATTTAAAAAACCCCTTATGATAATAAATGTAAAATTACTTCTAAAGAGGCACTCACCAATGCCTAGATCATCTAACTAGGTAGTTTTGTGCCATATTCTAGTGCCCCTAAATTATCTTGTATAAGGAAAGAAAGTTAAAAGGTTCCTAATAGTGGTGTAATTTATTTATAGAATTTTCTTTGGCATACACTTAGTTTGGAAACCCGAATAGTTTGGATACTAAATTAATATATTTAAGTGAATCCATATTATAGATTTTGATAAGTAGTTTATTTTTCAACTATCCAAGAATCATAATTGTTATGATTGGGATGATTCCCTACCTAAATAACTAAGTGGTGAGATGAATGTCCTAGCTGACTCATTAATTAGTGAAATATGGATTTTTTTCACCTTAAAAGTGTATAATATATGGGTTGGCCGTTTTTAGTGGGAGTACATTCATTGAAATTGTTTGATTAAAATATATAAAACATGATACTCATCCATAGATATGTATTTATTGTAAATTATAAATTAATTCATGTTAATCATGCTGATATCACTTATAGCTATAGCCTATAAAATAATTCTAGATTTTTATCTAAGTTTAACAAGTGTTCTCAAAGAAAAGCATTCTGAGTATATGAATGTGGATGTTATATAGGTAAATTTAACCAACTCTTACTCATGGATATTGGATATTGGTTATTTGTCACACATTTGTGATGATAAACATAGAATCAAATATTTAAGGGAATTTAAAAAGAGTGAAGTAGATATTTTTGTTGGAAATAGAGCTAGAGCTTTTGCATTAGAAGTTGGAACTTGTGACCTTAATTTACCAAGTGGATTAATTATAGAGTTTGAGAGATATTATTGTATTCCCTCTATAAACAGAGATTTTATTTTTGTATCTTGTTTGGAAAATATGGGTTTTTAATTAATTATTAAGAACAATAGATGTTCTATATATAAGAATGAAATGTTTTATGGAATTTGGCCCGAATGGCCTGAAGGCCTTATTTTTTATTTTATTATAGATAATCCCCCTTTTAAAGGTTGAAGGGGAACCCGTAAATGACCCATAGGCCCAAGGCACAAGGCCCGACATGACCCGCAATACATGACCCGAAGGCCCAGAGGCATACCATGCCCATTACATGACCCGTAGGCCCAGCCCACTAGAACCACCCCTCCCCATCGTCTTGAATCATTGATATCCTTAGCTCCCCACCTTGCATTGCTGATCGGCTAGCATTTCCCCTACAAAGCCGCAAGGTGCCTGGTACCGATGGCGGTTGTCATACCATCTCATTCTTCCAATCTGGTTAGCTCTACATCTGGTGACTGCTACTCCTGTTTCTCTGATCCTCTTCTAGGGCACCTTCTCTGTGAACTAGGCTACTCCATGGTCTACGTGACCCGAAGGCCCTATGGCTCGATGGCCTTTGATGACCTGAAGGCCCTAGAGACCCGTAGGCCCAAACTGGTGGCCCGAAGGCCCAAATCGGGTGAATAGTTTCGGCTGCTACAGTACTAAATAGTAACTGCTATAGTGACTGCTACAGTAACCCAGAAATTCACCTCCTCCTAGTTTTGATCCTGGGTCTCTTGGATGCCAAGTAGGAGCCCTTACCACTTGGGTACGGGCTCATTGGCACAACGTGTGTTGCTAACACCGACTCCCAGAGGGGGGCCCCCACCAGCCCAAGTGCGCGCCATATTCCCTAGCCAAGAAATATCTTTGATATAGATAATCATGTTTGTTGTAACAACCTGGACCCAAAAAGCCACCCAAACAGTGCTAAACGGGTCAGGGGCTACTACCTTAGGCACACCTCCCCAAACACCAAAGGCTTCCGACTAGTAGCGAGGATCTTATCGGTATAGTGGGGAGGATATAGCCTCTCGTAGGATAATAATAATGGTACTAGTCCAAGTATAATTATAATGATGCAGTAGAATAAATGACTTAGCAGACTCGAAATAGACCTATAGAGAAGAAGCACATTCAATATCAATAAACAGCGGAAGTAATAAATATAAACAACAACATTGGAATTAAATACAACAACGTGTTGATCACTTGTAACTACTACTGGAAAAAAACATGCATCCAAAATAGGTCATTCATATCCATATATAAAAAGGGTGCCAATGGCTAACCAACTATAGCTACAAAACAAGTAAGCATGTTGATACAGGAAATAAGAAAAATAAGGTAAAATCCAGCTAAGCAAGACCTCAAGGTCCATACCATCTCAAAGCAATAACTAATGTAGCCCAGATCCTGAAGATGGCCTCTTTTCTGAACATAAATTCATAAATTTTGTATGCATCCTGAAGGGCCCGTGCAGGGTGTGAGATGAATCTTAGTAGGATACCACCCAACGGTGCATACCTAATATAAGTGTTTAAGTAGGTATGCATTTATAAGAAAATCAGTAAAAATAACGATGCAAAAAATAAACACAAACTCCACTAGTGCTCAGTAGCCACCATGGAGTATCACCTTCTTCGGCCAATGCCAGAATCTCTATCGTGTAACCTGGCACCATGTTCCTCCTGAAACTGTGTGTCTCAAGTACCGACATCCCAAAGGCACAACCAACAGTAGTAACTCAGAGGAACATCGATGGTTGTCCTCAAATAAGTAACTAGAGGGATAGCGATATCTACCCTCAAATAATGTAACTGAAGGGACAACGATGTCTTCCCTCAAATAAGGTGTCCGGAGGAACAACGATATCTTCCCTCAAATAACGGTGATCTTTTTCCCCCAATCCAATAGCCTCAGTGTTATCCCCTGAAGGATTCTCACCTCCCATGTGGCTTCCTATGACAAGCACTGTCACGAACCAGGCCGGGTCGCCATCAGACCTGGTGCCCGACCCGGTCCGCGGCAAGGCCCGAAGGGCGTTCCCGATCCCCACGGGCTGGCACAAGTGCCCGGGTATCAAGAGTAACTTGTGGGAACGGTTTACCTGAAATAGTATACACAAACACTAAAAAGATAATAAAATGAAACTAGGAAATTTACAACCAATGAGACCATTGAACTGAAATCAAATTTAAAGGTTTACAATTAGAGCCAACGTCCCAAAAATAAACGACAATAATAGAGACTAAAACTCTAACTCAAACCACCAAGCGACAAGAGTGGTGTAGCATTTGCACGCCACAACACCAACCTGAACGAGAAGACCATCAACGACCAGAACCACCATCGTTAAGCACGATGCACAACTTGGAAGACACAAGAAACAAGGTCTACATACACCCGAAGGTGTACGCAGGGTGTGAGCGAAAGGCCCAGTAGGACGTCACCCAATAAAAAGGTTCCACACATAATTATTAAAGGACAAGTACATTTGCAATATTAACTAAAGAAAATAAATAAAAGCTTGAACGGTTTAAAAGAAAACGGAATTAAATAAAACAGTTTTAAATGGAACAACTTAAATTAAAACACACGCACCCTTATTTTTTTTAAAAAAAAAACAAATATGTCACACCGACGAGCGCAAAGTAACCAATGAGCACTAATATGGGAGAGGCCGCATGGGTGTCAGCTAGCTTGGGTCCCTAGATCTTTGTGTCTCGGTGAAACGTGGCTTAGAAGGCCACGACCCTTAGAAAACATGGCTTAGAAGGCCACGACCCCCAGAAAACGTGGCTTAGAAGGCCACGACCCTCAGAAAAACATATGTTTAGTTAGTGTTGCAAACGTCAGTCCTGCCAGTGAAACCGGGTCGAGTCACCTACGGAACACTAGGTCACTAGTCTAGTCTACCCTCCTAGCTACCCGGCTTCCCGGTTTGTGCTCAAACAAGTTTCAAGTTCCTGTCACCTGTCACAATAATTCATTAAATCCAAACAGGGTACTTACATACACAAAACCACAATTTTCATACGCATACCCGATTTTAAAACCACACGCACACCAAAATCCTTTTTTTTAACTTAATCTGCACTGCTTTCACATTTAAGTAAACTAGATGCATAATTTAACAAAACCCTTTGATGATTAAGCAAACCCCTAAAAGTGTTTAATAAGGAGTTTTCAAACATGTCGCAAAACTCTTAAAGGAAAAAAAGGACATTTAAAACCCCTCTTCAAAATAAAACATATTCTGACACATGCCAAAACATAAACCACATCATCCTCGCTCCCTAACTCACACACACTGCACAAATTACAAAAAAAAACAACAACAACAACAATAAACAATCCAAAAGTAAAATCTTATAAAACAATTTAAAATAAATCTCTTGAAGTTACACACTAAACCCACGCCAACCCCTTTTTCACGACTTAACACACCTGACATCATGACACAAATACAATTTGCATCACTTGCACAACTTAACAAGATAACCGCGCAATTCAAAATCACTAACAGATTTCTTAGCAGAAAAAACACACTCCTAATATAAACAACCTACTAAGTAACTTCCAATGAAAATCAAGCATCAAATAAATCGAACTTCTCACAATGAAAATTAATTGAATAATATGTCAAAGAAATTAAGAATTGAAAATTAATTTGTCAAATAATAAATTGGACGTGGAACCACCTACCTCGGACCAAGAGGATTCTGAAGAAAAAGGTATGAAACCCTATTCGCACCTCGACCGCACAGAAAGCCATCAATATTGAGTGTAAAACATTAAATTTGGACCCTAAAAACAAGAATAAACGTTGTAATAGACATCCTTCCTACTAAAAAAAAGAAACATACGCAACAAGACTCAAACAAATAAGGGGATGGTCCTACCTGAAGGGGGGTGTGGTGTGCGTGGAAGAAGAGAGACGCACCAGTGGGGGAACCGGAGTTGCGCCAGCCAGCAAGAGGGGGGGAACCAAGCCGCGGCCAGTAGGGGGGACGCGCAGGGTAGTCGCTCCGGAGAAGGGCCACGCTGGTAGAGGGCCTTGCACCGGCTCGGTATTCGCTGGAGGGGGGGGGGTCGACGGTGATGAGGGGAGGTCTCCATACAGCAGCACCGTGTTTTTTAGAGGAAAACCCGGAGGAGGGGGCGGCGGTTTGCAGCGCCTGAAAAGGGAGGGAGGCGTGGGTCTTCTGGATTTTCCAGAGGGAGAAGGCGGCATGACGGGTGCTCAAAGGGGAAGGCAGTGGCGGTCTTCAGCGCACAGCAGGGAGGGTGCTGGTGGGAGAGTCCGGTGAGGCTGTCGGATAGCAGAAGAGGGTGATGCCAGCTTAGAGGGACACCTAGGAGTTCTGGCTGGCTGGATGTGGGGGTGGCGGTGGCTGGTCTGACGAGCTGGCAACGCGGCGCGGCAGGATTTAAGGGGGAGGCGCGAACCAGGTCGGCTGTGGAGGTAGGCGTAAGCCGGGGGAAACCGGACATTCAACCAGCATGCAGGGGGTGTGGCGCGTTTAGGAAGAAGAAAGGGGGAGTTGCGGTGCGATTCCGAGTAGGAGGGAGATGGGACGGCCGGTGGTGTCGCGTTTTAAGGGAGCAGCGGGTTTCAAGGAGTTGCGCCGGGTAGAGTCGGGCAGGCGGAAGCGGGAGGAGCAGCGAGCAGCGAACACGGCCTGGGAAAAAGGGAGCAGTGGGGAAGACGGCCCGAGCAGAAGAAAGAAAAAAAGAAGAAGAAAGAGGGGGAGTGTGGCGCATAGGAGCTCCGGGGAAAAGAAGAAAAGAAAAGAAGGGTTGGCTGAACCCTAGGTAAGAGAGAGGGAAAAAAGGTAAATAGTAAATAGAAAAAGAAAATAAAATAAAAAGAAATGAAATAAAGTAAAATAAGATAAAATAAAACTAATAATAATAATAATAACCTAAATAAATTATTATCTTTAAAACTAACAACAAAAGTATTAGTAATAAAATAAAAGTTGTAGCAATCATGACCATAGTGATAAAAGTAATTATAACAATTACCTCCTCAAATGATATTATTATTATGATCATTAAAATAATTTATTAAAACTTTTATCACCTTTAATTTTATTTATTTATCATTAAGTCATTTTATTTAATTAATTTGACCCTAGCAGGTCACCCGGTGGACCAGGCGAGGCTGCGCAGTTTCAAAAACATGCCTCGCCCAAGTCCGCGTGGTCTCCATTTTTATTGTGTTCTCATTTTATTATTCATCGCGTATACTTTTCATCTCCCTTAAACATAGGGCAGGTCGTGTGGTAAGCTAGGCGAGGTCACGCGGTGACCCAATCGAGGTTGTGCGGCTTTGACAGCAGCGCGCTTAACGCCGAAAAGGGGGGGAAAAGGCGTTTTAAAACAAAACTCAGAAAATTTATGCTCGGACTTTACCCGAATTATCTGATGTCCAACAGAGATAATAAAATAAGTAATATATATATATATATAAACGGGTGTGACAAATCTCCCCACCATAAAGCTTTCCGTCCCCGGAAAGCCACAACTAAGGCTAAGACTCAAAGTTGGAAACGACACCACCACTAAGGATCAAATAGGATCCCCACAAACATCAAGCAAAAAGAGAGAGGAACATCATGCTCAGAGAAAGTGACTCAAAGACAACATCAAGAAATGAAAAAAAAAGACTTTTTGATATGTGTCGCCTGCCCCAAAGAGCTGAAAAACCTCCAGTTGATTGTTTAAGAAGATGAGCCCTCGCACCCACAAAAATCAATTTTACAAGATGAAGCTTTCCTCAAGCACTCTCAGAAGAAAACAACACCATTTGGCTAGAAAGAACAACAAGGTCATACCACGGCCACGAAACATTCTTATCACTTATTACCAACCTATCTTTAGAAACAGAACCAAAAAGTTTAACGTGGGGAAGCCCGAGGGGCTCCCCACCATTAAGAACCTACTAACTCCCAAGACGGAACTGGAAAACCGATACGGGGAGGTTCGAGTGGACTCCCTGCCACTAAAGAAAGGTCCAGCACCGATTCATTCCAGAGACATTCGTGCGAGACCCAATGTGGGCCTCCCCACCATTATGAACATACTAACACCCAAGACGAGACAAGAAAACCAACATGGGGAGGTCCAGGCGAACTCCCCACCATTAAGGAAAGGCCAACACTGATTTATTCCAGAGACCTTTGTGTGATAACCGTTGTGGATCTCGCTGCCATTAGAAGGAACAGAGGATATAGAACTTTGAAAAAAAGTTCTCGATGGTGACCAAACACCCCACCACAAGGGGCGGGGAGGGAGGGGCCCGACTACCAGGCGTTTAAACCACGGCCAACCACAAACCAACATCTCAAAATTTCCTGGATGAACACCATTAAAATTTGAGACTGAGTTACCCAACAGACTCTCATAAGGACCACTAAAGCGATTGCATCCAGTGGAACGCAATCCCCAAGACTTTAAGGCAATGAGACGAACACGCGTCCACATGGTCAGAAAACCTTATGCAACACGACGGCTCGTTCGAAGTGGAAAAAACTTGGAGACAATTTAAACTGCCTCTACTTTTAACATTGGTGACAGGAATAAAGTTGGGGTCCCGTACACTCCCGGGGTTCCTGACCACGCGCCAGCTTCACTCTGAGGCCTATGGCTGAAGCCTTGATATTTGAAGCATCTCCTGCCTCGCAGTCAGGTATTGAGGACTCCCGTGCGAAGGTTCTCTTTTTGGTGTAACACGCAACCTCACTGCAACTGAGACAACACCAGAAACACAACACATTACAACATCTCACTGATCATACATGGAACATTTACCATCACAAGGGCTGAAATGGTGCATGCGCATCACCCTTTGTCACACTGAATGAGAACATGACACCACAAATCGTCACCTGAACATGACCATTGTTGTTGAGAGGAACATTATATGTAGAGGGACTTCAAAATGAGTCTTAATCAACACGTGACTCCTGCAATTGATCATAGCATCCCCATGTGACTAGGTCTGCCACACTAGTGGTCTAACGTAGACCCTTTCTTAAACGAAACTAACAAAGGACCAAAGGTCATTTAGAATAGTGGCCCGCACCGACCACTCTAGGCTGCTTCCACCTCTCCTCACTGGAATCTCCTTCTCCATTTCCAAACAGAACATTAAAATTAAAGAGGTCAAACTTCACCCTTGACTATCAAAGAGAACTCACACTGCAAGGCGTCACCAAACATGACCCTTGCACCCGATGAAAGTACCACAAATCCCTTCAAGACATTGGTCAACAGTAATAATTCTGAACCATTTTCACCCTTCCCTGCTGGATTTCCTTTCGCCGTTTCCAGGGGAAACCTTCAAATGCAACAACGTCAAATTTCATACCCGACGACTCAGACAACCCAAAGAAACCAAAACTCTGTTCAACTCCCCTCGCATGTCATCCCGCTGCGTGAGGATCCACTTAGTTGTAAAAAGGAGAGGTGGGTTCAATTCTAGAATTCAAAAAGAGTGTCCTTCAATCAACAGGAGTGTCGGCCAACGGCGAATTACCCGTAGCTGTACTTCAATCACATGTCAACACTTTATGGGGGGCATACACTAGTCAAGAAGGAAAACCATGGACCCAACCAAACTGGTCTGATGGTCATGACATACCACAAGCGAACACCAAGCGTGCAGGGGAAACCACTGCAAGGGCACCCCGATGTACTTTTTCAAAAGAGACCATTAACCATATTCTTTCACACCAACTGACCAACAAAAATTCAAACTCAAGACACAAACTAGCCAGAATGGATCCTCGGCTCAAAATTCCTCACATCCGACATTTCCAAAAACACAAGGACACGCCACACAAACACCATTTACTAAAACACCAAACTTTTCCTTTAACAAAACGTTTTAAAAATAAGCAAAGCCAGTGGGTTTCACAAACACCAATGGTGTCCCATGGGCCTCGCACATGCATGTTCTCGTGCCGCACTGGCACCCACCTCATATCCATCCAAGCACTCATCCGCTCGTGCCATTAACCATTTTTTCCCATATACACTCATGCATGTGGTTTCCCACGAGAACACCAAGGGTCAAAAACAAACCATTCCATTTTTTTTTCAAAACCAAAACATCCAACCCACACCTTTCAAACCTCATACCTCATTTTCTTTTTAAAGCACTTCATTTAAAAATCATTTTTTTTCAAGTCTAAAACATTTTTACTTAAAAACCAAATTCTCATGAACCCAAACCTAAAGAGACGAGAAATGACGCAAGAGAAAACTTGTGTCAGAGGGTGACTGGAACGTATGGTTGGAGGCCATACGCCAGTCATGCCACTGCCACGGAGGGTATTCTAGGACAGCGTCCCCGGCTCCACATGGCTTGCCAGACCCTGCGAGCTCACTAGGACACGGACCTTACCCTTTTTTTCATTTCTCATGGACAAGATTAACCGCAATGACCAAAAACACAGACAAACCTCAACACACTTTGGTAACTCAAGCCCCGCCACAAGGTGTGCTGGCCAGCCACATTGCTCGTAGCTAGAACGTCGAGTTCCAACAACCTAAATTTTGGTCCACTCTGACTCCATCTCAAAAGAAAACGACCCAAGAGAGCGAACATTGCCCTCTGATACCATTTTGTCACGAACCAGGCCGGGTCGCCATCAGACCCGGTGCCCGACCCGGTCCGCGGCAAGGCCCGAAGGGCGTTCCCGATCCCCACGGGCTGGCACAAGTGCCCGGGTATCAAGAGTAACTTGTGGGAACGGTTTACCCGAAATAGTATACACAAACACTAAAAATATAATAAAATGAAACTAGGAAATTTACAACCAATGAGACCATTGAACTGAAATCAAATTTAAAGGTTTACAATTAGAGCCAACGTCCCAAAAATAAACGACAATAATAGAGACTAAAACTCTAACTCAAACCACCAAGTGACAAGATTGGTGTAGCATTCGCATGCCACAACACCAACCTGCACGAGAAGACCATCAACGACCAGAACCACCATCGCTAAGCACGACGCACAACCTGGAATACACAAGAAACAAGGTCTACATACACCCGAAGGTGTACGCAGGGTGTGAGCGAAAGGCCCAGTAGGACGTCACCCAATAAAAAGGTTCCACGCATAATTATTAAAGGACAAGTACATTTGCAATATTAACTAAAGAAAATAAATAAAAGCTTGAACGGTTTAAAAGAAAACGGAATTAAAGAAAACAGTTTTAAATGGAACAACTTAAATTAAAACACACGCACCCTTATTTTTTTAAAAAAAAAACAAATATGTCACACCGACGAGCGCAAAGTAACCAATGAGCACTAATATGGGAGAGGCCGCATGGGTGTCAGCAAGCTTGGGTCCCTAGATCTTCGTGTCTCGGTGAAACGTGGCTTAGAAGGCCACGACCCTCAGAAAACGTGGCTTAGAAGGCCACGACCCTCAGAAAACGTGGCTTAGAAGGCCACAACCCTCAGAAAAACATATGTTTAGTTAGTGTTGCAAACGTCAGTCCTGCCAGTGAAACCGGGTCGAGTCACCTCCGGAACACTAGGTCACTAGTCTAGCCTACCCTCCTAGCTACCCGGCTTCCCGGTTTGTGCTCAAACAAGTTTCAAGTTCCTGTCACCTGTCACAATAATTCATTAAATCCAAACAGGGTACTTACATACACAAAACCACAATTTTCATACGCATACCCGATTTTAAAACCGCACGCACACCAAAATCCTTTTTTTTAAACTTAATCTGCACTGCTTTCACATTTAAGTAAACTAGATGCATAATTTAACAAAACACTTTGATGATTAAGCAAACCCCTAAAAGTGTTTAATAAGGAGTTTTCAAACATGTCGCAAAACTCTTAAAGGAAAAAAAGGACATTTAAAACCCCTCTTCAAAATAAAACATATTCTGACACATGCCAAAACATAAACCACATCATCCTCGCTCCCTAACTCACACACACTGCACAAATTACAAAAAAAAACAACAACAACAACAATAAATAATCCAAAAGTAAAATCTTATAAAACAATTTAAAATAAATCTCTTGAAGTTACACACTAAACCCACGCCAACCCCTTTTTCACGACTTAACACACCTGACATCATGACACAAATACAATTTGCATCACTTGCACAACTTAACAAGATAACCGCGCAATTCAAAATCACTAACAGAGTTCTTAGCAGAAAAAACACACTCCTAATATAAACAACCTACTAAGTAACTTCCAATGAAAATCAAGCATCAAATAAATCGAACTTCTCACAATGAAAATTAATTGAATAATATGTCAAAGAAATTAAGAATTGCAAATTAATTTGTCAAATAATAAATTGGACGTGGAACCACCTACCTCGGACCAAGAGGATTCTAAAAAAAAAGGTATGAAACCCTATTCGCACCTCGACCGCACAGCAAGCCATCAATAGTGAGTGTAAAACATTAAATTTGGACCCTAAAAACAAGAATAAACGTTGTAATAGACATCCTGCCTACTAAAAAAAGAAACATACGCAACAAGACTCAAACAAATAAGGGGATGGTCTTACCTGAAGGGGGGTGCGGTGTGCGTGGAAGAAGAGAGACGCGCCAGTGGGGGAACCGAAGTCGCGCCAGCCATCAAGAGGGGGGGAACCAAGCCGCGGCCAGTAGGGGGGACGCACAGGGTAGTCGCTCCGGAGAAGGGCCACGCTGGTAGAGGGCCTTGCACCGGCTCGGTATTCGCTGGAGGGGGGGGGGGGTCGACGGCGATGAGGGGAGGTCGCCATACAGCAGCACCGTGTTTGTTAGAGGAAAACCCGGAGGAGGGGGCGGCGGTGTGCAGCGCCTGAAAAGGGAGGGAGGCACGGGTCTTCTGGATTTTCCAGAGGGAGAAGGCGGCATGACGGGTGCTCAAAGGGGAAGGCAGTGGCGGTCTTCAGCGCACAGCAGGGAGGGTGCTGGTGGGAGAGTCCGGTGAGGCTGTCGGATAGCAGAAGAGGGTGATGCCAGCTTAGAGGGACACCTAGGAGTTTCGGCTGGCCGGATGTGGGGGTGGAGGTGGCTGGTCTGACGAGCTGGCAACGCGGCGCGGCAGGATTTAAGGGGGAGGCGCGAACCAGGTTGGCTGTGGAGGTAGGCGTAAGCCGGGGGAAACCAGACATTCAAGCAGCATGCAGGGGGTGTGGCGCATTTAGGAAGAAGAAAGGGGGAGTTGCGGTGCGATTCCGAGTAGGAGGGAGATGGGACGGCCGGTGGTGTCGCGTTTCAAGGGAGCAGCGGGTTTCAAGGAGTTGCGCCGGGTAGAGTCGGGCAGGTGGAAGCGGGAGGAGCAGCGAGCAGCGAACATGGCCTGGGAAAAAGGGAGTAGTGGGGAAGACGGCCCGAGCAGAAGAAAGAAAAAAAGAAGAAGAAGGAGGGGGAGTGCGGCGCATAGGAGCTCCGGGGAAAAGAAGAAAAGAAAAGAAGGGCTGGCTGAACCCTAGGTAAGAGAGAGGAAAAAAAGGTAAATAGTAAATAGAAAAAGAAAATAAAATAAAAAGAAATGAAATAAAGTAAAATAAGATAAAATAAAACTAATAATAATAATAATAACCTAAATAAATTATTATCTTTAAAACTAACAACAAAAGTATTAGTAATAAAATAAAAGTTGTAGCGATCATGACCATAGTGATAAAAGTAATTATAACAATTACCTCCTCAAATGATATTATTATTATGATCATTAAAATAATTTATTAAAACTTTTATCACCTTTAATTTTATTTATTTATCATTAAGTAATTTTATTTAATTAATTTGACCCTAGCAGGTCACCCAGTGGACCAGGCGAGGCTGCGCAGTTTCAAAAACATGCCTCGCCCAAGTCCGCGTGGTCTCCATTTTTATTGTGTTCTCATTTTATTATTCATCGCGTATACTTTTCATCTCCCTTAAACATAGGGCAGGTCGTGTGGTAAGCTAGGCGATGTCACGCGGTGACCCAATCGAGGTTGTGCGGCCTTGACAGCAGCGCGCTTAACGCCGAAAAGGGGGGGAAAGGCGTTTTAAAACAAAACTCAGAAAATTTATGCTCGGCCTTTACCCGAATTATCTGATGTCCAATAGAGATAATAAAATAAGTAATATATATATATATATATATAAACGGGTGTGACAAGCACCCCCAAAATAATAGTACCTAAACCGCAACTAACGAGGCATCTACCCATACGAGTGGTCAAAACTACCTCATCACAGAGTCTCTCTGTGTGCACACTACTCAAAGTTTCTGGGTGAGCGGTAATCACCAAAATAGTACCCAAGCCATAACACCTCTGACACCTCATGTCCCTGCGACCATGCCACTCATGTCTGATGGCCTTTCTATCCCAGTAACCCGAGCCATGCCCAACCTATAAATCATCATACCTCAAACTGATACCCATGATGCCCAATCCCGTAATCAGAACCACCCAACGTAACCCGGGCCATGTAACACCCCAATATTTTATAAGATATATATTTTTTAATTTCATTCATATCTTCTGTTATATGCTAAACCAAGATTATTTTGAGCTATACACAACACCGTATTAGCTTGCAATATACGCAACACTAATCTTGGATCGTTTTACACACAATTTCAAGTTTGTTTGATTGAAGTTATTCTACGCAACATTGAGTGTATATATATATATATATATATTCGATGTATAAATGAAATATGGTTGGATTCTATTATACACAACAACAAATAAATCTTGCACTACACACAACCTTGACTTGGCTTGCATTACACACAATCGCGACCTTTCTCGATAGCATGTGTTGTACGCAATATCAGGTTTCACTAAACAACGATATGTTATATAAACTAGCTGTTATGATTAGTAATACCCATGTTTTGAAATTTCATAAATTTTATCTTTCAAAATAGACTTCATTTTTGGATTCGGAATATCGAAATTATCCTAGGGTAAATTTTTGGTATTTTTCTGAAAACATTCATTTTTTGATGAATAGTGACAACACTAGGTTACTATTTAAAAACCAAATTTTTATTTAAATAATTATTTATTTTATTTAAATTTATTTTAGGTAAAAATTGATACATAATACCTATATAAGTTCAATGTAATTCATTAGATTCATTTTATAATAATTTTAGATATATAAAAATTGTATTGAACTTTTCACCGTCTTTTACCCACCTCCTAGGAGAATTTGAAAATTTACATAAAACTTAATTTTACCACTTATGTGAGTGGAATTTTGAAAATTATAGAGACACAATTAATATCAAGGAGTAAAATGTGATTCAATAAGATAAAAAAATTTGGTGAATAGTAACTTTTTACTTTTATTTACCACAGTTAAAAGTAAATAGGGTAATTCAGGGTAAAAATGATATTATTATTACCCTAACACATTTCCTTATTCTATTGGATAAGTGTAATTCGATAAAAAACAATCTTAGGAATAAAATATTACCCTTTAGGTTCACTTGGATTGGATTAGGAAATTTATTATTATTTTATTTAAAAAGAGTTAAAATAGTTAAAATCAAAGTTTAATAACTAAAACATTTTTAATATAGGGTTATACATAAGATAAATTAGACTATAAATATTAATTAGAAAGATAAAATATTTCCTACCTAATGGTATTTTATTTATAATTTTTATATATTAAATAATTTAATTTATTTATGACACAATGGTGATGTAGTAATTACATAAATAATGAAATATTAAAATAATTGATAATATAAATAAACAAATAAATGTAATTTGAGACTTTTTATGAATTCCACTAATTTTATAGGTTAATATTACATGTTAGTATTTATTTAATTAACTTTTTTTGAACTAATCATGCTATTATTATTTTCACAAAAATCAATTACCAAATAGTGTCAAAATTGACATAAAATAGTTTTTTAAATAAATATTATATTATTAATTGTTATAATATTCCTAAAAATATAAGGTTTGGCCAAATGACTTAGATAATGTAATATATATTAATAATGAACAACTTGGTGTTCGTTTGGATTGTTATTTTAAGTTTATTAACCATATAGTGTAAGAAAATAAGAAGACACGGTAAAAGATAAATTATTTAACTTAGAGTTAAATCTAAAATATATGGTTACAATAGTAACCTAAAATTGTATAAAACCTATTGGTTGAGATTATTTCGACCCATACCCACTTTTTCTTCTAAATAAATCAATTTTTAGAGATTATAAACCGAATATTTCTTTATTATAAAATAATATTTTAAGTTTTTCCAAAGGTGCCCCTCTCCTCCCTTATAAAAAGGGCACCCCTTCGCTTTTCTCTTCACACCTTTTTGAGCCTTGAAGATCAGCCAACCCCTGAATATTACTCTTCTCAACCTCTCTAGTTAAATCATATAGGTTCAGATATTCTCAAAAGACCAACTCTAGTACCCTAATAAGACGTTTAAAGGAGGTGCGTCGAGGAAGAGGTAATCTCTTCTACCAACTCTTTCAAGTTTCTTTCTTATTCTACTTAATCTTCTTTAGTTGTTTCATTATAAATTAATAACATAACTATTACTTATATACTGATATGTTATTATAAATATTAAACAACCCTATTTCACCTTCTATCCATCCTACGGAAAACGAAATCATTGCGCGTTCGTACGTACGGAATACCGTCTCCACGTTGTGGTGTAATCAGTTTTTCCACCACCACCATACTTGGATGGGTATAATGGTGTAAATAATAACTATATATAATAACATAATACTTATTATAAGATATTATATAATCCACTCCAATTCCATTCAATAAATATGGTAATGATATCATCGCTCGTGCGTACGTATGGATTACCGTCTCCACGACGCGATGAGATTCATTTTCCATGTTAGCAATTCAAGAATGATTATAAAGTAGGTTTAATATTTAATAATGAAATATATGACATAATAAATCTACTTTATTTCTTTATATATATATATATATGTATTTAATCTACTTAATTCCATTCAATTAAATAAGGAAACAAAAAAACAGTGTTCATGTGTACGTACGGCCTACCATCTCCATGAACGGTGTATTTTCTTTCAATTTATCGAACTATCATATATATGTAGTTATGTAAATGATGAATATAAATTATATAAAAAACATGTTTTACAATATGGAATTAATTAAATCAGGATATAAGTAATAATATCAAGAACAACAAGTCGTAACACGTACGATAAATGAAACGATTTTACACAAAATGCTGCTTTAACATGGAATTTACAAAAGAATGGGTAATATAAAGTCATAAGTGAACCATATATATCATAACAATGAATATTATTCTGTAATAAGTCAATGAAATTATTTAAATAATTATACATGAGGTTTTGATACATATGAATTATATCAGACATAAGGTAAGGGATGACTTTTCCAATCTCATTTTTATCCGAGATTGTTTATTCGTAAGTATTTACTGGGGTTATATTTGTCATCCATGTCCCTATTTTCTAAAAATGGTTTCATGTATGTTTAAATTAATTTTTACCCATTTTTTACTTTTACTACATGGTATGTAAGGAATCTTTCTTTTATTTACCATAGGAGGTACTTTTTGACTTTTCTAGTAAAAGTACAAGAAGAATGTTTTTTTAAAACTTATACGGCGTGAACTGATTTTTATGGTTTCCCAACTCCTAATTTTCTAGAAGATTACTATACAATATTTCATGACTATTTTAAACAAAATCATTTTCTTTTAAAATTTCATGGAATTTTGTAAAAAAAATGATTTTGAAGAAGAAAGGATATTTTCCTCAAGAATTCATTTCAAGTGTTATATCAAAACCATTTTCCATCCAAGATAACATTATTTCATATGTGTATGTTTCAAGTATAATGTATCTATGATTCACATGGTTCCACTTTTCTTTTGATGAAATGATATCCATTTGTTTTATATGGATTATGTTATGATGGGATGATATTTATGAAACCCATTTTTATTCTTTGGGTTATGATGAATGGTTTATGTTTATGTTGTGGTAAAAGTAAGAATGATTTCATTATGAGATAGGTGGGACCTATATCTCCCTCCAATTCATTGGGTAAAGATTTATATCTCATGAGATATACATGGATGGAATGGTAAGTTAATCTGGTTCAGTGATACAGGACTAGAACAAGGAGTGAACTCGATTCAGAAAGGGACTTTGTCCACTAAAATGGTCTTAGAAGCAATGACTTGGCTACTATAGAAATCATATCATGTGATTAATAGTTTTCCACAATTAAATGTTTTATTCCCATGCTATTTTATCATGAATGATGTTCTTTTATGACATATTCCTTACGTACTTCCAGGATTTATGTCTTTACTCAAGATTTTGATGTTTAGATTTTATGTTCAAGTTTTTGCATTCAATTTTTTATGGATTGTTTTATTTTATCTATGTTTACCCTTACTGAGCATTTGATCTCACCCCTTTTATGTTTTCTTTTCCCCAGGATATAAAGAAAGGTTTTAGGTAAGAAAACAAAAAGGGGGAGATCTTTATGGGAGATGTTGAAGATCTTTCACCATGATTAGAAGATTATGTTCCGTGTTTCCAAAGACACTAAACTAATACGCTCATTAGGCATCTGTTTTTTTCATGTATTATGTATTCCTCAAAAGTAATGTAATGTTCATGTACGTCGAGCTTCGGGTCTTTACAGTTGGTATCAGAGCAAAGGTTTAGTTAACCTTTGGAAACTAGGATGCGAAAACTTTAGTTAAATCCCTAGAGATATTTCTAAGGTATCTTTAGGGATGTCCCTAAGGATAAGTATACGTATAGGTTATAGTCCTAGAATTATGGTAATGATCTTAAAATATAAACTAAGATGTTTTGATGGTACTCCCCATTTATTATGTAGTTTTCCCTAGCATGATTTTTGCCTCTCACACTATTCTTTTTGGGTTTTAGAAAATGGCTGGAAATAGGAAGATTCACAATATTGGAGCATATGATAGACAATGGAATGATATTATTCATTAGAAACTAAATGAAATGAGATTTGGAAGTCCAAACATCGTTATTATGCCTAATTAGCAATCTCATAATTTGATCAATAATCTCAACTTCAGTAAGTTTCCCGACTCAGCTAATAAGAGAAAGATAGAGTTTCATGATGATCATAGAGGAAAGAAAGTTCAATTTATCTCATGTAAATCATGTGGGAAGAGGAATCAAGGAGAATGCTTCAAAGGAACTAGAATATTCTTTGGGTGTGGAAAAGAAGGACACAAATCCAGTAAGTGCAAAGGAAATGGTTCAGTTAACACCATGGAGAAGGATAATGGTATTAATACAACATCAATAATGATTAGATGTTTTAAGTGCGGAATGTATGGGCATTATGCAAACCAATTCCCTAAAGGAAAATCTCATGAAGAGAATAAACATGGTCATATGGGTAGTATTTATGTGGATGATGATGAGGAGACTACAAATGATATATGAGATGAATGAAGTGTTGAAGCTTGGTCAATGGTTTAATAAGGTAGTGGAATGATGGAATGTTTATCAAGAGTTATGTTGTATAGGTAATTTAATGGTACTATGGAATAAAGAAACATCTAAGGATTTTTACACTATTGTTTTTCCTAAATTATTTGAAAGTATATGCTGAATGGTACTGGTAACCATGAACGGTTATTCAGATATTTTTGGAAAGAAGATGACATGTGCATAATGAAGGGATAAATAGAAAATGAAATTTTGATAGTATTAATGATCTCATGACTGATATAAGGAAAAACTGATATCATGGTTTGAGTATATAGAAATTTTGTGATTTTGGTATGTGGAATAAGTTAACTTTTGATAGAATTCATGTTTTCACTAAGGTTCTATGGTAATTTATGTTTCAAGAGAATACATGATTAAGGTATTCAAATATTTGGAATGAGATCAACAAGATATATCTTATTATGTATGGGGGATAAATGATGGTATTCATGTGCTTGTTATGTAACCTTTTCAGTAATTGTTTTCTTTATACTATGAGATTGGACAGATGTATTTTGGATAAGCCTAAAGATTATAATGGATTATGTTAGACATTAGATATTATTGTTTAAGGATAGAACTTGTTTTCCGATATTATTTATGGAATTTTATAATAGTATAGTTTTAGAAAAAGGAAAACCCATAGGACGAGCGACAACCCATCGCGTCGGACAAGGATGTGGGAATCGAACCCACAACTGAAGTGTGACAGGCCTTTATCGCATACCACTGGCCTACAAGAAGTCCCTGGTTAGTAGAAACTAGTTTTATTATATTAAGCGGTATGATATATGAAGTATAAGTATATTTTAGGAACCATATACGATTAACCTCACCATAGATAGACTTGTGTATATTTGAAAACTTTTCCTAACCTTTCATTTGGGACAGATGGAATGACCCATCATTCTATCGCATGATCTTCCAACACTTCACGAATGAAAAATTCAACTTTATTTCTTTAAGAGATAAAGTGTAAATTGTTCAAGGAACGACCAACGGTGAGATTGTACCAAAATCAAGTAAGTCTTTCTTTTAATTAAACAATTCTTCAACATTAGGGAAATGATCTTGAAAACCAAAAATATTATCGTAGTGCCCTTATATTCAATGAATCAGATGGGACCTTAAATCATTACAAATTTATGGATTTGTGATTGTTGGATTATTCATATCCATGTTCTCTACCACTCTCCATCAGAACTTGATGGTTTAATTTCTCTTCCATATCCATATTTTTACCTATGAACTTCTATGTGGGAACCCAAGTGATGAGTTGCTGTGTGTATCCATTTTGTTTCTAACGTTCATTTTTAAAAGTAACTTTTAGTATTCCTTTTTACGATGTGGGTTTCTATGAATGAAACTTTCAAGTAGTAAACCATTTATAACCCAAACGAATTTCAAGGGAGAAATTCATTTTAAGGGGGGTAGAATGTAACACTCCGAGATTTTATAAGATATATTTTTTTTAATTTCTTTCATATCTTCTGTTATACGCTACACCAAGATTATCTTGCACTATACGCAACACCGTATTATCTTGAAGTATACGCAACACTAATCTTGGATCGTGTTATACACAATTTCAAGTTTGCTTGATAGAAGTTATTCTATGCAACATTGAGTGTATATATATATATATATATATTCAATGTACAAATGAAATATGGTTGGAATATATTATACACAACAACAAAGTAATCTTTCACTACACACAACCTTGACTGGTCTTGCATTACACACAATCACAACCTTTCTCGATAGCGTGTGTTGTACGCAATACTAGGTTTCACTAAACAACTATATGTTATATAAACTAGCCATTATGAATAGTAATACCCACGTTTTGAAATTTTATAAATTTTGTCTTTCAAAACGGAGTTCATTTTTGTATTTGGAATAACAAAATTAACCTAGGGTGATTTTTTGGTATTTTTCTGAAAACATTCAATTTTTGATGAATAGTGAAAACACTAGGTTACTATTTAAAAACCAACTTTTTATTTAAATAATTATTTATTTTATTTAAATTTATTTTAGGTCAAAATTGATACATTATACCTATATAATTTCAATGTAATTCATTGGATTAATTTTATAATAATTTTAGATATATAAAAATTTTATTGAACTTCTCACCATCTTTTACCCACCTCCTAGGAGAATTTGAAAATTTACATAAAACATAATTTTACCGCTTCTGTGAGTGGAATTTTGAAAATCTGAGAGATACGGTTAAAATCAATGTTTAAAATGTGGTTCAATAAGATAAAAATAATTTTTTTTGAATAGTAACTTTTTACTTTTATTTACCACCGTTAAAAGTAAATAGGGTAATTAAGGGTAAAAATGATATTATTATTACCCTAACACATGTCCTAATTCTATTGGAAAAGTATAATTCGACCAAAAAAATCTTAGGAATAAAACATTACCCTTTTGGTCCACTTGGATTAGATTAGGACATTTATTATTATTTTATTTAAAAAAAGAGTTAAAATAGTTAAAATCCAAGTTTAATAACTAAAACATTTTTAATATAGAGTTATACATAGGATAAATTTGACTATAAATATTAATTAGGAAGATAAAAGTAATTCCTACCTAATGGTATTTTATTTATAATTTTTATACATTAAATAGTTTAATTTATTTATGACACAATGGTGATGCAGTAATTACCTAAATAAAGAATTATTAAAATAATTGATATTATAAATACCAAAATAAATGTAATTTGAGACTTTTTATGAATTCCATTAATTTTATAGGATAATATGACATGTTAGTTTTCATTTAATTAACCTTTTTCTAATTAATCATGATGTTATTATTTTTACAAAAATCAATTACCAAATAGTGTCAAAATTGACATAAAATAGTTTTTAAAACAAATATTATATTATTAATTGTTATAATATTCCTAAAAATTTAAGGTTTGGGAAAATTAATTATATAAGGTTATATATATTAATAATGAACAACTTGGAGTTCTTTTGTCTTGTTATAATAAGTTTATTAACCATATAGTGTAAGAAAACAAGAAGACACGGTAAAAGTTAAATTATTTAACTTAAAGTTAAATCTAGAAGATAAGGTTAAAATAGTAACCTAAACTTGTCTAAAACCTATTGGTTGAGAGTATTTCAACACATACCCACTTTATTTTCTAAATAAATAAATTTGGAGCTATTATAAACCGAATATGACTTTATTATAAAATAATATTTTATGTTTTTCCAATGGTTCCCCTCTCCTCCCTTATAAAAAGGGCACCCCTTCCATTTTCTCTCCACATCCTTTTGTTCCTTGAATCTCGGACAACACCTAAATATTAATCTTCTCAAATTATCTAGTTACATCATAGAGTTTTTTTACTTCTAAAAAGACCAACTCTAGTGCCCTAAGAAGATGTTTAAAGGAGGTGCGTCGAGGAAGAGGTAATCTCTTTTACCAACTCTTTCAGGTTTCTTTCTTCTTATACTTCCTCTTCTTTAGTTGTTTCATTATAAAGTAATAACATAATTATTAATTATATACTGATATGTTATTATAAATATGAAACAACTCTATTTCACCTTCTATCCATCCTACGGAAAATGAAATCATCGCACGTTCGTACGTATGGAATACCGTCTCCACGCCGTAGTGTAATCAGTTTTTCCACCTCCTCATTACTTGGATGGGTATAATGATTTAAAGAATAACTATATATAATAAAATCATACTGATTATAAGATATTATATAATACACTCCAATTCCATTCAATAAATATGGGAATGATATCATCGCTCATGCGTACGTACAGATTACTGTCTCCACGACGTGATAAGATTGATTTTCCATGTTAGCAATTCAAGAATGATTATAAAGTATATATAATAAGTAATCATGAAATATATGACATAATAATGATACTGTATTTATGTATATATATATATATATATATGTATTTATGTCATCTACATAATTCCATTCAATTCAATAAGGAAACAAAAAAACAGCATTCATGTGTACGTACGGCCTACTGTCTCCATGAACGGTGTATTTTCTTTCCATTTATAGATCTATCATATATATATATATATGTATATGCCGAATATATATTATAAAAAAATAATGTTTTACATTATGGAATTAATTAAATCAGGATATAAGTAATAATATCAAGAACAAAAAGTCGAAACACGTACGATAAATGAAACGATTTTACCCAAAACGATGATTTAACATGGAATTTACAAAATAATGGGTAATATAAAGTCATAAGTGAACAATATTTATCATAAAAATGAATATAATTCTTTAATAAGTCAATGAAATTATTTAAATCATTATAAAGAAGGTTCGGATACATACTAATCATATCGGACATATGGTAAGGGATGACTTTTTCAATCTCGTTTTTATCCGAGATTGTTTATTCGTAAGTATTTACTAGGGTTATATTTATCATCCATGTCCCTATTTTCTAAAAATGGTTTCATGTATGTTTAAAGTCATTTTTACCCATTTTTTAATTTTACTACATGTTATCTAAGGAATATTTATTTTATTTACCATAGAAGGTACTTTTTGACTTTTCTGGCAAAAGTACGAGAAGAATGTTTTTTTAACTTTTACGATGTGAACAGATTTTTATGGTTTCATAACTCCTTATTTTCAAGAAGCTTACTATACAATATTTCATGACTATTTTCAATAAAATCGTTTTATTTTAAAATTTCATGGAATTTTCTAAAAGGAAAATGATTTTGAAGAAGAAAGGATATTTTCCCCAAGAATTCATTTCAAGTGTTATATCAAAACCATTTTCCATCCAAGATGACATTATTTCATATGTGTATGTTTCAAGTATAATGTCTCTATGATTTACATGGTTCCACTTTTCTTATGATGAAATTATATCCATTTTTTTATATGGATTATGTTATGATGGGATGATGTTTATGAAACCCATTTTTATTCTTTGGGTTATGATGAATGGTTTCTGTTTATGTTGTGGCACAAGTAAGAATGATTTCATTATGAGATGGGTGGGACCTATATCTCCCTCCAATTCATTAGGTAAATATTTATATCTCATGAGATAGACATGGCTGGAATGGTAAGTTAATCCGGTTCAGTGATACAGGAATTGAACGAGGATTGAACTCGATTCAGAAAGGGACTTTGTCCACTAAGATGGTCTTGGAAGCAATGCATTGGCTACTATGGAAATCATATCATGTGATTAATGGTTTTCCACAATTACATGTTTTATTCCCATATTATTTTATCATGATTGATGTTCCTTTATGACATATTCCTTACATACTTCCAAGATTTATGTCTTTGCTCAAGATTTTGATATTTATATTTTATGTTCAAGTTTTTTCTTTCAAATGTTTATGGAATGTTTTATATTCTCTATGTTTACCCTTACTAAGCATTTCAACTCACCCTTTTTATGTTTTCTTTTCCCCAGGATATAAAGAAAGGTTTTAGGTAAGAAAACCAAAAGGGTAAGATCTTTATGGGAGATGTTGAAGATCTTTCACCATGATTAGAAGATTACATTCCAAGTTTCCAAATACACTAAACTAATACGGTCATTGGGCGTCTGTTTTTGTCATGTATTAAGTATTTCACAAAAGTAATGTAATTTCCATGTACGTCGAGATTTGGGTCTTTACAGGCCAAGCCCAACCGGTGATCAGCATCACACAAGAATATTCGGGCCAGGCCCAACACAACCCAAAGGGCCCAACAAATGCATTTCAGCAATTACATATATAACATATTTAAACAGAACACATAAATAGGAAAAACAATATAAATAGTTGAATTGCACTAAGAAAGCATTGTCCCATACCATCACAGATTTCCTTAAGGCCTATAACAATTTATCTCAAGGTTTAATAACTAAATTCAACAGTTTAAAACAATATAATTCAAATATAACCATTTTGGAATCCCCTAGCAAAAATTCCCCAATGAGCAACGGCCCCTCGCCCATCCCCGCTCAAGTAAAACTGGTAGGAGAGCATACCCAAAGGCATCCCATAGGTCAACAATCAATTCAATATGCAATAGAAGATAAAATGGGTCCCTCTAAAAATACCTGAAAACTTGCTGAAGGTCGCATCACCCAAATGACCACAAAAACACAAAAAGAGGTATGCACCACCTACCTAAGACTCATATGATGCTACTCCTCTGATAACAACCTCCAATTAAGTCTAAAACACGATAGATAGATGGGGATCCAATGGATCAATCAGTGTTCGAATCTGACTTCAGACGAAGGAACAAGAGTAAAAATGAGCTCCGGTTAGCTCTCCCTACTCAACTCGATGAAACAAGGAGGTTCCGCCTCAAAAACGAGGATACTGCCCCTTTTAGCGAAAAAAAAAGAAAGTAAATGGTGTGTACTTCATGACTACACGCTGTATATATCATTTAACAGTTCATATGGCGGCTGGAATTCCACCGAATTACTTTCTAGAATCTTTCAACATGAGTACACAGTGTGTACCTAGGGGTACATGGCGTGTATTTATTTTTTCTTCTCTTCCTTTCCAACTTACCCACACTCCACGTATATCCCTCATACACGACTAGAATACACGGCGTGTCCAAAAAGGACACATCGTGTACTTGTTTAATAGGTTATACCCGGCCAACAGCCCCACAGGCCATGTATATCCCTCATACACAGCTAGACCACACAGTGTGTCCAAGTAGGACACGGCGTGGACTTGGTTTCAACAATTTTACCCAACCAACAGGCCTACATGCCATGTATGTCCTCCATATGGTCAAGGGTACATGGCATGTCTAAAACTACACATCGTGTAGTAAGAAATATTTACATGGTCATCACACAATATGGACTCGGCGAGCACACAGTCGGTCACTCGCCTAACATATACATGGTGTGTACTTAAAGTACATGGCGTGTAGTCTGAAAATTTTCAGAAACTGCCCATTTTCTCTAGTTTTATCAAGGACATGTCAAAAATTCAAACAAGGTCGGGATTTTGACCCGTTCTAAAAACTCAGGTGCTTACAATCTCCCCACCTTAGTATAGATCGTCCCTGAGCTATCAAACAAAACCCGGAGATGGCACCGAACATACCACCCCGATCAAAGTAACCTAGACTTCCCTAGTCTCAAAGGTTTTGTATAAATTCCTCAAGGGCTCCCCACCTTAGGAATCACTTAACTCAGTCTCAACACGACAAACCTCAAAGTTAAAAAAGGTTCTCTTACCTGTTTTCCAGATGCATAGTCATTCCATGACACATCATCACCCATGCACCTCATTGGATCTCCTGTGTCATTCCTGACACCAAATATATCCCACACCGCATTGTTGTCTGCCTCCACGAGGTCCGGGTGCCTAGAACCTCAAGTAACCTGCATCCTCGATGCCCTGATACCTAAGGCACCTCATGTAACCTGTATCCATGACCCCCCTGATGCTACGCATCTCATACATATATAAAAATATATCATGCACCCTATATGGTGCCAATCCCACTGACTAGAATCTAGTTAGTCCACATCGATCATGTGCATCACGTGCACTCAAACGGACATGCCTCTATAGGTCATGCCAAAAGGAAACATGGAAATCATAGCCACACCCGTGGTATACCTCTAACCTTCATCGACTCACCAACCTACTCAGCCTATGGAAGCTCCACGGCGTGCACCTGGCCTAAAGTATGGATGCCTGATGCCTGACATCCCTGTGGTGCTGCTCCAGCCATCAGCCACTGACCCCTCAGCTGGATCACGTTATCTCTGTCACGTCCTCCACGTGCAGCTAAACCTCAGCTACCTTCTCCTAGTACCGAACCTAAACCAACTCCAGATGCCACTGTGTGTCCTGGTCTATGCCTACCGGCAGTCTGAGAAGGATTCCTATAAAACCTCCCCAGATGCCCGACCTATCTGCATGCCCGACACTCTTTTGGAGGCCTATCGCACTGAGTCCGAACATGACCTAGCTATCCATACTAAAAGAAAACCACTAAAGAACTGCTATGAGGTGATCTAGCTTAGTCCTTGGCCTGACTGCCTGGATAGAACCCATTTCTTCCTTGCTTCCTGTGGTTTGAACCCTCACCTAAAGCCACCATCTGGCCAACCTGAGGCCTATCCCGCTGGTTGCCCTCTGCTATGAGCGCCTGATTCACCACCTCTAAAAAAGAACCCAGACTAAAGATATTCACCAGGACCCGAATGGCATGTCGTAAGACATCCTCGAGGCGCCTCACCCTAGTCATGTCATTGCTTACCATACCAAGTGCAAAGTGAGACAGCTCAGTGAAAGTAGCTGCATAGTCCATGAAGGTCATGTCTCCCTACTGAAGACTCAAGAACTCCTGAGCTCTCTCTTCTCTCAATGTCTCTGGGTAAAAGTGCTCAAAGAACCTATCCTCGAAATCTTTCCATGCCAATCCCTCATTCCGACGAGCCTGAACCTGCACATCCCACAAACTCTTTATCGATCCTTGTAGCGTGTATCTCGTCTGCCTGACCCTCCACCCTGGAGGTGTCTCAAGATGCTCGAAGATTATCTGCATGCTCTCTATCTATTTCTCGACTGTCTGTAGACCACCCTCACCCTGAAAAAGTTATGGGTGATGCGACTGAAACTCCCACGTCAGATATTCCATAGATGGATCTGTACCCAATGTTCCTCTATCGATCTCCTAAAAGACACGCTCTATGCTAGCTCGGAGCCGCTCGTCGAGCCATGGTCCAAATGCTGCCAAACCTGGCTACTGTCCTACCTGCACGAGATCCTGAACCTGATCCTATCCCTGAGCTTATACCCACGACTCCTGCTCTACCTACACCGGATCCTGAACTTGATCCTACACCTGCAGAACTGTACCATCCCCCATCTGACGCTTCATCTGAGTCTCCCAAAAATGAACCCATTGAATACCAATAATGGTCAGACAACCCATATATATATAACAATATATATTCAGCGTATATAAGAAAGCAGTAAAAGGCATCACACAACTACCACCCTTACTCTCCCCCACTCCAACCATGCCCCATGGCATCTCGGCCTCATGGCCTCCATACCCACCCCTAACAGAGCCAAGTATCAAAAGTACCTCAGGCCATGCCCGTCCCGATAACCAATGTTTCCTCTAACAGATGACTAATTCACCCAATCCTGGTGATCAAAATCACCTCAACCTATAGAACCTACCTGCTCGTACAAGAGCCAAACCCAAATACCCTGTTACATGCAATTCTATAAAAAATACAAGGCATGTCATACACATTGCAACAATAAGAAATTCGATCTGGAATTTCACCTATTCACATTTCAAAGAATACAAAGAATAGAAATTGATATTATTCACATAGAATTATCACTTTACAAAGCATACGTGTATTTATGAAATTTAAATAACCTAAATTGTTCCTATCAAAAGCCCAGAAAACAAGACTTGCCATATTGGGCCAAGGTCTAATTCTCCCTTACTGCACTGGGTCAAAGGTCACATATCACAATCAATAACATCACACACCAAGTGAGCCACCAAGGTGGAAATAATATAAATTTTAATCTGATCAAAAATCAAATAGAAATTTCCACCCATCGCAACTTGGTCCATCCTTGATACCTGGGGCTGCAGGCACCCAAGCACAAGCTAGAAACCCAGTTCTAGTAACATCTTATCTCCAGTCTACCATATCCCAAATAGTAAAACTAGAAAAAATAAAAGATAAGTCTCAATATCATTAGTATCCAGTAAACACTACTACTAAATCCCTATTAAGAACTCCTTTTATACCACATTGTAACGACTCAGACCCGAACAGCCACCTAAACAGTGCTAAACGGGTTAGGTGCTACTACCTTAGGCGCACCTCCCCAAACACCAAAGGCTGTCAACTAGCAGTGAGGATTTTATAGGTATAGTGGGGAGACTATACCCTCTCTAAGTATAATAATAATGGTACTGGTCCAAGTATAATAATAAATATGCAGTGGAATAAATTACTCAGTAGACTCGAACCAGACCCACAGAGTGGAAGCACATTCAATATCAATAAATAGCGGAAGCAATAAATATAAATAACAACAGCGGAAATGAACACAACAGCATTCTAATCACTTGTAACTACTACCAAAAAAACATGCATCAAAAATAGGTCACGCATATCCATATATAAAAAGGGAACCAATAGCTGAACAACTGTAGAAACAAAACAAGTAAGCATACTGATACAGGAAATAAGAAAAGTATAGTAAACTCTAGCTAGGCAAGACCTCAAGGTCCATACCATCTACAAGCAACAACTAATGTAGCCCAGCTCCAGAAGATGACCTCTTTCTTGCACGTAAATCCATAAAGTCTACATGCATGAAAAACGGCCTGTGCAGGGTGTGAGACGAATCTCAATTGGATACTATCTAATGGTGTGTACCTAATATAAGTTTTTAAGCTGGCATGAATTTATAAGGAAATCAGTAAAAATAACAATGCACAAATAAACAAAAACTCCACTGGTGCTCAGCAACCACCATGGAGTGTCACCTATTTCGGCCAATGCTAGAATCTCTGTCATGTAACCCAGTAACATGTTTCCCCTAACACCATGTGTCTCAAGTACCAATATCCTAAAGGCACGCCCAACAGCAATAACCTAGAGGAACAGTGATGTCTATCCTCAAATAAGTAACTGGAGGGACAGTGATGTCCGCCTCATATAACATAACCAAAGGGACAGCAATGTCTACCCTCAAATAAGGTATCTGGAGGAACAGTGATATCTTCCCACAAATAATGGTGAGCTTCTGTCCCAACCCGATAGACTCAATGTTATCCCCTGAAGTTTATTCACCTCCCATGTGGCTTCCTACGGCAAGCACCCCCAAACCAATAGTACCTAAACTGTAACTAATGGGGCCTCTACCTACATGAGAGGTCAAAACCACCTCTTCACGGAGTCTCTCTGTGTGCACACTACTCAAAGTTTCCGGGTTAGCAGTAATCACCAAAATAGTACCCAAGCCACAACATGTATGACACCTCATGTCCCTGCGACCATGCCGCTCAAGTCTGATGGTTGTGTCTTCCCAGTAACCCGGTTCATGCCCAACTTGACAGTCATCCCGCCTCAAGTTGACGCCCATGATGCCCAATCCTGTGGTCAGAACCACCCAACGTAACCTATTCCAATCCCAACCTATGATCATCAACACTCAAGAATATCTGGGAGATACCCAACACAACCCAAAGGGTCTAGCATATGCAATTCAGCAATTACATATATAACATATTTAAATAAAACACATAAATAGGAAAAACAATATAAACAGTTGAATTGCACTAAGCAATTATTGTCACATACCATCACATAGGTCATTAAGTCCTCTGATAATTTATCTTAAGGTTTAATAACTAAACTCAACAATTTAAAACAATATAATTCAAATATAACCATTTTGGCATCCCCTGGCCAAAATGCCCCGATGAGCAATGACCCCTCGCCTGACCCCGCTCAAGAAAAACATGTAACAGGGCATACCCAAAGTCATACCATAGGTCAACAATCAATTCAATATGTAACATCAGATAAAATGGGTCCAGCTCAAAATACCCCAAAACGCACTGAAGGACGCATCACCCAAATGACCACGAAAACACAAAAACAAGTATGCACCACCTTCCTGAGAATTTTACGATTATACTCCTCTGATAATAGACTCCAATTAAGTCTAAAACATAGTATATTGAGGGGGTTATAACGAATCAATCAGCATTCAAATCCTACTTCAGACGAAGGAACGGGAGCAAAAATGATCTCTAACCGGCTCTCCCCGCTCAACTCAATGAAACAATGAGGTTCTACCTCAAAAACGAGGCTACTGCCCATTTTAGTGAAAAAAAAGAAAGCACACAGTGTGTACTTCATGGCTACATGCCGTTTATATCATTTAACTATTTATATGGAGGTTGGAATTCCACCGACTTACTTTCTAGAATATGATGACATGAGTACATGGCGTGTACCTAGGGCTACACGGCGTGTACTTAGTTTTTCTTATCTTCCTCTCCAACTTACCCACACACCATTTATATCCCTCCTACATAGCTAGACTACATGGCGTGTCCAATAAGGACACAGCTTGTACTTGGTTAACCGATTCTACCCATCCAATAGGACCACACACCATGTATATCCCTCATACACTGCTAGACTACACGGCGTGTCCACATAAGACACAGCATGGAATAGGTTTCAGTTATTTTTCCCAGCCAAAAGGCATACACGCCATGTATTGCCTCCACACTATCAAGGGTACATGGCGTGTCAAAAACTACAAGTCGTGTAGTAAGAAATTTCTACACGGTCATCACACGGCATGGACTCGGTGAGCACATGGCCGGTGACTCGCCTAACATATACATAGCGTGTACTTAAAGTAAATGGCGTGTAGTATGGAAATTTCCAAAAACTGCCCATTTTCTCTAGTATTCTCAAGGACAAGTCAAAAATTCAAACAGGTTTTGGATTTTGAGCCATCCTAAAAACCTGGGTTCTTACAATCTCTCCACCTTAATATAGCTCGTCTGTGAGCTATCAAAAGAAACTCAGAGATGGAACCAAACATACCACCTTGATCAAAGGAACCTGGACTTCCCCGGTCCAAAGGTTCTAGCTAAATTCCTCAAGGGCTCCCCACCTTAAGAATCGCCTAACTTAGTCTCAACACGACAATACTCAATTTTAACAAAAGTTCACTAACTTGTTTTTCGGACGCATAGTCCTTCCCTAATGCATCGTCACCCCTGCGCCTCATTGGTGCTCTTGTGTTGTTACTGACACCCAATGTATCATGCATCACATTGGTGTCTGCCTCAATGAGGTCCTGGTGCCTAGCACCTCAAGTAACCTACATCCTTGATTCCCTGAGGGCAACAACACCTCAAGTAACCTGCATCCTCGATGCCCCTGATGTTACGCATCTCATACATATATATAAATATATCATGCACTCGATATGGTGTCAATCCCACTGACTAGCATCTAGTCAGTCCACATAGATCTTGTGCATCATGTGCACTCAAAATGGGCATGCCTATATAGGTCATGCCAAAAGAAAACATGTAAATCACGACCATACCCATGGTGTACCTCTAACCTTCATCATCTCACCAGCTAGCTCAGCCTCTGGTAGCTCCACGGGGTGCACCTGGCCAAAAGTACAGTTGTCTGATGCCTGACCTGCCTGCGGTGCTGCTTCAGCCACCATCCATTGACCCCTCAGCTAGATCCCACTGTCCATGTCACGTCCTCCACCTACAGCTAAACCTTGGCTACCTTCTCCTAGTACCGAACCTAAACCAACTCCAGATGCCACCATCTGTCTTGGTCACTGCCTGCCATCTGTCTGAGAAGACTGCCTGCAAAACCACTCCAGATGCTCGACCTGTACACATGACTGACACTCATTTGGAGGCCTATCGCACTAAGTCCAAACATGCCCTGGATGTCTGCACTGAAGTAAAACCACTGAATAATTGCTATGAAGTGGTCTAGCTAAGTCCTTGGCATGAATGCCCTGCTGGAACTCATCCCGTCCTCACATCCTGTTGTCCGAACCCACACCTGAAGTCGTCGTCCAGCCAACCTGGGGCATATTCCACTGGTTACCCTCTGATATGAGTGTCTTATTCACCATGTCAGAAAAATAACTCAGCCTGAAGATATTCACCTGGACCGAAAAAGAGTGCCGTAATCCATCCTCGAAGAGCCTCACCCTAGCTGCCTCATCGCTTACCATACTAGGTTCAAAGCGAGATAGCTCAGTGAAAGTAGCTGCATTGTCCATGACGGACATGTATCCTTGATGAAGACTCAAGAACTCTAGAGATCTCTCTGCTCTTAGTGTCTCTGGGTAAAAGGGCTCAAAGAACCTGTCCTCGAAATCCTTCAATGTCAGTCCCTCATGCCGGCGAGCCTGAACCTGCACATACCACCAACGCTTTGCTGGTCCTCGTAGCATGTATGTCTTCAGCTTGACCCTCAGCCCTGGAGGCATCTCAAGCTGATCAAAGATCATCTGCATGCTCTCTATCTAGTTCTCAGACTCCTGTGGACCACCCTCACCCTGAAAAAGCGGAGGGTGCTGCGACTGAAACTCCTGCATCAGATATGACATATATGGCTCTGTACCCTTCACGCCTCTGTCGATCCCCTGCAAGACACACACTAGACTAGCTCAGAGCTCCTCGTCGTGCCATGTTCCAAACACTACCAAACCCGGCTGTTGTCCTACCTGCACTAGATCCTGAACCTGATCCTGTCCTTAAGCCTGTACCTGAGGTGCCTGCTCTGCCTGCACCGGATCCTAAACCTGATCTTACACCTGCGACACTGTACCATCTCCCTTCTGATGCTTCATCTGAGTCTCCCAAAAAAGAACCCGCTGAATACCAATAATGTCCAGACATCCCATATATATATATAACAATATATATTCAATGTAGATAAGAAATAAGTAAAAGGAAGCACACAACTACCACCCTTACTCTCCCCCACTGCAACCATGCCCCATGGCATCCCGGCCTCATGGCCTCCTTACCCACCCCTAACAGAGCCAATTATCAAAAGTACCTCAGTCCATGCCCGTCCCGACAACTGATGTTGCCTCAAAACGACGACCGAGTTTCCCAATCCTGGTGATCAAAATCACCTTAACCTATAATACCTTCCTGCTCATACAAGAGCCAAACCCAAATACCCTATTACATGCAATTAGACATAAAATATAAGGCATGGCATACACATTGCAACAACAAGAAATTCTATCAGGAATTTCACCTATTCACATTTCAAAGCTTAAAAAGCATGAAAATTGATATTTTTCACATTGCATTATCACTTTCAAAGCATTCGTGTAGTTATGAAATTGAAATACCCTAAAAATGTGCCTATAAAGATCCAAGCAAACAATCCTTGCCATACCGGGCCAAAGTCTATTTCTCCTTTACCGCACATGGTCAAGGGTCATATATCACAATCAATAACATCACACAATAAGTGATCCACTAAGGTGGAAATCATATAAACGGTAATCTGAGCAAAAAGCAAACAAAAATTCACACCCATGGCAACTTGGCCCATCCCTCATAGCAGGGGATGCAAGCACTTAAGCACAAGCTAGAAACCTAGTTCTAGTAACATCCTATCTCTAGTCTACCATATCGCAAATAGTAAAACCAGTAGAAATAAAAGTGAAGTATCAATCTCATTAGTAGCCAGTAAATGCTGCTACTAAATCCCTGTAAAGAACTCCTTTGATGCCACTTTTTAATGACCCAGACCCGAACATCCACCAGAATAGTGCTAAACGGGTCAGGTGCTACTACCTTAGGCGCACCTCCCTGAATGCCAAAGGATTCTGACTAGTAGTGAGGGTCTTATAGGTATAGTGGGGAGGTTATACCCTCTCGAAGGATAATAATAATGGTAATAGTCTAAGTATAATAATAAAGATGAAATGGAATAAATGAATCAGTAGACTCAAACCAGAATCGTAGAGCAGAAGCACATTCAATATCAATAAACAATGGAATCAATAAATATAAACAACAACAACAAAAATAAACTCAACAGCATGCTGGTAACTTGTAACTACTACCAAAAAAAACATGCATCCAAAACAAGTCATGCATATCCATATAAAAAAATGGCACCAATTTCTAACCAAATGTATCTACAAAACATGTAAGTATTCTGATATAGAAAATAAGAAAAACAAGGTAATCTCAAGCTAGGCAAGACCTCAAGGTCCATACCATCTCCAAGCAACAACTAATGCAGCCCAGCTCATAAAGTTGGCCTCTTTCCTGCACATAAATCCATAAAGTCTACACGCGTCCTGAAGGGCCCGTATAGGGTGTGAGATGAATCTCTGTAGGATACCACCCAATAGTGCGTACCTAATATAAGTGTTTAAGTAGGCATGAATTTATAAGGAAATAAGTAAAAATAACGATGCACAAATAAACACAAACTCCACTAGTGCTTAGCAGCCACCATGGAGTGTCATATGCTTTAGCCAATGCTAGAATCTCTATCGTCTAACCCAGAACCATGTGCCCCCTGACACCACATGTCTCAAGTACCGACGTCCTGTAGGAATGCCTAACAGTAGTAACTCGGAGGAACAATGATGTCTGTCCTCAAATAAGTAACTGGAGGGACAGCGATGTCCTCCCTCAAATAACGTAACCGGAGGGATAGCGATATCTGCCCCCAAATAAGGTATCCATAGGAACAGCGATATCTGCCCTCAAATAATGGCGAGCTTCTTCCCCCAACCTAATAGCCTCAATTCTATCCCCGGAAGGCTCCTCACCTCCCATGTGGCTTCCTACAGTAAGTACCACCAACCCAATAGTACCTAAAATACAACTAATAGGGCATCCACCTACACTAGTGGTCAAAACCACCTCATCACGGAGTCTCTTTGTGTGCACACTACTCAAAGTTTCAGGTGAGCGTTAATCACCAAAATAGTAACCAAGCCACAAAACCTCTAAAAAATAATGTCCCTACGACCATACCACTCAAGTATGATGGCCTTTCCATCCTAGTAACTTGGGCCATGCCCAACCTCATAGTCGTCCTGCCTCAAACCGACACCCATGATGCTCAATCCCGTGGTCAGAACCACCTAATGTAACCCAAGCCAAGCCCAACCTATGATCAGCATCACTCAAGAATATCTGGGTCATGCCCAACACAACCCAAAGGGTCCAGCATATGCAATTCAACAATTACATATATAACATATTTAAACAAAACACATAAATTGGAAAAACAATTTAAATAGTTGAATTGCACTAAGAAAGCATTGTCCCATACCAACACACAGGTCTTTAAGGCCACTAACAATTTATCTCAAGGTTTAATAACTAAAATCAACAGTTTAAAACAATATAATTCAAATATAACCATTCTGGAATCTCCCATCCAAAATGCCCCGATGAGAAACGACCCCTCACTCGGCCCTGGTCAAGAAAAAATTGTAACGGGGCATACCCAATGGCATATCATGGGTCAAAAATCAATTAAATATGAAATAGCAGATAAAACAGGTCCCGCTCAAAATACCTGAAAACACACCGAAGGCCGCGTCACCCAAATGACCATGAAAACACAAAAAGAGGTGTGCACCACCTACCTGAGATTCGTACAATGCAAGTACTCTGATAACAGCCTCCAATTATGTCTAAAACACAATATATTGAGGGGGTTTTAACGGATTAATCAGCATTCAAATCCAACTTCGGATGAAGGAACGAGAGAAAAAATAAGCTCTGACCGGCTCTCCCCACTCAACTCGATGAAACAATGAGGTTCTGCCTCAGAAACAAGGCTACTGCCCGTTTTAGTGAAAAAAAAGAAATTGTACGGTGTGTACTTCATGACTACACGCCGTTTATATCATTTAACTATTCATATGGAAGCTGGAATTCTTCCGACTTACTTTCCAGAATCTGACGACATGGGTACACAGCATGTACCTAGGGGTACATGGCCTGTACCTAGTTTTTCTTCTCTTCCTCACCGACTTACCCTCATGCCATGTATATCACTCACACATTGCTAGACTACACCGCGTGTCCAAGAAGGACACGACATGTACTTGGATAACCGATTCTACCTGACCAACATGCCCACATGCCATGTATATCTCTCATACATGGCTAAACCACGTGACATGTCCAAGTATGACACAACGTGGACTTGGATTTAATGATTTTACCAAGCCAAAAGGCCTATATGCCATGTATGGCCTCCATACGGTCAAGATTACATGGCATGTCAAAAACTACAGGTCCTGTAGTACGAAATTTCTACATGGTCATCACACAACATGGACTCAGTGAGCACATGGCCGGTCACTCGCCTAATATATACACTGCATGTAATTAAATTACACGGTGTGTAGTATGGAAATTTTCAGAAACTGGTCATTTTCCCTAGTTTTCTTAGGGACAATTCAAAAATTCGAACAGGGTCGGGATTTTGACCCATTCTAAAAACCCGGGTTCTTACAATCTCACCACCTTAATATAGCTCATCCTCGAGCTATCAAACAAAACTAGGAGATGGAACCGAACATACCACCCCAATCAAAGTAACTCAGACTTCCCCAGTCTCAAAGGTTCTAGCTAAATTCTTCACGGGCTCCCAACCTTAAGAATCACCTAACTCAGTCTCAAAATGATAAAACTCAAAGTTAAAAAAAGGTTCACTAACCTGTATTCCCAACGCATAGTCCTTCCATGAGGCATCATCACCCCTGTGCCTCATTGGTGCTCCTGTTTCATTCCAGACACCCAACAAATCCCACACAGCTCTATGTCCACCTCTACGAGGCCCTGGTGCCTAGCACCTCAAGTGACCTCCATCCTTGATGCCCTGATGCCCAAGGCGCCTCAAGTAACCTTCATCCTTGATGCCCCTGATTCTAAACATCTCATTATTATATATAAATATATCACGCACCTGATATAGTTTCAATCCCACTGACTAGAATCTAGTCAGTCCATATAGATCCAGTGCATCATGTGCACCCAAAACGGACATGACTCTACTGGTCATACCAAAAGGAAACATGGAAATCATGGACACACCTATGGTGTACCTCTAACCATCATCAGCTCACCAGCCTGCTCAGGCTCTAGCAGCTCCACGGCATACACCTGGCCTAAAGTATGACTGCCTGAGGCCTAACCTCCCTATGGTGCTACTCCAGCCACCAGCCACTGACCCCTCAGCTCGATTCGGCTGTCTCTGTCACGTCCTCCATGTGCAGCTGAACCTCGGCTGCCTTTTCCTGGTACTGAACCTGAACCAACTATAGATGCCATTATCTGTCCTGGTCCTTGCCTGTTGGCTGTCTAAGAAGTCTTCCTGCAAAACCTCTCCTGATGTCTGACCTATCCACATGTCCAAAATTCCTTTGGAGGCATATCGCACTGAGTCTGAACGTGCCCTATCTTTCCACACTAAAATCAAACCACTGAAGAATTGCTACTAGGTGGTCTAGCTAATTCCTTGGCCGAATTTCCCTATAGGAACTCATCCCGTCCTCACTTCCTATTGTCTGAACCCTCACCTGAAGTTGTCGTCTGGACAACCTAAGGCCTATCCCACTAGTTTCCCTCTCCTTTGAGCACCTGATTCACCGCCTCTAAAAAACCCAGCCTAAATATATTCACATGTACCTGAATGGCATGTTATAAGCCATCCTCAAAGCACCTCACCCTAGCCACGTCATCTCTTACCATACCAGGTGCAAAGTGAGACAACTCAGTGAAAGTAGCTATATAGTCCATGATGGACGTGTCTCCCTGCTGAAGACTCAAGAACTCTCAATCTCTCTCAGCTCTCAGTGTCTCTTGGTAAAAGTGTTCAAAGAACCTATCCTCAAAATCCTTTCATGCCAGTCCCTCATGTCAGCGAGCATGAACCTGTACATCCCGCCAACGCTTTGTCGGTCCTCACAACATGTTTGTCCCTAGCTTGACCCTCCACCGTGGAGGCATATCGAGCTACTCGAAGATTATCTGCATGCTCTCTATCCAATTCTCAAAGGCCTTTAGACCACCCTCACCCTTAAAAAGCGACAGGTGTTGCGACTGAAACTCCCGCATCAGATATTCCATAGATGGCTCTATACCCTGTGTGCCTCTATCGATCCCCTGCAAGACATGCACAAGTCTAGCTCAGAGCTTCTCATCGAGCTATGGCATGAACGCTGCCAAACCCGACTTTTGTCTGGCCTGCACTAGATCCTAAACCTGATCCTGTCCCTAAGCCTGTACCCGCGGCTCCTACTCTCCCTACACCGGATCCTGAACCTGATCCTGCACCTACGGCACTGTATCATCTCCCATCTGATGCTCCATATGAGTCACCCAAAAAGGAACCTTCTGAATACCAATAATGGTTAGACAGCCCATATATATATATATATTAATATATATTCAATGAAGATAAGAAAGCAGTAAAAGGAATCACACAACTACCACCCTTACTCTCCCCCACTGCAACCATGCCCCATGGAATCCCGACCTCATGGCCTCCTTACACGCCCCTAACAGAGCCAAGTATCAAAAGTACCTCGGGCCATGCCTGTCCCAAAAACCAACATTACCTCAAACCAACAACCGATTTGCCCAATCCTGGTTATCAAAATCACCTCAACTGATAGCACATGCTTGCTCGTACAAGAGCCAGACCCAAATACCCTATTACATATAATTCTACAAAAAATATAAGGCCTGGCATACACATTGCAATGACAATCAATTCTATCATTAATTTTACCATTTCAAATTTCAAAGAATATAAAGCATGGAAATTGATATTATTCACATGGCATTATCACTTTACAAAGCATACGTGTAGTTGTGAAATTGAAATACCCTAAAAATGTGCCTATCAAAATCCAAGAAAATAAGCCTTTCCATACCAGGCCAAGGCCTAATTCTCCCTTACCGCACCGACTAAGAAGTCAGATATCACAATCAATAACATCACACACAAAGTGAGCCACTATGGTGGAAATCATCTAAACTGAAATCTGAGCAAAAAGCAAACAGAAATTCCCACCCATGGTAACTTGGTCTATCCCATGTACCTAGGGCTATAGGCACCCAAACACAAGCTAGAGACCCAGTTCCAATAACATCCTATCTCCAGTCTACCATATCCCAAATAGTAAAACTAGTAGAAATAAAAGATAAGTCTCAATATCATTAGTGTCCAGTAAACGCTGCTACTAAATCTCCATCAAGAACTCCTTTGATACCACTTTGTAACGACCCAGACCCGAACAGCCACCCGAATAGTGCTAAACGAGTCGGGTGCTGCTACCTTAGTCGCACCTCCCCAAACACCAAAGGCTGGAAACTAGAATCGAGGGTCTTATAGGTATAGTGGGGAGGCTATACCCTCTCTGAGGATAATAATAATGGTACTGGTCCAAGTATAATAATAAAGATGTAGCGGAATAAATGACTCAGCAGACTCGAACCAGACCCGCAGAGCGGAATCACATTCAATATCAATAAACAGCAGAAGCAATAAATATAAACAACAGTAGAAAAAATAAACCCAATAGCATGCTGATCAATTGTAACTACTAATGAAAAAAAAAACATGCATCCAAAACAGGTCATGCATATCCATATATAAAAATGGCACCAATGGCTAACCAATTGTAGCTACAAAACAAGTAAAAATAATGATACATGAAATAAGAAAACCAAGGTAAACTTCAGCTAGGGAAGACCTCAAGGTCCATACCATCTCCAAGAAATAACTAATGCAGTCCAGCTCCTGAAGCTGGCCTCTTTCCTGCACATAAATCCATAAAGTCTGCACGTGTCCTGAAGGGCCTGTGTAGGGTGTGAGATGAATCTCAATAGGATACCACCCAATGGTACATACCTAATATAAGTGTTCAAGTAGGCATGCATTTATAAAAAAAAGTTTTAAAAATAATGATGCACAAATAAACACAAACTCCAATGGTGCTCAGCAGCCACCGTGGAGTGTCACCTACTTCGTCCAACACTGGAATCTCTGTCGTGTAACCTAGAACCATGTGCCCCTGACACCATGAGTCTCAAGTACTGATGTCTTGAAGGCATGCCCAATAGCAGTAATCATTAGGAACATCGATGTCTGTCCTCAAATAAGTAACCAGAGGGACAATGATTTTTGCCCAAAAATAACGTAACTGGAGGGACAATGATGTCTACCCTCAAATAAGGTATCCGGAGGAATATCGATATCTGCCCTCAAATAACGACATGCTTCTGCCCCCAACCTGATATCCTCAATGTTATCCCCTGAAGGCTCTTCACCTCTCACATGGATTCCTACGGCAAGAACCCCCAAACCAATAGTACCTAAACTGCAACTAAAGGGGCCTCTACCCACACGAGTGGTCAAAACCACCTAATCACAGAGTCTCTCTGTGTGCACACTACTCAAATTTTCTGGGTGAGCGATAATCACCAAAATAGTACCCAAGACACAACACCTCTAACACCTCATGTCCCTACGACCATGCCACTAAAGTATGATGGCCTTGACATCCCAGAAACTAGGGCCACGCCTAACCTGACGGTCATCCTACCTCAAATGGATTCCCATGACGCCCAATTCCATGTTCAGAAACACCCAACATAACCCAGTCCAAGCCCAACCTATGATCAGCATCACTAAAGAATATCCAGGCCATGCCCAACTAACCCAAAGGGTCCAGCATATGCAATTCAGCAATTACATATATAACATATTTAAACAGAACACATAAATAGGCAAAACAATATAAACAGTTGAATTTCACTAAGAAAGTGTTGTCCCATACCAGCACATAGGTCTTTAAGGCCTCTAACAATTTATCTCAAGGTTTAATAACTAAAATCAACAGTTTAAAACAACATAATTCAAATATAACCATTTTGGAATCCCCCGACCAAAATGCCTCGATGAGAAACGAACCCTCACTCGGCCCCTCTCAAGAAAAAATGGTAATAGTGAATACACAAAGTCATTGCATAGGTCAACAATCAATTCAATATGAAATAGCAGATAAAACGAGTCCTGTTCAAAATACCTAAAAATGCGCCAAAGGCCACGTCACCCAAATGACCACAAAAACACCAAAAGAGGTATGCACCACCTACCTAAGACTCGTATGATGCTACTCCTCCAATAACAGCCTCCAATTAAGTCTAAAACATAGTAGATCGAGGGGGTTCCAATAGATCAATCAGTATTCGAATCTGACTTCAAAAGAAGGAATAGGAGAAAAAATGATCTTCAGCCAGCTCTCCCTGCTCAACTCGACAAAACAATTAGGTTCTACCTCAAAAACAAGGCTACTACCCATTTTAGTGAAAAAAAGAAAGTATACGGTGTGTACTTCATGACTAAATGGAATGTATATCATTTAACTATTCATATGGTGGCTAGAATTCCACCGACATACTTTCCAGAATCTGCCGACATGAGTACACAGTGTGTACCTAGGAGTACATGGCATGTACTTAGTTTTTCTTCTCTTCCTCACCGACTTACCCACACACCATGTATATCCCTCATACATGGCTAGACTACATAGTGTGTCCAATAAGGACACGTCGTGTACTTGGTTAACCGATTCTACCCGACCAGCAGGCCCACACGCCATGTATTTCCCTCTTACATGGCTAGACCACACGGCGTGTGTAATTAGGAAATGGCGTGGACTTGGTTTCAATGATTTTACCCAGCCAATAGGCCTACATGCCCTGTATGGCCTCTACATGGCCAAGGGTACACAACATATCGAAAACTACATGCCATTTGTAAGAAATGTCTACAAGGTCATCACATAGTATGGACTCAGTAAGCATATGGCTGGTCACTCACCTAACATATACACGGCATGTACTTAAATTACATGGTGTGTTGTCTTGAAATTTCCAGAAACTGCCCATTTTCTCTAGTTTTCTCAGGGACAAGTCAAAAATTCAAACAGGGTCAGGATTTTGACCCGTTCTAAAAACTCGGGTTCTTACAATCTTCCCACATTAATATAGCTCATCCACATACTATCAAAAAAAACCCAGATATGGCACCAAACATACCACCCCGATCAAAGTAACCCAGACTTCCCCAGTCTCAAAGGTTCTGGCTAAATTCCTCAAGGGCTCCCCACCTTTGGAATTTCCTAACTCAGTCTCAACACGACAAAACATAAAGTTAACAAAGGTTCATTGACCTGTTTTCCAGATGCATAGTCCTTACATGACACATCATCACCCCTGCGCCTCATTGGTGACCATATGTCGTTCCCGACACCCAACATATCTTGCAACGCATCGATGTCCACCTCCACGAGGTCCTGGTACCTAGCACCTCAAGTAACCCGCATCATTGATGCCCCGATGCCCAAGGTGCCTCAAGTAACCTGCATCCTCAATGCCCCTGATGCTACGCATCTCATACTTATATATAAATATATCACGCACTTGATATGGTGCTAATCCCACCGACTAGCATCTAGTCAGTCCACATAGATCATGTGCATCACGTGCACTCAAAACGGACATGCCTCCAGAAGTCATGCCAAAAGGAAACATGGAAATCACGGCCACACCCGTGGTGTACCTCTAACTGTCGTTGGCTTGCCAGCCTGCTTAGACTCAGGCAGCTCCACCTATCCTGAAGTATGGATGACTGATTCTTGACCTCCCTACGGTGATGCTCCATCCACAGGCCACAAACCCCTCAACTGGATCTCGTTGTCTCTATCACATCCTCCACATGCAGCTTAACCTCGGCTACCTTCTCCTGGTACCGAACCTGAACCAAATTCAGATGCCACCATCTGTCCTGGTCCTTGCCTGTCAGCTATCTAAGAAGGCTGCCTACAATACTTCTCCAGATACCTGACCTATCCACATGCCTTACACTCCTTTAGAGGCTTATCGTACTAAGACTGAACATGCACTGATTGTCCACACTGAAAAAAAACCACTAAAGAACTACCACGAGGTGGTCTAGATGAGCCCTTGGCTAGACTTCCCTACTGGAACTCATCCCATCCTCGCTTCCTGTTGTTCGAACCCTCACCAGAAGTCGTCGTCTGGCCAACCTGATACCTATCCCACTGGTTTCCCTCTACAATGAGTGCATGATTCATCACCTCTAAAAAATAACCCAATCTTAAGATATTCACCTAGACCCGAATGGAATGTCATAAGCCATCCTCGAAGCACCTCACCCTAGTTGCGTCATCGATTACCATGCCAGGTGCAAAGAAAGACAGCTCAGTGAAAGTATTTGCATAGTCCATGACGAACATGTCTCCCTACTGAAGACTCAAGAACTCCTGAGCTCTCTCTTCTCTCAGTGTCTCTAGGTAAAGGTGCTCAATGAACCTATCCTCAAAATCCTTCCATGCCATTCCCTTGTGCTGGTGAGCATGAACCTGCAAATCCCACCAACGCTTTTCTAGTTCTCGCAGCATGTATGTCTCCAGCTTGACCCTCCACCCTGGAGGTTTCTCGAGCTACTCGGAGATCATCTGAAGGCTCTCTATCTAGTTCTCAGCCACATGCAGACCACCCACACCCTGAAAAATCAGAGGGTGTTGTGACTGAAACTCATGTGTTAGATATGCCTTTGATGGCTCTATACCCTATGCGCCTCTATCGATCCCCTGCAAGACACGCACTAGGATAGCTCAGAGCTGCTCATCGAGCAATGGTCCAAACGCTGCCAAACCGGGATCATGTCCTTCTAGCATTAGATCCTAAACTTGATCCAGTCCCTGAGCCTATAATCGCAGCTCCTGCTCTACCTGCATCGGATCCTGAACATGATCCTGCACCTGCGGCACTGTACCATCTCCCGTCTGATGCTCCATCTGAGTCGCCCAAAAAGGAACCCGTTGAATACCAATAATGGCCAGATAGCCCATATATATATATATATATAACAATATATATTCAACACAGATAAGAAACCAGTAAAAGGTAGCACAAAACTACCACCCTTACTCTCCCCCACTGCAACCATGCCCCACGACATCCTAGCCTCATGTCCTTCTTACCCGCCCCTAACAGAGCCAAGTATCAAAAGTACCTTAGGCCATACCTGTCCTGACAACCAGCATTGCCTCAAACCAATGACCGAGTCGCCTAATACTGGTGATCAAAATCCCCTCAATCGATAGTACCTTCCTGCTCATACAAGAGCCATACCCAAATACCCTGTTACATGCAATTCTACAAAAATATAAGGCATGGAATACACATTGCAAAAACAAGAAATTATATCAAGAATTTCATCTATTCACATTTTAAAGTATAAAAATCATGGAAATTGATATTATTCATATGGAATTATCTCTTAACAAAGCTTACGTGTAGTTATGAAATTGAAATACCCAAAAAATGTGCCTATCAAAAGCCAAGAAAACAAGCCTTTCCATACAGGTCCAAGGTCTAATTCTCCATTACCGCACTCGGTCAAGGGTCACATATCACAATCAATAACATCACACACCAAGTGAGCCACCATGGTGGAAATCATATAAACTATAATCTGAGAAAAAATCAAACATAAATTCCCACCCATGGAAACTTGGTCCATCCCTCATACCAGGGACTGCAGGCACCCATGCACAAGCTAGAAACCCAGTTCCAGTAACATTTTATCTCCATTCTACCATATCCCAAATAGTAAAACTAGAAAAAATAAAATAGAAGACTCAATATCAATAGTTTTCAGTAAACACTACTACTAAATCACTATCAAGAACTTCTTTGATACCACTTTGTAACGACCCAGACCCGAACAGCCACTCGAACAGTGCTGAATGGGTCGGGTGCTACTACCTTAGGCGCACCTCCCTAAACGCCAAAGGATGTCAACTAGCAGCGAGGGTCTTATAGGTATAGTGGGGAGGCTATACCCTATCATAGGATAATAATAATGGTAATGTTCCAAGTATAATAATAAAGATGCAGGGGAATGAATGACTTAGCTGACTCGAACCAGATCCGTAGAGAGGAAGCACATTTAATATCAATAAACAGCGGAAGCAATAAATATAAACAATAGTAGCAGAAATAAACACAACAGCATGCTGATCATTTGTAACTACTACCCAAAAAAATGCATCCAAAATAGGTCTTGCATATCCATATATAAAAGGGGCACCAACGGCTAACGAACTATAGCTACAAAACAAGTTAGCATGCCGATACAGAAAATAATAAAAACATGGTAAACTCCAGCTAGGCAAGACCTCTAGGTCCATACCATCTCTAAGAAACAACTAATACATCCCATCTCTTGAAGCTGGCCACTTTCCTGCATGTAAATCTATAAAGTCTGCACGTGTCCCGAAGGGCCCATGTAGGGTGTGAGACGAATCTCAATAGGTTACCACCAATAGAGCGTACCTAATATAAGTGTTTAAGCAGGCATGAATTTATCAAAAAAGTAGTAAAAATGCACAAATAAACACAAACTCCACTGGTGCTTAGCAGCCACCATGGAGTGTCACCTGCTTCGGCCAATGCCAGAATCTCTGTCGTGTAACCCGGCAGCATGTGCCCCCTGACACCACATGTATCAAGTACTAACATCCCAAAGGCACGCCCAACAGCAGTAACCCGGAGGAACATCGATGTATGTCCTCAAATAATTAACCTAAGGTAAAGTGATGTATGCCCTCAAATAAGGTAACCGGAGGGACAATAATGTCTTCACTTAAAAAAGGTATCCAGAGGAACAGCGATATCTGCCCTCAAGTAATGGAGAGCTTCTGCCCCCAACCCGATATCCTCAATGCTATCCCATGAAGGCTCCTCACCTCCCACGTGTCTTCCTATGGAAAGAACCCCCAAACCAATAGTACCTAAACCGCAACTAATGGGGCCTCTACCCACATGAGGGGTCAAAACCAACTCATCACGGAGTCTCTCTGTGTGCACACTAGTCAAAGTTTCTGGGTGAGTGGTAATCACCAAAATAGTACCAAAGCTACAACACCTCTGACACCTCGTGTCCCTGCGACCATGTCTCTCAAGTCTGATGGCCTTTCCATCCCAGTAACTCAGTCCATGCCCAACCTAACAGTCATCCTACCTCAAAAAGACACCCATGACGCCCAATCCCATGCTCAGAACCACCCAACGTAACCCGGTCCAAGCCCAACCTGTGATCAACATCACTCAAGAATATCGGGGTCATTCCTAACATAACCCAAAGGGTCTACCATTTTCAATTCACCAATTATATATATAACATATTTAAACAGAACACATAAACAGGAAAAACAATCTAAACAACTGAATTTTACTAAGCAAGTGTTGTCCCATACCAGCACAGAGGTCTTTAGGGCCTCTAACAATTTATCTCAAGGATTAATAACTAAACTCAATAGTTTAAAACAATATAATTCAAATATACCCATTTTGGCATCCCCGACCAAAATGCCCTAATGAGCAATGACCCCTCACCCGACCCCGCACAAGAAAAACTGGTAACAGGGCTTACCCAATGTCATCCCATAGGTCAATAATAAACTCAATATGAAATAGCATATAAAACGGATCCCGCTCAAAATACCCAAAATGCGCCAAAGGTTGGGTCACCCAAATAACCACAAAAAAAAGAGGTATACACCACCTACCTGAGACTCATATAATCCTACTCATCTAATAGTATCCTCCAATTAAGTCTAGAACGTGGTAGATCTAGGGGGTTCCAATGAATCAATCAGTGTTCCAATCTGACTTCGGACGAAGGAACAGGAGCAAAAACTATGGTCGGCTCTCCCTACTCAACTCGATGAAACAATGAGGTTGTGCCTAAAAAACGAGGCTACTTCCCATTTTAGTGAAAAAAAGAAAGTACACGGCATGTACTTCATGACTACATGCCATGTATATCATTTATCTATTCATGTGGCGGCTGGAATTCTACTGACTTACTTTCTAGCATCTGCCAACATGAGTACACTGTGTGTACCTAGGGTTACATGGAATGTACTTCATTTTTCTCCTCTTCCACTATGACTTAACCACACGCCATGAATATCTCTCATACACAGCTAGACGACACGGCGTGTCCAATAAGGACACGACATGTACTTGGTTAACCGATTCTACTCAGACAATAGTCCCACACACCATGTATATCCCTCATACACTAATAGAACCCATGGTGTGTCCAAATAGGACACATCATGGACTTGGTTTCTATGATTTTACCCATCCAACATGCCTACATGCCATGTATGGACTCCACACAATCAAGTGTACACAGCGTGTCAAAAACTACACACTGTGTAGTAATAAATTTCTACACAGTCCTCACATGGCATGGACTCAGTGAGCATATGTCCGGTCACTCACCTAACATATACATGGCGTGTACTTAAAGAACATGGCGTGTAGTCTGGAAATTTCCAAAAACTACCCATTTTCTCCATTTTTCTCAGGGACAAGTCAAAAATTTAAACAGGGTTGGGATTTTGACCCGTTCTAAAAACTTGGGTTCTTACATTTGTAATATTTATAATAATAATATTAGGGTTGATTCTAATCCCACCTATCTTTGGAATTGTCACCATGGACATATAAATTATAAGAACATCTAAATACTCCTTAAAGATGGATTGTTGGAACCATTTTATTATAGATCATCTGATACTTGATAATATTTTTTATTAGGAAAAATAACCAAAAAAACTTTTAGTGGAAATGTGAAATAGCTAGTGGACTATTAAATCTTATACATAGTGATGTATATAAAAAAAATGATTACTCAATAAAGTGGTGGTTTTAGATACTTAGTTACTTTTATCGATGAATTTAGTCTATATGGTCATGTGTTTCTGATGAGGAATAAGTATGAGACTTTTGAAAAGTTCAAAGAGTTTCTACATGAAGTAAATAATCGACTGGGAAAAGTATTAAGATTTTATGATCAGATCAAGGTGTATAATACTTAAGATAAGAATTCATTATTCATCTGATAGATAGTGAATTTTTTCCAAAAATCACTCCTCCTAGTACACTATAGTATAATGGTCTATCTAATAGGAGTAATTTTACTATATTGGACATAGTTTGATTAATGATGAGTTAGTGTGACCTTTCTATTTCATTTTGGGGTTATCTCTAGATGTTATTTTGTTCTTACTAAATTTTATTACATATAAAGTATTTTAATATGCTTCATATGGGATATGGTATAGGAAATGTCCAAGTTTTTATTTTATTAATATTTGGGGTTGTGAATCACACGTATGATGATTGGATACTGAAAAACTTGACACTAAATCAAACAAGTTAGTATTTATTAGTTATACTGAGATATTATTTCTACAATCCTATTGAACACAAAGTGTTTGTGCTCTTAATATGTCAGTTTCCTTGAATAGAAACACATAAGTCAAGGTTTCATTTGAAGGAAATTTAAACTTATAGAATTTTAGGACCAATAAATATAAAGTTTTTTTGAGATAGAGATTGGGCTAGTACCATAAAGTTATGGAAGAAGAGCCAAATAAAGTTATATATGTCATGATCCTAATCAGGACAGCCCAAAAACAGTCACCCGAGTCGATCTGTGATAAGGCCCGAAGGGTGTTCCTGATCCCCACGGGCTGGCACAAGTTCTTGGGTATCAAATAAAATAAGAGGGAAGGATTTACCCAAATTTACCACATTAAAATCACCAAAAAAAACTAATAATTTAGATTATAAAGTTTAACAAAATTCCCCTTTAACAATTATAAGATTTTATGTTTACAACCTTGAACAAAACCCGGAAGGACTACAAAAAAAGAGAACTATAATTCCAACCCAGACCTTCATGTAATAAGAGTAGTAACATCCTCGATCCACCACCACCAAGATCCAAAAGAGATACCACATGAAAAAAACTTCAATCCCAATACGCTATGCCTTTATCTAAGACAAACACAAAAAATGGTTACTTACACCCAAAGATGTATGTTGGGTGTGAGCCAAAAACCATTAGGATTCCACCTGGGTAAAGAGATTCCATGATACAACATTTAAAGATAATTTAACATTCTCATTTACATAATTTCATTTTAAACATTTCTAGGAAAACATTTATTGGGTAAACATTTTAAAATTAAACACTTCTGAAGAAAGAAATTTCACAAACACTTTCTTAGAAGAAAAATGGAATTTATATTGAACACACACACACACACACAAGCTCCACCATATTCCAACATATAGAACCATATCATTTAAGGGATAGCACCATGGGTGAATCCCTTGGGTTAATCTAGCTCATGTAGGACCCTAGAACCTCGTACCACGATGAAAGGTGGTATAGTAACCAAAACCAACTGTGTTCTCATGCACGATCCACTAGAGAAGATAAGTATCCAAAATTATTGGGGTTTCTAAATCATAATCATATTTTAGTTAGTGTTGTAATTGTTAATCATTCTAAGTGAAAATGGGATAAACCGCTTCTGAATCAATAGTTTACTAGATCTAGTCATATGACCTAGATACCTGGGATTCCCTTGTGCTCAATATAATGTTCACATATCATAAAACATGACACTATCACAACCCATTTCTAATAATTCATAGAAAAATCACCCATTTTCACAAAATAACCCATTTTCCATTTCACTCACACCAAAACCCATTTCAAAATACATTTACCATCAACTACATAATTCATAAATTTTCCTTTTTACAAATAGAAGAAATGAATGCCATTAATCAACCAAATACATGGGCCAAGACCCCCTTTTGAGACCACACATCAACCAATTACACTTTAAAACATGCTTTTCAATCTTTAAAAAACTTACTTGTTAATTAAATTACACAAAAAAGAATACCTTATTCCACAAAACCCATTTCCTTTGACTAGAACTTCAGTTTAAATACATTAGAACCTAGGGTGCCTTGAGAAACACATTCCACATATTCCATACTAGGTATAAAACCCTTTTTAGAAACATCACAATAGAACAGACACAAAATATAACCATTTTCCCTAAAAAATTAATTTTCACCACATATATTGGCCAACATATTTCAAACCACATTTTTTCCACAGAAATAATTTATATAATGAGAATAAATACACAAATAAGAATATTAAAAACATATAAAATTTCTAAATCATGGAACTACCAACCTCACTTGAAGAAACTTCTGTAAAATGTTGTGGAACCCTATATGCACCTAAACTACACCTCAAAAAGAAAATAAGGAACCCTAATCAATGATATAGAACCCAATAGATCAAGATCCAACCCCCAAAATCAAACCCTATCTAATGAAAAAAGAAACCCCAAAGGAAGAGATCCAAAACCCAAAAATAGAGGGAGAAAAGAGGGAGAGAGAGACTTACCTGGAGGTTACTTGAAGAATCCAGACCAAAAAATGATGGGAGGGGAGATCCAGAGGTTCCATGGAAGGGGGAGGGACTCCTGTGGATTATGAGGTTGAGGGGGCCGAGAGAGAGGGGAGAAATGGTTTCAAATCATGTGGGAATAAAACCAAAAACCCTAAATTTTAATGACCTTGAAGGTCGCACTGTTTGTCCACACAGTTTTTCAAAATATGCAACAACCTTGTGACCTCCTCTTCCAAAGGAGACACCTACTTCATGGTAAACCCACACGGTATGTATTACCATGCATAAGTTAGTGGGTCGCTTCTGGTTGTGACCCAGACCTTCTGCACGGTTACCTGGAGAATTGCACATGGTTTGAAAAATCATGCGCCAACCATGCACATTAGTCTTCCAACCCAAAATCCTGAAATATTTCTTGAAACTCCAAGTTATAACTCATGGTCAAGCACTAGGCTGAGGATAGACTAAAGAAATGGATCAGAAGTTCTAAACCGTCACACCCGATTCCTGAGAAAACTAACTGAGAACCCAACACTAACCAGAACAAAGGAAAATTCAAAAACCCATATGTAACAATTCTCCCCGCCATAATTCTTTTCACCCCTAGAAATCCATGGAAAGGACTGATCCAAAAAAATAAAACTAATACTTCTTCATGGATCAGGGAGATTCCCGAAGGATGATAGGAAAATAGAGACTTACAAGATGGACTTAGGAGGGAAAAATGGACTCCCCGATATGTGCCACCCACCCCCAAAAGTGGATACACCTCTAGTTGATCAATCAAACAAAAAGAAACTTCCCACAGTGAACAATACAAATTCTTAAATTAAAACACATCAAATGCTACCAAATGGAACCAACACTACTTGCATGAAACAAGAAAACTATATCAAACCACATCCCAACGTTAACTCAAGAGAGGAGCTTGGGGATAGATAGCTCCAAAAGAGACTACCAACCACCAAGCCCTCGCTAGGAATTGAACTAAATTATTGACACAGGGAGGCCTGAATGGACTCCCCTCCATAAGAGTTAAGATAACATTAACTTATTCCAAAATAATTTCAGAGAGACCCACAGTGGGTCTCCCCACCATAAAGACCAACTAACTTTACTGACTAGCACAAACCAAAAAAGGACACCCAACATGGGTTATCTTGTGATCTTCTAGTATAACCACATCTCCCACCACAAGGGACCCAATTAACAAAACTCTGAACCAAACAGAAAACATTGTGCGGTTCACCACTCCCACGGGCATTACCATCCTCGGATGAGTCGAAACCGAAACTAAGGTCGACTCCCAAGCCTGAACATACATTTAAAACCACACAAATATCCCTATCCACAAGGGTTCAATTTCTAAGGTTCAAGAGAGTGAGACAAATGTTCCTCCTTTTAACAAAGGAGGGACCCTTTCACCCATCTAGTTTGTAAAGGATAAACAAGTTCCTCATGCTTCTTTCCACCAAGTGGGACTGAACGAAAAAAAAAGCTACATAGGACTTATAAATTGTTTCCATTTCCCATACTAAAGACAGATGCTAAACTAGTGTCTTTTACACCCCTGGGGGGTTCTTGACTATGCGCTAACTTCACTCTGAAACCTATAGATGGAGATCTGATGGTTGAAGCATCTCCTACCTCGTAGTCAGGTGCCAAAATCCTCAAATGAAACTTTTTTTCTGGTGCCACAACAACTATACCACAACCCAGACCACACCAATAGACACAACACACCTCACAATCCACTTACTCCAACATGACACTTTTAGCAAAATAGGAGCTTAAAGATGCATATGCATCTTCCCTTTCACTCCAAACAAAAAAAATATCAGAAAAAAGAATCCAAATATTCTTGAAAGAGAAACATAATTCTATTTAATCACAATTCATCAAAAAGTTCCACAACATCCACCTTTTCTCTTATAAAGGAACAAAATTCTACAAGACATCACCGAACATGACCCTTGAAACTAACAGAGACATTATAAGGAGAAGACCTTGAACCGAGTCCTAAACATAATGAGGTTACCATAAGTGGCCATAAAATCCTCTCATGACCAGGTTTTCCACATTGGTGGCCTAACATGAACCATCTCTTAGATGATACCAATGAAACACCCAAAGGCCCTTCAAAAACATCACTCGCACTGACAACTTTGGACTGTTTTAACCTATCATTACTGGAATTCCCTTTACTACTTCCTTGTAGGATCTTCCGATGCAATAGTGTTAATATTCATACTTGAAAACTAATTCAACTCAAAGAAACCATAATTTATTTCAACTCCTTCTACATTCACTCTTCTATTGTGATTGGATATACTTAATATAAAAAACATAGAGAGATAAACTCAACCCTAGAACCCAAGAAGATAGTTTTTACTTTGATAAACTGGAGGACCTACCAATAGAAAATCACCCATGGCCAGATTCTAAATATATCAATTCCTTATAGGGGCATCCACTAGTCAATAAGGGAAATCCAAGGACCCAATAAAATCAGCCCTTTGATCAAAACATACCAAAAATAGACACCAAATGAACCAAAGGAAGCATATTCAAAGGTATCCCAAACATTTTTCCAAAAAAAAACCATTAATCATTATCTCAAAATGACTCACCAGGAAAACACAACTTCAAACATCTCACAAATAAGAAGAGTATTCAAACCCAAAATACCTTGCAAGTAACAATACCAAATCATAAAGAAACACACCACATAACTATGAACTACCAATCACTCCATTTTTTCTTTAAAATCATTATTGAAAATAAATTAGGTTGGGTGGGTTTCACATTCACCAATGGTGACTCATAAAGTCTCACACATTCCCTTCCTCATGCCAAACTAGGAACCAGTCCACTTTTCATATATATTCCTTGCATGTAGTCACTCATGAGAGTACCAAAGTTAAAAAAATCATTTTTCACTTTACAAAATAAACATTCAACCCAAACTTCCATTTTCTCAAATACCAAACCAATTTCCACCCAAAATTTAACAAAGATTTGTAAAATTCACTAACCAAAAAATCAAAAACCATTCCAAATAAAACTAGTTTTTAAACACTACACATTAATTCCAAAACATTTCACCCCTATCAAAACACTTCTAGTTGCATAACACACCCCATTTCATCAATAATTATTTAATTAAAAATTCATCTTTTATCATTTGAAACAATTTTCCAAAACCCTTTTGAAATTAAATTCCCCTCTTTTCAAAAAACTATTTTTTGATAATCCATAATTATGGGTTGTAAAAATCCAATCCCGATAAAATCATCCTCATTCACTCATAAAATTTCATCAAAATAAACCCTTTTAAGGTTTTATTCAAAATAATTATGAACACCCATTTTCCACTTTTTTTAAATCAAACATATTTACATTAAAATAAATTTTTTCACAATTAAAAAATGAGGGTTCTTAAAAAAACATTCATAACCCAATAAGACACAAAGAAACATTGTAGGAAACTATTAGCATTGGGATTCTTGAACATATGGTTAAAGGCCATACGCCAAGTGCACCACCATCATAGAGAGACTTCTTGGACAATGTCTCTGGCACTACATGGCTTTCCAGGCCCTGTGAAATCACTAATACCATTGACAAAACCCCCTTTTCATTTCCCAAAACATCAAAAAACCACAAGATCCAAATTAATCAAATAAAACTTGACTTACCTTGGTGACTTGAGTCCCGTCATGAGGTGTGCTGGCCAGGAACCCTACTTGTAATCAGAATATCAAGTCCTGAAAATCCTAAATCTATTTTTCCCAGACTCTTCCCCGAGGAACAATACCCAAAAGAGAATGAACTCTTTTGATATTGTTTTTTCATGAACCAAACTGGGTCAGCCCCAAAATGGTCACCCGAGTCGATCCGCAACAAGGCTCAAAGGGTGTTCCTGATCCCCACAGACTAGAACAAGTGCTCAGATATCAAATAAAATAATAGGTAATGATTTACCTGAATTTACCACATTAAAATCACAAAAAAATTAATAAATATAGTTAAATTAAAGTGTCCAACAGGGAAATCAAAGGAATTTTGGAAAAGACGGTTAAAACAAACATGAAAGATTGGAGCCAAAGGATGAAAGACACATTACAAGCTTATAGTATAACCTATAAAACCCCAAGTAGAATGAGTCTATATATGATGATTTATGAATAAAGTTTTCATCTACCATTGGAATTGGAGAAAAAGGTGTATTGGGTGATTAGGAAGATTAATTTGGATCTTGAAAGCATTGGGAATGAGAGAAGATTACAGATATTGGAGTTGGAATAAATTATAAGGGAAGATTTTTAAAATTATAGGATTTAAAAAGAGATAAGAAGAGCATCTCAGGATAATTTAATCCAACCAAAAGACTTACATCCCAGAGACAAAGTGTTGTACGCAACTCAAGACTCAAGCTGATGCCAGGTAAACTTAATTTCAAATTGGAAGACCCATTAATAGTTACTCATGTATATCCTTTTGGTGATGTGATAATTGTGAATGATATAGAGGAAGAGACCTTAACTATTAATGGACATAGGCTGAAAAAATTCCATGGGATCATTCCATCAGATCCAGTAGAGGAGATCACACTCCTCCAACCTGTTTATTAATAAAACCCATTAGGTTATACCTCTCCTTTACATTATCTTTCTTCCTATGATTTATTTTTAAATCTACTTACATGTTAAATAAATTTAAACTAATTGTGGACACTGAATTATTTATGTGTGTGTGATTGAACCATTGTAGTTTAGGATTTTCATTTGTTGTTTGTTTTTCTATTTTAAAAAAAAAAATCAAATTTTTGTGTGTTTATTTTTCATTTTTTGTGTATTTTTTAAACTTTTGTGCTGAAATGATTATAATTTCCATTTTTAAAACCCATTATGATGAGTGAAACAATTTATTCCATAAAACTGAGCTTAAATGAATGCTAAAAATGAGTTTGTTTCAAGTTAAAATCTTTGGTAATTTTATAAAAATTACTATTTTTTTGAATTTCATGCCACATCTCATTGTATTTATCTTTGAAATCACTTTATTGTGAGGATTATAAACCATTTTTTTCATATTTGTTTCATTTACCTAACTTATTTATAAACAAAACCATGCTTTATTTAATTATAATTTGATTTATTCATTTATAAACTTGAGGGTTTGAGGTACTTGTTTTTTAAATGACTGAGTCATTTCTTTTGTTTAATCTCCATTTTTAATATAATAATTTTATTCTGGCCTTCTTTATACATTTAATCCTGATAAACCTTATAATACAGGAATATCCTATTAGTTTATCCACATTACAATCAAATTTTTCCTATCCAATCTTCTCTTGAAGTGAATTTTTATGATCTAGTTGAACTTAAGTCTGGGGGGAAGTTGTATTGTGTTTTTCTATCTCATTTAGTGAAACTTTTGGTGGAAAATAAAATAATTAAGATATGTGTTTTCTACTAAAAAAATCATCATTCTATTGAAAGTTTTTTCTTTAGGGAGCTTTCAAGATAATATAATTTTTACCTTTCTGTAGCTTTCAATGGAGAAAGAAAGTTGTGCCTATCTGGAGCTTTCAAGAAAAATTATATTTTAGAAGATTGAAATTTTTGTTGCTGATATTCTGAATGGTGTGAACATTCCTTTATTTTTCATTATGGTGGAGCTTATTTTCTACTATGGAGAGTTATAATCATACCATACTTGATTGAAAATTATAATCATCCAATTGTTCTTCAAAAGGAGACAGACCCTCCTCATTCGGCCTCAGAATTTTTAATATCTAAATCCTAGAAACTGAAAGCCACTGAACAAACATACAAAGTCCTCATTATAAATACATGTCCTTGAATCACATAGGGTGGAGAAGTATAAATTTATCAATCCTACAGTGACTCTTTCATGGGTTTGGATGAGAAGGGCCTTGTTAAAAATTTACATTTGTTAGATGAGAGAAAATTCATGTGAGGTAGGTGTCTTGTGTGAATGAGAAGAGAAATAGAGAGGAAATAGATCAAATGATCTTTATTTAGAACATGAAATAATGTTATTTAATTAGGCATTATATCTTTTTTCTTGGTATAGAATTGGTGGATCTCATGAGCATATTTTTTGAATTTGCATTGATTTGATTTTGATGCTTACTTGTCTAGGAGTCCAAGTGATAAGTATGGGTTAATTGATAGAGATACTATTTTTATTATTTTTTATGTGTTTTCAATGATTTAATCCCTACCAATTAATAATTTGGTCTTATTTTCATCATTTTTTATTTTTGGTGGATTTCTTGCTCAATTATGAAAATTGTTTAATTCTGGAAATTTAATAGTTTTCTAGAGATTCTATGTTTTGGGAATATATTTTACAATTTTCATCCAAATGGAGTTATTATATTTTATGATTTCATTTCTCGTGATATTATAATTTTTCTTCTAGACCCAGAACTAATTCTAATAATACAATCCCAGAAAAATCAATCAATTGGAAAAAGTTTTCTGGAAAATAAAATGGAATCCACCTCAGTAATGGAAAAATATCTAGGCCTATATACATCCAAATAAAATGATTCCAGCTGGAATAGAAATATGACTCCTCTCAAAATTTACACATTAAATTTCATGAATAAATTCATTTATTAAAATATCCATTAAATGATTAAAAGTGGAGGTAGTTGAGAATTATGCTCGTCCATAAAAAAGTAGTCTTCAGTTATTCAAACATAAAGTTTTTTCACTTATCTAAATAGGTTGAGATTTTTTTCATGCATGAAAAATAGACATTGGAACAACTTTTAAGAATAAAAATTCCCTATATTATGCCATTTAATATGCTAATTGAACTCAAAATTTTGGTGAAATTAATCTGGAGGGAAATTTATCTACCCCTCAACCCTATATATATGAGTATCCACTTCCATTCAAGGGTGTTGAGAAAGGAGGAGAGGATGTGTTGGGTAATTGAAATCTTGAAGTGTTGTGTATTTCTTATATTTATTTTATTAGTTTTATAATGCTCTCTTCTTCCCCTTTCAACTCTATTACTCTTTACCTGGAGGGGTAAATCTTTTGAGTGATCGGGGAAGGGGGAGTTTTCCTTTTGTAATTTTGAAGTCTTGTGATTTAATGTAAAAATCTCTTTTTAAATTTAATGGTTTATATTTTTAGTGTTTATCTATTATCCTAATGAAATATTATTTTGGTTTTTGGTGTAATTCATTTTCAATAGCTTTGGTTGAAGATCTTTGAACTCCCTCTGCCTAGCGCAGTTTGTCGTGATCGAGTAGATTGTGTTAGGTGGTGAGTGTCTAGAGATTGTTGGCACGTAGGTGAAATAAGTGAACCATTTATAGATTATAAGGAGAAAAAATCACAATAATTACATGACTTAGTTTTTTTGGAATGGGTTATGTATTTTGATGCACACGGGAGTGAATTCCATTACTTCCTTTGACCAAGGGTGATTAACAACTCGATCAAGGAGTTGTTAATTTATCATTCAATAAGAAGAGAGGGATATGATCTTTATGACTATGAAGACATTGAAAAATGTGATACTACCCTGAACTAATCACTCCCTTCGTCTATTAGTGTTTAAACTTTATTTTAATTTCTTTCTTTCCATTCAAAAACAAAAAAAATCAAAAACAATCTCACCTTTTTCTCTTATTTCAAGTGAAAAACGTGATTGTTGTGAACTTTTATATGGATACATCCTAGGTCAATCACTTTACTGTATTTTAACATGAAAAATGTTTTTTTTGTCACACCCCATGATTGGAATGTTCCTGTGATCTAAGAATGATCTAATTTAAACCAATTAGTGAGAATTTATCCCATATTCATAAAGTTTGTACAAAATAAACAACTGAAATTTCTAACACCTGATAATTAAAATAAACTATAATTGGTTAATATATTTGTAATATATGGTCATAAAATAATTATAAAAATGGTAGTATGTTTATATGAAGGTTTTGAAATAATTTATTAAGATATTTATGTCTATTATATAGGAATTTAAACCAATTACATGGAAAGAAAAGTTAAATTCAAGGGACCTGGTAACTCAAACTTCTTCATTTGAGTTATATGTTGTATACTTTATTTCCTTTACCCTGTGTTCACTATATTTTTTATTTTAAATTATTTTCTCTATTTATTTCTTGGTAAAATAGTTATTGATCCAAAATCAATTTTGATGAATATTTTTATTTTCAGTTTTTCTAAAACAAAGGTGAATTTTTTAAAAAGTACTCAAAGCTATGAATTTTAAAATGATGAATACAAAATTTTTTCAAAAAAAATATTTTAATGGTTTGGTTTCCACTATCTTAAAATTTTCTATCTCTAATAGATTTATGTTTCATGTTTCACCCTATATTTTCTTCAATTATCTGATTATTTTGTTTGATAAATTTTATGGTATCAAATTTTTTAATTCATGATGTTATTTTATACCATTTGAATGTAAACTAAAACCCATTTTATTTAAATGGGTTCTTTATGAAAAGTGAATGATTTACATTTGTATCTTTAATAAATCCATTATTTTTTAATAGGTTTTTCATTTATGATGATTATTTTTTTAAGTGGCACGCATATGTGTGAATAATGATAGATGGGGTCCTATATCTCCTTTAATTCATTAGTTTAAGTTTGTGTCTCAATATATAGTTAGGAGTAGACATAATGAGTTTTCTCACATGGGAATGGGCATGATGGGTTTACTTTAATTTTCAATCATGGACATAATTAGTTTTTTCACATAGGTATAGGCATAATATGTTTTCTCACAAAGGTTTTCCTATGATTATGGTTGTTTCACATTTCCAAGTTGTTTATCAAGTTATTCCAAATTTCTAAGTTGTATTTAATTTCCATGAAATTCCATGTTTTCCTGATTATGCCTTATTTTTAAATTATTTTTCACCCTTATATTATACTCACATATTTTATGATTATGATATGTATTTTGAGTCATGCCAAAAGTTTTACATTTCCTTAACAGTCATGTTATGATCTGGTGTTTATTTATTTGTTTTTATGATTATTATCTGTGGGCATACAATATTTTATTATTATATTTATTTCTTCCACATGTTCTCCTACACGTTTATGATCTGAAACATTACGATATGTTTTTCCATTACTTAGTGTATGATATAACACCTTTTTTTATCCCATGGTTTATGAATATGATTATAGCATATGATATTTCCATATTAGGGTCTATAATATCATTATTGTGAATGAATGTTTACAATTTTTTAAAAATAATATGTTTATGCAGCTTGTCTCCAAGATGATAAACATTTAAGTCATTGGGTTGTGTGACTATTTGTGAGATATATTATTTCAATCATGATATTAATGTATTATTTATGTCATGTTTATCTTGGGTTACTTTAGTTGGTATCAAATCAGGGTTTATTTATTTTTTAATATTATTTTATGGAAATTTAGTGAAAATACTAGGAAAAATTTTATGGGATAAATCTATATATAGTATAACATCCATATGTTTTGGTAAACTAGTGATTGTTTGGTTTTAAAAGAAATTGTGTAAATGTCTATGTGGTTTAAATATTATGGTAAGAGGGTAGGAGAATTCCCCTTTTAAAAGTTAAAGAAGTAAGAAAAGGTAATTCAAAATTAAAATGGTTAAGGAATAATAAAGTGAGAAATCGAAAGTGTGATAGTTGATAAATTTTATTTGATTTTAAATAGATGATATTAAAATAAATTAATCATGTAAATGATCAAACCAAATAAATTCAAGTATGAAATTAAATTTTAAATGGTTTAGTATGGAAAAAATAAATAAAATACAAACATAATTGATAAGGAGTTTGTAAATAGCATGATGTGTGACAATGAATCTATACCCCTTGACTCAAGAGGAAAATGGTACAAATACCTTGGTATTAATGGTGACCAAGAACATGTACCTCAAAATTGTGGCTTGTGATAACCCTCTTGAGATTTGTGGGTATCTAAGTGAACCATCCCACATTTTTTAGAGTGTGAACAATTAGTTAATGGAGGTTGAGAAAAGAGAGGTTTTATTTAGGAAAAACCTTTACACGTCATTCAAAAATATATTTGATGGAATTATTAATAATGAAGGATAAGGATATTTGAGAGAAAATATTAAAGAGACTTTGAAGAATTTATAACTTGAAGGCTCTTGATAGGAATTGAGAATATTGGAGCTTCGTCGTTGATTAGAACTTAAGAGAACATCATTGGGAACAAGAATGTCAAGTCTCTATTGTAAGGATTAAAGGGAGTACTTTTAATAGCTTTAAAAATATTGAGAATATTCTAGAATTCACTGGGTACACCAAAGACATCAAAGATAGTAATTATGTTCATTTTGACCATAATTAATGTTTCCTCAAGGGAGTCTTCTCTATACCACCGGATACCAAGTAGCCTACACTGGGTAGCTAGTGGGCTACCTGAAGATAAGACCTGGTGGAGGATCACCATCGGTAATATTTTATTATCCAATGGATGGAAAATGGCATTCCTATAGAATTAGAGCACACCTGTTAGAGCCATAAGCTGGCTGGTTCTCCTCTACTAGCTAGCCAGTGGAATTTCTACATTTCTGGAATACTTTTGCTATAGCATTGACTAGAAGTACTGCCTATACTTTATTTGCTTCAAGAGAAACCTCCTCTGCTTCACTCCAATGCATTATATAGTTCTTTTAATATGATTCCAAGGCTTTCATGGATGGAAAGAGATATGACTAAGCCTTTATCAAGGCTTTATAGGGTCTTTAAGAATTCATCGAATTCCACTAATTTATATTCAAAGTAAACACTGTAATTAAATTAAATAAAATTATTAGTAACATAGGTGAGTGTTTTTTAAAATGAAAACATCGTGAGAGAGATAGGTACAATATTTTGGATACTAAAAGTAAATTTAGGCTCTGACATAGTTTTACTTAGGGATAATAACCCCAAAGGGGGTGTGTTGGGTATTAACTTAACTATAACCTAGTGCAAGAGAAAGTGTAATAACTATACACCTACTTTGAAACTCTTGGGGAATATTAATTGGTTAATCACATTATCTTTACAAACTATTATGAAGGATTTGAATATATATAAATAATTCAATAAGAAAGATAATCATGTATTACCTAGGTTGAAACCTAGAGATTTATAAGTTATCATGTGCATGCCATTTATGAAATCATACCTCTATGTTTATAAACTCCTTTTATATACATTAATTAATTTACTTATACCCATTCCCAATTTTTTTAGTCAAGGTAATAGTGGGAACCTAAAAGAATCATGTTAATAATTGGTGTGATCATGTAACACCTTGAGATTTTAAAAGAGGAACATCATATTCTATAGGGTATATGACATGAAACACCAAGATGAGAAGAGAGTGAAACAATTCACAATTTTATGATATTTTTCTCTTTAAGTAAATTTAATCTCTTTGATAACTGGAGGTGCACACAACCTTTATATTTTAAAAGAACGTTGTGTTCGATAAAGTATAAAACACGCAACATCGAGCTTCAATAAACCATGAAATATTATTTAAATATGACTGTTATAAAATAGCCATTAAATTCTTGGGTATGAATAGTATTAACCAAATTATGAAAAATATATAAATTACCTACTCAGTACAAATACATTGATTAATTATTATAAAATAAGTATTGAATTTTCAGTAAAGTTATTTTATGCTTCAAAAATAAGTTTTCTTCAAAAATGATTTTTATTGAGAAAATATTAAAATTAAATTTATGAATGTATATAAATATTATTTTAAAAAATAATTTCATTTTTGAAATCATCATACCAAAATTATCATAGGGTAAATTTTTCTGTTCTTTCTTAAAAAAATTATCTTCCACTGAACAGTGAAAATACCAATTTTTATTGAAGGATGTATTTTTGTTTCAAACATTTAAAAATTTACATTTTATTTGAAAATGGTTTAAAATAAAAAATAGTTATATTATATTATTAATAATCCAAATAAGTTCATTGGAATCAATTTCAAATTTTAATTTAGTATAAAAACATTTTTATACATAAAAAGGATATTTTACAAAAAAACTATTTTCCATTGTGTTTTGTCGGTTTAATTTTAAATTAAATTCTGCCATTTATATGTTTTGGATATTTAAAAATGGATTCCATATTTTTATTCAGGAGGACAAAATTTATTAAATATCTCCCTTTTATTTTTTCAATATGAATAGTTACCTTAGTAATTTTTGTTACCACATTAAACGGTAAATCGATAATTAAAGTTAAAAATAAAATTATAAGGACTATAAAATGACCAAAGACATTCATTAATATTATTTTATGATTAAATTTCATCAAAATTCATCCAAAATTAGTTTATATGTAATTTCTAGATAATTTGGACGAGATTATGACCTTTATAGTATTCTATTTGAAGAAAAGTCAAATATGTCCCACTCTTTTTTTAATAACTAAAATATTTTAAATATGGGGTCGTTCAGAGGATATGTTTAACTATAAAAAATAATTTTAAAGATAAAATATTTATCTTAATCTTGTTAATTTATTTTTAATTTTTAGTGAAGAAATAATTACTTTAAATTCTTACACAACATTGACACAGTAATTATTCAATTAATGGGAGAATAAAATAAATAATATTTTAAATTAAAAAAGTAATATATTTTGAGATAAATAATGTGATAAATGAATTTTATAGTTTACCATGACATATTATAAATATAATATAATAGTTTTTTGTATTCTATGTGATTATTTCATATTATTAATGTCAAAGTAATGAATAGTTTTAAAAATTTACAATATTGACATTTTATAATAAATAATATTTTATTAAATTATATAAAATTACTAAAAATATTATATACTGAAAAATTAATGGTATATGGATAATTAAATGTAGAATTTTTCATTTATGGGTCTTTTGGATTTTTATTGTGACATTATTTACCCTTAGAGAGTAGAAAAATTTAATGGTATGGTAATTGTCCAAAGGGTTAACAGGGGGTTAAAACTAAATGATAAAGGTGAAAAAATCTCCAAAACATGTAAAACTTTTATTCTATAAAACTATTTAAACTTATATTCACCATATCATCTAATTTTATCAATTTTTATCCACTTGTAAATGACAAATAATTTATATTAATTTAATATTTTAAGAAATTCCAAGAATGCCCCTCCCCTCAGTTATAAAAGGCCACCCCTTTCTTTACTTGTTTACACCAATTTGAGCTATCTATCTCAAACAACCCCAAAACATTTCTATTATAAACATCCTTATCCATGTTATTGAGGTATTTAACATTCTAGGATATAAATCCTAGGTACCTTAAGAATACATATAAAGAGAGTCCACCGAAGAAGAGGTAATCATCTTTGTCGACTTTTTTAAGTTTATTTTTTCATATAATTACTATTAATGTGTTGTGACCATACTAAAATAATAAATCAAGTATAATAAATATAATTATATGTTATTATAATTATTTTTAAACCATATTCCATCTCACTTTCATCCTAAAAAATGTGAAAACATCGCTTGTGTGTATGTACAACTTGTCTTCTCCACATAGTGGTGTAATTTGTTTTTCATCACCACTTTACTTAAATGGTTATAAATATGGAAATAATAAATATATATAATATATATGAAATAATAATGGTTTTATAAATTTTAATTATTATTAACCTTTCTTTTATTACATCTATAAAAAAATAAAAATAGTGTTCATGCGTTTGTACGACCTACCGTCTCCATGAACGGTGTAATTCATTTTTTATCTATATATTTTATAGATGACTCTAAAAATATATATATTCAATATATATGATATATATACCATTAATAATATTTTTTATATGACGAAACCATAATAAAAGTATAAGGACTGGATCTAACAAATCAAAACATACATGAAAAACAAAGCAGTTAACATCCGAAATAATGATAATAGTAAAACGATTGTTACAAAAAAGTAATAAAATTTTATGAAAAGATCATAAAAGAAATTATATATATTTTTATATGATTATAATAATTAAAAATTTATTATACAGTAGGTTAAAATCACTTACAAGTCAATTTAGAACTGAGGTAAGGGTTTCTCATCTCACTTTTACTTTCTTGAGGCATATTCCATATTCACCATTTATTTATTTTTTGTGGTGTATATAATGTACTTTTGATATATCATAACATGAATCTATTTGTATTCATGATATTTATAGTTTCATTTGAACTTATTTCTTTCATGGGTCTTATTATTCAAAAGAAACCCAAGTTGTAAGAGTTTATTTCACAATCTTGTCATTATTCAAGATTGTTTTTTAAGTCTCAGCTGAGGAATATTTATCCTATATGTCCATGTTTTCTAAAAAAGTTTTAAATTTTTTTATATTCTAAAATTATTTTTTAAAGTCATTTTTACCCTTGTTTTAATTTTTTTCCAAAAAAAAATAAAAGAAATCTTCTGATCTTTTTCTAAATAATGTACTTTTTGAATTTTCTTACAAAAGTGTGAAAGGGTTGTTTTTAACTTATATAGCATAAAATAAATTTATTTATATCATTATGACTCAATTATTTGAATATTACTTGAAATTTTTATAATGTTACTTTCACAGAAAATTATTTCTTTATTACATGTGCATTTTCTAGATTTTAAAAATTATTTTCAAAGTGAAAAGAGTATTTTCCTAAAGAAATATTCTAGTAATATCTTTAAAGTATTTTCAACTATGTAAAAATCCTTTGTTGAATAATATTTTGAGGATTTATTCTAGTGATACCATTCATTATATTTCTTTGTATGGTTTTTGATCATTTTGACTAGGGAAAGTATTAATATTCAGTATGACTAGTACTTCCAATATGGGTAGTTATTGATTTTGTTAAGGCATGCTGATTCAGTTGAATTATTTATTCATATGAGGAATGTATTATAATTAGTAAGTGATGTGTGTGGGGCCTAAATATCCCCTAGATGCATCATCAGTTTTCATGAGATGAACTATCTTAGGTTCTAGCTGAGACCTTTCCCATTTGTATAGATGTCATGGCACAAGGTCTTGACGATATTTTCAGATGTCCAAACCGAGGCCTTAATAGTAAGATTTAGATGTCTATAATTATTAATTCCTTTATAATTAAATTAGTTATTAATGTACATGATATTATTAAATTATTTATAATATCCATGGATAAGTTTTGAGCTCATGTGATTGTTTATGTCTTATTTGATCATCATTTATTCCTACCATATTATGATTAAGTTATTGTTTAAATGTCATGTGTTTTAGTTATTTACCTTTCCATGTTTTTTATGATTATTTATTCATGAGATCTTATTCTTTACACATACCCTTACTAAGCATATGAACTCACCACTTTATTATGTTTCATTTTCCCCAGGATATCATGAAGTGATTTTTGATTGATATATAGGGTTATGCTAAGGGGAATAATGGAATTCTCAAAAAAACACTGTGTATTTTTTATGTTTTTTTAAATGTAATGTGAATTTAAAGTGAATATATATTTTACCAGGAGTACAAAACTATTCGGTCCTTTGAGATTCAATTGATTGTATCTAGTTCCAACATAACAAAGTAACCATAATCTCTAAGCTTCTAGGGTTAGGAAATTTACATTTCGTATTAGAGAAAGTTTAGTAGAAACCTTGGGAACTAGATTTAGGAAAACATATATTAGGGAACATAACCCTATGATATACATTAAGGATAAGTATATAAGAACATCCTAAAGTTTTTTTGAGATAGATATTATGTGGTTTTCCCTAGAAATAGATCCATATCTAGAAACTACAGGTGGATGTGATTCTAGCATAGATATACCTAGGGGTAATAACTCTAAAAAATGTGTGTTGGGATTGACTTGAGTTTTACCTAGTATATGAAAATGGGCCTTATTATGAATTTGGTTTGACACTATCGAGGGATATTCTTTGGTTAATTCACATTTTCTTTATGAGCCATCATGAAGAATTTGAATAAATGATGAACATGAATAACCTAGGTTAAACATAGGTGACATGTATTGAAAATAATTTTTCATAATTTATACATCCTATAAATTATTCTTCATGGATATGTGATTTCCCACTATGATTAGTGTTTCTCACACTATTCTTTTTGGTTTTATAAATATATATAACCAAAAGGAATTAGATTAATGTTGAGTGTGATAAACAATGTGTTAATAAAAAACCAAATGGAATGATGACTGGGGGGAGGATATTGTGATTTTTCCTAATTATTTATCATGATATATAATTAAAATATTTCACCTTAACTAACTCTCGAACTTACTAAAGAAGATAAATATGGATTATACTAATACATTTAATGGTAGATTCCATGGAGGAAAGAAGCCTCGATTTTATTTATGTCAGAAATTAGGAAAGAGACAACTAGGAGAGTGTCTCAAAGTAATAAGAAAATTTTTTATGTGTGGACAATAAGGACACAAATAAACTAATATCCGAGGAAAAATGAAAAGTTTGCTTAACATAATTGATGATAATAATGGTCTCCCTAAGGTATTATTGACAATTTAATTGTTTAAAGTTTTAAAGTATGTGAATTATGAAAATCAATGCCCTAGGGTTAAATCTTATAAAGAGAATCAATAAGGTTTCATGATTAATGGTTATATTTATGGTGATAAAGATACAACATATGATATATTAAAGGAAATAAGTATTTAGGAATAAAATTATGAATCCAAGTTAATGGTTTAAGAATGAATTTGAATGATTAATGTTATTGTGTTTTGATTTAAGAATTATATTATAATAATATTTTATAAATGAAATTATGGATATAAGAATTTTGAAATGTATATGGATTGTACCACAGTACTTTTTATTTAAGTATTTGAGAGTATATTTTGAATGGTACTGATTTCCTTGAAAAGCGATTCAGTGGAAAGTGAATATTTTTTTTAAAATACATAATTGAGGGAATATAACCCTTAATATATTCTCAATTTTGAGATAATAATTATAAAGATATTTTTATGGGATAGTATTAGTGACCATGAAATTGGTTAGGGATTAAATGTTTTATGTTATCTTTGTTGCAATTTACTACATGTTTGAATTTAAGGAATATATTCGATAACTTGAGATTTTATTTTTAGAAGAATGCATATTTTCATTAAGTTTTTAAGTTGATCAAGGTATTTACATATTTGGGACTTGACATTATCAGATACATTAAAATAAATTTTCTTTTTAAAATTTAATGACCTTCCTTTAAATTTTTTCACTTTGAATTTGGATAGACATATTTTAGAAAAATATTATGGTAGGATATTTATGGAATGGATTAACTTGAACTTTGGGTGTTTTTAGATAACTTATGTTAACCATTTTGGTCTTTTAAAATATCTATAGACAGGAGGAATGAATTTTCATTCTTTTAATGAGCTAATGATTTATTAAATATTAATTTTTGTGCTTCAAGAATAAAAATTATTATTGGATATTCATTTCTTAGAGTAAGAGTTAAAGTAGGAAATGATCAAATCACATCTAAAGGATGAAATTATGCTTATTAAATAGAAAGATATAAATTCAATATATTTCCTTATGTTCTTAGAATAAATTTTAAAATAATTCCTCAACTCTAGGAAAAGGATCTTGAAACAAAAATTTTATCCTCTTACCTTCATATCTAATGAATCAATGAACTTTGGACTCGTCATAGATTTATGGTTTTTTTGGTTTTTGACTTTTTATTGATCATTTAATTTATTCTGATTAATGACCTCTATCACCCATAAAAATTATTTTGGAATTATTTTTTTATTCCATGTCCATATCTTTTCTTCCCACCTATGTCCACCTACTTAAAAATCTAGTAATGTGATTATTACAGATTACCTTTTTACTTACATTTCTCTCTTACCAAGAGTTTTTTTTATTAAACCTTCTCATGATGTGAAATTTGAAGAAGTGTAATTTGAGATTTCAAACCATATATTATTGAGATCAAGATTAAAAGGTAAGGATACGGTTTATTTAAGGGGGAATAATGTAACACCCCTAAGATTTTAAAAGAGGAATATCATATTCAACCGCGTATATGAAACGAAGTACCAAGATTAAAAGAAAATGTAACACCCCAAGATTTCATCATATGTTTATTTTTAAATGAATTTAATCTCTTTGATATATTTGTGTGCACACAACCCTGATATTTTAAAAAAACACTATGTTCGATAAAGAATACAACACGCAACACCGATCTTCAACAAACTATAAAATATTATTTAAATATGACCATTATAAACTAGCCATTAAATTGGTGAGTATGAATAGTATTAAATGAATTATAAAAAATATATATAAATGAACCACCCAGTATAAATTCATTGATTAATACTTATTAAATAAGTACTCAATTTTCATTAAAGTTATTTTATGTTTCAGAAATATCTTTTCTTCAAAAATTATTTTTATTGAGAAAACATTATAATTAAATTTTGGAATGTATATAAATTTTATTTTATAAAAATAATATCAAAAAAATTATCTTATGGTAAAATTTTCAGATTTTTCTAAAAATATTTATTTTCTAGTGAATAGTGAATAATATTAATTTTTATTGAAAACTGTATTTTTTATTTCAGCTGTTTCAAAAGTAACATTTTATTTTAAAATGTTTTAAAAGAAAAATTTGTTATATTATATTATTAATAATACAATTAATTTAATTGGAATAAATTTCATGGTTTTATTTGTTATAAAAATATTTTTATACTTAAAAAGTTGCTTTTTCTAAAATACTATTTTTCATCACGTTTTTTGTTTTAATTACAAATTAAATTATTCAAATTATTTATTTTTAATATTGAAAAATGGATTCCAAATTTAGATTTGATAGGTAAAAATTTAGTAAATTTTTCCCATTTATTTATTTTTCAATATAAATAGTAACCTTAGTGATTTTTACTACTATAGTAAAGGGTAAATCGGTAATTAAAGTAAAAAATAAAATGATATGGACTATAAAATGACTATAATACTTGAAATAATATTATTTTATGAGTCAATTTTATCCATATTCATCTAAAATTCGGTTATATGGAATTTTCAGGTCATTTAGATGAGATTATGAACTTTATAATATTTTATTTCAAGAAAATTCAAACATGACATGCTCTTGTTTTTAATAAATGTAATATTTTTAATATGGGGTTATTTAAAGGATATGTTTGACTATAAATAATAATTTTAAATCTAAAAGATTTATCTTAATCGTGGTAATTTATTTTTAAGTTTTAGTGAAGAAATATTTACCTTAAATGTTTACACAATGCTAATGCGGTAATTATTCAATTAATGGAAAAAACAAATAAATTATATTTAAAATATTAAAATTAATATAATTTGATATAAATAATGTGATCCGTGAATTGTTTATATGAACATGAAATTTTAAGGATATAATTCAAAAAAATAAAATTATTAGTCTTTTATTGATATTATTAAAGTCCAATTAATAAATAGTTCTAAAATTGACAATATTGATATTTATAATAAATAATATTTTATTAAATGATAAAAAATTCATAAAAATATTATATTTAGAATAATTAGTGTGATATAGTCAATTAAACTTATAATTATCCATTTATGGGTACTTTTTAAATTTATTGTAACATTTTTTTCCTTTAGAGAGTAGAAAATTTTAATAGTATAGTAATTGTCAAAAGGGTTAACGAGAAGTTAAAACTAAAATAATAGGATAAAAATATATCCAAAACTTGTCAAAATTTTACTAGATGTAATTATTTATACTTATATTCACCTTATCTTATAATTTTATCAATTTTGATCCATTTGGACCTAAGAAATAATTTATATTAATTTAATGTTTTAATAAATTCCAAGAATGCCCCTCCATCAATTACAAAAGGGAACTTCTTCCTTTACTTATTTACACAAATTTAATCCATATACCTCAATAAAACCCTAAATTTTACTCTAATAAAAATCTTTATCCAAGTTATTGAGTTTTTTACCCTTCCAATATAGTAATTCTAGTTCCCTTAAGAAGATATCTAAAGGGAGTCCACCAAAGAAGAGGTAATCATCTTTATAAACTCTTTAAAGTTTATTTCTTCTTATACTTTCTATTCATGTGTTATACACATATTAAAATAATAAATTAAATAATGAATATATTGATATGTTATTATTATTATGGTACAACCATATTTCATCTCTTTTCCATCTTATTAAAAGGGAAAACATCACTCGTGCATATATATAGATTACCATCTCCATGTAGTGGTGTAATTTATTTTTCATCACCACTTTACTTGGATTCTTATAAATATGTATCTAATAAATATATATTATATATATTACATAATAATTATTCTTTAATGTTTAATTACTATTTACCTTTATTTCATTCCATCCATAAAAAATGATAGCAGTGTTCACGCGCATGTATGGTCTACCATCTCTATGAACGGTGTAATTCATTTGTCTATCTCTATATTTTATGGATGACTATAAATATATATATATAATATATATGATATTTATACCATGAATAATATTTTTTATATTATTTAACCATAATAAAAGTTCAATTATTGGAACTACCGAATCAAAATATACAAGAAAAAAACATTTAACACCCTAAATAATGATAATAGTAAAAAAGATGACTAATAAAAGGGTAATAAAATGTTATAAATAGATCATATATAAAATTATATATATGTGTGTGTATATAATTATAATAAATATAAAATTATTATACATGAGGTTAAAATCACTTACAATGAAAGTCAAACCTAAGGTATGGGTTTCTCATCTCACTTTTACTTCTGTGAGGAATATTCCATATTCATTGATTATTTATTTTTTGTGGTGTAAATACTGCCCATTTGATATATTATATAATTAATATCTTTTTCTTAATGGAATTTAAAGTTTCATTTGAAGTTATTTCTTTCATATAGATGACAATTAAAATAAAACAATGTGGTAAGGGTTTATTTCACAATCTCATCATTATTCAGGATGGTTTATTTTTAAGTCTAAATTAAGGAATATTTTTCTTCAATATCCATATTTTCCAAAATTGTTTCAAATTTTTTTTACTATTCTTCAATGGTTTTTTAAATTAATTATTACCCTTTTTTTTACTTTTTAAAAAAATTAAGGAATTATCCTATCATGTTCGTAATAATGTACTTTTTGAATTATCTCAAAGAAGTGTGAAAGGAATGTTTTTTTAACTTATAAAACATAAATAAATTTTCCCACAATCATAATGCCTTAATCATTTTAATCTTCTTTTATAATTTTACAAGGTTATTTTCAATGAAAATGATTTCTTTATTACATGTGCTGTTTTTTTATTTTAAAAATTATTTTCAAAGTAAAATGGGTATTTTCCTCAAGAAATATTTTAGTAATCTATTTAATGTATTTTAATATATTCTAATATCCTTTGTTGAATATTATTTTGAGGTGTACTCTAATGAAACCACTCATAATATTTCTTTAGATGGCTTATAATCAGTTTATCCAGGGAAAGTATTGATATCCCATATGAATAGTTCTTCCAATAACGAGAGTTATTGAATTTGTTAAGGAATGTTGGTTTAGTTGTATTATTTATTTATATGAGTAAATTCGAATTAGTAAATGAGATGTGGGGCCCTTTGTAGACCATATATTCATAGATAGGTCTCATGAGATAAACTATATTGGGTTCTGGCCGAGGCCTTACCCATTTGTATAGATGTCATAGTACAAGGCCTTGGTGATATTTTCTTATGTCATGTATGAGGCCTTGATGGTATGATTCAGATGTCTAATATTATTCATTCTATCATTATGAAATTATTTTTTGATGCCTAAGTGATTATTCAATTAGTTATAATATTTATGGATAATTTTCAATCTCATGTGATTATTCATATAGCTTATTTGATTATCCTTTATTCATACCATGTTATTCTTATGTTATTATTTAAATAGAATGTGTTTCTGTTATTTAACTTTTTATATTGTTTATACTTACTTACTCAAGATATAATCCACTGTACGCATACCCATACTGAGCATCTAAATTCACACCATTATTATGTTTCATTTTCCCCAGGATACCAGGAAGTATTTTGTGATTAATATATAGGTATATTCTAAGGATAATAATGACATTCTCAAATAAAACACATTGTTTATTATTTATGTTTTTTTAAATGTAATGTGAATTTTAAGTATATATCTAGTTTAACAAGACTAAAAAACTATTTAATCATTTAGGATGATATTTATTATATCTATTTTTAATTTTAAAAAGTAACCACTAGCTCTAGGATACTAGGTTCGGGGTCTTTATAGATCACATGAGCATTAATGCACCAGATCCCATTAGAACTCCATAGTTAAGCATGCTTCAGCAAGAGTAGTATTAGGCTGTGTGACATACTAGGAATATCCTCCATATGAATCTATCTATACTTCCATTGGAATAGTTCTATGTAATATTAGGTATGAATGATTTTACCTACAAAAATTACATATCAACTATTGAGATAAGGAGGTCTCATTTCATATTCAAAATCATTTTCTTATCATGTATCAAAATAAGGATGACTACGAACTCTCTATGCAATAAAATTTTATAACATAGGTTATGATACCAAATAATAAGGTAATTTTGACTCAAATTATTGGGGAGGAAGTCAACATTGATGAGATTCCTATTATATGGTAATATACCAATGTATATCCTAATGAACTTCTTGGACTTCCCCTATATCATGGGGTTTAGTTTTCAATTTAACTCATACTTGGATCTATAACAATTTTAGGATCAAAATAGAATATAAATATGTATATACTCAATTAAAAGAGGGGGGTGAATTGTAGTTTTAAAAAATTTACCCTTTTAAGCCTAATAGGAAATCAATTTTTAACAAAGTTAAACAAGGTGAATCCACAAACCCTATTTGGTTTTCGTTCAAAGAGATAATTGGAAGGGCCCAGGTCCAATTATAAGAAACCTAATCTTAAACAAGTTAAACTTAAGAAAAATGAATAAAGATTTTTTTAAGGAAAGATTCTACCTTAAAGCGTATAGATTCATATTTATCAGAGTAAGTATAATAAATTATAAGAAAGATATACTTTCTTTCTTTAACAAACTACATCGGAAATAAAACTTATAACAAAATGAGTAAACTGGTAGAAAATATTTTAACCTAAAAAAAGGGTATCGAACTACCTTGGATAAAGGTCCCTTGATTTGTACTTCCAAGAAATTTTGTCTTACCAACACCAGGGTAAGCCCTTGATAAGAATATTAGAGTCAATCTTGATATCCTTGCAAGACCTCAAAATTTAAGGTAGTTAGCACATATGTCATCTTATCCCTAGACGTCCTAAAACATTAAGGTAGTCAACACCTCTATCTTTCTATCCCTGTAATCCCTTGATTGTACCCATCAACAATCAGTTTCTCACAAAGCTAAACAAGATGTTCACTATTGAACAAGATGTCCACAGATCACACAAGGTATGAGATCCTTTATCCTTATAGAAATCACTTCACAGCATGTAATCTCTAGGATCATGAAATGATATAGATCTCGTTAAAATTATATCCTATTTATAAGAAAAATATTCAACGATTGGCTCCTCCTCTAACGGTTATATTTTTCTTTGAATCTCATAGGGACCTGAACATGTGTCACTCATCCAACAGTTAGTTAGAAATAGATTGTATGACATCATTTCATTTTAACATAACCATGCATAATAAAATATAACATGTAAGAAAAACATTTTTATTCTTATTAAACTTAAGAAAAATATGATCCAATAAATTTGGAAAAAAATATTTATGTAAATGAAATAACTATAAGGAAAACATTTAATCAAATTCCTAAGGAAGTAAAAAAATGGAGTCTAGAAAAAAATTGATATTCGGATTCTATTTTATAAAGAATTCAGAGTCTAAATTCTATAGAATTCTGAGTATGAATTTGGAGGAATTTGGGTTCCAAATTATATAGCATTCAGATTCCGAATTCTAAGTAATTCAGAGTCAGAATTCTGAGGAATTCGGTGTCGAAATTATGATGAATTAGGAGTCTGAATTCTGAAGTATTTGGAGTCTGAATTTCAAAGAATTTAGACTCTAAATTTTAGAGAATTTAGAGTATGAATTTCATATAATTCGTAGTTTGAATTCTAAAGAATTCAAAGTCTAAATTTTAAATAATTCAGAGCCTGAATTTTAGAGAAGTATGAGTTTGAATTTTGAGAAACTCAGAGTCTGAATTTCTAGGAATTCAAAGTTTGAATTTATAGGAATTCGGAGTCTGAATTTCAGAGAATTCTGAGTCTGAATTTCAAATCATTTTCAGTCTGAAAATAGAAGGACTCGATATCTAACGAACTATAAGATTCCGAGGTTTTTAGATAAGTATCCTAATTTTTTACTTAATAAAAATGTTAGACTTGGCTTGAGAATACATTAAATAAGACTTTGAAAACCAAAGACAAGGATAAAAAATTTCTTAGAGAAAGAAAATTTTCCTTAAAAAATATTCTTAGAGAAGGATATTTTTCTTTAAGAAAATTGTGTTTGGGATTTTCAAAACATACTGGAATAAAGAAGACATAAGGAAAGCTTATTAACTCAACAATCTCCCCCTTTTTGGAAAGCACAAAAAACTTTTGATAAAGAATTTAAGGAATAAGGATTTTGCTTTTAGAAATTTCAAATAAAAACTTATATCCCTTTTCTTATTACTTATGATGAATATGACTAACTCCCCCTTAGGTTTTGAAATCCTTAAGAATCATATTCTTTTATTTATTAGAGAATCTAATTTTTCTTTATTTAAGAAAATATTCTTTAAGTAGACTCCCCCTTACTTAATCTCCCTCTTTCTTAGGGAATTATCTTTTTTTAATTAGTATTATTTTGATCATTATTATCTCCCCCTTTTTGACATTAAAAAAGGATTGGAGGGAATGAAAAAAAGAATTGTACCTGAAATATAATAAATATACAAGATAAAATAATGGAAGAAAAATTTCATTATGTTAGGAAAAATTATTACAAGGAAAAATAAAACAAAATATTGAATTCTTAGGGAAATAATTAATCCTTATTTTCCTTCAGCATGAGCTTTATTAAGGTAGACTTTAATTTCATTAGATCTTTGTGATAATCCTCAAACCTCTTGAGAAACTAATCTTGATACTGATTCTTAGAGAGCCTTGATTCTTTCTTCTTGATACTTTAGAATTTCTACCTGGGACTTTAATAGATATTATTACTGTTTGAACTTTTCTTCCAACTCTTCCCTGAGTTTCATTTATCTCTTTTAATTTAGGGATACTGAATCCATCTTACCTTTCATATCTCTGTCTTCTTGAATCTCAGAAACTTTCTTGAGATTGAGCTTCTTTGAAAAAAATTTGCAAGGTTTTTGATTGAATCATCTGATCTATCAAAACTATCTTTTACTGAATCTTTGAAGTCATCCATGATTTCCATCTCATCAATCACTCTCTAAAACCATTTTGTTATTTCCTTATATCATCTCTTAAGAGCATCATGACCAATATGAAAATTATTTAACTCTATTTCAAGTTTGATAAACTTTTCAATGAGAATGCTTATTGAATCTGATTTCTGATTAAAACAATGCTGAAGCAACTGACATCTTGAATCTATAATTAGAAGTAAAGGTTTTTTTTCACTAAATTCTTCAACTAATGAACAATGAAATCCTAACCCATTAAATAGAGAATGATGATCTTTGACAATATCTTCAGATACATGATTATATAAGACTTAATGGTGTTGTTCTTCATATTTTTGATGGTAAGTAGAATATACTTGACAAGTTTTATATTTCTTAGATTCACCAAAAAGTCTATTATTAAAATATCACTTTTCTTAAGATATTCCTTGTCTACCTTTATTGGAATAATAAAACCTTGTAACCACAAAGTTAACAACCTTAGTTTTGTTGTATGATGGTTGATATTTGTTGACTTTTCTCCCATGATTATAGGGTACTCAATTTCGTTTTCCTTCCCAAAACTTCCTTCATTTTCTAGCATATTGTGAGAGAAAAATATTTCTTCACCGTGATAATAAATACTGATAATTTTTACAGCCATGTTGAAGGACAATGAGTAGGTTTTTCCATATCCCTTGAATGAAAAATTTTCCTTTCCTCCTTCATAATAACTTGTTGAATCATAAAATTCTATGAGAAGAACAAGATAAACCGAATCTTGATTCTTCATCTTGGATACACATAAACTTTATCATCCATTTAGCTTAATATTCTTCATAATCAAAGAATTATACTTGATAAAGAAATTTGGGTTATCCAACCTTTCTCTGTAAATTTTCCAATCCTTGATTTCTTTGTTTGAAGCAATCTGATTTTGAAAGGAAACTTTGAGTGACATCTAGAATATATGAAAACTAAGAAATATGAATGGTAGATTTGTAGGGCGGCAGAGATTTGGTGCAAAAACTCTTGAAAACTAATGTGGCACACAAATATAGGGGGTCTTTATATGAGATTTGTGGTGATAGTTCGAATTCCAAATTCAATCCAACGGTTGAAATAATTTTGATCTGATCTAGCAGTTGAGATGAATGTCAAATAATAATTTGGTAGGTTCTGATCTTTTGAGGTTTTAAGGAAAATCGGATTTAAGGAAAGTGAATCTGATAGAGTTTTCTTAAAAAAAATATAAATACCAACAAGTAAAAAATACAATTATGAATATTTAAGTAAGAAAACATACCTTCTGGTTTTCTTAGAAAGAATTGTTAGTATTGATAAGATTCTTATTAGATTCTAGAAATTGTTATTAAAGAAAGGAAAATTTTTAGGTTCCCAAACATTTTTTTAAGGAAAGGAAAATTTTTAGGTTTTGAAAAATTTTGTTAACGAATGAAAATTTTTAAAGAAAAAATAAATGTACTCCTCCTATGAAAAAAATTTTCTTAATGTAAAGAGATAGTTTTCAACAAAAAGTTAATATATAAGATTACCTTATATTTATCATTCCTAACTTTTGTTAATGTATTCAAATCTATCAGAGGTTAAAGATTTTGTAAAAATTTCAGCAAGTTGATCTTGTGTTCCAATAAATTGAATAATGATATCTCTTTTTTAAGTGTTTGATCCCTAAGAAAGTGATTCCTAATATCTATGTGTTTTAAATGAGAGTAATGTGTAGGGTTTTTTCATAGGGAAATGACACTTGTATTATTACAAAATATTTTTGTCTTGGTAAAACTCATGCCATAGTATGTGAGTGTGTGTACATTCTCATGTATATGGGTAGAAAGAATATACTTTTCCTTGGAATTTTGTACTAAGCATTTATCATTCCTAAAATTCACAAGGTAAACTTCATTACATAATTGAATTATGCTTATAAGGCTGTGCTTATGACCTTTAACTAATAAAACATTTGAAATTAAAGATTTTTCAAGAAGAACAATGTTACATATACCAACAATTTCTCCCTAAGAATTATCTCTAAAATTTACTTTTCCTCATTTTGTCTTGATAATATTTTCAAAGAAGTTTTTTTACCAATCTTGTGCTTGGAAAATCCACTGTCCATGTTCCATATATTATTTTTGGTAATTCCTTTATTTTACTAAAAATAAATGAGTTTGACTTTTGGAATCCATACTTTCTTGGATTCAGAAATTTCAGAAAGTAAAATCTTAGGAATCCACATTTTCTTTGAAAAATAAGACTTATGAAAACCTAAGGATTGGGTTTTATTTAAAGAAAATATTTTCTCCCAGTGTCAACTATATTAACACTTGGTGCAAAAAAGAGTACTTTGGGGAATAAAATAATTATTACTAAAAACTGGTTTTGAGTGAGTATGACCAAATCCAGAACTATTCCTAAGAGGAAGAAGTTTTGAATACATTTTATCAAATTCTTTCCTTCCTGAAGTGAAATTTGATAAATATTTATTTAAAGAAAAAAATTCATATTTTATTCTAATGACTAGATTCTTATCCTCAAAGTCATTAGTTTTAAAACTAAAGTTATCCTCTAGAACATTTTTCTTAGAGATAACATTTTCAAGATCCTTAGAAAGTTTATACTTCTCAGAATTAACTTCCTTATGTTTTTAGAAATATTTTCAATATCAAAATTTTTCTGATCAAGATATTTAGAAATATCTTATATTTATTTTGTTAAAACATAATTTCTAGAATTTTATTTCTCTAACATCTTCTTTAACTTACAGTTATCATTCCCAAGTAATTTATAAAATATAAAAACTTCTCTAAATGAAGATAAATTATTATCTTCTAATGAGTAAGATTCATCATCTGAAGATTCATAATATTCATCATTAAGAAAATTATAATTTAAATAAATATTGGTTAAGGATTCATCATTGTGTACTTTATCCATAAGACAATGATTTACAATAGGTACTCTATCTATAAGACTAATATTATTCTAACTTGAAGTTTCATCTGAAGAGTCACCACCACTGGCACTTTAGGTGTCATTAGCTTTCAAGACTTTCTTATCCTTAGATTTGTAATACTTCTTTCTATTCCATTCAAAATGAATTTTATTTATGAATTTCATCTTAAGTAGAGGACAATCTAGTTTGATATATCCAACCCTTTTTCATTCATAACAGGTTACTTAATAATATTTCTTGTCCTTTCTATCTTTCTTCTTATATTTGTACTAAAAATATTTCTTTCCCACAATATTATTAATCCTTCAAGTAAGATTGGCTAATTCATTCTCAAACTATTCATTGTCACTTGATTCAGATATAATAATAGATTTCTTATCTTTAGATCTAGTTACTCTTTCAAGAGTCTTGGATTTAGATGTAGTATTGAAAGCTACACTTCCATTACCATTTTTTTCATGTTGAAATAAACATCTCTCTCCATTCTTGTTTCATCCTGAAGAAGTGTTCCAAATAACTCATCAAGAGTATTTTTAGATACTATCATGTTTTCATCAATATATGTCCTTTTATATTCCCACTAATTGGGAATTCTATCTATTATCTTGTCCATAAGAACTTCATTATCAATACCTTTCTCTTCTATAGATTTAAGACTATTGACAATGGTTATAAATCTTTGTTTCACTTTGCAAACTGATTATCCATAAAAAAATAGAAATCTATGATATTCATATCTTAGCATAGCTCTTCTAGTTTCTATAACTTTTGAAGTTCCAAAGTGTGTAACTTTAATTTTATTCCAAATACAATTGGAAGATTTTCAAGAAGATATTTGAATATTTATATTCCTATTTATAGAAAACAACAAATTATTGGGTACCTGGTAGTTTAATTAATATTCTTGTTTTTCATTGTTTTTGAATGTTTTAATTTCTTTGTCTTAGATTTTTTATTCTCCAGTAAGCATGAAACAATTTTCCACTCTAGTGTTAATAACAAAAGTCTTAATCCTATCTCTCTAGTACTCATAATCATTACCATCAAATATTAGTGGTATAGTAGGATTAAGGTTTTCAATAGAACTGACATTCATACCTGCCATTCTAAAAGAAATTTCTTTTCCCCAAAACTTGTTAATAGTAAAAATTTATAAACAAAGAAAATATTTAAGTAAAACTTGAGAAAGTAAAAGTTAAGAAAGAAAAATATAGAGAAATAAAGATTTGAGCCAGAAAACTTATATAAGTATAATTATTTAAAATTACTTCTTTGATACAAGTTGTAGGATATAAAAATAATATTAAGATGTAGATTCTCAATTACAACAGGGAGAGTGAATTTTAGGTTTAAAAACTTTCCTCGTTAATCCTAAAAGTATGTCAATGATTAACAATGTAAAATAAGGTAAATTCACAAACTCTCTTTGGTTCTGGCTTAAAGAGATAATTTTAAGGGCCTGGGTCCAATTATAATAAACTTAATCTTAAAAAAGTAAACTCAAGAAAACATAAACATGTTTATTTTAAGGAAAATTATACCTTAAAGTATATAGAATCTTATTTATCAGAGTAAGTATAAGAAATTATAAGAAAGTTATAATTTATTTCATTAACAAAATACAGTGGAAAAAAACTTGTAATAAAATGAGTAAACAAGTAGAAAATATTTTATCCCAAAGAGAAGGGTATCCAAAAACCATGGATAAAGGTCCCTTGATTTGTAATTTCTATAAATTCTATCTTATCCATAATAAAGTAATCCCTTGATAAGAATATAGGAGTCTATCTTGCTATCCACCGAGACCTTAAACATTAAGGTAGTCAGAACCTCTTTCTTACTATCCCTGTAAGTCCTTGAACTTTAAGGTAGTAGGAACCTCTATCTTCCTATCCTTGGAAGCCCTTGATTATATACAGCAATAATCAGATTCACACAAAGATGAACAATATATTCACATATTGCGCAAAGAATGAAAGTAATTCTCTATTTAGAAATCACTTCACATCATGTAATCTCTAGGATCATGGAATGATATAGAGTTAATTAAAATGATCTTCTATTTTTAGGAAAAATATTCAATGGATAGCTCCTCCTCGAACGACCATATTTTTCCTTGAATATTAGAGGAACCTGGACAGGTGTCACTCATCCAATGGTTAGTTGGAAACATATTGTACAACATCATTTCATTTTAACATAATCATGTGTAAGAAAATATAACATGTAAAAAAACATTCTAAATTTTAATAAAATTAAGTAAAATAGGATCTGATAAAGTTGGAACTAAATATTTAAGGAAATGAAATAACTATAAGGAAAACTTATAAGGTGTGGAACCCATATATGTGTCACATCAAAGCTAGAAATGAAGAAGTAAATTTTGGATGATGCACATAGATCATAATTCTCTATAAATATAGGAAGTATAAAGATGTATATAGATCTAAAACAAAACTTATGGTGGGATAGCATGAAAAGAGAAACTAAAAATATGTATCTTGATGCTGGGTATGCCAACAAGCTAAGACTAAATGACAAAATTATAAGGGTATGTTTCAATTATTACCCATAATAGTATATAAATGAGAAAAATCACTATGAAATTCATCGTAGGGATCCCCAAAATTTCTAAAGGATATAATGTTATTTAGGTTGTATTTGATCACCTCACAAGGTCATCACACTGTATTACCATTAAAGAAGATTTATCCCTTGTCCAACTTTCCATGATATAAAAAAGGGAATTGGCGTGGTTTCATTGAATATAACTATCTATTGTACCTATTCATGGTCTAATGTTTACCTCAAGGTTTTGGAGAAGTATTTAGAAAGTATTAGAGATAAAGCTAATGTTTAGAACTATATATCATCCTCAGACGGATGGTCAATCTGAGAGTACAATTAAAACTCTAGAGGATATGATGAGATATATTTTATGGATTTCTAAGGATATTGGTATCAACACCTCCCCTAGTAGGGTTCTCATATAATAAAAATTTCAATTATAGCATTCATATGGAACCATATAGGGATTTTATGGGAAGAGATGAAGAATTACAACTTTCTTGGATGAAGTTGTAGAAAGAAATTTGATAGGTCCATACCTTATCCAGGAAATAAAGGATAAGTTTAAAAACATTTAACAGTATAGGAAAGCGGCACAAAGTTGATAACGGAGTCGTATAGATAATCACCAATGAAATCTAGAGTTTGAATTTGGTGAGAAGTTTTTCATTCAAATATCTACATGGAATCGAGTTAAGATATTTAGGAAGAAAGGGAAGTTGAGTCCAAGATACATCAGTTCTTTCAAGATTCTTGATCATGTCGAGGTTGAAGCCTATCATGTAACACTCCAACCACACCCCCCTCAAGCGCATGATGTGTTATGTATATCTTTTTTTAGGAATTACATACCAGATCCATCACATTAATTAAGTTTAAAATATATAGAACAATAACATGATCTTTTATATGAATAAAAACTTATCGTAATCTTGGATTGAAGCGGAAGATTTATGATGAAAAATACCACCCATATAGTTAAAGTTATATGGAGGAATCGTAAATATGAGGAGGTTATATGGTACCATGATGATGAGTTCATTTTTTGTATATAATTTTTAAAATTTTAATTAATTTATGTCATTATTTTTAATTTTCAAAGGATCGTGTTTTAATTTAATTTATTTATTTTTGGGTATTTACATTTTAGAATGACATTTTGTAAGAATAAATAAAAATAAATAGAAATTCATGTTTTTACAATTTCTTATTTTCTAATATTTTTGTGTGTGTTTTCTAGGAGAATGGAATAGGAAGAGAAAGAGGAAGAGGAAGTGGGAGTGGGAGTTAACCAAAAAATAGGCCAGCGGGATAACCCTCAACCTGAGGTGTAGCTAGCCACCTAGTATGTCGAAGGAGGGTCCACCAGCCAAGCCACCCTATAAGGAGGTCCGGAAACATGGAGTAATATAGTAGCATAGGTTGCACAAGATCACTCTAGAGTGTGGGGAACATATCCACATGGTGGTGGGAAGAAATTTTCACTGGCATGGGGTAGTGAATAGTGGTACAGGGGGTCCTCCAGCCCTCGTTTGACTTATCGAAGGGATTAGGGGACATGCTAACATTTATAGAGAATCTTATATACTTGATATTACAATGAGTGATGAACCACACACCAGGTTAATTTGGATTTATCAAAACACCACCATTTCATCAGGGATCACGCATCATTATCCTCAGACATTCTAACTACACTACCTATTGTTCTCAACATCACCTTCCACCATGCAACTTACTGGAGAACCACCATAAGAACACTAGGTAACCTCATCATCAAACAAAATGACACTTCTAAAGGATTTAAATCACTATAGATCACCTCCAAATCCTAATATGACCATCATGATATCCATTTTGAAGAGAAACAAAGACCTAGATGATAATTGGATCTCTATCTGGCCACAATGAAGGCCATATGGGTTGAGGAGAAGCATTATGCCAAAATTATTCAATGCTATAGTGTGGGATCATTAAGGAAGATACCAATATTCCATGGTCATCCCACTTTACCATTGAGGTGTGAAAATTGTCTTTGGTGAGGATTTTTGATAAACCAAATGTTTCAACATAGCGCACACATACTACACCATGGACGAATTTGAGTAAGATAGATGTGACCATTAAAATAATGTTATGTCGTAGCCATGTACACTAAGAAAAGTGGAATATTTATTGTTTTATAGGTATATGGTTCCCCTATGGAGGGTCACGAAATGGAAGAACCATAGTTTTAATGAAAAATTTACGTAGAATTGTTGTTCTATAGTGGTTGGGATTATACTGTGTTGATGCATGGCAATGTAATGGTTTCACTATAGGAGAATCTTCACACTATAGGCTGAGGTGTCTACAAATTTAAATACATGAAGTTATTAGGTTATCCTCACATGAGATACAAGTTATCAAAAGAGAGTATTTAAAGTAAGCATTCATGGAGACCTCTCCTTCCATTAAGAAGATTTAACACTCCCTTAAATCAAGGAAAAGAAACATAAAGATAAGAATAATACTGGTTTAAGTTGAAATAATGATACAGTAGGGAGAGAGGAATTAAAAATTCAAAAGTAATAGAGATAATTCTCTCAAGGAGAATAAAGTAAAGATTAAAACTGTTGTGAGGGGGAATTTTTCTTGCTCTCTAACATTGTATGATAGGAAGAGGCTGACCTACTAGTGTTGTATGAGGGTCCTTCTATTTTAGTTTTTTTATCTTTTATTTATCATATCCCCTCAGGAATAGAATGATGGGAAGTTATTCCTATACTAAGAAATGTAAATATAGTGAACTGTTATTAGTTAAGTAAAGTGTTTGATTTGTTATTTGTTGATTAGTGTGTTTATTTTTCATCCCAATCCCAACCCCTTTCTCATGTATAACCAATGTTATGGAAGGAAGGTCTGCTATATAAAACACACCAACTATCTATCCCTACCATGGTACAAAAAATGCATGAGTTTGGGATAGATATGTTTAAATAATATTTTTAACACCCACTTATGAATTAAACTAAATATCTGGGTGAGGAAAGGGGAATTCAAAAAGTAGAGAGAAAGTAATATTAGAGGAGGATTTATTAGGTTTAATTATAATAGTATATAATTAAAATCACATAACCTTCTTAAACTAACTATATGAACATAGAATTAAGTTCTCTTGGTTTGTTCGTCATAATATAAGACACTAAACTAATTAATAACCTTTTTCCATGATTTATTCAATGTTTTATTAAAATTTTTAATATTTTTCTACATAGTTATAAGTGGATAGACCTTGATATTCCAGTATACCATGTTCAAAATTAGTTAGTATGGTTCAATCATATCAAATTTTTTCTATGAAATTTCCAAGAAAAGTAATGAAAATATTTGGTGACATCAAATCTATAAGCATTTATAGGGAAAGGTTTAATAATGCTTAAGGTTTTTAGGAATTGTCCATTTAGTTTTTTCTCTTTTTCATATTTTTACACTTGGTCTTATTATGGTGTGGTTTTAGGACAAAACTCTACTCAAAAATACTCCACCATGGGGAAACAAAAGGAAAGAGATCCACCTATCAATCCTGAGATCGAAAGTAAAATCATAAAATAGAAATAAAACCACAAAAAAGAAGACACAAACACTTTAGATGGTAGAGAATAAGTTCAAGGGGATATCTAGGGCATTACAAGAAGTTTCACAAGGAGAAACGTAAGGGATCCAAGGATAGAATTAGAGAATGAAAGCATTATTCAACTATAGAAGACCCTAAAACATGGAGTTTCATCCTAGAATCTTGGTACCTCAATTCTTATCTCAGAAATTTGAGATAAATTTGAAAATAATTCAAATGATCACTTACTCAGTTCAATTAATTGGTCTGCAACATGAAGACCCCAATTCTCATATTGGTAGTTTTTTGGAATTGTGTTATATATTCCAATTCAATAAAATTCCTAGATAAACTATAAGATTAATCTTATTTATGTTCTTATTAAAGTACATGGAATAATATGGGTTCAGAGTCTACATCCACACTCAATCAGTATAAGGAGTGAACATGGTTGAAAATAGGTGGGTTTCCACCCAAATGAATGAAATGTATCATAAACATAATGAAATGGTGGATAATAAACATCCCCAAGGTATGAATTATAAATATGTTAATTATATAGATTATAATAGACAAAATTATATGAAAATATGAAGGGAACAATAGAAACCATAATAACAGCAACAGAATCAATCATAAGGACAAGTTTTTTTAGCCAAGAAAATTGGGTTTTTAGTCCCAGGATTAGGGCCCAACACTTAAAAGTATAGTTAACTCTATTAAAGATACCTTTGAAAGTTTCATGACCACAATATGAGCTGAAATGAAGAAGTTGATAGCATAATCTTATAATAAAGGTATGGTTATCCAAGAGTTGAAAGATGACTCAAGAAATCAATAGGCTTACATGAAGAAATTTGTGATCCAAGTTGGACATATTACCAACTAATTGAAGGAAATGGCAAGAGGAGTTGTATCAGGTGACATAGAAGTCCCAATACATGGTGATATCAAATCCATAACCTTGATGAGTGGCGAGAATACCCAGTGAGTTTCTGAAATTTTTTGGAAAATAAGCTGGAAAATAGATTGAACAAAAAATAGTGTAAAGACCATAATCAGTGAAAGAGAATAGGAAAAAATGAAGAAAAGTTAAAAGATATGTTCAAGTAATATCTCCACCACTATATCAACCACAAAAACCATTTCTGGAGTGATTATGTCAAGAAAAAATCGGTGATAAGTGGAAAATTTTCCTAGGGATTTTTTTTAAAAAATACACATAAAAATTCCATTCACTGAGGAGATTATGAACATTCCTAACTATTCCAAGTTTATAAAGGAGTTAGTGATGAAAAATATTAATCTAAAATAATTAGGAACCATACCATAGATGGGGGGTTGTTCAATAGTGGTATCTAGGATCCCACTAAAGAAACAAATTGATCGAGGTAGTTTTTTCATTCCCATTAACAATGGTTCTAATGATTTTAGTGGTGATTTGTGTGATTTAGGTACGAGTGTAAACATTATATAATATTCAATATCCCAAGTATAAGAGAAATGAAGAAAAATCATTTTAGGATTTTGTTGGAAGACACAATAGTGATAGGTCCCTAAGGACTACATTAGAATATCATTGTCAATATCGACAAGTTCTATTTCCCAGTGGGTTTTTTGGTGCTGGACATAGATAAGGGGAAGAACCTAATTATTTTTGGGAAGAACCTTCCTATAAATAGGAATTGAATTTATCTATGTCTAAAATGGAGAGATAATTTTTCAATTTAGTGGAGATGATGTGAAATTATTTATTCACCAGGTGATGAAAAATCAGGAAGAGGACAGTGACGAGTTGAGATAGGATGATCTAATAGAAGTGGAGGAAACAAAAATCCCTAGAGGAAGAGATGAGATAGATACTATAAAACTAAAATAAAAGTCTGAAAAATAGGAAAATAATTGTTATAATCTACTATAAAAATTAGGATACAATGAGGAAATAATTTTTAAGAAGGGTTCAAAGAGGGTCAACAGGTTTCTGAACTTATTGAACTTCCATTTGATTATTTAAGAAGGTCCAAACTCACTGTATTGGGATTGTAAATATTGATAATTTTTTATTCATATGAGGGGTAAGGTTAGTTTCTAAAAAAAGTATAGATCCCATCTTTGTGCAAGAATCATAGCTTTAACCATTTATAGATCTGGATTAGTTAACCTTATTCCTACCTTTCATGACTTGATGGTGAGAGGTAAGGTTGAGATAAACAACATTAGCCAAAGAACATTTGGGAGGAAACCCACATTTTTATTCTTTAATTTCCTTTTTTAGGAACCAGTTTAGGAGTACATTCCTTTTTTAATTTTTGAGTTTTCATGTAATTGGCCTATACACTCACTATTTTCCTAGAGTTTTTAGGTTAATAAAAATTTGAGTTTCAAGGAAAAACGTAGAAAAGTAAAATAGGAGAATATATTCAAATTGAAATAGTATTAAACTTTAAATTTTAGTAATCATTTACTTATACTCCCCAATATTTTCCAAAATCTATTTTTTTAGTTTAAAAGGGAAAATTTTCATTCCTACACTTAGATTAGTTCATAGTTTTGATCAATGATAATTATGACTATCAGGAACACTGATATTTCATGTTTTAATTTTAATATTGATAGGCATTGGAAATTTAATATGGGTAATTGGATTATTAGAGTGAAATATAGGAATTTTGAATAAACAAATCATGTTTTTCTTTTTTAGTCACATGTTGATGAAAATTATCATCCATATTTCATGATTTAATTTTCATAAATTCAAGTTGATTATTTTTTTATGAAACTTTACATGAGTTATTTTCTTAAAATTTATTCTCTTATTATTGATAATTTTATAATACAATTTTACAATTTTCTTAGTAAGTTTATTGAGAGAACTTGGGACATATCACCTACGAGGATTTGATTTTGAACTTTTTAAAATGATGACTTTAAAAATTCTCTTTAAAAATGACTGAGTTATTTTTTTTTGATTTATATATTAACCTTGAGACCTAATAAACATTTATCCTCCTTTTAGACCTTAGAGACTGTAAATGTAATTTTATAGTAATAGATACACTTCAATCTGATTTATCGATTCCTACCCTTCCTCTAATGTTTTGTTTGATTTTCAAAGTTCAAGGGTGGGAGGGGGAGAGATTTCATAGACTAAGGAAAATTATTCTTTGAGAGAATATTTTTTGGTTGTATTATTGTATTTTGGAAATAAGGTACATGTTTTATTCACTATTTTTATTATTTTACCCCTCTAGAAAACAAATAATAAAAAATAAGAAAATTAAAAAAAAGTATGGGTTAAGTTATGGGGGGAAATCACCATCACTTGACCAATGACTTTTTATCATTTGGGGTTGGGTGATATATATGATACTTTTCCTAGATCAATTTTATTTAAATTTAAAATGAAAAAAATAGAGGGGAAACTCATTCATTATGGTCATTTTGATCATGGTCTTAATTGATCTTTGTAATTATGGGGAATGATATCACTTTTAGAATAGGGTAATGTCATTGGATTTACTTTTATTATCATACTTAATAATTAAAGATAAACATCCTTTATGAGTTTAATGTTTTATTCATCTATTTTTTATAGTCCATTTAACCTTGGAATCATTTTCTCCCTATTTTAAATTCCTATTGATTTTTAGAGATATTTTTTCTATAAATTGGATAAAGTAGATCATTTTAAAAATCATATGTTTGGTGCATGTGCTCAAGGTATAAGTAAACTTTCTTATTAATTTTACCTTGAGTGATTTGTGAAGAAAAAAATGGTGACGTAGATCACAACTTGGCATGTTAATAATGATGATTTGAAGGACTTTAATTAAAGCGATGAGAAGCCACACCATTTTTTGGGAATTTAAAATGAATTGTGTCTAGTGATTAATTTAAATAATTTTATTTATGTGAAACTTGAAATTTATTTTCCCCCATTGAAAAGTTTTTTGTTGTAATGATTTTTAATTTTAAATATTGGTATAATAAGGATTTTATTTTTAATTTATAGTTGAGATGCATACTTGAGGACAAGCATGGTTCAAATGTGGGGTAATTGATGAGTTCATTTTGTGTATACAATTTGTTAAATTTTAATTAATTTATTTCATTATTTTTAATTGTCTAAGACTAATGTTTTAATATAATTTATTTATTTTTGGGTATTTACATTTTTGAATTAAATTTTGGAAAAATAAATTAAAATAAATATAATTGCATATTTTTTTCATTTGATATTTTCTAAGTTTATTGTGTGTGTAATGTAGGAGAATGGAAAGTAAGAGAGAGAGTTAGCCAAAAAATAGGGCAGTGGACTATCCTTCAATTCATAGGGTAGCCAGCCACCTGGAAGGCCCAAGGAGGGCCCGCTGGCCAAGACACCCTATAGATAGATCTTACCACAAGGCAGAGTACAAGAGAATAGGTTGCACAGGAGTGTGTTGGTGTGAGGGGAACATGTCAACACGATGGAGGGAGGAAATTTTTGTTGGCATGGGGTGGTAAATGGTAGAACAGGGGTCCTCCAACCCCCATCTGACATTTGTAGGGCAGAGGGGACATGCTAAAATTTATAGAGAATCTCTTTCACTTGACCTTTTAAGGTGGGGAGAACCACACACTAGGTTACTATGCACCTACCGAAATTCCACCATTTCATCTGGGCTCATGTGTCATCATCCTTGGACATTCCAGCTCTATCACCTATTTCTCTCAATGTCTCCTGCCACTATGAAAATCACTAAATAACCACCATGGGAGCACTAGGGAACCTAAGGTTCTAAGCCAACACCACTATCAAAGGCTTTAAATCTCCATGTATTATCTCTTAAGCCTGATACGACCACCATGACATCCATTTCTAAGAGAAAAAAATCCCTAAATGATAACAAGAGCTCCATCCACCCAATATGAAGCTCATACAGTTTTAGGATATGTGTTGTGATTTAGGTCTTTACCGCTACACCATGGTCTTGACAAGGAAGCTGAATATGTTTTATGGTCATCCCATTTCACCATTGAGGTACACAAATTGGTTGTGGAGAAAATTATTGATAAATCAGACACTGATTTGTAGCACATACATACTACACTCATGCCATATTTGAGGAGGTTAGTTGCTGCTATTTAACTTAATGTTTCACCATAGCCATGTACACTTGTTGTGTCGTAGGGATGTAAATCTACCATAGAGGGTTGAAAAAATGAAGATCTGTGATTTTGAGGGAAAATAGATAAATCAATATTATTCTTTAGTGGTTGGTATTACACTATATCCTTGTAGTGGTTGCATAATAGGGGAACATCTCCACACAATAGGTTGGGGTTTCTACAAATTTAAATAAATAAAGTTATCATGTTATCCGCACAAGAGATACCAGCTTTCAATAGAGAATATTTAAAATAAGAATGCATGGAGACCTCACCTACAATTTAGGAGATTTAATACTCTCTTAAATAAAGAAATATTATTATGGAGATGATATTAAGACCGGTTCAAGTGGAAATAATGATACAGTGGGGAGAGAGGTATTGAAAAATTTAAAAGGAATAATATAGAGATAATTATCTTTAGGAGAATAAAGAAAAGAGTAAAAATACTGTAAAGGGTACTTTTTGGATCTCAAGTACCATACGAGAGAAAGAGGCTGACCCACTGGTGCTATTTGATGGTGCTGGTACTATATTTCTTTTCTCTTTTATTTCTTATATCCACACATGACTAGCATGAGGTATTAGTTCTTCTTGTACCAAGATATATAGATAAGGGGAATTATGCTTAGTTTAGGAAAGTTTGTGATTTAATATTTTATGAGTTGTGTGTTTTTTCATCTCAAACTCACCCCCTTACACATACAAAACCAATTCTAGGGAAGGAGGGTCTTCTATATAAAACACACCAACTAGTTATCCCTCTCATGGAATAAAAAATGCATGTGTTAGGGATAACTATGTTTAAACAAGGTTTTTAACACCCAATTATGAATTAAAATAAATATATGAGATAGGAAATGGGTGTTAATAAATTCTATATCAAGTAATCTTAGAGGAAGTTTCCTTATATTTAATTCTAAAAACATCTAATTCAAATCACATCACATTCTTAAACTAAGTACATGAACCTGGATTTACATTATCTTGGAATGTTCATCATCATTAAAGAAACCAAACCAATCAATCACCTCTTATCTTGTTTTCTTTAAAGTTTTTCTAAAATGTTTAAGATGTTTCTACACTATTATCATTGTATCGACCTCAATCTTCCACTCTGCTCTGTTTTAAATTAGTTACTATATTTTGAGCATATAAAATTTTTTCTTTCTCATCCCCAAGAAAATTAATTATGTTATTGGTAAATTTCACCTGAGGTTGTTATGAAAGACAATTCCCCTCACTTTTTTCCACCTTATAATAAAATTTTTTGGATGAAATTATTTTGGGGGGTAGAATGTAATGACCCAAAATTCCAGAACTTTTAAAATTGATGTTATGTTCGATAAATGTCGTTACACACTGCACCCAACATAAAAAACACAATATATTATAAAAAATTATTAATAAGTCTATAATAAACACTAATATAGTAAACTATTAAAATATATTACCTTTATAAGATAAATTATTAATACGAGTTAATATTGTAAAAGGTTATTATCAATAAAAGTCATTTTATTTATATTATGTACTTTCTTTTAAAAAAATAAATTTATAGATTTTAGGATATAAATTAGACGAAATTAAATTAATTTTTTAATTCCACATACAAAAAAAAATTGCTATGTAATTTTAATTTTTTCTGAAAAAAAATTGATTTTTAGTCCAAAAATATGGTTTTTGGAAAACTTATAATTTTTTTATTTTATCATTAAGTAAGAGTATCCTAGAAGTTAATAAAAAAATTAAGTAAAAAAATATTTATTTATGGAATAAAATTATGAATTTTAATATATTATTTGAGCTTTTAAATCTTATGTCATGCATTTTTAGAACTAAATTAAAATTTTATTCTAATAAAAAATAATTTCTATATTTTATTTAAATCAAGTATTTGAAAGGTAATATCTAGTTTTTTATTGTAATAAATCCTCATAAATTTTATTTTATTTATAATGAATCAATATATGTAATTAAAATCAGTAACAATTATAATTTTATCTTATATATAAATTTAAAGCTGAAAAATGTTATTTTTCTAACAACTGTTTTTACGCGGTTAAGTGTGTTTATTTAAAAATTAAATTTTCACAAATTTTAAATTTTTATTTAGTAAAATTATTTTAAAATTTTAAATAAGATGTTTCAATATAGTGAATAAAATTAATATTAATTTTTTTTATTAAAATTAATTATTATGGTAAAAACTTAATTACCGTGGTAAAAGTATTTTAGGGTAAAAGTAAAAAAGTTAAAAAAAAGTAATAAAACACACATGGTTGTATCCAAAATGACTATTTGGGTTTATTTTAGACCTACAATCACATTCACTCTCTATTTTTTTCATTTTTTCCATTGAACCTTAAATAGTAACTTTACATTATTGAAAATGTATGGGTTGCTTCCACAACTAACATTGTCTTCACTTATAAAAAACTAACACTTACACCACTTGAAAACTCAACTTTAATTTAAATGTATCCTTTAAAATTTAAAAAATTTATTTTCCTATAACCCTATCCCATTTTAAAAATCCTCTGTTCAAAATTATTTTGCGTAATGCCTTCATTTCAAAGTAGAAGTCCTAGAGAAAATTAAAGTCCTCGACATGAGTATACACTTATTCTTCGTGATTCCTATTTAATTATTATTATAAAAAACAAATATAACCTTATTAATATAATTAAATAGTTATATTTATCATACTTAAATTTCATTATATTAATTTTAAAACAATTATTTAATCTTCTTCATCCACTAAGAAAACAAAATAGCATCGATCGTGCATACGTGTGGATTACCACCTCCACAAAATGATGTTGTTCATTTTTTATCAACACCCATAAAAGATGATATAAAGGGTGGATTTTATGAATAAATATATTTTATATATCATAAATACAAATATTAAATGATCATTTTTCATATACCATCATTATATTCATTCAATGAGAAATGGAATCATTAATCATGTGTATGGAAAATTGTCACCACAACAAACAATGAATTTTTTTGTCATCACCACCCATCATGGATGGCTATATGAATGTATTTACTTAGGATTTATCATAATAATTACATGTTTTAGCTTCGGAATATTTCATATTTTCATTATATAAAAAAATCCCCTTACTCATTAAAACATTATAATATGTAACTGTTTGGGTTAGTTTTACTACCTATGTAGACGATCATATAATGATTACATCATAAATTATTATTGGATTTTATATAATTTTTACATCATGTAATAATGATATGTTTAATATGTTTTAATTATTATGGAAAGGTGTTGTTAATATTTAATATATTTATTAATATATCACATTTTTATTGTTAAACACATCGAAAACTAGTTCCTTATGATTTCCATTATCACAAGTAATATTCATTTCTTCCACCTAATTAAAATGTGACTTAATAAGTCATTAAAAATAATTATTAGTTTATCTTTAATGATATAGTAATGATGAATTTAAAAATACTTATATATAATTTATCTTTCCTTTATGATGTTTGTACAAAAAAACAACTAAAATTTATAACACCCAATAACAAAAATAAAATATAATCAGTTAATATATTTATAATATATGGTTATAAAATAATTATAAAAAGGGTAGTACATTTAGATGAACGTTATGAGATAATTTATTAAGATATTTATGATCACTATATATAGGAGGCTAAATCGCTTTCATGGAAATAGAAGTTAAAGGTAAGGGACTTGGTAACTCAAACTTCTTCCTTTGAGTTATGAATTTTCTTATTGATTTCCTTTTCACTATGTTAACTACATTTTCCCTTATAAATTATGTTCTATATTTATTTATATGAAAATATTTTTTAATCCAAATCTATTTCTATGAAAGTCTTTATTTTTACTTTTTTTTAAACAAAAGAGACATTTTGAAAAGAAAATAATAACTATGAATTTTACAATGATGAATAAAAAATGATTTCAAAAAGATATTTTCATGATTTGTTTTTCATTGTATTAAAAAAATCAATATTAAATGGAAATATGTTTCATATGCCTTCCTATATTTTTTAAATTAGGTGATTATTTTTTTTGATAAGGTTTTTAGTATCAAATTATTTAATTCATGATGTTATTTTATACCATTTAAATGTTTTATAAAACCCATTTTATTTCCCTAGGTTCTTTATGAAAATTGATTGATTTATATTTAGATATTTAATAAACCCATCCTTTTTCCATGGGTTATTTATATATGATGATGATGATTGTTTTTAATTGGAACACATGTTTATGGATTATCATGTGTGGGGCCCTATATAACCTGATAATTTATTTCTTTATGTTTATATCTCCTGAGATAATTAGGCATAGACATAATGAGTTTTTTCACATAGGTGTAGGAATGATGAGTTTTCTCAAATTTTCAGATGTGGACATAATGAGTTCATTCACATATGCATGTTTATAATGGTTTTTCTCATAAAATTTTTCTTATTCATATGGTTGGGTCATATTTCCAATTTTTTTATCAAGTTATGAAAATAATTCAAGATAAATTTCATTTCCATGAAATTCCATGTTTTCATGATTACGCATTATTAATAAATTATTATTCGCCCTTATATCATGATCACATGTTTTATGATTATTGATATGTATTTTGATCCATGTTATAACTTTTATATTTTCTTAATAATATTGTATGGTCTTATGTTACTCTATCATGTTTTATGATTATCATTAATGGTCTTATAATGTTTTATTATGATATTTATGTCTTCCATGTGTTCTCCTTCATGTTTATGATTTAATATATTATGATATATTTTTTTTTACTGAATGTCTAAGCCCAACCCTTTATTATGTTTTTTATCCTTGGAGTTATAAATATGATTATATTATGTGATATTTCTAGATAAGGTTCTAGAGGAGCACAGTTATGGATGAATGTTTGAACATGTTGTAAAATAAGATGTTTATATAGGTATTTTTCAAGACACTAAACATTTAGGTCCTAGGTTGTGTGAATATTTTTTAGATGTATTATTTAAAACATGAAATTAATTTATTATTTATGTCGTGTTCATATTTGTTCATATTGTATTTAATTATCTTATGTTTGAAAATATATAAATTAATGGGTTTTTATTCAGTTTGATTTGTTTCTAACCTATTAAATTCTTTTAAATTTGATTTTATTTATTTTTATTCATTTTTCTTTGATTCAATTTAGTTCGGATTAGTTTGGGTTGAGATGGGTTTGGTAAGTTAGGATGAATTAATCTAGTTTGATTCAGCTTGGTTTGATTAAATTCAATTTAGGTTGGTTAGGTTTGATTTGGTTTGGTTCAAGTTAATTTTATTTCATTTTTTTATTATATTTAGTTTAGTTTGTTTTGATTCAGTATGGTTTAGAATCCAATTTTAAAAAGATTTAAGGATATTGAGATACCCTAAGTGTTTAGGAGGAAATCAAGTAAATGGGTATCACCAAAATAAATGGATTTATGATCAAACACAATCAAGTGAAGCTATTACCAATTTACAATGGTGCACCATAAGAAGATTCCATCACATTTACTAAGTACTACAGATGGTAGACCATTTATTTTATTTTAATGGGATAATGTATAATTATACTTATTTTTTATGTTTACCTTATTTATTCAGGGAGAGGTAAAAAAATAATTATTCTAAAAAGAGTAAGAGTCATTTGAAACTTTAGAGTGTGTAAAGGGAAACAAATATATGGTGATTAAGGAATATAGTGCCACTACTTGCCAAGAATTGGATTTCCAAATTTTCTCAACTACAAGAAAACATAGATGAATTGATATCAAAGTCCCAAGATAAAAAAAGGATGATTCTTACTCAAATGAAATTTTTGGGAAAGGAAAAAATAAATTTAGAAATTATGATATTACTACAACCCCTACACCCTTATAATTTTAAGAAAAACACATGACTAGCCTTTTAAATCGACTATGGGGAAGTGAAATTTTCTTAATATCACATAATCAAGATTAGAGAAATGTTTTGGACTTGTTTTTTAGGTATAATTTTCAATTACACCATGCTGTAATTTCTAAAAATATTCTTATAAACAATTAAATTTCAATAAAATATCAATCCAATAGGGTAGAAACATTAACACTCCCTGGTTTGAGGATGAGGACTTTAAACAATCTATAAATTAAATAATTAAAGTAATATTTCAAGTCATAAAAGATATGGATAATGAGAAAAAAAATTATTTCTCATGTTCAAAATATTAAATTTGGAGGAAAAACATAGATTTACCTCTAAAGGATCAAGATAGTATTAATCATGATGTAATTTTTGGAATCTAGAGGAAATTTAAACTTTATCCACAAGATAAAATTCACCCAAGGATGGGTGTGAAATAAATAAATATTATCATCTTATAATGACCATGGGATATAGATATTTTAAGATAACCTTGATGGAATTTAAGAAAATATAAAAAAATGAGTATAGATTAGAGAAATTCTTCAAAAAAACAAGGAACTCATCTAAGTCACTAAAACTAATTTCTATAGGATGGATGAAAGAATTGATTAACTCTAAAAGAATTCCCAAACTATTCATTCCATATTCATTTCTACTTTACCAATTTGATTTTAGTTGTTTTAAAATACACACTAGGTTCCAATACTATTTTTATGAAAAAAATTATTAACTTTAAGTACTTCAAGCATGGGGTAATATTATAATATATCTCATAAAGACACATATAAAAATTTAGATAAAAAAATTAATGATTTTGAATTAAAAAAATTGGTCAACTTTTCTTACCTCTAAAAGTAATGAGTCATTCCATGTTCATCCAATATGATTTGAGCCATATCCACCAAACAAAAAATGTAGTATATTGACTTAAATAGGCCACTAAAACTGGGTATTTTTAGAATTCACACTTTATTTTACAAAATAATATAGAAACATTAAAAGTATAGTATTGGGTTAGTTAATTTATAATTTTGGGAAAAAACATATAGAAATAATAGTGTAAAATAATATAAATGGTAAATAGAAGCAACATACTTTGATTATTTAACCTAAAAAATTACACAAATGATGAATCAAAGTAGAATAAAATTGAAAATTAAGGGAATCATAGAGGAAGATAAACTAGCCATGGGGGAACTGATTTTTGTATAGGAAAGAGGATAAAGTGTCCTAGTATAAGCATGATCCTATACCAATGGTTTTAATAAATCATATTGGTATGGGACAACTTATACCAATGGTTAATTAAAACCATTATAATAGGTTTATTATTATAGATATAAATTCCTGTAGTGATGTCAAAATACAATTACTAATTATGTGGAGGTTTTTTTCATAGCATTTGATAGAAGTTTAAGGTTTCAAGCTAGTGGAAGTTTTTAAAGATTTAATTAGTTTGTCGATTATTGGAAGAGTTTTAAGATTTAATTAAAGAATTGTTATTTAAGAATATAAACTAGATAAAGTAAAGAATATTATTACATGGATTACTATAAATTATCATTGTTGTTTTAGTGTAAGTTGATCCTTTAGATGAGATTTGGAGATGTTTTTAATAGATTGAGAAGCCCTCAAAGTTACCTAAAAAAGTCTCACTAATATTTGGATAAGTTAAGAAATGTTGTACTTGATGAGGTAAATGGAAAAGGGGGGAACCCAACACACTTCATAGGGTAAAATTCAGTCTTCATAGGTAATATCCCAAAGTCTTAATAAGTTATATTTTGAGTATAAGTTTAAAGATTTGGAAAACAAATAGACCCTTTTATGTACTTTTTAGGGTATAGAACAACTTTATATGGTACCTTTGTAAGGTAGAAAAGGATTTGTGGGGTATAAGAACCCTACGATGAAGACTTTATAAGGTACTAGGTGACTTTATAGGTACAAGGAATTTCATAGGGTACACAATCTTCATAAATTACAATAAACCCTATAAAGAATCATAATATATAAGCAATACTACTATGATTAAGAAATTAGGTTGCAGAGACTTTGTAAGGTATATGTCCAAGGAACCCTATGAAATTAAAAGTATTAAAATATAAGTGAAAATATCACAAAAAATGGGATAAAATTAGAATTAATATTATTATAATTTTAAAGAAAATTAAAAATTAAAAACTCTGATAAAAAAGTGATTAAATTAGTCAATGTTATTGAAATGTGCTTCAAGGATTCATACATTATGATAATTCAAGAGGATCATGATACAAGATACTTTAAGAATATCAGTTCCATGTCGTAGAGGAAAATTGTCACATAACTTTTTATGAATCCATGAACATGTGGAGGGAGTTTAATACTATATATTTTGTGGATAAAAGAAGATTATAATGATTTGAATATCACAAGAAAGAGGAAATACTGAGTCTTTAGAAGAATTAAAAGGGGGAACTTGACTCAGATTTGAATAAGAGTTTAAATGAAAAGTATCGTATAATATATCAATGGATTTTTCATATTTTAGTATGTAAAAAATATCCATTAAGTATTCTATAAATATAAAATATACAGTTGATGACGAAGAAAGTTTTAAGAATGGTGAGAGAACCCGATACTACTTATATGAGAACACCTACCAATATTAAAGGAGAAAATATATTTACATTCAGGGCTTCCATGTATATCTAAGAAGAAGGAGAGCCAAAACATTTAGAATATCTTGAGCATTGAAAAATTTTGCGATGATAATCAGCATTAAAATTGATATGTTGGAGGGAGAAAGGTCAGAAATTCTAGACTTACAGAAGAACTTGGTGCATAAACTTGAATAAAAAAAGGTAGATAGTCTTCTATAAGAAGTGACAGAAGTAAAATACTTTTTTAAGGGTGAATTTTAAGAGTAACATTTGAACAATTTTTAGTAGGAAGTATAAATACACCATTAGAATGTGGGGGAAAATTTGGAGATAGATTTAGCTGACGAGATATAGTATAAGTAACCCTCGGAAGATTAACACTATATTCATAAGAGACCAAGAATTTTTGGAGACTGCATAGAAATATTTTTAGGATATAGCTTATAATTTTACTTGATGTTTCATATTGGAGAATCCAATTCTTGAAACTCGACCAAAACCTATATAGGATTTGGATTTCAATCCTCAGCCTTATAAATCCTTGTGTGATTTCTTTTCTTACATATGCTTAAATACAAAAAAGGTTATATAAAAAGAAATATTGGATTGAGATATTAATCATTCATAAAGTTAGATTAAAAGATAATAATTCTCAAAAAATAAAATAGATCACAGATTCACCCTCTTCCCCTCTTAGCGATCCCACCAGACCTGGGCTCTACAGGAGCTATGATGAATTGTATTATCTCCCATAGTATAGGTACTTTAGGTTATACATCCCACTATCCTAGAATCTTGTGAATTATTCTAAAAAGTTGGGGGATGAATATATATTTCTCTAGTCTTACTCATGTATAGATTTTCAATATTATATAATTATAAACCTTTAAATGAAAAATTCATGTAATTTATGCATGGGGTGAATTTGGATATGTGTAAATATGTTTAGATTCAATTTTCAGTGAATAACACAAATGGTGGGTTGTGTAAAAAGTTACTCATTATTATTTTTTAAGATATTAATTTATTGTATTTAATAGGATTTAAAAACTAAATTATTATAATCATGCACATATAAACATAAATAAAAAGAGATAAGATAGTGAGATTAAATCCCTTTAAAAATTCTAAGCATTGGATTCCTTCTAAAGAGTCACTTATCAAGATCTTGGTCAACTAACTGGGTATTTTCACACTAAATAAGAGTTCCATTGTATTATATTTTATAAATAAATAAAATAATTGGTGACCCTAGATCATCCCTTTGTAGGTTCTTATAAAGCTGGGTTCCCCGGGATTATCTTGTGTAAACATGTTCATAACTTTTTTATGTTAATCTTAGATGGGAACCACTAAGGTCTAAAATACCATAGGAATGTATTTGTTTTTATCCATAATATATATTAAGTAAAGTGTTACCCACTCAATTATCTAAAAGTCATATATGATATTATTGGGATAATACCCAACCTAAATAACAAAGTGGTGATAGAAACACCAAAGAGGACTCATTTCTTAATGAAATGTGAATATTATTCTATAAATATATTCAATGAATTTAAAAGATGTAATAATTTTATGGGGATACCATTTAATAAAATTCCTTATTAAATGGTGATAAAACATGATAATCATTTGATAAAATCATTTATTTTAGATAATAGCATCATTATCATTAAATTTAACTTCTGAGATTAATACTTAAGTCATAAAATATTATTGTAAGCAACTTATAATATCAGTAAAATAATAAAAGTTTTTAATTAAAAGAAAATTATATTTTTTAGATAAATACCTTCATGATTAAACAAGTGATGAAGTTGTTTAGCATGTGGATATTAATTATTATAAGAAGTATAGAATGATTTAACTAGGATTTCAAAGGAATTGGATGAAAAATAAAATTAATTATTAATATATTCTCATATATTCAATACGATTGTATATATTAACGAATTAGTGAGAATAGTGGTTTCCATAAGGATTATTCTATTTAAGGAATGTAATTTTTTTATCATCTATGGAAATGTTCCAATAATATGAATGAATTCAAATAAAATTTTATATGATATTATAAAGAGATAATGATAGATAAACTATGAATGTGATGTCTATTTGATGGTACTATATTTATAGTAAAAGTGGTTAAAAGTTTAAACTAGTAAAAGAAAAGTAATTTGGAGAGTCTAATGAATGTTTCTTTAAGTAGGCAGTAAAGGTCATAAAAACCTAAAACTAAAATTAGAAAAAAGGAGTGATGATTCCATAAGATGGGGTTATTTAAGTTACCTTAAGGGGTTTTTGAAACTTCAAGAAATACCCAAGTCTAGTATTAATGTTATAGAAATTGGTTTTTTGTTTTTGAAGGGTATGTGAAAATGATTGTATACTTTAAAAATATTGTAAATATATAGAAGTTCAAAATTAAGGAAAGAATTAATAGAGATTGTAATTTTCATTCATGTAATGAATCAAATAGTTTATATATAAAATATTTGAATTTATATAAATAAATAAAGCTCAAATTTATCATAATAGGATATATATATATTCACATTGTTTCTCATATATGATAACCAAAGTTATTCATTAAACAAAGATTTATTATGGACTATTGAAATTGCTTGTGGATGATGTTGTATTTGTTGTTAATATGTGTTTAAGTGTGTGATGATTACTATAGATGATATTCAAGATTAAAGACAAGTGTTGATTAAGAAACATGATCTATAATAGTTTAGAATATTTTTTAGAGGGATCCATCTAGTGGGGAGATTGAATTATTGATATGAATGAATAAATCTAGCTGAATATGTGAAGAAACAATACAAAAGATGTTTAAAATAAAAGTTTTTGTGAAAAAAGTGATAAAATCATTTTGGATGTTGATTCTATGTTCATTTGAGGTGTTTGAAAAGTCCTTGAGATGATTTTAGTGGTGAAAAATTAATTCTATGTTTATATAATTCAGAAATTTTGTCCAAGTCCTGAACTATACACACTTCATAGGGTTTCCATAATTCATAGAGTTCGAACTTAATATGGTATATGGAGTTTCTATAGTTTTCTAGAATTTTTATAGTTCATGAACAAAATTTTTAAGGTATAAAGTTCGTAGATTTAGAGTTCATAGGGTATATAAAGACTTTTTAGAGTTCAATAAACCCTATAAAAAACAATATAGTTCAATACTTTGTAAAAAATGATCTTTTTAAGGTTAAAAGATAGAATTTGTAGAGTTTAACAAGATGTTCAAGAGTTTTCAAACTTCATAGAGTATAATTTAGAAGAACTCTATAAAATTATAAATGAAAAAATTAGAATAAATATCCTAATAAAGGAATAAATTTAAAGTGAATTTTAGTATGAATAATTCTGAGAATTCCATCATTAATATTCTAAAGAAATGTAAACATGATGATCCATGGTTTTTATATTCAAATAATTAAATATCATAATTACACTAAAATAATTATGATTAAAATTGGTGTTCGATAGTTCCATGACAAGAACAAGAGTTCCATGATATAATGAATCATGCTCCCATTAACATGTGGAAAGAGTTAAACTGAATTAAAAATAGTGGATTTTATAAAGAAAAAGAAGCAATCATATTTAAAATATCATATAAATAAAATATTGAGTATCCTAGAGATTTAACTAAATTCTATGATTGATATTTAAGGGAAATATAAATGAGTTCTATATTGATATTTTTTGGGACCTGTTAAAAATATTTTAGTGAGAAGATCGTGAATCTAGAAAAAAAAAGAGTTTCCATAAATCATTATAGAAATATTGTTTATAGAATATTTTTCATATAAAAGATGAAAATTAAGAGGAATATAATTGTAGCACCCTCATTTTGAGGTATGTGGCCTTTTTTTATGCATATTTTTGTGTTTAAAGTGCATGGGATGAGTTGGGAAGAGGTTGGGAGAGTTTTGAATGGTTTTGGATGGGTTTGGAGGGCTTTAAAGGGGTGCACGGTTTGAGCACGTTTAGTGGAAACCGTGTGGGTTCCCCAAGAAACCGTGTGGACCCTTGTTCTTAAGATAGTAGGCCTCTCACGTCCTACGCATGGTTTGACAAACCGTTCTAGGAAACCGTGAAGAACCTGGCTCTCGAGGCAGTGGCATGCGCACGGTTAGTGCACGGTTTTCCAAACCGTGCAGGCTAACCGTGTGGCCAGTTAAAGTTAGGGTTATAAGTTCCGGGATCACTTGGGATAGCCTCATTTCACTCCAAATCTTCTCCCACTTGATCCTCACTCGGGATTTTCAGTTCTCAAGGGTTTGAGGGGATCTCTCATATGTTTTGGAAGCGATTCGAAGGGGTCTCAAGGTGGATTCAAGGTTGTTTCTCCCAGGTAAGTCTCTCCTCTAGTTTCTCATGTGGTTTCCTCTAGATCTACATCTCCCGCTCTCTCGGTTTTCTAGATCTATACTTTTTGTGTGTAGATCTAGGGTTTTGGTTGCCTTGTATGTTAATATTAAGGCTTTTATATGTAAGGGAAAGGGATCTAGAGAGGTTTTGGTGGTACATTCGCTGGATTTGAGGAGCAGTTGTTCGTGGGTCGATTTCATGGGAACCCTAAAGGTAGGTGGCTTCTCTCTCGACTCCACTTGTTTAGAACTAGTGGTTCCTTATTACAATTAATTTTTGTGCTAAAAATTAATTGTGATTTGTTATGAAAAATTGGTTTGAAATCAATTTGGGGATTTGGGGGGAAAAGGGTGTTTTGTGGTGAAATTCTATTGTTGTGGATTTTAAAATGGAGATTTTAAAATGGGATGCTATGGTTGATTTGTGAAAATGAATGATGGAATGGTTTTAAATAAAAGGGTTGCTTTATTGAAATGTGTTTGGCATGGAAAATGGTTTTCAACAAATGGTTGATTTATTGAAGTGGATTGATATTCAATGGAATTGGTTGATTGCATGTGGTTGTGATCTTGGTGGGTTATATGCTGGGCATTGGCTTGTTTTGAATGTAGTGTGGAAGTGGCGAGAAGTACCACTATAAAAAGGGGATGGATAGTGGACCGAAGGGCCACCATCAATAGTATGTGGACCGAAAGTGCCACTAAGGTGTGAATGGGTAAACGGGTTGGACAGAATCTCCACCGTTTGGTTGTATGATTGTGTTGTTGTGCATTGCCTTGCAAGATGGAATTGTTGTGCTAATGGGTAAATGTTGGAATGGTTGTGGCTTGTTTGGTTGGATTTCCCTTGGTTACTTGGTTTGGATGTGATGGCCTGGTAAGGACACGTTTGGCTTATGGAAATGGTTTCACTTGTGTTTTATTTTATATAAACTATTTTATATAAATGGGCTAATGGTTTTATCCTAGTGGTGTGTGTAGGGAAGTTATTTGCGGAAATCCTACTGAGTTTTAGTACTCACCCCCTACTTTGGCACTATGGTGTCTTTGCAGATGTTGTGTACCGTGATGTGGGAAAAGGTAAGGCATCTCCCTCCTTTAGTGGTTCTTTGTGATGTCTTAGTGGAGCGAGGAGCTTGGAGCTTGGTGTGGAGTTGTGGTGGTGTCATGGCTCATAGTGGTTGTTATTTAGTTTTCCACTTTTATTCTTATGTTGTGTGGACATGTCTGGTTGTATTGGTTTTGAGTTGTGTTGTGGAACAACTTGGTTGTGTTTTGGGAATGCATGGTTGGGTAATGGAATTGATGTGCATCATATAGTGGTTGTTAGTGGATGGTTTGGTTGGTTATGTCTTAAGGGAAAATTGTTCCCCAACTTGATCTTGAAGCCCTCGGCATTTATTTCCAGCCTTTGGCACCTTGGGAACGTCGCTTAAGGCCAAGTAGCCCTCACCTCCTCCTCAAGCCAATGAGGTAGGGGCGGGGTGTTACAAGTGGTATCAGTTTGTTCGGTCCTTTAGTGTTGATTCTCATATTTGGTGTTGACATTCATTGTGTTACATTCATTGAGTCGGGATAGTAGCAAGGAATAGGAATGTTGGAACTTAGAATGTATAGCATAAAAGGATGTAGTTAACCCTTTTATGCTGAAATTCAAGTTACCAGGGATTTGGGTACATAAGTGTTTTGGAGACACTTATAGGAATTGAATATCTCATTGTCATGGGTATAGCCAATGAGATGAGCATGAAATGAATGGTAGAAATGACTTCCCTCTAGGATGCATATTTCATTGGGGTATAATTATTTATGATGTGATATGAATATGTGAAATTGAAATGTGAATAAATTGGTATTTTGAAAATGGGTTGGTTTTCAAAATAGTGAAACATGGAACATGTGGAAAAATGTGAACTGGTGTAAAGCCTTGTTATTATATTGTTGTGTAATGTGATTTGAAATGGTATTTCGTGATGTCTATGGAAGTGAGACTCATGGTTGTTTTTTTTTCTGTCGATAGAAATGGCATCGGGTAGGCGTCGTAGAGACCAACTGGAGGAGGCTGCAGAGAATGTGGTCGCACCTGAGCCTCAGGTGAACCAGTATCTAGTGAAAAGTATAGTGAAAGCTTTCCAAGCTGTGGGAAGTGGAAATAGAGTGGATGAACCAAGGATTGTGGATCATGCGGTTCTGTTTCAAAAGCAGAATCCACCCATCTTTAGGGGTGATTCAGATCTGGAAAGGGAAGTAGCATGGTTGAATAGAATGAACAAGATCTTTGAGTTCTTGGGAACGCTGGTAAAGCTGAAAGTGAAGTTGGCCACGTATATGTTGGAAGATCATGCCCTTCAGTGGTGGGAGTTGGTAGTCCATGCTGGGATGGACCAGGGTATGACGTGGGAAGGCTTTGAGGAATTTTTAAGAAAAAATTCTACCCACACACGTTTAGAATTCAGTGTACGACTGATTTATTCAGTTTGAAGCAAGAGATTATTTCTATGACGGAGTATGCAACAAAGTTTATGAACTTAGTGAGGTTTGTGCCCGGGGTGGTGGGTAGCATGTCTTTGAAGGAAAGGATCCTTGAAGTGGGGTTAAGGCAAGAAATTGGTTCAAATATAGTAGTGCTATGTATAGATGATCACACAGAGATGGTGAATAGATCCTCGGTGGTTGAGTGGGATTTTTTGGGCACTCCTGGCGGGGGGAGCATGGTGGTACCCATGGGGAATAGTGGGAACTCTAAAGCTGGGTTCAAGCAGAAGAGGGACACTTATTCCCAGGGTGGGAATATGGCATATAATCTGACGGTGGGATTGGTAAATCTTCCTCTGAAGCCCTAGAGCAATCCGAGATGTATTTAGTGTGGGTAGACGAGCCAAATCAAGGGTGATTGTACAACACAACCTCAAGCATGTCATAATTATAAGAATATGGGGCATCTGCAGTGTTATTGTTGGAATGCTCCAAGGTCAGGTGTGCAAGAAACTTCCCAGGGATCGCAGACATCATATGCTTCGACGGGATGGGGATAGAAGCACACCCCTTGCCAGCAGGGTAAAGCAGGTCATGGTGATTCTCGGAATACCACGACGCCTCATCAGGGCAATAAAGAATAGAGTGTGGCAAGAAAACATGTGTTTGGAGATGAGCAGGTTATAGTGGATGATCAGTCGGGACCATCCACGGTGCGAGGTACTATTCTATTAAATTCTACCTTGATGCAAGTGTTGTTTGATATGGGTGCTTCACACTCTTTTATTGTTGCACCTTTGGTAGATTTTTTGGGTTTAAGGGTAGAAATGATGCCCTTGGTTTTGAAACTTCAAACTCCTCTAGGTCTAAGGGAGTATCGAGCTTTCTTTTGTAGAGAATGGTGTATCGTTGTGGGCAAGGTTGAGATATTGTGGAACTTCTCAATGCTTGATATGGATGGTTATGATGTAATCCTGGGAATGGATCAGTTGGTGTCTTTTAAGGCCCAAATCGACTGTGATGTGCGGACAGTGGCTTTTATGACACACGATGGTTTTGAACAACTCTTTCAAGGTGAGAATCATGAAAGGAAGGGTGCAACGGGTTTGTTGGCACCAGAAGTGGGTACGGTATCGTATCAGTTGGTGGTGTTATCATTGGAATTGGTAGAGGGTGTTGAGCATAGTGTTCCTCCGGTAGTGGTGAATCAGTTCATGGATGTTTTTCCTGATGAATTCTATGGGTTACCTATCTTAAGAGAAGTGGAGTTTACAATTGATCTCCTTCCGGGGACCAGTCCTATCTCACTTTCGTCTTATCGGATGGAACCAGATGAATTGCGGGAATTGAAAATCCAGTTGGAAGTGTTAGAAAACAAAGGGTTTATCTAGTCTAGCACGTCTTTGTGGGCAGTGCCAGTGTTGTTTGTGAAAAATACAGATGGAACCTTAAGGCTATGTGTTGATTATCATATACTTAACTAAGTTACGATAAAGAATAGATATCCACTTCCACGAATTGCTGATTTTTTTGACCAGTTTAGTGGAGCCCATTGGTTCTCCAAGATGGACCTAAGGTTGGGATATCATCAATTGTGGGTGAGGAAGGAGGATATTTCTAAAAAATATTTTAGAAGTAGATATAGCCATTATGAATATGTGGTTATTATCTTTGGTCTAATGAATGCGCCAGCGGTGTTTATGGTATTGATGAATTGGATATTTCAGAGATATCTGGATTCATTTGTAGTGGTGTTTATCGATGATATTCTGGTATATTCAAAGACAAGGGTGGAGCATGAGCATCACTTGGCGATAGTGTTTGGGATCTTGAGGGATCATTGGTTGTATGCCAAATTGTCAAAGTGTGACTTTTGGATACAGGAAGTTCATTTTCTTGGCCATGTGATTTCCGAAAGGGGTGTTTTAGTAGATCCAGAAAATATTGAGGTTGTTGTCTCATGGCAACCTCCAAATAATGTGTTTGAGATACAGAGTTTCCTTGGTATAGCTGGGTATTATCGGCATTTTGTTCATGATTTTTCACATTTGGCTTCGCTAATGACATCTTTGACAAGAAAGAACATTCCATTCCAGTGGAATGAACAGTGTCAGCAGTGTTTCTAAGAGCTAAAGGGTCGTCTTACATCAGCACCAGTCTTGGTTTTTCCAGAATCAGGAAAACGGTACGTGGTGTATAATGATGCATCGGGATCGGGATTGGGGTGCGTTCTCATGCAAGGGAATCATGTGGCTGCATATGGCTCATGGCAGTTGAGAGTGCATGAGAAGAACTACCCAACTCATGATTTGGAGTCTGCAGCAGTGGTCCATGCTTTGAAAGTGTGGTGTCATTATCTATTCGGTGAGAAATTCACGGTATATAGAGATCATAAGAGCTTGAAACACATTTTCTCACAAATGGATTTGAACTTGAGGCAAATTTGATGGATGGAATATCTCCAGATGTTTGATTTTGACTTGATGTACACACCGGGTAAGGGAAATTCGATGGAGGATGCATTAAGTAGAAAATCATATGCTCAGGTGGTGAAATAAGCATCAGACCAGTGGCAGTTGATGTCAGTTATAGCTGATATGCGGTTGGAATGTGAGGACTAGGGCGATAGAGTGTCTTCTTTCCGGATTTGTTGATTCCTAACTTGGTTGGCCTGGTTAGAGAGGCACAGATATCTAATTCTATGTGTGTGATTGTTGGGTCTAGACTCAATGGTGGGGAGACCATTGAGGGTGGGAAACTGAATGGAGATTCAGTTTTGTGTTTTTGAAATCAGATGGTTGTACCAATTGCTTTTCAGAAGGATGTTCTTAGGGTATATCACCATTCCAAGTGGGTTGTTCATCCTGGAATTTAGAAAATGTATAAAGCACTAAAGGCGCAGTTCTGGTGGGATGGTATGAAAAGAAGTGTGGCTACATTTGTTTCGAGATGCTTGACTTGTCAGCAGGTCAAGGCAGAGCATCAGAGGCCAGTTGGAATGTTACAGTCTTTACCAATCCCTATTTGGAAGTGGGAGCAGATAGTGATGGATTTTTTCAGAGGTCTCCCAAGAACTATCAAGAAGCATGATGCTATTTTGTTGATAGTGGATCGGCTAACGAAGTCAGCCCATTTCATCCCAATTTTTGAATCTCATATGGTGGAGGATCTGTCAAAAATCTATATCCAGGAGGTGGTAAAGAGGCATGGTGTTCCAGTTTTTATTGTATCTGATAGAGATCTGAGGTTTACATCTTGTTTCTGGAAATCCTTGCAACAAGCCCTTGGGACGCAGTTGATGATGAGTATGGTGTATCATCCTCAAATGGATGGTCAATCCAAGAGGACGATACAAACTCTAGAGGATATGTTGTGGGATTGTGTCATAGATTTTACTGGATCATGGGAGGATCACTTGTCATTGGTTGAGTTCTCGTACAATAAAAGTTATCATGCATCCATACAGATGGCTCTATTTGAATCATTGTATGGGCAGTCGTGTCGTTCTCCACTATGTTGGGTGGAAACAGGTGAGTCCTCGATGGTTGGACCAAGCCTTGTCCAGAAGACTACAGAGAAGATCGAGTTTATCAGGAAGAGAATGGAGATGGCTCAGAGTCGTCAGAAATCGTATGCGGATCATCGTCAACAGCCACTATCATTCCAAGTGAGTGATCATGTGTTCTTGAGGATCTCTCCTATGTTGGGACATCATTGGTTTGGGAAGTAGAGAAAGCCAGCTCCGAGGTATATTGGGCCTTTTGAGATTCTTGAGTAGGTTGGTGAGGTGGCTTATCATTTGGCTCTGCCACCATGGTTTAGTGCAGTGCACAATGTGTTTCATGTCTCGCAGTTGAAAAAGTATCAGCCGGATCATGACCATGTGATTCGATGGGATTAGGTTGAGCTAGAACTGGATGCTTTGTTGGTGCACGTGCGAGTGCGGGTTGTGGATAGGAAAGAGAAAGTATTAAATTGTAAAATCATCAGTTTAGTTTGTGTTTTGTGGAAACATGGTCAGATTCAAGAGGAGACTTGGTAGTGGGAGAAAGAGATGATCAAGCAGTGGCCCGAGCTCTTTCATCAAAGGGCGGGTTCACTAATTTCTGAGGACGGAAAGTACAATGGTGGGGAGAATGTATCACCCCCGGTTTGATGTATGTGGCCTTTTTTTATGCATCTTTTTGTGTTTAAATTGCGGGGTATGAGTTGGGAAGAGGTTGGGAGATTTTGGAATGGTTTTGGATGAGTTTGGAGGGCTTTAAAGGGGTTCACGGTTTGAGTACGGTAAGTGGAAACCGTGCAGTTTCCATAGAAAACCGTGTGGACCCTTGTTCTTGATATAGTAGGCCTCGAACAGCCTGTGCATGGTTTTCCAAACCGTGTGAGGAAAACGTACGGACCCTGGCTCTTGAGGAAGTGGCGCGTGCACGGTTAGTGCACGATTTTCCAACCTGTGTGGGCTAACCGTGCGGCCAGTTAAAGTTAGGGTTATAAGTTCTGGCCTCACTAGGGATTTCCTCATTTCACTCCAAATCTTCTCCCACTCGTTCCTCACTCGAGATTTTCGGTTCTCAAGGGTTGGAGGGGCTCTTCCACATGTTTTGGAAGCGATTTGAAGGGGTCTCAAGGTGGATTCAAGGAGGTTTCTCCTGGGTAAGTATCTCCTCTTGTTTCTCTTGTGGTTTCCTCTAGATCTACATCTCACCCTCTCTCAGTTTTCTATATCTACACTTGTTTTATGTAGATCTAGGGCTGTGGTTGCCTTGGATGTTAATATTAATGCTTGTGTATGTTAGGGAAAGAGATCTAGAGAGGTTTCGGTGGTGCGTTCGCCAGATTTGAGGTGCGGTTGTTCGTGGGTCGATTTCTCGAGAACCCTAAAGGTAGGTGGCTTCTCATTGGACTCCACATGGTTAGAAATAGCGGTTACTTGTTACAATTAATTGTTGTTCTAAAAATTAATTGTGATTTGTTATGCGAAATTGGTTGTAAATCCATTTGGGGATTTTGGGGGAAAAAGGCTATTTTGTAGTAAAATGCTATTGTTGTGGATTTTAAAATGGATATTTTAAAATGGGATATTATGGTTGATTAGTGAAAATGAATGATGGGATGGTTTTCAATAAAAGTTTTGTTTTATTGAAATGTGTTTGGCATGGAAAATGGTTTTCAATAAATGTTTTATTTATTTATGTGGATTTATATGCAATGGAATTTGTTGATTGCATGTGGTTGTGACCTTGGTGGGTTATATGCTTCGCAATGGATTTTTTTGAATGTGTTGTGGAAGTGGCGAGAAGTACCACTATAAAAATGGGATGGATAGTGGACGGAAGGGCCACCATCAATGGTAACTGGATGGGAAGTGCCACTAAGGTGTGAATGGGTAAACGGGTTGGACGAAAGCTCCATCGTTTGGTTGTATGGTTGTGTTGTTGTGCATTTCCTTGCAAGATGGAATCATTGTTCTAATGGGTAAATGTTGGAATGGTTGTGGATTGTTTGGTTGGCTTTCCCTTGGTTGCTTGGTTTGGATGTGATGGCCTGGTAAGGGCACGTTTGGCTTATGGAAATGGTTGCACTTGTGTTTTATTTTATATAAATTTTTTTATATAAATGTGCTAACGGTTTTATCTTAGTGGCATGTGTAGGGAAGTAATTTGAGGAAATCCTACTGAGTTTTAGTACTCACACCATGATTTGGCATTGTGGTGTCTTTGCAGATGTTGTGTACCATGACATGGGCAAAGGTAAGGCATATCCCTCCTTTAGTGGGGCATTGTGATTTCTTGGTGGAGCGTGGAGCTTGGAGCTTGGTGTGGAGCTGTGGTGGTGTCATGTCTCATAGTGGTTATTGTTTAGTTTTCCGCTTGTACTCTGATGTTGTGTGGACATGTCTGGTTGTATTGGTTTTGAGTTGTGTTGTGTAACAACTTGGTTGTGCTTTTAGAATGCATGGTTGGGTAATGGAATTGATGTGCATCATATAGTGGCTGGTAGTGGATGTTTTGGTTGGTTTTGTCTTAAGGGAAAATTGTTCCCCAACTTGATATTGAATCCCTCGGCATTTATTGCTAGCCTTTGGCTCCTTGGGAACGTCGCTTAAGGAAAAATAGCCCTCACCACCTGCTCAAGCCAATGAAGTAGGGGTGGGGTGTTACAAGTGGTATCAGTTTTTTTGGTCCTTTAGAGTTGATTCTCGGATTTGGTGTTGACATTCGCTGTGTTACATTCCTTGAGTCAGGATGGTAGCAAGGCATAGGAATGTTGGAACTTAGAATGTATAGCATAAAAGGACATAGCTAACCCTTTTATGCTGAAATTCAAGTTACCAGGGAGTTGGGTACATAACTGTTTTGGAGCCACTTATAGGAATTTGATATCTCATTGTCGTGGGTATAGCCAATGAGATGATAATGACATGCATGGTGAAAATGACTTCCCTCTAGGATGCATATTTCATTGGGGTATAATGATTTATGATGTGATATGAATATGTAAAATTTTAATGTGAATAGATTGGTATTTTGGAAATGGTTTGGTTTTCAAAATAGTGAAACATGGCACATGTGGAAAAATGTGAACTGGTGGAAAGCCTTATTATGATATTGTTGTATAATGTGATTTGAAATGGGATTTCATGATGTCTACAGAAGTGAGACTCATGGTTCTTTGTTTTCTGTCGATAGAAATGGCACTAGGTTGGAGTCGTATAGACCTACTGGAGGAGGCTGCTTAGAATGTGGTTGCACCTGAGCCTCAGGTGAACCAGCATCTAGTGCAAAGTGTAGTGCAAGATTTCCAAGCTGTGGGAAGTGGAAATAGAGTGGATGAACCAAGGATTTTGGATCATTCAGTTCAGTTTAAAAAGAATAATCCACCCATCTTCAGGGGCAATTCAGAGACGGAAAGGTCAGAAGCATGGTTGAATAGAATGAACAATATATTTGAGTTCTTGGGAACGCTGGTAAAGCTGAAAGTGAAGCCGGCCACGTATATGTTGGAAGATCTTTCCCTTCAGTGGTGGGAGTTGGTAGTCCAAGCTGGGATGAATCAGGGTATGACGTGGGAAGGCTTTGAGGAATTTTTTAACAAAAAATTCTACCCACACACATTTAGAATTCAGAGAACGACTGATGTTTTCTGTTTGAAGCAATAACTTTTGTCTATGACGGATTATGCAGCTAAGTTTATAAACTTAGTGAGGTTTTCACTTGAGGTAGCGGGTAGCACGTCATTAAAGTCAAGGATCTTTGAAGTAGGGTTAAGGAAAGAAATCCGTTCAAAGATAGTAGTACTGTGTATAGATGATTACATAGAGATGGTGAATAGAGCCTCGGTGGCTGAACAGGATTTGTTGGGCGCTTCGGGTGGGGGGAGCATGGTGGTACCCATGGGAAATAGTGGGAACTCTAATGTTGGGTTCAAGAGAAAGAGGTTCACTTATTCCCAGGGTGAGAATATGGCCTATAATCCGACGGTAGGATCGGTAAATCATCCTCCGAAGCCTCAGAGGAAGTCAGTATGTTTTCGGTGTTAGTCGACGAGCCACATCAAGCGAGATTGTACGACACAACCTCGAGCATGTCATAATTGTATGCAGATGGGGAATCTGTAGTGTTATTGTCAGAATTCTCCAAGGTTTGGTGCACGTGACACTTCCCATGGATCTCAAACGTCGTATGCTTTGACGGGACGGGGACAGCAGTATACCCCTCGGCCGCAGGGTAAAGCGGGTCATGGTGATTCTCAGAATACCATGACGCCTCAGCAGGGAAATAAAGAATAGAGTGTGGCAAGGAAACATGTGTTTGGAGCTAAGTAGGTTGTGGTGGATGATCAGTTGGGACCATCCATGGTGCGAGGTACTATTCTTTTAAATTCTACCTTGATGCAAGTGTTTTTTGATACGGGTGATTCACACTCTTTTATTGCTGCACCTATGGTTGATTTGTTGTGTTTAAGGTTAGAAATGATTCCTCAGTTTTGAAACTTCAAACTCCTCTGGTTCGAAGGGAGTTTCGAGCTTTCTTATGTAGAGAATTTTGTATCGTTGTGGGTGATGTTGAGATGGTGTGGAACTTCTCAATGCTTGATATGTATGGTTATGATGTAATCCTGGGAATGGATTGGATGGTGGATTTTAAGGCCCACATCGACTGTAATGTAGGGACAGTGGATTTTATGACACACGATGGAATTAAACATCTCTTTAGAAGAGAGAAGCATCAAAGGCAGGATGAAACTGGTTTTTTGGCACCAATAGTGGGTACGTTATCGTATCAGTTGGTGGTGTTGTCATTGGAATCGGTATAGGGTGTTGAGTAGAGTGTTCCTCTGTCAGTGGTGGATCAGTTCATGGATGTTTTTCCTGATGAATTCTCTGGGTTACCTCCTATAAGAGAAGTGTATTTTAAGATTGATCTCCTTTCGGGGACCAATCCTATCTCAATTTCGTCTTATCGGATGACACCATCTAAATTGTGGGAATTTAAAATCCAGTTGGAAGAGTTAGAAAACAAAGGTTTTATCAGTCCTAGCACGTCTCCATGGGCAGCGCTAGTGTTGTTTGTGAAAAAGGTGGATGGAACCTTAAGGCTATGTGTTGATTATCGTAGAATTAACCAAGATATGATAAATAATAGATATCCACTTCCAAGAATTGATGATTTGTTCGACCAGTTGAGGGGATCCCAGTGGTTCTCCAAGATCAACCTGATATCGGGATATCATCAATTGCGGGTGAGGAAGGAGGATATTTCTAAAACAACTTTCAGAAGTAGATATGGACATTATGAATATGTGGTTATTCCCTTTGGTCTAACGAATGTGCCAGTGATGTTTATGGCATTGATGAATCGGATATTTTAGAGATATCTAGATTCATTTGTGGAGGTGTTTGTCGACGATATTCTGGTGTATTCAAAGACAAGGGTGGGGCATGAGCAGCACTTGGCGACAGTGCTGGGGATCTTGAGGGATCATCGGTTATATGCCAAATTTTCAAAGTGTGACTTTTGGATACAGGAAGTTAATTTTCTTGGCCATGTGATTTCTGAAAGGGGTGTTTTAGTAGATCCAGAAAATATAGAGGTTGTTGTCTCATGGAAACCGCCAAATAATGTGTTTGAGATATGGAGTTTCCTTGGTCTAGCTGGGTATTATTGTCATTTTGTTTGTGATTTTTCATTTTTGGCTTCTCCAATGACAGCTTTGAAAAGAAAGAACATTCCATTCCATTGGAATGAATAGTGTCAGTAGTGTTTCGAAGAGATAAAGGGTTGTCTTGCATCATCACCAATATTGGTTTTTCCAGAATCAGGAAAAGGGTATGTGGTGTATTGCGATGCATCGGGATCAGGGTTGGGGTGCGTTCTCATGAAAGGGAATCATGTTGTTGCATATGGCTCATGGCAGTTGAGAGTGCATGAGAATAACTACCCAACTCATGATTTGGATTTGGTAACTGTGGTCCATGCTTTGAAAGTGCGGCGTCATTATCTCTTAGGTGAGAAATTCACGGTATATACATATCATAAGAGCTTCAGACACATTTTTTCACAAAGGGATTTGAACTTGAGGCAAAGGAGATGGATGGAATATCTCCAGATGTTTGATTTTAACTTTATGTACACACAGGGTAAGGGAAATTCGGTGGCGGATGCGTTAAGTATAAAATCATATGCTCAGGTGGTGAAACAGGCATCAGACCTGGGGCAGTTGATGTCGGTTATAGCTAATATGTGGTTGGAATGTGAGGAACAGGGTGATAGAGCGGTCTTCTTCCCGGTTTTGTTGATTCCTGACTTGGTTGGCCTGGTTACAGAGGCACAGATATCCAATTCTGAGTGTGTGACCGTGGGTTTGAGACTCAATGGTGGGGAGACCATTGAGGGTTTTCAACTGAATAGAGATATAGTTTTGTGTTTTTAGAATTAGATGGTTGTACCAGTTTCTTTTTAGGAGGATCTTCTCAGGGCGTATCATCATTCTAGGTGGCATGTTCATCCTATAATTTAGAAAATGTATAAAGCGATGAAGGCGCAGTTCTGGTGGGCAAGTATGAAAAGAAGTGTGGCTGCGTTTGTTTCGAGATGCTTGACTTGTCAATAGGTCACGACAGAGCATCATAGGCCATAAATAATGTTGCAGTCTTTACCAATCTCTATTTGGAAGTGGTAGAAGATAGTGATGTATTTTGTCACAGGTCTCCCAAGAACGGTCAAGAAACATGATTCCATTTGGGTGATAGTGGATCGGCTAACGAAGTCGGCCCATTTCATCCCAATTATTGAATCTCAAACAGTAGAGGATCTGTCCAAAATCTATATCTGGTAGGTTGTAAAGAGGCATGGTGTTCCAGTTTCGATTGTATCAGATAGAGATCCAAGGTTTACATCTCGTTTCTATAAATCCTTGCAGCAAGCCCTTGGGATGCAGTTGATGATGAGTACGGCATATCATCCTCAGAAGGATGGTCAATCCGAGAGGACGATACAAACTCTGGAGGATATGTTGCAGGATTATGTCATTGATTTTGGTGGCTCGTGGGAGGATCAATTTTTGTTGGTTGATTTCTTGTACAATAACAGTTATCAGGCATCCATACAGATGGCTCTGTTTGAAGCATTGTATGGGCAGTCGTGTCATTCTCCACTATGTTGGGTGGAAATACGTGAGTCCTCGATGGTTGGACTGAGCCTTGTCCAGGAGACTATGGAGAAGATCAAGTTGATCAGGAAAAGAATGGACACGGCTCAGAGTCGTCATAAATCGTATGCGGATCATTGTTGATGTCCATTGTCATTCCAGGTGAGTGATCATGTGTTCTTGAGGATCTCTCCTAGGTTGGAACATCGTCGGTTTGGGAAGCAGGGAAAGCTAGCTCTAAGGTTTATTGGGCCTTTAGAGATTCTTGAGTGGGTTGGTGAGGTGGCTTATCGTCTGGCTCTACCACCACGGTTTAGTGCGGTGCACAATGTGTTTCATGTCTTGCAGTTGAAAAAGTATCAGCCGGATCGTGACCATGTGATTCGATGTGATCAGGTTGAGCTAGAACTGGATGCTTCATTGGTGCACGTTCCAGTGCGGGTTGTGGATATCCAAGAGAAAGTATTATGTGGTAAAATCATTGGTTTAGTTCCTGTTTTGTGGAAACATTATCAGATTCAAGAGGAGAATTGGGAGTGGGAGAATGAGATGATCAAGTAGTGGTCTGAGTTCTTTCGGTAAAGGGCAGGTTCACTAATTTCCGAGGATGGATAGTCCAATGGTGGGGAGAATGTATCACCCCTAGTTTGAGTTATGTGGCCTTTTTTATTAATCTTTTTTCGTTTAAAGTGCATGGGATGATTTGGGAAGAGGTTGGGAGAGTTTGGAATGGTTTTGGATGAGTTTAGAGGGCTTTAAAGGGGTGCATGGTTTGAGCACAGTTAGTGGAAATCATGTGGGTTCCCCAGGAAACTGTGAAGACCCTTGTTCTCGAGACATTAGTCCTCGTATGACCTGTGCACGGTTTTCCAAACCCTACGAGGAAACCGTGCAGACCTTGGCTCTCAAGGCAGTGGCGTGCGCACAGTTAGCGCACGGTTTTCTAAACTGTGCGGGCTAACTGTGAGACCACTTAAAGTTAGGGATATAAGTTCGGGGCTCACTCTGGATTGCCTCATTTCACTCCAAATCTTCTCCCACTCGATCCTCACTCGGGATTTTCGGTTCTCAAGGGTTGGAGGGGCTCTCCCACATGTTTTGGAAGCAATTCGAAGGGGTCTCAAGGTGGATTCAAGGCGGTTTCTCCCGGGTAAGTCTCTCCTCTTGTTTCTCTTGTGGTTTTCTCTAGATCTATATCTCCATCTCTCTCATTTTTCTAGATCTACACTTTTTGTGTGTATATCTAGGTTTTTGGTTGCCTTGGATGTTAATATTAAGGCTTTTGGATGTTAGAGAAATGGATCTAGAGAGGTTTCGGTGGTGCATTCGCTGGATTTGAGGTGCGGTTGTTCGTGGGTCAATTTATCAGGAACCCTAAAGGTAGGTGGCTTCTCTCTTGACTCCACTTGGTTAGAAATAGGGGTTCCTTGTTACAATTAATTTTTGTGATGAAAATTAATTGTGATTTGTTATGCGAAATTGGTTGGAAATCCATTTGGGGATTTTGGTCAAAAAGGGGGTTTTGTGGTGAAATGTTATTGTTGTGGATTTTAAAATGGAGATTTTAAAATGGGATGTTATGGTTGATTTGTGAAAATTAATAATGGAATGGTTTTCAATAGAAGGTTTGTTTTATTGATATTTTTTTGGCACGGAAAATGGTTTTCAATAAATGGGTGATTTATTGAAGTAGATTGATATGTAATGGAATTGGTTGATTTCATGTGGTTATGACCTTGGTGGGTTATATGCTTGGCATTGGCTTGTTTTGAATGTGGTGTTGAAGTGGTGAGAAGTACCATTATAAAAATGGGATAGATAGTGGACGGAAGGGCCACCATTAATGGTAAGAGGACGGGAAGTTCCACTAAGGTGTGAATGGGTAAATGGATTGGACTGAAGCTCCACTGTTTGGTTGTCTGGTTGTGTTGTTGTGCATTTCCTTACAATATGAAACTGTTGTGATAATGGGTAAATGTTGGAATTTTTATGGCTTGTTTGGTTGGCTTTCCCTTGGTTGCTTGGTTTGGATGTGATGGCCTGGTAAGGGCACGTTTGGATTATGGAAATGGTTACCCTTGTGTTTTATTTTATATAAACGGTTTTATATAAATGTGATAATGGTTTTATCCTAGTGGCATGTATAGGGAAGTCATTTGGGGGAATTCTATTGAGTTTTAGTACTCACCCCCTGCTTTGGAACTGTGGTGTCTTTACATATGTTGTGTACCGCGACGTGGGCAAAGGTAAGGCATCTCCATCCTTCATTGGTGCATTGTGATGTCTTAGTGGAGCGTGGAGCTTGGAGCTTGGTGTGGAACTATGGTGGTGTCATGGCTCGTAGTGGTTGTTGTTTAGTTTTTCGCTTGTACTCTGATGTTTTGTGGACATGTCTAGTTGTATTGGATTTGAGTTGTGTTGTGGAACAACTTGGTTGTCTTTTGGGAATGCATGGTTGGGTAATGGAATTGTTGTGCATCATATAGTGGTTGTTAGTGGATGGTTTAGTTGGTTTTTTCTTAATGGAAAATCATTCCCCAGACTGATATGAAGCCCTCGGCATTTATTTCCAGCCATTTGCACCTTGTGAATGTCATTTAAGGCCAAGTATCCCTCACCGCCTCCTCAAGCCAATGAGTTAGGGGTGGGTGTTACAATAATTTTTGATAATTGAGAAGTTAATGTGATAATTTGTAGTAAATAATATCTTTAGTGTTAAAGAAATCAAGACTTTTTATGTTTATTCAAAGTCTTACATCAGAGGAAGAAGATCAATGTCATTTTAGGCTTATGTAAAGGCTTAAATTTTCCTTGGTAATCTTTCTTCAAAAGAGGTAGTTTTTAGTTTTATTGATAAAAATTTTATATCTGGTTGAATCCATCCATTATTATGGATCTAATTCCATATCCTTTCTTTATTTATTCTTGATAATAAGAGGATATTTGTTTGTATAGGATAAAAACAAAAAAAAATGGGGATGTACTTATCCTTAAAAAATTAAAACCTCATTAACAATTGTTTTTTGTTCATTACATTGATACATCAGTGAGTATCATGAGTAAGTGTGTTTAATGAGCATGAGAGCTAAAAGGGATGATCAAAAAATCTATTGACAATTATTCTACCCCTCTCAGTGCTCATGTGATCCTAATAATTGGTATTATAGTGGGATAATCATTGATTCTTCTCTCAAGTGTTAGATATGAATCAACATAACTTATTTGAAAAATGAATTCCATCATTTGATAGAAAATTCTTTCATATATGAAGATATAAAACGGTACCCTACATTCTCTATCATGGAATTGTTGTGAAAGATTCTATCTAATATGGTTTCATAGTTCTGAGAAATACCTCAGAATGGTCTCTTATTGATAATAAAGTTTTTGAAAGTGATAGAAAATCTAAAAATGTAATATTTTATTATTTATATAATAAATAGAATATAAAAGTAATATTTTTTAGAACTATTAATGATATTTAGAAGAATCTTCATAGAATCTATGAAGGAAATAAAAAATATGAAACAATCCAAATTACATATTTTTAGAAATTAGTCTTAAGACATTAGGATACATAGAGATGAAATATTTGATGAATTATTTACCATGGTTAATATTATTTTCAACACCAACATATATTTTGGAGAAAAAATTGATGATTTAATTGTTGTGAAGAATCTGGTGAGAATATTATCAAATAAATTTGATGCCAATATCCTAGTACTTAAAGATAGATATCTTGACAACCTTACCATTTGTGAACTCTATATTACTCTTATTAATTATGATATGGGAAGAGGATCATCACTAAAATAAAAATTAATTTTACTTTAAAAGTTTTAAAGTCAATAAAATTTAATAAGAGTGAGACTACACAGGTGAAGATGAAATTATGGAAGAGTTTATTGAAACATTTTCTCTAATTTCAAGAAATATCACATGTTGGAGAGGTAAATACAATGGTAAGATTCCTTTCAAGTGATTAAATTATGGAAAGGTGGTAAATTTATCTGAATATTTTACCATAAAAATTAAAAGATAAAATTAAGATGAATATGCCTCTAAAAATTCACCAATATGTGAAATTCTTTAAAAAATTCTGTACATGGGTAATTTAGAAAATTTATCCCATATATTTTAGAACGAATTTTATATAAATTAAAGAAGGTGTATCTGAAATTAAAGAAATTGGTGATGTTGAGGAATATCATGGAGATTCCTCATAAAGATTTCTCATGGCATAAGAAAATATTAATCATCATAGTAATACTCACAATTCAATAGAGAGTATATTATAGAGTAAGGAGATACTACAAAATAATACACCGTGAGAATGGAAATAAAAATGTTCTTAAAAGAAATAGGAACGTTGGGAGAAGACAACACTCAACTAAAATAAATTTTATATAAGTGGTGTCAAATACATATTGAAAAATATAATCTTGTCAAATAAATTGAAAGAATAAATCTTGATATTGGTAAGAAATAAAAAATCATATAAGATATGACTTACATAATTATTCATAGTGATAAGTTGGTCAATTAAAAATATTTTTGATACTGGATAACTAAAAGAGAAATTCCATAATAATAAGAATATATATATTAAAGAAAAGGATAGTTCTATAAACAACAATCTTCAAGTTTTAATGTTATTAAAAAATATTAATGTGTTGAAGAAAAGATTGATGATATTTTACCATAGATGAAAAACTTGACTACTGAAGAAAATAGTGGGAGTAAGAAATATGATTAAATCGAAAAATAAAATTAAAAGATAAAATATACTAAAATATGGAAATAATAGTATTCAATAAATCACTATAGATCAGTTTTAAAGGTACAAGAGATGTTTCCACAAAGGATCTAGGTGAGACAAACATAGAAAAAACTAAAAATGAGGCTAGACAACAACCTAATCAATAATAATATTACTTTAAAATGAGGTTTTAGGGTTATTTTTGGTGTTGTGGTGTATGTGGACATAAATCTTAGAACTTTTTGTTCAAGATGACTCTACCTGGATTAATAAGGGATTAAAAATCAAGGGGGAGACAACAACCACAGATTAGAACTTAACTAACTCATCAAAAGATTGAAAATATGGTTAAAGTATGAAACAATTTTGAAATTTTTCAATAGGTATGTGGAAGTTGTGGTCAAGAATTTCATACTTTATATGTATTTGTTTCATTTATTCAATCCTAGATAAATATATTTAAAATATTTATAAATGGTCAAAATTGATGTCATATTAGGAAACAGGATAATATAGCTTAAGTGGAATTTAAATATGTAAAATATTAAAAGCCTTGGATCACGGATAGTGGTTGTTCATCTCACATGATAGGTGATCTGAATAACCTAAAAAATGTTGATAAATATGAAGGTATATCTATTAAATTTGGAAATGGTTACTCTCAAAATATCAAAGGTTTTATAATAACAAATATTAATAAAAAAACAACTCAGATAATGTTTTTTTTTGTTGATAGACTAATTTCTATTTTTGAAGTGTATCACAGTTGTGTGATGCTGGAAATAAATTAATATTTATGAAAAAAGGGTGTATAATCAAGATATTTAAATATGTGTTTATTGTAACAAAATGATTGATAACCCTAGGGAATTTATTTCATATCAGGGAAGTAAATACAAACTATTATTTAAGTTAGCAAGCTTAAAATAGTTTATGTCATAGAATATTTTTCCACCTTGGTCAAGAGAATATGAATAATATTATCAAATAAGTGGATGTGAGGAATATTACTATTTTTAAAGAAGATACTGGAACTATTTTTAAAACCTATAAAAACGGGAAAATGGTTTACAAACTCATAAGGGAGGATAAATTAAAATTGCAAAAACTCTTATGTTGATCTACTCAAGTGTGTGTGGACATATGAATAAAAATTTGAAAGGCTGATAAATATACTTTATCAAATTCACATATATATTTATAATAATTTAATGAATCATGTTCATGCTACACAAAATCATAGTCCTTGGATAGATCCAAAATTTTTATAATTCTTGTATAAAAACAAACAATATATTTGAAGATATTAAGATCAGATAATGGCATTGAGCATTATAAAAAATATTTTACTAAATTTATTGATAAACATACAGTCAATCATGAGTTATTTTTCTATATACACCTAAAAATAATGGATTTCATGAAAGGAATAATATGACTCTCTTTGATATGGGTAGAACTTTTGTAGAAGAGCATGGAACCTTAAGGTTTTACTGGTTACAGGGCATCACAACTACTAGAATAATTCAAAACATATGTATCTTAAGGAAAAATTTAGACATAAATCCCTATGATATGTGGTTAAAAATAAATCTAGATGTTAAATACTTCAGGATTTTTTTGATTCCATTCATGATTAAGGAGAAGGATAGAAGTATAGTAAAGTTTGATGAAAAAATAAAGATAGAATATTCCTTGGTTATAAACCAAATTGAAGTTATTATATATTTTATAAAAAAACTAAAATAATTACTAAAATTGATTATGTTATACTTTTTAAAAATGAATAATAGATCAAAATAAATGTCCTATAAAATGATGATAATTATGTTGTTAGCTTTGAACCAGTTTAAGAACATGATTAAAGTACACAAATTCAAACTGAAGATGTCAATTCTACCTGTTACATTGATGATGATGATAATTAGAAGTAAAAAAAGGATAAAATATCAGGATGAAGAAAAATATAGATATTGAAAATATTATTGGTAATTAGAATGAAGGTGTAAAAACTAGGAGGAAAATCATGGCAACTGCTAACACTAGTTTTCTAACAAAAACTGAGCCTCAAATATTTGAAGAGGAATTTGAGAATAAGAATTGGGTCTCAGATATGAATAAAGAATTATATCATGTTTAAAAGAATAAAACATGGGGACCAATTTCTATTTCCAAATAAAAAAAATATAATTTGAACAAATTGGTTTTTTAGTAATAATTTGGATAAAAAATGTGAAGTGTCTTTAAATAAGGATGGGTTGGTATTCGAGGGATATTCCAAAATTAAAGGGGTTTACTTTGATGAAATATTTACTCCATTTTCTATAATTTAATACAACAATATCTTTATAGATATTACATATCATTTAAGTTTTAAATTATTACAAATGGATGTTAAACCATCCTCTTTGAATAATGATCTTGATAACGAAGTATACGTAGAATAGTTTAAGGGTTTCATGTTAGACTCAGATGGTAGAAAAGTGTGTAAGCTGAAGAAAGATCTATATGGATATATAAAATCTCCAAGATCATAATATTTTAAGATTTATGGATACTCAAGGACCATGAAATTGAAAAGGGAAAGTGGGTATCAATTTTTTTGTGAAGAAGATCAATACCACCTAACTTTTTTGGATTGTGTATATTGATGACATCATTTTTTCTACCAATGAAGAGAGGTTGTGTAAATAGTTTTAAAGGAACATGAAAGAAATATTTGAAATTTCAATTCTTGGAGGAATGAAATTTTCTTGGATTTTAAAATTACCTAAGAATTTGGTTGTATATTTATTTCACAAGGAAAGTATACTAAAGAGATATTAAATAAGTTTGACATGTAGTAATCCAGATGAGTGTCTATATCAATTCAAGATGGGTACAAAACTGAGAAAATACGATGATGTAAAATTCCAAATATCTTTATAATCCTAAATAATTACATTTTTATAAAATTTGATTCTAATATACATCTCAAATAAAATCAATTATATGTTTATGTACAAGATGATAGATGAGGTGAATTTAAAGGGGTTTATAAATGTTGAATGGGTAGGAGAAGTAGATGAAATAAATTCCACTTCTAGTGAATTGTTTTTTATTGATATAATTTGTGTTTCAGGAAATTAAAATAATAAATAATTAGTTACATTGAGCTCAAATTAGGTTGAATATTTGGTTTCATTACTGACAGCTACACAGATGATGGGGATGGAGACATAGTGATAGGACATGAATGTTGAATTTGAATATCCTTTAGTTAAAGACTATGATAATCAAAGTACCATTAATTTGTCCAAAAATTATTTTAAAAATTTAAGATCTAAAAAAATGTACATAAATTATCATTTCATAAAGGATAATATGGTTAAGGATATTCCAAGGCTGTAATTGTTTCCATCAAAGGGATAAATTATTTTCATTCTTACTAAGCCACTCACAACTATGATCTTTGAGAGATTAAGGTTGAAAATGGGATTGAATCCCACTAATAATTACTAATTTATGATATTTATTAATTTTATACCTCTATTTTATCATGTTTAATTTTTTGAATAGGATATATAACTTTTAGGGGAGAGATTTTCTTATTTATGAGTTGTTTCAATGTGATAACTCTACTCATTATTACACATTAATTCATGATTAATTACATAGGAGTATATATAATACAACCTAGAAGATTGATAAGTATTGTGTCCTTGGTAATTAGGTGCATTACATAACAACTTAAAATAGGCAATACATTGTCTTTATTGAAAACTTCATTAACGTGCTCATATCATTCCTTCATACTTAAAACTATATAGGATAAGCCGGGGACATACATAAGAAATGGGATAACTATAAAACCTAGTAAGTTAATTAACATAGCATAACATGAATAAATTAATACATGTTATAAAATAGTAATATGAATGGTTCATAAAAGGAATGAGATTCATAAACATGAACAATGAGGCAAGATAGATCATGATAATCATAAAGGAAACATGGGAAATGTGGCAACAACTTAAAACATTGTATCATAAACATAGGTTACGGATAAATACCAAGAAATAATGGTAGAAAAATTCCCATGATATATTAGGTTCAATCACTAATATCTTTTATGATGTCTCCTAATACTAAAATATTACTCAATGCATTGGAGTGCTATATAATTTTGGGCACACCCTTGACTTTCATTTCATTCACATACATAAGTGTTCCACATAGATCATACAACAAGGATTAATTTGTCATAATATTTTATTCCATGATTAAGTAGTGTGTAATTAATACATTTTAATCCCAAATAGATTAATTATAAGTTCATAAAGTTGAACACCCTTAATAGGAAATTTGTATGGGTATTCACTATACAATTTTTTGTTCTAGAAAATCGCAGTGAAATTTCGGCAGCATAACGGGGGTGTATAAAGGTTCATGGAAGGGATTAATGAGAGTGAAATGGGTCTATAATAATTTAAAAATAAAATTTTTAGTAATGATGATATTTAAGAATACATATAAAAATAGTAATTGTAGATGAAAGACGTATGATAATAAAGATACTTGAAAAAAGTGGAGAATGAGAGGATCTATTACTAAATTTCAGCATGGTAACGGGTATACATAAAGGTTAATGGTAGGTATTAATGTGATTTAAAGTGTTATCTCATCACATGGACATAAAAAGTTCAGTAATAGGGATGTATAACAACATACCCCAAACATGAACAAATGGAATGTAAGAGTCGTAACCTAGAAGAGGTGCTAGAATAAAAAAGAAGAGTAGAAGATCTCTTTCCTTGAGAGGGTGATTCCAAATGATTGGGAGGAGGTTATTGAGAACCCATAGGAACTATGGTAGGACTCTAGATAGGGATTAACAAAGTAAGGATGTGATTCAAGGTTTTTTTATGAAGATAAATGGGAACTTGGGTGGGTTTATATAGGAAATGAGAGGGGAATTCTTTATCATTCCTAAAACCTAGGTTTTTGAATCTATATAATAAAATAAAAAGAACCAAAAAAATTCTCATGTTTTCTGAAAAATATGGTCAGTTTTAATTATTTTATTAGCCCAATGGTCTAACTTATTAAAATAATACCCTTTCTGATGTGTAAGTGGTTCATTTTTATAAAGAAATGATTTTAAAACCTTGAAATATATTATAGGTTTTGGAGGATTCATAAAGTATTCATAAAAATAATCAAATAAACTTAATATTACATTATTTTAAAGTGAAAAAATATATTTGGTCTTGTATACCCTTTATATAATTTATTACATCATTTTTGGGTCATCATGATGTCATAATACACACCGTATATTTATACCATATTAAATTTTTACCCAGAAATTTGATTGTCTTGGAAAATTATTAAAAATTCACTATTGGATAATTTTGATGTTATGATTCCAAAAATAATATTAATTTTATCGAAATAATTTTCTAAATATGTGAATTTTCACTTTTAAAATAATAATCAACATTTATTGAGAAATGTTTGGTTTTTTGACAGTAACAGTTTTCAAACCCTTATAAAATTACATGTAACTTCATAAAAATTATATGATCATTTACATTTAATAAAAAATATTTAATAATAATATTTTAATAAAATATTATTTCTTTCAAAAATTCATTAATTTATCAAAATAAATTCTTTAATTAAATTTGAATATTACCCAAACAAATTTGTGTTTTACTATATCAAAATAAAACATAAGTTATAAAGTAACAATGATAAAATGAAAATATATTAATTATTATATATAATACACATATTCATATTATTTTGGTCTTGATACATATCCCTTTAATACATCAAAAAATGCCCTAATATTATGGTATGTGATGATGAGACTTTCATGGGGTGGTTCGGCGTACATGGTTTGGTTTGTGCTCTTGATGAGCTTGAACTTATCCTATAAATGGTTTCACTCATGCTTAAGTTTTTGGATCTCATCTTGGGATTGATTAGGGTAAAATATCATTGATTTTATATCCATCAGAAGCTCTGATAAATGGGATTCATAGGGTATGATCCTGTTGGTTGAGGTCATCACTTCCTTTTTCTCTATCAATTAGATTTGTTAAAACCCTATATTTATACTAACAATATATTAAATGTTCAATGGGTATATTATTAATGATAATGATACTTGATGGTATTTTTAAATATGATAGTACATGATGAAATCAAATAAGTGCATGTGTTTTTTATATCCATAATATATAATAATTCATTTAATTAAATCACAAGGGGGATTTTATTTAAAAACTTTGAGTCATTACCATCTTCTCCCCTTTAGAAATTTCACCCTCAAAATTTTTATTTCAAACACTATAACCAATAAGTATAATTATATTTCATCACTTCCTATGGATCCCACATCACTTCTTCGGACTTGTGGTTTCTCTATAATACTTTGACTAGGTGCATTGACTTATTTCGTAGAACTTTGTCTCTACGATCTAAGATCTCCACCAGTTGCTCCTCATAAGAGAGATTGTAATGGTACCATCACATGATTGAGTACATGTGATAGTTCTAGTATGTACTTCCTCAAGAGTGATACATGGAACACATCATGTACTTTAGATACTTTAGGTGGGAGTGTTAATCGATAGTCCACCACTCTAATGTGATCAGGAATCTAGAAGGGACATTTGTATCTTAGAATAAGATTCCTATTATTCCCAAATCTCATGAATTTATTCCATGGAGATATATGGAGGAAAACCTTATCTCCATCCTAAAACTCTAGGTCTCATAAATGATTATCACAATAGCTATTTTTTCGAATCTGAATAGACTTGATGTACTGTTGAATGTTGTTTACCTTTTCCCTCATTTCCTCAACCATTTTAGGACCTAGTATTGGAAATTCCCCGATATCATCCCATCATGTAGGTGTTTTTAATATCTTCCCATAAAGGGATTAATAGAGAGACATTTTGATGCTTGAGTGGAAATTATTATCATATGAGAACTCAACCAGAGGAAGATGTTGATCACATCCTCCTTTGAATTCAATTGACTATGATCTTTACATGTACTCAAGTGTCTGGATAGTTCGCTTAGATTGGCCATTAGTTTGAGGGTGATAAGTGTTGTTTAAGTTTAACATGGTATTTATAGCATGTTTGAGACTCTACTAGAACTTAGAGGAAAATCTTGGGTCTCAATCAAATATAATCGATATTGGTGTTCTATGTAGCCTCACCACTTCTCTAATATATATCCTTGCATGTTGATAGAGTGATAAGTCCTCTCAAATTACAATGAAATGAGCAGTATTTGTAAGATGATCCACTACAACCCATGTGGAATTATTTTCTCTTGATTTCTTTGGAAGACCAGCGACAAATTTCGTGGTTATGTTTTCCCATTTCCATGTAGGTATGGGTGATGGTTGAATCATCCCCTTGGATTTTTTCCTTTCTTCCTTCACTTGTTGACATAAAAGACACATTGATGTATATTTCGTGATCTCCTTCTTCATATTGTCCAACCAATAGTTATCTCAGAGATCTAAATCCATCTTCTTGCTTCCTAGATGGATGTATAAGGTCAATCTATGTGCATCATCAAACAGATCCTTATTTAACTTGGTATTTTATAGTACACATAGTTTTCACCCAGATCGTACAAATCCTTCATTAACATTGAACTCTGATCATTTCCCTTTTCTTATAGCTTCCATTTTCTTATTAATTCCTGCATTATCTCTTTGAGCATACTTTATCTTCTTCATAATGAATGGTTGATGAATCCTTTTCAAAAGTATTTATGATGTTCCATCCTTTATGATTCTCAAGTCCATTCTTTTCAAATCTAAGAAGATAAAATCCTTCTCAATCCTTATCAAAGATAAAATTATTTGATCTTTTCTACTTAGAGTTTATTACACTTTATTTTCACTCTCAAGATTGTAGTGGATTGAGAAATCATAGTCCTTGATCATCTCTAACCATCTTTGTTGGACCATATTCATCTCTTTCTTTATTAATATATACTTGAGGCTCTTTTGATCTGTATATATTTCACACTTATCCACAAAGAGATAATGCCTCCATATTTTCAATGAAAATATCACTGTATCTAAATCTAGATCATTTGTTGGGTAGTTTTATTCATGAACATTTAATTTCCTTGAAGCATAGGATATCACTTTTTTATTCTACATTAACACACATCCCAATCCATTCTTTAAAGAATCACTGAATACTTTGAAAAGTTATCCACTCATGGGTAGTGTGAGTACAGGTTTAGTGATAAGCCTCTTTTTTAACTCCTTGAATTTCTCTTCATATTCTTCATTCCAAAAAAAACCTGACTCCCTTTCGAGTTAGCTTGGTTATAGGGTTTGAAAATCATGATAAATTTCTCAAAAATCAATGATAGTACCTAGATAATTCTTGGAAACTATGGATATATGTCACATATACTGTCATTATCCATCCTTTAATTACTTCTATCTTTTAAGGTTCCATATATATCCCATTTCTTATGATAATATTCCCCAAGAATGAGACTTCCTTCAACCAAAACTCACATTTTTTTGTACTTTACATAAATATTCTCCTTTCATAAGGTTTTTAGCACAGTGATCAGATTTTTTCATGATCTTCCTTGCTTTTGGAGTATATTAGAATATCATCTATATATACTACCATAAATTTGTCAAGGTAATCTCTAAATACTCTATTCATCAAGTCCATGAATATTTCTAGAGCATTAGTGAGTCCAAATGGAATTACTATGAACTCAAAGTACTCGTACCTTGTATGGGAAGCGGTCATAAGGATATCCTCCTTATTTATCCTTACTTGATAATATCATGTCCGAAGATCCACATTGGATAAGTATTGTGTTCCACATAGATAATCTAAGAAGTCATCAATTTTTGGTATATGATACTTGTTCTTTATCGTGATATTTTTGAGCTTATGATAATCAATGAAAAGGTGCATTGGTCCATCCTTCATCTTGATGAAGAGGACTGGTGCACCCTAAGGTGAAGCACTTGGGAATATGAAACCTTTATCTAGATTCTTATGTAGTTGTTTTTTAAGGTCTTCAAATTCCACAACATCCATTATATAGGAAGTCTTGGATAATAGTAATTCCTCATGTATAGGCTTGATTGAAAATTCAAGCCTTTAGATAAGAGGAAGAACAGATAATTATTTAGGAAACACATTAGTGTATTCCCTCACAATGGGAATGTCTTAAAGGATGATCATTTCCTTAGACTCAATCATTTGATCTAGATATTCTTGCTTTTAGGGAATTAATATCCATGCTTGAGATTTTTGTTCTAAAGATTATTCATCCTCATCCATAAACTTGTATAGTATCGAGGGACGATTCTTGATACAGAGATTGATTTCCTTCTTATGGAAATTTATGTTTTATTTATATAATGAAATCCAATCCATGCCTATAATTGCATTAAATTATACTAAAGGGACTGTCAAATGGTTTTTTTTGGAAATCTTGGCCCACAAATTTTTACTTGGGATGAGTTATAGACTCAGGATTCAATAATTTCCCCATTTTCCATTTTTGCTGACATCTCTACTTCCATGACTTGCATTTTTTTTTTGAATAGTTATACTAAAAATTCATGATACAAAGGAATTAGTAGAACCATAATAAAAAAAGTAAGTTCTCTATTATTGAATTAATAACTAGCGTACATGTCACCACTTTGATTTTGGGATCCACCTCAGCAATTGTGATAGAAAAGGATCACCCTTACAGCCTTGGAGGTTGTTGGTTGTCTCTAAAAACCCATGTATTAGTTAATTGGTTTACAAAGTTTCATGGTTTCTTGTAGTTGAAACAATGAAAAATGTGGTGAGGGTTGATTAGAGCATTCCTTTCCTCCATCACATTAGTGGGATACTCCTATAAACAATATCTAGCTAGGTGTCCTTATTTCCCGCACTTAAATAATTTTCTCATCCCCCTTAGTCAATATTTAGGGTTCTTCTTTCCACACTTTTGACAAGGGGTGTTGAAATTTCTTAAAAGCACTAGATTTCTACATTGGGCCACCATAATTAAACTCCACTTTCCACTTATTATCCTTATGATACCCTTTATATTCATTGATATCCATTTGATTTTGAGGGAACAAAGGAAAATTTTCTCATGGCTATCAAAGACTCAGATTTCTAGGGATTTTCAAATACTAGGTTGTATCCCACCAAAGAAGTAGTCGACCTTTCATTCAGGGGTAACGAAAAAGCTGGAGGCATATTGTACAAGTATTTTGAAGTTTTCCTCATACAACCTGATAGATTCTTCATATTTTTACTTGAGGGAAAGTAAATACCTTTCCATTTTAATTCATAGAGTAAAAGGAAACTATTTATAGAAAAAAAATTCTAAAATCCCCTCTACCTCATCGCTTCGATCTCTTCCTCAGGATTTTTATTCTTGATCAATGTCCACCACTAATCAATTTCTCTATCCATATGATAAACAACCACTAGAACCTTCTATTTCATGGAACGTTGAAGGATGTAGAATATCTTCTCAATGGAGTTGATCCATTGTTTCACGATTAAGGGATTAGATAATCCATTGAGATTTGGAGGCCTTTATCACATAAAGGTCTCGATTGTAGCTTTTCTTTCTTAGGGGGATTTGGACACTCCTCCCGATCTAGGTTTCTATTCAGAATCTGAGTCATCTAAGAGAGTATCATCATGAAGTTTTTTATTCCTTCTCTCATCAGGTTGGGTATCTCATTTGGAAAGTCATCACATTTCCCTTTACATTGGTTGTTTTCTCGGTTCCTATTATTTCCAGACATTGTCTAGAATAAAGAGAAAATTGTGGATGAGTATTTTTAAACTATTAAACACATAAATGGGGATCCAATGTCATTAAACAGATAACTTATAAATAACATGTATTTCCTTAGCATATTAATTTATAGTATTCAGTCTATGTTATCCATGATCTATTTCCTAACATATACTCTTATGGGTATTCTTTGTTCCCTGAATAATGGTTCATAATTAGATTTTTAGTTTACCAAATCATATCCCTTGGGAGTGTCAAACCAGGTGTGTAGCAAGCCCTATTTTCATGCACTAGTTCTCGGTCGATTCTAGCTCAACGCAGTGTTTTCAGGTTCTATTGTTATATACATATGTGTTATAGCCACATCCACTTGTATTATCCAGACATGGATTTATTTTCTTGGAAACCACTTACTCTATACTTCACCAAAATTTAGGGATGTATTCCTATGTTTAGTCTTATCCCTAAGTCTTTCACTAGAGTTTCCTAATATTATTCCAAAAAATAACTAAACCTCCCTTTGATACCGACTATGAAAACCCTACCTTTTATAACACATTAATTCATGATTTATTACATAAGATTACACATAGTACAACCCGAAAGATCAATAAGTCTATTATCTTTGGAAATTAGGTACATTAAATAACAACTTAAAATAGGTAATACATCATATTTATTGAAAACTTCCTTAACATGCTCATATTATTCCTTCGTACATAAAACCACATGGGAAAACCTGGGGACATGCATAAGAAAGGGGTGAGCTATAAATATTAATAAGGGAATAAACATGGCGTAACATGAAGAAATTAATACATGTTATACAATAGGAATATCAATGGGGCATAAAAGGAGTTAGAATCATAAACATTAACAATGAGGCATGATATATCATGATAAGCATAAAGGAAACATTGAAAATTTGGTAATGACTTAAAACACTACATCATAAACATAGGTCAAGGATAACTATCAAGAAATCATGATGGAAAAATTCCCATGATGGATTAATTTCACTACATAATCCATTTCATGATGTCTCATGAGACTAAAAAATTACCCAATGCATTGGAGTGCTATATAATTTTGAGCACACCCGTCACTTTCATTTCATTCACATGCATAAGTGTGCCACATAGATCATACAACATGGATTAATTTATTTTCATATTTTATTCCATGATCAAGTTATATGGAATAAATAAATGTAAGTCCCCAATCAAATAATTATTAGTCTATAAAAGTGAACACCCTTTATAGGAAATGGGTTTGAGTATTCACTACACAATTGATTTCCTAGAAAATCGTGGGGAAATTTTGAGAGCATAACAAGGAACTACTAGAAAATTGGTCTATAGCCATAGATTTATAGCCATGCCTAATAAAATTTGTAGCTATATCCATCCTAAAATACACAGCTGGAATGAAAATCATGGACATACCCTCCTCTCCACGTGGTTACTCCTCCCCCTCCCTCGTGATTCCTCTATCCCTCATGATTCTTCCCCCTCCCACTCACGCGATTCTCCCTCCCCCTCCTCCCACTCCTCCTCCCCTCTGTCAGAGTTCTGTCGCGGCTCTGGAGCACCCATCCCAGCACACCCAACCCTCCTCCCCTCTATGGTGGCTCTGGAGCACCCATCCCACCTCCCCTCCATCATGGCTCTAGCACACCTAGACAACCTCCCCACTGTCATAGCTATGGAACACCTAGCCCATCCAATTCTAATTACCACACGAAACCCTCCCTCAATCCGATACCCTGAAAACCCTAAAACAACAAACTAAAATCGATCATTGGATTTTCTATTTCCCATTCATCTCTACCATTTCAAACCAATGAATTTTATACCACACCATTCATTATTGCCTAGGTTTGGTTTCTTCAACTCACCATTCATACTCACCTGTTCATACCCACCACTTTAAATGGTACGCTATCTCGGGTTTAGTCTTGTTGACCTCCCCTTCGTTTTGTTATAATCACCCCTTCTCCATGATCCATTCATCCTCACCTTGTTTTTCCTCTACTCATGCCCTATTTTACGCTCTTTTCCCCTACAAATTAATGGTTTTTTGTTTCTTTGGTTTCCATTCCAATATTTTATATTTTTGTTTCTATGTTTTTTGTGGCAGTGAAATAGGGATCAATACCATCTTAAAGGCTTAGAGGGACTTCAAGTCAAAGCATCTGGACATTGATCCTTCACTAGAGGAAGTGTATTTCAGGGATGAATCAGAAAATATTAAAGGCACTATAATTTCAAACCATATTTCAAAAAATGTTATTCTCAAGTGGCTCAACTACGAACTTTTCTAGGTATCCACTCGTCTTCTCTCATAATATAAAAATTATGATTGGTTTGGAGTTCCTCAGTTTTTGTCATGCATTTTTCCCTAGTCTAGATATCATAATAATTAAAGTCACTCTTGGATTTCATTCTTACTTTTTTCATTTCATTAGATTATATTTATCTTATTTAAGGGATTATATAATGTATATTCTACAAAGATTAAGAAAAACTAAATATCCTAATATATTAGGGAGAATAAAGGTGTAATATTCCTGAGAAGCTAGAGCAACATAAAAATGTTTGTTAGAGAAAATTGAAAATAGGAAGAAGTTTTTCATCAAGAATTCCTTTACATTCAAAGTTACTTAAAAAATAATTTTTGTTAGTTCACCATCATTTGGGTGTATTTTAAACTAAGAGGCTAAAATAGCACAATTCAGCCAAACTACTTCCACCTCATCTTTATGTAATTTATTCACAGTTCATGGCTTCAAAAGATGCATTTAGAGAAAGAATTAACCTTGGTATTTTAGGTAATATAAATGATTCCTAGTAATTTCATCTACAACAACCAAGGTTCCTACTTCATCCTTCATAATCAGTGCACTAATTTTCATGCTATTTTCTATTTTCTATTTTCTCATCCCATGTGGTTGGTTCTAATTTTGAATCAAGCTGCTTTCTGATTGGTGTTAGTGAACTGTTTGTAGGATTTTACATTGTATGTGGAATAAGAATAAATGTTTGATTGGTTAACTCTCTTCTTGAAAATAAAAACATCTATGCCATTCATTTTTTGTTGGATTGGTGCTGATTATGTGGCAGGTGATTTATTGATGTTATTCTTTTTCTAAGCATTCTAACATGACCACATATATAGATCTTTATGTTCTTTATGTTTCTAGGTGATATTATTAGGAATCATAACTTTCTTGGGGACTTAGAAATTTTTATTTAGTAGTGCTTGGTATTTTTCATGATTTATGGTTGTCTTTTTGTAATAATTGGTTTATGTTGAGTACAAATTTAGGATGGTTTTCCTTTTACTTTGAATTTGGTTTATATTTTAAAGAACAATAGCTTAAAAGAATTGGTTCCCTTTAAATTTTGTATTCTTATATATCCTTGTGTTTCTTTTAGAAGATACTAAATGATTTAAAGCATTACTTTCAGAAGTTACTGAAAACTTGCAAGCGTTGATCTACAACATCTATGGATCTAAGAGACTATGTGAAACATCAATGGTTTTCACTGCAGATTATCTTCTAGCATAAAAGTATTTTCTAAAGGCTATTATAGTTGAAGGGAAAGGTATTAACCTTCATACATTAGATGAAATTATAGTGATATGTTTTAATTTCATAAAAATAATAAGTTTCTTACATTTTATATGTGTAATGATAAATACTTCATTAATTGTCTTCAATTTATTTTGTGATATTATTTCATAATATACTATGTCATGAAATTTATTTAACTTAGACATTTAATGAATATTTTATGATATTATTTCATAACATTCTTTGTCTAACATTTTATATGTTTCCATAATAGGCCTTCCATTTACTTAATTGTAATTTAAACCAAAAGAAGTAACTATGGATAAACCATCATATTTCAAAATTCAAATTAGTTGGAACGATTCAATGGAAATATTAATTTTCTATTTACTTTAATTTCATCTAATTTTATTCAAAATCTATTCACTATTTTCAAATATTCTATTTCTAATCTTCAGTTCAATATTCTAATATAAGAAGAATATCAACTAGTGAATTCTTTAGACAATAGAAATATTAGACAACAATTACAACCCAGGATTATGTTTCATACATCTTTACCACAAATAACCATTTGATTAGTATAGACCCTTGAGTTATGCCCATGAATGAAACATAATTAATTTATGCTTATGAATAAATGAATCTCCGTGTTTAGTGACATTTACATGTTGGTGTATATTTACAAGATTTTTTTCTTTATTATTTATCTTCCTTTTATAAATCAATATTTTCTATGTTTCATCATAATAATGCAAAATCATTATAGTTTGATCTTTTACAAATTAAAGACACCATATTAACTTTACTATCTTTATGCACAAAAGATGTTTTCCTGGATTTGAGTTACTATTCAATTGACTTGATCAATTTGATGGTTTTGTGTTTGACCTCATTTACTAAATTTTTAAGATTTTCCACTCAACACAGCCTTGAGAAACTCAAGGTGTAACTGATATGTTATGCCTATTTTAACCCCTACATATGAATTCTAACCACCGTGACTTTAGAGAATCTACCATGACTCATATAATGTTCTATATCATTTAATGCTCACATATGTCTTGTGGTATGTGTATAGGTTTATGCATCATCTATTGTATGTGTACTAGTTTATGCAAAATATATTGTATGTGTACAAGTTTATGACACATCTATTACATTTAATGATCACATATGTTCAACTATGACTCATCTATTGTATGTGTACAGGTTTATGCATCATACCCACAATATGTACTTTTTTTAAATTAGATACACATGCATGCATAATGTATGAATACATTGTTTGAAGGTACATACACCTATACACATGTAGTAAATTTTATGTAGTATGAAATTTCAAGGTCCCACGCATACCATGCCTATTACAAATTAATAAATTTCATGTGGTATGAATACATTGTTTGAATTTACCTATGCATGTAACATACATTCACATTGTTTAAAAAACATATGTATGCATAATTTTATTTTCTCACTTATTTACCCCCCCCCCCCCCGTTACATTGAAACTATTTATTACATATTGACTTATAAATATTCACTCTACAATTTGTTTCTATTTACATATTGTATCTTCTTAATATTTTTAATAAGAAAAAGTTATCTTTTTTATTTGTTTCAAAATCTATTATGTCTCTTGAAAATGATGTGAAATTAACAAAAACCTTGCATCAATGTAAAAGCAATTATGTGAAATTATATCAACATTAATTAGATATTATAAATTTTTTAACATGCATGATATCTTAATAAATGTTTGGGAATTTTAACAACAAATACTAACAATATGTCATGTCACATTGTAAAATATTTTAAACAATGTTAATTTCATTTTATTTTAATAGAAATTTCTTGTGGTGGTTTTTTTTTGGTTGATATAAAATTTATTTTTTGGATTTAAAGACATTTTAGGCTTTAATTATTTATTTGGAACTGTTTTCTCAATTTTTTCATATGTGGAAGCCCTCTCTTGGGATAGAGGTTGAAAAACCATGCAGTATAATGTTCTCTTTATTATCTCTTACAGCATAGGGAACTAAGTGAATAAATTTGGTTGAGTTTTTTATGGATTTTTTGATGAATAATTTTTTATAGGGAAGGATACAAAAAAGAAAAAGAAAAAATCAGTAGATTTTGAAGACGTGGGTTAGGGACAATTCTCATGAGAGGGGATATTCCAGGACAAGACCTCAGAGTTTTGCAGTTACTAGTTCTCAACCTTTCCATTGAAGTTATCTTTCTTCCATCTCTTTTTTAAGGATTAATTTTATGATAAAATATAGAATGTTTATTAATATTTTTATGATCAAATATAGAATGTTTTAGATTTCAGTTTCCTTTTTTATTTGAAATGTTTTACTAATACTTCTTCTAATTATATTTTATATAAAATATATTTGTCCCACTTCCATAGTTCTATTTTTTTAGTTTTATTTTATTTATGTCATTTATTAAGAACTTGATTGAAAATAAAAACTTTTAAAGTTCAATGATAATAAAAATTATTTATTAATATTTCAAGTGTGTTTGGAAATAAAAAATCCTACTATAAGTGAATAGGGTGTTGTAAAATATTATATGGGAGTTACCTATGTTATATATTTTGTTACAGTCTTATTTATTTTCAAAATTTTAATTTAGTTATGATAGAAGAATGAAAATAATGGTGTGTGACTATTGGTAATGTGTGAGGAATAAATGAAACACCATAAGAAATACTAGTGTGTGAGTTATTTTGGAACTAAGTTATAATGAATTAAACTAAAAGAAACTATTTAGATGGTTAGAGAAAGTGTATAAGGATTATGTGTTCTTGTTTTGAGATAGTGGGAGTGTTCAGATAAGTTTAACTATTTTATACGGTTTACACATAAATTTATCGATTTTATGTATTATTGTTTTGATTTTTAGAATCTCAAAATAAATTTGTCTAACACCATTTTTGTTCTTATGAATTATTAGGATCTTTTACTTGGTATTCGAATGAGTTTAAGAAATTACATCCATCTTTCCCATAGTGAATTGCAACAAAAACCTTTGAATTTGAGCATCATGGCCACTCTTTTCTCACCATAGACCATGTTTCATTTTTATTTTTTTGACCTTAAATGATTGAATCTGATGTTGATTTTGTTTCCTTTTAGAAACTTCAATGAAAAAAATCAAGGTTTGGTGAAAAATATAAGAGGATGTTTAGCTCTTTAAAAAGAAGAAAACTTCATCATATCACTATAGGGGAGTACTTAATTTGGTTTTTACTTGTTTAAAAAAATTCATTCATGCTGCCACTTATTGGAACTCATTTGAAATTATTGATTTTATGATGCTATGATTTTTGAGTGTTTGTTCTTAAACTGTTGAATACTTTTCATGTTGATGTTATTAAACTGAATCTGTTTATGATGTTTTTTGAAAATATTCTTGTTTATGGTAAAACATGATGATTGTTGAGTTTTAATGTATGATGATGTTTATTGTGAAATTTATATTTCATGATTTTTTTGTTGAAAATATGTTAAATATTCATTAATGAGGGTATATTTGTAATATAAAAATTGTTTTCATTGTGATTTTAATTTTAAATGTTCACTATATTTGTCTCTTATCCTACTGAAAAGAGTTTTTTTACATGTTGTTTTTCATGTTTTACTAGAAATGATTTTGGCTTTTCAATGAATTAATGCATGTGCACACTGAATTTTCTTTCAAAAGGGATAAATATTGTTACTTTTTAGAGGAAAATGATACTATTTTCAACCTTCTTTTTACCTTAATGTTTTGGTTACATCTTTTCATTCTCTCCTAGTTTGGGAAATATTTTGGGATTTATGGGGGGTCTAGAGGGGTTGAACAGTATGAGGATGTCTAGGGGTGTTCAAGGGGGTGTCCAGGAGGGAGGGGATTATCCAAGGGGTGTTAGGGGGTTTGTAGGGGGGGAGAGGGGGTTTGGGGGGCTATCGAGGGGCTGTTCATGGGGGAGGGGGTTGTCCAGGGGGTACAAGGGGGTCTGTAAGGGGGAGGGGGTTGTACAGGGGGGAGGGGGAATTCTAGGAGGGGAGTTTGTCTAGGGGGTGAAAGGGGGTCTGTAGGGGGGAGGGGTTTGTGCAGGGGGGGAGGAGGAGGGGTTCTGTCCAGGGGGTGTCCAGGAGGGATGGGGGACTGTCCAGGGGGTGCAATGGGGTCTGCAGGGAGGAGGGGGTTGTGCAGGGGGGGATCTGTCCAGGGAGTGGGGGTATGTCTAGGGTGGGCGGGGGGGTTGTTCTGGAAGGGGGTGTAAGGGGGTTTGTATGGGGGGGTTGTGCGGGTGGGGAGGGTCAAGGGGTGTCTAGTATGGATGGGGGGCTATCCAGGGGGGTGCAAGGGGGTCTGTAGGGGGAGGGGGTTGTGCGGGGGGGATCAATCCAGGGGGTTGTCGAGAAATGGGGGTGAAGGGGTGTGTGGGGGTTCTGGGGGGGTCTGAATGGGGGGGTGTGCATGGGGGGATGGGCAGGGGTGTCCAGGAGGGATGGGGGCTATCTAGGGGGTGCAAGGGGGGGTCTGTCCAGGGGGTGTCTAGGAGGGATGGGAGTCTATCTGGGGGTTCTGGAAGGGGGAGAGGGTTGTGCATGGGGGGTCTATCTAGAGAGGGGGTTATATACAAGAAGGGGTGAAAGGGGATCTACAGGGGGTGAAAGATTAGATTTGAATTTAGTGTACCAGGTATTAGTGGAGCTTAGCAGTTCATTGTGGTTTTGAACATGTTTGGTGGTCATATCCTGGTAACTTGAGCCAATATATACCCTTATATTTCTTTTATAGTTCTTAGGTTCAGGCCTCTGTTTCCTTTATGTTAGGTAAATTATTTTTACCCTTATAATTTTGTATTATTATTATATTCATTGATGTAATTTCTATAGGATTTTTCATATAATGATTACTATATAAAGGGGGTGAAGGTGGGGGGAAGTGGGGGGTGAAGGTTGGGGCAGTTGGGGTGAATGGGGTAGTGTGCAGAGGGTAGTGGGGGTGAAGAGGGTAGGGTGGGGGAAGGGGGTGTGGGGGTGCAGGGGGAGGGGATGTCCAGGAGGGGGTGTCCAAGGGGAGTGGGGAGGGGTTTCCAGGGGAGGGGGTAGGGTGTTTAGGAGGGGGTGTCCAGGAGGGGGGGGTAAGAGGGCTGGGGGTAGTGTGCAGGGAGAGGGGGTTGTCCATGAGAGGGTGTCTAGGGGGGTTGAAGGGGGTTGGGGGTAGTGTGTAGGGGGTGTGGGGTGCAGGGGGAGGTGGAAGGGGGTGTGGGGGTGCAAGGGAAGGGGTTTATCCAAGAGAGTGTGTCCAGGGGTGAGGGGGAGGGGTGTCTAGGAGGGGGGTTAGGGGGGTTAGGGGTAGTGTGTAGGGGACAGGGGGGCTATCCAGAAGGGGGTGTCCGGGGGGGATCTCCATGGGTGAAGGGGGATAGGGGCAGTTTTCAAGGGGTGTGGGGGTGTGGGGGTGTAGGGGAGGGTCATAGGGCAGGGAGGGGGTAAGGGGTGCAGGGGGAGGGGGTTGTCTAGGAGGGGGTGTCCAGGAGGGGGTGAGGGGGGTAGTGTGCAGGGGGCAAGGAGGGGGGTAGGGGTTCATGGGGGAGGGGTTGTCCAGGAGGGGGTTGGGGGCTATCTAGGGGGTGTCTAGGGGGAGGGTTCTAGGGGAGGGTCTCCTCGTCAGCTTTAAACCCCTCCTCTCCCACTTTATCCATTTCCATGGATATTGATTTCTCTTATAATTTTTAATATCTTCTTAATTTATTGATTACTTTATTTTTGACATTATCTTCTTTTCCTCCCATTATATGAAGTATTTTTTCAGTTGATTAACCACAATTTTATTCTTGAATTGTCCTCTAATTAAATGTATTATATTAATATCTAAGAATATGAAAATGAATATATCACTATCGAGTTGGCCTGGTCTTTCATGTGGTGAAAATGTTACTTTTACTGCATTTTAATTAATTTCTTGTGATTTGTGATAGGAAATCTTCTACTAGTGAGAAACATCTTGAATTTGAACTCCAACATGGTGGAGGAGTCACGGGAAAAATTCCCCTCCCTGGTTGCAGAATGCTTAATCAATTCAAATAGTAATGTCAAAGTAATTTCCCTATTATTGGCTTTGTGATGGCTTTTACTTTTTGTTCATTTGTTAATTTTGATGACATGTGTTGGTATACAGGATAGGGATGCATTCTATATAGAGAACCAATAAAAAAACATATCCCATGCTTTCAGAATTGATGATTTAGAGTTTAATCCTGAGTGTGCAATATTCGATCTTCTGGACATTACTCTGTATCATGGTTGGATAGTTTATCCCCCGGTATGCACTTTTAAATCTTTTACCTTTATATTTTTTTAGAAAAAATATTTTATACATTCTCTCAGTTTACAATTTTCTTTTTTTTTCTTCTTGTCTTTTCTTAATATGAATGTTTGCACGTATATGCATGCATGGGGTTGTCTAGGGGGTGTCCAGGGGGTTCCATGGGGGTTGTCCGGGGGGGTCCAGTGGGGGTGTCCAGGGGGTCCAAGGGGTGTTTCTGGGGGGGATCCATGGGGTGTCCAGGGGGGTGTCCAGTGGGGGGTTTCCAGTAGGGGTGTTTAGTGGGGGTGTCTAGGGTGTTTCCAGGGGGTCTAGGGGGGAGGGGTGTCCATGGGGTGTCCAAGGGGGGTGTCTAGGGGGTGTCCGGGGGGGTGTCCAGGGGGTGTCCAGGGGGTGTTCAGGGGGGTCCATGGGGGTCCAATGGGGGTGTCTGGGGGGTGTCCAGTGGGGGTTTCCAGGGGGTTTCCAGGGGGTGTCTAGGGGAGGGGTGTCTAGGAGGTGTCCAGGGGGTGTCTAGGGTGTGTCCAGGGGGTGTCCCATGTTGGGTGTTTAGTGGGGTGTCTGGGGGGTGTCCATGGGGTGTCCAGGGGGAGGGGTGTACAGGGGGTGTCCAAGGGGTTGTCTAGGGGGTTTCCAGGAGGTGTCCAGGGGGTGTCCAGGGGGTGCCTAGTGGGGGTGTCTAGGGGGATGTCCAGGGGGTGTCTAGGGGGGAGTATCCAATGGGTGTCCAAGGGGGTGTCCAAGGGGGTTTCCAGGGAGTGTCCAGGGGGTGTCTTATGGGGGTGTCTAGGGGGGTGTTCAGTGGGGGTGTCTAGAGGGGATGGGTATTTAGGGGGTCTAGGGGGAGGGGTGTTCAAGGGGGGTGCAAGGGGGTTCTGTCCAGGGGGAGAGTGGGGGTGGGAAAGGGGGAGGGGTGTGTTGGGGGGGTCTGACCATGGGGTAATTGAGGGGCTTCAGTGGGAGTGGGGGGTTGTGGGGTTATTTTTTTATGAAATTAGAAGGTCTATAACTACGGTTTGAAACCATGGATATAGGCTAGTTTCCACAGTTTGAAATTGTGGCTATATTTTCTGTGTGGATTAAGGTTCTACCATGGTTTCAAACTGTGGCTATAGGGTTTTATCCATGGTTTAAACTATGGATATAGGTCTATATCCATGGTTTGAAATGTGGTTAAAGGGTTATAGCCATGGTTGGAACCATGGCTATAGGTATTTATCCACAGTTTAAAACTATGGTTATAGGTCTTTCCCTATAGTCATGAAAATACCAGCCACAATCCATGGAACCATGGCTATAACTTATAGCCATGGTTTTTTGGCTTATATCCATGGTTTCAAACCGTGGCTATATCCTTAATTTCTTGTAGTGAGGGTGTATAAATGTTCATGGAAGGTATTATTGAGATTGAAATGGTTATATAATAATTTAAACATAAAATGGATATTAAGGTAGATATGGGAGAACATATCCCAACATTAATAATTGGATATGACAGACATAAGATAATGAAGATACTTGAATTGAGAGGAGAATGCGGGGATCCCTTACTAAATTTCAGTATGGTAATGGGGATATATAAAAGTTCATGGGAGGGATTAATGAGAGTTAAAGGGGGTCTAATCACATGTAAATAAACAAGGTAGTAATATGGATACATAAAAACATACCCCAAATATGAACAAATAAAATTTAAGAGTCATAACATAAAATGGGTGCTTGAATAAAAATAAAAGCGGAAGATCCCTTACATTGAGAGGGTGATTTTAAATGCATGGGAGGAGCTTCTTGAGATATTAGGGCACCTTGGGAGTAATCTAGAGAGATTAGGTCATATTAATGACGTGTTATAAGTTTTTTTGGGAAGAGAAATGGGATCTTGGGTGGGTTTATATAGAAAATGAGTGGGGAATTCTTTATCATTTCTCAAACTTAGGTTTTGGACTATATATAATAAAACAACCAAAAAAACATTTCCATGGTTTTTTCCCATGGTTTATTCCAAGGGTTTTTTTTTATTATTTTATTAGTCCAAGGTCTTAAATTATTAAAATAATACCCTTTCTGATGTGGATGTGAGTCATGTTTATAAAGAAATTATTTTAAAACCTTAAAAAATATTATAGGTTTTGGAGGATTCATAAATGATTTTTAAAAATAATAAAATAAACTTAATATTAAATAAATTTAAATATAAAATATATATTTGTTCTTTTATACCCATTATATAATTCATTAAATCATTTTTGGGTCATCATGATGTCATAATACACACCGTATATTTATACCGTATTAAATTTTTAACCAAAAAATCGACTGTCTTGGAAAATCATGAAAAAATAACCATTGGATAATTTATGTGTTATGATTCCAAAAATAATATTTATTTTATCCAAATAATTTTCTAAATATGTGAATTTTTAAATTAATAATCGATAATTATTGATAAATGTTGGGTTTTTTGACAATAACAATTTTTGAACCCTTATAAAAATTACATTTGACTTCATAAAAATTATATGATCATTTAAATTTAATAATAATTATTTAACAATAATATTTTAAAAAAAATATTATTTATTTAAAAAATAAATTTATTCATCAAAATAAATTCTTTAATTGAGATTGTATATTACCAAAAAATACAATTTGTGTTTTATTGTTTCAAAATAAAAAATAATTTATAAAGAAACAATAATAAAATGAAAATATATTCATTATTATATAAAATACACATATTCATGTTATTCGGTTCTTGATACATATCCCTTTAATAAACCATAAAATTCTCTAAGAGTAAGGTGTGCGATGGTTAGATTTTCATGGGGTGGTTTAGCATGCATGGTTTGGATTGTGATCTCTATGAGCTTGATATTCTCCCCTAAATGGTTTCACTCCTGCTTAAGTTATTGGATTTAAGCTTGGGATTGGTCAATGTAAAATCCCAATGATGTTATCTCCCTCAAAATCTCTAATAAATGGGCTTCATAGGGTACAATCCTACTGGTTGATTTCATCACTTCCTCTGTATGAGTCCATTGGATTTATTAAAACCCTATATTTATAATAATCATATGATCATTTTTTAGTAGATTTATTATCAACGGTAATGATACTTAATGTTCTTTTAAATCTGATAGGATATAAAAAAACCAAATAAGTGCATGTTTTTTCTACATCAATAATATATAATAATTCATTTAATTAAATCACAATGGGAATTTTATTTAAAAAGTTCTGGTCGTTACATTCAAGACATTTCATAGATTTATTTGGGGATGTGTTGGTTACATTCCAACAATTACTCCCTCAATGCATTCCATGATCATTTTAAGCTTTTATTCCACTCTGATACCATATTAAGGAATGTGTTCCCACCTACTAGTGATTTATACGACACTATCTACTATATCCTCTCCATCAACCACATGGTTTTAGATTTCCTAGGGAACCAATCCATCATAGGAAAAGGCCTTGTGATGGGGTGAGGTGATCACCCTTATTATCAGGTTCTTGACTTGAACCAACCACACCCCATGTGGGATTCATGTTTTATAATTAGATCATATCCCCAAGCAGTTCGTAGGAGGATTTATTCAAGACATGTCATAGATTGATTTAGAGTTTCACTACTTATAGTCAAACATGAACAAAATGATATGATTATTTTTATACACATGGTTTATGATTCATAGGATTATAAAACATGTTTATCAAAGAAGATAATGATAAAAATATTTTATCTAGGATAAAGTGTTTATCCAAGTGTTTATTAAAAATGAGGGAAGATGTTTTTTCTACCCTTTAGTGGAATATTTTGATAAATAGTCATATTTTCAAAAGTAAAATGTTACAAACACATATAATACTATATATAATATGAAAAAATTAGTTCATTTATTAAATATTCCTATTAAAAAAGAAATAAGTGTTATTTCCTATCACAAAGTAGTTTTTGTATCTTATCATGCTCTTCTAAATAGAATATTGTGTCTAAAAGATTGATAAGAGTGTGATTGAACTTAAAGAAGTTAAAAGTTAAAAAATTAATGAATTATGATAGTATAGGATTATAGCGATTTACACTTAAATATCCTTAAGAATTTAAGATATGTGATGGTAATTAAATTTTCAAAGAGTTAAATTTAAATACTATAAGAAAGTGAATAACACTATTTTATAAAATATTGTGCTAGTTAAAATACAAAGTAAATTTTTCTTTATATCCTAAAATATATTTAGGGTATATAGGGAAAAAATGTGTAAAATTTACATTTAGTTACCATAAAAAAGTAAATGTCACATTATCCTAAAAAAGTTTAGGATGTGTTGGTAAGTAATAACATAAATAGTTACATTTTTTACTATGAGATCTCAAAGAAAATTTTGATAGAAATGTTCTAAGAAGGATGTTATTAAACATAAAAAAGTTTGAAGTAGACAACATAGGTTGACATCATAGAATTTAATGTTGTGAAGTTAAGGAGTTTTAATATGTTCATGGAGCTAAACATTAGGAATATGAATACTATATATCACCATTATTAAAACTTTATTTATCTATAGATGTTACACACAAAAGAGTTTAGTGGGAGGGTTTTATCATATGGTCACATATAAATGTGACAGGATTTATATATAATTGATATTAGTTAAAAAACCCAAAATATGTAGCAACCATAAGGTTTATCTAGGATTCTGTCATATATAAAATGTTATACAGGTGCTTATGTTGGGTTTTTTGAGTATTCTTATAATATTTTTAATAACATAAAACATATCATATAAAAGGAAATATCAATTTTAACATTGTTTCAAATTGGTTTCATATATGTATATATTGATATACATTCACTACTACAAAATAGGTATTTAACAGTGCTAGAATAGGTCTTTATAAGTGATAAAAAAGCATTGATAATTGGAGCACAGTTCAAAGCCCAAAGCATTTATAAGTGCTAAAAAAGAACTATTAAAGGAGGTAAAATTTTATTTTTTGGATTTATATGAGCCTAACCCCTTTATCAGTGCTTCCATGAAACCTTTAATAGCACTCCCCTTATCATGTACATCCACCTTGATTTGAACCCTACACCTCTCCTTTGAATATGGAACGCCTTTACCACTACACCATGTTGTTTTTTTGTTTGTTTAATGATATTTTTGTTTATTTATATATATAATATATTCGTATATTTATATAGTTATTTTTAAATACATTTATCCAATATATTTGTGCATGTTATATATATATATACTTATAATTATTTAAATATATTATATATTATATTCATTTACATATAATAGAATATAATATAAATATATATCTATTTATTAATACAAATATATATGTATATATAAACATTATAAATATAATTTTATAATTTAAAAAATGGATAGATATTGATTTAAATACATTTTTATAATATGTATTTATTTATATTAGAATGTAAATTTTTACATAAATATGTTGATATATGTATTTATATGAGTGACTTATTATAATTAAATATAAGAAAACATGTACATTTTTAATTATAAATAAAATAAAGTTGTGAAAAATGATAAATTTTCAAAACCATAATATTAATATGAATGTAATACCTTCGAACAAATTCAGTATCCACCAAAAAAGTCAATAATACCCCCCTTAAACGAGGATGAAAATTTATCGACTGTTAAAAAAATTGGGTTACCTTGAATAAAAACATATATTTGGAGCCCTTATGGGATTTATTTGGCCTCAAAAAATATGATATAGGTTTACCTATGTCACTAAAAGCATAGATCTTATTTCAGGCTTCGATTTGATATGTGGTAGAGGCTAAACAAACACATAGATAAAAAGTTATGGTCTTTGAAGTTCAAGTTACATTTTCAACTTATTTTAGATCTTTTAATATTTTTTTTATTTTTTCTTATCTTTAAATTGTTATTAAATTAATATTACTCGGTAATAATATACAAATTAATAATAAAAAATGTTTTTTAAATTATTTTATAAGCCATTTTTACTAAATATCTTATATATTAAATTTAAATGCTTATTTACCATATCTAAACATATTTTAAAAAATATATATTATATTTATATAAATATAAATATGTTTAGATATTAATATATTATTTTTAATGAAATTTAATTTTTTTTGAAGTATACCCTTATCATCGCTTCTAAAAAACACTAATAAAAGACTCCATTTATAAGTTCTTTTTTAAAATCACTAATAAAAGGTGGACCTTTATAAACACTTGTAAAAAAGAACTAATAAAGGTCCCCCTTTAATAGTGATTTTTTTAGTGTTGACAAAGGGGGTATTTAATAGTGCTATTAGCTAGCGCTGTTAAATCCCTAGCACTGGATAAACCTAGTTTTTTTAGTAGTGATTTTATTAAATGTAATTATAATTGACCTCTCAAAGTATGACTCGTGTGAGACAAATTTTTAATATTTTTTTTTCATTGATAACTAACCCCATAAATGATTTAAATTAATGGAAATTAATACATTTTTTATACATTGGAAAATCTGGAATTAAATGATTAAATGGATTGAATATTTTATTTTTAATGTTTCATTCATTACTTGTAAATCCATAAATTAATTTTGAATTATGGAATTTAATTTTTTAAGGGATTTTAATATTTAGTTTCATTGTTTAATTCATTTTGATATTAATCTAGATAATCTATATGTTGAAATTGTTTTTTTTTATTTTATGTTACCCTTTATCAAGTTTTATATGCTGCGTGAGGATATCCAATAGGTTGTGTCAAGGTAGCTTACTCAAGGGTTGTATAAAGATATCAAGTGGTTCCTCTACTACATCAAAGTACCTCATAAAATTATAGTGTTATGTGAGGGAAGAGATCACATTATATAGGTTTTTTAAAGGTGAAGCTCGAATTTTTCATGCTACATAATGGTATCCCTAAGACCATGTTGCTATGTCAAGGTACTCAAGATCGAGTAACATTCATCCTACTACACAAGTGTTATGTCAAGGTACTCATAATACACTTGCAAAATGATCATCTTTTATATAGGAAAAAAATTTAAATTACCTGAAATATAAAAATACAATTCAAAACCCCATTTTCATTAGTTTAACCAAATTAGGGATAGCTCTAAAAAATGATCCATGTATTGTTCATCCAAATAAGGAAGAAGTTATAGGTTGTGGGAGGAATTTGGGTCACCTAGAAGGCTTGAGTGATTATCATCTTCATCAATTATGACCCTCAATATGTACATGTAGAATCCATCTATGGAAAAAAGAAGAACTCATGCTCATTGCATTAAAAACCAAAGAGAATGTAGGATAATATTTTAAATTTTCTATAAATACTTTCCCCCTCTCCCATTATAAAGGATTATATCACTTATACTTCAAACTAGATTTTATATTTTTTTTAACATTTTTAATTCAATTTATTTTTGTTCTTCATGTTATATGTTTTATCTTCTTCTTCCCATTTTCTTTGTGATTCTTAACTACTGTGAAGTACTTATAACTTCAAACTCCATGGTTACGGAGAGATAACCCACTTTGTATGGTCTAATGGTAATTAAAGTGGGATTTCTTAAATTCAATAATTTAATTGTAAACCTATTTCTTTCATGATTTTGGTGTGACGATAAAGGTTCATTATAGAGGAGACATTTTTCACTCTATATTTCATCAAAAATGTTGCATCCTTACACTATTTAACTTCAAATTAGTGATTTTATGATCTTTTTAAAGATATTGAAGCATATTTTCACCCTCATACATTAGAAAATAGTGGAGGATTAGTATTTGAATAATACTGAATCAACCCATTGATTTATAATATTTACAACTAAAGTAAATAATGATAGAACCCACTGGAATTTACCCTAGGTCCTCTTATATTTCTTTTTAACTTTGTATTTGTGTTTCTAATTTTATTTAATTTATTGAAAATTTTAAAAATCCAAAACAAACTCTATTTCTCTCTTGATTTAGAAATATAGAAAATAAATTTAAAAGAATCATAAGTGCAAATATAGTGAGACTTCAAGTTCATCTCCTTAAGATATAACTCTAGTCATTCACTATATTGTATTATTGGTTTTCAAAATTCTATTTTATGGAATCTATATGATAGGTCATTCATCAAATTGGTTCCATTATCGGGGGAATTGGGATGATCCTTCACTAATTTTTTCAAAACATTAATTAGTTTTCTTCTTTTTATATTTCATTATTTTATTCTTTTATCATGATCATCATAGTCCAAATGAATTTTTAAAGTATGCCTCAAAAACATGTAATTTACTGGGAAAATATTTCCAAGAATGGTTAAGGAGATAAAAAAATTATTGTAATCGAGGTTCAATTTACCAAGTGTGGGCAGAAAAGGATAAAAACCCACTTAGCATGGATGAAATGAAGAACATACTTAATCAAGTCACATACACTTTCCAAAATTTTGTGGGATAATAAGAATAATACCATTACACGGTAAAAGAAGATTAACCAACAGTTAATCTCTTAATAATCTCCACAGTGAATGTGGTGGAAGATATTAAATAAGATGAAAACCCACCATTATTTACTCTTGTAAATATTTTTCCAGTGACTTTTCATTTTTAAGAAAATTTATAAGATGATATTATTGAGGTGGGTTGTTCTATCTTGAAATTATTTTATACGAAAAAATTTTACACCAAATTAAAATAAAATCCCCTATATATTTTACCTTTAATTCATAACTTATCTTATAGGCCCTCAATGATGATGAAAATAAGGAAAGTAGGGGATCTACTTTGATAAGAAGTATGAATTTCTAATGTTTCCCACATCTATATAAGAAGGCTTGTAAGAGGTGTTGAAATTGGAAAATGAACTACATGGTGAAACTCAGGAAGGAGATAGCCATAAAATAGACTTATTTTATTCACAATTTATTCTTAATACTTTAAAATCTGACCCCACTTGCATTTCTCCCATCTTGGATAATGTGAGAGACAAGTTAGATGGATTTTTTTGGACATATTTGTAATAACCCAAACCATTATGAATTTTAAATAAATATCCATGAGCCTTGTGAATAGATAAAGAGCTATAGGATAAAAAAATAAGGTAAATACACTACATTTGAACTAAAAATCAATTGAAAACTAATCTTTTCTCTACTAAGTTTATTGAATCAACAACTTTATCACAGGCCCTTGAGGATTTGGATGATACTAACATAGGGGAAAAGGTATCCATAATTAAGTAAATGGTGGTGTTTTAAGGTAAATACCAAGAAAATCCATTGGTTTTTCCAATTGTGTCAACATAAGAGAGTCTAAATGAAAATTAATTTGATAATTTTCTAAAATTAGTCCTGGGAGAGTTATATGAAGATTCCCTAAGAAAGGCTGGTCAATTGGAAGAAGATGTGGGAGAATATTTGGACACCCTATTTTAGTAAGAACAAGAGGGGTCCACTAATTTTTATATAAAATAAATAGAAGTAACCTTGGATATTCTCTATGGATAACCCTATAATATGTACTGAGAAGATTATATAGAAAAAAGAAAAGTAGAATAGGATTTCCTGGTGGCCTTTCATTATGAAACATAAAGTCAAGATTCCTTTTATGATGGGTAAAATTTTAACCTAAACTCAACTCATTTTAATTATATTCAATTTTAATTAATTTTTTATTTTCCCCTAAATGAAAATTTTGAAGTATCACAAGTGAAGAAGGCACTAGAGGAGGAAACCATAGGAGTTTTGGGTGAGGCAAAGGAACACCCCTACCTGATTCCACCTCCATGTGTATAAAATCCTCACTGAACAAGGGATGTAAAAGAAAAATAATTATCTTAGGTCCAACTTAAGGAAAATGATAAAGTACTTAATAAAAAAAAGAAAAACTTATATGTGGTGGTTCTAATTTAAGAAATCCAATCCCCCCCCCCCTAGACTAGGGATGAGTATGAAGTTTTCTAGGTAAAGAAAGTCAAAACAAAAACCACTCTTGGGAGTGAAAACTCAAGACTCTTTTATTACTCTCTTTATTTTTCCATTTTTTATTTTTATCCAATAAATTTCTCACATCTAATTTTGTTTTCTATAGGTTTTCAAGTGTAAAACACCCTAGGAAGCTAGCTCAATCTGTTCAAAAATGGACATAGGGAAGATCTAGACTTAAACCTATGGGGTTAAATAAAATCTAGGTTGTGTTATTCATTTTTAATTTTTTTATCACTAATATTTATGTATTTTACTGAGCTTAAATGGGGTATATTTAACTAAGTATAGGAGGAGGTATTCAAACCTATTTAGGATTAGTTTAAAATATTTTATGTATTTTTTATTAGAATATGTAAATAAAATTATGATTTTTTTATTTTTTGTTTTAACTTTTTAGAAGGTTTTTAGATAGAAAAAATTTGATCTCTATTGATGTATTATCAATTTGTTAATGCATTATAGTCTATAGGATTTCAAGAATTCTGAAATTTTTGGATTTTCATGATTATAGGGAGAATTTTACTTTTTATGGAAGTTCCTTTTTATAACTAGGAAAAAAGTGTGAATTAAAATATTCAAGTGAAATTGGAAATATAAAATAAGAAAAATATATTTTTGAACTTGAACCTCATTAATTTGGAATTTTTGAAAAAAAACACATTAGGAATCTAAATCAAAAGATAGTCATATAATTCCTTTGAAATTCAAGTAAAATGGGAAATTAAGATCCCAAAAAGAATTTATGAGATTATTAGGAATTGGGTGTGTAAGTAATAGATTCCCTATATAAATTCAATAATTTATTTGCACATATGTGTATGGAAAAAATTCAATAAGTACCTAATTATAAAAAAATGAATGGATTAATGTGATGGGAATATTGAACCCGAATGAATAAAGGTTAATTGAATTATTAGAGTATCATTTGAGTTATATCAAGGAAATGAAAAATGGATCTTTGGTACAAGGAACCTAGGGGAGAGTGATAATTGAAAGTTCCCCATGTTAAAGTTTTTAATTCCACTAAAATATAATTTTTTTACTCTTAAAAATAAAAGTTTTACTTCAATTAAAGTGAGATGGTGAGTTATATTCACATATGAGGAATGAAATTTTTAGAAATGGATGACTCTTTTATTTCCACCTTTTCATTATGTGTATTTAAACCTATTCATGTTTGTCTTTTTAATAAGTTCAATTATTTGTATTTTCTGAGATTAAAATATTGTAAGTGTATGGAAGTGATGTAAGTTTAATTTTTAATATTTGTTTAGTTTTTCATTGATAATTAATTCCATAAATAATTAAATCTAAGGAAGTTAATATATTTTTCATACTTTAGAAAATATAGAATTGAATGATTAAATGTCTTGGAGATTTTATTTTTAATGTTTTATTCATTTCTTGTAAATTTATACATTAATTTCAAATTTTGTAACTTAATTTTTTAAAGGATTTTTATTTTTAGTTTCATTATTTAATTCATTTTGATAATAATATGGAAAATACATATATTTAAATTGTGGTTTTTTTATTTTAAGTTACCCTTATTCATGTTGTACATGATACATGAGGTTATCCAATAGGCTGCTTCAAGTTAACTTTCTTAAGCGATGAATAAAGGTATCTTATGGTGCCTCTACGATGTCAGGGTGACTTGAAAAATTCATGTTTTGTGTAAGGACATAGTGCACATTCCATAGGCTGCATGAAGGTGAAGCCCGCATTCTACATGTCACATAATGGTATCCCCATGACTATGCAGCTATATCAAGGCACTCAACCTCATTTAAGGGTCATCCCAACATAAATGATCTATATCAAGGTACTCACAAGCCACTCGTGTAAGTGTCCTATTCACCATGAGAATAAAATATGAAATACACAAAATGGAAAAATAAAATCAAAAAACTATTTTCACTAGTTTAAATAAATCGGGTAGATCTCTAAAAATTGATCCATGAAATGATAATACAAATGAATAAGATGATTGATTTAATGGGAGGAATATGGAGTGACTTGAATATTCAAGTGGTACTCACCTTCATTAATTGTGACCCTCATGTTATACATGTGGAATTCATCTAGGGAAGAAGAAGAATTCACAATCAGTGTACTAAAAATTGGGAGAAGATAGGAGAAGATTCTATGATGTCTATAAATACTTTTTCCCTCTACCATTATGGAGAATTTGATTCTTTTATCTTTGTATTGAATTTAATTTAATATGATAATTCTATTTTTTTCTATAATTTTTAATTCAAATTATTTTCAGTATTCATGTTTTTTGTTATCTCTTCTCCTTCTCTATTTTCTTTGGGATTTTTGACTACCTTAAAGCACCTAGGACCTCAAAAATCCATGGTTATAGTGATCTAACCCATTGTGGGTGTTCTAAGGGTAATTATAGTGGGAGTTCTAGAAATTTTTCATTTAATTGTTAACTTATTTATTCCTTGATCTAGGTGCGATAGTAAAGGTAGACTGTAGTAGAGGCAGTTGTAACTCTGTATTCCATCAATACTATTGCATCTTTCCACCATTGAACTTAAAATTAGTGACGTGATGATCTTCTTAAAGGTCTTTAAGAAAATTATCACACTTATTCATTTAGAAACTATATAGGATGATTAAATTAATGATATTGAATTTTCCCATCAAGTTATTAGATTTAGAACTAAACTAAATAATGATGAAACCCATTGGAATTCACCCTACACCTACCTAAATTTATTACTAAATTTGTGTTTTCAATAAGGTATTCTATTTTAATTCTACAAAAATTAAAAAAAAGTAAAACAAACCAAATTTCTCTCTTGATTTCAAAATATATAAAAAAATTGAATCATAATTACAAAGATAGTGAGTCTCCAGACCCATATCCTTGAGATACGAGCCTAGTTAGCCACTAGGCTACATTCTATAATTTCAAAATTCTATTTTATAGAATCCCCATGATGCCAAAAGTGTTTTTGTGGGATGGATGATCCACTGGTTATATCACATAGAGTGCCATCCACTATGTATTTGGTACACTAGGGGTGCATGGATCATATAAGAGTCCCCATTACCTGAGATTGGTGATAATCTTGGCATGAGAAACTTTAAACTTTGATACCATTATTACACAATCCATTGAGTCTTAGCTTATTAGGGGGTGATTGGGTATGTTTTTTATCATTTCATCGGTTAGTGTACAACAAAGATGGGATTTTTCCTCTCGTATGGTAAATATGACATCTAGACCCTTGATTGGGATAGACTATAGAGTGTGTGGCGACACCTAGATATTACGTATGATGTGGTTATTTATTTAGGTGAGGAAAATGTGATGTGATCATCCATAAAGTTGAATTAAATGTGATGTATTCATTGTCTAGGTCAGTTTATATATAAAGAGTAAAGAATGTATGAAGTGGATATATGGTATTGACATACTCCATATATCATGGTTGCTAGATCTCTTAGACAATGGGAATGTATGAGAAGTCATGTTATCATGGGATGCATCTGGTGGACATAGGTATAGAGATATATGACTTTGATGGAACCATGTCAGATACCTTTTTATATTGAGTAGCATTAACACTTTTCTAGAGTCCACTATTTGATTCTATTTATATATCTAGTGATTGTTATTTTTTTAAATGCTACAACGGCCCATGTGAACACACTTTATGTTTGATTGAATGGGGATTTATTTTTGACTCTAAGAGTTGCTCAAAAAATGTTTTAGAGTTAACACAAATATATTTTTGGATAGGGTTTTCACATGGTATTACATATCATGTAATACATGGTGAAGTTAATGATATATTTCCCAAAAAATAGAATATATCTAAACAAATTGGTTTTGATTTTACAAGTTATCATATATGATATGGTATAAGTTCGAATGGCACAAATTCTTTAGGCTTTAGAGAGAGTGGGATATTTAAGGAGATGGATATGACCTAAATACTTTTCCATGAGATTCACATATTCCAATCATTGGATATGATAGGGTAATATTGTAAAGCATGATAATTTAGGGCACTCCAATACCTTACTCAATTATAGATTATGATTGAGTGCATGTCGTAAGGCATGTAAACATGAAATATGCATATTATCTCACCAATTATAGGGTATAATTGGTTGGATCATATTTCATGGTTATTATCCACACCCATGTAGTCATAGGGTATGACTATCATTATCATAAAGTATTTTATATGATATAATGTTGTTGGATTTGATAGTTTAGGTAGTTTATATCTTTCGTGATGGATACCATTAAAAAAATTTACATAAGTTATAATATGAGGGAGTTTGCTTCATTCATTCCTATGATGCATGAACTAGCCAAAGCATTGACCCATGTGTTATAATGCATGAGTTAATTCATGAATTATATAGGAGTGTCCTTTAGGATTTATAAAACCTACTATTGTATGATAAAAGGGTGTGTGTATATGTTCATGATGCTCAGTTGAGTCTCGCCATCACCTGAATCGCTCTTTCTACTATTTCCTTTTCACAAAGAGATTTTAGGACACTGTGGAGGATGGAAAATCCCACTTTATCATCGAGCTATCTAGTCATCCCATGGATACATCACAGAGGGGGGATTGTTTTTATTTCTCTTCGGTGGTCTTCATCAAGCATGTATAATGGTGAAGTTGTGGATGCATCAATGGAAGGTACACTTTTATTTATAGTTCTTCATTTATGATATGTATGTTTTCATTTATTTTGAGAATATATATATTTATTAGTATTTTTATTGATTTTTCTTATTATAATAACTGTTATTAATATTATTAGTATCCTATTATATGATTCATTGGATTATATAACATTTTTTAGAAGAATATTATGGATATAAATCTTTTATCTAGGATAAAAGATTTTATTCAAATGTTTCATAAAATATGAGGAATTGATATTCCCTCACTAGAAAGGGGATATTTCAAAGAATATTATTCTTTAAAATAAAATTTTCTAAACACATAGAATGAAATATATGATATGGATACAATATTTTATTCTTGGATGTGATGTTTGTGCATCCATCGGTTTTCTGGAGGCATTTCAAGTGTTGGATTCTCCCCCTTTGGTTCTGGGTGGCATTTCCTCTTGTAGATTTTGGGTGATGATGGTTTTTTCGAGTGATCTCAGTGATCTTTGTTACTCTGTTGGCTCGACTGTTTTCTTGGAGATGAGTTTTTGTTCAGCAAAGGTCTTGGGGCTCATAGAGGTTCATATTAACTACGGTGAGGTTAAACTTTATGTTGTTTTTTGTGGACATCAGCGACGTGTTGGTGACAATGGTGATGTGATGATGGTGTAAACTTAGTAGATGATGCAGTGGTATTGTTATAAAAACTTTCAATGCAGAATTTCCTGGGTGGCTCGTGTGATTTGTGGGGATGTTGTTGATGTAACATTCCAGCGATAATATTTTCATTTTGTTATTTTCTTTTGGGTTTTAAATTTTTGAATATATGATCACTTTTCCTTTTGGATGTGTTTTTTGGATTTTGGTTTTTAAATTCTGAACCTATGAACAATTATTCAAAAAAATATGATATTTTGAAGAGAATATAGTGTCTTAAAAAAAGTAGGAGTATGTTTGGACTTACATAAATTCAAAGTAAAAAAATAAATTATTATGTTAGTCTACCAAGTGAATGAAAATTTATATTTATTAAGGGTGGGATATTCAATTTTAGATGCATGGGAATTAATTCCATTGGAAGGGTATAATATACAATAGTCTTACTTCCATTTACTAGTGGGTAAATAGAGTAGAAACGACTGGTTTTAGTTCACCAAAAGTTCAGGATGATGATATCAAGAAAGGTATAGAAAAATATTACATCAGAATTCCATATCACTTTTAGATATACTGGACTTAATATTTATAAATATCATCTAAAGGGGGATATTGTTCTAGAAAATATAGTTGAGGTGGTAGAAGTGTTTAACCACACAGAGGAACATTCTTGGAGAAAAACTAAGTTTAATAGTGCTCTTGGAATATTGGAGAGAGGTGGTGACCAGAAGCACTAGCTAGCTTAATCTATTTAAAGAGGGTATAATCACTTTATGATAATCATAATGATTAAAATTATAATCATTCTTTTCATACTTTGAGTAATAATAAAGTAGTATTCTACCATGGATTAGGGTGAAATCCTAAGACACATAATCTTTTTTTATTATGTTTTTTGTTTCTTTCGATCCTTTCTTATGATAGAATTTCTTGTGTATTTCAAGTGATTTTAAATTGATGTGTGGTAACTGGGGTGTGGTTTTCTTCTAAGTCTCATATTTCATGGTGTGAATTTTATTCCATAGACTTTTCTTCTACAAGTGAAGTTCCAATGGAGTATATTCCAGTGGATTTATTTGAAGGTATTAGTGGACCCAAGAAGTGGTATCATAGGTCAAGGTTGGAATGATTAATAGAGGATCAAACCCTGGTGAAGGTGTTTTAGATCTTGTTTCAGTAGCATCATTCTTACATTTTCTTTATAGGATAATATCAGTTTTTAGTTCCTAGCTTTTAATTTTACATTGTACAAAAGTAGTGGGAGTTAAAAAGTTTCATAGGGATGATGTCGGATAAGAGTAAGTTCTAGGTAGATAATTTTGATGAAATGAAATTTGGGTTCTAGAAAATTTAGATAGAGGATTGTATTATGAAAAATAACATTGATATTTTCTTGACTAAAGCTAATCTAGAAGTGATAAAAAATAATAATGTTATATAATGGAAAATAAATCACTCAGGATGATTTGTATGTAACTTGTTTAGAATGTGGTGTATAAAATCCTAGAAGTGATTAAGGCATCATAACTCCTCATGGATATTTATGAGAAGCAAGAAAAAATAGACAAAGTGTTCTTTCTACATAAGTTATTTTTCATGAAAATGTTTGAAGGTTGATCTACCAATGATCATATCAATGAATTAAATGTTATTCAAAGTTAGTTGGACACAGTGAAGGTGACCATCAGATATTTGGTTTGGTTATTATTGTTACTCTCTTCACTCTCATTGGTGACCATTTTTAGTAATTACAATGGAAAAAATGATTTGATGTTCGCAAAAAATCATGACCTGATCTTAAATGATGATATTATTATAAAGTATATCAAGGTATATTTTGGTAATATATGAAATGTGGATGGAATATGACGTATCCCTGGATGAAAAAGTTGTCATAAAGGGAAGTTAAGTAGGAGTTAGAATATGAGTAGCTCAGTAGATTGTGATCCACTATATAGGTATTGTAGGAGAAAAGGAAACCTATAGAAGAATTGTAGTGACTGTAGGGATAAATCTGAAATATATTCCTACATATGTGGTTTTTTAATCTCACAATGAAATGTAGGAGAGGATTTCTCCTAAGTATCACTATTATGTTGGGGTCTTAGGTTAAAAACTACATATCTTCATTCTAATCTACATCTAAGAGATGGATCATAAAGAATTATACCTCCAGTATGAATGGTAAAGTTTATCTTATAGATGCCCATACTCTGGAGATAGTGGGAAAAGAAATTTTTCAATCTAGACAAGTAATGGAATAATGCTAGAGTTGAAGGATGTCCAATATATTCCAAGCCTCTAAAAGATGTTAATTTCCTTTGGTAAAATGGTTTGTGTGGGTTTTTGTATAATTTTTTCAATTGTTGCAATGAATATTTCATGAAATTCCCTAGCCATTAGAATAAAATTAAAGGATATAATTATCTTCCTGATGGGTTTAATAGAAAGAGAATTTCATGTTGTAGAATTAATTTCTATGAATTTATGGAATGACTGCCTTGTCCATCTCAATGAGAAGGGAATGTAAATAATTTCTTCCAAATGATTACTGAAAACCAAAAGCATAGAGTATGGAATATGTGAGAATTATGAATTTTGAAATCAATGTAAGGTGTCATTTTTAATATAAATGAGAATTCTAAAGCATAAATGTTTTTAGTTGGCTCACACAGATGTTTGGGGGTTAGAACTAGTTCATTCTCACAAACGGTAACTCTTATATATGAAATTCATCTGTGATTAAGCACACAAAGTGTGGCTGTACATTAAAGGAACAAGTCTAGGAAATTTGAGACTTTCATCAGACATGGGATATTATGGCTAAAAAGACCAGATGTAACTTGAAGTTCCAAAGTTCAGATAATAGTGGAGAGTATAGAAGTAGGGAATTCAAGAGATTCTACTAGTAGAAGAGGATTTATGTTGAATATATAGTGTCAAAGAATTTGGAGCATAATATATTTGTGATGAGGATGAACTGGACTTTGGTGGAGAAGGTAGGAATTGTGTAAATTAATGTGGGGTTTCCTAGGTTGTTTTGGGTGGAAGCTGTGAATTGTTTTTCATGCTCAATCAATTGAATCCTCTCATCCCCAATTAGATAACAACATATAGAGATCTATTTCTCTGTATGGAATGTTGAATTAAACTACCTATAAGTCTTATATGGGATTTAAAATATCCATATTGATTAAAAATAATGAGTCAAGTTTGATGAGTCAATTTTCATGTTATCTATCAAACATGTTACTTTCTGTGTTATGAAAACGAAGAGTTTAGATTTGGACTCTAGGACAATGACTCATGAAAAATCATCAAAATTCAAAATTTGATCTTCAATGAAGTGATTATGTGGAAGGATCGGAACTAGGCAAGAAATTATGATGGTATAAAAGTATAATTGGAATTATAGGTTTAGTTGGAAAGAAAATTGAATGTTATGGATGTTTTAGTGAATCTAGAAAGTATATTAGGATTAGAATCACCAGTCCTTCTATCGTAGTTATCGGAAGAAAGATTTAATGTTTAAATAGTGCTACCTAGAATTGATATACTAGAGATTTCAGGGACTATTGAATCTTGAGCATCAGAAGTTCATAGTCCAAAACTTTCAGTACTCGAAGGAGCTTGACTGTAATGAAAATTATGAAGGTCTAACAGGGAGTGATTTCCAATGAAAAGTTATGGTTATACTTTTCATTATACACTTATAATGTATGATGGAGATACTGAGAGCTTATAAGAGTCAAGGAGTTTAGAGACTCCTAATGAGATCAAATATTTTCTAAATTTTTTAATAGGTTTCATTGATAATTGACCCTCTAATCTAAATAAAACATGGTTAATTGATTCATTTTAATTACATTGGATAATCTAGAACTAATTTTTTTAAAGGTTTTTAAACATGATTTTTAGTGGTTTTATATATTTTGGGATTAAATTTTAAATTCATACATTGATATTTGATTTTTTTAATTAACTATTTTAATGATTTCTAATTATTATTTTCATGATTTATAACAAATTTGGATTAATTTAAATAAATACTACAATGATTTGAATATGTTCATGGTTATAGGTACTAGGTAGTAAAATGAAAAATTTGGATCATATGACTTCTATTGTGTGATTTTTTTCCATCCAAGATTATAATACTTGGAGATATTAATACTTCTAATCCACCATTGAATAACTTCACCGAGATCCATCATATTACTTTGGGCCCATCATAAAACTTCACCAGGCCATCGTATGACTTCACTTAGGATTTTATAACTTCAAAACAATAAGAAGTCAGATTCCAAACCATAGTAAGATTTTATTTATAATTGTATGAATTTTACTGATCATACAACTTCAAATTCATATAATCTGATCTATTGAAGGGAAATCAGTTGGTTATATACAGGTAATTTTGTACTCCCTTTGTTGTGTAAAGGTCTTAAAGTATTTCTTAAAAGTCTCAGCACACCTATGTAAGGGTAACTTCTATGGGCAAGAGCTATGTAAGGGTACCTACATAGATACAATAGGCTAGGTCAGGGTAATTATACCACTACATCAAGTCAACCAATGGTGCCTTTATTACATAAATTCCATCTTCACCTTGCATCAAGTTATCAAGGATCTATGTATGGGTAATAGGTGTATAAAAATTATATGTAAAGGTATGGTTGATTCCACATAAGGATAAAAGTCATGTTGTATGGGATGTGTGAGGTTCATTTTGTGGAAAGGTAATTAAAAAAGTGTACCCATGGGGAGATTAAACACTAAATTTCCCAAAGTGGAAAAGGTCGACCTAAAATTAATTTTAATTCCTTTGGTTCAGCTAAATCAAGAAAAAATTCAACATATGATCCATATGATAATCATCAATATGAATATGAATTTGGGTATCATGGGAATAATATGAGATGAAGTGAAAATTTAAGAGAGACCCATCTGAACCCATCATGACCCTCAATCCATGCATGTCATGGAAATAAAAGAATAATGAGATGGGGAACTAAATTTGAGGAATATTCCAAAGGTGAAAGAATCATTAGAGGAATATATGAGGCCCATTCTTGTCACATGGAAGATGAATATGTTTAACTGAGTAAGGAACCTTGGTCCACTTCTATAATAACATGATGTTTCACTCAAAGGTGGGGGGTTTATGATAGGAAAGGATGTGTAGAGACCCAAAGCTTGATGTACATAGACATTACATTACTTTTTCAGAATACTTAATATATAACAAGAAACAACACTCAAGGACCGTAATAGTTTATTGTCTTTGGAAACTCAGAACATAATCTTCTAATCGTGGTGAAAGATCTTAAACATCTCTCATAAAGATATTTCCCTTTTTTTCTTACCTAAAACCTCTCTTTAAATCCTAGGGAAAAGAAAACATATAAAGGGTGAGCTCAAATGCTCAGTAAGGGTAATCATGTAGAAAATAAAACAAACCATATACATTTAAACTTCAAAACATGAATATAATATTTAAACATCAAAATCTTGAGCAATGACATAAAACATGTAAGTACGTAAGGCATGGATCAAAATAGATCATCAATCATGATAAAATAGCATGGGAATAAAGCATGTAATTGTGGAAACCATTAAGCACATGTTATGATTTCCATAGTAGCCAAGGCATTGCTTCCAAGACCATCGTAGTGGACAAATTCCCTTTCTGAATTGAGTTCACTCCTCGTTTCAGTCCTGTAACACTGAACCGGATTAACTTACCATTCCATCCATGTCTATCTCATGAGATATAAATATTTACCCAATATATTGGAGGGAGATATAGGTCCCACCCATCTCATAATGAAATCATTCTTACTTGTGCCACAAAATAAACTTACAACATTCATCATAACCCAAAGAATAAAATGGGTTTCATAAACATCATCCCATAATCATATAATCCATATAAAACAAATGGATATTTCATCATAAGAAAAGTGAAACCATGTAAATCATAGATAAATTATACTGGAAACATACACATATGAAATAATGTCATCTTATATGGAAAATGGTTTTGATAAAACACTTGAAATGAATTCTTGAGGAAAATATCCTTTCTTCTTCAAAATCATTTTTTTCACAAAATGCCTTGCAATTTTAAATGAAAATTATTTTATTGAAAATAGTAATAAAATCTTATAGAGTAAGCTTCATGAAAATAAGGTTTTATAAAACCGTAAAAATTCTTTCTTTCCGTATAAGTTAAAAAAACATTCTTCTCGTACTTTTGCCAGAAAAGTCAAAAAGTACCTCGTATGGTAAACAAAAGAAACATTCCTTCCATACGATGTGGTAAAAGTAAAAAAAGGTAAAAATGAATTTAAACATACATGGAAGAAAATTAATCATTTTATGAAAACATTTTGAGAACATATGGACATAGATAATAATCATAAACCCTATAAATACTTACGAATAAACAATCTCAGATAAGAATGAGATTGGAATAATTATCCCTTACCTTAGGTCCGATATGTTTCGTACGTACCCAAACCTCCTGTATAATGATTTAAATAATCTCATTTACTTATTAAATAATCATATTCATTGTTATGATATCATATATGGTTCACTTATGACTTTATATTACCCGTTCTTTTGTAATTCCATGTTGAAGCAGTGTTTTGGGTAAAATCGTTTCATTTATCGTACGTGTTTCGACTTGTTGTTCTTGATATTATTATTTATATCCTGATTTACTTAATTAAATAATGTAAAACATGATTTATATATATAATATATATTCATCATATACATATATATATGATATATTGATAAATGGAATTAAATACATCATTTATGGAGACGGTAGGTCGTACGTACGCATGAACGCTGTTTTTGTTTCCTTATTGAATTGAATGGAATTAAGTAGATGAAATACATATATATATACACAAAAATATATTATCATTATTATGTAATATATTTCATTATTATTCATTATATATACTTTATAATCATTCATGAATGGTTAACATGGAGATTGAATCTCATCGCGTCGTGGAGACGGTAGTCCGTACGTACGTACGAGCGATGATATCATTACCATGATCGTGGAATTGTATTGAAGTGTATGTATAATATTTAATAATAAATATCACGTTACAATAATCCTATATAGTTATTTATTTACACCATTATACCCATCCAAGTAAAGTGGCGGTCGAAAACAGATTACACCACGGTGTGGAGACGGTATTCTGTACGTACGCACACATGGTGATTTCATTTTCCGTAGGATGGATAGAAGGTTAAATAGGGTTGTTTAAAATTTATAATAACATATATGTATATAATTAATACTGATGTTATTACTTTATAATGAAAAAACTAAATAAGAGTAATTAGAAGAAGAAAGAAACTTGTAAGAGTCGGTAGAAGAGATTACATCTTCCTCGACGCACCTCCTTTAAACTCCTTCTTAGGGCACTAGAGTTGGTCTTTTGAGAAGACCAGAACCTAAATAATTTTGATAGGTAAGTGTAGAAGATAAATGGGTAGGTTTTGGCCGAGATTCAAGGCTCAAAAAAGTGTGAAGAGAAGAGGGAAGTGGTGCCCTTTTTATAAGGGAGGAGAGGGGCACCTTAGGAAAACTTAAAATATTATTTTATAATAAAGTCATATTTGGTTTTTAATAGCTAAAAATTGATTTATTTTAAATCTAAGGTGTTTATGGGTCTAAATCCTCTCAACCAATAGGTTTTATACAAGTTTATGTTCCTATTTTAACCTTATCATTTAGATTTAACTCTAAGTTAAATAATTTAACTTTTACCGTGTCTTCTTGTTTTCTCACACTATATGGTTAATAAACTTAGTATAAAAAGCCAAAAGAACCCACATTGGTTCATTATTAATATATATATCATTATATAAGTCATGTTTCCAAACATTATATTTTTAGAAATAAAATAACAATTAATAATATAATATTTGTTTTAAAAACTATTTTATGTCAATTTTGACACTATTTGGTAATTGATTTTTTGTGAAAATCATAAATACATTATTAGTTCAAAAAAAGTTAATTAAATAAATACTAACATGTCATATTAACCTAAAAAATTATTTTAATTTATAAAAAGTCTCAAATTACATTTATTTAGGTATTTATAATATCAATTATGTTAATATTTCATTAATAAGGTAATTACTACATCACTGTTGTGTCATAAATAAATTAAATTTTTTAATGTCTAAAAATTATAAATAAAATACCATTATGTAGGAAATATTTTTATCTTTCTAATTAATATTTACAGTTGAATTTATCTTATGTATAACTCTATATTAAAAATGTTTTAGTTATTAAACTTTGATTTTAACTATTTTAACTCTTCTTTAAATAAAATAATAATAAGTGTCCTAATCTAATCCAAGTGGACCTAAATGGTCATATTTTATTCCAAAGGTTGTTTTTGGTGAAATTAAACTTATCCAATAGAATTAGGACATGTTTTAGGGTAATAATAATATCATTTTTACCCTTAATTACCCTATTTACGTTTAACCGTGGTAAAAAAAGTAAAAAGTTACTATTCACCAAAAATTATTGTTATCTTATTGAACCAAATTTTACTCCTTGATATTAATCGTGTCTCTCAGATTTTCTAAATTCCACTTACAGAAGTGGTAAAATTAAGTTTTATGTGAATTTTCAAATTCTCCTAGAAGGTGGGTAAAAGACGGTGAAAAGTTCAATAAAATTTTTATATGTCTAAAATTATTATAAAATGACACCAATGAATTAAATTGAAATTATATAGGTATTATGTATCAATTTTGACCTAAAATAAATTAAAATAAAATAAATAATTATTTATCTAAAAAGTTGGTTTTTAATAGTTACCTAGTGTTTTCACTATTCATCAAAAATTGAAAGTTTTCCGAAAAATACCAAAAAATCACCCTAGGCTAATTTCGATATTCCGAATCCAAAAATGAAGTCCATTTTGAAAAATAAAATATATAAAATTTCAAAAGGTGGGTATTACTATTCATAACGGCTAGTTTATATAACATATCGTTGTTTAGTGAAACTAGGTATTGCGTATAACACACGCTATCGTGGAAGGTCGTGATTATGTGTAATGAAAGCCAAGTCAGGGATGTGTATAGTGAAAGATCCTTTTGGTATAGAGTATAACATAAGACATCAATTAAATTAAAAAGAATATTTTTCATAAAATCTCAGGGTGTTACATTCTACCCCCCTTAAAATGAATTTCTCCCTTGAAATTTGTCGGGGTTATAAATGGTTTACTACTCAAAAGTTTCTTTAATATAAACCCACATCCTAAAAAGGAATACCAAAACTGAACTTTAAAAACTAAATTATAAAATGTAATGGTTACCCAAATTAACTAATCACTGGGTTTCCACATAGGAGAACATAGGCGAAAATATTGATATGGAAGAAAAATCTAACCATCATGTTCTGATGAAGAGTGGTAGAGGACTTGGCTATGAAAAAGACAACAATCACAAAGCCATAAATTTTTTATGATCTAAGGAAACATATAATTCATCAGATATAAGGGCACTAGGACAACATTTTTGGTTTTCAAGATCATTTCCTTAAAGTTGAAGAAATTGGAATTAGAATTAATACTTTCTTGATTTTGGTACAATCTTACCGTTGGTCATTCCTTGGACAATTTACACTTCATCTCATAAAGAAATAAAGTTGAATTTGTCATTAGTGATGTGTTAGCAGATCATGTGATAGAATGATGGGTCATTCCATCTGTCTCAAACAAAAGTTTAGAAATATTTATCAAAAATACATAAGTCTATCTATAGTGAGATTAATCATATATGGTTCCTAAAATGGACTTATAATTCATATATCATACCTCTTAATAAAATAAAACTAGTTTATACTAACTAGGGACTTCCTAAAGGCCAGTGGTATGTGATAAAGGTTTGTTGCACTTTGGTTGTGAGTTCAATTCCTGTAACTCTATCCGACGCGACGGGTTGTTGCCCGTTCTGCAGGTTGTCCCTTTTCTTAAACTACACTATTATAACATTCTATCAATAATATCGAAAAAAATTCTAGCCTTAAACAATACTAACTTATGTTCAACATAATCCATTCCAATCTTTAGGCTTATCCAAAATACTTCTTTCCAAACTCATAGTATAAAGAGAACGATTACTAAAAAGGTCATATAACAAGAACATGAATACCATCATTTATCCCTCATATATCTTTTTGGTCACATTACAATCATGTGAATACCTTAATCATGTATTCTCTTGCAAAATGAATACCCATTGAACCTTAGTGAAAACATAAATAATGTCAAAAGTTAACTCTTTACACATAACAAAATCCAAAAAATCTATATACTCAAACCATGATATAACCTTGTCCTTATATCATTCATGAGCTCGTGAATACTATCAAACATTTAATTTTCTCCTTATCCCTTCATTATGAACATATCATCTACTTTCCAAAATATTTGAATCACTTTTCATGGTTACTGGTACCATATAATTATCGAAAACCATAATAAACCATTACATAGATATTCCAATGTTCCACAATACTATAAATAATATTCCACAACATTATTTTGGAATCTCTTTACATAAACACATAATCATTCCACCACATCATTGTCATACTCAACATTCCTAATAGTGATCACATGTGACTTCGCTTTATCCTTTTCCTTAATAGGTTGCTCACGTTGATCATCATTAACCCTTGGATTAGGGCATTGATTAGCATAATGCCCCATTTCCTTGCACTTGAAGCATTGAAGTGTTGGTGGTGCGTTCTATGCAGTCTTTCTTTATTCACATCATTAGAAACCCTTTTTCCATTACTTCGACACTCAACTGCTCAATGAACTTCTTTTCCACACTTAAAAAAATTTCTAGTCCCTTTAAGACAATCTCCACCATGCTTCTTTCCACACTTTGATCATAAAGAAACATTTATCTTCTTTTCACCATTATTCTGAGATTTCTCCTTGAACTCCATCTTTTGTTTCTTTTCAGAACCATGAGATGGATATATAACACTAAATTTTATTTCTACCTTGATAGCACAATGCACAATTTCTTCATAGATACTAAAGTCTCTTATAGATAATGCCCTTCGAAGACTTTGTTTTAAGCCACTGAAGAATCAATCAACATTACTTTCAGGTTGGATGATAAATCTAGATGCATACCTTGAAAGCCTTGTAAAATTCACTTCATATATACCAACAAATTCATCATCCTTTTTCTTAATCTTAAGGAACTCCTTTTCCATCTTTGTTCGAAGAATATGAGGGAAGTACTTATTGAAAAACAATTTCTTGAACTCGTCCCATTCCATGGATGCAATTTAATCTTGGGGCCTTGTATTCTTAATTAGAGTCCACCACTGGTCTGCTTCACCTTCTAAATGGAAAACAGCCAAAATGACTTTTTCATGCTCTGAACAGCGAAGTATGGAAAATATCTTCTCAATGATACTGATCCATTTTTCAACAACAAGTGGATCAGAAGACCCACTAAAAGAAGGTGGATGTTACCTCATGAATGACTCAATAGAATATTGTTCCCTTCTCTACTCATTCGGAAGTCCAGAATGATTCATAGCTTGTGTAAGTATAAAAACAAGATTTTTCACTCCATTTCCCATAACATTTGGTTGTTCATAAGGACAATCATTGCATTGTCCATTACATTGATCAACATGATTCCTTTGGGTTCCATCCATCATCTAAAACCCAAAAATAATAGTGTGAGAGGCAAAAATCATGCTAGGGAAAACAACATAATAAAGGGGGAGTACCTTCAATATCTAACATCTTAGGTTTAATTATAAGATCATTACCATAATTCTAGGACTATAACCTATACTTATACTTAACCATAGGGACATCCCTAGACATACCTTAGAAATATCTCTAGGGATCTCACTAAAGTTCTCGCATCCTAGTTTCCAAAGGTTGACTAAACCTTTCCTCTAATACCAACTGTAGAGACCCAAAGCCTAACGTACATAGATATTATATTACTTTTGCGGAATACTTAATACATAACAAGAACAAACACTCAAAGATCATAATATTTTTGTGTCTTTGGAAACTCATAACATAATCTTCTAATCGTGGTGAAAGATCTTCAACATCTCCCATAAAGATCTTGCCCTTTTTGTTTTCTTACCTAAAACCTCTCTTTAAATCCTGGGGAAAAGAAAACATATAAAGGGTGAGATCAAATGCTCAGTAAGGGTAATCATATAGAAAATAAAACAAACCATATAGATTTAAACTTCAAAACATGAACATAATATTTAAACATCAAAATCTTGAGCAATGACCTAAAACATGGAAGTACGTAAGGCATGGATCATAATGGATCATCAATCATGATAAAATAGAATGGGAATAAAGCATGTAATTGTGGAAACCATTAATCACATGTTATGATTTCCATAGTATCCAAGGCATTGCTCCCAAGACCATCTTAGTGGACAAAGTCCCTTTCTGAATCGAGTTCACTCCTCGTTTCAGTCCTGTAACACTGAACCAGATTAATTTACCATTCCAGCCATGTCTATATCATGAGATATAAATCTTTACCCAATTTATTGGAGGGATATATATGTCCCACCCATCTCATAATGAAATCATTATTACTTGTGCCACAAAATAAACTTAAAACATTCATCATAACCCAAAGAATAAAATGGGTTTCATAAACATCATCCCATAATCATATAATCCATATAAAACAAATGGATATTTCATCATAACAAAAGTGAAACCATGTAAATCATATAGAAATTATACTTAAAACATACACATATGAAATAATTTCATCTTATATGGAAAATGGTTTTGATGAAACACTTGAAATGAATTCTTGAGGAAAATATCCTTTCTTCTTCAAAATCATTTTCTTTTCACAAAATGCCATGCAATTTTAAAAGAAAATTATTTTCTTGAAAATAGTAATAAAATATTTTAGAGTAAGCTTCATGAAAATAAGGTGTTATAAAACCGTAAAAATTCATTCATTTCGTATAAGTTAAAAAAACATTCTTCTCGTACTTTTTCTAGAAAAGTCAAAAAGTACCTCGTATGGTAAACAAAAAAAAATTCCTTCCATACAATGTGGTAAAAGTAAAAATAAGGTAAAAATGACTTTAAACATACATGGAAGAAAATTAAAAAATTTATGAAAATATTTTGAGAACATATGGACATAGATAATAAACATAACCACAATAAATACTTACGAATAAACAATCTCAGATAAGAATGATATTAGAATAATTATCTCTTACCTTAGGTCTGATATGCTTCGTACGTATCCGAACCTCCTGTATAATAATTTAAATAATTTCATTTACTTATTACAGAATCATATTAATTATTATTATATCATATATGGTTTACTTATGACTTTATATTACCCGTTATTTTGTAAATTCCATGTTAAAGCAGCGTTTTGGGTAAAATCGTTTCATTTATCGTGCGTGTTTCGACTTGTTGTTCTTGATATTATTACTTATATCCTGATTTAATTAATTCCAGAATGTAAAACATGATTTATATATATAATATATATTCATCATATACAGATATATATGATAGATTTATAAATGGAATGAAATACATCGTTCATGGAGACGGTAGGTCGTACGTACGCATGAACGTTGTTTTTGTTTCCTTATTGAATTGAATGGAATTAAGTAAATTACATACATATATATATATATACATAAATAAAATATCATTATTATGTCATATATTTCATTATTATTCATTATATATACTTTATAATCATTCATGAATGGTTAACATGGAGAATGAATCCCATCGCGTCATGGAGACGGTAATCCGTACGTACGCACGAGCGATGATGTCATTCCCATGATCGTGGAATTGTATTAAAGTGTATGTATAATATTTAAGAATCAATATCACTTTAAAATAATAATATATAGTTATTTATTTACACCATTATACTCATCCAAGTAAGGTGGTGGTCGAAAACAGATTACACCACGGCGTGGAGACGGTATTCCGTACGTACGTATGCGCGGTGATTTTATTTTCTGTAGGATGGATATAAGGTGAAATAGGGTTGTTTAAAATTTATAATAACATATAAGAATATATTTAATACTGATTTTATTACTTTATAATGAAACAACTAAATAAGAGGAAGTAGAAGAAGAAAGAAACTAGAAAGAGTCGGTAGAAGAGATTACTTCTTCCTCGACACACCTCCTTTAAACTTCTTCTTAGGGCACTAGAGTTGGTCTTTTGAGAATACCAGAACCTCCATAATGTTTCTATGGAAGTGGAAAAGATAAATGGTTAGGTTTTGTCCTATCTTCAAGGCTCAAAATGGTGTGAAGTGAAGAGGGAAGTGGTGCCCTTTTTATAAGGGAGGAGAGGGGCACCTTAGGAAAACTTAAAATATTATTTTATAATAAAGTCATATTCGATTTTTAATAGCTCAAAATTGATTTATTTAAAATATATAGTGGTGATGAGTATAAATACTCTCAACCAATAGGTTTTATACAAGTTTAGGTTCCTATTTTAACCTTATAATTTAGATTTAACTCTAAGTTAAATAATTTAACTTTTACCGTTTCTTCTTGTTTTCTCACACTATATGGTTAATAAACTTACTATAACAAGACAAAATAACCCCAAGTGGTTCATTATTAATATATATATCCTTATCTAAGTCATTTGGACGATCCTTATATTTTTATGAATAAAATAAAAATTAATAATATAATATTTGTTTTAGAAACTATTTTATGTCAATTTTGACACTATTTGGTAATTGATTTTTTTTAAAAATCATAACAGAATTATTAGTTCTAAAAAAGTAATTTAAATAAATAATAACATGTCATATTAACCTAAAAATTTAGTTTAATTTATAAAAAGTCTCAAATTACATTTATTTAGGTATTTATAATATCAATTATGTTAATATTTCATTAATAAGGTAATTACTGCATCATTGTTTAGTCATAAATAAATTAAATTATTTAATGTATAAAAATTATAAATAAAATACCATTATTTAGGAAATAATTTTATCTTTCTAATTAATATTTACAGTTGAATTTATCTTATGTATAACCCTATATTAAAAATGTTTTAGTTATTAAACTTTGATTTTAACTATTTTAACTCTTCTTTAAATAAAATAATAATAAGTGTCCTAATCTAATCCTAGTGGACCTAAATAGTCATATTTTATTCCTAAGGTTGTTTTTGGTCGAATTGAACTTATAAAATATAATTATGACATGTTTTAGGGTAATATTAATATCATTTTTACCCTTAATTACCCTATTTACTTTTAAAAGTGGTAAAAAAAGTAAAAAGTTATTATTCACCAAAAAGTATTTTTATCTTATTGAACCAAATTTTACTACTTGATATTAACTGTGTGTCTCGGATTTTCAAAATTCCACTCACAGAAGCGGTAAAATTAAGTTTTATGTAAATTTTCAAATTCTCCTAGGAGGTGGGTAAAAGATGGTGAAAAGTTCAATAAAATTTTTATATGTCTAAAATTATTATAAAATGACCCCAATGAATTAAATTTAACTTATATAAGTATTATGTATCAATTTTGACCTAAAATAAATTAAAATAAAATAAATAATTATTTATATAAAAAGTTGGTTTTTAAATAGTAACCCAGTGTTTTCACTATTCATCAAAAAATGAAAGTTTTTAGAAAAATACCAAAAATTCACCCTAGGCTAATTTCAATATTCCGAATCCAAAAATGAAGTCCATTTTAAAAGATAAAATATATAAAATTTCAAAATTTAGGTATTACTATTCATAACGGCTAGTTTATATAACATATTGTTGTTTAGTGAAACTCAGTATTGCATACAACACATGCTATCGTGGAAGGTCGCAATTGCGTGTAATGAAAGCCAAGTCATGGATGCCTGTAGTGCAACCTCCTTTTGGTGTAGCGTATAACACAAGACATCAATAAAATTAAAAAGAATATTTTTCATAAAATCTTGGGGTGTTACAGGATGATTTTGAATTTATTACTTTATTTATTTTCATTTGGTGTAATTTCACTGATAATGGAACATTAGTCCATTATTAGTTGATCCAATGAGATTATCCTTATTCCCTGTCACTAAATTTTTCTCGTTAATTTAAATCTCCTTCGTTCATTTTTTTATAGGTGTTTAAATACTTAATTAGATAGATGTTTTTTTATCTTTATTCTTCAATTATTATTCTCTCATTAAAAAAATTTCCCACATAGTCAACTTGGATTTAATTTAATGCCTATGATGGGGTGTATTGGGTTGATCTGAGAGTTATTTAACTTATCTAATCACTTGGATAGGAAAGACTATGGGGTATAATGATTGTGGTATTTCCTTATTCAATCTAAAAAAACCCACTAAGGGTGATCAGTGAGATATCATTGATTAGAGATAGAGTATGGGAAACAATTGGAATAATGACTTTATAGGATAATGAGGGGATAATATGATTTTATAATAGTATTTTAAAATTAAGTTTAAAAGAAACCCAATCACCTTCTCTAATAAATCTGGACATCACTTTTTTTATCACACACTAAACCTACATAAAAAGGAAAAAAACACATCCATAACAATAACCTCTCTTAATAAAACCTGGGTCCCATTATCACTACATTAATTCAAGTTCAAATTATTGTTTTAGTAGAGCCCTGATATAGAAACCTCATCAACTTGGATTCATTTCTAGGGAGGACAGTGTTGTATTTTTATTTGATTTTCTTCCTTTAAAATGATTTGGATACATGAAAAAGTCTTGTTAAAATAACCTCATTAGTTTTTATCTAATTTTTGAGAGAACAATTCTTGTAATAAATAGAAACTTTAAAATCATTGAGGAATTGGATAAAGACTTTTTCATAATTCCATTAATTAACTCTCCATCTTCTTCTAATACTACTACTAGTTCCAACTTAAGAAGTGAAAATATGGATAATAATTTGAATCAAATGAATAGGACTTTGAGAGAGCTTTATGCACCCAACTTTAATAATAATAATAATAATAATAATAATAATCTATTATAATTAAATAACTAACAAAATTTTGATCTTAGAACTAGAATGATTGAATTATTGATAAAATTTTATGGTTTGTTCAGAGTGGATCCCAACCAATATTTGAAATAATTTGGGTATGTATGTAATAACTTCAAGCCTAGAGGAGTCCCTTAGGCTCAGATTAGCTATAAAGCCTTTCCCTTATCCCTTTAAGGGTCATCCAAAGAGTGTACATACAACTTGTAACCTAGAGAAGTCACCACTTAGGAATAACATTAAATGGCCTTACTCTATAAATTCTTCCCTATATCAAGAAGTACCTATCTAAGAAAGAAGATATATTGAATAAAAAATGTGATTGAGTAAACTCTATTAGTTTTTGGATAGATTAAAGTGACTGAAAACATCATTCCCACATAAACCATTAGAATATTATCATTTCTTGGTATTATTTAACCAATGATTAATATAAAATGACCAAAACTAACTGGATTCTTCCTATGGAGGAGCATCGGTCGATAATTTACATGTTAAAACTAGAGATTTAATAGAGAGTATTTTACAAAACTCTCAAAAATTTGGTACATTATCCACAATTAGAGTATTAAATGAGGTAATTTTTTCTAACTCTCCTTTACTTGAAAATAAAATTGAAGAACTAACCTCTCTTTTGAGAAAATCAGCATTAAACAAAGACTAAGTAGTGTCATCTACTACACCATTGATAGTGTTCTGGATTTACCACTCCCTAAAACACTAAATATATAGATACCCTCAGGTTCAAGGAACTGAAAATTGTGATTACATGTTCTAAAGGTAGTGTCTGAAGTGAAAAACTCGAAATAAAGGATTCAAGGAGTATTCAACATGTCATTTTATAGATAGAAATTAGTATCATTAAATACTTCCTTTATAATAGGATTATCAAAAACCTTTTTATCCCTATACTTTTAAAGAAATTCCTATCAACATTATATATGTTACCAAAAACGGTAAAATAAAGAACCCTCAATGAAGGACCTGGTAAAATAAATATTGTGGTATCAAACCAATCATTAAAATACCATAATCACTCAAGGATAAGAACTAAAAGTGATAAAAGGATATTTTTCTAGATTATTTCAACCCTTAATGACTTGATAATTCAAGGTTCGGGTAAACTCTATTCTTAGTCAATTCTTAACCCCAAATGAAATATTAGCTCTATTTATATAAGTGTTAGAAAGAATGTAAAAATAATAAAGAACCAACCATGAATCCTAGAGATAGAAGTGGACACGCCAATAAACATGATTAATCTTCCCCTGAGGAGGAAATTGAAGAGGAAGTCATTATATATTCACAACCAGTGAGGAAAGAAAAGGAAAAGGCTAAAATAGAAGACTTGCATCATCCCCAACATATGTTTCCTAAAATAATCAAACCACTCAAGAATAGTAACGAAGAATAATTATAATAAGAGGTCTTGGAGGCATTCAAAGGATTAGAGATCAATATCTATTTGCTGGAATCCATCCACTAAATCCCAGGGTATTTAATATTTCTCAAATAAATATTCACCAAGGAGAGGAAACTTCATGGAAATGGAAAGTTAAGTTTAGTAAGAAAAGTATCTATCCTTATAACCCCACTATTACCTAAGAAATGGCATGACCCAAGTAATTTCATTCACTACTGGAAATACAATGTTTCCCAACGGTTCAGAACCGTTGGGAAAGGCCTTCTAACCGTTGGTATATCATATACCAACAGTTCTGAGAACCGTAGGGAAGTAATCCGTTGGGAAAAGTTTTCCCAATGGTTTACAGGCAACCGTTGGCATATGCTGGGAAAATCAAATATACCCCAACGGTTCTGGAAAACCGTTGGGAAAAACTATCCCAACGGTTTGGCCAGAACCTTTGGTAAATCCCAATAGTCGACAACTATCCCAACGGTTCTGGAAAACCGTTGGGATAGTGTTTCTCCATGGATCCTTTTCCCAACGGATCTAAACCGTTGGTAAAACATCTATTTACCAATGGTTCGATGAACCGTTGGTAAATAGAGGAGCTCTAGGCTATGCCAACGGTTTAAAACCGTTGGCATACCCTGCACAGCAGCCTCCCAGCAGGCAGCCTGGCAGACTGCCTGCAATTCCTGCAATTTGAACTAGGGGCCTCATTGGGGCTCATTTTGAGCTCATTTTCAATCCAATAATTATACCAGCAATAAAATAAGACATACATATAAAACATATACAATTAAGAACAAATTCATACACAACATATTCAATTAAGAACAAATTCATACACATTTAATATATAATACATCCTAAAACTATACACATTAATAATTAAATTAGAATTCATAACGTAATTATAAACATACATAATTTATTTAGAATTCAATTTCAAATTTAGATGACAATTATATGTCGAATCCGGAATTCAATTCATAATTTGATTAGTTTTTTCTATACCAAATATTTTTAGCTCAAATGATTCCATTTTAAACAAAATACATACACCTGGAGTGATACCGGCCACACCGCTCCTCGGATTGAGGCCGGGTTGACTTGTACACGTCACATACGACCCATGAATCATTGTGCTAAAGTATCGACACAGTCCGAATGCCTTTGTTCGGTTTTCCGTATGTCAGTTGATGCTTTTCACTTAAAATTACGTCTTTTCGAAACAAAAGACGGACACTTTGAGTGGTGCCGGCCACACCGCGTCTCTGATTGAGGCGGGGTTTATTTGTACACATCACATATGACCCATGGATCGTTCTCCTAAAGTTCCAACTAAAACTGAATCCGTTTGGTCGGTTTTCCGTATGTACTTAAAATGGTGTCCGTTTTAAACAAAAGAGAGCCAGTTAGACTGATCCTGGCCACACCGCGACTCGGATTCATCCTGGTTTGGCTCGTACACATCACATATGACCCATGGATTGTTGGGATAAATTATCAACAGATTCAGAATGCGTTTTGTTGGTTTTCCGTATGCCAGTTGTTCTTTTCACTTATAATCATGTCCATTTTAAACAAAAGAGACACAGTTAGAGCGGTGTCGGCCACACCGCTCCTCGGATTGATGCGGGATTGACTCGTACACATCACATATGACCCATGGATCTTTTTGCTAAAGTATCGACACAGTCTGAATGACTTTGGTCTGTTTTCCGTATGTCAGTTGATGCTTTTCACTTAAAATGACGTCCTTTTGAAACAAAAGACGGACACTTTGAGTGGTTCTGGCCACACTGCGTCTCCTATTGAGGCGGAGTTGATTCATACACGTCACATATGACCCATGGATCGTTCTCCTAAAGTTTCAATGGAAACCAAATTCGTTTGGTCGGGTTTCCGTATGTACTTAAAATGGTGTCCGTTCTAAACAAAAGAGAGTCACTTAGACTGATCCCGGCCACATCGCGACTCGGATTCATCCCAGGTTGGCTCGTACACATCACATATGACCCATGGATCGTTGGGATAAATTATCAACAGATTCGGAATGCGTTTGGTCAGTTTTCCGTATGCCAGTTGTTCTTTTCACTTATAATCATGTCCATTTTAAACAAAAGAGACACAGTTAGAGCGGTGTCGGCCACACCGCTCCTCGTATTGATGCGGGATTAACTCGTACATGTCACATACGACCCATGGATCTTTGTTCTAAAGTATCGACACAGTCCAAATGCCTTTGGTCGGTTTTCCATATGTCAGTTGATGCTTTTCACTTAAAATGGCGTCCTTTCGAAACAAAAGACGGACACTTTGAGTGGTGTCGGCCACACCACGTCTCCGATTGAGGCAGCGTTTATTCGTACACGTCACATATGACCCATGGATCGTTCTACTAAATTTTCAATGGAAACTGAATCCGTTTGGTCGGTTTTCCATATGTACTTAAAATGGTGTCCGTTTTAAACAAAAGAGAGCCAGTTAGACTGATCCCGGCCACACCGCGACTTGGATTCATCCCGGGTTGGCTCGTACACGTCCCATATGACCCATGGATCGTTGGGATAAATTATCAACAGATTCGGAATGCGTTTGGTCGGTTTTTCGTATGCCAATTGTTCTTTTCACTTATAATCCTGTCCATTTTAAACAAAAGAGACACAGTTAGAGCGGTGTCGGCCACACCGCTCCTCGGATTGATGCGGGATTGACTCGTACACATCACATACGACCCTTGGATCTTTGTACTAAAGTATCAACATAGTCCTAATGCCTTTGGTCGGTTTTCCGTATGTCAGTTGTTGCTTTTCACTTAAATTGACATCCTTTTGAAACAGAAGACGGACACTTTGAGTGGTGCCGGCCACACCACGTCTCCTATTAAGGCAGGGTTGATTTGTACACGTCACATATGACCCATGGATCTTTCTCCTAAAGTTTCAACGGAAACCGAATCGGTTTGGTTGGTTTTCCGTATGTACTTAAAATGGTGTTCGTTTTAAACAAAAGAGAGCCACTTAGACTAATCTCGGCCACACCGCGACTCGGATTCATCTCAGGTTGGCTTGTACAGGTCACATATGACCCATGAATCATTGAGATAAATTATCAACAGATTCCGAATGCGTTTGGTCGGTTTTGCGTATGCCAGTTGTTCTTTTCACTTCTAATCCTGTCCATTTTAAACAAAAGAGACACAATTAGAGTGTTGTCGGCCACACCGCTCCTCGGATTGAGGCGGGGTTGACTCGTACATGTCGCATACTTAAAATCGGTTTGGTTAGTTTTTTGTATGTACTTATTCCGAATGCGTTTGGTCGGTTTTCCATATGTACTTAAAATGGTGTCTGGGGGGCTGTCCGGGGGGTGTTCGGGGGGTTGTCCGGGGTCCAAGGAGCTGGGTGGGGGGGCTGTCCGGGGGGCTGTCTGAGGGGCTGTCTGGGGGGGTTTTCAGGGGTCCAGGGAGGAGGGTGGGGGGGCTGTCCGGGGAGTGTCCGGGGGGTGTTCGGGGGGTTGTCCGGGGTCCAAGGAGGAGGGGGGCTGTTCGGGGGGCTGTCTGGGGTCTGTACGGGGGTTGTCCGGGGTCTAGGGAGGAGGGTGGGGGGGCTGTTCGGGGGGGCTGTCCGGGGGGTGTTCGGGGGGTAGTCCGGGGTCCACGGAGGTGGGTGGGGGGGGCTGTTCGGGGGGCTGTTCGGGGGGCTGTTCGGGGGGCTGTCTGGGGGGTGTTCCGGGGGTTGTCTGGGGTCCAAGGAGCTAGGTGGGGGGGCTTTCTGGGGGGTTGTCTGAGGGGATATCCGGGGGGTTGTTAGGGGTCCAGGGAGGAGGGTGGGCGGGGCTATCCGGGGGGTTTTCGGGGGGTTGTCCGGGGTCCAAGGAGGAGGGGGGGTTGTTCGGGGGGCTGTGCGGGGGGCTGTCTGGGGGGTGTTCGGGGGGTTGTCCGGGGTCCAGGGAGGAGGGTGGGGGTTGTGCGGGGGGCTGTCCGGGGGGTGTTCGGTGGGTTGTCTGGGGTCTAGGGAGGAGGGTGGGGGCTGTCTAGGGTCTATGGAGGAGGGTGGGGGCTGTCTGGGGGGCTGTCCGGGGTCCAAGAAGGAGGGGGTTCCCAAACACACAAACACTAAAAGACATCAACATCCATAAAAACAGATAATATATAAAAATAACTCAACTCCAATACTATACTACGAGTCTAGATAAAACCAACAACTAGAATAGATTAAATATCAAATCTCAGTAATATTAGTCAAAATGCAATGGATCAATTTGTCCCACATCACCCTCACCATCATCACCATCATCACCATCACCATCACCATTATCATAATCATCACCATCATCATCACCCTCGTCCTCGTCCCCATCATCGTCCTCATCCCCATCATCGTCCTCGCCCTCCTCAGTGCCCTCCTCCTCACCCTCGCCCTCCTCCTCGCCATCATCATCGTCAAGCTGAACATCATCCTGAGAAGAACTATAATTGTCACCTTGTGCACCATATATAGAATGTATCGACAATATATACTCATCAAAAACTGGGCTGGCCTCTGCTGGAAGTGTTGGACGTAGAACTTCAATAAATTTCATAAACGCATTGTTTTCCCTAGCAGACTATTATGATGTCTCTGTGGCCCTTTTCTCAGCCTGTTCTGCCTGTGACCTAACTTGCTGCAGCTCGGTGGCACTACAGCTCGTACCTGAGGAGGGCCAATACCTCGTCGGGGCTATCCAAGGTCGGCAGCGTACTCTGCCAGGATGCTCCTCTCCTAACACCTGATTTAAGTGATCTCTAGGCCCAAAATTGTCCGGTTCTTGGGAATCGAGGGCCTCTAAAGCAACCTGTTACAAATATAAATATATTATTAAGTTACAAAATAGATATTAAAATATAAAATAAATAGATTAAAACTTACAATCTACTGATGAGTCACTTCGTTGACGGCACTTCCATCCTTTTTTCGTCTACTCGAGCAAAACAGTTTTTCTTGAGGCACACGTCCTTCAATATTCTGTATTTTCCTCTACAATGATATTGAAAACTAAAGTTATATGAAAACTTTAACAAATGATTAAATAATTCAGAAAAAAAAAAGAAAATGTAAGTCGTAAAGAAAACTTATAAAAAATTGTCATACCTGCTTCCTCTCATGATCCGGCATCGTCGTACGTCCTAGTGTGTGGAGATATTTTTTTGCATCAATGTTTTTTTTATTTTTTCCAGATGATTCCTAAATAATATTCAATAATTCAAAGGATAATATTAGTGCGAAACATGAAATTTATTATTTAAATACCTCAAATGTAATTCATACCTTAAACTGGGTACTCGTCTAATGAGTAATCATCTGACGATACTGATCTATAGGACAGTCATCCACAACTGGTACCGCCTCTAACTCAGTGCCAACTCTAGCACGCCAGCCAAGATACAACTCATGCTTGTAGGATCTCCAAATCTCGCCTAAATCCTTTAGACATTCCGCTCGAGCGCCCTCACCATCGAGAAAATTAAATCGAAGCTGACATCAAAATATTAATTCATATAAATACAAAAATAATTCACTTCATTAAATACAATATATTTTTTTACCCATATCTCTGCCCAAGCTCTATCCTTGACTTCATGTGGAAAATGTCTCCACGACAGCGGGCTGACGGGAATGATTTCGGTGTATTTAGCAAGTGTCGCCAAAAAACTCCGACATTGCTGCCCAGATTTCTCAACCATTTGGTTGTCTTCATTATAATCAACCATAACATGTGTGCGGCGATTCCACACCGAACGCATGCGTGTACGCCCTCGCCCCCGCCTCCTGTCAGTAGTTTTATCTGTCATTAAATAAAAAACAAATATTTTATCAAAACATGTTATAATGAAAATAAATATTTTTATTCGAATTTGTTAGGGTTTTATAAATATACCTGCGCCAGTATGATCGCTGAGCGCTGCCGAATCCACAGAAACTGATGGAACACCCTGTGCTGGAACAGGAGTCGAGGACGAAGGAATATGGAAGCTCAGAGAGATAGAAATAGAAGGAAAAGAAGATGGGACAGCAGTATGACCAGATTCTGACTGGGGAGTGGGAATCATCATGGGATGTGAAAATAATGGGGCAGAAGATGCAGACGGTGGCGAAAACATGGGAGGCCTAAATATCCCGTGTGTCCCTAACAAAACACCGGGATCAGAATGTGGTAAGGATGCCATGTCAAGAGTGGTAGGGGCAAGGTCTAGTCGGGCACGTGCATCTGATCGTCGACCTCTGGTACGAACCCCCCTCGTACCACCGGCCAGAGTACTAGGACCAGTACTAGCGTCTCGTCGAATAACTGTCGACGTAAAGGTGGATCCTACAAAAATGTTTACAACAAAATTAATCACATGACATTATATATTCTTTAAATATATATATTTGAAATAAAGTACTCACAACAGGTACTAATGGTGGAACTCCCAACTCCATCATTCGACGATTGTTGTCCATCATTTTTTTCCTTCGTCTCTCTTCAATAGGCTGCATTTCCTGCTTTTAAAAACAAATATGTAATTAATTAGAAAAAGGAAACTAAAGGGTAACCCAAAAAAATAAATATATGAGGGAATAGGGGGATTCATTGGTAATTTATCTATCAATTTTTTTATAAGATATTGAATGGATTTAATAAATCATACAAGTTGTAATGTTTACCAAGTTAAAAATATTGTTTGACTAGGTTTGAATACAGTTCAATTCCAAATTAGAAACTGCAATTCAAATAAAACTGCAATGAATAAACATTGACAATTCACATAATGGTCAAGTCATCCAAAATATATTTGTTATCAATACTAAATCAATTTGAATAGTACCAACCTTAACAACCCAACTAGAGGTAAACCAAAAGAATTGAGAACATGGATGAATCATTCTATATATTTTCAACCACAACTTCAGGTTCACAATCAACTCTGACAATTGAGCTATTGGAGTCATCAAAAGAAATAAATGCATTGGTTCCAATGACAGTAGGGAAAGTGTCAATTTCATCATCACCATCATCAAAAATATGTCTTGGAATTACTTCAACAATGACACAAAATTCAGGTCGAATTTGGTCTTTGACATAAAAAACTTGTTTATCCATTGATGCCAACACATTTGGTTCTTCGGTAGCAAGAGTGTGAGTCATATTAATTACTCAAAATCCACAATCATCAATAAATGTGCCTTGTCTCGTCATCGAATCAAACCAATGGCATTTCAACATTGTGACTCATCCATGAGAGTAATAATCCAATATTATTATTTTCTCAACGACTCCATAATAACCCACATTTTCAAATCGCGGTCTACTATCTGATGCACTGGCATAAAAATCTGTTGTGGCAGTAACCATAACACCATCATGTTGTGTTCTCATATTCTTTGCTCGTTCAGTGACAATAAATTTGTACCCATTGATAACAATTTATTTACAGTCACGAACCACAGTATTAGGACCAAAAGCCAAAGCTCTTATTTCCTCAGAGACAGAGTCAACAGACAAACTCAATACCTGCAATATAAATGATTGTTAAACTTAATTAAATATTGATTTAATTATTTTAAATAGTAATATTTTTACTTTCAATTTTAACCAAGCAGAAAACTCTTTGTTATGCAAAGCCTCCCTCCTTCTCAAAGATAAAGAATGATTCTTTATATTTATCATTGTTTTATGTTCCCTGTAGATAAAAAATATGAATAGTTTAATAGATATATATGTAAGATATACATAATCAATTTAGTTACCTGATATAGTCATCGAACAAATCACAGTTGAACAAAATTGTGCGATGTGCCATCTCCCGCTCTTCATGGCTTAATGTCTTCAATGTATATGATCCAGGAATTCCTCCAGTTTGAGGAAGTGATGAAAAACTGGGTTCAATTTGCTTATACTGTTCTTCTTCATTTCTCATTGGTCTATTCAATCTTGTAGTAAGATCGGACAAATACATCGAGCAGAAATCCATACATTCTTGGGCCAGGTAACCATTCACGATAGAACCTTCAGGGTGATTTCTGTTTCGGACATAAGACTTTAATGTGAACATATTTCTTTCAGTTGGATACATCCAAAAAAAAGAAACAGGTCCTCCGAGAAGTATTTCAGTGGGAATATGGACAGTCGGATGCAGCATGCATGTGAAAATGATGGAGGAAATATTCTCTCCAACTCACACAAAATTAATGGGGCATCTGTCAAAATTTTTTGCAAGAAAGACTTAGACAACTTCTTAGCATAAAGATCTCTAAACAAATGGAACAACCAAATAACAGCCACCCTTACATTATTGTAAAAAAGATGACGGAGTGCTATTGGAAGCAACTCATGCAGTAGAACGTGATAATCATGATTCTTCAAAGATTTTAGCTTCAACTATTTTATGTTGACCCATTTAGATATATTTCTTGAATAGCCATCAGGAACTCTAATAGTCTCTAATACTTACAGAAATTGTTTTTTTTCGTAGGTGTCATCACATAAGAAGCACATGGAAGTTGCCATTTATTTTCACTGATACGCACAGGATGCAATTCTGGTCTGATGCCCCAATCCACCAAGTCACGCCGAGATCTTAAATCATCTTTTGTTTTCCCCTTGACATTTAGAAGAACTGAAAGCAACATTTCGCATATATTCTTTTCAATATGCATTACGTCTAAGCAATGACGTAACAAATTGGTTGACCAATAAGGAAAATCAAAAAAGATACTCCTCTTCCTCCAATTGTAATAGGTTTCAATGGAAACATTCTTTCTCTTTCCAGATTTCATTTTACCCTTCCCGAATGAAAAACTGCAATCTTTCAATTCATTAAGCACATCAGTTCTAGACATACGCTGAGGTGGATCATCGGTCTCTATGGTATTATCAAATCTTCGACGATTCAATCTATATGGATGATCCTTTGGTAAGAATCGTCGATGTCCCATAAAACTGAAACTACAATGATGTTGTATTCTTCTGGATCATGTATTCTTCATACAAACTGGACATGACAGTTTTCCCTTCGTGCTCCATCCAGACATCATTGCATAAGCTGTAAAATCATTGATCGTCCACATAAGCGCAGCACGCATCTGAAATATATCTTTTGAACATGCATCGTATGTGCGCACACCCACATCCCAAATAAGTTTCAATTCTTTTATTAAAGGGTGCATGTATACATCAATATCATTGCCGGGATCAGAAGGACCAGATATGAGTATACTCATGAAAGTGAAAGGTTTTTCATACACAACTATGGGGGAAGATTATAAATGTGTATAAAAACTGGCCATGTGCTGTACGAAGTAAGCATCTGCCCAAACGGATTAAAACCGTCGCATGAAAGACCCAGCCTCACATTACACACGTCAGCTGAAAAATCAGGATGTCAAGCATCAAATCTCTTCCATGCAAATCCATCTGCAGGATGAACCAACTCATCATCAGTCTTCTTTCTCTCAGTATCATGCCATCTCATTTTTATTGATATGTCATCAGACATAAAAAGATTCTAGAGTCTGGGGATCAATGGAAAGTGCCACATTACTTTCTGTGGAACGCGGGATGGTGTTCCATCAGATTTTGACTTCCAGAGGGATGTTCCACATTTTATACAATCATTTCGTTCAGTGGTTTCCTCCCAGAATAAACTGCAATCTTTCGGGCAAGCATGAATTTTGTTTCATGAAAATCCAAGTTCCTCAACTAACTTCCATGCCATATAGTGGTTTGAGGGAATATCTGCATCATCTGGAAGTAAATCCTTCAAGAGGGTAAGAATGTAATCGATTTTTGTATTAGAAATCCCATACATAGTTTTCCCATGAAATAATCGGATTAAAAATTCCAGCTTTTTCATTTTATCGCATTGTGGATATACTGGAGTCATGGCAGCATCATTTAATTTTTTCACCCTATCAATATCATCATTTTCACTAGATGCATCAGCTGTCCTCATATCGAAGCCTTCTTGAGTTGAAATCATTTCTTTTTCATGATGACGAATAAACGGAAACCGATCATCTAACAAATTCTCCATTCCAGTCCTTTCATTTCGATCATCACCAATTTGAGATTTTGTTTTCTCCCCATTGTGATACCACACAAAGTAGTTTGCTTGAAACCCATTTTTGGTTATGTGGTAGCAGACTTCTTCACGGCTCAACTAAGGTCTACCAACACAATTGGAACATGGGCAGTGTATTCAACCACTATCTGAAGCATTTTGAAATTCAAAATCTATAAATCTCTCCAAATTGTTTTGAAAATCGTTTGAGATCCGATCGGTTTCATACATCCAACTTCTGTCCATTCTATAAAAAGAATTTATATAAGTCATTTTGTCATAAACAATTCAATAGGAATTAACTTTAATAGAAAATAAATTTATGTAAACTATAAAGGAAGAAAATAATCAAGGTATCAACTACACATGTGAAAAAAACATACAAATGTGTTATTGAAAAAATGTAAAACCAACAAGAACTTAATGTGTTATATCACATAACATCATGCCTAATCCCATAACCATATTAGTAGGGTATCATTAACATTAATAACATCAACCTTGTGCCCTTGTTCCATCCTCCTACCCTACATGACCACAACCACATGCCACATCTTATTATAGCCTTATCACATCACACCTCACCGGAAAACACTAGGGAAATCATAGTACATCTCACCTGAAGACACATGGACAATCACATCGCATATTGCCTAAAAACACATGGTCAATCACTTTTGAAGGAAGAGTAGGGAAGACATGGTAGCTATCCAACCATATAACCACCATCCTAGATATTAGAAAAAATACCCATAACTCAAAACCTTTGATCGTTGGTAAGTTTATCCAACTCTGGTTGGGAATGTGTAGAAATAACATAAAAATACATGATATATAGATAGCACAAAATACTCAACCTATGGGTTCACATTAACTACATAATCACACACTTCACTACTACCATAAAACACATAAACCACACCACCACCACACAAGACGCATAGCATTTCTCACTTTCATTTATAAGCCACTTCATTCACACTTACATTGTCCATTCATTTAATGTTAAATTAATTAAATCCATTTACCACACATCTATTTCTATTCCATATCATTTATTTAATATCTTGTTTTTTTGTTTTAACTGCATAATTTATTCCATAGATAACCAGAAAACTAATAAAACCACCACACAACAACTCACCATCTCACAATAACCATCGACACCATGTTACATCGACCAACAATCTCACCAAAACAACCACATATCACAATAAAAATATTGAACATCACAAACCACCACACAACCAAAACCACCTCACCACATTATACACCACAACTTCATCACACAACACTTCCACATGACACAACACCACCACACATCATCACTATCATACAACTTCACATGACACATCCATGCCCACTAACCATCACATTACAACCCCACATAACACAAAGCCCAACTGGTCACCTCAATCCCCATAAAACAACCTACAACATACAATGAAACACAACAAAAAACCTCTCAGAGAGGTAACATACCCCAACTTCCACAACTTATTTATTCAAGGTCTTTTATTACATTACCCCTTTATTTAGCATGGATATTATAACACAACTGATATTCCAGGGGAAAATAATTAATTAACAAAATATTCATTCATTTCCCTATTTTACACTGTGAAATCACATCAAAATCCAAACTTAAAACTAAAATATTAGATCAATAACAATAAAAACAAGGTACCATATGTGTATAAAGAAAAAATTACCTGATTTGAGATGATTCAGATGGGTTTTCACCTATTCCGATGGGGGAGTTCGAAAGTAGCAGAGAGCTGCAGCTGGATTGATAACTTAAAACTAAAATACTAGAGCAATAACAATAAAAATAATAAAAAAAAGGTACCATATGTGTATAAACAAAAAATTACCTGATTTGAGATGATTCAAATGGGTTTTCACCTATTCGGATGGGGGATTTGGAGAGTAGCAGAGAGCTGGAGGTGGATTGATAACTTAAAACTAAAATACTAAAGCAATAACAATAAAAATAAGGAATTATATGTGTATAAATGAAAAAATACCTGATTTCAGATGGTTTTCACCTCTTCGGATAGGGGAGTTCGCGAGAGGAGAGCGGTGGAGCAGATGAAATTAGGTTTCTGTGCGAATGGGGGAGAGCAGCCCCGCGGCTGGATTTGGGGGAAATAATTACCAACGGTTTTTAAAAACCGTTGGGAAAGAGATGATTAGGACCCCTTTACCAACGGTTTGAGGAAACCGTTGGCAAAGGGGTGACCCTTTCCCAACGGTTCAATAGAACCCTTGGAAAAAGGGTGATTAACACACCCCTTTACCAACGGTTTGAAGAAACCGTTGGTAAAGGGGTGGCTTTTCCCAAAGGTTTCAGTGAACCGTTGGGAAAGGCTTCACTGGCCATTTCTTTACCAATGATTTTATAAAACCGTTGGTAAAGACTCCCTTAATCCTTCAAGCCCAACGGTTTTAGCAAACCGTTGGTAAACACCCGTTGGAAAAAACAGTATTTCCAGTAGTGATTATCCCTTGAACCATAGGATAACTAAATTTTAAAAGTGCATTATATAATTTGTGAGAATTAATTAATTTTATTCCTTACTCAATCTATTCCTCCATATATATAAGAGTGTTCAAATCCAACTAGAGTAGTTGTACAACATGTTAACTGAACCACTGCCTACCTAGTTGTAGTTTTAAAGGATGTTTTAGAAAGAGTAAAAGGACTATTCCTCCCTACTAACTTTTATATTTTGAACATGTAAGAAGAAATAGGTAAATATCATTATCTTATCATTAAAGGTTGGTTGTATCTTAATACTATGAAAACCATAATAAATGTTAATGAAGGTATTTTTTTAATATATTTTGGGGAAGAAATTGTGAGATTTAGAATAGATTTAGTGAAATATCCTCATTATTAGTAATTTTTTTACCCTGAACTATTTAAAAATTCCTTGTTGTTATAGAGAAGGGATTGAAATTTTTGATGAAATAATTTAATTAGGATAATCCCTAGACTCACTTAATTTTTTGATGAATCTGTTTTTGAAAATTAGTTAAGTCTATAGATAGTTATATGTACTAAATAGTTAAAGGAACTGGATGAGAGATACTTTGATAATTTTATTAAATTTTTCACTTACAATTCTCCCTTACATGTGAAACTTAAAAACATAGAGAACACTGATCAAGAAGAATCATTGGAATAACCCCCTGAACTAGAACTTAAATTGTTGTCATCTAATATTAAATACGATTTTCTTAAAAAAAAATGAGAAATTTTATGTCATAATTTCAAACAACGTAGAACCTAATCAAGATTATTAGTTATTATAAATTATAAAACAAAATTATAGGGTATTATGAAAGTCATTAAGAAATATTATAGGAATTACTACAATGACTTCTTTGTATAATATTTTGATAGAATGTGAGTCCAAACCAATGATACAACCCCAAAGGAAGATCAAACTAACCCTCATGTAATTTATTAAAAAATGAGAGATTGTTAGGATCTTGAATCATATAACCCATCTAGGAATCCCAATGGGTAAGTCTCATCCATATTGTTTCTAATAATACTAGATTCACTATTGTGAAAAATGAGAATAATCAATTAGTTCACACTAGGATTCTAAATAGTTGTAGGGTATAAAATGAATATTGGAGATTAAATCATGTGATAAGAAAATAACAATTCCCAATCCACTTTGTATATCAAATTTTAAAGAGGATAGATGGGAAATGACATTACTATTTCCTTTATAGATTCTATGAGTATTTTTAGGTTCCAATAGCTCTATAAGGACAATATAAAACAACATTCACATGTTCATTTGGTATATTTTTATATTGAAGTAATCCATTTGGGATATGAAATTCCCTAGGTACTTTTCAACGATACATGGTAATTATCTTATCAAACCTGACTAAAAGATTAATGGAGGTATTTATTGATGGTTTTACTATTTATGGTTCATGCTTTGAAAATTGTTTAGAAAGTCTTGAAAAAGTTTTAAAGAAATGAATTAAGAAAAACTTTGTTTTAAACTATGAAAAATGTAATTTAATAGTGGATAAAGGGAATGTATTAATCCACATAACTTCTAAATATGGGATTATAGTGGATAAGGAAAAGGTTTAAAATATTTCTACACTACCTTACCTAATAATTATTAGACACATTAGATCATTTTTAGATCATGTTAAATTTTATAGGAGGTATATTAAAGATTTTAGTAAAATTACATTACCCTTGGATAACTTGATGAAAAGGTAAAATGATTTTGTGTTTGATGATTCATGCACATAATATTTTGAAAAACTTAAATATAGCATGATCACAACCCATATGATTTTACCACTCAATTAGAACACAAATTTTGAAGTGTTTTGTGATGCCTCAAACAAGTCTATGGGAGTAGTGTTATACCATTAGATTAATATACATTCACAAGTGATATAATACACTTAAAATACTATATATATATATATAACCCAAATAAATTACATTACAATAAAGAAGTATTTTTTGTAAATTGTTATTACATTGATGAAATTTCATTCATACATGTTAGGTAGTAAGTAACTATTTTTTTTATCCATACAGCATTGAGGTATTTGATCAAGAAAGATACATCAAATCCATGGTTGGTAAGATGGATATTTTTGTTATAATAATTTGAATTAGATATTAAAGAGAATAAGGTATGCTTAAATCTTGTTAAATACCACATGAGAAGGTTTCCCCATGTTTTTTTAGTGGAAACACCAACTGAGACAACCTTGGATGACTCTTTCCTTAGTGAGTAGTTTTACAAAGTTACCTAAGTTCCATGGTTTGCTAAATTGATGAATTTTCTAGTCACATCAAAGGTATCCTCATTCTTTACTAAGTATCAATCTCTTAAACTAAAATCTAAGTTGAAATATTATTTCTATGAGGATCCTTATTTATATAAGATATGTAGTGACTAAATGATTAGGAAATATATCCTTGAAAAGGATATTAAGTATGTGATTACATTTTTTTATACACTTTCATGTGGAGGAAATTTTTGAACTTAAATAATAGACAATAAAATTTTATAATCAAGACAGTTTTGTCTATAAATTTTTAAATAGTCATATAATTTCTATAGAACATGTTTTAACTATCAATTTACTATTGGAATTTCCCAATGGCAGGAAATTCTCCAACAAACTTTAAATTTTTATGAAATATTTTATTTATGGGTACTATACCTATTAGTTTCATTTTCTATATATTTTGGTTTTTCATATATTATATTATAATTTGATTATGTTTCTATTTTTATTGATGAAAAATCAACCCAAACTTATGATTCCAAATTTTTAATTGTTTTTCTAAGTTTAAATACTTTTTGTAGGTTTTGAGATCCTTAAAACATAATAAATGACTAAGTCATACACTTGTGTAATAAGAATATAGAATCCCTCATGATGAGCTATATAGTGCACCATAAGACCTCGACTTCCTACTACCCCCATAAAAATGGTTAGCCGAGGGTTTCCAATAGGGAAGTCAAATAGATTTTAGAGAAAATAGTGAAACCTAACCAGAAGGACTGGAGTAAGGAGCTACAAGATGCACTATGGGCATATACAAATACTTACAAAACCCCCTTATGTATGTCCCTTTACAAAAAAAATTATGGAAAGAATTGTCACCTATCTATAGAGCCATAACACAAGGCCACTAGGTTGTGGAGAGAGTGAACCTGGAGTTTGGAAAAGTTATAGAGAAAAGAAATATCCAAATGATATAACTAAAAGATATAATGATGGAGGCCTACAAAAAAATTAAATGCTTTATAAAGAGAATTTTGGATCTATCCTTGATAGAATTATTATGAAAAGTGACCTTCAAGTTAGTGATAAAGTGTTGTTATTATCTTATAGGATGAATCTCAGGCCTAATAAGATTCATTCCAAGTGGACTAGACTATTTATAGTAAATAATAAATTTCCATTTGGTGTATTTGAAATAAAAGTAGATAAATCACAGTAGCCATTTAAATTGAATGGATAGTAGCTAAAGCAGTTCCATAAAGATTTTCGGAAGGAATCAATGGAGGAGTTCAAAATCCTCCTTAATTCTGTTTAATAATGATCTTCTAGGTTTTCTTTTTCCTTCTCAATATTATGAGGTATCTCTTTCTAGGACTTTTATTACTTGATAAAAGTATGTTAGAATTAACTGTACTTGTGTCTCAAATAATTATATTGGAAAGGAAGATTAATTTAGGATGTAAGTATTTTTTCTATTTTTATTTGTCTATTTATAAGTGTTTATCCTAAAATAAAATGAATTAAAGAGACCAAAAACATATTTTCCTATTTTTATTTTATTTTGAAATTCTTTTATTTTTTTCTTTTGTTTTTAGATTTTTTAAGTGTTTATAAAAATTAAAATTTGATCTTAAATGTTGTATTCCCTAGAAAGAAGTTCCATAACTGTATGTAAATATTTCATTGGTTTAGAAATTATTAATATTAGATGATTTTTAAGTTAGTTTCATTGCTATTTTCATGGATGGTTTTACTTTAGAATTGGGAAAGTGTTTTAAATAAAAAAAAGATCATGGTGAAATCAAAATAATAGCATGGGGAAACTAGACTAATGAAAATAAACTTGTATAACCTACCCATATTGATTTATTAACACCTCATGAGGCCTCAATAAAAGACATTGAATATTTCCTATATACTGTAGTAAAGCAAGAAAATAGGAATTGATCTATAAATCTTCCTTGGTCAACATAATTACATGTTTGTGTATGTTTGTGTGCTCCATTAAATAATAATTAGAGTAACCTAAGATAAAGATGCTCAATAATTTCTTCTATGACTTGACTATTGAAATATTCCTTGAGGGATGCCTACTATATTGATATGGTTTAGTTATAAGTTTATCTATTCTCATCTAATAAGTTATATGCACAAATTATGGATAGGAAAAATTCAATAAGTGCTAATTGAAAAGGGGGTGAAAGTATTTGGTGAATTATAAACTTGTAAGAAGAATAAGAAGATGATATATTTAAATTTAATTTAGTAAGTATCAAGGAAGTTTGAAAAGGATCTTTGGAAAAGGGATCTTATAGGAAAGGGAATTAGGAAGGTGACACTTGATAAAATCTTGATTACACTAAGATATATTTTATTTATAAACCTAGAACTGGGACTTTTGATTAAATTTAAGTGAGGATAGGGGATTAAAATCATATAGGAGGCATAATAACTTCAAATAATTAATGAATTTGTGATTTATTTCTTTTCAAAATTATGTATTTAAGTCTAGATAGGATAATTTTTTTAATAAATGGAATTCATTTTATTTATTAGGAGTAAATAAGTATAATTTTTGGGGAGTGATGAGAGCCAATATTTTAAAAAAAATATTGAATTTCATTGATAATTAACCCAATAATATAAATAAAACCTAGGTAATTAATTCATTTTAGTTATATTTTAAAATTTGGAACTAATTTTTTGAATGACTTTAAACATGTTTTTAGTGGTTTTATATATTTTTTGGATTAAATTGGAAATTCATGCATTTATCTTTTAATTTTGTAATTAAGTATTTAAAGTATTTTTAATTATGATTTTCATGGTTTAGAAAAATTCTAGATTAACTTGAATAAATCCTACATATATTTGAATATTTTTATAGTTATGGGTCTGAGGCTATAAAATAAAAAAATCATATTGTGTGAATTCTATCGTATACATTTTTTCATCCTAAATTGTAATACTTTTGTATTATAAGACATTAAATCCACTATCATATAACTTCATATAGGTCCATAATATGACTTTAGGCCCATCATATAACTTAATTGGGTCATAATATGACTTTACTCAGGATCATATTACTTCAAATTCATATTAAGAGAGATTTGTTTCCATCGTAAGGTGTGATCATATGAGTTTCACCAATAATAACACTTTAAAGTCATAAAATCTAAGCTATATAGTGTAATCATCTAGGTTTTTCAAGGTAATTCCACACTATTTTGGTTATATAAAGGTATCAAAGTGTTACTTCAAGGTTACAATGCACCTATGTAAGGGTAACCTCTAATAGAGATATTTATGTAAGGGTACCTCCATGAATTCAAAAAGTTTAATTAGGGTAATGAGAATGATGTATCTAGGTAACCAGTGGTAACTCTATTATATAAAGGTCATCCTCACACTATTCCAAGGTATCTAGGAGCTTCATAAGGGTAAAAAGTGTATGAAAATACTATATAAATGTATGAATGAGGCCATGAAAGGATATAGGTCGTTCTATATGGGCTATGTGAGGGTCATCTCATGGAAAGGTAGTTTCATAAGGGTACCCATGGGGAGATTAAACATTGAATTTTTCAAAATAAAAAAGGTAGAACTAAAATCAATTTTCATTCCTCTAGCACATCTAAATTAGGAATAAATTCAATAGATGTTTCATTTATATATCATTCTGTTGAAGATGAAGTTATATATCATGGGAATAATATGAGCCAAATGAAGATTCAAGAGGAACCTAACAGAAGCCATCATGCCCATAGAGTTATGCATGTGGAGGAAATTAGAGAATAAAAATATTGGAACTAAATTTAGGGAATATTTAAAAGTAAAAAGAATTATTGGAGGAAGATATGAGGATCATTATTCTCATCTGGTATGTGAAAATGTTTAACTAAGAAAGGAACCTTGAGACACTTATATAAGAACATGATTTTTCAGTCATGGTTGGGGGCACTGATTGAGATGGGTTGCTACTGAATTTCTTTATTTATTCATTTTCATTTGTTTAAATTTATCTAATGATATAACACTAGGTCATTAGTGTCTTATCCAAGGAGATACCCCCTATTCCATGTTAATAAATTCTTCCCATTACTTTAAATCCCTTTTTCTTATTTCTCTAAAAGTGTTTAAATTCTAAATCAGCCTGAGGTTTTTTCGGATCTTTTTTTAAATTATTCTTCTCTCATTATATTTTTTTTTACACCCAAGTAACTTATATTTACTTCATTGACTATGATAGTGAGAAGTGGGTTTCTCTAAGAGTTATTAGAATTATCTGATCACTAGGCATGGTAAGATTAAGAGATATAATGATTATTTTATTTATGTATTCAAGATGAAACAAGTAGGTGAGGATGATCAATGATATCTTCTTGATTAGAGAGGGGGGATTTGAATAATGATTTAATAGGTGAATAAGAGGATAATCCAAAGTTATACCACTATATTTAAAAATAATTTTAAAACTAACCTAATCATCTTCTTTAACAAATTTCACCATCACTTATTTTAGCGCACACTAAACCCACATCACAAAGGGAATACATATCCATAAAACTCCCCTCTCTAAAGGCAACATGATTCCCACTATCATAGTATTAGTTTGGGTTAAAAATATTATTTGATAGGAGCCTTGTAATAGAAACCTCATTAACTCTTAATAGAGGGAGTTTTCAATGATGGATGAACTCGATTCCCTCCATATGTATAGAACATGGGATATGGTAGAGAAACCCATTGGGAATAATATTTTTCAAAAAAATGGGTTTTTTATATGAAGAAATAGATAGACAATAGGAGAAGGTATAAGGCTAGGCTAGTGTTGAAGGGATTTCAAAAAATAAAAGGTATGGAATTCTAAAAAATCATTTCATAGGTAGTTAAGAACACAAATATTAAAATTATATTAAGTATAGTTTCCTAATAAGGACTTCATCTAGAATAGTTGGATGTGATGACAACATTTATTCATGGGGAATTAGATAATGAAATTTTTATGGGGTAGCCATGTGGTTTCAAGGATCAACATAACTAAGTATTTTTGTTTAATTTCAAATGTAACCTTTATAGTTTGAAGAGAGTACCAATGTGTTGGAATAGGAAGTTCAATGATATCATAAAAAAGTATAAGTTCCCCAGGGTTAATTATTATCATTGTTTTTACTAAAAGGAGTTTGGTTATGGGAGTTTTATGACCCTACTTCTCTATATTGATGACACATGTGGAGCCTCTGATTGGTTTGACCATTTAGAGGATGGTTGAATTAATAGTATTCTTTTGTGTATTATCCCCCTTTTAAATTCAACCTATTAAACCTTTTAGAGTTTTAGATTCACTAAATATTATCTTTTAGTCTCACTTCATATGAAGTAATAATAAAAGAGAACATGGAATGAAATATTTACAAGGTTTGGCTTAAAATCTTATTACTTTACATACTGTTTATACACCCTAACAGGGATTATCTATTAAATATCCAAGTGTATAAAATAGGAACTGGTTATACACCCCAATATCAGTATTTGTTATACACCCTAACTACAATTCTTTAGTGATTGGTTATACACCCCAGTCACAATCCCCTTAAATTTTGATCAATTAATAAAAATTTCTTGATATTATCTATATAGATTATACACCAATTATGAATTGGTATTCCTCCATGAATAGGCTGGATCAATAGGTATACTTGTTTATAATCCTCAAGAACATCAACAACATTGTTGTTCTTGAAGCTCTTAACCAGATATTGATTAATCTAGGATCTAATATTTCTTCTATTTCCTTAATATATATTTTTTATTGGATCTCAGAATACTCACAAAATTCTTACATAGTTATCTTAAAAAAATATCAATGCTTGAACATATTCTTAATCTCATACTACATGAATATATATTTCACTTGTATATGCATTTATTCCATTCATTAAGAACTATAATAAAATATTTATAAAAATTTGAATTTAAATCCATAAAGATTTGGATCTAGACTCCCATGATATATTATTTTTAACTGCATATGAGTGCAATTAGTTATTTTTCTTTTAATTTGGTTGATGGATCCCAGATTATAACTCCCTGTTTAATCTCATTTTAAAAACCCGAAAGGCTTGTGTCTTCTCACTTCTTCATGTGGTTAATAAATAACCACAATCTCATTTTTCCTATGTATTATCCACATGCAGTATGCATAAAGTTCCATGAATATATCTAGATATGGCTAATACTTCTCAAGATTCCTCTTTTTTATTTCCCATAGACTTAAAACAGTATATAGTATACCTCAAAATTCATGCTTTTATAGAAGCATGTAGTTTTCCAATGTGGATTTCATTTAGAATATGAATCACATGCATGCATTTATTGATCACATATCTATTGTGTCTCATTTAATTCCACAGAATCTCTCATGTATGAAAAACATAAACTTCATCATGAAGATTTTGAATACAATGTGTAAATCACATGTTATTATAATGTGAATCTTCTCTTATGGGGTGGAATTATTTCAAAAAAATTATCCATCCCTCATGTGTATATCTTAATATCTTATGATATTTACAATAATCATGAATATCATAGTGGTTTAGTCCCATATTCTTCTTCATGTGACAAAGAGCACATGGGCTTACTGTATACTTCACAAGATATTCTTCTTGTGATTGGTTGGATTTTATCTAACTCACGTTTTATCCAAGATTTTTCTTGTAATATGTACATCTACCATGTTTGGAAACTCCTCATGTAGTCACTTGAGTGACCATGAGACCATCCTTCATGTGGTTGGTCCATTTACTATGAGTATATCCATTCATGTGGAAGGTTCTAGTTCTTTATGTGGTAGTTCATCTCTTCATGTGATTAGTTGAGTGAATATATGACCATCATTTGTGTGGTAGGTCAAGCTATTGTGAGAAATATACCATATAAACAACCTATTACAGATAGTGTATCGACTACATGAACTTTACAAATCCTCAATATATACCCTTTCTTAGCCTTCAAAACTCTCTACTTACCCTTACATAAGTAAATTATATTCATTATAAACCTTAAACATCTTATAATTACCTCTACACAGCTTGTGGAAATCCATGAATACCTTTACATAGGTCCAGAAACTCAATTTCACATTTATGTGGGTATTATATCACCTTTATGTAGATGTGGAAATCTCAATGTACCTTTATGAAAAATCATTATTTTATTATGTACCTTTACATAGCTCATATATTTATTAACTAAAACTTGTGAAACCTAAATAAACATAGAATTACCTTTACATGGATATCCAAAACCCAAGCCTTCCAACTTCTATCACATGTAGTTGACAAGGTTCCTTCATCCACCAACACTTTTCATGAATTCCTTTAAATATCGGCACAATAGTCATCACATTTAAATTTATACTTTATACTAAACTTCTCCAATTGAGTTCTTCAAGCTAGAAACCTCACATTTCTTTTTACATGTAATATGGATATACCTTAATCATCTTATGGAACTATATTGATGCTTTATCAAGAATGACATCCAAATCCTTCCTTATAAATCAATAGAAATCCTCAAAGCATCATCACCAACTCCACTAAACACATATTGAACCATTGACAAAAAATACAATAATTACCTGGGAACTTCAAGCATGGAATCCTTGCCTTCCTTATAAATCCATAATAATCCTCCAAGAATAATCATTAACTCCACTAAAAAATTTTGAACCATTGAAAAAAATACAATACTTACTTGGGAACTAAACATGATCATTGTAGGTATGGTTAAGGAAATAATTGATGAGATTAAATATGAGTTATCTGAAAGTTTCAATATAGAGGAACTTGGTTTGGAAAAGTGGATTTTGGGGATGAGTATTATAAGGAACCTATGTTTTTTTTTATATTATACCTATCTTGGGTAGATTATATCCAGTGAATATTGGAGTTCTTTGGGATATCAGAAGAAAATACGATGTCTACACTCCTTCCTAAACACTTTAAACTTGGTAAGGAGAATTCACCACAAATATAAGTTGAGGTCAATTACATGAGTAAAACTTCATATACATCAATTTTATGAAGTTTTATGTACACCATGGTTTGTGCTCATCTAAAAATTATGTAAGTAGTGGTAATTTTCAGTAGGTTTATGTCAAACCCTGAAAGATAGCATTGGGAGGTTCTAAAATGTATTCTTAGGTATTTTAAAGGTTTTCAAAACTTAGAACTTTTCTTTGGTATATATTGGTATTTATAAGGCTTTTAAAACTCAAACTTTGTTGGGAATTCAAACATGAGGAAGAGTACCTCTGGGTAAGTGTTTACTTTTGGTGTAATGGAAGTGAGTTGGATTTATAATCTTCAATTGGTAGTTTTACTCTTGAAAATGGAATCTGATTACATCTCTTTAATGGAAACAAGGAAGGAGACAGTGTGTTTGAAAGGGTTTCTGGAGGATCTCGGAAGATAACCAAAATTTAGAACATTGTTTTTTGATTCCCATAGCATGATTCAATTGTCTATAAATGTGATTTTTTATTATTGGATGAAGAATATTCAGCTGAATTATCACTTTATCTGGAAATTTTTTGAAGATGAAGTGTTGGACCTATGGAAGATTGAATGTGTTCGAAATTGGACAGAAATATTGATGAAGGTGGTTTATAAGGAAGTTTTAGGGAATTGTTGTTCATCACTTGGACTTGGGTAACTATAATATTTCTTTAAGGAACCATGTAGCTACTTAAATTAATATTTATGGAAGGAAATGAGTCTATAAAAGTTCATGGAGAACTTATTTTTTGTGATACCTTCAAATGAATCCCAAATGGGAGATTGTTTGGAGGTTTTAGATCCATTTTATGAATAATGTAAATTAATACCATCGTAAGGAGATAAAATATGATGGCCTTACTTTTGATGACTTGAGAGGGATGGGGTGGTAGTGGATGGTTTCATTTCACCATAATTTTAGTAATATCATAGTCAGAAAGGTGCGGAAAAATATAACACTAATATTTTATATCACTAGTTAATACGCAAGATTTTATATTAAGTGACATCATAAAAAGGTAAATAGTATAGCAAAAAATCTAGTTGAGTTGGTGAATGTTCTTGACCATGTTGAGGCTCATCCATGGATAGTGGTTTAGGTGGATGGTGACCCGAAAAAATTAGATGGTGGCAGTGAGAAGAAGAATTAGCTGGGTTACTCCATTTAAATAGGGTGTAATTACATTGTAATGATCATCATGCTTAGAATAGTAATCATTATTTTATTTCATTTAGTAATAGTAAAAAATCCCCTGTGTATTAGGATGCAATCCTAAACCATTTAATATTTTTTTTTCTTGTGTCTAGTTTCTTTTGATCATTTCATATTATAGTTTTACTTGTGTTTTTTCTGTTGATTTTACTCTACAATGGAGTGGCTTGGGTGTGGTTGTCTTTCAAGTTATAGATGTAATAGTGTGGAATCAATTCCAAATATTTTTCTTATGTGAATGAAGTTTTGATGGTATATCTTTCAATGGATTTACCATAAGGTAGTCATGGATCTAATATATCTTAAAGGAGTTTATAATATTTTGGTAAAGTAATAATATAAATTATTACATTAGTTACCAAAATATTTAAAGGAAAGTTTTAATGGAAAGGATTTAAATAATGATGATGATGTACTTATAAATATTTATAAGTAAAAAATTACTAACACCATAACATTTGATATTGTGAAGTTAAAGAGTTTGAATATGTTCAAGGAGTTTAGAATTAGGAATATGATTCCTAATTATCACCATTATTCAAACTATATTTATTCATATATTCTAATCACTAAAGATTTTAGTTTGAAGGTTTTATTAGGTGTTCACATAGGGATGTTATAGGAATTACATAGAGATGTAACAAGTATATCAAAACCCTTGAAAGTGGATTAAAAATAAGGTTGATCTAGTGATCTACCATATATGATATTTTAAATAAGTACTTATGCATGGCTTTGTTAAGTATTCTTAAAATATTTTAAGAATATAAAATCTATCATGTTGTAAAAATTAAAATATTAACTTTATCATTCTTTCATATTGGTTTTAAATATGTATATATTGGTATACATTTTTTGAAGTTAAATAATATTTGACCACTCAAAGTACAATTTTGATTTATCCCTAATTGATTTTCATCATGAAGTATTATAGGATATGATGAAATTTTAAGGTTATAATAAGTATGATTATTGTATCGAGATATGAAATATGCTCATGAGGCACAAAATGGGTTTTGTATATTGGATGACCCATGAATTATACCACATGGAGTGTCGTACACTATATATTTTGTAAATAAGTGTGCATTGTTCATATTTGGAGTTCCCATTACCTGAGGCTATCAATATACCTATCATGAAAACATTCATAATTTAACACCTTTTTTATGAAATCATTGAGGATTAGTTAATCAAGGGTTGTTTTGGTATGTTTTTGAACATTTCATTAGTTGGAACTTAACCAAGAAGGTATTTTCCCTTTCAAATGATGAGCATTATAATCGGTCCCTTAGTTGAGATAGAATAAGGAAGCATACAACCCTATATATATAGTGTGTATGATGTGATTGTCTATTTTAGTGAGGGGCATGTGATGTTCTCATCCATAAAGGTGAATGACATGTGATATATTCATCAAACTGATTATTTTTTTCTTAGAGAATCGAGAACATATGATTTGGTTATATGGTATTTAAAAACTCCATGTCCCATGGTCACTCGATGTCTTGGAAAAAGAGATCATATGAAAATGGTTTCTTACATAAAATGTAATCAATGGACACAGGTATAGAGAAACATGTAAAACCCCAAACTTCATTCAAGTTTTTAACTTGGAAATTTTTTACTAAAACCCATGTAATTGTCTAGTTTTAAAAGTATTAGTGATCAAGAGTGGCCCAGGAAGAGGTTCAAGAGAATTAGGCTGTTATATAGATGAATAGTTGTAGATTATAGCCATTCATGTTTTGACACTATGTTTCATGGCATAAAAGAACCAGATAAAGGGGGTTCCCTATCTTGATAACTCATGGATTGAACATACATTTCACACCATCAATCCTACTTAGAGTGAAAACAAATAAGATAATTTGTTTTAAAATTAAAAGGGGAAAGGGGAGGTTATTTCATCTAGGAGTAACAGATGTCCCCTCTCTCCTTTATTCTTGGGTTCTAATTGAGGTATCTCACCCCTTCCTTATCAAAATCTTGTGTTGTTCATCACAGGAGGTATTTTAGGGAAATTTTAATCATTTTTAAGTGTCTCTTCTTTATTTATTCCATCGTCTATCGATTTCTCACCATTTATGGTCGTTATGCCTTGTTTTCATGGTTTTTATCTACTTTTTTTATTCATGCTATTTGAACTCGAATCATAGGTCAGTATCTGATGGGTAGGAATCTATAATTATATGGTAGGTGATTCCTATATTTATCATAAATTTATATGTGTGATATGTGATGTTTGGTAAATGTTCATGTGAGGGGTAGGTCAGGTGATATTGAGTATGTGTTTATTTGAGTATTTAAGGTTCCTGGTAGATACCAAAGGGTAGTATCATCTGTGAAATGGTATAGTTGAGCTTGTTATGGCATGGAAGGTTTGATTTGTGACTCTATGGTTAGTTAGGTGTGATTTATCTAGGTATGGAAATTTTTTCATAATGATATGGTTTAAGTGATTCTATGGGAACACATTGAGTATGTCTCATGTGGATAATGGTGATGTTTATCACTAGAAGTAAGGAAAAGTGGTTCATCGAGATGAGGCAGATGGTGTTGATCATTACCACGGTTTAGAAACGTGGTTTTCAAGTGGAAATAGAGGTTCACCGAATATGTGTACTAAGATTTTTGGTGATTCCACTCATTGTGGTTGGTCGATGGAGTCATTGGGGTTGTGTTTACACAGGATAAAACCCAATAAGTTGGTTTTGAACATTATTTGTGGGTAGATGTCTCCATAGATTAAGTGGAATTGGGGATGGTGTTAACCATAAATATGGATGAGGTGTTCATGATATAAAGCCATGAATAATTATGTGTGAGAACACTGAATGGGGGAATATGGTTCACCATTGTGTTGTGGTTGATGGGCTAGGACATGGAAGGATGGATATCTTCATGCCTTGGGATGTCAGGCTGTTGAGACAATAGTGGTGGAGTATGCGAAAGTTTGTGGGACTTGTGACATGTCTTGTGTACATGCCTTCAGGGTGTCCGGTAAACTCAAATGGTTACATGAAAATGATTTCAAACCGTGTCATGTAGTATGTAGTGATGATTGTCTTGTGTCATCGTGTGGTATAGAAATAGATGGATGACCAATGAATCTTCCAATATGATAGACCATGGATGTATCATTCTACTTCAGCACTATTCGATGTAGGTAAAGGCTCATCCAAGGATGGTAGAGAATGAGTGTATCATGGTAGATCATGAGTGTAGCATGGTATTTTATATGTGTCAAGTGATGTTTATTTATGTTGCTAAAAAAATTAGTATATATAGATATAAACTAAGGTCACCATTCGTGGTGGCCTACTGAGTTTATAATCACACCCTAAATGGTAACTCTAGGATGCATGTAGAATTTATGTTTTTTATTAGAGGAAAGGTATTAGGATCAAGATCTATACATTACTGGATATGGGAATGCAGATAGTGCATGGATATGATGGCATGGTTTTTATTCAGCAGTCCAGGTGGTTCCTTAGTACCTGACTAGTGATATCCTTGATTATTTTTGTCTATGTACATATATTATTAGACTTCATAAAATCTTTATTACCTTGTATGATTGGAATGACATGTAGATATTATATGGTTATTATCATATGAATTTGATCTCATTATCATCATTGTTTAAATTTTCTTCTGTTGTGTTTTAGTTAACACTTCTATATTGTTATTATTATTTTTACTATTATCACTGGATGGTATAGTCTCCCCACTATCACCCAATAGACCTTCACTATTAGTTGAAAACCTTTGGCATATGGGGAGGCATGCCTAAGGTTCAGTGGATCTCTGGTCTGGTTACTATTTAGAGTGAACTGGTTTGGGGAAGTCACAATACATATGTTTAATAGAGTCATTTCAGATCCCTTTATAGCTTGAGTAGAATTTATTTTTTTCTATAGTCCACTCTTTGATTAAATTTATGTATCCATTTATTCATATTTTTTCAATTCTAAAAAGTATTGTGGGGTCACACTTTATAGTTGAGTGAATGAGGATTGAGTTTGACTCTGAGAGCTACTCTAAAAGTGTTTTAGAGTGAATCCAAATAGATTTTAAGATGGGTTTCCTTGAGGTATTTAATATGATGTAATACAAGTTTAATTTTATTTTAAATTTCTAAAAGTTTTTTAAAATATATCTTAAAGGATTTTTGGATTTGGTTTCATAATTTTTTTGTATATGATACAATATAAGGGGAAATGGTTCTAAGCCTCTAAGGTTTTAATACAAGTACAAGATTGAAGGAGGTATTACCTAAAACCTACATGAATATTATTCTTATAGTCCATATCTTATTATATTATAGGTGTAATTCATATGGTATGATTTTCAAGGATCATAGGGATGTCGCATTTCTTGTGGTTTTCATTGCATGACTGTAGAATATTAAAGGGTTAGTGTTCAATCAATCCCCCATATAATATATCATTATATTAAGTGTTTTATGTGATGAAATAGGTGTGAGTTAATTCATATATAGGTTATGAAGCATTCATAACCTAAGGATTTACTAAAACATTACATAATGTTTGAGTAAAATCCATATGGGGCTCAGGAATGTCTGGAGGCCCTATATATATAAGACACTACCATTTTGATAGAGTGTTAGAGTGTACCTAAATACCTTCTAAATATTTCCCCTTATTCAAAATCTATCTTTCTCGATATCCCTTAGTATCCATGAGATAATAGAATATCATGGGTGGTGGAGAGTCTCACTCAAGCATCAAGAGGTTCAGCCAACCCATGGATACACCATGAAGGAGGGATGTAATTTGGTTTCCTCTTTAGTGATCTTCATCAATCAATAATGATTAAGATAAAGGTAAAACATTTAATGGTTTAAAGTACATAGTTTACTGATTTTATATATACAATGTGGTTCCATATATCACACATGGTAGATCTTGGTCTATGGTTGTTTCTTTCTTTTGTTACTTAGTATAATCTTCAAACAATCCTAAGAAATATAACACCTAATGATTTTAGATCACAGTATTCATCCTTCTATCATTTTAGATAAAATGTGAATATTTATAGGTATAGTAACTGTTATATCCTACTTTAATAAAGAAATTATGGGTTTACAAATTATCATCCATAATTTCATTAAATTGTTTATTTTTCGTAATATTCTTTATGCTCTCTTGTTTTTATTGTGCACTATAATTCAAAGTGTGTTTCACACCTTTTGTTTATCTTTAATTTTAAACTATTCTTACTTTATTATTATAATTATTAACCAAAATACTCAGGTAATTCTAAACTATATTTTTTAAATAGGTAAATTTTTATAGGGTTGTAAAAACTTTAATTCGCCCTCTCTTGAAGTTGTCTTATTGAGATAATAAGAACTTCACTTGAGTGAAATTCAAATAGGGGGTATTATCATGTAATTTTGAGTGAGATTAACAATTTGGTAAGGAATAATAGTTTCACCATCATCATTGGGTTTGTATGAAAATTGGACATGGAATCATACCATCTATTCAGGTTTATTACAAATTAACTAGGAATCAATGTGAAGTTGATGTAGTTATATGAGTTGTGGAACTAGGCATGTAGGAAAGGTTTAGTGATTAAACCATTAACCATGAGTATTTTGTTTGGAGATAATCCAAGACTAGTGAGAATTGGGGAAATGAGATATAGTAACATTGTAGGTTTCACATGTTAATGCATTATAGTGTCCTAATGACTTTTAGGGAAGGGTAACCACATGTAGTCACATGTATTTGATGTGAGATAATTATTTATGGGTAGAGCATGCCTCATTTATTCAATAAGTTTAATAATAATTTATTTATTTACCATTGACAAGTAATCATAGACTTCTTAATAGTAATAATAGTATTAGTAATAATAATAACAGTTTTTTCATATTTAAAATAATATCATTAGTTGTTTTTTTATTTGAAAATAATAATAACATTATTTTTATTAATAATAATTTTATATTTTTTTGTAATCCCCCTTGTATCTACTAGTGATAATATTATCATGATTATTTTTTAATAATATCAAAAAAAAAATTATTGTTTTATTTATGTATTTATAATATATATGTTTCTTTGTATTAATTTATATAATTAAATTTTTTCTTTTTAATATAAATATAAATTCATGAATTATATTAAGGTATTTAGTTTTCATCATACATAATATTTTTTTAAAGCGAGGGGAAAAACAGTCAGTGGGGGAATTATCAGAGATGCCCCTCCTCTCTTGCATTTCACCTCTTCTAGTCACCATGACTTCCCACATAAGTCAATTTTTGACTATATTACAATTTAAAAAACCAAAAATAATTTTTGATATTTCTTGTTATAATCTTGTGTATAAAAGTTAATTTTTCATTGGATTTTATTTTTATAATTATATTTTACTATTATCATGTTATCAAAAACTCTATCTTTATATGTATATTATTATTCATGAGGGAAACATTTTCTAATATAGTTCTAGGAAATGAAAATGTTGGGGCTAAAAATTATGATATTGGGTTTGATCCCATTATGTATTTTTTAAATGGCCATGATTATGAACTCTTACCAAACACATAAATATTTCAAATATTCTCATATTGTTTTTTATATCTTCTATAACACACCCCAAACTCATAGTTTTTCTATTTTATAAGTTTTTCCAATTTTATTATCTCTTGGATGATATATATTTTTCATTATTACTTATTTTAATGAGGATATATTTTCTTCATATTATTCCTCTGATAATTATCTATTACATCTCCTCTCATGAAGATCAAACTCATTTTAATTATTTTAAGTTGGAATTCAAACTTGTCTTATCATAGACAACAATTATTTAATATTTTGTTTGTAGTATTATTAAATAGTGACCATGATGATTCCATAACTCCATGGTATGGAATAATTTCAACAATCCACCCAGAAATGCCATGGGGGAAATAGAGGAAAGTTACCATTTTTCTAGCACCTTTTGACTATCTCTACCACTTTGGTCATCAAACTTCACATTTAATTACACTTTAAACTCCACACATCACTAAACTTCATGAATTCTTCTAGTGACATTGTGTTTTTAAGTATTTTATTTATAATTGGTCATGATTGTTTTATATTTTTTTCTTAATATAGTGACATATTTGATGAATTTATTTCAAAAATATATTTTTTCCTCATATATGTTATTAGTTTTATTATTTTTATATTTGGAATCTGTTTTTTTTTAATATAAATATATATATATAATTCAATCTATCATATTCGTAATTCCATTCTCCATATTTCCCTGGTTGATTTTTGAATCACCTCTATAATCTGTCATACTCCATTTAAAATTATATGTTGAATCCATGAATGGAGAATAAGTTGAGATAAATAATTTATTATGACCTTGGGGGATTTTTTAAGACCTAAGGAGAGTTTTATGAGTTCTTGAATTAAAGGATTTTCCTCTAAGATTGTGGTTTTTTTTAGAGAAGAAGAATTAGAAAAGTAAAGAAGTGGATATGGTCCATATGTTGTATTTTGTTTTCAATGCATCAATCATGTTCAAAATCAAATGAAATAAATTTTATTATATGAGATGAATTTCATTATAAAGTTCTGGATTGTTTAAAGTTTTTTGGAAGAATTTTAAAGTTATTTAATGTGTTTTGAAGCTAAATAGAATTTGGCTTGAAATCTGGATAAGCCTTCAGTATGTAAGAGTAGTTTTTACTCTATTCATAATATTAAATTTGTGTAGAAGATATAAAAATAAAAAAATAAAAACCCTTCTAAGTATGTGTAAAGGTAACTCTGAGCATCTTTGTGAAAATTTGGTAAAGTCTAAAATCCATAAGAGTAACCTTTTCAATATGTGAAAAGGTAACCCTAAATAAATCAGTGGAAATTTTAAGCATACCAAATTCATAATAGTATCCTTAATTATGCAAAACATAACTCTTATTTGAGTGTAAAAATAGCTAAGTCCTCTGTTTATAAGATTAATATGTGAAGATAACTCTTCTTTTCTGTAAAGGTCACTATGAGGTAAAAGGATTGCATAAAAGTAATCTACCAATATGTAAAGGTTATTTTTTAGACAAATTAAATGCATAAAGTTCATTCCATTAATATATAAAATTCCTATGAAGTTTCCTTATGATACATATGGGTCATTCAAGGAATATATAAAATTAACTCTGAATAAATCTATAGAAATTAGAAAAGTCATGAATGTATAAGAGTAGCCATATTGATGCATAAGAGTAACTCTGAGTAGAGTAGAAACATGGATAATTATCTATTTTGCATGATTAATTCATAAATATAACTCTTCTTTTGTTTAAAGGTCACTTTGAGTAAAAGAAACTACATAAATTTAATATTTCAATGCATAAAGGTTATTTTAGATATATAAATGTAATTCCTTTGATACATAAATGTCATATAAAATTTCCTTAGGATACATAAAGTCTATTCAATGAATATATAATGGTCACTTAGAGTTATTTATTGATACATAAAGGTTCCAAACTTGGTTTAAATGGGAGTTTCTAGAATTTAATATGATAATTTATTAAAGGAAGCTAAGAGGGAGGTTTTAAAAGAACAATTTCTTGAAATTAAATAGATTTTATAATTTAAATATGATGATGACAAAAATATTCATTTATTGATCACATATCATGAAGGTAAATCATTATACAACCATTTGAATAATATTGGTCATGATGAGAATATTTTTATCAGGCTATGATTAAAACCATGGGTCTATGATTTAAAAGAACTCATGTTGTGGTGTGAATCCTTGATAAATATTATCTGATCTATTTTATGGTAGTTAGATATATCATGTTTCAATTAATGGTGTTATTTTTTGTTCATGAATATCTAGAAAATAATATAAGAGCTTATGCTATGAAGAAATATGATACCCTATGGAAAGGAAAGAACGGTTTTTGGAACTGATTTATCATGTCATGGTGAATGCAGACACATCATGATGACTTGGATAATTCAAAAATAATAATAAGGGTGAGAAGTTCAGAAGTGAAGTTGAAAATGATTAAATGAAGTTGGTTTTTTTAATTTTAATTTGAAAATTAAATTTAAATTTAAACTTTAAGAAGAACGGTGCTTCTATGCAAGAAAAAATTAATATGGATCTTGCATACTAGAAATTATAATAGAGTAACAAAGATTTAAATAAGTAATAATAAAGAAGATTATTTAGGAGAGAGAATATAGAGTGTTTTTATTGTATTTTACATAGAAATATAAGAATAATAATACTTGAAATTGTGAAAGTGGAAGAAGAATAAGAGAAAGTCTTAAAAATTATTTTGTGTGAAATATGTACACCTATTTAATGTGGTGAGGAAAGAAGAAGGAAGTAAAAAATGTTCCAAATTATGAATAAGTGTGGGAAAACTATAATAAAATCAGGATAAATCCCCATAGGAATAAGGATAATCCTTGCCTTAGAAAAACACAATATAACATTAAAAATTAGTTGGGAGACTGCATTGCTAATTATCTTGTAACATGGTTTCAAAGGTATTCCTTACTCGTTGTAATCCAAAATAGTGGTTCTAGTGGATTGTATGATTTTGGGTGAGTTTGGATCATTTCGAGGATTGTCTACTCATTTTTATTAGTGAACCTTGTATATCAAGTGTCCTTATTTTCTTGCTTTCCTCAATGTGTGTGAGTTAAGTAGTGATATTTCATACTCTTACAAATGACGAAGGATTATTTTGAAAGAAATCATAAAAGTAAAATAAATTATTATTGTTCATTGATTCACCCCTCCAACTAGTAAACCAAACCATGCTTAGGACTCACACAATTGGTATCAGAGCAGTCCAAGTTTCCTATAAATATCAAAAAAATGAATTTTTTTGTTGTAAATGTGTTTGAACATAGTTGGTTTGATAACCCATATCTTTTATAAACTTTATTTCAAGATTTATTACATAAATATATGAAAATAAATTCCAATAAGGTTGATAGGACTATTTTATTTTGTAAATTAGATGAATAACGTAATAATATGAAATATGGATGCAACATCATTATTTAAAAACTCTATAACCTTCCCTTAAATTATATTGATCTTCTAATACTACACAGAATAACCTAGGGATGTACATAATAAAGAGTTGAGATATAAATCCCATTATGGGAATAATAAAATCATAACATGAATTAAAGTAATAAATGTGAGTCAAGAGTCATAGTATGGTTACATATAAAGGTGATAATCATAATCATGAACATCAAATCATGACATAATATGTTAACATAAAGGAATTATAGGAATGTGAAAGTGACATAAAATATGACATAAAAATCATAAGTTAGGGATAATTGTAGATGCATCGTAATATTGTGTTCTTAGGCTAACTTTACACACACTAAAAAATGTATCCCGTGAGATAAAAACATTAACCAATGCATTAGAGGGATATATAATTATGGGGCCACCCTTCATAATTATATTATGTACGTGCATTTGTGTTCCACATAGATCATACAACATAAGAACATCATTTCCAACTTTTAATCCCATTATTAAGAATTGTGGGTTACATACATGTAAATACAAAATAAATTAAGGATAGGTATATCTAGTTGAATACTCTTTAATGTAAATAGGATTTGGTATTCCCAATATAAAATTTTGGCACAAAAAATCATGGGATAATTTCGGTAGCATAACGGGCATACATAAGGGTACATGGAAGGGGTTAATGAGCGTAAAAGTTAGTATCGCATTACATAGGAAACAAAAGGATAGTAAATGGATGTGTAAAAACACATTTAAACATGAAAAATTGGAAATTAAATTTCTTAATACAAATAAAGTGCGTGAATGGGAGAGAGAGAGAGAGATCCCTTACTTCAGCATGGTAACAACTTAGGTGAGGGTTATAATGAGAGTGGATAAGTAATATATCATTATTATAACATAAATTGGATAGTAAATTGATATTTATAAACATATTAAAACACAATAAATTGATATTAAAAATGTTAAATACAAAGGAAGTACTGGAAGGAAGAGGAAGAGGAAGAGAATCACTTACTTGAGAGGTTGCTTCTAAAAGCTTACGAGGAGTTTCTTAAGTGATTGGGAACACCATGAGAGGGATTTAGAGGGGGTAAGGAGAGAAAATGAATTCTTAAAGGCTTTTTAGTGAAGAGTAAATGGTGTATGGGTGGGTATTTATAGAAAAAGAGAGAGGAATTCATTATTAATTTCTAAACATGGGTTTTGGAATCTCAGTAATAAAATACTAAAAACCACAAAATTTACAATGGTTTTCCCATAATTTATAAAAAATAGGATCGGTTTCCAATATTTTATTTTGTTAAGAACTATAATCAATAAAATAATAAAATTCAGGGTGTTTAAGTGAGTCATGTTCAAAAAGAATTTTTTTTAAAACCATAAAATATAATAAAGGTTTTAGAGGATTCATTATAGGTTTTTAAAATTAATAAAATTACTTAAAAACATTTTATTTTAAAATTAATACCCATTTTTTGTTGAGTATTCCTTTGTAATATTTATTTCATCACTTTTATACCATTATGATGTCATAATACTTATTGTATATTTATACTATATTTAATTTTTTCCCAAAAAATCAACTATCTCAAAAAATTATGAAAAAATATCCATTGTATACTTTATATATTATGATTTAAAAAATGAAATTTATTTTATAAAAAATATTTTTATAAATATGATAATTGATTCTTTTAAAAAATCCTTATTTAATAAAAAATACTATTTTTCACGACACTAATAACTTTCTGAACCTTATAAAAATTATATGGTATATTATTAAATTTTATTATCATTAATAAAACTATTTCATGAAAATAAAATATATTTCAAAACTCCTAGATTTATTAAAAAAGAGTGTTTTTTATTCAAACTATATATTTCCCAAAAATAAAAATTTGGTTTTTTGTATAAAAATCTAATTTTTTATTGAACTCATTATATAATAAAATGTATAAAATAATAATGAAAAAGGAATTAATATAACCATTATTTTTTTATTAAAAAGGGAATACAAAAATTCATACTACTAGGTTCTAGATACATAGCCCCTTATTATACCAGTGTATGCCTTAAGGGTATGGTGTGTGATCGTAATACTTTCTTAGGGTGGTTCAGCGAACATGGTTTGGGTGGTGATATCTATAAGCTTGAACGTCTCCTATAAATGGTTTCTCTCAAGTTTCAGTTTTTGGATATAATTTTTGTATAGGTTAAGGGGAAAGCACATTGATTTCATCTCCCTTGTAATCTTTGAAAAATGGGATTCATAGGGTATAATCCTACTGGTTGAGACCATGAATTCTCCTTCTGTGTCAATTAGATTTTGTTAACACACTTAATATACTAATTTTAAAAATCACAGTACAATAACTATATTATAAATGGTTATGATTCTTAATGGTCTTTTAATCCCAGGAGTCATATTATGTCTATATTTTATAAGAGTCTAAAATAATAAATGAAATATAGTGCTTTTCTTTTTTATAACTACATTACTTAATATAGTATTTATTCATTCCAAAATGAATTTCATTTATAAAAGTCTAGGCCATTAAATTCTTCCCCATTTAGAAATTTCACCCTCAAAATTTCATTTCATGCACTAAAATAGATGAGGGTGCTTCTTTTTCATCACCTCTTCTAATTTTAATATTTCCACTTCAAACTTGTGGTTCTTCAACTATACTTTAACTATGTAGGTTGTCTTGTTTCATATAAATTTTTATCTATGATATAATATCTTCACTCAATGATCCTCATATATAATATTTTTTTTCTAAAGGTATTATAAAGTCTCGTGTTTCTAAACCGGGTTAAAATGCAAAGGTTTTCAAAAAAAATTGATTTATCAATGAGTCTTTTTTTCTAAATCGACCTCCGTAATTTTATTTCGATTGTTGGAACCCCTAAAGGTTCCATTTTTGGACTTTCGTAATTACCCTATAATTTTAGTGGGTGTTTCTAGGAGTCTTGGGAGCACTAGATCCAGAAAATTCCGCTTTAATGGATATGCACGGGCAGTGTATGGTTGTTGTCCAACCCGTGAAATTTATACTATTTAATAAATTATTTAATTTAATTAAAAAAGTTTATATGAGAGAATGTGATTAATTAGAATAATTTTTTAATAATAATAATAATGAAGTTATTATTATTACTGGGGTTGTTTATTTAAATGAATGATAAAGAATTAATTAAATGACGATTGAAGAAATTAATGTGGATTTGGGGTTTATCAAAGAACCGTTTTAATTAAATAAAGAGTTTCAGAATTATTAAAGGACCATTTATTATTAAATGTAGGAATTTGATGATAATAATAATAATTTTATTATTATTATTATGGTGTCATAAATTATTTTTATGCTTTGAGATTTTAATTGCATGTTAAAGGAGTGTATCATTTATCAGAAATTAATGTGGCTTTTGAGCTTCTCAAATAAATGTTTAATAAAATGAAGAGTTTCAGATTCAATGAATTTTTGTTATTAAGTAGTGGTGTTGGTTTTATCAAAGGTTTCAAAAATAATAATAATGAGATTATTATTATTTTAGTTTTATGATATTAATAGTTTTTATTATTATGGCAATTAAATTAGGGGTTATGGGATGGATTTTTTATCATATTAATGATATTGTAATAAATTAGGGGTTTGGGTTGTAGGATCGAAATATTATAAAGATGCTCAAAATAAAAAGGGGGATGAATTTTATACTTTAAAAATTCCTCTGGAAACTTTAATATTGGTATAAAACTTTTTTTTAACCTTAAGTAAAACTATGTTAAACAAGGTTAAACAAGGTAAATTCACAAGACCTCTTAGTTTACAACTTGCTAGGTTCTAGAAATATAGTTTCAGAAATAAAACTTAAGAAAAGTTTACAAGGAAAAAAGATTCTACCTTAAAGCGTATAGAATCTTACTAATTAGAGTATACAAATACAAGGAAGTATAAGATAGTTATACTTTCCTTATTAATCAAAATGCATCGAAAATAAAATTGAAACAAAACAAGTAACAAGTATGAAATCTTTTATCCCAAAGAGCAGGGTATCCAACATCCTTGGATAAAGGTCCCTTGATTTATACTATCATACCCACACCAGGGTAATCCCTCGATAGGAATATCGGAATCTATCTTTCTATCCCTACAATACCTCAACTTTAAGGTAGTCAGCACCTTTGTATTCCTTATCAAGGAAGATCTCGAACTTTAAGGTAGTCAGCACCTTTGTCTTCCTATCCATGGAAGCCCTCGATTGTACACAGTAACAATCAGAGTTGCATGAAACCAGCTAAACAAAATGTTCAGTATGCACAAATCATGAGAGTATCTCTCTCTAGAAATCACTTCAACAACATGTGGTCTCTAGAGTTATGGAATTATCATCATGTGTCTCAAAAGTTATGAGATCATTTAAATGAGATCCTATTTATAGGCACTTCTCCAATGGTCGGCTCCCTCCTCCAATGGTCATATTTTCCCTTGAATTTCAGAGGGACCTATACATGTGTCACTAAAAAATGGTTAGTTAATAACAGAATGTATGACACTGTTTCATAACAAGGTAAGAAAAATATAGTTGCTTAAGCAAATCCATTTTTTGGAGTCTAAGAAAAAATAAAAGTTCAGAGTCTAAGTAAACACTCATTATGAATCTAAATTACATGGATATTCGGATTTTGTTTTTCAAGGAATTTGATATAAAATTCTATAGATTTTGGAGTCTGAATTCCAATGAATTCAGAGTCTGAATTCTAATGAATTAGGAGTCTGAATTTTAAGGAATTCATAGTATGAATTCTGAGGAATCCGGAGTCTGAATTCTGAGGAATTTAGAGTCTGAATTTTGAGGAATTCGGAGTCTGAATTCTGAGGAATTCGGAGTCTAAATTCTGAGGAATTAGAAGTTTGAATTTCAGAGAATTTGGAGTCTGAATTTCAAAGAATTTGGATTCTGAATTCGGATCCTGAAAACATAATACTCTATATCTAAGTTTTTATAGAATTACGAGGTTTTAGATGTGAAACTGAATTTTAGACTTATGAATGAAATGAATTAGATTTAGAGAAACAATAACATGAATAATGAAAACAAATGAAAGGAGAAAATTTCCTTAGGGAAGGAAAATTTTCCTTATTAAGATAAATTTTAGGGGAAATGAAATTTTACTTAAGATAGAGTGTTTGTGATTTTCAAAACATAAAGGAATGGAAAATTCATAAGGAACACTTATTGACTCAATAATATCCACCTTTTTGGAAAGAACAGACATCCTTATGAAAAAGAATATAAGGAATTATAATTTTTATGATCTTGAAAATAAAACTTATCTCCCTTTACTTATGGATCATAGTGAATATGAATAACTCTCCATTAGGCTTTGAAATCCCTAAGGATCATATTCTTGATTTCCTGAATGAAATTTTTCATTATCTTTCATACAAAAATCTTCATAATAAAAACTCCTCCTTAGATGAACTCCCCCTTAGGTAAATTTCTTCTTTTCTTTGTATTCTTTTTAACATTCATTTCTCCCCCTTTGTGATTTTCAAAAAGAAATAAAGTGTATGGAAAAGAAAATATGGTACCTGAAATATTAGTACTAAACAACCAAATATATAGAACTACCAAAAATTTCATTAAGATTGAAATAATTTGTTCAACAAGGAAATACAACAAAAGATCAGATTTGGAAAAGATTATCCTTCTTTCTCCTTCAGCATCAGCTTATTCACAATGGTTTTCAACTTCTTTATCTCTTTGTGATCCTCCTCTAAGTGCTTGAGAAGCTGATCCTGATCTTCACTTTTCTTCTCTAAGGCTTTAATCTTTTCTTCCTGATCCTTAAGAATCTCTACCTGAGCCTTCAGCACTTCTTCTTTCTTAACAATCTTCTCTTCAATCTCAATTCCAAGATCCCTTTCCCACTTCCAATTCATGGCCACATAATTAAGCTTTCCATTTATATCCTTAACTTCTTGCTTCCGAGAAGTCTGTTCGAGACTTAGCTTCTCCTCAAAATTCTTGGTAAGATCATTAAGCATGCTATCTTCAGTATCAAAGGAATCCTATACATTTTCATGATCTTCATCAAAGATTATCATTTCTTCAATTTTCTTCTTTGACTAGTTTGTAATCTTATTGAAAGATCTTTTATAAGCCTCATAGCCAATGAGAAGAGATTTGAAATCTGCCTCGAGAGTGACACATTTATCCATCACCATGGAAACTGAATCTGATTTCTGATTTGTCATATGTTGAAGCATTTGGCATCTTGAGTCTATACTCAGGAATAAAGGAATAGTTCCAACCAGATTTTTCAAAGACTGTACCACAAAATCATGTCCTATAGAGGATGATTCTGTATCAGAAAGTTTGGTTGGTGAGGATTCCTTTTGTAACTCATCATCTTTCCTTTTTTATGAACTTACAACAACTTTCTTTTTCACCATAGGTTTCTTAGGTTTAGTAACCAGCACCTGATTTCCCTTATCAACTTTCTAAATTATTTCTTCTACCTTGCATGATTCATGTTAACTATCAGATAATTAAATGATTTTATCCTCCTAAACAACTTCTTTCTCAATACCATCCACTTGATCTTCCAAATGATTTAAATCATGATTGATACTTTCATCATCTGTTGGCTTATTCACTTCTTCCTGGCCCTTCTCTTCATTCACTGGAGTAGCAAGTTTTGAGGATTCAGCTTCAGATGTTTTGATTGAGAGCTTCTCATAAGGTCTCTCCTTCTCATGATAATCCTCTACTTGCTTTATCATGTCCTAGGTATCACCACTGCCTTCTTCTTATTATTTTTCTACTTCTTCTTCTTGCACTATTTCTTCTTCTTGATATCGTTTTGGAATCACCAACTTCTTTCCCGAAGTCTCTGGGAGTGATTTCATTAAAAAGGATTCTAGAATCGGGATTTTCTCAAAAGCTTTCTTAGAGTACTTAATAAGAGATTGTACTATCTCATCCTCATACATATTCTTCTTTTTCTTCTTTTCTTTTTGTTGGTTCTCGATCTCTTTAGCAGCCTTTATCTTCAGGAATTTTTCCACAGTAAGATCCAAACCAAAACTAGTCTCTCCTATATTTTTTTCTTCTTATCCTCTCTCCACTTAGTAGCCACTTCATCAATGTAAGTCTTTTTCTTCTTAAATTTTGGGGGTGCGGATTGAGTTTCCTTAGCCGTAGATTTTTTTCTTTTCTCTTATGGTTCTTTCACCTTCCTTTTCCTTCCACCCTTTTTGTAGGTCTCATCCACTTCTTGTTTCTTTGAAAGAGATTGTATTTTAGCTTCCGAAAAATCATAAAATTCTCCTGAATCACTAGAAAAACTGATCTTCATCCTCCTTAGGGTGTCATCACTCATCAACATCACTTTAAAATTCCTTGGCTTATAACTGCAAGTAATTTTGAATGACTGAAGGCAAAGAACAATAATCTTTTAGAGAATAGTTGGATACATAATAATCTGAGACTTTAGATTTCCATTCTTGATGTTTTCAATTGTAATTAAGATATACTTGACCGAGTTTATCTTCCTAAGATTCACCAAGAAATCCAAGACATAGATAACACTTTTCTTCAGAGTATCCTTATCTCCTTTCCTCATAATAAGAAATCCTTGAACTCATAGATGAAGAATCTGAATATTTGTAGAGAGATGAATAATTTTTGGAGTCTTCACTTCCTTCAAGCTAAGATAGTCTATAGACTTTTCTATGTCAAAATATCATATTATATCACGTATCTTGTGAGTACAAAATTCTTCTTCTCCTTCATAAGGAATCCCAATCAGACTTACTGCCATGCTGTAAGAGAGAGAGTAGGTCTTCCCATAACACTTGAAAGAGAACTTGTCTCTGCCTTCTTCCATGAAGAAACTTGTTGTCTCATAAAATTTAATCAGCAAGTCCAGATAGACTGGATCATGTACCCTCGGTTTTGATACACATACATTCTCCCAACCATTCAGCTTGACATTCTTAGATATGATAGAATCATACTTGTCATAGAATTTCAGATCGACTAACCATTCTCTATATATCTTCCACTCAGAGATTTCCTTAACAGTTGAAATTTCCTTTTGAGAAGAGGCTTTAGCAGACATTCGGAACTAAGGAAACTTTTGAAAATCCGGAACGACCTTAAAAATAGAGACAGAGCTTCAGCACGCAAAGGCATGAAAAATAATATGGGACAACCATCAGGAGGTCCTTTATATAGGCAATTGAGGCGACACTTCAACTTCCATGGTTAATCCAATGGTTGAAAAATTTTTGATCAAATCTGACAGTTGAGATGAAATCTGAAGAAGGATTTTGATAGATTATGATCTTTTAAGGTTTTTTAAGAAAAAAATTAGATTTAAGGAAAAGTTGAATCCAAAAATTATAAATTAAAATAAAAATACTAATAAGTAAAAGATGATTAAGAAAATTTAGGAAAGGAAACATACCTTTCAGATTGTTGGGAAATTATTTGTAATGAGGGAAATTCTTCTTGAAGATCTTTAGATTCTGGAAAATTTTGATTCTGAAAATTTTAGACTACGAAAAATTTTAGACTATGAAAAAATCTAGAATACGGAAAAATTTTATATTATGAAAAATTTAGACTATGGAAAAATTTTAGATTATGAAAAATTTAGACTATGGAAAAAGTTTAGATTACAAACAATATAGACTACGGAAAACTTTAGATTATGAAAAATTTAGACTACGGAAAAATTTTAGATTATAAAAAGTTTAGACTGTGGAAAAATTTTAGATTACGAAAAAATTTAGACTATGGAAAAATTTTAGATTAGGAAAAAATTTAGACTACGTAAAAATTTTATATTACGAAAAATTTAGACTATAGAAAAATTTTAGATTATGAAAAATTTAGACTACGGAAAAATTTTAGATTACAAAAAATTTAGACTACGGAAAAATTTTAGATTACACAAAGTTTAGACTATGGAAAAATTTTAGATTATGAAAAATTTAGACTATGGAAAAAATTTAGATTATGAAAAATTTAGACTACAAAAAAATTTGAAAGATGAAAAAAATTTAGACTAAGGAAAAATTTTAGATTAAGAAAATTTTAGACTATGGAAAAATTTTAGATTACCAAGAAAATGTACTCCCCTTATGAAAAAGAGTTTCTTACTATAAGGAGATAGGTTTCAACAGGAAGTTAACAAAGAGTATTACCATACGGTTATCATTCCTAACTTCTGTTTAATGTATTCAAATCTATCAGATGGTAAATATTTTGTGAAAATATCAGCTAGTTGATCTTTCATTCTGATAAATTGAAGAATGATGTCTCCTTTTAGTGTGTGATACCTAAGAAAGTGATGCCTAATATCTATGTGTTTTTCATGAGAGTGATGTGCAGGGTTTTTTCTTAGGTAAATAGCACTAGTATTATTACACAAAAAATTCGTTTTGGTAAAGATCATACCATAGTCTGTGAGTGTGTGTTGCATCCACAACACTTGAGCCCAACAACTTCTAGCTACTACATATTCAGCTTCAGTAGTGGAAAGTTCTACTGAGTGTTGATTTTTTCATGACCAATAAACTAATGAATCTCCTAAGAAATGACAAGTTATGAATGTACTTTTACTATCCATTCTACATCCACCAAAGTCAGCATCTGAAAAACTTTTTAAAACAAAATCATTTCCAGAAGTATAAAAGAGTCCTAAATCCATGGTTCCCTTTAAGTAGCAAAAAAATCTTTTCACTACCTTTAAATGAGATTCCTTAGGATTGGATTGATATATTGCACATAAGCATACTGAAAACATTAAGTCTAGAAGACTAGCTGTCAAGTATAGTAAACTTCCTATCATACCTCTGAATAATCTTTGATCCAATAGTTTCCCAACTTCATCAAGATCAAGTGAATTTGAGGTACCAATAGGAGTACTTATAATCTTAGTGTTGTCATATCGATACTTTTTAAGAAGATATTTAATATAATTATGTTGAGATATATAAGTTCCTTCTGGTTTTTGAGAGATTTTAAAACCTAGGAAAAATGTTAACTCACCCATCATACTCATTTCAAACTCATATTTCATTAGATCCGTAAAGGAATTGGTTAAAGATTGCTAAGTTGAACCAAATATAATGTCATCAACATAGATTTGAACAATCAAAACATTTTTCTTATCTTTCTTTATAAAAAGGGTTAGATCATCATTTCCTTTAACATAAATTTTTTGAAGCATAAATCTTGTAAGTCTATCATACTAGGCTCTAGGATCTTATTTAAGTCCATACAAAGCTTTGGTAAGTTTGAAAACATGTTCAGGATGTTTTGTAACTTCAAAACCAGGTGGTTGTTCAACAAGAACTTCCTCTTGAACATAAACATTAAGGAAAGAACATTTAACATCTGTTTGAAAGAGTTTGAAATTAAAGAATGCTACAAAGGCAAGTAGAATACGAATAGATTAAAGTATATCTACTGAAACATAGGTTTCTTCGTAGTCTATTCTTTCTTGTTGATTACAGCCTTTAGCAACTAATCTAGCCTTATTTCTTACAATGACTCCATTTTCATCACACTTATTTCTGAAGACCCGTTTTACTCCAATAACAGAAGTTTCCTTAGGTCTTTCAACTATGGTCCAGACTTTATTCCTTTCGAATTCATTTAGCTCATCTTGCATGACTTTAATCCAATCATCATCACCTAAAGCTTCATCGGTGATTTTTTATTCTAATTGGTAAAGGAATGATAGATGTTTTACTTCATTTCTTAAGGAACTTCTAGTCCTTACAATTTGATTTATATCACCAATGATGCTATCATGGGGATGATTCTTTAGAAACAACTGGTTTGGGTTTTGTAAAATCGGTTCATCAACATAGGGTAGAAATATTATAGGGTAAATGTCTCAGAAACATTTTCTTGGATATTTTCCTTATCAAAAGGATCTTCTATCAAGGGTTGATAATTAGTTTTCAAAAACACATCTGAGGATGTAGGTTGACGTTGTTTAAAAACAAAAGGATCAGTTTCATCAAATTTGACATGTACTGTTTCTTCAATAGTACAAGTGTTTTTATTGAAAACTCTATAAGCCTTAGAGGTTGTGGAGTATCCTAAGAAAATTCCTTCATCAAATTTGGGTGCAAATTTATGTAAATTATCTTTAGTATTCAGAATGAATACTTTCCAACCAAATACTTTGAAGTATTAAAGTCTAGGTTTTCTACCATTCCATAACTCATAAGGAGTTTTGTTAAGAAAATGTCTAATAAAAACTCTATTTATAGTATAACAAGTAGTACTTACGGATTCAGCCCAAAAATGTTTGGCTATCTAATATTCACTCAACATGGTTCTAGTTATCTCTTGAAGAATTCAATTTCTTCTTTCAAAAATGCCTTTTTTAGGAGTTCTTGGTGCTGAGAAATTATGATCAATGCCTTTTTTACTACAAAAAGATTCAAAATCAGAATCTTGAAATTCTCCTCCATGATCACTATGAATAGTTATCAATGGAAGGTTTTTCTTATTTTTAACTTGGGCTCTAAAAATTTTGAAATAAGAAAAATCTTCAGATTTCTTTGCAAGAAAACAGACCCACGTAAATATAATGTAATAATTAACTAAAACAAATACATAGTATTTTCCTCCAATGTTTCCAGTTTGTGTTAAACCAAAAAGATCCATATGCACCAACTGTAGTGCATCAGTAGTTGAGACTTCACATATTGATTTAAAACTTGATTTATGTTGTTTTCCATATTGACAAGGATCACAGACATTTGAAGAATCATATCTAAGCTCTGGTTGATCCTTAACAAGTCTTTTCTTAGAGATTCTTCATAAATTTATAAGGTTACAGTGTCCTAACCATCTATTCCATAACCAAGATTGATCTTTCATTTCACTAAGGCAAGGTAGATCTTGGTTCCTAAGGTCTTATAAGTTTAGTTTATATACTTTCTCTTACTTATTGGCAGAAAGAATAAACTCTTCCTTGGAATTTTGTACTAATCACTTGTCATTCCTAAAATTCACAAGATATACTTCATCACATAATTGACTTATACTAATTAGATTGTGCTTAAGACCCTTAACAAATAAAACATTTGAAATAAAAGTTTTTTCAAGAACAATGTTACCTATACCAATAATTTCTCCCTGAGCATTATCTATGAAAGTTACTTTTCCTCCTTTCGTCTTGATAATCATTTCAAAGAAGTTTTTATTACCAGTCATATGTTAGAAACATCCACTATCCATGTACCATGTATTTCTATTGGTACTTTCTTTATTTTCCAGAAAATAAGAGAGTTAGACTTTCGGAACCCAAAATTTCTTGGATCTAAAAATTTCAGAAAGAAAAATCTTAGGTATCCACATTTTCTTAGAAAAATAAACTTCATGAAAACCTAAAGATTGGGTTTTTTTAAGAATGAATTTTTGCCCAATGTCCACCACACTGACATTTAGTACATAATGGAGCACTTTGAGAAACAAAATAGTTATTACTAAAAACTGGTTTAGAATGAGTATAACCAAAACTAGAACTATTCCTTAGAGGTCAAATTTGAGAATAAATTTTATCAAATTTTTCCTTACCTAAGGTAAAGTTTGAAAAACACTTTCTCAAGGAAAATATTTCTGACTTTAGTTTAATAGCCAAATTTTTATCCTCAAAAACATTAGTTTTAGAACTAGAGTTAATCTCTAAAAAAAATTTCTTAGAAACTAAATTTTCAAGATACTTAGAAAGTTTATCCTTCTCATAATTAGCTTCCTCAAGGTTTTTTGAAATACTTTCAAAATCAAAAATTTTCTTATCAAGATCTTTAGAAAGGTATGATATTTCCTTATTAAGAATAGTATTTCTAAAATTTTCCTTATCAATTTTTTTCTTGAGTTTAGAATTTTAATTCTTAAGTAGGTTATCAAACCTAGAAACTTCTTCATAAGTAGGTAAAGTATTATCTTCATCATAAGAAGATTCTTCATATGAAGAGTTATAGTATTTATTATCACTATAATTTTTATTCAAAGATACATTTGTGATAGATTCAGAATTGTGTACCTTAGCCATTAGACAATGATTTTCAAAGGGTAATTTGGCTATTGGACCAAGATTCCTCTGACTATAAGATTCATACTCTGAGGATTCATCAGAAGAGTCACCACCATTGGAACTCCAGGTGTCATTTTCTTTTAAAACTTTCCTAGATTTAGCCTTGTAGTATTTCTTTCTATTCCTCTCAGAATTTTTCTCCTTTCTATCATTTTTTTTAAGCATAGGACAATCTGTCCTTATGTGCCCTGCTCTTTTACATTCATAGCAAGTAAATTCTGAGTCTTTATTGTATTTTCTTTCTTTCTTCTTAAATATATACTAAAATTATTTCTTCCCAACTATCTTGTTCATCCTTCAATCAAGATTAGATAGTTCATTCTCAGAATGTTCACTTTCACTGGATTCAGATAAAATAGAGACTTTCTTATATTTGGATCTAGTAACCCTTTCAGGAGTCTTTTTCTTTGGTAGTAGTAAAGTCTAGACTTCTATTTCCATTATTCTTCTTATTCATACCAGCATCTCTTTTCATTCTTGTCTCATATTGAAGAAGTGTTTCAAAAATCTCATCAAGAGTAATTTGAGATACCTTTCTGTTTCATCAATAGTTGTTCTTTTGGATTCCCATTCATTAGGCATGATATCTATAATCTTTTCCACAAGAGATTCATCATCTAGACCTTTCTCTCCCATTGATTGTAAATTTTTAACGATAGTCATAAACCATTGTTGTACTTTGCACACTATTCCTCCAGAAGGAAATAGAAATCCACAATATTCTTCTCTAAGAATAGATCTTCTAATTTCTATAACTTTGGATGTACCAAAATGAGTAACCTATAATTTCTTTCAAATAAAATTTGTAGCTTCACAAGAAGAAATCTGACTGTATATATTTTGGGTCATAGAACACATCAAAGTATTGCATACCTTGTAGTTTAGTTGATATTATGACTTTTCTTAATTAGTAAAAGTTTTGAATTCCTTATCTAGAATCTCGTAGTCTCCAGTAATCATTAAAAAGTTTTCCACTCCGGTATTAATAGAAAAAGTATTCATACGATCTCTCCTATATTCATAATCATTCCCATAAAAAAAATAGGTGGTCTATTAGGGTTTAAATTGTCAATAGAACCAACATTCATTCCTGACATCCAATAGAAAATATATCTTTCAACAAAATACTTGTTAATAGTAAAATTTTGTAAACAAGGATAAAAATACTAAGCAAGGAAAATATTGTGAATAATGAAAACTTGAGCAAGAAAACTTATATGTGGATATAAGTATTTCAGAGACCTCCTCTGATACCAATTGTAGGATGAAAATATGATGTAGATGCTGAAAATACAAGAGGGGGGTGAATTGTAAACTTTAAAAATTCCTTTGGAACCTTTAAAGTTGGTATAAAAAATTCATTTTTAACCTTAAGGAAAACTATGTTTAACAAGGTTAAACAAGATAAATTCACAAGACCTCTTAGTTCTACAACTTTCTAGGTTCTGGAAATATGGTTCTAGAAATGAAACTTAAGAAAATTTTACAAGGAAAAAGATTCTACCTTAAAGCGTATCGAATCTTTCTAATAATAGTATAAAAATACAAGGAAGTATAATATAGTTATACTTTCCTTCATAATCAAAATGCATCGAAAATAAACTTGAAACAAAAAAAGTAACAAGTATGAAATCTTTTATCCCAAAGAGTAGGGTATCTAAAAACCTTGGATAAAGGTCCCTTGATTTATACTTTCAAGAAAGTATATCTTACTCACACTAGGGTAATCCCTTGATAGGAATATAGGAATCTATCTTTCTATCCCCATAATCCCTTAACTTCAAGGTAGTCAACACCTCTATCTTCCTTATCAAGGAAGTCCTTGAACTTTAATGTAGTCGAAACCTCTGTCTTCCTATCCCCGGAACACCTCAATTGTACACAGAAACAATCAGAGTTACACGAAGCAAGATGATCATGATGTTCAGTATGCACAAAGTATGAGAGTATCTCTCTCTAGAAATCACTTCAACATCATGTGGTCTCTAGAGTTATGGAACTATAATCATGGGTCTCAAAAGTTATGAGCTCGTTTAAATGAGCTCTTATTTATAGTCACTTCTCTAACGATCGGCTCCCTCCTCCAACAGTCATATTTTTTCTTGAATGTTGGAGGGACCTGTACATGTGTTACTCAAACAATGGTTAGTTAATAATAGAATGTACGATATCGTTTCATAACAAGGTTAGAAAAATATGGTTTCTTAGCCAAATCTAATTTTCAGAGTCTAAGGAAAAATAAAAGTTCAGAGTCTAAGTAAACACTCATTCATAATCTAAATTACACAGATATTCAGATTCTATTTTTCAAGGAATTCAAAATCAAAATTCTATAGACTTCGGAGTCTGAATTCCAATGAATTAGGAGTCTGAATTCCAATGAATTGAGAGTCTAGATTCAAAGTAATTCAGAGTCTAAATTCTGAGGAATTCAGAGTATGAATTCTAAGGAATTTGAAGTCTGAATTTTAGAGAATTTGAGTCTGAATTTCATAGAATTCAAAGTCTGAATTTAGATCCTAAAAACAAAATACTTTATATCTAAGTATTTATAGAATTTTGAGGTTTTAGATGTGAAACCGAATTTTACACTTAGGAATAAAATGAATTAGATTTAGAGAAACTATCACATGAACAATAAAAACAAAAGAAAGGAGAAAATTTCCTTGGGGAAGGAAAATTTTCCTTATTAAGATAAATCTTAGGGGAAATGAAATTTTCCTTAAGATAGAGTGTTTGTGATTTTTAAAACATGAAGGAATGAAAAATTCATAAGGAACCCTTATTGACTCAACATGGGTTTTAAATAAATGAATGTTGGAATAATAATAATGATGATGTTATTATTATTTTTATGTTTATTTGGTTAAATAAATGTTAAAATAATTTAATGATCAATAGAGAGTTTCATATTTAATTACGAAACATTTATTAAGAAAATAATAAATGAAGAATCATTTTTAATTAAATGGGTAGTTTTACACTTATTAGATAAGTGTTTAATGTGTATAATAATAATAATAAAATGAGTATTATTATTTTAATTATTACATTCAATTAAATGGAATATTTTAAGGGGGGAAATAAAATAAAAAGGGGAGTCATGACTTATAGATGGCACGACCCTCAATGTTTATCCTTCTCCATGTGCGACGCAGAAGCATATTCGGCCTCCTCCTTCGCACGCTCCTCCTTGGGATCTCCAGTAGTGCGCAACCCCCGAGAAACCCTCCATATAGAAGCATGACACTCGGTCAGAAATCATGTAGTGCACGACCCCGTGGCATGACCCCCCTCTAGGCAGTACCCAGAGGCGCACCACCCCCTCTCTCAGACTCCAATTTGCACGTGATGATTCCTCTTGGACTCTTCATGAATATTTTCCTCCTCTTCAAGGTGAGTCCATCTGCATATAACACATGATTTTCATCGGCCATTTGACTCCTCACCCTTGCCTTGTTTTCTTGGAAAAACCCTAAGGTTCGGGTTTAATCTGATCATTTTGTTCCTCTATTTTTTAGGATATGCGAATGTTGACTCGGTACCCATTGGTCCATAATCCAGCATCCTCGGCCAAGGGCAAGGTGGATGGTCTCAAATTTTTTTCCCGTTGTTGGTTCAGGTAAGCTACCAAACCCACTGTTTAGTTTTTCACCAGTTATATTAAGGCCTATTAATTTTTTATGATTCCACGATACCATGTTAGAGGTGTGTTGTTCATTACTACTTTGATTATGGGTACCAGTTTAATATATTAAATTTTTTTGATCAATGTATACAACGCGCACATATATATATATATATGAAGGTGTGCGTGCATGCGACCGCAGACTAGTTGTGGACTGGTTGCTGCCAATTATATTAAAGTTTTGTAGAATAAAATTGGTTCTACCCTGAGGTAGGCTCCCAAATCCTTAACACTTTATTTAAGAATTATATATTCTTTAAATAAAATGAGAATGTGAGCTTCCTTGATTATGGAATTTCTAAGTTTTTTTAAAATTATAATTAAAGATAAACAGCTGGTTAGTGGTAATGTCATATCTTGCTTTCTGTGGTTTGGATTTTCAAATTTCTTCTTGTTGGAGCTGATATATGATATGTCGATGCATGACACTTTTGATGTTATTAAATGATGTCGCCCACGTGAGATAAATGAGGACTTGAACATGTGTTGATTTTAAGCATGTTTTCCTAATTTGTTTAAAGTGGTATGATTAAATAGTTAAATGATTTGAATGGGAAGAATGGGTAATAGGGTAATTAATTGTAGAATTAATTATCAATACATGAGTTGGAATAAAATTGTGACTTTTACTTATTATTGAGAATATTGAATATTTGAAGTGTTCGGAATATAAATTGGAAACTAGTAATAATTAATGGATGGATTAATTATTACATGTTAAATGGTAAATGTTTAATTAATTGATTATTAGTTAAAGACATAATATTTAATTAATTAATTGTTGAATTAATTAATTTTCATGCATTAAATTAAGATTTTGAATTGAATGTTTGTTATGACTGTTGTCCAAGGGTACCTTTTGTTGCGTGTCATTTTTTCCATGCCTTAAATTTTCTTGGATGGAGTTGTTTAAAAATATGATATGTTGCGCAGGCACTGCATCGGCACTGACGATAATTTTTATACTTATCATGAAATAATTTATAATTTACATGTTCTGAATTATTAATGTAAAATATTTATCTTATAAAATCATGATTTAGTTATTAAATAAATTTTATAAATTTTATATCACAAATATGTCTTCATGAAATCACAAAAAATACCATGTTTTATAAACATACTGTATCTTTTACTATTCACCAAAAAATAAAATTTTTCAAAAAATTATCAAAAATCCATACTAAGATAATTTTGATATGATTAATTCAAAAATGAAATTAGTTTTTCAAATTAAAAATTTATAATTGAAAAATAAATGTTTTAAATAAACAAGTATATAATAAATTATTTATTTTAAGAATTTCTTAACATGGTGAATATAACTATTTAATTCAAGAATACTAATAAATATGATAATAAATTATTCTATAAATACCTGGGTTGTTAAATCCCCCCCCTTTTGAAATTTCATACTCGTAATTTTATTTAATTATTAAATAAATGAGGATACCTTTTCCTTAAAGCGTTTTCATATTCCCATGTTGCTTCTTCAACCATGTGGTTTCTCTATAAAACCTTAACCTAGTGAATTATCTTATTCTATAATACTTTCTCTCAATTATCATGAATCTGAACTGTTTTCTCTTCATAAGAAATTTTTTATTGAAGCTGAACTAATTTTGGGCTCAAAACATGAGATGAATCTACCACATACTTTCTTAACATCAAAACATGAAAAACATCATATACCTATGATAAACTTGGAGGAAAGGTTGCTCGGTTAGAAACAGATCCAACTTTATCTAGGATTTCATAAGTTCCAACAAACTATGGAATTAAATTTCTGTTCTTACCAAAATGCATTACACTTTTCCATAGAGATATTTTAAGGAAAACATGATCACCAACCTTAAAAGAAATGTGTTTCCTCCTTTTATTTGTATAACTTTTCTATCTGCTTTGAGCTATTCTCATGTGTAACTGAATCAAATAAACTTTCTCTGCCACTTCCTCCAATAATTCTAGTCCCATGAACTTTCTTTCCCCAACTTCATCCCAAAATTCTAGAGTTCGGCACCACTTTTTATATAATTCTTCATAAGGTTCCATCTGTATACTGGAATAAAAACTATTATTATAAGAAAACTCAACTAATGAAATATATTGGTCCCAACTTCCTTGGTAATCTATCTAACAAGCTTAAAGAATATTTTCCAATGTCTAATTTTTTTCTCTGATTATCCATCAAATTGAGGTTGAAAGGCTGGGCTGAAATTTAACTCAGTTCCAAAAGACTTCTGAAGACCTTTTCAAAAGTTATAAGTGAAACTGGTATCACTTTTAGATACAATGGATATAGGCACTCCATGTAACCTGACTGCTCCTTTAGATACAACTGAGAAAGTTGATCTAGAAATAGGGTGTCTCAAATATGAAGTAAATGAGAAGATTTAGTCAAATGATCAATAATAACCCAGATTTTATTGTTACCTTGAGATTTATTTGGTAGTATCACTAAGAAATCCATGGATATATTTTCCCATTTCCACTATGGAATTGGAAATGGATGAATTTCCCCCTTTGGTAATTGGTGTTCTGCTTTAACTTGTTGACATGTCAAACATTTAATGGTAAAATTAGAAATATCTATTTCATTCCATCCCACTAGTAATACTCCCAAAGGTCTTTGTAAATCTTAGTGCTTCCAATATGAACTAAAAATGGAGAAATATGAGCTTCACTTAAAAATTATTTTTTCATCTGGGAAACAAAAGGCACACATAATCTATTTCCAAATCCCAAGACACAATATTTATCAAAATTAAATTTCAGAAATTTACCTTTCTTAACCAGATCTACCTTTTTTGTAACTTATAGTCTTCCTTATGTGTTTTATTAATTATTTCTAATAGAGATGATTGCACTAACACCTGAAAAAAACAGATTAATTTCTTGAACCAACAACTTACAAGACAAAATTTATCAAATCATTAACCCAAGGGTTCATTTTCCAAATGTAACATGCTTAATGTAGCATTATTTTTCTGACTCAAAGCATTAGCCACTTAATTTGATTTTCCAGGATGGTAAAGAATGATTTGATTATAATACTTGATTAGTTCCATATATCTTCTTTATATCATGTTTAATTCTTTCTAGGTGAATATATACTTCAAACTTTTGTGATCATTATATATTTCACTCTTTACTCCATACAAATTATACCTCTAAATTTTTAACGAAAAAAAAATAGAATCTAATTCCAAATCATGTGAATGTTAATTTAACTCATGAGGTTTGAACTTTTGGGAAGCATAAGCAATTACTTGATCATTATATATTAGGACACAATCAGGTTCTTTCAATGTAGCATCACTATAGATGATAAATTCACCACTTCTGGAAGGCATGTCCAAAACTGGATCATTCACTAATCTTATTTATAATTACTAAAAACTATCATCACATTCTTTCATCCAGATTAATTTAACTCCTTTTTGAGTTAAATTAGTCATTGGGATAGATAACTGTGTAAATATTTCAACAAAACTCTGGTAATAGCCAACCAAACAAAAAAAATTAAAAATCTCAAATATATTTGTGGGTCTTGTACATTCTTCAACAACTTTCATTTTAGTAGGATCAATATTTATTCCATATTTAGAAATAATGTGACCAAGAAAAGAAATTTATTGCAACCAAAATTTACACTTGTGGAATTTTCCATACAGTTTCTTTTCTTTTAAGGTTTGAAAAACAACCCTTAGATGTATTTTATATTCCTATTTACTTTTATAATATACTAAAATGTCATCAATAAACAAAACCACAAACTTATCCAATAATTCATGAAATATTATATTTATAATATTCATAAATATAACACACTACTATAAAACAAGCCTTTAACAGTGTTATAAATGACCTTTATCAGTGCTAGAAAAATGCTGACTATGTGAGAGATGTTAAAAGACCCGGACTTTTATCAGCACTGATAAATGGACATACTATAGTATGATGTTACAGCACACTACAACACCAGAAACACACCATATATCAACAAAAACAAGTCCCAATATATAATTTAAATTAAATGAAATTTATAACAAAAATACCAAAAAAAACTATATTATATACATTTCAAGCATTGGTTTATACAATTACATAAAAAAAATTATTACATACATTCAAAAACAATCCTAACTTTCAATGTTACCATAATTTCTATTGAATTTATTTGTTGAACTACCAACACTTCAGGAGTATTTTTGAACAAACCACCTCAACTCAAAAAAAATCCACCTATATAAGAAAATAATTATTTTGAGTAATACTAAAAATAAATAAATTAAACATAAATATGAAATAATACATTAATTATATGGAAAATTATTTTACTATGAAATTATTAATATTACATCTATGATTGAGCGGTGGAAGGAACTTGAAGGAAAGTTATCAGAGTGAAATTTTTTGTGGGATAAGAAGTATGTAGAAGTTTTGGTACAAAAAGGGATGAAATATGGATAAATCACCACAACTCGAATAAAAGAATCCAACTATATAAGAAAAAAATTATTATGTGCATAATACTAAAAAGAAATAAATTAAACATACATATGAAACAATACATTAATTCTATGGACAATTATTTTATTGTGCAAACATAAAAATTACCTCTGTAATTGAGTAGAGGTAGCATCATTGCTCTTCCTGCAAAGGTAGTGGGGGTAACTTGAAATAAAGTGATAAATGCACCATTATAGGGGTGAAAAGGTTTTACGGGAGAATAAGCATGAAAGTTGGACAGAGTACCCCAATTCGAATAAAAGAATCCACCTTTATAAGAAAACAATTATTATGTGAGTAATACTAAAAAGAAATAAATTAAACATAAACATAAAAACAATACATTAATTCTATGGATAATGATTTTACTGTGCAAGCATCAAGATTACCTCTAGGATTGAGTAGATACAACGTTGTTTCTCATCTTGCAAAGGTATGACACATGGACATAAATCTTTTAAAATAAATGAACTCTATAAAGAATAATGAAAATTAAATCAACTTACCATTATATAATTTTTTGGTAAAATAGAGAAATTATATCGTAACATTACCTTTGCATCTATCCAAATGGTTTCCTTCATTATAGTTTTTTCTTCCGAGGGATTGGTAACATCATCATGTGCAGAAGAAATTATCTGCATGAGTAGTCAAACATTTAATTTAGATTATGTTTATGTAGAATAGAACAAATAATATTATAAAAAAACATAATATATTAAGAAAAAAAATTACCTTCTCATTTAACTCTCTTTATTTTTTTAAATGATTCAAGGATTTGGTTCCTCTTTAAAGAATTAAAATCCCCTCTTTGTAGTCTCCTGTAACATACAAGACATTGTCTATATTGGGACTAACATGAACTGATTGTAATGTCCCAATGAAAGGGTCATACTTGATTGAATTTTCATCTGACTTGACATTTGTTTTAGTCTCCAGTATGACAATCGACAAATTCTTGTTTGATAGATAAGAGACATAAAATACTTGCACTTCTTGTGATTCCATTATGAATAGCTCATCTTTTTTCCATTCTATAATAAAATTCACCTTCATAAATCCCATTTCATCAAATTTCACTCCATTGATATTGTCAACCCATTTTTAATAGAAAATAAACACTTGAAATATTGTATAATACAACTCCTATATCTGTTCGATAATTCAAAAACATGACATATTTTCATAAATTGGATTTCTATCCTTGGAACCAAATATGTGCATCACTTCAACCACAAGCGTAACACTACTATTTTGCATCGTACTGAACTTTTTTTGTTCTTTTTTATATAATTTATAACCATTGATTACAAAACAAATGTATGATATAACATTTTCATTCAATCCTCTAGCTAGCCATTGAAGTCGTCCAGAAATTGAATTCAAATGTTTAGGTAACCCCTTATAAATTTGATTTTTGAACCATCCTATAAACTGTTGATTATGTGTATTTGATATATATCCTCCATCCCTTAATGGATTCAAATATCTAATAATTTCTTTCTAGGATTCAATGTATGGATCAACATCTTCACTGTTATGTATTATGTAAAGATGTGCTTTCTCCCGCTCTTTCTAGTTAATTGTAAAAACATCTCTTCTAGAAAAACCTTCGCCCATAAGGTGTTCATTGTGAAAATACTTTGGTAGACTGATGCTTTAAACGTTTGATAGGTAATCATTACTGATTTCAATAGCTTCTTCAACACTATATCGTTCTACAATACAACTTTCTGGTCAACTTTGATTCTTGACATACCCTTTAAAAATCTTCATATATCATTCAGTGGGGTACATCCATGTGTAATAGATAGGACCACATAGTTAAACCTCTCTGACCAAGTGAACCATCAGGTGGGCCATTATATCAAAGAATTTTGGTGGGAAGAACATCTCTAGTTCACATAATATGATTATAATCTCCTTATTCATGATGGGAAACTTCATCGAGTCTATAACTTTACTGCATATGGCTTTGAAAAAGAAGTAGAGACTGGTTAATGTATGTCGTGTATTTTGAGGTAGAATGCAACAAAAATAAATAGGCATTAAATCTTGCATCAAAACATGATAGTTGTTTGATTGTAGTCCTTGTAACTTCAAATTAGTCATTGACACAACATTCTTGATATTTGATGAATACCCCTGTGGAACTTTTACACTAGTAAGAAAAATGAAAAATTGCAATTTTTTCTATCTGGATAGAGTATAAGCAGTTGGAGGAAGAAAAGTCCTCCTTTTACCCTTCACTAGTGCTAACTCTTCCCTTATCCCCATTTTAATCAATTCCAACCTAGACTTGATGTCATCTTTCATTTTTTCACGAATATTTAGTAACATGATAATAACACTATCAAATGCATTTTTTTACATGAATGACATCAAGAAAATTTATGACATAAAAACAATTACAATACAGTAATTAAAATAAAATTGATCTCTTATTCCAACCTGAATTTGTAAGGTTTTTTGAAAATGGTTTACCAAAAACAGTTTCAATCTTTTTTACTTTTTTGTATAGTTGATCACCTGTTGATAGAGATAGTGTTGTACCTTGTTTGATATTCCCATCGAATACTATCATCCAGGATCAGTATTTATGTCATTGAGGTAAAAAAATTCAATGTATTAAAAACAAAGTCTTCAAGGAATGTTTCAACCGAACTGAGTATGTGCCTTTTTCAAAAATGGGACACCCCAACATTTCTTTAATATTGTAGCTTTATAAATTCCCACAAGTGGGGAAGTCATTTATCATTCCATATAACATATACCTCAATGTTAATTCTTCACTTATATGAGAATCATACGTTATAACACATATATCCCACATCAATTTAAGATCTTCAATCAATGGATCCAAATATACATCAATATCATTACCGGGTTACTTTGGTCCAAATATAAGTAGAGACAACATAATTTATTTGTGCTTCATGTATAACCATGGTGGAAAGTTATAATTTACCAACATGATAGGACATGTACTATGAGTACTACTATTCACACCAAAAAATATTTATTTCATCTGTAGATAATGCAAGATGAAAGTTTCTTGACTCATATCCAAATTCAGGAAACTCATAATCAATTTTATTCCACTGAGGAGAATCTACTAGATGACATAGGTTCTCATATTTAATTCTTATATCTGAATTTTTTTTAATTGTCTTGTGGTTTCCTGACATCCATATAGTCTTCTAAACCATGTAATGATAGGAAAGTACCATACTGGTTTCGAAGGACTTGATTCATTTTTCTTGTATCGATCTATTCCACACTTAGGAAATTTTATGTGTGATTCATGGTCCTTGAGAGACAATATGAAATCATTTGGATAAGCATTTATTTTTTTAGAGATCACTTCCATTGAATGTAACATTCATTTAGCATCATATGTTCAGCATGGTAGTTTATTTTCTTCTAGTAGAATATCTTTCAAAATAACAAGTAGTTTTGTAAAGCTGTTGTCACTCCATCCGCTACTAGCTATAAAATTATATAACTTCAATATACTTTAAAATGTTGGGTATTTAGTACAACTGGTATAAAATGGTTTCTTGGAATAGCTATTTAACTCCTCAAACAACTTTGTAAAATCATGAAGGTTGTCTTCAATTTCCATTTTCATTTATTCTATGTGATCTCCATCATCTTTTACAAAGGTATTCATATCAAATGATTTATAAACTGTAGTATCATCCCAATCGATATCGTCATTCAGTTTTTTCCCGTGTTTATTACAACATTTATAGATTTGATCTATTTCATGACAAATCAAATATTCTTTCAACTCTTCTAGACTAATTTGTCATGAATAAAAACACCTTAAACATGGACAGAGTATTTTAGAAGGGTCATCTACATGCTCTCTTGAAAACTTGATTAACTCTTTAACTTCATCTTCATATTCGTTTGTCAAATGATTAGTGTGCATCCATTTTCAATTCATATCCATACTATTGGGTTCATAAAATATTAATTTTATAAAATATATAAATAAATACACATGATATATTAGTTATCAAAAGTTAAAGTTATAAACAATTCTAATAAATGAAATATAGATCATTTCTCATAGAATATATGAGCGCTTAGATATTCCAAATCCAACAATAAGGGCTGTTGGAATTTGAAAAAATAGAGGTATATAAAGGTAGATAATAAATGATATTATCACTAAACTTTATAGGTGTAAACTAGAAGATGCATAGTGTAATGACCCTAACCTGAATTACCCAAACAACACCAAGTTAGATCGTCTTATGACCTCTAAAACACCTCAAAGTCACTAAAGGATGGTTTAAACTTTGGGTGAAAAAATCATAAATGGGAGGTGGTCCCCCTAAGTCAAATAGAAACAATTAGTACCATAGGTTGAACAAAATTCTAGCATGACCCTTGGGGTCAATGGACATGCAAACCCAAAATCATCATTACCCAATTTAGGTATAACTGTTAGACAAACAACTATAGAAATAAATGATGCAATATCTATATAGACACACATACATGTCACTCCAGTATAAAAACATACTTATAGTCTATAAGATATATCAAATAGATAAAAACATGATATTTAAACATAACATGAACTATAAAGGCACCATAATGATTCAAAAAGTGAAGGCTTGATGTCATTAAACCTCATGTCCTTAACTAGGGATGACCCCTTTGAATATGCTTCATAAGAAAACTAAGGACCATAGTGAATTCTAAGAGGAACTAGATCCTATGATCCATATAACCAATAGAGGAACATACATCACTCCGCTAACTTTGTTCATGAAAAATAGCATCTGAAGTTGCATGTCCACTGAGGTGTCCATGAAAGGTGTCAACATATGTATAATCATTAGGGAACCACCAATGTGCCTAAAATTAGTAGTCAATAAACAATAATATACATATTTATATACATATATGAAAAAAATATTTAGTAATAAGATATAATACATAACATCAAAACAAAAATTAATAAATCCAAGGTTTAATGTCATATATAAACAATGGATAATACATCAGTAGTCAATACAAAAAATGACCAAAAATCATTCCCCAAACAATGAATCACAAACAAATCATAAACAATGGATCATAAACAAATAATAGAATAAGAAATAAAAAATGAAACCAAAAGTACACAAAGAATTTAGGAAGGCCTGCCTCGCTAGTTTGAAGAAAATACAAGACCCTCTTTGGAACCCTAACTTCAATTGAACACCAGATGTCAGACGAGATGTTGGAGCAACTGGAGGTAGTCAAGTGGTGTGATTCAACCATCGATTCATTGAGTAGGAGCACTGGAAGTGGGTATCTTCCACGGAAAGCTTCTATATTGTGACGGATTCGCAAATGGTTTGGGTTTTTTAAATAGATCGGGACACTTTTATCAGCGCTTACAAATAAGTACTGATAAAGATGATTTTATCAGTGCTTATTACTAGGGTGATAATAAAGGATTTATAATTATAATTATAAATAAAAATTGGAAATATTTATATATACTTAATAAATATATATAAATATAAATATAGCACATATATTCTATTTTAAATATATTTATTATAATTTTATAATTATTTATTTATAATTATAGAAATGTTTTTAAAAAATAGTATTTATATCATTTTATATATTTATATAATTATACATATATATATTTAATAAATATATATAAATATAAATATAGTAAATATATTCATTATTTAATTAAATTTATTATAAATTTAATAATTATTTAAATATATATAATTATTTATTTATAATTATATAAATAATTTTTAAAAAGTTATTTATTTATAATTATAAATATATAAATGTATAAATATAGTAAATGTACATTTATAAATATATTTATTTATAAATATATTTATTTATAAATATTTTTTACAAATATATTTTTAACGTTATTAATTAATGTCTAATTTTAAGTGCATGCATATATGTTAAAAATGATTGAAATTGAATAAATTAAGAATAAGTACACTTTAACAATATTAAAAAAATTTATAAGTTTTTTCTTTGTGCATTGTAATATATAAAAATTTACTAATTACGTATATTGTAAATCAATATAACACACATTTGATCTATATTAAATTGAAAAATCAAACAACGTTCAATTATATGTTGAGTACTATGCAATTAGTCAATATTTTTAGTTCATATTAATTTTTAATTATAAATTGTTATTCAATAAATATATGACTACTTAATGTAAAGCGCATAAATATTTTGTAATATATAAATCATATTTATATATATTATTATATATCTATATATTTAATATATATAATTTAATAACATTAATTATCATAATTATCTAATTAATAAAATGTCTAATATTTAATAATGTATAATAAATATATTCATTTTTATAAATAATTATTTAATTAATAAAATTTGTAATATTTTTTTTAATAAACACATTTTTTATTTTTTCTATTTATTTAATTAATTCATTTTATTTATTCAGACCATTATCAGTACTAAAAATGCGCTGATGAAATAAATATTTATCAACACTAAAAATAAAGTGATGATAAAGGATACCCCTTATTAGCGCTAATAATAAAGTGCTAATAAACGATACCCTTTATTAGTGCTAAAAAGAAATCCCTGGTAAAAGTTTAAATTTATTAGTGCTTTCTTTAGTGCTGATAAATATGTCATTTATCAGTTTTTTTTCTAGCATTGATAAATATCAATGCTATTAAAGGAATTTTTTGTATTAGTGGTAGGTGCATTAGTTAACCCAAATAACATAACTACAAATTCATAAAGCCCATATCTAGTCCAGAATACAGTCTTCAAAATGTCTATTTCCTTTACTTTCAACTGATGGTACCCCAACCTCAAGTCAACCTTCGAAAAATATTGTTCTCCTAGGATCTGATCAAAAAAATCATTGATATTAGGTAAAAGATACTTGTTATTAACATTGATGTTATTAAAGGTTCTATAATCAATGCAAATTCTCATTGAACCATCTTTCCTTTTAACAAAAAAGATAGAAGAACCCCATTGTGAAATGTTAGGTTATATGAAACCTTTATCTAACAATTCTTGAAACTTATTTTTCAATTATAGAAGTTCTACTTGATCCATTCGATAAGGGGGTTTTGAAAATTTCTTAGCATCAGGAACTAACTAAATAGTAAACTCAACCTCTCAGTCAGAAATAACACTAGGTAAATCATCAGGAAAAACATCAAGATACTCATTTACCACTAACACATCATTAATATGAACAATTCCTTTGTTTTCAAAAATATGTGAAAGATAACTTTTATTTCCATCTTTTAATAGTTTCTCATATTCTTGGAATTTTATCAATGGTATGGGTTCATTCTTTCACACAAACTAAATTTTTTTCTAAAAATAAAATTTTTTAGCTCTGCAATCTATCTTAGCATGGTACACAGAAATACAATCTGTAGCTAGGATATCATCAAACTCTACTAAAGTCAAAAAAAAATATTTTCAGGTAAATTCCTTCCACAGACAATGAATCGAAGATTCTTATAATTTTTTTTCCTTAATATTTCCTCCAGGTGTTTTCACCTTAAGTTCTAGATTTATTACTGGCGGTGGAATTTTAAATTTACCAGAAAATTCCTCATAAATTAATGAATGTGTAAACCCAAAATCAAACAACACATTGTCATATTATATAAAAACAATAAATGTATATGATTCCACTTTGTTTGATGGTTCAATATTTTCTAAAGTAGCTGCAAAGGATTTTTTCACACCCTTCTATTTCCAATCATTTTGATTTCCCACCCGAGTGAATAGATTTGGACACACATTAACAAAATTTCCAAACTTCATATAGTTAAAACATATTACCATCAGCTTCTCATTATTCTTATGATCATTTTCTTTGCACTCATGATCCATATGTCCAAACTTTTTACATTGGTAGCACATTCCAGAATTTACGATACATTCTCCAGGATTCTTTTTTACCACAATTTTCACAAGAAGGGAATTTTATTTTCTTACCTCCAAATTTCATTGATGAATTCTTCCCCAAAGCCTACCAACTTAAATTATTCTTATTATTGTCATTACAAGGAACATATGTTTCAGAAAAATATATTTCAACCTTTTCATCACAATGAACAACTTTATCTTAGCTTTTAAATTCTTGTGCCTCCAAAGTTATTCATAAACCTAGTTTCAATCCTAAGTAAAGCCAATTAACTTTTCTATCAGTGTACCAAACAAAATCCAGCACATACTTGGACAATATTGTAAAGTTTTATTCATTTGTAGCTATGGAATATTCATCATTTTTCCTCAATTCTAGAAATTATTTTTCCATTCATAGTCGAGAAACCTTAGGTAAATATTTCTCAAGGAAAATATCTTTGAATGTTCCCTATTCCATGGAATCAAGATCTTATTTATCTCTGTTATTCTTAACTAAAGACCACCATTGATCAGCTTCAACTTCAAAAAGATAAATTGAAAAGGTTACCTTTTGATGTTTTGAACATCCCATTACATCAAATATCTTTTCCAAAGCATTTATCAATCCTTCAACTACCACTGGGTCAGATGATCCACTGAATGATGGGCGATGTTGCCTCATGAAATTCTCCACAAAAGACATATTCCTTCATGGTTGATCAAGTTTCTCTCTAACATGGATACCACCACCATTTATCACCTGAATCAACTGATCTATTACTATCACAAACTACTTAGTTCCAATTCCCACCATTTCAGGTTGCAGAGTCGAAGGGATATCATTCTTTTGGTGCCTTTCTACTTTAGCTTGACTGATTCTTCAATAGAAAACCATTCTAAAAAACATATCTTAGATGAAGAAACATGTTAATCTTTAAATTATATATCATTTCAAATTAACCATAAAGTAAAAATCATTTATGGTATTTTATTAACATCATTCTAACCCCTAAAATTATCTAAACCTCCCTTTGATATCAACCATAAAGAAGTTGCCTTAACACATTACATAATCTTGTTTTTTAGTCAATAATTTACTTTCTTTCACATTAAGGATATTTTAAGGTTTATATTTTTATAGAGTTAGATAATAATTCATATATAACAACCCATAATCATATAAAGTGGATAATAATAAAATAGTATCCATTTCTTTCATAATACAAAAGTTTTTAAAAACAAAACATGATTTCATTGAAAAATATTCATAACATTCAAATTTACTTACTTATTTATCTTACCCATCCCCATACCAAATTTTATATAATAATTATCTCTTAATGTTGTCAAAAAAATACCATATTTTATAAAAATACGATATTTTTTACTATTCAACAAAAATTAAACTTTTTCAGAAAATTATCAAAAATTCATACTAAGATAATTTCGACATTATGAATTTAAAAATGAAATTATTTTGTCAAATTAAAATTCTATAATTGAAAGGTTAATGTTTTAAATAAATAACCATATAAAAAATTATTTATTTTAAAAATTTCTTAAAATAATGAATATAAATATTTAATTTAGGAATACTAATAAATATGATAATAAATTATTCTATAAATACCTAGGTTGTTACAAGTTTCATGGTTATACTGATGTCGATTGGGTTTGGGATTGTAATGATATAAAATCAACCTCAAGAGGAACATGTTTCTTAGGTGAATGTTGTGTAAGTTGGCATAGTAAGAAACAAAGTTTATTCACTTTGAGAATGGTGGAATCAGAATATGTTGTGGCTACATGGGAATTTACTCAGATGTTATGAATAAAAGTTCAACTGAAATACCTAAAAGTAACATTTTCTAAACCATTGAAGATACTTTGTGATAATCAGAGTGAAATTGATCTTTCTAAGAATATTTTCCAACATTCAAGATCAAAACACATTGATATAAAGTTTCACTTTATAAAATATAAAGTTGTTTCTGGAGATGTTTTGTTGTATTATACCTCAATAAAGTATCAAATTGATGATATCTTCACAAAATCAATGCCAAAATAAGGTTTTTGAATTGAGGATACAACTTCAAGTTTATCCTCCTACAATGATTTTCTAATCCTTGTAAAGAAAAACCGCACCATGCATTGGATTATTTTGATAATGGGGGATAGAAAGTAACAACTTTGTACTTTGTAATAAGTTTTACTGATCTTTATTTTATGAATCTAAAGTTATAGTTATTAGATAATGGGAGATATAACAATCAAGGGGAGAGAAAAAAATAAAGGTGAGAGAAGATAAAAGTGAGGGGAGTTTATCTCTACATGGTCACAAAATTTTCTTATCACCGAGAGATATAATTCCTTAAAAAATTACTTTATCTAGTAGTGTGGTGTTAGGACACTCTATTTTGGGAAAGGAATTTTTATAAAAGACAAAAACTTTGAGCTATTTCTAAAAAATTTTCTGAAAAAATTATGAGTTTTTGAAAGATGGTGAGTTGTAAAAGCTTTTAATGAAAGTTGAAAAAAAATACAAAGGGGGGATTGAAGAACCTTTGTGATGTTTTTTTAACAAAGTCTTTTTATTTTTTCATAACTAGTCTTTTGTAAAATAATTTTTTTGAAAAAAAGTGAACGTTGCTAAATGTTCGAACCCAAACTTAAAGGGGGAGAAAATTTTTTATTTTAAGAAAGTTTTTTTTCTGGACGTATAAGATCGGAATGAGAAGCATCGGATGCAGAGTATTGGACTGAGTAGCACCAGTCACAGAAGTTTTCATAAAGTTTAATTTTTTGATCAGACACATCATTGGTCTCAAATCCATCAGCATGAAGTTCAAGATCTATTGGAAATGGTGTTTGTTAGATATAAGGTGTTGAAATTAAGGGAAGTTGTAAAACTTTCCTATGTAAGTAAGACATTGCTTTGATGGTTTTTAATTCTCAAATATCATATGTTGTCTATAACACTTGTGATTCAATCCTTATGAAGAAAAGGGAGAGAATAGGTGAAACTAGTCATATTGAGTTTTGGTTGTAAATAAAGAAGGTGATGAAAGTAAGGGGAGTAATAATACTTTCCTGTGTAAGAGAATGCTTTTCCAATCTTGAAGTTATCATAAATCATGAAAACTCTCATGATAAAAGATTTTCAAGAAATAGAGGAATCATAAAGGTTGTATCAGTTCCAGAAATCAAGAAAAAAATTTCATTGGATCTAGAAGTATGGAGAAAATAATATTTTAGAAGTCTAAATAAGTTATAGCTGATGAGGTTTGAATAATTTCAAATTTGTAGAGTAGAGTTTTCATCATAATGAAAATTCCATATTTATTAGGATTCCATTGGATTAAAGCTAAGGAAGTTCCATTGAATTGACTCTAAGAAGGAAAGACAATCAGACTGACTCTAAGGAGGAAATTCAATTAGACTATCTCTGAGGAGAAAATTCAATCAGACTGACTTTGATAAGGAAAGTCAATTGGACTAGATCTGAGAAGGAAATTCAATCAGACTAACTCTGAGAAGGAAAATCAATCAGACTAAATCTAATGAGGAAAGTCAATTCAGAATGATCTGAGAAAGTTCCATCATAATGAGATGAGGAATTTCCATCATAATGAGATGAGGAAGTTACATCATACTGATTAAAATTTAGGAAGCCTAAGAAGACTAATTAAGTAGGAGACTTAAGAAGATTCCAAAATAATTTTGAAGAGTTGAGGTGGTTAAACTTAAAATTGAAATATGCGTAGATCTTAGATTTTTTGAATTTGAGTAAGTGGGAAAACTTTTTTAGTTTCCCGAATTTTCTATTCTAGGATTCCTATAAATAGAATCATAGTACATTCATACTTTGTAAACTTTCACAGTGAATAATTCAAGTCAAATTTATCTTTCCAAATAGAGATATCGTTAGAATATCAGACAAATGAAAGTTTTCTTACCAGACTAAGGAAGATCAGACTGAACATTTGAGCAGAGTTTGAGAAGTGGAGTTTGATAAAAGGGTTCATCATAAAAAGTCCATTATAATGAGACAATTGGACTGAGTTAATTGGTCTCAGGGTCATCATATTGAGGTTTTGGACATAGTTTTGAGGTGAAATTATTTTTGTGATATTTTAGTTTTTGACTCAATTATTTTGTAAGAAAACTTTGTAAACTTGTGTGTGTCAGTATAATCATTCCTATAGGGATATTGAAGGTTTATAATGGTACTTGACACAAGTTTTATTCACTTAATCATTATATTGAACTTCTATAGACCCATGGGAGTGGCTATAGAAAGGATGTAGGTTCCCACACTAAGTCCAAACCTTGTAAATATTGTGTGCTTTACTTGCTTTCTTACTTTTACATGCATAAGTATTTATTAAAATATAATAAGTCAATTAAATTTAATAGTTTGTAGGGGTTGAGTTTCTAAAAGTATTGAAACTTATAAAATGTTAATAACTAACCCCCCCCCCCCCATCAGTTGTTATTTGATCCCTTGTGACTTCAATAAAACTTATACATGGTCTACAATAGATAAAATATGTATAAATGATATAATATTTCATCTCATAGCTGTGAGATGAAAATAACAGAATATGTGATGTAATTATATGGAAAGAATTAATTTTCAATGATTAAATTTAGAAGATCTATTGACTATAGATGATAAGTTCTTTAAAGAATAATAGTAGTAATTTTTTCTTATTCACATAAAATAAGGAGTCTCTTGAATGTATAGGAAAACATAGTATTCTATTTGTTCTCCAGATGACACTCTATTTTCTATTTTCTTTGTGTATTGAATTTTGAGTTTTAAACTTCATATATATTTATATACTAATGGTCTGAAGCATATAGAATACTATCTAAAATAGAATCACTCTTCTCACATGTGACCTTTTGATTCTGAAAATAGCAATCATGGAGATCACTATTGACTATTGCGATGGTATTTATTTCGAATAAGATCATTCTTATAAATATATGAATTATTTAATTTTCCATTCCTTATTTATCCAACAAAATTTCTAATAGAAAGGAAATTATTCTTAGACTTCACTCGATTTTCTACAATGGTAATAAATACCTCAAAAGAGTGAATTAATACTCTTAAATAAAACTTGGTTTGAAATACTTTAGATTGAGATGGAATTATCTTATTCATGGATTATTTCTGTCTTCAAAACTTTATAATACTTAATAAAATTTATGAATTGAGACTTTAGAGAATACTTTTACTCTTAGATAAATCTTCAGCTTCATAAGATAAATGGATATGTATGATATTTCATACTTTTGTAAGATAATCATATCTTCATAAGATAATTGAACTAAAAACACTATTTAGTAAGATAAATTTTGTCCTCATATGATGTTTATATTTTCATAGGATAAAACCTTACTTTATATGATAATTCCATTTGTTTAGTACCGACATACTAATATTATAAGCACATAGGATAATTTTACACTTCAAGTGATAAAATATTTTTCATATGATAATTATATTTTCAAAAATAACAACTCGTAAGACATTCTTCTACTTTATATAATAAATATCATACGTAATAATTTTGTAGAATAATTGAATTAGTCTAGAATTTAAAATGTAGTTTGAATATATCTATCATCTCATGTGATGATTTCCTTTAATGGGAAAAATAAAAATCCTGGAAACATATAAAAAATAACATTAAATATGAAAATTATCACCTTGTATAATAATTTATCACCTTATAAGATATTTTCCTTAGGAAAACATTCTTCAAACTTAAAAAACACAATTTTAAACAAATGATATTGAAATTAAATATTACTTTAAGGAAATATGTGTTAGCTTGAAAGCACTTAAGAATAATTTATCAGTAAAAAATGGGAAATTTGTGAGCATCAAAACATACGAATACTAAGAGATGTTGGGAAACATTAGTAAGTCCAAAAATCTCCCCCTTTTTGATGATCACAAAACTCATGATAAATTAAATAAAATATTTTAAATATTGAAGCATAAAAAGATAAAATTATTTAAGATATAGACTATAAAATTACACATTAACTATATTATGATCCTTTTGGAATATTAAAAAGTATTTTAAGTGGAGTGAGATAATAAATTCAATTTAGCACATTGAATTTCAAACTAGAAGAAGAAAAATTAATGAAAAGAATAGAATGTGTCATTTGACTTGGAAAAATAAAAGTAAATAATAAAGTAAATAAATAGGCAATGAAAAACAACACAAATTGTTGAATGTAATGAAGTAAAAGAATAATATTATATCAATGTAATTTAATATATCTAAAATGTACACAAATCAGATAAATGTATTAGTATTTTGGTTCTAGGTTGGTCTGGGAAGAGGTAGAGGTGGGAAAAATATTTCCAATGTTTGGAATGGATGAGGAAAGATCAGTCTCATCTGAACCAGTACTAGAGATGTCACAAGATTCCTAAGGATGACCATGATATCATTATGAAGCTTCTTGACTCTCTCAACATCAAAAGACTCATTAATAGAGAAGGAAAAGGTAAATCTAGTAAAAGGGATTTACAGAGCAGCATAAGATATTTCTCTCTAAATTCTAGCTTCGATAGCAGAATTATATTTCTATATTATGGGAAAGGATAAAACAACTCATGAATCCATTCACTGATATCTTCAAAACATAAAGGTGGATTATAACCAAGAGGTATCTTTACTCTAAGATGAAACAAATAATTTTCACACATTTCTAATATGGAAACAAGATCATCTCAATAAAATTACAGTAGGGAAAAAATTCATTTCTTTAATTCAGCTCCAAAATACTCTTTGAGATTACAAAGATCAGATCTAGAAACTTTATTCTTATTAGTTAGGTTTCTATTCATCCCTTGAATGTTTTGATAGGTAGGATCTAAGAGATTAACCAAAGCCTTTAGCACTTGGAGATCATCATTAGAAATGATCTATTATTATATAACCGTTTTCCCTTTGTCAGCAATTATCACCACACTAGTAGGTCTAGCAGATCTTTCACTGGGATCAACTTATTTATCATATTAGGTAGCCTGAGAGTATGATGAAGAAACATCTTGTACTTAATTCAAAATTTTCTATAGTAAATCCTTCATTATTGGTATATTTTTATTCAAGGTATATTCCCATCAAGAAATTAAATCACATATCTTCTCAATCAAATATTTAGTGTCTACTAAAGCTAACTTAAGAGAAGCAAACGCATCTTCAATAAATCCAATTATCTCATCCATTTTCTTATATACTTTTTTCCTTACTTCTTGATAATTGGATTTAATAACATTTAGTTCAAAAGGGATATATTTTCTCAAATTCTAAATGGGTTCTGAAGATACCATATCACACTTAAGCTCATAAACATTTCCATCTAGAATCTACACATCTAAGGATACATTATTTAGATGATTAGAAAAGGTACTTAAATCTTTTCCAGAGGATGATGGGGTGGAAACAGAAGGAACTATATTCAATAATTCAAACTAATAAGTGATAATTTTATTCAAATAGTCCATGTATTCCTTTATTTATTTTACTTATTCTTGAACTAATGAAGAAATTTCAGATTTTATTATTATAATATTCTTCAGCATCTTTAACTGGGCTCTTAAGAAATCTTTTAGCTCATTGAAGTCGGATTTAGAAATAGAACTTTCCTTCAGATCGACCATATGACCCTTCAGATCATCAACTTTATACTTTATGGAGTTAAATGTATGAATAATTTTATCAATAAAATTCTCTAATTCTTCAACTAACTTATATATCTTATAATCATACATGGAAGGATCTAGAAACTTTATTTTGTACACCACAAGAGGTGTAGGTTCCTCAAGATGTCCTATTTTTATAACCTTCATGGAAAGATATAGTTCTTGAGTAACTTTATATTCTTCCTCTTTAGAACCTATATGTTCTGAGATATTAATTCTTTCTCTACTCTCAATCTTAAAAACTTGAGGAGACAAATCCGGGTGTAGTCTATCAACATAGATTAAGGGATCTGAAATAGAATGGAAAATTTTTGAGTAAACATCACCATTAAATGAGATTATACTTGACTCTCTAACTTATATAAACATTAACCTTCTGAAGGAATCTCTAAGGGATTCTTATTTTGGTTTCTCTATAACTCAGATTCATCAACATCAAGAGTTTTATTAAAAGCTTATTATAGTGTAGTAGCCTCAATGATAGGTTTTTATGCTCATATTGAGCATTAGATTCTCTATTATCTTGTATAATATAAACTTACTCAACAACACTGACAACCTAAGTAGATTATTCCACATCCCTTACTTGATAAATAATCATAGTAGTAATTTCGTTATAATAAATTACTCTTAGCTTGTGTCTTACAACAATAATATCATTGTACAAAGTTTCATCTAAATCTTCTTGAACTTTAGCAGGAGTAGAAACAACATCCCCTTCAACTTGAGCAAGGACATGTTCAATTTCCTTAGCACCAACTGGTAGATTTTTTCTCAAGGAATAGCTATAAAAATAACCAATTTTCTTTACTAATCTTGCTTTAATAGTATTAAGGTCATGGAACTTGGTTTTCATGACCACATTTGTCTTTACTCCATCTTTTTTAAAAAGTAAAGTCAATATCCTCCCATATGGATAAAACATTCATGATTTCTATCAGGAAAAGTAAATATACCAAAATATGTAACATAAAGATTTATCTTCTTCTCAACCAACAACATGTATAGGAGATGAATATATGGTTGTAGAATTTTCTCAAATTCACCATTCTGTTGAATAATTCTAGTTTGAATAAATTTCATCAAGATATTTTTTCCAATTTCTAAATATTTAATAGCTTTATTCTCTATGATGAGAGAACCAAAAAGGTAAATTTATAATCTCAGTTGGTCTTATATTATCAATATTCACCATCACTATACAAAACATTGAATATCCTTCATCAAGATAATGAATGACTTTAACAAACACAATAGACAATATCAAGAATATCTTTCATGAAATCTCAATATTACCAAATATTTCACTTATTCAAAACTAAAATCACCATTCTAGTAAAACTTTCTAACTTCATTTTTATGAAATAAATCAATTCTTATTTCATTAAAAACACTATCATCCTTAGAATCTCATAACATTTTTTAGTAGAAAGTCTATACGATCTATCTAGAAAAAATATATAGTATTTCTATATAAAGTTTTCCATAAAACTTTTGGTTTATTCAATATTATTAAAGTGATTTCTATAAATATCTTTGATTTTATCATTATCAGCAATAATGAACATGACTTGAGGCTTGAAGGTTTTGATGGGGTGGAAAGAGTTCGAGATTGGAAGAATGAGATTTAGAGGTTTTTTGAAAGGTTCAGTGGTTCTTGTGACTGGTTATTCTCATTTTGGAATATGTATAGTCTCCTTACATAGGTTATGGGATAAAATAAAATAAAATAAAATAAAATAAACAAGATACAACATATATTACTTTATTATTAATCAGATAAGTCAAGTTCTTGAAGCATAAATTTAACAATTAAATATGTCTTATATGATATTTTATAAATACATAGCCAAACATAGAGTTAAAATTGAAATGAAATTACTTAAAATAAAATAGACCTAATACACTTATAATAAAATTGAATCAGTTGGAAGATAATGGTTTAATAAATATATCTACCAATTTATTTTCAGTAAAAATAAATTCAATATAAAAATCACCCTTTTGATAATTATCACTTAAAAATTAATGTATCAATTCAATATGTTTAGTCCTTGAATAATTTATCATATTTAGAGAAATGATTATAGAACTAGTGTTATCACATTTCATTGGAACATGATTAAAATTAAATTATAAGTCCATTAAAATTTATTTTATCTACAACACTTGAGCACAACAATAACCAGCTATAATATATTTAGCTTTGGTAGTTGATAATACAACATAGTATTGATTTTTTACTTGACTAATAAACTAGAGATTTCCCTAAAAATTGATAGGTTATATAAGTGGTTTTTTTATCTATTCTATAACTACCAAAATCAGTATCATGATATGAAGTTAAATCAAAATTAGAAGTTTTTTAAAAAGTAAAGATAAAGGAATCTATCCTTTAAAATATCTTAAAATTATTTTTGGTAGCTGTTAAATGGGATTAATTTGTATTAGATTTAAATCTTGCACTTAAAAAAACTTAAAATATAATATCATGTCTACTTGTATTTATATAAATCAAGATTCCAATTATTCATCTATACAACTTTTTTGTCAACTGGTTTTACAGCTTTATCCAAGTCAAGCTTAATGTTGGAACTCATGGGAGTTGAATATATCTTATTATTTTCAAGTCCAAACTTTTTAATAAAACTTGAATGTATTTACTTTGATCGAAAACATATCTAAAATTATTTTTGTTAATTTGAAATCCAAGGAAATAGTTTAACTCACCCATTATGCACATTTCAAATTCTTTTTACATGAGTTTTGAAAATTTACTACAAATTTTTTGATTTTTTAAACAAAAAATAATATCATCAACATAAATTTACACATGTAAACTATCCTTTGATGAATTTTAATTGAAAAAAGTGGGGTTAACTACTCCCATATTATAACCATTTGTGAGAATAAATGAGCTTAATATTTTATACCAAGCTCAAGGTTCTTGTTTAAGAACATACAATGCTTTGGTAAGTTTGAATAGTGAATTTTGAAAATCAGGGTCTCCAAAACCTAGAAGTTGGTCAGTATATAATTCCTTTATTAAAATTCCAATTAGAATGGAAATTTTAACATCCATATGATATAATTTAAAATTTATATATGATGAATATGCTAAAATAATTCTAATTACTTCTAACCTAGCAACTAAGGAAAATGTTTCCTTGTAATCTATTCCTTCTTCTTGATTATAACCTTTGATAACAGATTTAGTCTCATATCTAGTGATCACACCTTGATCATTTTTCTTATTTCTAAATACTAACTTAGTCTAAATAATAGGATAATCTGAAATTTTATCAACTAATTCTCATACCTTATTCTTTTTGAACTAGTTTAACTCTTCTTTCATAGAAACCACCCAACTCTCATCATTTAAGGATTCTTCTATAGTTTTAGGTTTAAGTTGGGATAAAAAGGAAGAAAACTCTAAGAGATTTCATAAAATTATTCTATTCCTAACTCGTTCATATAGGTTTCCTATAATAGTTTCTAGATGATGGATTTTAATGGTTCTAGACTATCTAGGCAGTACACTTTTAGGTTCATCAGTTTCTTCCCTTTTAGGATAATATTGTTAATAATCATTTTCCAAATCATTATCTTTTTTATCATAAAATAGAGGCTCAAGTATCAATTTATTCAATGAATCACTTAGCTCATCATCTTGATTTTGTTTGTGATTGAAAGGATCATTTTTATCAAATTTCACATGAGTGGATTCTTCAACTATCCTTGACTTTTTATCAAAAATTCTATAGGCATTAAAATTAGCAGAATTACTAGGAATATTCCTGCATCATCCTTTGGATCAAACTTACCAATATTTTATTTGGTGTTCATGTAGAGACCTGGTTTTTTCCTATAAGACTTTAGAATATTTATACATATATTTCCAGAGCTAGGAGCTGAGACGGCGTGCGATTCTGAGGCCCGGTGTGCCTAAAATAAATTTTATAAAAATATTAAGTGTTTTTATACTTTGCACATGTCGGGGTTGTGTTTTCTCCTAAACAGTAGCTCAGATCAAAAATCTGAGGGCAAGGTTGCGTCTAGAGCATGTTGTTTACCCTAGGAGGGGTGTAAAAGTTGTGGGCGCGGGCCTGCTGTGAGAGATGTCACCCAAGAGAAAAAATAGTCATTTTGAAATAACGACTTAGTGATTTTTATCACTTGTATTCTTTTCGAATAACTTTCGTACGAAGCCTTAGAATGGAAATCCGAGACTTCTGTTGAGTTTGAAATGGGGCATTTTTCCTAGGCACAATATAAAGTGAGAGGGCACGATAGTTTTGAATTCCGCGCTAAGAGGATTTTTCTATAAATAGAAAGATAAGGAGTTGGAGTTAGGGTTCCCCCTTCTCTCTCCTCTTCTCTCTCTCTCTTTTTCTCTCAACTGTTCTTCATCATTCTTCCCCAAATCGAGGAGCGACCTCCGCCGGAACCTTGGCGGATCAAAGCAGGAGCGTCGTGGGCGCAACACCAACGACGCACGACCAATTTGAGGTCGGATTTCTAATTAATTTGCGCACCTTCATCAATTTCTTGAGTTTTCATCAAATCCATTGTTTAAATTCTATAATCGTTGAGAATTAGGATGATGGCCAAACAAATATGGTCATCGTCCGAGCCCCGTTTTTAATTCTCTTTATTGGGCATTCATCATCCCAATTTTCAGACGTGCCAAAATCTTGTCGGATCATCAATCAGGAGCAGGCACTGCGAAGGCCTCATCCCGAGGATCCCTAACCCATGTTCGGTTTTGAGATTGGACTATCAGAGTAGTGGCGGAGGCTGACAGAAGCCTCGCCTCCGGCAAGGGGCGGTGGCCGGAGGTCGGGTGTCAAGCAGCGGGTGCGGATGAGGGTTCGGACAAGGTGGTGGTGTCAGGTGTGGTCGGCGCGGATGAGGTAGCTCCGAGAGGTCGAGCTAGAGGCGTCAAAGCGTGGTGGATTCAGGGGAGCTGACGGAGGAGCCGCGCGGAGCGCTGTGCTGCGGCGTCGGGCGGAACAGCGGTCGGTGTGGTGTGGCGAACTCCAGCGGCAGAGCGGGGAGGCCCGGGCGGCCGCGGAGTTTGGCGGTCCGGTGTGCGGTAGTGCGTTCGGTGGGTGGAGGCGGCAGCCTCGGCCGGTCGTGGTCGAGGCGGCGGCCTCGGCCGGTCGCGGTCGAGGTGGAGCACCCGAGGTGCTAACCTCAGGTGTGCGGAGGAAACAAGGACCAGCGTTCGACGGGTCCTGCTGGCACGACGCGGAGAAGACCAGCCACAGACCGGTCTGATTTGGAAAACTGGACCCGATGCGGGTCTGATGTTGCTGGAACGGGCCGTGGTGAGTCGGGTAGGACCTGCGACTGGGCTACAGGCTGGTGGTTCGGACCGGGCCGGCCGGGGTGAACCAGCCCGATTGGGCCCCTTGCGATCAAGGGTTCGTATATCTTAAACGGCTTATTTAATGTGTTGTCTACGGCTATGGGTCTGTCTCTTTGAGACGAACATTTTAAGTTGGGTTTCAGGGTTTTTGGGTTCTGTTCCCAAAGACGGGTGACCTGAAATGCTTTAATTTAATAATATTAAATTATTATTAAAGTTTGTGACGGACGCGCTTCGCGAGCCGGACGTCCGTTTGACGCGCCATCAGAGGCGTTGTGGCCCCGGAGTTGAGACGGGCCTTCCAAAGTTTGTTGGAACCTTTGTGGTTTGGTTTCATTGCTCGATGGAACGAAACGCTTAATGTGAATAATTAATTAATTATTTAATTAATTAATTGTTCTTGCGTCGGACCTAACTCCTTCTTGGGATGTCTGATTGACGCGCCATCAGCGGCAGCGTAACCCCAGTCCTCGAGCGGACTTTTTAGACGTTTTCTGAAGCATTCGGGTTGGAGACAAGGTGTGGGCCCCACAGGGCCCGGTTCACATGTTTTACAGTGAAACGCCACTATTTCACCCGACATCCATTTAGGGTGTTTGAGCACTCATTTCTAAGTATTCTTCTGAGGGGATTGTGATGGCACAATCCGCCCGCCCAAATTCGGGCCCGAGGCATGGGCCCCACAAGGAGGATTTCGGACGTATGCTGCGTTTTTATGACATATGATTCATAAGTCCGTTCAGGGAAAATGAATAGCCTACTCCGCATGGTTATCTGCAAGGAATGCAATGGTATGATCTGTGTGGCCTATTTCAGGATTGAGATGTGGGCCCCACAGGGGCCCGTTTGCATATAACGCAGGGAGTTGCAGCTTCTGCATCTGAATTTCGTTTTAGGCATCTTCAGTGGCATTGTGACCCTGACATCGAGATGAAGTTGACCTGGGTGGTTTCTGGCATTCAAGCCGGAGTTGAGGCGTGTGCCCCATGGGCCGTCTTTTAAACTGTGTGCAGCATACTGCCACTTTTTCATCAGGCATCTGTTTGGGGCTTATGAATAGTCATTTTAGCGTGTTTTTCTGAGAGCATCGTGATGGCACAGTTCACCTGACCTTTTTCGAGACCAAGTTACAGGCCCCATGAGACGTCGTATGGGCGTAAAGCAGTGTTGAATAACTTTTCCATTGGGATCCCATTTCCAGCGAGTTAATAGCATATCTCACATGTTTTTCCACAAAGATTACAATGGTGTAATCTGTTTTGGAGAGAAGAGCCTCTTTAGAGATCTCATTAAATGTGGAAACATGAAATAGCATTGGTTGGAGGTTCCTTTGACGCACTCCGAACCAACACATGGTAGCGATGTTAGGGAAACCCAGTGATGGCACGGATAGTGCGGAGATATTGGACCAGTTATGGGTTTACCCTCCAGTGAGGCTGGGCAGTGGGTTACCTATTGACCTTAGGGTTTACCCTCCAACAAGGCTGGGCAGTGGGTTGCCTATTGACCTTAGGGTTTACCCTCCAGTGAGGCTGGGCAGTGGGTTACCCGTTGACCTTAGGGCTTACCCTCCAGCGAGGTTGGGCAGTGGGTTACCTATTGACCTCTTAGGGTTTACCCTCTAGCGAGGTTGGGTAGTGGGTTACCCGTTCGCCTTAGGATTTACTCTCCAGTGGGGCGGGGTAGTGGGTTACCCGTAAACCTTAGAGTTTACCCCCCAATAGGGCTGGTCAGTGGGTTACCCAACGACTTCTTTCAGACTCAGCCCTTTATATGAGGCTAGTCTGTGACTTTTCTCCGTGATTACAGGAGCGGGACCCTTGGTTGTATGGTTTAGCAATGAGGCCACTTGGTGTGCGGGATTGTTGGGCATCAGTGATGGATATCCTTTGAACTTTTGGTGACTTTTCTTGGGCTGATCTTGGAGACAGAGATCCCCTTACACACTCGTTCGGGTTTCTTATTGAGCATATATATACACCCTACTTCTGTTCCCACTCCATGGGTTCATTTACTCTCCTTCTATGAGGGTAAAGATGTGTGGGGTATGCCACGTGCTTTCCATGTCTAACTCCTCTTGTTTGGACGATCCTTCTTCCTTTCTCTTGTCAGGTTGAGCTGCACTCTCTCTTTTGTACTCTTACATTGTTCTTGTTCTGTCTACTGCTCACCATTTTAATAACTCCTTTATTTCTCCCTCGAGATTTTAGGGAATCTTACTGAGTATCTTTATACTCACCCCTACTTGGGCTTTGCCCGCACTTGGTGTGCCCTTGTAGACGGCGGACAGGTCGATCGAGACTATGGAGGAGCATAGAGGACACAGGAGCTTGGGCTGCATTCAGTGGTCGTAGGAGGATTTTTAGGTGTGAGACTCAACAGTGGTTTACTTTCATTTACCTATTGTCGGGTTGTGGCACCTTTCTAGTTGGGTACATGTTTTTTCATTTACTGTTCAGTTTACTTTTTCTATTTAGAAGTTGATGCATGACTGTGGTTGGGTTGTAGTTGTTTGTCCTTTGGCTTTCTGTTTACTCTGTACTTATTCATTGATTTACCTACGTGTGTGTGTGAAGTTCTGAGGTAAAGGCCTCCCCTAGTTTTTTGTGCCTTCGGTGCTAGTCTTCAGCCCCTGGCCTATGGAGGCGGGCTTGGGGTAGTTGCGGCTCGAGCCCTGGTACGGGTCAGGTCGTGAAAAAGTGGTATCAGAGGTGGTTCGTTCCTTGGGGAATTGTTTGGACATCCCTAAAAAGGAATTGGTTGGGATTTAGGGCAATAGTGTCGATGAGTCTCGAGAGCGGCTCTCAGGCCAAGGAGTCCAGTAATGGTGCGGCGACCGACGTATCCATTCACGAGGACCCTGATAACCCGCTTGTTGACTCGGCACACTGAGACACTTGTCTCAAGGAATTTAGTTCGTGCATCATGTAGGATTGAGTCTTTGACTACCCTTATTGAGTCATATCCCCATCGTTGTTGATATATATATGCTCATTTGACCTCGGTACTCTTTGATCAAATTCAGGATGTCTCTACGATGATAGCCATCCATGATACTATCTCTGGTTCATGATGATAACTCTGTGAGCGACGAGGCCTTAGTTCAAGATTCATCATATGACTACCCTTTCTCCAGGAGGATAGGCAGCAGCATCTCCACCTGTGGAGTATCAAATAGTACCGACAGTGAAGGTCAATGACAATTGCAGGTTGGGCGTGCTACGTGAGTTCCAGCGTCAGAGACCGTTGAGGTTCTATAGTGATCCATACCCTCAGACAGTGAAGGGTTTTCTAGAGTCATTGGTTTGCCTCTTCAGGCTTATTCAGACACTGATAGGTTAATGGTGGCTTTGACATCCATTCTTTCAACCAAGCAGTTTGGCGTTAGTAGAGTCAAGGTTACTCAGATGCACGATGAGTTGGTAATCTTGTGGGATGACTTCTAGCAGCTGTTTCATGAGGAGTACTACCCCTCCTACTTATTCTTCATAAGGTTTTAGGATTTGTTGGTGCTTCAGTGGGGAGTGATGGTAGTGGATGAGTACAGGACTTGGTCCATAGACCTTACTCAGTACTCTTTGGATGTGGTCCATGACAGCAAATTTCAAGCACAGAAGTTTGAGCGAGGTCAATATAGAGGAGATTTGTGTCAGCGTAGTGCCCTTGTGCATCCTCACCCATCTCGGGGTGCTGGATCAGGCACTGGTGACAGAGAAATTTATGTCAGAGGGATGTCAATTGGCAGGGCCTTGGCATCGGAGTTCTCCCCTTGATGAGACTCAGGCACATGGTCAGGGGCAGCATAGAGCACCGAGACAGCCCAGGGAGGACTAGTGCTATGATGTGCGAGGTCACATGGCGTGAGACTACTCGACCAAATGTGCTGAGTTTTCCATATAGTTGATAGATGCACCGCCACGACAGAGGCAGTGTCATGATCAGAGAACTCCCAGGTGAGGACAGGGTGGTCCCCAGGGAGGCGGTGTTGGTAGAAGATTAGGAAGAATTGTGGTTGACAGACGATGTTTTGAGGTCCTTCCACCACCACTAGGCAGCCCATGCCAGGCTTCGGGAGTTGACGAACGGGGCTGCAGGCGGCTGTGTGCTATGGATTTCTACAATCCTGCATTGAATGAGATGATAAGAGGTCTGTGTCTTTTTCTACTTTTCTTAGTAGAACTTCTTAGACACTGCGTGAGGTACTCTTTTCGTCTAACTCCTTGTTCGAGGGGTTACCAAGGGTGACGTAGGGCGTTGGTGTAACCCTGTGTTGGTGTTGTCCGACATAGCTTTGAATGCACAGGAAAGAGGGGTTCTTCCCCCACTGAGATGCGTTTTTGTGATGCGATCAAAATCGCGAGGGAGATTCAGTACCACCCAAAGCGGATAGTATTGAGGTGTAGTGGATGAGTCCCTCTGACATGTGCATTCATGGAGGGGTTGTGCGGTGGAGTGTCAGAGTAGGTTCTGGATTTTCCAGAAGGGGCTTTTCTAGTTGACCCCATTCCCCCTTTTTTGCTTGAGGTGCCACTAGTGGGTTTGGCAGAGTGCCTTTTTTGGGGATTAATCTTCTTCCAAGAGGGGAAAAGACACCTGGGGTATGCCATGTGCTTTCTGTGTCTAGCCTCTAAAGGTTGGATGAGTTTACTTGCCTGCCATGTTCATTGGTACCTTGTGTGCTCAATGTCAATCTTCATACTATTATCAAGTACAGGTCGAGGTGATGGACACCCCATAAACAAAAATACGTGATTCACTATGTGGTGCTGGTGGTGTTAGTCCTTGTGCTGAGAATGAGGAGATGCTATCTTCTAGGAGAGCGCTTTGGGGTTTGCTCAGACCACCAGTGTCTCAGGTGTGCCCTCACCCAGAGAGACTTGAACCTGAGATGACAGTGCTGGTTGTAATTTTTGTAAGACTAAGATGTTGAGGTATTCTATGTTCCAGAAAAAAAATGGTAGTGTTGTAGCAGGTTCCCTTATCAAAAAGTCCCAGAATCATTAGGTGCGGTAAGTTTCGTAGTAGTTAGCTTCCCTGCAGTTGACCCTATTGGACCAGGAGGATGTAACTTTTCTTCAGTCAATGGTGTTGACTCATCCACCTTTTGAGTGTGTAAGAGAGTCACAGTTGTGATGCACCGATTGTGAAAACTTGTGTGACCGGATATCCTTGGGTGTTTCACCAGATGGGTATTCTAAAGGAGGGAATCACAAGACCATGTTCTAGGAACAAATCATAATTTCGGTCGTGATGTGGAAAGTAGGGGTTCAGCCGGAGAAGTCCCCCCTAGTTTCTTTGGGCCGTTCGAGAATCGTGCAAGTGAGTGAGAGGTTGTCGGCCGTCTTTCCCTACCCTCCCAATAGTAGGAGTGGGCGCACGATGTCTTCCACGTGTCGCAGATGATGAGGCGCATGCGTTTTCCTACGCATTTAATCGAAAGTAGCAGACCTTATAAGTACAAACCATCCCTTGGTTCGCGTGCTGTGCCAGCTTGGTTTTGTGCAAGTTTTCTTGGGAGTGGGAGAGATAGGTGTGAGCTCTGTATCCCGAGTTATTTTTCCTAGTTTTTCTTTTTGGGGATGAAAATATTGAAGGAGGGACTGATTTAGAGACCCGTTTTTTCCCTGTAAGACTTTGGAATATTTCTACATATATTTCCAGAGCTAGGAGCTGAGACAGAGTGCAATTCCAAGGCCCGGTGTGCCTGGAATAAATTTTATAAAAATATTAAGTGTTTTTATACTATGCACGTGGCGGGGTTGTGTTTTCTCCTAAAAGGTAGCTCGGATCAGAAATATTAGGGTACGATTGTGTCTGAAGCGTGCCTTTTACCCTAGGCGGGGTGTAAGAGTTGTGGGCACGGGTCTGCTGTGAGGGATGTCACCCAGGGGAAAAAATAGTCATTTTGAAATAATGACTTAGTGATTTTTATCACTAGATTTCTTTTTGAAAAACTTTCAAACGAATCCTTGGAATGGAAATCTGAGACTTCCGTTGAGTTCTAAATGGGGCATTTTTCTTAGGTGTGATATAAAGTGAGAGGGCACGACAGTTATAGATTCCGCGCTAAGCGGATTTTTCTATAAAAAGAAAAATAAGGAGTTGGAGTTAGGGTTCCCCCTTCTCTCTCCTCTTCTCTCTCTTTCTCTCTCTCCCTCTCTCTCTCAACTGTTCTTTGCTGTTCTTCACCAAATCATGGAGCGACCTCTACCAGAACCTTGGCGGATTGAAGCAGGAGCGTCGTGGGCATGCAACCAATGACGCACGACCGATTCGAGGTAGGATTTCTAATTAATTTTTGCACCTTCATCGATTTCTTCAGTTTTTGTCAAATCCATTATTTAAAATCTATAATCTTTGAGAATTAGGATGATGGCCAAATGAACACGGCCATCATCCAAGCCCCGTTTTTAATTCTCATTCTTGGGCGTTCTTCGTCCCAATTTTTAGACTCGCCAAAATCTTGTCAGATCGTCGATTGGGGGCAGGCACTGTGAAGGCCCCGTCCCGAGGATCCCTAACCTGCGTTTGGTTTTGAGATTGGACCGCTGGAGCGATGACGGCGGCTAATGGAAGTCTCGGCTTCGGCAAGGGGCGGTGGCCGGAGGTCGGGCATCAGGCAGCGGGTGAAGCCAGGGGTTCAGATGAGGTGGCGGTGTCGGGTGTGGCCAGCGCGGATGGGGTAGCTCTGGAAGGTCGAGCCGGAGGCGGTGGAGCGCAGCAGCTTCAGGGGAGCCGGCAGAGGAGCCGAGCGGAGCGGTGTGCGGCGGAGTCGGGCGGAGCAGCAGCCGGCGCGGTGTGGCGAACCCCAGCGGCGGAGCGGAAAGGCCCGGGTAGCTGCGGCGTTCAGCAGGCCGGTGTGCGGCGGTGCGTTTGGCGGGTGGAGGCAGCGACCTCGGCTGGTCTCGGTCGGGGTGGAGCACCTGAGGCACTGACCTCGAGTGTGCGGAGGAAACAAGGACTCGTGTCTGGTTGGTCTTGCTGGCGTGACGCGGAGAAGACTAGCCACGGGCCGGTATGATTTGGAGAACCGGACTCGAGGCAGGTTCGGTGTTACTAGAGCAGGTCGCGGAAAGTCAGGCTAGACCCACGGCTGGGCCACGGGCCGACGGTTCGGACCGGGCCGGCCGGGGTGAACCGGCCCGGTTGGGCCCCTTGCGATCAAGGGGTCGTATCTCTTAAATAGCACGTCCGTTTGACGCGCCGTCTGCGGCTGTGGGTCCACCTCATTGAGACAGACTTTTTAAGTTGGGTTTCTTGTTTTTTGGGTTCTGCGCCCGAAGACAAGTGACCTTAAATGATTTAATTTAATAATATTATATTATTATTAAATTTTGCGACGGACTCGCTTCGTGAGCTGGATGTTCGTTTGACACGCCGTCAGAGGCGCGGTGGCCCCGTAGTTGAGACGGTCCTTCCAAAGTTGGTTTGGAACCTTTACAGTTTGGTTTCGTTGCTCGGTGGCATGAAACACTTAATGTGAATAATTAATTATCTATTTAATTAATTAATTGTTCTTACGTCGGACCTAACTTCTGCTTGGGATGTCTGATTGATGTGTCATTAGTGGCAGCATGACCCCAGTCCTCGTACACAATTTTTGAGACATCATCTGAAGCATTTGGGTTGGAGACAAGGTGTGGGCCCCATAGGGCCCGGTTCACACGTTTTACGGTGAAATTCCACTTTTTCAACTGACATCTGTTTGGGGTGTTTGAGCACTTGTTTCTGAGTATTCTTTTGAGGGGATTGCGACAGCGTAATCCACCCACCCAAATTCAGGCTTGAGGTGTGGACCCCACAAGGCGGTTTTCAGACGTATGCTGCATTTTTACGACTTATGCTTCATAAGTATGTTCAGGGCAATTGTATAGCCCATGTCGTGTGGTTATCTGCAAGGAACGCAATGGTATGATTTGCGTTACGTATTTCGGGGTCAAGGTGTGGGCCCCACAAGGCCCCGTTTGCATATAACGCGGGGAGTTGCAGCTTCTGCATCTGAAGTCCGTTTTAGGCATCGTCAGCAATGTTGTGACCCTAGCATTAAGATGAAGTTGACCTAGGTGGTTTCAGGCATTGAAGTCAGAGTTGAGTCATGGGCCCCACGGGTCGTCTTTTAAGCTGTGTGCTGGGTACTATGACTTTTTCATTAGGCGTTTGTTTGGGGAGTATGAATAGTCTTTTTTTTCATGTTTTTTCGAGAGCATCGCGATGCCACAGTTCCTCTAACCTTTTTCAGGACCGAGGTGTGGGCCCCATGAGACGCCATATGGGCATAAAGTGGTGTTGAATAACTTTTCCTTCGGGAGCCTGTTTCCAGCGAGTAAATAGTCTATCTCGCGTGTTTTTTACAAGGATTACAATGGTGTAATCTGTTTGGGAGATTAGATCCTCTTTAGAGATCTCATTAAATGTGGAAACTTGAAAGGGAGTTGGTTAGAGGTTCCTTTGACACACTCTAAACCAATGCATGGTAGCGATGTTAGTGACACCCAGTGATGGCACAGGTAGTGCGGAGATATCGGACCAGTTCTAGATTTACCCTCCAGCAAGGCTAGGTAGTGGGTTACCCGTTTACCTTAGGGTTTAGCCTCCAGTGAGGCTGGGCAATGGGTTACCCATTGACCTTAGGGTTTACCCTCCAGTGAGGTTGGGCAGTGGGTTACTCATTGACCCTAGGGCTTACCCTCCAGCAAGGTTGGGCAGTGGGTTACCCGTTTACTTCTTAGGGTTTACCCTCCAGCGAGGCTGGGTAGTGGGTTACCTGTTCGACTTAGGGTTTACCCTCCAGCAGGGCAGGGCAGTGGGTTACCCTTAAACCTTAGATTTTACCCTCCAACAGGGCTAGGCAGTGGGTTACCCGATGACTTCTTTTATACTCAACTCTTTCTATGAGGCTAGTCAGTGACTTTTCTCCGTGATTATCGGAGCGGGAACCTTGGTTGTACGGTTTAGCAATGAGGCCACTTAGTGTGCAGGATTGTTGGGCATTATTGATGGATATCCTTTGAACTGTTTGTAACTTTTCTTGGGCTGATCTTGGAGATAGATATCCCCTTACAAACTCATTCGAGTTTCTTGTTGAGCATATATATACACCCTACTTTTGTTCCCACTCCTTGGGTTCAGTTACCCTCCTTCTAGGACGGGTGAAGACACGCGGGGTATGCCACATTCTTTCTATGTCTAGATCCTCTTGGTTGGAAGAGCCTGCTTTTCTCTTATCGGGTTGAGCTGCACTCTTTCTTTTGTACTCTTACACTGTTCTTGTTCTATCTACTACTCGTCGTTTTAGTATCTTCTTTGTTGCTCCCTCGAGATTTTAAAGTATCCTACTGAGTATCTTTATACTCACCCCTTCTTGGGCTTTGTCCGCACTTGGTGTGCCCTTGTAGACGATGGACAGGTCGATCAAGACTACAGAGGAGCATAGAGGACATAGGATCTTGGGCTACATTCAGTGGTCATAGAAGGATTTTCAGGTGTGAGACTCACCAGCAGTTTACTTTTGTTTACCTGTTGCCAGGTTGTGGCACCTTTCTAGTTGGGTGTGTGTTTTTTCCTTTACTATTCAGTTTACTTGTTCTATTTAGAAGTTGATGAATGACTATGGTTGGGTTCTAGTTGTTTGTCCTTTGGTTTTCTTTTTACTCTGTACTTCTTCATTGAGTTAGTTGTGTGTGTGTGTACAGTTCTGTGGCAAAGGTCTCCCCTAGTTTGTTGTGCCTTCGGCACTAGTCGCTAGCCCCTGGCCTATGGAGGCGGGCTTAGGGTAGTTGCGGCTCGATCCATGGTACGGGTCAGGTCGTGACAGTTCAAGATATAAACTTTGCATTCAAAAAATTTAAAATTATCCAACATTTGGTTTTCTATTATTCCATATCTCATGGGGTGTTTTATTTAATATGGACCTTATTAAACCAAGGCCTACACAGGCCCATGGGCCCATATTAGTGTGTGTGAAGAGTATATGTGGGAGATCATCCCCATAATAGGATTATAATGTTTTGATGTGGAAGAATTGTAAATAAAGAAACAACTGAACATCTACTATTTCAATGTGGGACTCGAATGCACGATATTATATTTGGTGTCCAATCATTATATGAATATATATACTGTGATAAAGAACTATAAGTTACCACAAATATGAGTATATTTTTAGAACTTATATAGTTATTATAAATAAACATTAAACCTTTAATTCAATTTCCTTAGTGAACGATGGTGATATGTAATGATCATTAAATTTGGTTGTTTTAGAAAACCTCAACAAAATTAAAAATTAATATTTATTTCAATAAGGATTTATTGGGGCCTCATTTCAAAACTAAAATTTTATTTATATAATATTTTGATTTTAAAATCATTGTGTTATGTAAGGGAATTTTTTTTTCAAAATTATTATTCTAAATTTACAAAACCCTCTTATAGGGGGGTCTACTTTTAAAGATATTCTGATTTACAAATTGAGTTTGAGAAGTTTAAATCATGTAATTTTATGTGTAAATTGTAAAAATATATCATATTATCATTTCAGCTGAATTTTTTAATTAATGTATTGAAAATATAACTCCCTTTTAGTAGAATTTGTTTTTAGAATATTCTATGTTCAAAGGTATTCAAGAAACTTGAAATGATTCTCATGTTTTTTTCTTTTAAAATTTTTCTAAGTGTTTGATTAATGTATATTTATAGTTTTCATGTATATATCTAAATTTCATGATTTCTATGTATAGTGATTTCAAAAAATGTTACATTTTAGTATAAAGGAGACTTAAATTATTTATTAAATAATTATTATTATTTAATGCAGTGTTTTAAAGAAAGAGTTGAAGTTGGTTGTTTCTTGAGTTAAATTATAAATTGGCTTTTTAAAGTGAGGCAAATTAATTATTATTGAATAAATTCTCATTCTCATATATTAAACTAATTATTATTTTCATATATTCATAAATTTTTACATAATGGGATATTTGAATGAGTTGTGAAGTATTTATAAATTAAATGTATAGATGCATTCATTACTTGGGAGATTTTATTCAGAATAAAAATGTTTTAAGTATTTTAAAGATGAATATTTCTTTATTTCTTTAGCTTCAAAGTTTTTCTTGGAAATAAATGAGTTTGATTATATTTTTCTTAGTTTAAAGTTTATCTAATTTTATTATCTTGAAATTATAGAGGTATATTAAAATCAAGGTATGTGATAACTTGTGATCCATTGATCCCCCTCAAAAATATTTGTTTGTTTTTAATTTTCCCAAATGGTTTGAATAGTGCACATGCAAGAAATATTATTTTCACTAGTGAAAAAACACAATTTAACATCAGTTTTTTTTTTCAATTTAGATGTTGGTTTTTAACGAATGTTTATAAAGGTGATGTAAAAAAACAAGGTTTTTGGTGTCAGTTTTTAGAAACTGATGCCAAAAATGAGTCTTAACTTAGTTTTTAGCATCGGTTTATGAAGTAAACTGATGCCGAAAACTATAAAATTTTATTTTAATGATTCGGTGTTGGTTTCTATAAAAACTGATGATAAAATTTTTAAAAAAATCAGAAATATTTGAATATTACATCCCTAAAATAATCAGAATCCCTATAATATCAAAATTGTATACGGCAATCAAACAACGTGTATCATTGACTAAAATATATAAAAACATACATACTTTTATCTAGTTAATAAAAAATTATCTACACATTTGTATTATAAATTAGAATTAAAAAACACATACCTGAAACTTACAACATGATCGATGTGGGTTATTGTTGAAGCATTTGTTTGATATCATTATGTTCAAACACCGATTATAACAAAATAATTAGTTTTTTAAACACATTTTATTAGGAAAATGTAATATTAATCATAAACATTAGAATATACATGCCTTAAATCGTAATCATACTTAACAAATAGTTTGTAAATAAAGATCCAAGATGGTTAAGTTCATTTTTCATATAAAACTCGGTATCATTAAATGTCTACAATAACATTGAACCATATGATATTTAAAAATAGAATACTATGACATAAAATATAAAATAATTAATATATCTAACCTTATCAAATTCATTAGTTACCCCAATTGTGATTATCTCATACATGAATCATAGAACATAATAATCACATTCAATATGTCCTTATTGAAGATGAAACTATGATTATAAAACATTAAATTGAAAATAAAAACCAATATATATATATATATCAAAAATCAGAATAATATCTAATATAAAAAATAATTACTGTTACTTTCACATATTGGATTGTATTTGGGTTCTTTATCGACATGTGATCTTGGTTAAATTTATTCCATGACCTAGATTTTTATATATAACATCTAATAATACATGTATATAAAATAAGAATTAAATATAATGAACTTATAAAAAAGTAGAAAACTTACTTGTTTAACAAGGTGGTAAATTTTTTATGAACACTACATAGTAAAGAGAAAATCCAATATAAGGTGCATTCACTTGGGAAGAATACACCTAACATCCAATGTCCCCTACAATATAAAAAGTTCACAATTAATGACATCATAATGAGCATTAGTTCATAATTATGTTTGTGTTCTTACTTATCATGAAATGAAAGAAACCAACACCCAATATCTGTCTGTGATAATCTCTCACATATATATGCAATTCTATTAGGATTCTTCACATATTTCACATCTGTGGAAATGAATTCTGGATCTATAAAACCATAAATTCCTATGATGCCATTTTTTATAAGAAGCATGTGTAGATACCTAATTAAAAAAGTAATCTAGTTATTCAATTTAAAACATATTTAATTAAAGAAATAAAAAAATTAAACGTCATTTTACATACATGGAAAACAACTACAACACAGGCATGCTTAGATCTTCAAAATAAATTAGATCCATGATATATTTTCTGAATATTCTCAATAGATGGTTGCTTTTTCATATATCGAACATCATCTGAAACTCATAGATATTACTCAAGGAAGAAGAAGCCCGAGATAATATTTTTATCCCATAAGAAATATCAGAATTATCTATAGTTGTTTGTTCCTAAACCTTTTGTTTCATTTGTTCCATTTATTTTTCTTTTATATACTCCTATATAAGTTAAATGTTAGAAAAAATTATAAGTAATTTTCAATTAGATATAGTTAATTTTAAAAAAATTCATACCTCATATGAAAGATAAAGAAGAATGACAAATGGACAAAGTGAAAAATGACTCAAACAATCCCCAACTCTGGTAACCTCTTCATTAGGAAATGTTATTAGAGTAGTAGGATCAACTATATCAAGTATTGATACTCTAACTAGACCCATCAACATTGTATAGTGATATACAGAATCCCCAAAAAAATACACAAGTCATAATGCTACAATATGTATATAAGGATATCCATCATACAACTCACAATATAAGTTTGGGTCAGAGTGAGGAGGTGTAGGATCTGAGTAGATAGGTTGGGTAGGGTGGTCTGGCTAGGACGGTTGTATAGGATTCACAACTAGCTGAGTAGGCTGGGAAGGCTGTGCAAATTGTGACTATCTCATCAATTATTACATAGCATGTTGTATAGTTGCTTGAATTTGATCGCTCAGGGACTGTTTCATATCTTTTATCTGAGATTTTAAGGATTAAATTTCTGGGTCTCATGATTGCTTACTGTAATGACCAAAAACTTTTTGAATACTAACACCCACTTGACAACCTCTTATGCGAACGGGGTGTTCATAATTTCCTAAAGTAGTGGCTAGGATGTTCATCCTAACCTTAGGGATAAAAGACCCCTATGAATCTTTCCCCTGAAGTTTATCCTAAAATGAAAAATGAAAATGTTATATTAGTGTTTTTAATTTATAAAATAAAAAATGCATTAAAAATAAATAATATTTACTTACAATTTTTTCATCTACTTCCTTAGTTTTCTCTATAAGATACTTTTCATTTTTACTTCTTCTCGTTCTTTTCAATTTTTTATGGCTAGTGGGGGGAGATGGAGGACCAAACTGGACCTCATCAGAACCACTAGTGGAGTGAGATCTTGGTGCTTCAAACTTTTCCTCAATAATTTTTTTCTTCAATAAATTATAACCTCCACGTAATAAAGTATGAGGTTATACATTCTAAAACTAGATGTCTTGATGGGATTTTTTAAAGGAATATTATAAAAAAAGTAAAATAATAAGTAAATAGGTACATATATATTAAATTTTACAATATAATATAATTATCATACCAGAAATTATTCATCATTTCAGTTGGAAACAAATTTCTTCCATGTATCTACATCTATAAACTCAAACTTGAGTCATGGGTTTTCATTTTTTCTCTTTCCAAAAACATAATTTTTTGTCAACTTTGTTTTGAAATATCTCTATCGAATCACCACCAAAGTAAGACATCTTTTCTTAATTGATTTTTTTTCTTCAAAATTTAATTTCATATATAATTGAATAAAATAAAAATTAGTCATTTAAAATATATCATATTCAAAAAATAATATAAAATAAATCATTTTATATATTATAACATTACAGCCTCCCAAATCTGATCTTTTTCCATCTTATAGATGGACTTCCAATCAGGATATAAAATGATAATCCTGTAATGACTTTGTATAGAGATATAGTTGATAAATTGTGTTTCATTTGGTCTAGTTGAATTATTATTATCATCAAAATTAATATGTAATCTCTCATCTCCATAAGCAAGTGATTGTTTTTGTAAATGTTTAATGCCATGTTTACTAACTCGAAACTTGATTTCATAATAGTAAAAGCAAATGACTCCACCATTGAAGTCTCATCGGTAGTACTACAATTATTTTTTGTAAATTAAAAGTTTTTTTCATTAAATAATTATATTAATGGATATTTAATGATATGAAAAATAAAAATAAAAATACCTTGAAATATGTTCCTATATATTTGTATTTGTATCCATCATTAAAACAGGCAATTGTAATGAAATTCTTGTGGACCTGCATATTATTATCTAATTGAATAATTAGAAAACAAGAAAACTAAAATATGTAATTAAAAAAAAGGGAACAAATGTGTAATTTAAAGAAGAAAATAATGATGTTATGATTCTTAACAAATATATATATATATATAAGGTAACTATTAAATATATACATTACATATAAAATGATAGAAACATTCATAAATTTAAATATCAAATAGTTATTAAATAATACAGTTTTTACACATGTAAATTTCAAGAAAGAAAAATAATGTAAATAATTAGCAGTTTAATTAGGAGAGTAATTTAGTGTTTTTTCATATCCATTTAGCATGATCATTTCATACTGCATGCACTATGTTTGTGTTATAGTCATTGTTATCCAGAAATCATGTAATAGATAAAGAAGCCTCCTATAAATCAATATCATCATAATCATCATCCCCACCATCCAAATGGATTCTTTTCCCTTGAAAAATGATGGACCACTGATCATTTGATGGATCAATGACATAAAATACTTGTTTTTCATGTGTGGTCATGAGAAATGGTTTCTTATTACAGCTAAATCTTTTCAAATCAACTAGTTTAAACCCATATTCATCATGTTTCACACCACTATTACTTTCAACCTAATTAAACTTAGACACAGTGACTCAAAATTTAATATAATAAATTTACCATATGTATTCAAGAACTCTAAAATATGGTGTTGATATAGAAATTGGGTTTTTATCTTTAGCGCTCGAAAAATTCAGTGCTTCAGTGACGACCATTAAACCACTATTTTGAACGGTACTCTTGTGATATATATTTTTTGTGTAAAATGTATACCCATTAATATAAAAATTAGACCATGTGATCATGTTAATATGTGGTCCCCTTGACAACCATTTCAATGTTTTTAAAGTAGATATATCTATGATGAATTTCTCTTTAAACCATGAAATAAATGTCTTTTTATTCTCAATCATCTGCCACTTTTCATTTATTTTCAGATATTGTAACTTTAATTCAGAAATATGTGATGATATATATGATTGAACCTCATCTATTTTGTTCAAAATGTATAAATTTGCCTACATCACTTCATCACATGGAATGAACATTACCATTAATACTCTAATCCCTCTACCCTCACTATAAACTATCATATGTTGAGATATAGGGAGACTAATATGCTCTACTTCATACAAATAATTAGTATATAACTAAATCACCTCTTCTGATACATATTTTTGGACAATAGAGGCCTCTGGTCGATAAGGATTTTAGCATAACCCTTCAAAATTTTCATATATCTTTCAAAACTGATACATCCATTGTAAATAAACATGCCCACATATTCTTATATCACACACCAAATGAATTTCCAAATGAACCATTATATCAAAAAACATAGGTGGTAAATACATTTCTAGTTAAAAAATAATAAGATAAGATTCATTCTCTAACACATCTAACAAATTTGGATCAACGACTTTGACAAAAATAGACTTGAAAATTTTACATAACCTAAAGATAGTATTTCTAATACTTTTCAGAAATATACCACGTAGTGCAACTAGTAGAAGTTGTTTCATCAATACATGACAATCGTGAGATTTCATACCTATTAATTTGAAATCCTTCAATGACACCAAATTCTTCACATTTAAATAATAACCACTAGGTACTTTAATACCATGAATAAACTAACAAAAATTTATCTTTTCAATCTTTCTTAATGTGTGAAAAGCTAGAGGTAAATATGTTATATTTCCTTTCATAGTAGAAGCTAACTCTAAACGTATTCCCATTGATATCAAGTCCAATCTAGAATGCAGTCCATCTTTTTTATTTCCTTTTATGTCTAACAAAGTTCCAATCAAACTATCACATATGTTTTTCTCAACATCCATAACATTAATTTAATGTTTTATCTCTAAAAATATTTAATAAGGTAGTTTGAAAAAAGATAAACTATTTCTTCCATATATTTTTTGAAGACTATAACTTCTTTTCATTTCAAATGTCAAATCAATATTTTTCACCTTATCATGATATTATTAAACTAAAAATGTTCATGGGGGAAGATTGTATTCATGTAAACCAATAAATGATTTTTTTCATTCTATGATAAGGATGATAAATTGGAAAAAATCATCAATGTCCCATGTATACTGTCTTTCTTCCATTCTGTAATTGATAATATGAAGTCTATTATTCATAAATTGGATATGCTTTATGTCCCTTAACATTGTATCTAGATAAGTTTCCATATGAAGTAAATTCATTTATAATGAACATTATCATAACATGAAGAAGAAAATACTCTTTATTATATGAATCAAAAACATTCAAACATGTCTCCTATAGTAGTTTCAAATCATCAATCAATGGTAAAAGATACACATCAATATTATTTCCTGGCTATTTTGTTCTATAAATCATCAAACTCATCATAACATATTTTTTCTTCATACATATATGTGGGGATAAGTTGTAAACTACCAACAAAATAGTCCATGAACTATATTGGATACTTAGGATTTGATATGGATTCATTCCATAAGTACACGATCCCATTTTGAGATTTATAACTTCACTTCCAAAATCATGAAATTGTTTATCAAATCTCTTCCACTGTGGTAAATTAGTAGGGTGACGTAAGTTACCATCATAGATGCACTCATCATGTAACAACCTGAACATTTATGAATAAAATTCCATTTCTTTTGAATAAATTAAAAGTATTATGATTATAAAAAACACATAAACTTATTTTATTATATCAAATTGTATTTCAAATAACCGTTAAGTACATTTGTCATTGATAATATGGTCATTGAATAATGATCACATGACTAGTATAAATATAAGGTTGTAAAAAATAATTTTGGCACAGACAAAGGAATTGATAGCCTCACCCAGTAGGATCATACCCTATAAAGCCCATTTATTAGATCTTACATGGGAGATCATTTATGATATTTCCCCTACACCAAACCCAAGCTGATATTCAAAAACTTAAGCATGAGAGAAACTGTTTGAGGGATAAGTTCAAGCTCATCGAGATCACGGCCCAAACCATGTTCACCGAATGGCCCCATGAAAGCCCTGCCATCATGCACCTTAATCTTAGGGAATATACAAGTATAATAAATGGATATGTGTTAGGAACCTAGCAATAATACTATGTACATTATTTTTTTTATAGAATAATGAATATTTTTTCTTCCTATTATTGTTACTTTGTAAAAATTTTTTAAAGAACAAATAGTATTTTTGGTAAAAATTAAATTTCAATTAAGAAGTATATTTTGATGAATTAATGGATTTTTAAAATGAATAATATTTTAATAAAATATTATTATTAAATTAATTTTATTAAATATAAATTATCGTATAATTTTTATGAAGTCAAATGTAATTTTATGAGGGTTCGAAAACTGTTATTGTCAAAAACCCTTAATTTTAAATAAATGTTAGTTTTTATTTTAAAATTGAAAATTCGCATATTTATAGAATTATTTGTATATAATGTATATAATTTTTTTAATCTGTATGTCAAAATTATCTAATAGTAAATTTTTCATAATTTTCTAGGACGGTCTATTTTTTGGGTGAAAATTAAATACCGTATAAATATATGATGTGTTTTATGACATCATAATGGCCCAATTATGATGTAATAAATACTATAAAAGGTATACTAAGATAAATATATTTTTTTAATTTAAAATAATTTAATTTTAAGTGGATTTTATTTATTTTATAAATCCTTAGTGAATTATTCAAGACTTATAATATATTTTAAGATTTTAAAATAATTTCTTTGAAAGTGTGACTCACCTCCACATAAGTAAGGGAAATATTTTATTATCTTCATAATTTAGCCTCATAAAATAATTTATAACACTCCCCTTTTACAGAAATCATGAGAAAAACCATGGGATGTTTTGTGGTTTTGAATATTTTATTATGTAGTGTCCAAAACCAAAATAATAAAGAAATCCTCCTCCTTTCCTATATAAACACACCCAATCTCACACTTCTATTCACTAAAAATTCTTAAAAATCATCCAAACACTTACCTATACTCACTAGAGTCCTAAAAAGGTTCCCCCAAACACCCAATAAGCCTCTTCTAAGACTTTGGAGTCACACATCCAAGTAAGGGATTTCTCTCCCCAACTTTGAATTCAAGCAACTTCTTTGAGAGTAGTTCTTTAATTTCAATTTATTGTATTGAGATTTGTTTGTATTAATTAAATTACTATCCAATTTATCTTATTTTTATTATTTATCATTTATCCCCCCTCATTTGGACCCTTACCTAAGTCGTTACTATGCCGAAATTCTATAAGGGGTTCTCTCTCTCCTCTTTTTATCAAGCACTTCATTTATGATATGCCCTTTTGATTTCCATTTTATTAAGTTGGGATAAATTATTAACTATACCCCTTTCTCTTAGTTTTATTTTTAAATTATGTTATCCCCTTTCACTCTCATTTATCCCTCATACAAACCCTATGTACACCCATTACCATGCTGAAATTTTGTAAGAGTTCTTTTGATTTCTCCTCTTTCTTCAGGATTCTTTATTATGTTACATATTTTATTTACAATTACTTATGATGGGTAATGTCCTTACATTTCCCTATTACTTTCCATTTCATTTATAGATTATTATATACCCCTTTATCTCTCATAAACCCATTTTATAAATTTCTATATGATGTCGTTATGATACCAAAATCACACCATGATTTACCATGCCAAAATAATTGTGTAGTGAATTCCATACCCATTTATCGATATTCACCTTTATGAACATACTCCTATTTATTTGGGACTTGCATATATGTATTCCAAATTTCTATATCATTGAATAATATTATGATGTTTAATGAATCCATGTTATATGATCTATGTGGAACCCTTAAGCATGAGATTGAAATGTTTATAAAGGGTGTGCCCTGATAGCGCTCCAATGCATTGGGTAACGTTTATTATCATGATAAATCATGTTGGTACAGAGGTTTAACTGATTTATTTATGGTACTTTTTTCCACCATTAAGTCTTGTTAGTTTAACATTGACTTATGTTTATGATGCAGTGTTTTAAGTTTTTGCCACATTTCCCATATTATGATTATCATGTGATATCATGCCTTATTATTCATGTTCCTTTATGATTCATTGATATGTATTGTATAAAATTTATTATTATCCTCACGTTATTAAATTTTTATTCCCTTATTGGGATTTATATCTCACCCCTTTCTTATGTATGTCCTCAGGTTATCCCATGCAGTGTTAAGTACGATGAAATGTTTTAGTCATGTTAAAGAATATTTCCATAAATATGTTGTTTTATTTCATGTTTTAAGTTGTTATTTAATGTTTCTAAACCCCAAATACACTATAACACTCGATATTATGAGTTTTATTAAGTAAAAATTTATGTAATAAATTATTTTTAAAAATGAAATAAATATCATAGTTGTTATAGTTGGTATCAGAGGATAGGTTTAGTTATTTTTTGGGATTATGATTAGAAACCCTAGTGAAAACCCTTAGGGATAAGACTAAGTATAAGAGAACATCCCAAAATTTTAGTGATTATAGATAAAGTGGTTTATCAAGAAAATACATCCCTATATGAAAACTATAAGTAGTTGTTGTTCTAGCACAGATGTGCCTAGAAGTAATAACTCTGACAAGGTGTTCTGGGCTTGACTCGGGGTAACCTGGTACACGACAATGGGTCTTACTGTGGACCTATTTTTACACTCCCAGGGTATATGCTTTGGTAAATACATAAACTCATTACAAACCAATATTAAGGGAACAAAAAAAATACCCATAATAATATATGTTAGTAAGTAGATCATGGATAACATAGATTGAATCCTAAAAACTCATAAGTTAAGGAGATTAATGTAATTCATAAGTTATCCTATTATCATTATTAGATTCCCCTTTGTGTGCTTAATATTTTAATATACTCATCCCTAATTTCCCTTTTATTCTAAACAATGGTTATAAATAGGAGGAATCGTGCTAACAACTGATGTGAAGGAAAGTGTGATGATTTCCCCAATGAGATGCCCAACCCGATGGGTGAAAAAGTCACAAAAATTTTCACAATAATATTTCAGTTAACTCAAGTTATAAATAGAAACATGGACTAGGAGGAGCGCCCAACTCACCCTAAGATAGATCAACCCACGATTGAGAGCTTCATGCAAAAAAGGACTTCTACATTCAGTGGATTATTTGATCCCTTGATATCTAAGAAATCGATCAATTCCATTGAAAATATATTCTCCATCCTTCAATGTTCCAAACAAGAGAAGGTTCTTATGGATGTCTACCATAGAGAGGGCGAAGCTAATAAGTGGTGAAAATTGATCAAGAATATGAATCCTAAATAAGATATTGAAGAAATGGAGTGGAAGGAAATCCAAAAAATGTTTTTTGATAAATATTTTCCCTACACCCTTCGTCTTAATATGGAAATAGATTTTTGTGCACTCAAGAAAAAGGATGATGAATCTATTGGGGTGTACGAATAAAACTTCACAATACTTGCACAATATGCCTCCAATTTTTTCATTACCCTCGAATGCATGGTTGACCACTTCTTTGGTGGGATAAATCATAGTCTACGAAAATCCTTGGCAATCCATGACTTTGATAGATATGAAGAAATTTTCTGATGTGCCCTCAAAGATGAATTGTAGATCTGTGAATCTTAGGGGTATCATGGGGATAAGAAGAGGAAAGTGGACTATAATTCTAGTTGTCTAATGGATAAATACAATGGTTCTAAGAAATTCCATCACCACACTTTCCAAATGTGTAGAAAGAAGTACCCCAAAAATTGACTAAGGGGAATAAGGAAATGTTTTAGGTGTAAAATAGAAGGTCACTTGGCCAATTATTACTGAAAGGAGAAACCTGCCAATGTGATGGATGAAAGGAATGCCCCGGTTGGCCCTCAACATGTTGTTAAATACTACAACTGATAGGAACTATGGAACTTTGTGAACTAGTTCCCTAAGATAAGGGTTTTCAGAGGCAACCAACAACCCCCAAGGCAGCAAGGGTGAGATTTTTCCATCACTACAGCCAAAGTGAATCCTGAAAATGAAATGGTGACAGGTATGCTAGTTATTCATTCAAGAATAGTAAACTTACTTTTTGATTCTGGTTCTATGCATTCCTTTATATCACAAAAGTTTAGTATAATTATTAAAACACCACTAAAAATCATGGAAGTAGAGATGTCGATGAAGATTAGAAATGGGGAAATTATTGTATTCCATGTATATAACTCCTACCCTATCACAATTAATGGATTAAAATTCTCAAAGAACTTTTTCATACTTCCCTCGGTGGAATTTGATGCAATTATAGGCATGGATTGGATTTCTCTATATAGATCCAATATAAATTGCCACAAGAGGGAAATCACTCTTCAAATGGAGAATTGACCCCTGATTCTATACAAGTGCAAGGAGGAGGATGAATATTCTTAATCATCGTCATCTCAAGCATGGATGATACTACCCTATGAGAAAGTGTATCTAGCTAAAATGATTGATTCTAAGGAAATAATCATCCTTAAATACATGCCTATTGTGAAGGAATATGTTGATGTGTTTCCTGAGGAATTACCTTGTCTTCCTCCTAGTCGATAGGTCAAATTTTCGATCGATCTTATACCTGGGGAATTGTCAATATCCAAGACTTCATAGAGGATGGATGTTATGGAACTTGAGAAACAAAATAAACAACTACAGGAGAATCTGGATAAAGGGTTTATATGCCCAATTGCTTCACCATGGGTTTCTCCAGTCTTCTTCATTAAAAACAAGTATGGGTTAAAGTGCCTTTGCATTGATTATCATGTGCTCAACAAAATCATGATAAATAAAAATTATCCTTTTCCACGAATTGATGAATTGTTCAACCAGCTACGTGGAATACAATACTTCTCTATGGTAGATCTATGGTCGAGATATTACCAAGTAAGGGTGAAGAAGGAGGATATCCCCAAGATAGCTTTTCATACAAGGTACGGGTACTTTGAGTTTATAGTGATGCCTTTTGAACTCACTAATACTCCAAAAATCTTCATGGACTTTATGAATAGAGTCTTTATATATTACCTCAACAAATTTGTGGTAGTATTTATAGATGATATTCTAATATACTACAAAACCAAGGAGGAGCATAAGGAGAATCTGAGAACTATTCTAAAGACCTTATGAAAAGAGAATCTCTATAAAAATTACAACAAGTGTGTGTTTTGGAAAAAAATAAGTCTCATTATTGGGGCATATCATTACAAGCAATGGGATATCTATAGATACTTCAAAGAAAAAAGCAATTGAGGGATGGATGAGGCCAAAATCTGTGATAGATATCCATAGCTTCCTTGGGTTAGATGGATAGTATCACTGATTTATGAGAAATTTATCATGATTTTCAAACCCTCTTACCAAGCTAACTCATAATAGAGTCAAATTTTCTTGGAATTATGAATGTGAAGAAATCTTCATATAGTTGAAAAAGGGTCTTATCACCGCCCTTATGCTCACAATACCCATAAGTGTGGAGCTTTTTTTAATTTTCATTGATGTTCCAAATAAAGTATTGGGAAGTGTGTTGATGAAAAATGATAAATTCATTACCTACACTTCAAGGCAGTTGAAAATCCATGAGAAAACTCGTATCACGCATGATCTGGAGTTGGAAGATATGATATTTTCATTGAAAATCTGGTGGCATTATCTCTTTGGGGAGAAGTTTGAAATATATACAGATCACAGAATTCTTAAATATATATTCACACAAAAATAACCGAATATTAACCAACAAAGATGATTGGAGATCTTCAAGGATTATGACTTCTCAATCCACTACCATCCTGGGAAAGCGAACAAGGTAAAAGATGATCTAAGTAGAAAGGAACCAAAAATTATATCATTGATGAGAATTTATAAGGATATGATCTTATTAAAATTGAATAATATGGGAATGAGAATCATAAATAAAGGAACATCATCAATCCTTTCACAAATGATTATTCAACCATATCTTTTGGAAAGGTTAAAGGATGATAAAAAAGATGGTGTGGGAATTAAAAAGAAAGTTGAAACTATAATAAAATAAAAATTCTTGGAGTTCAATGTTAATGAATAAGGAATTGTGAGATTTGGGTCAATACTATGTGTTCTATAAAATCCTAAGTTAAAGAAAGAACTTTTGGATAATGCATATAGTTTGATTTTCTCCATTCACCCAAGAAACACAAATATGTATTGAGATCTCTAAGAACACTATTGGTGGGATAAAATGAAGAAGGAGATTTTTTATTATACATCAAAGTGCTTAGTATGTCAGAAAGTGAAGTCTAAAAGGTATAAATCAAAAGGGATGATGCAACCATTACCCGTACCAACATGAAAATGGGAAAACATCACCATGGACTTTTTCACCAGACTTCTAAAGACATACAAGGGAAACAATGCTACATAGGTTGTTTTGGATCATCTTACAAAGGCTACACACTTCATTTAAATTGGAGAGGATTTATCACTAGATCAATTTTCATAGATATACATCAAAGAAGTGGTAAGGATGTATGGAGTGACACTATCAATTATGTCTGATCGAGATCCAAGATTCACCTATAAGTTTTGGAAAAGTATCCAGTGTTCTCTAAACACTAAACTGAACTTCAATATGGATTACCACCCTCAAACTGATGGCCAATATGAGTGTTCTATCCAAGAACTTGAGGATATGTTGAGAGAATACTCAATGGACTTAAATGGAAGATGGGACCAACATCTTCCTTTGGTGGAGTTATCTTACAACAACAGTTTCCACTCAAGAATACAAATGGCCCCCTATGAAGCCCTTTATGGGAAGAGGTGCAGAACACTGGAATGTTGGGATGAAGTTGGGGAACTAAAACTTCTAGGTTCTGAAATGGTTGAAGAAATGGTGGTGAAGGTTAAGACTATCCAGTAGCACATCAAAGCAGCTCAGAATCAAAAAAAGGGTTATGCTAACAATCGTCGACAAGACCTAGAGTTTGATGTTGGAGACATGGTATTCCTTCACATATCTCCATGGAAAAGAATTATGAGATTTGGTAATAGGGTAAAGCTTATTCCAAGGTACATCAGTCCTTTTCAGATCCTTGATCGCATCAGATCAGTGACTTATCGACTAGTACTACCACCAAACCTATCTTAGTTACATGATGTATTCCATGTATCCCTCTTAAGAAAGTACATGCCAGACCCATCATAATTACTCAATCCATAGGTGGTACCATTAGATAATGAACTTTCCTATGAGGATTAGTTGGTGAAGATCTTAGATCGTAAAGAAAAAATTCTACAAAATAAGTCAATGCACCTCATCAAAGTGTTTTGGTGAAACCAAAAGTTTGAAGAAGAAATGTGGGAACCAGAGGAGGTGATGAAGCATATTTATCCTCGTATTTTTTAGTGTGGGAAAAGGAAATTTTGAGGGTGAAATTTCTTAAGAGGGGAAGGTTGTAATGACCTGAACATTTATGAATAAAATTCCATTTCTTATGACTTAATTAAATGTCTTATGGTTATAGAAAACACATGCACTTATTTTATTATATCCAAATTGGATTTTAAATGATCATTAAGTAACTTTACCATAGATAATATATTCTTTGAACAATGATCACATGACTAGTATAAATATAAGGTTTTAATAAATCCTTTTGATACAGACAAAGGAAGTGATGGCCTCACCCAGTAGGATCATATCCTATGAAGCCCATTTATCAGAGATTTAGAGGGAGATAGAATTTATGTGATTTTCCCTAGACCAATACCAAGCTGAGATACAACAAATTAAGAATAAGCAAAACTATTTATGGGAGAAGTTCAAGGTCATCGAGATCACGACCCAAACCATGTTCACTGAATAACCCCATGAAATCCCCACCATCGCACACCTTACTCTTAAGAAATATGATTGTATAATAAAGGTATATGCATCAAGATCATAAAAATAAGATTATGTATATTATTTTTTATAGAATAATGAATATTTTTTCTTCCTATTATTGTTACTTTGTAAATGATTTTTAAAGCACAAATAGTATTTTTGTTAACATTCAAATTAAATTAAGAATTGTATTTTGATGAATTAATGGATTTTTAAAATAAATAATATTTTAATAAAATATTATTATTAAATTACTTTATTAAATATAAATTATCATATAATTTTTATGAATTCAAATGTAATTTTATTCGGGTTTGAAAACTGTTATTATCAAAAACCCATCATTTTTAATAAATATCAGTTTTTATTTTAAAAGTGAAAGTTAATATATTTAGAAAATTATTTGGATAAAATGGATATCATTTTTTTAATCAGTACATCAAAATTATCTAACGGTTAAATTTTCATAATTTTCTGAGGTAGTCGAATTTTTGGGTGAAAATTAAATACCGTATAAATATACAGTGTGTTTTATGACAACATAATAGCCCAATAGTGATGTAATAAATACTATAAAAGGTATCATCAGTAAATTATATATTTTTAATTTAAAATAATGTAATCTTAAGTTTATTTTATTTATTTTATAAAGCCTTAGTGAATCCTCCAAGACTTATAATATATCTTAAGATTTTAAAATCATTTCTTTGAAAGTGTGACTCACCTACACATAATCATGGAAAATATTTTATTATTTTAAGACCTTTGACTCATAAAATAATATATAACAATCCCATTTTATATAAACCATGGTCAAAAACCATTGGATGGTTTGTGGTTTTGAATATTTTATTATATAGTGTCCAAAACCAAAATAATAAAGAAATTCCCCTCATTTTCTATATAAACCCACCCAATATCCCACTTATATTCACTAAAACTCCTTTAATATCATCCAAAGTCTTCCCTATACTCCCTATAGTGTTTATAAGTCATACCTAATCTCTAAATAAGCCTCTTCTAAGCCTTTGGAGTCACACATCCAAGTAAGGGATTTCTCTCCTCACCTTTGAATTCAAACACCTTCTTTGAGAGTAATTATTTAATTTCAATTGATTATATTTCCATTCATTTTTAATAATTAAATTACTATAAAATTTATGTTATTTTTATGAGGGATAATTTATACACCCTCATTTTTACCCTTACCTAAGTCGTTACTATGTCGAAATTCTGTAAAGGATTCTCTCTCTCCACTTTTTATCAAGCACTTCATTTATGATATGCCCTTTTTATTTTCATTTTCTTAAGTTGGGATACATTATTACATATTCCCTTTACTTTTAATTTGATTTTTAAATTATGTTACACCTTTAACTCTCATTTATACATCTTATGAACCCTTATGTACACCCATTACCATGCCAAAATTTTGTAAGAGTTCTTTTGCTTCCTCCTCTTTCTTCAAGATTCTTTATTATGTTACATATTTTATTTACAATTAATTATGTTGGGGAATGTTATTAAATGTTTATATTACTGTAAATTTAATGTATAAATGATTAGATACCCCTTTCTATCCCATCAACCCATTTTATGAATTTATATATGATGTCGTTATGCTACTGAAATCACACCACAATTTACCAAGCCAGAATAATTGTGTAGTGAATAGCATACCCATTTCTCTAGCAAGGTTATTAACCTTTATACACATACTCATATTTATTAGTGACTTAAATTTATGTATTCTACATTTCTAGATCATGGAAAAAAATTATTATGTTGAATGAATCCATATTATATGATCTATGTGGCACACTTAGGTGTGAGATTGAAATGTTTATGATGGGTGCACCCTGATAGCACTCCAATGAATTGGGTAATGTTTAGTATCATCATACTTTATGTTGGTATGGGGGGATCACCTGATTATTTTATGGTACTTTTTTCCACCATGAAGTCTTGGTGGTTTATCTTTGACTTATGTTTATGATGCAGTGTTTTAAGTTGTTTCCACATTTCTCGTGTTATAATTATCATGCGATATCAGGCCTTAATATTCATGCTACTTTATGATTCATTGATATGCCTTGTCTAACATGCATTATTATACTCATTTTATTCCATGTTTATTCGCTTACTAGAATTTATATCTCACCTCTTTCTTATGTATGTCCTCAGGTTATTCCATACAGTGTTAAGTATGAAGGAATGTTTTGGTCATATCAAATAAGTTTTCAATAAAGATGTTGTTGTATTTCATGTTTTAAGTTGTTATGTATTGATCCTAAACCCCAAATACACTAAACCTATCAATATTCTAAGTTGTATTAAGTGACATTTTATGTAATAAATCATGTTTAAAAATGAAATAAATAGCAGGCTTGTTATACATCTGAATGCCATCTTAATCTTTATGTGTCAATTTAATTTGAAAATAAATGCTTAAAACAATTAATTATTGGAAGTTACCAAATTAATTTAAGAAGAGATTCGATTATGGTACTTGAGAATGAATCATAGTTTAATTATTAGAATTATATGAAGGGATTACTGAATGAAATTATTAGAAAGTATACATAATTGATTTTGCATGAGGTTAGATGATAGTACCTAAGAATGAATCTAAGTTACCTTTTTCATACATATTATAGTGTGATGTCCCACATGTAGGAATGTTTGATAAATATTCATATTCTTTACTATATAACACACAATCATTTGGGAAAGCATGTATCTTTTATACCCCAATCCCATTGGACATAATATTTTTTTCTCCTCATAATTGGAATCTGGAAGCTCGTTGCCTTCTGGAAGTAGCTATTTTAAAAGCTCAAGTAAGTTACAGAAACTCTTATCACTCCACCCATTTCTTTATTTCAATTTAACTAATCTCAAAACTTTTGATAACATTGTATATTTACTACAACCAGGGAATAATTTTTTCTCAAAATTTCTATAAAATTGTTCAATAGTTGCTATTTTTTTATGGTTTCAACACCTAAATCATGAATTAATTCTTCAATATGATCCTCAGCCTCATTATGAATATTGTCATCAACATTATATGTTGAATTTTTAGTTCTTTCACCATACCAGATCCAATGTGTATAATTAAAGCTAAAACCATAGCAAATTAGATGATCCTTAATTTCTCTAGAGTTTAACTTTATCATATCCAAACACTTCACACATGGACAGAAAATAAAATCTATGTTTTGAAGATTTTGTTTTAAAAAATCCAATAAATCGTTAACTCCTTTTTCATATTCACTACTAGTTCTTCATAAATTTATCCTATTATGATCCATTCAATACTTGATATTTCAATATAAGCAGTGAATATATTAAAATATATAAACATTTAAATATATATATATATATATATATATAAATTGTAAACATAAACACACTCAATAAAAATTATTGGTAATCAAATAGGAAACATCAATGATGTTTAAGAATAAAATAAAAACTAATCTACTAGTATAAAAACATGATTTTGTAACTATATGTATGTTTTTCATACCACATATTTTAGGATGTTTATTTAATTTCATAACCTAATGTTTTTGGTTGTGTATGATAAATGGTTACTTATTTTTCTAATTAGAATTCTAATATAGGGGGTACAGTCACCCCATGGTAACTCCATAGACCTCAGGGAATATGAAATGCCTTCATAACATATAAATATCAAAATATAACATCAATGTGATAGACCACAATAATTACATTAATAATATATAATGTAGTTATATTTATCATATCACATTTTCAAATTATATCCAAATCACAATATCATATCAATAATTGAATAACCTTGTCATAAAAAATAATTTACCATATAATTATATAAAATCACATCAACCACCCATCAAAAATTATAATAATAATATTTATCAAGTCACAAGATCATTTCAACATTTCATTCCAACTATTAATATCATAATTATTAATAAAATATCAAAAGACAAAAATTCTACTACAAACCACATGATTTAGGTGAATTTAATCAACTGCTACTATTTTTCTCTTTTTCTTATTTTAAATTTATCTATATTCATCATCATAGGATGACTAACATCCACTTATCCTTGGTTATATAATATAATTAAATAGTACATTTATCTATAACCACTCCTATCATCCCACTATAATATATCAAGTTCAACCACTTTATCGTAAAAGTTTCATCAAAACATTAATCAGTGTTTAACTCGTATCACGATATCAAAATAAAAATATGAAAGAAATTTATTTTACATATTGTTTCACAAAAACATTAATCAATATATATTATCATGACCATTTTATAATTTCATCAGATAAAAAAATTATCAAAATAAACAAAATTTAAGAACAAAATTTATAAATAAGAATCAATTGTATACAAATAATTAAAACAATAACCCAATAATATAACTAAATGATAAATAATTTAACTTAATTTTTTTTTAAAAACTTACAAAATTTGGATTTCACCAAGGAAAATGGATCCCTAATTTTAACTTGATTCATCAAATTTTCTGGAAGAAAAAACACTGCAAGATCTAATAAAAAGGTTTATAGAAATGAACAATAAACAAAAACAAAGAAATAAAATTAAACCGCGGATGATGGTCGGATAGAAAATGGTTTACGAAGAGAAATACTTCCCTAGATGATGAAATAATGATAAAAGATGAATAATCGAGATCATAGATCATGAAATAATGATAAATATTTAATCAAATACACAAAAAATTTCATTGGGATCACCGGGTTTCTTTCATGCTAACTACATCAAGAGAGGGTTTCAAAGTTCTAAAAAAATAGGGTTGTTTTGTGATCCTGTGTTTTTTTAACTTTTCAGCATCTATTTTTCTAAAAATCGATGCTGATTTTTTAAAAAAAATCAATGTGGTTTTCAGTAAAATCGACACTGAAAAAAAATAGTTTATGGTATCATTTTTACTAAAAATCAAAAAAAAAAAAATTTTCATTTAAGGTTTCGGTTTTTTATAATATCTAATGCCATAAATCAACTTTAGTGGTGTTTTTTTCATTGGTTTTTAAAAAAACTAATTCCAAAAGTCAAAATAAAAAAAATGGTGTCATTTTATGTTTAAACTGATGCCAAACATTTCCCTCAGATAAATTTTCATTAGTTTATAAAAAACTAACACCATATCTTCAAAATTAAAGCCACTATTTATACTAGTGTTGTCCTCAATTTACCTCACTAATTATTCATCAAATCTCTCCTACCTTGAGACATTTTTTGTTTACCCTCTCCCTCACCTTCTCATTCATATTCACTCATTCATCATTATTTATCACTCTAATTGCATAGAGATCCTATTTGTGCACCACAAAAACATTTTCCACTTATCACATAAGGTGGTGGATGAAAATGATAAGTAAGAAGTGTTTTTTTTATGCATAGATGGTAATTACCTCCAAGTTTAAAGTATCCCTCCTACTCCTATGGATTAAAATCTAACAATTCTACCCATTTTCTTCCAATTATCCCTCTTACTCTCATGGATTAAAACCATAATGTCTTTTTAAAACATGTTATTATCTTGTGTATTTTATTTTTAGTGAACATTAGAGTATCATCATTATTGTGTTTTTAAGGAAATTTAATAGAGGTTTTAGAAATTGTAGGATATGTGAAATATACCTAAGATTGATAACTCTTCTATTTTTGAAATAGGGGTTCATTAGTGGGTTATAGTAAGAATATATTTGTTGGTATTCTTATAATACATGGTCTAGAATAATCTATATAAAAAGATAGTAACATGGAATCCAACCTCACTTTTGTCAGAAATGAAAGTTCTATCCATTCGTTTCATGAAATTCCAAGATCCTTGACCCTGTTTCAAAATCTAGTGATTAAATGACCTTTTATGTTCATAGGAAATATATTTTTACAAAAATTTAGAAATTCATGTCAAAATTAAATGACAAGAAAGAAAAATAATTTACAAGGGAAGTCTATCATCCAATAATAAATAAATTTTTTTTACCAAAATATTTATTTCCACCTTTTTGTCCCACACAATATAAATCAAGAACCTAGACCAATAGACACATGTTTACCCTAAGTTGTTTCTTTTCATGTCACCCTTGCGTAAAATGATAACTTTTTAGGAATCATAATCAATAACATTCAAATGTTGGGTTCCCCTTATTATAATTATCTATAACTTTCTCCTTTTATTATGAATATATTATGTGCATTTATTTATTTTTTACACAAAATGAATATTTTATGAACCTAATAAGATGAATATGAATTGAAATTTGATTCAATCTAATTGTATGATAAAAGAATATAAATATGGAGTTAAATATTTCATCAAGTCTGAAATATAACATGTATAAAACCCTTCTCAAATCCTTCGTCCATGTTTATATTGTTTTTATTCAAGAAAAAATAGCCTGAAATAGTTTTAAGAACATTTAATTTGTCACAAAATAGATCAGAGCTATAAATGTTGGACTAAACATGGGAATAATTGAACATTCACATCGATTGGGATGACATTGCAGTTTATGGATCATTTGATATGAATACCAGTGTAAATGATGATAAAGATCATATATAAGAAATTATAATTGAAATTTAAGATGACCTTCATGATTGTCAAAAGTTGTTTGATAAATTTAATAGTTATTCTAAGAGACCATTGTATATCATTTGTATGAAGTACAAAACATTGTCAGCTGTATTGAAGTTAAATAATTTGAAATCTGGCAGTGGATGGAGCAACACTAGCTTTACAGAACTACTTGTTATCCTAAATAATATGCTACTATAAGAAAATGAACTTCCTTATCAAACATATGATTCTAAATGAATTCTAATTTCAATAGTCATGATCTATAAAAAATACATGCTCTTCCAAATTATTTCATATTGTTTCATAAGGACCATGAATCACTCATAAAATTCCCTAAGTGTGGCATGAATTGATACAAGAAAGATGAATCAAATCCTTAGAAATATGTATGGTACTTTCATATTATTCCATGGTTTAAAATACTATATAGATTTTAGGAAACCATGATTCAATTTACATTTCATGTAGGTATATGAATTAAATATGGGAAACTACATCATCCAGTGGACTCTCCTTAGTGGAATAAAATTTATTATGAGTATCCTAAATTTGTAAATGAGCTAAGAAACTTCCATCTTACATTATCTACTGATGGAATAAATCCTTTTGGTGTATAGAGTAGTACTTACAATATATGTCCAATTATATTGGTAAATTATAACTTACCACCATGGTTATGCATGAAGCGTAAATACATCATGTTGTCTCTGCTTGTATCTGGTCCAAAACAACTCAGTAAGGATATTGATGTCTATTTAGATCCATTGATCAAAGATTTAAAATTAATGTGGGATACAAGTGTTACAACTTATGATGCTCATATAAGTGAATAATTTGCATTGAGGGTTGTGTTATATGGTACAATAAATTAATTTCCTACATATGGAAATTTGTCATGCTATAGCACTAAAGGAATGTTGGGGTATCCCATTTTTGAGGAATAAACACACTTAGTTCAGTTGAAACATTCCTAAAAGGGTGTGTTTTTAAGACATCATAAATTTTTACCTCAGTGACATAAATACTAATTATGGATGATAATGTTCGATGGGAATACCGAGCAAGGTACAACACTATCTCCACTAATAGGTGATCAACTATTCGATAAAGTAAAAGGTATTAACTTTTTTTCAGTAAACCATTTTTTAAAAACATTATAAAATCAGGTTGGAAAAATAGATCAATTTTATTTGAATTACCATACTATAATTATTTATATGTCAAAAAAAAAATTTGATGTCATCTATATAGAAAAAATTGCATTTTATACTGTTATTAGTATGTTACTAAATGTTCCTAGAAAAACAAAATATGGAATCAAGGATTGGTTGGACATTATTGACATAGAGATAAGGGAAGAGTTATCATTGGTGAAGGCTAAAAGTCATACTCTTCTTCCTCCAGTAGCTTACACTCTATCCTAACAAGAAAAATTATAATTTTTCATTTTCTTCAACAGTGTAAAAGTTACATATGGGTATTCATCGAATATCAAGAATATTGTTTAAATGACTAATTTGAAGTTACATGGAAAAAAATCACATTAATTCCATGTTTTGATGTAATATTGGATGTTCGTCTCTTTATGTTGCATTCTTCATAAAAATGTATGACATAAATTAACTAGAATATGCTTCTTTTTCAAATCCATATACAGTAAAGTTATAGACCTTATGAAGTTTCCAATCATGAATAAAGAGGTTACAATCATATTATGTGAATTAAATATGTTATTAATGCCATAATTATTTGATATAATGGTCCTCCTGATGGTTTACTTGGTTATAGAGTTTCAACTATGTGGTCCTATTTATTATATATGGATATACCCCATTGAATGGTATGTGAAGATTTTGAAAGGGTGTATCATGAATCGAAGTCATCCAGAAGGTTATATTACATAATGATATATTGATGAAGAATATATTGATTTTTTTACTAATTACCTGTTATATGTTGATAGTAAATATCTCTCAAAGTCTCAACATAACAAATGCCTTATGGGTGAAGGGGTTTTCAGAAGATATGTTATCACAATTACCATCATAGAGTAGAAGAAAGCTTGCCTTTAAATTTTATATAATAGTAAAGATATTGATCTATATGTTGAAGACCAAAAATAATTTCTTAGATATTTGAATCCATCAAGGGCTGAAGTATAGATATCAAATACACATAATCAATAGTTTATAGGATGGTTCTGAGATCATATTTAAAAGGAGTTATCTAAAAATCTGAATTCAATTGTCGAATGACTCTGATGGCTAGTTAGAGGAACAAATGAAAATGTTAGACCTTACACTAGTTTTTTAATTAATGGTTGTTCATTCTATATAAAATAACACAAAATCCATAATATAATGCAAAATAGTAGAGTTTCACTTATGGTGTAGGTGATGAACATTTCTAGTTCCAAGGATGGAAATCTAATTTATGTGAATATATCATATTTCAGCATCATAGAACAAATATAAAAGTTGTATAATACAACATTTTAAGTGCTAATTTTCTATTTCAAATGGGTTGAAAATAGAACTGTGGTGAAAGTTGATGAAATGGGCTTCATGAAGGTGAATTTCAGTGTTGAAGGGGAAAAGTATGAGTTATTCATAATGGCATCACAATAAGTGTAGGTATTTTATGTCTCAAATATAGCAAAAAGGAATTAGTCAATTATCCTTCTGGTGACTAAAACAAATGTAGGGTTAGATGAAAATTCAATCAAGGATGGCCCTTTTATTGGGAGATCACAATCATTTCATAGAGTTCATAATATAGAAAATGTCTTATATGCTAAAGGGTACCACAAAGAGGAAATTTAGATTCTTGATAGAGGAATCCCTTCAACCTTTAAATAAAATAAAGAGCGTTTAATGATAAAGTTAAAGTGTTTTTTAATATACTATTATTTTTTCATAATATTATGTGTTATATACTATATTTACATAATCTAAATTAAATTCTTGACTACACATGCAAACAATAACTTCTGTAAATGATGAAATTCCTAATCTTGGGGAAGAACAGGTGGTTGATTCTAAAATGATGGAATTATTAGGGAATCAACACCATGTTGATGAAAAAAACATGAACGATGCAGGATCACAGGGTTGACTAAAATCATAAAGTAATAATTAAGGGTATAAAATTTGAGGTTTTATTGAATCAATGTGGATAACCTATTGACCCTAAAAATACAATGTTCATTAGTTATTTTGGGGTTACAATGAGGATGAATATGTTGATTGATATAGATTTTTAGTGTCATGTCCAACTTGTAACAAAGGAAACCATTTGGAAAGATATTAAGATAATGTTACAATATAATTTCTCTATTTTACTAAAAAATTATATAAGGAAATTTTGGTTTAATTTTCATTATACCTTGTGGGGTTTGTTTATTTTAGATGTTTTTTGCAGTAAATATGTCTTAATGGCAATAGGAAAATACCATAGAGGCTTCCAGAAACTTCTTACTAGATTTTATCTTAGGGATCCTAAGGGGAAACTAAATCCCCACCCACAAGTTACTTATGCACGCATTATAAAGCTGGATATATGGAATGATTTCATCATTCATCATGATGAGATATCATTTTAAGTGCATCATAGTTGATAATATATTATTTGACATAATATATTTTATCTATTTTAATTATAAATTATTAATTTATGAAATATAAAAGGAGTGCTGAAAATAAACAATGTGCATCAAAACCAATGTACTCTTATCGTAAATAAAGGATGGGGTATGCTTCACGAGAGAATAAAATGGAATGTGTTTTAAATTAGAAATAAAATATTTATGTGATATGAAACAATATATATTCCTTTGTTTATATGCATATTGATGAATCAAAATCATAAGCCATTTCTATTCCACATCATGTGCTATGGAAGGAGGACCGCATAAATAAAGAGGGTAAACTAGTCGATGAAAACAAAAAATCAATATAGGAAACATGTGTAAGTATGACATAATAGTAATTAATTATACTTTATAAAAGTATTAAATAAAAATATATATTTATGTTTAAATTTTTTTTATACAGTTTATACACAAGAATCAACAGTGACCGTACCAGAAAAAAAAACTACTTTCAATGTCTTTGAAGTGGCTGGAACAATATGGTCACTTTAGAGGTGTAATTTTTGGAGTGTCCCTCGAACATATTTCAATAAGACACAACCATAAGAAAATACATATCATATGATGAAAGGATTATAGGAATAAATATATTCTTTGTAGGATATTATTGTTCAGTCTAGTTTGGAATACCAAGATATGTGAAAAGAACAAATATAATCAATAGTGGAACAAAGATCTGCACAAGAACAACCAAATAACCCCAATAATTTTGAGGCTAGTCATTCCTCTTAACTGCATACCTTACCCGAGGTAATCAATTTTTTCATTACCCTTTCTTCTAAATGTGAATCAAACAACTTCTGATAACTTTATATTACTAAAATTATATAGGGTGAAGTTATATGTTATTTATATTCATCAACACCCACACACCACCTTATTGTGAGGGGTACAGTGTATAATATATTGAAAGACAATATACACAATAAAGAACTCCCAAAATATCACATGACAGTGAGGATTGAAGTATCCCAAGATCCAATCATTGAGTTTTCTATTCTTCTTGATGATTCAGATATTATAATGATCAATTATTCTATTGGAACTTTCATAGAATTACCGTCTAATATTATAAAGATACATGAGGTATGTTATTAAAAAATCAAATGAAAAGCCTATAACAGTTAATGAAAAAATGTTTGAAGTTAGGTATGGTATTATAAATGTATAAAATAATGGGGAAATTGAAGGTCGAATCAAGATAGTCTAATGAATCTACTAAGAAAATAAAAATACCTTCTTGGGGTACCTTATCCCCACCAGTTCCACTACTATATATATTATCATTACAAATTCATATAGACACCACATTAAAAGATGGAAATGTGTCCTATATTATATATGAAGAATAAATATTTGGAACTTTTATTATAGATTCAATTGGTCCTGAGATTATAAATGAGATTCTCAAGCTTGAATGGATGGGAGTCTCATTTGTGAATACATAAATAAGGTACATTTTCATAATACATATATCCAAAAAAAATGATCTAATATGTTCATTAAAATTAAAAACTATTCATATTTTCTATAGGAATTTATATTACTACTATATAAAGGGAAAAAACTATGATGAATAGTTTGGATTCATTAATCCTTGTATCATTTTTATGGTAAAAATTCATTGGAGTTGAAATAAATTGATAAGAAAAGAGATGATCTAAATGAGTCATTTGAGAATAAAATAATTGATGATAGAATATTTTTTATTCATACAATATAGGGGTGAAACTATGAAATCTAATCATATAGAATATATTTTTTATTTTATTCATTACTTATTTGTTTTGTTTTTTAGGAAGCATTGGATGCTGATCGTAGTCAATCTGGATACCCCAAATATTTTTTTTAGATCCAATGCATGGATTTCCAACAAAACGACCACACATGATGTGTATTGTGAATTTATAATGCACTCTAATAAAAAATTTATAGATTAAATTCGAAATATATGTTTTAGTTTTTGTTTTAACAAGAATTTTTTTTATGATATGGGAATCACTAAATATAGTCTAAATCATGGTATGAAGTCATTGAATGAAAATAAGAAGCCTAAAGATTACTTCAAATGGAAACAGATTAAGGTATATATGGAAATATTTAACTATCAAAACATAATTAAAAACAATTTACTTATTTTTTTCAATGCTTCTTCAGTGTACGAAGCAATATAATATCAATAAATATGGATATTATGTTAGAAAATTTATGAAATATGTCATATACCATTAAAATACTAGCATCCTTAAATAGTTAATTTCTAAAGATAATTTCAATTTCATTAAAAATATTTCTTAATCGTTTGTTTTTCTATATTTTCTCAGTACTACCAAGATTTCTAATCATCTATGTACTCAAAAGAAGTAAATTTGTTTAAAGATGAGTGGGTAGCATACATGGTATCATAATTTTTTCCAACATCAAATTTAGGTGATCACGCACTATTTTTGTGATCTAGAACAGGCTATGAACTTATAAATATATTTGGGGTGTGAAGCATTAGTATCAAAATGATTATATATTATTTTTGATATGTTTATAAAGGATAAGTATAATGGAAGAAATTGATTTTTTTTAAATGAATGAATAGAATACATGGTGTTAGAATGTATACATACATCATGAATAGGTGACTTCCTATTACTTATTTAGTTGATTTTCTCATCATTTTATCTACTTTTTTTAGTTAATTTCCTTATCATTTTTATCTGATACTTATTTTTTTAAAATTTACACATTAGTTCAAAACACGCATCACATGATCAAAACCAAGAAAATAAATTCATATTTTCTTGATATTTATGATAATAGTATATAATTCATTTTTGATATGTAGGAATCGGAAACACGTCAATCTGATGCATGATGTGGTCAGTATGACTCGAAGTGCATGTTTTCAGTTTAAAATGATATTTTACTAAAAAAACAAGTGGCATACTCAAAACTAATAAAATAAATTTTTATTGTTTTGATACTTTAATACAAAGATCCATAAGACATTTGTGACATGTATGAATCAAACACACCGCAATCTGACACACGGTGTTCCCAATATGATTTAAAGTGTCCATTGTCAGTTTGAAATTGATAATTTAGTTAAAAATATGCATCACTCACTGAAAACCAAGAAAACACACTCATATTATCTTGATAATTTAGGAAAAAAATTCATAAGTCACTTTTGATATAGAAATTGGCCACATTTCAATCTAACACATGATGTAACCAGTATGAATCCAAGTGTGTATTTTTATTTAAAATTGAAATTTTAGTAAAAAAGACAAGTAACATACTCAAAAATGATAAAATAAATTCATATTGTCTTGATAATTTAAGAAAATGATCCCTCAATCATTTTTTATGTATAGGAATCAACTACACTTCAATCTGATACACAATGTTCCTCATATGACTCAAACTGTCTGTTATCAATTTAAAATTGACATTTTAGTTAAAAACACATGTCACTCACTTAAAACCAAGAAACCCTCTTGGTTTGTATTGATAATTTGTAATAATAATTTATAATTCATTTGTGATGTGTATAAATTTGTCCCGCATCAAACTAACACACGATGTGACTGGTATGTCTCCAAGTGCATGTATTCGGTTTAAAATGATATTTTAGTAAAAAAAGTGACATTTTAAAATGGATCAAATGAATTCATATTAATTTTATACATTATAAAAAAAGATCCATAATTCATTTTTTACGTGTAGGAATTAGTCTCACATCAATTGGATGCATGGTGTGATCAGTATGACCTAGTGTGTGTTTTCAATTTAAAATGACATATTAGTGAAAACCACAAGTGACATACTCAAAACTAAGTAAACACACTCATATTGTCTTAATAATTTATGAAAATGATTCATAAGTAATTTTTTATGTATAGAAATTGACCTCACATCAATCTGATATATGGTGTGACTGGTATGACTCAAGATGTGTCTTTTTATTTAAAATTGACATTTTAGTAAAAAAGAAAAGTGACATACTCAAAACTGATAAAATTCATTTAGGTTATTTTTAAACTTTAGTAAAATTATTAATAAGTCATTTTTTATGTGTAGGAATTAGTTTCACCTCAATCTGATACATGATATGCCCTATATGACTCAAAGTGACTGTTATCAGTTTAAAATTGATATTTTAGTTTAAAACATGTGTCACTCACTGAAAATCAAGAAAACATGATTTTTTGGTCTTGATAATTTATTAAAATGGTTCATAATTTATTTTTTATATGTAATAATTTACCACGTATCAATCATACATCTGATGTGATCAGTATGACTCAAAGTGCGTGTTTTTAGTTTAAAATGACATTTTAGTAGCAAAATAAGTGATATGATAAAAATAGATAAAACACATTTGGATTATTTTTATACATTATTATAGTGATCCATAAGACATTTTTATTTGTAGGAATCATTCACACATTAATCTGATGCACAGTGTGACTAGTATTACTCAAATTGTGGGGTTTGAGTTTAAAATTCACATTTTAGTAAAAAAGACAAATGACATACTCAAAACTAATAAAACAAATTAATATTGTTTAAATAATTTAGTTCAATGATACCTCAATCATTTTTGACATATAGAAATCATATACACCTCAATATGATACACGGTGTGCCTGGTATGACTCAAATTGTCTGTTATAATCTTAAAAATTACATTTTAGTTCAAAATACATGTCACTGAAAACTAATAAAATGCACTCATATTTTCTTGATAATTTAGTAAAATTATTCATAGATCATTTTTGATGTGAATTAATCAATCTCACATCAAACCGACACACGATATGACCAATATGACTCCAAGTGTGTGTTTTTAGTTTAAAATGATATTTCAATAAGAAAAGTGACATACTCAAAACCAAGAAAAAGAATTTTGAATTTTTTTGATACTTTAGAAAAATGATCCATAAGTCATTTATGATGTTTATAAATCATCCTCACATAAATCCAAAACATAGTGTGACTAGTATGAATCAAAGTGTGTGTTTTCAGATTAAAATGACACATTAGTAAAAACCACAAGTGACATACTCAAAACTAAGAAAATGAATTTTTATTATTTTGATACTTTATAAAAACAATCCATGAGTCGTTTTTGATGTATAGGAATTATATAAATCTCAATATGATGCACAGTGTGACTGGTATGACTTCAAGTGGGTCCTTATATTTAAAATAGATATTTTAGTAAAAAAGAAAATTTACATACTCAAAACCAAGGAAACACATTTAGATTATTTTGATGATTTATGAAAAAAATATATAAGTCATTTTGGATATGTAGAAATTAGTTTCACCTCAATCTGATACATGGTGTGCCCGATATGACTCAAAGTTTCCATTATCAGTTTAAAATTGACATTTTAGTTCAAAATGTGTCACTCACTAAAAACTGAGAAAATGCACTCAAATTATCTTGATAATTTAGTAAAATGATTAATAAGTCATTTTTTAGGTGTAGAAATTAGTATCACATAAAACTGACACATTATGTGACCGGTATGACTCAAAGTGTGTGTTTTCAGTTTAAAATGGCATTTTAGTAAAAAAACCAGTGATATACTCAAAACTGAGAAAATGTATTTGGATTGTTTTAATACTTTAGGAAAATGGTGTGTAAGTAATTTTTAATTTTTAAGAATCAGTCCCACCTCAATCTAACACACAGTGTGATCGGTATTACTCAAATTGTGTGGTTTTAGTTTAAAATTGACATTTCATTTGAAAACACACGTCACATACTCAAAACTGATCAAACATATTTTGATTATTTTGATACTTCAGTAAAATGATCCATAAGTCATTTGTGATGTATAGGAATCAGTTGAATCTTAATCTGATACATGGTGTGCCCATTATGACTCAAATAAAGTGTGTTTTCATAAGTCAATTACGACATATTGAAATTGAACGCACGTCAATCTGACACATTATGTGGTTGGTATGACTCGAAGTGTGTGTTTTCAATATATAAGTGACATTTTAGTTTAAAACACGCATCAAATCACCTAAACTGAGTAAACGAGATCAACTTATTTTCTCATCATTTGATCTGCTATTACTTAATTAAATTCCTTATTATTTTTATCTTATACTTATGTAGTTAATTTTCATGGATATAATCCTTGAAGACAAATAAGAAATGGTGTGGCAATTTAAGGATTGTTCTAAAAAATCAAGTCCTATTGAATTGGCTCTCATATGTAGTGAGTTTTTTATCACTACATATGATATCCAATTGAAGGGGACCTTCTATTGAAAATAATAATAAATGGGTGATGTGTAATAATTGACTGCAAATCAATCTGATACATGGTGTTCCTAGTATGACTCAAAGTATAAGTTTTTAGTTTACAATTTAAACTTTTGTATTTGATTTATTTATTTATAGTATTACTAACATAAGAATTTTTTTCTTATACATGTGCATTATTTTTCTTAAGTTGGGGTGGTTTTTTCAGAAACTAATAGCATGAACAAGGGTCATGGGTTAGGGGTTAGGGGCCAAAGATAAAGGAACATTAATGTTTTTTAATGTATGTGATAATTTGTACTTGATCATGTAATTGTACAAACCAATGTTTGAAATGCCTATAATATAGTGTGTGTTTTTAATGTATTTGTGTTTTAAATTTTATTTCAATTAAATTATGTATTTGAAACCTGTATTTGTTGTTTTTTCTACTATAGTGTGTTGTAATTTAAAAAGAACACTACATCAGTATTCCCCTTTATCAATGCTATAAAAATCATTGATAAAGGGTTTATTTATCATATTTTTAGTAGAAATGGTAAATGATCCCTTTATGAGAACTTTTAGTAGTGCTGATAAAGGATCCCTTTATTAGTGCTTTTTATAGCACTAATAAAGGTTCCCTTTATCAATACTATATAAAAACGCTAATAAAGTGTGCCTTTATCAATGCTTTTCTAGCACTGATAAAATCCTAGAGATTTTATCATGCTCAAATTTTCAGAACTTTTTTTACACTTAAAAGGGTCTATTTTAGTTCTATTAATGACCTTATTTGTAGTAGTGATATGAGTAAGTTTAAGTGGTTTGGATGAAGCAACTTCCTTAATTAACATGAAAGATGATTTGTGTTTCTTTCCTATGTGGTATGCATCACATAAATTATTTTTATCCAATTTGAGCTGATCCAAATTAGAATTTAGATTTTTATTAGACAGTTTTCTTCAAGAATAGACATTACAATGCCCAATATTCCTATACTAAATCCATAATTCATCAATATCAGTATTTATATAGCTCATATTCTGTTTACACAAATAATTAATATCTAGTGTATAGATATTTTTAATTTATGGTGACCCAAATTTAAGTAACTTGTCCTCAAAAAGTGAACATGCGTTATTAAAAAAATCAACTAAATATACATCATCACAAAGTTAAGAAATAATTATTAGGTTTTTCTTTAATCTTTAATAATAAATTACCTTTCTAATGAGGATTGAATTATGATCTCCAATAGATCCAATACTGATAATATTTCATTTAGCGTTGTCACTAAATGTGACATATCCTCCATCAATCTTAGATAGTGAGTGAGATTTGGAAAAACCTACACTCATATGTCTTGAATAGACACTTCCCATAAACCATTTTTCATTGTTTTTTACGTGGCTTATTCCCTACAAAAACAAATTAAACAAAAAGTTGTTTTGGTTCCCAAATTCCCCTGGATCTAGTAGTGTTTGCTACTAAGGATTTAGGAATCCAAATCTACTTACATTTTACAGAATTTTCAAAATGAGAATTAAATAACTTTGCATAATTAAATACCTTATTTATTCTACATATATGAGGGTTTCTTAGGTTATAATCATTTAAAAAATAACTATTTGTTCCAAAATGAAAATAAGTGATATTGGACATATTTCTATTTTTAGAACTAGGTGTAAAATAGTTTTTATAAAACTTATATTTTTCTCCCTTACTTCCCATGTCATGTTTTTATTTATTAGATTTGTTTTAATAATAATTTAATTTAAATATTCTCTAAGTAAAAACATTATTATTATCTTTTAGATTTGTAACTCTAACTTTTAACTCTTTTATTTTTTTGTCATAGACAACAGCACTAGAAGAAGACTCATTTATTTTAACTTTAAGATCTAAAATCTATTTGTTTAAAACTTCCTTTTCATTGACAAAAACATCATAATATTTATTTAGTGACTTTTTATTTTTCTTAAAAGACTAATAGTGTTCTTCTAATATAGAACAATACCCATTCAATTTTTTATAAGATTAATTTTTAGATTTAGATTCAAAAGAAGCAGAATAAATAGATTGTACATCATTAGTTTGTGTCATGAAACACATATTTTCATTTTGATTAGATACTTAATCTTTGGTGTAACATACCAAGTAAGTAATGAGTAATATATATTCTTATCTATGTTTATTTATGAATTAGATAACATTTTAGAGGCTTAAAATGAGAATAAATCCAATCTTAAGCATGGAATACACTAATATTTTTAAAAGATTGTTTTACTGCCTTTTGGTGGTAAACCATTTTTAAATCAAAATTTTTACAATTTTATAATCTCTATTTTTCAAAATAAACTTATTATTTATGATTGGGACATTGAAATTTACATTGGATAATTTTTTGGTATTTTTCTGACAATGTTCATTTTTTAATGAATAGTGAAAAATACTGCATTTTACATCAAAACTGCTTTTTCATATAATATAATTAAATGGTTAGATTATATTTTTAATTGGTTTTAAAGTTTAAATAGAATATATTTTTACCATGTAATCCAATTGTGGTCATTGGGATTAATTTCACTTTGAAATTGGGCATAAACAAGTGCCAAACTTTTCATAGATATTGTTTCAAAAAAAACCCGCTATTTGTTTTGACAACGGGAATTATTTTTAAATTAATTATTGCAATTTATATGTTTTTAATTTGGTAAAATGGATTCCATATTTGTAATCATAAGGTCAAAATTATGTAATTAAGACTCTTTTGTTTTTGGACATTATGAATAGTAACGATGGTAATTATCTTTAATTATCTTGATTAATGAATAATCGGGTAGTTAAGGATAATAAAATAATATCATAATAATAAAAAATGACCACAACAAGTGTCCTAATGCTACTGGTTTTATAATTTCCGACCATGGAATGCCTTTTTCCAAACTTTGGGACCCCATGGAATTACTTTTGTGTTAAAGTGACTTTTTATCTTTTTATTTTTAAAGAAAGTTAAATATAACAAAGAATGTATCACCTGAGTAAAAAAAAATTAATTTTGTCTGCATAAATGATATTTTGGACTATAAATAGTCATTGGAAATCTAAAAATATTTCCTACATCATAGTATTTTTTTATAATTTTTATAAATTAAATAAATTAAATTATTTATGACATCATGATGATGCAGCGATTATCTCATTATTTAACGATTTAAATAAAATAAAAAGATAATGTAAAATCTAAGACCTAAAATTGTCAAAGACCTATTGTATGAGTATATTTCGAACCCTTATCACCTTATCCTTGAAATACATTAATGTTTGACCTTTAAAATCCGAAACTCATTTGAAAATAAAGTAATATTTTATACCTTTCTAAGAGTGCCCCTCCTCTCCTCTTATAAAAGGCCCCCAACTCTACCACATTACCCATACCTCTCAAGCCTTTGTCTCGGCCAACCCCTACCCATTTTGTCTCTACACATCCCTCTCTTACTCCTAGAAGCCTCACTTTTGGCATAAGTCTTCCCAAGGAAGCCTTTGAGCTCAAATCAAAAAGAGTTACCCGATTTTAAGGTAATGTATTCACTTGTGTTCTTTTGTTTTATTTTGCTTCTCCAACCCCCTAAAATCTTTTTATTAATTTCTTTTGTAACAAATTCAGTATCTTAAATATACTAGGATGTTTTTATAAGAATCATTCGAGCTACACTTACACACACCTACATCTAATGGTTAAAGAACATACTGTTTCTGTGGATGGCGAATTTCTGCCTCACGAAACGATGATTGTTCAACACTCATATAACACCTTCAAAGGTGGCCATTAAGATGTCACTATATTTATATATGATATATAATATGTTTATGTTTTACTTAAGCTTATGTATTTTTCATTTATGGCATACCTTTATGGTTTCCATTATGGGTAAACGTGTTATCTTCATTTTAGGAAGTGCGGACTACTGCCCCCTCAAAGTGATTTGATTCATTAATACCATATGTGGTACGTATAAAGGATAGATTTAATGATATTATATATGATATTATACTGGAAATATAATATACCTTTATATAATTATTATTTCTTTCCATTAAAGTATGAGATAGAAATGAAATTAGTGTTCATGCGTACGTACGACTTACCGTCTCCATAAACGGTGCATTTCATTTCTTATCCTCAAATGTAATGTACTATTATAAGTACATATATATAATGGATATATATGATGTATGTTACATATAAATGATGAATATAATTATGGAATTCAAATATAAATATCTCTCATTTAGTTTTAATTCCATTAGTATGACATAGAAATGAAAGTAGCATTCATGCGTACGTACGGCTTACCGTCTCCATGAATGGTGCATTTCATTTCTTACCTCTAAATGATTATGTAATATTATAAATGCATGTATATACTGGATATATATGATATATGGAATCTACATCATGAATATCATTCTTGAGATAATGGATATTTGACTACGTGGACAACTTGTAAATATAAGAAGTTCACTTTTGACTCAAGTACCAAATATCGACAAAACAACCGTTATTAACTTAAATGATTACATAATGTTCATAACATGGTAATAAGTGATATAAAAGGAATAATTAACTTTAAAAAGGTTCTTAAGCAAGTAGAAATTAACTCAAGTTTATTATTCAGGACATTAAAGAACGATCAAGTCAAGTCGGACCTAAGGTGTGGGACTTCATCTTAATCTCCATTTATTGAGGCGTATTTTGTTTTATACACAACTTTCTTTTATACGGTGTATAAACCCCTTTGACTTTTATGCTTATTCAAAAGTAATCTTTTTTTTATACAAAGTGTTTTACTAAACGACAAAAGTAATGTTTTTTTTTTCGTACGTATGCAGTGACAACGACTTCTCCACCGCCGTGACCATTATTTGAGTTTCGGCTTCCTCTACAAGCCATAACTTTTTTTTAAATGAAAAATAAATACCATGTTTCACTTTTCTTTTGTTTTGGTATTGAAAATGGTTTTGATAATGTTTTTATTATATCAATTTGTTGTATTGATATCTTGTGATTGAAATGTGGAAATGTTATGTTTCCTTTATGCATGTTTTATGTGATATGATTTATGTTATGGTTCTTGGCCATTGTTATGAAGATGGGTGGTTCCATGATAAACTAAGGGCGGGTGAGCCCGATATAGCTCTCCAATGCATTGGGTAACGCGAAGGAGTTAAATGTTAAGGTTTCTCCGAAGAGATTTAGGGAATATACTGTGATGGGTATTCCAAACGTAACCAAGAGGGTTACTCCCTATGTAAGAATGTTATGAATGCCTCAAGTTACCTTTATGTCTTATGATTTCTATGATTTATTCATGATTTTATGAGGTATGTTAAAGTGCTTATGTTTTATAGGTAAAGTATGATTTCATTCTTATGTATATATGAACTCATGTTTCCTTTCCATATTTGTTTATAACCCTTAATGAGTTTTTTATGCTCATCCCAAGTTTTTGAAAAAAAATTCACAGGTCAAGGGAATGGTACATGATATGATGATAGTGTCAAGGAATTGTCAAGAAAGAATCCATGTTTTATTTTAAATATGTTTTCGTTGATGGGAAAAATGAATAATATCTTTTATATAACCACTTTGTTTAAATGTGGAATGTAATGCATGTTTTATGATATAATTCTCTAAAACTCTAAACCTGAAATGATCATCAACGTGTATTCTTAAATTAACTCAAGATTAAGTAATGTTTAAGTCTGGGGCCTTATATTTGGAATCAAAACCAGATTCATTACAAGATTCAAAACTATAAAATGTACCTATGGCCATAGTTTATATCCACAACTTTGTAAAAAAATAGATATAGGGAAACCTAAGTCTATAGTTTAACAAAACAGTGGTCGTAGGTCTCACTAGGTCAACCTATAGCCATGGTTTCACATAACCATGGTGATAGGTGGGTGTGGGAACCACCAAAATTTTATGGGAACCACTAAAATTATGTGGTAAATTGGTAGGAAAGGCCTATTTTTATAGTTTTATAAAATCATATCAATAGATATCTCCTACGGAAACAGTTTTATAAAATCATGGAAATAAATCACGCTTATTGCCATAGTTTTAAAGAACCATGTTAATAGGACTCTTCCAAACCACCAATGGACATAACTTTAAAAACCATGTAAATACATGACACCTATTTACATGGTTTTAAAGAACTATGGGAATAGGCTACATGGAAATGTTTATGGCCATGGTTTCTGAAAACCATGGAAATAGGCCTTTTGGATAAATATTTTTTAAAAATATTAATAATTATAATTATATATAATTATAAATAAAAATAAATGTATATATATAATTATATATATATTTATACATATAATAGAGTTAAGTACAGTGGTAAAGTGTTAGGAGTATTCTGAAATATGTCCTAAGATCAAAACATGGTGGTTCTATATTATTTTTTAAAGTCTAAAACCACGGTTTACTAAACTATAGTGGTAGGTTTATGTTGTGTGGCCTATGTCCATGATCCACATGGACCATGGTGATAAACCACCTATTTCTATAATTTAATAAACCATGTAAATAATTCCTTTTGGAATAGCCTATTATCATGGATATAACCAGCCTAAGGACACGGTTTGAAATCATGGTCATAGGTCAGAGACCTATTACAACGACCTATATAGCCATGGTTCCCAAAACTATGGCCATAGGATATGTCCATGGTTTTGAACCATGTAAATAGGCTAAATTTATAGTTTTGAGTCCTATGAATCTTTCTATGTATCCCTCATAACTTTCTTATCCTTGTTATAGTTAGGTTTCTTATTATACTTTTTTTATACTTATTCTTATCCTTAGGTTGGGGGAAATTAGGCTTGATGTTCCCAATATTCTTACACTCCTAACATCTTATTTATCTGGTATTCCCATCAAAATTCTTATATTTTTAAAGGATTTTTAAATTATCTCCTCTTATTGTATAACTTCTTGAACTTCTTGTAAAATTAAGCAAGCTTATCTCTTGACTTTGAATTTCTTGAAGTTTCTTTATTATATGATAATGAAAAATATATTTCTTTATTTTTCTTCTCATCCTTTTAATTTAATTCCTTTAAAGTAGTATTCTATCATTTTATAATATTATGATCTTCAGAATCAACTTCCATCTATGCTTCATATGTCATGAGTGCACAATGAGATATTTTATTTTGAAATATTTCATAGCGGTGGATTGTCTAATGGAGGTTGAGATTCCACTCCACTTGGATGGAAGGAATCTAATAACTTTAAGAGTTTGATCAGGTTTGGGAATAGAATTTCCCAAAGTAACCACATTATTTATAATTTCATTCATCCTTCCATTCATATGAGTGATTCCCTCATCATCAATCATTTTGAATTTATTAAACTTTAACTATGCAGTTTTGTGTCATATTTTTCTCACATTATCAATACCTTCATAATATATCAATATAGTTGTCCACATTTCATGTACTATAGAACATTGAGAAACTCTATTGAACTCATCTGTACCAAGTCCACATATAATAAAATTTAATCTTTAGAGTCCAGATCATGGTTGGATTTTTTCATAGCATCCCATGTATTAGGTTCAATCTTGGGGATTTCATAGGTCTTAACAACCTTCAGGTAAACCTTTAGACCAATATTTTTCAAATATATGATCATTTGAGCCTTCAAGCACCCATAGTTTTCTATATTGAAATAGGGAGTCCTAATCATATACATTCCCTCTATAATTTCATCCATTGTAGTCATTTGAAAATTACCTTCATGAGTTTAATATTTTAGAGTTGAGAGCTCAATAATCTCTCCCTTTGATACCAATTATTGGAAAAATAGAGTTACATAATGACTCAAGAGTGGGGAAGGGGTGAATTGAGTTCTTAAAATTTTGACCCCAAATAAAACTAACCTCAAAATGGTCTTACTCTTTTATCAAATGTCATCAAAAAAATAAAAATAGAAAAGATAAGAACAAAAAACAATTAATTTATAGTGGTTCGGATCATATGAATCTCTTAGTCTACTCCACCAATGCTCTCCCCGTGAGATTACTAATTTTTACTAAGAATGACCTTTTCTTAGAGACATTGATAGTTGAGTGTAAGAAATTGCAACTTATTACAAAAAGGTTCCAAGAGATTTCACTAGCCTCTCCCTTTTTAAAATACATATCCATGGTTTTTACAATAGATAAAATATGTAGAAAATATATATAGTTTTAGCTCATAGTTGCAAGATGCAACTAGAGGAATATGAGATGTTCTTCCAAAGAAAGAATATAACTTTAACTATTAGCACTGGAAGATATATTGACTATAGATGATAATCTATTCAAATAATAACAAAAATAATTATTTATTACTCACAAAAATCAAGAAATATCTTAAATATATTAGAAAATAGAGCATCATATGTGTTCTTAAGATGACACTTTATTTGTTTTTTTCACTATGTGTTGAATTTTGAATTCAAAACTTAATATGTATATATATATATATATATTAATGGTTAAGAGCACATAGAATAATCTCTATAATACAAGCACACTTCTCGCATGTGACCATTGATTCTAAAAATAGAAATTAAAAATATCTTTGTTGATTACAGTGATGATCTTCATTTGAAACTATCACATTCTTGAAACTTGATGAATTTTTTAATTATCTTTTCCTTATTCAGCCAACAAAATTCTGAAAAAAATTAAAGTAGGTGCAGACTTCATTCAAGTTTCTATAATGGTAATAAATACCTAAAAAGAGTGAAAAAAATCACTTAAACAAAACTCACTTTGAAATACTTTGGATTTATAGGTAATTATCTTCTTCGTATATTATTTTTTTTCCTTCAAAACTTTGAAATAATTAACGAAATTCCTAAATTGAGACTTCAAATAATACTTTTACTCTGAGAGAAATATCTAGCTCCATAATATAAATAACTATGTATGATATTTTATACTTTCATAAGATAATTTTAACTTCATAAAATAATAAAACCGGAACATTATTCTATAAGATAAATTTTGTCCTCATATGGTGTTTCGATCTTCATAAGATAAAACATTATTTCATATGATAGTTATCTTTGTCGAGTACCAGTAGAATGATGTTATGAGTATGTAGGAAAGTTTAACACTTTGAGTGATAAAATAATATTTATACGATAATTTCCTTTTCCAAAAGCATGGATCATAAATATTATTCTGATTTGTATGATACATATCATATGTAAGACTTTTATAGGTTAATTTAATTAGTCTAGAATTTGAAATTCAATGCGAAGATATATTTCTTCTCATACAATGACTTCCTTTAATAGGAAAAATCGAAATCCTAGCAGCGTATGAAAAATAATAGTTCATATGATAAATTATCACTTTGTATGATAATTTATCACCTCATATAATATTTTCCTTAGGGAAATTTTATTCAAACTTTAAATACACACATTTAACCAAAACATTCCAAAATAAAATATTGCTTTAATAAAATGCATAATATCCTGAAATCACTTAAGTAGAATTTACCAGTAAAAAAATCAGTGAATTTGTGAGTATCAAAAAATATTAAATACTAAGAGATGTTGGAATAACATTAGTAAGAACAATAGTATTAACACTTGGTTTGCGAGTTCAGTGTATTTGAGGTAGGTGTTTCTACCTAATTGATCTTTCTATTGGCACACTTGAAGTTCTTGAATTTTCTTTAGTTTGTTTTCTAAATTTTGCTTGATATGGATTGTTAATGGTTGATTTAATTTCATTCATGGTTATTATTAATTCATGTTGTCTCAATGGTGATTTCCCATGGTTTTCTTTAAAATCAATTTTTCACACACAAGGTGTTTGGGAAAATGTTTTAAAGAGATTGATTAATTTAAAATGGATTTTAAAAGGTGTTTAATAAAGGGCATTATGATGTGAATTAAGTTTTCATGACTATGTCTATTGTATTTGATATGATTATGGGTTGCACATTAAAGACCCTAGGAATGTTTTGGTGACCTATATAGGTGTTTCCCTAGTATATATTGTGCACTAAATAGGGAATATGCCTCAAGTAACTTGAGGGTAAAAGGGATATATTTTTTACCCCAGTGAGACCATGAGATCTCTTGAAATTTTTTAGGTTCATGTAAGTCAAATAGTGTATTGAGAATGAGTCTTAGTTATATTAAACCCACATTTTAGAGCCTTATGTTGTGTATATTGTTTCTGGTCAAGATGAGTTATCATTTATTACCCACTTCAATTATTTTATGTTTATGTTTTTGGTTATAAATATAGCCCTTGATTGTATTTATATTTTCCTTGTTCTTGTATTTTCTTGGAACGTGGCCTGTTTTATACAAAACCATCTGATTTATGAAATATTTTCAATAAAAGGGTTTTTCAAAACATTTTTTTAAACAATATCTCATAGTTTTCACTGAGAAATATAGTTTATAGATTTATGGTGGTATCCCACTTGGCTTTTCCTCACACCATGTATAAACCCATGGGTTGTGTGCAGACTTGGTTATATAGATTGTAAGTAAATGGAAAGGTTCCATGTTGTTTGGTGGTGCTCCTTGATGCTCATTTCCCTTCCTTGATATAGTGGTGGGGTGACCTTAGGTCACTAAAGTTTGGCTTGGGTGGAAAATTTTTGGATTCATAATTTTTGTTTATTTATGGATGGTTTAGGTATTGGCCTTGTCTCTCTCTTTGTGATTATCATATATATGACTATTGTGGATTTCCTTATGTTAGTTTCTGAGATGATGGTTAGTTATTTAATTATGTTATGTTATGCCATGTTTGGCTATTTATTTACTATTGAAAGTGTTTATTTATGTATATGGGAATCTAATATGTAGATGAGTCATGTTGAGGGTGAAATTTTTCAAAAGTGGTTGCATTTTATACCACAGTGCTTGTTGTCAGCCCATGGTGATCAGGAATGTGCCTCGAGCCTTATGTGAGCTTATTCGAATGACATGCCAGGTCGACCTGGGATATTTCATTTCAAAATGGTATCAGGTAAACCTTGTGTTATTTGGGAAATTATGATACTATGGAGATAGTATCGTCTAAACTTAGGAGGTAGATACAAAGAAATGTCATACCAATACTTTTAGTAATGAACCTTGAATTTCCAAGGGATTTGGGGGATGTGTAATTTTAGTTTCAAGTTCTATTTATCCTTACTATATCGGTAGACTTTCATATTGAATGAATTTGTTAGGGGAACCCATGAGTTTCATGGGTAAGTTGCATAGGCTACAGACCATGCACATAGGTTGTGCATCTCAGAAGGGTGTGGTTTTATTATGGTTTTCTTTTATCAATGCTTATTAATGTTTTTTTATTAATCTTATAAATTGATGTGTGTATTTTAATTTGAATGAAAATGACTTTTTATCATTTTTTATGTGTAAAAAATAATAATAACATGTTAGTCATTGAATTAAATTCTAAAATGACTAGTAAACATTTGAGGCATGCTTGAATGGGACTTTGAGTGGATTTAATGACATTTGATTGTGTATAATTTTGTGTTGATTAGTTTGTGATTTTGATATATCCTTATAAACATGGTAGTTTAAATTTTGTGTATTAATTTTATCAAGATTAGAAATATAAATTGTTATAAAATATTCATTTGAAGATGAAATTGGGTAAGAAAATGAGTTTAATGGATTAAATGATGTAACTTGAGAAGTATGATTTATATCGATCATAGAGTATGGGAATAATGAGATGTTGTGGCATCTATTAAATTTTAATTTTTTTGATCAAATGATTAATAGTAGTATTGATAATGATGAATGAATAATTTTGGGTATTATTAAAAGGGAAACATGATGGATTTTATTCTTGATTGGTTGAAGCAGGTTGATTTTTGGTTCATATAAAGGCATATTGGAATTTATTTTAAAACTATAGTGTGCATTATGCTTATAGTTTTTTTATTGTTTAAATGTTAATTACCATGATTTTATGTTCTTGTAAAAAAATTAAAATGAAGTGATTAATTTGAACATGGTAAATGTTGTTGAATTTATTTAATTCTTATAAAGTTCATGTTTCAATGGAATGCTAAAATGGGGTCTAGGATGTTGTTAAAGTCTTGATTATTCTTATAAAAATCATGTTAGTTTAAATTAAATTCATGGTTGATGTGAATTTTATGCCTTGTTGTGGTTATTTTGAAAACATGATTATGGTGATATGACTATTGAATCATGATAACGGATAAATGGAATCATTATAATGTTTTAGAAGTAATCATGATGCTGGTATTATGTTTAGTTTTTGTATTATGTGTGTGATGTAAAATGTGTGAAATTTATTTTTTATGAAATTATTTCATGGAATATGTGTGAAATTTGTTTTAGGTTGTGATATTTTGAAAGTGGAAAAAATATTGGTATGAGGATTTAAAAATTTTGCAATTAAAGTTATGTTAAAGAAAAAAAATTGAATAATTTTCATGATATTATTGTTGAATGAAGTGTACATTGATTTTTGAGTGGGTAAATATGAAAATTGAAATGTTTATTTATTTCTTTTTTAATTGTGTTTAATTTTTTGTATGAAACATATTGATGTTAATATGTTAAATGGTATGTTGAAATAAAAAATTTCATGTGGATTATGTATGTTTGGAATTTCATTCACTTTTATGATGAGTATGTTTTTCTTGTTGGTAAATGTTCTATGATAAGTGGGATCATTGTGGGAAATAAATAAGGGAAGGAATTTTTTTTAATAAAGTGAGTCAAAATGAAATGGATTATTTTGGTAATAGTTTATTAAAATGTGGGTTAATTTTATCATGATAGACAATGTTTTGGTTTTAAAAGTAAAGTTTAAAATATGTTGGTGGTGTTGTTAAACATGATGAGTGTTATTTATTTTGTGTTTGGAAAATTTTAGGATAAATAATGATGAAAATAAAAGGGTTTATTGTTCATTATATTTGATAAAGTGAGTTTAATGAATTTCATTAAAGGCAGTCTTTATGTAATTGGATTTTATTGGTTGTAATATTTTTTAAAAAAATTGATGGTAATGTTTCATTTACCTGTATAGATTAAAAAATGTTCCTAGAATGAAAAAAATATTTGGATTATTATTTATGTATAATTAATTCCCATGTACTTTTGATTTGGGTAGGCATCAGTTATGTTTGTTTTTTATTAAAGTGTTTGAAATTTTTATTGGAAGAATTAAACTTTGCTTGATTATGGTTGAAATTATTTTTAAAAAGGAATAAAATGTGTGTTTTGTAAATTAATCCCTTATTCGGACAAACATTAATGTAGTTTTAATGTTTATTTAGTATTAATGAATTCATTATGTATTGATAGAAATTAGAGGGGGTTTTATAAATGTTTTGAGTATTTTTTATTGATGTCTGGGCTTTGTTGGGATACTTTTAAATGAAAAAAAAAAGTTTTAAAGATTTAATCTTTGTTTGTATTTGAACTTTTTTGTATTTTGATGTGTTAGGGTTGATTGAGCATGGATTATGTATAAAATTTTATTAATGATGTGATGTTCTATGTTTTGTTAGTGATAAAGGATGATGATGATTATAATAAACATCAGTTCTTAATTGAAAAAATGGTTTTAGATATTCTTGAATCTAATGAATGGTGTAAATGATTGTTTATGTGTTTAAAAGGAGTGAATATATGATGATGTTTGGGAGAAAAATATACTCTAACATGATTTGAATTTATGGAAATTTGTTGAGTTCTAAAGTTAATTTGTATGTTTTAATTTTAATATAGAAACTCTTTTGGTAGAGTAGCATGAGTAGTGTTTGACAGATCTTTATTTTGAGTGTGCGGTAGAAGTTTCATGACAAAATAATCTTCTCAAGGGAAATAAACATAAATTTATTGAATTATTTCATATTTTTTTAATTAATAAATGATATTTCATCGTGTGTAAATATTTTTTGGGCAGTAAAAATTAATAGTGATGATATAATTATTATTTTTTGAAAAAAAATTGTAAATAGAAATGCGTGGTTATTATTACTAACATAATTTTTGAATTAATAAATTTGGTTATTTTTTTTATTAGGATGATATTTGTGTTACCAAATATATTAACCTATTAAATTAAAAATAATAATAGTGATAATTGAAAAAAAAACAAGAAGAAGAGGGATGCAAAGTGGAGTGTGGCAGACAAAAGTAGAGGAGGGGAGGGACTTCTGTGTAGTGTAATGTGTAAGGGGAAAAATAAACGGGAATTGAAAAAAAAAAGAAAAAAAATGTTAAAAAAATAAATTGAAAGGAAGAGAAGCATGTTCAGAATAAAACTTCCCCCTATCTTGGTCTCTTATCCCTCTAAAAATTTTCAAACTTATTCATTCAATATCACTTTCAATGTTAATTATAATTATGTGTCGTTATTGGCATTGGATTTGTCTCAATGAGCTAAATTTATTTTCATTGGGGGTGATCATTAATTCGATTTAACTGAATTAACTGAAAAAATATATCATATTTGGATAATTTAGTTTTTAATTTTTACCCACTTTGATTATTTCAACTTTTTTATGTGAGTTAATTGATTAAATCGGTTATAAATCAATTTTATTTTTAAAAACTAAACTATAAAAATTGAATGATTTAATATATAAAAGTTTGACTAAATCAAAAACTAATAATAATGATAAAACAATGCTCCTCGTACACCCTTCGAACCAGCCCCTCATCCATCCTTTCCTCCTCTGCTTCTTTCTCCATGTGCCATATAAAAACCTAATCCTTTTCCCCTAATTTCACTTCAATTCTACAATATTGATCAATTCAGCTGAACCTGTTTTTTAAACACTTTCTTACATTGCATGCCATGACTCCACCTTCTCCACTACAGTATTTCTTCTTATTTATTTCTCTCAGAAATGATAAATGATGAAAATACTAGAATTTATTTGAAATGTTGAATGAAATATGAAAATGGATGACATCATTGATGACCACTTCTCCCACCGAGTCAATATCTCCCCCCAATCTATCTCTAACTCCATTGCCTCCTTATCATTGAGTCATTTTGATTTGTATAGTTAGTGATGAAGATATTGAGGGAAACAAACACCAAGGTATAAGAGTAATTTATTCCTATTATCATTTCAATTTCATCTATCTATTGTGAACTGATGATTTTTTATTTTACACCACCTCTCAATGGTGGATTAACACTTGGTTTGTGATTTTAGTGGATTTGAAGTAAGTGTTTCTACCTAATTGACCTTTCTTTCAACACACCTGTGGTTCTTGGATTTTCTTTGTGTTTTTTGATAAATTGTTATTGATATGAATTTTTTAGTGTTGGTTTATGTGAATTCATGGTTATTATTTATTTGTGTTGGCTCAAATGGTGACTTCCCATGGTTTTCTTTAAAAATCATTTTTTCACGTGCAAGGTGTTTGAGAAAATGTTTTAAAGAGATTGACTAAATTAAAATGGATTTATAAAAGTTTTTTTAAGGGTATTGTTATGTGAATCATGTTTTCATGATTTTGGGCTTTAGATTTGTATCAAAACATGCTTTGTTGTGTGATTGTCTTTATTGGCTTTGATGTGATTATGGGTTGCACATGGGAGACCTTGGATGTGTGTTGGTGACCTGGATAGGTGTTTCCCTAGTATAGATTGTAAATTATATAGGGAAGTGTCCTAAGTATCTTGAGAGAAAAAGGTATGGATTTTTTACCTTGCTCAGACTGTGAAATATCCTGAAATTTGTTAGGTTCGCGTAAGTCGACTAGTGTCAAGAGTGAGTCTGTGTTACCTTAGACACACAGGTTAGAGCCCCATGTTGTGAATATTTTATTTAGTTGGGATGTATGTTTATTTATTTCCCACTTATTTTATTTGGTCTTTATGATCTTGGTTATACATGTATCCCTTGGTTATATTTATATTTTTCTTGTTCTTTCATTTCTAAGAAATTGGATTGTTTTATTAAAACCAAAGTATTTATGAAATATTTTCAATAAAAGGGTTTTTCAAAATATGTTTTCAAACTAGAAATCAAGGTTTAAACTAAGAAAAATATTATGTAGATTCATGGTAGTATCCTACTGGGATTTTCCTTACACTCTACATATACCCTTGACGTGTATGCAGACTTCGTTACACAGGATTCAGGTAAAGGGAAAGGTGTCACATCATTTGGCGGTGCTCCTTGATGCTCATCGCACTTCCACAGTATAGTGGTGGTTTTGACCCTGGGTCATGGGAGTTTGGATTGGGTATAATATTTTAGGACCCTTTTATGTTTTTTATTTCTGAATTGTTAATGTATCAACCTTGTCTCTCTATTTGGTATTATCATGTATATGACTATTGAGGATTTCTTTATGTTGGTTTATGAGATGATGGTTGGTTATTTGATTTTGTTACATTATGATCTATTTGGTTATTTCTTTATTATTGAAAATTTTTATTTATGTGTATAAGCATCTGATATATAAATGGTTCAGTTTGGATTTTTAGGTGTAATCTGTGTGATGGTTAATTGTATTTTGAGAGTGAAATCATTCCTAAGTGGTTGCATTTGATACCTTGGTTCTTATCACCAGCTCATGGTGATCAAAAATGCGCTTTGGTCCATATAGCAATTTGGGTCTGGAATGTGTCGGGTTGACCTAGGCTGGTTCATTACAACCTTTATAGTTCCAAAGAATAAGAAGAAGTGATAGAAGTTGAAATCAGTTGAAGGGATTTGGTTGTTTGAATTTGAATTTAAAATTCAAATTCAAACTAGAAGAAGGATGATACTGTGAAAGATAAAAATTAATAAGGGTATTTCATGTTAAAAAATGCAGTAGATTATCAAAGAGAGAAATAATTAATAATCTTTCAAATAATTAAGGATATAGAAGAGATATTGTGTGTATTGTAGTGCACATAGAAATATAAAAGGAAGAATGGAAAGAGTACACACTTGGTTTGTGAAAAATATGTTGAAGTTGGTGTCTTAGGACCAACTGTTACTATTTTGATTACATGTATATTGTATGATTTGAATATTAATAAAATATCTTATCCCATATTGTTCATTATTCTACAAGAATTTAATGTAATAACGTCCTAGAGTATCTATCACATTGATAAGGTCGTAGCAGTTTCCCACTATGATATGAATCTTGAAATGTTATGACGATATTCTTAAATATAGTTCTATGATAAGATAATGATTTATTATGGGACACATAGAACATGATTTTTGTGTGTAGGTATTTGTACGAGGATGTGGATTCTTCTCACTAATTTCACACTTGGTAATCTCTAAGATGAGAGATTATGAGAACGGACTCACTAGTAGGAATTTTGCATGTTTTAGTGTCATTGGATATTCCTATCTACAGGTGTGTGTAATGGTCCTTAGACTTTAATATTATCATTAATACATGTCATGACTCATGCACTTACATTTACTGACCAAAACCATTACGCCATATGTTGGTGGGAAGTAGGTAACATTTAGTGCATCATAAATGACTTTTTATTAATGGATAAGTCAAAAAAGGATTTCCCCTTCCATATTTATAGAAGTTGATATTTTGACACTTTTATTGGAGTATAACCATCACATTAAATTTCATGACCCCGATGTAACGACGTTTTTATTTCAAAGAGTCAAAGAAATATGTATCAAGAAAATGATTTGATGACACAGATATACAACTTGCTTAATGAGATATTGTGAAAAAGGGATTATTTTACACAATGAGCATTCATATGTGGTTTTTGATGTTGTGACATTAAGTTATTTCTCCTAAGTGCCTTAACCTATTACTAGAAAGTAATCTTGGACTTTAGGTAATATCACCTAATTCCAATGATAAATAATCCTAGAGGGACACACAATAATTGTTACCATTGGTCTCGATTAAATTATATCTGAATTGAATTAATTAAATAAATATTATTTTCAAGACTAGGGAATAATTTTATTCATGTTTTATTGATCAAAAATATTTATTGAAAAAATATTTATTCACTAGATTTTGAATAAAATATTTAATTAAATATTTATTGAGATATTTAATAAATGTCTAGAAGTTTGAGAGGAACAAGATCGGGTTCATTGATAAATATTTAATTGAAAGACATTAAAAGAAATATGTATCATTGTGCTAGAAATCGCATGCCATTTAAATAATAATAATATTATTATTATATAGCATGGGTTTTGATGAGGATTATAATATTATTTAAGGGTCGTTGTGAAATTAAATAATACTTTAACCTAAACCCCAACTCTATAAATATATGATTATGTCTATGGTGTAGGGTTAATTGAGAATTGAGAATCATTACACACAATAGATTTCTCTCGACTCCTCTTGCTCTCATATTCTCAAGAAAAAGAAGAAATCTTTAAAGTCCAAAGGACAAATGATCAAGTTGGACAACATAAGATGATTTATCCATTATGCTAGCACCCGACATTCCATTGGTGATTGTTTAGAGATCGAAGGAGCATGTGTGGATCACCATTAGATGGATTCGACACTTGGATTCTACAAGTGCAACAACGATAATCCGAAAAGGGTCTTTTGGACAATCAACATCATCATCATCAATGAAAGATCCTAAGACCATGTATTCATTTATTTTGGTCTAAATTAATTAATTACATATTTAATGTGAAAAAAATCATCTTTGGGTCCCAGTTTTACATATGTCAATATCTGGTGAAAAAAATTTGTTAGTCATGATGTTTACGTCATGTATAATAGCATGAATGATCCATCGGATTGATAAATTTTATTTGATTTATGCCCATCAAGGTGTTTTTGATATGCCTAGAACCTTTAATTGGTATTAGAGTGATCATGTTCAAATTTGTAATTATTTATTTTATTTTTGATTACTATGCATTTAAAATTTGAGATTCATTTCATGTTTTAATTCATTCTTGATATATTGTATAAATTGATTATTCCTCTTCTTCATTTCTCACAAAGTTTACCAATATCAGTTAATTATTAACAAAGTTCACATATGAAGATCCCATCTGGAAGTTATAAAGATCCTGGCTAGATAACACATGACCACATGGCGTGTACTCCAGTTTTACGTGTTGTGTGTCCTTGTTCACTACACAAGGATTCCCACATGGATTCCTGGTTATCTTGTAATAAGTGCACATCGCATGCAATAAATACACTGTGTGTAGACTGGCCAGGGTAGAACACGATTTTTTCAGAGTACACGTTGTATAGTTTGACTACACATTTTTTTAGTCCACGCGTTTTCAAGAAAAAAATCATAGGGTCAATCCATGTCATGTAATTAATGTACCAAGTGTATTTAACACGTGATTCATAAATACTGGAAACTATGTAACTATAAGTACATGCCATGTATCCTTTATACATGTCATGTATTTTATAAATGTTCATGAGAAGTACATGTTTGGTCCTTATGAGTGTACTGTGGATTTTCAGTGAAGATAAGTATACGTTGTGTATTTCGCTTGTACATGCCATGTAGTTAGCATGTACACTCCGTGTACTTTACCTATTTATTCAAAAATATTAAAATTATTTAATTACTCCTTAAACCTTATCGACTTGAGTTTCATGGGTCATTAAGTTGATAGTACACACTAATTATTAGGTTTTATATTATATTAAATGTTTAATTAATTCCAAGTAGTATTTGATACTATGAATCATGTATGGTTATTGTATATTAAAGGCTCAATGCATTAAATTTCATTGGATAAATAATTTCCATGTGTTCTGTGTGGCATTAAATTGGCAGTACACACCATGAAATTATGACACATGTCATGGGATACGTAATTTTAATGTGTTATGTGTGACATTAAATTGGTAGTACATGATATGAAATTATGACACATGTCATGTACACAATATGTCGTATGAGTGAATTTTTTACAATTAAATCGTATTTTATAGTTTGGGTAGATAATCACTAGATTTCTTTCAAGTAAAAAGTTTTGTACCATTTTATTGAGTTTTTAAATAAAATAAAATTATTTATTTTATTTAAAATCATAGTGGATGAGAATTTTTAGGACGATTTTATGAAATAATATAAAATTAATTGATTAATTAATAAGATAATTAATCAGATTAATTCATGTGTGTTTTGTCTTATTAAAGAATGGATTGAAATGAATACTGGATAATTATTTTAAATGTATAATTGTTGCGTGTGTATGATCGATCATAAGATTGACCAAGACCTATGTATGTGTTGGCATTATTTAATTTAATTTATTGCACGCTTTTCAATTATTATTTATTAAATTAAATATGATGGTTAGTGAGTCATCCCTCTCCTTTATTATGTAGGACCTGTATGTCCAAGGTAATTTAGGTAATTTCCTTTAACCAATACTTTGGTTACCCTCACTTGTGTGAGAGTTATAAATACTTGTAATAAATAGAGTATCTCAAGGCATGTGGAGGTAGTTCAAGACGGAACCTAGATGATGCCAACCAAGGTGATACACAGGTGGACAATTGGAATTATAAAACTCATGATAAGACCAACAAAATGAGTTATTTCCCCTATATCAAAGGTTTATTTATTATATACTCAATAAATCAACCATTAGATAGCTCATAATCAGGTCATTTATTTATTTATTTATGTCTTATGCATTATTTATTTTATGGATGCATAACCAAAATCACATAAATAAAAGGATTAATGTGTAAATATGGAATATAAATAAATTTATTATGCATAAATGTTTTATCCAACATGGTTGATTACTTAAGTAAAAATACACTTAATATTAAAAAGACATGTAAATTATAAAATAAGATAAAATTTGTGCACAATAAATTAAAATCCCTCAAATATATATTAAGTCAGAATTAGACTTTCATTAATTGATTTAGAATTAAATCCTTAGATATAAGTGTTTGACCAACTCTCATTTGGTCACTTAATATTAATGTGGAGTTCTTATGAAGTTTATGGGTTGACTTAACCATCTTACATCAATAGAAGTATCTTCACTAGACTTGATGTAACTTGGAGGCAAGTGTTGAGGAAATCCAAGTCAGAATTTCTAGATTGGGGAGTCCACTCAATGGATCAAGGAGATGAAATATCATGGTTGGAAAAGACCTACCTACCTAAATACCTTCAAGTAGCTTGACCAACCCTCGTTAGGGTTATTTTAAGGGTCATATGGACCTATGACACTAGAATTTACTAGAAACTAGACATTCTGAGTTCAATGGTGAAGGTTATTGGGACTCGATAAAATAGTGGGAGATTTAATAAAATTAATTATTATTATTTATCACATAATATGTAATCAATAAAGTACTAATAATATACTCTTTTAAATTTTATAATAAATGGAAATTTCATTATCCATAATGTCCCTAAAAATAATATTGGAGAAAGTTCATCTCCTCACTGAAAGTAACTTCTAGGAATAGTCCAAAAACCTATGGGTTATGTTGTGTCATGAATGAAAATATTATGTGTTAGAATCCTCAATACTTGATCTTCTTAATAAGTATAAGAGTGATGAATATTTAACTATCTATGAAAAACACTTGAACTTTGTGGTCAACATTCAATATTTGATTATTTAATATGTCAAGTAAACTCATGAAGTCTCAAGAAAACATGGATGTTTATATCATTCTTGAGCATCTACATGGTCTTTACTAGGAGATAAGAAAGACAAGAATGGTTTAAAATTTATAAGTCTCTTTTTTAGAGCAAGCTTAGAGAGAGTGCTTCATCTGGGCCTCACGTAGTCAAGCTCATTGGATATATTGAGTGCCTAGAGGTTCTAGGGTCTAAACTCCTTAATGAACTGCACACCAATATCATTCTTTCATAACTTTATAAATGATTCTCAAACTTTTTTTAAAATTTTAATATGAACCACAATGATAAGTCTCTCCCAGATCTACTTACTCTTCTTTTCCAAGTAGATATGAAAATGAAGCGTGGAAAGTCTTCTGTCCTTATGGTGAAAAAACATAAAGTCCAAGCAAAGGGTTTTAAGTCTAAATATTCTTTTCAATTCCCATAAAAGAAGATAAAGATCAAGGGTAAATCAAGGGAATTGTATGTTTTATGTTTTACATGTGGCAAGAAGGGCCACTGGATAGAAAACTTCACCCAACCAAAGAAGCAAGGGGAAGGTTCAAGTGCTTTTATTATCAAGTGAAATTTATTTATTTCTATAAATTAGGTATTATATATAGCTTGTGGTTCTAACTTGTCTATTCAAATAAAGTAACCAAGAAGATATAGAAAAATTTATTGAGGGAAGGTAGATCTATGAGTAGCCAACGAAGCCAAAATAGTTGATGTGGCTATCGGGGACTACCACATCATATTTCTAATGAGAATGATCTTGGTTTTAAAGGATTATTATTTTGTTCCATCTGTTACCAAAAACATTATTTATGTATCCAAACTTTATACAAATGAATTTAGTTTCATGTTCAGGAATAAATGTTTCTTCTTTTATAAATATGACATTTGTTATGGTAAGACACATTTAAATAACGGTATTTATGTGTTTGATTACACAAACCAAGTAATGAAAATCGATAACGAAACTACTTCACATGACTCATACCACACCCAACTTTGGAATCACCAGTTAGATCATGTAAATGAAAATTGTTTTACTAAATTACATCAAGATTGATATTTATATTCTTTTGAACTAAAACCACTTGGTGTATGTCGTGCATTTTTACAAGGCATAATGACCAAAACACCATTTTGTAAAAAATGTAAAAGGGATAAATAGATTATTAAATTAGTCCATAATGATGTGTGTTGAACTTTTTCTATTGAATCAAGGGGTGATTACTCATACTTCATAACTTTTACTGATGATTTTAGTAGATATGGATATGTATACTTGATGAGGTATAAGTCAGATTATTTTGAGAGATTCAAGGAATACATGAATGAAGTTGAGAACAAGCTTGGTAATAAGATTAAGAAACTTCATTTAGACCATGGTGGAGAATATCTTAATCAAGACTTCATTGATTGTCTATGGGAGTTTGAGATTTTATCTCAACTCACTCCCCCTTAGACACCTCAATAGAACAGTATAAGTAAAATGAAGAACCACACCTTGTTAGACATGGAGAGATCAATGATGATTCATGTGAGTCTTTCATTATCCTTTTGGGGATAGGAATTGTAAATATAAACACATATACTAAACCAAGTGTGTCATAGCCCATCCCAATGGGGCATGTGTCACGACTCCCCAAGCCTACCTCTAATAGGCTAGGGACTAGAGACTAGCACCAAGTAGGCATCTCACTAACATGGGAGGCCTTAGCCTAAGTACCTATACACACGAACACATATCCAATACCATACAATGATGAAATGTAAAACAATAGATAAACCATTCATGAATACATCTAAATCCCACAACCATAGTATGAAAAAAGGCAATGTAAAGTAAATAGGTCCAAATAAAAGTTCACCACAAAGAGTCTAAAAACAAGTCCAACCTGAAAGTATATATGGGTATTTTTGTCCAGATAATTGTAGGAACGCACCTCGATCTTTCTGAATCACTAATCACCACCTAGTCCTAGTCCCTCTAGGACTTTGTAAAAAGGTTGATCATATACATAAGATATAACATGTGTGGGTAAAGACCGTGAAGGGGTGAGTATAACAATACTCAGTAGGACACCCCAAAATCACTAAGCATATAATAATAATAACAGTCACCTCTACATAGGTATATGTCGATAACACATATAACAAGAATATTCAGATAAACTCAACAAATATACACAATCTCAAAGTAAAGCCACAACCGCAATTCTAGTCTAGGGATCCTTCTCATAGATTCCACATAGAACTCATCTAGTAGAACACAATCCACAAAGCAGATAGCACTGATGGCGTCCATCCAATATTTACTGCTCATCAGGTATCACCATTATAAGTAAACACTAGAATTCTGAAGAGAACGATACGCAGATGAGGATCACACCCAAGGCTATAGGGTATAATAAAAACTCAATCTAGAATGACTTTCTAAGTAGAGGATAAATGCCTGTGTAGTGTTAGTCATGATGATACCAAGAACTACACCTAGGGAAAGATTATGATAGAGGATCTCACTCCTAGACTTATGGAAGGATCCCAAAAACCCTATCCAAGAAGTCTCACTAATAGGATCACTATTCTAAGTGTAGAACACAATACCATACTAACCCTCAGGGAATGGATATAGAGAATACACCTTAATGAAACTTTTACAAACTAAATAGGACAAGACAAGGGCTCCAAGACAACTTTTAAGGAGTACATTGTGTATACTAGTAGTACATGGTGTGTCCCTTCGGCATTGATTCATGTCCATGTATCACGACTCGTGCCTATGTCTGTGTCAAAGTACATGGAATGTCCAAGCCCATGTACTCTTGACCATGTCTAAGTACATGGCTCTTCCCATGTACACCTAGCCCATATGTGTCCGTGTTAGAGTACACAGTGTGTCCATAACCGTGTACTCCTGGTCGTTCCTATGTACCCTCTAAGGTACACACTAAGCTGTCAGGTTGATTCACACATTGTTTGATAGGGTCACACACCATGTGATATTTAACTTCACTGTGAAAACCTTAATAGTCACACCAGGGGTCCCACATGTCATGTAATCTCATATTACATGTCGTGTATTATGGGATTATCTAGAATCCTAGATCTATTTTATGCATCTCCTCCTACTCCATCGACCATTGATCTGGTCATGCCCCATGTTAGAAACCAAGTAACATCATCATCTGAGCATTTCCATCATTGATCATTGGGTTACAGCTTCTCAATTCTATTCAGGAATCGCCTATATGTGTTGTCCATCATTGCATGTTGAAGAACATGAAGATAAGGTATCTTCAAATTTGTCTGATCTACTTAAAAATCTACATCTATATGATTCTAATGCTATACTAAATCTGGATCTATAGTATTGAACCATTTCACCAAGAATCAGGTGTGCAACAGTTGATTGCTCAGTATTTGTTGAACCATGAGCCAAGGGATTTTCCCATAATGAATGAAGAAATGGGGAAGAAAAGCACAAACCACAAACATGATGAGAAAACATCATCCAATGTTCATGTTGTCCTTAATTCATTTTAGTTAGAATGATTAATGAAGAGATAATAAGATAATAACAAATCAATTCCCCAATTCTTGGATAAATCTAACCTATACCGGCAAGATGCACGATCCAAGAATCAATTTGTTAGTTGATTGATTCACATTCATCACAAGAATAAAAAAATGGGTATAAATCTAAAAAAAATAAACACCCTACCTTGATTTGGATTGATTGTTGACAAGGAACAAAGATGTATAATTGTCATTAGTGAGATCCTCTAATTTTGTTGCATGCCATTTGTTGATCTTTGATCCAGTTTTTGTTTGTCAATAGAAGCTCCTACAACAGCTCCTCTAAATCTCCACGGTTATATAGATAACCCTATGATTCTTCCATAACATCATATTTAAAAGATAATCTATGTCATTGTATAAATGAAAAAAATAAATTTATTTATTTTATTCATTTTATTCATTTTTCTCTTATGGTGACTTTTTCACAAACACCCCCATGATGACAAAGGTTATGTTTTGTTTGGGGTAAAACCCACATTTTAAACTCAATGGTGCCCTCATATTTCTAATCTAAGTCTCCATTTATTATTTATTACAATTTTTCAGGAAAACCATGTGCATGTGTTATTTAATATATTTAACATATTTTAAACATTTATTCTGGTAACATCGGGACTCAAGATCACACACCTTCTCAGCACCCAGTCTCAAAAATAATACATAAAATATCCAAAAATAATACATAGAAAATATAATCCACTGTATTCTCCCCACCTTGGGGATTTACACCTTAAAAATCCAAAACAAAAGGCTACACAAAGAGATGTAGATACTGAGAATGCATTTGAGTATCCTTCTCTCAGGTGCTCTCCTGAAGATTCTCATGCTACCACTAGACACACACTAAAGGAATCAGTCACTCATGAAGGATCCTATCCTGCCAATCCTTGATCTCTATTGAGTACTCAACAAAGTTAGCTCCATCCTCGATGTTCATCTCACCCTAGTCGATAACATGTGATGGATCATGTACGTACCTCCTCAATTGTGACATGTGAAAGACGTCATGTACCTGGTATGACTGCAGTGGTAGAGCTAAGTGGTATGCTACCTTACCAAATCTATGTAGTATATGGAAGGGGTTGATAAATCTAGAAGATGGATTACCTCCCCATAAAAATATCTGTAATCCACATCAAGGTGAAACCCTTAGGAACACATGGTCTCTCTCCTAGAACTCTTAAGGACTCCATCATCTATCAGCATAGGAATTCTGATGGCTATGTGCAGTCTTCATCCACTTCTAGATATTGTGAACCTTCTCAGTAGTGGCTCGCACCAACTCTGGTCTCATAATTGCTGACTCTCCTAGGTCTATCCAGCATAGTGGTGACCTGCAGTTTCACCCATATAAGGCCTAAAATGGAGCCATACTGATGGGGGAATGGTAGTTTTTGTTGTATGTAAAGTCCACTAATGGTAAGTGATCCTCCCAAATACAACCAAAGTTTAACATGCAAGCTTACAACATGTTCTTTAGAACCTAAATGGTGTAGGTTCCAGGCATAGTGGAAGCACGTTGGTGGGCGTACCCAACTTTAATTTTAGCGTTAACAACGATCAATCCGAGATCCTTTACGATAATAAAACGTCAGATCTTCAGAATAGAATGAAGAATAAAAAAGAAAGAGGGGAGTCCTATAACCATATAAAGGATCATCATATGTTGGTTATAATTAATTTAATTAATTGACAAGAATTACCATGATGGAATTATTTATTCGTTGATGTTTCCGGTCATGATCTGATGTGATCCGTAGTCACATCATAGAATCCAAGTAAAGGATTCCTCTAGCGGTGATCCACACGTGCTCCACGTATCTCTGGACATCTCCAAAGGGATCTCTAGGTTCTAGCACCGAAGATCCATCGCTTTCGATGTCTTCCTTCGATCACCTTGATCCGGTGGAGGTGGATCTCTCTCTCTCATAGCTTGAGAGTGTTCTTGGTGGAAAAGGAATTCTCTCTTAGCTTGAGAGATTTTCCAAATCCATTGTGCACAACCACAAAAAAATGGCTAGGATAATGAGAAATATATAATTGGTATTTTTTATTACACAGAATAATAAAATGAATTAATTACCCAAAATCATTTATTCATTTCATTTAATTCTTAGTAATACCCCATGTATAATAATAATAGTTTACTATTATTATTACTTGACATGTGCCCAGTGAATTACACCTGATATTATTTAATTAAATAAATAATATTATTTCTCATAAATTTCTAGAAAAACTACACTGCGTGTATATATTAATATACATAGCGTGTAATTTTATTTTTCCATTTTTTCTTTATTTCCTCCATCACATTTATTAGACCTTGAATAATGACTATTTATTTCTCAAATAAATATCACTGCATTACTCGCTAATAAATATATTATTCCGCCCATAATATATTATCTCGAATAACTAGTGTCGAAATAAATGTGATCAGGCATCCTTGAATAATTATTAAACCACAGTCAGGAATAATCTTTATTCAACTTGTTAAATTGATATTTAACTGAGATACTTGGACACACTTAGTGTGTGACCCTCTAGGCCTCCTTCTCAGTGGCATTAGGCGGATCCTGCCTAAAGTCCAAGGTTAGCATCTAGCAACATGCCAAGGAACCCATAGAGAAAGAAGTTAATGCTGCAACGACGTGTCACCTCCTACGAACGCTTACCATGTAATTTAATCCCTTTATCTCAATATCTCAAATCAAGTGGGTTGCATGCTAATGTCATCAACCCATGTGCTCGATTATTCTTTCTTTGAATTTTTGAATTTGAACTTGCTCATTCCTCACCATGGACATAGATTTATTTAGGCTATATTAATTCCATCAAAGGGCCTGAGATATCTACTTCAATTATGGAACAGAAGGGACAAATCCTTTCTCACATTATCTATTAATGCAGTATCACTCGTGACGCACCCAACGTATCCTACCTCGCTGCGAACAGTGTGTCATCACAGTTTTTTTCAATACATATAAGTGTGCAAGTTGTAATACCCATTAATAACAATCTTAAATTTTAAGGACCAATACACACATCCATAGATAGGAACATCCAATGACACTATAAAATGTGTATTTCCTACTGGCGGTTCTCGTTCTCATAATATCCTCCTAGATATTACCAAGGGTGCACACCATGAGAAGGTGCCTCAAAGTTTTTTGAGTCCTCACCCCTAATGGAATGTGTTATTTGTGTCCCTCAAATAACATTATCTGGCTATAGAACATATATTTAAGAACAGTGTTATGGCACTTCCGGGTTCTCATCATAACAGGGATCCACTATGACCCTTTAATGCAACAGTTATCCTTAGGACATTATCATATTCATTGTCATGTAGAAGAACAATCAAGATGTGATAAGGTGTTAATTAATGAATAAAGTACAAAGTAGTTAGTTCTAGGCCACCAACTCCAACAGACTCGCACTTGGACTAGAGCCAACTGCTAACAACTTTTAACCTGATAGCTCTTACATGATATTCATGCTTCTGCTGAGATAGGCCTTTAGTCATGGGGCCAGCCACATTCTCTTCTGTGGACACTCTACTCACTGAAACTTTACCCCTTTGATAGAAATCCCTTAAGAGGTGATACTTTCTAAGTATGTGCTTTTTCCATTGATGTGACCTTGGTTCTTTTGAAAGAGCCACCACTGCAGTATTATCACAATATAATGTGATAGGATCTTTACTGCTAGGAACCAAATCAAGATCCTGGAAAAAGTTCTGAATACAGACGGCTTCCTTGGCTACATCAGAAGATGCTATATATTCGGACTTCACTGTAGAATCAGTGAAAATTGGCTACTTTGAACTCTTCCAACTCACAGCTCCGCTATTAAGATAGAAAACATATCCAGATTGTGACTTCCGATTGTTCTGATATGTCTGAAACCCAACTTCAGCATACCCTCTGATGACAAGCTCCTCGTCTCCTCCATACACCAGGAACATATCCTTAGTTCTTCTTAGATACTTAAGGATAGTCTTAACAGCAATCCAATGTTGTTCTCCTGGATCTTCTTGATATATGCCTACCATGCTCAGTGCATAGTCAATATCAAGCCTAGTACATAACATGGCATACATGATGGATCCTATAGCCAAAGCATATGGGATCTTACTCATTCTATCTTTCTCTTGTTGTGTTTGAGGACACATTTTCTTATATAGATGTAGGCCATGTGAAACTGGAACCAATCCCCTCTTAGATTGTTCCATACTAAATCTCTTTAGTATTTGGTCAATGTATGTACCCTGACTTAGTCTAAGAAGCCTCTTGAATCTATCAAAAATGATCTTGATCCCTAGAATGTAGGTTGATTCACCCAAGTCCTTCATGGATAAACACTTGTTCAACCATTCCTTAACTAACTGTAAGACTAGTACATAGTTTCCAATAAGAAATATGTCATCAACATATACTACTAGGATAACGATCTCATTCCCATTAAATCGCTTATAAACACATGGCTCACATTTTTTCTTAATGAAACCAAATTCCTTTATGGCTTCATCAAACCAAATGTTCCATGACCTGGATGCTTGCTTTAATCCATAAATGGATTTGTGCAACTTGCAAACCCGTTTGGCTTCACCTGGTGTCACAAACTCTTCTGGTTGTGTCATATAAACGTCTTCCTAAAGGCTTCTATTAAGGAATTTTGTTTTGAAATCCATTTTCTAAATCTTGTAGTCATGGTAAGCTACTATGGAAAGTATTATTCTTATGGATTTAAACATGGCAACTGGCGAGAAGGTTTCATCATAGTCAATTCCTTGATGCTGTCTAAATCCTTTAGTAACTAGCCTTGCTTTATAGGTGCTAACTTGACCTTCCATGTCTAAATTTCTCTTGAATACCCATTTCCATCCAACAGGATTTACATCAATTGTCTCATTGAACAGAACCTAGACTTGGTTCTGATACATGGAATCCATCTCAGAATTCATAGCTTCTATCCATCTTGTAGCTTCTGAGATTTCTACTGCTTCCTTATAGGAGAGAGATTTATCAGTGTCCAGCAATAATAATTCACCATCCTCGGTGACTAGGAAACCAAATCTCTCTGGTTCCCTTACCTCTCTTGAGCTCCTATTCAGTACTTGTGTTTCTGGAACCTCTTCCACGAGGACCTGTGGAACTTATTCCTGTACCAACTCTTGTATATCTTGAGCATCAAATTTGTCGAAGTAAGTCTTTCTCCCACTATCCTTTTTGAGGATGTGCTCCCTCTCAATAAAGACGTCTTTTTTAGTGATAATCACTTTCTTGTCTCAAGGTTTATATAGGTAATATCCTTTCGTTTCCTTGGGATATCCTATAAAGATACACCTCGTGCCCTGGGGTGCTAGTTTGTTGCCTGAGAAGGCCTTAACAAACACCTCTCATCCCCATACATGTGTGTGCGACAAAATGGGTTTCTTTCCATTCCATAACTCAGAGGTAATTCTATTTTTCATCTTATTTGGTGCTCAGTTTAATGTGTATGATGCAATTTGTAATGCATATCCCCAAAAGTATAATGTAAGATCTACATGACTCATCACCGACCTCACCATGTACAACAAGGTGCGGTTCCTCCTTTCACTAACACCATTCCACTGTTGTGTATAAGGAGGAGTGATCTGAGATAGAATCCCAGACTCATGTAGAAGATCGATGAACTCTTGGTTCAGATATTCTCCACCTCAATCCGATGGAAGCATCTTTATCTTCTTAAAAAGCTGATTATCTACTTCATTCTTGAATTCCTTAAATTTCTCTAAGGACTCTAACTTATACCTCATTAATTAGACATATCCATATCTACTCAAATAATTAGTAAAAGTAATGAAGTAATAATATCCACATCTATCTTCTACTGGGGATGTTCCACACACATCTGTGTGCACTGATCCTAGAAGATCTGTGGCCCTTTCACCTTGTCCACCGAAAGAGAGCTTGGTCATTTTACCTTGTAAACAAGAATGACATCTATCAAGTGGTTTTAGCTCAGTAGAGTCTAAATAGCCATCTTGGCAGAGCTTTGTCAAGTGCTTCTTGTTTACATGACTGAGACGGTGATATCACAACTGGGTGATGTATGAGTCATGTGAGTTTGTTTCATTATCGATTGCCAATACTTGGTTTTCGTAATTTAATACATACAAACCATTATTTAAATGTGCCATACCATAACATATGTTTTCTTATAAAAGAATCAACCCTTATTTACAAACTTGAAAACAAATCCATCCATGTCCAAACATGATACAAAAATTATGTTTTTGGTAACACTAGGAACATAATAACAGTTATGTAAAACCAAAATCATCCCAGTTGGCAATGAGAGGTGGTAATCGTCAATGGATAATGCAGCCAGCCTCCCGCCACTGCAGCTCAAAGATCCACCTCTCCTCTGGAAATCTTTCTAAATCTACTTGGTTCCTACATTTGAATACAGATGTGAGCTCCACAAGTTGTATCTAATACCCAATGTGTAGAAATGGAAAGATTACACTTGATAACGAACTCACCTTTAGCAGCCCTATGCTTCTGGGTGCAGTTCCTATTCTAGTGGCCTTTCTTTCCACATGAAAAACATACCACCTCCCATTCCTTACCCTGCCTCTAGATCTTAACCTTCTTGGAGGGACGGTGCTCGGGGGCTTCAGACCATTTATAAGTCTTTGGACCTTTTTCCTTGTCCTTCCTTTTCTTATTTTCCATAAGTAATGTGGGTTTGTCACGCCTCATGTCTTCATCTTCTTGGAGAATTAAGGACAGAAGTTCCAATAGACTCTTCTCATTGTTTCTCATGTTATAATTGAAAATGAATCTAGAGAAGGTCTTGGGCAGTAATGATAGGATTAGATCTGTACGTAACTCATCTGGGAATTTAATCCCTAAGATTTCCAAGCGTTCAATGTAGCCAATAAGATTGACTACATGAGGCCCAAATGGCACAGACTCTCCAAGATTAGTTGTAAACAAAGCGTTGGAGATCTCATATCTCTCCTATCACACCTTCTCTTGATAGATATCCTTAAGGTGAGACATCATTCTATACACGTCCATGTTTTCATGTTGCTTCAAGAGCTCATTAAACATGACCGATAGAATGAAACATTGGACATCTGTGACATCATCCATATGTTTCATATAGAGAGATAGTTCCTTATCACTGGCCTCTTTCTCAGGTGTAACTAGAATAGGCTCTTCCAGCACATACAATTGCCTCTTGTGGTGAAGGATGATGCGTAAACGCCTCTACCATTCCTGGAAATTGGTGCCGATGAGAAGGTTTTCCTTCTCGAGTATGGTTTTAAATGATATGTTTGAATTAATTTTTCTTGTCATCTCTAAAAATTAAGATGAGCAAAGTTTTAGTACTTTATCATTATAAAACTGAGACAAATAAATAATTTAATACTTATTAGTCTCCCACTATTTTATCGAAATCCAATAGGCTTCACCATTGACTTCAGAATATTCTATTGCCTGAATATTCTAGTGGAAAGGATCCATATTTACCTTCTCATTACCCCAATTAGGGTTGGTCAAGAAACTTGAAGGGTTTTAGGTAGGCATTCCAAATGCCAACTGCATTAACTCGCAGCTCCTTGATCCGCTGAGTGGACTCCCTAATCCTAAAATCCTTTTATTTTGGATTTCCTCAACCTTTGCCTCTTGGTCACACTAATTCCTGTTGTTTCAGTCAACCCTTGATGTTAACCAAGTCAATTCAACCCAAAACCTTGAATTATAATTCCCTGATAATTGAAAGCACCCCAACTAGGTTTGGTCAAGCACTTTAAACTATAGTACGATTCTAACTAAGATTATGGAAGGCTATACTGACTTAATATTTCTTTGAGGGATTTTATATTTATAAATAAATTTACAATTTATTATCTTTGATTACATGCTTGTTAATATTAAGTGGGATATACTTAAGTGATTAACCATGTCTAAGATAATATTTACACATAAGCCGGTCTTATTTTAGTTTCATCTTGCATGCTTTTTTAATTCATTAATTGTGTGATTGTGACAACACATCCACAATAAATAAACCATGAAACTGACAGAAATAAAATAAATGGTATGATCATGAGCTTGTTCTATTGGTTAGTTTATCTAGCTGTTGATAAACTAACCCAATACCTAGGGGAGAAATGCCTTGAACTTTTCAGGTTCATGTTTACAGCTTTCCACCTGTCTACCTTTGTATCTCCTTGGATTGGTTTCACCTTGGCTTCTGACTTGAGCCACCTCTACTAGCTTGGGAGTTCCATCCATTACATATGCATTTATCTCACATGCAGGTGAGGGGTAAAAAAAGGGTTTTTACATAAAAGAAACCTTGGACGTGCAGGACCTACATATTAATGAGGAGAATGATCACAGGACAACAAATTTAATTTAAATAAATAAATTAAAATAAACCATTCACATACAAAGGTCTTGGTATAGTTCGTGATCATCCATACATGCAATGATATTTACACATAAATAAAACCAGCATTCAATTATTTAATTGTTATTGTTTAAGATAAATTATGCTCGAATCAATTATTTATCTTTAATTATTCAATCCTTTTATCTTAAACCCTTTTTTTGAATTTCCTTGAGATTCTCATCCATCATAATTTTAAATAAATAAATTCATTTAAAATTATCTTTGTACATAACTGGTACCTTGGAGGCAACCTGGGGAATTTCCATTCATAACTACCCAATGAGAAGAAATAAACATTACACAGATATTAAATTAAACACACACACACATATATATATATAACACCTATCACATGTTGTTCCTCAGCGTTACTCCTACACTATGCTACACGTCTCAAGCTTTTGTATAATATAATAATAAATTTTAATAAATCTTCTTAATTTGGATGAGTACAAAGCATTTAGTTCCGACTACATGGAGTGTACTTTTGTCCACCGTCCATCCGAAGTACACACCCAGAGACATGGCGTGTAGATGTACTTCAGAAATCTTTAGAGTACACGGTGTGTTCAGTGGGACACACACCGTGTAGTTTCCGCATTACATGGTTTTCAGTCGGGCAATCCATGTACGGGGTACACGGTCTAACCCTAACCCGAAGGGACTACACGCTGTGTTCAGTGGACCACACGGCGTGTAATCTGGAAACTGTGTGTCACATGTTCTTGGTCAACACACGGAGTCTTAAAGACTTAGATAAGATCCATTTACACAGCCTGATTTGGAAAACCAGTCCAATGCATTAAACCTAGACTACATGACGTGTACTGCCGAATATACGCTGTGTATTCTCGTGTTGTACCGCCATGAACTTTTGGCACCTCCGAATGAGAACCTCTATTTTATTTTAATCAAAAATTAAAATAAAAATTCATTTATATAAGGTTAACAAGAAACGAGAGGGGAGGAACAGATCTCGAGATTCATATTTTTAAGGAACAGTTAACTTGAATTAAAATAACTAAATTATTAAATGAGTAAATCACCAATGAAAAACAAAATAATTATAATCAACGATATGACCCCTATGATACCACTTGTAGGTTCCAGGCGCAGCGGAAGCACATTGGTGGGTGTACCCAACTTTAATTTTAGCGTTAACAATGATCAATCTGAGATTCATCATGTAAAGACCCGTAAAATTCAAGGAAATTTTTTTCTTAATTTTCTTTCGGATTTTACAAGAACGTAGTTTATGACGACACTTGATTCTGAGGCCCGGTGTGCCCAGAATTTCTATCCGAAGTTTAGCTCGGGTACGTTCAGTGAACGAACGAGCGGGAATTTCTAACTTTTGAACCGGTGCTCGGAATTGAATTCCGAGGGCACCGATGGATTCGCAGCGCCGGTAATTGCTTAGGAAAACCTATGTTGTAGTTGCATTTTCACGACAAAGGTTGATAAAAATTGTGGAAGTTAAAATAAAAATTTAAACTACAATTTTTATTTTCTCTAAAGTGGTTTTAAGCTTTGGGTGGAAGTTAGAAACTACCCAACTTCCCATGTTAGGTTATGAGGGTGGCGGGGCCCACACGAACCCCACCCCTTCAAATTCTTAACTCCCTCAACTCACCATTATGGATGAAAACTTTTCATGAATTAATTAAGTGGAATTAATTCAACTTTTGAAATTAAAAAGCTTATGTTGAGTTAATAAAATAAGTGAGGTACTTATTTTCTTTGGGGACTTTGTTGCTTGAGAGGTTTTTGGGGACAAAAGATAAGGGAGGCTTGAGGAACTTCTTCGTCTTCGACGAAGAATGCGAAGAACACATCGGTCTCTGACGAAGAACGTTGAGCCCACGGAGACCGACTACGCGATGCCGTATACCGCGACGTCGTCCCCGCAACGTGACTTCCTCCTTCCAAGACGTCTCTTCCTGCGACGGTTCTTCCGCGACGAATTCTCGTTCGACGAACCTCCGTTCAAGCAACGCTCAAGGTAGGGGGTTTATTTAATTTGTTCATTATTACTACCTTGACATTCTTTGTGAAATATGACCAATTGCTATCGATTAACGAGAGGGGGCCAGACTGCACAAACACGGCCGACCCTCCTCCTTTATCCATGTTGGTTTCTATTGTGATCTGAAATGGGAATGGCGCAGTGTCGTCGCACCACACGGAATCATGCAATAAGGAATGTGCGGCGCCGTCGCGCCGCGCCGTGAAAACGAACAAGGACGCGATGCCGTCGCGCCGCGTCGGAGAAACCCGAAGACACCACGGCCGGAGCGGGGCCGCGGCGCCGTCGCGCCGTGCTGGACGACCAAGGTCGCGGCTGGTTCCGGTCCGTGGCAGAGCAGGGTGACCGGCGGCCAGTTCCGGGCCACCGACGTCGGAGCAAGGGGGGACCGGACGTCGCCTGTCCTTGATGGCAGAAGCCGGCCGGCCAGGGCGGGCCGGCCGGACAAGGGAAGGTTGGGGGTTACAAACCCCCGGAGGCCAGCTCAAGTGGCCCCCTTAATGGGGGTCGCGATTACAAAATCCAGGGGGGCAGCCCCCCCCCCCCCTTCAAATGGCTCGGCCGTTGGCCGAGCGCCAAGCCAGCGCGCCGCGCCCAGGCCGGGCCGGGCCACGCCGGCCGGGTCGGGCCACGCCAACTGGGCCGAGCCGCGCCCAAGCGGGCCGGACCCGGACTCGGTTCGGGTCGACCTGGTTTGGACCCACCCTGGGGGTATCGGGCTTGGTCGGACCGGGCCCGAACCCCTTAATACCGAACCTCTTCCGGTCGGACGCCCATAAATTGTACTACAGGCCTCCGATCGATGCACCGTCAGTTGCGATGCAATCCTTGGATCGATATGGTCGTTTCAGTATATCGCACTCAAGGTTTTGGAACACTTTGGGTTCAGCCGATTTGGTTCATACACAAAACCAACCGGGCCCTCGGAGTGGAAACGCTCATAACTTGAGCTCCGGACGTCCGATTGACGTGCCGTCGACTTGGTTGGATTCCTCTTAGTGAGACGGATCTTTTGGCTTACTCCGCCCAAGGTTTGGATGCAGGTGGAGTACGTTTGGGTTGGTTTTGACTTAAAAACTAACCGGACCCCTGGGACGAAAAAGCCAATAACTCTCAGATCGGGCGTCCGATTGACGCGCCGTCTGTGACGTTGAGTTCCTGTTGACGGTACGGAACTTTTGGATACATCAACTCAGGACTTTGTGTAAGTTGATGTATCAGCCTCCTGGCTCGTGGAGCGGACCCTCCCGAACGAGCTTGCTGTGTGCGGGAACCCTAGAGCTGGCTGCGTTTGCAACTGCGATGACGACGACGACTGTACAGAGATCCTCAGTGGATTCGACGGTGAAGACTACAGCACTCAGCGATCCTACGTGGATCAGTGCTATAGATCATGTGTGGGTCTGATCCTGTGTGGGTCATTACGGAGGTTAGTTACCTATCGATCCTGCGTGGGTCAGACCCTTCCTGGGTCATTGTGGGGTTTAGTTACCTATCGATCCTGTGTGGGTCAGACCCTTCCTGGGTCATTGTGGGGGTTAGTACCTATTGATCCTTTGTGGGTTCGACGGCTTAGATGAATCAGTAACTACATCTGATCATCTCTATCATCTTACGAAGAAGTATACCTGTGTGAGATGAATCCTGTTTTGCTTTCCTTTGTGGATTGAGTTGTGTTATCCTGTGTGGATTGCGTTTTGTTTTCCTGTGTGGAATATGTTTTGCTTTTATGTGTGGATTGGGTTGTACTTGGGCTCAAAGGTTGGAGCGTACTGGAATTGATGACTTAGGTATATGTATGGGCATATACCTAAGCAGTGTAGGATGTTACTTCGTGATTGTATCTTTCCTTTGTGGTTATCCTTTGTGGATTTTGGGAGACCTTCGGGGGTCTCAGGGTCCCTACTGAGTAGATTATACTCACCCCTACACGGGCTATGCCCGCACTACGTTGTGTTGGATGCAGACAATGGACAACACTGATCGTGGTTGAGGCTTGCGGAGCAGGACGGTACCTGGAGGTGGACCACTGTGCGGGATGTACTCGGAGTGGACGATTGGACCCGAGGAGCATTGGAGGCTATCTATACTCACTCTTCAGGTGGGACTTCCAGTGGGCGGCTTGACGTTGTGGCTTTACTTTCAGTTTCTGTTTTCCCTTTCGAGTTGTACTTTACTTCAGTTTTGGGTTGTATTCTGGCCCATTTACTTTTCCGCATTTTCTATTGTACTCAGTTTTTACTTAGTGTTTACTTCTACTACTTTCTTGATCTGTTGTGTTGTTTACTTTACAAAGGCAATGTCTTCCCTTTTATCGGGAATTACGCCTTGGTGCTAGTCGCCAGCCCCTGGCCTATGGAAGGCGGGCTTGGGGTTGTCACGGCACGGGCCCCGAGGATGGGTCGTGACAAATTGGTATCAAAGGAGTTCGGTTCTACCGCAGAACTCAGGACTCTGATCTTTTTCTATGTGGAGCAATAGTGTTAAGCATATTGGGTGTGGTTATTAGTCCAGGGAGTCCAGTGTTGGTGCGGCAGCCGACGTATCCGTACACCAGGACCCTGACTTCTGATTTTCGACTTAATGCACGAAAACATTGATTGCATGTGTGTTTCAAGTTTTCTTTGTGATTACTTAATATCAGCTCACCAGGTATACTGTTTGACCGTGGCGCACCTGATTCTTTTCAGGATGGCCCCACGATGGCAGTCATCTAGGGTTCTGAGAGTTGTGCGCGACGATAGCCCACCGAGCGACGAGGCCTCGGTGCAGGGCCCTTTGACAGCTGAGGCACCGGAGGTACCTCTAACCACCGAGCCACCGATGCTACCAGCCCCAGCCACTGACGATGCACGTCTCCTTAGCGCACTGCACGAGTTTCAGCACCAGCGACCGCCCAGGTTCCGTGGGGAGACGGACCCCCAAGTAGCCGAGGTCTGGCTAGAGGTAGTGGTGTGAGTTTTCAGGTTAGTGAGGACACCAGCGGACCTCATGGTGATCCTCGCAGCGAGCCTACTGCACGCGGCAGTAGGCAAATGGTGGAGCTTGATGCTCCAGGTGCACGATGAGGCATCTCTCCTCTGGACGGACTTTGAGAGCCTCTTCCGCTCAGAGTTCGTCCCAGCCACCCTCCGTGCGGTGCGCATCCAGGAGCTTCTACAGTTGCGGCAGGGCATCTTGACAGTCGCCCAGTACTCTGTGAGATTTACCGATCTCTCACGCTACTCGACAGACATGGTATGGGACCCATTCTTCTGGGCCCAGACTTTCGAGCAGGGATTGAGGCAGGAGATCAGGGCATCGCTGATCTCCCTCAGTATTCCGACTCAGGAAGGGCTACTGGAGTGAGCCCTTTTGATCGAGAGCTTTCTTGCTGAGCCTACTTCAGCAGCGAGACCTACCGTAGGGTGGCACATAGCAGAGTCTTCTACAGCAGGCAGTCGACGGATGACTCATGGGTCCAGGCAGACCAGACCCTCAGGCAGACAACCTCAGGACACTGGCTCAGTAGTGCGGGGCACACAGTGCAGAGCCAGTCTTTCGAGAGGCAGACAGTGCTACGCATGCGGCGGGCAGGGCCACATGGATCGTGACTGCCCGACCCACCGTGCAGAGGAGCAGCAGACGATTGAGCGACCACCCAGGCAGAGGTAGAGGGTCGACCATGGTGGTCTGCATGGATCAGGCGAATGAGGCAGAGGAATTGGCTGAGCAGTAGGTGGTGGGTGATGCTTTGAGGCTCTACCACCACCACCACCAGGAGGTCCACCCCGACCACCAGTAGCTGACGGGCAGAGACAGGCACAGCTCCAGGCAGCATAGGCCTACGACCACGGCGTGCCCGAGATGTTTCGAGGTACTATCTGTGTCTATTCCACCCTTTCTGCAGTTCTTATAGACACAAGAGTGAGTCATTCTTTCCTATCCGATGCCCTTGTTCAGAGCTCGGAGATTCCGACAGATCCGTTGGCTCGATCCTTACGGCTAGAGACTCCTACGGGAGCAGAATCGATGATTACGCACTGTTTCTGGCAGTTTGAGATTACTCTAGGAGGCAAGAGCTTTGGCTGAGATCTTCTTGTAGCGGCATCGAGGCCTAACGACGTCATCTTGGGCATGGATTGGTTATCTACAGTTCATGCTTAGATCGACTGTTTTAGGCGCAAGGTGCGATGTGTACGCACTGACGGGAGAAGGTTCACCTTTACCGGCGAGAAGGGAGCCTTAGCAGCACAGGATAGACTCACACAGAGGAGAGGACAGCCCATCACTCATCAGTTGTCTAGCCTCATCCTAGGAGTAGTTGATGTACGGAGTCCTGGTTTTCCTGCAGTGGTGGATCAGTATGCGGACGTTTTCCCTGATAACGTCCCAGGGCTACCTCCTCGTAGAGAGGTAGACTTTTATATTGACTTGTATCCCAGGACAGCCCTAATATCCACTCCATCATATCAGATGGCCCCCGCTGAGCTTCGAGAGCTACGGGTACAGTTGGAGGACTTGCAGGGCAAGGGATTCATCTGACCCAGTGTTTCACCATGGGATTCCCTGATTTTGTTCACCAAGAAGGCGGACAGGAGCTTTCGACTTTGTGTCGATTACCGTCGCCTGAACCAGGTGACCGTGAGGAACAAGTATTCACTACCGAGGATTGAAGACCTCTTCTATCTGCTCAAGGGAGCGTGGTGGTTCTCGAAGATAGACCTCAGGTCAGGCTATCATCAGCTCAGAGTTCGGGACGAGGACGTGCATAATATGGCCTTCAGATGTCGTTATGGCCACTATGAGTTCTTGGTTATGCCATTCGGTTTAAACAATGCTCCAGCAGTGTTCATGGACCTCATAAATAGGATCTTTCAGCCATAACTCGATCGATTTGTCATGGTATTCATCGATGACATTTTGATTTACTCGACGACTGAGGAAGAGCACGCCTACCACTTACAGGTTGTTCTGGACACACTCCAAGAGCACCAGCTTTATGGAAAGCTCTCGAAGTGTCAGTTCTGGATACATGAGGTCCACTTCTTGTGACACGTCATCTCTGAGTCAGGAGTTGCAGTGGATCCTGTGAAGATCGAGGCAGTTTTAGCTTGGGAGCCACCCAGGAGCGTGACGGAGGTGCGGAGTTTCTTGGGACTAGCTGGATATTACCGGAGATTCGTGTAAGACTTTTCCAAAGTTGCGGCACCGCTATCAGCTTTGAAGAAGAAGGGAAAACCCTTTGTATGGTCAGACAGATGTCAGCAGAGCTTTCAGGAGCTGAGACGGAGATTGACCAGCGCACCTATCTTGAGGTTTCCAGAGGAGGGAGTAGGGTACGTAGTCTACTGCGATGCATCAGGGATCGGACTCGAATGTGTCCTGATGCAGGAGCGGGCAGTGATTGCCTATGTATCATGTTAGTTGAGGCTGCATGAGCAGAACTACGCTACCCATGACCTGGAGTTAGCAGCAGTGGTCTTCGCTCTGAAGACATGGCGACATTATCTGATGGGTGAGCGCTTTACAGTCTATTCTGACCATCAGAGTCTTAGGTATATCTAACCTCAGAAGGAACTAAACCTGATATAGCGGAAATGGCTTGAGTTCCTCCAGGACTATGACTTTGAGATAGTCTATACTCCTGGGAAGGGGAACGTGGTAGCCAATCCTCTTAGTAGGAGGGCGGGCATTCAGCTACTAGAGGAGGCGTCAGATCAGTTATCCTCTTTACAGATATCCTTCGTGGATAGAGATGGAGCAGCCTTCCTTCAGTCTCTCACAGTCACCCCTCCACTACTGTAGCGGGTCAGAGAGGCACAGCGTGGGGACGCTGATTGTGAGACGCGGCGTGCGCAGATATCCTCAGGATAGGCACCTGATGGTTTCTTCTTTGGAGCAGAGCACGAAGTCCTTTTCAAGGGACGTACCTTGGTACTAGTTGCTTTACGGGATGATGTGCTGAGAGAGTTTCACACTTCACCTTTGGCGGTACATTCTGGAGTGGCGAAGATGTACCAGGATCTCAGACGACAACACTGGTGGCCAGGCATGAAGAAGGCTGTGGCAGAGTTTGTTTCTCGATGCCTCACCTGCCAGCAGGTGAAGGCAGAGCATCAGGTACCAGCAGGCTTGGTACAGCCCTTGGAGGTCCCGGAGTGGAAGTGGGATGGCATATCTATGGACTTCGTGACTGGACTTCCACGTACTTCCAGAGGTCCCGGCTCCATCTGGGTGATTGTCGACTGACTCACCAAGTCGACACACTTCTTACCCATCAGAGAGTAGGGCTCAGTAGAGAGCTTTGGATATATCTACGTTCAGGAGATTGTGTGACTTCATGGTGTGCCATCATCTATTGTCTATGATCGAGATGCTCTCTTTACTTCCCAGCTTTGGAAGGGGTTGCGGGAGGTGTTTGGGACGCAGCTACGTCTGAGCACCACCTTTCACCCTCAAATGGATGGTCAGATGGAGAGGATCATTCAGACTCTCGAGGACATGCTCTGCGCATGTGTCCTCAACTTTGGTCGTAGCTGGGAGGACCACCTACCCTTGGTGGAGTTCGCGTACAACAACAGCTATCATTCCACCATCGGGATGGCACTATACGAGGCGTTGTACGGCTGACCTTGAAGATCACTATTGTGCGGGACAGACCCTGAGGAGTCAGCACTTGTGGGACTGGAGATGGTCCAGGCCACGACAGAGAAGGTTCAGGTCATCCAGGAGTGGATGAGGACAGCTCAGAGCCGGTAGAAGTCTTATGCGGACAGGAGGCGGAGGCCACTTGAGTTCGAGGATTGCGACCACGTCTTCTTGCGAGTCTCACCTCGACGTGGTATACGGAGATTTGGCTGAGGCGGAAAGTTGTCTCCATGCTTTATCGGACCATTCCAGGTCCTCAACAGGATTGGCGAGGTGGCTTATCGCCTGGCTCTACCACCTCAGTTGCACCGGGTGCACGACGTCTTCCACGTGTCTCAGCTGAGGAGATACGTGCATGACCCGGCGCATATCATTGACCATGGGGAGATAGACATTGATGATGGGGTGACTTTTACAGAGGTCCCAGTAGAGATTGAGGATCGACAGGAGCGGGTCCTACGTGGACGGTCGATTCCTCTAGTGCGCATCAGATGGCAGCACGGGAATCTCCAGGAGTGCACTTGGGAGCGGGAGGCTCAGATGCGTGCTCAGTACCCACATTTGTTTCCCTAGTTTTCGATGTATCTTTACGGGGATGTAAAGCCCTGATGTGGGAGTAATGTAAAGACTCGTAAAATTCAAGGAAAATTTTTTCTTAATTTTCTTTGGGATTTTACAAGAATGCAGTTTCTGACGACACTTGATTCCGAGGCCCGGTGTGCCCGAAATTTCTATCCGAAGTTTAGCTCAGGTACGTTCAGTGAACGAATGAGCGGGAATTTCTAACTTTTGAACCAGTGCTCAGAATCAAATTCCAAGGGCACCGATGGATTCGCAGCGCCGGTAATTGCTTAGGAAAACCTATGCCGGAGTTGCGTTTTCACGAGAGAGGTTGATAAAAATTGTGGAAGTTAAAATAAAAATTTAAAGTACAATTTTTATTTTCTCTTAAGTGGTTTTAAGCTTTGGGTGGAAGTTGGTAACTACCCAACTTCCCATGGTAGGTTATGAGGTTGGTGGGGCCCACACGAACCCCACCCCTTCAAATTCCTAACTCCCTCAACTCACCATTATGGATGAAAATTTTTCATGAATTAATTAAGTGGAATTAATTAAACTTTTGAAATTCAAAAGCTTATTTTGAGTTAATAAAATAAGTGAGGTACTTATTTTCTTTTGGGACTTTGTTTCTTGAGAGGTTTTTGGGGAGAAAAACTAAGGGAGGCTTGAGGAACTTCTTCGTCTTCGATGAAGAACGTGAAGAACACATCGGTATCTGACTAAGAACGTTGAGCCCTCGAAGACCGACTACGCGACGCCGTATACCGCGACATCGTCCCCGCGACGCGACTTCCTCCTTCCAAGACGTCTCTTCCCATGACGGTTCTTCCGTGACGAATTCTCATTTGATGAAACTCCGTTCAAGCTACGCTCAAGGTAGGGGGTTTATTTAATTTTTTCGTGATTACTACCTTGACGTTCTTCGTGAAATATGACCAATTGCTATAGATTAACGAGAGGGGGCCGGACCGCACAAACACGGACGACCCTCCTCCTTTATCCATGTTGGTTTCTATATGTGGTTTGAAATGCGAATGGCATGGTGCCATCGCACCGCGCGGAATCGTACGACAAGGAATGCACGGCACCGTCGCGCCGCGCCGTGAAAATGAACAAGGACACGACGCCATCGCACTGCGTCGGAGAAACCCGAAGACACCGCGGTTGGAGCGGGGCCGCAGCGGAGGGGCGCGGTGCCGTCGCGCCGCGGCAGAGCAGGGTGACCGGCGGCCGGTTCCAGGCCACCGGTGTCGGAGCAAGGGGGGACCGGCCGTCGCCGGTCCTTGAAGGCAGAAGCCGGCCAGCCAGGGCGGGCCGGCCGGACAAGGGAAGGTCGGGGGTTACAAACCCCCGGCGGCCAACTCAAGTGGCCCGCCTTAATGGGGGCCTCAGTTACAAAATTCAGGGGGCAGGCACCCCCCCCCTTCAAACGGCTCGGCCGTTGGCCGAGCGCCTGGCCAGCGCGTCGCGCCCAGGCCGGGCCGGCTGCCTGGCCGGTCCACCAGGCCGGGCCGCGCCCAGGCCGCGCTGGGTCGCGCCGGCCGGGCCGGGTCGGGCCACGCCCAAGCGGGCCAGACCCGGATCCAGTTCAGGTCGACCCAGTTCGGGCCGACCCTGGGGGTATCGGGTTGGGTCGGACCGGGCCCGAACCCCTTAATACTGAACCTCTTCCGGTCGGACGCCCATAACTTGTGTTATGAGCCTCCGATCGATGCACCGCTAGTTGCGATGTGATCCTTGGATCGAGACGGTCATTTCGGTATATCGCACTCAAGGTTTTGGAACACTTTGGGTTCGGCCGATTTGGTTCATACACGAAACCAACCGGGCCCTCGGAGCGGAAATGCTCATAACTTGAGCTCCAGACATTCGATTGACGTGTCGTTGACTTGGTTGGATTCCTCTTAGTGAGACGGATCTTTTGGCTTACTCCGCCCGAGGTTTGGATGCAGGTGGAGTACAGTCGGGTTGGTTTTGACTTAAAAACCAACCGGGCCCCTGGGACGAAAAAGCCAATAACTCTCAGACCGGGCGTCCGATTGACGCGCCGTCTGTGACATTGAGTTCCTGTTGATGATATAGAACTTTTGGATACATCAACTCCGGAATTTGTATCAGTTGATGTATCAGCCTCTTGGCTCGTGGAGCGGACCCTCCCAAACGAGCTTGTTGTGTGCGGGAACCCTAGAGCTGGCTGCGTTTGCGACTACGACGACGACGACGACTGTACAGAGATCCTCAGTGGATTCGACGGCGACGACTACAGCACTCAGCGATCCTACGTGGATCACTGCTACAGATCCTGTGTGGGTCTGATCCTATGTGGGTCAGTGCTCAGCGGTTCTTTGTGAGCCAGCACCTACAGATCCTGTGTGGGTCTGATCCTGTGTGGGTCATTGCGGGGGTTAGTTACCTATCGATCCTGTGTTGGTTAGACCCTTCCTGGGTCATTACGGCGGTTAGTTACCTATCGATCTTGTGTGGGTCAGACCCTTCCTGGGTCATAGAAGTGGTTAGTACCTATCGATCCTTTGTGGGTCCGATGGCTTAGATGAATCAGTAACTACATCTGATCATCTCTATCGTCTTACGAAGAAGTATACCTGTGTGAGTTGAATCCTGTTTTGCTTTCATTTGTGGATTGAGTTGTGCTATCCTATGTGGATTACATTTTGTTTTCCTGTGTGGAATACGTTTTTCTTTCCTGTGGTGACTGGGTTGTACTTGGGCTCAGAGGTTGGAGCGTACTGGAATTGATGACTTAGGTATATGTATGGGCATATACCTAAGCAGTGTCGAATGTTACTTCATGATTGTCTCTTTCATTTGTGGTTATCCTTTGTGGATTTTGGGAGACCTTCGGGGGTCTCGGGGTCCCTACTGAGTAGCTTATACTTACCCCTACATGGGTTATGCCCGCACTACGTTGTGTTGGATGCAGACGACGAACAGCGCTGATCGTGGTTGAGGCTTGCGGAGCAGGACGGTACCTGGAGGTGGACCACTAGGCGGGACGTACTCGAAGTGGACGATTGGACCCGAGGAGTATTGGAGGCTATCTATACTCACTCTTCAGGTGGGACTTCCAGTGGGTGGCTCGACGTTGCGGCTTTACTTTCAGTTGTTGTTTTCCCTTTCGAGTTGTACTTTACTTCAATTTTGGGTTGTATTCTGGCCCATTTACTTTTCCGCATTTTTTGTTGTACTCAGTTTTTACTTAGTGTTTACTTCTACTGCTTGATTGCTCTGTGGTGTTGTTTACTTTACAAAGGCAATGCCTTCCCTTTTACCAGGAATTACGCCTTGGTGCTAGTCACCAGCCCCTGGCCTATGGAAGACGGGCTTGGGGTAGTCACGGCACGGGCCCCAAGGACGGGTCGTGACACATCATGATAATAAAACATCAGATCTTCAGAATAGAACGAAGAATGAAAAAGAAATAGGGGAGTCCCAGAACCATATATAGGATCATCATATGTTGGTTATAATTAATTTAATTAACTGACAAGAATTACCTTGATATAATTATTTATTTGTTGATTTTTCTAGTCACGATCCAATGTGATCCGTCATCACATTGTAGAATCCAAGTGTAGGATTCCTATAGCGGTGATCCACATGTGCTCCATGTATCTTTGGACGTCGCTGAAGAGATCTCCAGGTGCTAGCACAGAAGAGCCTTCACTTGCGATGTCCACCTTCGATTGCCTTGATCTAGTAGAGGTGGATCTCTCTCTCTCGTAGCTTGAGAGCGTTCTTAGGGGAAAAGAAATTCTCTCTTGCCTTGAGATCTTTTCCAAATCCATTGTGCACAACCAAAAAAATGTCTAGGCTAATGAGAAATATATAATTGGGATTTTTAATTACATAGAATAATAAAATGAATTAATTACCAGAAAGAATTTATTCATTTCATTTAATTCTTAGTAATACCCCATGACTAATAATAATAGTTGACTATTATTGTTACTTGACATGCACCCAGAGAATTATACCTAATATTATTTAATTAAATAAATAATATTATTTCTCATAAATTTTCAGAAAAACTACACGGCGTGTATATATTAATATACACGGCATGTACTTTTATTTTTTCATTTTTTTATTTCTTCCACCACATTTATTATACCTTGAATAATGACTATTTATTTCTCAAATAAATATCACTGCATTACTCGCTAATAAATATATTATTCCACCCACAATATATTCTCTCAAATAACTAGTGTCCAAATAAATGCGATCAGGTATCCTTGAATAATTATTAAACCACAGTCGGGAATAATATTTATTCAAGTTGTTAAATTAATATTTAACTGAGATATTTGGACTCACTTAGTGTGTGATCCTCTAGAACTCCTTCTTAGTGGAATTAAGCGGAGCCTACCTAAAGTCCAAGGTTAGCATCTAGCAACACGCCAAGGCACTCATAGAGAAAGAAGTTAACGCCGCAACGATGTGTCACCTCCTACAAATGCTTACCGTGTAATGTAATCCATTTATCTCAATATCTCAAATCAAGCGGGTTGCATGCTAGTGTCATCAACCCATGTGCTTGATTATTCTTTATTTGAATTTCCAGAATTGAACTTTCTCATTCCTCACCATATCCATGGATTTATTTAGGCTATATCAATTCCATCAAAGGGCCTGAGATATCTACTTCTGTTATGGAACAGAAGGGACAAATCCTTTCACAACAGGAAAAATCGATTATTGTGACGGGTTATTTGTGACGGGATTTATTCCCATCACAATAAATCTGACAAAAATAGTATTTGAGATGGGAATATAAACCCGTCACAAATGTTCAGTTAGTTGCGAAGGGAATACAGGACCCGTCGCAATAGGTATGGCGCAGTTTGCGCGCCAAAACACGGGAAGCCTATTTGCGACGGGGGCCTTTATTTCGTCGCAAGTACCTGGAGGTGGTAAATACTATTTGTGATGGGACAATTACCCATCGCAAAACACTATTCAGCTGGTGTTATTGCGATGGGTCATGTCGCTAATACCGGTGGCGGTAAATAGGCTTTTACGACGGGGATATCCGCCCGTCGCTAATGGTATGTCGGCCTACAAGTTTTTACGACGGACCCATCGCAAAAACCCTTTTAACCGCTGCCCGTATTTAATACGGGCAAATGTATTTGCGACGGGCCCCGTCGCAAATACCGGTGGCAGTAAATAGAAATTTGCGACGGGGATATCCCCCCATCGCTAATGGTATGTCGGCAGGAAGCTATTTGAGACGGGGTCGTCGCAAAAACCCTTTTAACCGCCACCCGCAATTAATGCGGGTGAAGGTATTTGCGACGGGAACCCGTCACAAATAAGACCATGGCAAATATTCTAACCTATATATACCTCCATCCGTTTTTTTTTCAAATCATTCAAATCTCTCTTCTTTTTCTTCCCTTTCTCTCTTTAAATTTCTGTTATAAGTAGAAATTTTTTTTTATTTTAATTTTTTCTTACGGGAAGAGCAGAGAAGGATTTAGGAGGTGCAAACTACATATCAAATGTATTTATAGTTTTTTTAACTGTTAAATTATTTTTAATTGTTAATTTTATTTTTAATTGTTAATTTTAATTTTTTTTTTTTAATACAATGTTTATATGGCTATATAGTATAATTAGATTAAGTGGTTGTACCAAATTGTCCTTGTCTGGATACGAACAAGTAGAGGCGGCTCTGGCACAGATGTATCTAGGAGTGAAAACTCTAACAAGGTGTTTCAAGCTTGACTCGGGGTAACCTGGTACACGACAATGGGCCTTGCTGCACTCTTGGTTCGACACTCCTGGAGGATGTTTTGGTAATAATTAGAAATAAATATATTAAATTAGAAATAATTAGAAAAAGTTATATTTAATTAGGAATAATTATATAATTATTAAATATTTAAGAAATAATTAATTAGAAAACAATTAGAAATAAAATAATTAGGAAACAATTAGAAATTAAATAATTAAGAAATAATTAGAAATAAAATAATTAGGAAACAAATAGAAATAAAATAATTAGAAAACAAATAAAATAATTAGGAAACAAATAAAATAATTAGGAAACAAATAAAATAATTAGGAAACAAATAAAATAATTAGGAAACAAATAAAATAATTAAAAAAAATAAAATAATTAGGAAACAAATAAAATAATTAACAATTAAAATAATTAGGGAACAATTAAAAATAATTAGGAAACAATTAAAAATAATTAGGATAATTAGGAAACAGTTAAAAATAATTAGGAAACAATTAAAAACAATTAAAAAGAATTGGGAAATAATTAAAAACAATTAAAAATAATTAAGAATCAGTTAAATATAATTAAGAAACAATTAAAAATAATTAGGAAACAATTAAAAATAATTAGGAAACAATTAAAAAAATTAAGAAATAATTAAAAATAATTAGGAAACAATTAAAAATAATTAGGAAACAATTAAAAATAATTAGGAAACAATTAAAAATAATTAGGAAACAATTAAAAATAATTAGGAAACAATTAAAAATAATTAGAAAATAATTAGAAAGCGTGATTGACCGCTCATCTACCTCAATTTTCTTTTCATTTGTGTGTTGAGGCTTGACAGGAAACTTCTACCTCCACATGTAATATTTGCTTTTACTGTCAAAATTATCAACCTCCTCGCCAGTATAAAGGTGAGAAGGTTTATAATTTTGACAATAAAAGTAAATACTATATGTGGAGGTAGAAGTTTCCTATCAACCTCAATGCACAAATGAAAAGAAAATTGAGGTAGATGAGCGGTCAATCACGTTTGTTACTAATTAGTAACATAATTAGTAATATAATTAGTAACATAAATAGTAACATAATATAAAATATTATATTACTCTAATATTAATAATTAAATAATATTAATAATATAATTATTTTATTATTATATGTTTAATATTTATAAAAAAATATTAATATTATTAAAATTATAAAAAATTTGTAAAATATTACAATTATCAATATTTTCAACAAGTTTTGCTTTATTCTTAATATGTTCAAATCTTAAAGGGTCACCAATTTTCAGGTCATGACCAATAAAAAGTTTGTGTCAACCGTGTCCAATGTAAACTCTATAATTGTTCTTGGTTGGTTGATCACCTTGCAAGTAGCATTACAATAGGACAACCCAAGTCATGTCTTTCTCATCTATAAGAATCATATCACATGACTTTTTATATAGACCATTATTTCTTGAAAAATTAAGGGAAAGATACTGAAGTTCTCTTAATTTTTCAAGGAAGAATGATATATATAAAGGGTCATGTGAAATGATTCTTAAAGATGAGAATGACATTACTTGTGTCATCCTATTGCAACACTACTTGCGAGGTGATCAACCATGTAAGGACAATTATAGAGTTTAAATTGGACATGGTTGATGAAAACTTTTTATTAGGCATGACCTGAAAATTGACGACTCTTTAGGATTTGAACATGTTAAGAATAGAGAAAAATCCGTTTGAAATATTGATATTTGTAATAATTAGTAATAATTAGTAATAATTAGTAATAATTAATCAAAAATCAAATAAATTCAAGTACATGGTTATAAATTGGCACAATTTCCAGCGGATTGGCGGCTACCTTTTGTTCAACGTCTCATATCTTTGCTACTTTCTCCCACTGAAATCAGTATGAAAAATGTGCTCTCACGTATGTCAGAGCAAGTTTTTCATACTGATTTTAGTCAGGAGAAAGTTAAAAAGAGATGAACCATCGGAAAAAAGAGGCTCTTTTCCCTGACGACTCATCTCCTTGCAAGGAGATGAGTCGTCAGGCAAAAGAGCTGCTGCCAATACACTGGAAACAAATAAAAATAATTAGTAATATAATCTCCACAACGATTATTAAAAAAATTTATTTCATTATTCAAGCATATTTCATTTTGCCAAGTATTTCTAAGTATTGCTAAATTAATAATAATTAGTGGGGATGATTACAAACTAACTGTGTCGCCTTTAATTATTGGTAATTACTAAGAAATAACTGTAATTATGTATCTTATCTTTTTAGGATATTGTTTTTCTTATATCAAATTATTTAACAACAGTAATGGTTTTAAATTTTTTAGAAACATATATATGAATATGGAATAAGGAAATTGACATAAATCATTATTAGATGATCGTTCTTAGATAAATCAGCATAGAAATCCAAACGGTTCTAGTTTAAATCATGTATATGTTGATGGTGTTGAAGCTTTCTTATCATTTGCATCATAAAAACCAGAATTTGTTTCAGAAGGGACAATTAAGTGTCCTTATAAAAAATGTGCTATGAGAATGTTTGAGACATTTGACATCATTGGGCAACATCTCTTGCATTATGGTTTTCAATCAGATTATATTTTTTGGTATCAACATGGTGAACGCAGTTCCAAAGAAGATACTAATAATTTGATTCCGGATCCATTACGGTTTCAGAATTTAGTAAATGATGTTGCAGGGTCATCCGTTCAACAAATCGAAATCGAGGATGACATTGATTTACCTCCCGAGTTGGCACCATCTGAATTTGCTGAGTTGTTCAGGTTTGCTGAAGATGCATTATATCCTGGTTGCAAGATAAGTAAATTAGAAGCAGTTGCAAAATTTATGGCTATTAAATCAGATAATGGAATGTCAAATAACTATTTTGATTAGATGTTTTCTTTGGTTAAAGCACTGTTACCTGAAGGAAATGTGCTGCCTGCTAATTATTATGAGAGTAAGAGACTGGTTCATAATTTGGACCTTAGTTATTAGAAGATCCATGCATGTTCAAACGATTGCATCTTATATTCTGGTGAAAATGAGTCATTGGATAGTTGTCCCACATGTGGACAATCGAGGTATAAAGAAGCTCAATCAGGGAAATCTGGATTGATTCCTATAAAACAGTTGAGATATTTTCCACTTACACCCAGGTTGCAGTGTTTATTTATGTCTCAGAACACAGCGACAATGATGTCATGGCACAAAACCAATATTTCAAATGGTAAAAGCTTGATTCATCCATCTGATGGTGATTCATGGAAAAATTTTGATCAAGTGTATCCATATTTTTCTTTAGAATCTCGGAACGTGCGATTGGGTCTTTCTACTAATGGTTTTTGTCCATTTGGATCTTTTGGTAGTCAGTATTACTGTTGGTCTGTCTTTATAACTCCGTACAATTTGCCTCCATAGATGTTGATGAAAGAACCTTATATATTCTTGACATTATTAATCCCAGGACATCCGAAAAATAATATTGATGTTTATTTGAAACCATTGATTGATGAGTTAAATTTATTGTGGAGTCATGGTGTTGGTACATATGATGCTACTGCGAAACAGAATTTTGTAATGAAAGCTTCTTTGATGTGGACAATTAGTGACTTCCCGTCATATGGCATATTATCTGGCTGGAGTATACATGGTCCAAAATCACGTTCTTACTATATGGGAGACAACAAATCATTTATGCTTGTGAATGGAAAAAAAACCTTGCTATTTTGGTTGTCATTGCATATTTCTTCCAATCGATCATCCTTTTCGGAGGAATAAATCTCATTTTAGAAAAGGAAGAATTGAAAGATATGAACCTCCAAAAATGATCTCAGGTATATAGTTACAATCATTTGTATTTTCATTACCTTCCCTCGCTTTTGGACCGATAATAAACCAACAGAAAATTCATGGCTTTGGGAAAGAACACAATTGGACAAAACGGAGCATTTTTTGGAATCTGCCATATTGGTCTGATTTGTTGGTCCGGCACATGTTGGATGTCAGGCATATTGAGAAGAACTATTTTGATAATTTATTTCATACAGTTTTGGACACACCGGGTAAAACCAAAGATAATGTAAAGGCACGATTAGATCTTGCCCAAATTTGCAGGAGACCAGAACTTGAATTGTTTGAAAATGTCAGATCATAGAGATTAATGAAGCCAAAAGTAGCTTATACACTGACCAAAGAGAGTTGCTTATTATTTTGTCAGTGGATTGTAGATTTGAGACTTTCAGATGGTTATGCTTCCAACTTGGGCAGATGTGTTAAAAATGGTCATATTACCGGATTAAAAAGTCATGATTGTCATGTTATAATGGAAAGACTTATTCCTATTGGATTAAGAGGTTTGTTGAATTCTAAGATTTGGGATTCAATAATAGATATATCATATTTTTTCCGAGACATGTGTGTGGCGACAACAGACTACGATACACTAAGAAAACTGGAAGAAGTTGTTGTTGTGATTATATGCAAACTGGAAAAAATCTTTCCTCCAGGTTTCTTTGACTCAATGGAACATTTGATATTACATTTTCCACATGAAGCAAAATGTGGAGGTTCGGTTCAGTTTCGATGGATGTACCCATTTGAGAGATGCATGCAGAAATTGAAGAAAAAAGTATGTAACAAAGCATCAGTTGAAGGCTCAATTGCTGAAGCTTATTTGCAAGAGGAAATGGCTTTATTCTGCTCTCATTATTTTGAATCTGAATATCCCTCAAAATTTAACCGCATGGGCCAGAACGAGGGGAATTTTGATGATGATATGAACAATCAATTATCAGTTGTCAATCAGCACAAACTTGGCTTTGGTGGAGTTCATGATAGATGGATTTCAGATGATGAACATCATAGAGCTCATACATATGTTCTACTCAACTATGAAGAAATGTCACCAATTGTACGGTGAGTTTTCCTATCCCTTATTATATAGATTCTATTATAGTAAATTAATCATATTGCATTTGTAGGTTATATGATGATCATATCAAGAAAAAATTTCCACAAATTATAGTAGCTGGCTTAGAAGAACGTCGGCAAAAAAAATTTGCCTACTGGTTTCAAAAACTGGTAACATACATTCTTTTTTGGTTTTACATATAAAATCAATTTATTACTTGTAATGGTAATAAATGTTTTACAAATTTTCAAGTATCTGTACATGCTGATAAGATTGATAGTCGATTGCGTATATTGAGTAACCCACCATCCAAAATGGTTAAATATTATAATGCATATGTGGTGAATGGTTATCGTTTTCATACATGTGCATATGGGGAATCAAATAAAACAATGAATAATGGTGTTTTTTTGAAGGGATCACATCATAGAGATATTGAAGTTGACTTTTATAGCATGCTTGAAGAAATTATTGAACTGTGTTATTTGGGACAGAATTATGTAACAATGTTTAAATGTCGATGGCTAGATACTGAGAGAGGCTTGCGTATTCATCTGACTCATGGAATTGTTGATATTAAACATAAAATTATTCTTGCAGTAAATGAACCATTTTTATTGGCTCATCAGGCACATCAAATTTATTATGCAAAATACTGTGCTACTGCAAAAGAGTTGGATGATTGGTGGAGTATAATAAAAGTTAAATCTCGAGAAAATCAGTTTACTCAAACTGAATGTGGTTCCACTGAAGTTTAAGGAAATGAAATTTTTCAGTACACTCCTCAAAACACATCTTTTTCACAAACAGACATGAATATCGAGGATGACACCCCACAGTTAAGGGTCGATGGTGACGATGTTGTCAATGATGTTACAACTGAATTTGAAATGACAAGAGATGATGAAATTGAAACTAATATGGAAATTGATGATGTTGATAAGGAAGATGAATACATTGACATTGACAACTATGAAGATGATGATGAATATGAACATTGACACAGTAAAATGATGGTTAGAATCATAACAAATATATATCTATATATAATAGTTATTTTCAATTGTTTGCTAATAACAATCATTTCATGTTTTAGATGGGCTCGAAAACGTTTCGTCAGTTACTGGAGGCTGATCTACCTATGGATGATGAGGTTCTTGAGTCATCTGACCCTCAGGCTATTGGCACTATAGGGAGCACTCGGAGGGGGCGTGGTCTTGCCAAACTAATGATTCCAGATCCTATCCCGGAGTGACGTCCACCTCTTGGATTCGATGTGCACACGCGGTGGTATGGTAACCTATGTATTTTAGTTATCTTTCATTATAATTTATTTATATTCTAATTTTTTGATTATTTGTTCTTTTTCTACAGTTTTATGCATATAGCTATTGGACAGGGGAGTGCTATCTTGCGCAATTATTTTTCTCAGCTCTGGCTCACATGGGATCAGATACCCGCTGATGTGCAGGCCACCATGTTCGATCATTGGCTGGTACGTAATTAAATATTATTTATTTTGAAATTTAATTCATTAATAACTTTATATTAGGGTTTATGGTATCCCATCGATGAGAGAATGCGTTCCACTATCCATGGGGCATGGGTGGTGTCTATGCATGACCGTTTCCGTCAGTTTTTGCATAATTTGAGAAATACGGCTGTGAAGAAAGCCGAAGTGACAGAATTTGATGAATCCTATAGATCCCACTGACCAGAGTACATTTCATCTCACGTTTGGGATGGATTATGTACATACTGGTTGGGTGGTGGGTTTCAGAGGAGATCTGCATTGGGTCGACAGAATCGGGGGAGACAAGAGGTAACGCATCAAGCTGGTAGTCGTACATTCGGTGCGCATAGAGAGCGTCTGGTAAGTACTTTTTTTAATATTTTATACAACTTTAAATATAAACAGTTTATTTTATATTCATATAGGAAGCCGAGCAGCCCGGTATTACGACGTACGGTGTTTATCGGAGGATGTACACTGATCCGGCTACTGGAGAGATTAGAGGTGACCACCAGCGTCAGATTGTGGTCAGTATTATTTTCTTTTCAGTTTGAAAATTAAATGCATATAATCTTTTCATTATTTTAATTTCTAATTGAAACTTAAGGAGTCATATGAGGCCGCAACCTCTCAAACACAGGCTGAGAGTCAAGACGAAATGGGTGATCAGACTAGTACCCACCATTTTGATGAGACGGCATGGATGCAGGCGACCCAGTATGGCTTCGAAAAGGGCTGAGTAGTTGGTATTGGCTCTCATTTGACTCCTGCAGCTTATTATGGTACTGTTGCAATGTCGGTGTCCAGCTCGAGAGGAGCTCATGGAGAGACATCATCTTCTACCTCACAGTATCAGGAGCAGCTGTGAGCTCAGAGTCAGCTTATAGAGGATTTGCGTCAGGGGCAGGAGCAGATGCGTCAGCAACACGATGAGGAGATGCATCGATGGTAGGAGCAGATGCGACAGTTGCAGGATGAGGAGAGACATCGATATGAGGAGAAACATCAGGAGTATATGGAGTATATGTGTCGTCTGACTCATAGTTTAGGGATGGAGTTTCCTCCACCACCTCCTCCAGGTCCTCCAGATTATCCACCCCGCCAGTGTTTTTTTTAGATGTAATAAACATTTGAGTTCGTAGTTTATTGTCATATTAACTATTTACAATTTCTCTTTCATATTGGTACGAATATTGCATGATTTAATTTGTTTTTATTTTTTTAATATTTTATTACTTATTAGTATTATTTTTAATGTCGGCTTATTTTAGTAATATTACTTTTAATATTTTATATTTATTGTTAATATTGAGAAGTTTATAATTTTATAATTTTATTAATATTAATAATATTAATATTATTTTTTCATAAATATGTATGTTTATTTTAATAATAATAATATTATATTAATTTTTTATATTATTAATATTAGTACTATTATTATTATTTTTTGATATTAATATTTCATAATATATAATATTATATTATTTATATTCATATTATTATTATTATTTTGATATTAATATTTCATAATTATATTATATATATTTTTTATTATTAATATTATAATAATATAATTTCTTTATATTATTAATATTAATATTATTATTATATACATAATTTAATAATATTATTATTATATTTAATTTTTTATATTATTAATATTAGTATTATTATATTATATTATATTATTATTATTATTATTATTATTATTATTTTATATTAATATTTCATAATTATATTTTATATATATTTTTATTTATATTATTATTGTTTTTATATAATATTATACGATTTGTATTAATTATTTATTTTTATTTTTATTTTTTTTCGTATTTGTGACGGGAATATTTACGACGGGATTTCCCGTCGTAAAAATTTTTTTACTGTAACATTTGCGACGGGAAGAATACCCGTCGTAAAAATATTTCTACGACAGTCCGTCACAAATACCTTCGTCGCAAATATTTTTTAAATTTCTCATTTGCGACGGGTCAGAAACTCGTCGCAACTAATATATCTACGACGGCCCGTCACAAATACCTTTTTATATATAAACAAAAACCCATTTGAGATGGGGGATAAATACCGTCGCAAATACTCTTTTTGCGATAGGACCACCACAACAACACCTATTTGTGAAGCCGTTTTCGGCAACGGGCGATTTGCGACAGAGCACCGTCGCAAAAGACATTTTGCGACGGGATCCCGTCGCAAATATTTTATTTTTCTGTAGTGTTTCTCGCATTATCTATTAATTCAGTATCACTCGTGAAGCACCCAACGTATCCTACCTCACTGCGAACAGTGTGTCTTCACAGTTTTTGTCAATACATCTAAGTGTGTGAGTTGTAATACTAATTAATAATAATCTTAAAGTCTAAGGACCAATACAAACGTCCGCAGATAGGAACATCCAATGACACTATGAAATGTGGATTTTCTACTGGTGGGTCTCATTCTCATAATATACTTCTGGATATTACCAAGGGCACACACCATGATAAGGTGCCTCAAAGTTTTATGAGTCCTCACCCCTAATGGCCTGTGTTATTTGTGTCCCTCAAATAACATCATCCGGCCATAGAACATATATTCAAGAATAGTTTTATAGCACTTCCAGGTTCTCATCATAACAGGGAACCGCTTTGACCCTTTAATGCAACAGTTATCCTTAGGACATTATCACATGCATTTTCATGTAGAAGAATAGTAAATATGTGATAAGGTATTTATTAATGAATAAAGTACAAAGTAGTTGGTTCTAGGACACCAACTCCAACAAATGGTCTGATCGGTTTTTTCCATCAGTCTGGGGGTGAAGAGTCATGCTTAAATGCAATTGAGTCACAAAAGCCTCATGTAATACCTTCCATAACTAAGATATGAAGCAATAATCACAGTCATAAATGATCATCAAGGTAACTCTATGGAGTCGGACTATCTCCTATGTGTAGAGGTGTCCTAATCTCTCTATTGAACTCTTCACTTGGATAGCTAGTAAGTTAATTGACTTGGTGAGACGGTCTATGATCCCCCAAATAGCATCATGTCCCATAAATGTACATGGTAAAACCATCATAAATTCCATGAATATTTCATCCCACTTCAACTCTATAACCTCAAGGGGTTGATCTAAACCTGTTGGAACCTAGTTCTCGGCCTTCACTTGATGATAAGTAAGGCATTGAGAGTAAAAAATTGTAACTCCCTTCTTCATCCATGACCACCAAAACTGACGTCAGAGGTTTTGGTACATTTTTTAAACACCTGGATGTACTACCAAAGGATATGTATGAAACTCTCTCAAAACCTCCTCCTGTAACGTCATTGGTGTCATCATGCATCCTGTAGAGACTTGTTTTTTACCTTGTAAGACTTTTAAATATTTATATATATATTCAGAGTTAGGCACTGAGACGATGTGAAATTCTGAGGCCTGGTGTGCCCGAAATTAATTTTATAAAAATATTAAATATATTTTATATTTTTCATGCATATATTCTTAAAGAAAATGGGATAAATATTAAATGGTTTCTCAAATCAGAAATCTGAGACCACATATGAGTCTAAAATGTGGTGTTTACCCTAGGTATGATATAAAGTGAGTCGGTGTGGGACATTTAGAACTCTCTCTCATTAACGGTATGTTTAAGTGGATTAATTAATTATAAAATTAATTAATTAATTCGTTTGACCTAATTATATGTTTATAAATATATAATTATGGATAATTTCCCAAGGTTAGTTCATAATTCTGGAAATTATTGGCGAGAGCTCTCTTCGTCCTTCCATAGATGGATCTCTTTGAACGACAACGAAACTCTAAATTGGATCAAATCAGGATGCATCAAATGAAATGACTCCTTCAAAATAATTGTAAAACACATTCTTCATCAACGATCGATCCTAAATTGAGGAAGGACTCATTATATGTGGTTTTCTTCCCTTATAATTAAATTGATTGAGTGGATTATTTTTTATTCTTAGATCTGGGCCCTGTTGCAGCCTATGCATGTGCCCATGTACAAAAATTAATTTTTTTTAGTTATTTTCTAATATAGAATCTCTATTCTTAGTCATTGGATAATAAATATTGTCCAACGATGTTTAAACTTTGGTTTATGGTGCTTTTCTCCCTCGCAGCTTTGTTTTCTTCACTAATTGGATCCCCACGGTCCCAGTTCAACATTACTAGGCAGTACCGAGCTCGATCGGACTCTCAGATTCATAGAAAATCTATTAAAGAATAATATATCGATGAGAGAAGCATAGATCTAGGATCGTTGTAAGGAAAGGATGACCAATTTGTTGATTAAAGATCATGAAATCAAAATTGGAATCCATGATGGTGCGTGGAACATGTGACGCAACCCTCACAACAAATGGTGGTCGTTTTCTGATGAGAAACAACTAAGATCTTTATTCTATAGTTAGATCCACCATTTTCAAACTAAGCCAAGGTGGAATTAGTGGTGGATAAAGAATATTCAAGTCATAAGATCAAATCTAGGATTTTTTTCAAAATCCCAACTACACATCATGTTCCAAGATGAACACATGGCGTGTAGCCTTTCAACAACAGGGACTAGGGTTTTGCAAACCCATAAGGATGGAATAGTGTGTACATATCCAACATGTCGTGTACCACCTAATCATGTGAGTAATCCATGTTATATATCACATGGACAAGCACATTCCATGTGTCAAGTACATGAACACAGTGAGCATAACATTGCCCCTAGCCCCGGTTAGTCAGGACACGCCATGTAGTCCACCTACACAGTATGTACTGTTACACAGGTAGGAAGTTTTGCGTCTTCCAGGGACACAGATAGGCTATGAATGTCACAACCCGTCCTCGGGAACCGTGTCGTGACTACCCCAAGCCCGCCTCCCATAGGCCAGGGGCTGGCGACTAGCACCAAGGAATAAATCCCGACAAAAAGGGGAAGGCATTGCCATTATAAGTAAATAAACACCACAGGGTAATCCAGCAGAAGTAAACACTAAGTAAACGGAGTACAAAGTAAGTGTGGAAAGTAAATGGGACAGAATACAAACCCAAACTGAAAGTAAAGTATAACTAGAAAGAAAGTACAACAACTGAAAGTAAAGCAGCAACGCCGATCCGTCCACTGGAAATCCCACCTGAAGGGTGGGTACAGATAGCCTCCTTAGCTCCTCGGGTCCAGCCGTCCACTCCGTATACATCCCGCCCAGTGGTCCACCTCCAGGTACCGACTTGCTCTACAAGCCTCAACCACGATCAACATTATCCATCGTCTGCATCCAACACAACGTAGTTAGGGCATAGCCCGTGCAGGGGTGAGTATACGCTACTCAGTAGGGACCCCGAGACCCCCGAAGGTCTCCTAGAATCCACAAAGGATAATCCACAAAATAAAGATACAATCACAAAGTAACATCCAACACTACTTAGGTATATGCCCATACATATACCTAAGTCATCAATTCTAGTTCGGTTCCAACATCCGAGCCCAAGTTCGATCACATCCACATAGGATACTACAACCAAATCCACATAGGAAAACACAACACAATCCACCTAGGAAGCAAGTCAACCATATCGAAGATAATGATTAAAAGTCAAGAATTAGCTCACACAGGTATACTTCTTCATAAGGTGATAGAGATGATCATATGTAGCCACTGATTCATCTAGTTGGGACCCACATAGGATACTAGATCAGCTAAGCTGTCGAACCCACGTAGGATACTACAACCCAGGTCAATACTGTCGGACCCACGTAGGATACAAGTACTATAGTCTTCACCGCTGAAACCACAGAGGATTCCAGTACGGTTGTCATCATTGTCAAACCCATGGAGGATTATAGTACGATAGTCTTCACCGTCGAACCCATGGAGGATTCTAGTACGGTTGTCATCGTCGTCGAACCCACGGAGGATTCTAGTACTGTTGTCATCGTCGTCGAACCCATGGAGGATTCTAGTACAAAATCCTTCACCGTCGAACCCATAGCTGCTGGGGAACTCCTCCTATATCGAGTACAGTGGGCCTGCCGCTATAACCAAGCACTTCCCACTGACCTTGGACTGCTGTAGTACTCCACCTGTCGAGTACTGTGGGCCTGCTGCTACAACCAAGCGCTTCCCACCATAGGTCTGCCGCTACAACTAAACGCTCCCCCTCATAGCCTATAGAGGTACTCATTCTGTTGAGTACCGCGGGTCTGCTACTACAACCAAGCGCTCCTCCGCCTTGGGTCTATCGCTACAACCAAGCGCTCCCCACTAGGCTATCGAAACACTCCAAGTTGATCGATCAGCAATCGTCAAGTCTCAGCCAGCTCTAGGGTTTCCGCACACAGCACGCTCGTTCCGGGATGGTCCGCTCCATGAGCCAAGAGGTCGACACATCAACTGCCATGTAGACCAGATTTGATGTATCGCAAAGTTCCATCATGTCAATAGGAACACAATGCGATAGACGGCGTGTCAATCGGACTCCCGGTCTGAGAGTTATTGGCTTTTCCGTCCGAGGGGCCCGATTGGTTTTTAAGATAAAACCAACCCGACCGTACTCCAACTGCATCCAAACCTTATTCGGAGTAAGTCAAAAGGTCCGTCTCACTAAGAGGAATCCAACAAAGCCGACGGCACGTCAATCAGACATCTGGAGCTCAATTTATAATCATTTCCGCTCTGAGGGCCCAGTTGGTTTCGTGTTCGAACCAACCCGGCCATACCCAAAGTTCTCCGAAACCTTGATTGTAATATACCGAAACGACCGTCTTGATCCAAGGATCTCATCGCAACTGAAGGTGCATCGATCGGAGGTTCTTATCCCAAGTTACGGGCATTTAAATGAAAATGTCCGGTTTTAGGGGGGTTTGGGCCCGGACCGACCCGGCCCATGACCCCCTAGGTCGGCCCGAACCGGGTCGACCTGACCCGGGTCCGGGTCCAACCCATCAGGGCGCGGCCTGGCCCGGCGTGGCCTGGCCCGGCACGGCCCGCGTGGCCGGTCAGCTCGGTGATGGGGGGGAGGTGTTGGCGCCCCCTTGATTGAAACAACATGGCGTAATGTCGCGCCCTCCCCCAAAACCCAAAACGGCAAAGCCGTTCCGGTCCACCGCGGCTCAGCCGCGGTGGTCTGCTCCGGCGGCACACCGCCGCACCGGGGGGGTGCGCCGCCGCCACTCTCTTCGGACCACCAGACTCGCATCGGTGGTTTGTTTCGGCTACCGTCTGCATCTAAGGTCTTCTCAGGACCCGATCTTCACTACGGAGGTTTCAAATCGCCTCTGCGGCTCGTTCCATCATTGCTCGTCGATCTGCACATTAATTAAACAATCTGTGGAGTCCTCAAATCGCCTCTGCGGCCCCGTTTCCTTGTCACTGTCAATTCACACATCGCCAACAATCTGTGGAGGGTGGTAAGGCCGTGTTTGTTCGGCCCGTGCCCTCTGCGTTAGGCATTATCAATAAACCAAGATTACACAGGGTTTATAAAGAGAAAACAATCAATTTTATTTAAATAAAATTGAATCAAATCATTCCATGGTCTCTTTAATAAATTCGAAGCATACCAAAATTCCCAACCCACAAATAAAACATTCGCGGATCAAAATGATAATAATTTGATCCACGTTATTTGTTTTTCTTTAGAATGAAAGAAACATAGGAATTAAATCATACATAATTAAAAACCCTACCTCAAAGAAGTCGTCGATCGAGGTTCGTCGCGGGAAAAAGACATCGTGGAAGACGGCGTCGCGGGGCGAGGCTCTGTAAGCATCGTCGGTGTTCGCCCGATGAAGGATGCAGTGTCTTGATTCCTTCAACGCGGAAAGAAGATGCAAAGATGAGACGGCGTTCTTCATCGAAGATTTGGTGTTCTTCACGTTCTTCGATGAGGAAGGAGATGTTCTTCAGAGCGCAAGAGTCCTCTCCTTCTTTCCGCACAACAAATCAACCCCCCAATAAAATAAGTCATTGCCTTATTTTATTAACACAGGCAATCCATTAATTTGAAATTCAAAAAGATCTCATTCAATTAATTTATTTAATTGAAGAGTGTTTAATATTCAATTTAATTTTTGAGGGTTGACTTTCCAATAAATTGGGGTGTGGGTGAGTTACAAAATTAAGTGCACGTGGGAGGTTTTAAGGGATTTGAATGGGGTGGGGCTCATTTGGGCCCCACTTCACTAATATCCTACCTAGTGGAGTTAGGATGTAGTGGGTCCCACTCCAACCACCATGCCTAGATTATCACTACTTAGAAAAGAAATAAAAATTGTAGCACAAATTTTTATTTCATTCATTGGTTAACCTATTTATTTAATAACCTCACCTGAGAAAACGCAACTCCAAAAAAGGTGTTTCTAAGCAATTATCGGTGCTGTGATTTCATCAGTGCCCTCGTATTTCGATTCCGAGCACCGGTTCAAAAGTTAGAAAAACCCGCTTGTTCGTTCACTGAACGTACCCGAGAAAAACTTCGGAAAATGATTCCGGGCACACCGGGTCTCGAAATCAGGTGCTGTCAGAAACTGCGTACTCATAAAATCCCAAAGAAAATTAAGAAAAAATTTAACTTGAAATTTACGGGTCTTTACATTACTCCCACCTCAGGGCTTTACATCCCCGTAAAGATACATCACAAACTAGGGAAACAAATGAGGGTACTGAGCATGCATCTGAGCCTCCCTCTCCCAAGTGCTCTCCTGGAGGTCCCCATGCTGCCATTTGATGCGCATTAGAGGAATCGACCACCCACGTAGGACCCGCTCCTATCGATCCTCGATCTCCACCGGGACCTCCGCAAAATTCTCCCCATCGTCAATGTCCAACTCCCCATAGTCTATGATATGCGTCGGGTCGTGCACGTATCTCCTCAGCTGAGATATGTGGAAGACGTCGTGCACTCAGTGCAACTGAGGTGGTAGATCCAGGTGGTAAGCCACCTCGCCTATCCTTCTAAGAACCTGGAATGGTCCGATGAAGCGTGGAGATAACTTGCTGCCCCGGCCAAATCTTCGTAATCCACATCGAGGTGAGACCTGCAAGAAGACGTGGTCGCCATCCTCGAACTCTAGTGGTCTCCGCCTCTGGTCAGCATAAGCCTTTTGTTGGCTCTGAGCTGTCCTCATCCACTCCTGGATGACTTGGACCTTCTCTGGTCCTACAAGAGCTGCTAAGATTTCTTCTTTGCCGATAAGAGAAATCCGGTCTCATCCCCTGGATGAACCACATTCTTTTCCTAATACAGTCAATACAGACATGGATAATACTAATCCATACGAAGGATGACGTCGTAAGGCCTCAACGCTACTACCAAGAGATCCAACCATTACTCTCGCCTCTAAGGGTTGAGTCGCACTGTCAGCATCAGTGTGTGGTCACTGGGTCTCCTCCAGTAGGTATATCAAAAGTGAGGGTCAATTCAACGGTTTTTAAACTGAAACCTCATAGTAACAACAAAAAGAGAGGATAGGAAAGTAAACACCACAAGAAAGGTGTCTTTTATTACTGTAGATCAAAGTAAAAAGACACCTACAACCACAACATCAACAAAAAGAATGCTAGAAGCACCAACAACAAAGGCCTCCATGCCTGGAACTAGTTTCACTCCTGTCCGCCAGCTTCCGGAGCTCCATATTCAAATGCCTCAGCTGCCTAAAGATGATCTCTCCCATGTCCACCTCTTCCCTACGGTCGGGGTGGACCTCCTGGTGGTGGTGGTGGCAACACCTCGAAGCATCATCCACCTCCAGCTTCACGGCCAGCTCCCCTGCCTCTGTCTCCTGCTCCTTGCGATCCACCCCAATCAAACCCCTACCTTTGCCTGGGAGGTCCTTCGTTTATCTGCTGGTCATCTGTATGGTGGGTCGGACAGTCATGAGCCATGTGATCAACCCCTCCGTAGGAGTAACACTGTCCGCTACTGGTAAGTCGTTCTCCACCCTGGGTGCCTCGCACACACGATCTTGTGTCATGCGGTCGATCACCTGTAGGTATGGTCCTCTTGGACCTCTACTTCATCTGTCTACTGCCCACTGCAGAAGACTCGGCCACATGTCGGCTAGTGGTGGGTCCTACTGTTGGAGACTGCTCAGTAAGGAAACTCTCCACTAAGAGGGCTCGCTCCAACACCCCTGTATGTGTCGGGATGCTGTGAGAAACAACTAAAGCTCTAATCTATCACCTGATCCCCTGCTCAAAGGTTCGGTCCCTGAAGAATAGGTCTCGTACCATGTCCGTCGAATAGCGCGAGAGATTAGTAAATCTCGCCGAGTACTGGGCGACCGTCATGCTGCCATGCCGCAGCTGTAGTAGCTCCTGGATGCGCACCGCACGGAGGGTGGCTGGGACGAACTCTGAGCGGAAGAGGCTCTCAAAGTCCATCCAAAGGAGAGATGCCTCGTCGTGCACCTGGAGCATCAATCTCCACTATCTTCCTGCTGCCGTGTGTAGGATTCTCGCTGCAAGGATCACCATGAGGTCAGCTGGTGTCCCCACTAACCTGAAAACTTGAAATACAGCCTCCAGCTAATCCTCGGCTGCCTAAGGGTCTGTCTCCCCACGGAACCTGAGCGGTCTCTGACACTGAAACTCATGCAGTGCACTAAGGCGACGTGCACCCTCAGCGGCTGGGGCTGGTGGCATCGGTGGCTCAGTGGATAGAGGTACTGCCGGTGCCCCCGCTGTAAAAGAGCCCTGCATCGAGGCCTCGTTGCTCGGTGGGCTTTCGTCACACATAAAGCTCGGAACCCAAGCTAGCTGCCATCATGGGGCCATCCTAAAAAAAAACAGGTGCGCCACGTTCAAAACAGTATACCTGGTGAGCTGACACAAGGTAATCACAAAGAAAACTTTTGAAACACACATGCAATCAATGTTTTCGTGCACGGAGTCAGAAATCAGAAGTCAGAGTCCTAGTGTACGGATACGTCGGCCACCGCACCAACACTGGACTCCCTGAACTGATAACCACACTCAGCACCCTTTACAATATTGCTTCACATAGAAGAAAGATCAGAGTCCTGAGTTCTGCGGTAGAACCGAACTCCTCTGATACCAATTTGTCACAACCCGTCCTCGGGAACCATGCCGTGACTACCCCAAGCCCGCCTCCCATAGGCCAGGGGTTGGCGACTAGCACCAAGGCATAAATCCCAATAAAAAGGGGAAGGCATTGCCTTTATAAGTAAACAAACACCACAGAGTAAGCCAGCAGAAGTAAACACTAAGTAAATGGAGTACAAAGTAAGTGCGGAAAGTAAATCGGCCAGAATACAAACCCAAACTAAAAGTAAAAGTACAACTGGAAAGAAAGTACAGCAACTGAAAGTAAAGCAGCAACATCGATCCATCCACTGGAAACCCCACCTGAAGGGTGGGTACAGATAGCCTCTTCAGCTCCTCAGGTTCAGATGTCCACTTTGTGTACGTCCCGACCAATGGTCCACCTCTAGGTACTGACTTGCTCCACAAGCCTCAACCATGATCAACGTTGTCCGTCGTCTGCATCCAACACAACGTAGTGCGGGCATAGCCCGTGCAGGGATGAGTATACGCTACTCAGTAGGGACCTCAAGACCCCTGAAGGTCTCCTAGAATCCACAAATGATAATCCACAAAATAAAGATACAATCACAAAGTAACATCCAACACTACTTAGGTATATGCCCATACATATACCTAAGTCATCAATTCCAGTTCGGCTCCAACATCTGAGCCCAAGTTCGATCACGTCCACATAGGATAGTACAACCCAATCCACATAGGAAAACACAACACAATCTACATAGGAAGGAAGTCAATCATATCAAAGATAATGATTGAAATTCAAGACTTAGCTCACACAGGTATACTTCTTTGTAAGGTGATAGAGATGATCAGATGTAGCCACTGATTCATCTAGCTGGGACCCACGTAGGATACTAGATCAGCTAAGCTGTCGGACCCACATAGGATACTACAATGGAGGTCAATACTGTCGGACCCACGTAGGATACAAGTACTGTAGTCATCACTGCCGAACCCACGGAGGATTCCAGTACGGTTGTCGTCATAGTTGAACCCATGGAGGATTCCAGTATGATAGTTTTCACCATCGAACCCATGGAGGATTCCAGTATGGTTGTCATCCTCGTCGAACCCATGGAGGATTCCAGTATGGTTGTCATCGTCGTCGAACCCACGGAGGATTCCAGTACCAAAGTCTTCACCGTCAAACCCATAGCTGCTGGGGAACTCCCCCTCTATCAAGTACAGTGGGTCTTCCGCTACAACCAAGAGCTTCCCACTAACCTTGGACTGTTGTAGTACTCCACCTGTCGAGTATTGTGGGCCTGCTGCTACAACCAAGCGCTTCCCACCATGGGTCTGCTGCTACAACCAAGTGCTCCCCCTCATAGCCTACAAAGGTACTCCTTTTGTTGAGTACCGCGGGTCTGCCACTACAACCAATCACTCCTCCACCGTGGGTCTTCCGCTAAAACAGCTCCCCCTCATAGCCTACATAGGAAATCCTTTTGTTCAGTACCGCGGGTCTGCCACTACAACCAATCACTCCTCCACCGTGGGTCTTTCGCTAAAACAAAGCACTCCCCACTGAGCTATCGAAACACTCTAAGTCTATCGATCAACAGTCATCAAGTCTCATCTAGCTCTAGGGTTTTCGCACACAGCACGCTCGTTCCGGGAGGGTCCGCTCCATGATCGAAGAGGTCGATACATAAACTATCATGTAGACCAGAGTTGATGTATCGCAAAGTTCGGTCATGTCAATGGGAACACAACGCGGCAGACGGTGTGTCAATCAGACGCCCGGTCTGAGAGTTATTGGCTTTTTCGTCCCAAGGGCCCGGTTGGTTTTTAAGCTAAAACCAACCTGACCGTACTCCAGTTGTATCCAAACCTCATTCCGAGTAATAAAAAAGGTCCATCTCACTAAGAGGAATCCAACAAAGTCGATTTCACGTCAATCGGACGTCTGGAGCTCAAGTTATAAGCGTTTCTGCTCTGAGGGCCCAGTTGGTTTGGTGTTCGAACCAACCCGTTCGTACCAAAAGTTCTCCAAAACCTTGAGTGTAATATACCTAAATGACCGTCTCAATCCAAGGATCGCATCGCAACTGACGGTGCATCAATTGGAGGTTTGTAGCCCAAGTTACGGGCATTTAAATGAACCAGTCCAGTTTTAGGGGTTTTTGGGCCCGAACCGACCCAACCCAAGACCCCCCTGGGTCGGCCCGAACCAGTTCGAACCGACCCGAGTTCGGGTCTGGACCATCAGGGCGCGGCCTGACCCGGATGGCGCGGCCCGGCCCGGCCAGCGCGGCCCGACCCGGTGCGGTCGGTCCGGCCTAGGTGGGCGCGGCCCGCGGGGCTGGTCAGCTCGGCTGTTTCAGTCGAGCGGGAAACGGGGTGGGAGGCGCTGGCTCCCCCCATGATTGAAACGGCATGGCATAATGCCGTGCCCGCCCCCAAAACCCAGAACGGAAAAGTCGTTCAAGTCTGCCACGGTGGTATCCTCCGGCAGCACGTCGGCGCCGCCGCTCTCCACGGACCGCCGGACTCGCACCAGTGGTCCGTTTCGGCTGTCGTCTGCATCTAAGGTTTTCCCAGGACCCAATCTTCACTACGGAGGTTTCAAATCGCCTCTGCGGCCCGTTCCGTCATCACCCGTCGATCTGCACATCAAAAAAAACAATCTGCGGAGTCTTCAAATTGCCTATGTGGCCCCGTTTCCTTGTCGTCGTCAATTCACACATCAACAACAATTTGTGGAGGGTGGTCGGTCCGTGTTTGTTCGGCCCATTCCCTCTGTGTTAGGCGTAATCAATAAACCAAGATTACATAGGGTTTATAAAGAGAAAACAATCAATTTTATTTAAATAAAATTGAATCAAATCATTCCACGATCTCTTTAATAAATTCGAAGCATACCAAAATTCCCAACCCGCAAATAAAACATTCGCTTATCAACATGATAATAAGTTGATCCGTGTTCTTTGTTTTTATTTAGAAGGAAAGAAACATGAGAATTAAATCATACATAATTAAAAAACCTACCTCGAAGAAGTCGTTGATCGAGATTTGTCGCGGGAAAAAGACGTCGTGGAAGACAGCGTCGCGGGACGAGGCTCCGTAAGCATCGTCGGTGTTCGCCCGATGAAGGATGCGGTGTCTCGCTTCCTTCGACGCTAAAAGAATATGCAATGATGATATGCCATTCTTCATCGAAGCTTCGGTGTTCTTCGTGTTCTTCAAAAGGAAGGAGATGTTCTTCAGAGCGCAAGAGTCCTCTCCTTATTTCCACACAACGAATCAACCCCCCAATAAAATAAGTCATTGCCTTATTTTATTAACACACGCAAGCCAGTAATTTGAAATTCAAAAAGATCTCATTCAATTAATTAACTTTATTGAACAGCGTTTAATATTCAAGTTAATTTTTTAGGGTTGAATTGCCAATAAATTGGGGTGTGGGTGAGTTACAAAATTAAGTACACGTGGGAGGTTTTAAGGGATTTGAATGGGGTGGGGATCGTGTGGGCCCCACTTCACTAGTATCCTACCTAGTGGAGTTAGGATGTAGTGGGTCCCACTCCAACCACCATGCCTAGGTTATCACTACTTAGAAAAAAATAAAAAATGTAGCACAAATTTTTATTTCATTCATTGGTTAACCCATTTATTTAATAACCTCACCCGAGAAAACGCAACTCTAGAAAAGGTGTTCCTAAGCAATTACCGGCACTGTAATTTCCTCGATGCTCTCAGATTTTGATTCCGAGCACTGGTTCAAAACTTAGAAAAACCCGCTCGTTCGTTCACTGAACGTACCCGAGAAAAACTTTGGAAAATGAATCCGGGCACACCGGGCCTCGGAATCAGGTGCCATCAGAAACTGTGTACTCGTAAAATCCCAAATAAAATTAAGAAAAAATTCCCCTTGAAATTTATGGGTCTTTACAATACTCCCACCTTAGGGCTTTACGTCCCCGTAAAGATACATCAAAAACTAGGGAAACAAATGAGGGCACTGAGCACACATCTGAGCCTCTCGCTCCCAAGTGCTCTCCTGGAGGTCCCCGTGCTTCCATCTAATGCACACCAGAGGAATCGACTGCTCACGTAGGACCCACTCTTGTCGATCCTCGATCTCCACTGGGACCACTGCAAAAGTCGCCCCATCGTCAATGTCCAACTCCCCATGGTCGATGATATGTGTCGGGTCGTGCACGTATCTCCTCAGCTGAGATACGTGGAAGACGTTGTGCACCCGATGCAACTGAGGTGGTAGAGCCAGGTGGTAAGTCACCTCGCCTATCCTGCTGAGAACCTGGAATGGTCCGATGAAGCACGGAGATAACTTGCCGCCCCGGCCAAATCTCTGTAATCCACATCGAGGTGAGACCCGCAAGAAGATGTGGTCACCATCCTTGAACTCTAGTGGTCTCCACCTCCTGTCAGCATAATCCTTTTATTGGCTCTGAGTTGTCCTCATCCACTCCTGTATGACTTGAACCTTCTCTGGTTCTACAAGAGCTGCTAAGATTTATTCTTTGCCGATAAGAGAAATCTGGTCTCATCCCCTGGATGAACCATGTTATTTGCCTAATAAATTCAATCCCAACATGGATGATACTAATTCATACCAAGGATTACGTCTTAAGGCCTCGACGCTACTACCAAGAGATCCAACCATTACTCTCGCCTCTAAGGGTTGAGTCACACTCTCGGAATAAGTGTGTGGTCACTGGGTCTCCTCCAGTAGGTATCTCAAAAGTGTGGGTCAAGTCAACGGTTTTTAAACCGGAACCTCTTAGTAACAACAAAAAGAGAGGACAGTAAAGTAAACACCACAAGAAAGGTGTCTTTTATTACTGCATCTCAAAGTACAAAGACACCTACAACCACAACATCAACAAAAAGAAAGCTAGAAGCACCAATAACAAAGGCCTCCATGCCTGGAACTAGTTTCGCTCTTGTTCGCCAGCTTTCGGAGCTCCATAGTCAAATGCCTCAGCTGGATGAAGCTGAGCTCTCCCATGTCCACCTGTTCCCTGTGGTCGGGGTGGACCTCCTGGTGGTGGTGGTGGCAACACCTTGAAGCGTCGTCCACCTCCAACTGCACGGCTAGCTCCCCTGCCTCGGTCTCCTGCTCCTTGCGATCCGCCATGATTGAACCTATGCCTCTGCCTGGGAGGTCCTTCGTTTATCTACAGGTCATCTGTATGGCGGTTCGGACAGTCACGAGCCATGTGACCAATCCCGCCATAGGAGTAACACTGTCTGCTCCTGGTAAGTCATTCTCCACCCCGGGTGCCTCGTACACACGATCTTGTGTCATGCGGTCGATCACCTGTAGGTCTGGTCCTCTTGGACCACTGCGTCATATGTCTACTGCCCACTGTAGAAGACTCGGCCACATGCCGGCTAATGGCGGGTCCTGCTGCTGGAGACTGCTCAGCAAGGAAACTCCCCACTAAGAGGGCTCTCTCCAACACCCCTGTCTGCGTCGGGATGCTGTGAGAAACAACTGAAGCTCTAATCTCTCGCATGAGCCCCTGCTCAAAGGTTTGGGCCCTGAAGAACGGGTCACGTACCATGTCTGTCGAATAGAGTGATAGATCGGTAAATCTCGCTGAGTACTGGGCGACTGTCATGTTGCCCTGCCACAGCTCTAGTAGCTCCTGGATGCACACCGCACGGAGGGTGGCTGGATGAACTCCGAGCGGAAGAGGCTCTCAAAATCTGTCTAGAGGAGAGATGCCTCATCGTGCACCTGGAGCATCAAGCTCCACCATCTGCCTGCTACCGCGTGCAGGAGGCTCGCTGCAAGGATCACCATAAGTTCAGATGGTGTCCCCACTAACCTGAAAACTCGAACTACAGCCTCCAGCCAATCCTCAGCTGCCTGAGGGTCCGTCTCCCTGCGGAACCTGGGTGGTCTCTGATGATGAAACTTGTGCAGTGCACTAAGGTGACATGTACCCTCAGCGGCTGGGGCTTGTGGCATCGGTGGCTCGGCGGGTAGAGGTACCGCCGGTGCCCCCGCAGTAAAAGGGCCCTGCACTGAGGCCTCGTCGCTCGGCGGGCTGTCGTCTCGCACAAAGCTCAGAACCCTAGATGGCTACGGTCTTGGGGCCAACATGAAAAGAAACAGGTGCGCCACGGTCAATACAGTATACCTGGTGAGCTGACACAAGTCAATCACAAAGAAAACTTTTTAAACACACATGCAATCAATGTTTTCGTGCACTGAGTCGGAAATCAGAAGTCAGGGTCATGGTGTACGGATACGTCGGTCACCGCACCAATACTGGACTCCCTGGACTGATAACCACACTCAATACCCTTTACACTATTGCTTCACATAGAAGAAAGATCAGAGTCATGAGTTCTACGGTAGAACCGAACTCCTCTGATACCAATTTGTCGCAACACGTCCTTGGGAACCATGTCGTGACTGCCCCAAGCCCGCCTCCCATAGGCCAGGGGCTGGCGACTAGCACCAAGGCATAAATCCCAACAAAAAGGGGAAGGCATTGCCTTTATAAGGAAACAAACACCATAGAGTAAGCCAGCAGAAGTAAACACTAAGTAAACAGAGTACAAAGTAAGTGCGGAAAGTAAATGGGCCAAATACAAACCCAAACAAAAAGTAAAGTACAACTGGAAAGAAAGTACAGCAACTGAAAGTAAAGCAGCAACGCCGATTCGTCCACTGGAAATCCCACCTCAAGGGTGGGTACAGATAGCCTCCTCAGATCCTCAGGTCCATCCATCCACTCTGTGTACGTCCCACCCATTGGTCCACCTCCAGGTACCGAATTGCTCCACAAGCCTCAACCACGATCAACGTTGTCCATCGTCTACATCCAACACAACGTAGTGCGGGCATAGCCCGTGCAGGGGTGAGTATACGCTACTCAGTAGGGACCCAGAGACCCCCGAAGGTCTCCCAAAATCCACAAAGGATAATCCACAAAAGAAAGATACAATCACGAAGCAACATCCAACACTACTTAGGTATATGCCCATACATATACCTAAGTCATCAATTCCAGTTCGGCTCCCACATCTGTGCCCAAGTTCGATCACATCCACACAGGATAGTACAACCCAATCCACACAGGAAAACACAACACAATCCACATAGGAAGCAAGTCAATCATATCGAAGATAATGATTGAAAGTAAAGGCTTATCTCCCACAGGTATACTTCTTTATAAGGTGATAGAGATGATCATATGTAGCCACTGATTCATCTAGATGGGACCCACGTAGGATACTAGATTAGCTAAGCTGTCGAACCCACGTAGGATACTATAACAGAGGTCAATACTGTCGGACCCACATAGGATACAAGTACTCTAGTCGTCACCGCCGAACCCATGGAGGATTCCAGTGCGGTTGTCATCATCGTCGAACCCACAGAGGATTCCAGTACGATAGTCTTCACTATCTAACCCACGGAGGATTCCAGTACGGTTGTCATCGTCCTCGAACCCACGGAGGATTCTAGTACGGTTGTCATCATCGTCGAACCCACGGAGGATTCCAGTACGACAGTCTTCACCGTGGAACTCATAGCTACAGGGGAACTCCTCCTCTATCGAGTATAGTGGGCATGCCACTACAACCAAGCACTTCCCACTAACCTTGGACTGCTGTAGTACTCCACCTGTCGATTATTGTGGGCCTACTGCTACAACCAAGCGCTTCCCACCGTGGGTCTGCCGCTACAACCAAGCGCTCCCCCTCATAGCCTATAGAGGTACTCTTTCTGTTGAGTACCGCGAGTCTGCCACTACAACCAAGTGATCCTCCACCATGGGTCTGCTGCTATAGCCTAGCGCTCCCCACTGGGCTATCGAAACACTCTGAGTCGATCGATCAGCAGTCATCAAGTCTCATCCAGCTCTAGGGTTTCCGCACACAGCACGCTTGTTCTGGGAGGGTCCGCTCCACGATCCAAGAGGTTGATACATCAACTGTCACGTAGACCAGAGTTGATGTATCGCAAAGTTTCGTCATGTCAATAGGAACACAATGCGACAAACGGTGTGTCAATCGGACGCCTGGTCTGAGAGTTATTGGCTTTTTCGTCCCCGGGGCTCGGTTGGTTATTAAGAAAAAACCAACCCAACCATACTCCAGATGTGTCCAAACCTCATGTAGATTAATCCAAAAGGTCCGTCTCACTAAGAGGAATCCAACAAAGTCGACGGCACGTCAATCGGACGTCCGAAGCTCAAGTTATAAGTGTTTCCACTCCGAGGGCCCAGTTGGTTTCGTGTTCGAACCAACCTGGCCATACCCAAAGTTCTCCAAAACCTTGAGTATAATATACTGAAATGACCATCTCGATCCAATTATCTCATTGCAACTAATGGTGCATCGATCGGAGGTTCTTATCCCAGGTTACGGGCATTTAAATGAACCTATCTGGTTTTAGGGGGTTTTGGGCACTGACCGACCCGGCCCAAGACCCCTCTGGGTCGGCACGAACGAGGTAGACCCGACCCAGGTCTAGGTCCAGCCTATCAGGGCGCGGCCCGGCCGGCGCGGCCTGGCTCGGCCTGGTGCGGCCAGTTCGGCCTGGGCTTGCGTGGCCCGCGTGGCCGGTCATCTCGGCCATTTCGTCCGAGTGGGAAACGGGGGGGAGGTGCTGGCTCCCCCCTTGATTGAAACGGCGCGGTGTAATGTCGCGCCCTCCCCCAAAACCCAGAATGGAAAAGTCGTTCCGATCCACCGCGGCTCAGCCGCAGCGGTCTCCTTTGGCGGCGCGCCGGCGCCGCTCTCCGCGGACCACCGGACTCGCACCGGTGGTCTGTTTCGGCTGCCGTCTACACCTAAGGTCTTCCCGGGACCCAATCTTCACTGCGGAGGTTTCAAATCGTCTCTGCGGCCCATTCTGTTATCGCCCGTAAATCCGCACATCAATTAAACAATCTTCGAAGTCTTCAAATCGCCTCTGCGGCCCCGTTTCCTTTTCTCCATCAATTCACACATCGACAACAATCTGTGGAGGGTGGTCGGGCCGTGTTTGTTCGGCACGTGCCCTCCGCGTTAGGCGTTATCAATAAACCAAGATTAAATTGGGTTTATAAAGAGAAAACAATCAATTTTATTTAAATAAAATTTAATCAAATCATTCCACGATCTCTTTAATAAATTCGAAGCATACCAAAATTCCCAACCCGCAAATAAAACATTCCCGGATAAACATGATAATAAGTTGATCTGCATTCTTTGTTTTTCTTTAGAACAAAAGAAACATGGGAATTAAATCATACGTAATTAAAAATACCACCTCGAAGAAGTCTTCGATTGAGGTTCGTCGCGGGAAAAAGACGTTGCGGAAGACGACATCGCGGGACGAGGCTCCATAAGAGTCGTTGGTGTTCTCCCGATGAAGGATGCGGTGTCTCGCTTCCTTTGACACGGAAAGAATATGCAAAGATGAGATGGCGTTTTTCGTTGAAGCTTCGGTGTTCTTCACGTACTTCGATGAGGAAGGAGATGTTCTTCAGTGTGCAAGAGTCCTCTCCTTCTTTCCACACAACGAATCAACCCCCCAATAAAATAATTCATTACCTTATTTTATTAACACATGCAAGCCATTAATTTGAAATTCAAAAAGATCTCATTTAATTAATTTACTTAATTGAAGAGTTTTTAATATTCAAGTTAATTTTTTAGGGTTGACTTGCCAATAAATTGGGGTGTGGGTGAGTTACAAAATTTAGTTCATGTGGGAGGTTTTAAGGGATTTGAATGGGGTGGGGCTGGTGTGGGTGCCACTTCACTAATATCTTACCTAGTGGAGTTAGGATGTAGTGGCTCCCACTCCAACCACCATGCCTAGGTTATCACTACATAGAAAAGAAATAAAAATTGTAGCACAAATTTTTATTTCATTCATTGGTTAACTCATTTATTTAATAACCTCACCCGAGAAAACGTAACTCCAGAAATGGTGTTACTAAGCAATTATTGGCACTGCAATTTCATCGGTGCCCTCAAATTTTGATTCTGAGTACCAGTTCAAAAGTTAGAAAAACCAGCTTGTTCGTTCACTGAACGTACCCAAGCAAAACTTTGAAAAATGGTTCCGGGCACACCGGGCCTCGAAATCAGGTACCGTCAGAAACTACGTACTCGTAAAATCCCAATGAAAATTAAGAAAAAAAATTCCTTGAAATTTAAGAATCTTTACATTACTCCCACCTCAGGGATTTACTTCCCCGTAAAGATACATCAAAAACTAGGGAAACAAATAAGGGTACTGAGTACGCATCTGAGCCTCCCGGTCCCAAGTTCTCTCCTGAAGGTCCCCGTGCTGCCATCTGATGTGAACTAGAGGAATCAACCGCCCATGTAGGACCCGCTCCTATCGATCCTCGATCTCCACCAGGACCTCCACAAAAGTCACCCCATCGCCAATGTCCAACTCCCCATGGTCGATGATATGTGTCGGGTCGTGCACGTATCTCCTCAGCTGAGATACCTAGAAGACGTCCTACACCCGGTGCAACTGAGGTGGTAGAGCCAGGCGATAAGCCACCTTGCCTATCCTGCTGAGAACCTGAAATGGTCCGATGAAGCACGGAGATAACTTGCCTCCCCAGCCAAATCTTCGTAATCCACGTCGAGGTGAGACCCACAAGAAGATGTGTTCACCATCCTCGAACTCTAGTGGTCTCCGACTCCTATCAGAATAAGCCTTTTGTTGGCTATGAGCTGTCCTCATCCACTCCTGGATGACTTGGACCTTCTCTGGTCCTACAAGAGCTTCTAAGATTTCTTCTTTTCCAGTAAGAGAAATATGGTCTCATCCCCTGGATGAACCATGTTCTTTTTTTAATATAGTCAATCCCGACATGGATGATACTAATTCATACCAAGGATGACGTCGTAAGGCCTCGATGCTACTACCAAGAGATCCAACCATTACTCTCACCTCTAAGGGTTGAGTCACACTTTCGACATCAGTGTGTGGTCACTGGGTCTCCCCCAGTAGGTATCTCAAAAGTGAGGGTCAAGTTAACGATTTTTAAACCGGAACCTCTTAGTAACAACAAAAAGAGAGGAAAATTAAGTAAACACCACAAGAAAGGTGTCTTTTATTATTGCATCTCAAATTACAAAGACACCTACAACCACAACATCAACAAAAAGAAAGATAGAAGCACCAACAATAAAGGCCTCCATGCCTGGAACTAGTTTTGCTCCTGTCCGCCAGCTTCCAGAGCTCTATAGTCAAATGCCTCAGCTGCCTGAAGTTGAGCTCTCCCATGTCCACCTGTTCCCTGTGGTCGGGGTGGACCTCCTGGTGATGGTGGTGGAAAAACCTCGAAGCGTCGTCCACCTCCAGCTTCACGGCCAGCTCCCCTGCCTCGGTCTCCTGCTCCTTGTGATCTACCCCGATCAAACTCATGCCTCTGCCTGGGAGGTCCTTCGTTTATCTACTGGTCATCTGTATGGCGGGTCGGATAGTCACGATCCATTTGACCAACCCCTCCACTGGAGTAACATTGTCTGCTCCTGGTAAGTCGTTCTCCACCCTGGGTGCCTCGCACACACGATCTTGTGTCATGCGATCGATCACCTGTGGGTGTGGTCCTCTTGGACCTCTGCGTCATCTGTCTATTGCCCGCTGTAGAAGACTCGGCCGCATGCCGGCTAGTGGTGGGTCTTGCTGTTAGAGATTGCTCAGCAAGGAAACTCTCCACTAAGAGGGTTCTCTCTAACACCCCTGTCTGTGTCGGGATACTGTGAGAAACAACTGAAGCTCTAATCTCTCACCTGATCCCATGCTCAAAGGTTCGGGCCCTGAAGAACAGGCCTCGTACCATGTCCGTCGAATAGCACGAGAGATCGGTAAATCTCGCCGAGTACTGGGCGACCGTCATGTTGCCATGCCGCAGCTGTAGTAGCTCCTGGATGTGCACCGCACGGAGGGTGTCTAGGACAAACTCCAAGCGGAAGAGGCTCTCAAAGTCCGTCCATAGGAGAGATGCCTTATCATGCACTTGGAGCATCAAGCTCCACCATGTTCCTGCTGCCGCGTGTAGGAGGCTCACTGCAAGGATCACCATGAGGTCAGTTGGTGTCCCCACTAACCTGAAAACTCGAACTACAGCCTCCAAAAAATCCTTGGCTGCCTGAGGGTCTGTCTCCCCACGGAACCTGGGCGGTCTCTGATGCTGAAACTCATGCAGTGCACTAAGGCGACGTGCACCCTCAGCGGCTGGGGCTGGTGGCATTGGTGGATCGGTGAGTAGAGGTACTGCCATTGCCCCCGCTGTAAAAGGGACCTACACCAAGGCCTCGTCACTCGGTGGGATGTCATCTCGCACAAAGCTCGGAACCCTAGCTGGCCGCCATCGTGGGGCCATCCTGAAAAGAAATAGGTGCGCCACAGTCAAAAAAGTATACCTTGTGAGCTGACGTAAGGTAATCACAAAGAAAACTTTTGAAACACACGTGCAATCAATGTTTTCGTGCACTGAGTCGGAAATCAGAAGTCAGGGTCCTGGTGTACGGATACGTCGGCCGCCGCACCAACACTGGACTCCCTGGACTGATAACCACACTCAATACCCTTTACACTATTGCTTCACATGGAATAAAGATCAGAGTCCTAAGTTCTACAGTAGAACCAAACTCCTCTGATACCAATTTGTCACAACCCGTCCTCAGGAACCGTGCCGTGACTACCCCAAGCTCGCCTCTCATAGGTCAGGGGCTGGCGACTAGAACCAAGGCATAAATCCTGACAAAAAGGGGAAGGCATTGCCTTTATAAGTAAATAAACACCACAGAGTAAGCTAACAGAAGTAAACACTAAGTAAACGGAGTACAAAGTAAGTGCGGAAAGTAAATGGGCCAGAATACAAACCCAAACTGAAAGTAAAGTACAACTGGAAAGAAAGTAGAGCAACTGAAAGTAAAGCAGTAACACCGATCCGTCCACTGGAAATCCCACCTAAAGGGTGGGTACAGATAGCCTCCTCAGCTCCTCGGGTCCAGCCGTCCACTCCGTGTACATCCCGCCCAGTGGTCCACCTCTAGGTTCTGACTTTCTCCACAAGCGTCAACCATGATCAACGTTGTCCGTCGTCTGCATCCAACACAACGTAGTGCAGGCATAGCTCATGCAAGGGTGAGTATATGCTACTCAGTAGGGACCCCGAGACCCCCGAAGGTCTCCCAAAATCCACAAAGGATAATCCACAAAAGAAAGATACAATCATGAAGTAACATCCAACACTACTTAGGTATATGCCCATACATATACCTAAGTCATAAATTCCAGTTCAGCTCCAACATTCGAGAAAAAGTTCGATCACATCCACACAGGATAGTATAACCCAATCCATACAGGAAAACACAACACAATCCAAATAGGAAGCAAGTCAATCATATCGAAGATAATGATTGAAAGTCAAGACTTAGCTCACACAGGTATACTTCTTCATAAGGTGATAGAGATGATCAGATGTAGCCATTGATTCATCTAACTGGGACCCACGTAGGATACTACAACAGAGGTCAATACTGTTGGAACCACGTAAGATACAAGTACTGTAGTCATCACCGCCGAACCCACGGAGGATTCCAGTATGGTTGTCGTTGTCTTCGAACGCACGAAGGATTCCAGTACGATAGTCTTCACCGTCGAACCCACGGAGGATTCCAGTACAGTTGTCATCATCGTCGAACCCACGGAGGATTCCAGTACGGTTGTCATCATCGTCGAACCCACAGAGGATTCCAGTACGAAAGTATTCACCGTCGAACCCATAGCTGCTGGGGAACTCCTTCTCTATCAAGTACAGTGGGTCTACCACTACAACCAAGCGCTTCCCACTAACCTTGGACTGGTGTAGTACTCCACCTGTCGAGTACTGTGGGCCTGCTGCTACAACCAAGCGCTTCCCACCATGGGTCTGCCACTACAACCAAGCGCTCCCCCTCATAGCCTATAGAGGTACTTCTTCTATTGATTACCATGGGTCTGCCGCTACAACCAAGTGTCACTCCATCGTGGGTCTGCCGCTACAACCATGCACTCCCCACTGGGCTATCGAAACACTCCGAGTCGATCGATCAGCAGTCGTCAAGTCCCAGCCAGCTCTAGAGTTTCCGCACACAGCATGCTCGTTCCGGGAGGGTCATCTCCACGAGCCAAGAGGTTGATATATCAACTATCATGTATACCAGATTTGATGTATCACAAAGTTCTGTCATGTCAATAAGAACAGAATGTGATAGACAATGCGTTAATCGGACGCCCGGTCTGAGAGTTATTGGTTTTTTCGTCCCAGGGGCCCGATTGGTTTTTAAGCTAAAACCAACCTGACCGTACACCAGTTGCATCCAAACCTCATGTGGAGTAATCCAAAAGGTCTGTCTCACTAATAGGAATCCAACAAAGTCGACGGCACATCAATCGGACGTTCGGAGCTCAAGTTATAAGCGTTTCCGCTCCGAGGGCCCAGTTGGTTTCGTGTTCGAACCAACCCATCCATACACAAAGTTCTCTGAAACCTTGAGTGTAATATGCTGAAACGAATGTCTCGATCCAAGTATCTCATCGCAACTGACGGTGTGTTGATCAGAGGTTCGTAGACCATGTTACGGGCATTTAAATGAACCTGTCTGATTTTAGGGGGTTTTGGGCCCGGACCGACCCGGCCCAAGACCCCCTGGGTCGGCCCGAACTGGGTCGACCGAACCTGGGTCCGAGTCCATCCCATCAGGGCGCGGCCTGGACCGGCTGGCGCGGCTCGGCCCGGCTGGCGCGGCCTGGCCCGGCTGGCGCGGCCCAGCCCAGCGAGCGCGGCCCGACCCAGCTGGCGCGGCCTGGCCCGGCGCGGGCAGCCCGGCCCGACCCGGTGCGGCCGGTCTGGCTTGGGCGGGCGCGGCCCGCTTGGCCGGTCAGCTCGGCCATTTCGACCGAACAGGAAATGGGGGGGAGGCGCTGGCTCCCCCCTTGATTGAAACGGCGCAGCGTAATGTCGCGGCCTCCCCCAAAACCCAGAACGGCAAAGTCGTTCTGATCCGCTGCGGCTCAGTCGCGACGGTCTCCTCCGGCAGTGCGCTGGTGCCGCTCTTCGCGGACCATCAGACTCGCACTGATGGCCCATTTCGGCTGCCGTCTACGTCTAAGCTATTCTCGGGACCCGATCTTCACTACATAGGTTTCAAATCGCCTCTACAGCCTGTTCCGTCATCGCCCATCGATCCGCACATCAATTAAACAATCTTCAGAGTCTTCAAATCGCCTCTACGGCCCCGTTTCCTTATCTCCATCAATTCACACATCGACAACAATCTGTGGAGGGTGGTCGGGCTGTGTTTGTTCGGCTTGTGCCCTCTGCGTTAGGCGTTATCAATAAACCAAGATTACACAGGGTTTATAAAGAGCAAGCAATAAATTTTATTTAAATAAAATTGAATCAAATCATTCCACGGTCTCTTTAATAAATTCAAAGCATACCAAAATTCCCAACCCGCAAATAAAACATACACGGATCAATATGATAATAAGTTGATCCGCGTTCTTTGTTTTTCTTTAGAACGAAAGAAACATGGGAATTAAATCATACATAATTAAAAATCCCACCTCGAAGAAGTCGTCGATCGAGGTTCGTCGCAGGAAAAAGACGTCGTGAAAGACGGCATCGCGGGACGAGGCTCCGTAAGCGTCGTCGGTGTTCGCCCGATGAAGGATGAGACATCTCACTTCCTTCAACATGTAAAGAAGATGCAAAGATGCGACGGCGTTCTTCGTCGAAGCTTCGGTGTTCTTCGCGTTCTTCGACGAGGAAGGAGATGTTCTTCATAGCGCAAGAGTCCTCTCCTTCTTTCCGCACAACGAATAAACCCCCCAATAAAATAAGTCATTGCCTTATTTTATTAACACACACAAGCCATTAATTTGAAATTCAAAAATATCTCATTCAATTAATTTACTTAATTGAAGAGCGTTTAATATTCAAGTTAATTTTTGAGGGTTGACTTGCCAATAAATTGGGGTGTGGGTGAGTTACAAAATTAAGTGCACGTGGGAGGTTTTAAGGTATTTGAATGGGGTGAGGCTCATTTGGGCCCCACTTCACTAATATCCTACCTAGTGGAGTTAGGATGTAGTGGGTCTCACTCCAACCACTATGCCTAGGTTATCACTACTTAGAAAAGAAATAAAAATTGTAGCACAAATTTTTATTTTATTCATTGGTTAACCCATTTATTTAATAACCTCACCCGAGAAAACGCAACTCGAGAATAGGTGTTCCTAAGAAATTACCAGCACTGTGATTTCATCGGTGCCCTCGGATTTTGATTTCGAGCACCGGTTAAAAAGTTAGAAAAACCCACCCATTCGTTCACTGAACGTACCCGAGCAAAACTTCGGAAAATGATTTCGGGCACACCGAGCCTCGGAATTAGGTGCCGTCAGAAACTGCGTACTCGTAAAATCCCAAAGAAAATTAAGAAAAAATTTCCCTTGAATTTATGGGTATTTACAATAAAGTGGGTCCACATTCCATGTGGGACCCCTCACATGTCGTGTGGGACCCCTCACACGTCGTGTAATCCTTAGTCCCTTTTTAGGAAACTTCCAAGTTCCGTATCTCCTTCGTTGGAACTCGGATTTTGGACCGTAAATAGCCTTTCCTAACTGTTTTTTTATGTAGAACATAATGATGACCTCGACTGTGACTTTAGATATATGATGTAGAATTTTCCAAGCATGAAACCTTCTAAAACGATGCTCGATGACAGCCATGATTAGGCAAGATCACAAGAGGTTACTTTCTAAGAGGAACCCTCCTACAGGGTAGGGCATGGGCCCTCAATGACCTAGAGTGGAACCCTCTAGTCGGTATGGGTATTGGTCCTTGACTTTATGAGTGTAACCCTCCTATGGGGTAGGTCATGGGTCCTCAATGGCCTAGAGTAGAACCCTCCAGCCAGGCTGGGTATGGGTCTTTGACTTTCCGAGTGGAACCCTCCAGTGGGTTAGGGCATGGGTCCTCGATGACCTAGAGTAGAACCCTCTAGACAAGCTAGGAATGGGTCCTCAAGCACCAGAGTGGAACCCTCCTATTGTAACAATTCATGAGTCATCTACCTAGAAATTTTGGCCCATCAACTGTGTGGCATAGTGACGAGATGTGTCTTGATGTAGATTTGGACTCATTAGGAAGAGGGGTTCTTTCCCCACTGAGAAGCATTATTGAGATGTAACCAAAACTATGTGATTGAGTCATTTCCATCCAAAGTGAATAGTATTAATTTGTGTTGAAGGTGTTCCTAAGACTTGTGTGTTTAGGGAAGACGTGTGAGATGTTGGTAATCATTGTTATACTTTTGTAACTATTGGATTATATTTTTCTTGGGTTGTATTGTGAGATGGAGATCCCCTATCCCCTTACTCTCTCATTTGGGTTTATTTTGACTGAGCATATATATGTGTATATATATATATCCTGCTTCTATATCCACTCCTTGGATTTGGTTACTCTCCTTCCAGGAGAGGAGAATATGTGCAGAGTATGCCACAAGATTTTCGTGTTTAGATTCTCATGGTTAGATGAGTATACTCTCCTGATATGGGTGGTGAAGTCTCTATGGGAAGTTTATCTACTCATCATGTTTATACCCTTGTGCTTGGATGAGTTTACTTTCACTCTTTGTTGGGTTGAGTTGTACTCATTTACTATACCTTGTGTATATGACATATTTCTCTTACTTTTATATCTATTAATAATCCCCCTTTAGCTTTTGGGGTGTCCTACTAGGTATGTATATACTCACCTTTTCATGGGATTTTCCCACACATGTTGTGTCTTATGTAGATGACGGACAGGTCGACCATGACTTTAGAGAAGCTTAGGGATATCGGGTACTTGGAATGTGTACAATGGTTGTAGCTTGGGATTCAGGAGTGGGGCTCTCTTTTAGCTATTTTCTTTTCCAGTTCTGTCATTTTGGGACATATTTCTAGTTGGGTGTTTATTTTTACCCCTTTACTTTTAGTTTACACTACTATGTTTTTGTACTGTCTAGAGGTTCATGCATGCTTGGTTTATTTTATAGAAGTGTTGCGTATTTTACTCTTTCCCTCTAAAATTTTTCATCAATATGGTTATGTGTGTGTGTAAAGGTACTTAGGAAAAGTCCTCTCTGAGTTAGTTATGCCTTCGGTGCTTTTCGTCACCCCCTGACCTATGGAGGCGAGCTTGGGGTAGTTACGACTCGAGCCCCGACATGGGTCGGGTCATGATAGATTGGTATCATATAAAGTTCATTCCTTAGGATCTTTTTTGGGTGTATCCCCTTAAAAATTGTGGGTTGGGTTTAGGTAAGTAATGTTGAGGTGTCTCGAGTGATGCTCTTAGGCCAGGGAATCCGATGATGGTGTGGCGACTGACGTATCCATTCACCAGAATCTTGACTACCTTCTTGTCAAATTGCCATGTTGAGACATTTTTTGTAGGGATAAATGGTACATTCATCATATAGGATTGAGTCTTTTACTATCATTCTTGAGTCATATCCCCCATTTTTGTTGATATATATATGCTCATCTGATCGTGGTACTCCTTAATAACTTTCAGGATTCCTCCACGATGACAGCTAACCAGGATACCAGCTCTGATTTATGATGAAAGCCTGATGAGTGATAGGGACTCAATTCAGGGTCCATCCCATGATCCCCTTCCTCCAGGTGGGTAGGTAAAAGCACCTCCCTCTATCAAGAATCAAATTGTTTCTGAAGAGTAGATTGAGGTTGCACACAAGCTTAACGTGCTCCATGAGTTCCAGCATCAGAGGCTACTAAGGTTCTGTGATGAACCAGATCCTCAGGTAGCAAAGGATTGTCTAGATTTGGTGTTCCATATCTTTAGGCTTGTTTGGAGCCCAATATATCAGATGTTTTCTCTAGTAACTAGCATTTTCCATAGAGCAATTAGGTATTGTTGGAGCCTTATTATGCATATACATGATGGGTCGACACTCTCATGGACTAACTTCTAGGAGTTGTTTTGTGAGGATTACTACCCCTCTTGCTTGCTCTCAATCCAAATCCAATAGCTTCTAGATATAAAATAAGGAGGGATGATGGTATTTGAGTATGCAGTAAGGTTTACAGACCTTACACGTTACTCCCTTGACATGATATGGGATGGATATTTCTGAGCATGGAAGTTTGAGAAGGGACTCTAAGATAGATTCAAGCCATCGTTTTTCCCTTGTGCATCCCCACCTATGTCAGGGTGTTGGAGTAGGAACTATTTAAAGAGAGTTTTCTATCAGAGGGATGTCAGAAAACTACAACTTGCAGTGGGCGCCACAGAGATGAGTCTTCTACAACAGCTAGAAAATACAAGGCACTAGGATCTCGGCATAGGAGATCCTTCCATGATCAGAATCAGGTGCATGGTAAGTGGAAGCGTAGAGTGCCAGGGTATCCCAGATAGGTTCGTTGTTTTAATTGTGATGGGTGAGGTCACATGGAAGGAGACTGCCTAACTAGGAATGTAGAATAGCCCAAGCAGATAGTTGACGAGCCACCATGGTGGAGGCAGTTCCATGATCAGAGATCTCCCAGGCACGGATAGGGTGGTCCTTGAGGAGGCAAAGCTAGCAGAGGAGTAGGAGGATCTATGGGTGGTGGACACCATTATGGGGTCCTTCCACCACCACCACCAATTATCCCACTTCAGGCTCAAGGATCTAGTGGTTGAGGCCACAGATAGCTGCAGACTTTGGATGTCTATGATCTCGTGGAGCACAAGATGATAAAAGGTATAATCTATGTTTATTATACTCTTACTTCAGTGCTAGTAGACATAAGTTTCATTCACTCCTTTATCTCTATACTCCTGGTGTGAGAGCTAGATCTCCCAATTGAGGTGATAACCCAACAATTTTGTCTTGAGGTTCTTATAGGGAATGAATCTTCTATATCTTTCATCTACCAGCGGTGTGAGCTATCTCTTGGAGGATAAAGGTTCACGTGGGACCTTTTTTCATCACGATAGAACCCTATGACATCATTTTGGGAATATATTTTCTATCCATGGTCTGATCCCAGATCAACTATCACCATAGACAAGTCAGATGTCTACGCACTAATGGGATGAGATTCTCCTTTTCTAGAAAGAGAGATCCCATAACAAGACAAGTGAGTTCTATGAGCAGGAGGATTCATCCCATCACCCATCAGCTAGCGAGTATATCCCTTGGTTTAGTAGGCTCTTTAGGAATCTATGTTCTTTTAGTTGTAGAGGATTTCATGGACATATTCCCTGAGGACGTTTAGGGACTACCTCTGAGGTGAGAGATAGAGTTTTTCATTGACTTGCATCCTAAGACTATTTTGATATCTTCTACGGCATATCAGATGGAACTTATATAGCTCTAGAATCTATGGTTGTAGTTGTAGTACCTTCATGAGAAAGGTTTCATCATACCCAGAGTGTCCCCCTAGGAAAATTCAGTGTTTTTCGTGAAAAAGGTGGATGAGAGACCATGAATTTGTATATATTATCATCACCTGAACCAGGACACGATAGAGAACAAGTACCCCTTGTTGAGGATTCATGACCTCTTTGACCAGTTTTGAGGTGCGATATGGTTCTTGATGATCGGTCTCAATTCCAACTACCACCAGTGGAGGTTTCATATGGATAATATTCCAAAGTTGACATTCTAATGTCACTACGGACACTATGATTTCCTAGTGATTCCCTTTAGTGTGATGAATTCCCCCACCATTTTTATGGATTTGATGAATCATGTTTTCTAGATGTACTTGGACTAGTTTTTTATTGTCTTCATTTAAAACATACTTGTCTACTCTTAAATAGATGAGGAGAATGTAGATCATTTGAGGATGGTCCTAGATTTTCTTTAAGAATGCCAGTTTTATGGGAAAATCTCTAAGTATCAATTCTGGATACATGAGGTTCACTTTATAAAGCATGTTATTACCGAGTATGGTTTAGATATGGATCTAGTGAAGATCTAAGTAGTTCTTTCTTGGGATCCACCCAAGAATGTGTCGGAGGTACCTTTATTGGCTTAGTGGGGTACTATGGGAGATTTGTGGCTAACTTTTCTAGAATCACAACCCCTTTGAGAACCCTAGAATGAAAAGGGAAGCAGTTTACCTGGTCTGGGAAGTGACAGAGGGCCTTTTAGGAGTTGAGGTAGAGGCTGATGAGTGATCCAGTGTTGAGACTACTAGAGGAGGTCATGAAGTTCGTAGTGTATTGTGATGCCTCAGGAGTGGGGCTTGGTTGTGTGATGATTCAGTGACATGTGGTTATTGCATATGAGATGATCCAGTCAAGACCCTATAAGCATAACTACACAACCCGTGACCTAGATCTAGCAGTGGAAGTCTTCTCCCTAAGGATGTGGAGACACTATCTTCTGAGAGATCACTTTATGGTTTACTCAGACCACCAGATTCTTAGGTACGTCTTCACTAAGAGATACCTAAACCTGAGATAGCGATACTGGTTGGAGTTCCTGTAGGAATATGACTTTGATATAGTCTATACTATAGGGAATTAAAATGTTTTATTAGATGCCCTTAGTGGGAAGTCTCATGTTCACTTAGTTCAGGAAGCTTCAGAGCAGTTAGCTTCCTTATAATTAGCCTTGGTGGAGTAGAAGGAAACTGCTTTTCTATAGTCGGTGATGTTGAATCCTTCGCTTCTTGAGCATGTGCGAAAGACCCAATTGGGTGACATCATCTTAGAGGTCTTACATGATCATATATCCATAGGTGACTCACTATATGGATATTATGAAATAGGGAATTATGTTATCTTGTTCTAGGGGTGAATAGTGGTTCCACTCATGTTATGGGAGGATGTGACGCAGGAGTTTCACACTTCTCCCCTGGTTGTACATCTTGGTGTGGGGAATATGTATAGAGAACTTTAATGGTAGATTTGGTGGTCCTTTATGAGACTAAGTGTAGCTGAGTTCATCTCTCAGTTCCTCACCTATCAGCAGGTAAAGGTTGAGCACCAAGTTTCGGTAGGTTTATTGTAGCCCCTTGAGATCCCAAAGTGGAAGTGGGATGGAATATTTGTGGACTTAGTCATAGGGATTATACACATAGTTAAGGTTCATGATGTCATCTAGGTGATAGTTGATTGACTCATAAAGTAGGTACACTTCCTTGCCATCAGGGTGCAGAGTTCAATAAAGATTTTGGGGCAGTTTTATGTATGAGAGATCATTTTCCTTCATAGGGTTCCCTCGACAATTGTCTCTGATCATGACATGCGGTTCACGCCACGATTGTGGAGGGGCCTATAAGAGGCATTCAAGACCCAATTGAAGATGAGTACATCCTTTCACCCCTATATTAATTGGAAGATCGAGCGTATTATCTAGGTGTTGGAGGATATGTTGAGGTCTTGTATGATGGACTTCAGCTAGATCTAGGAGGATCACCTACCATTGGTAGAGTTTTAATACAAAAATAGATACCACTCTACCATCGACATGGCACCTTTTAAGTCCCTATATGGAAGACTCTACATGTAACACCCTGGCCCTAGATACCCAGAGTCAGTGCATTATTACATAACATTGGCATGATCAAAAGAAAGATCAAGTCTCGAAAGACCGATTAGTTTAGTAGCCTTGGAAACACTAGATATATTCATAAAGTTTACATTACATCAATAAGTGAAAAACTACAACAACATATTGTCTTCATATCCCCTCATACTATCCCTCAGGTCATTCATAAAATACTTCTTCACATCCTAGGAAAAATAAAACATTGAAAGGGGTGAGCTCAGATGCTCAGTAAGGATAAAAATATAACGGAAACCTTCATAAATAAACATAAAAATTTAAGGCAATGTATAACTAAAACAAAAGCCTTTTAAACTTGAACTTCAGCATAATATGGCAAGGATAAAATGAAATAATGCCATTTACTTATTCACATGGATATTCTACTAGTCGAATAATCACATTAAAATATTAATAAGCGCTTTCATGATGACGGAATGCATAATGCTAGACTATCATAACCACGTAGCCAAGGCCTCATGCCAAGACTACAAATAAGATTTTGTCAAGGCCTCATGCCAAGATACTAGTTTGTCTCATGAGACCTACCGATGCATCGAGGAGATATAGCGGGCTCCACCCATCACTTACTAATTCCAACGCATTCCTCATATGAAATGTTTGAAACATAACATAAACATTCATATTAAAACTAGCATACGAAATGTCAATACTTTATCCACAAACCATGAATGGTATAAAAATAGAACATCCACAGTCAAAAATAACTCATTCGATACAATATAAAATATTGTATTGTATCATATTAACCTCAATCGAGAATAATAAAGGATATTGACATAGATGAAAATAATCATCAAAACTATTAGAGAGAAATATCCCCCTTTTTCTTGAAATCATTTAAAAGTCACACTATTTGTCAAGAAGCCATTTAAAAATAGATTTTTGAATAAAAGTGTCCCATGCCACTTTGAAACTTTTAAAAGTAATTTTAATTTTAAAACTTTAATGTCCATATAAATAAATTCTTAAAACTATTTTTAAAACATGGACAATAATGAGAAATATTTAGAAGAATTAATCTTTAAAACACATAAAAATGTATTTTAGTTAGAGTTTCTAACCAAAATAGAGACACTTGAATACAAATAATTGAGGTAATAAAAACTTCATAGTATCATGAGAATAAATTCATTCATGATATACTATGTCAAAGTACATTATATACACCATATAAAATTGAATTGGCATATAACAACAAAAAAAGTCTCAATGGAATGTAAATTGAGATGAAATCTCTCATAAAGGTTGTATCCCTAGGTTAAGGATAAATAAATGACATAATTATGTGTTAAAAATATAAATACACTCAATATGATTTGATATTCAGTGTAAAACAATCAAAGGACATTCACACATATTCTTATAAAAACAACACCAATGAATTGGATGTTTTAACTCAACAAATCGAGATTGAGTAAAAATTACTCTTATCAAGTTCATACCGATCACTTGAGAATTTATCAATGGATTGATTATGTGTATCAAAAGTATATCCACATAAAGGGGAGTGGAAATTATGACATAAGCAAATGAATAGTGATTCCACACATAATCTTGGAGTAAAATAATCAATGAAGTACGCGTAAAGCCGAATGAGTGGAAATAGAAATATCAAATTCCCTTATCAATTTGGTAACTTACGAAACATAAACCCATGAAAGAAGGATCATACAATGATTATGTAAATACCCATAAATTAAAGTATATTACAAAATGAATACAATCATGGGCAATACACATACACCACATGCAATAAATAAGTGGTGAACAATGGAATTCTCAAGAAATTAAGAGTGAGATAAGAAACTCATTACTTTGTACTTTTTACTTGGTCGACAGTAGGTTAACCTACTGTATAATGGTGAAATAATTGTTATTGAATTATAAAAAAAATCATTTACATTAATATGATATCATATATGATCTTTTAACATTTATTTGTTAATAATATCTTAGTATTATCGTCATTTCGGGTGTTAACTTACTCGTTTTCCTTTATATTATTTGTTACGTAAGCCGTGTTTGTTATGGATAGGTTGTATCTTATTCATATCCAGAATTATATCAAGTATTTAAACATTATTTTTAATCATAAAATGAGAATTGTACTTGAATGGATACGATGGAGAATGAATCTCATCGCGTTCGTGGAGACGGTAGTCCGTACGTACGCACGAGCAACAATATCATTCTTTTGATGTTAAAATAATATATAATTGGATGGTATATCATATATACAGAATAATTATCATATTATATTTATTATTTACATGAATTACACATCATTATTATACCCATCCAAATAATAATTTATTGAATGACAATTACACCACGACGTGGAGACGGTGAGCCGTACGTACGCACGTATGGTGACATGTCATTAAAAGGATGGATAGAATAATGAATATTGTTGTACCATATTTATAATAACATCAAAGTATAAAGAATATACTAGATTTATTATTTTAGAATATAAATAACAAAGAAATAAGAAGTTGAAGAAGAAAGGAACTTGAAAGAGGGTGGTGAAAACATTACCTCTTCTTCGGCTTCTTCCTTTTGATTTGATCAAAAGGGCTCCTTAGGTTGGATTTCTGATCAAACTAAGGCCTCTAGGTTGTATTGAGGGAAGTTTAGAGAGTATTTGGGTAGGTTTTGGCCGAGACAAAAGGCTTTTAATGTGTGAATTAGTGAGAAGGGGGAGTGCCCTTTTATAAGAGGGGTGAGGGGCACCTTTGGAAAAGCTAAAAATATTATTTTATAATAAATTAATATTCAGTTTCTAATGGATCAAAAGTGGATTATTTAAAGGTTAAGGTGGGTATGGGTCAAAAACCACTCAACCAATATAATTTAGATAGGTTTGGTTCATTATATTAACCTTATCTTTAAGTATTAACTCTTAGTTAATTAGTTTCACTTTTACAATGTCTCTTTGTATTTTATATTATATGGTTAATAAACTTACTATATACATCCAAGAGACCCCCAAGTGGTCTATTAATGATACACCTATCATTATATAAGTCTCTTGGACGAACCTTAGATTTTTAGGAATTGAATATAAATTAATAATATAATATTTGTTTTAAAAACTCTTTTATGTCAATTTTGACACTATTAGGTATTTTGTTTTTGATAAATTCATAAAATCATTATTACTTTTAAAAAAAATTATATAATCAATCCTAATATTTCATATTAAACTAGAAAATTAGTGGAATTCATAAAAAGTCTCAAATTACATTTAGTTTGATATTTATAATATCAATTATTTTAATATTTCATTAATTAGGTAATTACTGCATCACCATTGTGTCATAAATAAATTAAATTATTTAATGTCTAAAAATTATAAATAAAATACCATTATGTATGAAATATTTTTATATTTCTAATTAATATTTACAATCAAATTTATCTTATGTATAACCCTATATTAAAAATGTTTTAGTAAATAAACTTTGATTTTAACTCTTTTAACTCTTCTTTGAATTAAATAATAATAAATGTCCTTATCTAATACAAGTGGACCGAAATGATAATATTTTACTCCAAAGGTTGTTTTTGGTCGAGATACACTTTTCCAATAGAATTAGGACATGTGTTAGGGTAATATTAATGTCATTTTTACCCTTAATTACCCTATTTACTTTTAACCGTGGTAAATAAAAGTAAAAAGTTACTATTCACAAAAAATTATTTTCATCTCATTGAACCACATTTTACTCCTTGATATTAACTGTGTCTCTCGAATTTTAGAAATTCCACTCATAGAAGCGGTAAAATTAAGTTTTATGAAAAATTCAGTTTTTTAACTACCACTTAGTGGTTTCACTATTCATCAAAAAATGAAAGTTTCCAGAAAAATACCAAAAATTTGGCCTAAGCTATATTTTATATTATGAATTCAAAAATTATGTCTATTTTACCAAATTCAAAACATATTAGTTGCATTAATTAATTTAAAAATTAATTCTCGTCGTCAAAACAAATAGTGTGTTTTTAAGAGATAATAACTATCAAAAGATTGACACCTGCTTATGTCTGGTTTAAATGTGAAATTACATCCAATGACCAACATTATATTAAATTCTAAAAATATATTCTAAATATACTTTAAAACCACTAAAATTAATAATTTATCACTATTAATTATTTCGATTAAAAAATTTGTTTTTAATTAAAATTTAGTAATTTTCACTATTCATCAAAATATGAAAGTTATCCAAAAAGTACCAAAATTTCACCCTAAGCTAATTTCAATATTATGAATCCAAAAATGAAGTCCATTTCGAAAGATAAAATTTATAAAATTTCAAAAAGTATGTATTACTATTCATAACGGCTAGTTTGATTGGTTGTGGTGTGTTAGAATCTCGAAGTTGCGTACAATGCATGTCATTGCATTATTCAAAGGGAAACGTACCATGGAAGCTTGGGGTGTTACATTATCCCCTTCTTCAATAAATTGTGTCCTCGTAATTTTTTTAAAATTGGGCTTGAGAATATAATGGAAAGTCCCACATCGGAAAAAGAGTCAATAAAACTATCACTTTAAAAGAAAGGAAGAGAGGTATAAAGGTCACCCAAGATAACCCATACTAGGATTCCATGTAGGAAAACATGGATATGGATGATAAAATAAGTGTTAAGTTATGATGGAGAGGGATAGAAAACATGATCAGGAGAAAGTTAACAATAAGAAAATCACAAACTTGTGTTGGGACAAACGGTCATTAGTCTCCCAGTAGGAAAAGTAAACAGACAACATTTTTTGTTTTAAGTTACATTATATAAGGATGAGGAATTCATTTATGATATTGACTAAGAGAATAAAGAGATATACTTACTTTTTAAGTAGAGTTTCATTCTTTAATAAATTTTTACCACTAACTCATTTTTTTTGAACAATGAGTATTCAAGAAGACTTGGTCATAATGGAAGAGATAGAATAAAATTCTATAGAAATACATGATCCACACTGGATAAACTATATATTTACCTTGTATTTAGAGATTAATCAAAACCAAAATGGTTAGTATGATATCTGATGATCCCCCAAATGGATATTCCATTAGAGAAAAAAACACTAATCTTAATTTTCTAAAATTAAACTATCAATATCCCAAAGTTAAATAAATACCATTCAATAATCAATTGTCCTTAAAATCCTTCAATATAATCCAAACTAATATTGAAACCCAAAACTTATAATAATGTAGTCTTCCATATTAAATTGTATCTCCAAATGACATTAATTACTCTTAAATTCACATACTTAAAAGTAATTAACCTAATCATTTCCATAAATAACCCAAATCACTATAAATCCACAATAAAAACATAGATAAAAATCCACAATTACTCCTCAAATGAAATCCCATACTATTCTATTTTCCTTGGGCATATAGTGTTCACAACAAACCGAAAAACTTCCAAAATAACATTTATCACTTAATCACCAAATCATTTTCCTATACTAAGGGTATTCATTTGATAATACATAATATCCCAAATCAAATTATTATTGATCAATAAAATCATTTAACTAAAAATAATAGTCACACTATCCAGGGACTTTACATAGTCCAGTGGTAGGCGATAAATCCCAATCGCACTTTGGTTGTGGGTTCGATTCCCACAGCTTTGTCCGACGCGACGGGTTGTCACACGGTCTGTGTGTTTTCCTTTTTCAAAAACTATATTTTATAACATTACCAAAATGAGATAAATTCCTCAAAATAACCATAACATAATTTAACCACAAATCTTATCTCATACCTTGCATTTTCATCCCAAATTATAATAACTTATAATTGCCTCAAACCCAACGATCATATAAAACCAAATGGTTATTTATAACTATATCTACAAGAGAAAATATAATTCTTCCTCAAATATCATTCTCACATGGAAAACTGCAGGGTTAAAAATACAAGAGAAAATTATTCGAAAGTAAACCCATCAACAAGGAGCACTAATACTTTTTAAACATTTCTCCAACTATTTATTCTCACATAGCATCTTCTTTGACCAAGAAAATATCCTATAGAATAGGGCATTCACTCAGGTAATGGCCAGGTCCCCTACATTTACGACAAATGACTATAAATGGATTCTTGGGACCATTTTTATCTTCTTCCATAGTACTCTTCATTTTTCTTCAGCAATTCTTCACTTTATGTCCTTCCTTCCTGCACGTAAAGCATTTCTTTGTCCCATTGAGACACTTTCCTGGGTGTCTCCTTCCACATTTCCTACATGATGGAAATTGAGGATTCCTTTATCCATGGTCTCCACTGCTGAAGCTCTTATCATTCATCACCTTTCTCTTCTTTGTTGAGTTCAGGAATTGGTTAATATATATATTGTTGATCATATTTTTGGAAAATTGATTTGGCATAAAGATGATATCTTTTACACCTATCAACATTCCATTTTGTTGCTCATTTCTACCACCGTTCCCACCTTGTACATCATTCTCAAAGTCACTATGACTTCCTTGGAATCCAACCATTGACTAAAACCAGAAATCATTGTGTGAGTAACAGTAGTCATAAAATCATTTAGAGATTAACATGTCACCATATTCTCAATTTGAAACACATTAGGATTAACCAAGGTCATTTACTATCATCTTATATATATAATACTTCAAATAGGTTTGTAAAGAAAATGTAAATTATCCTAAGCATATCCCCCGGGAGTGTCGTAACCAAGAGTGAAGCAAGGCCTGTTGTCATGCACCAGTTCCCGTTTGAGTCTAGCTTAAAGCAGTGTTTTCAGGTTTTACCCCTAGGTACATCTGTTCCAGAGCCGCCTCTACCTGCTCGTATCCAGACAGGGATTTATTGCTCAGAAAACTCACAAAATTTCTACAATACCAAAATTCTATGAAGTTCTTCTATACTAATCCTCAAATTTCATCTTAGGTCAACGTGCTCTAATCAGATTTTATCTAAATCTAGCTTCCAAGGTTTGTACTAAACTTCCTCTGATACCAACTGTAACGCCCCGACCCTAGATATCTAGAGTCGGTGCATTATTACATAACATTGACATGATCACAAGAAAGATCAAGTCTCGAAAGACCGATTAGTTTAGTAGCCTTAGAAACACTAGATATATTCATAAAGTTTACATTACATCAATAAGTGAAAAACTACAACAACATATTGTCTTCATATCCCCTCATACTATCCCTGTAGGTCATTCATAAAATACTTCTTCACATCCTGGGAAAAATAAAACATTGAAAGGGGTGAGCTCAGATGCTCAGTAAGGATAACAATATAGCGGAAACTTTCATAAATAAACATAAAAATTTAAGGCAATGTATAACTAAAACAAAAGCCTTTTAAACTTGAACTTCAGCATAATATGGCAAGGATAAAATGAAATAATGTCATTTACTTATTCACATGGATATTCTACTAGTTTAATAATCACATTAAAATATTAATAACCACTTTCATAATGACGGAATGCATAATGCTAGACTATCATAACCACGTAGCCAAGGCCTCGTGCCAAGACTACAAATAAGATTTTGTTAAGGCCTCGTGCCAAGACACTAGTTTGTCACATGAGACCTACCGATGCATTGAGGAGCTATAGCGGGCTCCACCCGTCACTTACTAAGTTCAATGCATTCCTCATATGAAATGTTTGAAACATAACATAAACATTCGTATTAAAACTAGCATACGAAATGTCAATACTTTATCCACAAACCATGAATGGTATAAAAATAGCACATCCACAGTAAAAAATAACTCATTAAATACAATATAAAATATTGTATTGTATCATATTAACCTCAATCTAGAATAATGAACGATATTGACATAGATGAAAATAATCATCAAAACTATTAGAGAGAAATATCCCCCTTTTTCTTGAAATCATTTAAAAGTCACACTATTTGTCAAGAAGCCATTTAAAAATAGATTTTTGAATAAAAGTGTCCCATGCCACTTTGAAACTTTTAAAAGTAATTTTAATTTTAAAACTTTAATTTCCATATAAATAAATTCTTAAAACCATTTTTAAAACATGGACAATAATGAGAAATATTTAGAAGAATTAATCTTTAAAACACATAAAAATGTATTTTAGTTAGAGTTTCTAACCAAAATAGAGACACTTGAATACAAATAATTGAGGTAATAAAAACTTTATAGTATCATGAGAATAAATTCATTCATGATATACTATGTCAAAGTACATTATATACACCATATAAAATTGAATTGGCATATAACAACAAAAAAAGTCTCAATGGAATGTAAATTGAGATGAAATCTCTCATAAAGGTCGTATCCTTAGGTTAAGGATAAATAAATGACATAATTATGTGTTAAAAATATAAATACACTCAATATGATTTGATATTCAGTGTAAAACAATCAAAGGACATTCACACATATTCTTATAAAAACAACACCAATGAATTGGATGTTTTAACTCAACAAATCGAGATTGAGTAAAAATTACTCTTATCAAGTTCATACCGATCACTTGAGAATTTATCAATGGATTGATTATGTGTATCAAAAGTATATCCACGGAAAGGGGAGTGGAAATTATGACATAAGCAAATGAATAGTGATTCCACACATAATCTTGGAGTAAAATAATCAATGAAGTACGCGTAAAGCCAAATGAGTGGAAATAGAAGTATCAAATTCCCTTATCAATTTGGTAACTTAGGAAACATAAACCCATGAAAGAAAAATCATACAATGATTATGTAAATACCCATAAATTAAAGTATATTACACAATGAATACAATCATGGGCAATACACATACACCACATGCAATAAATAAGTGGCGAACAATGGAATTCTCAAGAAATTAAGAGTGAGATAAGAAACCCATTACTTTGTACTTTTTACTTGGTCGACATTAGGTTAACCTAATGTATAATGGTTAAATAATTGTTATTTAATTATAAAAAAAATCATTTACATTAATATGATATCATATATGATCTTTTAACATTGATTTGTTAATAATATCTTAGTATTATCGTCATTTCGGGTGTTAACTTACTCATTTTCCTTTATATTCTTTGTTACGTAAGCCGTGTTTGTTATGGATAGGTTTTATCTTATTAATATAAAGAATTATATCAAGTCCTTAAACATTATTTTTAATCATCAAATGAGAATTATACTTGAATGGATACGATGGAGAATGAATCTCATCGCGTTCGTGGAGACGGTAGTCCGTACGTACGCACGAGCGACAATATCATTCTTTTGATGTTAAAATAATATATAATTGGATGGTATATCATGTAGAAATAATAATTATCATGTTATATTTATTATTTACATGAATTACACATCATTATTATACCCATACAAATAATAATTTATTGAATGACAATTACACCACGAAGTGGAGACGATAAGCCGTACGTACGCACGTATGGTGACATGCCATTCAAAGGATGGATAGAATACTGAATATGGTTGTACCATATTTATAATAACATCAAAGTATATATAATATACTGGAGTTGTTATTTTAGAATATAAATAACAAAGAAAGAAGAAGTTGAAGAAGAAAGGAACTTGAAAGAGGGTGGTGAAAACATTACCTCTTCTTCGGGTTCTTCCTTTTGATTTGATCAAAAGTGCTCCTTAGGTTGGATTTATGATCAAACTAAGTCCTCTAGGTTGTAGTGATGGAATTTTAGAGATTATTTGGGCAGGTTTTGGCCGAGCCAAAAGGATTTTAATGTGTGAATTAGTGAGAAGGGGGAGTGCCCTTTTATAAGAGGGGTGAGGGGCACCTTTGGAAAAGCTAAAAATATTATTTTATAATAAATTCATATTCAGTTTATAATGGATAAAAAGTGTATTATTTAAAGTTTAATGTGGGGATGGTTATAAAACCACTCAACCAATAAAATTTAGACAGGTTTGGGTCATTATATTAACCTTATCTTTAAGTATTAACTCTTAGTTAATTAGTTTCACTTTTACAATGTCTCTTTGTATTTTTATATTATATGGTTAATAAACTTACTATATACATCCAAGATACCCCCAAGTGGTCCATTAATGATAAACCTATCATTATATAAGTCTCTTAGTTGAACCTTAGATTTTTAGGAATTGAATATAAATTAATAATATAATATTTGTTTTAAAAACTCTTTTATGTCAATTTTGACACTATTGGGTATTTTGTTTTTCATAAATTCATAACAGCATTATTACTTATAAAAAAATTTATATAATCAATCCTAATATGTCATATTAACCTATAAAATTAGTTTAATTCATAAAAAGTCTCAAATTACATTTATTTTGATATTTATAATATCAATTATTTTAATATTTCATTAATTAGGTAATTACTGCATCACCATTGTGCCATAAATAAATTAAATTATTTAATCTCTAAAAATTATAAATAAAATACCATTTTTTATGAAATCTATTTATATTTTTAATGAATATTTACAATCAAATTTATCTTATGTATAACCCTATATTAAAAATGTTTTAGTAAATAAACTTTGATTTTAACTCTTTTAACTCTTCTTTGAATTAAATAATAATAAATGTCCTAATCTAATACAAGTGGACCTAAATGATAATATTTTACCCCTAAGGTTGTTTTTAGTCGATATAAACTTGTCCAATAGAATTAGGACACGTGTTAGGGTAATATTAATATCATTTTTACCCTTAATTACCCTATTTACTTTTAACCGTGGTAAATAAAAGTAAAAACTTACTATTCACCAAAAATTATTTTCATCTCTTTGAACCACATTTTACTCCTTGATATTAACCGTGTCTCTAGGATTTTCAAAATTCCACTCATAGAAGCGGTAAAATTAAGTTTTATGAAAAATTCAGTTTTTTAACTACCACTTAGTGGTTTCACTATTCATCAAAAAATGAAAGTTTCCAGAAAAATACCAAAAATTAGGCCTAAGATATATTTGATATTATGAATTAAAAAATGATGTCTATTTTACCAAATTCAAAACATATCATTTGCATTATTTAATTTAAAAATTAATTCTCGTCGTCAAAACAAATAGCATGTTTTTAAGAGATAATAACTATCAAAAGATTGACACTTGTTTATGTCTGGTTTAAATTTGAAATTAGATCCAATGACCAATATTGTATTAAATTGTAAAAATATATTCTAAATATACTTTAAAACCACTCAAATTAATAATTTCTCACTATTAATTATTTTGATTAAAAAGTTGTTTTTAATTAAAATTTAGTAATTTTCACTATTCATCAAAATATGAAAGTTATCCGAAAAGTAACAAAATTTCACCCTAAGCTAATTTAGATATTAAGAATACAAAAATTAAGTCCATTTCAAAAGATAAAATTTATAAAATTTCAAAAAGTAGGTATTACTATTCATAACGGCTAGTTTGATTGGTTGTGGTGTGTTAGAATCTCGAAGTTCCGTACAATGCACGTCATTGCATTATTCAAAGGGAAACGTACCATGGAAGCTTGGGGTGTTACACTACAGGTCACCCTTGATCTGGAAAGAGATTAGTGATTCATATATTGTGGGCTCATAGATGGTGTAGGCGATAATAGAGAAAGTCCAAGTCATCCATGAATGGATAAGGATGGCCCATAGAAAATATAAATATTATGCAGATCACCATCGCAGGCCCTTGGAGTTCAAGAAGGGAGACTATGTTTTCTTGATATTCTCTCCACGATGAGGAATGTGGAGGTTTGATTGGGGATTCAATCTATCCCCAAGGTTCATCAGGCTGTTTGAGATCGTGCAGAGGGTTGGTGGGGATGCCGACTGCCTTTCCCTACCCCCATAGCTGGAGCGGGTGCACAATGTATTCCATGTGTCACAGCTGAGGAGATACATGCATGACCCCACACATGTCATTAACTAGGGAGATTTAGACATCGAGGATGGATCCACTTTTGTAGAGCACCTAGTGTAGATCGAGGATCTATAGGAGAAAACCCTATGTGGATAAATCATCCCTTTGGTTCGCGTGTAGTGGAAGAACAAAAATCTATAGGAGAGTTTATGGGAGTGAGGGAGACAAGTACAGGCTCAGTATCCTGAGTTGTTTTCCTAGTTTTTCTTTTCAAGGATGAAAATATTGAAGGATGGAATGATGTAGAGACTCGGTATTTTCCTTGTAAAACTTTGAAATATTTCTATATATATTTCCAGAGCTAGGCGCTAAGACGACAAGGAATTCCAAGGCCGGGTGTGCCCAGAATTAATTTTATAAAAATATTAAATATATTTTATATTTACCATGCATAGATTCTTAAAGAAAATGGGATAACTCTTAAACAGTTGATCAGATTAAAAATTTGATACCACGGTTGAGTCTGAAACATGGTGTTTACCCTAAACACGATATAAAGTGATTCAGCCCTGGATGTTTAGACCCCTCGCTTGTTGGTGGTACATTTAAGTAGATTAATTGACTATTAAATTAATTAATTCATTTATTAGAACTAATGATATGTTTATAAATATATCATTATGGATAATTTTCTAGGGTTAGCGCATAATTCTGGAAATCGTCGGTGAGATCTCTTTTCCCCCTATAAATGGATCTCCTTGAATGATGGAGCTCTGAATTAGATTGGATCAAGACACATCGAATGAAACATCTCCTTAAAAATCATTGTCAAATGTTTTCTTCATTATCGATCGATCATAAATTGAATTATGACTCATTATATGTGGTTTTTTACCCTTATAATTAAATTGATTGAGTATATCATTCTTCATTATTTGATATGCGCCCTGTTGTAGCCTCTTCATGTGCCCATGTACAAAAATTAATTTTGTTTTCAACCTTTTTCTAATCTAGAATCATTTTTCTTGGTCATTTTCTAATGACATTTAAACTTTAGTTTATGGTATTTTTCTACCTTGTTGTTTCACGTTCTTTATTAGTTGGATCCCCATGGTCCTAGTTCGACATTGTCAGACAGTATCAAGCTCGATTGGACCCCTAGATTTGCAGTGGATTAATGGAAAAATAACAGATCGACAAGAGAACCATAGATCTGGGATTTTTTCAAGGTGAGGATGACCAATTTAGTGATTAAAGATCATTAAATTGAACCCAGAATCCACGACGGCGTGCAGAACATGCGGCGAAACCCTCAAAATGAATGGTGGCTATTTTCTGGTGAGAAATTACTGAGATCCACAATCTACGGTCAGATCCACCATTTTTAGACTAAGTCAAGGTAGTTCAGTAGAGGATTGAGAAAATTCAAGGTATAAGATCAGATGTGGGATTTCTATCAAATTCTTAACTACACGTCATGTTCCAAGATGAACACACAACATGTAGCCTTTTAGCGGCGACAACTAGGGTTTTGGAAACCCATAAGGATGTCATGGTGTGTACATATCCAACATGTCGTGTACCACCTTATCATGTGAGTAAGTCGTGTGGTGGATGGCATGGCCAGGCACATGTTATGTGCCAAGTACATAGACATAGCAAGCATAACATGGACCTTGGCCTTGGTTAGCCAGGACACACCATGTAGTCCACCTACACGGTGTGTACTGCTACACGGCCAGGAATCCATGTGATGGGTAGGGAAAAATCCATGCTTTGAAGTGGGGATACATGTCGTGTGGGACCCCTCACACTCTATGTACCCCTTAATCCCTTTTTAGGAAACTTCTAAGTTCTATATCTCCTTCGTTTGAACTCAGATTTTGGCCTGTTAGTAGCATATCCTGAGTGTTTTCTGCATAGAAGGTGATGGAACCATAGGTTGTGGATTTCAAGATATAATGTGGAATGTTCTAGGTGTGAACCCTTATGCAGTGACGCTCAATGATGGTCATGATTAAGAGTATAACCCTCCAGCCGGGATGGGCATGGGTCCTTGAATTTCCAAGTGGAACCCTCCTAAAGGGTAGGTCATGGGTCCTTGATGATCTAGTGTGGAACCTGCCAACAAGGTTGGGCATGGGTCCTTGACTTTCCAAGTGAAACCCTCCTATGGGGCAGGGCATGGGTCCTCGATGAACTAAAGTGGAACCCTCCAGTTGGGTTGGGCATGGGTCCTTGACCACCAAAGTGGAACCCTCCTATTATACCAGGGAATAGGTCCTCTACCTATAAATTATGGTCCCTCGACCATACATCATAGTGATGAGACATGGCTTGATGTAGTTTTGGACTCATGAGTAAGAGGGATGCTTTCCCCACTAAGACATGTTTTTTAGATGTGACCAAAAGCATACAGGAAAGTCAGAGCCACCCAAGTGTCAATGTGTGGTGAATGAGTTTCTTAGGCTTTTGTGTTCAGTTGAGATGCATGAGATGTTGGGCATCATTCTTAGAATTTTGTAACTAACTCTTCTTCTTGGGTTGATTTGTGATATTAAGATCCCCTTACTCTCTCATTTGGATTTCTTTTGACTGAGCATATATATATCCTTCTTCTAAATCCACTCCTTGGATTTGGTGACCCTCTTTCTACAAGAGGCGAAGATGCATGGGGTATGCCATGTACTTTATGTGTTTATCTTCATGTAGTTAGATGGGTCTATTCTTCTACTATAGGTGGTGAAGAATCGAAGGGTAGTTCATATACTCACCATGTTTATCCCTTTGTTCTTGGATGAGTTTACTTTAACTCTTTGTTGGTTTGAGCTATATTCTTTTAATGTACCTTATGTATCTACTTTATTTATCTTCCTTTTGTATCTCTTATTACTCCCCCTTCAGCTTTTAGGATGTCCTACTAGGTATGTACATACTCACCCCTACATTGGTTTTTCCCTCATGTACTATGTCTTATGCAGATGACAGATAGTTCGATCATGACTTCAGAGGAGCTTAAGGATACTGTGTGTTTGGACCGCGTACGATGGTCATAGCTTGGGATTCGGGAGCAGAGATCTCTTTTAACTATTTACTTTTCCAATTTTGTCAGGTTGGGAAATATTTTTGGTTGGGTGTGTATTTTTTCCCCTTTACTTTTAGTTTACACTATCGTACTTTTGTACTATCTAGAGGTTCATGCATGCTTGGTTTATTTTACATAAGTGATGAATTTTTTACTCTTTCCCTCTACATTTTTTCATTGAGATGGTTGTGTGTGTGCGTACGTGTACTTAGGAAAATACCTCCCTGAGATAGTTATGTCTTCGGTGCTTGTCACCACCCCCTGGCCTATGGAGGCGGGCTTGGGGTAGTTGCGGCTCCAGCCCCGACATGGGTTGGGTCATGACACATCCTTTGAAAATAATGACATGATCCCCGCCTTTATAAAATCCATCAGGATCATGTCCAATGGATCTTTAAGTACATAGGGTCTCATAGTCGATATCCCCAAGTTTTTCCTTCCTAACTCACTATAAAAGCAGAGGGGAAATAACCAACAATTGGAGGTAAGCTGCTCTATCTCCATCTAAAAAGGATAATTGTAATGAGGTCAATAACTCTAATGCCTCATTTGTAAACTGAGAACATGATCTTCTACTAGGATCATCTGCTACTACTTTCACCTTCCCAAGAGTATATACAATCTTGAAGTCATAATACTAGAGTAAATCTTGTCATCACCTTTGTCTCAAGTTAAGATCCTTCTAAGAGAAGATATACATGAGAATATTGTGGTTATAATAGATGATGAACTACTCACCCATAAGTTAGTGTCACCACATCTTCAGTGTGAATATTATCATTTCTAACTCAAGATCATGGGTTGCATGTTTCTACTCATGCGGTCTCAACTAATGTGAACCATAGGCAATCACTGCCTGCCTCTACATTAGAATGCCATCAAGACTAGTTCTTGATGTGTTACAGAACACTACATACTCGACACCCTCCTATAGAAATCTCAAGATGGTAGTGCTCATCAATATCTATATCAACTCCTAAAAATCCTACTAGAACCTCCCCATCCACATGAAAGGCTACCCCTTTTGGGTCAAATCTGTCATGGAGGTTGATATCCTGGAGAAGTTAGGTATAAATTTCTAATAGTATTCTATCAACCCAAGGAAGTTTTGTACCTTCATTACACTCTTGGGTGGCTCCCAAGCTAACACTACCTCGACCATTTTTGGGTCCACTACTACACCATATAATAAGATAAAATGTCCCAAAAAGTGGAACTCCTAAATCCAGAACTGGCACTTTGAGATATTCCCATAAAATCAATGCTCTTGTAGTGCATTCAAAACTATCCTCAAGTGTCTCGCATGCTACTCCTTGAACACCAAGTACACCAGGATATCATCAATGAATATTAACATGAACCGGTCTAAGAAAGGCAAGAATATTTGGTTCAAGAGTCCCATGAACAATGTGGAAGCACTCATCACACCAAAGGGAATCACTAAGTATTCATAGTGACTCTAGAGACATTTAAATTCCATATTCGGTATATCCTCACCCCTTACTCTCAACTGGTGATAGCCTGATCTGAGTTCAATCTTCGAGAACCATCATGCCCTTATCAACTAATCAAAGAGTTCATCGATCATCGGTAGTGGATACTTGTTCTTTACGATCACCTATTTTAGGTGATAGTAGTCCACAAATAACCTCAATCTATTGTTCACCTTCTTGGCGAATAGAATCGGGGCTACCCGGGGTGAAACACTGGGTCTAACAAAGCCCTTCCTCTATAAGTCCCCCAACTACACTCTCAGCTCGCAAAGCTCCATAGGAGTCATCTGATATGATGTTGTGGATGTCAAGGTCATCCTAGGTTGTAGATAAATGTATAAGTTTATCTTTTGGTGGGAAGATAAGCCGGAAAAATTGTCAGGAAAGATGTCCTCATACTCCACCACCACTATAGGGAACTAAAAACTCATAACATCCACTACACTAAGGGTCACGCTATCAAAATGATGAGTAATCAGTTGTACCCTCCTATGCATGAATCCATCATGTGCTTCTTGGGTTTCCTTTTCATTAACAAAGCAAAACCTAGTCTCATCGGTACAGACACACCACATCCTCTGCCTGAAACAGTCAATCTAGGAATGAAATACAGATAACTAGTCCATATCTAAGATGAAGTCATAAGGCCTCATCGTTTCTACAAAGAGATCCCAATAGAAAATATTGCCTCCAAGTGTCAGGTCACACTATAGACACAAGTTTGTGGTCACATATTCATCCTCAGTAGGAGTCTATAAGCATAAGGGTCGAGCTAAGGGCTCAACCAGAATCTCTAAGTCTAGAACCAGATATGTGTTAATAAAGGAATGACTAGAACCTATGTCTATAAATATTTCATCTAAGGTATAAAAGATATATATCATACCTCATATCATCCCTGGAGCCTCTGGGTTATAAACCTCAACCACCTACAGCTACCCCCACTCCTATTTTCCAGCTCCCTGAGCCTAGTGTGGACCACCTGGGGGTGCTGGTGGTAACAAGTCGAAACGTCTATCACCTCTAGCTACTCTACCAACTCTTCTTCCACATAAATCACCATGTAAAACTATATTCTCCTATTATTTCCTCTACCTAGGAATCTTATCCACTGTCTTTATATCAGTCATACTGTGGGTTGGACATTCTCATGCAAGATATCATTTGTCATCATAAGAGTAGAACCGCCTCTCCCTAGGCTGACTAAACCCATCCTGTGAGCCCTGAACCATAAACCCTATGTCCTGAGATCGCCTCTTGAAATTTATGGCACATAAAGTTCCCTAATACTAACAATTACTCTCTTATTTTGAAGTATTTACTCATGTGTGCTCACTACCACCAACAGTTGTCCACGTCTGCTTAGCTTGGAAACTCTCGACCACCAAAGAATGCTCTAGCAGCCCAACATAGGTATGAATTCATTGAGGTATAACATTGTATTAGATTTATCTATGTAGTATTTTCTCAAATTTTTGAGCCCGAAAGAACTAATCATGAACCATATCCATCGAGTACCTAGAGAGATTGGTGAACCTTGATGAATACTCAACCATTATCGCACTGCCCTAATAAAGTTGTAGAAGCTCGTGGATGTGTAAAACCCTAAATTTAGTTGGAGATAACTCCTCTCTAAAAATTCACTCAAACTTTGATCATGATAGAGTCACCTCATCATAGATTGGGTCACCAAACCCCACCATTATCCTATAGATCCATGGATAAGGCTCGCTACCAAAAACTACCATCTAATTTTATGGTGTCCTAAAAAGATGTAAAACTCATTTCAATGCCTCAATCCAATCCTCGGCTTCCTATGGTTCAGGCTTGACTCAAAACTTGAGGGGTTGTTGTCGCTGAAACTCATAAATCATGCTCAACCTACGCACCTCATCTACTGGTACTACGGGTACCATTTGTTTCTAAATGGGTGGTGGTATAACTAGTGCACCACCCATAGGTAACATCTCTAGAAAAAGGCCTTATATTAATGCATCATCATTGAAGGGATCATCCTCATGATCCTAATGTTGAATCCTAGTTGGCATATGTCTCAGTGGCATCCTGAAATAGACAAGATATACCATGATCAATGAGTATGTCTGGAAAGATGAGTCTATAATGACATAGAAACCACAACCCATTCATATATGATACATGTAATAATGGTTTCCCTATAACCAGTGTCCGAATGTACTGATTAGAAAGGCAAGTGATCAGAGTTCTGGTGTATGGATACATCAGTCGCTGCACCAACCCTAGAGTCCCTGACCTAAAATCCATACTCAAAACACTTAACACTTTTGACCCAAACCAATCTCATAGGCTCTGATCCTAAAGTAGAACCTACCTCTGATACCGGTCTGTCATGACCCATCCCAATGGGAATCATGTCATGAATTCCCAAGCCCACCTCCGATAGACTATGGGATGGAGACTAGCATCGAGTAGGCATATCACTAACATGGGAGGCCTTAGCCTAAGTGTCTATACACATGCACACATCTCTAATACCATACAATACTGAAATTTAAAACAATAGATAAAACATGCATTCATACATCTAAATCCTACAACCAGAGTGTGATAACAAGCACTAGAAAGTAAACAGGTCCAAATAAAATCCCACCACAAAGAGTCTAAAAACAAGTCTAACCTAAAATTATAGATGGGAATTTCTATCAAGATAATTGTAGGAACACACCTCAATATATTCGAATCACTAAGAATTGCCTGGTCCTAGTCCTTATAGGACTCCATTAAAAGGTTGATAGTCTACATAAGATATAACACGTGCAGGAAAAGACCATGCAGAGGTGAGTATAACAATACCTAATAGGACATCCCGAAATCACTAAAAATACAATAAGAATAATAGGCATCTCTACATAAGTATATTTCTACAACATATATAACATGAATATCTAGATAAACTCAACAAAGACATGAAATATCAAAGTAAAGTCACAACCGTAATTCTAGTCTAGGGATCCTGCTTGTAGATTTCACAAAGCACTCATCTAGTAAAACACGCTCTATGAGGTTGATAGCACTGATGACATCCATATGAGACGTACTGCTCATCGTACTGCTCATCGGGTCTCACCATTATAAGTAAATTATGTAATTCTGAAGAGAACGATACACAGATGAGGTTCACACCCAAGACCATGGGGTATACCAACAACTCAATCTAAAATAACTCACTAAGTAAAGTATTGACATCCACATAGTGTTTGTCACAATGATACCAAGAACTCCACCAATGGAAAGATAGTGATAGAGGATCTTACTATGGGCCTTACGGAAGGATTCCAAAAACTCTATCCAAGAATTCCCACTAAAGGAATCACTATCCTAAATGTGGGATGTTATACCATACTAACCATCAGGGAATGGATATAGGGAATGTGCCTTAATGAAACTTGTCCAGACTGAATAAGAAAAGGGATCCAATCCAACTTTGAAGGAGTAAATAGTATGCACTAGTAGTACATGGAACGTCCCTTCAGCACTAGGTCATACCCATGTATCACATCTTGTGCACATTTTCATGTCAAAGTAAACTGCGTGTCTGAGCCCGTGTACTCTTGACTGTGTCTAAGTGCATGGCTCTTCCCATGTATACCTAGCATGCCTGTGTCCGTGTTAGATTACATGGTGTGTCTATGACTATGTACTCCTAGTCATGTTTGTGTACCCTCTGAGTTACATGTTGAGTTGCTAAGTCGAGTCACACACCATGTGATGGGGTCACACACTGTGTGATATTTAACTTCACCATGAAAACCCTAGTCGTTGGACCAGGGGTCCTACACATCATGTAATACCATATTACATCTCACATGTCATGAGATTTTTTAGAATTCCGTATTTGTTTCACATGTCTCCTTCTATTCCACCATCTTTCGATCCAGCCATGCCCCATGCTAGAAACCAAGTAACACCATCGGTTGAGCCTTTCCATCATCTATTTTTGGGTTCTGGTGACACTATTCCATTCAAGAATCGTCCATACATGTCATCCATCATTTTGTTCCAAAGAAAACAAATATTGGGTATCTCTAAATCCGTTTGATCTATTTCTACTTCCACTTTCATATGATTCTCATGCCATACTAAGTCAAGATCTTCAGTATCAAACCATTTCACTAAGAATCAGGTGCACAATGGTTTATTTGTAGATATTTTTCTAATACTGGTCTAAGGTATTTTCCCATGATGAATGAAGAAATGGGAAAGAAAAGTAAAAACCATAAACATGAGGAGCAAACCTCAGCCAATGTTCATGTTGGCCTCAATTATTTTTTGTTAGAATGATGAATGAAGAGATAATAAGATAATCACAAAGAAATACCCCAATTCCAAGAAAAATCTAACCTGTACCCACAAGGTGCACAATTCTAAATCAATTTGTTATTTAATTGATTCATATTCATTGTAGGAATAATAAAATGGGGATAAATCCAAAAAAAATCAATATCCTACCTCAATTTTGATCGAACTTTGATGAAGCGCAGAGTTGCATCATTATCGTTGGCAAGATCCTATGATTCCATTGTAGACCGGGTGTCGATCTTCAATCCGGTTATCATTCACCAATTAAATCTCCTCCAATGGCTCTCTAATGACTCCTATAAATCTCTAGGTTTATGCAACTAACCCTGAGATTCTTACATAATAGCATATTTAAAGGAGAAGCTAGGTCGCTACCTCAAAGAGTAAAATAAATTTATTTATTTTATTTATTTTATTTATTTTATTCATTTTATTAATTTTACATCTACGATGACTTTTTCATAAAAATCCCATAATGAAAAATGTTATGTCACACCTAGGGGTAAAACTCACATTATGAACTCAATGGTTCTCTTGAATTTTTTATTTGAGTCTCTATTTAGAATGTATTTCACTTTTTAAGGAAAATTGTGCATGTGCATTATTTAATATATTTAATATATTTCAAAAATTTATTCTTGTCACACCAGGCCTTGGAATCACACATCATCTCAGTGCCTGGTCTCGAAAATAATCCATACAATATCCAAAATAATACATGGAAAATCTGAGTCATTGCAAAGTTCCAACTAAAGCAGTAGATGGTATACCATACCAATTGTGGAATAGAAAGAAGTCCATGATATAATAATTAAATTTTTGGGGTTGAGAAGTGTTTGTTAAGGTATCTTTAGGTAACACACTTTCACCTCAAGTCACAAAGTGTGCCTTTATAGGATTTCCCAAAGAAATAATAGGATATTACTTATACGATCCCTCATACAAAAAGGTTATAATAGAAATCCATTCCATATTACTTGAGAGAGAGAAAATCTCTAAAAGAGGTATTGGGAGTGAGATAGACTTTGATGAAGTCAAGGGTCAAGGTACATAAGAGTTGGAACAGAAACAGATTCCATAAAGGCCCATGGAAGAAGATGTTCCAGAGGCACAAGTACTATGTAAGAGTACTGGAGAGGTTAAAGAACCAAAACAATATAGTTTTATAGTCACTGAGGATGGTATCTCATTATTAGTTGATAATAATGATCCTCTAACCTAAAAGGAAGTGGTGAGTGGCACATATGTTTTCAAGTGGAAAGAATTCATGAGTTTTAAAATGGATTCCATGTACAAAAACCAAGTATAGATTTTGATAGATCCTCCTGTGGATGTAAAGCCCGTTGATTGTAAACAGTTATTCAATAAGAAACTTAATATGGATGGGAAATTCAGTACATATAAGGCATGATTGGTTAAAAGGGGTTTAAACAGCATAAAGTAATTGACCATGATGAAACATTTTCATCGGTTCCAATGATGAAATCCATCAGAATTCTACTTGACATTACGGCTTACCATGACTATGAAATTTTACAAATGGATGTAAAAATAGATTTCCTTAATATTAACCTTTAGTAATATGTCTATATGACACAACCTAAAGGGTTTGGGACTCCAAACATTAATGGAAAAAATAGTATACCAATAGTTTGGAACCATTGGTATAGGCCCCCAAACCGTTGGCCTATCTTCCGTTAGTATAGACCTATATCAATGATTTTCAAAAACCATTGGTATAGGGATATACCAATGGTTTCTAAAACCATTGGTATTAAAAAAAACTTGGTTGGATTTGATCCTAGAACCTCTAACTTATATTTCAACAACCTAACCACTAAGCTACAATAACTTTTGTAAACATAATATGATATATATATATGTATGTATGTATGTATATTAAAAATTAATTTAATTTTTGATATATTCAATGTTATTTGATAAAATAATATGTAAAAAATAGTAATACCTATACTAACAGTTTTAGAAATGGTTGGTATAGACCTATACCAATGGTTTTGGACAAATTGTTGGTATAACTATGACTTATACTAATGGTTTTTCCAAAACCAGTGGTATAGGGTCTCAATATAGAACCAATACCAACAGTTTGGATAAAACCATTAGTATAGGGTCCTATTATGATACCTATACCAATTATTTTGTCCAAACTATTAGTATGTCTATGACCTATACCAACAGTTTTCCCAAAACTGTTGGTATAGGGTCTTATTATGATACATATACCAACGGTTTTCAAAATTGTTGGTATAGTTAAAATTTCTAGTAGTGAAAGGATTAAAACAAGATATGAAAATTGAAAAAAAAAATCTATTTATGTTTTAAATAAAGCATCCAAGTCATGGAACATTCGATTTGATGAATCCATAACGGAATTTGGTTTCATAAAGAACAAATGCGATCCTTGTGTCTATAAATGGTTTAGTGGGAGTTCACTCATTTTTTTATCATTATATATCGATGACATATTACTTATTAGAAATTAAATACCATTCTTATAGTCTGTTAAGGCTTGGTTGAATAAATCCTTCTCCTTAAAGGACTTAGGTGAGACAACATATATTATTGGGATTAAGATCCATCATGATAGATCCAAGAGGTGACTCAGCCTAAGTCAAGGTATATATATTGACAAGATACTGAAGACATTTAGTATGAAACAATCCAAGAGTGGATTGTTTCCAATGTTACATAACATTCATATTTCTAGGAAAATGTGTCCTCAAACATGTGAGGAAAGGCATAGAATGACATTGATTTCATATGCATCGATGATTAGGTCAGTCATGTAAGTTATGCTATGTACTAGGCTAGATGTTTCCTACTCCTTGAGTGCAATAGGTAGATATCAAGTTAATCCAGGTGACCACCATTGGATGACAGTAAAGACTATCCTAAGTATATGATTTGTACTAAATATATGTTCCTAGTCTATGGAGGAGATGAGGAATTAGTCATCATAGGATATGCATATGCTAGTTTCTAAACTGCTCAAGATGATTTGAAATCACAAATGGGATACATTTTCACTTTGAATGGAGGTTTTGTGAGCTGAAAGAGATCAAATCTGGCTATGTGCACAAATTCTACAACAGAATCTAAGTATATTGCGACTTCTAAGGCAACTAAAGAATTTGTTTGGATACACAAATTTTTCCAATAACTTGATGTGGTACCTACCAGTAAATATCCTATCACACTCTATATAACACACCAAGTATTTACAAATAAATTTAATATAGCCTATAATTCATGCAATACTAAGTCTCTATGAAACAACACTTTGTTATTGTATTTATTTAAACAGGATAGTTATAACCTAGACATTAAACATAGTGATATGAATAGTAATAACTATTAAATTTTATTTATAATGGTTTCACATAAATAAAACATATTTATAATGAAATGTATAGTTTTTTATAAAATAACCATCATTTTTTAATTTGTAATGTCAAAATTAATTTAAGGTTTTTTTAATATTTTTCTCAGAAGTTTCATTTTTTAAATGAATAGTGAAAAATACTAAATTACTGTGTTTTTAGTTTAAATAATTAGTATAATTTAAATTGATTTTTAATGTCAAAATATATCAATTATACATATATTAATATAATGTATATCATTAGAATCATTTTTACATTGAAATTAGATATAAAAACTTTTTAAACTTTTGAACGTTCTTTTTACCTGCCTTCTCGCCACACCTGAAGGATTAGCATTAAACATAATTTTTCCACTTTTATGAATTTAATTTCAAAAAATAGACATACACAGCTATGATCGGTAAGATATTTATAGTTTCATAGGATCTTTAATGCCATGGACCTCTCTAATCCATTACTTTGTGAAAATTTGGTGGATGAAGTGTTCTGGGAGGTCACAGTGACTTATTTCAACACTTTTCAAAATTTCCAATTTTTCAGGTTCTCCAATGGTAGGTCGTTGAGGGTGGGTCACTGGCGGTGAGTCACGACAGTGGCTTACTGAATGGAATCTTTTCCAATGGTATCTCATCCAGCGGTGAGTCATCTAACGGTAGCTCGTCCAGCGGTGATTCATCCAACGGTGGATCATTCGGTGGTGATTCATCCAACAGTGACTCATCCAATGGTAGGTTATTCCAAAGGTGATTCATGAATAGTGTTTCAAACTTCCTACAATTTTTCCCCTTTAATTTTTTCTTTGAATTAAAATGAGTTTAATACCATATTTAATGGTTTTTGGAGCCATTTAAAATCATATCCATCTTCTAAAAACCTGAATCTTCCTTTGACTTCCAAACTGAATGGTCTTGGTCAAGATATTCCTTTAATGTCTTTTAAAAAAACAATTTCTCCCTTTGATTTAGGATCTAGCCTTTCTAAAGTTAAGATCTTCTCTTCCTTGTGTGTTTCCCTTTCTCTTGGTACGAGAAGTCACGAACCTTTCTCCCTCCCTCAAGGAGTTGTGAAATTGTGATGTAGACTTTGGATCACTTATTCTCTGGAGGCTCTTCCTGCTGGATGCACACCCCCTACTTTGGTGCAACTAGTAAGTGTTGATTGTCTCTTCTTCTAAATAGGGATCCCTTCATCTCTCTTAATTTTTTATCATGTGAGGTGGGCATACAAATGTCTCCTTGTGAATATAGTAAAATCCAAATTCAATGAAGATAATTGAATCAGTTTCAAATCAATAAATAGGGGTTGTGAGAAGTGACATATGATCGTATGGTTTTATTGATATTTTTATCAATTCCATGAATTTTATGGGCTATATTCCTACTAAAAGTCATGGTTGTTAGTGGTCCTTGGTTGTGCATAGAATGTTTATGAATTCATGTTTTTCTCTCTTTGGTTAAACAAATACATAGAATCTGTTAACCACATATATCTGGATAAAATAATTGGATACCTCATGATCAAATTGTTTCTCTGCCAACCCCTAAATTAACAAGTGGAAATTTAGTGAGGAATGTCGTGTTAAATCTGAATATGTCTCGCCTTGGTTTGTGAGGCGATGTGTTGTGTGTGGTATTGTTATGAATTATGTTATAGTGGGGTTGTGGGAATGATTTTGTGATGTGGGGTGGTTTGGGTGGTATAATGTAATCCCAAGTTGATAGATTGATTGATTGTGGAATGGATGAGAAGTATTGCATAGCAGGGTTGTGATCGGGTTGTGCGGTTATGTTAAGAGGATGGATTTGGTGTAATAACTTTGAAGAATTATTATGGTAGTGGTTGGAATGGGTGCTTCACCATTAATAACCTATAGAAAATTTTTCCTGTATCTTGAGATCGGTATGTTATGTAATTATTGGGTGTTAAACGAAGAGGAATGTGAAGTGGGTTAATTTACCATGGTTCTTCTTCCTATAGGTGACTTTTTCTATATATCTTGTTGTTTTTTGTGCCTAGTAGTTTCCTAGGTAGTGATAGAATTAATAAATTAATTGTTAATAAATAATGAGAATTGGTTAAATGAATTGGATGGGGGTATGATTTGAGTTTGTGGCTTGTCCTATGGTGGTGCATTTAGAGGTAGCAGCAAAGGAGATATTATGAGTTGGTTGTTGGTTGAAAACCCATAGGTAGGTCTTGAGTGTTTGGTATCATATATGCATTACTTTTATTTTCCTTGTAATTTCTATATGCATTCCACCCTAGTTGAAAACTATGTGTCGAACACCCCTATTGTCATGGGGGGTTTGGAGTTAGGCACAGTGAGGATTTCATGGGTTGGTAGAGAAATGGAGTCAGGTGACCTCGTTGTCTGACATAGGCCAGGTAAGACCGGCTAAGACATGAGATTTTAAGGCCCCCCGTGATCCTATGTAAGGACTCTGGGCCTACCAAACGACCAAGTGAGGCTACACCATTTACAGGGTAGAGACCCTAGGAAAGGTAAATGCATCACAATGACTTATGTTCTTGTCTAAATTGGGTTGTTTTGGGGAATTTTAAATGGATAACGAAATGATTTAAATGAATCTTAAATAAAAATTTCATACTACTCAGGCTTAGGAATTCCTTGTTTACCTTTTTCAGCTATGGAACTCAGTCATTGTTCATGTGTAGGTTGGGAATTTAAGGATCAGTAGGCCAATAAAGTTGATTGGTGAAGAGTTGATCCAGTGGAGGAGGATGACCAATGGCAGAGAACATTATGTTCTTTTCAACGGCAGACCTTGGGAAAGTATGAGGGAAGTGTTTTGGACATGGAGACAGAGAGATGGCTCGAGGATCTTGAGATCACCTTCAGTTTGATCTGGGCTCTGATAGAGTATTGGGTTGCTTTGGAACTGATCTAGATGTAGGTAGTTGTATGTCAATGGTGGACGTTGTACCTGGGGGAGAGAAAGGAGGCTAATGTTCTGTGGGTCGATTTCAAGAAGGAGTTTCGAGCAGAATTCCTTCCATCGACCATGAAGGTTGAGAATAGGCAGGAGTTACTCTCCCTTTAGTAGGGGATCATATCGATATGGGATTTGGGTATTAGGTTCAATTATATCCTTAGCTTTGCCTCATATCTCTTTCTAAATGAAGAGTCTCATGTGAGACATCTAAAGGAGGCACTGCATCCTTATATCCAGTACGCGGTTACTCCATTTACATTACTGAGATACTTAGAGGTTTAGAAGAATGTGGAAGTGATTGAGTGGATGCAATCATGAGGAGGTATACATCAAGAGTGGATCCAGTAGGGTTCTTCAAGAGGTTGGGTTACTAGAATCAAGTCTCAGGCACCAAGGTATTCAAGGTTTTGACCAGCAGGGAGTCAACCTCAGTAGTTTTCATTTCGACCTTCTGGTCCTCATACATTTCTTGTGAACTTAGGACTGAGTTTTTTTATATGTGGATTCCATGGAAATCTTCAAAACTAGTTCCCAGTGGATGTTCAATATCAGTATGGTGGAGGTGGGCAGGTTCAATGTCGGCCTCAACAATAGTTTCCAGCTTGGACATTTCAGTAGCAGGGACAACAGGCTCATGCTCTACTAAGGGGAGATGGAGCAGGTAGATACCAACCTTAGGTTGTTCCTCAGGGACCTTGAACCGAGCATGGTCATGGAGGTAGTCATTATAATAGTGGAAGAGGAGCTGAGTGTGGTCAGTTTTATGCTGAAAATGCAGTAGTTCTAGTCGGGACAGAGATCGTCATAGGTACGATAAGTTTGTTCAATACCCTTGTTTGTGCTTTGTTTGATTTCGAAACTTTTAACTCCTTTATTTCACCCACTCTAGACCATTATCTAGGACTAGATGTAGAGATACTTCTCATGCCCCTGGTGTTGAGTACGCCATTTGGAGGCCAAACTAGCTTATTTGATGTGTTTCGAGGAAGTAGACTGATGATGGTACTACATCAGTCCCATGAGGATCTTTTCTTACTACATATCTAGCCATATGATATCATTCTCAGCATCAAATTGTTTTATTCCTTTCATATCATTATCGACTGCTTCCAGATAAGAGTTGTGTTTCAGACGTGGATGGCCAACATGTGGCTTTCATTGGTGAGCGGAGTTGTCAGGTGGGTAGTCAGCATGTAGATCCCCTTCTCTCTTTATTAGCTGAGTTGTCGATGGAATCAGTGGAAACTGAGATGGTGGAGGATCCTATTATGGTTTATGATTTCTTGGATGTTTTCCCTAAGGAGGTTGTGACTCTACCCCCTAGACGTGATGTTGAGTTCGAGATAGACTTATAACCTGGTGCTTGTTTGATTTCAATGGATCATTATCGGATGACACCTTCTGAGTTATGGGAGTTGAGGATTCATATTTATGGACCAATAAAGAATATCTTTATCTAGCCTAGTGTGTCGTTGTGGGGTGCTTCAGTGTTGTTCTAAAAGAATTAAGATGATGGTCTAAGGTTTTTCATAGACTACTGGAGGTTGAATCAAGTGACAGTTAAGAAACGCTACCCTCTCTCAAGGATATATGATCTTTTAGACCAATTGAGAGGGGCAGGTTGGTTTTCTAATATCAATTTGTGGTCTAGATATCACCAGTTGAGGGTGAAGGATATCGATGTCCCAAATACTGCTTTCAGGTGTAGGTATGGGTACTTCGAGTTCTTATTCATGACCTTCAGTGTTATGAATGCACCGGTCGTATTCATGGGACTCATGAACTCCATCTTTCATGGGTTCCTAGATCATTTCGTCATTGTATTCATCGATGATATCTTGATCTACTAAAAGTCATAGGAGGATTATATCGAGCATCTCAGGACCATCTTGCAGGTTCTTCGACGCCACCATCTCTATGGAAAGTTGTCCAAGTATAAGTTTTGTACATGATAAGTGCATTTCCCTGGGCATGTGGTGTCTCAACAGGGTGTGGTGGTTGACTCATCAAAGGTTGAAGTGGTTTTTTCTTGGGAAGCACCCAAGAATGTGGCAGAAGTTCACAGTTTTCTTGGTCTTTCAGGCTATTATTGAAGGTTTTTACCTGATTTCTCTTGATTTGTAGCTCTTTTTATAGACTTGAACAGAAAAAACCAAACTTTTTTGTGGAGAAAGAAGTGATAGACAGATTTTTTCTATATGAAGGGGAAGTTGGTTAGTGCTTCAATGCTCCAGTTTCCTAAGGAAGGAGTGATTTTTGAGGTGTTTTGTGATGCTTCCCATCTAGGGTTAGGATGTGTCTTAATGTATCAACGAGCAGTGATCTCTTATGGGTTTCTTCAATTATGTCCCCACAAATGTAACTATTCCACCCATGATCTAGAACTAGCAGTGGTCATGTTTGCGCTGAATTTGTGGCAACATTACCTCATTGGGGAGTGTTTTTTTGGTCTTCACGGATCACAGGAGTTTGAGGTATATCTTTTCCTAGTGAGATTTGAACTTGCGACAATGGAGGTGGATGGAGTTTCTTTGTGACTATGATTTTGAGATCTCTTACACCTCAGGAAATGGAAATGTTGTGGTTGATGCTTTGAGCAAGAATTCGCAAAAGGAGGTTTTTCAGGAGTTTGTGGATGCTTGGAAGGCAGTGGAGGATTTGGAAGCCTTTCACTTGGATGCAAGGGTGGAAAGCGGTAGAGGCTATTTTTTTAGATGATGGTACAGTCTTCTCTAATGCATCAGGTGGAGGAGTCCTAGTGGGGAGACTCAGAGGTAGAGGTGATGTGTGATCACGTTGACCATGGTGATGCTTCAGAGGGATGGTCGGAGGATGGTCAAAACCAGATTTTTTTCTATGGAAGGTTATTTGTTCTAGTAGTAATGCATGAGGGAGTCCTTTTTGAGTTTCATAACTCACCCTTAGCAGTACACCCAGGAGTTTCCAAGATGTATCGTGTCTTGAGGATGCAGTTTTGGTGGCCTGGGATGAAACAGGAAGTGGCATAGTTTGTGGAAAAGTGATTAGTGTGCCAGTAGGTGAAGTTAGAGCACCGTGTTCCCGGTGGTTTGTTGCAGCCCTTAGGTGTGCCCTAGTGGAGGTGGGATGACATATCGATGGATTTCGTCATAGGGTTAACCAAGGCTCAAGGAGGGTACAATGACATCTCTAGATCCATTGTATCAAATCAGGATACATGTTTTACCTCATGAGTCTGGAGTGGATTTCAACATTCTTTTGGTACTCAGTTATACCTTAGAACTTCCCTACACCCTTAGAAATATGGGTAGACAAAACAGGATATCTAGATGCTGGAGGATATGTTGTGATCATTCATCTTGGACTTTGGTGGATCTTGGGTACGACACTTTCCATTGGTAGAGTTTGCTTACAATAATAACTATTACTCTTCTATCGACATGACTCCATTTGAAGCTTTGTACAGAATACTGTATCATTCACCTTTGTATTGGATAGAGTTCGGGTAGATAGTTTTTCTTGGCCTTGATGTAGGGCAGAGCACGATAGAGAAGGTTTGGCTTGTTCATGAGAGGATGAAAGCATAGCAGGACCGGTAGAAGTCGTATACCGATTGTAGGAGGAGGCCCTTAGAGTTTGAGGTTGGTGATCACATGTTCTTGAAGGTTTCCCCTCAATGTGTGAATCAGAGGTTTGGTAGAGGGAGTAAGCTTTCTCCTAGGTTCATTAGACCCTTTGAGGTGTTGGGGCGAGTTGGTGAGGTGACATACTTGTTGGCGCTGCCACCATAGTTGGAGAGGATCCACGATGTCTTTCATGTCTCTCAACTCCATCAGTATCTTCACGATGACTCCCATGTCATTGACTGGGTAGAGTTGGATATTGAAGATGATGTGACATACATGGAGCATCCAGTAGAGACCTAGGATCATCAGGAGAAGGTGCAATGTGGGCGGACCATTCCTTTGGTTCACATGTTGTGGAGGCATGGTGGCCTAGAGGAGAGTACTTGGGAATGAGAAATGTAGATTTGTTCCCAGTACCCAAAGTTTTTTTGAGTTTTTTCATGTTATATCTTTCATTATGATGTAATGTTTGGACTTTGTTTTATGAAATAAGTTATTTTCCCTTGGGTTGACATGTGTGTGGTGCAATGTGTGACAAAGTTATTACATGTTAAAAGGGTAGAACCATATTCCTAATTGAGGCGCATTAACTACGATGTGATTAAACACATGCGAGTGAGTCAGTGTCACCCAGAGTGGATAGTATATTGACATGGAAAATAGAATTCACTGATTCGTGTGTTCGGGGAGGCATAGTTGTTGTGCTTGTGTGGTATGTCTTCTGGTCGGTTGGGTTAGCAGATGTTGGAGGGGGTGTTCTTGGATGTTGAGGTTTCACTCCATCTTTCAAAGGTAGGTCACTGGTGGTGATTCACGATGGTGATTCATGATGGCGACCTGTGATAGTGAGTCGCAATGGTGATTTATGATGGTGAGTCCCGACGGTGAGTTGTGACGTTGAGTCACGATGGTGACTCACGATAGTGAGTCGCGATGGTGGCTCACCGAACGGTAGCTCATCCAGTGGTGAGTCATCCAATGGTAGCTCATCCAGTAGTGAGTCATCCAATGGTGAGTCATCCAATGGTGGCTTGTCCAATGGTGAGTCTTCCAATGATGACTCGTCCAATGGTAGGTCATTCCAATGGTGATTGAGGAATAGTGTTTCCAACTTCCTATAGTTTCACCCTTTTAACGTTTTCTTTGACATAAAATGAGTTTAATACCATATTTAATGGTTTTTTGAGTATTTTTGAATAATATCTATCTTCTAAAAATCTGAAAATTCCTTTGACTTCCAAATTACTTGGTCTTGGTTAAGATACACCTTTAATGGATTTTAAAAAATCGTTTCTCCCGTTGATTTAGGATCTGGCATTTCTAAAGACAATATCTTATATTCCTTGTGTTTTTTCCTTTCTCTTGGTGCAAGACTCCATGAACCTTTCTTCCCCCATAAGGATTCTTGAAATTTTATTGTAGACTTTGAATCATGTTTTCCCTAGAGGCTCTTCTTGCTACATGCGTACCCCCTACTTTAGTGCAACTAGGAAGTGTCAATCCTCTCTTATTCCAAGTATGGATCTCTTTATCTCTCTTAATTGTGTATCACATGGGGTGGGTGTATGAATATCTCCTTGTTAATATAGTTAAATCCAAATTCAATATAGATAATTGAATCGGTTTCAAATCAATAAACAATGGATGGGGAAAGTGACATATGATCGTACTGTTTTATTAATATTTTGATCAATGTCACAAATTGTATGGGCTATATTCCTATTGAAAATCGTGTCCATTTGTGGTCCTTGGTTGCACATAGAATATTTATGAATGCATGTTTGTCTACTTCTAGTTAAACAAATACATGGAATTTGTTAACCATGTATATTTGGCTAAAATAAATAGATGCCCCAGGATCAAACTATTTTGGTGATAACCCCTAAATTAACAAGTGGAAATTGAGTGAGGAATTCATTATTAAATCTGAATATGTCTTTACTTGGTTCATGCAGTGGTGTGATGTGTGTGGGATTGTTCTGACTTAGGTTGTAGTGGGGTTATGGGCATGGTTGTGTGATGTGAGGTGGTTCAGGTGGTATAATGAAATCTCAGGTTGAGAGATTGATTGATTATGGAATGGATGAGAAGTGTTGTACAATAGGGTTGTGATCGGGTTGTGTGGTTATGTGTTACTGGGTACATCTGTGAGTTGGGGGTTTGATATGTTGAGAGGATGGATTGGGAGGAATGACTTTGGAGAATGATGATGGCATTGGTTGGCATGGGTACTTATCCATTAATAACCTATAGAAAATCTTTCTAGTATCTCAGGATCAATATGTTATATCATGAATGGGTGTTAAATAGAGAGGAATGTAAAGTGGGTTAATTTACCATGGTTCTTCTTCCTCTGGGTGACTTTTTCTATGTGGATTATTGTGTGTTGTTCCTAGTATTTTCCTGGGTAGTGACGGAATGAATAAATGAATTGTTAATAAAGAATGAGAATTTGTTAAATGAATTGGATGGGGGTATGATTTAAGTTTATGTCTTGTCATGTGGTGGTTAATTTATAGGTAGTAGAAAAGTCGGTATTGTGAGTTGGTTGTTGGTTGAAAACCCATAGGTATGGCTTGTGTTTTTTATATCATATATGTATTACTTGTATTTTCCTTGTGATTTATATACGCACCCCAACCTATTTGAGTACTATGTGCCTAACACCCCCATCTTCATGGGGAAGGGTGTATTTCCCAATCCCGATGGGAGGATGGATGGTTGGCCACCCGCTCTTCCCTACTATTTCTCTCAGGCGATGATAGCCCAAGAATCTTCGGGTAGGTTGTGGTTGTGAGGCCCAGGTGTGTGCGGGTGAGTTGTTCTTTCCCATGTGTCTTTGAGATGAGATGTTTTGTGCTTTACCATGTGTATTCGAGATGAGATGTGTTGTGCTTTCTTAGGTGTCTGCGGGCAGGATGTGATGTGGTTGTGGACCAGGTGTCTACGTGTAGGATGTGATGTGGTTGTAGCCCAAGTGTTTTCGGGCGAGATGTGATATGACTCGGGACCCAGGTGATGGGAAAGGGTGTAATTGTGGGGGCCAGGTGTCTACGGGCTTGTTGTGATGTGGTTCTTTTGGAAGAGGTGGGAGCACGAGGATGTTTGTTGTTAGGAAAAAGCGGCTAAACCAGTGGAAAATTGGTGTGGGGTACCCAATCATCGATGTGATTACTATATTACTTTACATGACTTGTGTTTCTTGGTGAGTGTTCCTTGGTGAGGTTGGGATGGATAGTATACCATGTTAGGTGTTGTTAGGTTCTGTTGTTTTCTCATGAGAGCACTAATATGCTTCTCTCACTTGTACATGAGAGAATTTGGTTTTCCTATTGAGTATACTTGTATGCTCACCCTACGTATATAAAATTGTTTTTAAGTTTTTAGTAGGATTACATGGACCGTACTGGACCTTACTAGCTCAGGCGTTGGGACAGTTGTCATGTCGCTACTTAGCCTTGTTTTTGGTATTTACTTTGTATTTTTCATTGTACTTATAACAAATTTGTTTTAAAACATGCATATGGGTGGATTTGGGTTTCTTTTATATATATATATATCTTAGAGTTTTTATGGGATGGACCATCTTATCTCCTGATCTTGTTTTCTTTAAAAAGGGAAATGCCTCCCATTTTGTGAGACTATATACCGTTGGTGCCGGTTTCTACCCTGAGGCTTACTAGAGGTGGGACTCGGGGGGTCATTATCTCCCTTTCTCCATTTCCAGCTCAGGAGAGGCATCTTTGGAGGGAGGGAGTCATGATAGGATCAACTTATTTTTTTATAGTGAATAGTAACTTGACCCTTTGGAATAATAAAGTTACCCTTATGAATAGTAATATGACCCTTAAGAATAATAAACTGACCAAATGAATAGTAACCTCGCCCATGAAATTATAATAAAATTTAGGCATCTTATAAATGAAAGTATGATATAGTTATATCATACTATAAGTAAATAAATATTTTAAAAATTATTATTTAAGTGTTGGTATTTTTATTAGTCATAAATATTTAATTACAATTTTATAATTAATAAAATGATTTAAAATAAAATTTATTTTCATAAAATGTATTCATAAATTAATGTTTTGTTGTCTTATGATTTTAGGATAATTTTATGAGACCTTAGTTAATTTTTTAGAGTATTATAAAATGAGTTATAAATTTAAAATCTGTGTTTTTTGAGTAAATAATGATTTTAATTAAAAAATAAATTTCTCATATTTAAAAAATTATTTTTATAAAATGGAGTTCATTTTTTGATTCTATGCATCAAAAAATGGTTAGGGTGATTTTTTGGGATTTTTCTAAAATACTTGAATTTTTTGTGAATAGTAAAATACAATAATTTATGATAAATGTTAAATACATGAATTATTGAGTTATAAGTGATGTATTTTAATTCCCCGACCCTAGTTACCTAGAGTCATTGTATTATTACATAACATTGATATGATCATAAGGGATCAAATCCCGAAAGACCAATCAGTTTAGTAACCTTTGAAGTATTAGGTACATACATAAGTTTTACATTACATTATGAAATGAAAAACAACAACATCGTGTCTCCTTTGAACACACTCATATCCCTTAGCTTATCCCTGCAATTTAGTCATAATATACTTCTTCTCATCCTAGGAAAAATAAAACATAGAATGGGGTGATCTCAGATGCTCAGTAAGGATAACAATATAGCAGAAAATTTCATAAATAAGTATAAACATTTAAGGCAGTGTATAAGTCTAAAACACAAGCCTTTTAAAATTAAACTTTATCATAATATGGAAAAGATAAATAAAAAAATCCATTTAATTATCCACATGTATATTCTACTAGTCGAATAATCACATGTAATATCAATAGCTAATTTTCATAATGATGGGATGCATAATGCCGGACATTATAACCACATAGTCAAAGCCTCATGCCAAAACTACAAATAAGATTTTGTGAAGGCCCTATACCAAGACACTAATTTGTCTCATGAGACCTATCGATTCATTAAGGAGCTATAGTGGGCTCCACCAATCACTTACTAAGTCCAATGCATTCCTCATATGAAAAGGTTGAAACATAACATAAACATTCATATTAAAACTAGCATACGAAATGTTAATACTTTAACCATAAACCATGAATGGTATAAAAATAACACATCCACATTCAAACATATCAAAAACCATTCAATAAAATATGGAAGATTTTATCATAATAAATCAACTTCAAACAAGTGTAAAATCCATCAAAGGATGTTGAGATAGATGAAATCAAAACTATTTGAGAGAAATATCTCTTTCTATTTTGAAATCATTTAAAAGTCACATAATTATAAAATAAAACATTTATTTTGAAAATATTATTATAATCTTGTAAGGGAATATTAGAAGGTGTGATAACAGTGGAAAATAGTCGCACCTGCCATATAAGTTAAAAGAAAACATTCTTACTTTAATTTGTCGAAAAGGTCATAAAGTAACTTGTTTGGAAAACGACGAAAAGATTCCTTTAAAAAAATTATAAAAATTAAAAAAAAGGTATAAATGAATTTAACCCATATTCTAGGAAATATTAATAATATTTTGAGATACATTTATAAGAAACACATATGTGGATGATATAGAAGTCCTAGTAGATACTTCCGTAAAAACAACCTCGGATAATAAAGAGATTGTAAAATTAACCCTTACCTTGTACTTTTCCTTGATCGAGGGTATGTTAACCTCCTATATAATAGTTAAATCATTGTTATTAAATTATACAAGAACCACATACATAAATATGATATCATATATGATCTTCTAATATTGCTTTGTTAATAATATTTCAGTAGTATCATTGTTTCGGGTGTTAACTGATCTGTTTTCCTTTATATGTTTTGTTACGTAAGTCATGTTTATTATGGATATGATGTATTTTATTCATATCTAGAATTATATTAAGTTCTTAAACATTATTTTAAATCATAAAATGAAAATTATTCTTGAATGGTTACGATGGGGAATGAATCTCATCGTGTTCATAAAGACGGTAATTCGTACGTACACACGAGCGACAATATCATTATATTGATGGTGAAATCGTATGTAATTGGATGGTATATTACATATAAATAATAATTAACATGTTATGTTTATTATTTACATCAATTATACTCATTATTATACTCATCCAAATAATGAAGTGTTGAATAACAAACTACACCACGACGTGGAGACAGTAAGTCGTACGTACGCACGTATGTTGACTTTGTCATTCATAGGATAAATAGAATAATGAATATGGTTATAACATATTTATAATAACATCACAATATGTATAAGGTACAGGAGTTATTATTTTGGTATGGAAATAGAAAAGAAAGAAGAAGTGGAAGAAGAAAAGAACTTTAAAAGAGGTGATGAAATTATTACCTCTTCTTCGGGTGATTCCTTTTGATTTGATAAAAAGGGATCCTTATGTTAGCTTTATGATAAAATTAAATCCTCTAGGTTGAAGTTAGGGTAGTTGGGAGGATATTTGAGCAGGTTTTGGCTGATTCAAATGGCGTTCTAGGTTGAAGTTAGGGTAGTTGGGAGGATATTTGAGCAGGTTTTGGCTGATTCAAATGGCGTTGGAGGTGTGATTTTGAGAGAAGGGGGAGTACCCTTTTATAAGACAGGTGAGGGTCACTTTAAGAAAATCTTGAAATATTATTTTATTATAAAATCATATTCAGTTTATAATGGATCCAAATGGATTTATTTATAGTATAAGGTGAGGATGGGTCTAAAAACTCTCAACCAATAGGTTTTAGATAGGTTTAGGTCACCATATTAACCTTATCTTTTAGATTTAACTCTTAGTTAAATAGTTTAACTTTTACCATGTATTCTTGTATTATTATAATAAATGGTTAATAAACTTACTATAAAAATACAAGCAAACCCCAAGTGTTTCATTATTGACATATATAACCTTATCTAAGAGCTTTAGACTAACCTTATATTTTTAGGAATATTATATCATTTAATAATATAGTATTTCTTTTAAAAACTCATTTATGACAATTTTGACACTATTTGGTATTTTGTTTTTGTGAAAGTCGTAAAAACTTTATCACTTCAAACAAAATTTATTTAATCAACCCTAACATGTCATATTAACTTATAAAATTAGTATAATGCATCAAAAGTCTCAATTTACATTTATTTGGATATTTATAATATCAATTATTTTAATCTTTCATTAATAAGGTAATTACTGCATCATCATTGTGTCATAAATAAATTTAATTATTTAATGTCTAAAAATTATAAATAAAATACCATTATATATGAAATATTTTTATATTTCTAATGAATATTTATAGTCGAATTTATCTTATGTATAACCCTATATCAAAAATATTTTAGTTATGAAAACTTTAATTTAACACTTTTAACTCTTCTTTAAATAAAATAATAATAAATGTTCTAATCTAATCCAAGTGGATAAAATAGGATCATATTTTATTCCTAAGGTTTATTTTGGTTTAAATACACTTATACAATAGAATTAGTACATGTGTGATGGTAATTATAATATCATTTTTACCTTTAATTGCCCTATTTACTTTTAACTGTGGTAAATAAAATTCAAAATTTACTATTCACCAAAAAATATTTTTATCCTATTGAGCCAAACTTTACTTACTGATGTCAATCGGGTCTCTCATATTTTTTAAATTCAATTCATAGAAGTGGTAAAATTATGTTTTATGCAAATTTGCTAACATGCCTAGAAGGTGGGTAAAAGACGTTAAAAAATTCAATAAAATTTTATATATCTAATCTTATTATAAAATGAAATCAATGAATTACATTATATTAATATATATATTATGTATCTATTTTGACTTTAAAATAAATTTAAATTTAAAAATAATTATTTAAATAAAAAATTCGGTTTTAAACAATAACGCAGTGTTTTTCACTATTCATAAAAAATTGAATGTTTTCAGAGAAATACCAAAAATTCACCCAAATATAATTTTGATATTCCAAATTCAAAAATGATGTCTATTTTACCAAATTATAAACATATATTTTTTATTAATTAATCTAAAATAATTCTCGTTGTCAAAACCAGAAAGCGGGTTTTTGAGAAGTAAAAACTATCAAAAGATTGATATGTGTTTATGTCCAATTTAAATGTAAAATTACTTCCAATGACCAAAATTATATTAAATTATAAAAATATAATCTAATTATACTTTAAAACCACTCAAATGTATAATTTAACACTAAATTATTTCGATTAAAAAAGTTGTTTTTAATTAAAATTTAGTATTTTTCACTATTCATCAAAATATGAATGTTATCAGAAAAGTAACAAAAAAATTAACCAAACTAAATTTTTATGTCTCATTTATAAAGAATAATTTTATTTTGTCAAATTGAATATATAAAAATGTCAAATATTATATTTAAAAAGGGTTCTCCATTAAAAGGCGATAAAATTGCATTTTTTGAAAGATACTTCTTTTATCTGTAAAATTGAATATGTCTGTATATTATGTCTAAGAAACAAAAAATATGAATGCTAAAATTATATAGGATATATATAAAATTCAAAATTTGTTTAATAATATTCATAACCTCTTTTTAAATGTCTAGTTTGATAGGTCATGATGTGCTTGAACTCGGTGTTGCATGTAGCGCAAGCTATTGAATTACTTTAAAGAGATAACGTACTATAAAATATTATGGTGTTACTCGTATGAATGATGTAAGACCATAATATCAAACCATCCTTAATTATTTTAATATATTTTATGATAATTCTCAAACTATTCATAGTCTTTATCCAAAATAATAATAAAAATGAATAAAATATTCAAAAATCATCTCTCCCCTCCACTATAAATTTCACCTCTCACCATCATTTCTCCTCACACCTCTAAGCCTTGAAGCTTGTCGAAATTCTACCCAAATAATCTTTTCAAGTCTCTCCCACACTTCCATGAGGTACTAGTCCCAACAAAATACCAAACCAAGAAGCCTTAAGGAGGTTCTCAAAGAGGAGATTTCAAGAGGTAAATCCTCTTTCTTTTTCTTTTACTTTCCTTTCAATTTTTTTTTCATTTTTTGTCCTATCCTTACATACTCTATCCAAATGATAATTATAAATCAATTATCATCTATATACTATAATTATATCATGTTAATTGAATATCCTTCATAAAACTCCTTTCTCTCTCTCTCTCTCTCTTATTTTAAAAATGAAATCATCATCTGTGAGGTGTCGATTTACAACATTTGTGGACGACGAATTTTCATTATTCAATTTCTCCTTAAAGGTTATTTATAAAACCATTTTAATGGTTGAAACATATTGTAAAATTTATATTACAACCCTTTTTATGTTCTATAAGTAACATGTTTACCTAATACTAAATGATAAAATAAAACGAGTTCATTGTGATCTAAAACTGCTAAAATTAATCTAAACTATTATCATTAACATGTTATCTAATAATCCATCCTCATATCTAGGAATAAAATAATATATAAAACAAATTACACTTATTTATGTTCCTTAATTTAATATAATTCCAATTCTGGAGATTTATACTCATTTTACATGAACTTCATTAATTATAAACAAGCAAACTGGTCATGGAAATCAAGAAAACGGATGTTCCTAAACAATGAAATTAAACTCTATAACTCATAAATAAGGCCATAAATGAAATTAATAAAACAATAATGAATCAAATACATATATAAAATGTTCTAAATCAATTAATTAATGGGTTTAATTTTATTATCTAGTACATTAATATCAAGTGCATAACTCATTCAGACATAAGGTAAGGGTTTTCTCATCTCACTTCCATTTTTGTGAGATATTCCTTATTCACCACTATTTCTTGTGTATGGTGTATGTATACTAACCCTTAGTGTATTATATAATGAATCCATTTATTTTAATGGTATTCAATTTATCATTTGATGATTATTAATTTTGGGGCATATGATTCGATTGATTATAAAGTGGAAAGGGATTCTACCTGAACCCTTGTTTTTTCCTTCGGGTTACTCTTTCTCTATATTTACTCAAATATAATGCTTCATTATTTTTGTATATTCATTCTAAATTATGTTTATATGTTTAAAACTCATATATCCAGATCATATCATCCTTCTTTGTTGTGAATATATATGTTTTAATATGATTCCTTTCTCAATTCTTTCCGATAAGCAATCCTCATTAAAGAGAACTTCCCAAATTCTTACCCATTTTTCAAGTGCACTATATAATATGTTTTAAGCCATCATTATTTTTATAAAATAACAAATTTTATCATGAAAAAACTATCTTGGTTCATTTCTGGTTTTATGAAAACAAATATTCCTTTACGCTTTAAAATCTTTTTAATATTTTCCATAAACTACACTAAAATATTTTATTTCTATAATTTCTGAAAAAACTCTTTTTACATGATTTCACTTAAATGGGACATCATTTATGCCTAAGATATAATTTTAATGTTCTTAACTTTCCTTTTATGGTATATACATATTTACAATCTGATTTGATAACAAATACAAATGTTTTTCCAAAAGAACTCTTATTTCTGAAGTAAAAAAGGGTTTTTCTCATCTCACTTTTACTTCTGTGAGATATATGCCTTGTTCACCACTTATTCCTTGTGTGTGTGGAGTATGTACTAACCTTTGATATATAATATCATGAGTATTATTATTCTTATGATATTCTAAGTTTCATTTAATGATTCCTTCATAGGGATTATGATTTAAATGTTTTGAAGTGGTATGGGACACATTGGAATGTTTAAAGATTAATTTCCTCATGAATTTTCCAATGGTATCTTCATCTATGTCAACTTACTTTGTTTAATCTTGTACTTAATTGAGTTTTATATCTTATGATACCATCTACCATATGTTGTTTAGGGGTTTATGATCATTTTGACTGTGGATGTTCTATTTGATACCATTCATGGTTTATGGTTAAAGTATTCACATTTCATATGCCAGTTTTTTCAATATGAATGTTTATGTTGTTTATGTTTCACTCTTTTCATATGAGGAATGTATTGGACTTAGTTATTGATGGGTTGGGCCCTTTATATCCCCTCGATGCATCATTAGGTCTCATGATACAAACTAGATATGGTTTTGGCCGAGGCCTTACCCATTTATTAGATTATTGTCATGAAACCTTAACAATAATAGATTCTTAACATGAAGCCTTGAAGGTATGATTTAGATATCCATAGTTATGAATTTACCTCATTATGAAACTAGTAATTTATATCCCATGTGATTATTCAACTATTATAATATCAATGGTTAAGTTTTATTATGGTGTTATTTAATTAGCTTTTATTCCTTCAGTTTTATGCTTAAGATTATGTTTTATTGACCTGTGTTTTTAGTTATTCACCATGACTTATTATTTATGTTTATGATATCTTCCACTGTATTTCTTATCCTTACTGAGCATCTGATATCACCCCTTTATTATGTTTTATTTTTCCCCAGGATGCAAGGATGAATATTAAGAACGACTTTCAGGAATAATCTAGGAATTTATGGGTATTACCAATGGAGTTGAAATGTTGTTTTTTCTTTCAAGTTGTAATGTAAAGTTCATGTATGTAATATGGCTTCCAAAACTTATAAAATAATTGTCCTTTTGGGATTCTTATCTTGTATATATTCCAATTTATTAATATAAGGCACTGACTCTGGGCTACTAGGGTTAGGGTCTTTACACTTTATTATGATAATACTGCAGCGATGACCCTTGCAAAGGAGCCAAGGTCACATCAGTGGACAAAGCACATAATTTGAAAGTATAAAATCTTGAGTAATTTTTCTTAAGGAGGTGAGGTTATAGTGAGTGATATTTCCATGAATGAAAATGTGGTGGACCCCTTGACTAAAGCATTCACTCAGCAGAAACATGATTATCATGTGAAGTCTAGCAGACTGAAAGTCATAAATAGTTGGATCTAGTTAAAGTGTAAGTTTGTTGGAGTTGGTTTCCTAGGGACAACTATTTTTACTTTGATTACATGTAGATTTTATGATTTTAATGTTAATAAAATATCTTATCACATATTGTTTATTATTCTACATAACTTTAATGTAATAATGTCGTAGAGTATCTGTCATATTGATAAGGTCATAGTAGTTCCCCGCTATGATGAGAACCTTGAAATGATATGATTATATTCTTAAATATATTTCTATATTAGGATAACATTATATTATGGGAAACATATAACATGACAGTCAGGTGTGAGAACTCATAAGCATATGAGACTTTTTCTCATGAAGTTCATGCTTGGTAATCTCTAATATAAGAGATTATGAGAACAAACTTACTGGTATAAATTCAATATGTTTTGGTGTTATTAGATATTCCTATTTATGAGTGTATATAATGGTACTTATACTTTTCTATTAACATTAATATATGTCATGACTCACACACTTAGATTTACTGACCAAAATCATGATGTCACATGTTCACGAAAAGTAGGGTATGTTGAGTGCGTCACAAATGAAATGTTATTAATAGATAAGCCAAGAAAGTATTTTTTTTTCATTCCATCTTTATGAAAGTCGATACATCAAACCTTTTATTGGAATAAAACCACCACATTAAATTTTATGGCTATGGTGTAACAATGTGTTTATTTTAGAGATTCAAAGAAATACGTATCGAGCAAATGAGTTGATGAAACATATGTGCAACTTGTTTGATGAGATATTGTGATAAAGAAATTATTTTACACAAGGAGAGTTCATATGTGGTTGTTGATGCTGTTACATTATGTTCTTTCTCTTGGGTGCCTTGACTCATTGCTAGATAGTAATATTGGATTTTAGGCAAGCACGACTAATTCCAATGAGAAAAATAATCCTATAGGTCCACACACTAAGTGTTATCATTGATATTGATTAAATTCTATTTGAATTTAATTAATGGAATAAATATTATTCTCAAGACTAAGAAATAATTTTATTCATGTTTTATCAATTGAAAATATTTATTGAATAAATATCTATTCACTGGATTGTGAATGAAATATTTATTTATGAATAAAATATTTAATTAAATATTTATTTGGATATTAAATAAATGTTGAGGAGTTTGAGTGGGCCATGATCAGTTTTGATGATAAATATTTATTTACAATATGTTAAAAGAAATATTTGTCACTGCACCAGCAAACACATACCATTTAAATAATTATAATAATATTATTATATGGCATGGGGTTTGATGATGATTATAATATTATTTAAGGGCCTTTTTACAATTAAATAATACTTTAACCTAAACCACAACTTTATTGGCCCGAATGTCCTGAAGGCCTTCATTTTTATTGATTTTTGATAACCCCCTTTTCAAGGGATGAGGGGGAACCCTTACAAGGTCTGTAGGTTTAGATATTACATGGCCCATAGGCTTAAAATACATTACATGACCCGAAGGTCTTAGGGAATTCAACCAGACTATAACTACAAAGAACTGTCCCTCCCCAGCATCTGCATCATGATGGTAACTCTCCACCTTCGCATGGTCATCTGGATAAGCTTCTTGTGAAAGCACAAGCTGGTCCCGATGGCATAGTCATACCCTCACATTCTTCCAAATCCATTGGTTCTGCTCTGGTGAGTGTGCCTGCTCTGAATCCTCCTCTAGGGTTGCTCCTTTTTTGTAGAGCCTTTCTAGGGAAACAACATGTGTCCCGAAGGCCTTGAGGTGGCCCAAAGGCCTTAAAGGTGGCCCGAAATCCCTACTGACCCGAAGGCCTGGGTGGCCCAAAGGCCTTAAAAAATCCAAGCCCAAATCGGTGGCCCAGGGTGAATAGTTTTGGCTGCTACAGTACTGAACAGTACCTACTGCAGTGTTGCTACAGTACCGAAAATATTCCTCCACCTAGTTTTGAACCCAGGTCTCATGGATGCACTTAAGGATACCTCACCAACTAGGCTGAGCTCATGTGCTAAACCACAACTTTATTAATATATGGTTATGTATATGGTGTAGGGTTAATCAAGAATTGAGAATCGTTGTACAAAATGGATTTCTCTCTCAACTCCTCTTATTATAATCTTCTCAAGAACAAGAAGAAATCCTTCAATCACAAAAGACGAGCGATCAAGGAAAACAACACATGATGATTGATCCATCGTGCTAACACCTGACATTTCATCGATGATTATTCGAAGATCAAAGGAACATATTTGGATCACCGCTGGAGGGATTTTACACTTGGATCCTACATGCGCAACAATAGTAATCTGAAAAAGATCTTTCTGATGATCAAAATCGTCACCATCGAAGAAATATCCTAAGACCATATATTTATTTCTTCAAATCTAAATAAATTAATTATAGATTTAAAGTGAAAAAATCCTCTCTGGGTTCTGGGTTTTACATATTTCAATATCAAGTGGAAAAATTTTATTGGTGGTGGTGTTTATGTCATGTATAATATTGAGAATGATCCATTAGATCTATAAATTTTATTTTTTTTACGCTCATAAAGGTGCTTCCACTATGCCCATAACCTTCAAAATTAGTACACTTGTGTCATGTGGTGAGGAAGGAAGAAGGAAGCCACATCTATTCCAAATTGTTAATAAGTGTGGGAGCGCTATAATATTGTTAGAAGACAAGAAGAACAATCCCCACCCTAGAAAAATATAAGACAACAATGCGATAGGTTGGGAGACTTCTCAGGAGGCAACATTATTGACTAAATTGTAACATGAATTCAAGGATATTCCCTAATTTTTATAATCCTCAATAGTGATTCTAGTCGATTGTATGATTTTGGGTGAGTTTGGATCATGCTAAGGATTAACTACTCGTTTTGAGTAGTGAACCATGTATATTGAGTGTCCTTGTATTTTAAAGGAAAAGAGAATTTAATTAAACGATTGAAGATCAAGTGATACAAGAGATGAAAGTGATGATGTCCTTGTTGTGAGGATGGTCAAGTGTACATTTATAGTACCCAAGATATAGCATAGTGGATAACCTCAAGGTCGCTCTCAAGGAAGTAGTGTCGAATGAATAAGTGGTATTTCTGGAAAAAAAATTGGATTTTTTTTATATTTTGAAAAAAACAAAAAAAATAGTAATGGAACAGTGCTAAAAAAATACAATGAGTGTGGAACAGTGAATGAATAGAAGAAAAACAAAGAAATAAAATCACATGAAGAACATAAAAAGACAATAAGACATGACATACAATCAGTAAGAACAAATCCAAATCTAGGTCAAGTCACCCTCAACTCTTTATCATTGATCAACAATAGAATTAAATCAAAAATTCCTGACTCATTAAATGCATGTTTGATGGCTCGGATCACACACCTCTCTCACACAAAACATTGAGTACTGATGCAAAAGATTACTTCCATTACACGAGCACTCTCCCAAAGTAAAGACATCTCCAGATCAAATCACTCCAGTCATGAATTTCTTCATGACTATAGTGATCATCAATGGATCAGAAATCAAACAACTCCATTTATATGCTCCACCGAGTGGATTAAGTGAAGAAGGGAAAAGGTGAAGGGAAATAAAAAAATAAATCGATCCAGTATAAGAATGTGCTCATGCGCACCCCCAATCACCTTCATGATCTGCTAAGATGAAGAAGAGAAAATGAAAATCGTGATGATTCTCAGATCTCAAAATTGCATTGGGTATCATAACCTGAATCAGGCCCCACAAATTAGATCCCCATTTCTGGAGATTCTAGATCATGGGACAAATCTAGGAAGAACTGACACACAAACACAATGATTGAAATTACAGAAAAACAGAGCATAACACTGCATTTACAGAGTGAAAAAACAAAATGAAAACAATGAAGGTGGATAAAGATAGGGGAGCTAAGTGCCCATATCAATGTCAAAGACGGTTCCCAGTCCGGGGTGTGGTGAATCATGGAGTGCCCCCCTACTTAGAAGAAGATAGGAAGATCTCTTCTTATTCCCAAAATGAAAATAGAAAAAGGCAACTAAAAGAAATTCTTCGGGTAGTAGATCCACATGGCCTTCCTTGACGTGCGCGTCACTAGGCTCAAGTGAATTCCAAGTGAGTGCAACCGATCTCTTTCAATGACCCCGTGTATCCTCACACTTTCCTACGATCATCTTTGCCTTCACTGCCCACGATCATCCCCCTATGCACAACAACATAATAAAATAAAAGACGCCATACATTTAAAATATGAAACTATTATAATTATATATATATATATAAATGCACATATATATTTACTGTTATATGTATTTACTGTAGGTATTAACTATTACTAAAATATGTGTATATATATATATTATAACTATTGTATTAAGAAATATAAATATATATATGTATATACATTATAAATATTATATTTATTTAATAATATTTACTATTATAAAATATAAGTAATTAATAATATATATATATAAGTATATATATTATTATTATATATGTTATATTATATATTATATATATTATATATAATATCTTATGATACCATCTACCATATGTTGTTGAGGGGTTTATGATCATTTTGACTGTGGATGTTCTATTTGATATCATTCATGGTTTATGGTTAAAGTATTCACATTTCATATGCTAGTTTTTTCAATATGAATGTTTATGTTGTTTATGTTTCTCTCTTTTCATATGAGGAATGTATTGGACTTAGTTATTGATGGGTTGGGCCCTTTATATCCCCTCGATGCATCATTAGGTCTCATGATACAAACTAGATATGGTTTTGGCCGAGGCCTTGCCCATTTATTAGATTATTGTCATGAAACCTTAACAGTAATAGATTCTTAGCATGAAGCCTTGAAGGTATGATTTAGATATCCATAGTTATGAATTTACCTCATTATGAAACTAGTAATTGATAGCCCATGTGATTATTCAACTATTATAATATCAATGGTTAAGTTTTATTATGGTGTTATTTAATTAGCTTTTATTCCTTCAGTTTTATGCTCAAGATTATGTTTTATTGACCTGTGTTTTTAGTTATTCACCATGACTTATTATTTGTGTTTATTATATCTTCCACTGTATTTCTTATCCTTACTGATCATCTGATATCACCCCTTTCTTATGTTTTATTTTTCCCCAGGATGCAAGGATGAATATTAAGAATGACTTTTAGGAATAATCTAGGAGTTTATGGGTATTACCAATGGAGTTGAAATGTTGTTTTTTCTTTCAAGTTGTAATGTAAAGTTCATGTATGTAATATGGCTTCAAAAACATATAAAATAATTGGCCTTTTGGGATTCTTATCTTGTATATATTCCAATGTATTAATATAAGGCACTGACTCTGGGCTACTAGGGTTAGGGTCTTTACACTTTATTGTGATAATACTTCAGTGGTGACCCTTGCAAAGGAGCCAAGGTCACATCAGTGGACAAAGCACATACTTCGAAAGTATCGAATCTTGAGTAATTTTTCTCAAGGAGGTGAGGTTATAGTGAGTGATATTTCCATGAAAGACAATGTGGTGTACCCCTTGACTAAATCATTCACTCAGCAGAAACATGATTATCATGTGAGGTCTAGCAGACTAAAAGTCGTAAATAGTTGGATCTAGTTAAAGTGTAAGTTTGTTGAAGTTGGTGTCCTATGGACAACTATTTTTACTTTGATTACATGTAGATTTTATGATTTTAATATTAATAAAATATCTTATTACATATTGTTTATTAATCTACATAACTTTAATGTAATAATGTCATAGAGTATCTGTCATATTGATAAGGTCATAGTAGTTCCCCGCTATGATGAGAACCTTGAAATTATATGATTATATTCTTAAATATATTTCTATATTAGGATAACGTTCTATTATGGGAAACATAGAACATGACAGCCAGGTGTGAGAACTCATAAGCATATGAGACTTTTTCTCATGAAGTTCATGCTTGGTAATCTCTAATATGAGAGATTATGAGAATAAACTTACAGGTAGGAATTCAATATGTTTTGGTGTTATTAGATATTCCTATTTATGAGTGTATATAATGGTCCTTATACTTTTCTATTAACATTAATATATGTCATGACTCACGCACTTAGATTTACTGACCAAAACAGTGATGTCATATGTTCACGAAAAGTAGGGTATGTTGAGTGCGTCACAAATGAAATTTTATTAATGGATAAGCCAAGAAAGTATTTTTTCCATTCCATCTTTATGAAAGTTGATACATCAAACCTTTTATTGGAATAGAACCACCACATTAAATTTTATGGCTACGGTGTAACAGTGTGTTTATTTCAGAGATTCAAAGAAATACATATTGAGCAAATGAGTTGATGAAACATATGTGCAGCTTGTTTGATGAGATATTGTGATAAAGAAATTATTTTACACAAGGAGCGTTCATATGTGGTTGTTGATGCTGTTACATTATGTTCTTTCTCTTGGGTTCCTTGACTCATTACTAGATAGAAATATTGGACTTTAGGCAAGCAAGACTAATTCCAATGAGAAAGAATCCTATAAGGCCACACACTAAGTGTTATCATTGATATTGATTAAATTCTATTTGAATTTAATTAATGGAATAAATATTATTCTCAAGACTGAGAAATAATTTTATTCATGTTTTATCAATTGAAAATATTTATTGAATAAATATCTATTCACTGGATTGTGAATGAAATATTTATTTATGAATAAAAAAATTAATTAAATATTTATTTGGATATTAAATAAATGTCGAGGAGTTTGAGTGGGCCATGATCAGTTTTGATGATAAATATTTATTTACAATATGGTAAAAGAAATATTTGTCACTGCACCAGCAAACACGTACCATTTAAATAATTATAATATTATTATTATATGGCACGGGGTTTGTTGATGATTATAATATTATTTAAGGGCTTTTTTACAATTAAATAATACTTTAACCTAAACCACAACTTTATTGGCCTGAATGTCCTGAAGGCCTTCATTTTTATTGATTTTTGATAACCCCCCTTTCAAGGGATGAGGGGGAACCCTTACAAGGTCCGTAGGCTTAGAGATTAAATGGCCCATAGGCTTAAAATACATTACATGACCCGAAGGTTTTAGGGAATTCAACCAAACTATAACTACAAAGAATTGTCTCTCCCCAGCATCTACATCGTGATGGTAGCTCTCCACCTTCGCATGGTCGTCTGGATAAGCTTCTTGTGCAAACACAAGCTGGTCCCGATGGCATAGCCATACCCTCTCATTCTTCCAAATCCATTGGTTCTGCTCTGGTGAGTGTGTCTGCTCTGAATCCTCCTCTAGGGTTGCTCCTTTTTTGTAGAGTCTTTTTGGGGAAACTACATGTGGCCCGAAGGCCTTGAGGTGGCCCGAAGGCCTTAAAGGTGGACCGAAATCCCTACTGACCCAAAGGCCTGGGTGGCCCAAAGGCCTTAAAAAATCCAAGCCCAAATCGGTGGCCCAAGGTAAATAGTTTCGGCTGCTACAGTACTGAACAATACCTACTACGGTGCTGCTACAGTACCGAAAATATTCCTCCACCTAGTTTTGAACCCGGGTCTCATGGATGCACTTAAGGATACCTCACCAACTGGGCTGAGCTCATGTGCTAAACTACAACTTTATTAATATATGGTTATGTATATGGTGTAGGGTTAATCGAGAATTGAGAATCGTTGTACAAAATGGATTTCTCTCTCAACTCCTCTTATTATAATCTTCTCAAGAACAAGAAGAAATCCTTCAATCACAAAGGACGAGCGATCAAGGAAAACAACACATGATGATTGATCCATCGCGCTAGCACCTGACATTTCATCGATGATTATTCGAAGATCAAAGGAATATATTTGGATCACCGCTGGAGGGATTTTACACTTGGATCCTACATGCGCAACAATAATAATCTGAAAAAGATCTTTTTGAGGATCAAAATCATCACCATCGAAGAAATATCCTAAGACCATATATTTATTTCTTCAAATATAAATAAATTAATTATAGATTTAAAGTGAAAAAATCTTCTCTGGGTTCTGGGTTTTACATATGTCAATATCAAGTGGAAAAAATTTGTTGGTGGTGGTGTTTATGTCATGTATAATATTGATAATGATCCATTAGATCGATAAATTTTATTTTTTTACGCTCATCAAGGTGCTTCCACTATGCCCATAACCTTCAAAATTAGTACACTTGTTTCATGTGGTGAGGAAGGAAGAAGGAAGCCACACCTATTCCAAATTGTTAATAAGTGTGGGAGCGCTATAATATTTTTAGGAGACAAGAAGGACAATCCCCACCCTAGAAAAATATAAGACAACAATGCGATAGGTTGGGAGACTTCTCGGGAGGCAACATTGTTGACTAAATTGTAACATGACTTCAAGGATATTCCCTACTTTTTATAATCCTCAATAGTGATTCTAGTGGATTGTATGATCTTGGGTGAGTTTGAATCATGCTAAGGATTAACTACTCGTTTTGAGTAGTGAACCATGTATATTGAGTGTCCTTGTTTTTTAAAGGAAAAGAAAATTTAATTAAACGATTGAAGAGCAAGTGATACAAGAGATGAAAGTGATGATGTCCTTGTTGTGAGGACGGTCAAGTGTACATTTATAGTACCCAAGATATAACATGGTGGCTAACCTCAAGGTCGCTCTCAAGGAAGCAGTGTCGAATGAATAAGTGGTATTTCTAGAAAAAAAAATTGGATTTTTTTTATATTTTGAAAACAACAAAAAAAAAATAGTAATGGAACAGTGCTAAAAAATACAATGAGTGTGGAACAGTGAATGAATAGAAGAAAAACAAAAAAATAAAATCACATGAAGAACATAAAAAGACAATAAGACATGACAGACAATCAGTAAGAACAAATCCAAATCTAGGTCAAGTCACCCTCAACTCTTTATCATTGATCAACAATAGAATTAAATCAACAATTCCTGACTCACTCAATGCATGTTTGATGGCTCAGATCACACACCTCTCTCACACAAAACATTGAGTACTGATGCAAAAGATTACTTCCATCACACGAGCACTCTCCCAAAGTAAAGACATCTCCAGATCAAATCACTCCAGTCATGAATTTCTTCATGACTGGAGTGATCATCAATGGATCAGAAATCAAACAACTCCACTTATATGCTCCACCGAGTGGATTAAGTGAAGAAGGGAAAAGGTGAAGGGCAATCAAGAAATAAATCGATCCAGCATAAGAATGTGCTCATGCGCACCCCCAATCACCTTAATGATCTGCTAAGATGAAGAAGAGAAAATGAAAATTGTGATGATTCTCAGATCTCAAAATTGCATTGGGTATCATAACCTGAATCAGGCCCCACAAATTAGATCCTCATTTCTGGAGATTCTAGATCATGGGACAAATCTAGGAAGAACTGGCACACAAACACAATGATTGAAATTACAGAAAAACAGAGCATAACACTGCATTTACAGAGTGAAAAAACAAAATGAAAACAATGAAGGTGGATGAAGATAGGGGAGCTAAGTGCCCATATCAATGTCAAAGACGGTTCCCAGTCCGGGGTGTGGTGAATCATGGAGTGCCCCCCTACGTAGAAGAAGATAGGAAGAGCTCTTCTTATTCCCAAAATGAAAATAGAAAAAGACAACTAAAAGAAATTCTCCGGGTAGTAGATCCACATGGCCTTCCTTGACGCGCGCGTCACTGGGCTCAAGTGAATTCCAAGTGAGTGCAACCGATCTCTTTCAATGACCCCGTGTATCCTCGCACTTTCCTACGATCATCTTTTCCTTCACTGCCCACGATCATCCCCCTATGTAGAACAATATAATAAAATAAAAGACGTCATACATTTAAAATATGAAACTATTATAATTATATATATATATATATAAATGCATATATATATTTACTGTTATATGTATTTACTATAGGTATTAACTATTACTAAAATATGTGTGTATATATATATATATTATAACTATTGTATTAAGAAATATAAATATATATATGTATATACATTATAACTATTATATTTATTTAATAATATTTACTATTATAAAATATAAGTAATTAATATTATATATATAAGTATATATATTATTATTATATATGTTATATTATATATTATATATATTATATATAATAAAAAACAAAATAAAAGAAGAAATTGGGGGGTTCATGAGGAAGCGAGGGGGGATTGGGGGTCGCATTATTGAGGGAAGTAGTGGGGATAGGGGCTCGTGTAGGGGAGGTGATGCTCAGTGAGTGGGGGTTTGACCAATGGAGGGGAGTGGCTCAGTGCAACGGGTTCAAGGTGGTGGCCAGCGGGTGCTTGGTCAGGACGTCAGCGGCAGTCAAGGGAAGGGAAGAGGATCGGGGGCCTCAGACGAGAAGTCTTGGGTTCAGCCGCGTGCTGCAGGTGGCGAGTGAGCTTCAGATGCGGGTCTCCGGAAGAAAATCCACGTCTTCATGCTTCCAGCGTCTCGGTGCTTCAACGACTTAAGCTATGGTGGGTTCGGATTTCCGGATCTGAGATTTTTGGTGTTTTGATTTTGATATGTTCAAATTGATATGTTCTTCCTTTCGGTGAAATTATGTGGTTTTTATGGATCTGTTGGTATGATGTTTGAAATATGATTTTGTTGTTGTTCATGTATTTAATCTAGTTCTATTGTGTTAATTTTGCTTGGTGACAGTGGGAGTAGTGAGATGGCGGTGACAGAGTTGGCGGTGTGAATGATTGGAGGAGACATCGCCAGAGAACCTCGCGGTGTGTGGGAGATGACGTTGCAAAGGAGGCAAGAGTGCTGGAAAAAGGAGAAGATGGCAGTGAGAAATGTGGATGGGTTGGTGGTGTGTGGGGAGACACTGCTAGGAGGTTGGCGGTGCGAGGGGTGTGGCGGTGGCTGGGAGATGGAAAATTTTGACAAAGGATGAAGCACCGCAAGGCTTGGCGGAAGTTAGTGGTGTGTGGGACTTGGTGTGAAATGCGAGACACTGTTAGGATAGTGGTTGGCAATGTGAAGGTTGAGGCACCGCCAACTGAGGGCCAGCTGTGTGACAGTGTGTCCGAACAGTGGGTACCTGCACAACAAACAAAATTAGAGAATTAAATGAAAATTAAATTAAATGATTAATTAAATTATAAAGTGAATTAATAAATAAATTAGATTTCTAATTCACAAAATAAATTTAATATTCAAAAATTAATTAATTGCATATTACAGTTTAAACATATAAATTGATTTTAAAATATTTAAAGTGATTTGCTTAAATTAATTAACTGATTAATTAATTAACAGAGTTAAAATAATTAATGAAATAAAGGAATTAAATTAAAACTAAGCATAGGAATAATTAAATAATTGAATTAAATTGTTAAAATTGATTTAATTGTTCAAATAATCAAAAAAAAAGTAAAAAATTATTATTTACAGATGAAAAATAATGAATTAATTAAATTAAAGAATTAATAAAATACTTATTTGAAAAAAACCAAAGAAATGAAATAATTAAAGAATAAAAAGAAAGAAGATTTATTATTTAAACAAAAACAATATAATAAATAATGAATTTTAAAAGAGAATTAATTAATTAATTTAAAAATTATTCAAAATGAAAAAATTAATCAGTAATATACATATTTTCACAAAAATTGATTATTTAAACAATAAAAAATAAGATTGACAACAGTTGTCATAATTACACAAAAAAAAACTCATTTTAATAATAAGAAGAAGATAAAAAGTGAAAATTGATGTGGTAAAAAGTAATGAAAATCAGCCACATCAAACCCCCCACACTTAAATCTTTGTTTGACCTAAAACAAATGCATGTTTTTGTCTTTTTAAAATATAAAGAATGATTTTTCATTGACCTCAAAAATGAAGCATGTTTGAACTTTTTAAAAAATAGAGACACAAAATCAATTCAAGGTATGGCTTTCAAATGAAATGTACAGAAGTGTTCCTGCCTAAATTAAAACATACACTGGAAATCAAGGGCACACAAATTATTTCACTATCAAGGATGTCATGCCTCTTATATTAATTTACCTATCGTCCTACTTTAATTCTAGTTCATGTTCGGATTCAAAAAGTTATGACATGTTATATATAAGTGGAAACAAAACCTTAACTAAAGGCACCTTCAATTTTCACTTTCTCCTAGGTTCTAATAAATTTATGTCCAAACTTTAATTGCTTCATTAATACAACTCAAATTATCTTTAATTAAATCAATTGTTCCATTTTTCATTTGGGTTCAAAATTCACCTCACCTAAATGAGTTCATTTTTAACTAGTCACTTTATTTTAATTTTTTATAACCATATTTCACGTGTAAGGCACTGTGCATAGCACCTATTGAAATTGAAAATGGATTTTATTTATTAATAGAAATGAACTCAGTGCCCTTATCTCAGAGACTCTCCATGAGATCTCATTTGCCCATTTTACTCCAGTTACAAAGGACTTAAAAAATTATCATTTGAGTTGGCTTCCTAAAGTGATAATTTTTTTTATATAAAAAAATGAGTCCACTAGGTTTCAGTTCAAATATTAATTTTCTTAAAGTCATGATCATAATTACACAAAACTATCCTATCTCACTCTCTTCCTCGGTTCCTAAACAGAATTTCTATAAATATAGTGAGCAATACCACTCAAAAATCATACATCTCTAACACTTTTAGAATCAATGCAACCATCAACAATTAGAAAATTTCTATCCACTAGGCAGGTCTGAATTAATATGAAATTTGAATCCAGATGACCCTCAGGTTGTGAAAGAAAATTTGAAATTTTTGAAAGAATTTGAAAAAAATTGAAAAAAATGACCATTTTTTAGACAAAAAAATTAGGGGGAATTTTAAGTGAGAAAATGACCCCTCTCCCCCACACTTAAAACTCAACACTGTCCCCAGTGTTGATTCTCAGGGTGGGAGATAGTTAAGTTTAAAACAGATGATCAATTAAGTATGAAAATAATTTTAAGGGGTACTAGTGAAGTTCAAAAATTTCCTTTGCCACACCCAAAAAGAAAAACAAAAAAAAACAAAAACATATATACAAAAGAAAGGAAACACTACAGGAAAACCGCCTATTAGCGGCGGTTTACAGAAACCGCCGCTAAACTTGGCGTCGACAATCTATTAGCGGCGGTTTTATGCATTTTGCGGCGGTCAAAGAAAAGCGTCGTAGTACCTCATTTCGCGGCGGTTTTTGGTAAATTTAGCGGCGGTTTTAAGGGCTATTTAATTAGCGGCGGCTATAATCACCGCGAAATTCAGGCGTGCCAGGCGCCTGCTTAGCGGCGGTTAAAACCGCCGCTAATTCCGACGTGATTTCGCGGCGGTTTTAACCGCCGCTAAGTAGTCTGCCGAATATATTTCACGGCGGTTTAAACCGCCGCTAAATGTATAAGTGGTAAAACATTAGCGGGGGTTAAAACCGCCGCGAAATGCTGACCCGGAAAAAAAAAATAGAATTTCTGTTTATACTCCACCATTGCCCTGGAAAACAAACCAAACAACACATACAACATATATATAATAAGGAGAAAATTTATGCACCACCTACGCAATATTCATAAACACCCTTTCATTTAATGTTGATGAAAAAGTTGATCCAATTCAATAAGAATACCTAAAGCATACAAAATACCTAAAATTATGGATTTAGAATGAAACACAAGATAACATCAAATGAAACAAGAGATTGGGGGTCACATGGATTTATACTTATAGTTTACAGATGATCAAAATTGAAAATATTTGATTTCATAAAGGATTAAAGTGTATGGATCAAAATGTGCCAAATAAGAGAGGGGAGGGATCACTACTAGTCGTTTGTCCTATAAGGATGAGGAACGAGGATTAAATGGGTTGATGTTCAGTCAGAATAAGAACCTTTAAAACATTATTGTTATAAAATACTTTATATCGATGATTGACATTATGGTTCCAGGAAATAAGGTCTCTTCAGTCTACCACATAAGAAGACATTTGAGAAATAGAGGGCATATTTAAAGAGAATAGAGAATATATTAGAAGATATGTAACCATTAAGAGAGAATCAGTTGTGCTAATCAAACAAAATAAGTGCATAACATGGAAAACATTACGTGGACCACATGATCCATTCTAGGTCACGAAAATCACATAACCCATAAAACATCTTTTGATCACATGATTTTTCTTAATACATATAATCATGTTACCATGTGAAGGTCACATGAATCACATAAAGATTAGTAGATCATGAAAAAATCCTCAAGAGACAACCGAATCACATAAGATAGACTAATGGCCAAGGGTGTGCATCAAAGTTCTAATAAATTACCATTGATTAGTTCATGGATTGATTAAGTGAGATATTTAGACAAGGTGATCACACAAAGAGGTCAAGTGACATGATCACATGATTAGGTCTCTTGTATGGTTCTTGTGATGAGGTCATGCAAAGTTGTCTTGCAAAACAAACGCACGAGAGATAGGGTTTTGAGAGCTATGGAGCTTCATGTCACCGGTCAAATGACCAGCCTCTCACCCCCTATTTATAGGGAACCTCAAGGAATATGAATGGACTTATAAAAGACAAAAAGATGTTTTGAATTCCAACAAGAGAAATCATAAGAGACTCATGAAGTCATTTCCTACCTCATAACTGAGTCCTTGTTCCTTCGAACATCACTTTTGTGGGGGGGGCATTTTTTGACGCTAGCCAAATGAGCATTGTATATTTTAGGAACAAAGAAATACCCAAAGCCTAGGTATTAATATATACCCAAAGGAAAGAAAATTCTAGCATGTATACATATAGATTAATCACCTAGGTCACAAGGACCATGTGAACTTCAATGAGGCTCATGATCACATGACCCTAGGAACATCATGCAAAGGGGTTATGCAATTCATGTGATCTGTTCCTGATCATGTGAATCCCCATCAAATAGCCCAATTAATCATGTAAAACCCCTATGATTATTCTTTTTTATCATATGACATGTCATCTAACAATCTCCCAATATGTTCATAAAATAAAAGTTAGAAAAGAGGGAAGCTTCATGGGAAGGGAGTTGCATTGGTTTTCATGTGATGTGGTTACATGCCTCATAAAAACTATTAATGATCATGAAAATCACCTCAGAAAACCATCTTGATCTAGTGATATCCATTCAACATGGCTGTTTGGACATGAAACACCCTAATGAGTCAAATTCCCAATGCTGAATTTACAACAGAAACATCAAAGAGCCTATTACCATAGATCATCTAACCAATGAAACAAACACATCATTCTCTTTACCACTTGAGGTTATTGTGATCATTCAAGGTTAGCCACTGAAGCTCCTCCAAGATCAATGGTTTTTTAAAGGTTCCATACACCACACATGTTATATATACAAACCAACCTTTCCCATATTTGTTCAACACATCAACAATACTACTCATGGTCCGATGATGCATCGTCACCCTCTCCACCTCCATCTCCTGCTGCCACCTGTAAGAATATTATATTGAAAATTAAATATTGTTGCATATTTATAATTAAACTTAAAACCAATAAAAGTTTGCAAACTAAATGATTGTGATTTTTTGTGATTTACCTGTTCACCACCACTCGGTGCACTACCACTGGGGGCATATCTGCTCATCTGCTGATATAAATCAGTCAACACTTTCTGCATAGCGGATATCTGAGCCCCTTGGTCTTGAACTGTGGCTCGTAGAGAAGAGATCTCCCTCTGAGCATCTTCAGGTATGGGCTGACCATAACCAGGAGTAGATGCGGCTGGAATCCCTGATGGCCTGCTAAAGACCTCAGATGGTATGGGTCCCAAACCCATCCCGCGCACTCTACCAGGATGCTCCTTCCCAAGGACTTGAGCAACCGGGTCATCCTGGGAGACTGAGTAGGACTGCCCAGGACTGGCATCTCATAGTTTTTTAATTTTTACCTATAAATCAAATATCAATACATATTAACACAGTAAAAACTGATAATAAGTTATTATAATAAAAATTTGACTTCACACCCCAACTTCTTTGGTAGGCTCGTTAACAAAAGAGCTATCTGATTTTCTGTGAACATCCAACCACAGTTCAGTCCGGGAGGCTTCGTGCCCTAAATTCTGTGACTGCATTAAGCAAAGATAAATAAAAAATTCAATATATTAAATAGATAATATTGTATTATAAATATTTAAACTATTTAAAATATTACCAATGACATTCGGCTTCTAGAAAAGATTTTTGAGCCCGCCGTGTGAGGGATGACTTGCTTCGCCCTGTTTGATGCATTCTGTCGTGAGAGATCCTGAAATAAATAAAATGAAATTTAACAGTAATGTATCCAATGTTATCTCCTCTTCATATACATGTATTAATGTAAAATGAGGATAATATAATAATATATATTTCAATACCATCTGCTTCTCATCACGATGTCTGTCAACAAAAACTTTCCACTGCTCTTTCGGTACCCCACTATGTAGCTTGTCATACATTTGTTCCAAGGTCAACGAAGTATCATTGACATCACACCACAATCTCCATTTGAAATCTTTCCATTTTTACCGAGATTTTTCAAAGTCCACTTCTGTGCTATCACATCAGCAACTGTGAAGTGGAAGAACATATGTATACAGAAATTCATTTTGAACATATTAGTAACATGACATTCAATTAAACCATAATGTAATAAAATTACCTTTATTTGAGAATCGAAAACTTCATTTTTTCAGTTTGGAGGCATATGTCTCCAATCATCATATGAAATGGGAAGGGAAATGGGCTCCGCTGCCAACTGACCTATAATATGGCCAAGTAACCCCGCGACATCATCCGTAGGGACCCCATAAGAATCAAATGACACGACTATCTTTTCGTCATTCAAGTTCCAAACATCTGAGCTTTTTAAGTGTTTCTCCACAGTTTTATTTTTGTCATCTTCAATGAGCAAACAATTAGTATAAACAAAATGCAATAAATTTATTTAATTAAAATTTATACCTATGACTGTGACCCTCTAGTGTGTCCGGGATGAACTGGAAGGGGTCTGTCGCCACCCAACTGATGAGGCACCTGTAGGGGGAGTCGACGACTCAGCCTCTAATGGGAGGCTCTCTGATGGTGTGAGCGATGGTGCAGGGGGAGATGGTGCGGGGGTGTAGGCGGCTAGTGCCTCAGATGTCGTGGGGAGTGACCCAGATGGATCGGCATCCGTCGCAGAACTAGAAGAAATAGTACACTGCTTCCTCCTTGGCATTCCTGTCATTTAATCAAATAAAATTAAGTTCAGAATATATATTTCAAAAAAATTATGCAGAAAAAAAAATTAAAAATGATAATAGATGCCCAGTACTAACAAACAAAATATATATAACAATGATAATGAATGACTGCAGAAATGAAACAAGTGGTTGCTGCATGAATGAATAATTGTACATACAATCATTTTCCCCTTCAATAATGTCGGTTTCCTGCTCCATTGCTTCATCCACTTCATTCATCCTTGCAAGACTAATATTTTCAATATCATGATGGAAAAATAATTTTTCTTCCTGTTGTTGATGACATTCAACTTCAGAGGTCAAATATTCCACTTCATCACCCATATCATACAAATCTCTTTGTATTACGTGAGTAACTACACTCCACCCTTCATCCACAACATCATTCACATAATATACCATTTTTTCTTGTGATGCTAAGATATATAGATCATGCATTTCACGATCACCAACATCCATCAAGCGAGAGAAGTTCACAGAAGTAAATTGCAATGAATCTCTTTTAACTCCTCTGATAATATTGACCCATTTGCATTTGAATAAAACAACAGAAAAATGTCCATGGTAGTTTAATTCAATAATATCATGTAGCTTTCTATAGTATCCCACTTCATCAAATGTAAATATACCACTATTTTGTGTTTTCAAACCCACTTCTCGATCAACTGTACGAAATCTAAAGTCATTCACATTATAAGCGTTGAACTTTCTAACTTGCTTTATAGGACCTCTAGAAAGAAACTTCAAATCTTCTGACAAGTCTGCTCGAGTATCAGTATTCATGATCTGAAAAAAGAAATATAATTTAATAGATTTACAAATTGTATGTGTCAAACTAATATTCTTATTTATTGCAATATTTATGAACTTACACGTCGTGCAAACCATTCTACAAGCTCTTTATTCACAACTTTCATTATATCTTTCTCATTTCGTGTTCGGACTCTCATTCGTCTCTTTGTTTGTATCCTCAACTCTTCAATAAATGGATCTGCAATTTCACTATTCAGCAGCACATATCTATGTGCCTGTAATAATTCCAATTCTGTCAGTGTCACATTTGAGGTCCTCCCAACTGATCGGTCAATAGCAGGAAATATTTTTGATTTCTAATGCATTTGAGATTGAGTTGATGTGTCGTCAACACGTCTAACTCGATTAAATCTTGTCTCAATATCATCTAAATACCTGGAACAAAATGTAAGACATTCCTCGGCCAAATAGCCTTCAGCAATAGAGCCTTCTGGTTGAGCTTTATTTCTCACGTATGATTTCAAATGCCCAAGATATCTGTGAAATAAAATAATAATATTATGCATTTATTTAAATGTCAAAAATTGTTTACTTAACTGGAAAACATATAAATAAAATACCTCTTAATTGGATACATCCATCGATAATGAACGGGGCCTCCTAATTTAGCTTCTTCAACCAAATGCATAGTTAAATGCATCATGATAGTAAAAAATGATGGAGGAAAGATCATCTCCATTGCACAAAGAGTCAATACAAACCTCTCTTGGAGGTTGTCAAGCTTAAATGGATGTACAACTTTCTCACATAATTGCCTGAAAAATGTGCAGAATTGGAGTACAACATCAGTAACTTTTTCAGGTAATAATGTACGTAATGCCAATGGTAGTAACTGCTGTAACAAAATATGTGAATCGTGACTTTTCAATCCATGTAACTTACGATTCTTCAAGTCAACACACCTCAAGATGTTACTCGAATACCCATCAGATACCTTCACATTCTTTAAAATTCAAAGGAACGTATCTTTATCCCTATTTTTCATTACGAAAATGGCCGGAGCATACTTTTCATTCTCATCTGGCCATAGATCGCGTTTTATGTTCATTACTTGTAAGTCTTTGCGAGCATTAAGATGATCCTTCGACTTTCCATGCTCATTAAGTAATGTGAAAATCAAATTATCATAGACATTCTTCTCAATATGCATCACATCAAAATTGTGGCGCAACAAATTAAATTCCCAATACGAAATTTAAAGAATATACTTTTTTTCTTCCATTGTTGCGTTTTGATTTCACTTAACGATGCACTTCAGACTCGTTTTCCGCTATCATTCAAATGATGAACCTCCCCAAATTCTGTTTCAACATTTTCAAGTTGTGTCAATATTTCAGAACCGGTTAACAACTTTGGAGGTGGTCTACGATCAATGAAACCATTAAATTTTGATTTGTTCAGCCGAAATCTATGAGATGCATCTAGAAATCTTTGATGGCATAAGAAGCACCATTTTCTACTGTGAGGTAGCCACTTGGGCTCAAAATCAAAGTTACAAATGGGACAAGCCAAACCCGTATAAGTGTTCCAACCAGATAAATTCCCAAGCCCAGGGAAGTCACTAATGGTCCACAGTAAAGCATCATGCATTTTGAACATTGTTTTAGAAGAAACATCAAATGTATCAACACCGTTACTCATAACTCCTACAATTCTTCAATCAAAGGCTGCAAGTATACATCAATATCATTTCCAGACATTTGTTTTCCAGGAATAATCATTGATATGATAAAAGATGATTGTTGCATACACATCCACAGAGGCAGATTATAAGGGATCAAAACAACTGGCCAAATGCTATAACTTGTACTCAAAGTCCCAAATGGGTTGAATCCATCGGCAGCCAATCCCAATCGAACATTCATAGGATCAGCTGAGAAATCTGGATGTAATGAATCAAATGTCTTCCATGATTGGGAATCTAGTGGATGTCTCATTAACCCATCATTGTTATTATCTACAGAATGCCACTTCATGTGTTCGGCGGTTTTTGATGACATGAATAATCTTTGCAATCGCGGCTTCAAAGGAAAGTAACGCAAAACCTTTGCAGGTGTGTTCATTTTCTTCTTCTTCATGAAATTATGTTCAGTCAGACTTCCAACATCACCCTTTGACTGCCATCTAGAAGAAGAACATTTCTTGCAATTCTGTCTACTTGAATCCTCTTCCCAATAAAGCATACAATCATTGGTACACGCATGTATTTTTATATAATTCAGACCAAGCTTGTTAACAACTTTTTTCATATCATAAAAATATTCTGGGATTTTTGCTTTAGAAAATGCATCACAAATCAATTTCAATATCATGGACATTGCCTTATTTGTAATTCCACATAGACATTTGATATGGTACAACTTCAGTAGAAATGAAAGCTTTGAATATTTCAAACACCCACTATACAACTCTTGATTTCCATCGTCAACTAAATCATGAAACACATTTTTCTCAGTGAAGTTTTCCGTTACATTTGGCTCTACAGAATCAAGAGGAGGATCCAATGATATGTTCCAATCTTGATCTACTTGTGTTACAGTCTCAAAAACATCACTTGTCACGTTGCAATTTGTAGCACCCTCTTCTAGTTGTTCTGATATGTTTTGATGCTGATAGTGGTGTCTTGCAGTGCCGAATGCATCATTTATGAGGTTTTGCATTTCATTTTCCATTGTCGACGAACTTGGGACCTCATTCTGTGGATTAACATCAGTGCTCAATCTTTCTATATTGTTCGATTCTCCATGCCAATTCCAACACAAATATTGACCAGGGAATTGCTTCAGTATTAAATGTTCATAAACTTCATCTCTCTTCAACCATGTTCTAAATTTACATTTAGGACATGGACATCTTATTCTCCCTTCAACGGATCGATTAGAAATCGCAAAATATAAAAACTCATTCAAACCCTTAACATACTGAGGTGTGTTCCTCGGTAATGTGATCCAGCTTTTATCCATGTATATCACAATGTTCCTACACAAAATATATGATAGTGTAAGATTGCAGAATCATAATATAATAAAGATGACCCATTGATCATAAAGTATGCACAATATAATAAAGATGATTCATTGATCATAATATAATAAAGATGATCCATTGATCATAAAGTATGCATAATATAATAAAGATGACCCATTGATCATAAAGTATGCATAATATAATAAAGATGATTCATTGATCACATTTAAAATAGGCGAGTGGCTATTTTGGTTTCAGTTCTTTTCTCCAGGCCCTTGGATCCCTACCTAGAGATCTTCTTGGGTTTTTTTGGGAGACTATACTCCATCTAGATTGATCCATTCAACATTGGATCTTTTATTATAGTTGTGGCACATCTCTCTGGGTAAGAAATATTTCTGATTCTTCATTTCTCTTGATAATGGTGGCACCCTAGGGTAACATTATCAGATCTGGTGGCCTAAGTTTTTGAATCTTTGTGTATTCTTCTAGATCCTTTGGGATATCTCATTATGGAGGCCATTCCTTGGTTAGTTGTGGTGCGGCGGATGTCTTTTCTTGAGGTATTTGGTGTTTTCCATCTCCACCAACCCCTTCTTTTCTAATTTATATCAATATTAATGTTTTTATTATATTCTAGGGCCTTCGTTTTCATCATTGGGTTTTCATTGTTGGTGGATCCCATTACGGGAATGTGTGACTTGAGCTTTGAGGTAGGTGGTTCCATCTCTAGCCTATGATAATTAGCCTAATTTCTCTTAATTTATAAGTTGATATATCAAATTGGAATGACTATTTTCATTTGTTTAAGAAGGGGTTTTTGAGAGAAATGTTTTTCCATGATTTTTGATAAATGAAAATGAAATGGGTACGTTAACATAAATATGGGTTAGTGTTCAACCACTGATTGTGATCATAAATGTAAGAATAAAATTATGTATTCTTTTTTTAACCTTACCCATTTTTGGTAAATCTATTTTATTAGTTATGTAAATAGAGATAAATTTATAAAAAAATCCCTATAATATCTATTTTGTTTTAATAAGATCATGATATCAAATTCATGACTCAAATATTACCATAAATTCACTACCCTAATTTCCATTGGATCAACTGACACCCAATGATTCTATGTCAGATACAATATGAATTTGACTAATACTCATAAAATGTATAGGTCCAATTTCTCTTATATTTAAAGGGATCTATAGGAGTCTAAACCTGATGAGGGTATAGAGGCTGATATGGGGATAAAGCCTGATTCACTAGACTAGGTAGTAGTTCTTGAGGGGGTGGTGCTAACTCGTTCTACAGTGGTTGATGTATAGCCTGAGGCTGAGTAAGATGTTGATTCCTTAGTGAGGCTATAAAGGCTGATCTACTGGTAAAAATTCTAGTAGACTAGGGGACTCAACCTGTGAAACAATATCAATCTAGAACATAGTCTCTTTTCATAGGATACCTGAGTGAAAAAATTAACACCTTCTTAGCATGTTGGATGGATTTCTCCTGGCGATGAGTCCTATTAGAGAATTTTTTGAATCCACCTACAATGTTTGGAGTGATGGGGGAGGGAACCAGTTTAGCCTTACCATTCACCATGCACATCATCAGTAGATATTTGTGAGTTAATGACTTGTCAAGTGAATTCATGAGGCCCTTCCACCTAGCGACAATGTCTATGACTCACTCATCTGGTCGTTGTTTTCAAATAAAGTAGTCATATGTTCTGGAATTTCCCATGGTGGTGCTAAACTGAAAAATAAATTGATTATGATGGTCTTCCCAACAAGCTATAGACCCAATGGATAACTAGATGTACCAGAAAAACTCTGGCCCTTCTAATGTCAGCACAAAACATAGTGCTTTGTGTCTTCCTACTATGATATAGTTCACAACATAGGGCCACACATTGAAATAAAATGGGCTAGGTGTTGTAGCAGATTACACACCCCATTGAAGGGGGGAATTGTTGGATTCTCAAATTCTATTGGTGCTGACATATCATAAACCGATGCATGTTATGACATTCCATCAAGTGGTATTTCCACCTATCACTTCTCCAGGGCCTCAAAGGATACGATGAGGTTGTCCATTGTGTCCTCTAGGAAAGGATTCCATTCTGGGCCAGGATCAATGACAACTAATGAATTTTTAATATCATCAACATGGTAGGTAGGATAAACCACCCATGAAGTGATAGGTATAACAACTGGGCGAATTCCATAAGATAATACTGGGGGAATTACTAGAGCCAGGTCTCGAGGAAGATTCTCATTCAATTTTGGTGGATTAGGAAATAAATAGTGTGATCACTTGTCATAGGCTCCTAAATTTACCAAATTGAGAGGAAATTGATTTTCCAGATTAAAGGGAATTATTTTCTTAATGAATTTTGGATTCCCCTAATTTTCTAGTGGATATAGGACAATATTATATCATATATCTCCATATTGTAGAAACTAATTAGCATGGAGCTCATTAATGGGAATCTTCTATTCGGAAAGATGTTGAAACATAGAATTCATACCAGGATCAACTATATTCTACATTGAACTAGACAGGTCATAGGGATTAGCATTCCTGGTCGGTCCTTTACCCTGGTTGGGGTCTTGGTGTAAGGGTAATTACTTAGAGGAATCTGAAAGGCCATGCGTCTTTCTTTGATGGTGGGTGTCAACACTTGGGGTGTCCAGTAGATGTTGTGCTACCGCAAAGGGTGGGTCCTCTTACTCAGAATTTAATTTAGTTTATCACTCCCTAACTGTAACAATCTCATCTATATTCAAGGTGACTATGCACAGAGGCACATTATTGACGTCATTGGGCAGATTTGGCTATCATAGGATGGGATTGAAGTGGAGAGAAACATAATTCCCTATGATGCAAATCTGTACTGGTGGGGACACTTCCTTAATAATTATATGGATTAGAAAAATGTTCTGAAGACATCATTGTAGATGGTACTGGTGGTATCTTGTTGATGTGGGTGGATACTACACGAGAAGACCTGCTAAATAAACCATGTAACGTTAATGGAAAATGTCATCCCAATGCTCTTGGATATTATATAATTCAAAATAAGGTTCAAGAGGCAGAAATGTGTCTCCCAAATGGTTTGAAAAAAAACCCTATCATGATTGAGTGACCCCAGAATTATGATGTTGGAAGTAGTGATCATCCTTAATATATCAGAAAACTGATCAGTGGTTATAGTTTCATATCATATTCTCCACTCAGAAGTGCAGTTTAACTCTTCATTTCCACATTCTTATACTTTGGGTGGCTCAGGAACTTGAAAAAATGGTTTTGTATACCATTGTGGTAGTGGACTATCTGGTGGGGATAATGTTGCATGAGATGATAGTCCACAACCTACTAGATTGTATCTCAAAGATGGTATATACTACTTCACCATTTTCTTATAGGACAAAGTATATTCCACATATTCATGTGAAAGGGAAGAGGCTGTTAGTTGAGAATCTTGTGAGTGATATCCACCAATCATACCCAAAACAACTCTCTCTGATATCATGTTGAGGAGTATAACGAGTTTGTAAACTAAATAAAAGATTGCAATGTGATATTCTGGAAGGGATCCAAATCCTCTTCTCCTTTGTTGTATGTATGAAGGGATTTAAGGATCTGGTACATCTCATCTTATGAAATGAATAAACTCACAGACTAGGTTCATTCCCCAAACTCTAATGTAGAGGGTCGAGGTGAGGACACCATCAGTGGGACCCACTTATCTTCAGAATCAAATAAGTGGACATGATTTACAATAATTTAAAAATTCTCATAATTATTCCTTTAGTGGCGATGATTCTTGCATATTCTTCAGGGTGGTTCATTGGAATAGGAAAAATCTTTATCATGGGGAGGACCCTTTTTTAGGTTGGAACTAGAGTGGGGAGTACACCCTAGGGATCTAGCCATTAAAATAGAGGGCCTTCGTATCAGTTGTCATGGGAGTGGGGATGGCCTCCTCTTTGGTGATCCGGGTTGTGAGGACCACCCGTGTGTCTATCTAGAGGAACATGAGGAATATCATTGTGTATTATAATAAATTCATTGGGAGGACCTTCAAGGTTTGGGAGTGTTGGAGTGCAGAAGACCTTTGTTAGAGTTTTCGAGAAAATTTGGATGAACTCCATGTCTATTGAAAGTTGTAGAATGAGGAGGGAATTAATACTAGTCGAACTGGACATGAGGAGGACAAAAATGTATATCAATAAAGTGTGGATGTACTCCTTTATAATTGTACATGGAGTGGGGAGACATCCCCTAAAGCTAGTGAAAACATGGGGAGGACCACCATGCTGACGGGGGGTGGAGCAAGGAGGACCTTCACTCTAGTCAATGTTGTTTTGGGGAGGACATCTGCTTGAGCTGGGAATGACGCGAGGAGGATCTCTTTTATGATGATTTGAGACACTGGGAGTAACTCTATATATAGAATTATAATCATGGGGATGACATAAATTATGAATATCAACTATATGGGGTGTACCTCCACTTGGATTGATTCATGTGACATGAGGACGACATCTATGATGAGTGAAATAGAGGGGAGGACCTCCACTCTGTCCGATGATGATAAGGGGAGGACATCCATAATATATATCATAATCATTAGTTTTTCCATGATGGCTAATAATTGTGCTAACGACTGAAAGATTCATCCAAGACTACTGGTGTGGTGGCTGAGTTCTCGATCCATTTCGGGTGTTGTAGATCCCCTACTATATAGTAGTAGGGAACTGGTAGTATATGTTGGCGGTGGAACAGGCCGCTGGAGCTGTATAAGATCATTAACCATGATATAAATCTCTTTAAACATGGGATTTGATGCTATTGTCAAATTATCTAGACCAGGGACGACATGAAATTGGTGTATACCACTTGTTATTCAGTATAAGGGGTGGGTGGGGTAGTGCTTACAACGACTGGTGGGATCCCTCCCTGGAGGCTCCCGAGTGGTTGTTATAGCTGGGATGGATCAAATATCCCTTACATGATCGACATAGGGGTGTGAGTCATAATATCACTCCATTTAAAGACTCCAGAAGTAGTTGAACATTGGACTGGGAGTCGAAACTCCCAGTGCAGCCCTTAGGGAGACATGGATTAAGATTCACTAAGGCCTTCAAATACTTGTGTGACTTGTACCTCATAGGAATGAACCCTATTTATCTTATCGACAAACATGGGTGTCTATCAACCTTATCTAGATTATTATAGATGTTGATATGGGGGTGGGAACCTGATAGAGATTGTTAGGGGTGAATTTGTTGATGTGGCAGAGTCATGTCGTATTTCCACATTGTTATTCCTTCTTACCCAGCTTCTTGAGTAGGGGTGATTGGATTCCTATAGCTAGGATCCTTCAATGAAGGAAGATTTAACTGTTAATATGGATACATGGTAAGAAATTATCAATTACACAATGCAGTCTAATCATTTATGACATTACAGAGATATCTCCACCAATGATTTCATAGTTCAGAATTATGAATGATTAACTACCCAAATTCTGGTGAGTTTCACACCAAGACCACTATTTTCTTTGCATGAACTAGTGTCAGAAATATGGATTTGATGGCATACTAATCTACTGATTTATCAAGTTTTAATAATAATATATTGCAGATAAGTGTTCATGTTGGGTTAATTTACACCATAAAGACTGGTCTTGAAACCAGTGTGGGTGGATTAGTATAGGTAAACCCCAATGAGGGGGACAACAAGGTTTCCAATTAGTAGGGATTGAACAAACAACATAACTAGTAATCACCTAGTAATTAGGTCGCCGGAGATGGAGGTCGCGGGGTCACCGGAGATGGAGGTCGCGGGGTCACCGGAGGTCGCGGGTCGCCGGAGGTCGCGGGCCGCCGGAGGTCGCGGGTCGCCGGAGGTCGCGGGTCGCTGGAGGTCGAGGGTCGAGGATTGCGGGTCACCGGGGGGTTAGGGGAAGAAGGGAGGGCGCGAGGGTTTGGGGAACGATCGGGGTGGGGGAAGAAGGGTCGGGATTGTGAAAATGGATTTCGGGTTTCGCGGCGGTTTATTAAAAACCACCATGAAACCTTTCAGCGAAAACGTTTAGCGGCGGTTTTGTGAACCGCCGCCACAAAACCGCCGCTAAACATGGTTTTTGTTGTAGTGAAAGCCCTCCAACCACCACCAGTAAATCAAGAACAATTTTTTTGAAAGTTCTTTATTTAAGAAGTTATAAACAAACAAAAGATTTTTCACAATGACATTCAAATAGAAGCATGATTACTAATATTGTACATCAACAACAACATGAGAGTGAAAACAGTGGGTGCAAGCATGTTTCACAAATTAGCTCATAATAATTTTCAACTCACTAGATTTTAATAAACTAGTACCCAAATAGGAAAAAAAATCAATTTCAAACAAACTCAGAGGGGAATCCCCCACACTTAACAACTTGTAGCAGGAAGTTAACATGAGCAGAAAAATAAAACTAGAAAAAAAAGAAAAATACTTCCCTGAATGTGCAAGCTTTTCATTTTTTTCATGAAGTCTCCATATGCTTACATGTACATGAAAAATGACTACTCTATTTAAGTACCTATAGATGTAAACAAATTTACATTAGACATCAAAAAATAAAGTGCAAAAATAAATGCAACCGGGTTTGAGTAAGGGGGTTTTATCCAATGATCTCCAGTGTATTGTTCCCTTGGGACTTGAATGTCTGCCATGTGGAACTACTGCCTGATTATTAACCTAAAATAAAACAACACACAAATTAAAACAACATGCATAAAAAACTAAAGCAGGAAATTAAAAGGGATAATATTGGGATAACCTCCCAAGGGGTGCTGTATTTTGACTGTCTACTACTGGAAAATCACTGGATCAACCCCATTCTGATGACGGATGTGGCTTATTTCTTAAGAACCACCAAATGTGGTTCTTTTCAACTTTAGTGTTTTGCCACTTTTGGAGTACCCAACAAGTCCCCCTCCTTAACGGTGAAAACCCACTTATAGAATGTTAGAGGGGTAAACATAAAGTAGGGGCAATTCCCTCCTTCAACATCTTGAGGTTGAGGGTGCACAGGTAGTGTGAAAGAGATTCTTGGATGTGACTTTTCTTCTCATTCAGTCCAATAAATTATTTTCTCTTAGGCAACAAAGACAGTGTCACATCCGTTGTTGAACTTGTGCACAAATCCATACACTCTTCTTCTTCCACATGGGTTGCTTCCTTAAGACTCTCCAGGAATAAATGAAGTTCAACCGACTATTTAGAACCTATGTAGGGAGAATCTAAATTGGCATCAACTATAGAAAAACCAGAATCATATAAAAGAAAATATTGTTCAATGAATTATAATTCTTCCTGAGTTTGGTCAACTTGCTCCTCTCTAGGAATATTTAGTGCCCCTGGGATAATGCTTGTGGCAAGAGTGAGGTAGTCAACCTCCTCTAGCCTCTCTTCAAAACACATGACTTCAGGAGTGGTTTCCTCCAAGGAAAAAGAGAGGATATTTTTAGCTGGTGTGACTTATCGAGACAAGGAGAACTCACTAGAAAGGTCAGTGCATAAAAAATCATCAAATGAAGTACTAGAAATAATACGATCTTCTAGTTGGTGCCCAACTTATTCAATGTCTATCTGTTCCACCTCCAACCAACTCTTAAAAACCTCATCAAAAGGTGGATCTTGCAACTCTAGACTTGATTCTAAGGGTAGTTTAATTTCAAATGTGGGAAACTCTAGTTCTTCTACAACATAGAACTTAGGGAAGAGGTGAGAAAATTATAAGTTTCTTAACTAAGCCTTCTAAAGTTTCTCATCTTAGCTCCTCCTTAAATTCTTCAATTAATTCTACAAAATCATCTGGATACAATATGTTGAATTGTTCCCTAATTCTATATACAAGAAATCCCACATAATACTTTGAGAGTTAAGGTGGTTTCATCATTTTTTTAAGTTTTTTTAGTTTTGTTGTTTTTTAAAGAAAAATGGAAAACACCACAAAAGTCAAATGTTGCTTCCCCAACAATGACGCCAAAATTTGACGGCATTCTTATCACGAGGATGGTCAAATATAAATTTATAGTACTCAAGATATAACGCAATGACTAATCTTGAGATTGCTCTTAAGGAAGCAGTATTGAATGACTAAGTGGTATTTTCTGAAAATCTTTTTGGATTTTTTTATATTTTGAAAACAGAAAAATAAAAACAGTGATGGAATAGTGTTAAAAAAACACAGTGAGCGTGGAACAATAAATGAAAAAAAGAAAAATAGAGAAATAAAATCACACAAAGACCATAAAAAGACAACAAACCCATAATACCCATGATGACAATGGAAGGCAGTCTTCGGGATATCCTCATACTTCACATGCATCTGATGATATCCTGACTGCAAGTCGATCTTTAAGAACCAACATGCACCCTTCTGTTGATCAAATAAATCATCAATCTATAGAAGAGGATAGTGATTCTTCACTATCATTTTTTTAAGTAATGATAATCGATATGCAACCGCCAACTACCGTCAGCCTTCTTCACAAACAAAAACGGTGCACCCCACGGTGACACACTCATCCGAACAAAACCACACTGTAACAGACCATCAAGTTGTATACGTAGCTCTCATAACTCTTAAGGGTACATCCTATATGGATACATAGAGATAGGAGACGTTCTTGGTTGTAGCTCGATCTCAAACTCGATCTCTCTTCGAGGGGGTAATGCTAAAACCTCTTATGGAAAGACATACGGGTACTCTTCTATGATCTTAGGAAATGACAACTACTGAACCTATGGATAACTCAGCATCAGCTCAACCATCATGGATGATAAGGACGAAACACACCTCTGACCCATCCGAGGGTCTCGCCCACCAACGAACACCACTGGCTTTCCATCCACATCGAAGAACACAACATGCCTCCTGAAGCAATCCACCATATCCAGCACCTAATACATCCAATCCATGTTGAGGATGAAATCATATGGTTTTATTTGTAAACATAAGAAATCTCCCCAAGAGTGGTGATGCCCCAACACTAGTTCAATGTAAGTTCGGCCTCCAACTAGCATAGTCAATGCCAAGGGCCCTCTATTAGCGCTAGAAAAGCACTGATATAAGGGGGCACTTCCCTTGCCCGTTTTTGTAGTAGTGTAAATCAACAATTCTCGACTCACTCAGTGCATGTATGATGGCTCGGATCACACACCTATCTCGCCCAAAACATTGAGAACTCGTGCGCAAAATTACTTCCAACACATGAGCACTCTCCCAAAGTAAAGACATCTCCAGATCAAATCACTCCAGTTATGAATTTCTTCATCACTGGAGTGATCATCAATGGATCAAAAATCACACAACTCCACTTATCTACTCCATCGAGCAGATCAAGTGAATAAGGGGAAAAGGATGAAGGGCATTCAAGAAAGAAATCGATTCAGCGCAAGAATGCCCTCATGTGCACCCCCAATCGCCTTCATGATCCGCTAAGGTGAAGAAGAGAGAATGATGATCGCGATGATGCTTAGATCTTCAGATCGCATCAGGTGTCATAACCTGAATCAGGCCCCACAAATTAGATCTCCATTTCCGGAGGTTCTATATCACGAGACAAATCGAGGAAGAACCGACACACAAACACTATGATTGAAATTACAGAAAAACAGAGCATAACAATGTATTTACATAGTGAAAACACAAAATGAAAACAATGAAGGTGGATGAGGATGGAGGAGTTGAGTGCCCGTATCAATGTCGAAGACGGTTCCCAGTCCGGGGTGTGATGAATCGTGGAGTGTTCCCCCTACTCAGAAGAAAAGAGGAGGAGCTCTTTTTATTCCCAAAATGAAAACATAAAAACACAACTAAAAAAAATTATCCGGGCAGCAGATCGACGTGGCCTTCCTTGATACGCACGTCACCAGGCTCGAGTGAATTCCAAATGAGTCAACCAATCTCTTTCAACGACCCCGTGTATCCCCACACTTTTCCATAATCATCTTTGCCTTCACTGCCCACGACCATCCCCCTATGCAAAACAATAGAATAAAATAAGACATCATACATTTAAAATATACAAATATATATATATATATATATATATATAAATGCATATTTATATTTACTGTTATATATATTTATTAGAGGTATTAACTATTACGAAAACATGTATATATATATTATAACTATTGTATTAAGAAATATATAAATATATATATATATACATTATATTATTATATTTATTTAATAATATTTACTACTATAAAATACAAGTAATTAATATTATATATATAAGTATATATATTATTATTATCATATATGTTATATTATATATTATATATATTATAGATAATAAAAAAACAAAATAAAAGAAGAAATTGTGGGGTGCACGAGGAAGCACCGGGGAGAGGGGCTCGCGCAGGGGAGGCGGTGCTCGGTGAGTTGGGGTTCGACCAGTGGAGGGGAGCGGCTCGGTGCCACGGGGGCGGTGGCCAGCGGGTGCTTCGGCCTCAGGTGGTGCGGGTCAGGACTTCAGCGCCGGTCAAGGGAAGGGAAGAGGAGCGGGGGCCTCAGATGAGAAGGCTCGGGTTCGGCCGCGTGCTGCAGGCGGCGAGCGAGCTTCAGATGCGGGTCTCCGGAAGCAAATCCGCGGCTTCGGGCTTCCAGCGTCTCGGTGCTTCTACGGCTTGAGCTCTGGTGGGTTCGGATTTCCGGATCTGAGATTTTCGGTGTTCTGATTTTGATATGTTCAAATTGATCTGCTCTTCCTTTTGGTGAAATTCTGTGGTTTCTGAGGATCTGCTGTGCTGATGTTTTAAATACGATTTTGCTGCTGTTCATGTATTTGATCTGGTTCTGTTGTGTTAATTTTGATCGCTGACGGTGGGAGCGGTGAGATGGCGGTGACGGAGCTGGCGGTGCGAATGGCTGGGGAGACACCGTCAGAGAACCTGGCAGTGTGTGGGAGATGACGGTGCGAAGGAGGCAGGAGTGCTGGCGGAAGGAGAAGATGGCGGTGAGAAATGTGGATGGGTTGGCGGTGTGTGGGGAGACCGCCAGGAGGCTGGCGGTGCGAGGGGTGTGGCGGTGGCTGGGAGAGGTTGGCGGTGGCTGGGAGATGAAAAAATTTGACAAAGGATGAGGCATTGGCTGTGCCTGGTAGATGGAAAAATTTGACAAAGGATGAGGCACCGCCAGGCTTGGCGGAAGCTGGTGGTGTGTGGTACTTGGTGTGAAGGCTGAGGCACCGCCAGGATGGTGGCTGGCGGTGTGAAGGCTGAGGCACCGCCAGCAGAGGGCTGACAGTGTGTGGATGAGGCACCGCCAGGATGGTGGCTGGCGATGTGAAGGCTGAGGCACCGCCAGCAGAGGGCTGACAGTGTGTGGATGAGGCACTGCCAGGATGGTGGCTGGCGATGTGAAGGCTGAGGCACCGCCAGCAGAGGGCTGACGGTGTGTGGATGAGGCACCGCCACGGGGGCGGTGGCCAGCGGGTGCTTCGGCTCCAGGTGGTGCGGGTCAGGACTTCAGCGGCGGTCAAGGGAAGGGAAGAGGAGCGGGGACCTCAGATGAGAAGGCTCGGGTTCGGCCACGTGCTGCAGGCGGCGAGCGAGCTTCAGATGCGGGTCTCCGGAAGCAAATCCGCGGCTTCGGGCTTCCAGCGTCTCGGTGCTTCTACGGCTTGAGCTCTGGTGGGTTCGGATTTCCGGATCTGAGATTTTTGGTGTTCTGATTTTGATATGTTCAAATTGATCTGTTCTTCCTTTTGGTGAAATTCTGTGGTTTCTGAGGATCTGCTGTGCTGATGTTTTAAATACGATTTTGCTGCTGTTCATGTATTTGATCTGGTTCTGTTGTGTTAATTTTGATTGCTGATGGTGGGAGCGGTGAGATGGTGGTGACGGAGCTGGCTGTGAGAATGGCTGGGGATACACCGTCAGAGAACCTGGCAGTGTGTGGGAGATGACGGTGCGAAGGAGGCAGGAGTGCTGGCGGAAGGAGAAGATGGCGGTGAGAAATGTGGATGGGTTGGCGGTGTGTGGGGAGACCGCCAGGAGGCTGGCGGTGCGAGGGTTGTGGCGGTGGCTGGGAGAGGTTGGTGGTGCCTGGGAGATGAAAAAATTTGACAAAGGATGAGGCATTGGCTGTGCCTAGTAGATGGAAAAATTTGACAAAGGATGAGGCACCGCCAGGCTTGGCGGAAGCTGGTGGTGTGTGGTACTTGGTGTGAAGGCTGAGGCACCGCCAGGATGGTGGCTGGCGGTGTGAAGGCTGAGGCACCGCCAGCAGAGGGCTGACAGTGTGAAGGCTGAGGCACCGCCAGGATGGTGGCTGGCGATGTGAAGGCTGAGGCACCGCCAGCAGAGGGCTGACAGTGTGTGGATGAGGCACTGCCAGGATGGTGGCTGGCGATGTGAAGGCTGAGGCACCGCCAACAGAGGGCTGACGGTGTGTGGATGAGGCACCGCCATGGGGGCGGTGGCCAGCGGGTGCTTCGGCCCCAGGTGGTGCGGGTCAGGACTTCAGCGGCGGTCAAGGGAAGGGAAGAGGAGCGGGGGCCTCAAATGAGAAGGCTCGGGTTCGGCCACGTGCTGCAGGCGGCGAGCGAGCTTCAGATGCGGGTCTCCGGAAGCAAATCCGCGGCTTCGGGCTTCCAGCGTCTCGATGCTTCTACTGCTTGAGCTCTGGTGGGTTCGGATTTCCGGATCTGAGATTTTTGGTGTTCTGATTTTGATATGTTCAAATTGATCTGTTCTTCCTTTTGGTGAAATTCTGTGGTTTCTGAGGATCTGCTGTGCTGATGTTTTAAATACGATTTTGCTGCTGTTCATGTATTTGATCTGGTTCTGTTGTGTTAATTTTGATTGCTGACGGTGGGAGCTGTGAGATGGTGGTGACGGAGCTGGCGGTGAGAATGGCTGGGGAGACACCGTCAGAGAACCTGGCAGTGTGTGGGAGATGACGGTGCGAAGGAGGCAGGAGTGCTGGCAGAAGGAGAAGATGGCGGTGAGAAATGTGGATGGGTTGGCGGTGTGTGGGGAGACCGCCAGGAGGCTGGGGGTGCGAGGGTTGTGGCGGTGGCTGGGAGAGGTTGGTGGTGCCTGGGAGATGAAAAAATTTGACAAAGGATGAGGCATTGGCTGTGCCTGGTAGATGGAAAAATTTGACGAAGGATGAGGCACCGCCAGGCTTGGCGGAAGCTGGTGGTGTGTGGTACTTGGTGTGAAACGGGAGGCACCGCCAGGATGGTGGCTGGCAGTGTGAAGGCTGAGGCACCGCCAGCAGAGGGCTGACAGTGTGTGGATGAGGCACTGCCAGGATGGTGGCTGACGATGTGAAGGCTGAGGGCACCGCCAGCAGAGGGCTGACGGTGTGTGGATGAGGCACCGCCAGGATGGTGGCTGGCGGTGTGAAGGCTTAGGCACCGCCAGCAGAGGGCTGACGGTGTGAAGGCTGAGGTACCGCCAACAGAGGGCTGACGGTGTGTGGATGAGGCACCGCCAGGATGGTGGCTGGCGGTGTAAAGGCTGAGGCACCGCCAGCAGAGGGCTGACGGTGTGTGGATGAGGCACTGCCAGCAGAGGGCTGACGGTGTGTGGATGAGGCACTGCCAGCAGAGGGCTGACGGTGTGTGGATGAGGCACCGCCAGAAGGGTTGGCGGTGTGACAGTGTGTCCGAACAGTGGGCACCTGCACAACGAACAAAATCAAAGAATTAAATACAAATTAAATTAAATGATTAATTAAATTATAAAGTAAATTAAATAAATTAACAAATAAATTAAATTTCTAATTCACAAAATAAATTTAATATTCAAAAAGTAATTATTGTAGATTACGGTTTAAACATATTAATCAATTTTAAAATATTTAAAGTGAGTTGCTTAAATTAATTAACTGATTAAAATATTGAAACAACAAAAGAATTAAAAACAATTGACAAATTATTTATTTGGAGATGAAAAATGATGAATTAATAAAATTAAAGAATTAATAAAATAATTATTTGAAAAAAAGCAAAACAAATGAAATAATGAAAGAATAAAAAGTAAGAAGATATAATTTTTAAACAACAAAAGAATAAACAATGAATGTTAAAACAAAATTAATTAATTAATTTAAAAATTATTCAAAATGACAAAATTAATCAATAATATACATATTTTCTCAAAAAATGATTATTTGAACAATAAAAAGTAAGATTGACAACAATTGTAACAATTACACAAAAATCATTTTAATAATAAAAAGAAGATAAAAAGTGAAAATTGATGTGGCAAAAAGTAATAAAAATCAGCCACATCAGATTGCCAACAAGGGAAATCATCCAACCAGACGTGAGAACTGCCAGAGAGGGCATAGGTTGCCAACAAATGCGCAACCCAATTTCCTTCTCTTTTGACGATAGAGAATGAACATGCAGGGAAGCGGAGGCGAAAAGAGTGAATCTTCTTGACAAGCGGACAATACGTTTGGAGACCAACACCCGAAGAAGAGATAACATTGAAGATGGGAAGACAGCCCAACTCCATAATGAAAGAGTTTCAACCTCTCTTGGAAGCAAATTCCAAGCCAACAAGTATGACTTACTCCACTGATGGTGCCCAGTTTGCAGCAAAGGATTTTTGGCAAGCCGTGACAACTAAACCAAAAGAGTCACGACCGACGACACCAACACCAAGAGAACCACTATCAGAGAGAGACACGTTCGCATTAATCTTCAAAAAAACCCAGTAGAGGGTTCCAAACATAAGGAGCACGATGCACTCCTGGGATATTATGTTGCGAATCATATCGGTTCCAGGTATCCAACCATAGGGTGGCTCGATCAGCCTAGAAAGAGCATGGTTTGACCAACTGATTGAAAATAAGATAATTTCTTTGGGCTTAGATCATCCATGCCATCGTACTCATGGATGTCATATTCTCTGCGCTGAGGGAAGGGCACCACTTCAGCACTAGTATCGCAAGGCTAGGCACCATATCAAGGAAGTTATCCACATCAGCCGACCCAGTCCCATATCCCTCACACAAGGGATGCTCCGAATAATCATTCTATCTCTTTTGTTGAACCAAGCCTCCAACTTCTCGGTGCACCACCCATTCCCATCCTCGTTAAACAAATGTTGTGATGTAGCATTATCCAAACCATCCACCACAGTGGATGTTGCCTTAGAGCCCCAAAGGCTTCTCTAGAAGAAGTTGGGGCGAGGGCCAAGAAAACCCCCACAAAAGTCTGAATGGGGGAAATATTTAGCCTAAAGGACTTTAGTGCACATGGATTCTGGGTCTTGGATAAGCCGCCACCCCTGTTTGGCAAGGAGAGCATCGTTGAAGCGGCGCATGTCCTGGAAACCCATTCCCCCACACGCTTTGGGGAGGCATAGCTTGTCCCATGCAATCCAGTGGATTTTGTTCCTCCCATTAAAGGTGCCCCGCCAAAAACTCGCTAGACAAGAATGAAGTTGGTCAACAAAAAAGCCGGGGAGTTTAAAGAGGGACATAGCATAAGTCGAAATCGATTAAGCCACGACCTTGATGAGGACTTTCTTTCCTTCTTTAGATATCCTTTTAAAAGTCCACCCCTGATTTTTTTTGCCACCCTATCCAAAATACTTGAGAACACCTATTTTTTTGAACGACCAGAAATAGTGGGGAGCTCAAGATATTTTTTATGCTTTTTAACCACCTGGATGTGAGAGGCGAGATGAAGACCGTCTTTTCTACTTTCAGGAACACCTAGGCTAAAAAAATTTTCCGATTTCAAGAGATTGACAAATTTCTGCAAAGCGAACTCATACTTGCGGATAATTTGACCTAGAGTTGCATTCTCCCAAGGTGGCCCTTGAGAATAGCAGGCTATCATCCACAAAGAAAAGATGAGAAATGGGAGGCCCTTGTCGACACACCTTCGAACCATGGACAAGTTTATAATTAGCCGCCAAAGAAATAAGATTGGAGAAAATGTAACAGCCAAGATAAAAAGGGAGAGGGCCTCACTGGAGGAGACCCCTAGCGAGAGACTGCCATTGATCCGAATCTTGAAGGAAACTGAGGTAACACAATGCATGACGACCTCAATCCATTTAGGACAAAAACCCATAACACCTCTTTTAGCTTTAGAGCATGTTTTCATTGAGTGAAAAATTTCACGAGCAACGATAACGTTGTCGGAGATGAGTCTCTTGGGAACAAAGACACTCTGATTCACATAAACAATAGAGGACATCCAAATATGGAGTTGGTTAACCAGAATCTTAGAAAAGATTTTATACATAGCATTACATAAACTGTTGGGTCTGAAATCCGAAACCAAAGACAATTTTTTAATCTTGGGGATGAGGGTGATAAGGGCATCGTTGATAAAATGGAAATGAACATTTCCTGCCCAGAGATCTTTCATGAGACTTGATATATCATGCCCGACAATGTGCAAGAACTTTTTTGAAGAATAAGGCATGAAAGCTATCTGGGCCCGAATTCTTGGTAGAATGGATTTGTTTGAGGGCTGGGAGAATTTCGTCATCTATAATATCACGCACAAGCTGGCGGTTCATCGCATTCGTGATCATAGTGCTAATGCAAACCTCGATATCTGAAGATATGGTAGACTCCCCTGTGGAATAGAGCTCCTTGAAAAAACGAAAAATAAGATCACAAATATCCTTATCATTCGAAATAGACCTTCCGCTAGGATCAATGAGGCAGGATATAAGGTTCTTTCGACATCTCGTATATGCCTTATGGTGGAAGTAACGAGTATTAGCATTGCCCTTTTTAATATGAGCATCGCATGCATGCATAAACCAGAAGATTTCCTTGACTACGAGGGTCACATCCAGGTTTGAGATTCCGGAAATAACCATATTTGAGGGGTGGGGGGCGAGAATAAAGCTCGTTCAACTTCCTTTCGATATTTTCGCATTGGATGTCAGGCTGGCAGAATTTATTATAACTCCAATGCTTCAGCTTAGAGGCCACCTGAGATAAATTCTTCTTAACATCAACACCCCCCATCCAATCTGAACAAACAACTTCATCACATTCCTCTTCCCTAGCCCAGAAGCTTTCGAATCTGAAGGGCCTCTCTTGTCTAGGTCTTCCGCCATCACGAGAGGCATTGATTAAGATAGGAGAGTGGTATGACGTTGCGGGAGCGAGGCGAGACACTTGAAAAATATTAAAGAGACTAACCCATTCAGTCTAACCCAAGAATCTGGCTAGATGCTCATCAATGTTGATATTTTCGGATTTCCCACGAAACCAAGTGAAAGGATTGCCCGAGTATCCCAGATCAGTGAGCTTCACATTCTGGACTGCTTGCAGAAAATCCAACGTCGCATTACACAGTCTGCTAGCACCCCCTCTCTTCTCATAATGAAACATGATTTCATTAAAGTCCCCATCGACGAGGAAAGGCCCAAGGATGCTCTCTCGCAAAGAATGAAGAAGCTCTCAAGATCTCCATTTATCATTCTGAGTGGGCCAACCATAGAAACCCACAAACGCCCATGCATGGGCGTCCGACAGATGGTTTATTGGAAAGTGCGGCGGTCCCAACATGATAATCTTGTTTTGATCAGTGGCAGCATGTGCGCTTAGGGCCTTGGAGAGTTTTCCCCATCTCTATGCCTTTCTGACTCCGATACAAAGGACATCCCAAGGGTTTTTGCGCGGAGCCATAAGTCATATTGTATGATAATATTACCCTTACCATCCGATGCCTTTGAGACTCTATCCTTTTTCGTGTGCCCAATGTGTCTACAAAAGAAGCAGAAGGTAGACATTTTTTCACATTCGAACGAAATCCAGATCTTTGAGTTTTCCATGGAGAGAAACATACCCCTTAAAAGTGGGAGAGCGACGTCAATCAGGACCCTAAGCCTCACAAAGGCCCCCCCCTCCCCCCTGAGAATAGGGTCTGATCGGTACCATTCCACACAATCTCCGACGCGGCCTCCAATCTCTTTTAAAATGCATTCCGATCTCCTTCAGAAAGGGATGCCCATAAGTAGAATCCAAGACGAAGATTTTGAGATGGCAACATTCAGGATGTCGCCATTATTATTCAGATCCTCCATTAGGATAAGATGATTGTCATAGCCCCAAGGCTTAATTTAGTGGCAAAAGGGCCTTGTGGGGTGTCGGGGAGGTCTCAGGTTCGAGTCTCCCCGGCTTACTGAATGTGTTTGTTGCGTGTTTCTTTGTATCTTTGTAGTCCCCTTTCCCGACAATTTGTAATAAGGTGGTTGTCATAATACCAAGGTCACCCGAAATGTACCGTTTGTTTATGTTTATCGTTGAAAAATTCGAACACCAGGCCACTCCATCCTCCAGTCGCGATTTCAGCGGCAAGCAAGTTGAAAGGCCGATCAGTGATGAATTCTCCCACGGTGAGGCGAGTCATTCGACGCACCAAGAAGGCATCTTCATCCTTCATTGCAACAATGGGCGATTTCTTCTTCTTCATAAGCAAGAGACACCGCCATTGATTCACAAGGTCGTTCTCCATCATGGCACTTGTCTGGACAAGAAACAGTCCGCGCCGACGGGAAAAAGCCACAGTCGATTCTCCTGAAAGCAGCGTCACCACCACGTATCCGCCAGACCTAGGAAGATCCTAGGAAAACCCAAACCCTAGAAAAACCTAGGAGAACACACTCACCAACGGGAGGGAATATTTTTTGAGTGTTGTTTGTTTGGTTAAAATGACGCCTGTTTGAGTCCTCACACAATCAATTGATTTTGATGGATCTTGACATCCATCTTTGGTTTTTGTTCAATTGAGTTCAACTCTGAATTTTTCGTTAATGCATTGAAATTATTTTCTGTAGTATGCAGATTTGCAATTTGCAGTGCATTTTGTAAATTTTGATACACTGGCAGTAGCAAGTTGAAACCGTGAAATTTGGAAGGAGATAGTATAGATTACATTTAGCAGTTTGCATTGCTGGCTGTTGGAATGCCTGATTGTTTTCAAATTTTCCTACGAAGGGAGGGTGTTTGTGTCTTCTGGGTCTCTGTTATATATTAATTAATGTAAAGGCATTTATCAATTACAATCAATGAAGTAATGGCTGTTAAAACTTGATAATTAGTTTAATTTTGTCAGTAGGCAGTAAATATGATTTAAATCAGCAAAAATGTTTGGAAATCAATAAAAAATGTTTCCCCTTTCTTTGAACAGGCCTGTTTTTTGCATGCTCCCTGCAATCTGATGACCGCGTGCTTTTTACTGGGATGACAAGTTATAGAAAGACTCTGGAAAAAGATCTGAGGAATTTCTTTTGGTTCAGAATCAAATACTTCACAAATTAACCCTGAGCTATGAGCATAGAACCATTTAATAGGTACTTCTGTTGACTGGTTAGCATGTTTCTGACTTTTTTCAATGTTTCATGCTGTTAACTTGGTTGTCCCCATGTTTCCCCATTTTTTCTTTTATCTGCTCAGGTTGGTGAAGCTTGCTGCAAGGGCATTGTATGATGATGTAACAACAAAAGGAGATAGCCAGCCCAAATCCGGGAGGAGCGATAACCGAGGAATTGCCGTAGTAGTGCTTGATACTCTCACAAGGTTTCTAGTTGTACTCATGAATTTCCTTGAGTTTGTTTGAACCTTGGTTCAATGATATATGTCAAACATAAAACTACATTGCTTTGAATATTGGCCTAATCTTCTTTAATTTTTTCCTCAAGTGGTCACTTGTATTGAATACACTATGAATTCCATCACTCCAATTCTCCCCATTCTTTGGTCAGCAGGGATGGAGATCCCTTTATATAGAGTCTGCTTGGTGGACAACACATGTTTGTTAAGTCACCCACTTTGACGATGTAAAAGTAGAAAAGAAACAAACTAAAAATCAAAAAGATGGAATGCAGAGACAACATAAATTTTGTTGACTTACCACTTTACTTTTTTGATATTTATACCAATTAATAAAAATACTAAAGGTGGAACAACACCTAATGTTGACTCACCTCTAACCAAGTTATTACATAATCAATTGATTTTATTATGCTTGGAATTTTAAACATGTCTTGGGTCAGTGCCTGCTCTTAATTAACAAAACTTTCAGCTCATCCTTGCTCTTAATTAACATATGAAACTCCTTTATGATAATCTCTTAATGATCTTGAATGATTTGCGGATATTGCTACCACGAATCCTTTTAGTTGTTAAAAATCTTTTTAGCTGTCATGGCAAAGTATGTTAGGAGTGTCTCTTCTCCTGATTGAATATATCTTTCTTCAATGATGTAATTGCCTATTACTCTTGTTTCAAATTGATAATACTCAATGTTATTTGAATAAGTTGACCGTGACTTTAAAACATTTTAAGATTGACCCAATCTTCCATCTTTTGGATTGGTCATATCAAAGCCCAATACTTGATAGGGATATAAATTTCAAAATATTATTCTTTTTAAATTTTCGTTTGCTAGGCTCAATATGCGTTGCACAATTCACTTGGATATATATTATTTGAAAGCTTTCTAATCGTTGGAGGTGACCTATTCAAAATGGAACTAGCTTTTTTGAAAACAATGACTTGAATATCTTATATCTCCAATACCTTTGACATTTCATGTAAATGTTTTAGTACCATAAGTGAAGTTGAGTTCCTTTATTTATCATTCATGATAAGGAATACAAGACTCAAGATCAGCGTAAGATTCAAAATTTGCACACATGCAATTTGGGGATATGATGGACCTGGTCAAACAGAATGAAGTTGGACACACCCATGACTTGAGTACAAAATGGCTTTGACACTCGCTCAAGTTGAAACATATATATTTATCATACTCAACTTGTTGCACGCGTGTTTTTCCTATGACCCTGTAACCCCTTTGGTGTGCATGTTAGCTAGCTGCTTTGTGACCCGTATGTAGCTGAAGTTGCGATTCTTTTCATAATTCTCCTAAACAGAGTGATATTCAGTCTCAATATGCACGGTTTGCTCATGAAAATGGGATATATAGCAATCTTAATAGCCATTTGATTGTCGCACCTTATGTCAGTGGGCTTCCAGACTTGATGTTCAATCTCACACAGAAGTTGTTCACCCGTTGGATTTCTTCTATTACACATGCCATGACCCAATAATATGCATAATCATCATTATAGAATGTATGGACATTGGTGTGTCTATGATTAGAATACAACAATCCCAAGGCAGATTCCCTATTGACAAATCTAACAATATGAAACACTGCATCCTCGTGCAGTATTGTAGGATATTACATGGATTGATTCATTTCACTTATTATCAATGTTTTCAAACCTAAACCAGACATCAAACCGGTTGAAATACTTGTCCAAGATACAATGGTCGAACTGGGGTCAAATCCTGGTTGGACCGGTCATTCTTAAAATAATATATTTTAATAAACATATATTAAAAATATTAAAAAACGGTAGGAGTGAAGTGTGTCCCTATAGAATAGTTTATTTATTTTTTATTAAAAAACAATAAATTATGATAATTTGTTGGAATTTGAAAATGATTTGATTTTTTTTTGAGAATTTAACGTCACGTGTTGGGGTGATTGATTTTGTGCGAATATGAAAAGTTAATTTAAAAAAAAAGCTATAAAAGCATGAGTTTTAAAAGCGTTTGTTTTACTATGAGTTAAAAGATGTCATAAATCCATGAGTTTTATCAAAGATTTCGGTTTTATGAAAACATCAAAAGTTAAAAAAATTAAAAAAACCACGAGTTCTCGTTTTTCTTCGATTTTGATTGGTTTTCATCCAGCTTCACCGATTTTTCAAATTTTTGATTTTTAACATGGCCTAGATTGAATCACAAACCGATTCAATGGTTTTCCGGCTGCACCGACTGGTCCAATCCAATTTTGATAAGCATACTTACAACACAAACAATGTCACCTTGAGTCATAATACGATAGTTCGACTTACTGAAAAATTCACGTTACTTGTCAGGCGAGGGGAATGTCTCACCCTTTATGAAAAGATTTCTCACTTTATCCAAGAGGGGTTGCAAAAATGTTTGCATGAGATAACCCCATCTTTTGTAACTAGTCCAAGACACACTTCTGCTGAAACAAGAATGCCCATTTTGTGAATTGAACGATCTCAATCCCCAAGAAGCGTTTAATTGTATGAAAGTTTTGGTGAAGGAAGGGCTTTTAACCGATCGATTCGAGTCATTGCTTTTGATCACAATATCATCCACATAAATAACAAGCATAATACTCTTTGTACTTAACTCTTGAAAGAATATTGAGAGATCCTTCAAACTTTAAGAAAGCCTAAAACCAATCACAACCATACAAAAACACCGAAGCCACACTTACAAATATTGTTTTAGGCCATATAAAGTTCATCGAAGACAACTGACCTTGGAAGTCTCCCTTAAGCTACAAATCCGAAAGGTTACTCCATATATACTTATCTAGAAAACCATGGAGAAAGACGTTTTCACCATTCAATTGATGCCGAAGTCAACAATAAGTTGCAGTTAGTGAAATAAGGAGACAAACATCTTTTTTGCTACCGGAGTGAAAGTATCAGAATAATCAATCCCTTATGTTTGTGCATAACCCTTGACAAAAAGATAGGCCTTGAGCCAATTGAGGGAACCGTTTTGCATTAACATATACAATATATACCCCTTTATAGACAATTGTTTACTTATGTGGAAGAAAAGATCCCAAATCTTAGTTATGCATGGAGTTCATCAAGCATTTCCCGCAACCAACTCGAGTGAGCCTCAAGTCACTAGTGTGCACAAATAAACCCTATAAGAGTGACTATGCATAGGAGTCTACTAACGAGTGCAATGAAATAAGGATATCCTTTGTGATTGATGACAGGTCATTCAACGAACTAGTAGCTGGGGGCATTTACAAGCATTATAGTAGACACATTATGTGCGTCTCGAGTGCAGACACAACCAAAGCGGCCCTGTCGATTTTAGGAGTTATCGATGGATGGGTGACTGGTGGTACATTGTCAAAGCTGTTCCCACCGACCTTTGGAGGGACAAATGTGGTAATGACGATTGAGAGACATCCCTCAACATCAGTGGTGGAGGAGGTCTGTGGAACTAGGGATGATTGAAATTGTGAAATCTCGACAAAGGACACATCAAGATAAATGAGTTGTCACCTTGTTGCGTGTGAGAGTAGCCAAGGAAGATACATTTGAAGGAACATGTATCAAACTTGGAACAGGATGAATGGTTGTTGCAGATATAGGATAAACATTTGAAGGTATGAAGTGAGAGTGAGTGATGTGCGAGTGATGAGTACAAAATATGATAGGGAGTTCCCCCTCAAGAATTGATGATGAAGTGCAATTTATAAGATACATGGCTGGAAAGATAACATCACTTCAAAATATGGTGGGCACTTTCACGTGGAATAGAAGAGCTTCAACGACATTTAAGAGATTCTGATTCTTACGCGTAGCAACTCTTTTGTTGTGGTGTTTCAGAGTATGATATTTGATGGATAATATTGTACTCATCAAGTAACGTGTGAAAGGAAATAAACAAGCATTCACAACCATTATTGGAACACAAAAATTTCATGGAAACAAAGAACTAAGTTTTATTTCATTATAATTGAATATATTGCATGAAAAATATTAGACAGACTCTTTAAGAGAAGTCATTGATCAAGGACACGTTGGAGGGGGTGGGCTGGGGGACTCTTACATCGAAATGTATCAACTCAAAAGTACTGGTCATTTGCTTTTGTTGTCGGGGAATGTAAATGACTTGGTGATGCTTGGCGAAATGATATGACCCACAATCGATAGATGAAAGAGATCAGAACTCAGGAGAGAGAATTTGGAGAAGTGACATATTTGGATAGTTTTGGTGACAATAGAGTTCCAAGACATGTTCCGGAAGTGACGTACAAACCAGGGAAAAGGCCAAGTCCAACACAAACAGCTCCACGCAACTTGCCTCTACCAAACACAAATTCTGTTGAAATCTTCTGGTACACAACCCCTGTTAGTGAAAACTTGGCAGAGCGTTGTAAATAATGAGCAAGCTTACTGATGTACAGTAACTTGAACAGGTCATGTGGAACAAAAGCCATGAAAGAAAGTGATCTCAAGGGCAGCAAAACTAGTACCAAACCCCTTGATTGGAATAGAGGATTCATCGACCACAATAATATTACCGCTGATTAAGTTTGGACGGTAAGATTGGGGAATACCTGCAGTTTTAGTGATGTGATCAGAAGCACCGTATTCAAACAACCATGTAGTAAGTCATTGAGACAAGCATCCAACCTGGGTGTCAGTTTGGGCCACATTGGTACGAAAGGTGGTGATCTATGTGTGTCGAGACTACATATGACGATACTTTGCATCAGAGAACTCTGTCGTGTGACGGGCATCAGAAGTTGGGGTTGCGGAGTCTGTTGTTGTTGCGGAAAAACATCGGGAGCAACGAAGCGAAAAAATGGATCACAGAACAGAAAAATGGGGAAAAATTGAACAAGAACACAGAGGAACACAAAGATTTACATGGTTTGGGAATAATTCCTTCATACACGGAGAGGCAGAAGTTTCACTAGTTTCGGGAGCACAATTTATAGGGAGTATCTCAAGTTTCTCACACGGAAACCCTAGCCTGAGATGGACTACAAAAGGAGGATGACGATCCACTGTTCCACCAACCGCACAGGTAGTCCGCATCGCTACAGTGAAAGGTGACCACCCAAGTCAAAAGTGCTACAGTGGCCGACGACTCGAAGTCCAAGGAGCTATAGTACTGTTGATTCTGAAGTCTGCACTGCTACAGTGCTTTGTCGGTGTCGGTCGGTCAGCTCTGCTAGAGTGGTTAGAGCTGCTACGGTGCTCGAAAAATTTGGGTCGGGGACCGTCGGTCCCCGGACCCCCGAAGCAGGGGTGCGTTGCCCCCCTGCAACCCCCAACGAGCTCACCGTGGAACTTGAACTACGGAAGCTGCGACTTGTTGCACAGTATGGCCCGGAAACATTCAACCCAAACATCATCCATAACAGATCAAGCTGCCCCAATCCTACAATCCCCCACTTGGAGTTTGATCTGCTACGTTGCCCTATTTCAATGTCACTGATTAAGACAACTTACTTAAGCTAGGCTCTTCCTCTTCTCCACTTACCAGCGGCGTGCTTTCCATTTACAACGTCCAAACATCAGCATATGCTAACTTTGTTTGGCTTCTCAGCTCGTGCGCTCTAGCAATCCTCAACTTTTGTCTCCAGCCGTGAGGTCTCCCAATAAAAGCACCAAATGTTAGGTATCCGGCCTAATGCCAATTCGCACAGCAAAATATAACAGAGGAAAGAGAACACTATATTTACTATTTTGTAACAAACAGGATCAAGAGATACAATGGGAGGAGAAGAAAGGAGACAAGGGAAAAAGAGAACTCCCTTGGAAATACCACTTTCCAAAGGGCAACATCGAACCTCCCAAGGTTCTGCTCCCAATAACAACCAGCTGAAAAGACAATTAATCGGTCCTCTTCCCATCACACCTCCTTTCTATTTATTACCCAAACTACTTCTAACAAACCAACCAACAACTAAACAAATAAAAGGACGACACTGTTCCTAAGCTTATTAAATCCTACCAGCCCCATAAACACAGGCAGCCCCATACACACAGGACTGACAACCCACACCTGCACATACCCCAACCAGCCCATACCTGCACACCTGCCTGACAGCCCCTATCAGCCCACGTTCACAACAGACAGCCCCAACCAACCCATGTTCCTGACAGTTATCTTCTTCTTCTACTAGTTTCTTCTTTCTTCCTTCTTATTCCGCTGTAATTGTAATTCCTTATACGTTGCTGCCACTGGAATCAATAGAAATACCTATTTTCACTCTATCACATTTAAGATCCTATCAATTGACTTTTTTGGTCTTAACAATAAGCTTTCTTCAAAACCTTTTCTAAGTGATGTTTTAATTCATTTTTTTTTGTTTTGCCTCCTTGACTTAAGATCTTGATCACACTTTGTGTTGTAGTGTCCTTTCTAAGCACATACATAACATTTAACATAACTTGTGTGATAGGAATCAATTGGGAGAGAGAAAAATCTGTAACAGCGGTTGGAATTACAGTAGAAAGAAAAAAGAAGAAATAGAAGAAGTATCATCCTTGAGAGGCGCTGCTCTCCAAGGCCTAGCTGCAACCCCCCATTCTGCACAGTAGAATATCTCCTAAACAATTCCCCTCATACACCCCACAACTCCTATATTTATAAACTCCACTAGAACCTTCTAGACAATGACAACCCCTAGCAACCTGCTTGTTGTCTACTAACAGCCCCACTAACTAACTAACAACTTCCTAACAACCCCCAACCCCTTTATTAAACACTCTACCTGCGCCCTGACAAGACAGCTAAATAGCCACAGCCCCTGCCCCATGCAGCAAACCCGTCCCCTTACTCTTACACAAGTAGCCCCCTGCCCACCTTCCTATCAATTCCATCCCCCTTAAATTCACCTTGTCCTCAAGGTGATAAACTTGATAAGCTCTCTTGCTCGCTGGAAGACTAATTCTTCGTTCCGCAACCATGTTGGCCCTCTCAGTTCTTGATAATTCCCCACCTTCCACAACAGTAGAAACCGTTCCAAAAAAATGTTGGTGGATAATGTTTCCAATATGACTCCCCACGAAAAACTGTAACATCAAAAACCATTGATTCGGTTTCGATTAAGTTTGCATCTTCACAAAATCCGGGTGGAACCAGCTTAAACATCGACTCTAAAAAATCACAGCCACTGCTGCCACACATCAACACAATAACAGGAGGCCTTGACGGTGGCTTCGGTGGTGGCCTTGGCAACCGAACCCCCCCACTCACTAAACGAGTTCTTTTCCTGGATAACACTTCTGTCCGAACAAGACCAAAGTCAAACAACGCTTTGCCAATCCATCCCTGATCAATCCAGAAAGGTTTCAAGCCTACCGCATCGTCCTTTATATGCGTTGTTTGTACCGCAAAAAACGGTTGAATTGCCGAGCAAGTGATAGCCTCTGACTGCACTTGCAAACCATGTTTTTGTTGTACCCAAAGCTCTACAGCAACCCGTGTTTGCTCTGGTACCATCAACAACGTCACTTGTTGCGGCTGTACTGGTTTGGAAATTTCCAGCTCCGCTGTAGCTGTACTCATCTTGGAAATTTTCATCTCGACACATAATAATAGTTCGGTTTGTTCACACTGTTGGTCTGTAATCACTATTTTTGGCTGTGTAGTCCATACATCTGTTTCATCTACTGTTTCACGCCGCTCCACTATTACGACTCCTGTATTATTCGGTTCTCTACCTTTAGCTTCCGGCTCTCCTTTGCTATCTTCCCAAACCAAACAATCTGCTTGGTTCAACTCCTGTTGAGTCTCAGTATTCATCAACGCATACTCAAAACAGTTCTTCTGTTCAGGACATATCTGATTTTTCTCTGTCGTTTCGACTGCCAAATTACCATACTCTCGGGGGATCTCTTCTTTGAGCTGAGTCCATGAGAGCTTCGGCTTCGCTTCCAACAACATAAACCATTCCCCAAATATACTTGGCATGTGTAGTCGTGCTGTCCAAATCTTCAACTCTTCCCGCGTTCGATGGTATGAAAAATATTTCCTAGCTCCCGTGATCCATGACGTAAGATTGTCTCTAGTAAAAATCGGCATCCTTGGGATCACCTGCCACTTCTCCAGCCTCCTAATCAGTCCAGACAGAATCAACCCTACCTCCTGCATCGAATCTTCCTTGTGTGTGGGGGTAGGGTTGCTGTGCTGCGAATCGTTTGCCTCTGCAGTGTCGTGTTCTATGCTACTGCGCGTCGGACTCCACTTCTTGGAGTACATAGTTGCTTAGTTGTTTTTTTTCTCTGTTGCGTCAGTGTTGTCCGCTTCCTCTGCCTTAGCCACATCCTTTCCAAAACCAGAAAAAATCTATTGCGCTGCCCCGTTAGCCTGCTATGGACGGACGCCTTCTGCAGCATTGGTCTCCAAACTGCCGATTTCAAGAACCTCTCTTATAGTTTCTCTTTAGAAACCTCTCTCTAAACTTTCTCTCTAGAAACCTCTCAATGAAAGCACCAATTGATAGGAATCAATTGGGAGAGAGAAAAATCTGTAGAAACTTGTATTAACGGTGGTTGGAATTACAGTAGAAAGAAAAAAGAAGAAATAAAAGAAGTATCATCCTTGAGAGGCGTTGCTCTCCAAGGCCTGGCCGCAACCCCCCATTCTGCACCGCAAAATATCTCCTAAACAATTCCCTCTATACACCCCACAACTCCCTTATTTATAAACTCCACTAGAACCTTCTAGACAACCCCCATCTGGCAACCTGATTGTTGTCTACTAAGAGCCCCACTAACTAACTAACAACCTCCTAACAACCCCTAACCCCTTTACAATTATGCCCTTTGCCTTTATTAAACACTCTACCTGCTCCCTGACAAGACAACTAAATAGCCACAACCCCTGCCCCATGCAGCAAACCCGTCCCCTTATACTCTTACACAAGTAGCCCCCTGCCCACCTTCCTATCATTGTGTCTTTAGGCTTTTTGCCTTGTGATTTTAAGCTTGACTTATTATCAGAATCCGTCTTGTTATGCTAATGACCGCTTCTTTTTGAAATTAATTTTCTCTTTTCAATTTATATTCTTCTCTAGCCTTCTTTGTCGTCTTTATCATCTTTTACAAATTGATTTTCTATGCAAATAAAACACTGCCTTTGGATATGTTATTGATTAGGTCTATCTTATCATTTTTTCCTCTTGTCTGAATTTTGTAATTCCTACCTTTCTTGGAGTCATGTATCTCATATAGTCTATAAATAAAGTGTTCCATCCTCATTCAAGAGCGACTTCTGGGCTTTCTTTTTTATTGGTATCAAAGTCTTGGTAAAACCTAAGGTTTCTCTTTTTCATTCTATCTCTCCTCTCTCTCTCTCAGTGCCCAGGTGTTCTTGTGCCCGTTCGCCCGACTCCAATCCCGCCCTACTCCAAACATATTGCCAGTCCACTACCTCTCGCCAGGCCTGCGCTGTTGTTGAGTGCTCACTGTGCGCATGCTGAGATTTTCTTCGTGCTCTCTTATACTACTATAATTATGCTAGTCCATGCACACCATGACAGGGACGATGTCGAAGAAGAGGAAGAGTTCTTTCGACATAGATTCGTGGCCACAACCTCACTTCAAAATGGGACACACTTGGGTGTTCTTTATCCACCGTGATGTCACTTCGTTTCTCATGGAGACTTCCTCTCTTTTCAGCATGTGGCCACACACAACTTTAGATCCACGCATCTCCTGCGTGCCTCTTGCGCACGCTTTTGTCGTGTCCGCTTCTCTAGGGCAACACTCTATTGCTGCATCATCCTCTACTCCCTTTAGGGCCACTCTTTTAGGCGTGCCTCCCAAGGACTCTGTTGTTGCATGACCTTTTCCGGGCTTCTATGTTGTCCGACCTTTATTGGGCTTCGTTTTTGCCCAAGCCTCTGTCGGGCCTCTATGTTTTTGCTATGGCCACTGCTCTCTCCATGGTTGCTAGATCTGTTGTACAATCTCAACGTCTTTGAAGATGGTGTGTTTTATTTCAGACGACTATTCCAGACATCTTCTTTTAGGCGACCATTCTAGGCGTCCTCTTTCAGACGACCGTTCCTGACGCCCTCTTTCAGATGTCATTCTTGACATCCTCTTTGAGATGATTGTTTTGGGCATCCTCTATCAGATGATCATTCTAGACATCCTCTTTCAGATGACCATTTCAGGCGTTGTCTTTTAGATTATCGTTCCAAGCTTCCTCTTTCTGACGACCATTCCAGACATATTTTAGATGGCTGTTCCAAGGTTCCTCTTTAGACGACTATTTCAGGGGTCCTCTCTAGATAAACGTTTTCTAACATTCTTTTCCTGACAACCTTTCCAGGCGTCCTCTTTGTGTACGATCGGACACCGTCTCTAATGACCAAGATGATGACGATATGTTTTCCATGATGGTTTCATCATTGCTTCCAAGGGAGTGTCTTTTCCAGATCTATACTTGTCAAAATGTGCCGTTGCGGCCGCGATTGCACCATCGCAGTGCAGAGCGACACCCGACCGCTGCAGGTGGCTAGATTGCGGGCGGAACACGATTGTGCCGCCTCACTCGCTATCGCGGACGTCGCACTTTCGCCGTGATCTCGGCTGGTGCGACCGCGCCTTGTTCTGGCGCCAAAGAATCTCGGTTTGTTTTTGCCCCGTAAGCGGTCCAACCCACCTCACCCCTGCGTAACCCTTCTTATTTCCTCCTGCTGCAGCGACGCTGCCCCCCCTTTCTGGTACACCCCCCCTTTTTTTTCAGGCGCGACTCCTCTTTCTTCCTATCACTGCTGCGCACACCCTTTTTTTTTTCGGGTGCTCCCTCCTATTTACAGCGGATTTTTCCTTTCCCTCCACTGCCACCCATTTGTGCTTAGCATCTACTGCTCCGCTCCACACTGTTTCGTCGATGCCGACAACCACTAAAAACAACGACAAAGTGACAACCTTTCATCGGTATTTTTCTTTCTTTTTCGTTGATCCAAACATCTGTCTTTTATCTGTTATTTGTGTCAAACAAGTCCCTTAAATCCTTCTTTCTACTATTTTTTCCTTCTCTATAACCATGGCTTCATTTTCTCGGCCATCTATTGCACCAACCGATGCTACGAAAATACAGTCTTTTCCACAATTAGTGAAGTCTCAAGGAAAAAATTTAGATATTGTTTGGCCGTGGAATTCTTTAAGAGACATCAACAATAAAAAGAAATTCACATTTGACTTTTGCATGATGGTGACCAATGGTGGTATTACTCAAGCCGGTGAACATCAAATGAGATTATCGGGAAGTGTTCAGAAGTGTAGGAAGACTCTTCAAGAAGTGAAAGACAAACTTCTTGCAACGCAAACAAAGAAAAAAGATGGCAAATCAGCATATATGAATGAGATTCATGATAATGATGAGGATATAGAGGAAGAGTTTGAAGAAATTCATGCCGTTGAGAGTGAAAGAAAAAGAAGTTAAGTGTAACATCATGTCCTTAGTGGCAACAAAGTGAAAAACGTGAAAGGGTTACTTGGTGTAATGTTCATGGAAGATCCGACAAAAGTAGTCAAGGATGCAAAACAAACAAGCATTAAAGATGCTTGTAGAAAGCAATTAAGAGATCGAACGGTGCAATACATAGAGCGATTTTTTGCCCAAATGGAATTGCTTTTAACGTTGTTCGATCGAGAATCTTTAAAATGATGGTGGAAGCAATTGGATAATATGGACCACACTTGAAAGTTCCAAGCTATCATGAGTGCAGGGTTCCTCTTCTTAAAAAGGAGTTAGAGTATACAAAAGAATTGTTGAAGGGTCATGAAATTGAACGAGAAAACTATGGTTGCTCAATCACACCTGATGGTTGGACGAATAAGAAAGAACCTTGATCAATTTCTTGGTAAATTGTCCAATCGGTTCAATGTTTGTAAAAAGTCTTAGATGCATCAAGTTACGTGAAAACGGGAGAAACCGTTTTTAAGTTATTGAATGATTTTGTGGAAGAGATTGGAGAATCAAAAGTTGTGCAAGTAGTTACTGATAACAGAAGTAATTTCAAGTTAGCCGGTAATAAAAAACTTTTGTTTTTATTTTTAAAAATACATGCATTTCATTTTAATATTATCAATTCAGTTAACAACTTAAGATTTTAATTGTTTGTTATTGATTTTGTATGATTTTAGACAAGTTGTTGATGGCTAAGAGACAACATTTATTTTCGACTCCACGCGTCGCACATTGTCTTGATTTGATCTTTAGAAAACATTGGCAAGCTTAGTAGGGTGTAGAGAGTTATAGTAAGAGGCATTAAGCTTGTGACCTTCATCTACAACCACTTATTGACGTTGAACATTATGGGGAGGTTCACCAACAAAACTGAGTTGGTGAGATATGGAGTTACTCGGTTTGCTACAAACTTTTTAACTTTACAAAGGTTGTATTTGTAAAAAAATAATCTCAGAAAGATGTTTACTTCTGAAGAGTGGTTGGGATCAAAAAATGCAAAAGAAGCAAAGGGAAAACATGCTGCTGACACCGTGTTGATGCCATCATTTTGGAATGATGTTGTTTATAGCCTCAAGGCTATGAGACCTCTTGTAGAAGTTTTTAGATTGGTTGATAATGAGAAGAAACCCGCAATGAGTTTCATTTATGAGGCTATGGACAGGGGAAAGAGACCATTCAGAAGCTTTTCAAGAACGATGAAACTAAATATAAAGATATATTTGAGATAATTGATGAAAGATGGAATTCTCAGTTGCATCATCCATTGCATGCTACGGGTTATTATTTGAATCCTCAATTTTCCTATGGAAATCCAAGTATTGAAAGAGATGCAGAGGTGATGAAAGACTTGTGTGATTGTATAGAGAGATTGTCTTCTAACCCCGAGGAGGGAGACAAGGCTTGTTTAGAATTGATAACATATAGAAGCGCACAAGTTCTCTTTGGTGGGAAAGGTTGCATGCGACAACGAAGTACAATAACTCCTGGTAAGAGTTTATTTTTGTCTTGATTATTTAATTACATGATCCTTAATTTTAGATCATTACAAAACAATGCTAATAAATAATAATTGCAGCTAAATGATAGAAGAATTATGGAGGAGGAACACCATCTTTGATGACAATTGCCATCAAAGTTTTGAGCTTGACATGTAGCTCATCAGGATGTGAAAGGAATTGGAGTGCCTTTGAGCATGTAAGTAACTTAGTATCAATACCCAACTTGCTTTCATTTAAGCTTAAACTTCATTAGTGATGCCAATGTTTTTTTAATTTTTATAAAACAGATTCATTCTAAAAAGAGAAGCTGGCTAGAGCATCAAAGGTCGCAAGACTTTGTGTTTATCAAATACAACCAAACATTGAAGGACCGGTTGGATTCCAGAGATGTCACTGATCCCATTGGCCTAAAGAATGTTGATGATGATAGCTGTGAGTGGCTTTTAGGTCAAATGAATGGTGATGAAGATGACACTGAAGATGAATTGGTGTTTGAGGATGACAACACCATGACTTGGAGATTAGTTGAGGAAGCTACCGGGGCCGGTGAACCTTCTCATTATACAAGAAGGAAAACAAATGGAGGAGTTATCCATGCTTCAAGTTCATGCTCTAAAGGAAAAACAAGAATGGTTATTGAAGAATAAGACGATGAACATGAATCATATGATGATGATGATGGGGAAACAAATGAAGAGGAGATTTATAAAAGTGATGATAGTGAAGGTGAAGGTGAAGAAAAAATGGAAGATCTTGAAAATGAAGAAGATGATTGAACTTTGGTTGTTCTCATGGTTATTGTTTATGAATAATTGGATGAGGCATGTGTTTGATGTATTATGATGAATTTATGAATGTTTTTAATTATGAATTTAAACGTGTTTTTACTTTTTATGTTTTGTATTTAATTTTTCAACATATATGTGTGTAAAATTCTTTAATTTAAATTAATTTTACTGCCTCGTGATTGGATAAAAAAGCGGCCGCGACGCAATTTGCATCGCCGCTATCCCGCTATGGGACCCCCGCCGCGTTGCGTCGCGATCTGAGATTGAAAACTATGGCCACATTCGGTGTATTTTGATTAGTGTAGCAAGTTCGAGTATGCTCCAACTTAAGGGGGAGTTCTAGAGTATTTTGATATTTAAGATATGGGTATTGACTACATTCATTCCATCTCATTTTTCCTAGTTTGAATTTTGTATTTCTTTTCTATATTGGAGTCTTCTGTCTCATATCAATCTATAAATAAAGTATTTCATATTCAAGAGGAACGATTTCTGGCCTATTCTATTTAAATTTATGCCATGCTCATTATGTTTTGCGTTCATGTCAAACCTAAGCTTTGATACCAATTTGTCACACCCTTGTCATCTTAAACTTTACAGCAACAACAAACAAGCCTTAAACTCAATTAAATAGGATAGAATATATGTGTAACATCCCTGCCCGACCCATCGACTTGGGCCTGGTCGAAGGTGCTACTAACCTTAGGTGACGTTGACTCTAAATGGCCGACAATAAATGCCAAAGTCTAAGTAAATCGTTGGGGGACGATTTGCCCCGAAGAACAAACATAACCTGACAATATAAATTATAAACCAAACCCACTATATGATGCATGACGTATAAACAATACAACTCATTAAAATACCAATAAATCAACAATATCAGAGTAGCCGTGGCAAAGTATAGTTAAACGACTCAAGAAAACCAAAATATGTCTCGACGCAGCAACACCGGTGTGACATTTCTCCAATGACTCCATGAAAGAAACTCTAAGCTCCAAAACACCTTCCCGAAGAAGTAGAATCATGATGCTCCACTAGAGAAGTACGAGACTTTACCTTTACCCGTGTCATGAAGAATAACATTTGCATACGCACCAAAGTGCATATGCAGGGGGTGAGTAATCATACCTAGTAGGCTTTCCCCAACAGACTTCCCAACTCACGCCAATTGGACAACACGTTAGCTCACAATATAAAATATAATTTTATTGTTGGATTGGTCCCGATCCGGTTGGGTCGAATGCTTGTGGCCCGCAAATGTCGCGGGTCGAGCTCCGCGGTGAGCTCGTTGGGGGGTTGCAGGGGGCAACGCGCCCCTGCTCCGGGGGTCGAAGGCTCCCGACCCAATTTTTTGGCCACTGTAGCAATGTTGACCACTGTAGCAGAGCTGTCCGACCGACACCGACAGACACTGTAGCAGTGCGGACTTCGAGGTCAATTGGTCGGTAGCACTTTTGACTTCCAACCAGCAGCCACTGTAGCGTTTTTTGACAAAGATGGCCGTCGTTCACTGTAGCGACGCGGACTCACTTTTCGAACAGTGATCGTCTTCTCCATTGTTTTATAGCCCATTTTCGGGTTAGGGTTATCACTGAAAAAAGTTCTCTGTAATTTTGTGCTCCCGAACAGTGAAATTCTGCCTCTCGTGGACGTAGGGATTATTCCTGAACCACGTAAATCGTTGTGTTCTTGTTGCTTTCTTTCTTTCGTTTTTTCTCGTTTCTGTCGTTGTGACTCCCGACGATTCCGCAACATTTATAACAAAGAGAGGAATTGCAAAACAGATGGTGAATATCAAAACAATTTATCACAAGAAATACAGTTTAAGCAAAACAATTGAACTAATCGATTTGTTCATTCTTTCCCTTCCACTTGGCATACCCATCAGAGTTTCTCTCTCTCTCACACACATGCACACCGAATGAAAATCCCGATACTCATGAGCGGTGATCCATCCTTCATGCCGTCATAAGGTGATAATCCCATGTGCCCCCAATCGGGCATCAAGCACCAAGTCCGCATCAACAAGGTCCCGTATGCAATATGGAAGCATGGCACCATGCATGCCAAGACCACATTCCATATCAATTCATTCCACATAAAACATTTCTTCCCTTTAAAACATTTCATCGAACATCTTGCTTGTGTCAAACCGAAACCATAATTTTAAAACCTTAATTTAAAATTATAAATCAAAAGGGGTTTTCCAAAAGCCACCCAATTCACAAACCAAAAAGTGTTTCCTTCAAGAAATCATTCAATGTTTTCTTTGCAAATCGAAGCAAATCATTTTAATAAAACTAACCCTTCAAGTTCTAGAATAAGTGGAGAAGAGATAGATTCCACCTACCTCTCAACGGGTGACGACAGCAATGAACGACACTATGAAACCTCTAGATCCGGGCTCAAAACACCTTTTCTTCAATAGATCCAATCAAGATCTCATCAAACCACATCATAGATATAGATCTATCCATAACGGATTAGATCTAGCGTTCTGGGTGGGAGAAGATGAGGTGATCTGAAGAGAAAGAGAGAATACCTAGACTTACTGTTGATTCCGGATATCCAACGCACTTTGATTCGTCAAAACCGGCCACCGGATCAATGAGAATCGCCAAGAACGCTTAGGAGAGGAAATGAGTTCGAGAGCCTGAGAGAACGAGTAAAAAATGAGGGTTCCCGGGCTAAAAACCGAGTTAAACTCTAATTTTCAGACCATCAAATGCACGTCGCACGGTTTACATCAGCAACATGAGCTGCAGCTAGTGAAACTGGAAATGGTGTTTAGTGAGCCCAAGAGATCACCCCCTCAAAAGGCATTGGTGTAATTTCCATTAAATGTTTTCTTTTAGCTTCATTTGAACATTTACTTGAAACCTACTCCTTTGAAGTGAACATGATCCTCAATGGATTCTTTTGTTGATGAATGCACTTTAAAGCGAGATAAGAATTGCAAAATCTGGTTTTCTCTGGCCCAATCAACTCCTTTTTTCTTTGTGAACTCTCTCATACATATTTTATTGGTTATAAATATAACGATTCAAGTTGATTTCCCTTTCCAATGTCTTGGAAACTTCAAATATTTTTCCAATGTCCTCTGGTAACTTGCTGCACATGGTGTCCAATAAAGAGAGGTCTTATTCATTTCCAATAACCTACCAGCTGCTTTGATGTTGGCGCCATTGTCAGTAGCAACTTGTGCTGTATTTTCTTCTCCAACATACTCTACGAACTCATCTAGTTGGTTAAATAAATTTTCAACTGTTTTTTATATATGAAGATGCATTAGTGGATTTCACAAACATTGTACCAGCTCGGGCAATTTACCAATAAATTTATCAAACTCCTATTAGTTTGGCGAGTACACCCGTCCCACATATTAGAGCACCTGTGTTTCTTCCTAAAAACTTCTTGATCCATCATCATAACATTTGTAAGCTCAACTTTTTTATTAAGGAGCGAGACCCTTGACTCTTGGTAGCTAATTTTGGACCTTATGGGCACTTCTAACTCATAGTAACTTGGGGGATTCAATAATCAACTTGAAAGCATCCATTCGAGCAAACATTGAATTGAATCCCTGATTGGTAAAAAGATCCACCAATGTATTGTAACAATAGCCCTTTTTTCTGTCGTACTTATCGTTCACATTTGATTGTCTCAACTTTCTTCCCTTTCCGATCATCCTTTTCAGGTTTATGCCTCACTAAAGAATCAACTAGACCCTTTATTGATAGTGACACCACATTTCATCCTTCATCTTCATCGTATTCAGACACTACTCATCAATAGTTGGTTACTTTCCAGCATCCACTCTTGGAATGTCATGTTTGATTGGCTGGAGGAAAGGTGAGCAGAGAATGCAATTCTATCTCTTCAGCATCTCTTTCCCTGACAATAACACACATTGGACCCAAAAAGTTCTCCCCACCATTTGGTTCCAGCTCATCCTAATCTGAGCCATGCAACTAAGTTATGGATTGTCTGTCTTATAGCAGAATTTTTTAAGTTCAGTTGAAGAATCTCATATTTATAGAAGAGTTCAGAAAGTTCATAAATTATAAAGACATCTAGTTTTTTCTGAAATGGAAAATTCCAAATTTTAAGAAATTACGGCAATGTTTTGAGTTAATGAATACAGCACCTGGATTGGAAATTCATTTAGCCTTTTAGGCAAGATAGCTAGTGCCGTCGACAGTGATTGGCGTAAGACTTCTTTGTTGCTGCTGCTGTTGTTTAAATGCGCACCTATTTTATTATTTTAATAGACTGGACTTTTAAAATGCACTTAAAATATTAATTTTGAATTGAAATTTGACAGCTGTGATGATTAATATGAAGATGAAATCAACAACCTCTCATCCCCCCCCCCCCCCCACCCTGTTTGTTGGATTGCACCTGGGAAAAAGGAACTTACATTGGACGTTTGGGTATGAAATTGTAATTATTATGGTATCCTGTTTGTGAATTGATCTACTGTTGGCGTGTTAGCACAAAATTTAGTTGTTCAGTTGCATCAGAAAATGGAAAGACTATTTTTCCATATGCTTTTGCAATATTTTGTGTCACCTTGGCAGAGGTGGTGGGAGTGTCTCTTTTCCTACTTTTTATGGTGTTGGTTCGGGTTTTCTTGTTCCAGGCGTCAGTGGGTTAGAGAAGAAGATTTAGCAAAGGACTTGAAGGTGCACTCCAAGCAACTTCGTCGAACTTTACGTTTTTTTGAAGAAGAAAAATTGGTCACACGGGATCATAGAAGAGAGGTTGGTTAGTTTTTTTTGTTATTCATGTACTCAATAGTTGATTTCCTACTGTATTATTTAATTTATATGGCTCAGAAGCATGTTTTCCCTCTTTATCCTTCAAATGCATACTGACTTTTTTCATTTCGCTGTTTTCTTTTTTTGGTTTTTCTGTTTTCTGAGCACAGACAGCAAAGGGAGCCAAGGTGTTCAGTGCTGCAGTGGCTGCTACGGTTGATGGTTTACAGGTCCCCAAAGAAGGAGATGAAAAGATCAAGTTGCACACACATTCATATTGTTGTTTAGACTATTCACAGGTCACCTTCTGTATTTCTTCCCTTAAAAGTGTTTATTATAGTTCTGAAGGGATGTGTTTGTATGGCTGTACATCTTTACACTGGGATATTTGCTTTGTACTTTTGACAAATTGTTATTTTGGAAATTTTTATTCTACATTTGGAATTAAATGCACAAGGATTTGAATTGAAATGGTTTTGTTTTATTTATAATTCAATTTCACCATTTCGAAGGTAACCCAGATTGAACAAAATTAAACAATTCTATTATCCGGGATTTACAAGAATTGTTTTATTTTATAGGATTGCCAATCTCTGATGTGATAATATAATAATAATGATAATACAATGATAATTCTCATTAAAGAAACTTTTCTATGATTAGTAAATATAATATAAAGTTATGGGATGATATAACTATAAATAATAAATATTGAAAATAATAGCAACAATAAAAAATGTTTTCAATGTTCTTAATTAAAATTTTAAATTATATTTTGAAAATATTTAAGAAACATGTTATGATTAGTTAAATATATTACAAATATATTAGTTTCATGATATTCAAATGTTGTCTAACAATTTTAAAATTATTGCAATGGTTTTTGATGTAGTATGACAGAAAAAAATCCAAATTCGAAATGGGCTGCACCATTGAGAAGGGGGGTTGGATCAATGGTGCTCTTTTACTATTTTATTTTTTGAAATAACCTCTGTTACTTGTTAAGAGTATGATCCACTCAATTCTTTTTTCTCAGCCTTACCTGAATATTGTAGAAAATAAAAACACATGGCATACACAATTTTTAGAAGGTTTGGTCCCAAGGTGGGTACCCACTCTTTTCTGTGATCGGTTTCAGACCGAGTCACAGATTTGCCACTAGAATGAATCACCAATTACAAGTGGATAGGGAGGTATCATCCTTTACCTCGAAGTGTTTCCCAAAACTTTGTCTCGCGGCAGAAATTATACCAGTTCCTACCAGTTGATAATAACGAACCACCAGCACAGTGAACAAGATCTTCAGTCGCACTCCAGGATGTCACAACATCGCTATATGAGATCTTCTTCCTCCTACAGGATTTCGACTGCCAGGAAATAATATCAGAAGCACTGCATGCATGTCGACCTTCTCCTTTGATATGCGGAGAATGTTCTTTGACACTGTATCGAACCACCAGCACAGTGAACAAGATCTTCAGTCGTGCTCCAGGATGTCACAACATCGCCGTATGAGATCTTCTTTCTCTTACAGTTCTTCGACTGCCAGGAAATAATATCTGAAGCACTGCATGCATGTCAACCTTCTCCTTTGATATGCGGAGAATGTTCTTCAACACTGTATCGAATTCTCTTCTCACTTTCTCTATCTTCGATATTCTCAATATTCAGCACCCTCAGTTTTTCTATTTCGAATTCCCTTTTTCTTTTTTATTTGATACTTAGAAATCTCACCGAAATCAGTTGGCGATCTTTCCTTAATTCTTGGTATTTTCCTTGTCACGATCTCCATAAATAAATCATGGCAAGTTTCCTTAAAGCTTCCTGGATTACTGCTCCGACTTTGACCCCCACGCCGCTATAAAAATCATAGTGGCCATGACGTGGCATCTCCTGTCATGGCTTCTCTTCTTCTTCACTCACCACGACTTCAATCACGACATAGAGGCCTTCCTATTTAATTCTCCACAAAACTTAGCTTGAATCACGGCTTAAACATCAACCCATTATACTTAATCTTGAAGGAACAACATAGCATCATTAGAGCTGATTTCTGAAATTATTTTCAGACTGTGCCACTTTTCTGAAAACAACCTTTTCGTTATAGTAAATGACTCTTCTGATTCTCTGTAGTTCCATGCCTTATACCGAATTTTCAGTCACCAAATGACTTCTCGTAAGAGTAAATGACTTTTACGGAATCTCGGAATGACTCGTACAAACTCAGTGTGGCTTCCAGTACTTTGCGAAAATTAACTTCAAATGATGTTTCGTAAGAGTAAATGACTTACAAAATCTTTGAATGAGTCATACGGTCTCATGCTTTTGTCAATCTTCCACTCCATTTCTGAAATGGCTCTTACAAATTGATCCATGACCCTTATGAATTGATCCATGACCCTTATGAATCGTCTCATAAGAGTAAATGACTCTTATGATTTGTCAAATGATTCTTATGATTCTCAGGGGTTTTCACGACTTTGCGAAATTCCGCCACAACTCAATTTGAAAATGACTCTTACGAATCAGATCAATAACCCTCATGATTTTTCAGATTACTCTGATGAACTTCATCGCTTTGCCAAATTTAAGGTCTCTCTAGTGAGCACGACTCTTGCAAAAGAGTTGAATGACTTACAGATTGAGACTTATCTGAATTCCTTTAATCCCGCACAAAGTTACTCTTATGAATTCACTGAGGTTTCTTACACAGAGTACTTGGCCACTTTTCTTCACCATTCTGCAACTCAGAATTAACACAAAACTTCCTCAAAACCTTCTCAAAACCATTCCAATTGTTTGACTCTTCTTAAAAACATTCAAACACCTCAGAAACACATCTTTAACAGCTTTCACTGATTTCCAATTCAATTCAATTTCGTTCTCCAACCTCCTCTTTTGTATTTGTCCACAACTCTAACAACTCACACTGAGAGTCATCAAATCACAACCCTTCTCAAAGAAGAAAAATCTTGACACTGCACTGCCAGATATGATTGTTTTTGAGAGAATTTCATCTCTCGATGGCAATCAATATTTGACCAAGTGACTTAAATGCTCTCCCATTCAATCCTCGCACTCATTCAATTTTTCTTCCCCTTATTTATAATAACCACAACTTCACATTAACAACAAATTAAGAGAATAATGTACCTTTCTCCCATAAGAGTTATGTACTTCTTCTCCCCCTTTGACAACAGAATCCAAAACATCGTGGGGGAAGGCCGAACATGAAGTTTCAACCTTAACAAACCCCTCTCTTGACATTGTTTCTGTAAGCACATCTGCAATCTGGTTCTTTGCGGAAATGTATTTCAGTTTCACATCTCCATTTGTCACTTTTTTTTTTGTTGAAATGATATTTGATATTAATATGCTTTGATCTTGAGTGTTGCACTAGATTCTTTGATAGATCAGTTGCACACTGATTGTCACAAGCAATCTTGAGTGGCTTCTTAACCTCAACTTTTAAGTTTCCAACTGCACTTTTATCTACAACATTTGTGCACACCCATGAGTTGCAACTACATATTCAGTCTCTGAATCTTGATTCTTATTGTGCCCGTTCACACAACTTTCACCTAAAAAGAAAGTTTCACTTGATGTAGATTTCATGTCATTGCAATCACCAACCCAATCTGTATTTGTGAAACCCAGCAGATTCAGTTCTGCACTGCTTCTGTATAGTAGACCATAACTCAATGTACCTTTAACATATTTGAGAATTCTTTTTGCCGCCAGCATGTGGGACTCCTTAGGATCACCCTGATATCTTGCATAAAGATTCACTGCATATACTATGTTCGGTCTTGATGTTGTTAGATAAAGCAGTCTTCCAATGGCTCTCCTGAAGTCTTTCTGATTAACACTGCTTGTTGCTTCATTTTGCTCAAATTTCATTTGAATTGCTATGGGTGTTGAGACTTCTTTAGAATCCTCAATTCCAAATTTCTTCAATAATTCTTTGCCATATTTTTTTTTGGGATAAAATTTAATAATCTTTTTGTGCAATATGTAATCTCAGAGAATAACTCATCCCACCCAGCATTAATTTTCAAAGTGCATCTTCATATGCTTTGCAAATTCCTCACAGACATATTCCTTGTCACATGTGAAAATTATATCGTCAACGTACACTAACTTCATATCCCTTAGACAATCATCCAATTTTGAATACCAGGCTCTAGGGGCCTGTTTTAGCTCATATAGTGCCTTTTTTAGCATGCATACCATGTTGTCATCACTGCCAAAATTGAAGCATTTAGGTTGTTCAATAAAAACTTTCTAGGTCTCTATTCAAAAAGGGAGACATCACATCATATGTCAAACCTTGTAGTGTCTGAGAGCTGCAACTGCAAAAAAACATTTTCATTGATAAATTGATTCGAGTCTTGCAATTTTTGCTAAGGTCTCAAAGTCAATCCCTTCCATCTGTTAATACCCTTTGCATACCAGTTTGATCTTGTTTCTTGTCACCTCACTCTTTTCATTTAGTTTGTTTCTGAATACCCACTTGGCACCTATAATATTTTTCCTTTCAGGTCCGAGAACAAGTTCCCAAGTGACATTCTTCTCTATCCGATTAAGCTCTTCATTCATGACATTTATCCATTCTTTGTGCACAACTGCCTCTACAACTGTTTGTGGCTCAATCTGTGAAATGAAAGCTGTTTGATTTTCCATTCTCAATCTTATTCTAGTCTGTGCTGGAGCATCCTGACTGCCAGTAATATTTTTTGGTTCCGCAATCTTTGATGTTTCATTTTCTCATCGTCAATAGCTTCTTCCCCATTGCTGCTTTGATATAAATCATAATCAACAAAATTTGTTTCCTTTTTAGCCTCTTCACTGATTTTTCCAGAAATCTGTACACTATCCAGTTCTGAATTTTCAAACACAACTTCATTTTCTTCACCAAAGTTGATTTGATTTTCAATAATTTTGATATCAAAACAATCATCCAGTTTGTGCAACCTCTTATTCCAGCACCTATAGCTCCTGTCATTTGATAAATATCCCATGAAGATCTCTTCTTCCATTTTTACTTTAAATTTTCCCAGTTTTTTGTTTTTGATTTTCATGAAACAAGGACTACCAAAAAGTTTAAAATACTTCACTGCAGGCTTTCTCTTGTACCACATTTCATATGGTGTCATGTTGGAATCAGGTCTTAGCAATCATCTATTTTGAATCTGAACAACTGCACACACTACTTCCCTCCAGAAGAATTTTAAGAGTTTGTGTTCAGCTGTACACGCTGCTTCTCTCCTCGATTATAAAGAGTACTGTATTGATGTTCTATCCTATGCTTTGAAAGATAAGATTTAAAAGAATTTCAAGTAAAAACTCCTTTCCATTATTTGTACTCTACCTTTTGATGTAGACTCCAAACTCTTTCTCAACCTGTCTACTGAAAATTTTGAACACGTATCTGATTTGTGCTTCATAAACATAACGTTAGTCATCCGGGTGAAATTATCAATAAACATTAACTAAAGGATCACCCTTGGAAGATTGATTTCTCATAGGCCCACATAAATAAGAATGTATTAGCTCGAGTGGCCTAGTGGACTGAATCTCCACCCTTTTGTGAGTTCCATGCACAAGCTTCCTCTTTTGACAAGTTTCACAAACAACTTCTCTCTCTCTTGTTGGGGAAGGTTTATGACCACATCATTCTTTGAAATTTTACTCATATTTCTTTTACCAAGAAGCCTTTTCTGGCACAACTTGTTTTCATCCTTGATATTCAAATAACAAGAATTGACAGGATCGCCAATTTGAAACAGATTGCCACTTGTTCTTTTTCCTAGAGTGATTATGATAGGATTCATGGGGGTCAAATAACACTTATTAGAAGCAACATAAGCAATTAAAAGAATCCCAACCAAGATCCCCATGCTTAGATATATGAAATATGCATAAACGGGAAATGAAGAATTTTGTAAAACCGTGTACCTTACATCGAAGCAGCCACAACAACATCCATCTTCTTTCTTAATGTTTGAAGATCACAAGAGTGGCCACCGAAGGACTCCCACCTTTGGAGGTATTCATGGGTTGGCTAGATATCTCGTTGTATGAGCGGAACTCTCCATCCTCCACGATGTGCTAGTATCTCGTGATGCAAATGTGCTAGGTGTCTTGGGCATAAAATTCAAACCTTGCGCGTAAAAACACCTTTTGGCGCAAAAAAACTTTTTTCGCGCAACTCTTTTTTCGCGCAAAACTTCTCTTTCTCGTTCAACACTTTCTTTTTCACACAACACTTTTTCTTTTCGCGCACCACTCCATACGTTAATTTTTCCGCGCGTCAGAGCTCGGGATTTGTCTAAGTGTCGAGCATGCATAAATGAGAGGGGTCACCTCCTATTTACAGGCGTTTTTGACCCTGCGCGTAAAACACTAAGCCGCGCTTAAAACCCTCTTCATGTGCGTAAAAACTCTTTCACGCCACATCATATTTCGCGCACTTTTTCGAGTTTTTCGCACGCTTCATGCCTTTGCCATTTTTCTCCGTTCTAATCTCAAAACACTCATTGCACACAAAATTGTAAACAACGTTCCATATTGCGTGCAAAACCAATCTTTCACGCAACCTCATTTTTCGCGCACTTTGCCCAATTTTTCACGCACTCCATGCCTTTGCCAAATTTCGATGTTCTGATCCCGAAACATCAATTGCGCGCAACTATTCAAACCCTCTTGAATTTATCGCACAACTTTCTCTACCAAAAACACGTCTTCATCTTCTGATTTTCAGGCCAAAATTTTTGGCAAATACTGGAGAACAACGCCACCTTCAATATATGCTTTGGCCATAACCTTCATGCTTTTTTTCTGTGATTTGGCTACTTCAACAACTCTTTTTCTTTCATCACAAACTCCACTATCGTGATATATAGCCTTCGATAGATCGGTTTTAGCATCGTCAGAGTTTCCATGGAAAATACTATAACTTCCCTGTCTTCCACCAGCATCTTTTCTTCCAATCAAAACTGTATATGACTGGCAGCACCTTTACTCCTTATACTCCTTATTTTCTTCATAAGGCTTGCATCATAAGTTTTCCTAACTTAAGATATTTGTGAAATACAAATCAGCAAAGCATTGTCTGATTTTGATACAATGTGAAATGAATGGCCTTCTCAGAATGCCAAGCCCTTCCACACTCTCTCTTCTTCTTCAACCATCATTCTCTACTTCATGCAAGTCATATGATTCTATTCTTCAAGTAAGCTCTTGCATGATTCTCATGAAATCATGAAGAATTGCATGATCTTCTTCAAATCCTCATTCTTCTTCAATCATTCTCAGATGGATGATACCTCACCATTCTTCATTGTTGTAAACAATGTGTCGTTTTTGACACAAGTTCTTTGAACTTATGATCAGTTCAACAATCGTCTGAATTTCCATTCCTCCATTTCATTTGAGTTCTTCATATCCTTCATTTTGATCTTCATTGACAACTATTGACAACAAATACAACCTTATACACAAAGTGGTCCCAACAAAAGTATGGGTTGAGCATTGAGCGAGAATCCACACCACTGATGGCGCAGGGCAGTGAGCTCTTATAGAACCCTCGATGACGCCCCTCGAGCGTTCATGCATTAACTCATGCATTATAACACATGAGTTAGTGTTTCGTCCAACACATGCATTGTAACGACCCAAAGTTTCATTAATGAAAATCCCTCTTGATCCAGTTAAATGTCTCTTTATGAAAAATGTTTTTATAAGATGTCAACTTCTTTGGTTTTATGATAAGATTTGTGACCGTTACTTTTATAGCCGTTGAACAGTGATCACATGAGTAGTAAAAATATATGGCTTTAACGAACCCAATTTTACTCAGACAAAGGAAGCGATGACCTCATCCAGTAGAATTGCCCCATACGAAGCCCATTTGTCGGAGCTCGGAAAAGAGGTGGCGTCTTTGGGCTTCGCCCTTGACCAAGTCCAAGCTGAGCTTCATTATGTCAAGTTTGAACGGGACCGTCTATGGGAAAAGTGGAAGTTGATAGAAATTACCACTCGAGCGATGTTATCCGAGCCGCCCCAAGAGTCTGTCACCATCGCACACCTTACCCTTAGGTCTTATGCAGCTATTTTAAGGGGTTATGTAACAAATAAGTAGTACTATGTTCATGTACATTATTTTTGTATATAATAATGAATATAATTTCTAGTCATTTTTGATACTTTGTAAATAGATTTTAAAGTACAAATGGTGTTTTTAGTTAGTATTTAATTAAAAATTATATTTTATTAAATTAAAGGATTTTTGAATTAAATAATATTTTAATAAAATATTATTATTAATATTAAATTAATTTTTATTAAATATAAATGATCTTATAATTTTATGAATGCAATTAAATTTTTTATTAAGGTTTGAAAGCCATTTCTGTCAAAATCCGTGAATTTTTTATAAATGTCGGTTTTTATTTTAAGTGAAAATTCACATATTTAGAAAATTATTTAGATAAAATAAATATTATTTTTGGAATCAGGACGTCGAAATTATCCAACAGTGAATTTTTCATAATTTTCTGAGTCAAATTTTTGGGTAAAAATTAAATACCATTTAAATATATAATGTGTTTTATGACATCATAATGACCCAATGGTGATGTAATAAAATACCATAATCCTTATGTTCGGCCAATATATGTTTCATCATTAAAATAATGAGGTTTTGGGTTTGTTTGACTTACTTTTCAAAGCATTAATGGAGCCCTCAAGACTTATTCAACACTTTGCCTTTTTAAATTAATTTCCATGGGAGTGCGACTCACCTCCACATAAGCAACCCTAATTTTTTAATAAGTTCGGACCTTGACCTTGTAAAATATTGTTTTCCTCTTTCCTTTTCCAGAAACCATGGGCAAATACCATGGGATGGTTTGTGGTTTGAATTATTTTAATATAAGGGGTCCCAAACCTAAATAATAAAGAATTCTCTCACCTTTCCTATATAAACCCACCCAAGCTCCCACTTCCTCCTCACTCAAAGCCCTTGGAGTTCGTCCAACCTCTGCCCTACTCTCTCTAGAATCCTCTCAAGGTGCCCCAAGCTCCCAAGAAGCCTCTCACAAGCCTCTCTCTATCCTTTGGAAGCACACTTCCAAGTAAGGGTTTTTTCTTCCTTTCTCATTTTTGTCGATTTTCTTTAAGTTGTATTGCCCTTTTAATTTCAATTATGAATGTTGGGGTATGATTTCGCACCTCCCCCATACTGCCCTCTTATTGTTTGAATGATGGGATACCCCTTTATCTCTCATTAAATTCCTTCCATGTACACCTGTTACTATGCCGAAATTCCGAAAGGAACTTCTCTCTCTTCTTTTACATTCAAGCAATACTTTTGTATCATGAATCTAAATTCCATTTCAATTGTTGGGACATGTATCTATATGACCTCCTTACTGTCCATTACATGTAAATATGATGAGGAACCCCTTTATCTCTCATCAACCTTTTTTATGAATTCTTATATCACGTCGTTACGCTGCCGAAATCGCACCGATTTTCTAAGCCAATGTCATTGTGTAGTGAATACCATGCCCATTTCTCCATCAAGGGTATTCACCTTTATGCACATTTACTTATTGATTATAAAGTTTCATGTATGAATTCCACATTCCTTTATCGTGGAACAAATGATTATGTTTTATGAATCCATGTTTTATGATCCATGTGGCACACTTATGCATGAAATGAAATGTTTAAGAAGAGTGCGCCCTTATAGCGCTCCAATGCATTGGGTAAAGTATAGTATCATGATACGTCATGTGCAATGAGTGTTGACTCATGCTAATTCAAGTGCAACGAGGGTTTACTCATGCTCCATGTGCAATGAGCCTTGGCTCATGCTAATTCAATGTTAAGTGTTGTTGCCACATTTCCATGTTATGATTATCATGCTTTATCATGCCTTTATGTTCATGTTACTCTTATGCTCTATTGATGTTCCTATTGCCTAACATGTATTTTACTCATGTTATTCATTGTGTACTCCCTTACTGGGCTTTATAGCTCACCCTTTTCTTATGCATGTCCTCAGGTTATCCCATTCAATGCTAAGTACGAAGGAATGTAGTGGTCATGTAAAAGAAGTTTTCAATAAAGATGTTGTATTTCAAGTTTAAAGTTTTTATGTAATGATCCTAAGCCCCAAACACACTAAACCTCTCGATCTTCTTTGTTGTATCAAGTGAAGTTTTATGTAATAAAGCATGTTTAAGTTGTAATAAAAAGCAGGGTTGTCATATGCATCGTGCATAACACATGAGTTATTGTTTCGTGTGACACATGTATCGCATGCACGCGTAATCTCCTTTGCGTCACCACTCTTTTAACGGTCCTTCGAATGATACCTTGCGTGGGATGAATCATTCCAACAGCAACTCTTAATGTTAGGCTGCCCATACAACCGAAAGCAACACTATGTATGTAAAACCTGAGATTTTGTGAAATATTTTTTCTTTCATTCGAATGAATTAGTTTTCATTGATGTATTTCATTGAACTAAGTCAAATATTCTTTTTCACATGGAATCGACTTGGCTTGCGCTACACGCAACACCTACTTGGCGTGCGTTATATGCAACACTGAGTTTCTACGAAATATCAGATTAAAACGAGGGATGAAGATGTGGAGAAAACGACTTTTCACACACATAATGGTCCCTATGTGTATTTTGTAATGCCATTTGGCCTCTCCAACGCTCCTACATTCCAAGCTATAATGAACGAATTGTTTTGGCCTTATCTGCGTTAATTCGTTCTCACATTTTTTTGATGATATTTTAGGGATGTCTTAAAAGTCCCATATGTCAACCACTTTGCCATTGCAAAGAATTGCTATTTTGCCCAGCTCAAGGGGAGTACCTGGGCTATAATCTTTCATGCGGGTGTTGTTATGGATCCTGCAAAAATCCAGGCTGTTTTAGATTGGCCAACTCTAGTTTCAGTTTGAGGACTTCGGGGCTTTCTTGGCCTCACTGGAGATTACGACAAGATAGCTCAGCCCTTTACTGTTTTAACCAGGAAGAATGGATTCCTGTGGACACGGGAAGCGCAGGAGGCCTTTGATCACCTCAAGCACGCTATTACTGTTGCCTCAGTCCTTGCAATGCCTGATTTTTCTAAACTATTTGAAATGGAGCGCGATTCTTCCGAACGAGGAGCGGGTGCGGTACTTTTGCAATACCGTTGACCCATTTCATATTTTATCAAGGCTCTGGCTCAAAAGAATTTTTCTAAGTTCACCTATGAAAAGGAAATTATGGTGTTGGTGTTTGCCATTCAACATTGGCGCCCTTACCTCCTCGACAGACCTTTTGTCATCTACTCTGATAAAAAAGTATGAAATTCTTGTTGTGGCAGTGCATTCACACCGCTGATCAGCAGTGCTAGATCGCTAAGCTGCTTGGTTATTGCTTTCAAGTGATATACAAACCTGATAATGAAAATTCAACATTGGCGCCCTTACCTCCTCGACAGACCTTTTGTTATCTATTCTGATAAAAAAGTATGAAATTCTTGTTGTGGCAGTGCATTCACACCGCTGATCAGCAGTGCTAGATTGCTAAGCTGCTTGGTTATTGCTTTCAAGTGATATAGAAACCTGATAATGAAAATACTGCAGCGGATCCGTTGTCTCAGAGGGACGAACCCTCTGCGAGTATGCTTTGCCAATCCTCCCTAGTCTGGCAGGACAACCTCCCCTTAACAGATGGTCTTCATAATGATCCATACCTCTAGAAAATCATTCAGCCGCTTTAGTCGTGCTGTCAGCCCCAAAGGGGTTTAGTTATTCCTGCGACACATCGCTGTATATGGGTCGTCTGGTAATCCGAGCTACTTCCCCATGGATGCCGTGACTATTAAAATTTCATGCTTCTCCCCTAGGCGGTCATTTAGGCTATTATCGAACTTATCAAAAGCTTGCTGAAAACTTATATTGGGTTGGCATGCAGCGACAAGTCTTTTAATATGTCCAGCAGTGTGAGACTTGCTAATGCTAGCCTTTTCCAATTCCCGCGGTAGTATGGGAAAACCTCTCTACCGACTTCATTACAGGATTGCCCAAGTCCAAGGGGTACAATGTCATTTTGGTGGTGGTTGACAAACTTTCCAAGTATGTCCATTTTGTTTCTTTGAAACACCCCTTCACTGCTAAGGGGGTGGTTGAAGTCTTTGTCAAGGAGATGGTCAGACTCCACGACGTTCTTAAATCTATTGTGAGCGACCGAGATCCCCTGTTTACGAGCCACTTTTGGACAAAACTTTTTCGGTTGCATGGACAAAGTTGCTCATGAGCTTTGCACATGACCCACAAATGAATGGTTCGACAGAAGTCATCAACCACCATTTGGATACTTATCTCAGGTGTTTGCCAGTGAGCAACCCAATGGATGGTCCTTGTAGTTACCATGGGCAGAATTATGTTACAACACCACTTGGCATTCAGTGAAGTGAAGGTGGTGGCAGTAACAACTGCCCCGAGGGATTGCGATGAGGCTCTTAATTTAAGCATGTTTTTTCCCATGCTCAAAGCTAAATGAAGCAACAAGCGAATAACCACCGTCGTGATATTAGTTTTCAAGTGGGGGGGGGGATCAAGTTTATCTAAAATTGAGACTCCACCGTCAGCAGACAGCTCAACGAATCAACTAGAAGCTCTTCGCCTGATTCTATGGCCCTTTTCGAGTACTTAAACGGATTGGCAGCGTGCTTATCTACTTGGCATTCATCCATTAATTCCACCCCCTTTGAGGTGGTGTGGGCGAAAACCTCCAACCATTTTTTCTTTTATACCCAATGAAGCGAAGGTGGTGGCAGTAACAACTACCTTGAGGGATCGCAATGAGGCTCTTAAATATTTTAAGCGTCATTTGACCCATGCTCAAAGCTACATGAAGTAGTAGGCAGACCATCACCACTGTGATATTAGTTTTCAATTGGGGGATCAAGTTTATTTGAAACTCAGACCCCGCCGTCAGCAGACAGCTCAACGAAAGTTTGGCATCACACGCCGTGTTGTCTGAGTTTTCGGGCAGTAAACCTTTGAAATTTACTTCGAACCCCTATTTTTGCAAAGTAAGCTAATGGTATACCAAACTCCGATCCGTGAGGGCCCATACTCCCCCCGGGAATCAAAGTTTGACACCCACCTGGAGCATATCATATCACAATTTAATTTAAAGCAGCCACATGATCCACCAAATTCCGATCCAAGAGAGCCCATACACCTCAAGGATCAAAGCTTGGCGTCTAACCATTTCGAACCATAGCACGTACCAATACACCTATCACAACGACAAGCATATCTATCACGGTACCCATCACAACAACATGCAATCAGTAATGCTTCTAAATGGCATGATAAGAATGCATGACATGTGATTTCGAACAAGTGCCTATATGATGCATGAGATGACATACCCTCATCTTATCGTAATAGCTCAAAATCCAAAAATCATAATTCAATTCGAGACAATTTGGCTTTTCCCTGTACACGGGGCAACTACTCCCGAGCACAACTTATTACCAAACTTCATTTCCTTATCCTTGTCTAATGTCGCCAAACAGTAAGGCAAATCAGAAAAGAACTCTTTTGATACCACTTTGTAATGTTTCGGATCCGAATGCCACTCAAAAGTGCCCCGTACCCGGTTGGCCACGTGGCCTCGAGCGCATTTCTCCAAATGCCAGAGGCTGCCGACTAGCAGCGAGGGTCTAGGTGTGATAGTGGGAAAACTATCTCCTCATTGGCAGAGTGTAACACAACGGAAATAATAACAATATAATAACAGAGGTAGTAATATCATGCCACAAAAGTAAACAGAGGAAGATAGATAATATAAATAACTAGATGTCATAGCATTCAAAGGATGATGCTGCATGTCATATGTTCTAGGAAAACAGTCAAAACAGGATACACTGTAGTAATGCGCGATACCAGTACCAGAATTACAAAAAGAAACAAAAGAGACTCAGAAGAATCGCAAGCCTCGGTTTGATCCCATGCTCTCTTGCTCCTAACAACAAATCAAGTATCTGTAGAAGGGTTCTTACCCTCATCGACACCTGCAACAATATTACCTGTTTGAACCAAAAAACATGACCCAAATTGGGTATGAGACTAAATCCCAGTAGACAACCACCCAAGATCTGTGTCAGTCTGTCAGTGAATATATATAACAGGCAGTGTATATTAATGAAATCAGTAAGCTAGGAAGTACTCAAAAGTAAATAGTCATACAAGCATTGGTTTTCATTTATATTCATTTCATATTCATTAATTAATTCAATTACATTGAACTATATAAGTCTCAGGATCCGGCCTAATCCCGACAACCCCCGTGTAAAAGAAAGCAGAACATATACCTCTGAAGGCTATCTAAACAAGTGAATACCGAATCCAAACTTGTGCTTTGGCTTGTCAGACGCGTCATAAGTCATTTAATTTAAATATTCAATTTATAACCCGAGCCCGTCCATGACATTCCTAAGTTGGAATTCAAGTATCACTCTAGGTGCAATTCTATTTGCAGCCTACAATCCCGTCCCGATGAACCTCTCTGGAACCCGGTATCACTCTAGGTGCAAACTTACCAACATCCTACAAGCCCGTCCCGACGAACCTCTTTGGAATCCCGGTATCACTCTAGGTGTGGTATAAGTCCATGTCAACTAAGCCCGTTACTGGCGGTCCTATAAGGAAGCCCCAGGTATCACTCATGACATGTAAACAAATCCAATAGAGTCCGTCCATGGCATCCCTCAACGATCCATGTTTCACTCGACAAAATAAGTAATGCCTCCATGAGCCCGACCGCTACACCCATGGCTCACTCACAGCTTGAACATAACAGCCTGACCAACCTCATAAGCCTTGGCCTTTCGATTACTCACATGGGTAAAACACACAACAATGTAATTTAAACTATTACACGGCTTTAACAATAATAAACTCACGTGGGCAATTCATATAACAAACAACACATGTAAATTACACTATTACATGGTTTAAACAATAGTAACTCACATGGGCACAGTTCATAATAAGCCTATTATGTAATCTAAACCATTACAAGGCCTTAGCATAACATAACTCACGTGGGCGAGTTCACAATTGGAGCAAAACCTTCCAAGCATGCTTAAACCAGCATAGGCATAACATGGGGCAAAGGGGCAAATCACTAATCCCAAATCCTTAATCAAATCAATTACAATTTAACACAATTGCAATTCCATCTAATAATCAAATCCATTTTTAACAACCCAAGAAGGGAAAACAAGACATGCCTCATAGGCATCCTAAGCCAAATGACCATATATGGTCATCGAAGGGAAACACACCCATTGGGTGGCCCTTAATGAAGTCAAACAACCTAATTCATGCTTTAAAATACTGATTCAATTACCTAAATAACAATAGGCAATAAAAAGGGTTAATTCTAAACCAAGCGACACCCCAAAAATGGGCGCTCGACACTCCGACATATATAAACAACTTGACAATTAGAGAAAGACACAAGACCATCTACCTCGTAGTCGTACAACTCTCCTTGTCCAGCGTCGACGTCTAATTCGACCTAGAACGGGGTAGATCTACAAAACGAGCATAAACGCTCATGGCTCGATAATTTGGTCGAGAGGCGAAATCACGAAGAACGACTCAAGAGGAATCGAGAGCTTACCGATTGGGTTCCAACGCATCCGACGACGATCAAATCGGTGTTCGGATGATCAAACGGGATGAGAAACAAGGTTTGGCGTTGCTGGTTCGTGAACCCGGCGTGCCCTCAGTCCAGAAAATGAAGAAACGAGACTATTGCCCATTTTAAAAAAAAAAGTACACGTCATGTACGTGAGAATACACGTCGTGTAAATGCCAGTTTTGCCCTCCTGCCGACATGCCTTACACGTTATAAAAAGGTCTGCTGACATCAATACATGACGTGTACTGGGATTACACGGCGTGTAACCCTCAGTCACGGTGTGCAACAGTCCTGCATTCAGCCCTTAACCTCTTTTTCTCTAGTTTTCTTAAATACAAACTGAAAAGAAAATATCTGTATCTTAAAGGAAGAACCGGGTTCTTACATACTTAGCCACTTTTCTTCACCATTTTGCAACTCAGAATTAACACATAACTTCCTCAAAACCTTCTCAAAACCATTCCAGTAGTCTTGGTTCTTCTCAAAAACATTCAAACACCTCAGAAACACATCTTTGACCGCTTCCATCGAGTTTCATAAATGGTTGATGTGTCTGGTCTTGTATGATGTCATCTTTTTTTTTCTGTGAGACTCGTTGTCCAAGCTGGGCATGTCCAGCTTGAGGGGGAGTGTTAAACCCTCTTTTATTATTTTGGGTATTTCCGAGTCCCCACATTGAAATACTCTTATTTGTATTCCTCTTTCTCAATCTATAAAAGAAGGCCTCCGCCTCAAGGGGTTTTCCCATTCTACATGGTATCAGAGGGAACCTATTTCCGAACTCTTCCTCTAGATATTTTTTTCCCTCCTGGCTTTGCCCTAAGTGGCACCCCTCCCTCCTGGGTCTGCCCTACGCGGCCACCCCCTCCCCCTTCCTGGGTCTGCCCTACGCGGCCCCCCCTCCCATCTCGGTGGCAACTGCCCTACGCGCCCCCATCCTATCCCGACGGCACCCCGCGGCCCTCACCCAGCGACGCTCTTTCCCGGCCCTGCCTCCCTGCGCCGTCCGGCCCCGCCTCCCTGCGGCCCTGTTCTGCATGCCTCGTCCCGGGCTCCCAGCGGCCCTGCTCCGCATGCCTCGTCCCGGGCTCCCAGCGGCCCTGCTCCGTCGCGATGTCGCCCGCTCACCTTGTCCCTCCCGACGAAGTCCCGTCCAGCGGCTGCGCTTCTCCCTCCGGACGGCGCAGGGCCCTCCAACAGAGTACCCTCTCACATCCGCCCGACGACCCTCCTCTGCGTGCGACGCCTCCAGCGGCTCCCACCCGCCGCCCTTCTCGGCCTCCCCACACCTCCCGGCTCCCGTTGCAGCGTCCTCACTTTGCTCACATCAACACCCGCCGACCTCTCCTTGAGGCGCACTCGCCATCTTCTTCCGGCCACCCTTCCGGCGCTCTAGACGGCTCGCCTCCAACGACTCCCTCTCTGCCCGTCCCCTCCGCTGCACAGGGCCATTCACGGATTCCCCCCCCCCGCTGATTCCGGCGCTGCCCACAACTGCGTCTTCGACTGCTACCCAACGCGTCCATGGCAGATTCCTCCCCTCTGCCTCAGATGATCACCGCCTCCACCCGCCTTGTTGATGACCGGTTGGACTCTACAAATTTTTCCATCTGGTGGAAGACCAGATGTCCCTGACCGGAATGGACCTTGATTATCACCTTGAGGATCCTCCCTCGGCTTCGACTGACCCCAAATACCGTTCATGGAAGCTTGTTGATAGCAAGATCTTCGCTCTGCTGGTCAATTCAATGGATCGATCGGTCAAGGTTGTCACCCGCATGGAGAATACAGTCAAGGAACTCTGGGAGTCCTTGAACATCATGTATTCCGAGACCAACAACCTGGCTCGGGTTTCCGATATCCTCCAGCGCCTTTCCCATATTTGACAGCAGGACCGGTCCTTCACAACATGTTTCATGGAATGAAAAGAGCTTCATGATGAATTGCAGGAGTTGTGGCCCGTTCTCCGGACACCGGCAGAGGTTCAGACCCAGAGGGACCAACTCTGCATCTTCAATCTTCTCAGTGGCCTCGCTCCGGAGTTTGCCACCATGACTACCGAGCTGCTCGCCAGCCCTTCAACGCTGGAGATCCCCCGGGTTTATCATCGGCTGAGCAAGGCCCAACGGGCTCTTCCCCCTCCCGCCCCCATTATCGACCACTCAGCTCTCGTCGGTCATGGCAGTGGACGCTCCTCGGACCCTCGTGGATGTGGTCGTGGGGAAGGCCGTCCGCGTCCCCTCTGTCAACATTGTGGCAAGCTTGGCCACCTGATCGACCGATGTTGGGTTCTGCATGGACGTCCATCTCAGCGCTCGCGGCAGGGACAGACAGCGGTCCAGGAGGCTTCTTCGGCAGTCGCCACTCTTCCACCATCTCTGGACCTGTCTATGGCCGACATCCGGCTGAATCATGATCCTTGGGACCCCGCAGGACCCGGTCCATCTTCGGCTTCTCTGGCCCATTCTGATCGTTCCGCTGCCTTTGTCGGCTGTCGCTCACTTGCATGGATGCTTAACTCAAGTGCCTCCGACCACCTTACCGATGATGATGGTATGTTGACCTCTTGCTGCCCTTATACCGATCAGCCATCACCGTCGCCGATGGCTCCACTATCCCCTTCGCGGGTTTCGGCGCATGCTCTCTGACTCTATCGATTCACCTACCCTCTGTGGCACATGTGCCCCGCAGTCCATTTAATCTTCTTTCCATCAGTAAGCTGACAAAGGATTATAACTGTGCTGCCATATTTACCTCCTCTGGTATTGTTTTTCAGGAGCGGACTACGAATCAGGAACTTGGTAGAGGCCAACTTCGGGACGTGGTCTACATGTTTGATGGACCGGTACCCATCGCTTGCACGTCTGCCTCTGCACGAGCATTGGATCTTCATTCCCGGTTGGGACACTCGCCCGCTTCCACCATTCATTAGCTTTTTCCAGACTTTAGTCGGCATAATTCTTTTCATTGTGAGTCATGTACAGTTGCGAAACATCATCGCAGTACATACATTCCTCGAGTGGATACAATGGCCTCAAACCCTTTTGATCTGGTTCATTCAGATGTGTGGGGTCCTTGTACCATTTCGAGATATTTGGGGTATAAATATTATATATCTTTCATTGATGATTTTTCGCGAATGACTTGGTTTTACCTCCTTCGAGAACGCTCCGAAGTGTTTTCCACATTCCAAACCTTTTATAATGAAATTCAATACCAATTTTCCATCTCTGTAAAATGTCTCCGCTCGGATAATGGGCGTGAGTATCTCTCCACTCCCTTTCAGTAATTTCTCCAGACAAAAGACATCATTCATCAGACCTCCTGTTCTGATACACTCCAGCAGAATGGAGTGGCCGAGCGGAAATACAGACATATTCTGGAGACTGCTCGTGCCCTCCTCTTCCACCGACAGGTGCCTTTGCATTTTTGGGGAGATGCAATTTTCACCGCCACTTACCTTATAAACTGTTTTCCTTCCTCTATCCTTCAGGGGGAGACTCCTTTTCGGGCTTTGTTCTCCTCTCTCCCTCTTCACTGCCTTCCCCTTCGCGTGTTTGGATGCCTTTGTTACGTTCGTGACACACGTCCTGGCCTCTCCAAACTCTCTCCCAAATCCCTCCGGTGCATTTTTCTTGGCTACTCCCGCACTCAGTGCGGATATTGTTGCTTCTCACCGGAACTACGGAGGTATGTCATCTCGGCCGATGTCGCATTTGTTGAGAGCTCTCCGTTCTCCCTTCCCTCTCCTCATCCTGACTTCGCCATAGATGATTGTCTTCCTCTCATCATCCACCCTCCACCGGTGTCTCCCCCTATTGACACCCATTTTAGTCAGGTCTATTCTCGTCGTCCATCAATTGTATCCCCCATCCCGGTCAATGACACCATCGTCCCCGCTTCGTCTGATGCTCCTGCCCTGCCGCCTGACGACTTGCCCATTCCACTACGGAAAGGTACTCGCTCCTGCCAGAGTACTCTATTTGTATCTTCATACAGGGGTCTGTCTGCTCTGGAGACAGTTTCTATTTCTCGCACAATTGGTGTTGCCAAATCTCACCCCGGGTGGCTAGCAACAATGCGGGATGAATTGCAGGCTCTGGTAGAAAACCATACTTGGGATCTTGCCCCCCTTCCAGCAGGCAAACTGGCGGTAGGCAACAAATGGATTTACACAGTCAGGCTGAATCCCGATGACACTCTCCATCATCTCAAAGCCCGCCTTGTGGCAAAGAGCTTTGTGCAGACATACGGTATTGAATACTTTGATACCGTCTCACCAGTTGCCAAGTTGACCTCCGTTCGATTATTCATCTCTCTGGCCGCCCATCATCATTGGCCTCTTCATCAACTGGATATCAAGAATGCTTTTCTACATGGATTCCTTGAGGAAGAGGTTTATCTGCAGTAGCCCCCCGGATTTTGTGCCTCCGGCGCCGAGTCTCAAGTCTGCCGACTCCGCCGCTCTCTTTACGACCTCAAACAATCTCCCTGTGCCTGGTTCGGATGTTTTAGCACTGTCGTCACCGACTTTGGGCTCTCTCGCAGTATGAAGGACCACACTGTGTTCTACAGGACGACCTTTGCTGACTGCATCCTATTGGTCGTTTATGTGGATGATATCATCATCGCCGACACTGACTCTGCGGGTATCACCCATCTCAAGGGGCATCTTCACCAGCACTTCCACACTAAGGATCTCGGTCCTCTCACATACTTCCTAGGCATCGAGGTATCCTATTCTTCGGACACCATCTCCCTCTGCCAATGAAAGTATATGTTGGATATTCTGCAGGATGCTGGATTGACACAGTCCACTGCTGTGGACACTACTCTGGAGCTTGGGGAACGGTCTCTTTATGCCTCCTCGACACTGTATCCACATCCTGAGCGGTACCGACGACTGGTGGGCAAACTCAATTATCTCACCATGACTCGTTCTAATATTGCCTGCACTGTTGGCAAAGTGAGTCAATTTATGGAGCATCCGACCACCTCTCATTGGGATGCTGTCCTCCGCATCGCCAATTACATCAAGCGAGATCCTGCCCGTGATCTTTGCTACTCCCAGCATCCTCATCTACATATTGAGGTCTTTTGTGATGCTGATTATGCTGGTTGTCTTGCTACTCGGTGATCTACTTCTGGGTTTGCCATATTCTTGGCAGACAATCTCATCTCGTGGCGCAGCAAAAACCAGATTGTCGTCTTCCGATCCAATGCGGAGTCTGAGTACTGTGCCATGACCACCGTCACTACGGAGATCCTTTGGCTTCGACAATTCCTCCAGGAGTTTGGCTTTCCTCAGCAGACATGTGCTCACCTCTGGTGTGACAATCAGACAGCCACCAAGATTGCTTCGAATCCCGTCTTCCATGAACGCACGAACCATATTGAGGTGGACTGCCACTTTCTTCGACACCACCTGGAGCATAATCATGTCAGCTTTAGCCACATTCCGACGGCAGACCAGCTTGCTGACATCTTCATCAATGGCCTCTCAGGGGCTCGCCAAGCCTCGCTCAATTCTAAGCTGGGCATCCACAGCATCTGCAACCCAACTTGAGGGGGAATGTGTCTGATCTTGTATGACGTCATCTTTCTTTTTTGTGGGACTCATTGTCCAAGTTGGGCATGTCCAGCTTGAGGGGGAGTGTTAAACCATCTTTTTTATTATTTTGGGTATTTCCAAGTATCACATCGGAATGCTCCTATTTGTATTCCTCTTTCTCAATCTATAAAAGAAGGTCTCCGTCTCACCTTGAAGGTAAGGGGGTTTTCCTATTCTACAGTTGACAACAAATACAACACTGTAACAATTTCATTAGGTTCTTCAAAACCTTATCTCAAAAGTTAGGTAGGCATTATCTATTTTTTAGCACAAGTGAAGAGTTGCATAAAAAATAATGGGCTCTGGGCCCAAGTCCATACCATATGCTTAATGCTCACTCCCTCTCAAGCTGATTATATATATTTATCACACCTAGTTTGTTACATAAGAATTTCTCTTGTGGCCCTGGTTTCCCTTAAGCATCAACAAGTTCTTTTGCCTGAATTTAATTGAAAGTTTCTTTTTCAAAGTTATCACCAATAAAATGACTATCAACCTCTTTGTCTAGAACATTTATGAAAAGTAGGATTAATTGTGATTTTGATTGTAAGTGGGCAGATTCATTACCATTTTCTCTTGTTGGCAAGCTGCACACATGGACTTTTGTTTTCTTCTATATGGAATTTGAAGAGCAGCCCTTTGCTTGGCCATTTTTTCTGTACTGTTTTGATTTATATCATCCAATCTTTTGTGTTGTAGCTGATTTTGTTCTTTTATGCTCAAGAAGCATGTTTTCTCCTTGCTATCAACTCTTTCGTAGATTTTATTTGTTACTTTGTATCCCCCTTCCCGAACTGTTGTTGTAAGTTGTGTTTTAGCTCATCAACAAACAATACCTCAGTAGGATTCAGATTTCTTTCATGACAATTTCCTTTCCACAACCTTCGATTTTTAGAGTACCATCATTTTCAAATCTCACCAAGTTATCAACTTTATTGAAGAGTGTAGAGTGGTGAATTCCCCTTACCTTAAGGAGAGGTGAAAACATTCTTTTATAGATGGATGAAAATAATTACAAGGTGGAATAATCCGATGTGGGACTCGGAAATATCCTTTAACCGGAAATACAAATAACCGGGTTCAACACTCCCCCTCAAGCTAGTACATGATAGTTTGGAACAAGAGTCCCACAAAAAATAAAAATAAAGAAGACACCAAATAAGACAATACACACTCCCCCTCAACCTGGATTGCTGATGTTGTGGATGCCCAACTTGGTACAAAGAGAGTCCAGTCGAGCTTTCGGGAGGCCTTTGGTGAAGATGTCAGCAAGCAAATCGCTGAGGGAGGCGGGCCGGGCGAGCGCCGTGGGAGGTGGGCCGGGAAACCGCAGAGAGAGGCAGCGGGAGGGTTTTGTTGGGAGGAATGAGCGCAGCGGATGGGAGTAAAAAAAAAGGAATTATCGGGAGTTTTCCTCTGATATCACGTAGAGTGGTGAATTCCCCTTACCTCAAGGAGAGCTGGAGACATTCTTTTATAAGTGAATGAAAATAATTACAAGGTGGAATAATCCGATGTGGGACTCAGAAATACCCTTTAACCGGAAATACAATTAACCGGGTTCAACAAAGAGTGGCATGCTCATATCGAGGGTGTAGTTATTCATTGGGGTATAAATCTCATGTGTTTGTTTTTTGCTTTTCTTTTATGCATTCAGGTGAAAAGGAGTTGAAAGATTGAGTGGGTCATCTACACTAATGAGCAGCGGTGGTTGAGGTGAAATAATTTCAAAAAAATTGAAAAGGGATTCATGGATTTACCCCCTTCCCCTAATGAATCACCCACGTGGGCTCAACGCCACTTCATCGCCGGTCTGTCCATTTGCATCTCGTGTTTCAGTAATTGGCCAAAGTCCCATTGGCTGCTTTCATGCACTGTTAAGTACTTCAACTCATAAGACATTAACTTCTTTGTTATAACCGGAATGCCTATTCCCGTGCTTTGCCAAAATATCGGCAACTGTTTTGGGCACTTTCATCCGCTGTTTCGTACCTTTACATAGGTTGCATCAACTGCTTAGTTGTAGTAGGGATGCCCGTTATTGTACTTAATCTTCACTCACTGCTTGCTTTAACACAATGGAAATTTCATTGTTTGTACGTACATGGCATTGACTGACTGCTCAATTGGAAGACTCAATGAACTGCTGATTGTTCTCGAGTTGGGGTGCATCACCTGTTTTGACAGTTGTTCACAACCTCCGATTTTTTTCCCTGGAGTCATCAACTGTTCTGTTGAAAACACTTGGCCTATTTTGATAGTAAACAGAAACTGTCAAACTTTTCTTGAATCTGACAAAACATCCTTTTAACAGTAGATTGACACAGCTCAATTAAACTCCAGTAACAGTCAATCTAACCAGCTCGAAAAGTATGCCACCTTATGCCAAATATGCCAACAAACAACAAGCGCATCCAATCATGGAATGAGCTCAACATTTCTAAATGTGAATTTTATTTGGTAAATCTACTTTCAAATCAAGTCATTTTTTTCTAGAGATCTTAAAATGAAACATCCCTGTTTGAAAATTAGCTCCCAACTATTATATTTTGATTCTAAATGTTTTTCTGTCCCAACATTGTTTGTTATATCTGTATGTCTTGATCTGACTGTTTGATTGAAGTTATTTTGGATTTTTTTTGTAAGGAAATTGTTGTATGTTACTTTGTTGGTTACCAGTGTTTTCTGGAAATTATTGATTGTGAACCGTGATATGAAGTTTTTTTTTTAAATGGGCAGATAAATGAGGATAATTTGTTTCTTTTGCATTCCTATTGGACTTGAATTGTCAATTCGATGAGTTGCCTACAGAGTTTTTATTTGCCCATTTTGAGGCCTAAAGCAGATATGTGCTGCAGATATGTGATGCTGTAAGGTACCGGCTGCACCGTGTGAAGAAAAAACTTAAAGATGAACTTGAAAACAAGAACACTGTTCAGGAGTATATATGCCCCAACTGTGGGAAAAGGTTTATCTTTACTGGCGCTGGGTTTTGCACATCTGTTGATATGCTGTTGAAAATATTCGGATTTCATATTTTGTTCAGGTACAATGCTCTGGATGCGTTGAGGCTGGTTTCTCTTGAAGATGAGTATTTTCACTGTGAAAATTGCAATGGGGAGCTTGTGGCCGAGAGTGACAATTTAGCCGCTCAAGAGGTAGGAGATGGAGATGACAATGCAAGGCGGCGGAGGCGTGAGAAATTAAAACAGATGCTTCAAAATTTGGAGGTTAGTTGGTTGATTGATTTTTCATGTAGGAGGCTTTTGCATGTTATGTTACTGTGATCCTGTGGTCAGTAGCCCCCCACCCAAAAAAGATTGACACAAGCATGAAGTTGTTTTAGACGGTGAGTGATAGAGATTGGATCTAGATGAGAGTAATGTTGCGGAATCGCCGGGAGACACAATGACAGAAACGAGAAAAAACGAAAGAAAGAAAGCAGAGGACACAGCGATTTACGTGGTTCGGGAATAATCCCTACATTCACAGGAGAGGCAGAATATTTCACTATTCAGGAGCACAAATTACAGAGGGGTTTTTCAATAGAAACCCTAGCTCGAAAATGGGCTATAAAACAATGGAGAAGACGATCACTGTTCGAAAAAAGTGGTCCGCGTCGCTACAGTGAACGACGGCTGGCTTTGTCAAAAAAGCGCTACAGTAAAGTTGACTCTGAAGTCCGCACCGCTACAGTGCTTGTCGGTGTCGGTCGGTCAGCTCCGCTACAGTGGTCAGTATTGCGGGCCACAAGCATTCGGCCCAACCGGATCGGGCAACACCAATCCAACAAGTAATTGATACCTGTTCGATCTCAATGACAGAGTTCAACAGACTCTTAGGGGCGTTCCAGGGGACTCGAGCTACACTCCTGAGAGTTCTCTCCTTTGCAGGCCGAGGCGAGAACCGACTTCCAACTAATTGAATGACCCTCCCCATCGTGCTAGACACCTATTAATACCCCTAGGCTAATGAACTACTTAAATGCCAAATTACAGCACTTCCCCTAGCAGTTAGGACTTAGTCCCCATCCCACCCTTAGGGATTCCCCTCCTCTGGTTAGTGTAGTGAATGGGTGGCTTAGGTTGGCCTTGGGCCACTCTCTCCCTGGAGTCACTGCACCACTTCCCTACGTTCCTATCATTTCTCCCTTCTTGAAATTCCACCTTGTCCTCAAAGTTGAAATTAGGAAACTGAGCCTTTATCACTTCCGCATCTTCCAAGGCTCCTCAGGTGTTCTTCCTTGCCACTTTACCAGCCACATAAGTGTTCTTCCCTGAATCCTGATAGCCAGAACTGCTTCTTGGTATTCGCCATCTTCAATAAATTTGTCAGGTAGAACTTCTTCCACAGGATGTTTCCCAATAGCTGTCTTTAATTGGGACACATGAAACACATGATGTATTCTGCTGTTTTCATGAAGTTTGAGTTTGTTGGCAATATCACCAAACCTCCCAGCAACTGCAAACCGTTAGGACAATACTCTCACTGGGCCTTTCCATTAGAAGAATCCAACAAATCTGTACAATACCTCTCTTGCACAATTGAACAGAAGTACAAAGATGAATGGAAAGAAGTGACGTTGCAGAACATGAGCCCTTGGAGAAGAGCCCTTGGAGAGTCCTCTTTGCTGCTCGCGCTTGCAGAAGTTGAGCTGCACTGGAGTTCGGCCACCACTTCAGCTCATCTGTTTCCAACAGAATGAAAGTACCGCCTACAGTCCTTCCCTCCAAACCAACCCGTGCGCCCCTTTTATTCAAAACACAAACTAGCAGACTAACAGACTAAACAAGAGAATTTTCCAATCTGCCCCTACGCTGATATGTCTGAATAATAGGTGGCCTGGTATTAGATAGACCAACTCCCCTGGTACTAACATTGCCTCCCTTCTTAAAATGCACCTTGTCCCCATGGTGAAGGCCATTAAACTGGCCAAGAATCTATGATCATCCTCCCAAGTAGATTCTTCAGAGGTGTACCCTTCCATTTAATAAGCCACTACCTTGAAGAGCCGCCAGGAGTTGCTCTGATAGCCAACACCTCAGCAGGCTCAGGGGAAAGCGGAAAATCAGCAGCCCATAAATCTGAAAGTTGGACTGCACAGTAGATTGGCCAACAACATGCTTCAATTGAGACATGTAGATTGGGAAAACCCCCTTACCTTCAAGGTGAGGTGAAGACCTTCTTTTATAGATTGAGAGAGAGGAATACACAAGTGAGTATTCTGATGTGGGACTCGGAAATACCCATAATAATAAAAAGAATAACAAAAGAGGGTTTAACACTTCCCCCTCAAGCTGGACATGCCCGGCTTGGACAACGAGTTCCACAAAAAATGACAGCAAACAAGATCAGACACACTCCCCCTCAAGCTGGGCTGCAGATGCTGTGGATGCCCAACTTGGAACTGAGCGAGGCCAGGCGAGCCTGAGAGACCTTTGGTGAAGAGGTCAGCAAGCTGGTCCGCCGTTGGAATGTGGCTAAAGTTGACATGATTGTGCTCCAGGTGGTGTCGAAGAAAGTGGCAGTCCACCTCAATATGCTTCATGCGTTCATGGAATACGGGATTCGAAGCAATCTTGGTGGCTGCCTGATTGTCGCACCAGATGTGAGCAGAAGTCTGCTGAGGAAAGCCAAGCTCCTGGAGGAGTTGGCGAAGCCAGAGGATCTCCGTAGTGACGGTGGCCATGGCATGGTACTCAGACTCCACACTGGATTGGGAGATGACAGTCTGCTTCTTGCTGCGCCAAGAGATGAGGTTGCCTGCCAAGAATATGGCACACCCAGAAGTAGATCGCCGAGTAGCAAGACAACCAGCATAATCAGCATTATAAAAGGCCTCAATATGTTGATGATGATTTTGGGAGTAGCGAAGACCACGGGCAGGATCTCGCTTGATGTATTTGGCGATGCGGATGACTGCATCCCAATGTGAGGTGGTTGGATGCTCCATAAATTGACTTTGCCAACAACACAGGCAATGTCGGGACGAGTCATGGTAAGATAATTGAGTTTACCCACGAGTCGACGGTACCGCTCTGGATGTGGACACAGTGGTGAAGAGGCATAAAGAGACAGTTCGCCAGGTTCCAGAGGGGTGTCGACAGCAGTGGCCTGTGTCAGCCCAGCATCCTGCAGAATATCCAACGCATACTTCCGTTGTCTGAGGGAGATGGTGTCCGAAGAATAGGAGACCTCGATGCCGAGGAAGTATGTGAGAGGACCGAAATCCTTTATGTGGAAGTGCTGGTGAAGATGCCTCTTGAGATGGGTGATACCCGCAGAGTCGCTGGCCTGTGTCAGCCCAGCATTCTGCAGAATATCCAACGCATACTTCCATTGGCAGAGGGAGATGGTGTTAGAAGAATAGGAGACCTCGATGCCGAGGAAGTATGTGAGAGGACCGAGATCCTTTGTGTAGAAGTGCTGGTGAAGATGCCTCTTGAGATGGGTGATACCCGCAGAGTCACTGCCAGTAATGATGATATCATCCACATAAACGACCAATAGGATGCAGCCAGCGGAGGTCGTTCTGTAGAACACAGTGTGGTCCTTCATGCTGCGAGAGAGCCCAAAGTCGGTGACGACCGTGTTAAAGCGGCCGAACCAAGCACGGGGAGACTGCTTGAGGCCGTAAAAAGAGCGGCGGAGTCGGCAGACTTGAGACTCGGCGCCGGAGGCACAAAATCCGGGGGGCTGCTGCAGATAAACCTCTTCCTCAAGGAAGCCATGTTGGAATGCATTTTTGACATCCAGTTGATGAAGAGACCAATGATGATGGACGACTAGAGAGATGAATAGTCGAACAGAGACCATCTTGGCAACTAAGGAGAAGGTATCAAAGTAGTCAATAGCGTAAGTCTGCGCGAAGCCCTTGGCCACCAGGCGGACTTTGAGGCGATGGAGAGTGCCATCGAGATTTAGCCTGACTGTGTAAATCCATTTGCTGCCGACTGCCTGCTTCCCTGCAGGAAGGGTGACAAGATCCCAAGTGTGGTTTTCTTCTAGAGCTTGCAATTCATCCCGCATTGCTGCTAGCCACTCGGGGTGAGATTTGGCATCACCAACTGTGCGAGGAATAGACACGGTCTCCAGAGCGGACAGACCCCTGTATGAAGAGACAGATAGAGTACTCTGGCAGGAGCAAATACCTTTCCGTAAGGCAATGGGCAAGTCCTCGGGTGGCGGGGCAGGAGCATCGGACGAAGCGGGGATGACAGTGTCATTGGCCGGGACGGGGGACACAGTTGATGGACGACGGGAGTAGACCTGACCAAAATGAGTGTCAACAGGGTTTGACACCGGTGGAGGATGGATGATGAGAGGAAGACAATCATCGATGACAGGGTCAGGATGATGAGAGGGGAGCATGGAGTTTTCAACAAATGCGACGTCGGCCGAGATGACATACCGCCGTATGTCGGGTGAGAAGCAGCGATATCCGTGCTGAGTGCGGGAGTAGCCAAGAAAAATGCACCGGAGGGATTTGGGAGAGACTTTGGAGAGGCCAGGACGTGTGTCGCGAACGTAACAGAGACATCCAAACACTCGAAGGGGAAGGGAGTGAAGAGAGAGTGAGGAGAATTACGCCCGAAAAGGAGTCTCTCCCTGAAGGATGGAGGAAGGAAGACGGTTTATAAGGTAGGTGGCGGTGAGAATTGCATCTCCCCAAAAATGCAGAGGCACCTGTCGGTGGAAGAGGAGGGCATGAGTAGTCTCCAGAATGTGTCGGTGTTTCCGCTCGACCACACCATTCTGCTAGGGTGTATTAGGACAGGAGGTCTGATGAAGGATGCCTTTTGTCTGAAGAAACTGCCGAAAGGGAGTGGAGAGATACTCACAACCATTATCCGAGCGGAGACGTTTTACAGAGATGGAAAATTGGTTTTGAATCTCATTGTAAAATGTCTGGAATGTGGAAAACACTTCGGAGCGTTCTCGAAGGAGATAAAGTCAAGTCATTCGTGAAAAATCTTCAATGAAAGATATATAATATTTATATCCCGAATGACTCGAAATGGTACAAGGACCCCAGACGTCTGAATGAACCCGATCAAAAGGGTGTGAGACCCTTGTATCCACGCGAGGAATGTATGTAGTGCGATGATGTTTCGCAAAGGTACATGACTCACAATGAAACGAACTATGCCGACTAAAGTCTGGAAAAAGATGATGAATGGTGGAGGCAGGCGGATGTCCTAACCGGGAATGAAGATCCAATGCTCGAGCAGAGGCAGGCGTGGGAGGGAAGGGTGCCACTTAGGGCAGAGTAGGGAGGGTTCAGGAATAAGGTTCCCTCTGAGGCGGAGACTTTCTTTTATAGATTGAGAGAGAGGAATACACAAGTGAGTATTCCGATGTGGGACTCGGAAATATAAAAAGAATAACAAAAGAGGGTTTAACAAGACACATCGAATACTGGATGGACACGGGTCGTTTTCGGCAAAGAAAGCCGATAAGCTGTATTCCCCAATCGAGAAACAATTTTATAGGGTCCATAATAGCGTGCTGCCAATTTCGGACAAACCTTTGTTGATTTTGAAGTTTTTATATTGGGGTGAAGCTTAGGATACACCAAATCTCCCACCTGGAAATTTCTGCCCCGCTGATGTTTGTTAGAGAAACGTGTCATGAGTTCTCTGCATGGAGGAGATTTCACTGAAGCTGTGCAAGGAATTGGTCCTGATCTAAAAGGGCAGAAACCACTGTTTCCACTGTAGTATCCCCTCCTATGAAACGCAAAACAGATGGAGGTTTGCGACAATAAATGACTTCGAAAGGAGTCAATTTAGAAGAAGCATGGGAGGCAGTATTATTGCAATATTCAGCCCAGGGAACCCATCGAGCCCAAGTATTTGGCTGTTTCGAAGCAAAACAACGCAAATAAGTTCCCACACAACGATTGACAACCTCCGTTTGTCCATTTGTTCATGGATGGTAGCATGAACTCAATTTCAAAGTGGTTCCTTCAAGGCGAGAAAGCTCCTTTCAAAAATTGACGACAAAGATCGGATCCCGGTCACTAAGAATAGAACTAGGAAAACCATGCACTTCCTAGCATTTTTTCTCAATCAATTTTTCAGCAGGTTGCCGAGATAACGAATCTGCTACTTGGTTGGACTTTCCAGGCTTGTATATTACCTAAAGTCTAAACCAAGTAATTTTCCCTGCCAACTTGGTTGATCGGCAGCATGGAGTCGCTGACTAAGCAAGTGCTTAAGTGCCTTATGGTCCGTATAAACAATGAAATGATTGCCAATCAAATATTGTCTCCAATGACTAACCACCCAAACAAGGGCCATGACTTCCTTTTCATAAACAGATTTGGAAAGATTGACACCAGAAAAGGCTTTACTATAATAGGCTAACGACTGTCCAGATTGCATTAAAACTGCCCCAACCCTTGTTCTGGAAGCATCAGTTTCTATCACAAAGGGTTTCTTGAAATCTGGAGGAACCAACAATGGTGTCAATACCAAACTTTTTTTCAGTTCCTCAAATGCTTCCTCGGCCACTAAATTCCAGCAGAACCTATTTTTTGTTAGTTAAATCAGTAAGAAGTTTTTCCATCATGCCATACCCCTTAACGAATTTCTGATTGTAGAATGATAAAATAGGAGAGACCCGAACCCCCAAGGTGTACTCTCTAAAGGAGCTCTTGGGGTTAATTTATAATGAATACTAAAGACCACACCAGACCTCAACTCCGATGCGGAATGCAGACTCCAACACTCCCTCTCAAGCTAGGTGTACCTAGTTTGGACACATAAAGAAAAAATAAACAAAGCAAACAACGGACTGCAAACACTCCCCCTCAAGCTGGACATACCCAGCTTGATTACAAAACAAGACAAAAACAGAATAAAAGATAAAAGCTTCAACATTGCTGCTCCCCCTCATGATGTTGATATGATGCCGCTGAAAAAGGGTGGGTAAACGCCGAAAAAGTACAGGAGCCGGACAACAGAGCGTCGGGAAATCCACACCGGCGGGTCGGTCGTCAGAGCGTCGGGAAATCCGCACTACGGGCCGATCAGTCAGAGCGTCGGGAAATCCGCAATGTCGGGCCGATCGTCAAAGCGCCGAGAAATCCGCACGGGAGAGCCGGTCATCAAAGCATCGGGGAATCCATAGGAGGCACCGGCGATGGGATGCAGGGATTCCGCAGGAGGCGCCGGGCAGGAAGGCGGGGATTCCGCAGATTTTGCAGGAGGCACCGGGTAGGAAGGCGGAGATTCCGCAGGAAGCAGGAGGAGGCCGACGAGGGAGCAGGACAGCAGGAGGGGACGCCTGGAAAATCAAAGAGGAGTCTCGGCCGTTTGGAGCGGGTCTGCGCAGAGCGGAGGAGGCGGGGCAGGCTGCATGGGAGGGGTGCCGTGGGTCGCGCGGGTAGAGGGCAACGCCTGGGTGGAGGGAGGCGTCGGAGCGCCGCAGAGGAACCGCATAGGGCCGTCGCAGCTGGAGCCTGTCGCACAGGGGAAGCGCGCGCAGGGAGGGCGGAGCCTGGCAAAGCAGGACAGAGGAGCAGCGGGGTAGCCGTCGAACGCCGGACAAAGGCTGGCTGGGAGAGACCCACTGGCCGCCGCGTTCATCGCGGGAGGGAAGGCCGTGTTGGGAGGAGGCCGATCCGCGGCTGGTCGTCGCCTGGGTCGGGAGCGGGAGGCGGAGGAGGCCGCCTGGAGAAGCAGAGGCGCAGGGATGCAGGAAGGTCGTCGCGCCTGGAGAAGAATCCCGCTCGGGATCGGGACGCCGGGAGTCGGGATCAGGCGTCGGTCCGTCGGGAAGAGGGGACCCTCCGCAGGAGGAGGCGCCGTCGACTGGAGAACCGGGGAGACGCCCGCCGGTCGGGATCCATCGGGGAGAGACGCGCCAGCGTGGAGGGTCACCGAGGGAAACGAGCCCGGAGGGGGGTTCCACCAGAAGGGATCCGCCGGTAGGGATAAAAAAAAGAGAGCCCGGAGGGAGCCGCCGGGGAAGGGAGACGTAGGGGATTCCGCCGGGGATGGGATTCCGCCGGGAATAGGGGAGCCGGTAGAGGGGAGATCCGCCGGGACAGAGGGCAGGAAGAACCGGCAGGGGCAGATCCGCTGCTTGGGAGAGATCGTCGGATGGGAGGATAGCCGGTAGGGGGGGCGACGGGAGATACCTATGGCTTGCTGGCCGTGGAGTCCGCCGCCCCCCAACCGGGAGAAACCCTGGAGGCCGACGGGGAAAAAAAATAGATGGGAGGGGGGGTCGGGATTAGGTTCCATTTGATACCATGTTGAATGATAAAATAGGAGAGACCCGAACCCCCAAGGTGTACTCTCTAAAGGAGCCCTTGAGGTTAATTTATAATGAATACTAAAGACCACACCGGACCTCAAGTCCAATGTGGGTTGCAGACTCCAACACCGATAATATCCAGTGAGACCCAAAAATCCACGTACCTCCTTACTGTTTGTGGGCGCGGCCAGCTAAGAACACAATCATTTTTTTTGAGATCCTGGAAACGCCCTCTTTAGAGATTATGTGACCAAGATATTCCACAGCTTGCTGGCCAAAAAAACACCTTTTCCTTTGCCTGCAGCTGGTTCTTTAACAACAAATGAAACATCGATTCAAGATGGAACAAGTGCTCGGACCAAGACTTGTTGTAAGCTAACATGTCATCAAAGAATACCAGCACAAACCGACACAGTAAATCCTTAAATACCATGTTCATAGTTGACTGAAAAGTTGTCGTTGCATTCATAAGACCAAACGGCATAACCAAAAATTCATAATGCCCCTCACGCGTTCTGAAAGCCGTTTTTTTAACACCTTCAGTTCAAACATGAATCTGATGAAAACTGGACTTGCAAATCTATTTTGGTAAAATATTGTGCTCCACTTAATTCATTAAGCAATTTCTCAATTACCAGTATGGGAAACCTGTCTGGTACTGTCACCTTATTCAAAGCATGATAATCCACACACATGCGCCACCTCCCATTTTTCTTTTTGACCAAGATTATAGGGCTCGTAAATGGACTATTACTGTGGCGAATCAATCCTCTTGACATAAGCTCGGCCACCTGCTATTCCACCTTGTCCTTGAAATAATAGGCCAGCTTATAAGGTTGTATATTCACTGGCGTAGCTCCGTCTCCCAATGTTTTAACATGATCAGTAATTCAGTTTGGGGGCAGCCCCTTCTGGTCCAAAAACATGCCGCTGTTCTTCTGTAATACCTTATCTTACTGCTGTTGAACATCTCCTGCCACCATTACTCTTTCACCCATAGAAAAAAGAAGTTGAATCCGCCACATCCAGCCTTCTAAGACAAGGAGGAGTTTCTGCTGCGAATTCTGATTCTTCTCTACCGATTTTCTGGTTGCCTCAGGTATTCCCTGCAGCCTATCTTCATTCAACTCCCATTTGAATTCCATAGTTTTTGTAGTTCCAGTTAGTGATAACAGTTCCCAAGCTTTTCAACCACTGCATTTCCAAAACAAAATCTGGCCCGCCGGTATCAAAAACAAAAGCTTCAACAGGAAAGGTAAAAGCCTCCAAACAGATCACCACCTCCCTGCACACCCCCTGCACACCCCCTGAGAAAAAACACGACAACCATCTCTGAGTCTAATTCCAATTGGCTTAGTCTGTTCGACCTCCAACACTGCCATCTTTGTGAAAGATTTGGAAACAAAATTGTGGCTTGCACCACTGTCCACCAAAACGATCATCGGAACTCCAAAAATCAATCTGGCAAACATCATTCACTCCACTTTAGCAGCGCCCATTCTGCGAAATTCCACCGTTTTAATTTCCTGCCCCTCCTGCTTATCCTCGTGCCATTCGTCTCTAAGCTCCTCCCGCTCGGTTTCCGCTTCACCTTTCAACTCTTCTGTGACATCCACAGGCTCTTCATACCCCCACACTACCACGCGCATATGCTTGTCAGGACATCGATGCATTGGACCGTAAACCTGGCCACATCGGAAACACAATCCGCTTTCGCTTACGCTTTTCCCGGTCCTGTCGACTAATTGCCTTTACTCCTGGCCATCGCTCTTCACCGACTGCTTTTTTCAGCTCCTCCCTTCTGTTCCGCTCATTCACTGGCCTGATATTCATAAATCTAGCCATACCAACTCCAGAACCCCGTGGTATTGGAGGCAAGCTCATTCGTACACAAGTGTTTTGAATCACACCTTCCCCCTCCAGTTCTCGTTCTATCTTCCTAGATAGGGTATGCAACCTGATTTTATTAGCTTGTTCGTGTGTGGGCATGCGGTTTGTATTTCTTGTCGCAACCCTCCCATAAACAAACTCATGTACCACGACTCCGGCAGCGCCTGTATTCTCAAAGCCACTTGCTCGAATTCCTCTATATACTTGTCTACTGTCCCAGTCTGTCTTAGCGATTTCAGAAACCGAACCAGATCCCCTTTAGTCGTCCTTCCAAACCTGTCCATAAACGCCATTTTGAACTGTTCCCATGACTATCTTGGTGCCATACTATGCCAAGACAAAAACCAGTACAGTGTGGTTCCCTCTATGCATAGCTGTGCTAAGTGTAATTTCATTTCTTCGGTGGTTTGGTTAATCAGAAAGCATGTGTCGACTTTAGTTATCCAACCGAATGGGTCTCCACTAGAAATCGTTGGCATCTCCACCCTTCGCAAAGTACTGTGCAACTCTTCCGCTGGTGACGCGCCTCCCGAAAACGTCTTACTCGCTGTTTTTGGTCCATTCTCAGCTTGTGTATGGCTTTCGTCTCCTGGTACCGCAGAATCGAGATGTCTCGGTCATCCAGCTTTCGAGCTAGGTTCTACCTATAACTTGAGTTCTTTGATCTTTTCCAACGTTTGTTCTTCCATGCCGTGCATCTTTAGACAAAGGCATTCTTCCATCTCCTGCGCCATCCGTTGACTTTCAGGCTCCCTGCAAGTTAGAATCTCCAAACACTCCTGCATCAAAACAAGAGTTCTCTAAATTTTCTCCATGGTTGTTTCTACAATAGCCACTCGACTCTCCATTCCCGTATGCATTCAATGCGTCGCAGGGCTTGTAGTTATCTGCCAAACAAACTCCTGCCTACGACGTTGGTTCTGCCCGAGTTATCCACAAATTCATAACGCGTTCTACTCATTCTGCTTCATGCGCAAAGATTTTTTTTTTCTGAATTGGAAAGTTGTTCGTCGTGAACAACTCCTCCCTCACAATTCCTTTGGCGTCACTCAACCTTTGACCAAAAACTAATCTGAAATCGTCTTTTGTTTTTTTTTTAACGCCTGGCTCTCGTAACTTTTCTCCCTAGCGACTGTGGCTCCCCAGCGGACGCTGGAGTCGCCAAGAATGTTAGGACAGTACTCTCGCTAGGCCTTTCCATTAGAAGAATCCAGTAAATCTATACAATACCTCCCTTGCACAATTGAACAGAAGTACAAAGATGAAAGGAAAGAAGTGACGTTACAGAACAGGAGCCCTTGGAGAAGACCCCTTGGAGAGTCCTCCTCTTTGCTGCTCGCGCCTGTAGAAGCTGAGCTGCACTGGAGTTCGGCCACCACTCCGGCTCGTCTGTTTCCAACAGAATGAAAGTATTGCCCATGGTCCTCCCCTCCAAACCAACTCGTGCACCCCTTTTATTCAAAACACAAACTAACAGACTAACAAACTAGCAAACTAAACACGAGAATTTCTTAATCTGCCCCTATGTTGATATGTCTGCATAATAGGTGGCCTGGTATTAGATAGACCAACTCCCCCAGTACTAACACAAACGACCCATAATACCGAGCAACTAATTTCGAACTGATCTTAGTTACAACCACTGGTTTTCTAGGTCTCAACTTGACACAAACCAGGTCTCCTTGCCTGTAAGGCACCACCCTTTGATGCCGGTTAGCACACTTTACCATTAACTGCTGTGCCCTTTGAAGATTGACCCGAAGTTGCTTTAAGGCTTCATCCCTATCCACTAAGGCATTTACCACAGCCTCAACTGCTGCTTCTCCTCTGGTGTGGTGAAGAATTTGTGAAGGTTTGCATCCATATATTTCGACGGGGCTACCAAAGATGTTTACAAGTTCAATAGTGCTGGTCTAGGTTCCTTGTCGCCCGTTTGGGTCCTTATTACCCGAGTCCTAGGATGATGCTCATGACGCTACGTTTTAGTGGATCCCTTCTTTGCATTGCTTGTTTCCTCTCTTTCTTGCATTGTTGCTTGGCACCTTTATATTTGTTTGTTTCTCCTTGTCTTGTGACATTGATATCGTGGTGCCTATTTTGTTTGTTTCCCATTCTGAGTGTTGTTTTGGTGCTTTTTTCCAATCGTTCTAGAAATGGGTTTGAATGGTGTGATTCTTTGAAATTGAAATGGTGTTTCTTTGTCAAAAGGTATTTGGAAGGTTTTGGTAGGGAAATAAAAGGTTTTGATTTTTGTTTTGAAACTCTAGTGTGGTTTTAAAACATGGTTTCAGGCCGTTGTGCTTGGTTTTACTTAAAAATTTGGTTTTCAAGCATGTCTTGGATAACTGTTAAAATTGAAAAATGGTTTCCTAGTGATCGTTTTCATTCAATGGAAATAAAGAGAAAAGTTTTTAAACCATGACGTGTTGTTGGATCCTCTTTTTGTAAAGGCTTATGAAAACGTATTTTCTGTTGTATTTTGTACTAGCATGTGTGGAATGTAATATGTAAGTGACTGCATAGATTCGGTAGCTGGTGACCTCTGGGCTTTTCTGCTCACAAGTTCTAGGTTTCCTTCAGTTTGACTTCTACTTTATTGGTCCGCTGAGGGAGGCATTGGGTTTTGGTGGCGATTGTGGGTCACAAGGTGGCTTTTTGGAGCGGCTTAGGGCTTTATTTGGGTTTTGGGCATTGTATCGGCCACCTTGGCTTTTTGTATTTTATGCCTTAATTTTATTTGTATCTGCTTCCACTGTTTATTCATTTATGGATTCTGTTATATTTGGATTGGATTTATGTTTTTTGTGTTATGCTTGGTTGGTTATCTCATTTATTTCTGCTGCTTATTTGTATTTTTGTGTGAGGGTAAAATCGTTCCCAATGTGCTTCCTGTGAATGGCCAGACACTTGTTGCCAGCCTGTGAGGATCGGGAACGCCCTTCGGTCCTGAGATGGGCCGGGTCAGGTGCTGATTTAGATGGTAGCTTGTGCCAGTTCGTTACATCCACAAGTATAACATAGCCTTTTCGACTTCCTCTCAAATTCTTCTTTGGGTAGATTCCTAACTCTCTTCCACCTAGGTGCAATTCCTCTTTTCCCTTTTATCCATATCTCTTGTTGGAACAAACTTCATGGTGTTTGTATTCCAACTTCTCCGTTGTCCATTGGGAATGTAGGTCTTGCTATGAGCCTTTGGTTGTTTGATGATTTCCTTCACTAGTAACTCTCTCTCTACCCTGTTGGACAAAGTCAGCAATCACGCTTTATTCTGTGGCTCATGTGTCAACTCCGTACTCCATATTTCTGGCTTAAACCCCCTGATAAACAAACTCATATACAATTTCTCAGTAAAGTCTGGTATTCGCAAGATCATATTCAACTATATAAGCATCCATCGTCCTAGTCTGCTGTTGTCCCTTTAAATAGATCACCGGATCTTCCTTTGCTACACTTCCATCTCGCCCAAGTGATTCCTTAAGTTGAGTCCAAGTATGCCCAACTTTGATTGTCTTCAATGAAATGATCCAATATTGGATCATACCTATTAGGGACGTGAGTGTGAGAGAGAGAAATAAGAGGTAGAAACAAATGTATATTCTGTATTGAATGCCGGACAAGACCTTCTAGGGGAGGAATTACAATAGAAGGCTGGAAAAAGAGGTAGAAACAAATGTATATTCTGTATTGGACCATACCTGTTAGGGACGTGAGTGTGTGAGAGAGAAATAAGAGGTAGAAACAAATGTATATTCTGTATTGAATGCCGTACAAGACCTTCGAGAGGAGGAATTACAATAGAAGGCTGGAAGAAGAAGAAGATAGAGGTACAACATTGGTTGACTGGGAGAGACCACCTCCTTGACCAGTCTTCTTGCTGCGTGATGCCTTCTTGCTACGTGAGGAAGAAATTAGAGAGCGTCCACCTCTCCCCGAGCTCTGCTCTAGCAGGAACTCTTTTTTGAAAACCAAAATATCAAAGTATTTCCCACCAACTGCGTGCAACCCATATTAGTATCCCTACCAAAACTAATACAAAAGTAAAAGACAACATTGCCCCTTGGCAGTATTCTCTACTCTTACACAATCAGCCCCACGCCCCACACTCATTGATAGCCCCAACCTGCTCCAACGTTCCTAACATTTGCTCCTGTTTGAAAAACCACATTGTCCTCAAGGTGGAACTCCAAAAACTCGACCCGGTTTCTTGAGTGCCGGAACAGTAGGCGAACATTTGTTCCAGCCCTAGCATCAATCCCGGTGAATTCCAGCTGGTCTCACTTTCCACTTCCCCCCTCTAGATGTTCAGCAACAGTAGCTTCTCTCCAAACACAAAAGCGAGCATCAATAGCAATCTGTTCGCCACTAAAAGCGACCTTTTTTTGGCTTCTGCCTTTGCAACAGAAACCAGCCTCCCAGTGGAGAGGTTGATGCTGATAGGTGATAGAAAACTGAGTCCTGTGTGTATTTGGGCCATGAATTGCTATAGAGAGGAAACCAGGTTCATCAAGTATTGGTTCGAAGTGCTCATCTAAAAACTGCCTTCCATAAATGCTCTTGCGGCCAACTTCCTTTGCTTCTCCAACACCCATGAACATAAACAAATTCCTCCTGTGTGAACTCAGCTGAATCCTTAAAACTGGTAAAGCACACCGCTTGAGATACCATTTGAGGAACCTGAGTAGTTCTGCAGCTTGTGCAAAAAGTTGTCCACCCAAGCCTATAATGACTGCTGCGAGCAGTGCCGAACCGTTTGCATTCAAAATTTGGAGTTTAGGGTGAAGAAGTTCCTGCTCCACAACAAGCTTGTGTGCTGAAGAAACTTGTTCCAAAGAGCCAATTACCACCAACACTCTTGTATTTAGAGTTAAAAGTGGTACTTTGACCTGTTGACTTGCTTCAGCCACTTGGGGCTTCAAACCATAAGCACAGCTGGGCACAACAGGAGTGGCGATGTTAGCAAACGTCACCCTAATTGCTTGCCAAACATATTGCTTGCAGCATCCGATAGAAACAGCCGCAGTTTCAACCAACGGAAACTCTGCATGTGGTGGTGTGAAAACAGAATAAAAAACCAACACAAATGCAGATCCTCACCATTTAGAAACTAAAGTCAGGTGTGTGTACGGCTTGCTGGATTAAGGTAGAAAAATTACTAAAACTTGAGTCATTCACCAAAACTTCTAGGAAGCTACTTCCCCCACCAGCACCAACCATAGTTGGCTAAAAACTGTTGAGAATGAATCCAGCCCCTCCCAAAGGAAGTCCAGGAAACGCCTCGCCTTTAACTGTAGCAGCCTTCGCATTCCACAAATAAACCACTGCTTGGACATTTGTCTGAAACGCAGACCTGGTACCCTTTTCTCCACTAGCGGGCAACACATTTGGAGGACCCTGTAAAGGAAGAGCCCATGGTAGAGGTTGAGGCGACAACATTTGTCCTTACGCTGTAGGTTTCAAACTGCTGGACTGCTTGTGAGCACTCGATACAACTTTGATATTATTTGGAACTTCTTCTAACATTACCACTTTCAGACAAAAATAACTGGAGCTAATCCGTCAATGGTGATACACAACTTCATTGGCCAAGTGCCCACGAGGTTTCACTCGCTCCAAATGCCGCTCAAACAGCACAGATGCAATCACTTTCTTATCTTCCCCTTCTAACATCGCTGGAACTCGCAAATTTCTCTGAATCTCTTGTACGCTGTAAAGCTGCTCGGCACGTACAATTCCTTCAATAGGATCCTCACCAATATCCGATGGAAATTCATCACACTTATTCTCAGAACCCCTCTCCTTCGTTGATCCTTTCCAGACCTGCCTGGATACTCCTCAAGCCTGCTGTTAATTCTCCCATCACATTGGGGTCTTCTTCCTCTTTAATACATTCTACAGGTTCCGAACCACGCTCAAGCTAGTCCTCACTACTCATAATAGTGGGACTGAGCTCCTCTAGCATGGGAGGTTTCAAACATAATCCAAGAACTTGCTGCTCTTTGACGTTCCTTTCCTGCCCCCTTAAACGCACTGCTGCTACTTCCACCGCTGAATTGTAAGGGTGTCCTTGGCCAGATTCTTAAGTAATCTGCCTCCGTGTCATCTCCCTCCCTTGGGAAACAAATTCCACAATCTTGCGAACTTTCTACTGGTGATCTGGTCTTTTGCAGGCTACACAATGGTTGTGTTTGCACAACCTGGGGTGGTAGCCCTTGCATCGCATGTTCAGCCATTTGTTCCACAACCACCTCGCTTAGTCCCACCAAATTATTCAGTGGAATTGCAGGCCCCAAAGTGTGAAAAATAGTACGGCTCGTCTGGCTTGCTAGACTCCCTCCACTTGCGCTGCGTGCATCACTGCCAGCTCTCGCCTCACTACATTCTTTCGGTAGACGAGTATCCTCTTCAGAATGTCCCAGAATAGATCCAAACTGTAGCTCCTTGTCACTCCAATACCTTTCCATGAGCGCCGGGTTCAGCTGCTCCCATTCCGATTCAGGATTTTCGCTCAACCAAGACAAGAGCCAAAGTAATGCCATGTACTCCATGCTTAACTGCGCCCATGTATTTTCATGTCTTCCTGAATTCGATGAAACTGGAAGTACACTTCTGCTTTGCAAATCCAACCTAGAGGATCTTCTCCTGAAAAATGCGGTAGCTCAACTCTTTTCATCACACTTCCCATATCGACAACCAGATTCTGCAAAGTCTGTTGCTGCGCTACTGAAGTCCACTAACAAGGAGGAAAGTTCGTATGTTCCCCTTGCTTCAACCGTCTAATGACGAACAGCTTCACTTAAGCAACGAACGACCACTCCACACAGCTGCCACACTTTGTTTGGCTAGTTCTGATCCTCCACACAACACGCACAGTAGGTTCTCAACAGGGAACACGACTCACAAAAGACCACATAGTTTGAAGTAGGTAGAGAAAAGAGAAAAACCTCCACAGCAGTTTACGTTTCTCCTCTCGCAGTGATTGCATCTCTCTGCTGCGATGAAAACTCCAACTTCCAGCAGTGATCGCGTCTCTCTGTTGCAATGAAAACTCCAACTTCCTGCAGTGATCGCGTCTCTCTGCTGCGATGAAAACTCCAACAGTGAGTGCTGTCCTCTCGCAGTGTTTGATTCCCCTGCATGCGGGCTCCCTCTTTGGTCGTCTCCCGCACTATTTCTCCAGCGGAGTCTCCAAATGTTAGGTACGTGAGTGAGAGAGAGAAATAAGAGGTAGAAACAATTGTATATTCTGCATTGAATGCCGTAAAGGACCTCTATGAGAAGGAATTACAGTAGAATGGTGGAAGAAGAAGAAGATAGAGGTACAACATTGGTTGATCGGGAGAGACCACCTCCTTGATCAGCCTTCTTGGTGCGTGAGGAAGAAACTGGAGAGCGTCCACCTCTCCCCGAGCTCTGCTCCTGCAGGAACTCTTTTCAAAACTAAAATATCAAAGTATTCCCAACTACTTGCAGCCCATATTAATATCCCCTACCAACCTTGTCAGCACATTAAACTAATACAAAAGTAAAAGTCAACATTGCCCTTTGGCAGTGTTGGAGTCTGTATCCCACATCGGACTTGTGGTCCGATGTGGAGTTTATCATTCATTATAAAAGAACGCCTCCTCCTCACTTTGAGGTTAGGAGGCGAGGGGGTTTTCTCAATCTACATGGTATCAGAGGGATTTACTCCCGACCCTCCCTCCCGAATTATTTTTTTTCTTCTCTCTTCCTTCAGGGTTTCCCCGACCGGGGGGCGACGGCTCCAATCCAAATAGCCGCCGTCCCCCCCTCCCTCCTCCGTGGCTCCTGCCGGTCATCATTCTCGGCGGCCCTCCATCCTCCCGGTGGCCCTCCTGCCTGACGCGGCTCCCGGCTCCTCGGCGGCCCGACGCGCGCACCTCCATTCGGCCTGCGACCATCATCCAGCGCGCGCGGCTCCCGGCGAATCCTCCCGTGCGAGGCCATGGTTCGCGCCTCTGCTTCTGTGCGACGACCGTTGGCGGCCTTCCCGCCCGCGCTTGCTTTCTGCGGGCTACCTCCCCGTTGCGCACTGCCCCGACGGAAGTCGCGCCTCCCGGCGGCCCTCACTCCCGGCGGCCCTCTCTCCCGGCAGCTCTCCCTACCGACGCGGCAGCCTTCCGCGCGGCAGCCTCCCGCTCCGGCTCTGTCCGGCGGCCGCTCCTGCCTGGCGCGGCTCCCGGCTCCCCGGCGTCCCTCATCTGTTCCCGGCCGCCCTCCTCCCCTTCGCTGCGAAGCGTCCCGGCGAGTCACATCCCCTGCGCACAGCCATCCGCCAGCATCCCCCTCCTGGAGGCCCCGCCTTCCGCGACGCGTCCCGGCCCCGCCCTCACGCGGCTTTCCCGGCTACAGTCGACGACTCTTTCTGGGAGCCTGCCTCCTGTGCGGGTGGTCCTTCCAGCCGACCTCCATCCCAGTCGGCTCCATGCGCCGACGGCCTCCCTTTCCCAACCGGCCTCCATTTCCGGTCGGCTTCCAGCGCCGCCTCCCGCTGTGCCTGCGCTCCTCTTCCGGCAGCCAGCCGGCTCTAGTTTTTCCCAGCGGCTGCCCAACTTTAGTTTCGGCTCTCCGGCACCTCCTGCGGCATCCCCGCCTCGCCGGCATCTCCCAGCGACTCCCGGCAGCCGCATCTCTTTCCGCCGGCACGTCCATTCGCTAGCGCAGCAGCTCGACCACCTAGGATTTGGACCCGTTGGCGCCGCCAGATCCCGCAACACTTCTGCGGAATCCCCGCCTCCCGTCGTCGGCCCCGCAAGAGCGGTTTTCCCGGTGCTAGTTTGGATTTCCCGGCGTTTCATCGACCAGCCCCACTAGTGCGGCATTCCTGGCGTTCCGTCAATCGGCCGGTCTAAGTGGTCATCTGCTGCGCCCGCACCACCATCCATCCATCATCCTGCGGGGGAGCTGTGATCGTCAGGGGGAGCATCAGTGTTGCAGTATTTTTCCTTTATTTTATTTCGTCTTGTTTTGTCATCAAGCTGGGCATGTCCAACTTGAGGGGGAGTGTTAGCGTCTGTTTTGTTGCTTTCTTTTCATTATGTGTCCAAGCTAGGTACACCTAGCTTGAGAGGGAGTGTTGGAGTCTGTATCCCACATCGGACTTGTGGTCCGATGTGGAGTTTATCATTCATTATAAAAGAACGCCTCCTCCTCACTTTGAGGTAAGGAGGCGAGGGAGTTTTCTCAATCTACAGGCAGCATTCTCTACTCTTACATAGTCAGCCCCACGCCCCACACTTTGACAGCCCCAACCTGCCTCGCGTTCCTAACAATACCTTCCATGCACAACTATGCCATCGACAACTTCTACTCTTCCCGTGTCTGGCGAATTGAGAAGTAAGTTTTGGCTCTTGTGATCCAGGTCACCGGATCCTCTCCCAAGAAAGTTGGCATCTCAAGCTGTTTAGACAACGCACGCAACTCCTCCCGATCCGCCATGTACATTCCCTTATCATCCACCTCTGCTACATTTCTTCGGTTTGTTTCTTCAGCTTCCGTTCGCAAATTACCACCTCCTTCCTCAACAATGACCGACTTCCCTTTGTCCATCCCGTCCTGAACATTCTGCCTGATTCTTCACGAGTTGAGCCACTGTCGCCATCACCTCCTCAATTTGGATTTTCTGGCGTTAAATTCGATCTCTTGTCGTTGAATTCATGACTTTAGCTACAAGATGGTCTTTTCCAAAGCTGCGATTCCACTCCATTCGTGTGGGCATAAGCTGCAGCGTCCACTTCAATCCTTGTTCTAGAACTGCTCCTAGTATCTCTCTCTAGAATCTATGGGTCCGTAGGTGATCCTCTCTCAATGAAAACACCAATCGATAGAGATTTGATCTTGATGCGGAAACGTCGGGAGTCGCAATGACAGAAAGAAACGATTCGCAGAAAAGTAAAAGGAAAAAAAAAGAACGAGAATACAAAGATTTACGCGGTTCGGGAATAATCCCTACGTCCACGAGGTAGAATTTCACTATGATTTGGGAGCCCAATTCTACAGGAGATCTCTCAGAGTTTCTAACACACGAAACCCAAGCTCGAAATGGGCTAAAAAAAGAGGATGAAGCGCTATTCCACCAACCGTCAGAAAGTCCGCTGTGCTACAGTGAAAGACGACTGGAAGTCCGCATTGCTACAGTGAATGGTGGTCACCCAAGTCAAAAGTGCTACAGTGCCGGCGACTGGAAGTCCAAGGAGCTACAATGTTATTCACTCCAAAAGTCTACACTACTAAAGTGCCTTATCGATGTCGGTCGGTCAGCTCTGCTACAATGGTCAGAGATGCTACAGTGTTGTTGACTCCAAAGGTTGTGCCCTGGTGCGCAGTATGAGCCGCAAACATTCATCCCAAACGTCATCTGGAAAGGATCGGGTTACACCAATCCAACAGATCTAGATGAGAGTAATTGAGTGAAATGATAAGTGAATTCCTTAGAGAGTTCGGCAGGCTCAGGTGTTGTAGGGGACTCAAGCTACACTCTTGGGAGTTCTCTTCTCCGCAGGCCAAGGGGAGCCGCATTCCAACTAACCGAATGACCCTCCCCATTGAGCTAGACCCCTACACCTAGGTTAACAAACTACTTAAATGCCAAATTACAGCATTGCCCCCGGCAGTTATGACTTACTCTCCATCCCACCCTTACAGGTTTCCCCTCCTCTAGTAAGTGTAGTGAATGGGTGGCCTGGTCAGCCTCTTAGCAAAATGTTAGGAATATGGGTTGATTTGTTGTGGGGGCGTGGGGTTGTCTGTACAACTGACAAGGGCAGTGATGTATTTTCTATTTTTTAGTGGTTGTTAGTTGTTAGAGGGGGTTGTTAGTTGTTAGTTGTTAGAGGGGTTGTTAGTTGTTAGTAAGTTGCTAGTTGGCTGGGTAGCTGGGTTATAAATATGAGGGGATGACTGTAAGAGGGGGATATGATTCATTTGCAGGAAAAAAGCTTGGAAGCTGCTGGGAGCTGAGCCTTGAGAGGTCTCGGCTGGTCTTCTCAGGAGAGTGGACTTCTCCAGGAAGGACTTTCTTCTTCTTCTTCTCCTTTCTTCCTTCTACTTCTCCCTCTTGTAATTTTGTGTCCAGTTCTGTAATTCTGTTGTTTCTTATACAGTTTTCTGCTCGTTTTCTTTGATTTCCTATTGTGTGCACCATTGCTAGGAAGATACCTAACAATTTTGGTGCTCTCATTGAGTGGTCCGATCAAAAGTCGAACTGAAGGTGAAGGATCGATCGCAGTTGAGAGACGCCTTCATTGGAGTGAACGTGATTGCAGTGCAACAAGTTCTTGCAGGACAGACGTATTCAACTGTGCGATCTATTGTGCGACGTGATCACACTTGTGGACGACTGTAGCTGGGCGAACACTGTTGGACAAACGTGGTGGTGCATCTCAAGAAAGAGGTTCTTGATGTCATTTTCTGGTGTGACTCTGCTGAGGAGAGATACGAACTCCAGGAACAGACGCTCAGGTAAGAGTTGCGGGAACAGGTGCGGGCGGCTGATTACCAGGAAAAAAGAAGAAAAAAACGTGATTCGCTGGGGAAGCGTTTGTTGGAAAAGAGAACGCCACTCCTAGCAACGGATTGCGGTTGGACGCTCATTGTGAGGTTGGCGAGTGCATCTCTTTTCTTGGTTACAATCCAGAATGGAGAATGGTTACGCCACTGTTGGAGCGGCCCTTGAAAGTCTGATGCTGAGGTTTGAGGAGCAGATGAGCGTGGAGGTTAACGTAAAAGATCTGCAAGTGGGCCGTGGAATGGAGGCTGTTAAGCAGAGACAAGCAGCAACAGATAGTTCATGTGGCAGTGGTGGCAGAAAAATGCTTACTAGTTGGGATGGGGGCAATCTAATCCAAGAAGACGTGACTGAGTTGGATGGTAAGGGAAGTGTGTTGGAGAGAGTGAAATTGCCTTCGTTTGCCGGGAACGATCCTTTGGGGTGGATTACGAAAGATGAAACGTATTTCCGGGTAAATCGAACGCCAGAAGAAATGAAGTTTCCATTTATGCAGATATGCATGGAAGGCACTAGTCTATACTGGTTCCTGTCTTGTCAGTTTAAGAGTCGAGGTCTGACATGGGAGCAGTTGAAGCCAACACTTCTGGAAGAATACGGAAATGGAAAACAGCATCAAGTTGAAACTATTTTGGAACGACCTGTAGAGGTAGCTAAAATGGTGGAGCAGGAAGGTGTGGGTGTGCAGACCCCTGAAGCTGGTGGACAGTTAACAAGAGCTGATAAAGAAGTTCTGGTGATCCGACTTGTTGCAATGGACAAGGCAGCAAGGAGAATGAATGATTGTTGTACACAAAGTTACATAGATGCCAAATTTGATATTGTTGAAGCCGGGAAAATACTGGATAAGCAGCCCATGGTTGCTGTGGGGATGGAGGATAGTGACCGCAAGAGTGTTGATGCAGCCAGTATACCTAGATTAAGTGGTTTATCTGCAGATTCTGTGTCTAATACGCGCAGCGATTGTTATGATTTAGCATACAAGGCACTGACAGATTCCCAAACCATGTCGAAGCGGAGAAAATCAGCGCCGTTCGCAGAGCTGCATGCTCCATATAAAGTCGGCTCAAACGGAAAAGAGTTGCACCATTGGAAGAGTGGGCATATTGAAGTTCACAGAGTTGGCATTTGTTAAACCCTCTTTTGTATTATTATGGGTATTTCCGAGTCCCACATCGGTATACTCCCTTGTACATTCCCTTTTTCATTCTATAAAAGAAGAGCCCCACCTCACCTTGAAGGTAAGTGGGTTTCTCCATTTTACATGGTATCAGAGGGATTTTTATCCCGAACCCTCCCTCGCGGATTCCCGGCGTTCTCCCGGCCCCGCCTCTCTCCCTCCTGCCCTAGCCTTTCCCGGCAGGCCCTCCCTCCCGGCGCACCTCTCCTCCCGGCGGTCGTCCCTCCCGCTACGCCTCCACCACCTCCCGACGCCCGCGGCTCCCGGCCCTCCCGTCGCACCGCCCTCCATCCTCTCGGCCGCCCTGCGCGCTCCCTTCCGGCGGCATCACCCGCGCGCCCCGCGGCTCCCCGACGGCGCTCCCTCCCCGCGGTTTCCCGCGGCTCCCGACGCCATCACCCGCGCGCCCCGCCGGCGGCCTCCTGCTGCTCCCGGCGTCCTCCCGCTGTTCCAGGACCCTCCTCTGCGCGCTCCCTTCCAGCGGCCTCCCACTGCTCCCGGCGCTTCCCGCTGCTCCCAGCGCCTCCCGCGCCTCCCTCTGCTCCCGCGGCCTCTCGCGGCTCCCAACTCCCGGCGGCATCTCTCGGCTCCCGGCTTGCCCCGCCGTCCCGGCGCACCTCCTCCCGGCGTCGTGCCCTCGCGCCCAGCCCTCAGCGCCCCGCCCAGGCGTCTCGCCCTCGGCCTCCCCCCGGCGCCGCGCCCTTGCCCCCCCCAGCGGCTCCCTTCCCGCTGCCCCGACGCCTCCCGCAGCTCCAGCGCCTCCAGCGCCTCCCGCTACCCCGCACCTCCCGAGCGCCCCCGCTCCTCTCGCGCTCGTCCTGCGCCCGATCTCCCGCCGGCCCGCTGCCTCAGCTCTCGCCGCTTCCATGGCGGACTCCTCGGGACGTGGTCGTGCTTCACGTCGTCCACGTCCCTTCTGTCACCATTGTGGTAAGTTTGGCCACTTGATCGCCCGATGTTGGGTCCTGCATGGCCGACCATCACAGCACCTGCGGCAGGGACAACCCACGGTCCGGGACGTGTCCTCGACTGTCGCCTCTCTTTTCCCGTCTCTGGCCTTGTCTATGGCCGACCTCAGGCGGCCTCATGATCCACCGGCCTCTGTCCGCCCTGCTCCCTCCTCGGCTTCTCTGGCCCGTACTGGTTGCCCCACTGCCTTGGTCAGCCATTGCTCCCCTGCATGGCTGCTGGACTCAGGTGCCTCCGACCACCTCACCGGTGATGCTGGTATGTTGACGTCTTATTGCCCATATGCCGGTTCTTCAGCCATCACCGTCGCTGATGGGTCCACTATCCCCATAGCGGGCTTCGGCGCCTGCTCCCTGACTCCTTCGATACACCTACCCTCTGTGGCACATGTGCCCCGCAGTCCCTTTAATCTGATTTCCATCAGTAAACTGACTAAGGATTATAACTGTGCGGCCATATTTACCTCCTCTGGTGTTGTGTTTCAGGAGCAGGCTACGAACCGGGAACTTGGTCGAGGCCGGCTTCGAGACGGGGTCTACATGTTCGAGGGGCCAGCGCCCATTGCTTGTACGTCTACCTCTTCTCGGGCACTTGATCTCCATTCTCGATTAGGGCACCCGCCTGCATCCACCATTCATCAGATGTTTCCGGACTTCAGTAGGACTCCTACTTTTCATTGTGAGTCATGCTCTTTTGCAAAACATCATCGTTCTTCCTACATTCCTCGCACGGATACCCGGGCCTCCCACCCCTTTGCTCTGGTTCATTCCGATGTTTGGGGCCCGTGTACCGTTCCGAGTCACTTGGGCTATAAATACTATATCTCCTTCATTGATGACTATTCGCGAATGACGTGGCTTTACCTTCTTCGGGAACGCTCCGAAGTGTTTTCCACCTTCCAAACCTTTTTTCATGAAATTAAGAATCGTTTTTCTATCTCGGTCAAATGTCTCCGCTCGGATAATGGGCGCGAGTATCTCTCCACTTCTTTTCGGCAGTTTCTCCGGGAGAATGGCATCCTTCATCAGACCTCCTGTCCTGATACACCCCAGCAGAACGGCGTGGCCGAGCGGAAACACAGACATATTCTAGAGACTGCCCGTGCCCTCATCTTCCATCGACAGGTGCCTCTGCTCTTTTGGGGCGATGCCATTCTCACTGCTACCTACCTCCTCAATCGCCTTCCTTCTTCTATCCTTAAGGGGGAGACTCCCTTTCAGGCTCTTTTCCCCACTCTCCCTCTTCATTCCCTCCCTCTTCGCGTGTTTGGCTGCTTGTGTTATGTTCGTGACACTCGCCCTGGCCGCACCAAACTCTCTCCCAAATCTCTCCGCTGCATATTCCTCGGTTATTCCCGCACTCAGCGCGGATACCGCTGCTTCTCCCCGGACCTTCGCCGGTATGTCATCTCCACAGATGTCTCCTTTGTGGAAAGTTCTCCATTCTCCCTTCCCTCTCCTCCTCCTGACTCTGCCATTGATAACTGTCTCCCCCTCATCATCCAGCCTCTTCCGGATTTGCCTCCTCCTACCTCTCCACCTCCTGACCCTGTCCTCGATGATTGTCCTCCTCTCCTCCTCCATCCTCCACCGGCGTCAACCACTGTTGACACCCATTTTGGTCAGGTCTACTCCCGCCGTCCTTCGACTGTATTCCCCGTTTCGGCCAGTGACACTGATGCTCCCGCTTCGTCCGCTGCTCCTGCTCCGCCACCCGCGGACTTGCCCATCGCTCTACGGAAAGGTACTCGCTCCTGCCAGAGTACTTCTCTATTTGCATCTTCTTACAGGGGTTTGTCCGCTCTGGAGACGGTTTCTATACCTCGCACGGTTGGTGAGGCCAAATCTCACCCCGGGTGGCTCGCAGCCATGCGGGATGAATTGCAGGCTCTGGAGGAAAACCATACTTGGGATCTTGTCTCCCTTCCAGCAGGCAAACAGGCAGTGGGCAGCAAATGGGTTTACACGGTCAGGCTAAATCCCGATGGTACTCTCCATCGCCTCAAAGCCCGCCTTGTGGCCAAAGGCTTTGCTCAGACATACGGAGTTGACTACTTTGATACCTTCTCCCCGGTTGCCAAGATGGCCTCCGTCCGGCTATTCATCTCTCTCGCCGCCCATCATTGGTGGCCTCTTCATCAATTGGATGTCAAGAATGCATTCCTCCATGGCTTCCTTGAGGAAGAAATCTATCTCCAGCAGCCCCCCGGATTTTGTGCCGCCGACGCTGAATCTCGTGTCTGCCGTCTCCGCCGCTCTCTTTACGGCCTCAAGCAGTCTCCCCGTGCTTGGTTTGGCCGCTTTAGCACGGTCGTCAGCGACTTTGGGCTTTCCCGCAGTCTGAAAGACCACACTGTCTTCTACAGGACGACTCTACATGGCTGCATCTTATTGGTCGTCTATGTGGATGATATCGTCATCACCGGCAGCGACTCCGTGGGTATCACCCATCTCAATGCTCATCTTCACCAGTACTTCCACACTAAGGATCTTGGTCCTCTCACATACTTCCTCGGCATCGAGGTTTCCTACTCCTCTGCCACCATCTCCCTCTGCCAACGGAAGTATGCATTGGATATATTGCAGGATGCTGGGCTGACTCAGGCCACTGCGGTCGATACTCCTCTGGAACCTGGCGAACGGTCTCTTTATGCCTCCTCGGCTCCGTACCCCCATCCCGAGCGGTACCGTCCATTGGTGAGCAAACTCAATTATCTCACCATGACTCGACCCGACATTTCCTGTGCGGTAGCCAAAGTGAGTCAATTTATGGAGCATCCCACCACATCTCAGTGGGATGCTGTCATCCGCATCGCCAAGTACATCAAACGGGATCCTGCCCGTGGTCTTCACTACTCCCAGCATCCTCATCAGCATATTGAGGCCTTTTGCGATGCTGATTACGCTGGCTGCCTTGCCACTCAGAAATCTACCTCTGGGTTCGCCATTTTCTTGGCAGGCAACCTCATTTCTTGGCGCAGCAAGAAACAGACGGTCGTCTCTCGCTCCAGTGCCGAGTCTGAGTACCGTGCCATGGCCACCGTTACTACCGAGATCTTGTGGCTTCGGCAACTCCTCCAGGAGCTTGGCTTTCCTCAGCAGACTTCTGCTCACATATGGTGTGACAATCAGGCAGCCACTAAAATTGCTTCGAATCCCGTCTTCCATGAACGCACGAAGCATATTGAGGTGGACTGTCACTTTCTTCGCCACCACCTGGAGCACAACCATGTCAGCTTTAGCCACATTCCGACGGCAGACCAGCTTGCTGACATCTTCACCAAAGGCCTCCCTGGTGCTCGCCTTGCCTCGCTTACTTCCAAGCTGGGGATCCGCCACATCTGACACCCAGCTTGAGGGGGAGTTGTTATGGGTCTTGTGTGGTGTCTTCTTATTCTTTTTTGTGGGACTCGTTGTCCAAGCTGGGTCTGTCCAGCTTGAGGGGGAGTGTTAAACCCTCTTTTGTATTATTATGGGTATTTCCGAGTCCCACATCGGTATACTCCCTTGTACATTCCCTTTTTCATTCTATAAAAGAAGAGCCCCACCTCACCTTGAAGGTAAGTGGGTTTCTCCATTTTACAGCATTGATGCTGCTCCAGCACAGTTTGTTGGTCTTCCCATGTGTTACCAAGAAACAAGGGCTCAAGAAAATTGGGTTGGGGCGTTTGAAGGTTTGAGAGGTGTGCTGTTGGAGAGAAAATTCTGTTTTACTTGGTATTTTGGAATAAATTTGAAACACAAGAGCTCTAGACTTCTTTTTTCGTATTTTGATCTGGACTGCAGTGTTTTCAGAAGGGTTGACTGGATTGTTACAGCTTTGTCCGAGAATACAGAATCCAAGAACTGGAAAAGTGCAATTATAGTTTTTGTTTGTGATACTCAAAGGTTGTTGATACGGCCAAGTGCTTCCAGGGCTGTGCGTAGTCGAGCAACACAGGATTACCTATTTTGGATTTGTCGTTATCGCTGTTTTTTAAAAGAGGAATGGCTTTTATGGAATTTCCGTGGTGATATAGGCAATAGGATGTGTTTGACCCTTCGTCTCAATGTTCTTCATTACACTGGGGCTGTTTTGAAGGCTCAAATGGTTGCTGCACAAGATATGCTTGGAGAGAGCTATGCTGCTATGGAAAATTCAAGGTGTTGGGAAACTTTTGAGGTCAAGTTGGGAGCATGTGTTCTAGTTACCAGATTTCCAAGTTACTACTTATGTATCGGTTCACTAATACTGTTAGAAGAGGGAGGTTCGGACTTCTGTTTTGAAAGGACTGCTAGAAAAGGCGATTTGTATACTATTATGAGAGTGGACAGCCCACAGTTTTACTGGAAAGCTGTTATACAGGCCGACTTAGTACAAGAAAATACCTATTCACTTGCTGCATTTTCATTGGAGATTGGTGTAGGCCGAGGGTTGCCAGCTCAGTTCTTATTATTCCGAAACTATCGGGGCCCACTTTCTACAGATGACATTGCTTGTTTACTGAAGACAAGAAAGTTCGTGGATATTGTTAAATCTGGCCAGAACGAACCGAATGTGGCAGAACCAGAACTTGTAGTGCCAAACAAGTTAAAGTACTCATCACAGCTGCAAGGATTATGGGCAGCATGTTTTCCGTCATTGGTTTCTTTAAGTACATCAGTGCGAGGAGGAAGTGTCGTGTGGCTCAATGTTGGGGAAGTATGGGCTGGGATAGTGGCACCAACACTAGCTGTTGGGTACATGGCTGACCTGCCTGGAAGAAACTCTATTTTTTGGGCTTTGCAGGATGTCATTGGTCATAAATCCCAGTTATTGATACCAGTGGTGCCATTTGCAGTTTTTGATCATCGGTTGGGAGCTCCATTTTCTGTGTCAAATCATCAAATTCTAAGGGATCGCCTGAAAATAGCAATTCTTTCGAAATCTGAAGAAAAAGTTGCATGGATGTTTAGGCCACCCGCCAAAACCACCACCTGGGGCTGCCGTACCAGTGAGAAAGAAAGGGCTGCCGTTCCAAGTCCACCTTGAGGACAAGGTGGTTTTTAAGGAGGGGCGAATGTTAGGAATATGGGTTGATTTGTTGTGAGGGCGTGAGGTTGTCTGTACAACTGCCAAGGGGCAGTGATGTATTTTCTATTTTTTAGTGGTGGTTAGTTGTTGGAGGGGGTTGTTGGTTGTTAGGGTGGTTGTTAGTTGTTAGAGGGGTTGTTGGTTGTTAGTAAGTTGCTATCTGGCTGGGTAGCTGGGTTATAAATATGAGGGGATGGCTGTAAGAGGGGGATATGATTCATTTGCTGGGAAACAGCTTGGAAGCTGCTGGGAGCTGAGCCTTGGGAGGTCTCGGCTGGTCTTCTAAGGAGAGTGGACTTCTCCAGGAAGGACTTTCTTCTTATTCTCCCTTATTCCTTCTACTTCTCCCTCTTGTAATTCTGTGTCCAGTTCTGTAATTCTGTTGTTTCTTATACAGTTTTCTGCTCGTTTTCTTTGATTTCCTGCTGTGTGTACCATTGTTAGGAAGATACCTAACACTATAGGCCTTGGGTCCTTCTCTCCCCGGAGTCACTGCCCCACTCCCCTGCATTCCTATCAGCAACCTTGATAAAATGTTTTATTTCATTAGCAATAGTAAAACCTGGGTGTATGCTTGCGATATTATGTAGAAGATTAGCCTAATGTATATTAGGGTCAACAGCACAGCCTGATGTATATTAGGGTTTAGCTTCCTCCCAACGCCAATGATGACATGACTCGGTATCCCCCCAGGGATCTGGTTTGGATTCACGAGAGATTAGCGTCATCCAAAGTTGGACTCTAATAGATGATGAGTTGATGACTGATACCCGAAAGGTTGACACAGACAAACGAGCAATGATCATTGAATAACAAATAATGTCATGTCACCTCTAACAATGAAAGTCTAATGCAGCAAATAGTATGAGTCAATTCATCCTATAATATGTATGACAAATGAATTTTGAAATGACATGAAAACAACACAAACAATATAAAGGTACCCAAAGGGGATGATTCTCTCCTCCAAATGTACAACCCAACATCTGACCCAATAGTACAACCTGGGTGTATGCATGTCATATTATGTAGAAGATTAGCCTAATGTATATTAGGGTCAACAGCACAGCCTGATGTATATTAGGGTTTAGCTTCCTCCCAACGCCAATGATGACATGACTCGGTATCCCCCCAGGGATCTGGTTTGGATTCACGAGAGATTAGCGTCATCCAGAGTTGGACTCTAATAGGTGATGAGTTCATGACTGATACCAGAAAGGTTGACACAGACAAACGAGCAATGATCATTGAATAACAAATAACGTCATGTCACCTCTAACAATGAAAGTCTAATGCAGCAAATAGTATAAGTCAATTCATCCAATAATATGTATGACAAATGAATTGTGAAATGACATGAAAACAACAGAAACAATATAAAGGTACCCAAAGGGGATGATTCTCTCCTCCAAAATTCTCCTCCAAATGTACAACCCAACATCTGACCCAAAGCTCCCGATCGCTATCTAAGAATGCCTCCTGTCACAAGACAACATCTAACATGGCCACCAGCATGTCACTACACAAGTAATCATTCCAAGTACTGAATCACACCCAATTTTGTGTTCCAATTCAAAGCATAAAAGAAGCTATGACCGAAAAATCATTATGACTTATACCAGCCAAACAAGCAGCCCTATGCCCAAGATTCTTCATTTTCCCACAAAAAGGATTATTTTAATCTTAATAAATTAATAGTATTTTTAAAGTTGTAATCTTGTTGTACTTTATGTGATAATACATTACTCAATTTTCTAATTGAGCAAAGTGAGTTCCTGTAGACCATAGACTTGAAACCCAGAAATATGAAAACCCACCCCTACCTGGTATCCATTAAACTGAACTCATCTTTTTGAGCTGATTTTTCATATGATCTCATTTATGAGATGTCAATGTTTTGAAGTTTTTGGGTTCGGAATTATAAAAGTCAAAATTTCACTATTTGGCCATTTCTTTTAAACCAAATTTATTTGTGTGATGTGATTGGCCATTCAGATTATCGTTTAAGAATAATTTTCATTTTATTTAGTTTTAACATGAGTCCTTCATATTCAAAAATCCAGATCTACACCATTCTTCACCTTTCAAGTTTTTCATCTCTGAAAATGCTATATTTCTGATCTAGGGTGGTTGTCTCTTCCCCACCTTCAAGTGCGCTTGTCTAGTTAGAGTAGCTGCCATCCAAGTTGAGCCTTATAGAACCAAGATGAGGTCAACATCCAAGACCAAAATTAACTCCATTCCCACCTTTTAAATAGTTCATCTTTGAATAACAACACTTAAGAAGTCTGTGGTCGAGCTCTGTTTGCTCCAGGTCCGTGTGGTTCGTCTGCTTCATGTGTAGTTGGTTATTATACATTGTTGGATGATAAAATAGGATGACCCGAAACCTCCAAGGTGTACTATCTAAAGGAGCCCTTGAGGTTATTTTATAATGAATAATTAAAACCACACCGGAGCTCAAGTCCGATGTGGGATGGAGACTCCAACACTCCCTCTCAAGCTAGGTGTACCTAGCTTGGATACATAAAGAAAAAAACAAAGCAATCAAAAGACTTCAAACACTCCCCCTCAAGCTGGACATACCCAGCTTGACGACAAATCAAGGCAAAACAGAAAAAAGATAAAACTGCAAGGTTGCTGCTCCCCCTCACGATCGCAGCTCCCCCTCAGGATGATGGATGGATGATGTCGCGGACGCAGCAGAAGAAAACACTTAGACTGGGCTGGTTGACGGAGCGCCAGGAATGCCACACTAGTGGGGCCGGTCGATGAGACGCCAGGTGATCCACACTAGCACCGGGAAAGCCGCACTTGCGGGGCCGGTGATGGGAGGCGGGGATTCCGCAAAAGTGTTGCGGGATCTGGCGGCGCCAAAGGGCCCGAATCAAAGGTGGTCGAGCTACTGCGCCACAGTGGAGGAAGCGCGAAGGTGTGATGGAAGACAGGGAGGCGGCTACCGGGAGTCGTCGGAAGATGCCGACGACGGGAGGTGGGGATTCCGCAGGAGGTGTTGGTGAGGAGGCAGAGCTGTCATTGGAGACGCGGTGGGAGCAACTTTGCAGAGGCGGTGCGCAGGAATGCGGAGCCAGTTGTCGCCGGGAGTCCGCAAGAGGGACGCAGGGGGCCTGGCCGGTGCGAGCAGAGGAGGCTGACTTGAGGGCGGAAGGCAGGAGGGGGTGGCTGCGTAGGGCAGACCCGGTTGGCCGCAGCGGGTCGGGAGCCGCGACGGGAGGCCGGCAGGGGGTGGAGATCTGCGGAGCAGTCCAAGCCGGACACCGACGGGAGAGCGCTGCGTTAGATGGGGAGGGGCGTCGGGATCTATCGTCGGGACCGGGAGTCGCGACGTTGGGTGAGTGTCTCGCGCAGAAGGAACCGGGATGCCGTCAAGAGGACGCCGGGAATGGAGGGTCGGACGTCCGTGACGGGCGGATGCCGGAAGCCGCACATGAAGCGGGATGGGAGGGGTGGTTGCCTGGAGTTGTGGGAGCCGACAGTTACAGGAGCCGGGAAATGCGGGATCCGGGAAGGGTGCCGCGTAGGGCTGGACGTCGGGACGCCACAGAAGGGAGGGACGGGGACGCCGGGAAGGGTGTGCGCCGCGGGAGAGGTTCTGCTGGCGGGAGGATTCCGTCGGGATGGAGCCACCGGGGCGACTAGAGCGGGAGCCGCGCAGAGCGGAGGAGGCGGGGCAGACCACAGGGGAGGGGCGCCATGAGAGCACCGGGAGACCGCCTGAGAATGAGCCCAGAGGGGGCGGCGGGCCGAGCGGCGCTCGGGAGGGAGGGGCGACGACCGAGCTGGCCATGGAGCCCCCCCCACCCTAGAGCGGAATAAAAAAAAAGATGGGAGGGGGGGTCGGGTTTATCAAATCTCTTCTGATACCATGTAGAATGAAAAATTGGTTGAGACCCAATCTCCAAGGTGCTCTCTAAAGGAGTCATTGATGTTCTTTTATAATGAATAATTAAAACCACACCGGACCTCAAGTCCGATGTGGGATGGAGACTCCAACATACATCTTAGATTTTATTATTTTCGTGGACTGAGGATATTTTATCCTCTAAAGTGTTTTTTTTTTTGCATTCATATTTTCTTGAAGCAGATGGGATTTTCATGCAACTCGTTATGAATATGTGGTCTGTGTGCTATGCTTTCATAGTTGTAAACTTTGAATAGTCAAATCTTGAGGTGACGAACAACTTGGTTGCAGGTTCAGTTTAAGCCTTTGACAGATCAGCTAAACAGAGTAAAAGATCTGCCTGTTCCTGAATTTAGGAATCTCCAAGCTTGGGAAGCCCTAGCAAGCCGTGCAGGCCGTTCTGCAAATGGTGATGCCGGTGCTAATGATTCTTCTAGATCCTCACAGGGCATGGGCTATGGTGGAACGCAAATGCCACTTCTTGGGGAGACAAAGGTATTCACATTTCTCTTATTTTTTATCAAAGTTTACATGCCCTTTCAGATCGGCGGTGGCTTGTTTGAATTGTTAATTTAATTTTAAATCCAGGTTGAAGTTGAATTTTCTGGTGAGGTGAAAGAAGAGGATTCGAAATCTGAAATCGGGAATGCTTCCACGAAAGTGTTGCCGCCATGGATGATAAAGGAAGGGATGAACCTTACACACGAACAACGAGGAGAGCAGAAGCCCAATTTGAAGTTGGATGGCAATTTGAAAGTTGTGGGGCTTAGCGACGACAAGAAGTCTATGGTTGATAGTAAAGACGGTGAGAAGAACATACAGGTTTGTGAATGGGGGCAGCTTGGTTCTTTTACAAATAGCACTCTTGGTCCATAATAAAAGTAAAAAATAACCATTTCACAGGAATTAGGAAAGTTGATTAAAACCAATGTTTTCAAAACTGGACTGGCCATTGAACCGGGAGTGCTATTGATGGTCAGATTGGTCTGATCAGTTATGCCAGTGTTTTTATTATTTTATTTATTTTTAATATTCTATTATTATTATATATACAAAGCAGTTAAAAAAAACAAAGAAAAACCGTTAGTTTGGCCCATTTCCTTCTGGAACCAGCCAATCTGACCGAATTTCCGCCAGTTCCAGGCAGTTCAATCCAGTCCAAAGCCAAAAGCAGCCCAAGTTGGACTGGATCCTGAAACCCACCAGTTTACGGTTTGACTGGTCAGATCATCCATTCTGGTCTGGGTTTCAAATTGTTGGTTAAAAGTGGTTCAACTAGAAAAGTGTTTTTTGGGAATGATTGACTGTAAACAATGCAAAGTTACGTTTAAAATGGAAGAAAAGTAAAAAATGCAATGTTTGACATGTATTCACTTTGTTTTGTCAAATTTGAAAAACTTTAATTAATAAAAACTTAATAAAAATTAATTAATTAAAAATATCATTTTATATAAAAATTGGCACGGGAGATTGAGAGTTGGAGCAAGCGGTCTTGCATTGAATAAAAGATTGAGTGCAATCAAATAAATTGCAGGGACTTGGCTGCAGTCAATTTTCAATTGTTGTTCAAGTTAAATTACAGTGCAATGTGATTAAAATTTCAGTACCAAACAGTCCCTTAGTTCAACATTTACATGATATTCTTTTTCCATGTTTGAAGGATGAGTATGTGAAGGCATATTACGCAGCTCTACTGGAGAAGCAGCAAGAATTAGCTGCACGGCAGCAGAAAGAGCTGTCAAATGTGAGCGCTGAAACTGGTGTGTCTGCTGGTTCTCCCAGCCGCCAGGTTGGCATGAAATCCAAAAGGGTTGAAGAAGACGAGGGAGATGGCGGTGTGGAATGTGAAGAGGCTCCATCTGCAGGTACATGTCAGAGCTGCCTGTACGGTTATTGTCTACGAATGTTCCTTGTGCCGACTGTGTTTGATGTGCGTCTGCGGCAATGCAGGTGTGGATTTGAATGTGGAACCTGATGCGTTGGGGGGCGATGTGGATGAAGATGATATAGAATGGGAAGAAGGCTGAGTAGGTTCTAATTTCCAGGTATGTCCCATGCCCTTCTTCCTGCCCGCTTTCTTAGTTCATATATAACCCTTTGTTCATATAATAACCAACACTTGGTTCATATATAACCTTTCTTCCTGCCCACTTTCTCGATCATGTGAGCAGTTTGTTCGAAGCGATAAATAACACGGTCGAACATTGTGGCCTTGGGCATCAAATTTAATACTGAAGGTTTACCTATACCTTGATTGCCATGGGATGAAAATGCAGGATGATCGGGAATATCTGAGTTAGAATAAAGAGCATTGTGGAAGGGAGTGACCTGCTCTATTAAATTGACTGCAGATGAGGAATATGAAGTGGGGTGACGTTGATCAACATTTTCATCTGTCGCTTCAAACTCAGGATTGAGACATTTCAAGAGACAAAACAAAGTGATTCACATTGATCCTTGATCTTTGTCAGGGTGGTTGTTGTAACAACTTAGAATTTTTAGATAAAAACGCGGTATAATGTATAATATAAATCATACAGATGACAAACATCTTTTTATTACATCAATATAAAACATTACATACAAAGTATAATATAGATGACAAACATCATTTTGGTACATCGTGAACAACACTGTAAAAATGAAACGAACTATTAGAAATAAGATGACTTTAAGATGAAATATAATTAACTTCGATGGAAAAATGAGTGAATGCATGAGGAAGGTAATGAGGTTTTGTTACTGATTGTTGAAATGGTAACCAAACCAATGAGAACAGTAAAATACCTAAAAGTTTGTATTTAAAATGATTAAAAATAGGTAAATATAATATTATAATTCTATAAAAAGAATTCCCGAATCATATAACTTAAAATAAAATTAAGTATAAATTTTAATAATATACTTTTTAACTCATTTTTTAAAATATTAATTATTATGTTAAAATTCAATTATCTGATTTCAAAACTTATTTTACTTAAAAAGATATGTAATAATTAATTATCAATCATATAAGAATTAAGAAATAATAACAAATAAGAATGTAATCACTTATAGTAAATAATAAATTTCTAATATTTAGAATTTAAATATGATGAAATAGACTTTATTTTTGAAATTAGCATGTTGAAATTAGCTCAAGGTGATTTTATTGGGATTTTTCTAGAAAATGTGTTTTTTGGTGAATGGTAAAAGAATATAGTTTTTAGGAATATTGTAACTTTTATGACATCATGGTATAAATATGATTTAAAAAATTTTGAAACCTTTTTTTCACGACTTCAAAGGTATTTATAGAGTAAAATATTGCAACAAAATAATTTATTGAATTTATAAACCAATATTTGAAATTTTAAAACCTACATTTTATTTTATTTTAATAAAAAACTATTTTTGATTCTTTTATCTTTAACAAATTATTTCCAAGATGTCATTCGATTTTGAATGGATTTGAATGTCAAAGAAACCACCTTTGTTAAACCATGAACTAGTAAAAGTCATAGGAATCAACATTATTTCATGATTGAATAACATAAAAATCAAAGCCCCCAGGGTGTAGCTCAGTTGGTAGCTGCTCCTGTGAGTCTCAGCGAGGTCTTGGGTTTGAGTCTCACCGAGTTCACCCCTTTACTGTTTGTTGCATGATTTTCTTTGTACTGTAGCCCCTTCCCCGAATTAACTGAGGCTTCGACCTCAACTTTTTAATAACATAAAAATCAAATAACACCATTTCCTTAATGACATTAAATGAAAAAATACTCATTTTTAATAATAAAAAACAAGCTTACCAAGGAAGATTCCATGAATTGTGACCATATATTGGTCTATTGAACTCCATCATTTTTGGAATGACATGAACCATATTCCTTAACACTTTCGGAGCTTATAGAACCTTTGGAAGATGACCTTAGACTGTTGTCAAAATGGTTTTGGAACCATGAAATAAACATCATCGAAACGATTGATGTCAACTATATAAATTTAAGAAATGAATAAAATATGATAAAAACTTATTATAAGAGATAAAATAAATATGAAGAAGGCTATAAATCAAGCAATTAATAAATGGAACTTTACTATTTAGGAAGTTAGTGGTTCGAAGCAAGTTAGAACTCAAGGTAAGTTCCTTTCTCGTTTCCTATTTTTCCCGTTCTTTCTCGTTTTTGAAAATATATTCTTTCACACTCTCTCTCTTCCCCCCTCTTTCTACCTTTTTTATATACTGACCTCATCCTTCCAATTTCTTCCTTTTACTGGGGATATGCATGACATTATGTTTCCCTTTTTATTATTTCCTTTCAAAGATTATAAGGGAAGCTTTTACAGTTTTTCTCTCTTTTTCCAAATTTTTCTTATGTTGTCTATTTTCATGAACAATGATCCTTTGATAATGAATGTCCAAGAGCCTTAGTCCCTTATTTTATTGGGATCCTACATGATAACCCGACGGTTAATGATTTATGGAGTTATTATGTTACCCATTTATTTATCATGGGTTTATTCCATGTTTATGCTTTGTTTATGTTTTCTTTATATGTGGCACACATATGTATGATGTATTATGGGTGCACTAGAAATTATATTGCCCCCTATCGATTGGGTAATGTTTTATATCTCATGAAATCTTTATTCATGGGCTTGATGCAGTTAGTTTTGTCCAAAATGTTATGCGTGAGCATGATGTGGTTAGCTTTGTACATAATCTTATGCACAAGCATGACGTGGTTGGATTTGTCTATAATGTTATGTTGTCTTGGAAGTGAGTCTAGACTTATATTTATGATGACATGCCTTATGTTTGTGCCACATTTTATGATTCTCATGCTTACAATGCTTTTATGATTTTAAACTCTTATGCTATGTTTTATGTGATGGTTTATGATCATTCCATTATTATTTCATGCTATGATTATTGACTCACATGATATGTCACCCCATGTTTATCATGTTTACACTCTTACTGGGATTTATGGATCACCCTTTCTTTTATGTATGTCCTCTGGTTATTCCATGCGGTAATAAGAGTATGGTGAGCTCTAAGAGAAAGTTATGAAGATGGAAATGAAAAACGTGTTATTGATTTTAAAGATGATTTATGATGTACCTAATTTCCCAAATATATTTGACCTAGAAATTTATGAGAGTATTTTATGCATATTTATGATAAAAATGATGTAATAATATATGTATGAGATACGAGTCATTATAGTTGTCATGACCCACTTCCATTTGAACCCCTCCTGGACCAACATTAAGGACGAGTGTGACCTCCAAAATCCGTTTCTAATAGGCCATGGGTTGACAATTATCACCGAGGGTAAAACACACACATAATGGCAGACATTAACCTCATATTTTCATGGAGCATAAGAAGAAAACCACCAATCAACTCCATAATATAAATAAAACCAATATCTCACAATGTATTTAATTTTATACATAAACAAAAGGCCTCCAAAACACCAAAATTGAAACTCCTACAACATCGACTCCTCGAACACCAGCCATGAATTCCACCATCTAGTAATGTTTAGCATGATCACCAACACTCTAAAAAACTTGAAAAATAAATATATAGAGGAAGGGGTGAGCATACATGTATATTAGTAGGATCATCCCCAAAATCTCTCATACAAATGTAGAAGAAGCATACTAATGCCTCGATGAATAAACAATAGAAACAAGTCATTACCTAACCAGGTCAAAAACCATCATACCTCACCAAGACTCACTCACCAAATCTGCATACAATTTAATAACATAATATCAAGAAAAATATGTATCAAGAAGGTACCTCACAACCACTTCTCCACTGAACAAGTCACCCTTATGCCCCATCAGCATACATCCCTGAACATCCCATCCCTTCCATATCCACATAACCACTTACCGCATCTCACATATCAACCACATCTATATCATCATCACCACATACCCCATAAAAACATCATATCACAACCATACCCACATACCATACATCATCGCAACATTTCACCCCCTCGCGACAAGGGTATAATCATGAAGGATACCAACCTTATGAAAACCCATATTTTAATTTACTTTATTTCATGATTTATTACATAAAGGTACACATAAAACAATCCCAAAAGATCATGAATCCTAGTGTCTTTGAGAGATTAGGTGCATATCATATCAACTTGATACATGGATACAACAACATTATTGAAAGCTTCCTTGACATGCTCTAAAATTCCATTGCTCTTTTAAAACTGCACAAGATAACCAAAGGACATACATAAGAAAGAGGTGACCTATAAATCCCAGTAAGGGAATAAACAAAGCATAACATGAAAAAAGTATTACATGTAAGTTAATAATAATTTCAATGAGACATAAAATGGGGTGAGAATCATAAACATGAACATCGAAGCATGATACACAATGATAACATAAAGGTAACATGGGAATGCAGTAACAACTTAAAACATGACATCATAAACACAAGTCAAGGATAACTGCCAAGAAAACATAATATAGTTTTCTTAGGAAAACCTCCCACACACCATACATGTCATCTTATGAGATTAAAACATTACCCAATGCATTTGAGGGCTATATAATTCCAGGCCCACTCATCACTTTCATATCATGTATATGCATAAGTGTGCCACATATATCATTCAATATAGGATCATATTTTATCACATTTAATCCCATGATTAATAAGTGTGGGATACATGCATGGAAATTACTAATAAATAAAGGATAGGTATATCTAGATGAATACCCTTGAGTGAAAATGAGGACGAGTATTCACAAAATAAAAGTTTGACATGGAAAATCACAGGATAATCTCAACAGCATAATGGGGATACTCAAAGATTCATGGGAGGGATTAATGAGAGTGTAAGGGATCAATAATCACTTGGAAATCATAAGGGTAGTAATAGGGATATTTAAGAACATAACCCAATACAAACAATTGTGAATTAAAAAGTACAAGACAAAGAATGTGCTTGAATAAAGAGAAGGAGATGATCCCTTACCTTGAGAGGGTGTTTCCAAAATCTTGGGAAGAGATTCTTGAGAGCTTGGGGGAACCTTGGGCAGAATCTAGAGAGGGAAGGGAAGAGTATAGTCATGATCCAAGGGTTTTGAGTGAATAGAAATGGGATATTGGGTGATTTTATATAGGAAAAGAGAGAGGAGTTCATTATTATTTCCCAAACTTAGGTTTTGGACTTTATACAATAAAGTATTCAAAACCAAAAACCTTCCCATGGGTTTTGCCCATGGTTTCTACCAAAGTGAAGTGTTTTTCATTATTTTACATGTTTAAGAACCTAACTCATTAAAATATCACCCTTGGTGATGTGGAAGCGAGTCATGTTCATGAAAAAATAATTTTAAAACCTTAATATATAATATAGGTTTTGGAGGGTTCATAAAGGGTTTATAAAATTAATCAAATAACCTAAAAAAACATTATTTTAAAGGGTAAATATACATTTAGTCATGGATACCTTTTATGGAATATATTATATCACTTTTAGGTCATTGTGATGTCATAATACACACTGTATATTTATACTGTATTTAATTTTGACCAAAAAAATTGACTATCTCCGAAAATTATAAAAAAAAATCAATTTTTCCTATTTTTGATGTGATGATTTTAAAAATAATATTTATTTTATCCATAAAAAACTAATTATGAGAATTGGAACTTAAAAAAATCCACATTTATTGAAAAATACTAGTTTTTTGACAATAACAGTTTTTGACCCCTATAAAAATTATTTATGACTTCGTAAAATTATATTATCATTTATATTTAGTAAAAATTATTTAATAAAATTATTTAATTAAAATATATATTTTTTCATAAATTCTTGAATTCATTAAAATTGAGCGTCTTGATTGATTTATCCATTTCCCAAAAAAATAAAATTTGTGTTTCATCTAATTTTATCAAATCATTATATAGTCATTAAAAAAAGTAATAATAATCATAAAAGGTAAATATAATCATTATTTTAAAAAAATATAAAAATTCATACTATTAGGGTCTTGATACATAACACTTTATTAAACCAGCAAATGTCTTAAGGGTAAGGTGCATGATCGTGATATTTTCATGGGGTGGTTCGACAAATATAGTTTGGGTTGTGATATTGAAGAGCTTACAATTCTAATGTAAATGGTTTCAATCATGCTTTAGTTGTTGAATATCAGATTGGGCTTGATCAAGGTAAAATCCCAATGATTCTTTCTCCCTCAGAAGCTCTAATAAATGTGCTTCATAGGGTATGATTCTACTGGTCGAGACCATCGCTTATTTCGTCTGTATCAATTGGACTTTATCATAACCCTTTATATATACTAATCATATGATCACTATTCAACGAATATATTATCAATGGTTATGATTCTTAGTGGCCTTTTAAATCCAATTTGATATAACTTATAATGGTCCAAAAAAACTAAAGTAGTGCATTCATTTTTAATAACTAAATTACATAAAAATAATTTATTCATTCATAAAGGGAATTTCATTTTTTAAAGTTTGGGATGTTACATTATTCCCCCCTTTATAAATTTCACCCTTGAAATTTTCATTTCATACTCTACAACAGATGAGGGAACTTCTATTTCATTGTCTCTTCTGGTTCCCATGTCACTTCCTCAAACTTGTGGTATCACCACAAAAATTTTACCAAGTAAGTTGTCTTGTTTTATAGAACTGTACCTCTATGATCTAAGATCTTTATCGACTACTTCTTATGAAAGATCATTCTCCATTGGTACCACCTCTAGATTTAGTGCATGTGAGGGGTTTGGTATGTACTTCCTTAAGAGGGATACATGAAACACATAATGTACTTGAGATATCTTAGGTAGGAGTGCTAATTGATAGGTCACCACTCCAATGTGATCAATGATCTCAAAGGGGACGATGTATCTAGGACTAATCTTTCCATTCTTCCCAAACCTCATGAATTTCTTCCATGGTGACATATGAAGGAATACTTTATCATCGATCTCAAACTCCATATCTCATTGATGATTGTATGCATAGTTTTTCTTTTAAATTTGTACATATTTCATATGATATTTAATAGTTTGAACATTTTTGTCATATCTTGGATTTGACTAGGTCCCATCATCTTCTTCTCCCCAACTTCATTCCAACATGTCGGAGTTTGACACCTCTTCCCACACAGAGCCTCACAAGGTTCCATTTGAATGTTATAATGGAAACCGTTGTTATATGAGAAATCCACTAGGGGAAGGTGCTAATCCCAAAATCCTTATAAATCCATTGAACATGATCTCAGCATATCCTCTAGAGTTTGAATGGTCCTTTCAGATTGACCATCTTTCTGAGGGTTATAAGCAGTGATGAAGCTCAATTATATATTCAAAAATTGATGAAGGCTTCTCCAAAACCTCAAGGTAAACCTTGGATCTTGATCAAATATAATGGGGAGTGGCACTCCATGAAGTATTACCGCTCCCCTTATGTATATCTCAGCGATTCGGTCAAGAGAGAAATCTTCCTTGATGGTAATGAAAAGTGCTGACTTTATAAGGTGATTGACTTCCACCCATATGGAATTATTGACTTTAGATTTTCTAGGGAGTCCTATGATAAAATCAATGGTTATGTTTTCCCATTTACATACTGGTATAAGAAATGGTTTCATCATACCCTTAGAATTCTATCATTCAACCTTGACTTGTTGGCATACCAAACATCGAGATACAAATTTTGTAATCTCTCTCTTCATGCTATCCCACCATAAATTTTGATTCAAATATATATACATCTTAGTGCTTTCTCTATGAATAGAGAATTACGAGCTATGCATATCATCTAGAAGTTTCCCTTTTCAATTATAGTTTTGATGGGACATATATCTAGGTTCCAAACCTTATAACTCCATCTTCAGCAAAGTTGAGCTTTGGAATATCTAATACCTTCTTCTGTATCACCTCATCATCTTTCTGAGCCTCCTTGATCCTCTCAAGAATGGATGGTTGAGCAGTTATTTGAGAAAGGTAGGATGAAGATCCTTTTATTATTATCATATCCATCCTTTTCATTTCCAAGAATATTGAGTCCCTTTTAATCCTCATCATGGATTCCTTTATACTCAGAGAATATTCCACTTTGTTTGCTTACCCATGATGATAATGGATTGAAAAATCATAATCCTTGATCATCTATAATCACCTCTATTAGATCATATTATGATCCTTTTGTGTGAATTTATATTTGAGACTTTTATGATCTGTATATATTTCACACTTCTCCTTGTAGAGATAATGTTGCAAAATATTTAATGCGAAGATCACCACAACCAATTATAGATTGTGAGTTGGGTAGTTATTCTCATGAATATTTAGTTGAAGTGAGTCATAGGATATCACTTCATCATGTTTCATGACAACACAACCCAAACCATTTTTGGATGCATTTTTGTAGATAAAAAATCCTTCCCCACTAGTGGGTAATGTGAGCACATGTGAAATGATTAACCTCTTCTTAATCTCTTTAAAATTTTTCTCACATTCATCATTCTAGACAAAATTGACTCTTTTCCAAGTTATCTTGGTTAGGGGGCTTGAAAATCATGATAAGTTTCTCACAAATCGACGATAATACCCACCTAATCCAAGTAAACTTCAGATTTTCATCACAGAGGTTGGTTTTATCCATCCTTAAATTGCCTCTATTTTTGAAGGGTCTATAAATATCCCTTTGATGGTGATAACATTACCTAGGAATTTTACTTGCTCCAACCAGAATTCACATTTAGTATAATTTACATACATATTTTCTTTCTGTAAGTTCTTCAGTACAATATTTAAATGCTCATCACGTTCTTCCTTTATTTTGGAGTAAATAAGAATATTGTCTATAAAGACTACCATAAATTTGTTAAGGTAATACCTAAAGACTCTATTCATAAAGTCTTTAAAGATTTCAAGAGAATTCGTGAGTCCAAATAGAATCACTATGAAATCATAGTTTCCGTACCTTGTATGAAAATCAGTCTTGGGGATATCCTTCTTATTTACCTTTACTTGATAGTACCCCGAACGAAGATCCACCTTAGAGAAATACTAGGCTCCACATAACTGACTGAACAAGTCATCAATCTATTCCAGAGGATACTTGTTCTTTATCGTGATCTTGTTGAGCTTATGATAATAAATGTAGTGGTGCATTGACCCATTATTCTTTTTAACAAAGAAGACCGATGTACCCCACAGTGAAGCACTTTGGTGTATAAACCCTTTATCTAGATTCTCCTATAGTTGATTCTTTAGACCCTCAAGTTCAAAAACAAAACCATTCTATATGGAATCTTGGATATTAGTAAAGCTCTAGGTATAAGATCAATTGAGAACTTAACCTCTCAGATAGGAGGAAGACCAAACAATTCTTCGAGAAACACATCAACATATTCCCTCACAATGAGCATGTATTCAAGGATGATATTTTCCAAAGTCTCAATCATTTGAGCTAGATATTCTTCCTCTTAGGTTAATAATATCCAATCTTGAGATGATGATACCAAATAATATTCATCCACCTCCTTGCATTTGTATATAATCTAAGGGTGATTCACGATACAGATGATAATTTCCTTCTCTCAACAATTTATGTTGGATTTATATAATGAAATCAAATCCATACCTAGAATAACATTGAATTCTGCTAAAGGGAGTATCATAAGGTTCAATAGGAAGTTCAGCCCACAAATTTTGATAGGGGAGGAGTTATATATTTGTGATTCAATAATTACCCCATTTTTAGTTCTCACCAATATCTCGACTTTCATGATTTGCGGTGATGTTTGAATAGTTCTACTAAACTTGCAAGATATGAAAGAATATGTAGAACTATGGATGAAAAGTCTACCTTTCACTATTTTATTACAGTTATAATCATTTACTTCATTCAAAATAGAATTAGGGATGATAATTTTTAAACTAAAAACATATAAACGGAAAACCATGAACATTAAAGGGATAACTCATAAATTATATATATTATTTAACCTATGAATTTTTAGGTTTTAATCTAACTTTTCCATGATCTATTTCCTAACATAAAATCTTATGGGAATTTTTTCCCATAATAATGGTTCATAATGAGCTTGTGAATTTACCAAATCATATCCCTCAGAAGTTTCAAACCATTTATGTAGCAAGGGCCATTTTCATGCACCAGTTTATGATCGAGTCAAGCTCAATACACTGTTTTTTGGGTTGTTACCCCTAAGTACATTTGTGCTAGACCCACATCCACTTATAGTATCCATACATGGATGTATTTTATTGGAAAAAAATTACCCTATACTTTACCAAAAATTTAGGGATTTTTTCCAATGTTTAGTATTATCCCTAAGGATTTCTCTAGAGTTTTCAAATCCCAATCCTAAAAATAACTAGACCTTGCTCTAATACCAACTATGAAAAACTATATTTTAATTAATTTTATTTCAAGATTTATTACATAACGGTACACATAAATCAATTCAAAAATATCATGTAGCCTAGTGTATTTGGGATATTAGGTACATAACATATCAAATTGATATATGGATACAGTAACATTATTGAAAACTTCCTTAACATACTCTAAAATTCCATTTCTCTTTTAAAACTGCATGCGATAACCTGGGGACATACATAAGAAAGGGGTGAGATATAAATCTCAGTAAGGAAATAAACAAATCATAATATGAAGATATTATTACATGTTAGTCAATAGGAATTTAAATGATACATAAATGGTGGTGAGAATCATAAACATGAACATTGAATCATGATACATGATGACAACATAAAGGCAACATGGGAATGTTGAAACAACTTAAAACATGGAATCATAAACATAAGTCAAGGTCAAACACCAAGAAAACATAACATAGTGTACTTATAATAATCTATCATGCAACATACATTTAATCACATGAGATAAAAACATTACCCAATGTATTAGAGGGATATATAATTCTGGACCCACCTGCCACTTTCATATCATATACATGCATGAGAGTTCCATATAAATCATTCAATATAGGATCAGATTTCATCACATTTAATTATAAGATTACGGAGTGTAGTATACATACATGTAAGTACCAATTAAATAAAGGATATAAAAATCTAGGTGAATACCTTTGAGTAGAAATGAGGATGAGTATTCATAAAACAAAAGTTTGGTATAGAAAATCGTAGGATAATTTCAGCAGCATAATGGGGGTACTCAAAGATTCATGGGAGGGATTAGGGGTCTATCATGACTTGAAAATCATAAGGTTAGTAATATATATATGTAAGAACATAATACAACATGAAAAATTTGGAATTAAAAGGCACAAGAGAAAGAAGTTTCTTGAATAAAGAGGAGAAGGAGTGGATCCCTTACCTTGAGAGGGTGTTTCCAAAAGCTTTGGAGGATCCTCCTAAGAGATTGTAGGTATCTTGGGAGGGATCTAGAGAGGGAAGGTAAGAGTATAGTCATTATCCAAGGGTTTTGAGTGAATATAAATGGGATTGTCGGTGGGTTTATATAGGAAAAGAGAGGAGAGTTATTTATTATTTCACAAACAAAGGTTTTGTACTCTATACAATAAAGTATTCAAAATCACAAACCTTCCCATAGTTTTTACCATTGTTTCTATAAAAGGGAAGTGTGTTTCATTATTTTACTTATTTAAGAACTGATATCATTAAAATATCACCCTTGGTGGTTTAGAAGTGAGTCATGTTCACAAAGAATTGATTTTAAAACCTTAATATATAATATAGGTTTTGGAGGATTCATAAAGTGTTTATAAAATTAATAAAATAACCTAAAAAAATTATTTTAAAGTTTAAATATAAATTTGGTCGTGGATTCCCTTTATGGAATATATTACATCACTTTTTGGTCATTGTGATATCATAATACACACCGTATATTTATAATGTATTTAATTTTGACCTAAAAATTTGATTATCTCTGAACATTATGAAAAAACAACCATTGTATAATTTTTATGTGCTGATTTAAAAAATATTATTTATTTTTTCCAAAAAATATTCCTGTATGATAATTTAAAATTTAATAAAAAATCCACATTTATTGAAAAATAGTTTTTTTTGAAAATTATAGTTTTCTAACCCTTATAAAAATTATTTTTGACTTCATAAAATTATATTATCATTTATATTTAATAAAAAATATTTAATAATAATATTTTATTAAAATATAATTTATTTAAAAAATTCTTGAATTCATTAAAATAGAGCATTTTTATTGAAACAATACATTTCCAAAAAAAATATCCGCGTTCATCTAATTTTTATCAACTCATTATCTAGTTATAAAAAAAGTAATAATAATCATAAAAGATAAAATATAATAATTATTTTATAAGGAAATAATAAAAATTCATACTATTAGGTTCTTGATACATAACCCTTTATTACACCAGCAAACACCCTAATGGTAAGGTTCACGATCGTGATATTTTCATGGGGCGATTCAGTGAACATGGTTCGGGTTGTGATCTTGATGAGCTTGAACTTATCCCATAAGCAGTTTTGCTCGTGATTTAGTTATTGAATCTCGTCTTGGCCTTGATCAAGGGGAAATCCCAGTGATGCTATATCCCTCAAGTATCCAATAAATAGGCTTCATAGGGTATAATCCTACTGGTTGAGGCCATCAAATATTTATTCTATATCAATTGGACTTTATCATAAGCCTTTATATATACTAATCATATGATCACTATTCAATAACTATATTATCAACAATTATGATGCTTAATTTTCTTTTAAACATGATAGGATATAAATTATAACGATCCAAAAAAAAAATCAATGCATGTGTTTTATAAACTACATTACGTAAAAATACATTTATCCATTCACAAATGGATTTTCATTTATTAAATTTTGGGTCATTACACACCTCGTTCCCTCCTACTTCATGTATGTTCCCACTGTACATTCACATCATAACCATATCATCACATACCATAACCTTGAGCCATTGAAACCCATTCTATGTTTGGAATGGAGATTATGGAAGGGGGAGTAGTTGGATATATGTGTCACCTCCATCCTAGATGTGGGGGAAAATACCTGAAACCCATGAAATCATATAAGTATTGGTAAGGTTACTCAACTCAGGTGGTGATACATAAGAAATATTATGAAAATACAATCATTATAATAGACTACGTAAGACCAACTTAAGGGTAGACACATAAATACATTGCATCTATTACTATGATTCAAAATAGTCACTTTATCACCACCGTCAATACTGACATCGACTGCCACAATCAAAAACATCACCACCGTATAACAATCAAAAATAAACCACAACTTTCTATTTTATCACATAACTATCAACTTCCATATTTACCATTACTATTTGTTATCCCAACTAGGTTAAATACCCTAAGAGGGGGGGGGGGTGAATCAGGGTATGAAAAATTAAAACAACCACCCCTTCATATATTCTTTTATCATTAAAAAAACCACTCTTATCTCCCTTTCTCATAGAAATTTATGAACATGAATTAAATAATTATCAAGACATAATTATTTTACTTAGTTCACCCTCACTGGGATACATCCAAGGAGCATACAACGACAAAGTGCTGATGTATCAAATCCACTAATGCTCACTGCCAAAATACAAGCTTCGATCTAGATCACTTCTATGCCCAGGCTCACTACCTTTAAAAAGTTTAGGGAGAACTCAATGCTTCCCAAGGGTCATTCCCTCAATCTCTCTTTTGATGGATCAATACCGATGGAAAGGATCAACTTCTTCCTCTTCCTTTGCTCACTACTCTGGAAGGGATCCACACATAGTTTATGGACATGTAGGTCCCTTAATTACCAATAATGAATGAATCCTCAATTGTAAGTATATTCTATGTTCTACTTTACAGATAACTGGAATGAACTTATCTTTACTTTAGAAAAATCAATTACCTCTGCTTTGGAAATATCTTTGAGATATGCCAAGTCTTCCTTTTACTAGCTTGAATTTAGCAGTGAATAAACTCATTCTATAAGTATTGTTAAATGGTGTAGATACCTTTTCATCATAATCTTCTTCTTTTGAAATCATATATGACAATGATACTTCTCATAGGGTAATATAGGTGTGTATCTCCATGCACAAGATTCTAGTGTGACACCCCTGTGTGAGACCCTAGTGCGTAACTCCTTGCGTGAGATCCTGGCGCGTATCCTTTCATGAGATCCTGGTGCATACCCTTGTGTAAGATCTTAGCACGTACCCTATTTTCACTTTTCTTGAGCTCATAACATGAACCCTATTTGTGCTTTGTGCAAGCTCCTAGTGCGAACCCTATTCATGCTTTGTGTGAGCTCTTGGCGTGAACCATGTTTGCGCTTTTCGTGAGCTCCTGTCGCGAACCCTATTCACACTTTGCACAAGACTTTGTTCAGATCATGCACAACACTTTCATAATTTAAATCACATATATTATTTCATGAGACCTCTATGAGAACCTTATTTAGGAGATCTCTCAATGAATCTCCTTCTTGGGTGTTTCTTTAGATATAACAATGAGACAAAAAAATTTCAGTCTTTAAGGATGGGTTATGGGGTATTCATAGGCATAAATCCACCGCCTTAACTCCAAAAATTACAGACAACCGTATGTTCCATCATCATCATATGATTCAAAAACCTCCTAGAATGAGATCAAGGTATGAGTCTTATTCGCGTAAGATCCGGGCATGAGTCCTGTCCTCACTTTGCGCAAGATCCGAGTGTGAGTTCTGTTCACGCTTTATGCAAGATCCAAGCATGAGTCTTATTCATGATTTGTGAAAGATCATACATTCAAGATTTTCATAATATCAAAAATTTCATACTTTCATGAGATTAGGAAGTTCGTGATTTCATGAGACCATGCAGTTTGCACTTGTGCGAGGTCAGTTCAGCATTCATGCTCTACAAGATCAGTTCAACATTCACGCTCCATGAGATTAGTTCATCATTCACAATCCATGAGATTAGTTCAGCATTCTTGATCTGTGAGATCAATTTAGAATTCCCACTCTATGAGATCAAATAGTTTTCCTTTTCATGAGATCATATATTTTCTCTTTTCATGAGATCATACATTGAAGCTTGCATGAGATCAAACATCAATGCTAACTCTTAATGCCTTCTTTGACAAACAGTCTTCGTCAATAACCTCAAAACTTGTCAACAAACATAATCAACCTAAAAGAACCATCATGAGTGATTTTTCCTAGCAATATACCCATTTTTGTTTGCTGACAACTCTTTACATTTCGATACCACATTAAAGCTTCTTCTATATTTTACCAAAAACTTTCTTCTTACAATTCTGATAGTGATCAAATATTTACTCAAAACACACTCTAAGCCCATATGATCCATGCTCGGCATGAGAAACAAGAGTATCATGAAAATTGCATTAATGAAACACCTCATTCCAAAATCACCGAACTACTTTCATCACGAACCTCATCTGTTGTGATATATAACCTTTGATCGATCATCTTTAACATCATCAGATTTAAAACTCCCTATTCTTGATTGATCCACCAATTACCTTCCCCCTTTCTTGATTAAGACATTTTCTATCCTTTTAATTTCACAATTTATCCCCCTTTGTTAATGAACCTGAAGGTCACTTTGTTGTGTTTTCCAATAGGGTAAAGACACAGATCATCACATTAGAGAAAAACACACCATACCATAGGGAGAGGGGGTCCCACACCCACACTTTTTCAAGTGCGTATAGTCAACTAAAATCCAAGATCTAGTCTATGATATTCAAATGCTTCTTTAGGTATGACATTTTTTAGAATGTTTGCAACCTGTACTTCTGTAGGTACATACTCCAACTTAGCAAGCCCTTGCTCCACCTTCTCCATAATAAAATGACACTTGATTTTAATGTGCTTTTTCCTTGAGTGATGGAAAATATTTCTACTGAGATTTATAGCGCTTGAATTATCAAAATGGATTCTGATCGGAGTCTTTACTTCAACTCCCATATCATCAAGCTACTGCTTCATCCATAATAACCATGTGAATGCTTGAGTAGCTAAAATATATTCAGATTATACAATTCTTAATGAAATGTAATATTGTTTCTTACTTTGGAAAGAAATAATAAGTCCACCAAGATAGAATGCACCACATTACGTTGATTTTATATCATATGTTGATCCGGCCCAATCTACATCTATATATCTTAATAACTCTTGTTGAGATTTATCATTATAAAGTAAATTGAAATTCACTGTTCCCTTAATATACCAAAGTATTATTTTCAGTGTAAGCAATTGGGTTACCTTGGGATTTATTTTATATTGTGCTACTTGGAATGTGGAGAAAACAATATCAGGTCTTGTTGCTATCAATTACAACTAAATACCAATGATTTTTCCATATTCTGTGACATTAACTGCATTACCTTCATCATCCCATGATAGTCTCATCCGGGTAGCCCTCAGAGTCATCATCTCTTTGGAATCATCCATTCCAAATTTTCTGAAGTCCTCCTTGGAATATTTATATTGAGAAATGAATGCTCTATTCTTTCCTCGTGTCACCTATAAACCAAGGAAAAATATCATTTTACCAATTATTGACATTTAAAACTCACTTTTCATGAATTCCGTGAACTGTTTGCACTAAGATTCATATGATCTACCAAATATTATGTTATCAACATACAAAACCACTATCATCCTTTGATCACTTCTATTGTTGGAATATAAATTGTAATTAAATACACCATGCTGAAAACCAAGCTTCTTGAAAAACTAACCAAGCCTTAAATACCATGTTCTTAGTACCTGCTTCAACCCATATATTTCCTTTCTTAGCTGATAAACTATGGTCTCATCTTCATGAATGAGAAAACCATCTAGATACTCAATATAAACTTCTTCTTCCATAACCCCATTCATAGATTCTGACTTGACATCCATATGGAAAACTTTGAACTTTCTTTGCACAACTATGACCAAGAATAATCTGATTATCTCTAACCTTGCAATAAGTGAAAATGTTTCATCAACATCAATAACCTTTATCTGGGAGTAAACCCTTCACACTAGTTGTACTTTGTTTCAAATAACTATTCCATATTCATTCATCTTATTGCGAAAGACCCACTTAGTCCCGATGACATTCTTATCTGTTGGCCTCGAAACAATATCCCATGTATGATTCTTCTCAATTTGGTCAATCTCATCATTCATAGCTTGAATCCAATTTTCATATCCAGTTTCTTATTTAAAACATTTAGGGTTTACCTATGATAAGAATGATTCTTTCCATAGAGTCTTTATCTTCCGTATTTGCACTGGAATTGTCTGATCACCAATTATGTCCTGGATATAAATTTTGGATCTTCTCTTAAATATTTTTTAGATACTGTTTTATGCTCATCATTTTCATTATCTGAATCTTATTTTGAATCATCCTCTGGAACTATAACATCCCCTGAGCTTCTTATCTCTTCATCACTATCCTCCTGAGAATGATCATGTATTTTTTGAAGATTATGCTCATTCTATACTATAGTTACATCATTTCTTTAAATAACATTTTCCAACTTCTTATTTAAACATTTATATGATTTTATTTTTCTTGAGTATCCAATGAGTATCCCTTCATCTCCATGGGATTCAAAGTTCCTATGTTTATTCTTATTGAGAATAAAACACTTACTTCCGAAGACTTAAAAGTACTTAAACATAATATTCTTTCCATACCATAGCTCACATGGAGTCTTCTATTCTTTTGGACATAATAACGATCTATTTGATGTGTAGAATGATGTCATCACTGATTCTTTCCAAAACTTCTTTAGAAGGTCTTTCTCAAATAGCATTACTTAGGCCATGTTGTTGATAATTCAATCTCTTCACTAAACTACTCCATTTTTATGTTGAATTTTTACAACTGAAACTTGGTTTCTTATCCCATGTTTCTCAAGATAATCCTCCACTTGGATATTTATAAGCTCTATTCCATTATCTGTTTGAATCTTATGAATTTTTTGACCTATCATATTTTCAACTTCCCTTCGATAAGTTTTTATGCATATGAATACCTCATATTTGTGAGTGATGACTAAAACCCATTCAATTCTACTAAAATAATCAATAAAGAGAACATAATACCTCCTCCCATCAATAAATGATGGTGAAATAGGTCTAAAAACATCAATATGCACCAACTCAAGCACTTTTTTTTGACATTTTCTCTTTTTCCTTATATATATTTTGAATGATATTCCTTTTTTGACAATCATCGCACGTATGAGTAGGATCACATGATAACCTAGGGAGGTATCGAGCAATATCAAATTTCATCACATCTTCTAAGGATGTTTGGATCAAGTGACCAAGATGTTTATTCCATAAATTGTTTTCTTCTTCCTTAGACATAAAGCATATATCTTCTTCTCCACTCACAAGGTAGATATTCCATTTTGTATGCTTTCCCAGTAAAACAACTACACCATCTTTGGATTGATGACACATAATTTGTTGTAAAATCTTATGGAATGTATTGAATCACATAATTGATTGAAACTTATTAATTCGGGGCTGAGACCTTCAACAACCAAAATATCTGCACGTCTCATGTTTCCCCCCCCAAATTTTATTTTTCTAAGCCTATAATTTTTAGGCCTTTATCATTACCAAATATAAAAATACCTTCCTTGTCATATAGATTCCTATAACTAGTTATTTATTTCCTATAATATGGGAGGTGCATCCACTATCAATGACCCATATTCCAGTGCGATCTGATGTTTTGAAATAAATCTTTTTTAACCACTACCTGTTTAACTCTCATCTTTTTTATCCATGTTTTTGACTTCATACCTGGCATAGATTGATAATATTGATCTTTCTTGAAGTATGATGGGCCAAATTCATTTTACAGAGCTAAAAATTGATTTTTCATTTTCATCCCATTTGATGATACATTTATCTTCTTCTTATAACCATATTCAATTTGATTCAATACATTCCTCTATATTATTGATAAGTAATATCTTAACATGTGTCCGATTCCTCCGAATACAAAAAATGACCATTAAATTATATGCCAAAATATTGAGTTCGGTATGACTGCCTCTATTGGTATTGTTCCCTTCGATACCTTTTGACTATGGAATAGACATTTTGTGAGTGTCCCATCTTTACATAACAATAGCATCTAGTGCGGGGTACATTTTCACGTGTCACTACCACACTACCAGTTTTCCATTGGGTTATTTGAATATCATATTTCTAATTCACACCCAAATCAATATTCAATCTTGGGGTGAGTTTTTATGGTCTGACATCAACCAAAACTGCTTTCTATTTTCAATCAATCCCCATACCAACTGTAACATTAAGATCTATCATTTTCTTCTTCTGATATTCCTTTGTATATTTCATTAGAGCTTTGAACTCTAATTTTCCATTTTCTACTGCCTTTACGACCTGTATTGCTGGATTCAACAGTTTCATCTAATCTTTCACTTTCCTTCGTAGGCTGACAACCTCCTCCTCAATATTTTCAATGATTTTGTCTAGATCTTTTTCTGTATTATTCAAACCATCAACAAAAATTATATGTTCTTTAACTTTGATTTTATAATCACCGATCATATCTGAGTTCTCTAGCTTTTAAGACTTAAGATTTTAAATTTCATCAATCAGCTCAGGCTTCACTTCTTCCTTCTACTTCATAAAAAGTTTGGCATCATGAACCACCCTATTGGATTTCTTTATTTTGGATCTCCAAACACCTATTTCTTTAAGTACATATTATAATTCAACCATAAGGTCAACTCTTCCTTCAACTTATCCTTCATTATTGTCACTTTCTTCCCTTATTTGGGAATTTTTAACAACTTTCACCATTGCATTTTCTTCATGATCCTTGCAGTTCTGTAACAATTCTACCTTAGATTTTTATAAACTGTCACCTTCTTTTGAAAATAGATTCTTCTTTTTAAAGAAATTTTTCTCACCTTTCATGTTGGATGAAGACTTATTCATGGGAATTTCTACTTCATCCTCATCATTGTCTTGAAACTTCTTAGGGAAAATCACTTCAAGATATCCAATCTTTCCACATCGAAATCATATAAGTGGGAGTTTCACTTTTAAATTTCCATTTTTTCTTTGTAAATTTGATGAAGGGAATGACATGAATTCATCTATCTCTTCTTCTTCCTGCCCATATTCAATAGTGAGCTTCTTCATGGCCTTGAATGCCACTTATTTAGACTTCCCCTTTCCCATAGATTCATTATCATCATTTATCATGTCGTATGCAACAAGAGTACTATGAAAGCTATCCAATGCCTGATCCTTTGGATCTTTATCTTGTAATACAAAAACATTTGGATTGAACTGAGGTGGAAGTTTTCTCAAGATGCGTTTGAAAATATTTACATCTTCAATAATTTCTTTGAGGCCACACATGTCTTCCACAATAATTTTCACCTGGTAAAATAATTCATCAAAAAAATAATTAGGGTGCATTATGATATCCTCATACTTGTTCCCTAAAACCTTTATTTTTTTTTGCTTCTATGAATTTTTATTCACCCTCATAAATATTCAGAAACTTTTCCTACATAGCATGTGATTAATTACATGACATCACCTTTTTATATATTGAATTGGGTAGGGATCCCCCTAAAACATTGATTCCTTTAGTGTCAGCATAAAATTCCATTTTTTTAGATTTTGATAAAGCATAGCTATTGATATTGGATGAAATTCCATGCATCACTACTATAAATACATCCATTCATAATGATCAAAAGTAGTGTTGCATCTTATTCTTCCATAATTGAAAATTGTTTATATCAAAGATCAGAATCCCTTTGTGATTGAAAACCTCCATTTCTTCTACTAAGAGAGAACCACTAACTTTAAAACTTTAGCTCTGATACCAAGTGTTAGCCTAATTAGGTTAAATACCCTAAGGGGGGGGGGGGGTGAATCAGGGTATGATAGATTAAAACAAATTCCCCTTCAGATCTTGTTTCTCCATTAAAAAAACACTATTCACTCCCTTTCCTATAGCAATGTATGAACATAAATGAAATCATACACGAGACACAATAATTTTACTTGGTTCACCCTCATTTGGAAACGTCCAAGGAGCATACAATGATAATGTGATGATGTACCAAATCCACTAAGGATCACTACCAAAATACAAGGTTCGGGCTATATCACTTCTATGCCCAAACTTACCACCTTTAAAAAGTTTAGGGACAACTCACTACTTCCCAAGGGTCACTACCTTGATCTCTCTTTCGATGGATTATTTCCGGTGGAAAGGATAAACTTCTTCCTCTTCATTTTCTTACTACTATAGAAGAGATCCATACATAGTTTATAGACATGAAAGTCCCTTCATTATCAATAATTAATGCATCCTAAATTGTAGGTAGATTCTCTATTGAAGTTCTTTATGGGATACTCCTCATTTTTTTTGAAAACACCTAGATGCATTACTTCCACTTTCTAGAAAACTGGAATGAAATTATCTTTACTATAGATATAGTAATTACCTCTACTTTGTAAAAATCTTCAATAGATTCCAAGTCTTCCTTTTACTACCTTGAATTTATCAATGAAAAAACTCCTTCTGAGAGTATTGTCAAATGGTGAAGATCCTCTGTCTTCTTCTTCTTATTATTCTGAAATTGGATATGAAAATGATACTAATCACAGTGAAATGTAGGTGTGTATATTTATACGCAATATTCTAGTGTGATTCCCCTATGTGAGACCCTAGCATGTAACTCCTTGCACGAGATCCTGGATCATACCCTTGAGCGAGATCCTGGTGCATACCCTTGCGTGAGATGATGGCGTATACCCTATTTGTGTTTTTTGAGATCTCTTGGTGTGAACCTTGTTAGCGCTTTGCAAGAGCTCCTTGAATGAACCTTGTTCATGCTTTACATGAGCTGATGGAAAGAAACCTGTTCGTGATTTGTGTGAGCTCATGGTGTGAACCCCAATCACACTTTTCATGAGCTCCTAGCACAAACCCTGTTCGTGCTTTGCACAAGAATTTTTCCAGATCATGTGAAAATCATGTATATTCCTTCATGAGAACTCTCTAAGAACCTCCTTCATGAGATCTCTCTGTGAACCTCCTTCTCAGACGTTACTTCAAATATAACAATGAGGAAATTTTTTTTCAGTCATTAAGGATGGGTTATGGGGTATTTATAGGCATAAATCCACTACCTTAACTCCAAAAATCATGGACAATCATCCATTACATTGGCATCATGTGCTCCAAAAACCTCTTAGCACAAGATTTGGGCACGAGTCCTATTCGCACTTTGCGCATGATCCAGGTACGAGTCCTGTTTGTGCTTTTAACAAGATCTAGGCATGAGTCCTATTCACACAAGATCCATGAATGATTCCTATTATCACTTTGCGTAAGATCTGGGCATGGTTCCTATTCGTAATTTGTGCAAGATCAAACATTCACACTTTTCGCAAGATCAAGCAGTTCACGCTTGCATGAGATCAGGATGCTTACACTTGTGCAAGATCAGGTAGTTCACACTTGTGCGAGATCAGGCTGTTCATGCTTGTGTGATATCAATTTAGAATTTGTGCTTCGTGAGATCAGTTTAACATTCATGCTCCATGAGATTAGTTCAGCATTCACGCTCTGTGAGATCAATTCAGCATTCATGCTTCCCGAGACCAGTTCAACATTCCCTCTCAGTGAGATCAAACAATTTTCCTTTGTACGAGATTAGACATTTGTGATTTTCATGATATCAGATATTCATGTTTGTGTGAGATCAAACATCCATGCTAACTCTTCATGCCTTCTTTGATAACCAGTATTTGTCAAAAACCACAAACCTTGTCAATAAACACAATCATCCCAAAATAACCATCATGAGGGATTTTTCCCTAACACTAGTCACATTACATTCATTAAATTTCATTAAGATTCATCCACAATTTAGTCATTAACCCACCATTTATTTCTGACACTAAAATTTTATATCAAAAACCCCTTTCACATTTCATTAACCATTTATTTCTTATCATGTTCATCCTGTAATTAATTTCATTATTCAAGAACATATCATATTACTGAAACCCATACCCATTAATTAATTCCAAAAACATTCCAAATTTCTAGGAAACTACTACATAAGAACATTAATTCCACCATAGCACTGCATTAATAATCACATTATTCCATGCCAACAACCAAAAAATCATTTAATTCTTTCCCACATCAACTAATCCAAACCACCACCACATCAAAAACATGACACCACCCAAAATTAAACCAAAACAAGGATAAACATACAAGGATAACAAAAAACAACATTAACTTCAATAACAAGAAACATAAAACTTCTCCTTTTTATTTATACCCTCATGTTTATTTAGAAATTCATGCATACACAATATCAACATTAATTCCATATTTCCATACTACCATTTTTACCATATTTAAGTGATTTATCTAATTATGAAGGTGATAAGGAAAAATAACAATGAAAATAAACAATAATATTACAATTTCATGCTTAATAGACAAATCAAAAAAGAAATGTTATGGAAATAACAAAGAAATCACATAAATCACATGCAAATCACATCTTCATTATATTCATTAGGTTAATTATATCCATCTATGCATTGAAAACATAGCCATGACAATTCAACATTCACACATAATAAGAGAGAATAGAGACCTCAAATCACCTACCTCAACCATATCTTTAACAACCATAGTGTAATAATGAGAATGGATTGAGAATCAACTACCACCAAACTCACAAGGAAACCCCATAGAACCAATATACATCAAACCTCAATCAACCAATCAACTAAACATCACTAAAACTAAACTTATTCATCTAAAATGACCTTTGATAAGAGAAGAAGAGATAAAGGATATAAGAAAAGGAAGGGAATAACATCTCAAATTGAAAGATCTCAATCACACAAAGCTAAGGATCAAGATAAACCAAAAGAATACCAAGTGGAACCCAAGACGAACCACATAACACCTAGGTTTTAGAGGATATTAGAGGAATTAAATAGAATTTTCATGATCACTTGAATTTATATTAAAAAATATGAAACTAAATATCACAGTGTGATGGGGATTGCGATAGACCAAGGGTTGCTCGATCTGAGAATCATGAGGTGATCTCCCCAATTTTCGAGGAGGGGGGATCTATTTAAATCTGATACAAATAAGGTCATGGCACAACTGAGATCAAAACACTGCAACTCTCAAACTACTGAGAATCATGGTATTAAAATTTTTATTCTCCTTTAAACTTGATCAACCCAAGACAATAACCATGGCATAATTCTCATACTATAACAACTTGAGATTTTGGAATATATTTTTTATTTCAAAATTAATACTTCATTCGATAGCTTGCTCTACAAGCAACAATGAACTAAAATGATTTTTGACATATTAGATGAATATTATTAAGAAAATAACAAGAATAATAAAACCTCTAGTAAATAAAAGGATATTACTCAATTAAAATTTCTTAAATTTAGAGGATAAATAATTAATATGATTAAATATTAAAAAGGATTGTTCCTTCTCAAATAAATTTTTAAGTGTTGTATATTTTATCTCAATAAATTAAATTAACCACTTATAAAATATTATTATATATGAACTAATTTATAAACATTTTTTAAATTATAAATTGATATAAAATAATATTTAGAACACTTAAAAAGATCATGTTTTAATAAAAATAGTTTTTATTTATATTTTATATTTTCATTTAAAAACAAAATTTATAAATTTTAAAATTGAAATTTTATAAAAGGAAATTAATTTTTAAATTTAGTATCTCAAAATTAACTTAGGATGGATTTTTGAGATTTTTCTAAAAAGGTTGAATTTTGGGGTGAATAGTGAAAAATATCATTTTTTCAAATACTATCACTTTTATGAAATTTTAATAATATAAAATGATTTTAAAGTTTAAGAAACATTATTTATATACAAAATATATATTTATAAATTAAAATAAATCATTTAAAAATACAACATTTAATTTTTTAAACCCATGTTTGATATTTTGGAAACTTAAGTAATATTTTACTTTAATAAAAATATTTTCGGTATGTTTATTTTAATTAAGTATACACAAAGTATAATTTGGTTTTATAATTTTTTAAATCCGCATAATATTATATGGTTAATTAATTTTATTCTTAAAAATACACTTTTACTAAAAATAATTTTTTTAAGCGTAATCTGTACTAATTTATAATTAACATTTTCTCACCCTTAGAAATTTTATTTCATAAAATAATATTTAAATTTAAAATTAGAATTTTAAAATTAGGAAATAATCTTGATCTAAATTTTTGTCATTAAAACTAATTACCGAGGTTAAGAATGAGTTGTTGTGGTAAATTTTAATTTGGGTAAAAGTTAAAAGTAAAGAGAAAAGCCTAAAAACACTAAAAGGTTGTCTCCAAAATGAATGGTTGAGAGAAGTATATATATTTCCTCTTCTACCACTACATTATAGGATCCATTTGAAATTTTAATATTGAATTTACCTTTTTTAATTTAGGAAAATTCCACTCCTCTCTCTTATAAAAGGATTCATCACCTCCCAACTTCTGCACACACCCTAAGCCTCTTAGATTTGGCCAAACTCTACCCAAATAACTCCCTAAAACCACTATAAAATTCCCAAAGGTTATGTTATTTGTAAAATACCACCTCTAAAAGCCTTAATATTTTTTTCAAAGGAGATCTTCTAAAGTGTCAGGTAAAATTATCAATTACTCCTTTTTTTCTTTACTTTTTCCTTTATTTATTCTTCTGCCACCTATAAATATAATCTATATATGTTGAGATAATTACATAATTATCATAAGTATAATTTTTTTTTATTTTTATGGTATAAACATTTTCTACCCTCCTTGCAACCATCTAAAAAACCAAAATTTCACTTGTGTTACGTTCAGACTACCTCCACCATAAGTGACATGATCTGTTTTTCATAACCACCTTACATACATGGTTTAAATGGGGTATTTAATGAATAAATATGATAATTATAACCTTATTAATATCCTAAAATTATAATCTATTCCATATATTCCTCTAGTTCTATGTAAAATGAATATGTCACCAGTGTGTATGTATGGACTACCACCTCCTAGAAAGTGACATATTTAATTTTTCATCTAGTCTTTTATTATTTATCAAAATATCTATAAATATGATTCAAAAACTTAAAAAATATAAATAATATCATTAATATTCTGTAATAATGATATTATTCCAAAATAATAACTTTATTAACAATACTCACTCATAGATTATGATTTGTTCTTTTTTGATTTAGTTTAACCACCTACTTGAACAATGTTATATATTTCTAACATGGTCCAATATTTAAACTTAACCACTGGTTTTATTATTCATTAATGGTCAAATAATGTTTAGTATACGGTTCTAGAAATTTTATACTGAGATTACATTTACTTTTATTATACCACCTTTTTGTTCATTATAAATTATCAAAACAAGCTCATTGCCAACTTCGTTATCACAAATCATAACCAAAATACTAATGAAATAAAATTATAAAATTATAAATAAATATATAACATCTATTAAAACACATATAATGACATAAAAATGGTAAAATTTGAATCTATAAGCAATAATCGACACCACCATTATGAAACCAGTACTAAAAAAACAATAAAAGATTATAACATCTAACGATGAAAATAAAATATAACTAACTAATATATTTTTAATAAATGATTATAAGTTAAGTTTATAAAAGTTTATAGGTATGAACAGGGTTTGAAAATAGGTGATTAATATTTTTTTTTGTAATACAGGAGGTTATATCACGTTTAACTAAGCAGAGTTAAAGGTATGGGGTTTTGCATCTCAGTTTTTCTTCATTGAGATATGATGTGTATTGACCACTTTTTTCCTTTTGTGGTGTATAAATTGAACAAATTTTATTTTATCATATTTTTTCATGAAATCTAAGCTATTTACAAATTTATATCATGTTCTACCTTTTATGGGTTATTTATTCGAAAAATAATGATGATGTAAGAGTTTTTATTTACCTAAACCCCCTTTTTTTGAGTTATAATATCTCATCTTGAACTTATTACTTTTATGATTGGTTTATTCCACCATAATATTTTATATTTTAATTTTTCTCTCTTTGGGTAAAAAGAAACTTTTTATTCAAATCTTTCTTTTTGATGGAATTATTCCTTATAAAAGTATGAGATTGTTAAGAATAATTCTCATTCTCTTTAATGACGATTTTTGTTATCCCATGCGACCTTCATATTTAACTTCTCCTATTTTGAAAAGGAAGCCTTATTATCTCTTTTTATGACATGGGATTTCAAAAAATGTATTTTAAAATATTAAAAAGGTTTTCATTTTATATTCATTTGTTTTATATTTCACTCCACATGTATTTGATATAGTCTTTATGTATTTTTGAAGCTTTATTATCAAAGGTTATCTTTTTAAAAGTAAATTTTTTCACTTCACATTTTTGAAAATAAATTTTAAAAGTGACCCATAACTTAATCGATTTATGATAATGTTAAAAATGTTTTCTAAAATATATTTTTAATTTTTTTTCATGTGAATATATTATTTTTTCATAAAAACCATTCTTTTCAACAAAGCTCGATTTCCATATTTTAAAATGTTTTTTTAAAAATAAACTTTATTTTAAGGATTTTAAAATGAAAAGGGGTGCTTTCTATTATTTTTAAAAGTGATTTACTCAATGATTTTGAAAAGTTATTTTTAATTTATGTCAACATCCTTAATGATCCTTATATTACACTGAGGATATGTTCTTCTACCACAATCCATATTATTTCTCTGGATAACTTATGAAATCTTATATGGATGTTTTCTTGAAACCCATCTCTTTTCTATGGGTAAATTAAGAGATGTTTGAAATATTAATGTTTTCATGTTATCTTAGGGAAAAAATGTATAAATGATTATTATTAATAGTTGGGGTCCTATATAGTCATCCAATTCATTGGTTAAGATTTCATATCACATAAGATGATGAAATATTGCATGAGTATGATATAGGTAGCTTTGTTCACAAGTTTTGTGTGTGAATGTGGTGCATGAAGATTTGTTCATAAGTTTTTTGTGTGAACATGATGTGTGTCCCTTTGTTCACAAGTCTGTTGTGTGAACATGATGTATGTAGCCTTATTCATATATTTTTTGTGTGAATGTGATGATTGTAGTTTTATTTACATTTTTTTGTGTGAATATTATGCATACATCTTTGTTCACATGTTTGTTGTGTGAACGTGATGCAGGTATCTTTGTTCATATTTTTTTTTTCTGAAAGTGATGAGGGTAGATTTTTTCATAAGTTTGTTGTGTGAATATGATATAGGAATCCTTTTTCACAAGTTTTTTCATGAATGTGATGCAGGTATCTTGATTCACAATATTTTCCATGATTATGTTTATACTATAATTATTTATTATGCTATGTTTAAATGGAATGCAATATTTCTATATTTCTATGATTATGTCCCTTAGATCATGTTTATTATCACATGCTATTATTCCATGGTACATGTTTTTTCATTTGAGATTACATGTACTTTTATCATGACTTATGGAAAAATATTATTATTCCATATTATTTTTAATAAAATATTTTTAACCTATTCATGTTTTCTCATATTCTTATGATCTAATCCTTTGATGAAATATTGATGAGTTTTTCTATTATTGAGAATTTTACATCACCCATTTCTTATGTTTTCATTACGCATACTATGAAGATGAGTATAATTTATGAGAAGTCTAGAAGGGAGTCTAGTGTGGATCAATTATGGAATTTTTTTCAAAGGCATCATAAAATAAGTTTCTTATGTAGTTGATCCTAAAAGACACTAAACTTTTGGTTCTTGGGATTTTGTTATTGTTTTGAGATATAGTTTTTAACTTATGTAAATTATTTAAAATAAAAATATGTTTATCTTGGATCATCTCACTTGGTGTCAAAACCTATGTGTAAAGTATGTGTTTCTAGAACCGGACCTGAGAGTGTGGGTCTGGGTCACCTCAGTTGGTATCATAGAAAGGTTTAGTTATTTTTGGGGATTAGGATTTTATAAATTTAGTGAAAATCATAGGGAGAAGTCTAAGTATATGGAATCCTCCTAGAATTTTGGTAAATTTTTGAGTATGTGGTTTCCCTAGAAGTTACATCCCTATCTAGATACTGAAAAGTGGATGCCTCCATGAAACAGATGAACCTAAGGGTAATCAACTATAAAAATTCTATTTGAGTACCAACTTAATATTTACTTGATTTATTATGAGTGAGATTAAGACTGAAAACTTGTCTAGACACTCCCAGGGGATATGATTTGATTGATAGTATATTATTTATGAACCATTATAAAGGATTTAAATGGAATTCGAGGATATAAACTACAACTAGTTAGGTTAGAGAACCTAATAGTAAAATAAATATGGAAAAACATGGTTAAACTTAAAGAGTTATAAGTTGATACAATTATATCATAGTTGAAATGAATATATCATAGGTTGAAGTGAATTTATAATTAGAGAAGACATCTTAGGATTAGGTTCACATATTTATATGATCATTTACTCTAATTTTACTTGATATTATCATAATCATTTTAGTTTTAATATTTGGTTGGAAATAAGATCCTAAAAATGAATTGGTGAAAGGTATTCCCCTAGAAAATACTAAAACCAACTGAGGAAGAATATTTGGTATAACTTTTTGAGATAAAGGATGATCTCAATACATTCCTATTATATAGTAAATGATGAGTCTCCTAGTATTTGAGACTGTGAGGGTGATATCACAGTATAAAATATATCTTTAGTTTCTTATATATCCCTTAGCTTCTTTCATTGGTGAGTGATAATTTAAATTGGGAGGACATAATATATTAAAGGGGGGATGAAACACCCTAATATTTTGGAATATATTTCTTTCTAAATTAATACTATGTTAGACAGATTTCTTTACATGTAATAATGAAATAAAAAGTGACAAAAAATATTATATTAATATTATTAATAAAATTACAAGAATAATAAAATCTCTAGTAAATAAAAAGATATTACTCAACTAAAATTGATTAAATTTAGTGGAAAAATAATTAATATGATTTAATGTTAAAAGGATTATTCCTTATCAAATAAAATTTTAAGTGTTTTATATTTTATTCTAATAAATTTAATTTACCACTTATAAATATTATTATATATTAACTAATGTATTAACATTTTTTAAATTATAAATTCATATAAAATAATATTAAGAACACTTAAAATGTCATTTTTCAGTAAAAAATTTTTCTTTATATATTTTTTTTCATTTTAGTTTTTTTATAAACTTTAGAATTTTAATTTTATAAAATGAAATTAATTTTTGAATTAAGCATTTCAAAATTAACTTAGGATGAAGTTTTTAATTTTTTTTGAAAAGGTTGAATTTTGGGACTAATGGTGAAAAATACAGATTTTGAAAATACTGTCACTTTTATGACATTTTCATAATACAAAAATGATTTGAAAGTTTAAGAATTTTTTTTAAATAAAAAAATATATTTATAAATTATAATAAATAATTTTAAACAAAACATAGAATTTTTAAAACCCATGTTTAACATTTTGGAAACTTAATTAATATTTCATTTTAATAAGAACTATTTTTGGTATGTTTATTTTAATTAAGTATCCATATAGTTGAATTCAGTTTTGAATTTTTTTAAATACACATAACTCTTATATGGTTTACAATAATCCAATTAATGTCATGTAAGTTAACAATATTGATAATTTTATCCCAACCATTACTTTTATACTTAAAAATACACTTTTCCTAAAAAACTGTTTTTATGCGCCATGTGAAATAATTTTAAAATTAACGTTTTCTCAACCTTTGAAATTTTATTTAAGAAAATTATATACAAATTTTAAATCAAAATTTTCAAATTAGGTAATAATACCAATCTTAATTTTGGTCATTAAAACTAATTATTGAGGTCAAGCATAAGTTACTATGATAAAAGTAAATTTTGATAAAAGGTAAAAGTAAAGAGAAAATCCTAAAAAACTCAAAGGTTGTCACCAAAATTAATAATTTAGAGGATTCTCTATCTTACCCCTTCACACACTCCATTATTTTCCATTATTAGACCCATTAGACATTTGAATAGTGGCTTTACCTTTTTTATTAATAGAAATGCCACTCATCTCCTCTACAAAAGGATCCACCCCCACCCCACTTCTATAAACACCTAAAGACTCTTAGATTCACCCAAATTTTACACAAAAAATTATCCAAAACTCATATAAACTTTCTAGAGGTTTTGATATTCTCAAAAGACCACCTCTTAAAGCCTTAATACTTTTTTCAAAGTAACACTTCTAAGGAGTAAAGAAAAATTCTCAATTACCACTTTTTTATTTCTTTTTCATTTATTTCTTCTTCTACCTCATCTAGATCAAATATACCCATGTTTAAAAAATTACATTAGTATCATAAGTATATTTAAATGTTACTATGTTTATGGTATTTTTGTGATAATTTTTTTCCTACACTTTCTAATATTTATTTTGAAAATCACAATCCAATTACTTAAAACTTTATATATTTATAACTTTTTTATTTCCAAAATTATTGATATATTTTTATAAGAAAGATAACTATTTTACTGGGGGGATAATATCCCTTTAAATGGATGTAACTTCCTTACTGAATGAATATGTGCTTTTTTACATTAGATGGATGGATACAAAGTTTACCAAATGAAGGATTATAAAGTCTAGAAGATGAAGTATAAAAAAATTCCCACCATAAAATTTTTTACCGAGTCTACTGGATAGACTTTATCGGATGGAGGAAAAATATGCTATCCATATAAAATTTTATAAAAACTACTAGATGAAATAACTTCACACATTCCACTGGAAAATCATTTCTCATTATACCAGATAGAATCTTCAAGAATTGTAAGGTGTTATATCAATATGACTATTAAAAAGAGAAGCTATGTCGAACCTTTCAAGATAGGATTTCATCCTATGTCATTACAATAACCTTTGAGATATGTAGAATATGACTATTGGAAGTGTGCTTATAAATAATGTTGTATTCGAGGAGGTATAATATTTTCAATAATTGAATATATAAAGTTACAATGAAGATTTTATAATGTCTTTTTATTTGACTGTTCTCCATTGTAATTTTTTAGATAGTTTTTAAGGCATTCATGTGAGGATTACTTTTGTAAATGCCTTAGGAACATTTTATTCTATAATCACTATGTTTGATCTGGTTTGTTTGAGGGATTTCTTGGTTAATAAGGACAAAACACTATGGTAAGGTTAATACGGTGGATACCTTGAGTCAAGTTAAGACTTTTATAACACTTAAGGATTTTTTTTGATATCTTATTATAATTTTTTTTTTAATTTTTCTTACATAATTTTTATAGTTTTTGTTATAAATTATTTTTACAAGTTCCTTATTTCCATTGTGTAATTTTTTAAGAAACGTTTTATAGAGTTTTTTATAATCTTTAATTACTTTGATAATAAAGTGAATTAGTATGAATACTCTTTTGATAAAAAATTATTAAGATGTTGGATATAATTGTAAGTTTTATTTTATAAATTAAAATTCACCCCCTCTTATTGTAAAACACATACTCTTTTGATCCTACATTTGGTTTCAGAGTAATTTTATACTTTTATAAATTGTTACATTAACATGTTTTTATAGAAGAGTATCTTTATTTTATAAGATGAAAAGTTTGTCTGTTGGGAAATTAGAAAATTTGAATCTAAGAAGACCACCTATATTTTATGGTGATGATTATTAATATTGGAGAGATAATATGAAAACCATTGTTATAAATATTGGTTTTGTCAATTTTTTTATGATTACTAGAAATTATCAAATTCCTGATAAGGATGATATTACTTTTAACAAATAAGAGAAATATGAATATCAACTTAACTATCATGTTAGATATAATTTTTCATGATCAATACTAAAAATATCTACAGTCAAATTTATTCTTATGAAGTTGCAAAAAATATATAGAATGAACTATTGGTTACTAACTTTAAGACTACCAAATTTATATAAATAATAATATCCATGCTTCAAGAAGATTACAAATATTTTGATTTCTTACTTGAAGAATAAGTTTTTAAAATGCATCAAAGATTTATGACCACTGTTAATAGTCTAAAATCTCTTAGAGATAAATATTTAACCAATGAAGTATAAAAAAATTCCCACCAGATGAAGTGTTACCAAGTTTCCCAAAAAAAAATTATCAGGCGAAAGTAGACATTCTTTTTAGACAAACCTTTATAAAGAATATCAATTAAAAGAACTTAATACATTCCATTGGATGAAAATTTATCATTCTGTCATATGGAATTTAAAATCATTTTAATGGTGATATATCAATATGACCATTGGAAGGATAATCTATGCTGAAACTTTCAAGAGAAGAAGTTTTTTCGATTCCATTACAACCACCTCTGAGATATGCAGAATATAACCATTGTAAGTGTGCCTATAAATATTATTGCATTCGAGGAGGAATATTTTTTATCATAAAATTTATAAAGTTTCAGTGAAGCTTTTATAACATCTTGATACTTGAGTACTCTCCATTGTAAATTTTAGAGACTTTTTCTTAAGGAATCCATGTGAGAATTAATTTTGTAAATGCCTTAAGAAATTTTGATTCTGTAATCACAGTGTTTGATCTTGTTTGATCAAGTGATTTCTTGGTTAAGAAAGATAAATATTTATGGTAAGGTTAATATTGTGGATACCTTGATTCTAGTTAAGAATTCCTTAACACTTAAGAATAAAGTGCATAAATATTCTTATAAATGTTTCTATAAGTTTTTTTACATAATTTTTATAAGTTTTCTTATTACTTTTTTTACAAGATTTCTATTTCCACTAAGTTTTTTTAATAAAAGTTCAATATAATTTTTTATAAACTTTTCTTACCCTGATAATAAAGTGAATCGATATGAATCTTCATCTGATAAAGATTCTTAAGAGGCTGGTTATAATTGTAAGTTTTATTTTATATACTAAAATTCACCCCACCTATTTTAGTAAAACATATACTCTTTCAATCCTCTGGGGATAACTATTTTCTACCCTATTCTCAATCATCCGAAAAAACAAAAATTTCATTTGTGTTATGTGTGGACTATCGCCTCCATAAGTGATGTGATATGTTTTTCATAACCACTATACATATATGGATTAAATGGGTTATTTAATGAATAAATTTGATAATTATAGACTTATTAATATTATTAAATTATAATATATTCCCTTTCTTCCTCCCATTTTATGGAAAATGAACATGTTATCCATGCGTAAGTGAGGATTACCGCCTCCATAAAAGTGACATTTTCATTTTTCATCTTGTATTTTATTCTTTATCAAACTCTATAAAAATATAATTCACCACCTTAAAAACATCTAAATAATATAATTAATCTTATGTAATAATGATATTATCCTAAAGAAATCACTTTATTAACCATACTCACCTATAGATTATAGCTTTCTCTTATTTTGATCAGTTTACCTATCCACTTGGACAATTCTATTAATTTCATAGATAAATATGAAAACATAACCAATGGTTTTATTAGAATTCAATGCAAAAATAACTTTTTTTATATGTTTTTGGAAAGGTTATACTAAGATTAAACTTATTTTTATTGTACCATCCTTTTGTTCGTTATAAATTACCAAAACAAGCTCATCACCAACTTCATCATCACAAATCATAACCAAAATACTTATAAAATATAATTATAAATTAAAAATAATTATAAAAAACTATTCCAATACATTTAATGATCTCGTAATGATTAAATTTGAATCTATAATCAATAATTGACACTATTATTACGACACTAGTACTAAAAAAACAATTGAAGATAATAACATCCAATGATGAAAATAAAATAGAACTAACTAATATATATGTAATAAATGATTATAAGAGAGGTTTATAAAAGGTTATATCTATAAATAAGGTTATGAAATATGTTATTAAGATAGTTATTCTTGTTATGTAGGAGGTTTGATCATGTTCGACTAGGAGGGATTAAAGACAAGAGTTTTTGCATCTCAATTTTGATTCATTGAGATAACATGAATATTCACCACTTGTTTCCTTTTTTTGGTGTATATATTAGCCATGGATTCATTTTATCATAAATTTTAATCCAATCTAATGAATTTAAAAATCCATCTCATGTTTTACCATTCACGGGTTAACCATTCTAAAGATAAAAATGATGTAAGGGTTCTTATTAGCTCAAACCACCTTTCTTTGAGTTATAATGTCTCATGTTAAACTTCCTACTTCTATGATTGGTTTATTATAAACTAAGTTTTTTTGTTTTAATTTATATTTATATCTAGGATAAAATAAACTTTTGATTAAAATATTCTTCCTTAATGAATTTCATCTCAGTAAAAGTATAACATTGTTAAGAATAATCCACATTCTCTTTAATGATGATTTCTTTCCCAAGTCCATATTTTCCCTTCTCATTAATGTTCTCCTTTATACTGGGAAACCTAATTATGTTCTATCTCATGTAACATTTATATTTCTATTCTCCTATTTTTAAAATTATATTTTATTATCTATTTTTATGATATGAATTTCAACAAATGTATTTTAAAAATATTAAAATGGGTTTCCTTCCATGCTTGTTTGTTTTATCTTCTACTCCAAATTCTTTGAGATAGTCTGTTTTTCATTTTTAAGTCTCCATTATAGAAGGCTATATTTTTAAAAGTAAACTTTTTCAAAAAATTTCACTTCACCTTTTTGAAAATAACTTTTGAAAGTGATCCGTAACTTCATCATTTTGCAATAATGTTAAAAATGTTTTCTAACATATCTTTTTAAGATTTTTATATGTGGACACATTATTTTTTAGTAATGACCATTATTTTTAATGAAGTTTACTTTAAATGTTAAAAAATGGTTTTTTAAATAAAAATAGTTAATAATATTTTTAAAATGAAAAGGGGTATTTCCTTCTATTTTTCAAAGTGATTTACTCAATGATTTTGAAAATGTATTTTTCATCTATGTTAATATCTTTAATGCTTCTTATGTTTCACTAGGGAAAATTTATTATACCACATTCCATATTCTTTCTCTTCATGGATTATTAAATTTTATATGTAGGTTTTAATGAAACCCATCTCTTTTCCATGGATTAATTAAGTGATGTCTGTAATATGAATGTTTTCATGTTCTCTTGGCACACAAATGTATGGGTGATTATTATTGATAGGTGGGGTCCTAGATAACCCTCTATTGAATTGGTTAATATTTAATATCACATGAGATGATGAAAATTTTCATAAAAAAGATTTCAAAATATTTTTTCAAAAGTTTTTATGTGAACATGATGTGGGTAGTTTATTTTCAGAGGTTTGTTGTATGAACATGATGCGTATTTAATTGGTTATTGGTTTTTGTGTGAAAGTGATGAAGGTAGATTTATTTATAGGTTTTTGTGTGAAAATGATGCAGGTATCTTTTATTCATAAGTTTTTTATGAAAATAGTGTGGGTAACTTTGTTTATAGGATTTTTATGTGAACATGATGTAAGTATCTTTTTCCACAAGTATGTTGTGTAAATGTGATTCATATAGATTTTTTCACAGGTTTGTTGTGTGAACATGATGCAGGTAGATTTTTTGACAAGTTGTTTCTTGAATGCGATGTAGGTATCTTGGTTCACAAGATTTTCTATGCTTGTGTTTTTTCCATACTTCCTTATTATGATATGTTTCAATGACATATTATATTTCTATATGCCTATGATTATATCCCATTGATCATATTTATTATATCATTCACTTATGTAATGGTAAATTCTTATTCATTTTAGATTACATTTCCTTATATCATGAATTATATATAACTCTTGTTGTTCTATATTATTTTTAATAATATATTTCTAAATGACCATGTTTTCTCATATTCTTATGATCTAATCCTTTGATAACATTTTGATGATTTTTTTGATTACCAAGCATTTGAGATTAAACCTTATTAATGTATCTATTATCTAAGTTATTAAGATGTGTATAACTTATGAAAATTATAAAAGGGAGTCTAGTGTGGCTCAATTATGTATAAATATTCAAAAGTATCATAAAATAATTTTCTTATGTATTTGATTCACAAAGACACAAAACCTTCAGTTATTAGGATTTTATTATTATTATGAGATGTAATTTTTAACTTATGGAAATTATGTAAAATAAAAATATGTTTATATTGGATCATCTCACTTAGTTTCCAATCCTATGCCTAAATTAGGTGTTTCTATCACTAAGACTAGGAGTGTGGTTTTGGGTAACCTAAATTACCATGACACAATGATCCCAAAATAGAAAAACTAAGAATTTCTATATAGTTAATAATTACAAAATGCCATAGAATCCTTCACACCATAATCCAAAACCCAACACCATAATCCAACTGACTATGACACAACAACCAAACCTTATCTATCTACAAGTATACCAAAATTTCATGATTTATTCTTCATGACAATGATTCAACACACCTAACAATGATAACCCATTTCCTCTTTCCAACACACCATGGATCAACACACATGGTCACTATGTGATCTAATCTCATTACTGAAGTTTCAATTAAAAATATACTCCTCCTCTACCAATCACCTCTAAACTTCCTCCTAAAACTCATGAGGCCTGATTAATTCAAAGTAAGAATCTAAAAAAATCCATGTATTTATATTAGATACATTTAAAATGATTATCATCCTTAACAATGAAACCTCATAATCCAAACCCCATTGGAGATAACACACAAACAAGAACCTCACCATCATTGAAATAAAAAAACATCACAAAAGTAAAAAGCCTCATCCATAACTATATAAAATCAATCAGTTTAATATCATAGTAAAATAGAATTCAAAAAAAAACTCAGCATACTAAGCCTATATGTGTGAATCTCTCTTCTATGTACACTCCTCTAAGATATTGTGCCTCTATAAGTCACGGACCAAAGGAATGACATGTCCACACAAAACCCTTCTCCTCATGACCCTAAATCTCAGTAGACCACTCTATGAATGTCACATACTTTCCTATATCCAATTTTCCCCAATAAATGATATGGGAGTTATCATGAAGATATTGAGGAAGCTACGAAACATGGAAGAGATTATGAATATAATCCATCACCAAGGGAAGAGATAACCAATATTCCACCTCGATGAAATTACCTAACACCATGAAGGGCCAAGTAAACTAATAATAAATCTTACTACCTCTAACAAACCTTTATTTCCCATGAAGATGATATATCTTTAAGCACTCATGATCATTGGTATCAAAATATATAGGTCTCATCCTTTGATCAACATAATACTTATAATGATCTAATGTGTCCTTAATCCATTCATATATCACCTACATCTTCTTGGTCATGATCTACACTAAATCCAATCCAAGAATCACTGAATCTCTGACATCGGTTTTGTATAATATAAATTTAAAAGGTTACCCATACAATGATTATAATAGATACATAATTATAGAATATTGATAACTATTTTTATAAGAAAACTTAACCAAATGTTTATGCTTCACCCATGAACCACCAAAATATGTAATACATACACACAACACATTTTTCAATGTTTATATAGTCTGATATGTTTAACCATCCATATGAAGATGAAAAGGAGTGTAAAGGAATGGATGAGATCTAAAATCATAATAAATACCCTTCCACACTCATGTGGTAAAATAAGTATTTCAATAAAAAATGATCATCATTGGAACCCCATGAATCCACACAATCTTTTTTATATATAGCCTCATTAAAATATCCACCACACTCAACTCCTTAATTTCTATGAAATGACTTGAATTTTTTAAATCACTCCACAATATCCTATATATAATTACATTATCCATGAGATTTTATAATGAATTGTCCTAGGTCAACCGATGATGTCACTTTATTCAAATTTCCATAAATCCCAAATTGTGTTCTTGATCACCATGGGTTGGTGAAAAGCACTAACGATATCAAAATAAAAAATTGGGAATGATTTCACCCTATCAAACCAGTAATTAGTGAAATGGAATAAAACATGGAATTTATCTTTACGCATCTATATATTGTAAAGCCATGCCAAATAAATAATTTTTTTTATAATAATGTATAACCCAAAAAAGGCATAAAAAATTAATTATAAACTAAAAAAAATAATAACTTCATAAAAAAAATTTAAAGGGTAATACATGAAATTTAATACATAATGAGATCAAAAAATGAGGATATAATGAAGTGGATAATACATGAACATAACAAAATAATCCAAAACATGTCCTAAAAAACCATACGAACTATATCCTCATGACTCACAGCCACCACCCAATATTCATGGCATCAAAAGGTGAAGAAGGAACTAAATGTGTAACACTAAGGGAAGTAGTTACTTTACCAACATTAGAAATAGATCAGTTTATATACAACTAATGATTGTATATAAGGTGTGAACAATCACCCAGTACGATACCATCATGAATCTACTTAACTACTTACATAATAAAAACTCATAACGGTTGTTTGAAAAATGAGTAAGAAAAAAATTTCCCTTATTTTTTTTATAAAGATACTTACTTTGAAGATAAACTAAAATTATATAACATATGAGTAAAAAATAAAGAAATATATAAGAATAATATCTCAAGGTAAAACAAGGTAATAAAAAAACATATCATGATTATAACACAACATGGCATCCCAAACTTGAGTTTAAAAGGATAATCTAGGAACTTTATAAAAAAAGATCCACCTTCAATCCTATAATACAATCCTAATAGTCATGAACCCTAACTTAGCCTCTTGAATTCACTAGGAGGAAACCCTATATAAATGTCATGAAATTCACTTGGAGACAGTAACTAATGCATAATCTTAACTAATGTAACAATCATCCCAATTACCACCCAAGGTTCACATGTGATACTAATCAAATATCAATTCCATAGTCATCACCATCAATATGCCAAATTATATAATTATGTTAACATTAAGGAATATATGTGAAGTTTGTAATAAAAATCAATTACATTCATAATTCCAACAACCTTTTATAAGATTTGACACATTACAAAACCATGAAATATATTTTATACAAATGATACAACCTTTAAAAATTTCTTAAGAAATATATTTGAACAAAGTCACGACTAAGATACATTTTATCAGATACCTTTGGTGCATGAAAAAACTCTTTTGAAATATAACACATGAAGCACATGAGCCTCATCCTAGTTGGTGAGGACTCACTAGGTTCATCCAAGAGACCCGAGATCAAATCTGGGTGGAGGCATATTTTCGGGTTACTATAGTAGGACTGTAGCAGACACTGTTCGGTACTATAGCAGCCAGAACTATTCATCCATCTGGGCCTTCGGGCCACCGGTTTAGTCTTCAGGTCCTAAAAGGCTTTCGGGCCACCCAAGGCCTTTGAACCAATTGATTATCAAGGCCTTCAGGCCACCTTAAGGCCTTAGGGCCACCCCAATGCCTTCAGGCCACATGAATGAAGGCCCCAAACACACTACAAAAAAGGAGTAGCCCCAGAAGAGGATTCAGAGCAGGTGCACTCACTAGAGCAGAGCCAATTGGATTTTCAGAATGAGAGGGTATGACTATGCCATCGGTACCAGCCTATTCTTGCACGGGAAGCCTAACCAGATGGTCATGAAAAGGTGGAGAGCTACTATCAGGATGCAGATGCTGGGGAGGGGCAGTTCCTTGTAGATAGTCTGGTTGAATTCCCTAAGACCTTCGGGTCATGTAATGTCCTAAGCCTACAGTCCATATAATCTCTGAGCCTACGATCCTTGTAAGGGTTTCCCCTCATCCCTTGAAAGGGGGGTCATAAAAAAACAATAAAAATGAAGGCCTTCAGGCCATTCAAAAAAAATATAACACATAAAAACCATTGAAATTCCCATTTTATCAAAAAAATTCAAAGAAAATATGAAGAATAATTATAAAAAAATTAATGGAAATTGATGAGGGTAATAAATTAGTAAAAATAAGACTTCTAAAATACAATCACCAAAAGAATGCCAAATAAAATAGGCCATATATAGACACCTACCTATCACCAAAAAATTCAAGTTTCCTTTAAATATTAAAGGGTTAGGGTAAAGGGAGATTCTAAAAAAATATAGAAACCAAAAACCGTTTTATTAGAACATTCCCTATCCATGGAAGTGTCCACCATGGATGACTAGGGTAAAGAGAAGGTAACAATATAGAAGAATAAGTGGATAAAGGAAAATAATATAAGTAATGGACAGGAAATCATGTTTTTATCATTATAGAATCAATTGAAGTGAAAGGAAAATCATTATAGAAGATTGAGATAAGAGAGGATCAAAATAGAAGATGAACTACATGGATGTACCAATTCCCCAAGAAGGTAATAAGAAGGAGAATTCTAGAAATAGGTTGAAATGAAAAAAATAACCATGCTTCTGAAAAAATACATGGTTAGGAAAACCATGCACAGACTATGAGTTGGTCTATAGAATGGTGTCTCCACTAGCACTGCCAGGATGCATGATTAACACTAATCATCCACCAACTACACATCCTATACTATTTTCTAAAATTTATATTTTTTGAATCCTACACTCTAAAAATATAAATAAATAAATGAATGGATAAAATTTGAACATACCAGTTTCATCAGGTGTCATATATTGATGAAAATCAGTAACAAAATCCATCAAATGTCCCCCTATTTACATGGATTAATATCTAATGGCTGTAGTAAACCTCCTAAAAAATAATGCTTTAATTTCACTATTGATAGATCAAACACTATGACATGAACTATGCTATTGACTACTTCATCCCTAACCACCAGAATTGAATCCTAAAATCATGATACATCTTGGATACACCTAGATCCACTACTATAGGTGATATATGATGATAAAAAAGAACCACATTATACATCACTATATAAATGAATAGTTTCACAAAAAAAAAATAATGTTGACCATCCCATGACCATCCCTCAAGAGAATCACCATAGACAACATGAACTCACCACACCTCTACCTTATAATCTCTTAGTTGAGAGTCACACACTTTCGGAAGCAAATATAATTACATTTTAATTTGATATAGGTAAAATAAATGACCATATTTTACTATGTCTATATGAAAAACTACAAGCTCCCACATTATGATTCATGTATATCTAAAATTATAAAAAACTTATCCTCATGAATTCCCACTAAATGTATCATAACCCACATTACCTCTCACTGAAGTTTGGAAGTTATTGAATTCACAATACTATAATAACTCCATCCACATTTTTGATACAAATTAATATTTTATTGAGAGATTATATACCTTAATCTCTTCTGATCTGTGAATACCAAAAAGTGATAACTAATGAGGTAATGTCACAAAAAATTTAGATAAAACACAATTTCCACTAGCTTGAGATCATGGTTTGAACAATTATGTTCATAAGTAATTAACTATTGAGACCCATAAGAGACCACCAACCTCTGATTCAACAGGAAACAACCAAATATAAGATAATAATCATATCAAAATTCCCAAAACCTAGCTCCCTCATCTGTAAATTGAGGGTTAGGATATTTGATCAGCTTCTCTTTTAGGTATTCAAATATTTTCTAACACTAATATGCCCGCACGAAGCCTTGGTTATTCCTGGTAAAAGTTTTAAAAGGGGATAACATTCAATAAAATAAAGATATAAACCTATAATAATATATTTTTAACCCAATGAAATTATGGAACTCTATAACATTCTTAGGATCCACCCAAGAAACAACATCTTCATCCTTCAAAGTATCAATTGGCCCTCCTTGATGAGGCACAACATCCTCAACGAAATGAACTTAAAGGGATAAAACTTTCACTTGGAAAACTATATATAGAGATAATATCATCAAAGGAATTCCAAAATGGTCCTTAGATGCTCAGAATGATCTTATTATGACTTAAAATATATGAGGATTTCATTGATGAAAAACACTAAGTTCATGAGTACCATAAAAATAGTTGGGGAATTTGTGACAGTGAATGAAATAACCATGAAGTCAAAGTTATTATAATGACATAAGAATTCACTCTTCAATATATCCTCCTCCATCATCCTAATCTAATGATATCCAGAACAAATATCAATCTTCAAAATCCAACTATATCCCTTTAACCAATTGAACAAATCATTAATCCCCAAGAGAGGCTAATGGTTCTTCATAGTTAACTAATTCAACCACTAGTAGCCTATAAAAAACCTCATATTATCATCATCCTTATTCTTAAATAACACAAGAGTTAATTAAGATGATACATTGGGTTGTATGAACCCTTCTACATCATATCATCAATTTGAATCCTCAACTTCAATAACTTAGAAGGTTCCATATGATAGGTATCCATCAAAATAAATGGGACACCAGGTCACAAATCTATCCTAAACTCGATATCAAATTGAGTGGGTAACATCACTACCTATTCAAGAAATAAATCTATAAATCCCTCAAAAACTACATAGAAAACTAATTCCTGCACTTTCACTGATCCCAACACCAACTATATGTGCTAAGTTAAAAAAGTCTTTAAACACCTGAAACCTATATGATAGTCCTGGTCATTGATGAACACTACATGTTTTCCTTCCACATCAAGGAAAACAACTCTTCTCACTAAGTAATCAATAATAGCATACATAGAATGAAAATAATCCATGTTAATAATTACATCTTATGATGTATATACAAAAAGAAAAAAAATCCTACAATGACTGAATCTACCTTATCAATAGTTTAAAACCCCAACACATATTAATAAAAAATAATTAAAATATTATTGGCATAGTTGGTGCCAAGGTCACTGGAAGTTTATCTACCTTGAGTCCTAGATCTCTGATTAAGGTAGATGATATAATGGAGAGCTATGATCTTGAATCAAACAAAGCATAATCTAAGCTATAAGATAAATAGAGAGCAATTGAGATGATATCTGGCCTACCTTGAATTGAAAACTACATGGAATACAAATGATCATACCCTATACATCTACTATATTATCCCTAATGATGGCTGACTCAATGACTAGACTTAGACTTATAACCATAAGGGTGAGGAATATAATATGGATATACTCTTATAGATCCATCACCTCTTAGCTTCCCAAAATCTTATTTAACCCACCACTACTGATAAGGACTTAGAGGAAAATACTAATAAGGTTTTATAGGAAATTGACCACCTAATCCACACTAACCATTATGAATAGTTGGGAACTGAAATTATCGATGAACATGACCTCCATAAGAAAATAAAACCACACTCATTCTCCTGGTAAAGGCTTGATAAGTTATTTCTATAAATAAATAAGAAGATAAAAGCTATGACCAATTCCCATTCAATCAAAACATTGAATACCCCGACATCCAAGATCCTCTATTAGCCACCCTACTCCTCAATAAGTTTTGATCACTTCCTTATTGATTTTATTTAATCCATGAAAGCATCATCTTTATCACTTTCAACTTTAAAAACACTTCAAGATAAAACAACAATGTAAATGGGATGACCTAGTTCTGAGTATCTGGGAACAATACCTCTTTAAAGTGCCAAGCCTTGAAATCATCTTCTTAAAGAAGAGTTGGGGCATATCAATAATATTTGAACTAGATTATAAGTTATCACACACTCAAACATACCTACTAAAGTGATAGAAAATACTACTAATTGACTAATTTTAATGTTAAAGAGAGTAATTTAGCATGAAAATGCTTCTAAAAATTACCCCACAAGACTTATGAATCCTCATGATCACCAAGAAACAAGATACACTAATGGTGAGTATCTCCTCTCAATTTAATGATAACTAATAGAATTCAATTTTGATTATTTGCACAAATAAAATTTAAAGAGATCTCATGATCCTTTAACCAATTATCTATCTCTTGATCAGATACAATCCCATCATAATTTAGAAATATTTTACATTGAAACCCTCATAATTTCTTCCTCCAAGAATCCTCATCCTCCACCGGATCAACCCTATTAGATCGACCAAAGCATCCTATTTCACTTCCCTAATATGGAATTCATGAGGAAGATACCCACCATCCATATATATGACATAGAACGAGGTAACCCCTAATCCCATTAACATGGAATTAATTTAAGATATCTTAATTAGGTTCATTTTAAAATTTTCCCCCAAATCACAAAAATTCAAACATAAGCGCAAACAACATGATATATGTACCACAACTAAGTGTCTACCCATCAATTAAAATCACATCCTTTAACACATTTACTAAATTTAAGTTAATTGTGTTAGATCACAAGGGGTACAAATCTCTATTATCTTACATGATATCCCTTTCCTACCTTATATAATAAGTTTGATTGATGTTGTTGATAGATCAAACCTATAAAATCCTCACTAGTGTCTAACTAAAAACTCTATATTACCTCTCTTAAATATCTTTGATACCCCTCTATCATGGACCTTACCCACTAGAACCCCTCTAGGGATATAAATAAAGATGAGTGTGACCCCCAAAAATCACCTCCAATAGGCCATAGGTTAATGAATAGCACTGAGGGTATAAATCACACATAATGGGAGAATGTGCCATAAAAAATCACCAAAATATAATAATAAAACAACTAATAAGCTCTATAATATAAATAAAACTAATACCCCATAATTCATGTAATTTCATGCATAAACAAAAGGTCTCAAAAATTCCAAAATTACAACTCCTATGGTAGCAACTCCATGAACACTAGCCATAAACTCCACAATTTAGTAATGTCTTTACCTATCATGTACTCTCACTTGAAAATATGATATATATATATATATATAAATGGGTAAGAATATAAATACACTTAGTAGGATAATCCCCAAAACCTTCCATGAAAATATGGAAGAATAATACTAATGCCTTAGTGGATAAATAACAAAACCAAATCATTTACTAAACAGGTAAACAACCACTTAACCACACCAAGGCTTGCTCACCAAATTTACATAAAAGATAGTAATATAAAATAAAGAGAAGAATATATCCAAAAGTTACCCCAAAAATAATTCTCTACTAAACTAGTCATCCTCACTCACCAATGATATATGCCCTAGCACTACCATCCCTTTCTCATCCACATAACCACATACCACTTATCACATCCCAACCAAATCCACATTATAATCACCATATACCACATAACCATATCATACAAAAAACATACTCACATACCTCATATCATGTCCACATATCACCCCACTAATTTTGAGGTATGTAATAATGAATGATATCAACCTCATGACCTCATCCTTTCATATATTCCTCCACCGTGCATCTACATCATCACATATTATAACTTTAATACATTACAACCCATTCTATATATAGAAGGGAGAGTGGGGAAGGGGGAGAAATAATCCTTATGTGTCATCTCCATCCTAGATATGGGAGAAAAAACCATAACCCATAACATCATATGGAAAGTTGGGGTCTAACCTAGTGTAAAAGGCACCCCATGATCCTATATCAAAGCCCAATATTGAATCCTGGTTGAACCCCAATATTTGGGGTAGGTGGAATTTTGGTCATAAGATGGCTGCCTATCGCATCGAGTGGTGGCCTGTGATGGAAGGAGGCTGGTCCTCAGTGATGAGGGGCTTCATCAATAGTGGGCATTCATGTGGTGATTTGGGGATTGGTAGGGATCTGACGATGGTAGACAATTTTGCGGCAATGAAGGGCTCGACTGGTCAATGTGAAGTAGCGGGTCTCGCATGGAGATATGCATGTATGGTGAAATATAGCGGCATATCAATCAGATTTAAATAACTATAATTATATAATGGAAGATTTTAGTGCAGTGATAGATGAGACACAATGATACCAGATACAACGATAGGTGAAAAAAACATTGGCAGGAGGGAGGGTCCCCAGAGACAGCAGAACGTGCCGCAGATTCAAGAGAGATTATATTGCGGGTCTCTACCTCAAGTGAATGCCATATGATGATTCAGAGTAGTCAGAACCAACTTTACATGGACACCATATTGGTAAGTATTATAGGGTATAGAATTTTCATCAATACCGGCATTATGAATCTCCTTACAGGGAAATGCTAACTGTGAATCTATATAAGGTTGGGTGCTTGACCAAGTAAGAATATGTTGGGAGGGTATTTACAGGTGGTATCAAGTATTTGGTACCTTCAAGGTCATGTAATTAGTCCATATTCCTATTGGGAATAAAGGTCATGTAAGGGTTCCCCCTCAACCCAATTAAAAATGGGATTATCCAAATAAATAAATAAATAAATGTATGGCGTTTGGTATTTTTATTGACCAGTCATGACATCATATGGGTTTTGGTAAGGTTACCCAACTCAGGTGGTGGTGCATAAAAAATAACATGAAAATATAGTAAATATAATATATCATATAGCCCAACCTAAAGATAGAACCATAAATACATTTCATATGTTATTATGATATGTAATAGCCACTTCATCACCACTATTGTATACCGACATTCACTTTCAAAACTAACCACAAAAAAAAAAAAAAACTAACCACACCACCACTACATAATAATTGCACATCAACTGTAACTTCCCATTTGATCAAATCATTATCAACTTCTAGATTTACCATTACCAGTCACATTATATTCATCATATTACATTAAGCTCCAACCACACTTTATTTATTAATCCACTATTCATTATATCCACTAGAATTTTGTATTAACTATCCCCTTTCATATTTTATTCACCATCCAATACTTATTATTTCTATCCCTTGTTTAATTTCATTATTTAGAAATATTTAATATTACTGTACGCTAGCCCCATTAATTAATTCTAATCATATTCCATATTTCCAAGAAACTATGACACACCAACATTAATCCTTACATACCATTACATTAACAAACATACTATCCCTATCCAATAAACACAACATTAATTCCACCTCTTCCACAATATATTCCACTTTTTTCCAACATGAACCAAGACAAACCAACTACACATCAAAAACATACCACCACCCAACATTCATCCATAGAAAGGTTAACCACATGAGGAAAATAGCTATTTGAACCAAGGTTATCATTAGATCATGTTTTTAGATTAATTAAGAGTATATTGATGATAATATGTATTTATTAGCTGTTTATAATTAATATTTATTATATACTTGGAATAACACTAGTCCTAGAGATGCTTGGAGGAACCTGGAAAACTATAGAGGTTGTTTGGATTTTTTTTCAAATGATACAGGATCATAGAGCTATAATTGTGCTCAAGCTATAAAGGGAAGTTGTGTTAGATCAATCCATAGTTATATAAGAATAAAACATGTTTTTAAAGGATAATAAGTTTAAACCAGGGATACAAAAAGGTAGATCATATAGTGATTTAATGAACCATGTTACAACTCTTTCTATAGAAGATTAAATTAGTTTAGATCTACAAGTGTGTTGCACTGTGAAGATATGGACCATGATTCTATAGTTGATTCATAAGAATAAAACAATGAATAAGTGTGTTGTATAGGTATAAGGCCGCACTATAGTGTCAAGATATGAAAAGAAATTTCCAAACTATTTTTTTGAAGAAATGAAGATATTATACTATGATTATGTTGAACACACTATAACAATACTAAATAAAATACACCCACTACATTATCCACCTATTCATTCAATGGAGGGTATATTATGATCATAATTATGAAATTTTTTTTCCTATAAATCAGGGCCATACACCTCAATTAGAAACCTAACTATACAACTATTTTAGATACTGATAAGATTTGAAGAGATCACAACATGAGATTTCAAGAATATAAATATGATATTTAGTTCTATTTCATGGATCAAGTTGTTGACTTAGATCATTATATAATGAAATAATTCAAATCAAAATTTGAGAGTTTTTAATGATAATCACACTATAATTAATGCTATCATTCTATAAAGAAGGTAAATCCATAAAATTCTATAAGTTTGAATACATCTCAAATATGATGGGTTATGGTTGACTTAGTTGACTTAATTGGATATTAATCCGTGGTTTTAAGACCAAATTAGTGGGTGACATGTTGAAAATTCATTGAGAATAATTTTGAGGAATTAATACTTGATTTAGAGAATTATTAAGGTGGAGGAAGGCATTGAAGAAAATTTATAGATCTAGAAATTAGAGTAAAGAGAGGATTTTGTAACAAATACCATTGAAGATTATAATTTAAATAAGGAATGACTTCACAATAACAATAAACTTGCTGATCTAGTGTTTATATTTTGTGAATAATTATTGTAATAAATCTTTATGTTGTATATTCCTGTATTTCTTATCTCAATGCAGTACATAGAGAGATAAGATGAAAGAGTGACCCTAGGATCGAGTGTGTGTGTTTCCCAAACCTTTGAAATTATCACGATGAGTAGTGTTATCCCCTAGAAAATTAAAACACCATTAGAGTATGCTCCTTGTATTATCCCATTGTGGCGAACCAAGTAAAATCTTTGGGTCCCTGCATTTATTTTTAGTATTTAGATATTGTGTTATCTTAGGGATTGGCAAGTTCAAAGAGTTCTTGGTAATAAAAAAAAATGATAAAGTGAAAGTAATGAAGAATTAAACACCCTAATTCACCCTTTCTTAGTGTGTATTGGGACCACGAGTTCAAAAATAATAAAAAAATCAAATTAAAAAACAAGTAACATAAAACTTCCCCTTTTTATTCACACCCTCATGTTTATTTAGTAATTAATGCATAAGAAACATAAATATTGATTCTAAATTTTCATAATACTATTTAATCACTATATTTATGTGATTTAAAAAATTATAAGGGTGATAATGGAAAAAAATTAAATAATAATAATATCACAATAGTATTCTTAATAGATAAATCAAAGAAACAATGCAATGATAATAAAATAGAAATCAAAAAAAGCAGATCAGAATCACATATTATTTTCCAATTTTTCTAATGTGGTTTATTATCTTCATTAGATTGATTTTATCCATCTACAAATTTAAAAAATAAGCATGATAATTCTAAATTCCCGCATAAGAAGAGATAAGAGAGACTCAAATCCCTTATCTCAAAAAGAGATTCAAAAATTATAACACAAGAATAAGAACGAATTGAGAATAAATTTTCACCAAACTCACAAGGACACAAAAAAAAATATATACATAAAAATATACCAACCACTCTACTAATATCACCAAAAACAAACCTCTACCTCTAATATAAAATTTGAAAAGATAATATTAGAGAAATTATAAAAGAAAAGGAAGGGAATTACACCTTCGATCATGATATATTGATAACAAAAATCCAAGTATCAAGAGCCACCAAAATATTCCAAAGGGGTACCCAAAATAAACCTCATAACACCTAAGGTTTAAAGAATAATGTAGGAATTAAATATAATTTGATCGAGCACTTTAATTTATATTTAAAACAAGGAAAATCAACTTCATAGTGTGACTGGGTCATCACAGTGCAAGGGTGACTCGATTCAAGAATCACAGTGTGATATCCCTAATTATTAGGGGTTAAATCCATTTAAAATAAATAAAAATAATGAATGTAAAAGTTTAATAGAGATAACCATGCCTGAATTCTCAAAGAACTGAGAATCATGAAGAAAACCTTGGACTTCTCCCTTGAACCCAATCAACCCCAGACAAACACCACAATGAAATGTACATCACTATAGAATAATGATCCAAAAATAGAAGAACTAAGAATTTCCATATCCAAGAATTATTTGTTTCAAAAAAACCCCTACAGAATAATCCAACTATCCAAAAAAAAATAACTAAACCTTAATAATCCATAGGTCACTAAACTTTTACAGCCCAAGATCCACATCATAACACATCAACACACACTGTAATTCCACTAATAATGATACAAAACACTTGGAAGTAAAAATACCTTTCCTCCAACCAATAAACCATGAAAAAACACACATTTTCATGATATTATCCAAAATTTCAATTGAAATTTTAGTCAAAACTACACTCCTATTCCACTCACCTCAAAACTTTCTCTTTACAACTATGATTATTGATTAATGATAAAAATATCCAAGAAAAATTTGGGTTTTTATAGTGGTTGGAACATATTATATATTTTTAATCCCATTAAATATTTTCATCTAATTGAAAAAGTGAGTTGGGAAATTACATCTATTTTATTGTTAAAAATTAACTATTAAAACCAATTCAAAACCCCGTAATTTTTTTTTTGTAAAACATAATGTGATGAGTATCCCAGTGATCCTTAATAGCATTTTAACTTTTAAAATTATAAATTATAAATTTATCAATTAAATATATAATATGTGTGAAGATATTATTATCTTTCATCTTCTAAGTGACATATTTTAATGTGTTTGATTTATCAAGTGAAGATTAAATAATAAGTGGGTATTCATTCATAAATTTTATATATAATATATTAGTTTTTGATCATGTTTAAAACTTTGTGGAGTTTAACTACTCATACATCAGAAAAGTGTAGGTGGTAATTATATTTAGCTCAGTCCTTGATGTAACAATCATAAGAAATTAAAAATAAGTAACGTAAAATAAATAATAGTAAGTGGTGAAAACAATCACATATAAATAAAATGAATTTTAATAATATAATGGTATTAGTGGACTAAATCATAGAAATAAAATCCAAGGGTGATATACTTAGTATGGGGAAGATAAATATTTAAGTAAATAAAGAGACTATATACTATGAAATATAAATTAAATACCTTTTCATAACAAAATCTATTGATATTTAAGTAATTAAATAACTTAGTCTCCTAGGAGGAATTCTTAACACCACATTTCTAATGGTATTAATATTTTTAAGGAAACTATATTCCTCATTGATAAGTATTTTTATGCTTATGGAATTATTTAGCATTCTTCAATGAATTAATTAGTCATCAGTCATCTTTTGGAGTATTTTTTCATTCATTACATGTAAAGATAAGTGGTTGATTTTGATTCCATGGAACACTATTTTAAATATGTGTGATTATACCAGGTTCATGGGTAATTAAAACTTATATAACATACATTCCAAACATCATGGATCATTATAGATTCTGTTTGATCATAATCTTGGAACACTTGATATACATGTATACTTATAGGTTAGTCTAATTTATGGATTGTTCATATTGAAATTTTGATAAAATTGGTAGTAAAATTTAATTATAGAGGGTAATTTTTACTCATGATTATAAAAAATTATTAGTGATAGTTTCAGACTATTAAATTTAGGATAACACATATGAGTTTTGTAATAGATTATTTTATGATCAGGGTAAATTATGTGATTGGTTATTATTGAATAGTATTAGATAATTTTCATGGGATGAACAAGTAAAGTTAGAGGTGGAGACCAGATATGAGATTTGGATTATTTTCTGTAAATATATATTATAATGACCCAACCTAGAATATTCTAACTTTTAATCCAAATTTAATTTTAATAATGATTGATGCAATTTCCTTAGACTTTGTCCCTTATCAACTACTCTGAATATTCATAACCATGTGAAATTATGAGTTACTTTTATATCATGATATTATAGTTGGTTTACATTACATAGTAAATTGGAAAAAATAAAAGAAATCTGGTTATATTATATATATATATTATTGAAATTAAATATCAAATTTAATATCTCAATTGATATCAAAGAAATTTATTTATAGATGAGTTAATGAGATATGATTGAATTATTTTTCTAAAAAAACAAAAACAACATTAACAAGGAATAAAAAAACAAAAAAAATTCTCTTTAGGTTTAGTCATGTTCATTATATCCATTTTATATATAAAAAACTCACTTGTGATCCAAGAATTTTTTATATGAATACATTAATGAGTTGATATTATATTTGAATACATTAAAATATGATATTAAACCTATAAAATTTAATGTGTATAAAATGATAATTTATATTAATGAAAATTTTAAATTTATAAAAGATAAGATTTATGATAATTTTTATTATTATTAGTTTATTAATCTAGATGAGTAAATTTTCTCATGTGATAAACCACCTCCTTCAAGAGTGTAGTGCCTATAGAATTTCAAGCATCACATGGGTTATAATTCTTTATTTTGAGTCTATTATCTAATAAGAAAAAATTATATTTATTAATATACTAATAATTTAGGTTTTCACCTCTGAATACAGAGCATCTAGATTGAATCTTATAGGGAGGAAAATATCCTACATAATTCTCATCAGAATGAAACTCAATCTTTATATATCCATGATACTTTAATAATAATTATGTTGATATATTTAATTTTATATTAATATAGTTTCATTGTTTTATCTATAAATTTTTACTCCTTATCCATGGTACAATCAATGTTAGGTTAACTCATTGTTGAGTAATTTAATTTTACAACCAAATAAAAATACCTATCAAGTGAAGAAAAAACCTCAATTGAACATATAATAACTTATAAAATTGTTTAAGAGGATTTACCATCATATTAACATTGGTAATACTTGTTTCCTGAATCAAGTTTAAATCATATTCCTAATATGATAAGAAGATGAGGTTTTGACACCAAACAACTCTTATGTCATGGATATACTTAAGCATTTACATGTCCTTTATAAGCAAGTTATGATTAAGGAAGGATTTAAGACAAGTAATGAAAATTGAGATACTTCCTATAATAACTATATAATTAATATAAAAAAGGTAAAATACTCATGAATACTATTGTTGATATAATATAATAGGTCAATCAATCTCTGGGAGTGGAAAAAATCAATTACCATGGTTCAAAAATTCTCAAATTAGGATTGTGAGGAATTTTTGTTCCCATATAATGGATAATGAAAATAATAGACATTCATAATTTATCTATGATAAATGAATCAATTTGGTTTCCTTATATATATCTCTTCATTGAGAAAACCATTTTATAAGCCATTATTGACGTTAAAATAATTTAATGGTTAATATTATTAAGTTCCTAAGTAGATAAGAAGGAATAAAAATACCAACATAGTGATGAGAGGAAAAGTATCAAAATAATTGATGAAATAGGTTTGGGTATACCCTTTGATAACCAAGTGAATATTGAGACAATTCACAGAGTAATGAAAATTTACAATAATAACACACACCCATTTATAGTTAATAAATTTCTTTCCAGATAGAATATGTATCAAGTCTCTTTCTAAAGGATTAATCATTAGATCCTACAATTATTATATTATTATTTGAAGATACCTATTATCATCATTTACATCTACAAGAATAAAATAAAAAATAGGTGTCTAATGTTTGAATCAAAGTAGTGGTGATCACAAAAAGTCTTTAGTAAGACCGAGTATAAATATACATAAATTAAAAATTGGGAGTCTATTTATAAAGAGTTATGGGTAAGTGATCTTTATGTGATTATAAATCAAGAAATATTTTACATAATTTAAGATTAAGTAAAAATAGAGAATGTATGGTTTTTGATCAATGAGAGTAGGTATGACCAAACAAAAGATTATCTAATATAAGAGAGAGTAGTAGGATTCCTGACTCAAGGGTTAATAGAAGAAAACCATTAAGGTATGATGGTAAATATAAAGGTGGTAATTATGTTCAATGGAAAGTAGAACCCTAAAAAAAGTAAACATAAATAAACATCACCTACCTTCTATATAAAAGATATGTGCACTAAATCCCATATTGCATGGTGTGATATGGCCTATATCGTTCCATGAATAATTCAAAGTTTAAATCATGAAATGAAGGATATTTCACTATTTCACTAACATGTATTCTTATTCCACATAATCTAATTCATTTTTTTTATTTAGGATGGAAATAAATTAAAAAAATATGAAGAAAACGAGAGAGATAACTATTTGGAATGGGAAGACGCTCCATTTTTAGGTACATGTTTGTAATGACCCAGGATTGAATTGAGAAAAAAATTAAATCATAATCATAAATTAGACTTAAGTTTAATTTCATAAGATTTATTGGTGTCTATATTTACTTAACTATTCTATAAGAATGCAATGAACCTGTTAGTATATATTACTTTAAGTAAATATCCTGTTGAATAACATGTGATATATACAACATTGAACTAATGTGAATAATAATTTATTAAAATTAAATGTAAAAATAATTAAATTATGAATATAAAATTTTAAAATAAATAACTTAATACTCATTGATAATTTATATAAAATAAGGTTAAGAGTAGTTAAATTTAAAAGGGTCATTCTTCTATAAAAGTAGTTTTCATTGATATTTTTTATTTTCATTTAAAAAATAATTTTATGAATTTTATAGTTTTAATTTTATGAAATAAACTTACTTTTTTAATTCATATATTTAAAATTATTTTATGGTATTTTTTTGGTATTTTCCAGAAATAGAATAATTTTAGGTGTATAGTGAAAATAATGTTTTTACAAATACTGTCAATTTTTTAACATCATCATGATATTAGAATGAATTAAAATTTTATGAAATATTTTTTTTATTGAAATAATATATGATTAAGGATTAAAAAAAATCATTTTAAAATATTATGTTGAATTTGGAAACCCATGTATGACATTTTAAATCATAAGCGATGTTTTATTCTAACGAAAGAAATATTTTGATCATTTTATTTAATTAGGTAATTACAATATTATATTAAGTTTTGAATTTATTTTAAATTAACTTAAATATAATTTAATTAGTTATAAAAAAATAAATTTCATGGTGATAAAGTATATACATTATTTTGGTGTAAATCCATTTTTATGCTTAAAATGGGTGTTTTTCTAAAAACAGTTTGCATTTTGCATACTTATATTAAAATTAATTTTTAACACCTATAGAAATTTAATCTTTTAAAATTTATTATATATTTTTAATAATCATATTAAAATTATGTAAAAAGGTACATTTCATTTTTGTTCATAAAGAACAGTTACCATAGTAAAAATTAGTCAGTAATGTACGGGTTAAAAGTGTTAATAAGTGGGTTAAACTAAAAGATAAGGGAAAAAATGTCACAAAAACTTGTGATAATTTGATTGGAAGAGTGTATTTATACCCTAAATTATATAATATATGAAATTTTTTCTATTTGGTTCCACTTGATTTGATTTTGACTTCTATTTTATATTATAAAATTAATATTTACAAAAGTGTCACTCTCACTCACTCAATACTTTTCATGATAATGATAAGGATAAAAATACATTATGTATGGTTAAATATAATATTATTTATTATTAATAAATTAAATTTTTATTGATAATTTATTTTTACTTTTAAATAATACTCTAATGATCTAAAATTCTTTTGCAGCCTCGACACAACCTTGGTGCAAGCAGTATAAAAATCTAATAAATGATTTTAAAAACCTTAAAAGTGATAATATTTGGTTTAATTATGGTGTTACACAAATTTTATAGATAATTATGAATGAGAAGTGATTATATAACTATTAATATTCTAACTACATAATTATCTTGATATTTTCAAAGTCAAATTATGTGGATAGTCCTAAAAAAGACTTTAAAGGGTATTTAATGTTAAAAAATATTTTATTAATTGATTTAAAAATAATTAAAATATTATAATTAGTCAATTTGAATGAAAATGGTAGATAATACCATAAAAAATTTATTTATGATACACTATTAATTTTTAAAATTATATTATTGACCCTTAAATATTGAATATTTATAAAAACACTGTTGTTTTTCTCCTATAAAAAGGGACTTAATCTAACATTTCCAAAGACACATACAAGTTTGTTTTTATATAAAAATTTGACCTAAATGTCTCTCCAAACTTACCATTACACATCCCCATTAACCTGCTGTGACCATAACCCTCTCCACCAAAGGCCTTAAGTTCAATAAAAAGGAGTATATCAAAAGAAGAGGATGTTAGAGTATGTCTAAATAAGCAGAAATCTAAGGTAAGGGGATTCTTAACGCAATTTCCATTCATTGGGTTATATCACTTCTTCATTAAATATTATATGAAAAAATTATGTTCTTTATTACCTTTGATTAGTATATGTTTTATTTTAAAAAATTTTATGCGGATTTACATTTTATTGTACATAATCACTTCATTGATTGATTCATACTACAAATGTTATGATCTTTATAAGGGTTCTTGGTCTTAATTTCAATTACTTTAGAAATGTTTCATGTTGTGCACCATGATTTATTTTAAATGGTGTAATTAATACACAATTAGTTTCTTTTCACTTATTCTTTCATGGAAATCATTGGTTTTACAAAATCATATCACGTTCTTTCATTCAATGACTTTTTGATTCAATAACTACAAAAGTTGTAAGAGTTTCTTGTCTCAAATATTCTTCATTGTGACATGTTTCATATTATGCACCAATATTCATTTATATGGTGTAAATACATAATACTCAGCATATTAGATCATGTTTCTATTTTATTCATGGTATTTAAAGTCCCTTTACAACTTATTTCTTTTAAGGGATTTTGATTTTAAGAATCTGTAAGGTGTTTTCTTTAAAAATGTTGATTTAAAGGTTTTAAAGTCTTTTAACTAATTTTCCTCCATATAAATATTATTTATAATATTTAAATACTATTCTTACACACACTTAAATTATTTATTAAATTTATTCACAAATATGTTTTACTTTCTTTAGAAAGGTTTTAGGGTTATTTTTGGATTTCCTTACAAAAGTGTGAAAAGAATCCTTTTTAATTATTTTCCACATGAACTTATTTTTACACCATCATGTATATTATTAATTATTAAGATAATTTTAAAAGTTTAAATTATTTTTTAAAGAAAATAATTTTCCCATTGTTTTGTGATTTTTTTATTTTTAAAAGTTACCAAAAGAAAAGAATATTTCTTCTTATTTTTCAAAGAATATCTCTAATGATTTTATAAATGATTTTTTATCTATTCCAAAATACTTTATAAATTAATATACTCAATTGGGGTTATGTTATAATGATTATATATAACTTCTTTATTTGGATTAATTATGATGTTATTTTATGGAAATTATCATGAAACCAGTTTCTTTTCCATGGTTTAATCAAGCTATAAAGGAATAATATTTTTTTTATGATTTTTATGTTTAAATTTAATCCCTTTGATTTTTGTTCATTTTATAATTATTTTAAATTATATATTATTATATGTGGTTTATTTATATCCCTAAAATTAATTGGGTAATATGGATGAATTTAACTAGTTATAAGTTACTCTTATGAAGTGGAAAAAGTTAACTGGTTATAAATTACTCCTATGAAGTGGAAAGAGTTAACTGGATATAAGTTAATCATATGAAGAGAATAATGTTAAATGGATATATGTTACTATTATGAAGATTTAATAATGATAGAGCTATTTTAATATAATATAATCCTATAAAGAAGTTGGAATTAACCAGGTAGTTTATTCCATTTTTAGGGTGATTGTAATAGTATGATGCCCCACGATACCTTCATGAGTTTTATATGATTTCTTTGAGTTTTCTTGAGAAAAGTTTGATTTTCCATGGATCCTAATTTTTGAATCATATGATTTTTTTATTATGTAATTTCAAATAATTATACCACAAATCTTGATTTATTAATCATTTTTTGTTGGGTATAAACCTCTTATGTTATAACCATGAAAATTGATTATGTTATCAAACCTTATGCTCACTTATGATATTTAATTTTTAACAACTATATTTAACCTTTTTAATAATTTTATTTCACCCTTATCATGTTTTTATTTTCCTAGGATATGAAGAATATTGTTACATATGACATGTCTATAAGTTTATCATATGTGTATAAGTTTGTGAGATATATTGAAGACTTTATATAAAATAATAAGTTCTTATTATTATGGAAAAGGTTCTCATTTGATGAGAAATAAATTATTTTTATTATGTAAAGGTTTGTACCGAATTATATAAAAATATAAACCTAAAAGTTATTCAGGATGTAAGTGATTCATTATTTTTTTGTGGGATTTGTAATTAAGGATACTTAAATTTGGTTCATTTTAGTTAGTGTGAAAGCTAGTATAAAATAGTATGTTTTTAGCATTAGATCTAGGTGTATGGGTATAGGTATTATATTTTTGAATCAATGTCAGTTTTATATAACTTTAGTGGTTAGGAAGTTATTAGATGAGGATAATTTAAGAGTTGTGGATACCATTATGGGTTGATCACTCTAAGGTTGATCATAAGTTCAAAGGCATAGATACCCCATTTGAGGTATTATTTTAAAATGGTTAATGATATTTTTAGATATTTTTATCAGTTCCAAGAAGAATAAATGATTATGGTTTAGATAAAACTTTTTATTAGTATGTGATTTTTTAATGAGGTAATTATGGTTGATTGGGATGAAATATTTTTGGGAACATTAAATGATTAAGGAGAATGAGAAATTATCATCTAATACATGATTTTATTTCAAAGTATTTGATATTATTTAAGGAATAAATATTGAGTAAACATTGGGAAGTATATATTATTTTTTGGGTTTTTTTTCATGGTAAGTCAAGTTATTTTGGGAAAATATTAGTATATTTTGGATAATATATTATTAGGATATATATATTTCTCGTATGTGATTTTTTGAGTGATTAACATTGTTTGGGGATAAATGTTACATTGATATTGGAAGAATATGTGATAAAATATTTTTGATTCTTGGTTTCAAATTTGTTCCAGAATATTTTGAAGAGTTTCAAGGTTAGTTATTTTTGGAATGTTTTATATTGAACTTTGAGTGTCATTATTAAGGTTTTAGTGATAAATGTATTATTTATTCATATAATTTTTTTATATATTTGGTATTAGCTTGACTTTTGACAATAATTTTGGTTTTAATAAATGGATAGAAATAGTAAGAATAAATTTTAATCCTTTTATGGATCTCGTTATCTATTAAAATTTAATTTTCACGCTTTATAAATGAAAACTTTTTCTTGGATATTCACCATTTAGAATGTGAGATGAAATAGAGGTGGGAACTAATCAAAATACACAACCTTGGGATGATATTAGGACTATGGAAAGGGAAGAAAATTAATTAATTATATTTTATCCTATTCTATATATCAATGGTGAAATAAGTCATCAAGAAAAAATAAAGATAAATCTATTGGGTTTTATCACTCAGTTATCAAGGTAATATTTTAGAAAATCAATCACAAATATGATTTTGGAAATATTTAAGTAACTTAGAAATTGTTGATCATAATAAAATATATACATGAGAGTATTTCAATGTCAATATACATTAATTTTGGTAACAAAAAGTTAAAATTATGAGGATATAATTATTTTTAAGGGAGGGGGACAATGTAATACCCTGAGATTTTAGTATGTATTACTTTAAGTAAATACCTTTTTGAATAGCGTGTGATATACAAAAAACTAAACTGAAGTAAATAATATTTTATTAAAATTAAAGGTAAACATAATTACATTATGAATATATAATATAAAAACAAATAAATTAACATTCATTAGTAATTGATATGAAATTAGGTTAAGAATACTTAAAGTTTAAAAGGGTTATTCTTCTATAAAAGTAGTTTTTCTTTAAATTTTTTATTTTCATTTAAAATATAATTTTATAAATTTTAGAATTTTAATTTTATGAAATTAAGTTAATTTATTAATTCACATTTTCAAATTTATCTTATGTTGATTTTTTTTCAGAAATTGTTGAATTTTAGGCAAATAGTGAAAATACCATTTTTATAAATACTATCACTTTTATGAAATCATCATGATATAATAATGAATTAAAATTTAATGAAATTTTTTTATACCAAATACATTTTTAATAATTAAAATAAAATTTTAAAATATTATGTTGAATTTGAAAACCCATGTACAACATTTTAAATCCTAAGTGATGTTTTATTATAATAAAACAAATATTTTTGATCCTTCTATTTAATTAAGTAATTACAAGGTCACATTAATTTTTGGATTGGTTTTAAAGTCAAATAAATATAATTTTATTTTTTATAAACCATTAAATTCCATGGGGATCAATTATAAACATTTTTTTGGTGAAAATTAATTTTTATTCTTAAAAGGGGCATTTTTCTGAAAATAATATTTTATTGAATTTTGCGTACTTATATTAAAATAATTTTTTGAAACCTATATAATTTGAATATTTTAAAATTTATTCCATATTTTTAACCATTATATTCAAATTTTTTAATAAGATATATTTCATTTTTGGTCACAAAGAATAGTTACCATGGAAAAAATTAGTCACAACGGTAAGGGTTAAAAGGGTTAATGAGAGGGTTAAACTAAGATATAAGGCCCAAAATATAAATAAAAATTGTAGAAATTTGATCTAATTAGTGAAGTTTGACCCTAAATTAACCTATATTCATTTTTTTTCATTTTGTTATACTTTTATTTTAACATTGATTTTATATTATAAAATTATTATTTACAAAAAATGTCACTCTTGACCACATAATAAGTTTTCATGATAATGATGATAAAAAAATACATTATGAGTGATTAAAGATAATAATATTTATGGTGAATAAATTAAATTTATGTTGGTAATTTATTTTTATTTTAAATAATATTATAATTATTTAAAATGCTTATGCAATGTCGACACAACACATGTGAAAGAAGAAAAAAAATAAAGTAACTAATTTGAAAAACATTTAAAGTGATAAGGTTTGGATGAATTATGATTTAGATGAATTTATAAATAATTATAAAATATAATTTATTATTTAAGTGTTCATATTCTAACTTCATAGTTATCCTGATATTTTTAAAGTAAAATTATGTGAATAGTATTGAAAATAATTTTAAAGTGTATTTAATGTTAAAAAATATTTTTTTAAAGGTTGGGGCCGAAGCCTCATTTTTATTATTAAATCAAAACAAAAGTCCTCTTTTAACTGGGTAGAGGGAAACCCATTACATAGCCCGAAGGCCCAGTGGGCTTGTATCCCATTACATAGCCCGTAGGCCCAAATTCTAAGGCCAATTCACATTCTATGAATAGTAACCTGCGGCTACAGTACCGCACAGTATCGCCGCCGCTACAGTGCCCTGCCGCCGCTACAGTGCCCTGCCGCCGCTATAGTGCCCACTGATGAACAGTGTCGCCGCTGCTACAGTACCACTACAGTACTGCTACAGTACCCTACACCCATGGGTTTTGAACCCCCATTTTCCATGTAGCCTTACGGGGTGCTTACCACTAAGCCAAGTGGATGGGAAATGGTATTTTTAACCATACATGACCCATTTAATATCCAATTATCATTTTTTAAACTACATTATTGTCCTTTAAAGATTAAATATTTTTGAAAACACCATTGATTTTTACCTATATGAAGGGGAATCAATCTATCCCTTCCAAAGACACATATGAGTTATATTTTCTCTCAAAATTATGCTAAAATACCTCTACACACTTACCATACCACTTACCCAATCCTATGGTGTTACTATAAAACTCTCCTCTAGGAGGATATCAAAATAAGAGGATATTAGATAATGTCCAACCAAGTAGAACTTTGAGGTAAGGGTGTTTTTAACTCAATTTAATTTCATTGGGTTATATCAATTATTTATTGATTATGTTATGAAAGTATTATTTGTGTTATGTCTACTGATTATTTTATGTTTTATTTTTACTTATTTTATGTGGATTTACATATTTTTTCATAAAATCACTTCATTGATTAATTATGACTTCAAATTTCATGATATTTGTAAGGGTTCTTGGTTTCAATTTTAATTCCTTAAGACACATTTCATGTTTTTTTACCATAATTTATTTTATATTATATACTTACTACCCCATTAATGCATTTTAACTTATTATTTCATGTAAATCACGGGTTTTACAAAATCATATCATGATTTTTCAATAAATGGATTTTTTATTCAAGCATTACAAAGTTGTAGGGGTTTCTCATATCAAATTTATTATTTGAGACATATTTCATATTATATACTTATATTCATTTATATGGTGTATATAATTTTTATTTGATATATTAGATAATTCTTCTATTTTATTCATGGTATTTAAATTCCATTTTCAAGTTATTTGTTTTAAGGGATTTTGATTTTAAAAACCCATAAAAGGTTTTCTTAAAAAATTTTCTTTAAAGGTTTTGAAGTATTTAAATTTTTTCCCTCTATATACACATTATTTATATTGTTTCAAGAATGTTATTCCATAAAATTAAATGATTTATTAAATTAATTTTTAACTATATTTTACTTTATTTAGAATGGTTTTAAGAGGAAAATGTTTTCTGAACAAGTTATTTTTTAATTTATTTACAAAAAGTGTGAATAAAATCCTTTTTAAAAGTTTTTTCCAATTGTTTTGTTAAATTTTAATTTCTGAAAGTTACCAAAAGATAAGGATATTTAATATTTTTTTTATTACATATTTATAATTATTTTATGATGGAGTTTTCATCTATGTCAATATCCTTCATTATCTCATATACTCTATTGGGAATATGTTCTAATGATACCATCCACCTTCTTTCTCTGGATGGCTTGTGAATATATTTTAAGAAAATTTTCAGTAAACTAATATATATTACATGGTTTAATCAAGTTATAAATAAATTATGTGTAACACAATTAGATTTTATGATTTTTTATTCGAATTAATGTAATCTTTTAACATTTTTCATTTTATGCAACACTGAATACAACTCGTGTTATATGGAAACACTAAGTTTGGATTGAATTTAAAACAAAACCAAGTTAATATTGCACTACATGAAACACTTAGGTTATATTTTAGTACATGAAAAACTATATTTGGATTGTGTTACACACAATGATGATTTCATTCAATATCTTGCATTACACACAAGGTCGAGTTTTACCAAACTACAATATACTATTAATATTGTTATTAATTTTTTTTATAATTACCACCTAGCTGTTAGAATGGAAGTTATGAATAAGATTAACTAAATTGGAAAAATATGATATAAAAATGTATATAAAACAAATCCTTTGGTTATCAATTAGTTATATATGAAAGTAAGAACTATTTGGGAATGAAGAAATTTTTTTTCTAAGAAAACTAATTTTATATGTAAAAGCACCATTTTATCTCAATAGATTTAAAAAACCACTTTTGATGATTTTTTAGTAAAATTTATATATTATATATTAAATCAATTTTTTACATTCATCCAATAGATTTGATAGGCATAATATAAAAATAAATCCAATTTTATAAATAAAAAGATGTATTTTTCAAAAAGGTAATTTTACCACCTTTTAATAGAGAATCCATTTTAAATATGATTTTTGACACTTTTATAATTTTTATTTTAAAAAATAAACTTCATTTTAGAAATTTTAATATCAAAATTTACTTTGGGTTATTTTTTGGTATTTTTTTGAGAAGTTTCATTTTTTGATGAATATTGAAAGATACTAAATTTTAATTAAAAAATATATTTTCATATAATTTATTTATATAGTTAAATTATATTTTAATTTTGTTTTTAAATTTTATTTATATCAATTTTAAATAAATTAATCCAATTAAAGGCATTGGAACCAATTTCACATTGAAAGCGAATATAAAAACAATACAAACTTTTGAACATTTTCACTTAAAAAAACCCTTTGTTTCATCCCATCTGTAGGATTAATTTTAAATTAATTTATATCAATTATGGGATTTGAATTTTTAAAAATGGATTAAATATTTGTAATAAGAATAGATTTTAATTTCTAATAATTCCAACTTATTTTTTGACCAAAAATACTAGTGAAAGTAATTAAAATTAATTACAATTATTAAGGTAAAAATAATATTACTTAGTGGTTAAACTTTAATTTGAAGGGAAAAATAACCTAGAAAAATGTAAAAAATTTATTTTATGGAAATATTTCTACCAATTAACCTATTTTATAGAAAATAAAAAATTATTGGAGTCACATGATCTAAGGTAGACCTCTTAATAGTGTTTACCTTTTTATATTTACAAAAAATGGAACTCCTCCACTATAAAAGGGAACTCACCCCCATCACTTATTTACACTTATCAAGACATTTTTCTCAACCAAAACCTAAAAATATATCTTCCAAAATTACCTCTATTAATTTTAAAGGCCTCACTTTGGGAGGAAATCCAACCAAGGAATCCCTTTGGTGCAATCTAGAAGAAGTTACCCAGAGAAGAGGTAACATCATTCCACAAGCTCTTTTGTTTTATTTTAATTATCCACCCCCTAAATTATTATTATTCCATGATATATAATAACCTAATAATACTAAATATACTGATATGTTTTTATGTTAAGGGTTCTAGCTACACTCAGACACACTTCCATCAAACATGATACATAATCATCGTTTGTGTGTACGGCAAACTACCGCCTCACAAACTAATGTCATTCATTATTCCATTAAAAACTCTCAAGGTTGAAGATAATGATTTAATTTAGGTTTTTATATGATATATATGATATTTATGATGTATTTATTCTTATTTAATTACTATATAAAACATACCTTCATGATTTCCATTTTTTATAAATATGATAACTTTGTTTTTAGGTTTTTATATGATATATATGATATTTATGATGTATTTATTCTTATTTAATTACTATATAAAACATACCTTCATGATTTCCATTTTTTATAAATACGTTAACTTTGTTTGTGGATGTGTGGACTACCACCTTCTCAAAGTGTTATGATTCGTCCACACTTTACATGAAATGTATTAAGGACGTGTTTAATAAACTTATATGATATGTATGATATAATAATTATACTTTAATATATATATATATATATATATCATTTAATTTCTTTCTTTCAATACAATAAGAAAACAAAAAACAACGTTCATGCATTTGTATGACCTACCATCTCCATAAACGGTGTATTCCATTGCATATTTCTATATTTTATAGAATATTATAAATATTTATATAAAGAATATATATGGTATTTATATCATTTTTACATTATGAAAATAATTAAATCATGATTTAAGTAAGAGGATCAAGAATAACAAGTCAAAACATGTAGGAAAAACAAAGAAGAAATTACCCAAAACATAACATTAATATGGAATTGTTAATAAATGGGTAAAATAAAGTCATAATAAAATAATATATGGTATTAGATATAAGAATATTATTATTTTTTAGATTTATTATAAAATTATATTTATTATACATGAGGTTTGAATGTGTATGAATAAATTCAAAACTTAAGGTAAGGGTTTTCTCATCTCACTTTCATTTCTGTGAGACTTATGCCTTATTCACTACTTATTTATTTTGTTTGGTGTATATAATACCCATGAATGTATTATATTATTATTATAATTAAATTTATTGTTATTTAAATATCAATTTTATGATATTTTTTTCATGGGTTTAAGGTTTAAAAGTTACCAAATCGGTAAAGTAAATTTTGTCTCAATTTGCCTTCTTTGAGATACATGCCATGTTATGAACCTATATTTTTCTATGGGGTGTATATTCCACCATTTGAAATGATATATCATGAATATATTTATTTTAATGATATTTTAATCTTCATGTAATTTTTTTATTTCATGGGTATTATGATTCAATGTTACCAAATTGGTAATAATTTATTGCTACAATCTCATCATTTATCAGGATTGTTTATGATTATGCTTCTATTGTTGAAATATTATGATATATCTCTCAATAAATCTCATGAATTTTATTATAAAATGGTTATTCATGATATATTAAATTAATTATATAATTTTTTCACTCTTTGGTACTTAAGATAATTAAGAAAGTGTTTTTAAAAAAATACGACTTTATCTCTCTCTTCGGATGTAAATATATGTTCTTTAAAAAACATGTTTAAAAAAATGTTCTAATATTACACTATGATATTTAATAGAAACTTTTACCCATGTTTTATATTTTTAACAAAATGTGTTTTAAAAATAAATCTTCTTGTTGTTTTCCGATCGAGACACTTTTCTAAACTTTTTACGATGAAAAAAGAATGCTCGACATGTACGGATTTATCCACCATCATGAACATACTTACTTTGAAGCTTCACTTTCAAGTTAAAAATATTTATTTTTAAGAAATTTTTTTTCTAATATTATTTACATTCATTCCTTTTAAATTGGTTTTCAAATAAAGAGGTTTTCAAAAATGTTTTATGTACAAGAAGTGTTTTAAATAATTTTCAAAGCTTCCTTTATATGTTTTCAAAGATATTTTCAATGAAATGGCTTTAATTTTTTTTTCAAGATTACTTTATAAGTTTTCAAAGTTATTTTCAAGGAATTTTATTTTCAAAATGTTTTCAAGACCCCTTTATAAGTTTTCAAGGAAAAATGTTTTCAAAATGTTTTCAAGATTCCTTTATAAGTTTTGAAGGGAAAATATTTTCAAAATGTTTTCAATATTCCTTTATAATTTTTCAAGTAAAAAGGTTTCAAAAGTTTCTTCAAGGTTATTTTCAACGAAAATGGTTTTGAAAAGGATTTATGTTTCATAAATCATTTTTAAATAATAAATGATATTTTCCTCAAGAAATATTTTAAATTATTTTAAGGATTACTTTATATATTTTAAAAGTGTTTATTTTAAGAAAAGGATTTTGAATATGTTATATGTTTTAAAAATTTAATTTCAAAGAAAGGTTATTTTACCTTAATAAATACTCCAAATGATCTTTAAAATTCCTTCTCCATCTAAGATGACATACTTTGATATAGTTTAATCTTTATTGCATTCATGATCCTAGAATAACATTCATATTCTTTATTTAATGGTTATATTTTTATGGTATGATGTTTATGACACATGTTTATCTTCCACGGGTTATATGATTACGAAACCCGCTTCTTTTCATGGGTTATGATTTGATGAAAATATTATGAAATCTATATATTTTCCAAAGGTTATGATATGATGACATGATACCCATTTCATTTCATTTGTTATGATATGATTTTTATAAAACCCATCTATTTTCATGGATCATGATATGATGATTATTTTTTATATTGTGGAACATTTATGTATGATTTTATTATGTTATAGGCGGGACTTATATCTCCCTCTAATGAATTGAGTAAAGATTTATATCTCATTAGATAATGATGGGAAACAAGTTGAAGGTATTGATCCACTATTGGAATAAGGGGAAAAATGATCCACTATGGGAAGAAGGGGAACCCCAATACCTTATAAAAAAATGACTACAACCAGGGATGGTGGTGTGTCCTGCCCAATAGGTGCAGTCCACATGAAGTGCCCTGATTAGTTTTGGAAATTTACCTTGAATTATAAGAAATGATATTAAATTTTTATGGTATGACCCAAATTCTATGTGTTATTACTATATTATTATCTCATGAATTATTATCTTGATTACCTTATGATTTATGTTGCATGAAATACCAATATTTATGCCACAAATCATTTATATGATCTTTAATATGTAGGATATTATATTTAAATGTTATTATCATGTTCTCATACCTTTATGCTCATGTTATGATTACATATCTCCTTTATTTACCCTTATTGAGCATCTGAGCCCACCCTTTCTTATGTTTCCTTTCCATAGGTTATGAAGAAAGGTTTTAAGTAGAATTACTAAGGGGAAGATATTTTTGGGAAAAATTGAAGATATTTCACCAAGTTAGAAGATCATGTTCTAAGTTTTCCAAAATAACTAAACAATTACGGTCCTCAGGCATGAATTTTTGTAATGTGATGAATATTAAAGTAAAATGATGTAATATATATGTATGTTAAGGCTGGGTTGCTTTAGTTGGTATCTAAGGAAAAGTTTATTCAACCTTTGGAAACTAAGATGAGAAAAATTTATCGATATCCCTAAGGATATTTCTAAGGATATGTCTAGGGATGTATTTAAGGATAAGCCTAAGGTGTCATAGATTTAAAACAATGTGTCAATATTTAAACATCATATAAGTGATTTTTCATGACTATGTGTTTTTACACTACAATAAGTGCTACTAACTTTATGATCTATAGTTTTACTCAATGGTGGGAACTAGAAGTAACTAGTTTAACATTGAATGTGATGGAAAATTTTCTAATTAGTAGTCAAATGGGATGATCACTGGAGTGAAGGATTTTGTGGTCATGCCTGATCTATTTTCACAAAATATGATTAACAAAGTATACCTTAACCAACTCCCAAACTCACCAAAGAAAATAAGAAAGGAGTTCACTGATATTTCAGGTAATGGAGACCATAGAGGAAAGAAGATTCAATTTCCTTTTTTTGATAATATGGAAAGAAACACCCAAGTGAATGCCTTAGTGGAATGAGAAAATGTTTTATCTGTAGAAAAGAATGATACAAGAAAGTAACGGTAAAATGAAAATGAAAGATTTGGTTAATAAAATGGATGGAAATATTGGACTCCTTTAGGTATTATCAATAGTTGAATGTTTTATATGTGGAATTAATGGACATTTTGAAAATAGACTTCTTAAGAGGAAAGATCCTAAATAGAATCAACAAGGTGGTACAAGTAATGGTTATATTACTATTGATGATGAGACTACAGATGAAATGTGAAAGGAAAGAGGTATTATATAATAGGATGAGGTAAAATTGTTAATGGATTAAGGATAAATTTGAATAATTTAAGTTTTTATGTATTTAGATTCAAGAATTATGAATTGTGAAATATATAAGGATTTTTCAATTTATGTTTTTTACCAAGGATTTACAAGAATATTTTAAATGGTTCTGATGGAATAGAAAAGAGATTTAATGGAAAGGTAAAATTTTTACTAAGGAAAGATAACCCATAATATGTTCCTAATATTGAGATAATTATGTTTGGATAAAGATATATAGGATATGAATAAGTAAATTGGACGGTACTGATTACCTCAGAACTGATAAAGAATTTGTTTAAAAAGTAGTTTGTGCTATCATGGATGAAGTTTACAACATTTTTGGATTTAGGGAATATATCCAATAAAATTTTGAATAAGTAAAAATGCATGTTTTCAATAAGTATTTATGGTCATTACCATGTTTCAAGAGAATAAATGATGAAGGTATTAACATGTTTGGTATGTGACAAATATTTCTAATTTATGATATACGAGGGATCAATGATAAGCTATTTTTGAGAAATTTAGTGACCTTACTACTAAAGTTTTGTACTTTAATCTTTCATAAGGGTTATATGGTTAACCATTTGTGGAATATTTTAAGTTAAATTTTAGATGAGGTTTTAGAAATTAAAGTATTATCACACCATATGAGGACTTATGCATATTAGATAACTTATGATAACTTTTTTTTCTATGATGCTAACTAAAGACATATAGAAAAATTCTCCTTCATTTTTTAGATTAAGAGATATATTTGAAATTGATCAAGGAAAAACAAAGGGTGCGGTAGTACTAAAATCATGTAAGTATATCTTTACATGAAAATTCTTTAACTTTCAGAAAAATGGTCTTGAAATAAAATGTTATCCTCTTATCATGATTTTTGATGATATTAATGGTTGTTTTCAAGCCTCTTTGAGTTATAGATGTGTGATCCTTAACTTTATCCTAACCATGTTCTCTATCACTTACCATCAAGACTTGATAGTTTCATTTCTCTTCCATGTCTATATTTTCACTTTCCACCTATGTTCTTCTATATGGAAACCAATTTATGAGTTACTTTGTGTAACTATTATGTTTCTAACTTTACATTTTTAAATAAAGTTTTACAATTCATTTTTATGATTTGAGTTTCTTTGGAAGTAACTTAAAAGTATTAAAACATCGATAAAAAAGATAAATTTTGAGGGATAAATTCATTTTAATGGGGGTAGAATGTAACACCATGAGATTTTGTAAATTTTTTTTGGAATTAATTTAATCTTTTTATATTTTTCATTTCACATGTCACTGAATATATCTTGTGTTATATGAAAGCACTAAGTTTGGATTGTGTTTCATTCAACACCACATTAATCTTACACTCTACACAACACTTAGATTAGATTTTGGTACACACAAAACTATGTTTGGATTGTGTTACACACAACGTCGGGTTCCTTCAATAGCTTTCATTACACGTAAGACTTAGTTTTACCAAACTAAAATATACTATCAATATTGTTATTAAAATATTATTATAGTTACCATCTATGTATAGGAATAGAAGATACGAATAATAATTACTAAATTTTGAAAATATTATCTAACAATGTATATAAAATTAAACCTTTTGTTTTTAATTGGTTATAAATGAAATTAAGAACTATTTGAGAATGGAGAAATTCCTTTTCTAAGAAAAATATTTTTCTATGTACAAAAACCATTTTATCTCAATAAATTAAACAAACCACTTTTTATGAATGTTTTTAATAATTTTTTATATTATATATTAAATATTTTTTTAAACTCATCTAATAGATTTTATAGACATAATAGAAGAATAAATATAATTTTATGAATAAAAATGTATTTTTTAAAAAGTTAATTTTACTGCATTTTAATGGTGAAACAATTTAAATATTATTTTTGAAACTTTGATAAATTTTATTTGAAAAAATAATTTTCATTTTTGAAATATTAATATAAAAATTTACTTTGTGTGAATTTTTGGTATTTTTATGAAAAGTTTCATTTTTTGATGAATAGTGAAAGATACTGAATTTTAATTAAAAACTGTTTTTTAATCTAATTTATTTATATAGTTAAATTATATTTTAATTTGGTTTAAAAGTTTAATTTGATAAATTTTACATAAATTAATCCAATTTAGGTCATTTGAACCAATTTCACACTGAAATTGGATATAAAAACAATTCAAACTTTTGAAAAATTTCACTTAAAAAAGCCCTGTTATTTCGTCCCATATACGAGATTAATTTTAAATTAATTTCTGACACTTATTTTATTATAATTTAGAAAAATGGATTCCATATTTGGAATCAGCATAATTTATAATGTATAATAATTTTAACTTGAATTTTTATGAAAAATATTAGTGAAAGTAATTAAAATTAATAATGACGATTAAGGTAAAAACAAAATTTCTTAGTGGTTAAAATTTAATTTAAGGGTCCAAATAACCTATAAACATATAAAAAATCCATTTTATAGAATTTTTTTATCGATTAACCTCTTTAATCTAAAATGGAAAATTATCAGAGGCACATGATATAAGGAAGACCTCTCAATAGTATTTACCTTTTTAAATTTACAAGAATGCCACTCCTCCACTATAAAATAGAACTCACCTCCTCACTTATTCACACCTCTAAAGCCCTTTGTATTGAAAAAATATGTCCCAAATATTGTCCCAAATTTCCTAAATTTATCCTAGATAACTCACTCTGGGAATAAATCCAACCTAGGAAGCCCTTTGGTGAAATCCAAAAGGAGTTACCCAAAGAAGAGACAACATCCTTCCACAAGATATTTTATTTTATTTTCATTATCCTCCCACTCAATTATTATTATTACATTATTATATAATAATCTAAGTATCCTAAATATACTAATATTCTTTTATGTTTATGATTTTACCTATACTCACACACACTTTTATAAAATGGGATACACGATCATCATTCGTGTGTATGGCAGACTACCACCTCACGAACCAATGTTGTTCGTTTTTCCATTATCACCTATCAAGGTTGGAAGTAATGATTAAATTTATATTTTTATACTATATATATATGATATTTATGATATATTTATACTTCTTTAATTACTATATAAAACATACCTTTATGCTTTCCATTTTTTTGTAAATACAATAACTTCGTCTGTGGATGTGTGGACTACCGCCTCCTCAAAGTGATATGATTCATTATTACTTTGAATGGAATGTATTAAGAAGGAGTTTAATAAAATTTAAATGATATGTATGAAATAATAATTATACTATAATAATATACATATTTTCATATATTTCATTTACTTCTTTCTTTTAATATGATAAGAAAATTAAAACATCATTCATGCATACATACAACCCACCATCTCCCTAAACGGTGTATTCCATTTCATATTTATATATTTTATACAATATTATAAATATTTTTATACAGAATATATATGATATTTATATCATGTTTTAAATTTTTTAAATAATTAAATCATGATCAAAGTAAGAGGATTGATAATAACAATTCAAAACATGTAGGAAAAACATAGCGAATATTACCCGAAACGTAACATTAACATGGAATTATTAATAAATGGGAAATATAAAGTCATAATAAAATAATATATGGTGTTATATATAATAATATGGTTATTTTTTAGATTTATAATAAAATTATATTTATTATACATGAGTTTTGAACATGTACAAAGAAATTCAGTACTTAAGGTAAGGGTTTTCTCGTCTCAATTTCATTTCAGTGATACTTATGCCTTATTCACCACTTATTTATTTTGTATGGTGTATATAATACCCTTGAATGTATTGTATTATTATTATAGTTAAATTTATTTTTATGTACATATCCATTTTATGATATTTATTTCATGGGGTTATGGTTCAAAAGTTACCAAATTGGTAAACCAACTTTTGTCTCAATTTTACTTCTTTGAGATACATTCCATGTTATGCGACTATATTTTTCTATGGGGTGTATATAATTTACTTATAAATTTTATATAATGAATATCCTTATTTTTAATATATTTTAATCTTTATGTAATGTTGTTATTTCATAGGGATTATGATTCAAATTTACCAAAGTGGTAACAATTTATTACTAAAATATCATCATCTATCAATATTTTTTATGATTATACTTTCATTAATGAAATATTATGATCCATATCTCAAGAAATCAAATAAATTTTCTTATCTTTTTTTTATTCATTATATATTCAATTAATGTTATCATTTTCCCACTCTTTTCTACTTAAGATAATTAAAAAAGTTTTTTTAAGAAAATACAATGTTATCTTTCTCTTTATTTAGAAATCAGTGTTCTTTCAAAACCTTGTTTTCAAAAAAAATGTTTTCAAAAAATGTTCTAATATTATCCTATGATATTTAAAATAATTTTTTACACATATTTTACATTATTAAAAAAATGGGTTTTAAAAAGGAATCTTCCTGTCATTTTCCAATTGAGGCACTTTTATAAACTTTTTTACGATATAAAATGAATGTTAGGAATGTAAAGATTCATACAACATCATGACCATCCTTACATTGAATATTCCTTAAAAATTTTACAATATTTATTTTTTAAGAAATTTTTTTCCTAATATTCTGGGAATTCATTTTTTTAAAGTGGTTTTCAAAGAAAAAGGTTTTCAAAAATGTTTTGTGTTCAAGAAGTGTTTTAAATGATTTTCAAAACTTCATTTATATGTTTTAAATGATATTTTCATTTAAATGGTTTTCAAAATGTTTTCAAGATTCCTTTATAACTTATCAAATTTATTTTCAAGGAAAATTGTTTTAAAAATGTTTTCAAGCTTCCTTTATACGTTTTAAAGGAAAAATGTTTCCAAAATGTTTTCAATATTCCATTAAAAATTTTCAAGGAAAAATGTTTTCCAATTTTTTTCAAGATTACTTTATAAGTTTTCAAGGAAAAAGGTTTTCAAAATTTCTTCAAGGTTATTTTCAAATAAAATGGGTTTGAAAAGGTTTTTTGTTTCACAAATCATTTTTTAAAATAATAAATGTTATTTTCCTCAAGAAATGTTTTAAATTATTTTAAACCTTACTTTATATGTTTTCAAACTATTTATTTTAAGAAAATTATTTTGAATATGTTCTATGTTTTAAAAAGTTAATTTCAAAGAAATGTTATTTTACCTTAATAAATGCTCTAACTGATTGTTCAAAATCATTCTTCGTATAATATAGAATCCTTTAATATAGTTTAAGAATTATTGGTGGTATAATCCAGGAATAAAATTCATATTCTTTTTTTAATGGTTTATGTTTTGATATTTTGATGTTTATGACACACGTTTCTCTTACATGGGTTATATTCTTATGAAACCCAATTCTTTTCATGGGTTATTCTTTGATGAAATTATTATGAAAAATGTCTCTTTTCCATAGGTTATGATATGATAACATGATACCCATTTCATTTCATAGGTTATGATATGATATTTATGAAACCCATATCTTTTTATGGGTTATGATATGATGATTGTTTATGATATTCTAGAACACATATATATGATTTTATTATGTTATGTGTGGGACCTATATCTCCCTCCAATTCATTGGGTAAATATTTATATCTCATGAGATAATAATGGGAAACAAGTCGATGGACTTGATCCACTATGGGAATAAGGGGAAACCCGATCCACTGTGGGAAGAAGTGGAAACCCGAATCATTATAAGGAAAGTAATGTTACTGGGGATGGTTGTGTGTCCCACCTAATAGGTATAGTCCTCATGAAGTTCCCTAATGAGTTTTGGAAATTAACCTTGAATTATAGGGAATTGTATTACATATTTATGTGTATGACACAAATTCCATGTCTTATTCCTATGTTATGATCTCATGGATTATGCTCTTTATCCCCTTATGATTCATGTACTATAAATTTACAATATTTATTCCATGACTCATATAAATGATTTTTGATATGTAGGGTATTATATTCAAATGTTATTTTAATGTTTTCATACCCTTATTCTCATGTTATGCTTAAGTTTCTCTTTTATTTACCCTTACTGAGCATCTGATATCACCCTTTCTTATGTTTCATTTCCATGGGTTATGAAGAAAGGTTTTAAGTAAAATTACTAGGGGTGATATATTTTTGGGGAAAATTTAATATCTTTCACTAAGTTAGAATATTGTTACAATTTTCCAAAGATACTAAACTATTACAGTCCTCGAGCATGTATTTTTGTAATGTGCTGAATATTCATCTAAAATGATGTAATATCCATTTATATTAAGCCTGTATTGGTATATGATTATTGATTTTATAGATTTTACATTAAAATACTATAAATATAATTTGTTTCATGTTATGATTCTTGGAATTTTTATATGATGATGGGTGGGTTCGTTATAACCCTTCAATGTATTGGGTAATTTTGATGGAGTTAACTGATTATAAGTTAATCCTATAAAGTGGATGAAGTTAACTGGTTATAATTTACTCATATGAAGTGAAAAAAGTTAATTGGTTATAATTTACTCCTATAAAGTGGATAGATTTAAATGTATATAAGTTACTCGTATGATGATGTAATGATGATAGATCTTTCCAAACATAAGATACTCTTATGAAGAAGTTAGAATTAACTGAGTATGTTATTTTATTATTAGGATGATTATATGAGTATGATTTCCCAAGATACTTTCATGGGTTTTCTATACTTTCTATAAATTTTCTTATGCAAAGGATGATTTTTCATGGCTCTTGATTATTGATGTAACATCCTGTGTTTTTAAACTATGGGGATTTTTCCAAAAGAATTTGAAATTTTAGTTTGGTGGATGAGAGATTTTCAACACTCAATTTCAGAATGTTAATCCTAGACATGGAATACTTAAAAGTGTTTTTAATGGTATTTAAGTATTGTAATATGTCTTGGGTATTCATATGGGATTTTGGAGTGTCAGGCTCTGAAAACTCTGTTTCGGGAGAAGTAGGTAAAGATTCAAGGTTAGCGCATGGTTAGTACTAACCGTGTATCACCACCATGTGGATTATTTTATATAGGGACACCATTTTTTGAAATAGTTTGTCTCCCTAGGTAAAACCATGTGGGTTGGTGTAAGGTCATGGGGGCGTCACATGGTTTTTCAAATCATTCACCTGAGCCTGCACAACTATGCAAGACATTTTTATAAAATTTCAAATCCATACCACATTATTTATATACAGTTTGACCAAAAATTCACTTAGCTCGCACCCTTAGTTCCACTTAGGTAGTGGCACCATAATTTTGTAATATTTTTATCTAAATTGTGTGGCCAAACTGTGTGTCTCATTAATGGCCTGTAAATTATGATTTTCCCCTTTATCCCATTTCTTTACTTCTCCCATATTTATTCTCCCATCCACATGCACCATCCCATATCATGCGTTCCTTCTTCATCTCCTCTATCCATGGATATATATACTTCAATCGGTGTTCTAATAAAACAATTTCAGGTGAATTGGAAGCGTATAAGTTAGTCTTTGATTTCTCCTTCCTCTTTTATTCGTTTACCTCGCCATATCTAGTTCCATCCTCATGTGAGCTAATTCACCCTATTTTCAAGTCATCTATTAATTTCTTCAATTTTACTCAAACCATATTGAATCAAATCTCGATATTGAATGAGTGGACCATCCTAGGAATGAGGTAGTTGGTATCATTATTTTTCCCTTAAAGTATCATTATTGATAAATTAATTCATTGTGCCGCACATGATATTATCCATGTGTTTCTCCTAAAATGTAAAATAACCTAAATTAATTGTCTAAAATATGACCTAGACCCTTCGTTATACCCTTTTACATGAATGGAGGTCTATGACCTCAACTTGATCCAACCCTTGGGTGAGACCTATTAATTCCTCTTATTGTCAATTGTTGTAATTGGACCTAGAATGATAATTTATTAATTAATAGTAAATGAATTATTTAAAATTTAAATAGTCATGTGTACTTGTTAATCCCTCCTTATTATTAATATTTAAGTGGAAAAATTCCATGGTTAACCTCTGGGATGAGGAAATGAAAAATTGTAATAGAATAAAATGTTAATGACAAGGATCTACACTTGGATCATATTAATAAATGAATGAAATACTTGACCCATCACACATGATAAATTGGTAATGACATGGACCTTCCCATGACCCTCTAAATCTACTTATAAATGGAATGAACCTAGTAATGTAATTGGATTTTGATATAGCATTAAATTGAAATGGAATTTTATTTATTTACTTTATATGATTATTATATTCAAGAATGGATACCCTTATTATTTATGATAGTCGGGCATGCAGTCCCTTATGATTTATGATACACAGGCATGATGTCCCCTAGTTAAATGTGATACTCAGGCATGGTGCCCCCTAAATAATTTTTTATACTTGGGAAATGCATACCTATTTATTCATGGGTATGGTGTCCATTATATATATTGCGATACTTGGTCATGGTGTCCCATTAATATGATACTTGGTCATGGTGTCCCATTAATGTGATTCATGGTAATGGAATCCCTTGGGAATGATATCCCTTATTGATTAATGTGATTCATGTTCACAGAGTCCCTCAAACACGATGTCCCTTTTTGATTATGTTTTTCAGGCATGAAATCCCTCGGTCATGAGTCCCTTATAGATTATGATATTCAGTAATGAAATCCATTAGGAATGGAATCACTTATAGATTATGATATTCAGGCATGTAGTCCCTCTTGAATCATGATACTCTGGAATACAATCCTTATTGATTTATGATACATAGACATGGAGTCCCTCATGATTATGATATTCAAGTAGGGTGTCCCTTGAAAGTCTATGAGAATCGTACTACTATCCATGGATGCCTGAGCTACGCCTCAAGTCTTGGCCAGTAGTAGTATATATATATGGATATAAAAATCACTATATGTATATACCACACACACACACACAAATCTATACACTTTTTGTCACTTACTGAGAGATGTTATGTCTTAGGATGAAGTAGGTATTGTTAGCTAGGTGTCTATTTATGAACCCAAGGCTGTCTTGTTTACATTTATTTATTTACTCCTTTTGTATTATACTATCACACTACTATATTTTATAATCATAGACTAGATATCTCTGGAAACCAATGGTTGTGGCCTATTGATTATATCTCACACCCTGTTTAGGATACCATTGCACTAGGGTACCCGAACAAACATCATGGTTGTAGGTTCAGGTTTATAGACTTATGCTTGTGCGATCACTCTTGTACATGGGATATTAGAAGAATAGGTCTGAGATAGAGATTAGTATTCTTATGAAGATATAATTTGAGTATTTTTCATTTATTTTTGTATCATTTATTTATTACCTGATGTATGAATACTGCTTGCATATTGTTGAATCACATGGACATACATGGTTGTGTATTTGGAGTTTGCCATTTTATCAGTTATTATTATCTTTTGATTCCTTTTTACTTATACTGATTCTTATGATTATTGGAATATTATCTCTTATACCACTATTATACTTTGATTATGAGGGTATATTATCCCCACCATACCATTATTGAACCCTCATTGCTAACTGACAGACTCTAGTGTATGAGGAGGTGCACTTGAGGCTATGTGACCAACCAGATCGATGTACTATTTCAGTGGATCTCGGGCCAAGAAGTTATAATGTGGTATCAGATATATTTTTTACTTTATCTTAATTTATTTATGTTATATAAGATACTAGGAATGTGTTAAGTCTAAGTAAATAAATGTTTCTGGGAGTGATCACTCCACCCACATGGAAAAGACCAAGTGGCTAGGGATGGTATTGTTTTTCATGCAATTTGTTATTATAGTTGATTATTATTTCACCATGAGTGATTTATGTACTCTTTATGGCTTAAAAATTTAATAGATTTATGGTATTTTAACCTTTCACCAGTATGTAATGGAAGTATTGATACATGCATAATTATATGAACATAGAGATTCACATTCCAAGCATATGCCATGCCATTTAGGCTGCATTGCTTGACTGCCTGATAACATGTTGGATGTCCTTGTGTGTTTTATAAACATGATCATTTATATACCATGTTTAGGTGATTATTTATTATATCTTACATATATACCAAGATTCTATGAGTTCCTGTTTGTAGCTCTATATTCCTTGCTACCTTTTATATCCTTATCTATTATAATTGTGATATATGATTGGTTATTAAAGTGTCAACATCAACCAAAATGGGTTTTCTCATATAGCTTGATGATGGAACCTCAACTAACCAATAACTACATGTTTGAGCCATGGACCATTGATTTCATGAGTTGAAACATTTATGGTAGTGATTAAATGGGTCCCAATAACAGTTTATAAGGTGTATGGGACCTTATAAATCAGGAATGATAACCCATATAATAAAACCATTATAAATATGAACTTTATATATTCTAAAATCAAAGGTAAAACATGGTTGTAATTATATTAATTCCAATTTAAATTTATAAAGAAAAGTACCTTTATAACTTGGGAATGATAATTCATCTAACAGAAACATGGTGCTTATATATACATTATAAATTGAAATTATTATCAGAAATGATTTCCTTATAAAGGCTTGTACCTCTATTACTTGGGCATGATGACCTATATAAATAAATTTCCAAAATACACAACCAGGCTTGAGTAGGTTAATTGGGGAATGTTTCTTATGAGATAAACCCATTAAGGGTGTGTTTAATCTTTAATAAATAAACTACTATTGGGTTTCATTTGAATGGAATGAGGTGGAAAAAATGGGACCCTCATAGGCCTCCCTTATTTTTTATGACTTTGTTTTTATCCCCAAAGGGGAATGATTATGATAAAAGGGATGGTTATTTAAAATGTTTGTATTCATTTATATGGTATTACATATAATCGTATGGTGGAATCTTACTTGACCAGCCCCCTTTTAATAATAAAAAACATGTTATCTTATTTTGAGCTATATTTATATGAGGTTTTAGTTAATTAAAATTCTAATTACAACCTAAAGGTTTTTTCCTCTATATATTGGAATTTACGTTTTATTTAACTAATACCAATTGGGAAAACTTTATGGATGAATAAAATGAATAAAATGAATAAAATGAATAAAATGAATAAAATGAATAAAATGAATAAAAATAATAAAATGAATAAAATGAATAAAATGAATAAAATGAATAAAATGAATAAAATGAATAAAATGAATAAAATGAATTGATAATATAAATTTACTAATTTGTGATGTTAGATAAATAAATAATGGTTGAAAGGAAGTTTGATACGAATTGACTATGTTTCCTTATGAAATTATCTAGATAAAGTACCAAGTATATTTTTCATTTATAATTGATACTATCTGTTATTTAAACTAATACATGGAAAATTTTAAATTTCAAATGAGAATTAGTATAATGGATTGAATGAAACATTTTAGTGGTTTCTTATCCAAGACCCTCATGTAAGGGGTTAGTTGAATGTTTCCTTGAGAGATTCCTTAAATAGTAATGTGAAAATTACCCAAGAATATCTTTTTTCCTTTCTGTTATTTTGATATAGAGATTAGGCTATTAATAATAGTGACCTTTTATAGAGTTTCCTAGATAGAAGGTCAATGATTGTGCCTTAGTAAGGGGCTATCCCGGTTGTGGTAGCTCCCTCAGAACTTAAAGCCTTGCTAAATTATTATGGTAGTTTTAAACAATAGGCTTTGTTCAGGTACCATTTGAGTCTGGTAAGACTCTTAATTTATAGAACAATACCCAGGTTAGAAGAGTGGTCATGTGATGAAATGGGACCTTATTAGGGATGCGATCATCAGGTAATACTCGATTTCAGTGGGTTAGACATGCCTAAGGAACAGTCGATTGATTAGTACATTATGTGACATTTCTTATTATTTAGTGATGGACAGATAAAAAATTCACCAACCAGATTAGCATTCATATGGGAGAATATGACTCTAGGATAAATCCTTTATATGAGAAATTAGATAGTGGGATGTATAGGGATGATAGTCCTATGGAGAGTTTAAATGATGTTCTATTATTTTTATAAAAAATTAGGGTAGCAGACGTCAATAGATGTGGTATCCATCAAATCATTAAAATGAGGTAGTGAAATGTATGAGTTTAGTGGAAATCATTAAATCCTTAATCTATTATGCTAAGTATGTGGGTCATCTCCAGAGTAGAGTGACCTGAGCATTAAAGGAAATTTGACTCGTCCAGATGCTTGGGATTATGTTGTTAAAGGATCAGATTTTGTGACACGTTGGTCAGTTTGGTTATGGATTTTATGCTTTATCTAAGTAACATGTGTGAGAGTGGATTAGGAGAGTGTCACATGTAAGTCTATTTTGAATCTGATCTAATGCACTTTCAAGTGGATGGTAAATTGTTCTTTTCAATTTATCACATGGTAAGAAGCACATTTTCCTTATCTAGAACCCATGTTTGGGTGTGGATATAGAATATGTTGTGGAAATGTATTTTTTATCAGTAAAAGAAAACTAGGATGCTCCTAACATGGGGTGAATCATGACAAATGTGTTTAGAATGTCCTTCCAAGTATAGGGAACACAACTTTAAAGGACTGATTTGAAATGGTCAGGATAGATTCTAGAATCTGGTTAAATCTTGATTTAAATATTTCAAGTCTTAGTCACAAAAATAAGTTTAAAATTCATATGTGATCTTGAACAGATTCTAGACACTTGATTCATGCTCAAAAGGATTTAGAGATATGGTAATTTGACGGGTTAGTAATGTGTTTGTGATTGCAAGGTAGTGTAATGATAAAAATGGTTGGTTGTTTTTGCAACCTTAAAAGACACCATTAATTAGGATTGAATATTCTGTTTATGCTTGAATATTCATGGAATTCCTCTTTAGTGAGGGAATTATAGTCAGTTAATAAAGATCCATTAGAAAGTGCAACCAAGTTCTTTCAAAATGGGTTAACTAGTGATAATTTAACTATTCTTCTTATTTGTGTTAGTTGTATACCATGACAGGATCTTTGTCTTGGATATAATAGAAGTGTATCGAGCCTCTTTATTAATCAATGATATCCTCTTAGTGTACAATTATATTAGTGATAATCATACCCCTTATCTTGATATCGTATAGGGAACACTAAGAGAGAATTAGTTATACATCAAGCTAAAGAAAGTATTAAACACATTGTTGGATTGATAAATAGACTCTTTTTAGAGTTTTTCTCAAGTAGCACAGATAATATAAGAGGAATAAACTATTCTGAGTGATACTAGGATTCCCATGTAGTAATGCCTCAGACAAACTCATGGGAAAAAACCAATTCTTTGACTTGATCTCCAGAAAAATACCATTGTTAGGATCAGTTGGTGTTCTTTATTAGTTGATGTTTTAGCTAAGTACTGATGTATCAATTGTAAACTCCTAACAATAGACTACCATGGATGATCCCCTTTGACTCCAGTGATTGATTCCAGGGTTACCCTAGGCATACAGTCAGGCTTGGGTGGTTTTAATTAGAGTGTGCTAATCCAAGGGTGCTAGATCAGGTATGGACCTATGTTCATGTGGTTTCATGATGAAATAAATGAACATTTTTGGGTTAAATACATCATTAAAATCTAGTTACAAGCTTAATTAAGTATTTTTTAAATAAACTTGATATTCCTTGGAATAATGACATCATAATCAGGTTTTGGATGCATTATCTGTTAAAGATGAACCTTTTAGAAGTAGTCTATTGGTAATGGATTAACTTGCCTTCCTTTTTTTATGTGCATGTGGTTATTGAGGAGCCACTTTTTTCACATAATTAGGATGAGGTGATTTTAGTGCAAGGTCAGTTGAATATTTTCATGGAAAATTTGATCCAAATAATAAAAGTGTGATCATTTGGGAATTGAACATTTGATCAAGTTCTGAAATGCACTAAAGTGCATCATTGGAACACTAAGGGTGTGTTTAAGTAGGAAATTATGATTATGGGGAGAACCATGATTTAGAAATTTCCATTCTAGTTAGAACCTATTGTAAAACCCCAAGCTTCCACGGTACGCTTCTCTTTAAAGTAATGTGATAGCTTGCGTTGTACGCAACTTCGAGTTCTAGCAAACCACGACCAATCAAACTAGCCATTATGAATAGTAATACCCACATTTTGAAATTTTATAAATTTTATTTTTCAAAATGGACTTCATTTTTGGGTTTTTAATATCAAAATTATCTTAGGGTGAATTTCTGGTATTTTTATGAAAACATTCAATTTTTGATGAATAGTGAAAAACACTGCGTTATTGTTTAAAACCTACTTTTTATTTAAATAATTAGTTATTTTATTTAAATTTATTTTAAATCAAAATAGATACATAATACCTATATATGTTCAATGTAATTAATTGGTGTCATTTTATAGTAAAATTAGATGTATAAAATTTTATTGAACTTTTTAACGTCTTTTACCCACCTTCTAGGAATGTTAGAAAATTTGCATAAAACATAATTTTACCACTTCTGTGAATTGAATTTCAAAAATATGAGAGATAAAATTGAGATCACTAAGTAAAATTTGGTTCAATAGGATGAAAATAATTTTATTTAAATAGTAACTTTTGAATTTTATTTACCACGGTTAAAAGTAAATAGGGTAATTAAAGGTAAAAATGATATTATAATTACCCTAAAACATGTCCTAATTCTATTGGATAAGTTTATTTCGACCAAAATCAACCCTAGTAATAAAATATGATCCTTTTGGTTCACTTGGATTAGATTAGGACATTTATTATTATTTTATTTAAACAAGAGTTAAAAGTGTTAAATTCAAAGTTTAATAACTAAACCATTTTTAATATAGGGTTATACATAATATAAATTCAACTATAAATATTCATTATAAATCTAAAAATATTTTCTATATAATGTTATTTTATTTATAATTTTTATACATTAAATAATTAAATATATTTATGACACAATGATGATATAGTAATTACCTTATTATTGAAAGATTAAAATAATTGATATTATAAATATTAATATAATTATAAATTGATACTTTTGATGTATTACACGAATTTTCTAGGTTAATATGAAATTTTAGGGTTTATTAAATAATTTTTTTTCAGATTTATAAAGTTATTATGACTTTCATAAAAACCAAATACTAAATAGTGTAAACAATGGCATAAATGAGTTTTAAAAAAAAATACTATATTATTAATTGATATAATATTCATAAAAATATAAGGTTCAGACAAAGGACTTATATAAGGTTATATATATCAATAATTAACCACTTGGGGTTCTCTTGTCTTTTTATAGTAAGTTTATTAAGCATTTATTATAATAATACAAGAATACATAATAAAAGTTAAACTATTTAACTAAGAGTTAAATCTAAAAGATAAGGTTAATATGGTGATCTAAACCTACCTAAAACCTATTGGTTGAGAGGTTTTTGACCCAATACAAACTTATCCTATAAATAAATCCTTTTAGATCCATTATAAACTGAATATGATTGTATAATAAAATAATATTTCAATATTTTCTTAAAGTGACCCTCACCTCTCTTATAAAAGGGTACTTCCCCTTATCTCAAAATCACACCTCAAAATCCATTTGTCTTAGCCAATCCCTGCTCAAATATCCTCCCAACTACCCTCAATTCAACCTAGAGGCCTTTCTTTGATCATAATCTAACATAATGATCCCTTTTGATCAAATCAAAAGGAAGCACCTGAAGAAGAGGTAATAATTTCATCACCTCTTTCAAAGTTCTTTTCTTCTTCCACTTCATCTTTCCTTGTTGTTTCCATACCAAAATAATAAATACATTACCTTATACATACTGTGATTTTATTATAAATATGGTATAACCATATTCATTATTCTATCCATCCCATGAATGACAAAGTCACCATACGTGTGTACGTACGATTTATTGTCTCCACGCCGTGGTGTAGTTTGTTATTTAACACTTCATTATTTGGATGAGTATAATAACAAGTATTATTGATTTAAATAATAAATATAACATTTTAATGATTCTTTATATATTATATACCATCCAATTACATACAATTTTACCATCAATAGAATGATATTGTCGCTCGTGCGTACGTACGAATTACCGTCTCCACAAACGCGATGAGATTCATTCCCCATCATAATCATTCAAGAATAATTTTCATTTTATGTTAAAAAATAATGTTTAAGAAATTAATATAATTATGGATATGATTCATATACATAATATCCATAACAAACATGACTTACGTAACGAAACATACAAAGGGAAACGAATCAGTTAACACCCAAAACAATGATACTACTGAAATATTATTAACAAAGAAATATTAGAAGATCATATATAAGATCATATTTATGTATGTGGTTCTTGTATAATTTAATAACAATTATTTAACTATTATAAAGGAGTTTAACATACCCTCGATCATGGAAAAGTACAAGGTAAGGGTTAATTCTATAATCTCTTCATTATCTGAGGTTGTTTATATGTGAGTATCTACTAGGACCTCTTTATCATCCATATTCGTGTTTCATAAAAAGGAATTTCAAATTTTTATACTATTTCCTAGACTATGGGTTAAATTCATTTATACCCTTGTTTTACTTTTTATAAAATTTTTATAAAGGAATCTTTCCATCATTTTCCAAACAAGGTCCTTTACGACCTTTTCAATAAAATTAAGGAAAGAATATTTTTTTAACTTATATGATAGGTTGATATTTTCTGCCATTATAACACCTTTGAGATTCCCTTACAAGATTATAAGAATATTTTCAAAATAAATGTTTTCTTTTATAATTATGTTACTTTTAAATGATTTCAAAATAAAAAGAGATATTTCTCTCAAATAGTTTTGATTTCATCTATGTCAACATCCTTTGATGGATTTTATACTTGTTTGAAGTTGATTTATTATGATACAATATTCCATATTTTATTGAATGTTTTGTGATATGTTTGACTATATATGTGTTATTTTTATACCATTCATGGTTTATGGTTAAATTATTAAAATTTCATATGCTAGTTTTAATATGAATGTTTATGTTATGTTTCAACCTTTTCATATGAGGAATGCATTGGACTTAGTAAGTGATGAGTGGAGCCTGATATAGCTCCTCAATGCATCGGTAGGTCTCATGAGACAAACTAGCATCTTGACATAAGGCATTGAAAAAATCTTATTTGTAGTCTTGGCATGAGGCCTTGACTATGTGGTTATAATGTTCGACATTATGCATTCCATCATTATGAAATTGTATATTGATATTACATGTGATTATTTGACTAGTAGAATATCCATGTGAATAAGTAAATGGAATTATTTGATTTATCTTTTCCATATTATGTTGAAGTTTAAGTTTAAAAGGATTTTGTTTTAGTCTTATACATTGCATTAAATGTTTATTCTTATTTATGATAATTTTCACGATATTGTTATCCTTATTGAGCATATGAGCTCACACCTTTCTTATATTTTATTTTTCCTAGGATGTGAAGAAGTATATTATAATTAACCTACAGGAATAGGCTAAGGGATATGAGTGTGTTAAAAGGGGATACAATGTTGTTGTTTTTCCATTTCATAATGTAATGTAAAACCTATGTATGTATCTAGTACTTCAAAGGCTATGAAACTAATTGGTATTTCGAGACTTGATCTCTTGTGATCATGCCGATATTATGTAATAATGCACCAACTCTGGGTAACTAAGGTCAGGGCATTACACCTATAGTGGGAATCACCATGGGTTGGTTGATTAAAGAAATGATAATATTATCATGTCTTGGGTTAGAAGGGATTGGGTAGTCATAGTCTTGATTTTTTGTTTTGAATATGATCATTATCTTGAGTTTTAATGGCTTATGTATCGTATTCTTAAAGGTGATTCTTTCTGGTACATTGGGAATTTAAAACACAATGCTATTATTTTAGTAAAATTTTTACCACCCAGGTAGGTCAGATGATGTTTCTTTATTTTCAAAAGTCTTCTCAGGGATGAGAAGTTCTTAGGGGGAGGTTGTAACGTCCCATATTTTTGAACCATGGGAATTTTTACAAAGGAATTTAAAATTTCTATTTAATACATGGTACATTTTCTAAAATCAGTTTTGGAATGTGAATTTGTTCTCCAAAACACTAAAAAGTGTTGTTTTAGATGATTTTTGAGGACCAATATGTATCTTGGGTGTTCAGATGGGTTTCTGAAGCATCATACTTTGAAAAATCCATTTTAGGAGAATTAGGAAGAGGCGCACCATTGATTCATGGTTAGTAAAAACCATGTGGCACAAACATGTGGCATGTTTTCTATAGGGAATTGTTTTTAAAACTATATTACTCTCAAGGTAAAACCTTGGAAATTTGTACAGGGTCATGGGGGGTGTCACATGGTTTTTCAAACCGTGAACCTAATTTCACAAAGGTGTGTGATACATCTATAAAAAATTTTAGATCCATACCATATGGGCTGCACACAGTTTGGATAACTGTGCGCCTAACCCTCACCCTTAGCTCCATTTAGGTAGTGTTACTACATGGTTGGTGCATGGTTATCCAAACTAGGCGACTCATTAATTGGATGAAAATTTTGTTTTCCCATCTAACCTATTTCTCTCCATCTCCCCTATTTCCCCCCATCCATGTGTAACAGTTGCTCTTGTGGGCCCCATTTTCCTCTCCTTTAGAAATGGAGATATATCCTTCAACTGGTGTCCAAATCAAAATTTTTTGGGTGAGTTTGAAGCGTATTGGTTAGTCTTTGACTCCTCCTTCCTCTTTTCTCTATTTAACTTTCCATTTTTGGTGCTATCCATGTGTGAGATAATTCACCCTATTTTCAAGGAGTTTGTTGATTTATTCAATTCTTATTAAACCAAATTGAATCAAATATTGATATTGGATGAGTGGACCATCCTAGGAATAAAGTACATGGTATCTTTATTTTTTACCTTGAAGTCTCATTATTTATAAATTACACCATTGTGCCACATGCCAAATTATCCATGCATTGCTCCTAAAATGGGAAATAACCTAAATTAATTTTCAAAACCATGACCTAGACCCTTTGTTAGACCCATATACCTGATTGGATGTTTGTGACCTCAACTTGGTCTAACCCTTAGCTGTGTCCTATTAATTTCCCTTATTAGACATTATTGTAATTGGCCATAGTGTGAGAATTAATTAATTAATGATAAATGAATTGTTTAAAATTGCAATGTTCATGTGTACTTGTTTGACCCTACTTATTATTTATATTTAAATGGGTATATTCCATGGTTAACCTCATGTACTAGGAAATAAAAAATTGAAATGGAATGAAATGTTAACTATAAGGATATACACTTGGAACTTATCAATAAATGAATGAAATACTTGACCTTTCATACATGATAAATTGGTAGTGGTATGGAACTTCCCATTACCCTCTAATTTTAATTATAAATAAATTGACCCTAGTAATGTAATTGGATTTTGATATGGCATGATATATACATGTAATTTTATTTATATCCTTTATATGATTATGATATTCGAGTATGACAACCCTTATGATTTATGATAGTCAGGCATGACCTCCCTTATGACCTATGATACATGTTCCTAGAATCCCCTAATTAAATGTGATACTTAAGAACATAATCCTATAAATAACCATGAGACTTGGGAAAGGCGTCCCTATATATTCATGGGTATGGTGTCCCTAATATATATTGTGATACTTGGTCATAGAAACCTATTAATGTGATACTTGAGAATGACATCCCATCAATGTAATTCATGGTCATGGTTTCCCTATGGTGTGAAATACCTTATTGATTAATATTATTTATGGTAATAGAATCCATCAAGAATGAGATAACTTATTGATTATGATTTTTAGCATGGATTCCCTTTGGCGCAACATCCCTTTTGGATTATGATTTTTGAGCATGGAGTCTCTCAGGCATGGAATCCCTTATAGATTATGATATTCAGGAATAGTGTCCCTCTTGAATCATGATAATTAGGTGTGAAATACATATTGATTTATAATACCTGGGCATGGAATCCATATTGATTATGATATTTAGGTAGGGAGTCCCTTGAAGGCTTATGAGACTTGTGCTACTATGCCTGGATTCCTGAGTTACGACTTGGGTCTTGGATAGTAGTATATATATATGTCTATAAAAATCACTATGTATATATACCACACACACACACACACACACATCTATACACTTTTTCTTCACTTACTCAGAGGTGTTCTGGATTAGGCCTAAGTAGGTATAATCGGCTGAGTGTCCATTTAGAAACTCGATCCCTTCTTGTTTACATTTATTTATTTACTAATTTAGTATTATAATTTCACACTACTATATTTTATACTCATAGACTTGATAGATCTAGACACCATTGGTGGTGGCCTAGTGAGTATATATCATGCCCTGTTCAGGACTCCATTGAATTGGGGTACCCAAAAAGACCTCATGGTTACATGTTCAGGTTTATGGACTTATTCTTGTGTGGTCACTCTTGTACAAGGGATATTAGGAGCATAGGACTGAGTCAGAGCTCATGATGCTCATGGAGATAGACTTTGAATCTTTCATCTTTATTTTTTTATCATTTATTTATTACCTAATGTATAAATACTGGTTTCATATTATATCATCACATGCATGGTTTTTCATTTAGAATTATCCATTTTATCAGTTATTATTATCTTCCATTACCTTTTTACTTATACTACTTCAAATATTGATCAACTTATTATCTCTTATACTATTGTGATACTTTGATTATGAGGGTATAGTCCCCCCATCATACCATCATTGTATCCTTGTTTCTAGTGGTCATCCTCTAGTATACAGGGAGGCACACTTGAGGCCATGTGACCAACCAGCTTAGGGAACCATTTAGTGGCTCTTAGGTCATGAAATTATAATTGACTTGTATGAATTTTGTCTTATGTTATTATAATTATTTATTCAATAAATCATGAGTTAAGAATCAAGTTTTTTGGTATGAACCTATTATGTTATGTCCATGAACTTTGATTATGTTTTCATACCCTTATGCACATCTTATGATCACTTATGATCTTTTATTGTTAATTACTATATTTAAACTTATTGATCATTTGAGTTCACCCTTCTTATGTTTCTATTTCCCTTGGATATAAAGAAGAGTATTACATATGGTATGTCTAAAAGGGTATCATTTGCGGAGAATTTTATGGGTGGTGTTGAAGAATTTATGTAAAATATGTTCTTAGTATAATGGGGAAAATATCCATTAGATGAGAAATACATGGGGTTTTTTACATAAAGGGTTTTTGATAATTATATAAAAATATAAACCTAAAAAGTCTTTAGGATATAATTTATTCATTATTTTTATGGGGTATTTAATTAAGGGTGGTTAAATTTTTCTTGCTTCAATTGAAATCAAATATAGTACGTAAAAAGTAGGTTTTTTAGAAGAAGATATAGGTGTGTAGATTTAGGTAATTATAAAACCAACTAAGATCATCCTATACTGACGCCTAAACTAACACTCCAAAAGTTCTAAATCACATTATTTATTTCCATAGGCTGGAAAAAAGGGCAAAGGGAATTGAGAAATATTCACTAGTAATGTTTTTTCCCTATTTAAAATAAAACAAAAGATGGATTCCTATCATGAGTCTGACATGACCATTCTATATGTTATACTAATATAACCTAAAAAATAAATATTTATAAATGAAGGAATAAAACAACTAAAATTAATATCTAACTTAAATACAAATGGAAATATAATAATGAAAAATGCCAATAAATGTATTAAAAATAAATAAACCATAACCATCTAATCAATATATACATAAAATATAAACCATTTACATATAACAAAAAAAATAAAAAAATGAGGATGGATGGATGATAATTTTGAGTATATAAGATCCAAAATGCATAAAAAAATATGAAACAAAAAAATATCCATCTCCATTTGACAATTGACCATCCTCCACCTATCACCACTTCCATAACCTAAGCAATGATAAGATCCTACATAATATTAGAGTATATTTTTCCTCTATATACATCATGTAAAACTAAGTCTACATAAATACCAAAGTGTGTATGTAGGGTAGTCCAGTGTGATACCAACAAATATTCTACAATCCCTACTTAAATAAAAAAACTAAAACACTAGTTTCTAAATAAGAATAAATGAAACTCATACCATTTTTTGAATTCAAATATTTATATAGGAAAGAATAAGATACTTTGAAAATAACTTTTATGGTTTAAATAATTTTATCCTATAAAAAAAATATTAAGAAGTATAAAAAAACTACATGATACTTTAGAAATAACCTAATAAAAATAATTCCATCATGGGATAATCATATTTAATGGGTTTAAAATATAAATTTTATAATAGAACCACTATGTTAGAAATGATGCGATCATACTCGCTCACCTAACCTACTCACTATAGGCATGATTAAGGGAACCCAATGGGAGTGAAAACTCTAGGACTAACTAGTGGAGAAATATATCAAAACTAATATCTATACCAACCCACCCATGAGGTTTAAAAAAATAACAAACATATAGTTTTAAATAAAATAAAAAATCTCACTTCTCTCTACTCCCTTTATAAAAACAAACCATTTATCACTGATTAACAACATTTCACAAAATAATAACAATTATTTAAAACCATCGAATTATAACTATAAGTAAGGAGAATCACATATATTTAATCAATATAAAATAAGGATTTAAATGATATAAAAATTAAATAAAAAATATATAAATCAAACAAAAAAATCCATTAAATCAAGAAGGCAAGCTTCAATTATTTTCAAAAAACATTTTAAAACCATCTTAAAATTAGATAACCATTTATGAAATCCTAAAAAAGGTATAATATACCCAAATAAATAATTTGTTTTTCTATTTAAATATAATTAATTCACAATATAATTATATATATGAGTTATATATATAAAATTAATATGAAAAAATATATTTTTTTTGAATAAAACATTGAATAATTTTAAGACCATGTTAAAAATAACTAATAAAACCAAATCATATAAATAAGAGAATTAAAATAGTAAATAATCAAGGTTATTAGCATAAAGAAGATATAAGATTATATCACATACAAAAAATTGATAGAATCGATGGAAATAATGTAAAACCAATAAGGAGGAGTTTAAAGCCTTAGAAGAATATTACGAGATCTAAAATAAAAAATCCTCAAATTTATATCAACACAAAAAGGAACCCTAGGACACCATAGATGAACCGAGGTTAATAATGGAATAACATGGATATGGATAGAGATTAGAGGAAGATTTAGTCTCAAACCTAATGAAATCAACAATAAATAAGGAGAGTCCACCCAAGAGAGGAAATAAGGTGGGTAGGCATTAATGAAAGACCCATTAAGAGGTAGATCAGTTAAAATAAGAAAATAAGTGATAAATTTCTAGAGAAATGAGCTTAAAATTAATACATTACCTAATTCTTATTTAAATGAATAACATGACTACATGATTGTTTGGATAATTAATAGAAACCTATGAACCCCTCTAGTCTAAATTTTTTAACATCTATGGTTTCCTTGCATTGTCACCTTAGTAGATCATATCAACTATTAATTTTGAATTTTTTTCTAGAATTTAATATTTTTGAATCCAAACTTAGTAAAATTAAATAAAATAAATAATAATTTAAATAAATTCCTACAGTGACATTGTTGAAAATGTAGTTCTCCTCACTATTCCACTAATTCCCCCCAAAAGTCCTCAAGTCCCTTGATTAGTAAAGAGGTTAGACCATTGTTCCCTCATCCGAGATTTATTTTACCATATCAAATGAAAATAATTAACATGTTTCTATAAAATGGGAACTAAAGGAATGTATTTACCTTTCATTACTTTACTCAATTGATCAAAAAACTCATATTGGTTTCTCTACTAATGAAAAACCAAGTTTCAAATTATCCAATTAATAATGAGAGATGTATTTGGGTGATATTTCTTTAACTAGGAGAAATAAAATATATTATGAATGGAAGTAGTCTAAGAAGGTAAATATATACAATATATGAGCTTTCTAAGTCTTTTTACAATATAAAAGGATCTAAATACCTTGGTATTCATTTATCTTTATTCCCTAATCATTTGTGACCTATATAAGGTAAATATTTCAAAAATACTTAGTCACCTACTAGAAACTCCAATTGTCATTGATGATGCTCTAAATAATATTTACAATATCTTTGAGCCTTCACTAACCATTTTTAATCAACTGAACTTTATCTATTATATCTTATACAATGGATGGTCCCACTAAAAAGGATTCAATAATTTTTTCCAACACAAAGGGGACTAACATGGTTGACTATAAAATTATTCAAAAGGATCCACCTTTTATCTAATATTTATAATTATTATTATATGAAAAATCAACCCAAGATTAATGTTTCACCCAAGATCACTCAAAATCCAATACACAAGAAAAGAATAAATCCTTCAAAATTTGAAAAGAAATTTTTATTTTACTATCAATTTGATGGTGATATACTATTCCAAATTTCAATTGTGTTTCCATGGCCTCTTGAATACCCTTAAAAATTTTAAGTAAAGTATAGATCTTTAACAGAGATAATACAAAAACTCACACAATGAAACTTTAAAACCACTAGCATATATAACTTTCTAAGACCTTTGACTTTCAAGATTTATTTTATTGGAAGAAAATGATTTTGATTTCATCAGTCTATTAATGATCACCCAATTCATATTCCATAAATGATGGGTTTGAGAAGTACAATTAAAAAAAATCCACAGACACTTGTTCCCACTTATATATTAGAATAGAAAAAGGTTGAAGTATACTAACAAGATTTTTATTTTCAACCTTCACTCATTGAAAAGTAAGGAAATGGGAAACATGATTAGTAATATCCCTCCTCATTCCAATAAACCAATGTAAATGCTTCATTTCATATTATATCTTGGTCACACCTAGATAAATAACACACTGTGAATGTTTATAGTATTTCATCGCCACACACCTTAAATAAAGTGGCACCACAAGATGATTCCTAAAGAAGAAACACTATAAAATGAATGATACTATTCATTATTATTATTTATACCATTTAAATTCCATGAAATTCATTGGAATTTATAATCCAATGGATATTCTCAATGAATTAAATCAAGAAGAGGAGTAATCAATACATTTGATAGGAACATCAACTATGTCTCATGTTTTACCTATAAATTCCAATATAAAAAGAATCACATCAGTTTCTATTTATCACGAGACCCCTTCACCACCTACAATGTAAAATTTATACTAAGGGATTTTACAACAATATTACCATTCTTGGGGGTATAGGTGAGGTTGAAACCAAAATTTTAAAGGTATTATAACCATTACCACTACTTGCGATTTAAATATTTATATGAAAAGATATACCCCATTTTTTTATCAGTATAGTTAATAGATTTATCACCAAATAAATAGTGTCATCATCACTTAAATGCATGAATAAACTCCACCAATTCAAGATCATGGAATGCGTGGTTCTTTTTGTAAGGAGATAATTGGAAGGTTCCATATGTCACTAAATTATTTTCCTATATAATAAAATAATTAAAACTCATACTTAAAGTATAAAAATAGAAAACATATCCTTCTATAGGTTTAGAAAAGATAAAAATAGGATCCAATGTCATTATTTATAAGGCCCTAGCCTTAAACCTTACTTAATCTTGAGTTATTACAAGATTACACATTGAGGATCTTTTCAGGTTTAGAGTTTTAGAGAATTAGATCATGAAACTTGCATTACATTCCATATTTAAACAAAGTGGTTACATAAAAGACAGTATTCATTATTCCCATCAATGGAAACATATTTAAAATAAAACATAGATTCTTTCTTGACACATCCTTGACACTATCATCACATCATGTACCTTTCCCTTGAACTGTGAAAAACATTTCAAAAACTTGGGATGAGCATAAAAAGCTCAGTAAGGGTTATAAAAATATGGAAAGGAAACATGAGTTCATATACACATAAGAATGAAATCATACTTTACCCATAAAACATAGGCACTTTAACATACCTCATCAAATCATGAATAAATTATAGAAATCATAAGACATAAAAGGTAACTTGAGGCATTCATAACATTCTTACGTAGGGAGTAACCCTCTTGGTTACGTTTGGAATACCCATCATAGTATATTCCCTAAATCTCTTCGAATAAACCTTAAAATTTCACTCCTTCATGTTACCCAATGCATTGGAGAGCTATATCGGGCTCACCTGCCCTTATTTTATCACGGAACCACCCGTCTTCATAACAATGCCCAAGAACCATAACATAAACGTATCACATAAAACATGCATAAAGGAAACATAACATTTCCAAGTTTCAATCACAAGATATCAATACAACACATTGATATAAAAACATTATGAAAACCATTTTCAATACCAAAATAAAAGAAAATTAAAACATGGTATTTATTTTTATTTTAAAAAAAGTATGGCTTGTAGAGGAAGCCGAAATTCAAATATTGGTCACGGCGGCAGAGAAGTCGTTGTCGCCGCATACGTATGACAAAAAAATTCCCTTTTGTCATTTAGTAAAACACTTCATATAAATAAATATTCCTTTTGGATAAACGTAAAAGTCAAAGGGGTTTATACACCGTATAAAAGAAGGTAGTGTATAAAATAAAATATGCCTCAATGAAAGGAGATTGAGATGAAGTCCCATACAAAGACAATATCCTTGGTTTAAGGAAAAATCAATTGCATAATTATGTGTGACAAACTAATACACCAAATATAAGTGGATATCAAAGGTCATTCACACATATTCAAAGGATGAAATATTCAATAACTACATGTTGAACCCAAAGAAATCGAGATTGGGTTAAGAAGATCCCTTGACAGCCTAACGGCGTCACATCAAAATGAGTTGATGAGAGATAAAAAGTGTATCTCATCACTTGGACATAAAATTTACATCAATAAGGATATATGATAACATACCCCAACATAACAATATGTAAATTAAAAGACCCAACAAAAGAAGTCTTTTAAAAAAGAGGAGGGTGAAAGGCTCCCTTACCGACTTGGGTATCTTTCAAAACATACACCCCATGAAAGAAGGACAATAAATAATTGATGTAAATACTCATAAACGAAAGTATATTACACAAAGAGTAGAATAATGGGCAGTACATACACCACTAAAAGGAAATTGTGGCAAATGTAGCATAAATCTCACGGGAATAAAAGTGAGATGAAAAATCCCTTACGAAAACTCGGCAGCCTAACGGCGCCACATAAAACTTACAAAAATGGATTGATGAGATCAAATAGGGTATCTCATAATATTAACTTAAAGTTTATAGAAATAGGAATATAAAAGAACATACCCCAACATAACAAAGAGGAGCTTAAAAGAAGTGACATAAAGGAGAGTACTTAAAAAGAAAGAGAGAGGTTAGATCTCTTATGAAAATTCGGCAGCCTAACGGCACCACTCAAAACTTCCAAAATGGATTGATGAGAGAGAATAGGGTCTCTCATCACATGAACATAAAAATTACAGTAAGTTTAATATAAAATAACATCCCAATAACAAGAAAGATGAGCTTTAGAGGGTATTACATAAAAGAGTGTACTTAAAAAGAAAGAGAGGAGTAAGATCCCTTACCTCAAGTCCAACTTGTCTTGTTCGTTTCTTTATATTCCTGAATAATAAAATTTGGTCAATTAATAATTGCCTAAGTATCTACTTTAGAGATTATTATTCAGTTCATATCACATATTATAATGTTATAATAATTTTTTAATAATGTTAGTTCATATCAGACGTTTTTGCCGATGTTTGGTACATGAGTCAAAAATGAACTTGTTTGAAAAAAGATTCCCCATGTAGTTATAAGTAAATAATTTCCAGAATAGTATTAATGATTAAAATATCATATATATCCAGTAAATATTAATTTCATACTATTCCATATCATTTGGAGATAAAAAACGAAAAGCACCGTTCATGGAGACAGTAGGCCATACGTACGCATGAACACTACTTTCATTTTTTGTCATATTAATGGAATTAAAACAAAATGAGAGAGATATATATATATGTTATAATTCCAGAATGATATCCATAATTTTGATGTAATATATTAAATATATATCCATTATATATATGTACTTATAGTATTACATAACATTTTGAGATATGAAATGAAATGTACCGTTCATGGAGACGGTAAGCCGTACGTACTCATAAACGCTACTTCCATTTATATTTCATATTTAATGGAATTAAAACATAATGATAAATAATAGTATTTTAATTCCAGTATGTTATCATATATAATATCATTAAATATATCCTTTATACGTACCGCATATGGTATTAACGAATCAAATCACTTTGAGGGGGCGGTAGTCCGCACTTCCTTAAACGAAGATATCGCATTTACCCATAATGGAAACCATAAAGGTATGCCCAAAATAAAAAATACATAAGATTAAGGAAAACATAAACATATTATATATCATATATAAATATAGTGTCATCTTAATGGCCACATTTGAAGGTGTTAAAAGAATGTTGAACAATCATCATTTCGGGAGGCCGAAATTCGCCATCCACGGAAACAGTATGTTCTTTAACCATTAGATGTAGGTGTGTAAAAGTGTAGATCTAATACTTCTTATAAAAACATCCTAGTATATTGATGATACTGGATTTGTTACAAAATAAATTAATAAAAAGAGTTTAGGGGGTTGGAGAAGCAAAATAAAACAAAAGGACTCAAGTGAAGACATTACCTTAAAATCGGGTAACTCCCTTTGGTTTGAGCTCAAAGGCTTCCTTGGGAAGACTTATGCCCAAAGTGAGGATTCAAGGAGTAAGAGAGAGAATTGTAGAGACAAAATGGGCAGAGTTTGTCCGAGCCAAAGGCTTTAGGAGTGTGGGTAAGGAGGTAGGGGTGGGGGCCTTTTATAAGAGGGGAGGAGGGGCACTCTTGTAAAGTTACAAAATGTTACTTTATTTTCAAAAGCGTTTCGGATTTTAAAGGTCCCACATTGATTTATTTCGAGGATAAGGTGATAAGGGTTTGAAATCAACTCATCCAATAGGTTTTGGACATGTGTAGGTCTTAGATATTACATTATCTTTCCATTTTATTTAAATCGTTAAATAATGAGGTCATCTGTGCATCATCATGATGTCATAAATAATTTAATTTATTTAATGTCTAAAAATTATAAAAAAAATACTATGATGTAGGAAATAGTTTTATATTTCCAATGAATATTTATAGTCAAAAATATGACTTGTATAACCCCATGTAAAAATTGTTTTAGTAAAACATTTCATGTTTGTGTCATTTTTACTTTAACATTAAATAAAAAGATATTTATGTCATTTTCCAACCAAAGTGGCTCCATGGGGTCCCCAAGTTGACCCATGGATTGTCTTGGTCGGCCATGACACATCCAATGATGGTAGGACATGTTTCTAGGTCATTTAATTTTATTAAAACATTATTCTTACCATAAACTACACTAATTACCTCTAATCACGATTAAAAACTTAATAAGTTACTATTCACCAAAAAATTATTTTTATCCCATTTAACCAAATTTTAATTCTTAATGACAACCATTTATGTCAGATTTTTGAAATTCAAAACACAAATATGGAAAAATTTCATTTAAATGGAAAAATCAGTTTTTATAAGTACCACTTAGTGGTTTCACTATTCATCAAAAATTGAAGTTTTTCAGAAAAATCCCAAAAATTCACCCTAAGCTATATTTGATATTCTGAATTCAAAAATGAAGTCTATTTTACAAAATTAAAAACATATAAGTCACATTAATTAATTTAATAATTAATTCCCACTGTCAGATCAAATAGCGTGTTTTTATGAAACAATAAGTATCAAAAGATTGACACTATTTTAAGTCTGATTTCAAAGTGAAATTAATTCCAACGACAACTATTGGATTTAATGGTAAAAATATATTCTAATTTCACCTTAAAAACCAATTAAAAAGATAATCTAATCATATAAATAAATTATATTAAAAAGTGGTTTTGAATTACAATACAACATTTTACACTATTCATTTAAAAAAATGAACTTTATCGGAAAGATACCAAAAAATTACACAAAGTAAATTTTGATGTCCCAATTCTTAAGAAGAGTTTTATTTGGTCCAATAGAATGTATAAGAGTGAAAAAAACTATATTTAATGACGGTTCTCCATCAAAAGGCGATAAGTGAACCTTTATTGAAAACCAGGGCATATACGCCTAAAATTGAATTCTTTCCATATTTTAAGCCTTTATCTTTTATTGGATAAATGTAAAAACATTTAAAAACATATATAATCATATTTTAGTTATTTCTATCCATTCACGCCAATAGAACGGATACATGTTAACTACCATTTAAAATAATATTATTTTATTATTAGAGTGCAACGTAAGATTCCCAAGAAACTCGTTGTTGCGTGTTGGGTACGCCCTCGAGCATAGCCTCCCCTTTAAAGTAATATTAATATTTTATTCACAAATATGGATAAATATGAAAATTTAATATTCTTTATTTAACTTGGGTGTTACATCCTTCCCCCCTTTTGGGAATTGCATCCTTGTAATTTTTAAAATTGAGCTTAGAAACATCCTTCAAAGTCCCACATCGGAACAAGAGTCGGTAAAACAATCACTTTAAAATAAATAAAGATAAGTACAAAGGTCACCTGAGTTAACCCATACTAGGATTCCATGTAGAAAAATATGGACATGGAGGAGAAAACATAGGGTCATGTCCTGATGGAGAGTGATAGAAAACATGTTTAGGAGAAAGTTAACAATAAGAAAATCACAAACTTGTGATGGGTTAAACGGTGTTGGGTTCCCCAGTAGGAAATGTTAATAGACAACATTTTTGCTTTAAGTTACTTTTTATTGGGGAATTTATTTTTTAGATTAAATAAAACATAAGGAAATATACTTACTTGTCATGTTGACTTCCAACTTTTACTTGATTCCTTAATCAAACTCATATTTTTTCCAAAAGATGAGTATTTAGGGAGACTTGTTCGCATTAAGAGTACTATAATCAACTTCTAGAGAACCACCTAATCCACCAAAGAGAACTATATACATCCCATGTCTTTAGTCTTTAACCAAAACCAAAAACAGAAAGGTTAGTACAAGGTTAGATAATCCAAAAAAGGATAACCCTTTATAAAAAGAAAATCTATTCTTAATCTCAAAATTTGTCCAACAAAACCCAAAGTTCAACGAGGACCATTCGATAACCAATTTGTCCATAAAATTATTCAAAGTAAACCAATCTAAGATTGAAACCCAAATATTTGAAGGATTTAGTCACATAGTCTTCTAAGTTAAATCGTAACATTTATCTCCAAACAACATCAGTTGCTCCTAAAGTCTCGTATTGAAAAGTAATTAACCTAATCACATATCCTCCATGATAGGTTAATCATTTTCATAAATAACTCAAAATAAACTTACTCTTAATTCATAAAATCATCTAACTAAAAATAATCGGTCAAACTAACCAGGGAATTCACGTAGTCCAGTGGTAGGCGATAAATACTAGTCGCACTTTGGTTGTAGGTTCGATTCCCGCAGCTTTGTCCGAAACGACGGGTTGTCACACGGTCTACGTGTTGTCCTTTTTCCAAAACTATATAATTCTTAAATAATTCCCCAAAAAGAGATAAAATCATCAAAAATTATCATAACATATTTTAACCTCAAGCTTATCTCATGCCTTTCATTTTCCAGCATATCATATAATAACCCATAATTACCTCAAAAGTAAGGATCATATAAACTCTAATTGTTAACTTTATAATTATTACCTAAACTTCCACATCGATTGGTCATCTCGTACATGATGCATTACAGAACATACCAAGGTTCAAGTGGTTGATCATGACTCCTTGATACTTGGTTTAGAACAACCATGAGTTTCCTCATTGAATCCCCCATTTTATCTAGTATCTTAATCATAGAACCACCACAGTTTCCTTCAAATCTGTTGTCTCTTTGGTGCCTGCTAGATCCATCCATTCACTAAAAACAGAAATGTCAGTGTGAGTATATCAACAAAACCATCATGTACTAATGAGGAAGGTAAACACTAAGATATACTTACTCATTCACTATATCTAAAACTAGGACTCTTTCTGAAATCCTATCCATTATGGTACAGTCACTTATGCTTAGAGAATACCCTAAACTCTAAAGTTATCTAAACCGACCTTTGATACCAACTATAAGGCCCTAGCCTTAAACCTTACTTAATCTTGAGTTATTACAAGATTACACATTGAGGATATTTTTAGGTTTAGAGTTTTAGAGAATTAGATCATGAAACTTGCATTACATTCCATATTTAAACAAAGTGGTTACATAAAAGACAGTATTCATTCTTCCCATCAACGGAAACATATTTAAAATAAAACATGGATTCTTTCTTGACACATCCTTGACACTATCATCACATCATGTACCTTTCCCTTGACCTGTGAAAAACATTTCAAAAACTTGGGATGAACATAAAAAGCTTAGTAAGGGTTATAAAAATATGGAAAGGAAACATGAGTTCATATACACATAAGAATGAAATCATACTTTACCCATAAAACATAGGCACTTTAATATACCTCATCAAATCATGAATAAATCATAGAAATCATAAGACATAAAAGGTAACTTGAGGCATTCATAACATTCTTACGTAGGGAGTAACCCTCTTGGTTACGTTTGGAATACCCATCACAGTATATTCCCTAAATATCTTCGGAGAAACCTTAACGTTTCACTCCTTCGTGTTACCCAATGCATTGGAGAGATATATCGGGCTCACCCACCCTTAGTTTATCACGGAACCACCCGTCTTCATAACAATGCCCAAGAACCATAACATAAACGTATCACATAAAACATGCATAAAGGAAAAATAACATTTCCAAGTTTCAATCACAAGATATCAATACAACACATTGATATAAAAACATTATGAAAACCATTTTCAATACCAAAAGAAAAGAAAAGTAAAACATGGTATTTATTTTTCTTTTAAAAAAGGTATGGCTTGTAGAGGAATCCAAAATTCAAATAATGGTCACGACGGCGGAGAAGTCATTGTCGCCGAATACGTATGACAAAAAAATTCCCTTTTGTCGTTTATTAAAATGCTTCATATAAAGAAAGATTCCTTTTGGATAAACGTAAAAGTCAAAGGGTTTTATACACCGTATAAAAGAAGGTAGTGTATAAAATAAAATATGCCTCAATGAAAGGAGATTGAGACGAAGTCCCATACAAAGACAGTATCCTTGGTTTAAGGAAAAATCAATTACATAATTATGTGTGACAAACGAATACACCAAATATAAGTGGATATCAAAGGTCATTCACACATATTCAAATGATGACATATTCAATAACTACATGTTGAACCCAAAGAAATCGAGATTGGGTTAAGAAGTTCCCTTGACAGCCTAACGGCGTCACATCAAAATGAGTTGATGAGAGATAAAAAGTGTATCTCATCACTTGGACATAAAATTTAAATCAATAAGGATATATGAGAACATATCCCAACATAACAATATGTAAATTAAAAGACCCAACAAAAGAAGTCTTTTAAAAAAGAGGAGGGTTAAAGGTTCCCTTACCGACTTGGGTATCTTTCAAAACATACACCCCATGAAAGAAGGACAATAAATCATTGATGTAAATAATCATAAACGAAAGTATATTACAAAAAGAGTAGAATAATGGTTAGTACATACACCACTCAAAGGAAATTGTGGCAAATGTAGCATAAATATCACGGGAATAAAAGTGAGATGAAAAATCCCGTACGAAAACTCGGCAGCCTAACGACGCCCCATAAAACTTACAAAAATGGATTGATGAGATCAAATAGGGTATCTCATCATATTAACTTAAAGTTTATATAAATAGGAATATAAAAGAACATCCCCCAACATAACAAAGAGGAGGTTAAAATAAGTGACATAAATGAGAGTACTTAAAAAGAAAGAGAGAGGTTAGATCTCTTACGAAAATTCGGCAGCCTAACAGCGCCACTCAAAACTTCCAAAATGGATTGATGAGAGAGAATAGGGTATCTCATCACATGAACATAAAAATTACAGTAAGTGTAATATAAAATAACTTCCCAATAACAAGAAAGATGATCTTTAGAGGGTATTACATAAAAGAGTGTACTTAAAAAGAAAGAGAGGAGTAAGATCCCTTACCTCAAGTCCAACTTGTCTTGTTCGTTTCTTTATATTCCTGAATAATAAACTTTGGTCAATTAATAATTGCCTAAGTACCTTCTTTAGAGATTATTATTCAGTTCATATCACATATTATAATGTTATAATAATTGTTTAATAATGTTAGTTCATATCAGACGTTTTTGCCGATGTTTGGTACATGAGTCAAAAATGAACTTGTTTGAAAAAAGATTGCCCATGTAGTTATAAGTAAATAATTTCCAGAATAGTATTAATGATTAAAATATCATATATATCCAGTAAATATTAATTTCATACTATTCCATATCATTTGGAGATAAAAAATGAAAAGCACCGTTCATGGAGACGGTAGGCCGTACGTACGCATGAACACTACTTTCATTTTTTGTCATATTAATGGAATTAAAATAGAATGAGAGAGATATATATATGTTATAATTACAGAATTATATCCATAATTTTGATGTAATATATTACATATATATCCATTATATATATGTACTTATAGTATTACATAACATTTTGAGATAAGAAATGAAATGTACCGTTCATGGAGATGGTAATCCGTACGTACGCATGAACGCTACTTCCATTTCTATTTAATATTTAATGGAATTAAAACATAATGATACATAATATTATTTTAATTCCAGTATGGTATCATATATAATATCATTAAATATATCCTTTATACATACCACATATGGTATTAACGAATCAAATCACTTTGAGGGGGCGGTAGTCCGCACTTCCTTAAATGAAGATATCACGTTTACCCATAATGGAAACCATAAAGGTATGCCCAAAATGAAAAATACAGAAGCTTAAGGAAAACATAAACATATTATATATAATATATAAATATAGTGTCATATTAATGGCCACCTTTGAAGGTGTTAAAAGAATGTTGAACAATCATCGTTTCGGGAGGCTGAAATTCGCCATCCACAGAAACAGTATGTTCTTTAACCATTAGATGTAGGTGTGTGAAAGTGTAGCTCGAATACTTATTATAACAACATCCTAGTATATTTATGATACTGTATTTGTTACAAAATAAATGAATAAAAAGAGTTTAGGGGGTTGGATAAGCAAAATAAAACAAAAGGACTCAAGTGAAGACATTACCTTAAAATTGGGTAACTCCCTTTGGTTTGAGCTCAAAGGCTTACTTGGGAAGACTTATGCCCAAAGTGAGGCTTCAAGGAGTAATAGAGGGAAGTGGAGAGACAAAATTGGCAGAGGTTGGCCGAGCCAAAGGCTTTTGGAGTGTGGGTAAGGAGGTAGGGGTGGGGGCCTTTTATAAGAGGATAGGAGGGCCACTCTTGTAAAGTTACAAAATGTTACTTTATTTTTTAAAGAGTTTCGGATTTTAAAGGTCCCAAATTGATGTATTTAGAGGATAATATGATAAGGGTTCTAAATCCACTCATCCAATAGGCTTTGGACATGTGTAGGTCTTAGATATTACATTATCTTTCCATTTTATTTAAATCGTTAAATAATGAGGTCATCGTTGCATTATCATGATGTCATAAATAATTTAATTTATTTAATGTCTAAAAATTATAAAAAAAATACTATGATGTAGGAAATATTTTTATCTTTACAATGACTATTTATAGTCAAATATATGACTTGTATAACCCCATGTAAAAATTGTTTTAGTAAAACATCTCATGTTTGTGTCATTTTTACTTTAACATTAAATAAAAAGATATTTATGTCATTTTCCAACCAAAGTGGCTCCATGGGATCCCCAAGTTGACCCATGGATTGTATTGGTCGTCCATGACACATAAAATGAGTGTAGGACATGTTTCTAGGTCATTTTATTTTATTAAAACATTATTCTTACCATAAACTACACTAATTACCTCTAATCGCGATTAAAAACTTAATAAGTTACTATTCACCAAAAAATTATTTTTATCACATTGAACCAAATTTTAATTCTTAATGACAACCATTTATGTTGGAGTTTTGAAATTCAGAACACAAAGATGGCAAAATTTCATTTAAACGGAAAAATCAGTTTTTATAAGTACCACTTAGTGGTTTCACTATTCATCAAAAATTGAAGTTTTTCAGAAAAATCCCAAAAATTCACCCTAAGATATCTTTGATATTCCGAATTCAAAAATGAAGTCTATTTTACAAAATTCAAAACATATAAGTCACATTAATTAATTTAATAATTAATTCCTGTTGTCAGATCAAATAGTGTGTTTTTATGAAACAATAAGTATCAAAAGATTGACACTAGTTTAAGTCTGATTTCAAAGTGAAATTAATTCCAATGACCACTATTGGATTTAATGGTAAAAATATATTCTAATTTCACCTTAAAAACCAATTCAAAAGATAATCTAATCATATAAATAAATTAGATTAAAAAGAGGTTTTGAATTACAATACAACATTTTACACTATTCATTTTAAAAAATGAACTTTATTGGAAAGATACCAAAAATTTACACAAAGTAAATTTTGATGTCCCAATTCTTAATAAGAGTTTTATTTGGTCCAATAGAATGTATAAGAGTGAACAAAACTATATTTAATGACGGTTCGCCATCAAAAGGTGATAAGTGAACCTTTAGTGAAAACCAGGGCATATACGCCTAAAATTGAATTCTTTCCGTATTTTAAGCCTTTATCTTTTATTGGATAAATGTAAAAACATTTAAAAACATATATAATCATATTTTAGTTATTTCTATCCATTCCCACCAATAGAACGACTACATGTTAACTACCATTTAAAATAATATTATTTTATTATTAGAGTGCGACGTAAGATTCCCAAGAAACTCGTTGTTGCGTGTTGGGTACGCCATCGAGCATAGAGTCCCCTTTAAAGTCATATTAATATTTTATTCACAAATATGGATAAATATGAAAATGTAATATTCTTTATTTACCTGGGGTGTTACATTTTTTGTTTAAGTTTATTAAAATATTAATAACATTTGGGAGTTTATAAGAATTTCACCCCCTTTTAGGTAAGAGTGCTTAATGTAAATGCTAATTTATAATAATATTTCATGAACCACCGATAATATACCATCAAACCCAGGAATAATTATATCTCAAAAATATTATTTAGAGTTTAGGAATACATAGTAAATTATACCTTTTTAGGTTCAACTTATTTTCCTTTTTATGAAACTATATATCCTAGGAAATTCACTTCCTAGAACAAAAAATGTAACTTGGGCAATTTTTCATATAAGAAGTAATCTCTTAGAATTAACAATATAATATTTAAATGATACTCATGCTCCTCTTTTGACCTTAAATAGATAATAATTTCATTCAAAAATACCATGGAAAAATAATCAAGATATCTATGGAAGATGCAATTTTAAGCACCATAATGATTGTAATATAATTTATTAAAAAAAATGGAATAAATAAGTATTAAAAATGTTCATAAATTATTTGAAAATTACCCATGGGAATGTTATACTCATTTAACCTTAGCTAATGTTACCCAGACCCGAGATTAAAATTTGAAATCCAATTTTCCCCTTAAATTGATCAAAGAGATCACCGATACAATGAAAATGATACTTAATTTTTAGTTACCTAATTTAGATTTATATATTAAATACATAGGCCCAAAATACTAATAGATTTCTTATTGAATAATACCAGATCTTCCTAATATGAACCAATTAGATAAATAAATCCTTTATCCTTAAGGAAATCTAGTTAAATCTTTAACTCCTTCAATAATAAAGGAGACATGTATTATAATGTAAGGATATTAAACTCATCCATAGAATAAGATCAATTAAAAACTTGAATTCCTACTCTGGTAGAATTTATTTACTGAATTTAATTTATTGGTTTCTATAATAATATATTCTAACTGATGTCATAATTTACCAAACTTGAGAATAACCAGTCCATCCTGACTTGATCTATGATCCCATTAACTTTGAAATAAATGGGAATTCCCTTCAGAAGAAAAAAAAGTCAATTTTCAATGATAATAGTCAATAAAATATTTAAACTAAATTATTTATTCTATTCAAAAAATGATATTGAATATGCACATATCAAGAACAAGGAAATCATAACATAACTCTACCTCAAAGATCATTATGAGATATGAGGGAAATTTGATTACTTGTTCTTTCTTCTTCCCAACAAGAGTAGGGATAGTTATAATATATGATATAGTTTTAGAAAAAAATATTCAATAAATCAACTAATATAGGAGAGAAAAAATAATGAGAGTCACTTATATCAAACAATACGAAAACCATAGATTATGTAATAAAAATTTCACCTCAAATAGTTACTAGTCTAGTTTCTGACTCATCTTTTCATTCCTTGTTGAAAATAACCACCATGATTTGTGTTGTATTTAAAAATTTACACTGAACTAGAGTTTACACCATAGTTGACTCATCTGATGAGAAAATTCATTCCTTCCCCTATGTTCCTGAGAACAAAAACCCACTTATTTAGACACGTTTAACTACAATCAGAATCCATTCAGAGACGTAGATCCAACACCAATCTTCTACTAAGGTTTTGATATAAAAAACCTTTTATAATGGATCAAATAAACACATAAATCAAAATTTTTATATAATACTATCAAAATGTACTATAATTCCCTAGTTTTCCACATTGATACCATATAAGATATTTTTTTCCTATAGGAGTTAAATAAGAAGGTTGAGATGGTTTTTTGGTACCACCATCGCTTCCCTACCTGAACTTGTTACACTTAATTTTATTTCCAATAAATTCACATTAAATACCAACTAAAATATAAGAACTACCACCTATTCCCAATAACCCTTCGTGGTTTTTTTTTCTACCACCATGATATTATTTATCACATCCACATAAGAAGTTAGGAAAAATAAAAACACTTTTGACTAGGTATTAGGGAGAAAACCTGTAACACTCGAGATTTTTATGAGAAATATTTTGTTTTTATACATCATCAAAGGAATCTTTAACTACACATAACACTAGCTTGGATTTCTTTATACGCAATAATGGCCTTACTCGATAGCTTGCGTTGTACGCAATACTGAGTTTCACTAAACAACGATATGCTATTAAAATATTAATAAAACTAGCCGTTTTGAATAGTAATAACCACTTTTTGAAATTTTATAAATTTTATTTTTCAAAATGGACTTCATTTTTGGATTCGGAATATCGAAATTAGCCTAGGGTGAAATTTTGGTATTTTTTTGAAAACATTCAATTTTTGATGAATAGTGAAAACACTAGGTTACTATTTAAAAACCAACTTTTTATTTAAATAAATATTTATTTTATTTAAATTTATTTTAGGTCAAAATTGATACATAATACCTATATAAGTTCAATGTAATTCATTGGAGTCATTTTATAATAATTTTAGATATATATAAATTTTATTGAACTTTTGACCGTCTTTTTCCCACCTCCTAGGAGAATTTGCAAATTTACATAAAACATAATTTTACCGCTTTTGTGAATGGAATTTCAAAAATCCGAGAGACATAGTTGATGTCAGTAAGTAAAATGTGGTTCAATGAGATGAAAATAATTTTTGGTGAATAGTAACTTTTTACTTTTATTTACCATGGTTAAAGTAAATAGGGTAATTAAGGGTAAAAATGATATTATTATTACCCTAACACATGTCCTAATTCTATTGGATAAGTGTAATTCGACCAAAAACAACATTAGGGATAAAATATTACCCTTTAGGTCTACTTGGATTAGATTAGGACATTTAATATTATTTTATTTAAAGAATAGTTAAAATAGTTAAAATCAAAGTTTAATAACTGAAACATTTTTAATATAGGGTTATACATAAGATAAATTCGACTATAAATATTCATTAGAAATCTAAAAATATTTAGTACATAATGGTATTTTATTTATAATTTTTAGGCATTAAATAAGTTAATTTATTTTTGACACAATGATGATGTAGTAATTATCTTATTAATGAAATATTAACATAATTGATGTTATAAATACTCAAATAAATGTAATTTGAGACTTTTTATGAATTAAACTAATTTTATAGGTTAATATGACATGTTAGTATTTATTTAATTAACTTTTTTCTAACTAATCATTCTGTTATGATTTTCAAAAAAATCAATTACTAAATAGTGTCAAAATTGACATAAAATAGTTTTTAAAACAAAAATTATATTATTAATTGTTATTTTATTCCTAGAAATCTAAGGTTCAGCAAAATGACTTAGATAAGGTTATATATATTAATAATAAAAAACTTGGGGTTCTTTTGGATTGTTATAGTAAGTTGATTAACCTTATAGTGTAAGAAAACAAGAAGACACGGTAAAAGTTAAATTATCTAACTTAAAGTTAAATCTAAATGATAAGGTTAAAATAGAAACCTAAACTTGTATAAATTCTATTGGATGAGAGGATTTAAACCCATACCCAACTTATATTCGAAATAAATCAATTTGGAGCTATTAAAAATCTAATATGACTTTATAATAAAATAATATTTTTAGTTTTTCCAAAGGTGCCCCTCTCCTCCCTTATAAAAGGGCACCTCCTCCCTCTCCACCTCACACCACTTTGAGCCATAAAGATCAGGCAAACCATGCCAAATTATCTTATAAACTTCCATAGAAACATCCTAGAGGTCCTGGTCTTCTTAAAGAAGCATCCCTAGTGCCCTAAGAGGAGGTTAAGAAGAGGCGTGCCAAAGAAGAGGTAATATCCATTACCGATCCTTTCCAATTTATTTCTTCTTCAACTTCTTCTTCCTTAGTTGTTTCATTATGAAGTAATAACATCAGTATCAATCATATACTGATATGTTATTATAAATATGAAACAACACTATTTCACATTCTATCCATCCTATGGAAAATGAAATCACTGCGCGTGCGAACGTACGGAATACCGTCTCCACGCCGTGGTGTAATCTGTTTTCCACCACCACCTTACTTGGATGGGTATAATGGTGTATAGAATAACTATATATTATTATTTTAAAGTGATATTGATTCTGAAATAGTATACTTACACTCCAATACAATTCCACAATCATGGGAATGATATCATCGCTCGTGCGTACGTACGGAATACCGTCTCCATGATGTGATGTGACTCGTTCTACATGATCTTCATTGCATAGGGATTATATAAATGAATTTAATGAATAAATATGATATATATTATACTAATACCATTATGGAAATTAGGTATCAATAATCTAAAAATAAGAATAAGAATTTATTCGACAAAACACGCATAAGAAGAAAAAAAGAAATAAACACCCAAACAACAAGTAGCAATGAAATATTACTAATACGAAGCTAATAATATGACCATATATGATATCATAAAAATGAGTAAAATTCTGGAATAAGTCAATAAAATTATTTAAATCATTATACAGGAGGTTCGGACACGTACGAAGCAAATCGGACCTAAAGTAAGGGAAAATCTCACAATCTCATTTTTGTCTGAGATTGTTTATACTTTGGTATTTACTGGGGTGTATTTATCATCCACATCCATGTTTCCTCAATATGTAATATTATTTCTATCCTCCTAAAATTTTTTAAATCCAATATTACTTGTTGGTGAGTTTTTAGTAAAAGATATGAAAGAAATCTTTTGTCATTTTTAGTACGAGGTACTTTTTGACTTTTTCAGCCAAAGTACAAGAAGAATGTTTTTTAACTTATATGTCATGAATGGATTTTTAGAACATTATTTCCATGAAGCTTCCTTTACAAGTTTTCAAGTTTATTTTTAATCAACTTCTTTTAGTTTGAAATTATATGACATGTTAAGAAAGGAAAATGTTCTTGAAGTAGAAAGGATATTTTCCTCAAGAATGGAGTTCAAGTGTTCTATCAAAATTATTTTCCATCTAAGATAATATAGGGTTCTGTTTCTATCCCTATTTTTACATTGTTTTGATTATTCTATGATGGAATTATTTTTATGATGTATTTTTATCTTATATGGATTGTGTTATGATGGCATGATGATTAAGAATCCCATTTTTATTACCTGGGTTATGATATGATTTATGATTTATGATTTTGTGGCACACATAAGAATGGTTTCATTATGAGATGGGTGGGAACTATATCTCCCTCCAATGCATTGGGTAAAGATTTATATCTCATGAGATAGACATGGCTGGAACGAGAGGTTAAACCGTTTCAGTGATACAAGACTGAAACGAGGAGTGAACTCGGTTCAAAAATGGACTTTGTTCGCTAAGATAGTCTTTGAAATGAGTCTTGACTAATAAGAAATTATTCTCTATGATTATGTGTGTATGCCAAAAAGTTTCATGTTTTAAGTTATGATTATTTGGGATTACATTTCACCACTATGATTTATCCCATGTTATGATATTATAATCTCTTTTGCAGGTTAAGTTTTCCAAAATGTTATGTTCTTATGAATATGATGTGATTGATATTTCTTTTGTTTAACCTTAATGAGCATTTGAGCTCACCCTTTTGTATGTTTTATTTCCCCAGGTTAGGAAGAATGGTACTAAGTAGAATATACCAAAAGGGACTCTAGATATGATGAAATAAATGAGAGACAACGTAGATGATTTATGAACCAGTTGTTTATGTTTCCCAGTTTCTAAAGACAATATAGCTATACGATCCTTTCATGGTTTTTTTATATGTTGTAATAAGCATGCTTCAATTATGAATTAAAAATAATGTATGTAAAGTATGGGTTGTTATAGTTGGTATCAGAGGAAAGGTATAGTCAACCTTTGGAAACTAGGATGTGAAAGCCTTAGTAATAACCCTAAGGATATATCTGAGCATAGAACACAATCTTAGTGTTTTAGAAATGACCATGAATAACCTAAGATAAGACCTTAAGTGTAAAATTTTATTCTTGATTATGTGGTTTTCTTATTATAATTAGTGTTGCTCACACTATTATTCTTGGTTTTAGTCAATGGTTGGAACCCGAAGGAACCGTGTTAATGCGGAATGTGACGAGAAATGCAATGATTGTCCCCCTGAGAAACCAAACATTATGGGAGCTGGAATGAAAAATCTTGTAGCCATGCTCACACAACTTTCTCAAGATATGAATCATACATGACTTCCAAATGAGCAAAGGAAGGAGCAACATTCTGTGGAATCCTTCATGAGGCAGCGTCCACCTTCTTTCAGTGGGTCTACTGATCTATTAGTTGCTGAACAATGGATCGGTACTATTGATAAGATATTTTCAGTTCTTCAATGTTCTGAGCATGATAAAGTCATCTTATCAGTATATCATTTGGAAGGTGAAGCTGATCAATGGTGGAATCTTATCAAGAATACGAGGCAAAGAGATGAAATTGAATCCATGGAATGAGATGAGTTCAAGAACTTATTTTTCAATAAGAACTTCCCTCATATTATTAGAACAAAGATGGATAAGGATTTTCTTGAACTAAAGCAAAAGGATGATGAATCTGTTGGTACCTATGAAGAAAATTTTACCAGACTTGCAAGGTACGCTTCTGGGATTATTATCCAACCTGAGAGTAAGATTGATCGATTGTTTAGTGGCTTAAAACCAAGTCTTCGAATGGAGTTAGCCATAAGGGACTTCAATAGCTACAAGGAAATCATTTGATGTGCTCTCAAAGTTGAGATGGAGATTGGAGTAACCCATCAGTCATATGCATTTGATAAGAAGAGGAAAATGGAATTCAAAAGAAAATCTAAAGACCACACTGAAAAGAATATGAGTTTTACCTTATGCTCAAAGTGTGGAAAAATACATGGAGGGAGTTGTCTTAAAGGGACAAGTAAATGTTTTAAATGTGTAAAGGAAGGTCATCGGGCATTTGAATGCCGCAATGATGGGAAGAAGATGTCTAGTTATACGAACAAAGAAAAGGCCACACAGAGTGCACCTCCTACACTTCAATGTTATAAGTGCAAGGAAATGGGGCATTATTCTAATCAATGCCTTAATCCAAGGGTTGTTGATGATGATCGATGTCAACAAAATCTTAAGGCTAATGACAAAGGAAAGTCACATGCAATTTCTATCAGCGATGTGGAGTACGATAACAAAGTGGTGAAAGGTACACTTACCATCCACTCTAAAGTAGAAAATGTTTTATTTGATTCTAGATCCACCCACTCTTTTATTTATGAATAATTTTCTAAGGGTATCGCCATATTACCTCAACAATTAGATGTTGAGTTAGCTGTGACAACCCCTAATGGCACAACAGTTGCATTAAAAGTTTATAATTCTTATCCAATTGAAGTTTGTGGGAAAGTGCTTCCTGAAAATCTTGTGATCCTTCCTATAGTGGAATTTTATGTGATTCTTGGTATGGATTGGATTTCTTTATATGGAGCTCATATCAATTGCCAAAGAAGGGAAGTCACATTTCATATTCCAGATTAATCTATGATCGTCTATCGATGCAAGGATGAACATAACCTTCCAATGGAAATTTATTCCATCTTATGGGTCTTGATTCCACTAAATGAAGGTTATTTATCTCAAATGGTTGGTGAGAAACTCACAATTAAGAATATGCCCATTTTACGGGAGTTTGATGATGTCTTTCCGGAGGAATTGCTAGGTCTTCCACCAAATCATGAAGTTGAGTTTTCAATAGAACTCGTACTGGGTGATTTACCTATTTCAAAGACACCTTATAGAATGGCCCCAATTGAGTTGTAGGAATTGAAGAAGCAACTCCAAGAGAATATTGATAAGGGATTCATATTCCCTAGTGCATCACCTTGGGGATCACCTGTTCTGTTTGTTAGGAAGAAAGATGGATCAATGAGACTCTGAATTGATTATCGAGAACTTAACAAGATCACTATCAAGAAAAAATATCCTCTCCCATGCATTGATGACTTATTTGATCAACTACGCGGAGCTCAATACTTTTCCAAGATTGATCTTCATTCAGGGTATCATCAATTAAGGGTCAAAAGGGAGGATATACCAAAAACATCTTTCCGTACAAGGTATGGACACTATGAATTTATAGTGATTCCATTTGGTCTTACTAATTCCCTTGCTATCTTCATGGATCTGATGAATAAAGTCTTTAGAGACTATCTTGATCAGTTTGTGGTAGTCTTTATAGACGATATTCTTGTCTATTCAAAGAGAAAGGAAGAACATGAAGATCACTTGAGAATTGTATTGAAGACCCTGAGAAAGGAGAAGCTTTATGCCAAATTTTCCAAGTGTGAATTTTGGCTTAAAAAAGTTTCATTTTTAGGTCACATAATCTCAAAATAGGGGATATCTGTGGATCCAGCAAAAAACAGAGGTTATAGAAAGATGGTCGAGACCAACAATAGTAACTGAGATCCGAAGTTTTCTTGGTTTGGATGGATATTATCAACGTTTTGTGAAAGATTTTTCACGATTATCTAATCCACTCACTAGGTTGAATCGAAAAGGAGTTAAGTTCGTGTGGACGGAGGAATGTGAAGAGAATTTCAAGGAGTTGAAAAGAAGGTTATCCAGTGCACCTGTACTCACACTTCCTTGTAGAGGAGAAAGGTTTGTGATCTACAATGATGCATCCAAGAAGGGGCTGGGGTGTGTTATTATGCAAAATGATATGGTGATAGCTTATGCCTCACGATAGTTGAAAATCCATGAGAAAAATTACCCAACTCATGATTTGGAGTTAGCTGCAGTAATATTTGCATTAAATATTTGGAGGCATTATCTTTATGATGAAAGGTGTGATATTTATATTGATCATAAAAGTTTAAAGTATATTTTCACACAAAAGGAGCAGAATATGTGCCAAAGAAGATGGTTGGAGCTGATTAAGGATTACGACTTCTCAATTCATTACCACCATGGGAAAGAAAACAAGGTGGCAGATGCATTAAGTCGACAAGACCATGCTATCTTATCCATGATGAGGATTAAAAAAGATCCAATATTTATAGATTTACAAAGGATGGATCTTGGAATTATAATGGAAGGGGAAAAATCTTATCTTTATCAAATGAATGTTCAACCATCTATACATGTGAAGATTAAAGAGGCACAAAAAGAAGATGTAGAGTTACAAAAGAAGGTGATAAATGTTCCTAAATTCCACCTTGATTGTGATGGGATAATAAGGTTCAGGAATCAGGTTTGTGTTCCTCCCATCCCAGAATTAAAGAAGGAGTTGCTGGATGAGGCTCATAGTTCTTTATTCTCTATTCATCCTAGAATCACGAAGATGTATAGGGACCTAAAAGAGTACTTCTGGTGGGATGGCATGAAAATAAATGTTTCTGAATATGTCTCTCTATGATTGGTTTGTCAGTAAGTTAAAGCTGAGAGACAGAAGTCTAAGGGGATGTTACAACCATTACCCATACCCGAATGGAAATGGGAAAACATCACTATGGACTTTGTCACTGGACTTCCTAAAACATACAAAGGCAATAATGCTATCTGGGTTATAGTTGATCGTCTTACAAATTCGGCACACTTGATTGCTATTAGAGAGGATTTATCTCTTGATCATCTTGCTAGGATATATGTAAAGGAAGTGGTAATATTGCATGGAGTACCACTTTCCATTATATATGATAGAGATCCGAGGTTTACCTCGAAGTTTTGGTGAAGTCTTTAGCATACTCTGGATACAGATTTGAGCTTCAGCACTGCTTATCATCCTCAGACAGATGGTCAGTCTGAGAGAACAATTCAAACTCTAGAAGACATGTTAAGAGCTTGCTCTATGGAATTCAAAGGTGGTTGGGATCAACACCTACCTTTGGTGAAATCTTCTTATAATAATAACTTTCACTCCAGTATTCAGATGGATCCTTATGAAGCTCTCTATGGAAATAAATTCCGAACTCCAACTTACAGGGATGCAGTTAGGGAAATAAAGATATTAGGACCTGATCTTGTTAATGATATGGCAAAAAAGGTACGATCTATTCAACAACACATAAGATAATCTTAGAGTCGACAAAAAAGTTATGCCAACAACCGAAGAAAATACCTAGAGTTTGAAGTGGGTGATAAAGTGTTCTTATGAATATCTCCTTGGAAGAGAGTAATGAGATTTGGAAAGAAGGGAAAGCTGAGCCCTAGGTATATTGGTCCTTTCAAAATACTGGATCGTATTGGGAGGGTAGTTTACTGATTGACAATTCCACTGAATCTCTCTCAAGTTCATGATGTGTTCCATGTATTTCTCCTGATAAAGTACATACCCGATCCTTCACATGTACTCAGCTCAGAAGTTGTACCACTGGAGCAAGATCTTTCTTATGAAGAACATCCGATAGAGATTCTAGATCGTAGCGAAAAATTTCTACGAAACAAGACCACTCGCTTGGTGAAAGTTTTATGGAGGAACCACCAATTAAAAGAAGATACATGGGAGTTTGAGGATATGATGAGGGAGAGGTATCCTCATCTGTTTCTTACGAAGTGAAGAATTTCGAGGGCGAAATTCATTTTAAGGGGGGTAGAATGTAACACCCGAGATTTTTATGAGAAATATTTTTTTATACATCATCAAAGGAATCTTTCACTTCACATAACACTAGCTTGGCTTTCTTTACACACAATCATGGCCTTCCTCGATAGCTTGCGTTGTATGCAATACCGAGTTTCACTAAACAACGATATGCTATTAAAATATTATTAAAACTAGCCGTTATGAATAGTAATAACCAATTTTTTAAATTTTTTAAATTTTATTTTTCAAAATGGATTTCAGTTTTGGATTCGGTATATCGAAATTAGCCTAGGGTGAAATTTTGGTATTTTTTTGAAAACTTTCAATTTTTGATGAATAGTGAAAACACTAGGTTACTATTTAAAAACCAACTTTTTATTTAAATAATTATTTATTTTATTTAAATATATTTTAGGTCAAAATTGATACATAATACCTATATAAGTTCAATGTAATTCATTGGAGTCATTTTATAATAATTTTAGATATATAAAAATTTTATTGAACTTTTGACCGTCTTTTACCCACCTCATAGGAGAATTTGCAAATTTACATAAAACTTAATTTTACTGCTTTTGTGAATGGAATTTCAAAAATCCGAGAGGCACTTTTGATGTCAGTAAGTAAAATGTGGTTCAATGAGATGAAAATAATTTTTGGTGAATAGTAACTTTTTACTTTTATTTACCACGGTTAAAAGTAAATAGGGTAATTAAGGGTAAAATGATATTATTATTACCCTAACACATGTCCTAATTCTATTGGATAAGTGTAATTCGAAAAAAATAACATTAGGGATAAAATATTACCCTTTAGGTCCACTTGGATTAGATTTGGACATTTAATATTATTTTATTTAAAGAATAGTTAAAATAGTTAAAATCAAAGTTTAATAACTAAAAATTTTTTAATATAGGGTTATACATAAGATAAATTAGACCATAAATATTAATTAGAAAGATAAAAATATTTCCTACATAATGGTATTTTATTTATAATTTTTAGACATTAAATAATTTAATTTATTTATGACACAATGATGATGCAGTAATTATCTTATTAATGAAATATTAACATAATTGATGTTATAAATACTCAAATAAATGTAATTTGAGACTTTTTATGAATTCAAATAATTTTATAGGTTAATATGACATGTTATTATTGATTTAATTAACTTTTTTCGAACTAATCATTCTGTTATGATTTTCACAAAAATCAATTACCAAATAGTGTCAAAATTGACATAAAATAGTTTTTAAAACAAATATTATATTATTAATTGTTATTTTATTCCTAAAAATCTATGGTTTGGAAAAATGACTTAGATAAGGTTATATATATTAATAATAAACAACTTGGGGTTCATTTGTCTTGTTATAGTAAGTTTATTAACCTTATAGTGTAAGAAAACAAGAAGACACGGTAAAAGTTAAATTATCTAACTTAAAGTTAAATCTAAATGATAAGGTTAAAATAGAAACCTAAACTTGTATAAATTCTATTGTATGAGAGGATTTAGACCCATAACCACCTTAGCTTCGAAATAAATCAATTTGGAGCTATTAAAAATCAAATATGACTTTATAATAAAATAATATTTTTAGTTTTTCTAAAGGTGCCCCTCTCCTCCCTTATAAAAGGGAACCTCCTCCCTCTCCTCCTCACACCACTTTGAGCCATAAAGATCAGCCAAACCCTGCAAAATTATCTTCTAAAATTCCCTAGAAACATACTAGAGGTCCTGCTCTTCTTAAAATAACATCCCTAGTGCCCTAAGAGGAGGTTAAGAAGAGGCACGTCAAAGAAGAGGTAATATCCATTACCGATCTTTTCCAATTTCTTTCTTCTTCAAATTCTTCTTCATTAGTTGTTTAATTATGAAGTAATAACATCAGTATCACTAATATACTTATATATTATTATAAATATGAAACAAAACTATTTCACCTTCTATCCATCCTATGGAAAATGAAATCACCGCGCGTGTGTACGTACGGAATACCGTCTCCACGCCGTGGTGTAATCTGTTTTCCACCACCACCTTACTTGGATGGGTATAATGGTGTAGAGAATAACTATATATAATTATTGTAAAGTGATATTGATTATGAAATAGTATAATTATACTCCAATACAATTCCACGATCATGGGAACGATATCATCGCTCGTGCGTACGTATGAAATACCATCTCCACGATGTGATGCGACTCGTTCTACATGATCTTCATTGAATAATGATTATATAAATGAATTGAATGAATAAATATGATATATATTATACTAATGCCATTCTGGAAATGAGGTATCTATAATCTAAAAATAACAATAAGAATTTATTCGACAAAACACGCATAAGAACAAAAAAAGCAATAAACACTTGAATAACAAGTAACAATGAAATATTACTAATATGAAGCTAAGAATATTACCATATATGAAATCATAACAATGAGTAAAATTCTGGAATAAGTCAATAATATTATTTAAATCATTATACAGGAGGTTCAGACATGTATGAAGAAAATCAGACCTAAGGTATGGGAAAATCTCACAATCTCATTTTTATCCGAGATTGTTTATACTTTGGTATTTACTGGGGTGTATTTATCATCCACATCCATGTTTCCTCAATATATAATATTATTTCTATCCTCCTACAATTTTTTAGATCCAATATTACTTGTTGGTGAGTTTTTAGTAAGAGATATGAAAGAAATATTTTGTCATTTTTAGTACGAGGTACTTTTTGTCTTTTTCGGCCAAAGTACGAGAAGAATGTTTTTTTAACTTATACGACATGGATGGATTTTTAGAAAATTATTTCCATGAAGCTTCCTTTACAAGTTTTAAAGTTTATTTTTAATCAGCTTCTTTTAGTTTGAAATTATATGAAATGTTAAGAAAGGAAAATGTTTTTGAAGTAGAAAGGATATTTTCCTCAAGAATGGAGTTAAAGTATTCTATCAAAATTATTTTACATATAAGATAATATAGGGTTCTGTTTCTATCCCTATTTTTACATTGTTTTGATTATGTTATGATGGAATTATTTTTATGATGTCTTTTTATCTTATATGGATTGTGTTATGATGGCTTGATGATTAAGAATCCCATTTTTATTACATGGGTTATGCTATGATGTATGATCTATGATTTTGTGGCACAGATAAGAATGGTTTCGTTATGAAATGGGTGGGACCTATATCTCCCTACAATGCATTGGGTAAAGATTTATATCTCATGAGATAGACATGGCTGGAACGGCATGTTAAACCAGTTTAGTGATACATGACTGAAACGAGGAGTGAACTCGGTTTAGAAATGGAATTTGTCCGCTAAGATAGTATTGGAAATGAGTCTTGACTAATAATAAATGATTCTCTATTATTATGTGTGTATGCCACAAAGTTTCATGTTTTAAGTTATGATTATTTGGGATTACATTTCACCACTATGATTTTTCCCATGTTATGGTATTATGATCTCTTTTGCAGGTTAAGTTTTCCAAAATGTTATGTTCTTATGAATATGATGTGATTGATATTTCTTTTGTTTACCCTTATTAAGCATTTGAGCTCACCCTTTTGTATGTTTTCTTTCCCCAGGTCAGGAAGAAGGGTACTAAGTAGAATATGCCAAAATGGACTCTAGATATGATGAAATAAATGGGAGACAACGTAGATGATTTATGAACCAGTTGTTTATGTTTCCCAGTTTCTAAAGACACTATACCTATACGGTCCTTTCATGGTTTTGTTATATGTTGTAATAAGTGTGCTTCAATTATGAAGTAATAACAATGTATGTAAAGTATGGGTCGTTATAAAACCTATCTCAAAGAATTATTAATTTAGGGTTTCATTAGTGAAAATTTTGAAACATATTCTACAAGATCATTAAACTAATTATCATACTCCATAATTTTCTAGGAATCCTACTGATTATATAATAACTCCCTTATATTCACTAGCTTTATAGTCTCAGGATAAAACTGTAGAGAAAAAATGGTTTTAAAGTGCTTCAAAGAAATATTCTTATATAGTTTATTCTAGATGGTAGAATAATACCATTTTTATTGGGATTCTCAAGTATAAATGTGTCATAATTCACCTTATAGTTCTTATGGGTATCAAAATAATCAATTATCCACTCAAACTTCTCCATCCATTTCTCCACCTCTTGAAGATCCTTATCACCCCTTAAGGTAAAAGGATTATATCAACGAATTTTTTGTACCCAATATCTAACTTGATAAGGTTTAAGATCAACTTACCTTTCTATAGTTCATTTAGTTTAAATGATTTTAACAACTAATATATAATTTTCAGAAGGATTTACTTACATAAAATTCTCCAGCCCTCCCATTTAAGGGTTTATTAGGTATCTTATTATAATGAACTAGTATATAATAACCTGATATGTCACCCAAAATGATTCATTATTAGGGTTGAAGAGTGTTCCCAATCCCTATAGGCTAGAAACTTATTCCCGAGTATCAAGAATATGCACTTGGGAATAGTTTTACCCTATAATAATCACATAAAATAGTATTGAAAACTGCTGGGAAATTGGAATGACATATCCAAGAGTTGGGAATTCATGCATAGAAAATAATAAGTTACAAAATAATTAAAAAAATTGAAATGGAAATAAGGAAAATAAATAAACATCTCAAATAAAAACAAAAAAATCATCCATCATACATATAATAGAAGAATAAACAAAGATAATAATAAATACAACATCTGGTTAAAATATATGGTAAATCAACTCAAAAATAAAATGGAACCTGAACTACTTAAACATCCTCCACATGAACCCCATTGACTCACCAAAACCACATACTCACTAATGGAAGAGGATGAATATCCAACTAAAAAAACTTTGGAATATAAAATAAAACAAGGAATATTTACAAACCATTATATAAGTACATATATAGGGTGTGATCTAAACATTACTAGTAGGATATCACCAAGTATTATATGAAATTACCTTCATAAAAGATCTTATAAATTATAGTTTGAACATAGGTTGGAAAATAAGTTTTTCACTTTTGATCATGCAGGCATAAGGGAAACAAACAACATGCTTCACCACTTTCCTTTTTAAAATCCACATAAACAATACTTTCAAAAATTAAGGCATACCTTGTTTAAAATGATAATTTTAAAAACCCAATGTTAAAAAAACATTTTATTTAAAATTTCATTGAAAATTATGAAAATAGTTATTTTAAAATACAAGAAACAAAAACTAGTCTATTTTCCCCTCTTTTACAAAAAATGAATCATTTCTCAAATTCCACATAGAAAATAATTGACACTACTATTTATATACCACAAATTCAAAGTATTTTTAGAAATAATTTTAAAGTAAAATAAAACACTAATCATAATAAAATATATACACCATATGCACTAGGATATCAATGCGGAATTAATAAAATAGGAACATCAAAACAATGTTACCATGTGGTTAGATTAAACTAGGGGATACAAACAATTATGGGAATAGAATCCCCTAATTAATCCCTAATGAGAATAAAATGTCATTAGAAGATCCCTAGGATGTAACATGAATTGTTTAGGAATCAACTCATTAGATCACCACCTAGGTGCCTATATAAAACTAGAACATTCCATCTAGCACCCATTCAAGCCACTGAGTACAATATAGGAAAACCCATAGGAGGGTGCAACTTTACTAGATCATTATCTGGTTCTTGTAAACTATGCTAGAATAGAAAACATAAAAAACATCTACTTATTTACTTAAGATATAATGATATCAATAATTGAAGGTGAGTAATAAAAAATTCACAAGGCCATCACAAGAATAACATCTTTAAAACACATTCAAAATAACCCTTATCCCACCTCCTACATGCTAACATGAAATAACCCCTTTCATTTTATCCATGCTAAATCATAATATAATATAAGAAAAATATTAAACATCCCCCATGGTAAAAAATATAGATCAATACAAGAATTAAAGGGATCAATAGAGGGTGTCACACAGATTGAAAAAAACCCACTTTTATAAAGTTACAACCAATCCATTCAAAGAAATCTTGGAATGAAAATCCATTTAAACTGCTTGAAAATATTATTTTAAAACATTACTTGAAACTATTTTGTCAAAAAACAATTTTATTTTTTTTGTAAATCAATATTTTTATTAAAAATCAATTTTAAACCACTATAATACCATTTGGTATTGAAATCATTTAATAGGGGCCACACACAACCCTTTTTAATAAAATTCCCCTTTAAAACATAAAATATTTCCTTGAAAAGAAAATATTTCCAAGAAAATCCATAAAATAGTCAAGTGGGTGTAAAAAAACCCTTATTAAATCCTTTAATTCATTGAAAAATTTTACTTATCATTTTATTGAACAATTGGAATGAAATAAAAAAATTTCAAAATAATACATAGAAAATTTATAGAAACCCTTATGCCAAGCATGGGAATATCTTTCAAGAAGAATCACATCATAATATGTTATCTTCAATGGAGAATTACAAACTGGGAAACAAGAAAAACGTCTTAAGACATAAATGATAAAACCCCTAAATTAGAACCATACCATAATAAAAAATTGATCCCCATGTATATTAGGGTTTACAGGAGAAAACAAAATCAAGTGGAAATGGGTGTAGGGAAAAAAGAGGGATGAATAAGAGAAAAGGAGGGATTTAACTTAGACATCCACTCGTAATTGAATATGTGGAGGGTTAAATCAAAAATTAAGGGAGGAGAATTCTCTTTAGGTCATGTGCCTCCACTATTCTATATGAGAGGGGAGAAAGGGGAAGCTAAAGAAAAGGGGTTCAAAGGGAAAAATGGAAATTTCATCTTTAAAAAAAATGAGCAAATAGGTATATGGTGTGGCCTTGACCACTAAAATATAAGGTCCCTACCCTGGAATAACTTATAGAACAACCTCCATATCCATGAAATGGAGAAATATGAATAGGTAAGGTTGGTAGACCCTAAGCACATAGACATAATGGTTCATCCTGAATCTCCTCACCATGGAGAAGCCTCGTGGAGGCCCTGCTATGGAATGGTCTCAAGAACACAACATAGTTAGACTAAAAAAGTCATAGGGATCTCGAGCCCTTTTCTTAGGTTGTAGTGTCTTATCCATCAATACTACAATATGGAAAACCTTTCTAAACACCCTACTAACATAGCCACACCCTGTGCACCAAAGCCCAACCAACATACCCTTATGAAACTCCCTTACACCTTTATGAACCACCCTTATAAAATTATAAACTTACCTTCAAATAGAGATAAAAATTACCTTCACGCAACACTCACCATGACGAAGCCTCACCCTTGTGGTGTGATCATTCTCCTTAACACTTATACAGTACCTCTATGTAGCACCCACTACAACATAACCCCCACTCCATGGTACATACACCCTTCACCCCATAAATTTAAAAAATTCAAGGGGGATACTTGTGGTGTAGTATCCTAGGGCTAAAACATATACTAATGAAAACTTGGCCTATAAATCCCCATGAATTCTTGAACCAACCCTAATATAAGTAAAATAGTCAGGAACACTAAAATATCCCAAAATTAGATAATGTTAAATAAAATGGTGGCATGGGTGTGTCAAAATTCTCCCTACCATTCTACCTTTTACCCATAAAATGTCTTCAATAAAGTTAGGATAAATAAAAATGAAAACCTTAACTCTTATATAAGAGGTTTTAGGGAAGGAAAAAACTAAGGATAGTTTATATGAGAAGGAACACCACACTTACTAGAAATCCTCACAAACCAAAGAATGAATTCTCAGGTACCATCAAGAAACAACCTTAAGACTAACCCAGATCACAACCACTCAACAAAAAGATTTAAGAATATTGAGACCTATCATAGATATACCCACTTTTTATAATTTATTTAAAAATGGTGAAAACAATAAGAAACATTCTACACTAAGAGCATCATTGGGAAAACCACTATTCCAAAAATCAACAAAGTAACCAAAAAACCCACTAACCTCAATCCATTACTAAGAAGATGGTTCAAACTATATAAAGGAATCATAACCTAAAAAACTATTTGGAATAACTTGAAACCAAGAAACATACAATGATCATAAGATCAGGTCACTAAAACCACCACTTTTAAAAATATCCAAAGAACATAGAAACTAAGAACATGAATCAACATGGAATTTTTTTCTAATATTAAGTTAGAAAACATAATTAGAGGGTAAAATGGGGTCAAAACCATAAAACATCGACTCCTGATGATCTCGACTAAGAGTCCCACCTGATAGCTCCCTCAATATAACTTGGATCAACCACACAATTCTATTACCCATGCACACACCCTTATCTTTCCCATGTCCCATCCATCAAATCAAATCTCATTCATAGTTTCTTCTATATATCTAACATAAAAAATAAACCCCATAGAGTATAAAAAAAGAATGAGGCATGAAATTCTTAAAAGAAACACAACTCACGAAGGAGAAACCTATAAGGGAATCCAAATAACTTATCTATTAAAGCCACCACAAAACCCATATCTTCTATAAAATCATCAAGAAAGAATCCTAAAATAGAACGTCACCCAAAATTAGGACTTGCACTATAAAATACAAGAATATTAATCCTCATCAATTAAACCATCCAACCAAGTATCACTAGTATAATCCACTCAACCCAGCTTACTCAGTTTCCAAACAATACTGCTAAACAAACAACACCTTGAATAACTACAAGACACACCAATAAAACACAGTACTAGGAAAAGAAATGGAACCTTTTAATCTATTCAAGGTTTGTAAAAAATTAATAATAAGAAAAGGGACCACCCCTATATATTAACACCCTATCTCTTATCAAAACATTTTTGTGAGGTGAATTTTAAATAACTCAAAACCTGATCCCAACCTATTCATGTCTCTTAAATAAAACAAAATAGTCCCAATGTCAAATAGGAGATGAAACCAAAAGAAATATTCATAAAAAAACAAGAAAAACACTTTCAATAATTTCTTTTTTAAATATCCCATCTATTTTAGAAAAATAAAAGAAATAATTTTCAAAATTCAATTTCAAAATTAAAACAACCATACTATCTTTTAAAACCACTGGTCTCTTTCATGTTATAAAACCCACTCAGATTATTTAAATTAATTTATTAATTAAAAAAACCTCACATATTTAAAATGTTTCAAAACACCACTTGTTTTTCATATTAAATGATTAACTAATTTCAAAAAACCAAAATATTTTCCAAATATCAAAAGGAAAATAACTACTTTTAAAAAATTTTCAGGAAACCAAATCCATTTTATAAAAAAGAACCGAGGCCTTATTTCAAATAGAAAACATTTTTTAGGAGATCCACTTTTCTCACACAAGACCAATTTCATAATATGTTTATGAGAAATTGCACACCACAATTCCAACCAAAATTTCGATCCAATAATGATAATATATCTTAAGACCCATGTTGATTATTTTACCATCATTTAGAATCACTAAAAAAAATCCCAAAATAAAGGGGAATAAATAAAAAAACCAAACTGGATATAAAACTATGATTGAATTGGGAACATGGTTGAAGAGGCATATTACAGTCATGCAACAATTGCAAAAACATTTCCAAAATAAATTGATTAGTCATTACATGGTTTTTCAGGCCAAGAAATCCATCCTCACACCTCTAATTCATTTTCATTCCATCCTAAGATACCAAGGGAGACACCCAAGGAAACCCATACCATGATAATGAGGATCAAAATACCACCATTTCAAATATAAATCCAATTGAAATAATTGAAATAGAATCCAAAACCCAACTGGCCATGGAAACTTATGAATTAAGGAAAAAAGATCTATATAGTCTATCTATGATCCAACATCTCAAGTCCCAATAATCTTATATTCACACTACAAAACACCCTAAATAATAAGAGAGTGTTTCCATAAACTAGTCCCCTTTTGAGGGATTATCTCTGATACCTTTTTTAGAAAACCGAAATGGGTTGACCCAATACATTACCCAACCCAATATGTTATTGGGACCTAAGAGTGTTCCTAATCCCCATGGGTTGGAAACTAGTTCTTGATTATCAATAATATGCACTTGGGAATATTTTTTCCCTCGAATATTTACATAAACTAGAAGCATAAACTAAAAAACATTTGGTATGAACTATCTTGGAATTAGACATACATTCATAGAAAATAAGTAGATACAAAATAATGAACAAACCAAATAGGGAATATCAAAAATAAACAACTAGATTAACTCAAAAAAAACATCATTCATCACACATAAAAGTATAGTATACATAAATCCAAGAATAAATAAAATAGTTGATCTAAATGGCCAATACATCACCTCAAAAATAAAATGGAACCTGAAAAACTCCAACATCCTCCATATGGAACTTGGTAACTCACCAAAACCATACACCCATCAATGGAATGGGATAAAAATACAACTAAAAACGAAACCTATGCACTTGAAGGAAAACAAATAAGCTATACACACACCCATACAATGTTTCATATGTAGGGTGTGAGATAAATGTGCCCAGTAAGATCTCACTGAGGATCCTATGAAGTTACATTCATAAAATAGCTCAAAAATTCTATTTAAAACATAGGACAAGAAATATTTTTTTAACTTTTTACCAAGAAGGAACAAAGGAAAAAATATGCTTTCACTACAGGAAAACAGAATATTTGCGACGGGATCCCGTCGCAAATTGCCCGTTGCCGAAAACGGCGTTGCAAATATGTGTTGTTGCGGAGGTCCCGTCGCAAAAAGAGTATTTGAAACGGTATTTATCCCCCATCGCAAATGAGTTTTCATTTATATATAAAAAAGGTATTTGCGATGGGCCGTCGTAGATATATTAGTTGCGATGGGTTTCTGACCCGTCACAAATGAGAAATTTAAAAAATATTTGCGATGAATGTATTTGTGACAGACCGTTGTAGAAATGTTTTTACGATGGGTATTCTTCCCATCGCAAATGTTACAGTAAAAAAAATTTTACGACGGGAAATCCCGTCGCAAATATTCCCATCGCAAATACGAAAAAAAATAAAAATAAAATAAAAAAATTAATACAAATCGTATAATATTATATAAAAATAATAATAATATAAATAAAAAAAATATAAAATATAATTATGAAATATTAATATAAAATAATAATAATATGAATATAAATAATATAATATAATATAATAATACTAATATTAATAATATAAAAAATTAATATAATAATATTATTATTAAATTATGTATATAATAATAATAATAATATTAATAATATAGAGAAATTATATTATTATAATATTAATAATAAAAAATATATATAATACAATTATGAAATATTAATATCAAAAAATAATAATAATATGAATATAAATAATATAATATTATATATTATTAAATATTAATATCAAAAAATAATAATAATAGTACTAATATTAATAATATAAAAAATTAATATAATATTATTATTATTAAAATACACATACATATTTATGAAAAAATAATATTAATAATATTAATATTAATAAAAGTATAAAATTATAAACTTCTCAATATTAACAATAAATATAAAATATTAAAAGTAATATTACTAAAATAAACAGACATTAAGAATAATACTAATAAGTAATAAAATATTAAAAAAAATAAAAACAAATTAAATCATGCAATATTCGTACCAATATGAAAGAGGAATTGTAAATAGTTAATATGACAATAAACTAAGAACTCAAATGTTTATTACATCTAAAAAAATCATAGGGGGGGTGGATAATCTGGAGGACCTGGAGGAGGTGGTGGAGGAAACTCCATCCCTAAACTATGAGTCAGACAACGCATATACTCCATATACTCCTAATGTTGCTCCTCATACCGACGTCTCTCCTCATCCTGTTGTTGACGCATCTGCTCCTACCATCGATGCATCTCCTCATCGTGCTGCTGACGCATCTGCTCCTGCCCCTGATGCAAATCCTATATAAGCTGACTCTGAGCACGCAGCTGCTCCTGATACTGTGAGGCAGAAGATGATGTCTCTCCACGAGCTCCTCTCAAGTTGGACGCCGACATCGCAGCAGTACCATAATAAGCTGCAGGAGTCAAATGAGAGCCGATACCAACTACTCGGCCTTTTTAAAGCCATACTGGGTCACCTGCATCCATGCCGTCTCATCAAAATGGTGGGCACTAGTCTGATCACCCATTTCGTCTTGACTCTCAGCCTGTGTCTGAGAGGTCACAACCTCATATTAATCCTTAAGATTCAATTATAAATTAAAATAATGAAAAGATTATATGCATTTAATTTGCAAGCTGTAAAGAAAATAATACTGACCACAATCTGACGCTGGCGGTCACCTCTAATCTCTCCAGTAGCCGGATCATTGTACATCCTCCGATAAATTCCGTACGTTGTAATACCGGGCTGCTCGGCTTCCTATATGAATATAAAATAAACTGTTTATATTTAAAGTTGTATAAAATATTAAAAAAAGTACTTAGCAGATGCTCTCTATGTGCACTGAATGTACGGCTATCGGCTCGATGCGTCACCTCCTGTCTCCCCCGATTCTGTCGACCCAATGCAGATCTCCTCTGAAACCCACCACCCAAACAGTGTGTACATAATCCATCCCAAACGTGAGATGAAATGTACTCTGGTCAGTGGGCTCTACAGGACTCATCAAATTTTGTCACTCCGGCTTTCTTCACAATCGTCTTTCTCAAATTATGCAAAAACTGACGGAGACGGTCACGCATAGACACCACCCATGCCGCGTGGATAGTGGCACACATGCTCTCATCGATAAGATACCATAAAACCTAATATAAATTTATTAATGAATTAAATTTCAAAATAAATAATATTTTATTACGTACCAGCCAATGATCGAACATGGCGGCCTGCATATCAGCGGGAATCTGATCCCATGTGAGCCAAGGCTGAGAAAAATAATTGCGCAAGATAGTGCTCCCCTGTCCAATATCTATATGCATAAAACTGTAAAAAAAGAACAAATAATCAAGAAATTAGAATATAAATAAATTATAATTATAGATAACTAAAATACACAGGTTACCATACCACCGTGTGTGTGCATCGAATCCAAGAGGTGGATGTCACTCCAGGATAGGATCTGGAATCATCAGTCTGGAAAGACCACGCCCCCTCCAAGTGCTCCCTGTAGTGCCAATAGCATGAGGGTCAGATGACTCAAGAACCTCATCATCTATAGGTAGATCAGCCTCCAGCAACTGAAGAAACATTTCTGAGTCCATCTGAAACATGAAATGATTGTTATTAGCAAATAGTTGAAAATAACTATTATGTATAGATATATATTTGTTATGATTCTAACCATCATTTTACTGTGTCAATGTTCATCTTCATCATCATCTTCATAGTTTTCAATGTCAATGTCTTCATCTTCCTCATCAACATCATCAATTTCCATATTATTTTCACTTTCATCATCTCTTGTCATTTCAAATTCAGTTGTAACAACATTGAAAACATCATCACCATCGACCCTTAACTGTGGGGTGTCATCCTCGATATTCATATCTCTTTGCGAAAAAGATGTGTTTTGAGGAGTGTCCTGAAAAATTTCATTTCCTTGCACTTCAGTGGAACCACATTCAGTTTGAGTAAACTAATTTTCTCAAGATTTAACTTTTATTATACTCCACCAATCATCCAACTCTTTTGTAGTAGAATAATATTTTTCATAATAAATTTGATGTGCCTGATGAGCCAATAAAAATGGTTCATTTACTTCAAGAATAATTTTATGTTTAATATCAACAATTATATGAGTCGGATGAATACGCAAGCCTCTCTCAGTATCCAGCCATCAACATTTAAACATTTTTACATAATTCTATCCCAAATAACACAGTTCAATAATTTCTTCAAGCATGCCGTAAAAGTAAACTTCAATATCTCTATGATGTGATCCCTTCAAACAAACACCACTATTAATTGTTTTCTTTGATTCCCCATATGCACGTGTATGAAAGCGATAACCATTCACCACATATGCATTATAAGATTTAACCATTTTGGATAGTGGGATACTCATTATATACAATCGACTATCAATCTTATCAGCATGTGTAGATACCAGAATTTTTTTAAAACATTTATCACCATTACAAGTAATAAATTGATTTTATATGTAAAACCAAAAAAGAACGTATGTTACCATTTTTTGAAACCAGTAGGAAATTTTTTTTGCAGAAATTATTCTAAGCCAGCTGCTGTAATTTGTGGAAATTGTTTCTTGATATGATCATCATATAACCTACAAATAAAATATGATTAATTTACTGTAACAGAATCTATAGAATAAGCTATAGGAGCACTCACTGTATAATTGGTGACATTTCTTCAAAGTTGAGTAGAACATATGCTTGAGCTCTATGATGTTCATCATCTGAAATCCATCTATCATGAACTCCACCAAAGCTAAGTTTGGGCTGATTGAAAACTGATAATTTAGTGTTCATATCATTATCAACATTCCCCTCATTCCCGCCCATGCGGTTAAATTTTGAGGGATATTCAGATTCAAAATAATGAGAGAAAAATAAAGCAATTTCCTCTTGCAAATAAGCTTCAACAATTGAGCCTTCAACTGATGCTTTGTTACAAACTTTTTTCTTCAATTTCTGCATGCATCTCTCAAATGGGTACATCCATCAAAACTGAAATGGACCTCCACATTTTGATTCATGTGGCAAATGTAATATCAAATATTCCATTGAGTCAAAGAAAGCCGGTAGAAAGATTTTTTCCAGTTTGCATATAATCACAACAAAAACTTCTTACAGTTTTCTTATTGTATCGTAGTCTGTTGTCACCGCACACATGTCTCGGAAAAAATATGATATATCTGTTATCGAATCCCAAGTCGTAGAATTAAATAAACCTATTAATCCAATAGGCAGAAGTCTTTCTATTATAACATGATAGTCATGACTTTTTAATCCGGTAATATGACCATTTTTAACACATCTGCCCAAGTTAGAAGTATAGCCATATGGAAGCCTTAAATCTATAATCCACTGACAAAATAATAAGCGACTCTCTTTGGTTAGTGTATAAGCTGCTTTTGGATTCATTAATCTCTGTGATCTGACATTTTCAAACAATTCAAGTTCTGGTCACCTGCAAATTTGGGCAAGATCTAATCATGCCTTTACATTATCTTTGGTTTTACCTGGTGTATCCAAAACTGTTTGAAATAAATTATCAAAACAGTTCTTCTCAATATAAATGACATCCAACATGTGTCGGACCAACAAATCAGACTGATATGGAAGATTCCAAAAAAATGCTCCGTTTTGTCCAATTCTGTTCTTTCCCAAAGCCATGAATTTTCTGTTGGTTTATTGTTGGTCCAAAAGTGATGGAAGGTAATGAAAATACAACTGATTGTAACTCTGTACCTGAGATCATTTTTGGAGGTTCATCTCTTTCAATTCTTCCTTTTCTGAAATGAGATTTATTCCTCTTAAAAGGATGATCGATTGGAAGAAATATGCGATGACAGTCAAAATAGCAAGGTTTTTTTCCATTCATGAGCATAAATGATTTGTTGTCTCCCATATAGTAAGGACATGATTTTGGACCATGTTTACTCCAGCCATATAACATGCCATATGCCAAGAAGTCACTAATTTTCCACATTAAAGCAGCTTTCATTACAAAATTCTGTTTCACAACAGCATCATATGTACCAACACCATGACTCCACAATAAATTTAACTCATCAATCAATGGTTTCAAATAAACATCAATATTCTTTTTCGGATGTCCTGGGATTAATAATGTCAAGAATATATAAGGATCTTTCATCAACATCCATGGAGGCAAATTGTACGGAGTTATAAAGATAGGCCAACAGGAACACTGACTACCAAAAGATCCAAATGGACAAAAACCGTTAGTAGAAAGACCCAATCACATGTTCCGGGATTCTAAAGAAAAAGAAGAATTAACTTGATCAAAATGTTTCCATGAATCATTATTAGATGGATGAATCAAGCTTTTACCATTTGAAATATTGGTTTTGTGCCATGAAATTATTGTCTCTATGTTCTAAGACATAAATAAACGCTGCAACCTGGGTGTAAGCGGAAAATATCTCAATTGTTTTATAGAAATAAATCCAGACTTCCCTGATTGAGATTTTTTATACCTCGATTGTCCACATGTGGGACAAATTTCCAATGACTCATTTTCACCAGAATATAAGATGCAATCGTTTGAACATGCATGGATCTTCTGATAACTAAGGCCCATATTACGAACCAGTCTCTTTCTCTCATAATAATTAGCGGGCATCACATTTCCTTCAGGTAACAGTGCTTTAACCAAAGAAAATATCTGATAAAAACAGTTATTTGACATTCCATTATCTGATTTAATGGCCATAAATTTTTCAAAAGATTCTAATTTACTTATCTTACAAACAGGATATAATGCATCTTCAGTAGGCCTAAACAACTCAGCAAATTCAGATGGTCCCAACTCAGGAGGTAAATCAATGTCATCCTCGATTTCAGTTTGTTGAACGGATGACCCTGCAACATCATGTACTAAATTCTGAAACCGTGATGGATCTGAAATCAAATTATTAGTATCTTCTTTGGAACTGCGTTCACCGTGTTGATACCAAAAAATATAATCTGATTGAAAACCATAATGCAAGAGATGTTTCTAACGATTTCAAATGTCTCAAACGTTCTCAGAGCACATTTTTTACAAGGACACTTAATTGTCCCTTTTGAAACAAATTCTGGGTTTGATGATGCAAATGATAAGAAAGCTTCAACACCATCAACATATACAGGATTTAAACTAGAACCATTTGGATTTTTGCGTTGATTTATCCAAGAACTATCATCTAATAATGATTGATGTCGATTTACTTATTCCATATTCATATATATGTTTCTATAAAATTTAAAACCATTACTGTTGTTAAATAATTTGATATCAGAAAAACAATATCCTAAAAAGAGAAGATACATAATTACAGTTATTTCTTAGTAATTACCAATAATTATCGGCGAAACATTTAGTTTTTAATCATCCCCACTAATTATTATTAATTTAGCAATACTTAGCAATACTTGGAAAAATGAAATATGATGGAATAATGAAATAAAATTTTGTAATCATCGTTGTGGAGATTATATTAATAATTATTCTTATTTGTTTCCAGCAGATTGGCGGCAACTCTTTTGCCTGACGACTCATCTCCTTACAAGGAGATGAGTCGTCAGGAAAAAGAGCCTCTTTTGTCTGACGAATCATCTCTTTTTAACTTTCTCCTGACTAAAATCAGTATGAAAAACTTGCTCTGACATACGTGAGAGCACATTTTTCATACTGATTTCAGTGGGAGAAAGTAGAAAATACATGAGATGTTGAACAAAATGTAGCCGCTAATCCACTGGAAATTGTGCCAATTTATAACCATGTACTTGAATTTATTTGATTTTTGATTAATTATTACTAATTATTACTAATTATTACTAATTATTACTAATTATTATAAATCTCAATATTTCCAAAAGATTTTGCTCTATTCTTAACATGTTCAAATCTTAAAGAGTCGTCAATTTTTAGGTCATGCCCAATAAAAACTTTGCGTCAACCATGTCCAATTTAAACTCTATAATTGTCCTTACATGGTTGATCACCTTGCAAGTAGTGTTGCAATAGGATGACACAAGTAATGTCATTCTCGTCTTTAAGAATCATTTCACATGACCCTTTACATAGATCATTCTTCCTTGAGAAATTAAGAGAACATCGGTATCTTTCCCTTAATTTTTCAAGAAAGAATGGTCTATGTAAAAAGTCATGTGATATGATTCTTATAGATGAGAAAGACATGACTTGAGTTGTCCTATTGCAACACTACTTGCTAGGTGATCAACCAAGTAAGAACAATTATAGAGTTTACATTGGACACAGTTGATGCAAACTTTTTATTGGGCATGACCTGAAAATTGGCGACCCTTTAAGATTTGAACATGTTAAGAATAAAGCATTTTTTTTTGAAAATATTGATAATTTTAATATTTTACAAATATTTTATAATTTTAATAATATTAATATTTTTTTTATAAATATTAAACATATAATAATATAATAATTATATTATTAGTATTATTTAATTATTAATATTAGAGTAATATAATATTTTATATTATGTTATTATTTATGTTACTAATTATATTACTAATTATGTTAATAATTAGTAACAAACGTGATTGACCGCTCATCTACCTCAATTTTCTTTTCATTTGTGCGTTGAGGTTGAAAGGAAACTTCTGCCTCCACATGTAGTATTTACTTTTAATGTCAAAATTATAAACCTCCTCACCTCTATGCTGGTGAAGAGGTTGATAATTTTGATAGTAAAAGAAAATATTACATGTGGAGGCAGAAGTTTCCTGTCAAGCCTCAACACACAAATGAAAAGAAAATTGAGGTAGATGAGTGGTAAATCACGCTTGCTAATTGTTTCCTAATTATTTTTAATTGTTTCTTAATTATTTTTAATTGTTTCCAAATTATTTTTAATTATTTTCTAATTATTTTTAATTGTTTCCTAATTATTTTTAATTTTTTCCTAATTATTTTTAATTGTTTCCTAATTATTTTTAATTGTTTCCTAATTATTTTTAATTGTTTCCTAATTATTTTTAATTATTTCCTTATTATTTTTAATTGTTTCCTAATTATTTTTAATTGTATCCTAATTATTTTTAATTATTTTTAATTGTTTCCTAATTCTTTTTAATTGTTTTTAATTGCTTCCTAATTATTTTTAATTATTTTCTAATTATCCTAATTATTTTTAATTGTTTCCTAATTCTTTTTAATTGTTCCCTAATTATTTTAATTGTTAATTATTTTATTTGTTTCCTAATTATTTTATTTGTTTCCTAATTATTTTATTTTTTTCCTAATTATTTTATCTGCTTCCTAATTATTTTATTTCTATTTGTTTCCTAATTATTTTATTTCTAATTGTTTCCTAATTATTTAATTTCTAATTGTTTCCTAATTATTTAATTTCTAATTGTTTCCTAATTATTTTATTTCTAATTGTTTCCTAATTAATTATTTCTTAATTATTTAATAATTATATAATTATTCCAAATTAAATGTAACTTTTTCTAATTATTTCTAATTTAATATATTTATTTCTAATTATTAACAAAACATCCTCCGGGAGTGTCGAACCAAGAGTGCAGCAAAGCCCGTTGTCGTGTACCAGGTTACCCCGAGTCAAGCTCGAAACACCTTGTCAGAGTTTTCACTCCTAGATATATCTGTTCCAGAGCCGCCTCTACTTGTTCGTATCCAAAAAAGGACTATTTGGTACAACTACTTAATCTAATTATACTATATAGCCATATAAACAATGTATTAAAAAAATTAAAATTAACAATTAAAAATAAAATTAACAATTAAAAATAATTTAACAACTAAAAAACTATAAATACCTTTGATATGAAGTTTGCACCTCCTAACTCCTTCTCTGCTCTTACCGTAAGAAAAAATTAAAATAAAAAAAATTTCTACTTAGAACAGAAATTTAAAGAGAGAAAGGGAAGAAAAAGAAGAGAGATTTGAATGATTTGAAAAAAAACGGATGGAGGTATATATAGGTTAGAATATTTACGACGAGAACCCGTCGCAAATACCTTCACCCACATTAATTACGGGCAGCGGTTAAAAGGGTTTTTGCGACGGGCCCGTCGCAAATAGCTGCCTGCCGATATACCATTAGCGACGAGTGGATATCCTCGTCGCAAATTACTATTTACTGCCGCCGGTATTTGCAATGGGGTCCGTCGCAAATACCTTCACCCGTATTAAATACGGGCGGTGGTTAAAAGGGTTTTTGCGACGGGCCCGTCGCAAAAACCTGTAGGCTGACATACCATTAGTGACGGGCGGATATTTCCACCGCAAAAGCCTATTTACCGCCGCCGGTATTGGCGATGGGACCCGTCACAAATAACACCTGCTGAATAGTGTTTTGTGATGGGTAATTGTCCCATCGCAAATAGTATTTACCACCTCCGGGTACTTGCGACGGGACAAAGGCCACTGTCACAGATAGGCTTCCTGCGTTTTGGCGTGCAAACTGCGCCATACCTATTGTGACATGTCCTGTATTCCTATCGCAACTAACTGACCATTTTCGATGAGTTTATATTCCCATTGCGGATACTCTTTTCGTTAGATTTATTGTGATAGGAATAAATCCTGTCACAAATAACCCGTCACAATAATCGATTTTTCCCGTTGTGTTTATCACTTTAAATTTTTAAATCAACATAAACAAGCCTTTCTAAAAGTAAGGAATACTAAGTTTAAAATCATAAATTTAAATTCCCAATTTTTCGAAAAATAAATTATTTAAAATTTACTCCAAAACCATGAAAATAAGGATTTTAAAATATAAGAATAAAAACCCAATCCCCTTTGCCTCTTTTCCCAAAAAATGAATCATTTCATAAATTACACTTAGAAAGCAATTTCTACTACTCTTTATAAACTATACCTTCAAGATAATTTTAGAAACAATTTAAAAGTAAAAAAACTACTCAAAATTAAATATAAACACTGCATGCACTGGAATATTAATGAGACATAAAAAAAGAGAAACAACCAAATAATGGTTCCATATGGTCAAAAAAAAACTAAGCGATACAAAAAATTCAATGAATGAAATCCCCTTAATAATTTATAATGGGAAAAAGGTATCATGGGAATATATCTATGATATAACATAAATGGTATAGTAGTTGGATCAACAGATCACTCACTATGCATCTATGTGAAATTTAAACATCCCATTTGGAATCTATTCTGTCACCGAGTATAATGTAGGAAAACCCTTGGGTAGGAAAAAATTTTCTATGGAACTAGCTAGTGTGTGCACACCAAGTTATCATAACACACATAAAAACCCTCTACTTATCTACCTAGGATCCCATGATATTAAGAAACATAGGTGAGAAAGCAATAAGTCACAAGGATATCAAAAGAATCAAAATATTTAATACACAATGAAAATAAACCTCATCTCACCTTCTACACCCTAATGCACATAACCCCTTTCATTTAATCCATTCAAAATAATAATATAATAAAATAAAAATATGAAACATTCACTTTCGGGTTATAACATATATTGATGTAACAATTTATGGGCCTAATAATTGGTCTCACATATATTGAAAAAAATCATTTTACAAAGTGTTTAACATGCCATTAAAATGAATCTTGGAATTAAAATCCATTTACAACACTTGAAAATATAATTTAAAAAAATTCCTTGAAATATATTTATAAAAAATGCTTTCAAATATTTTTTAAACAATCTTTTATTAAAAATCACTTTTAAACCACCACAATACCCTTAGGCCTTATAACCATTTTATATAGTCTACACATGCCCCTTTTTAATCAAATACCCCTTTAAAACATAAAATAATTCCTTGAAAAGAAATTTGTGCCAAAAATTACTTTAAAGCATCCAAGAATGTGTACGACACCTTTTTCTAAATCCTTTAATTCATTTAAAAGTGTTACTCAAAATTTTACCAAACACTTGGCATGAAATCTACCCATTTCAAAACAACACATAGGAAATACATACGAACCCTTTCATTACATGCATAGAAATATATTTGAAAACCATTTAATATCCATCATGGGTACACCATATATATATATATAATTTAATAATAATTTTTTAAAAAAATACAAGAACTACTTGATGTGAATAATAAGGTAGATTTCATAGAAACACCTACCTCTTCTAACTGGAATCACATTAGAATGAATCACCTTTGTTGAACATAAAAATGGGAAAAAATACCCCCTTATAAATACTTAAACACTAAAAACCCTAAATTAGAACCACCCCTTTCTTAAAATTGAGCCTCATGGATATTAGGGTTTCCAAGAGAAATAAAAATCAAGTGAAAATGGGTGTGGGAAAGAGGAGGTAGTAGGGACAAGAGAAGACGTGTTATTTACCTCAAAAATCCTCTTGGAATTGAGAAGGGGGTTAAAATAAAAGAGTAATAGAGGATAAATATAACTAGGTCATGAATACCACTAAGTTTAATGGTAAGGGAAAAAAGGGAAGTTAAAAAAATAGTTGGAAGGGGGAAAAGGGTTATTGCACCTTTAAAAAAACTGTGTAGATAGGGCTATAATGTGGCCCAAACACTACAAAACAACAACCCTACCCTAAAACTCCTTATGAAATATCATCTATAGTTTTGGCATGGAGAAACTTGAACATGAACTGCTAATGGACCTGAAGCACCATTCCACCACAGCATAACCCAAGGCTCTTCACCTTGGAGAAGCCTCAGAGAGGCCATGTTATGGTGTGGTCTAGGGACCTTGTCACAACTGGCCTAAAAAAGGAAAAGGGTTCTCAATCCCTCACCCTGGCCACTGCATCTTGTACTTCCATGCTACAACATGAATACCCTTTCCAGCACCCTCCATGGAAAAGATGTGCCCTCTATGTTGTGTCCCAACTAACTTACCCTTACGCAAATCCCTTCCACCATGATGCACCACCCTTACGCAACTCTAGAATTACACTCAAGAAACACTAATATGTACATTTATATAGTACTCACCCCTATGGTGTGGCATTCCACCCTATCCCTTATGTAACACCCCTACTCATCACCCACATGGGCATAGCCTCTACTCTAAGGAACAAACTTCCTTCACCCCATAAATTTCAAAAAGTTAAGGGGGATGGCTACTGTGTATTCTCCTAGGGATATAAAGTAGCTTTCTACATACCCATCATTTAACTCCTAAGGACATCCCAAAATACTCAAAAAATAAAATAAAACACATGGTAAATCCAAAATATCTAATAATTATATAATATTAAATTCAATAGTGACATGGGGGTGTCACACTTCTGGGTGGCATGAATTAATAACATTAATGAAATATAAAACATTAATTAAAACATAATAAAACAAAATAAATAATCATAATAAATAAAATAAATCTAAATATTCTTATTGGAATCATGTTATCCCACTAAAAAATATCATTAAATCACTTTAAATAATTTATAAATACCCCTTAAAGACGTAAAAAAAAATAGATAGAAAAATAAATTAAAAAAACTTTTCAAAAAACAAATATTTTGGTATGAAAAGCCCCATAACTATGAGTTAGACCATGAAAACCTTATAAAATATTATAAATGACTCTTATGATCCCTATGCACGTTCCATAATGTTTAACCAAATATGTGATAGTTGAGATGGTGAAGAGGGGGTGAATTAACAATTTTAAAAAATAAAAATAATTTTAAAAATAGGATATGGTACCCACTAAGAAACCAAAATTTTATGGGGGAGTGACGCACGCCTGTTGTAGGGCATGGAATTTTTTTTCCTAAGTTAAAATGTAGTAATTTGGTTGACCTAGGATGTCTCCCAAAGAGGAGTGCACACAAAATGGTTTGTCACTTTAAAATGAGTGTAAAAATTTTGTGCTTTTGAAAGGAAATTTGAAATTCAAATGATTGAAAAACTATGATATTAAAAAGGTGATTAGGTCAGGGTCGGTTTCCTAATTGTAATGCTATCCTTGTTCAATTTAATTCAAACCTCTTCTTCTTTGTTGATTAAAGTGAATTTCCACAATCATTTCCTCTCACTTCCTTGGTGAAATTATGATGCTGAGAGAAAACCTTACCAAGATCTCAGTTTGGTGAACTTTCCTTCCATGTGTAAAATAGTAGTATTGAATATCCTTAATTTAAATGGGAAATACCCGACTGGGTTTTGTTTATCCCAAACAATCAAGAACATTCACTACACCTTTTACATGTACTGATGATCGTTGAGTACTTCACCACTAATCCCTGGTCTATTCCATCATACATAAACCATAAATTAGTGGAGGGAGATAATGATTATTTTACCAAGGAAAAAATAAATAATGGAATTAAAATTCAATAATGATCACACTTGATAATGAAATCCACTATATAAAATTTAAAACAACTTTGAAGAAGAAAGAAATTTCATTCAATTACATTCAAGAACTCAAGCATTACAACATAGAAAACCAACCCTTCCCAAATCAATCCAAATGTTTACCCCACCATGGTAAGGGTAATCAAGATGAATGGGGAAGAATATGGCATTAAAAAACTATGAAAAAAGAAAATAAATAAAAGATAATGTTGAAAAGTTCTTCTTGTTGGTGTCCCAGAAGGAATGGTATGGAAATGAGAGATGATTTTAGAGGGTGGAGCTCTCCTCCTTTTATATCCAGAATTTATCTCCTGAATGTTGACATATTTTATCCCCATTAAATTAAATCTTCACGCATTTATCCCTTCTTGAATGTTGTTTATAATTATCTTGGGAGTTTTCCCTCAAAATCTTACATGATTTGGACATGTATTCCGAGAGTTATGACTATTTTACTCTAACCATTTATTCTGTCTAGTCAGACTATCCAAATCGAAAACCTTCAGATTAGAGTGATTTAATGACCCCTTAAATGGCCAATTCACATGGCCTTTCCTTCATTAAATATACTCCAAAACTCCTTTCACATCCCCCACCGAATTTAAAAACAATTGGGCCTACCATGAATGATTTATGAAGCCCACACCAAAACTAGGCAGAACTGCAAACAATTTTCTTGATCCAAATTGTGAGCTTCTTTGGAGCTTCCATATGACCGATTCAGCTATTGGGACAAAAATAGAAAATGAATCCCTGGATGTGTAGAATTTATAAAAGAAATAATTTTTCAATTTGAATTAGTGTAGATAATGTTATGTCCAAACTACATAAATAATTAAAAACTGTTAAAAATCCGAAATGGCCCATTTTTACTATTCAGCTCAAAATAACACCAATATCATAAAAATGAAACAATTCATATTATAGGAACAATTTTGTGGGTTTAAAACAATTATATTAAATATAAATTAATTGAAAATATTTTCTCTATCAATTCCCCCACACTTATCACTTGGACTCCTGGACAAGTAAACATCAAAATCAAATCAAATCAAATCCAAAACACATACCAATGAGATCTACCAAATCAATACTAAGAAACAAAAAGATATAATGCCTCATAAAAAAAATTATTTCAAGTTCTCCATTTTAGATTTTAATATATTTACACTTCATTTATTATCCCATGCACACAAAACACCTACCTCACATGAATTTTATCTCATATCACAAATGTAAATACTGAACAAGGATTTTCTCATCCAATATCACACAAGAGTCACCATAGGCTTGATAAATTCCTACTTCTCCACCCGATGTGAGTCAAGGACATATGTTTCTCATGAGTAATTTTTAGGGTTGTTCTGTGGCTTCTGGTTGGTAGGATTTAGATGTTAAAAATTCCGAGGCCGAAAAAGGAGGGCTTGGCTCTTTTTGAAGCAAAATTGAAATATTCTAATTTTCACTCAAATATGGTCTCCTCCTCACCTTTGTAGAAAATAGGATCCATCATCATTCAATCAGATCAAAAGCAAAAAATTAAATCTTTTCAAACTTGATTTTTCTTGAAATCTCCATATAGGCACAACTTTCTTTTTACATCGGAAGATCTATAAAGGCACAACTTCTCTTATCATGAAAGATCCAGAAAAGGCACAACTTTTAACAAAATGAAATATTCATCAGCTCTTAAACATTTTATATTCCACCAAAAGTATCAACAAATGAGGTAGTATATCACAAGTTATCTTCCCCCACATTTAATTTCAACTAGATCATGAAATTTCACTTCGAGAGCAGGTAGGATAAGGAAAATTGACTTGTAATGTGGGTAACCTAATAGGCTATTCATGGCTACTAGGGGCTACAATGAAGTAAAAATGTAAAGGTGGGCCATAATGAAAAGGATTATTTTGAAAAGGGGGCTTAAAACCAAATAAATTCCTTAATCATTTAAAACACATGTACCTCAAACCCTCATGTTTTGAAAGGAATAAATCAAATTTTGGTTTAAGCAAGCATGGTCTGGTTCTCTCAAGAAATGAGGTAAATGAAAAGAATATGACAAAAATGGTTTAGAAGCCACACAGAAAAGTGATTTCAAAGATATAGACAGTGAAATATGGCATGAGATTCAAAATTCAGTGTACTTTTTATGAAATTCCAAAATATTTGAACTTGAAACAAAGTCATTTCAACATTCATTTTAGCTTAGTTTCATGGAATATATTGGTTCACTCATTGACATGGGTTTCAAAAATGGTAATGATAATCATTTTTGCTCAAAATTTTCAAAAACACACTAATAATTTTAAAAATACAAACACAAAAATTTGAAAACACACATTTTTTTTTGAAAAAAAACACAAAATGAAAATCATAAACTACAAAGGTTCCCTCCCCCCACACTTAAATGATGCAGTGTTCTCAATGTATTCAAGTGTATTTAACATGTATACTAATTTTAAAATGAATCACAACAGCAAGAAAGTATAAAAGAGAGGTACAACCTGACTTATTGGCAATGGAACATTGAGTTTGGCTCCTAAGTGTTGCTCTTTGAAAAACTAAAAAAAACATAACATAAGAAATTTATTAAATGAAATAAAAATAGAATTGGAATAATAAAAGAAAGATAAATATTGGTTTAATTCCCCTAGTGGGCCCTAGGTTTTGACAGCCTCTAGATGGGCAGTTTAATCGATTATCCCCAATCTGATGGTGGGTGTGGTTTATTTGAGATAAACCACCACATGTGAATTTTACCAATTTCCATGAGTAAACATTCCATTTAGAGAACCATAAAGTAGATGAGAAACTTCCCAACCCCCAAGAAAGAAAAAAGTTAAAATTTGAGTTCAATAGTGAGAGGGAATAGAATAGAGGGGTGCTCCCTATTGACTTTCATGGTGTCCTCCTCTATATGGTATGTAAATTTTTGTTGAGGAGGTAGTCGCACCACCACATTCTTATAAAACTCTTATTCTTTAATCACCACCACATGGGTAGTCTTTTCTTCAACATCCAAGGTCTCTTCCATTTGTGTCGTATCATAAATTTCTAAGAAAGAGAAATCAAAAAACCATTCAACTTGAATAAGATTAAAACATGAATAATTAAGAGATAAATATTCCCTTTCAAGTAATTCATCTTGGTAATTGATCTCTTCATGAAAATCCACCTTGATCTCCTCTTGAGATCCCTCTAATAAATGATCAACATGTTTGGGGAGCTTCAGTTTATCCTCTTTAGGTTCATATTCTTTTTTATAATAATCCTCCAAGGAAAAAAATAAGTTATCTGAATCTAAAAACAAAAAACAAGGGGAGGTTATACTCAATTAATTTTCAAGAAAATAAATAGATAATGAGTTCATGAGAATATTATCTCCCTAGTTCTTTCATCTTCAATCACTTCTTCAAAAATGGTTGAACATGGAAAAAGTTTTTTTTGGAAAATAATATTGTGATTGTTAATGTAATTTTAAATAATAAGCCATCAGTTACTAGAGAGTGAGACTCACAGAGTTTGTCTTTTTTTATAAAATGGAACCTGATAGGTGTCATAGGAACCAACTGGAGGAAGCTATAGAGAATGTTGTTGCACCTGAGACATAGGTGAACCAAGAGTTGGTTCAGATCATTGTCCAATTATTCCAAGATATGGAAACTAGGAAACAGTAGGCTGAGACAAGGCACATAGATCACTTCATCTAGTTCATGAAGTATAATCCAACCATCTTTAAGGGTGATTCTATACCTAAAAAGGTATAGGTGTGGATAAGCAAGATGAATCACATCTTTAAACTCATCAGCACATCGATAGAGCTCAAATTCAACCTGGACACGTACATGCTCTAGGATCTTGCACATCAGTGGTGGGAACTGGTACTGCATGCTAAAGGGTATGAAGGCTATACTTGGGAGGATTTTGAGGAATTGTTTAATAAATAATTTTATCCTTATATGTTCAAAATCTAGAAAATGATGGACTTATTTATCCTGAAGTAGGATAATATCTTGGCCATGAAATATGTAACTAAATTCATGAATTTAGTGAATTTTTCACCAGAAGTTGTAGCAAGTGCATATTTAAAGTCACAAATCTTCAAATAGGGGATAAGGCAGGAGATTCGATCAAAGATTGTGGTGCTATGTATTACTGATTATGCAGAGATGGTGAACATAGTGACTGTGGATGAATGTGATATCTCATGATCTATGGGAGGAGGTATGATGACACCTACAAGGAATGGTGGGAAATCCAACATTGGAAGCAAGTGGAAAAGGGAAACCTATTTTCAAGGTTGAAGTGGAAATCAGAATTAGATTATTGGACCAATGAACCTTCCTCCATGACCTAAGAGAAAAGAAGGTTGTTTTCAATGTGGTTCATTTGACCACATAAAGAGAGAGTGTATAGAACAATCTAGAGAATGCCATAACTGCAAGAAGATAGGGCATCTTCAGCGCTATTGTCGCTGTGCTCTAAGGTTAGGTGCTCGAGACACTTCTCAGGCATTGCAAGAATCATATGCTTTGATAGGGCGAGGACAACAAAATCAGTTTCATCAACAGAGCATAGATATCCATGGTAATTCTATAAATACCATGACTCCTCAACTTGGGAAATATTAGCAAGGAAACAAGGAGAACAATTCAACGAAGAATAAATTTTATAGAGATGAGAAAATGATTATCGATGATCAGGATGGACCATCTATGGTGAGAGGTATGAATATTTAAAATTATACCCTTTTGCAAGTTCTCTTCAATACAGGTGCATCATATTCTTTCATTGCATTTTGTGTTGTTGATTTTTTATGTTTAAAGTTTGAAATTATGCCTTATGTTTTAAAACTACAAACTCCTGTCAGGGAAAGATAATGTGAATCCTTTGTGTGTAGAGAATGTGCTATAACTGTTGATAGAGATGAGCTGAAATGGGACATATCAGTATTCGAAATGGATGTCTATGACATAATTCTGGGTATGGATTGGTTGACAATGTTTAAGGATCACATATACTATTATAGAATAATAGTTAGTTTCATGACTAAGAACGACATAAAGCATCTCTTCAGAGGAGAGAGGATGGTAAAGAAAAGTGAAAAGAGCTTGTTGGTACCAATGGTGGGAATGATCTCTTATCAGTTGGAAACATTGACTTTGGCATCAATCGAAGAGAATGAGGAAAATAGTTTTCCAAAAGTTGTGGAATAATTTTCCGATGTATTTTTCGAGAACTTCTCAGGGTTACCACCAATAAAGGAAGTGTAGTTTATGATTGATCTCCTTCCGGAGACCAGCCCTATTTCCCTTTAGTCTTATAGGATAGAACCAATAGAGTTATGGGAATTAAAAGTGTAGTTGGAGGAGATAGAAAGAAAGGGTTTCATTTGGACAAGTACATCTCTGTGGGAAACACCATTCTTGTTCATGAAGAAAGTAGATGAAACTATTCAGCTATGTTTTGATTATCGTAAGCTTAACCAAGTTATGATAAAGAACATATATACTATTCCAAGCATTGATGATCTGTTTGATCACACTACTAGAAACATAGGATTTCCCAACGGTTCTAAACCGTTGGGAAAGGCTGTAGAACCGTTGGTATATGTTATACCAACGGTTCTGTGAACCGTAGGGAAGTAAGCCGTTGGGAAAAGTTTTTCCTAACGGTTTACAGTGAACCGTTGGGATTGGGTGCTGAAAGAATTGTTGGGAAATATTTTTCCCAACGGTTGATAACCGTTGGGATACAGTGCCCAAAATTATCATGTTTTTCCCAACGGTTTACCAAACCATTGGAAAAAACCCAAAATATCCTCTTTCCCAATGGTTTAGAACCGTTGGGAAAAGTGTTTTACCAACGGTTCTATGAACTATTGGTAAAAAAAGACCTACACATTCTATGCCAACGGTTTTGAACCGTTGTCATAGCCTCTGCTGGGCAAATTGCACAGCAGCTCTGCAATTTACCCAGCACCTCTCCAATTTGACCACCAGCTCTCCAATTTGCCCACGAGGTCTCATTTTGTGGGTTCCCTCTCATTTTCAATCCAATTATTGTACCTGAAATAAACTAACACATACATATACAATTATTGTACCTACAATAACCAACTAACACTTACATATAGAGAACAAATTAATACACATTTAACATATAATGGTGGAACTATACACATCTATAATTAAATTAGAATTCATAACGTAATTATAAACATACATAATTCATTTATAATTCAATTTAAAATTTAGATGACAATTATATGTGGAATCTAGAAGTCAATTCATAATTTGATTGGTTTTTTGTATACCATATATTTTTACCTGAAATAATGTCCATTTTAAACATAATGCATACACCTGGAGTGCTACTGGCCACACCGCGCCTTGGATTGAGGTGGAGTTGACTCGTACATGTCACATATGACCCATGGATCATTGTGATAATGTATCGACACAATCCGAATGCGTTTGGTCGGTTTTCCGTATGCCAGTTGATGTTTTTCAATTAAAATGACGTACTTTTGAAACAAAAGGCAGACACTTTGAGTGGTGCCGGCCACACCGCACCTCGGATTGAGACGGCGCTGACTCGTACACGCCACATATGACCCATGGATCATTGAGCTAAAGTATTGACACAATCCGAATGAGTTTGGTCAGTTTTCCGTATGCCATTTGACATTTTTCACTTCAAATTATGTCCTTTTGAAACAAAAGACAGACACTTTGAGTGGTGGTGGCCGCACCATGCCTCAGATTGAGGCGACGTTGACTTGTACACGTCACATATGACCCATGGATCGTTGTGCTAATGTATCAACACAATCCGAATGCATTTGGTCAGTTTTCCGTATTCCAGTTGATGTTTTTCAATTAAAATGACGTCCTATTGAAACAAAAGGCAGACACTTTGAGTGGTGCCGGCCACACCGTGCCTCAGATTGAGGCGGCGTTGACTCGTACACATCACATATGACCCATGGATCGTTGTGCTAATGTATCGACACAATCCGAATGTTTTTTTTTTGGTTTTCCGTATGCCAGTTGATGTTTTTCAATTAAAATGACGTTCTTTTGAAACAAAAGGCAGACACTTTGAGTGGTGGCAGCCACACCACACCTCTGATTGAGGCAGGGTTGATTCGTACACGTCACATATGACCCATGGATCGCTCTCTTAAAGTTTAAATGGAAAACAAATGAGTTTGGTCGGTTTTCCATATGTACTTAAAATGTTGTCCATTTTATGAGAATTCTCTATGCGGGGGGTTGTTCGGGGTCCAAGGAAGAGGGTGGGGGGGCTGTACGGGGGGCTGTCTGGGGGGCTGTCTGGGGTCCAGGGAGGAGGGTGGGGGGGCTGTGCGGGGGGCTGTTAGGGGGGTTGTCCGGGGTCCAAGGAGGAGGGTGGGGGGGGGGGGGGGCTGTCTGGGGGGCTGTCCGGGGGGATGTTCGGGGGGATGTCTAGGGTCCTGGGAGGAGGGTGGGGGGGGGGACTGTCCAGGGACCTGTTTGAGGGGCTGTCTGGGGGCTGTCTGGGGCTGTTCAGGGGGTTGTCTGGGGTCCAAGGAAGAGGGTGGGGGGGGGGGGCTGTCCGGGGGGCTGTCTGTCTGGGGGGCTGTCCGGGGGGTTGTCCGGGGTCCAAGGAGGAGGGGGGGGGGGGGGGGGCTGTCCGGCGGGGCTATCCGGGGTCCAGGGAGGAGGGTGGGGGGTTTTCCAGGGTCCAGGAAGGAGGGGGGTTCCCAAACACACAACCACTAAAAGACAACAACATCCATAAAAACAGATAATATATAAAAATAAATCAACTCCAATACTATACTACGAGTCTAGATAAAACCAACAACTAGAATAGATTAAATATCAAATCTCAGTAATATCAGTCAAAAATTTAATGGATCAACTTGTCCCACATCACCATCACCATCATCACCATCATCATCACCACCCTCGTCCTCGTCCCCATCATCGTCCTCGCCCTCGCCCTCCTCCTCGCACTCGCCACCCACCTCTCCCTCCTCTTCTCCCTCCTCTTCCGCATCAGACTCCTCGCCATCATCATCTTCAAGCTGGACATCATCCTGAACAACACTAGAACTGCCACCTGGTGCACCGTATATAGAACGTATCGACGACATATACTCATCAAAAGCTGGGCTGGCCTCTGTTGGAAGTGTAGGACGTAGAACTTTATTAATTTCATAAATGCACTTTTTTCCCTAGCAGACTGTTCTGCCGTCTATGTGGCCCTTTTCCCAGCCTGTTCCGCCTGTTCCCTAACTTGCTGCAGCTCGGTGGCACTACAGCTCGTACCTGAGGAGGGCCAATACCTCGTTGGGGCTATCCTAGGTCGGCAGCGTACTCTGCCAGAATGCTCCTCTCCCAACACCTGATGTAAGTGATCTGTTGGCCCAAAATTGTCTGGTTCTTGGGCATCGAGGGCCTCTAAAGCAGCTTGTTAAAAATATAAATATATCATTAAGTTACAAAATAGATATTAAAAAATAAATTCAATAGATTAAAACTTACAATCTGCTGTTGAGTCGCTTCGTTGACGACACTTCCATCCTTTTTCCATCTACTCAAGAAAAACAGTTTTGCTCGAGGCACGCGTCCTTCAATATTTTGTATTTGCCTCTACAATGACATTGAAAACTAAATTTATATGAAAACTTTATCAAACTATTAAATAATTAAAGAAACAAAAGAAAGTGTAAGACGTAAAGAAAACTTATAAATAATTGTTATACCTACTTCCTCTCATGATCAGGCATCGTAGTGCGTCCCAGTGTGTGGAGGTATTTTTTTGCATCAATGTTATTTTTATTTTTTCCAGATGATTCCTAAATAAAATTCAAAAATTCAACAGATAGTATTAATGAAAAACAGGAAAGTTATTATTTAAATACCTCAAATGTTATTAATACCTTAAACTGGATACTCTTCCAATGAGTAATCATCTGACGATACTGCTCTATAGGACAATCATCCACCACTGGTACCGCCTCTCACTCAGTTCCAACTCTAGCAACCCATCCAATATACAACTCATGCTTGTAGGCTCTCCAAAGCTCGACTAAATCCTTTAGACGTTCCGATCGTGCACCCTCACCATCAGGAAAATTAAATCGAAGCTGAAATCAAAATATTAATTCATATAAATACAAAAATAATTCATGGAATTAAATAGAACAGATTTTTTTACCCATATATCTACCCAAGCTCTATCCTTGAACTCATGTGGCAAATGTCTCCATGATAGCGGGCTGACGGGAATGATGTCGGAGTATTTGGAAAGCGTCGCCAAAAAACTCCGACATTACTGCCCTGTTTTCTCAAACATTTGGCTGTCTTCATTATAATCCACCATAACCTGTGTGTGGTGGTTCCACATCGAACACATGCGTGTACACCCCCACCCACGCCTCTTGTCAGTATATGTATCTGTCATGAAAGAAAAAAAAATATTTTATCAAAACATGTTATAATGAAAATAAATATTTCTATAAAAATTTTTTAGGGGTCTATAAATATACCTATGCCGGTCTGATCACTGAGTGCTGCTGGATCCATAGAAACTGATGGAACACCCTGTGGTGGAACAGGAGTTGAAGACGATGGAATATAGAAGCTCGGAGAGATAGTAGTAGAAGGAAAAGAATATGGGACAGCTGTCTGACCGGATGCTGACTAAGGAGTGGGAATCATCATGGGATGTGAAAATGATGGGCCAGAAGATGCAGAAGGTAGCGAAAACATGGGAGGCCTAAATATCCTGTGTGTCTCTAAAGACACACCTGGATCAGAATGTGGGAATGATGACATGTCAGTGGGAGGGGTAGGGTCTAGTCAGGTACGCGCAGCTGCTCGTCCACCTCTGGTACGAACCCTCCTTGTACCACCGTACTGAGTACTAGGACCAGTACTAGGCTCCTCGTTGAATAACTGTCAACGTATAGGTGGATCCTACAAAAATGTTTACAAAAAAATTAATCACATGACATTATATATTCTTTAAATATATCAATTTGAAATAAAGTACTCACTACAGGCACTAATGATGGAATTCCCAACTCCGTCATTTGATGATTGTTCTCCATCATTTTTTTTCCTTCGTCTCTCTTCAATTGGCTTCATTTCCTGCATTTTGAAAACAAATATGTAATTAATTAGAAAAATAAAACTATTGTGTAACCCAAAAAACTAAATATATGAGGGAATAGGGGGATTCATTGGTAATTTAGCTATCAATTGTTTTAGAAGAGCTTGAATGGATTTAATAAATCATACAAGCTGTAATGTTCACCAAGTTAGAAATATTGTTTAACTATGTTTGAATACAGTTCAATTCCAAATTAGAAAATGCAATTCAAATAAAACTGCAACCAATAAACATTGAAAATTCACATAATGGTCAATTAAGCTATCAATTGTTTTAGAAGAGATTGAATGGATTTAATAAATCATACAAGTTGTAATGTTGACCAAGTTAGAAATATTGTTTGACTATATTTGAATACAGTTCAATTCCAAATTAGAAAATGAAATTAAAATAAAACTGCAACCAATAAACATTGAAAATTCACATAACAGTCAAGTCAGCTAAAACATATTTGTGATCAATACTAAATCAATTTGAATATTACCAACCTTAACAACCCAAATCTAGGTAAACCAAAAGAATTGAGAACATGGATGAATGATTCTATATATTTTCAACCACAACTTCAGGTTCACAATCAACTCTGACAATTGAGCTATTTGAGTCATCAAAAGAAATAAATGGATTGGTTCCAATGGAACTAGGGACAGTGTCAATTCCATCATCATCATCATCAAAAATATGTCTTGGAATTACTTCAACCATGACACCAAATTCAGGTCGAAGTTGGTATTTGACATAAAAAACTTGTTTATCCATTGATGCCAACACATATGGTTCTTCGGTAGCAATAGTGCGAGTCATATTAATTACTCGAAATCCACAATCATCAATAAATGTGCCATGTCTCATCATCAAATCAAACCAATGACATTTCATCATTGTGACTCGTCCATGAGAGTAATAATCCAATATTATTATTTTCTCAATAACTCCATAATAACCCACATTTTCAAATCGCGGTCTACTATCTGATGCACTGACATGAAAATCTATTGTGGAAGTAACCATAACACCATCATGTTGTGTTATCATGTTCTTTTCTCGTTCAGTGACAATAAATTTTTACCCATTGATAACAATTGATTTACAGTCATGAACCACGGTATTAGGACCAAAAGCCAAAGATCTTATTTCCTCAGAGATAGAGTCAGTAGAAAAACTCAATACCTGCAATATAAATGACTATTAAACTTAATTAAATATTGATATAATTATTTTAAACATTAATTTTTTTATACCTTCAATTTTAACCAAGAAGAAAACTCTTTGCTATGAAAAGTCTCTATCCTTCTCAAAGATAAAGAACGATGATTCCTATTTATCATTGTTTTATGTTCCCTGTAGATAAAAAATATTAATAGTTTAACAGATATATATGTAAGATATACATAATCAATTTAGTTACCTGATATAGTCATCGAACAAATCACAGTTGAACAAAACTGTGCGATGTGACATCTCCTGCTCTTCATGGATTAATGTCTTCAATGTATATGATCTAGGAATTCCTCCTGTTTGAGGAAGTGATGGAAAACTGGGTTCAATTTTCTCATACTGTTCTTCTTCATTTCTCATTGGTCTGTTAAATCTTGTAGTAAGATCAGACAAATACATCAAGCAGAAATCCATGCATTCTTGAGCTAAGTAACCGTTCACGATAGAACCTTCGGGATGATTTCTGTTTCGGACATAAGACTTTAATGTGAACATATTTCTTTCAGTTGGATACATCCAATGAAAATAAACAGGTCCTCCGAGAAGTATTTCAGTGGGAATATGGACAGTCAGATGCAGCATGCATGTGAAAAATGATGGAGGAAATATTTTCTCCAACTCACACAAAATTAATGGGGCATATGTCAACATTTTTTGCAAGAAATACTTGGACAACTTATTAGCACAAAGATCTCTAAAAAATGGCACAACTGAATAACAACCACCCTTACATTATTGGACAAAAGATGACAGATTGCTATTGGAAGCAACTCATGCAGTAGAACGTGATAATCATGAGTCTTCAAAGATTTTAGCTTCAACTCTCTTCTATTGAACCGTTTAGATATGTTGCTTGAATAACCATCAGGAACTCTAATAGTATCTAATACTTCCAGAAATTGTTTTTTTCGTAGGTGTCATCACATAATAATCACATAGAAGTTTCCATTTATTTTCACTGATACGCACATGATGCAATTTTATTCTGATGCCCCAATCCACCAAGTCACGCCGAGATCGTAAATAATCTTTTGTCTCCCCCTTGACATTTAGAAGAACCGAAAGCAACATTTCGCATATATTATTTTCAATATGAATTATGTCTAAGAAATGATGTAACAAATTGGTTTACCAATAAGGCAAATCAAAAAAGATACTATTCTTCCTCCAATTGTAATAGGTTTCAGTGGAAACATTCTTTCTCTTTCTAGATTTCATTTGAACCTTCCCAAATGAAAAACTGAAATCTTTCAATTCATTAAGCACGTCAGTTCCATACATACGCTGAGGTGGATCATCGGTCTCTATGGTATTATCATATCTTTGACGATTCATTCTATATGGATGATCCTTTGACAAGAATCGTCAATGTACCATAAAACTGAAACTACAACGATGTTTCAGTCTTCTAGATCGTGTATTCTTCATAAAAACTGAACATGGCAGTTTTCCCTTCGTGCTCCATCCAGACATCATTGCAAAAGCCAGAAAATCATTGATCATCCACATAAGCGCAACACACATCTGAAATATGTCTTTTGAACATGCATCGTATGTGCACACACCCAAATCACAAAGAAGTTTCAACTATTTTATTAAAGGTTGCATGTATAAATCAATATCAATGCCGGGATCATAAGGACCAGATATGAGTATACTTATGAAAGTGAAAGGTTTTTTCATACACAACCATGGGGGAAGATTATAAATGTGTATAAAAACTGGCCATGTGTTGTGCAAAGTAAGAATCTACCCAAATAGATTAAAACCATCGCATTAAAGACCCAGCCTCACATTACGCATGTCAACTACAAAATCAGGATGTTGAGCATCGAATCTTTTCCATGAAAATCCATCTGCAGGATGAACCAACTCATCATTAGTCTTATTTCTCTCGGTATCATGCCATCTCATTTTTATTGATATGTCACCAGACATAAAAATATTCTGAAGTCTGGGGATCAATGGAAAGTGCCACATTACTTTTTGTGGAATGTGGGATGGTGTTCCATTAGATTTTGACTTCCAGCGGGATGTGCCACATTTTATACAATCATTTTGTTCAGCGGTTTCCTCCCAGAATAAACTACAATCTTTCGGGCAAGCATGAATTTTGTTTCTTGAAAATCCAAGTTCCTCAACTAAATTCCATGCCATATAGTGGTTTGAGGGAATATCTGCATCATCTAGAAGTAAATACTTCAAGAGGGTAAGAATGTAATCGATTGCTGTATTACAAATTACATACATAGTTTTCCCATGAAACAATCAGATTAAAAATTCCAGCTTTTTCATTTTATCGCATTGTCGATATACTGGAGTCGTGGCAGCATCATTCAATTTTTTCACCCTATCAATATCATCATTTTCACTAGATGCATCAGCTGTCCTCATATCGAAGTCTTCTTGAGTTGAAATCCATTATTTTTCCTGATGACAAATAAACGGAAACCGATCATCTAAAAAATTCTCCATTCCAGTCCTTTCATTTCGATCATCACCAATTTGAGATTTTATTTTCTCCCCATTGTGATACCACACAAATTAGTTTTCTTGAAAACCATTTTTGGTTGTGTGGTAGCTGACTTCTTCATGGATCAACCAAGGTCTACCAACACAATTGGAACATGGGCAATGTATGTGACAACTATCTAAAGCATTGTGAAATGAAAAAACTATAAAGCTCTCCAAATTGTTTTGAAAATCACTTGAGATCTGATCAGTTTCATACATCCAACTTCTGCCCATTCTGTAAAAAGAATTTATATAAGTCATTTTGTCATAAACAATTCAATAGGATTGAAATTTAATAGAAAATATATTTAAGTAAACAATAAAGGAAGGAGTTTCTAGTTGATGTAGTGAACTATTAAAACAATGTAAAGATATACTAATTAATTCAGTTATGTGTGCCTAGATTTGAGGTGAGATGTGTTTTGTAATTTTTTCATTTATCACATACCAAGAAGACACCATAGACCTGATAAAACATTGTTCAAGATATTACAAAGTGAAGGATTTTCATGAAAGATGCAGAATGTGTAAAGAGAGTTTTTTAAATAAGTTATTGATTCTAAAAAATGGAAATATTGTGAAAAGTTACTACATTTCATAACACCCAAACTAAAGTCCACAGAAAGTACTATATCACTCCACTAAAAAAGGAAAACCACCTACCCCACTACCCCAACCATGTCAATTACCTCAATGAGGGCTTCTATGTCTATATTTGGGAAGAGGTTGAAGGAGTCTAAACTGGATGGGGGAGTTTCAGCCGATCAGATGGAAGACCTCAGGTTAGGGTTCACCTGCGCGGGGGCTTCTGGAAATTAGGGGAAATTCAGAGTTATTTGCTTCTGTGTAATCGGTGGAAGGTTTTCCACGGGGGTGGCAGGGTTGTCCAGGGGGTACGGGGTGTCCAGGGGGTGGGTGGGCTGTCCACAAGGGTGGCGGGGTTGTCTAGGGGGAGGGGTGTCCAGGGGGGGGGGGGGGGGGGTGGGCGGGCTATCCACGAGGGTGTGGGGGGGGGGGCTTTCTAGGGGTACATGGTGTCCAGGGGGTGGGGGTGTCCGGGGGGGGGGGGGGGGGGAGTGTCCAGGGGGTGGGCGAGCTGTCCACGAGGTTGGGGGGCTGTCCAGGGAGTAGGGGGTGTCCAGGGGGTGGGCAGGCTTTCCACGGGGGTGGTGGGGTTGTCCAGGGGGTACAAGGTGTCCAGGGGGGTGGGCGGACTGTCCATGAGGGTGGAAGGGCTGTCCAAGGGGTAGGGGGTGTCCAGGGGGGTGGGCGAGCTGTCCATAGGGGTGTGACTGAGAGCTATGAGATTTAATTGGGTTGTCATTCATGTTATGAAAAACAAAAGATGGGTGTTAAGGATTAGAATAGTATTTTTTAATGAAAATCCAATTTGGCAGGATTATTGACTTGATAACATGATGGTATCAAGTTTGCAATTGGGAAAATATCTGGGCATTGGATTCTAAAAGGCTCCCACAACCTTCCAAGGATATATTATTTCTAGAAAAATGTGTTGTGGGAGAAGGAATTAATCCTATATAGTTGATGTCACTTTTAGATCATGTGATGCCTTACTCATTAAGATGACTAGACAAGAACCAAAACCAAAGAGGCCTCAAAACTATCCAAATCTCTAGAAGTGATGAATTCTCTGTGCTTATTGGTGAACTATGGAAGTGATGACTTCCCACCTGCACAGCCCCCCTCCCCACCTCACCCCCAACAGACTCCCCCTGCACAACCCCCTCCAATCCACCGACTGCACCCCCCACCTGCACCCCCACTTGCACAACCCCCCCCTCACCCACCCCCACCTGCACAACCCCCTCCCATCCACCCACTGCACACCCCCCACCTCACCCCCAACATACTCCCACCTGCCCAGCCCACCCCCAACCTACACACTCCCCTCCCCCCCACCCACTTGCACAGCCACCCCCCACCTACACCCCCCCAACTTGCACAACCCCCCCTCCCCCCACCCCCACCTGCATAGCCCCCTCCCCCCACCACCACCTGTACACCCCACCCCCACCCCACCCCCAACAGACCCCCACCTACCCAGCCCACCCCCCCAACCTGCACACTCCCCTCCCCCCACCTACTTGCACATCACCCCCTCCACTTTTACCTTCCACTTGAACAGCCCCCTCCCCCACCCCCACCTACACAACCCACCCCCACCCCCCACCTGTACAACCCCCACCTCACCCCCAAGACTCTGACCTACCCAGCCCACCCCCCAACCTACACACTCCCCTCACTCCACCCACTTTCACAACAAACCCCCTCCACTTGCACCCCCACCTGCACAACCCACCCCTCCCCCACCCCCACCTGCACAACCCACCCCCACCCCCACCTGTACAACCCCCCACCTCAACACCCCACCAGCACACCCCCTCCCCCCACCTAAACACCCCACCAGCACACCCCCTCCCCCCACCTACTGCACCCCCAACACCTCCCACCAGAACAAAAACAGAAAACAAAAACAGAACAAAAAATTGATTCACACATGACACCAGAACAAAAACAGAAAACAAATAACAAATCCAATTGAAATTGTTGGGTATACCGTACTGCACGAACCTTAGGTTTAAGCCAAATCAAAACAGAAAAGTAAAAAATTAGATGAAAAACATTAAACATAACGTAATACTTATAGATTTGAAGTGTAGAACAAAACAATATTTTGATTGAGTATGGATCTGGTGGAATGGTTTTCCAAGCGAGAGAGATCTTAGGTATCAATTTCAGGAGCAGCCGCGTGCGTGGATGGGATCTCGGGGCTACTGGGATTTTAGGGGAAAACTTTCCCAAAAGTTTGTTAAAACCGTTGGGAAAGGTGAGATTTACCAATGGTTTACACAAACCATTGGGAAATCCTTGGTCTTTACCAACGGTTTTGTTAAACCGTTGGTAAAGGGGGAAAATTTTTTAGATTTACCAACAGTTTATTCAAACCGTTGGTAAAGCCTTGATCTTTACCAACAGTTTTAAAAAACCGTTGGTAAAGGGGGAAAAATTTTTAGATTTCCCAACAGTTTATTCAAACCATTGGGAAATACTTATTTTATACCCCTATGCCAACAGTTCAACAGAACCGTTGGAAAACAAGCATTAGGAAAACCCAACTTCCCAGTTGTGTCAATTAAGGGGAGATCAGTGGTTCTCTAAAATTGACTAGTAATCAGTATATCACCAATTGTGAGTTCATAAGGAATATATTCCAAAGACAGCTTTCAAAAGCAGATATGGACACTACAAATATGTAGTCATTCCTTTAGGTCTGAAGAATGCACCAGTGGTCTTCATGGATTTGATGAATTGGATATTTCAATGATATCTAGACTCTTTTTTTGTGGCATTTGTGGATAACATCTTTGTGTATTAAAAGACAAGGGATGAAAATGGGGAACTCCTAGAAATAGTATTACAAATCTTGAGAGATCACTGTTTGTATGAAAAATTATCAAAGTGTGATTTTTGGATACAGGAAGTATGTTTTCTTAGCCATGTCATTTCTAAGGAAGACAATTCTATTGATCCTAAAAAGATAGAAGCTGTTATCTCATGGAAACCATTGAAGAATGTCTTTGAGATATGAAGTTTCCTTGGTCTAGCTGGATACTACTGACACTTTGTGCATGATTTCTCACAACTAGCTTCTCCAATGACAACTCTGAAAAAGAAGAATGCTCTATTCCAATGGAAAGAGGAATTCCAAAAGTCTTTCTAGGAACTAAAAGTTCATCTTACATTGGCACCTATATTTATTTTTCCAGAATCAGGACAGGGGTATGTGGTGTACTATGATTCTTCGGGATCAGGGTTGTGCTGTGTTCTCATGCAAGGAGACCATGTCGTGGATTATGGTTCAAGGTAGTTAAGGGTGAATGAGAAGAATTACCCAACACATGATATGGAGTTAGCTTTAGTCATCCATTCCTTGAAGACATGGCATCATTATCTCTTTGGTGACAAATTTACTATGTTCACGGACCACAAAAGATTGAAACACATTTTCTCACAGAAAGAATTAAATCTGAGGAAAAGGAGATGGATGGATTATCTCTATATGTTTGACTTTGACTTGATGTATACACTAGGATAAGGAAATTTAGTGGTAGATGAATTGAGTAGAAAGTCATATTCTTAGTGGGTGAAGGAATTTTTAGATGAATGATAATTGATGTCGGTCCTAACCAACATGTATGTGGAAGGTGAAGACCAAGGTGATGTTGCAGTTTTCTTTTCAACTATGTTTGTTCCTTATTTGGTAAATATGGTCAAAGAGGCACAAATATCTAATGCATAATGTCTCGTTATGAGTTCAAAACTCAATGTTGGAGAGACCATTGAGGGCTGGAAACTTCATGGGAGTTCAGTTTTGTGTTTTATATATCGGATGGTTGTACCTATGGATTTTCAGGAACAAATACTTCATGCTTACAACCATTCAAGATATTCTATACATACAGTAACATAGAATATGTATAAGGTGTTGAATGCGCAATTTTGGTAGAGTGGAATGGAAAGTAAGGTGGATGAGTTCGTTTCGCGGTGCTTAACTTGTCAGCAGGTTAAATCAGAGCATTAGAGACCAATAGATATGTTGTAGTCATTACCTATCCCAGTATAGAAATGGAAGAAGATAATGATGGATTTTGTTATAGTTATTCCAAGAATAGTCCGTAAACATGATTCCATATGGGTGATAGTGGATCATCTTACCAAGTTGGCCCATTTTATTCCAATTCATGAAACTCATATGGTAGAAAATATGTCCAAAATATATATCCAAGAAGTGGTAAAGAGATATGGTGTACTAATTTCAATAATCTCAGATAGATATCTAAGGTTCACATATCATTTCTAGAAACCTTATATAAATCCCTTGGCACACAGTTGAATATGAGCCTGGCATATCATCCTCATATAGATGGGAAATATGAATGGATTATACAGACGTTGGAAGACATGTTGTGGGCATGTGCAATGGATTTTGGTGTCTCATGGAAGGACCACTTACCCTTAGCAGAGTTATCATATAATAAAAACTATCAGGACTTGATACATATGGCTCTGTTTGAAGCATTGTATGGGTATCCTTGTCATTCTCCATTATGCTGGGTGGAAATAGGTGAAACTTTACTAGTTGGGTCGAGCCTTGTCCAGGAAACAACGGAGAAGATTTAGTTAGTCATAAAGAGAATAGAGAGGGCTCAAAGCCATCATAAATATTATGCAGATCATCATCAAAGGCCATTGTTGTTTTCCATGAGTGATCATGTGTTCTTGAGGATCTCTCCAAGACTTGGACATCGTCATTTCGGGAAGTAGGGAAAGTTTTATCCTAGATACAATGGCCCATTTGAGATACTAGAATGGGTCAGAGAGGTGAAATATCAGTTGGAATTACCACCATAGTTCATTTTGGTGCATAATGTGTTCCACGTATCTTAGTTGAAAAAGTATCAGCCTGATCCTGACCATGTGATTAGATGGTATCACATTGACCCAGAGTTGGATGCTTCATTGACACATATCCTGGTACAGACTGTGGATAGGAAAGAGAAAGTCTTGCATGGGAAAAGCATCAGTCTAGTGTGATTTTTATGGAATCATGGTCATATTTATAAAGAGAGTTGGAAATGTGAGAATAAAATGAAAGAGAAATGGCCATAACTCTTTCAGAGAAGCAATGGTTTTCTACTTTATGAGGATGGAAAGAAAGATGATGGGGATAATGTTGTACCCCCAGTTTCTAGTACATAACCATTTCTTTGTGTTTTTAAGGATATAAAGTATAATGTGGAAATTTAGGAGAGTTTGGTAATCTTTTAATAAGTTTTGGGGACAAAATGATGGGCACACAGGCTGCGCACAGTCTATCCAAACTATGCGAAAATCCTAGTAAAAACCGTGTACAAGAGCAGATTTGAGGTAGAGAGATTCAGCATGGTGTGTTCATGGTTAGGGAGACTGTGCAAGGAGGTCATGAGAGGGTCTTCCTAGGCAGTATGTAACACATTGTTAGCACATGGTTTGTCTAACTGTGTGAACTAACCGTGCACATGGTTCAAATGAGATCCTAAAAAAGTGTATCTCACACATTTTTTCCTCTAAGTTACTCATTTTATTCTAAGTGGAAATAAATTAGGATTTATCTTCATTTAAGTTAGAAGAATCTCTCCCAAGTTATTTAGATTCAATATTAAGGCTTCCCTTGGTGTTTCGAACCTAGATTCTTGAGGTATTTGGTCAATCTTCATCATTCTTGATTAGTTTCTTAGATCTACTTAAATATAATTATTATATCTTCTTGTTTTCTCAGATCTACACCTATTATGGGTAGATCTACGAGTTTGGATTCCAAATAAGTTGAGATTTGGTCTTGATCTTTCTAGGAGAAGATATCTTAGGAGGTTCTGTGAAGAATCGACCCAGTTTTCTTAAGTGTTCTTCGTCCGTTTTAACATTTCGTCAAAACCTTTGAGGTAGGTGAATTATATCTCGACTCCACTTAGTATAAATGATGGTAATTATTTCAAATTGAATATCTTGTGTTTAATTGGTTGTGATTTGGATATTTAGAAATTTTTGGAAACCCTTCTTAGAGATGGTTTGGAAAATTGAGGAAATCGAGAAAATTGGGTATTTGAATGAAGTGCTTGTGTTTTTAATTTTAAAATAGAGATTTTAAAATAGGGATTTATTAGAATTGTGGAACATGGTTTGGATTAGATGTTTTCAATAAAAGGGAATGTTTTATTGAAATGAAATGGTGGCTTTGAAATTTGTTTGTTCTTTGGTTTTTAATAAAAATACAGTTTATTGAAATAGTTTGTTTTAGTGATTTGAAATGGTTTGGCATACATGGGGTTGTGTGAGTTCATGTTTGAAATTACCTTTAATAAGGGACATGTACCATTGGGGTACATGGTGCACGACCCTGGATCAAGGGCATGTGTCATTGGGACACAAAGTAATTGGACAAGAGACTGCTCATGAGTATGGATCTGTCGAATGAAGAATACATGTGTGGGTGTGTTTTGAACTATGGAATGGGTATTCCAAAATAATAATCAAAATTTGTTTATAATAAATTATTAGTTATATTCTTGAAAATAACTTTCTGAAAATTGATTTCATTTACTTTTGTTTACACTTGGTTATGATTGGTTTTTGAACTTGTTTATATTTGGTTATAAATTGTTTTGGTAAATTGTTTTATATAAACTATTTTATATAATGTGTTGACCATTATATCCTAGTTGTGTGAGTAGGGAAGTCATTAGTAAAACCTGATGAGTTATATACTCACCCCTGCTTTTTCACTTTAGTGCTTTTGTAGATGCTACATTTCTGGACTTGGGAAAAGGTAAAGTATCACACTTCTTTAGAACCATGTCGTGATACTTTGGACTACTTAGTGATGTTGGATCATGGATCTTATGGATCATGGAGTCTTGTTTTCATCTTGTAGTTTATTTGTTATATTTCCACTGTTTACTTTGATATTGGTTTGTCTTCTGTTGTAGCATACCTTGGTTGATTGTTTTAAAGAGAATTATTTATAATGTCTCTGTTTATTTCCTGCATCATATAGTGAGTTGTTTGTGGATGGTTTGTTGGGATGTTGTTTTTAGACATTAAAGGGTAAATTGTACCCCACTTGATTTGAAACCATTACAAATTTATTTCCATCCTTTGGAATCTTTGGGATGTCAGTTAAGGCCCAGTAATGACTCATTGTACTCTCAAGCTAATGGGAATTAACAGGTCATTACATATAGAGACATCCTTATGAATCCATCATGCTAAGATCATACTTGATTTTCTCAATTTTTTTTGCATCCAAGGGATTTGAAAAAAAATATGTTAGCTATTTATATATAGGAAATAACTCTAATCATATATCTCCTTTATGAACATGATATCAAATAAAATTAAATCACATTTCAATATTCCTAGTTCAAAATGTTGTAATGTATTTTTCAAAATAGAAATAGCAGAAGAATTATGTCACAAACTGAATCTGGTCACCACTAATACCAGCACCAAATCCAGCCCATGAAAAGTCCCAAAGGACATTCCCTATCCCCACAGGTGGGCACAAGTTTCTGTGTATCAATAAATTAGGTTTCGTAATGATTTACCCAAGTATGAAAGTGTAAAACCTTAAAAATAATCCATGATATAAATTTGAAATTTTCATGCCAAACAAGACTTATGAAAAATCCAGATCTGAATACATGGTTTTAAATAAATTACAAGAGGTCCAAACATAAATTAAAATAGTATCAAAACATCCACAAAGACTCCACATGACAAGGGGTCATCACCCTTGAGCTGTCTCCACAACACCACACCATAAAAGGGGAATAACAACATGAACCTCCTTCACCTGAGGCTTTACCTTTACCTACGTCAAACATAATCAAGTATACTTACACCCAATGGGTTTAATTAGGGTGTGAGCCTAATACCAATAGGATACCACCCAAATATTCCAAATAGTATGCAATAAAAGGTGAAAAAGCAGGTAGTTTTTATATATTAGGAAAAGAGACAATAAATTCAAGAAATGAAACTTTCAATTGAAGACAATTTTCAAAATAAAACATTCAGAATGTTAAAAAATTTAAATAAGAAATTTTATATACTATAAATTAAATCCAAACACACCTTAAGACAGGGGTAAATACCACAAATCTAATGAGCACCAAAACCGGGAACACCCCTAGGCACTAGATAGTCTCGGGCCCTATTTACCTCATACCTTGATGTAAAGTATCCAAGTCACAATCCTTTCCCATTGAAGAGACACTAGTAGAGAACATAACCATAACCTATTAGTCCCCAAAAATAATCCACATAGTTTAGTTAGAGTTGTCTTTATCCATTTTCTCAGTGAAACAGGGACAAAACCCATCCGGGTCACTAACTGTACTAGTATATATCTGCCCACCTAGGTACCCGAGCTTCCCACTTTGTGCTCAAACAATTTCAGCATGAAAAATAAATACATTTTCATAAAAAACACTAATACTGGTAACATAAAAACAATACATTAGCTATGCACACTTTATACCACTTAAAACACACAATAAAAGATTTTGATTTTCAATAAAACAACTTCTCAAAACCCCGCATTGTTTTGCACCCAAAACTCCAGGAAATCCACACTTTTCACACCATGTGCACAATCAAAAGTCACCAAAATATAAATGGAAGCCCAATAACTTTCAATTAAACAAAAAAATCAGTTTTTTGTCAGCTCTATATGAACCATGAAGTGATATCTTTATAAAACCTCCATTTTCACACAAACACGACACTTAAAAATTCATGTGTTTCACAAACACCATTAAAAAAATTTTCACAGCAACAACCAAAGGATATAAAAATTAAAAACAATATTTTAAGTCCTAATTCACTTCAATAAAATTAACTAAGAAAATATATGGTATTCCCAAATGAACCAATAAGAGATTTCTATGAACCCCCCCGATTTCACATAAAAATGGCACTAAAAATTAATTTGCATTAAAAACACCAGTAAAACCATTTTTTGCAGCAATAATCAAATGATATAAATATGAAAATACTATAAACATAGAAATATAAGTCACAATTATTTCATATATAATGGAATCACCTACCAAAATGGTCAAAACCTTGAATCCTTTGTGAAAAAACTCAATCGCACCACTGCCGCACCTTAAGGAGGGTAGATAAAGCCTAAAAATATAATATTAGACCAAGAAAACCCAAGGTTACCATAGTTTCAAAACCCTAAAAATTGTTCATTTGGGACTTCAAGGATAAGGGAAGAAAACCTAATAAAATTGGGTGAAACCCTAAGAAAATTGAAAGAAGAATGAAAGAGACCCACTTACTTAAGGGATTTTGAATAAATCTCCCCAAATACACTAGTATCTGAATTTTCGAATAGAAAAAAATGAAATTGATGTTGGAATAAGTAATATAAGGTTAATTTAGAATAGAAATGGGGAGAAAATAATGAAAAATAAAGTATTTATGAAGGAATCAAATTACCTTTTTAAATATGGATGAATTGTGAAATCTTTAGATTTTTTGACCTAATATGTGAAGAAAATGAGATCCAAAGTGTGGTAGAAGAGAATGTTAGAGCTCCTAGGTTCAGTGGGATTTGGTGAGAGGTGTAATAACCGAAAAATCATTAAAATTTGATAAGATATTAAATAAACAATTTTTTTAAAAACTGGAAATGGGATTTTGGGCTTGCCCAATTCCTTAAATAAAAACCCAAATACACAATGAATATGGATTCCTAAAGGGTACAAATTGAAATTTTGGTGTTAATAGGTCAGGTTAATCCAATTAAGAATTGGAATGGATGAAAAATGTTGAAAAATGAAAGAGTTATAAAAGAAACAAAATTTATTTTTAAATCTGGAATTGGGCTCACGGTTTGGCCCAAATTTTAAAAACCCACCATTTCACCAAAATGCTTGGGAAACACCCAAAACAAAGAAAGAATGAAAAGTAAATTAAAAAAACATTTAAAATAAGTCATTTATGTGATAATTATTCTCAAAATGAAAACTTTCCATCTCGGAAAGTCAACATGAATGTTGATCAGAAAACAGGAATGTATACTCTTTCTCCACCCATGAATTTTGCTCCCATGTATCATGTGTATCATTTCCATGCTACCAAAGAACCCAGATCAGTGGAATAGACTTTCCCTGAATCAAATTTTCTTGAAATTCCACTATTCGAACCGATCAATCAAAAATAGATAAATCATGTTCTATATCTAACTCCTTCCAATTCAGTACATGGGATGGATTTGGGTTGTATTTATTCAACTGAGAGACATGGAAGACGTCATGGATAGATGTCAACTTAGAAGGTAATTACAACCTATATTCCACCTTTCCAATACTCTTAGTGATCTCAAAAGGTCTGACATACAATGACATCATCTTCCCTTTCTTTCCCAATCGACGATGGCCCAGATGAGGGGACACTTTCAAAAATACTCTATCACCCATAGAAAACTCTAGGTCTTGATGCCTCCAGTTAGCATATGATTTATGGTGGCTCTGAGCTATCAATAAGTGATACCTAATCAACTTGACCTTCTCAGATGTCTCTTACACCAGACTCAGCCCCAATAGTGAGGTCTCACCTACCTCAACCCAACACAGGGGTGACCGACAAGGCCGACCATAGAGCACCTCAAAAGGAACCATTCAAATCAAGTATTGGTAATTTTTATTATAAGAAAACTCAACCAATCCCAAATGGATATCCCAGGAACCTCCAAAGTCCAAAACACATGCACGAAGCATGTCCTCCAAAATCTTATTTTCCTGCTCTGTTTAACCTTCTGTTTGAGGATGGTATGCCGTTATCATCTTAATATAAGACCCCAAGGACTTATAAAGGCCTTCCCAAAACTGAGAAGTGAAATGGGGGTCTCTATATGAGATGACTGCTAATGGAATACCATGGATCCTTACCACCTCCTGAAGATAAAAACGGCCCAAATCATCCACTTTAGCTGTATCTCTGATCAAAATGAAGTGGGCCGATTTGGTCAGATGATCAATCATCACCCAAATGTAATTCATACTCTGAGGTGTAAGAGGAAGGCCAATAATGAAGTCTATGGTGACGTCATCCCACTTCCAGGTAGGAATGGGTAACGGTTGGAGCCAACAGAAGGGCCTTTGATGCTCTACTTTCACCTGTTGGCATGTGTAGCATCTTGACGCGAAGTCCGAGATGTCTCATCTCATACCGTGACACCAGAACTTCCTACGAACATCATAATACATCTTGGTGGCACTTGGATGGACAACCCACTGAGACTAGTGGCTATCCTGCATCACCACCTTCTGTAGAGATAACAACACTATTTAACAACCCTTGAAGCACATGATGCCCTTGGGAGATGAAGACCAATTAGAGGACGTCTACCCACCACAAAGAAAGTACTTAAACCTCTAAAAAATTTCATCACTAGGCTATTCCCACTGAACCAACTCCAAGAGAGAAGGATTCAACTGAAAGATTTCCAAGAACTCACCCCCATTTTGATCCCTAGTCTCTACATGCATCTGAGCAAAGAGCCTCATCAAAGTCCACTCATCATTGGACTTCCTCAAAGCCTACACTAGAACTCTCCTGATCAAGGCATCAGCCACTATGTTACCCTTGCATTGGGTATAGACAATGTCAAAGTCGAACCCCTTCAAGTACTCAATCCAATGACGCTGCCTCAAGTTTAGGTCCTTCTACGAGAAGATATAGGCCAAAATTTTGTGATCAGAGTAGACCAAAAACTTCTCCCCAAAGAGGTAGTGATGCTAAGTCTTTAAATCATGCATCAAAACTACTAACTCTATGTCATGGGTTGGTTAATTATTTTCGTTTGGTCAGAGTTGGTGAGAGACATATGCCACCACGTGATCATCATGAATTATCACTCACCCAAGACCCATACCTAAATCATCAAAATACACCACATACCCCTTTCTAGCCAATGGAAAAATCAGAATAGGGGAGGTAGTCAAACAAATCTTCAGATCCTCAAATGATGCCTGACATTCTGGGAACCATACAAACATCACCCCTTTTGAGGTGAGCATAGTCATCAATAAAGAAATTCGAGAGAAATCCCAAATGAATCACCTATAATAACCATCCAGGAAAAGGAAACTCCTGATCTTGAACACATTATTTGGTTTATCCCATGAATTGACTACACTGATCTTCTCAAGGTCCATTGAACCCCTTTCTATGAGATCAAATTCCCCAGAAATTTCAATTCCTTAGTCCAAAAATTGCACTTGGACAACTTTTCATAAAGGCGATTCTCTCTCAAAGTGCCCGGAATGATTAAAAAGTGATGCTCATGTTCCTCCCCAGATCCCAAACAAACTAGGATGTCATACAAAAATACCACTATAAAATAATTAAGATACTTATGGAACACCTTGTTCATGAGTTCCATAAAGACTGCTGGAGCATTGGTCAATCCGAAGGGAATGAATAAGTACTTGAAGTGGCCGTACCTTCTTCAGAAGGCTGTCTTTAGGATATCTGCCTCTTTCACCCTGAGTTGATGATAACACGAATGAAAGTAAATTTTAGGAAACCACCTTTCCCCCTTCAACTAATCGAACAAGTCATCTTTTCGGGGAAAAGGATATTTGTTATTGATTGTTACCTTATTCAACTTCTAGTAGTCAATACACAACCAGGGGGATCTGTCAACCTTTTTCACAAACAATACAGGAGTGGCCCAAGGAGAGATGCTAAGGTGAATTAATCCTTTAGATTATAAGTTTTACATCTATATATTTAATTACCTCAACTCGGTGGGAGCCATACGATACGAGGGAAGAGATATTAGCTGTGTTTCTGGTGCTAGATTAATCGAGAACTCCACATCCCTCTTTGAGGGAAAACCTATAAAAACATCCGGGAATACCTATGGAAACTCATTCACCACATGAGGTAGTGAAACTTTAGGGGAAATACCATCATCCTCTAGCACGAACAACGATAACTGGAAGATACGAATTCCCAACTATTGGAGTGAAGGTCCTGTTCGACCCGACCGAGGATCCCATTATCCATGAAAAACCTGATGACTCGCATCAGGTGCCATGAAACTGACCCACCGCCTATATCAATCGATGTGTTCCTAGAAGTGTACTAGCCAATCCATGCCAAGTATTATGTCAAAAAATTATATATCTAAGACCAAGAGGTCCCACACCATCTCAAACCTTTTCATGGAAAGTGAACACGATGGGCACCTAAGACCCTACTCCTTATTCTTTCCCAACAGTGTCACTAACTCCATCGCAAAATATAACAACTCGATTGGAAAATTCAGCATGTTCACACTACCTCAAAAATTATGAGGATTTTTTTCAGGAACTCTTAGGCCTTTTCCTTCCTAGGACTAATCTCATATTCACTAACATGAGCTAGAATAGGAGCTAGTTCATGTCCTAGTGCTTGTACAACCTGAAACACAACCTCTGCTAGCCTCTGATCAAGTAGGGAGGGAGAAATATCTCTGGCTTCTTCCTGTGGGTGCATGAGAGAATTTCGGGGAGTCATGTTGTGACAAAAACGAAACATTAAAAAGAGAAAAAATTAGTAAAAAATTTCTGAAAATTTCCATCTATATCATAAAATTTAATGAAGCCAAAAACATTATAATAATAAAATAAACAACTACTTCAACCCCACCTGATGTCCATGTGTAGTCTGTAGCCTACACGTCTCACCTGAAAGTGAAGTCAAAAAAACAATTCCATTGTCCCATGGTGACTTGAGGTATTCAAAGAGAGCTGCAGTCCAGGCACAGTAATCATGACCAAAACATCGAGTCCTAATAGTCCTATATTCTTTATAGCCTGGCTCATCCCAAAATAATAATATAACCAAAAAACATTAACCTCCTTTGATACCATTTGGTCATGAACCGAATCTGGTCACCACTAATACCGACACTAAATCCAACCCATGAAAAGAAAAAAAGGGATTTACCTATCCCCATGGTCTGGAAAAAGTGCCCGGGTATCAATAAATTAGGTTTGGGAATGATTTACCTGAGTATAAAAGCATAAAACCTTAAAAACAATCAATAATATGAATATGAAATTTTTATGACAAAAAAGACATATAAAAAATCCATATCAGAATACATGGTTTTAAATAAAGTACATGAGGTCCAAACATAAATTAAAATAGTAGAAAAATAGCCACAAAGACTCCACATTACAAGGGGTCATCACCCCTGAGCCGTCTCTAAAACACCGCACCATAAGAGGGGACTAACAACATGAACCACCTTCACCCGAGGCTTCACCTTTACCTATGTCAAACATAATCAAGTATACTTACACCCAATGGGTGTAATTAGGGTGTGATTATAATCTCAATTGGATACCACCCAAATATTCCAAATAGTATTCAATACAAGGTGAAAAAGATGGCAGTTTTAATATGTTAGGAAAAGCGGCAATAAATTCAATAAATGAAACTTTCAATTGATTTTTTTTTTCAAAATAAAACATTAAGAATGTTAAAAAATTTAAATAAAAATTGTTAGATACTATAAAGTAAATCCAAACAAACCCTAAGACAAGGTTAAATACCACAAATCCAATTAGCATCAAAATCGGGAACACCCCTAGGTATTAGATAGTCTCGGGCCCTATGTACCTCGTACATCGGTGTACAGTATCCAAGTAAAAATACTTTCCCAAGCACGATCCAATAGTAAGGAACATAACCATAACCTAGTGGTCTTAAAAAATCATACAAATAGTTTAGTTAGAGTTGTTGTTATCTATTTTCTCAGTGAAACATGGACAAAACCCATCTGGATCACTAACCGTACTAGTACATATCCACCCGCCTAGGTACCCGAGATTCCTCCTTTATGATCAAAAAATTTTAGCATGCCAAATAAATCCATTTTAATATAAAAAACCACTAATTTTAACAGAAAAACAATACATTATATATACACACTTTATACCACTTAAAACACACAACAAAAGATTTTGATTTTTAATAAAATAGCTTCTCAAAATTCCGCATTGTTTTACACCCAAAACTCCTTGAAATCCTTACATCCCACACCATGTGCACACTTAAAAGTCACCAAAACATAAATTTCAGCCAAATAAATTTCAATGAAACCAAAAAATCAGTTTTTGGGAAGCCCTATATGAACCATGAAGTGATATCTTTATAAAACCTCTATTTTCACACAAACACGACACTTAAAAATTCATGTGTTTCACAAACACCATTAAAACAGATTTTCACAGCAACAAAAAAAGGATATAAACAATAAAAACAGTCTTTTAATCTCTAATACAATTCAACAAAATCAAATAAGAAAATATAGAGTAGACCCAAATGAACCAACAAGAGATTTCTATGAAAACCCCCCGATTTCACATAAAAATTGCACTAAAAATCCATTTGCATTACAAACACCACTAAATTTTTTTTAGTAGAAATAATTAAATTATATAAACATTTAAATACTAGAAAAACATCAATATAAGTCACAAGTATTTCATAAATAATGGAATCACCTACCAAAATGGTTAAAACCTTGAATCCTTTGTGGGAAAACTCAATTGCACCACCGCCGCACCTCAAGGAGGGTAGATCAAGACTAAAAACAGAATATTGTACCAATAATACCCATTTTTGAACCCTAAGATTAAAACCCTACCCTCTAGTCATTTGTTACTTCAAGGATAAGGTAATAAACCCTAACCAAATTGAATGAAACCCTAAAAAAATTTAAAGAAGAATGAAAGAGACCCACTTACTTGAGGGATCTTGAAGAAATAGCCCAAAATACACCAGAAGATGAATTTTAAAATAGCCAAAAATTAAATTGAGGTTGGAATAAGGAATATAAGGTTAATTTAGAACTAAAATGGTGGGAAAATAATGAAAAATTAAGGATTTATGAAGGAATCAAATCACTTTTTTAAATCTGGATGAATTGTGAAAGCTTCATATGTTTCGACATAATACGTGATGAAAATGAGCTCCAAATAGGGGTATAAGAGAAGGGGAACGTTCCTAGGTTCAGTTTTCTCAGGTGAGAGGTGGAATCACCGAAAAATCATTAAAATTGAATAAGATATTAAATTAACAATTTTTTTAAGAACTGGAAATGGGCTTTCGGGGTGGCCCAATTCCTTCAATAAAAACCCAAATAAACCATGATTATGGATTCCTAAAGGGTCCAAATTGAAATTTTGGTGTTAATAAGTCTGTGGAGGCCAAGTAGTAATTAGAATGGATGAAATTTTTTGAAAAATGAAAGAGTTATAAAGGAGTTGTTTTAAATCTAGAATTGGGTTCACTGTTTGGACCAAATTTTGAAAACCCACCATTTCCACCAAAATGCAAGGGAAACACCCAAAATTAATCAAGAATGGAAATTAAATGAAAAATAGCTTAAATTTTTTTCATTTATGTGGAAAATTATCCAATATAATAAGAATATTCTAAAAATAAAAATCAAAATCAGATATTGTCTATCTAATCCAAAAATTCTGATCATAGAAGCTAGTAGGTTCAATATGATCTACTTTAGCTATAGATCTTACAAATAAAAAAAATATTTATTTGAACTCTAAAAAAAGGATCTTGGACAAAAAATGACACAGTCCACTAGTTTTTTTCTGTCAATATTGCATCCTCTAAAATCAGAGTCGAAATAATTTCTCACTTCAAAAGAATTTCTCCTTTAGTAAAATAAACCATGATTCATAGAACCTTTAACATAATCAATAATCATTTTCACTATTGTAAAGTGAAATTATTTTTGTTAATATTGAAATAAAACACACATGAAAATACTAAATATTAAATTTGGTTTAGAAGCACTTAAATTTAAAAGATTTTCAATCTTTCCTTTGAAAATATTTTGATCAACTGATTTCACACCAGAATCAACTTCTAATCTATAAGTACTCATCAGGGTACATAAAATTTTACTAGAATCAAGTCCATATATCCTAAAAAATTACTTAGTATACTTAATATGATTAATAAATATTCCATAACTACTTTGATAAATTTTAAATCCTAAAAAGAAATTTAATTTTCCCATAAGACTCATGTCAACTCATTAGTCATCAATTATGAAAAATATTAATTAATAAAATAACTACATTATAGAAAAATAATATCATCAACATAAAAATATAAAATCATAATATTTTTATAATATATTTTAATAAATAAATTGGGTTCAATTTTACCTTTTACAAATTTATTCTTTAAAATAAATTGAGTTAATATTTTATACCATGAACGTGTGGCCTTTTTTATGTCTATAAGAGCCTTTTAATTCTTCAATAGATAGTCAAGTTTGTTATCATACTCAAAACCCAGTGGTTGTTTTACATAAAAATATTCAATATAAGTCCATTAATAGACTCACATTTCACATCCATTTGATAAAGCTTAAATCCTTGATGATCTGTATAGTCCAAAAAAATTTGAATTGCTTCTAAACCAGAAATAAGTGAAGAATTTTTACTATAATAAATACCTTATTAATGAAAATATAATTGAGAGTTAAATATATTGTTATTCCTTATAATATTCTATATTAATTAGATTTATTTTTAAAAATACTCTTAAACCCAATAAGTTGTTGATTATTAGGTGGAATGACCATTTTCCAAACATCATTCCTAGAAAACTGGTTAAGATCATCATTCATAACTAAAATATAGTTTGAATATTTCAAAAATTTTGAAATATCATTTAAAAAAATTTCATAAATAAAAATAAATTGGGTTTAAAAGTTTCTTACTAATTTTTTAGTTTAAAATCTTGAATCTGAATCAGTAATAATTCTTTCAATAGGGCAGTCTTTATGAATTTTCCAAAATCTTAAATGATAAGGTAGATGATCCACCCTCAATAGGTGTATCTACTTATTGAGTTTATCCAAAGTTAAAATCTATAAATTTATCATCAATATGATATTAATTATAAGATTTATCCTTAAAAACCTTCTCATCAAACAAAAAATGAATTGATTATTCAACAATCATAGATATTTTATTATAAATACTATAATCCTTGCTAAAAATTGAATATCCCAAAAAATTAAATTATCTAATTTAGTATAAAATTTATCCAAACTATCCCTAATATTAATGAAAAATAATTTACAACTAAAAATTTTTAAAATAACCAACTTTTTATTTCTTTCCATTCTGTAACTCATAAAGGGTCTTCTTAAGAATTAGTCAAATAAGAATTATGTTAGAAATTTAATAATCTATATTACTAGATTCATCCCAAAAAATAATTTTGTAAACTATACCCACTTAGTATAACTCTGTCAATTTCTGGTAAAATACAATTCTTCCTTTATATAACTCTGTTTTATGGGGAGTTATGGGGGTAGAGAAATTTTGAGAATAACTATTCTATTAAAAAAAGTTAAATTATAGGTTCTAAAACTATTCTTCTCTATCACTATGAGTAAAAATAATCAATTAACCTTTTTTATTCTATACTAGTTTTTAGTAGGTAGAAAAACTTGATACAATCAAACTTTTATGAGATAGAAAATAAACATCTATAAATCTACTAAATTCATAAAAAATAACAAAGAAATATTTCTTACCATAAAGTCTTGATGCCTGGATAAGTAAAAATAAATCGAAATGAACCAACTATACAGGTATGATTTTGTTTACATCCTTGAACAATCTGAAAGTTTATTTATGATATTTTATTTTATTTCATGAACTACATACATTATTTCTGTACACATTAAAATCAATTAATTATAGAACTTATTGCTGTTTAGACAAATTTTTCAATAATATAAAGTTTGCAGGACCAAGACTCCTATGTCACAAAATTTCATCTTTCTATTGAATATTTAAACACTTCACATTTTGAAATGTTAGTTCAGTAAAATTAATAGAATAAATATTATCCTTTTAGTAGTTAGTATAAATATAGAATCAACTTTAAAAATAAAGAATTTATCATTTTAAAATTTAACAAACAAGTCATAATCATATAACTAAGAAATACTAATCATATTATGATTTAAACCATCAATATATAAAACTTTAGAAATAATCACAAAGTTAGAAATACCAAATTCATCAAAGCCTTTAACTTTTTCTTTTGAGTTTTCTCAAAATGTAACAGTGCCTCCATTACATTGATTCTATGAGATGAAATTTTATGGATCTCCAATAATGTGCATAGAGAATCCAATTTACTTTTAAAAAATATATTTCTTAAGGAATACAATATATTTTTCTTGAAAAAAAATTAGAAGAAAACTTTGGAACCCATGAAATTTTGGGTCTAATGGGACCAATAAAACTATTTTTGGGAAACCATATATATTTAAAACATGTATTAATGGGTAATCTAGAAGATGAATATTTAGAAATAAATTATTTAGTGTGTCCTATAGATTATGTAAATCTAATAGAAAATTCACAAGCATAACAACATACATTCTATATCTAAAACACATAATAATAGAAATACTGATTTTTTTTCTTTTCAAAAATAGATTTGGGTACATTTTTGGAAGTTTTTGATCATATAAAAAACCTGTCTTATTTTTGCTTACTTTGTTAATATACATTATTTTGGCATCTTTTCCTTTCCTTGTACCAAAGTAGAAAAATAATCTTTCAAACTTACAATCCCTTTATTGGGATTTTCAAACTTCTTTTGCGTAATATCTAATTCTTTACATACCTTTTTATTCATTTTGAAATCATAATTATTGAATTTATAATTCTCCTGGGTATGAATCTTATTTTCCTCAATAATTTTCTCATTGTTTCCTTTGAGTTCCTTGTGTAAGTCACTAATTATAATTATATATACTTGTAATTTATCAATAATTATATATATTTCATCAATAATTTATATATAAAAATTTGATTCAATTTTAGAATCAAAACTATAACTTTAATAATAACTATTAAAGTCATTAGTAGTAGTCATGAAGCATAAGTCAACTGACTCCTTTTCTATACCAGATTATTTATTAGAATCCGAGTCCCTCATGAAACTCCAAATAGGTGCTAAATCTCTCTTCTATTTATTTTTAAATTTTTATTATTATTTTTCATTATTAAATTTTGGGAAGTCTAGTTTGATATACCCTTTATTTATACATTCATGACATGTTACATCTAGAGCATCATTATATGAATGATAATTATCTTTCTAGTTTCCTTTACGATCATCCCTTTGAAAATACTTTATAAATCTTCTTATAAATCCTTTATTCCTTTTTATTACCTTGTATATACCATTAAAAAGTTGTGAAACCTTACCCTTTTCACATCCTTAAATATTATAATCATAATAATAAATAGTAAAATCAATGAATTTAAAATTTACACCTTGATTTTTGGCAGACTCTTCTTCATCTGTATTCTTCAACTCCATCTCATTTTGAAGTAGTGAACCAATAAGTTCATCAAGAATATATTACTTTAATACCTTGATTAATTCAGTAAAAACATTATTGGAATGACATTTATTAGTTAATGATATAATAACTTATTTAACCATTAATTTTTTGTCCACGATTTCTTTAAGTGAACTCATTCCATTTACTATACTAGTAAATCTATGGAAAATCTAATTGACATGTTATTATTCTACTATCTTGAAGTTTTTATATTCCACTCTCAATATATTATCTTAGTTCTATTTAGTTTTTCTATTCCATTTTGTGTGACCTTATAAATTCTATAAATATCATGAGCAGTTTTACAAGCTGATATGTGACTAAAAATATTCATATTAATAATAAAGTATAAAATATTCCAGAATTTATAATTTAAAATATATTTAAGAACATAATTACTAGTCAAAGATTCATGTTAATTATTAGTTAATTGATAAGTTTTTACCATGATATTCTAATGATAAATTCCATAATACTTGAATAAATCATCTATTACAAATTTCTAATATATTTAATCATTTATAATAAATAATGGTGTTCATTGAGGTATCCATATATCATTATAATTTTAACCTTATATCTAGATATATTTCTCTTAAACTGCTAAGACAATTTTTTTTTGAAATAGAATATAATTCTATTTATTAGATCAAAATATTCCTTATAATGACCTTCTTTGATACAAACTATTTCCCCAAATTTTAGATGATTAAGATGGTCATGAGGGGGGGGGGTGAATTTGAAAAAAATTAAATATTATGTCATAGTTAAAATAATAATGAAATAAATAAATAAAGATGAACATAGATAATTTTTATAGTAGTTTTATGCACAAATATCCTTTTTTACTCATCACTTATCTTTATCCTCAATAGAAATGATACCAACTAATAAAACAAAAATTTTAGGGCAGTTATAACCCAATCACAACCTAAATTTTATCATATATGTACAATTTTTTTTTAATTTTATAGGGGAGTTACAACTTGATTAAAATTTTAATTTTATAGTGAAAGCACAACTAACATAAAACCTACCTTTTATAGAGGTATAACTAACACTTATTCCCTTTTACAACAGGGACACAATCAAAAAATTATAATATAGTGAAAATAATAAACAATATCAAAACAAAAAAACTAGAGTTTACAAATGAAGCTCAAGTAGTGTATCCACTTGATAAATTTAACAATAATGTTTAACAATTTGATGTTATTCACACAAAGTGCAGTAATAATGTGATTAAAAAATAATTCGAGAAAAATTTATCTCATGTTCCCTTCTCAAATAGCTTTTTGTTTTATAAAATCTCTATTTATAGAGATCATATTAACCCCAATTTGTATTTATTGTATTTTTTTTCAATTTTTTTCAATGCACATGGATTTTTCATGTATACTAACCAATACGAATATTTTGAAGAAGAAGTAAAAAATAATAGCTTGGATGTTTAAGAAGTTGCCAAATCTTGTCTCACTTTGATTAAGTGTATATAAATTGCAAGTAACATCTTAGATGATTAATGTTTGAAGTTATTTGAATTTAATTTTAATATTTTATATAAAAAATGAGATTCCCTACCTTTATAACTTTTTGGAGATAAGTTTGAAGATTTTTGTTCCATGGAGAGTTTATAATGAGCATTTTTTATCTCTTTGATGAAGACTTTTGAGAAGATACATACGTGTTTATTAGATGAATAAAATTACTTGGATGAAGTTAAAAATAGAATAAAATAATAATTGATGAAGGATAGAAGTTGGGTATTTATTTTTGGCCTACTAATACTTAATTTTGAAAAAATATTAATTGGAAGAGTTTACAAAAAAACAAAAAATCTAGGACAAATTACATGAGTAACGAGGGCATCCCATAGGGACACCCTTCCAGGTAAAAGGACATCCATACATGAGTGGCTGTATAGATGAGAGGTAGAGGACCTACATGGTTCAATGAAAGTCAATGGAGTGTGTATTGGTTCATGTTAGCACAATGTAGGTTATCATGAAACACCACTAGAGATAACCTGTTCTAGTTTGATGTCATTAAGTTATAGATGAGGTTCTTCATCTTATTAAGAAGTATAAAACCACTTTAAGTTTCTATGTGGGATTAGGAAAAACATTTACACTATTCATGTTTAAAAAGGAATGTTATATTAGGCTCAAACTTATCCCGTGTAATCCATATTCCTTGAGAATACACACCCAACTTGTTCTTCCTAAGAAACATTCCAACATTTAAGTAGAAGTTAGTTCAAATTATGATCTCATAGTAAATGTGAAGGTTTTTGAATATTTTTAAAAGACCATTCATGAAAGGTAGTTGATAATAAGACGCTTATATAACATTATCACTATAAAAGAATGGTTCGTATTTTGTTTAATATTTTCATGCTTGAAAAAATATTTTAGTGAATAATTTGAGTCACTGTGAATTCAAATAATATTAATATGAAGTTTAGAAGAAATAATAAGAAAGAAAATTAAGTATAAAAGGCCTATGAATATTTTTTATAACTTTAAGATAATCTCATAAGTCTTTTAAGGGATTCTTGTAAGACTTCATAGATCATATGACAATGATTTTGGAAGCATATAACTTTAAATTTTGTATAACTTATAAATCCTTACAAAAAATTAGAAAGTCAAACATGCATTATAAAAATACAAAGCTATACATAACATAATAGATGAATTGATTCATGTGTAAATATTACAAAAACATAATTTTTTGTCTGTGTAACCATTATGTGAACTCTACATAAGTGCCTTGTATTTTTCATATAACCATATTGTGAGATCTATATAAGATTCATTTATGGACTTATAAACATAATCTAAGCTATGTAATTATCATATATGAGTCAATGTAATCATAAATTCATTGTGTAAACATAATTTATATAAACATAATTACTTTATGAGATTCTTTTAATAAGAGAAATGTAGAATTAGAAAAATTTATGAGGAGTTTTGTGCAATGAAAGGAGTTAATAAAATTGTTTCTAAGTGAAATTATCTTAAATGAAAAAAATATCATGATCAATATATCTTGATTCATGAAGAATGATTTATGAAGATGGAATATGAATAAATTTTAGGGATATTTATGCCACAAATGAAGCTCCCACAACTAAAACAACACATTCCATGAATGTATATATATATATATATATATGAGTTTTTAATTCATCAGGTTTATCATGGATTGAAGAGAAAGGTTGTGTGAATTAAGGTAGAAGACCGTGATAGTATTATAGTGTAATACATAAAGTTTCATACAGTTTTCGAATAAATTTTCATTTATTTTTTATAAAGGTAAGAAGATACCATGTTTTATGGATTTGGTTGAAGATATGAAGTGAGAATTTAGTGAGTTTTAATCACTAAAAATCATGGAAATTCAATCCAATTTACCCATAGGGTATATTGAATAAATGATAAAGGAAATACGTCTGATGATATTGCTTTAGAATTAAATACTTTTATAATAAGTTGGATAAAATTTCATGTTCTTGATAATATTTTTCCCTAAAATAAAATTATTATTTCGATAGAGAGATCCAATTTAATTTTTTAAAGAAATATTCTTGAAATATCAAAGAATGTGAAGAAGATCAGGATATCAGTTAATCATGTAAATCCTTTGATTCAAAGAGAAATGGGAGTTCTAGTGTAGTTTTATTGTTCACTAAAATAGAAGAAGAAAATAGAAATGGGTATGAAGGAGTGTTTTTGTACATTTCTATATCATAAGAGGAAGTATACTCTGCACTTCTATTTTCATAAAATAATAAGAATAAAAATAAGAAGTCTTACAAATATGAAATTGAATAAGAATATTTTGTATATGGTATTGTGCAAGAAAAAAAAGAAAATGGTAACTTGCTATTACGTATGAAACGAAGAAGAAGAAGAAGGAGAGGGCACACAAACAACTAGTTAGAGTTCTTAATTGGTGGAATAACCACTTGTTGTTGCCTAAAATGTTATTATTATATGTTTTGGGATAGATCAAACTAAGTTGGGTTGGATGCACTCTCATACACCATTGTTAGAATATAGTATAAATTTCACATGATAAATCTAGTGGGTCATGTGATTATAGAATAATCCATATAACACCAAGCACTATACTTCTCACATTGATAGGAAAACCTTTTAAATTAGTATTCCCTTTTATGTGTGTGTGTTTTGGATGTGTTGTATGCAATATAAAAGGTGATAAGGGAGAATAATACAACTAATTCACCTTAACTAGTGAAAAAGGTAAAATTTAAATGGATTAAAATATTAAAATTATTAAAAGTCACCAACACTGATTCACCCCCTCTCAGAGTGGATTTCATCCAAAAAAATTATCCTCAATTGGTATTTGAGTCTAGTTCACCTATGATTAGATTATCTATTTTTGATGTTTTTACTTGTTAAGATATAATTTTTTATTTCTGAATTTATAATGACGTATAGTTTTGGTGATATTATATATATATTAGATAAAAATACAATTTCTACCAAGACTATGTTGAATAAGAGAAAAAAGAAGAATAAGATATTGAAGGAGACGGTTCTAACTTAAAAGGATAAGAAAAGGTGGTTCTATGTATCACTTAGAAAATGGGTATCCCTTATACCTCAAAAGGATCAATCAATACAAGTTATATTGAGGTATGAAAAAATTATTACTCAAATTATCCTTTAGAAAATTCAATCACTAGTGGGAGTGATGTTATGTCAATTTTTTTTGTTGAGGCATTAAAGGATATGATGTATAGTTATCTATAAGAATTAGTGTTTATTATCTGTGGTATTTTTGATAGCCAGTGGAAATAAATAACTCCTATTCAAGAAGAGTCTAATATTATAGTGAAAAATATAAAAGTAATGTTTCATAGAAGTAAAAATATATTCAAATAGGTTGGATTCATTGAGGGAATAGATTTTAATAAAAAATATAGATATTAAAAGTTTTAAAATTAATGAATCAAATAAGTTTAATATAATTAAGAGATTAAGAATACCACTGAAGCGAATTTCCATGTATTGGATGAAAACTTAAAAACTACAATTGATGTAAATAATGCACTATTAGATGTTAAATATAATAACATCAAGAATATTGACACATTTTTATAAGAAAAAAACTAAAATTCATGATGAATAGGTTAAGAAGGTGTGAAGATATTGTAAAGAGAAGGTGATATGGATTAAATATCAGAAGAACACTCTCAATATGAGATATCTTGAATTGGAAGTAAAAATATCCAATTTAGAAATTAAACATATTTAGCCTCATAATCAATCAATAAAGTATTTTCTGACCCCTAATGTTTTAATATGTATTATTTTGTCAAAATACCTATATTTAATGCCAAGAAGATCATTAAATCATTTAATGATCATTATCAAGTAGATTGAATGAAGAAGGTAATATCCATTAAAAACTCTAATAGTTGTACTAAATTAGTTTCTATAAAAATTGTAGGCTTAAATATGGAATATTTATATATATGGATGGAGAAATTCTATGAGAAGTCTTACATCATTGTATAAATTGTGTCTGAAGGACTTCGTTTCCCAAGAAGATCACAACAAGTATTGGAGAAATCCCAAAAATAGAAAGTTATGAAACCTGGACAATAAAGAGTTTTGAGAAGGTGATCAATATTTATTGGGATTTTTTTGTAGTACAATAGGTTTTGGAATTATGCATTGGATTTTTTTATAATCTATAAATACCAGAAGTATAAAGTAATCCCATTTCTTGGGGGTAAGCTAGAGAAGAAGAAACACTTATAAATTAAATAAAATATATAAAACTCAAACATATTTAAAATAATTAAAAATATCTATGATTTTTGGAATGGGTGTGGTCATAGAAATGGTTCATGATAATCTCATAATGTATTAAATTTTAGTGAGAATATAAGTATATTGAAGTTGAGGAATAAAGAATAAAAAATTTTGGGAAGAAAAATGAAGGAAACTTCAAATCAAAAAATTCCCAAGAAGGTTTAAAGAATTTAGGTAAAATATCCTTAGGAAATAAACCTAATAAGTTCATAAGGATTTATACATCTAAAAGGAATAATGTGAGAAAAATCTCTCTCTTGAATAATCCATATGGAGGATCCAAACATACTACCAATGTACCTAAGTATTGTCTAGTCATTTGGCCAGCTGATTTAGAAATAAAAAAAATATGGAAGAAGTACAAAAAAATCTAGTGCTAAAGGATGTGAATAAAATTATATGAAGAAGATGAATTTCAAGAGAGGTAATTAATAAATTAAAAAGAAGGTGAAAAAACAACAACTATATAGATGATTACAAGAAGTTGGACACAATGAAAAAAAGGTGTTTAACTATATTATTAGTATAAGAAAATTCCTTAAGAAGTATAAAGTTTGCATTAAGAATATAGGTTGATAAAAATAAAAATAACCCACACAAATAATATGAAGCTATAAAGTGATCCATGACCCCTCAAATAAAATTATATCTAAAAATCAGATGTGGAAGTATAAAGTATAGGGAAATTTGGTTGAGAAAATCCTATCAACCATGTTTTTCAAATTATAAAGTAAGATAATCCACCTAATTTATTAATTTTTGTGTGTTTTATTTATGCTTACAATTTAAGGAATTAAATGTGAATAATGTTCTCCATGGGATTACCTGAGAAGTATTGGTTTTATTCAATATTAGATATTAAAATTATGAATATACCATTTTAAATGATCTAATTATTTTTCTCAAGAACATGTACTGAGGAGGATGACATTTGATTAAATTAGAGTAGATACTATCAAATCTAAATAATAATGTGAATTAATCCATTTGGTGTGTTCTCCACATAAAAAATCATGTATTTTACCTTTTTAAGAGATCCAATTTTATAATGTTTAAGTGGAGTGTCTCCTTGAGGGGAAGACAAGTGAAGAATAGTGATAAAGCTACCAAAATTATTACTCCATGAAAATATGAATATTATATAATATGCTTGAAGGAATTTCATTGACATGGTATGTTTTAAAATTCTATAATACTTTGTGATTAAAATAACATCCTAATATTAGGGGGGGGGACTAAATTAATCAATGACATAAGAAGTCAAGTTTTAAGAATATCTAAGGCTATTGTAAAACCAGTTCTGTTTGAATTTCATTATTTATGTACTCAAGTGAGTGTGGGATATTTAGGTGGATATATTTCATGAGAAGTTTTTTTTATCTCAACTTGTATTAATCATTTGTATCAACCTGAAATATTTGGATATATTTTGATAAAGTTAATGATTATCTCATTTTAGTTGGTATCAATTTCAATTTATATTGGATATCTTTTTGTCTAAATCAAACCCTCTTATTATTTACCTTGATCATGGATCAAGTTGACTTAGATTGAAATGGTTTATGATATGTTTATTTATCATTAATTGATATCACTTTCCCATGTACTTTTTATTTCTTTTAAATAAGGGGAATAAAAAGTGAAATGAAATATTGATCAGAAAGGGTAAGAGAAGGAATAATATACATATTGATATATCATTTTATTTGATTATTTCCAAAAAAATGGGGAAATTTTTTAGCCCTCTTTATGTGTATTTTATTTATTTTAAATAGTTTTAAACAAATATAGAGTGTTTATAAACACCATCCAGTGTCAATACATTGAAAAATAAGTAAAAAATAATATCTTGAATATTTAAGAAGTTACCAAGTATTTTGTAACTTTTATTAAGTTTATAGAAATTATAAGTAACATCTTATATGATTAATGTTTGAATTTGTTTTGAAGTTAATTATATAATTTCATATAAAAAAGGATAGTTATTTTCTTTGTAAGTTTTTGGAGATATATTGAAATAATTGTTTTGAATTTTTTTGTTCCATTGATTGTTTACAATGAGAATTTTTTATCTTTGAGATAATTTTTTTAGAAGATTCATCCATATTTATAAAATGATTATCATTACTTGAATGAATTTAAAAATATATTAATAGAATAATTGAAGAAGGATAACATATGGGACTTTATGTTTGAGATACTGGATATTAAGTTTGTAAAAGAATTTAAGGGGAGTAGTTTGCAAGAAATACATTCCAACTCTAGGAAAACTTACCCGAGTATCTAGGGCACCCCATAGGGGTACCCATCCAAGATAAAAGGATAGAAAACCATGAGAAGTTGTATAAATAAGAGGTGTATGTCCTTTAAAGGTCAGTATAGGTAAGTGGAGCATAAATAGGTTCTTTTTTGGAACTGTGTGGTCCAAAATGATACACCATTGGAGATAAATAGCTCTAGTTGGATTTCATAAAGATGTGGGTTAGGTGATATAACTTTATTAATAAGTAGTATACCACTTGTATTTTTGAGGTGGAATCCAGAAAAACATGTGTGTTTTTCACATTTTAAAAGGCATGTGATATTGGGATCAAACCTTTCTCATGTAATCCAAATTCCCTGAGAATACTTGTTAAGTATATGATTCATAATCCACTTTCAACCATTAAAGAAAAATTTAGCTTGAGTTTTAATATCACAGTAAATGTGAAAGTGTTTGAAGATCATCTGAAGATTATTTATCTTATTTAATTGATCATTTGAATATTTTATACCATTATTATTATTATCAAACAGTGGTATTTAATTTTCCTAATATCTTCACGCATACAATAAAAAAATTGTGATGAAGTTAAGTCACTGTGAATCAAAATAAGATTAAGATGACGTTTAAAATAAGGAAGAAGGAAGAACATAAAATATAAATTTCTTATGGATATTTCATATGACCTTGGGATAATCCATTAATACTTTTAAGGGATTCTTATAAGACTTTAGACATCATATGAATTTGGTTTTGTTAGTGTATAAATTTATATTTAATATGAATTATAAAATCTTTTGAAAAATTGGCAAGTAGAATGTGTATGTAGATCCTTAGAATAAGTTCTATAGAATAGAAGAGATGAAGTGAGGCATTAAGAACTACCATGTAAAAATCATTCATTTTCTAGGTAACCATCATATGAGATATATATAAGCATCATGTGCTGTCTGTGTAAACATTATCTAAGTTATGTAATCATCATCTTCAAGTCTTCATAAATATGAATCTAGCTGTGTAAAATTCATTTCTGTAAACATAATCACTTTATAATATTTTTGTGAAGTATGAAAAATAAAAATTAAATTAATTTTTGTGGAGTCTTATGTTGTGAAATGATTTAATCTCATAATTGTCGAGTGAACTAATATTCAATAGAAATCAAATATTATGATTAGTTTATCATGATTCAAGTATAATGAGTTATGAAGATGGAAGAAGAAGAAATTTTGTAGAGATTTATACCACAAATAAATCATCCATGACTGAAATAGCACATGTCATTCACACACACACACACACATACACATGAGTTTTTAATTCATCAAGATTATCATAGATTGAAGTGGAAGGTTCTGAGAATAAAGGGAGAAGACCAAAAATGTCTTACACATTACTAAATATAGTTTTATATAATTATAGAAGTGGTTTCCAAAGAAGTTTTATGAAGAAACAAAGAATACATGTTTTGTAGATTTGGTCAAATATTTAAAGTGATAATTCAAGGATTTTGAATTATCAAAATTCTTGGCAATTTAAACTAAGATTTTCACATGGTAAATGAATAAAATATGAAGAAAATAAGACTGAAAATGATACTTTAAAAGTATATATATATATATATATCACAACTTTATGAGAATGTTATGTACTTAACACTATTATTCATAGGCATAAAATTTTTGTGTCAAGAGAGATATCCGATACAGTTTTGTTATAAAATTTTATTGAAATATAAAAGAGTGTAAAGATGACTCTAATATATTTAAACTATATATATACTATTATTTAAAGAGAAATTTGAGTTCTAGTGCAGTATTATTGTGCATATAATTAGAGTAAGAAAAGATAAAGAGGGAATAATGAGAGTTTTTTTGGATTTGTAGTATATCAGGAAGAGTATTGTACACTCTAATTCACATAGATGAATAGAAAAATAAAAATAAGTCTTCCACTGGTGAAATAGAATAAAGAGAATAAATATAAGGCTTTCATTGGTGCAAGAGAAGATGAAAAAGATATTATATGTGTTCTTATTCATACAAAAAGAAAAGGGTGACTTGATACTAGGAAAGGGAATAAAAATAAGAAAGAGGTAATACACTAATGAATTTATAGAGTTATCAATTGGTATTAAATATCTTATTTCTACCCAAAATATTATCCCTATAAGGTATGGGATGCACCAAAATGAGTTTTGTGGGATTCAAACTCATACAATATCACGAGACTATATTGTAAATATCACCTGATGAATCTAGTGGGTCATGTGATCATGGATGAATACATATCATACTAAGGAATATTCTTATCACATTGAGAGGTGAACATTGTAAATAATAGTTCCACTTTGTGAGTGTGTGTTTTGGATGTGTTTTATGAAAAAACAATGGCAAGAAGAGATAAAAAGAGAAACAATTCACCTTAACTAGTGACAATGGTAGAAATAAAAGGAATTATAATTTTAAAAGGATTAATAGTCACCAAGAATGATTCAATCCTATATCAATGTGGAGTTTATCCATAACTAACCCCTCAAATATCTACATAATCATCCAATTTAAAACTTCATAATCATTGAAAAAAGTTCTTCCCAAAAACTACTGTCATGAATATACCTTTGAAAATAAAGAAACACTTTAGAGTTGGTGAATCATTCATTTAAATCCTCACATTATTTGGGATTTGATTTCCAATAAATTAGTCTTCATATTTATCTTCAATAATAAATTAACTATAATTCTATAATTAGTTTTCTCATAAATAGTTCATTCTTCTTTATAAAATAATAATAAAATGAGAATAATAAATAGACAACATGTTAATATATTTAAAATAAATAATAATAAAAAATGAGAATATATATGACACAAATTTTTTTTCTCATGGTGAAAATGGATTTCAATTCCTTAAACTATATGAAAATAAAAATTCACAGCCTCTACAATAAATCATGATCCAAAAGTCACAACATGAATATTCCTTCACAACATGGGAATCCTCAAAATAATATAACTACTAAAAACTAAATTCTTCACTAAAATACTCACCTTTTGATGATACATAATATGAATCCTCAACCTCAATATAGATACATAATATATATAACTTAACATAATTCCTTACGTCCAATACATAAGAAAATCAACTCCAACTATATTACATAATATTTTAAATCATTTTTTTAATGCGCAAAGAGTTTTCATTAAAGAGAAAATGATATATAAGAAATTTATCCAATAGTATAGAATACTTAAGTTTTTATACATTGTAATAAATTCATAAAATAATGTTTTAATACTATACAAATAATATTTCTTCAATGAAAATATAAGTTTTTCAATTCTAAATACATAAAATATTTTTCAAACCTTCAAAGAATCTTTAATATATTTCCTGTACATAATATTATGACCTTTATTTCATTCATACGTGTAATAAAATTGATTAATAATATTTAAGATATTCCCTCTATCATGTAAATATTTACACTTAGATAAAATATCAAACAAATAACATATGTAACATATTTCTAAATGTGTAATATTCTTCCCTTTGATAAAATTAATTATATAAAAAAATTCCTACTCTTTCAGAATACATAAGATAGTTTCTCAGATCCAATGCATATGTAAGTTTTTAGATTTAGCTAAAAAACCAATATGTAAGGAAGTGAACTCTATACATAATATAATTTCTTGTAGAAATGAATAATACATTGCATACTATACATGTATAAATTCTTCAACAAAATATAATAATAACATAGTAATAAAATCAAATTAATAATAATAAAAAATAGGTAAATAATAAAAATAAAATATGAAATTTTTAATTATCAAAACAAATAAATAATAGGGGGTAAGGATAAAATCAAAACAAAACTTATTAATTAAGGTCATTCATTATATAATTTCCTCCATTTTAACCCCAAAACTCTATAATTTCATAAAATAAACCATAGAACATAAATATAAATCATAATACCACCAATTTAAATAAAATAAATATGAAAACCAATGATAAAATAAATATTTAACCAAAATATACTTTCTTAATATACAACAAAAACCCAAGGTTTGTTACAATTCTTTTGACCATATACTCACTTGAAATATACCCCTTGTGATCTAAAAGACCAATCTCTTATCTTCTATATTTCCCAAATAATATATTTAAACATGGTGTTATAATATATTTTTTTTAATTAAAATTTTGGTCCATCCTATATAGATACTTGATCCATCTCAACACAAGTCCTAATGTGTGTTTCTAGTAACTTTATATTGACTAAAATAACTAAGGGTATCAAAAAATATTCATTGGGATTGATTTTTACTAGTTTAAAATAAAACAAAGGATGAATTCATATTGGTATCTCAGAATGAATATTTAATATGTTAGACTAATCAAACCTAAGAAATAAAAATTTATAAAATAAGTTATAAACCAAAGTGAACATAATATGTAACTCAAATATAAAATTATGTCTAAAAATGACACATACCAATAAATGTCTCAATAATAAAGAAACCATAACCATTCAAACAATATATAAATCAAGTGTAAATCATTTATACATAGTTACCAAAATTAAACAAAGTGAAGATGAAAAAAAGGAATGTTGATATGGATTAGTAAAAAAGCTCTAAAATCACAACCAAAGATGAAACAAAAGATTACCCATCTCTTTGTGAAAAGTGAGCATCCTCCACCTATCACCTCCCACATAAAACAAGAAATTCTAATATTCTACACCATATTAGAGTAGATATTTTCCTATACCTGCATCATGTAAAACCAAGTCTACATATATACTATCAGGTGTAATAATAAATCCTAGTTTAATACCACTAAATATTTTATACACCACCAATTAAATTATAAATACAAAATATCAGTTTTTAAATAAGTAGAAATGAAACACATACTATTTTATAAATTCAAATATTTATAGACGAAAAAATAAGTTACGTTGAAAAGAAATTTTATGGTTTAAATAATTTAATACATTATAAAAAATAGTTATAAGTATAGTAAAACTAAATGATAATTTATAAATAATCCAATAAAACAATACCATCACAATTTAATCAGCTCTAAGGGGCCTAAAATATAATCTTACAAATGAAACTACCCTGCCAATAATGATGTGATCATAACTTCTTACCAGAATTTCCCAATGGGGTCATGGAACTGACATGCATACTCTAGGAAAAACTAGTGGATAAATATATCCAAGTCCCCCTATATCCCAACACATACTTAAGGTTTTAAAAAAATTAAAAATATAAGTTTTTATATAAAATTATATATCTCAATTATTTAAAATTCCTTTACAAAAATATCCCCTTTACCATTGACCAACAATATTTTTTAAAAAAAATCATATTATAACTAGAATAAAAGTGCATCACATATACTAAATCAATATAAAAGTGGATTTCAATGACATATTAATCAAAGAAAATAAATTTATCTATAAATAATCAGGCCTATAAATCTAATATTCAACCATTAATTCCTTTAAAAAACCATTTTAAAACCAAGTAATAAATTATAAAAACCAAAAAAGAGGTATAATCCACCCAAAAAAATTAATTTTGTCTATATAAATCAAATTCATCCCTAAATGGATGACATATTTATGGTACATATATTAAATTAACCTGAAAATTTACATAATTTCATAATAATGCATGGATTCATTTCAAAACCAAGTTAGAAAACACCAACAAACCCAAATCATACCAAAAAGAGAATTAAAATAGGTAATAACCAAGGCTATTGTCATAAAACGAAGAGGGGATATAATCACCTATTATAATATTTTTAAATTAGTGGAAATAATGTCAAACAAATAAGTAAGAGGAATTTACAACCTTAAAATAGATTAAAGTACCTAAACTCATAAAATAACCATTTTTTTCAACAAAATAAGAAACCTTAGGCTACCAAGGACAAAATATGTTATAATAAAGGAAGAAAATGTAGAATAATAGAAAATATAGGAATACTAAGGCTCTTATATAATGGAATCACCATAAAATAAGATGATTCCACCTAAGAGAGTTAAAGAGAAGAGGATATATCATCTCAAAGCTCTATTATGACGTGTTTATTGAAAATAATAAAAATAAGGAGAAGGTTCTTGAGAAATGGGATTAAAATGAATAAAATAAACATTTTTTATTTAAATAAATGGCATAACTACCTAGTTGCTCGTAACATACATGGGATCATGAAAACCTCATTGGTTTGACTTTTACAACATACAAATTCACCTTGAATGGTTCCCTCAACCATGATTGTAGACTATGTATTTTAATTGTTTCCCCAAAGTTTTATATTTTTAAATACAAAATCAATAAAACTCAAGAAAATAAATAATAATTGAAATAAGTAAATTCTTATGACATTTTAGGTGTCACATAGAAGCTTCTATGAAACACTGTAATAAGTTTTGGACAAAAATATAAAAATTTCAATTTTATATGAATAAGGGTCCCTGATAGGAAAATATAAATATCTTGAAAACTAGAAATCAAATTTTAATTTTATTAGTATGATATTTCTTGATGAATAATGTTTCATTTATCTAAGAAGATTATGAACACTAGAGATGAAGTGAGAAGGAATATTTGATCATGGAATTCTTAGGTGTGATTATAGTTGATCCAGTTTTCAAGGTAACTGATGAAGTGATGTGAAACAACTGACACAAAATGTGTGTATTTTTTAGAAGAACCATGGTTTGAGTTTATCAATGTGGATGGTGTCAAATAATAGAATAGTTATGTAGAAGTGGTGAGGATGGTCCATTTAATAATGAATGAACCATGAGAGTGGAATAATGAACCATTGTAGGTTTTTATGATGATCAAGGGAACAAACTATTGGTTATTAGAGATTAAGATGGAGATATATGGAATATTGGATGGAATAATATAGGGATAAGTTTGTGGATACTTTGGTGTAGGGTGATTTAAAGGTTGAAGATGATAAAACTATTTTGATTTCAATAAACATGTATTTTTTTAGTTTTCATGCGCCAACTAAATTAGGGGGCTTGAGTGACCTAATGGGTACCTATTATAGGGCTAGTGTGTGTGAGATTAGAGTAAATTGTCTATATTTTAGTTCTAGATAAAAATAAAAAAGTAAAAAAATATATGATAAGGTATGTGTCTTGGGAACTGTATTTTAAGAATTGTGAGCCCACTTAACATGGGATGATAATAAAAGAGCGTCCAACCTTTGGTCTGACATAGGGAAAACTAACTTAAGTATAACCTAGGTTAAGGTGAAATAACTGACCCAAATTGATTGGTTTGCTGGTACTGGTTCATTTTTCTAGAGGGTTGGCTTATAACTTTGGTACTATAACTCATCCTAATAACTATAGTTTGGTCCAAGGTACTGTAGTAGATATCCTCAAATTTCCCTAATATATATCTAAAAATCATAATTTTTACCATTGTCTATTTTAAAAAAATTATACTCATTTTCCATTTAGTTCATGATAATGATGATGAGGTTTTTAATTTTGATTGGGATTATTTAAAGTGTATTTTTACATTTCAAACATTTGAATATCAAAATTAATGATGAATTTTATTAGTAAAATTCTAAGAGTATCATTTTTTTTTGATTTATTAAGTAAAACATAATAATTAATTTCATTGATCCACTTATAGATTCTATGAGATTGTTTTGAATAAAATAATATTTTCACATGGATAATCACATAAGCAATCTGACAACTTTTTTGATGAATACAACACATGCGAAGTTCCCAAAACTACCCATAATCATGGGAATGACTATGATAATTTATTTTAATCAATCCTTCATCCTAACATGATGTTTTGGTGATATTCTTGATAATAATGAATGGAAAAAATACTTAGTGGATTTATCGATCTATAAACCATTAGTGAGTGTTACAATTTTAGGAATTATCATTATAAAATTATGAGGTAGGAAACATGTGATGGATGATGTATTAATGTGTGATTTAATGCATCATTAGACTTTATGATTCTTATATCTCCCTTATTATTTGATATTTTTGGTTAGTGCGATACACATAATGTATTATATTATGTAAGAGTTATAAAATGGTTCTTTATACACTATATTGGGAAAAATTGTTGGTGAATGTAATTTCTTTGATTAGTAATTTGGTTGGATAACCCAATTTACCATATTTTTTGACTTAGTTTCTACGATCTTCTAAAATATTTCTTATAAATGAGAGTTTACTAGGTTATTTATGGGATGACATTGATTTTAAAACTTATGGAACAATTCAAGGTATGGTAACATGATGAAAAGATGGCATGTTACCTTGGATTATAGATGATTGGAGATGATAATGTGAGTTTTTCTATACTAGTTATGACTTCATGAATGTAATGATTCAGTTTTATAATTTTTTTTATTTTAGTGATAGTGTTGTAGTGTATGAACACCTTGATTTTATTTAACAATTTTAACTTAACACCAAGATAGGGGTCTTGGTGGCCATGTGTTGAGATGTGGGTAGACATATGGGGTTGGGTACTTCCACAATTGATCTTATTCTTGATGGGGCATTGGTCTTATATATTATTCATGGGGTTAGGTACTACCCTAACTGATAAAATTGTCAATTGATCATGGTTTACCTATATGAGATATGGGTTTATGTACTCCTTTAATTGACACAATCATTTATAGGTTGAAAGTACCCCATATGAGTGATAAGGTTATGTATTGTCTCAATCAATATCCTTTTTGATGACAGGGTGAGGGTCCCCCCAATAATTGTGTTAAGTACTCCCTCAACCAATACCGCTAATGGGGTATGATTTCTACTCCATGACTTAGTTCATAGCATGAGTGTTATTATAATTTATTAATATTGATTATTACTTATATCCTAGGGTGTGGTAGGTTTTTAATCCCTATTTTGGCATGCATATCTTCACAAACTTTTTTATTTGAGGATCAATGCATGTGTTGAACTTATTAATGGATTTATTTAGTGGAATGAGTTTTTGGAAAAAGTCATATAGACCTTTCGGATAATTTGGACTCATGTGTGGTATATTATGTGACTTGAGGTGGATATAGTCTCCTAGTTGATGTTTGAACTAGTTTTACCCAGGATGGTATTGAACTATGAGGTCATGACTATATATTATGGTTTTATATGATTTAATTATTATGTACACATGGGATCAATTTTTTTTGTTTATTAGTGGTTGGATATCCTCTTGGGTCATTATAATCACCCTAAAATATCACTTGTGTGATTATATACTCATGTCTATGTAGATTTATTACATTTTTTTGGAGTACACAGTGGTTATGGAGTTGGATTCCTTTGTTTTTAAAATAGTCCATTGGAAGTACACATAATTTTCTTGGTATAAGAGTCTATTTCCATTTTCAAATGAGTTTCAAATTGGGTTTCTATTTAAAAACATTATACATAGTTTGAGTTTCCATTGCTTTACAGTTATCATGTATTTAAAACTGATTATATATCATTTCTTACTCGATAGATGACATTTCATACATTTATTCATATATTTTTAGTTTATCTATTGATATCTATAACACATACTTCTATCTAGTGACTTGTATTTATTTTTATTTATAGTTTTATGTGGAAAATTCATCTTATTATGTGTTTATTCCCTCTTATTTCTAGTCATCAAATCCTAAACTATTAAATGCAGGTTTGGGGAGGAACACTCGATATTGTCACCAACTGAGGTGGGGTATTGGTTTGCTCAGGTTATTTTAGGGTGGAATAAAAATAGGTCTATCTTAGTGATGGAGTTTATAGTTAGTCATGTGTGAGGATTTGGTATGGGAAACTAGGGAAATAGTGCTAAGTGCATTCAAGTTTAGCCTATCAGGATAGGGAACCCATCCATAGGATGTGGTGGCTGATGAATTCTTATAAAAGGACTCTGATCACTTATTGAATAACTTCAGTACTTATAGTATTGTTTAAAGGGTATAGATAGGTTGGTACATACATCATGTACTAGTTAGATTATGATTTTTTGTATCCTTAATTATGAAAAGAGAACTACTTTGGGATTGACTATTAGAAAATTTCAATCAAATCATCTAGAATTATATCTTTATTATATTATGAATCAAGAGAGAATTATGAATTATTTCAAGATATGATACATCACCATATAATAACTTTTATATTCATTAATAAGTTGAGAATGATAGAGCATTCACCTATTGGAGTGTTATCCATAGTTGATCATAAAAATGATAAGTAAATTATCTAGGGAACTGAGTATGAGTAACATGTATCTTCTACCATACTTAGTATTGAACTCATTATTAATACTTACATAGTTTTTTAGATGATATGAATTATAGGTTTCAGTGTTTGATAATACCAATGTGTCTATATGAGATTGATTCCATCTATTAGAGCCTTATCTGGATAATCTTGGCATGGTGTTTCCCCTTGTGAGTACATATGAAATTATGAAACTTTGTTCACAATGATCTTGTTTAATAGTTAGTAGATAAGTGGAAATAAATGATTATTTAGATTAGGATAAAATTAAGGGGTACTTGGAGAGTTATTGATTTTTCTTATGATATTATCATTCCCCTTAAATTATTTGTCAGTGGATTTTAAGATCAATGAGATTCATGAAAGTATTGTTAAACTTTTATAAAGAATTCTACTTGATTCGAGTATTTTTTTAGGATGTCGAGTGATGTGATCCAAATGAATTATTAGTATGAGGTGGTATTGCTACATGGGATCTAGAATATAATATTACCTCTTGAATTACTTTAAGGTTTCATGACGATTGATCAATATTAACATCAAATTAGTTGTATTTGATGAGAAGTGGCTGTAAATGGATGATTCATTAGAGAATATATTGATTTTATAGTTTTTATCCCGTGTTCTGAGGTATATAATTATAATCACATGGTTTAAAATAGAACTTTCCAATTTATTTGTGGTGGTATGGGTCCCTGAAAGGGTTTTTTTACCATTTATTCATAATGTTTAGAGTATATACAAGTATGGATTATGATTACAAGTCTTCCTAGAAAACTTATCTAATGTTAGTAGTGATGATGAACACATTTTTAACCATATTGGACTATTGATTAATGGATTATTGACTGAGGATAATAGATTGATCATTCTATCCATGTAGATTCATCCATTAAATGCTCATGAGGTGAATACTAATGTCATTATTGTTAGAGTTAATATATTTTTTAATATGATAAGGTTGATGTTTTTATTAATACCTATAAATTGGCACAATAGACACACGCATCTTCATTGGTGATGGTGGATTACTGTAGTGATTCTTAAAAGTATACCATTTTTTTCACTTGTGAGGTGAAGGTTTTATTAACCTAGAGTAATATAAAATGATGATCAATCATTAACCATTTTAGTATGTGATTAAGTAAAACTATTAAACCCATTAATATGTTGTAAATAATTTAGTGAAGTGTGTAAGTTAATTTCTATTAGGGTTTGGATGAGTGGAAAAGGCACCCTGTAATCCCGCATTAAGGGATAAAATCTTGGAAGCCCAAAATATTTGGGGTTTGTTCATGGATGGTTAAACACTGAATGGAGGTGGTAGATCGTAGATTATTAGAAATGGTAGACCATTCTAGAGACTTTGATGATAGAAGGTGTTTTTGTAGGCAAGAGATATGGAAATAGTTCCTTAGTGGTGGGAGGCCTGTCGGCATTGGCATAGTCTACAATGTTGGGCGTGATGGAAGAATGCAGCAGTGCCAACTGGGGGATGGTGACAGTGGTGGAAGAGTGAGGGTGGAATTAGTGATGGGTCTCCATGTTGTCTATAATGATGAGTCTATGCGGCATGACCTAAATGGAGAGACTTTTATCGGAGGCGATATGACTCATCTGAGGGGCAGGTGACGATAATGGTAGAGCCTCGATGGGATTAGTCCACTTGCTAACCATATCAATAGGGGAGGTCAGACACATAGGGAATGCCTATAAAATGATTTAGATAATGTAGCACCCCCAACAGATCTAATTAGATTACGAATTATGAAAGGGTATGGAATTTATGATCGATACTAAGAACTACTATGTTTTACATAGGAAAATTCTAGTCGACCATCCATGCAATGTGGGGAGTTAGGATCATCAGTGATTAATTAGAAGCCGGGTTGGAGTTGTTTTGTGTATGTATGATCTTTGGGCCTTTGAGGTCATTTATATACCTTGTTCCTTGGTCTAATGGGTCATATAGGGTTCCCCTTAAACCCAATTTAAAAAACAGGGTTATCTAAAAAATTAATAAAAATATGAAGACCTTCCGGATTAGGAGGTTTGTAAGTTACTATAATTTACTTCCATGCAATTAAAACAAGGGAAGATAATATATTTTCCTCCAATGGCCCAAAAGCCTTCATTTTTATTGATTTTTGATAATACACCTTTCAAGGGGTGAGGTGGAACCCTTACAATTCCCATAGGTGTAAGTATTACTTGGTCTGTAGGACTTAGAGGAATTCATTGCCTGTAGGCTTCAAACATTACATATAACCCAAACTAACTACTTGTAACTGCTCCTCCCTAGCATCTTCATCGTGAAATCAGCTCTCCACCTTCTCATGACTGTTTGACTAGGCTTTCCCCAGTATACACAGGCTTGTCTCGATGGTAAGTTCCATACCCTCTCATTCTTGTAATCCATTTAGCTTCTGTTATGGTGAAAGATCCTTGCTCCTCCTCCTTCTGAAGTTTGTTCCTTGTAGGTTGTCTGGTTTGCATCTGTACTTAAGTTGCCCTGAAGTCCTTGAGGTGGCCCAAAGGCCTTACTGACCCAAAGGCCTGGGTGGCCTGAAGGCCATAAAGGACCTGGGGACCAAATCAGTGGCTTGAAGGCCCAAACGGGGGAATATTCCTAGATACTACAGTGTCAAACAGTGCCTACTACAGTTCCCACTATAGTACCTGCTACAGTACCTACTACAGTCTGCTGCATTTTTGCTACAGTTCCCCTAAAAATTAGGCTCCACCTGGATTTGATCCCGGGTCTCCTGGATGCACTTAAGGAGTCCTCACCAACTGGGCTGATGCCCATGTGTGATAATATATTTTCCTTATAATTATGTTTTTAAACACTTTGTGTGAATAATGAAATAACTATTAATCATGTGTCCAGTCATGATTGATAAAATTAATATCAATTGTTTGAACTCAATAGTAGTGACTTTTACACCTATTCATCTAGTATAATGGTATTAAAATAAATAAATTATTTTATTTTCATATCCAATTGAATGATTTCACATGATAAAATTTATGATTAAATTTTAAATATAAGAAGTAGAATGTATTAACCTAAAGCAAAGTGATAGATTTATTCAAGATATGAGCATAGAGTGTTAGGAAAGGTTCACACTTTTTTGGTATTACTTTCAAGGTGTTATGATGTTCTACATTGGGTTTGAGAAACCATAATTGTTGAATGATAATTTGAAGTGTCATCACAATGATGGTTAAATATTTTGTTTTTTATCAGGTTAAGGCCAAGTAATGAGATTATAAAAAGTTTATTAGTCAGTCCTTTATTTTCCCATGTTTATTTTGAGATGAAAAAATAATGATTTTTGTAGCATATCATATGTGTATTGTGAACATATGTGAAACTAATTGAGTGATCATTGGACTATTAGCTTAAAATACTTGTTTTTTGGATTATTTTTAGGTGGGTATCATAAGATATATCATGTGATTGTTCATTATCATGGTTTTTTTTGTTATATGTAATAATATTGATGGCCATCTTCGATTGAGATATTCATTTCAAATCTCACTTATAGAAGGACCGATTGATATTTATCTATATTAAAGTATAATGGTTTAAATTTTGATATATAAGTATACAAAGAAGAATGGTTTGGTATTCATGGATGAATGGAGTCCTTTCACATGATATGTTTTATAAAGACATGTTTATCTAGTGATATATCTATTTTGTGGTTTAATAAATGTTAAATTATGGAGTGAACTCTCCCCAAGATTCACTATATGATTTTAGGTCTAAACAGTATAGGTGATGTGACTTATCTCAAGTTATTGACATCATGAGTGGATAAATTTATGATTTGTTTTGTGAGTTTTATCCCATAGGTTATGTAACATACCAAGTAATTAATGAATAATATATATTCTTATCTATGTCTATTTATGAATTATATAGTGTTTTAGAGGCTTAAAATGAGAATAAATCCAATCTTAAGCATAGAATACACTAATATTTTTTAAAAGATTGTTTTACCACCTTTTGATGGAAAAACATTTTTAAATCAAACTTTTGACAATTTTATAAGCTCTATTTGTCAAGATAAACTTATTCTCTATTATTGGGACATTTAAATTTACTTTGGATAAATTTTTGGTATTTTTCTGACAATGTTCATTTTTTAATGAATAGTGAAAAATACACCATTTTACATCAAAACGACTTTTTCATCTAATTTAATTATATGGTTAGATTATCTTTTTAATTGATTTTAAATTTTAAATAGAATATATTTTTACCATTTAATCCAATTATGGTAATTTTGATTGATTTAACTTTGGAATTGGTCATAAACAAGTTCCAAACTTTTCATAGATATTGTTTCAAAACAACCCGCTATTTGTTTTGACAACAAGAATTATTTTTAAATTAATTATTGCAATTTATATGTTTGGAATTTGGTAAAATGGATTCTATATTTTTAATCAGAAGGTCCAAATTATTTAATTAAAACTCTTTTGTTTTTGGACATTATGAATAGTAACGACGGTAATTATCTTTAATTATCGTGATTAATTAGTAATCGGGTAGTTAAGGATAATAAAATAATATCATAATAATAACAAATGACCAAAAAATGTGTCCTAATGATACTGGTTGTCTCATGTCCAACCATGGGATGCCTTGAGCCAAACTTGGGGACCCCATGGAATCACTTTTGTGTGAAAGTGACTCTTTATCTTTTTATTTTTTAAGAAAGTTAAATATAACAAAGAATGTATCACCTGAGTAAAACATTTTTAGTTTTTTCTAAATAAATGATATATTGGACTATAAATAGTCATTGTAAAGATAAAAATATTTCATACATCATAGTATTTTTTTTATAATTTTTAGACATTAAATAAATTAAAATATTTATGACATCATCATGATGCAATGATTACCTCATTAATGAACGATTTAAATAAAATGAAAAGATAATGTAAAATATAAGACTTAAACTTGTAAAAGACCTATTGGATGAGTATATTTTGAGCCCGTATCACCTTATCCTTGAAATATAGCAATTTGGTACATTTTAAATCTAAAACTCATTTTAAAATAAAGTAACATTTCTTTACTTTCCAAGAGTGCCCCTCCTCTCCTCTTACAAATGGCCCCCATCTCTACCTCCTTACCCACACTTCTCAAGCCATTGATTCGGCCAAGACCTGCTCATTTTGTCTCTCCAAATCCCTCTCCTAATCCTAGAATACTTAACTTAGGTAGGAAGCTCTTCAAGAAACCCTTTTGGTTCAAACCAAGAGGAGTTACCCGATTCAAAGGTAAAGTCTTCTCTAATGCTATTTTGTTTTATTTTACTTCTACAACCCCCTAAAATATTTTTATTCATTTCTTTTGTAACAAAAACAGTATCTTCAATATACTAGGATATTTTTATAAGAAGGATTCGATCTACACTTACACACACCAACATCTAATGGTTAAAGAACATACTGTTTCTGTGGATGGCGAATTTCTGCCTCATGAAACGATGATTGTTCAATATTCTTCTAACACCTTCAAAGGTGTCCATTAAGATGTCACTATATTTATATATGATATATAATATGTTTATGTTTTCCTTAATCTTCTGTATTTTTCATTTTTGGAATACCTTTATGGCTTCCATTATGGGTATACGCGATATCTTCATTTTAGGAAGTGCGGACTACCGCCCCCTAAAAGTGATTTGATTCGTTAATGACATATTTGGGACATATAAAGTATAGATTTAATGATATTATATATGATATTATACTGTAATTATAATATAACTTTATATAATTATGATTCCATTCCATAAAATACGAAATAGAAATGAAAGTAGCGTTCATGCGTACGTACGGCTTACCGTCTCCATGAACGGTGCATTTCAATTCTTACCTCTAAATGCTATGTAATATTATAAATGCATGTATATACTGTATATATATGATATCTACATAATGAATATAACTCTGGATATAATGGATACACGAACAACTTGTAATTATAAAGAGTTTATTTTTGACTCAAGTACCAATGATCGTTAAAACGACCGTTATTAACTTAAATAATTACATAGTGTTCATGACATGGTAATAAGTGATATAAAAGGAATAATGAACTTGAAAAAGGTTCTTAAGAAAGTAGAAATTAACTCAAGTTTATTATTTAGGAGGTTAAAGAAGGATCGAGTCAAGTCAGACCCGAGGTATGGGACTTCATCTCAATCTCCTTTTATTGAGGCATATTTTGTTTTATACACAACCTTCTTTTATATGGTGTATAAAACCCTTTGACTTTTACGCTTATTCAAAAGGAAACTTTTTTATATGAAACGTGTTACTAAACGACAAAAGGGAATGTTTTTGTCGTACGTATGCAGCGACAACGACTTCTCTGTCGCCGTGACCATTATTTGAGCTTCGGCTTCCTCTACAAGCCATAATTTTTTTAAAATGAAAAATAAATACCATGTTTTACTTTTCTTTTATTTTGGTATTGAAAATGGTTTTCATATTGTTTTTATATCAATGTGTTGTATTGATATATTGTGATTGAAAAGTGGAAATGTAATGTTTCTTTTATGCATGTTTAATGTGATACGATTATGTTATGGTTCTTGGGCATTGTTTATGAAGATGGGTGGTTTCGTGATAAACTAAGGGTGGGTGAGCCCGATATAGCTCTCCAATGCATTGGGTAACGCGAAGGAGTTAAATGTTAAGGTTTCTCCGAAGAGATTTAGGGAATATACTATGATGGGTATTCCAAACATAACCATGAGGGTTACTCCCTACGTAAGAATGTTATGAATTCCTCAAGTTACCTTTATGTCTTATGATTATTATGATTTATTCATGATTTGATGAGGCATATTAAAATGCTTATGTTTTATGGGTAAAGTATGATTTCATACATGGACTAATGTTTTCATTTCGTACTTTTATATCCCATACTGAGTTTTTATGCTCATTCCAAGTTTTTGAAATGTTTTTCATAGGTCAAGGGAAAGGTAAATGATATGATGATAGTTTCAAGGAAGTGTCAAGAAAGTATCCATGTTTTATTTTAAATATGTTTCCGTTGATGGGGAAAATGAGTACTATCTTTTATGTAACCACTTTGTTTAAATGTGGAATGTAATGCATGATTTATGATCTAATTCTCTAAAACTCTAAACCTGAAAATATCCTCGATGTGAATTATTCATTTAATTCAATATTAAGTAAGGTTTAAGGCCAGGGCCTTATAGTTGGTATCAAAGGTCAGTTTTGATAACTTTAGGAGTTAGAATTATAATTAAATGATTATCCACAAATATTTTTTTTATGGTCAAATTGAAATGATATTTTATTTGAGGATTACCATGTTGCTTCATCTAAGACATGTTTGTTCAGAATGGTTTTCCGCAGAGGAAACAGGGAAGCAATTCTAGGAAGGGATACAGAAGGAAATTACCTTCCGAATCAGCATCCTAAGATGGTTGGAATTGGAACTGAACAGTTTGTTGCAGTAATGGCGCAGTTGACTCAAGCGATAAATGGTGGTGGTATCCATGAATGAGATCAGCCAGATCAACCGCACATGAACATGTTAATGGTGGAACATTTCATGAGGCAACATCCCCCATCATTTAGAGGATCATCTGACCCTGTGCTAGTTGAAGGGTGGATTAAAGCACTGGAGAATATTTTCGATGTCATGGGGTGTTCAGGCAATCAAAAGGTTAGTCTTTCTATTTACCGTTTGGAGGGTGAAGCAGATCAGTGGTGGTCGATGGTTAAAAATATCAGGGACACTGATGAGATTGATGCTCTCGATTGGGATGAATTCAAAGGTATGTTTCTTGAGAAGTATTTTCCTAAGGCTATTCGACTTAGGATGGAAAAACAATTCTTGGAACTGAGGTAAGAGGAAGACTCAATGGCTGCTTATGAAGAAAGGTTCACTCGATTGTCAAGGTATGCTCCAAATATTATCCGATACCTTGATAGTAAAATCAATTGTTTTTAATCAAGATTAAAGCCAAAATATCGAAGGGATTTATCTTCTCGTGAGTTCAAAAGTTATGAAAATCTTGTTTGATGTGCTGAGAAGGTGGAAATGGAGTTTTCTGATGATCAAGTGTTCTATAACAACCAGCAGAAGAAGAGACCGAGGTGGCAGGATAAAGGGAAGAATTCTTCAAAAAGATCTGATGGTAAGAAAACTAAGTTTCCATTTTGTGATAAATGTGGTAAGAGGCATGCTGGGGAATGTCTTCTAAATTCTAGAAAGTGCTACTGATGTGGTAAGATGGGACATAAGGCTCGTGATTGCACTGAAAAATATCAGGGTGATGGTAAGACCAAATTTGATTTACAGTTAGTGAAATGTTTTAAGTGCAATGAGATGGGTCACTATGAAAACGAGTGTCTGACAAAGAGCTCGAGTGATGGAAAGAAGTTAGACTACAAACATAAAGGGGTGGTGAAATCCTTTGCAACTACTTCAGCAGATGTTGGGCCATCAAATGAAGTGGTATCAGTTACTTTGTTTATTTTTTCAGATTATGTCAGTGTGTTGTTTGATTTAGGGTCTACACATTATTTCATTCTCTGAAAACCTTTCTAGTAAAATGGGAATACCATATCAAGAAATGAATCCTAAACTTGTGGTAAAAACACATGGGGAAATGTTGAGGCAAAAAGAATTTATAATAATCTTCCTATCCTTATCCGTGGAAAGAACCTACTTGCAAACCTTATTGTTTTACCTCTAGTAGAGTTTGATGTTATCCTGGGTATGGATTGGATCTCTATTTACCATGATAAGATTGACTGTAGAGCTAAAGAAGTTTATTTTCAGAAAGAATTTCAGTTTGTGTACAAGAATGAACCCTTACTATTGATAACATATCAAGAGGCTGAGAAACTTGTAAAATATGGAAATGAATGTTACCTTGCACATATTGTTGAAACAAAGGGAACTATCCAGATTAATGATGTGCCAGTGGTAAATGAGTATCCTGATGTTTTTCCTGATGAGTTTCCTGGAATATTACCAAATCGGGAAGTTGAGTTTACTATTGACTTAGTTCCTGATACTAAGACAATTTCAAAACCCCCTTATCGAATGGCTCAAATTGAACTTTTATAGTTGAAGGAGAAATTGAAAGACTTATTAGAAAAAGGTTTCATTCGACCTAGCACATCACCATGGGGTGCTCCTATTTTATTTGTTAAAAAGAAAGATGGTTCAATGAGACTTTGCATTGATTATAGATCCTTGAATAACATCACTGTTAAGAACAAATATCCTTTTCCTCATATCGATGATTTGTTTGATCAGCTCTAGGGAGCTCAGTATTTTTCAAAGATTGACCTGAGATCGGGGTACCATCAGTTGAAGGTAAAGAAAATAGATGTTCCGAAGACCGCATTTCGAACAAGATATGGCCATTATGAATATTTAGTTATGCCTTTTGGGCTGACCAATTCACCTGCTGTATTCATGGACCTTATGAATAGAATTTTCCATGAGTTCTTGGATAAGTTTGTGGTTGTTTTCATTGATGATATTTTGGTGTTTTCTAAAAGTAAAGAGGAGCATGAAAGACATTTAAGGGTTATTTTACAAACCTTAAAAGAAAATAAATTGTATGGGAAATTCAGCAAGTGTGAGTTTTGGTTGCAACAAATTTATTTCCTTGGTCATATTTTTTCTAAAGATGGAATAACTGTTGATCCTGCAAAAACAAAGGTTGTGGAAGAATGGCCAAGACCCACAAATGTAACCGAGATTTGTAGTTTTCTTGGTTTGGCAGGTTACTACCGAAGGTTTTTTAGAAAGTTTTCCCAGTTATCTAGTCCAATGACTAAGCTAACTCGGAAGGGTGTTAAGTTTATCTGGACAAAAGAATGTGGTAATTGTTTTCAGGAACTGAAAAGAAGATTGGTGAATGCTCCAGTTTTGGCACTACCTTCCAGGAATGGGGAGTTTGTTATCTACAGTGATGGTTCATTGAAAGGTATTGGTTGCGTCCTAATGTAGAATGATCAGGTAATTGCTTATGATTCATGTCAGTTGAAAACTCATGAGGTAAATTACCCTACTCATGATTTGGAATTAGCTGCTGTTGTTTTTGATTTGAAAATTTGGAGGCATCATTTGTATGGAGTAAAGTGTGAAATATATACCGATCAAAATATTTTAAAGTATATATTCACTTAGAAAGAATTGAACATGAGATAGAGGAGATGGATGGAATTAATCAAGGATTATGATTGTACAATTCACTACCATCCGGGAAAAGAAAATAAAGTGGCTGATGATTTGATTCGAAAAAGTAATGCTTCATTAACAATGTTGTGTTTAGAACGTGATCCTTTGGTTAAGGATTTGATGAACTTTGGCATAGAAGTTGTTGGTACAGGATTTACTTCTGTTTTGTTTCAGGTATCAGTGAAATCGTCTATATCAGACAGAATTAAGCAAGCACAGAAGTAAGACAGTGAGTTGCATAAACAGGTAGAACTGGTTCAAAAAGGTAAGTTTCCTGAATTCAACATTGATAATTATTGTGTTTTGAGATTTGGGAAGAGATTGTGTGTGCCTTGTGATTCACAGTTGAAGAGAGAGTTGTTATGTGAAGCTCATATTTCTCCGTTTTCAGTTCATCCTGGAAGTACTAAGATGTATAGAGATCTTTAGGAGTATTACTGGTGGGACGGAATGAGAAGGGATATTACTGATTTTACTGTGAAGTGTTTGACTTATCAACAGGTAAAAGTAGAGCAGTAGTTACTGAAAGGGATGCTTCAACCTTTACTAGTTCCAGAGTGGAAATGGGAAAACATATCCATGGAGTTCGTTGTGGGATTGCCGAAGACACCTCGAGGTAATAATGCAATCTGGGTTATCATTGATCGCTTGACTAAATCTACTCATTTCCTTGCTATACGAGATACTTTTTCCCTAGATCAACTTTACCATTTGTATCTTAAAGAGATAGTCAGGTTACATGGATTTCCTCTCTCCATTGTATCTGACCGTCATCCCAGGTTCACTTCTAACTTTTGGAAAGGCCTTCAGAAGTCGTTGGGTATTGAATTAAATTTTAGTACAGATTTTTATCCTCAATCAGATGGGTAGTCAGAACGAACTATTCAGGCTTTGGAGGATATTCTACGTTCTTGTTCGATGGATTATCAGGGAAGTTGGGAACAACAAATTTCTTTGGTTGAGTTTTCTTATAATAATAGTTTTCATTCCAGTATACAGATGACACCATTTGAGGCATTATATGGGAAGCGGTGTTGAACTCCACCTTTCTAGGATGAAGTGGGTGAAAGAAAGTTGATGGGACTAGAATTGGTAGAAGAGTTGGCATAAAACTTTCAGCTGATACAATGACACATGAGAATATCTCAAAGCAGGCAGAAGAGTTATGCGGACAACAGAAGGAAGGATCTCTCTTTTGAGGTAGGTGATCATGTTTTTCTCAAAGTTTCACCATGGAAAAGTGTGATATGATTTGGTAAGAAAGGAAAGATGAGTCCAAGGTTCATTGAACCTTATGAAATTCTGGAGAGAGTTAGATCAGTTTCATACCGATTGGCTTTACCTCCGAGTTTATCTCAGGTACACAATGTTTTTCATGTTTCAATGTTAAGGAAGTACATTCCAGACCCATCTCATGTTTTGAGTCCAGAGGTAGTTCAGTTGGAAGAGAATCTATCTTATGAGGAACAACCGGTCCAGATTCTTGACCACAGGGAGAAAGTGTTGCTGAATAAGGTGATTCATTAGGTAAAGGTTTTGTGTAAAAACCACATGATTGAAGAGGCAACATGGGAATCTGAAAATGCAATGAGGGATAAATACCCCCACTTATTCGATAAGTAAATAAATTGCAGGGATGCAATTTTCTAAATGGTGGAAGGATGTAACATCCCAAGTAAGTAATGAATAATAGATATTCTTATTTATGTCTATTTATGAATTAGATAGGGTTTTAGAGGCTTAAAATGAGAATAAATCCAATCTTAAGCATGAAATATACTAATATTTTTTAAAAGATTGTTTTACCTCCTTTTGATGGAAAACCATTTTTAAATCAAACTTTTGAAACTTTTATAAGCTATATTTGTCAAAATGAACTTATTCTTTATGATTGGGACATTGAAATTTACTTTGGATAAATTTTTGGTATTTTTCTGACAATGTTCATTTTTAATGAATAGTGAAAAATACTGCATTTTACATCAAAACTGTTTTTTCATCTAATTTAATTATATGGTTAGATTATATTTTTAATTTATTTTAAAGTGTAAATAGAATATATTTTTACCATTTAATCCAATTATAGAAATTGAGATTAATTTAACTTTGGAATTGGTCATAAACAAGTTCCAAACATTTCATAGATATTGTTTCAAAAAAACCCGCTATTTGTTTTGACAACTAGAATTATTTTTAAATTAATTATTGAAATTTATATTTTTGTAATTTGGTAAAATTTATTCCATATTTGGAATCAGAAGGTCCAAATTATGTAATTAAGACTCTTGTTTTTGGACATTATGAATAGTAACGACAGTAATTATCTTTAATTATCGTGATTAATTAGTAATCAGGTAGTTAAGGATAATAAAATAATATCATAATAATAACAAATGACCACAAAATGTGTCTTAATGATACTGGCTGTCTCATTTCCGACCATGGGATGCCTTGTGCCAAACTTGGGGACCCCATGGAATCAGTTTTGTGTGAAAATGACTCTTTATCTTTTTATTTTTAAAGAAAGTTAAATATAACAAAGAATGTATCACCTGAGTAAAACATTTTTATTTTTGTCTAAATAAATTATCTTTAGACTATAAATATTCATTGGAAATATAAAAATATTTCCTACATCGTAGTATTTTTTTTATAATTTTTAGACATTAAATAAATTAAATTATTTATGACATCATCATGATGCAGCGATTACCTCATTAATGAACGATTTAAATAAAATGAAAAGATAATGTAAAATATAAGAATTACACTTTTCAAAGACCTATTGGATGAGTATATTTCGAACCCTTATCACCTTATCCTTGCAATACATCAATGTGGGACCTTTTAAATTCGAAACTCATTTTAAAATAAAGTAACATTTCTTTACTTTCCAAGAGTGCCCCTCCTCTCCTCTTATAAAAGGCCCCCACCTCTACCTCCTTACCCACACTTCTCAACCCATTGGTTCGGACAAGCCCTGCTCATTTTGTCTCTACACATCCCTCTCCTCATACAAGAATCCTTAAATTAGGCAGGAAGCTCTTCAAGAAACCATTTTGGTTCAAACCAAGAGGAGTAACCCGATTTAAAGGTAAAGTCTTCTCTAATGCTCTTTTGTTTTATTTTGCTTCTCCAACCCCCTAAACTCTTTTTATCAATTTCTTTTGTAACAACACCAGTATCTAAAATATAATAGGATTTCGTTATAAGAAGGATTCGATCTACACTTACACACACCTACATCTAATGGTTAAAGAACATACTGTTTCTGTGGATGGCGAATTTCTGCCTCACGAAACGATGATTGTTCAATATTATTCTAACACCTTCAAAGGTGGAAATTAAGATGTCACTATATTTATATATGATATATAATATGTTTATGTTTTCCTTAATCTTCTGTATTTTTTATTTATGGTATCCCTTTATGGCTTCCATTATGGGTATACGCGATATCTTCATTTTAGGAAGTGTAGACTACCACCCCCTAAAAGTGATTTGATTCGTTAATGCAATATGTGGGACATATAAAGGATGGAGTTAATGATATTATATATGATATTATACTTTAATTATAATATACCTTTATATAATTATGATTCCATTCCATAAAATATGAAATATAAATGAAAGTAGCATTCATGCGTACGTACGACTTACTATCTCCATGAACAATGCATTTCATTTCTTACCTCTAAATGTTATGTAATATTATAAATTCATGTATATACTGGATATATATGATATCTACCTCATGAATATAACTTTGGATATAATGGATACATGAAAAACTTGTAATTATAAAGAGTTTATTTTTTACTCAAGTACCAATGATCGTTAAAACGACCGTTATCAACTTAAATAATTACATAGTGTTAATGACATGGTAATAAGTGATATAAAAGGAATAATGAACTCAAAAAATTTTCTTAATCAAGTAGAAATTAACTCAAGTTTATTATTCATGAGGTTAAAGAACGATCGAGTCAGGTCAGACCCAAGGTATGGGACTTCGTCTCAATCTCCTTTCATTGAGGCATATTTTGTTTTATACACAACCATCTTTTATATGGTGTATAAACCCCTTTGACTTTTACGCTTATTAAAAAGGAATATTTTTTATACGAAGCGTGTTACTAAATGACAAAATGGAATGTTTTTGTTATACATATGCAAAGACAATGACTTCTCCGCCGCCGTGACCATTATTTGAGCTTCATCTTCCTCTACAAGCCATATTTTTTTTAAAATGAAAAATAAATGCCATGTTTTACTTTTATTTTATTTTGGTATTGAAAATGGTTTTCATATTGTTTTTATATCAATTTATTATATTGATATCTTGTGATTGAAAGGTGGAAATGTTATGTTTCCTTTATGCATGTTTTATGTGATACGATTATGTTATGGTTCTTGGGCATTGTTTATGAAGACGGGTGGTTCCATGATAAACTAAGGGTGGGTGAGCCCGATATAGCTCTCCAATTCATTGGGTAACATGAAGGAGTTAAATGTTAAGGTTTCTCCGAAGAGATTTATGGAATATACTGTGATGTGTATTCCAAACGTAACCACGTGGGTTACTCCCTACATAAGAATGTTATGAATTCCTCAAGTTACCTTTATGTCTTATGATTCCTATGATTTATTCATGATTCGATGAGGCATGTTAAAATTCTTATGTTTTATGGGTAAATTATGATTTCATACATGGACTGATGTTTTCATTTCGTACTTTTATATCCCATACTGAGTTTTTATGCTCATCCCAAGTTTTTGAAATGTTTTTCACATGTCAAGGGAAAGGTACATGATATGATGATAGTGTCAAGGAAGTTTCAAGAAAGAATCCATGTTTTATTTTAAATATGTTTCCATTTATGGGAAAATGAGTACTATATTTTATGTAACCACTTTGTTTAAATGTGGAATGTAATGCATGATTTATGATCTAATTCTCTAAAAATCTAAACCTGAAAAGATCCTCAATGTGAATTATTCATTGAATTCAATATTAAGTAAGGTTTAATGTCGGGGCCATATAGGTTATCTATGAATTTATAAAAATCATGTTATAGTTTGTGCTACGTGTTAAAAAATTATTCTTGTACTCGTTCAGTGGTCAGTGACATATAGGCTGTAACATAAGACTGACCAATCAAAGATATATGAATTAAATTTTAAATGATCACTAATGAATGGAAAAACTTTAGTCGAGTACTTGAGGGTATGATATAATGAATGAGATTCGTATATTCTCTTTATAATTGTGTTTTACTCTTCAAGATGAAAATTATTAATGGTGGGGAGAATGTAATAAACTAGGTTTTACTTGATAATTACTTATCTTATACTCATAATTTTAAAATTATTTCAATTTAATTAGATTAATTAATGGTCATATTTACTAAATTATATTCTTATAAGTTTTAAGAAATCACCATGAGAGTTTTTAAGTGAAGTGTAAAAAATTAAATTTTCATGAACAAGGGACTCTTAGAGAAAAATGATAATATCTCAAAAACCAAACCCTATATTGAAATTCTATATGTGTAGAATTTATCAAGGCACAATGTTTTATTTAGTGGTGATGTTAGTTGTGTGTTGTCTTTGGGCTTGTCAGAGACTCATTTTCTTTCAATAAATAGTCAATTATCACTTTTTAAACTTCTCTTTTGGAAATTATTTCCAATGAGATAGAGACCATATAGGAACTAGGGGAGCAATTATGGCCCCCTAGGTGGTATTTTTAAACCTAATATATTTTTATACATAAGAATCATAACATATAAATATGAGATATATTGTTTTATTTTAATTATTAAAGTATGAATTAATATAATTAAATCAGTAATTTATTATTTTTTTAAAAAATTATTACAAGTAAAAAATGTATTTTTAATGTCTTATATTTTTCATCAATTATTTAATAAATGACCTAAATTATATTTTCAGCATTAATTGTTTAATAACCAATATTCAATACTGAATCATTAAAAGTTTTCATGCTGGTTATTACATAACTGAGGATAAAGATATATTTTTATCATTGTTTATTGAATAACCAACACTAAAATTCTTATTTTTTGGGTTTACATGTCAATTTTTATAAAAAATGATGAGAAAACTTTATTAATAAAATCAAATCTACAACCTGATATTTTAATTCATATATTTCACTACTTTTCCATCTCTCTCCCAAATATTTTATATTTTATTCACTTTGTCATAGTATCACATCAATCACAGGATCCTCTTAACATCAATCAAAGGATGTTTGAGGCCCTTTCCCCCCTCTTATGCCTTTTATAGTATTACTTAACACCATTATAGGCCATCACCACACCTTGTTTTTATTTTACTCTTTACATTGTTTCCCTCTTTCTCACCATAAAAAATATAGGTAATCTATGACCATTTTTTAATTTTTAGTGTTTAAGATTAAGAAAATGGTTTTTATTTCTATAAGTTAATATTTTTATAATTTTTATAATGAATAAGTTGATAGTTTTGTGATTATAATATTTGAATTAGGTTATTCATTAAGATATTTTATATTATATATTCTATTAGATTATATTTTATTTAGTTTATGAAAATTAAATCTTTTAAAATCATATTTATAAGTTTCTTATTTTAATTTTTTAACATTGTAGACCTGTTCGAGTATATATGGAATTTAATTTAACTTTATTTCTTTTATTTGAAAAACTTAACTAGTCTTACATTATACAAATGAATTTTAACAATATATGTTATTTTTTACATCTAATAACCAAGTTATTTTATATTATTACCATTTATTACCCATATATATGCCATTTTTAGTCATTAAATTATTTCCATGAATTTTATCCTTGAATACTTGAAATTGGTTGAAATTTAGGTGATTAATTAGTTGTGATCTAGAAGAAATGTTTACACTTTCTTGTGAAACTTTAAAAATAAAATATACCCTTGTTTAAATACTAGTTTAATTTTATTATTGAAAAATAAATTTCATTAAATATGAGATTCAAAGATGAGTAAATAACTACAATTCTAGTTCTATTTGATGAAGAATTTTTTTATTATCCCTTTATTTTTTTCTTTATTGGTGATATTCATTAAAACATTCTTATTAAATCCCACAAAAAATAGATAAGAATAAAAAACATTGAATTATATGGAACTAAGATATTGAATAATTAATTTTACAATTAAATTGTGTCACATATTTAAATAGAATTATTTTATAATGATAAGCCTAAATTGGTCGTCATGAAATGGGTGACTGGTGCAACCATCCCAAGAATGCATCAATGTTTTGAAATTTAAAATCCCTTTCTCTTGAATACTTGGTAGTACGTATGAGTATGTGGTTGATCCATAGGAAAAAATCAGTAGGTAAAAAAATGTGTGAAATTATTTTTCAATTAATGAAGATTTGATTTTTTGTTTGAGAGAATTGTGACAAATAAAAATTGAACGAGTTAAGAAATGCTAGGAGATAATAATTTTAAATTTTTTAGATTCTACTCAATATTTTAATTATATTGGTATTATAATAAATTTTTTATTTACACTAGAAAATTTATAATTTATGTATGCAAAGAGATAGAGGGGGTCAAATCCCACTATATTGAAGATTCCCAACCACCTAAACTCAGTTTTGTAGTATTGATCAAGCACCAAAATTTAGAAATTTCAAGAATGAAAATTCTCAAGAAAACATTTGAAAAAATTATTTATATAAAATTAAACCACATTATATCCACAATTGATCTTATAAAAACCAATTTAATATTAGAAATAGATTATTTTCCAAACTTTAGAAATAAAACAATTGGATTACACCCCAACATCAACATAAAATGGATTATATGAATATTGATGTGGCTAGGAGGCATAAAATACTAGAGAAATAAAAAAATCACAATTTACATTTCCTCTTGTCGATCCTCCATCATTAGAAACTATTCTTTATGAAATATTCTTTACACCTTTAGCTGAATTCTCCCTCAAAGTGAGTTCATTAATCTATATTTATTTAAATCCTCTAATTATGATCAAATTTATTTCATTTTAATAATTATAGAATGGTGTCATGATAAAATGTATGACCCTATTTCAATTTCCAAAACATAGCTCAAAACTTGCCTTATCTTAATTACATTAATAATATACAGTATATACTAGTTGGCCTAGACTATGCCAGTTTGACATGACCCCCATTTGATTTACTGTCTTATCCTTCCATTATAATCTTTTCACAGGTCCAAGTTGTAAAATGAATCATTCCAAATATAACTTGTTTCCATGTTGATTTTTATATAAAACTACTCCCCAAAAATTATTTTGGTAAAACCTAATAGAAAAAACAAAAAACAAATAAGTTAGTATCTAAAAAATATCAAATGAACTATAAAACTAGACAAAATTAACAAAAAATATAAAAAAATAAAATCCCACACACTTAAACATTTGCACTTATTGAAAAAGAAATAAAAAAACACAAGAAACTCCCTTGGTTAGATTAAACAAAAAAAATTAATGTTTAATAATTATTAATCCATTTACCCAAAAATAATTTTCCTCCTATAAAACCCAATATTCAAAAATAAGAACTTATATTTTTTTTATATTAAAAAAACGTAACCCCATTTATGATTCATTATAACCCAACTCACTATTCTCTCATACCTCAATATAGATTTTTTTATATGTTATTACTAATTCACAAAACAAATATTATTACTATAGGATTGAAATGAACTTTTCATATTAATTTATGAAAATAAAAAATTTAAACTTAATGATGAGGACTAGTCCTAAACCTCAAAATTTAATTAAGATTACGGGGGTAGTGTGTTTTTTCCCAACAATTAAGTATCACATATTCATTTTATTTCATTAAAATTCATTGATTCCCCCAAATCTCACTACACCACACATGAATATTTACTTTTCCTTAAGTAAAAAGTATATCATGTCAATGATCCCAACAAAAAGAAACAAAAAGCTCAAATTCCTTTAATATGATTTATTTAATAATTGTCTTGTTTTTAAGAAATAGATTAATAAATTTATAGGAATATATAAAAATGAGGCTTACTATTTAATTAACCACCATATGTACTTAACATTGGAACTAGAAATAATTACACTCCTCATAAAATTAGATATTGAAAATTAGATGTTTTAAAAAAAAAAGTTATAAGATAAATAAAAATTTTATCTCTTAATTAGCCTTGTCAAAATGAGTTATAAATTCACCCACACTTAAATATGAATGTATGGATGGATCTAAAATTAGGCTATTAAATGAGGACAATGGATGGTTTAAAATGGGTTTTAACTATTGCCTCAATTGTTAGATTTAGTGATCAAAATTTTCAATAGTCTTTATAGAAAAATCAAAGAAAGTTTTAGAATACATAACTTATTCTGAGATTCACTCAAGAATTAAATTAAATAAAAATGATTAAAAGGGGTAAAATTACTCTTAAGTATATAATTAATATTTCAAGACATCATGTATCTACATTAATTTAAAAATAATATCCAAAAGAATAAAAAATATATTCTCAAAGAACTAGAAATTTATCAACAATAACTTATTAATGGATGTGATGTATCAAATAATTTTTAAACAAATAATAAAGTGTGAATATTTACCATAGATATGAGTTTAATATTTTTTTACTTAACTATAAAAATTTTCCAATATAAGTGTGGGTTATTTTGAATTTATAAGAGTTATTTATTTTCTTAATATTATTTAAATAAATACTTATTAGGAAAAGATAAAATTATAATTTATTAAATATAAACACTATATGAAAATTTACCTATTTTTCATTTATTCTTCATACTTAATCACTCACACTATAATTTAATTCTATGGGGATAGTATATGATATTCCTATATGAATTTGTAAATGTGTATCCATAATGGGTTAAATTAGGAGGACAAATCTAAATGAATATCTTAGATCCTCTTCAGTATTTGATTCATTGGATGTAAATCACATCTCCATTATAGATATCATGAAGGATCTCATCCATTATAGTCTAATTTGGATCATCTATAATTTCTTATAGAGGTATATGTGTTCATATATAGAACATAATTGATATCCCAATGATGTTTTTGAAGAGTTCTAAAGATCTTGGTGTAAACAATGTCTATTATGGTTTCTCATACTATATAGGATACTTATCTAGTGATAGAATCTCTGGATTATAAAACTCTTCTTCATATTACTACTGCTCAAGTGGGTTAGGGATAACCAGTACTCGAATCCTAAAATAGTGAATTAACTCTCCATCAATGACATTGATTAAACCAATGGGATCAAAAGTATCCATCATAGCCTCATATCCTAAATCCATATACATCTGAGTGATGAATTCTCTAACCAAGATTTAACCCAATATTTTTCTTCCATTTTTAGTATATTTTATAAAATTAATTAGATAATTTTGACTAGGGATCCTTCCTCTATATACTGAATAAATAAAAGATCTTAACATCCAAAAATATTGTGTTATCCCATTTTTGGGAACATCACCAACATCATGAGTTGATGGTGGAATAGGTGCACTAGGGATCTCAGCCTTTTTTTCTTTGCCTTCTATGGATAATATATAATTAGGTTTATAAATATCTGTTTAGTTTCCTGAATAATTGTATTCATAGGAATATATATCATCCCTCTATGATCTAGATGAATCTTTCCTAAAAATTCATTCACTATGATTGTATATCCACCACTGAAAATTCATAATAATATAGTTGAATCCAAAATTTAGGGATCCTTTATATCCTCTTCTTTATCATCCTTAAGATCATTGAATATTGTATATAGGGAGCTGAGGAACTACAATATTTGTGTAGGATACAAAAACTCCCTAAAATCTATGAATTATATCCACCCCATTAAGGAAAGTGGTGGTGTGATAATCTCATGTATGTTAAATGACATAATTACTGTGAGGTAAATGTAGTGTGGAAGTCCTAAAATCCATATCCTTAGCATACAATAACACTCATGCTGGTGTCGATTGATCATCACTAGGGGATTGTTTTACTTGGTGTTATTCACCCACTAAGGTCCAATATAAATAAAATAAAAAAATAAAAAAAAGAGAAATACATGGTATGAGAAAATAAAAACAAAACAAAATAAAAAAATAAAAAAAATGATAAAAGGGAAGAAAGAGTAAATTAAAGAAAATAAATAAAAATGAAAAACTAAACTAAACTAATAATAATAAATTTAAGAAAATATACCTTTTTATTTGGACTAAGAGTTTGGGTAACACTTCATAAAGAAAAGATAAAGAAAATAAGAGAGTTGGGGTCTAGAGTGTGAAAAATGGGAGAGGTAGAACCTTCTTTTATAGACTAGAAGTCTCTATGACATTATATATAATTATCATATCACTTTTCTACATTTTGTAATAAATTACTGGTTTTTTTCTAGAGGAACTGATCCAAATTCATGAATCTTAATGGAAGTTTCATTAAACCATTAAAAAAATGGACTCACCCTGTTTATATTTTATAATATTTTCTATAAAAATTGGTAAAATTCCTGCCATTTCACATGAGTTTCATGCACCTTTCAAATTATTATGAACCAAAGCTTAGGATTCTTTTAAGGAATTATTCCAAGTGTGGAATGGTGTTATTCCAAAATGAAATGACCTCCATAAAACATTCAATGACATCAAAGATTTTATTTCTTAAGCCTAAAAGAAAATAAAAAACAACCTTTCATATAGGTTTAACTCTTAGTAATAACTTATTTATATTCATTAACTTGAAATACTTAACTTGTCATCTATGGTATTATAATGAATATGGATTCCATGACATGAACCATCACATATGATTTTGAAATATACCTTTCAAAAATATAAAAATTATTTCTTTTGGAGTATGTCATAGTGGATAACATATATCTTCATCCCTTATTCATATATTATCCACATACATAAAATAAAATTATTGATTATAAAATTAGAGTAAATAGATTATAATCACATTCCTCCTATTCAAATGGTGCTTCTTATTCCTAAAATTTAACAACAATAACAAATGGATCAACTAATAAATATTAAAAAATATAATAATTCGAAAATTTTAGCTTTAATCTCTTCATTTAAATCAAATTCTTATTTTAAATTAATATTTTCTGGATCATTTTCATTATTTTCTTCACGATTGAAAAGAATTTTGTCATAATATTTAAAGGGAATTGTATTCATTTATAAATTAATATTATCATATAAAGGAATAAAATTTTATTTTTGGTAAAACATTATATACAATTAACTCTCATAAATTTCAATAAATAGATTCTTTGATTATTACCTTAAAAATTTCCCCATTTCTCTTGCATAAATTATTTCTATTATTTTCTTAGATATACAAGAAAAATTCATCAAATTTTATTACGAAAATGAATCTGGTGATGGTTTCGGTTGAATATAATTTTTATTATTACACCTAAAATCATTTTGTTTAAAGAAAATATATTATTAGAACTTATCTTATATACAATTCATGAAATATTTATAGGAAATTCCTTATTATTATACTTTCACCATTATCCTATACACTCAAGCAAGAAAAAAAATAAAGTGCGGTAAAGAATATTAAAATGTAATAATAAACTAAATGAAAAATGAAGAAATGAAATGAAAGATAAAATGAAAATAAAAATGACAAAATAAATGGATTTCCACTATTAAACATGTAATCTCAATACTTAAGTACACTAAATATTCACAAAAAATATTAAAAAAACACTGTTTTTATTTCAAACACACATTGAAGTAAAAAAATTTATAATCCTTTACTCTTAAATAAAAGGTATTAACATAGGAGTTTGTGGTTGAAACACAAGGAATGGTTTTTTAGAGTGAATGTTTTTGTGATATTAATTTTTAAGCAATGGAGATTTAATTTTTTGTTTGAGAGAATTATGATAAACTAAAATTGAATGAGTTGAGAAATACCTAAAGATAAGTGACGTTGAGGATTCAAATTCTAATCAATGTTTCAATTATTTAGGTATTAAAATAATATTTTTATTTTCAAAAGGAAATTCCTAATTTATGGTTGTAAAAAGATAAAGTAGGTTAAATAACACTATACTAAATATTCTTAACTACCTAAAATAAATTTATCATCATTGATTAGGCACTATAGTTTAGAGATTTCAAGAATGGAACTTATCAAGAAAACATTTCAAATAATTGTTAATATGAAAGTAAACCAAAATATATCATCAATATAATCTAGAAAAATCAACTTAATAATAGAAATAGATTATTTATTAACCTTTGGAAATAAAATAATAGAGTTTTATCCTATCCTAAACATCAAATAGCTTAGTAAACCATTGATTTGGATAAGAGAGACAAGATATAAGGTAAACTACAAAACCCAACTTGAATTTCCTTATGCTGATCCTTCATTGTTGGAAACCCTTATCCATGGTATAACCTTCCTCCTTTAGTGAAATTATCCCTCAAACCAAGTGCATTCATCTATATTTATTGAAATCCTCCCTTAATGATCAAATTTATTACATTTTAGGAATTATGGAATGATGTAATGTTAATGTGGCCTAACCTCATACCAAACTCCCTAATATAGGTCAAATATGTTTTTTCTTAATTGGTTAATCAATGGATTATTGGTACTGGTTGGTATGCCTCAATTTTTTATTCATGACCTCCATATGTATTTATTCCTTCTCATACTATTCTCCTCTTTTCATAGGGTTGGATTTTAAAATGATACACTGGACTTGTGAATTTCTTCAATTTTTTTCATTTTGTATAAAATCACTCCCCCAAAAGAAATTTTATCAAAATATAATAAAAAAACTAAAAAAATACAATTTAGTTTATAAAAAAATCAAATGAACTAAAAAGATATAAAAAATTAATGAAAAATATAAAAATAGAACTGAAGTAAATTATAAATATCTCACAATACATGATAATTTATAGAAAATTTGAGTCTAAATAGCTATTTGTTTTTTCTTTACTTATATGTATTCATTATTTTAATTTAAACATGTTTCTTATATTCAATTTTATCTATTTTTTATAAAATAAATGTAATTTTCCCTACATAACTATTGGGGAATAGAATTGTTTGACATTTTTTATTGTTATATATATATATATATCATTTTAGGTTTGTGTCTTCCACTTTTCTTCTGTATTGGTTTAAAATTTAATATATAATTTTTTTTATTTCATTTAGTTATAATTTTTATTTTCAATTCAATTTATTTTTATGTATTACTAATAATTCAATTTGGGTTATTCTTTTATTCTATTTTTTTCATATTTGAAAAAATTTGGTGGTCTGCTAAATATTTTTAATTTAAAAATAATTTCACTATGGTTATTGAAATAGATAATGATAAAAATAATTTATTAAGTTGGTTATAAAGATAATTGATATATTAAACTATTTTCCAAACTAATTATTAAAATAACCCTTGTATAAATTCAATAAAATTTATAATAACTATGAATTTATTATATTTTTCACATGGTTTATAAGATAACAAATGTGATAAATAAATTTTGTTGTTGATTTTGTGTAAATTATATCAAAAATATATTTTCAATGTCTCTAGAAATGAAATTGATTAATAAATAAAATTAAAATTTAAAAAATTGATGTTAAAATACATTTTCTTCCCTATCATATATGTTTATGATTGAATGCAGGATGATCCCCACCCCCAACCACCATTATTTTCCACAACATTATACTAAGAACATGTTACCTCTCTTGAAGAATCATTCTATAGAACCGATTTAATAGAATGGTAGGGCCACCACATCTAACAATAACTGAGGTAACCCTGAGGTGGCCTTCCCTTGAAGAAAATTTCACTACCCATGATGGTGGATATCAATCAAACATGGGAAGATTAGATGAGTGACACTGGGTTGAGTGTCAAACTTTGAACCACCCTAAAAGTTTCATGAGGTGAAGGATTACTAGATCTAGGAAGAGGATCTCTATTAGAGATGAAGGTAGGTGGGATATAAGATTTTTGAATGCTGAGGTTCGATTATGGAGGAGTCACTCTTTGTAGTAACTGACTAAGGGGTGTAGACTGACCAACATTGAAAATGTGTAGTTGGGGTTGAATTTGTAGTATGAGTTTAGTGATGCGGTGTCCTATAAAGAACATAACTATAATGTTGAAATTATGAAAAAGAAGATTTTCTCTCTATGTATGACTTTATGAATTAGATTATACATGTTTGTTGAAGTTTTATTTTCATTTAAATGATATCATTAAATATACCATCATTTAGAGATTAGTTCTTAGAATGAATCTTTCACTTAGATGGGTGTATCAATGTACATGAGTTGAGACTTGGGTATACATACAGGGCCATGTACTCCCATTATTGATATCATTCCTGATAGGGCATGAGTCATTCATATTAAAAATAAAATTATTCCCTTTATTGATACTATCATTAACAAGACATGGGTCCCATATATGAGATATAGTGTAAAGTATTTACTTAATTATCACTATCTATGATAGGGAATGGGTCCTCTATATTAAAGATGGGGTTAAGTATTCCCTTGATTGATAATCTTTTTCATGATAGGGTATGGGTCCACCATTGACTGAGTTAGGTACTATCCTAATTGATAAATATCCTCAGTAAGGTGAAATTCCACCACCATGGATTAGTCCATAAATAAAGTGTTATTTTGATTCATTATGATTGATTATTCCTCATAACTAAGGGTAGGATCAGTTCTTGGACCTCATCTAAGAACATTATCTTTTCAAGTTTTTTTATTTGGGGATAGATTCTTGTGATATGTTATGTAATGATTTTATTTGAAATAATGGGTTTGCATAAGATGATACATAGAAATTTGGGATAATATTGATCAATGTGTCGTATCTTATGAGACTTTGAGGTGGATATAGTCTCTTATTTGTTGATTGAACAAGGTTTTTCTTATATGGTATCAAGTTTCAAGGTCATATATATATAATATGATTTCATATTATTTGTTTATTATGTATAAATGATCTTTAATTTTTTTTGTTTCTCAGTGTAACATAACATGTCACCAAGTATTACTAGAGTTAGAGAAATTGTGAATTTTTATATAGTAAAATCATGGTGAAAATTTAACTTTGAGTTATGGACTATGGAGAGGGGTTATTGTTTTACACAACCAACCCACCAGGGCCCCTCCTGAGCTAGTAGTAAGTTGAGAGTGTCACCCCAAGCCTTCCTCCAATAGGCTAGGGGTTGTTTATTAGCACCGAGTATTCATTTCTCATGACATGTGATATATTATCCTTTAAAAACATTAAATAAAAACATAGATCTAATGCATAAAATGATCCAAAATACTAGAAAAACATATATCAATAATCAACTGAAATGTAAATGATGCAATGCATGAGACAAAAATTATTGAAAATACACCAAGATAAAGAAAAGGAAATATAATAAATATTAAGATCTTTTGAACACCAAGAACCTAGGAATCTTCCACATGATACAAGTACTATGGGATCACTCTTCGACCACATCGGCCTCTACTTCCAGGACAAGACACTTAAATCTATAATGTGTCACCAAATATCACTATGAATTAGCTCCAAATAATCCATGATAGCTCCACACCAACCAGAACATCTCTAAACATGTACATTATCTTCATGGACACAACATTTATGGGCCCAAAACCTGTTAAGGGGTGAGTATAAAAATAATTAGCAGGATTCCCTAAAACCACAAATAAAAAAAATCAATAGGTCTATTAGACTCTGGTTACATGAAGTGCCTAAGAGTAATAAAAAAGAAAATTAGAACAATATTTCAGATCAAAGATCTTGATATTGAATATTTTTTTAAATCTAGTAGTATCCATATAATCTAAATAACTAGATGGTACTCAAGTCCTAGAGTATGGTCTCAGTCTTCATAACCAACCAAATAATTTCATAATCCATCCAAGTTTTTCATGATAATAAAACTATCAACCTATGTAATTTATTTATACCTATAGTGTAATATACCATTCCCCTAGTAGTGTAGGGGATACTAACTCTAGTGGAGGATCTCATGCCCCACCAAGCTCTTTAGTTTGGGAGAATATCGACTTCACAGATAGAGGATCATGCAATCTATAATAGTGGGTAGAATACTGAATCTATCTCATTCATAGGTAAAGGATACAATACCCCTATCCTTAGGGGGGGGGGATTTTAACCATAACTAGGGATTGTGTAAGGAAACTATTCCTTAACATAACTCTCTATCATCAGGGTGGGATGACATTCACTAAGAAGTCTGAGAGTCAATCTCAGTCTCAACAAGGATGTTGATGTTATTCAAGCTCGATCCTCTATATGATATATCTCTATCTTCAAAAGTATGACCACCATCACATACCACATGGAATGAATCTCTCAAGATATAATACTCACATGTCCAAAACTGATCCTGAAGAAAAAAAATAAGAATAGCCACTAAGGCTAGAAAAGTGCATGGCATGTCCTAAATGGGTAAATGGTGTATGACCCTTAATCTTCTAGATGACCAAACAAATAACTCCATTGTTTTCTACATGAAAAAATACCTAGGATAGGCTATTCAATTTACAGAAATGAAAACTTGGTAAAAAATATGCATCTAATGAAAAATTCACATTTTATTGTATTGAAGATGAGACACATAATTTGATGAGACTCGGAGCTCGTGCCACAAGTTGAAATTAGGTATTTCATATTGGTCTTGAAACTTTTGTCTCAATGTTAGTGTCATGATACCATATACAGTTCATCAATATGACATCGTATAAAATAGATACAACTGAAACATGTTCAAATAAAAAAAATAAAAATAAAAATAATAATAGTAATAATAGTAATAATAATAATATTATATATAAAAATTTATATGAAGTGGAAGGGTGAAATCCATTTTAACCTCACCCTTTACACACCCCAATACATTGGGAGGAAATTTCCAATCCTACCTAGGGATAATATGATGAAATTACACCTTTAAATAACTCTCTATTGTCAGGGTGGGTTGAAATTCCCTAAGAAGTTTGAGACTCAATCCTAGTCTCTAGAATGATGTTATCATTGATCAGATTTCTTCTTCTAGGTTTTATATCTATATATTGAAAATTATGACCACCATTGCTTCCCATGTGGAATGAAGCTATCAAGATGGAATACTAACATGTCTAAAATTGAGCTTAAAGAAAATAAATAAGAAGAGCCACTAAGGTTGGAAAATTACATGGAATATTCTAAAGGGGTAGATGGTGTGTACTCTTCATCTATCAAATGACAAAATAGATCAAGTCATTGAGATCTATATGAAAAAAATATTTAGGCTATTCTATTCAATTTCCCAAAACGGACACTCGGTAAAAAATATGCATCATATGAAAAATGCATATTTTATCGTATCGCAGAGGAGACATATAATTTGACGGGATTCAGGGATCGTGCCATGAGTTGAAATTAGGTATCAAATAATTTTTTTTGAAATTTCCATCTTAATTTTATGGTCATGACACCACAAACAGTTCATCAATCCCACTCTTTAATTAATATCATCTCAGTCTAACCTCTTAACCCGACCTTCCAAACCATTCTCCAAACAAAAACACCCCTCTGTATCATTATTTATTTATTTATATAATGTTGTGTCTAATCTTCTTATTTATTTTTAAATATTTATTATAAATATATAAATATATATATTTACTTTGATATTAAATATATAATATTTATTTTATATATTTATTATATGATATTTATTAATAATATAAATAATTATGATAATATATATATATTGAAATTATTATGTTTATTATAAATTTAAAAATAATAGAATTATTATATATTTATTATTATTATTCAGAAAATATCATATATATACTCACACACACATTTATTATATATATATATGCATTTATTTATTTATATGTATATGTATATATATATATAATTATATTTGTATATGTGTATATATATATATATATAAATACACACACAAACACACACGTTTAATCAAACTTTTCAATGAAAATTCATGTTGAGAATTTCCAATTATCAGCAGAGATTTCAATAATAACTTTAATTTTCAATGATAACTTTTAAAATTTCAATAGATATATTTAAAGAAATTTCAGACTGAATTTTTTTATTTGTTAGTCGAAATTTGAACACAAAATTTAAATTCCAATGAAAACATCCAAAACACAAATAATAAAGTACAATGAAAATTCACACTAAAAATTTTTAGTTACTAGTAAAAATACATGCATACATTTATAAATATTATATAAAATTATATAAAAAATTTACATCAGAAATTTATAATAAAAAATGATAGTAATAGAATTTTATACTTATAAATTTTTATTTATATTTTTCATTAAAAATTTATATTAGAATTTATACAAGAAATTTTCATTGCATACATACATTGGAAATTTTCATTGAATATATACATATAAACATAAATGTAAATTTTCATTGATTTTTTTTAATAAAAAATTAGTGTAAATTTATAATGGAAAATTAAATAATTTACATGGAAATTTTCATTGAAAATTTAAGATGAAAATTTTATTCATTAGTGTAAATATATGCTCAAAATTTATTTTTCATAGGAAACTTACACAATTCCAATCTAATTTCAACTTGAAATTTTCAATGAAAATTTAATACTATCTATGGAAAATTATGCTCAAAATTAATATAAGTATAAACATATATATTAATATAATTATATGCATATATTCAGATATAAATTCTAAATTTGCATATAAAATTTACCATTTAAAGTGGAAATCTCCACTCAATATATATAGTGAAATTTTAGACTGAAAATTGTATTGTAAATTTTATTAAAAAAATTATAAAATAAATACATATTTAAATTTTCAATCTAAATGTATTAGTACATAAATAAATAATGTAATTTTTTATTTAAAATTTGAACTGTAAATTTCCCATGGAAATTTCTAATGCAGGATTCTACTATAAATATCTATTGAATATTTTAGGTTTAAATTTCCAATTAAAATTACAATGAAAATATATTAATAATAAATAAAAAATCTAAATTTTCTCTAAAAATTTGAATTTAAAATTTCCACTAGAGACCTTTAATAAAAATTTCTACTTAAATTTCAAGTGTAAAATTCAATGTATATTTTTTATACACAATATGTGCATGTGTGCGTCTATATGTGTGTGTGTGTGTATTCTAATATAAATACAGAATTTATTTTTGTATGAAAATTTATAGTGAAATATTTTTAGTGTATACATACATACATACATACATACATACATACATACATACATACATACATACATACATACATACATACATACATACATACATACATACATACATACATACATACATACATACATACATACATACATACATACATACATACATACATACATACATACATACATACATACATACATACATACATACATACATACATACATATGTATGTATGTATCTATTCAAACTAATATAAATATAGTGTAGTTTTATAGTGTAAATTTATAGTGAAAATTACCAGAACTTAAAATTATAATAAAAATATATAATTAAAAAATGTAAATTTCCATTAGGAATTTGCATTGAAAGTATGTACTAGAAATTTTTGGTTCAAATATCGACTATAAATCTTTAGTGAAAATTTCAGTTAAAAATTTACACTTATTTTTTATTATAATCATACTAAAAATCTTATTATCATAATTTTAAAATAAAGGAATGTTTAAAATTTTAGTTCAAATATATCAACACTTAAAAAACATTATAATTTTGAATAGAAAATTTTTATTAAAAATTTCCATTGGAAATTTATAGTGAAAATTTTCATTGAAAATTTCTAGTACAAATTTCCATGAAAATTTTCAGTTCAATTTTTCACTTAAAATTTCAACGTAGATAAATCAATACATATTTTTTTTAATTTTTTACCAAGAATTTTCATTAAAAGTTTATGCTAGAATTTTTTATCACGAATTTATTCATACATACATAAATAATCCATAAAATTTAAGTATAAATTTAAATTGAAAATTTATATTTGAAATTTTCAATAAAAAACAACATTGGTAATTTTCTTTATAAATATTTAGTTGAAATTTCCATTTTAAATTTTCAATGATAATTTTTAGTGGAATTTTTCACTATATATTTACTACAGAACATAAACAGTGGATATTTTCACTAAATATTACACATGAACATACACCAATATTAATAAAAATTATAATATTTCATTGTAAATTTCTTGTAAAAATTTACATTTTAAATTTTCAATACATATATACAAAAATATCAACAAAAATAAACATTAATTTAGTGTAAATTTAAACCAGAAATATCTACTGACAAATTCTAGAGTATATTTGAATGAAAATATACATAAAAACATATTTTTATATGTATAAATATAAATATATAATGTAATTATTTAGTATAAAGTTACACAAGGAATTTTCAGTGCATATATTCATAGATACATGTAAACTTTCACTGGAAATTTTCCGTGTAAGTTTTAAATGTATATTTCCTACACAACATATATAGTATTCAAATTAAGTACACATATATACATAAAAGTATTAATATTTTAAATTAAAATTTAATTTTCAATTTAAATAATAGAATGAAAATTTCCAAGCAATATAAATTTGTACTAAAAATTTAGTGTAAAGTTACACTAAAAATTTTCATTACAAATTTCTCCCTAATAAATTTCATTCTTTATATTTTTTTACATATAAAGGATATATAAATATAAATATTTATATTAAATATTATTTTTTATTATATAATTATGTGTAAGTTCATATATATAAATATTGTACACGTATAAACATATATAATATCACACACTCATAATGTATTTATATATAAACTGTATAAGTTTCCACTGAAAATTTGCATTGGAATTTTACACTAGAATTTTGTATTGTAAATTCAATTATGAAATATATATAATTTTCTTCTAGAAATTTATAATTTCTCACTAGAAGTTTACATATAAGTGCGTGTACAAAAAATTTATATATTCATGTCTATATATACACACACATTTATTTGTTGAGCCCCACAGGCGCAACCTAGTGGTTGTGTCCTGTGGTGATGTTTGAGAGGTCTTAGTTTTGAGCCTCCCCATGTGCAATTAGGGTATATTTTTGTTTGTTTCTTCACTCTGCTTGACTGATGTAATATACACACATTTATTTACTATAATTGTATTATAAATAAAACATGTATTGTTTAAAAAATACACATTAAATCTGCAGTGAAATAAATAATGTATATATATATAAATAAAAAAAAATTATATATATATATATGTATTTATATATAAATAATATAAGTATATAGAAAATGGATATATAAACATATATACCTAATATTATTTATTATTATATATTTAGTTATAATTTTTATTATCATATATTTATAAATAATATATGTAGTCGACTGCCATTACCCAATGCACACCCTAATCTCTGCTGCCCCACTCTCTCTATACTCCTTGGGTTAGGAAGTCAACTTATTTCACTAACACCTCTTATCTTAGATCCGTCAACTGCCATCATATCCTTCTCTTCTCTCCGAACATCTTGCTACCACTAACCAATGATAAGGATGGTATCTCTTCATCCACACACATGGAGGAAATAAGTTGAGAGAGATATGAGATAACTAGATGTAAACAAGATAGAAAAATGAGATAACTATGGGAATCTATTCTTCATCATTCATCACGGAAAATTCTATCTATAGAAACAAATAATCATTATCTTGAAATAATACAATTAAAGTAACTAAGTATAATGAATAGTTAATGAATGAGAATAACTAATAAACAAAAACAAAAAATAAAACATATCCCTTGATAAAGAAAAAAGATTTCATTTCACCAACCCATTATATATTTCATGATGAATAGAGCATCAATTCAAATTAATGATCCCTATATACTACAGATTTTAATGTATTCATTGTTACCATTTATCTGTACTAAAAACTGATGATAAATGAGATAATTATAATAGTGTTAACAAAATAACTGGTAAAAAGAACTTATATCTCTACTAAAAAAGTTCCAATAAAAGTACCGCTTTATTAGTGCTGATAAAGGGTACTTTTATCAACATATTTCTTATCAATAATAAAATTAAAACTTTTATCATCGCTAAAACACTACTTTTTAGTGTTGGTAAAAGATATACTTCATAAAAAATATATCATTAAAAACCATATATTAAGGTATAAATATATTTATATTGATATAAATATAATATATTTTATAAAATATGATTTATATAATACTAAATATGAAATCACACTTAATGTATAAGATATTTAGTGAAAAGCGATTTATAAAATAATTAAAAATTAATATTAATTAACAATTGAATAATTATTATTAAGTAATAATCATTTAATAACAATTTGATGGTAGAGAAATTCAATAAATTAATATATAAAACCTATATAAATAAAAAATAATATCCATTTTTATTTAAAATAAGAATGTATGAATATTTATATACATATTAAATGTATATTCAATATTTATTTATATTTAAATATATTTGTGTGTGTGTGTGTATTAACAAACAGATATATAATTATATATATATTCTAATATATTTATATAAATATTAATATATAATATATGTAAATAAATATAGATATGTGTAATTATATTTATAGAAACACACATATGTATAAATATATATATATATATATATATATGTGTATGTATTTATAAACACACATAAAAAACATATTTTATAAATGTGTTCAAAAATAATTATATAAATAATTATATAAATATATGAATAAACATATAGATAAAAATAAAACTAAATATATATATATATATATAAATATATATGTCATAAAATACAAAATAAAACAACATAGAAAAGTGGTAAATACATAGGTGGGTTATGGATGAGGTCTCAGTTTCGAATCCAAGTGAAGGTGCATACAGGTGCAGGCAAGAGTAGTGGTTTAGTGATGATAAAGGGAAGGGGTGGGGGTGGGTGTGGGGGTTGGGGGGTGGGGTGTAGGGGGAGGTATGATAAAAGATATGAGGGGTGAATCGAGTATTGATAAAAGGATGGGGTGTCCTCCCTTTGAATCTATCAACTATGATATATTTATTTTTACTTTTATTAGTTATTTTTTAGTAATAATATAGACCCATTTTATTAGCACTGATAAAAGTGATTCCCTTTTATCAACACTTAGAACATTAGAAATTTTTTTATCATTGATAAATGTTTTTTATAAAACTAATAAATCCCTTATCAACAATAGTTTCTACCTTGAAAATTATTTATTATTGGTGAATAATTATCACATATGTTGTTGAATCCAAGATCTCATTTGTCAACATGATCTGATTATTTTTCTTGATTTGATATTAAAAAAACCAAGATACATTCCTCTTATTGCCCTCTATCTAGTGTTATGTCAATTAAAAATGAGGCTAAACCAAGAGATACTACATAATAGTGCAAATATAGGGGGTTAACTAGGGTTTCAAAAATAAAACTCAATAAATTAGTTAATATTACAGTGATTGAAAACATCTGATGATTCCAATATAAACTCAAATTATACCATCATTGAGGTAAAACATCCATTTTATAACTAACCATGGAGATAGTTTTCGCATTAAATATCTCATTTAAGAGATAAAATAATTCCATAAAAAACACTTACGCATGAACTAAAAATAATATAATAATTTTATTATATTTATTTGAGGCTACATGACACTAGATTTTCCATGATTTCTAAACCTAGGGGTAAAAAACATTCTCCAGAACCAACATAATCATCAGATAATTTTTCTGTGGTCATTTTCTAAGTTAAATTTACTATTTCACCCCTAGAAAGGTTCCATGACCAAAAAAACTCAAAAATTGAGCTAAGTAACAACCCGTAAAATTTCAAGTCACTATATCCCCCACCTTAAAACTTTTCTTCCTCAAAAAAGGAGACAATCCAAGGATTAATAATATGGAAACCCCCAAAACAAACCTATATAAAAACACCCTCCATTACACACACTCTTCTGATTTAAGTCTAATTCTCTAAGTGAGCATAATTAACCACTATCTAGGATGAAAACATCATCATTAATTCAAAAATATACTATCATCAATATATTTAAAATAAAAAAACACACTAGGACATACATCCACTCTGATCAAGTCCTGCCAAGCTTTTAAACCCAAAATACATCTCCAAGAAGAGTTTATTGACAAGGTAAAATCTTGTGGGGGTGCCTCCCTCCACAACATTAAAGAGAATTCCAGATGGTTTTAATAATATATAAATTTAACTACACTACATAATATCATTGAGAGTTTGATAGACTCCATCCCAACACTAGAAAATCTAAAAGGAACATGATTTTTGGTTTCCTTATCAGATACCATAACATTACTGACCTAAATGGAATAGACTCAATCATTCCTACCTCGAGGGATAATAGTAACATGATCCCCACCCAAAACAATTACACAAAACCTATGGAAATTCATCATCCACATCTTGATCTTTAATATACTTACATCCTCTATAAAGGATATCCATACTGGGAAATCACTACTCATTCTTTAAAGCCATCAATAAGCACATCAAACATATCAATAAACTTAAAAAGTTTGTCAACATCACACTACTAATCATCAGGTGGTCAATATTCTACAATCTGAAGCATATGGTCCTGACCATTCAGAAGACCCTTCTCTATCCTCTCTAGACCTAAATTAATCACCTGACCAAGAGATCAACATCCACAACCTATAAAAAACTATTCTTAATTAATCACATAACAAGGTTTTCCATTGGAAAAATAATTCTACAAGGACCCACTGAGTATACCATACCAAAGACCATGTTATACTATAGTGGTATCTTCTTAGAATACCCATTATGATTTTTAATATAAGCATAAAAGAATACCACACTAGTGAAAATGGGGTTTTCGCATTATTTTTTTTGGGTTTTTAACATCGGTTACCTTGGGATTTTATTAAAAGTGATGTTTTAAATAGTTTTTTCATGTTGGTCATTTTTAACCAACATGATAATGTTTTTTTAACATTGGTTATTTAAAAACCAATATTAAAACCTGACTAGAACCACATATTAGGATTAATTTATCATGTCGATTATATAAATAGTTATTTTTTTCAATTAGATTATAAAATTACCGAAATGATTTATTTTAAATTTAACTAAAATATATATGTTCAACAGTACCACAATAACAAAAAAGCATCAAAAGAGCCTGAAAAAAATGTAACTTAGCAAATAAAAAAATAAAATCACATATTCAAATCATTTTAATTTTAAAATTTGAAATTAAAAATTTTCAATATATATTACAAAAAAAATCCAACAAAAACTATGAAATATTATTCCCATTATGTTTGTATGTTATTTATCTCTTATTCAGTATAATGGAGAGGGTCATAAAAAATATACAAATAAAAAAAATCATTGAACACTTATTTTCAATATAATTATAAGATATATCAAATGAAATTTTATAATAAAATCTAAAATTATGGAATTTTGTAACTATATAGGTTGAAATAATTTCAAATATAAATCATAGAACAAAATATCCAAATTTATTTATTCCTAGTTTATGATGAAACTTCTATTTCAAAATAATTTTCTAATTCAAAATAAAATTTTAATTAATTTCATCTAAAATTTAGTAATTATAAATAAGAATTCACCTTTAATTTTACATATTTGATCTTTATGCTTCTCTTTCATGTTGTCTCTCTAAAGTAATCACATACCCTATTTGAAAATGATATGTATAAAATAAAAGTCATTATAATAATGTTTTCAAACAATCAAACATACATGTTCAGTAGTTTGATTTTTTTTTTCACAATTCACCATGTATAGAGCATAAACAATAAGTTTTATTCTCACTTAGTCAAAAAACACACAACATCTAATGACCAATAATATAAAAAATATAATGTCAGTGGTTATTTATTTAAGATAAATAAACCTTTAAGAAATATATGTTATATAACCTTCATATTAAGGTAGAATCCAACACTTAATTTTATTATTTTGAAATATGTTAGTAATATAAAATTCTCTTTCATCATATTTCATTGTCATCTATATTGGTGAAATACATTTTGGGTCCAAAAACCCATGAACTGATGTTGTATCATATTGAATATAAAGTGTATAATGATACCTAAAATAAAGAAAAAATAAGTATTAAGTTTCAATAAATTAAAATAACTGAAAGATATATGATAATAGGATTACATGTAAAAGACTTTTATCTCTTTGATTTCTAACAAATCTCAAGCTACCAGCTCTATGAAATATCTCTTTAAAATAATCATAGTCAGCACAGACCCAAAAATGTTGGCATCCATTGGAATCTCATAAACTTCTAAAAAAATATGCATATCTTGATAATCTATCAAGTCTAGAAGAAGTAGTATCCAAAGTCATAGGATCCTATACTTGTTTTTGTCGATATATTATGTCTTCAACTTTAAAGTATTCCTATAAAAAATATAAGTAAATATATAAATTTTAAAATATTATAACAAATTCAACACCAATATGAAATAAATAATAGTATCAAAATATACATAAATGGTAATTTGTCAGATAAGTCTAGATGGAAAAACTAAAAAATAGTCGATAATTTTTCTAACTATAGTGAATCAATCTATAATAAATGGTACATTTTCTGATTTTATCTATAATATCCTATACAATGACCCTAAGATTCTCTATATCTATCTTATGATAATGAATGATATCCTTAATATAATATATAATCCCATATGAAATAATATTATTTTGGGGATCCTCAACATATAAATCATAATATATAGAAAACTTTAGAGGAGGAGGTGTAGGATTTAGATAACCAGGAGGATGTGGAGGGGTGATATTAGTAAGCAGAGATGGATGAGTGGGATCAGTAAGATGAGGTAGAGGAGTGATAACTACTACTCAAAACTTATTTTCATGTATGAAATCATAGAATGTAACAAAACTCTAATACTTTCCTCAATCATCTCACCCATCGCCTTAACTTTATATTCTAAAGATTCTATTTTCCTTTTATACACATCCTCACTTAAAGAATATCTAGAATGACTAAACACTTTTTATATCGATACACCTTCCATATATCCTCATGTATGACCAGGTGTGCTGGATTTCCCAATGTAGTAGCTAAAATACCCTTCCCACCCTTAGGTATAAAGGTTACCTTTGTGATATTCTCTTCAAGGTATTCCTATAAAAAATATTTGAAAAATTCCATTGTAAATCACATTATATAAATATTTCAATTAACCTAAATAACATAAATAAACTAAATAAATTTTTACAATCCTCTTAGTGACAACCCTCGACACTTCCATAAGATATTATCCATTTTTCCTTATTTGGGACCTCTTCAATTTTTCATCTTCAATTTGAGGGGAAGGAGGGTCAACCTCTATGGATCTAGAAGATTCATCTCTCATTTTTTGAAAATATTTAGCCATCATTTTTTCTTCAAATAACGTACACCCTCCACATGATAAATTATGAGGGTATACATATTTGTATTAGATATCCTGATGAGATCTCTTTATTTTCTATAAATTAAGAATAATAAAATAAATAATATTATTACTAATAAAAAAACTTCTAAAAAATAACACCACACTTAAAAAAAACTTTTATCATCTACTCTCAACAAACCACTCTCATGTATCTTCATCTAGAAAATAATATATATCACATGGATTTTCATTTTTTTATTTCCCAAAAAATGAAATCAAATGTGATGGTTGATTTGAAATCCCTCCTTCTCCTAGAATCCAAATCTAAACAAGTCTTCCTAACTCCTCCAATTATAGTTATATCTTATGCTATCTAATAAGAAGGAAAAAACCAATATTAGTAAAAATATCTCATTATAAGCAAAATAATAACAAATGATCTTACCGAAATTGTCTTCCATAATGGAGATAGTTTAACTGTATTTGTATTTATAAAATCACAACTTAAAATATTAAAGTTGGCTTGAGATTATACTAAAACAATAGACTTAAATTGTTTTGAATTTGGACCCATAAGAATATAATTATCATCAAAATAAACTGGATTCCTATGGTCCCAAATATGGGAAACTGATAATATTGTTAAAAATTTTATATCACGTTTACCAAACCTATAAGTATTTTCTACTCATAGGGAAGTATATGGATCCTGTGCCGAAGGATGAGGAGGCTCCTCAGTAGAAGTATGTATACGACCTTTCCCAGAATCTCTAGGTGACTTTGATGTTTGATTTGACATTATCCTAAAAATAAACGTAACAAATCAAAGAAACAAACAATTAGTACACAAATATAAAAATTTAGTTATTACATATAAAATTAAATAAAAAATGAAAAATGATCCAATAAAAAATAAACTAAACTATAAACATTTTTATTCAAACTTTTTAAAAAAATTGTTAACTAAAATTCTAAAATCAATGAGAGGTGAAATTTCATAAATGAAGGAAAAAATAAAACTATTGCATAAAAATTTGAATAATTTTTTTAAAATGATACAAACAAAACCAAAAAGTGTGGAATAAAACACTCTATTATATTTGTTAGAGTAGTTAACAACAATTTTAAAAAGAATATAGACAAAAAATATTTATCTTATTTTTTAGTATTTAAAAATGTTAAGTTAATATAGAAAAAATTTAGGAAACAAAAAATGATAAATAAAAAAGAAAAAAAATCTTAAGTAAAAACAATACAAATCAAACAATTACATATAAATTTGAATAATAAAAAAATAATAAAAACCAAACTAAACTAATCTAAACAAAAAAATTATCATATTAGTTAACATATGTGTTTTAAGTAAAAAAATTAAAACAAATATATCTAAAATTTTATAAAATTTAAAAAATTAAAAAACAATTAAAAATATGTTACCTATAATATTAGGAAATTAATAAAGGATTTTTTCTCGTATTGTTTCCTTAGGGTCATTATGTATGGAAAAAACCATGTCTATGATATGGTCATAAATTTTCTCTGTTAATATTTCTATTGAATTATAAATCTCACATAAATCACCATATTAGTCATGTTTTTCATCACCAACATACAAATTTGTTTCCTTGAAAAATGATAGATCACTGCATATTTGATGGATCAAGAACATAGGATTTTTCTACATGTTGTCATGATAAAAGGATCAGTTATGTATTATAATCTTTTTAGATTAACTAGATTCATTCTAAATTCATTGTGTTTGTAATTTTTTCTATTGATAAACCATTTTCAATTAAATACTAGAATATATAGTTTAATATAATTAACCTCTCATATTTCTTTAATGACCCCATAATATTCACTTTACATGGAGATGAATTTTTTATCTTTGGAACTTGAAAAAAGTGTTTCTTCTACAAACACCAATACACTACTATTATGAGCTATACTTCTATTATCCTAATATTTCATATGAATTGTATAGACATTAATTTCATATCTATACCATGTCATCAACTTTAAACTTGTTCTACTCGCTAACCATATCAATGTTTCAGATGCATCTGATCAACCATGCATGGTCTCTTTAAACTATGGAAAAAAAGTTTTGTCATGCTCATTCAAAATTGACATATATTTCTCTATTAGATAACAATGATTTAACACATTGATATATAATGTTATATATGGAAGATCATAATCTATGTTATTCATGATGTATAAATGTACATTGTTTATCTGTTCACCCATCAATGATTTTACTTTCAATCTAAGGACCCCTTTACTTCAAAATTGACCTATTCATAAAAAGATGTAGACAAACCAATGTGATCCAATATAGACAAATAACTTGTATAAAAATCTAAAACCTCCTTAGAAATATACCTGTCAATAATGGAGGCTTCAGGTTGATATGGATTCTAAACATATCCCTTTAATATATTAATATACATTTGAAAAGGATACATCCAACATAGATATACAGGTTTGATAAGATTTATTTGTCACACCAAATGAACCATTAAATTCACCATTAAATCAAAGAAATATGGAAGAAAATACATTTCTAGTTGAAAAAGTATAGAAACCACATCATTCTATAAATTTTTCAATGAATTTATATTAATCACTTTGTTAAAAATCGAATTTAAAAAATAAAACATCATCATAATAGTCATTATGATATGGATGGGAAATATTCCACACAATGAAACTAGTAAGAGTTTTTGTATCATGACATGATAATTGTAACGACCCGAACCTGGCCAGCCACCCGAACAGTGCCTAACGGGTCGGGTGTTACTACCTTAGGCGCACCTCCCCAAACACCAAAGGCTTCCGACTAGAAGTGAGGGTCTGTTAGGTACTGTGGGGAGGCTATACCCTCTCATAGAATCATAATAAGGGTACTGGTCTAAGAATAATAATAAAGATGCAGCCGAAGAAAGACTTAGCAGACTCGAACCAGACCCGCAGAGTGGAAGCATAATCAATATAGATAAACAGTGGAAGCAGTAAATATAACAACAGCGCAAAAAAAACACAACAACATGATAATAACATGTAACTACAACTGAACAGTAAAACATGCATCTAGAGCAGGTCATACACAACTGAATATAAAAGGGTGCCAATGGCTAACCAACAGTAGCTACAACAAGTAAGCATGCCGATATCGAAAAGGAAACAAAACAAGTAAAACCAAGCTAGGTATGACCTCAAGTTCCATACAATCTCCATGAAACAACTAACGCAACCCAGCTCTTGAATCTGGCCTCTTTCTTGAACATAAATCCATAAAGTCTGCAGGCATCCCGAAGGGCCCGTGCAGGGTGTGAGACAAATCTCAGTAGGATACCACCCAATGGTGCGTACCAAATATATGTGTTTAATCAGTCATGAATTTACAAGAAAAACAGTAAACAGTACAGTGCACAAGTAAACACAAACTCCTCTGGTGATCAACAACCACCATGGAGTGTCACCTGCTTCGGCCAACGCCGGAATCTCTGTTGTGTAACCCGACACTACGTGCCACCTGACACCTCGTGTCTCAAGTACTGAAGTCCCGAAGGCACACCCAGAAATATTAACCTGGAACCATGTGCCTCCTGACACCTTGTGTCTCAAGTACCGACATCCCGAAGGCACACCCAAAAATAGTAACCCGACACCATGTTCCTCCTGACAACTTGTGTCTCAAGTACAGATGTCCCGGAGGCACGCCCATCCCTAGAAGGCTCCTCACCTCCCACATGGATTTCTATGGCAAGCACCCCCCAACCAATATACCTAACCATAACTATGGGGGCCTCTACCCACACGAGTGGTCAAAACCACCTCATCACGGAGTATCTCTGTGTGCACACTACTCAAAGATTCGGGTGAGCAGTAATCACCAAAATAGTAACTAAGCCACTAACACATTTGAAACTCATATCCCTACAACCATGTCTCTTAAGTCCGATGGCATCGCCATCCTCGTAACCCGGGCCATGCCCAACCTGACAGTCGTACCGCCTCAAGACGATGTCCACGACACCCAATCCTGTGGTTAAAACCACCCATCATAACCCGGGCTGAGCCCAACCTGTGATCAGCATCACTGAAGCGTAATCGGGCCAAGCCCAACACAACCCAAAGGGTCCATCAGATTCAATTCAGCAATTGCATAAATAACATATGTAAACAGAAAACATAACCAAGCAAAACAAAATAAATAGTTGAATTTCACTATGCAAGGTGATGTCCCATACCAGCACTGAGGTCTTAAATTCCTCTAACAATTTATAATAGTAATTAATAAATTAAACTAACCAGTTTAACACATTAATATTTCAATTAAAACCATTTTGGAATTCCCTGGCCAAAATGCCCCAATTAGCCACGACCCCTCACCCGACCTGCTCATGAAAACTAGTAACAGGGTATACCCAAAGGCACCCCATAGGTCCCACATGCAATTCAATATAAAATAGCAGATAAAACAGGTCCTGCTCAAAATACCTGAAAACGCGCCAAAGTCCGTGTCACCCAAAAAACCACGAAAACACAAAATGAGGCGTGTACCACCTACCTGAGACTCATACAATGCTACTCCTCCAATAACAGCCACCAATTCAGTCTAAAACACGATAAATATACAAAAGATTCAATACCATTCAAAAACCTATAACTCGTTCTAGAATGAAAATCAAATAAAATGGCCAAAGCGGAATTGAGGCCATACTGAGGGGGTTCCAACGCACTAATTAGAATTCAAAACTAGTCTCGAACGAATGATCGGGAGAAGGAAATAGGTTCGGTCAGCTCTCCTCGCTCAACCTGACAAAGGAATTGAGTTCTGCCTCAAAAACGAGGCTACTCTCCATTTTAGAATGAAAAATGAAAGTACACAGCTTGTACTTCATGACTACATGCCATGTATATTTCATTTAACTGTTCATTTGGTGGTTGGGATTCTGCCGACCTGCCAACATGAGTACACAGCGTGTACCTATGGGTACACGACGTGTACTTGGATTCTCTTCTCTACCTCACCGACTTACCCACACTCCATGTATATCCTGCATACACGGCTAGACTACACGGTGTGTCGAAGGGGAACACGACGTGTACCTGGTTCTACCTGGACAACAGTCCTACACGCCATGTACGGCCACCACACGGACAGGGAAACATGGCGTGTTGAAAACTACATGCCGTGTAGTAAGAAATTTCTACATGGTCATCACACGACATGTACTCGGCGAGCACACTGCAGACACTCGCTTAACATATACACGACGTGTACTTAAAAGTATACAGCGTGTAGTTTGGAAATTTCTAGAAACTTTCCATTTTCTCCAGTTTCCTCAAAAACCAGTCAAAAATTTAAACAGGGTAGGTATTTTTACCCGTTCTAAAAACTCGGGTTCTTACAAACTCTCCACCTTAACGTAGCTTGTCCCCAAGCTACCGAACGAAACCCGGAGATGGCACTGAACATACCACCCCGATCAAAGTAACCCGAACTTCCTCAATCTCAGAGGTACCAGCTAAATTCCTCAAGGGGGTCTCCCCACCTTAGGAATCGCCTAACCCGGTCTCAACCCAACAAAAATTAGAGCAAACAAGGTTTACTAACCTGTTTTCTGGACGCGTAGTCCTCTTGTGATGCATCGTCACCCCTGTGCCCCATTGGTGCTCCTATGTCACTTCCGACACCCAACTCCTGGTGCCTAGCACCTCAAGTAACCCACGTCCTTGATACCCCAATGCCCAAGGCACCTCAAGTAACCCACATCCGCGATGCCCCGATGCCCACTACACCTCAAGTAACCCACATCCTCGATGCCCTGATGCTACACATCTCATACATATATATAGAATATATCACGCACCCTCTATGGTACCAATCCTACTGAGTAGCATCTAGTCAGTCCACATAGATCTTGTGAACCACGTGCACTCAAAACAAACATGCCTCTACAGGTCATGCCAAAAAGGAAACATGGAGATCACGACCACACCATGATGTACCTCTAACTGTCGTCGGCTCACCGGCCTGCTCAGCCTCTGGCAGCTCCACAGCATGCACTTGGCCTAAAACACGACTGCCTAATGCCTGACCTCCCTGCGATGCTGCTCCAGTCACTAGCCACTGACCCCTTAGCTGGGTCCCACTGTCTCTGTCACGACCTCCGTGCATAGCTGAACCTCGACTACCCTCTCTGGGTACCGAACCTGAACTAACTCGAGACGCTATAGTCTATCATAGTCCTTGCCTCCTGGCTATCTGAGAAGGCTGCCTGCAAAACCTCTCCAGATGCCCGTCTTGTCCACATGCCTGGAACTCCTTCGGAGTCCTATCACATTGAGCCCGAACATGTCCCGGCTATCCACACTGAAAGAAAATCACCAAAGAACCACCACGAGGTGGTCTAGCTGAATCCCTAGCCTGACTTCCCTGCTGGAACTCATCCTGCCCTCACATCCTGCTATCTGAAACATCACTTGAAGCTGTCGCTCTGCCCAAGGGAGACATATCTCTCTCATTTCCCTCGGCTATGAGATCCTGATTTACCGCCTCGGAGAAGGAAACTATCAAGAAGATATTCACCTGGACCCAAATGGCGTGTCGTAAGCCATCCTCAAAGCGCCTTACCCTAGTTGTGTCGTCGCTTACCATGCCAGGTACAAAGCGAGATAGCTCAGTAAAAGTAGCTGCATAGTCCATGAAAGACATGTCTCCCTGCTGAAGACTCAAGAATTCCTGAGCTCTCTCTACCCTCAGTGTCTCTGGATAGAAGTGATCAAAGAACCTGTCCTCGAAGTACTTACAAGCCAGTCCCTCGTGCCTATGAGCCTGAACCTATAAATCCCACCAACACTTCACTGGTCCTCTCAACATGTACGTTTCCAGCTTGACCCTCTGCCCTGGAGGCGTCTTGAGCTACTCGAAGATCATTTTCATACTCTCTATGCAGTTCTCAGCTGCCTGAGGACCACCCTAGCCCTGAAAAAGCGGCGGGTGCTGCGACTGGAACTCCCGCATCAGATATTCCATAGAAGGCTCTATACCCTACATGCCTCCTTCAATCCCCTGCAAGACACGTACCAGGCTATCTCGGAGCTACTCGTCGAGCCACGGCCCGAACGATGCCAAACCCGACTGCTGTCTTGCCTACACTAGATCCTGAACCTGTTCCTGTCCCTGAGCCTGTACCTGCAGCTCGTGCTCTACCTGTGCCGAATTCTGAACCTGATCATGCGGCACTATATCATCTCTTGCCTGACGCTCCATCGAGATATGAAGGAGTAACCCACTAAATACCATAAATAGTCAGAAAAACCATATATATATAACAATATATTCTACACAGATAAATAAAGCAGTAAAAGGTAGTGCATAACAACTACCCTTACTCCCCCTCACTGCAACCCATTCCCCATGGCATCCCGACCTCCTGGCCTCCTTAACCGGCCTCAACAGAGCCAAGTATCAAAAGTACCTCAGGCCATGCCCGTCCCAATAACTCACGTTGCCTCAAACTGGCGGCCGAGTCACCCAATCCTGACAGTTACACTGCCTCAGCCATAGCACCTGCCTGCTCTCATAAGATCCAGACCCAAATACCCTACCACATGAAATTTACAATATATATAAAGCATGGCATAAAACATTGCAATATACAAGAAATTATATTAGGAATTTAAACTATTTACATTTCAAAGCATATAAAACATGGAAATTGATTTTTTTATTCACATGGAATTATCACTTCACAAAGCATATGTGCAATTATGAAATTGAAATACCCTAAAATGTGCCTATCAAAAGCCAAGAAAGCAAGCCTCACCATACCGGGACAAGTTCCAATTCTTCCTTACCACATCGGGTCAAGGGTCACATACCATAATCATGAACATCAAACATCAAGTGATCCACCGAGGTGGAAATCATATAAACTGTAATCTGATGAAAACAAATAGCAGTTTCCACCCGTGGCAACTAGGTCCATCCCTCGTACCTGGGGATGTAGGCACCCAAGAACAAGCTAGACACCCAGTCCATATAACGAACTATCTCCAGTCTATCATATCCCAAATAGTAAAACGAGCAGAAAGAAATGAGAAGCTTCAAACTCATTAGTATCCAGTAAAACACTACTACTAAATCCCTATCAAGAACTCCTCTGATACCAATTTGTAACGACTCGGACCCGGCCATCCACCCAAACAGTGCCGAACGGGTTGGGTGTTACTACCTTAGGTGCACCTCTCCAAATTCCAAAGGCTGCCGACTAGCAAAGAGGGTCTATTAGGTAAAGTGGGGAGGTTATACCCTCTCAGAGGATCATAATAAGGCTACTGGTCTGAGAATAATAATAAAGATGTAGCGGAATAAAGACTCAGCAGACTCGAACCAGAACCACAGAGCAGAAGCATAATCAATATAGATAAACAGTGGAAGCAGTAAATATAACAACAGTAGCTGAAATAAACACAACAGAATGCTAATAAAATGTAAATACAACTAAATAGTAAAACATGCATCTAGAGCAGGTCATATGCAACTGAATATAAAAGGGCGCCAATGGATAACCAACAGTAGCTACAACAAGTAAGCATGCCGATACCGAAAAGGAAACAAAACACGTAAAACCTAGCTAGGTATGACCTCAAGGTCCACACTACCTCCATACAATAACTAACATAGCCCAGCTCCTGAAGCTGGACTCTTTCCTGCACGTAAATCCATAAAGTCTGCACGCGTCCCAAAAGGCTCATGCAGGGTGTGAGACAAATCTCAGTAGGATACCACCCAATGGTGTGTACCAAATATATGTGTTTAAGAAGTCATGAATTTACAAGAAAAACAGTAAACGGTACAGTGCACAAGTAAAAACAAACTCCTCTGGTGCTCAACAGACACCATGGAGTGTCACCTGCTTCGGCCAACGCCGAAATCTCTGTTGTTTAACCTGGAACCACGTGCCACCTGACACCTCATGTCTCAAGTACCTACGTCCCGAAGGCATGCCCAGAAATAGTAACCCAACACCATGTGCCTCCTGACACCTTGTGTCTCAAGTACCAACGCCTCGAAGGCATGCCCAAAAATAGTAACCCAGCACCATGTGCCTCCTGACACCTTGTGTCTCAAGTACCGACGTCCCGAAGGCACGCCCATCCCCTGAAGGATCCTCACCTCTCACATGGATTTCTATGGAAAGCACCCCCAACCAATATACCTAACCACAAATACGGGGGCCTCTACCCACACGAGTGGTCAAAACCACCTCATCATGGAGTATCTCTGTGTGAACACTACTCAAAGTTCCGGGTGAGCGGTAATCATCAAAATAGTTCCTAAGCCCCCAACACATCTGACACCTCCTGTCCCTATGACCATATCACTCAAGTCCGTTGGCATCGCCATCCTAGTAACTTGGTCCATGCCCAACCTGAAAGTCATACTGCCTCAAGCCGACATCCGCGACCCCCAATACTGTGGTCAAAACCACCCATCGTAACCTGGGCCGAGCCCAACCTGTGATCAGCATCACTCAAGCGTAACCGGGCCAAGCCCAAAACAACCCAAAGGGTCCAACAGATGCAATTCAACAATTGCATATATAACATATGTAAACAGAAAACATAACCAGGAAAAGCAAACTAAACAGTTGAATTGCACTATGCAAGGTGTTGTCCTATACCAGCACTGAGGTCTTAAATGCCTCTAACAATTTATAACATGCATTAATAAATTAAAATAACTAGTTTAACACATTAATATTTCAATTAAAACCATTTTGGCGTTCCCCGTCCAAAATTCCCCGATGATCCATGACCCCTCAATTGGCCCTCTCATGAAAACTGGTAATAGGGTATACCCAAAGGCACCCCATAGGTCCCACAAGCAATTCAATATAAAATAGAAGATAAAATGGGTCCTGCTCAAAATACCCAAAAATGCGCCAAAGGCCACATCACCCAAACAACCATGAAAACATAAAATGAGGTATGAACCACCTTCCCGAGACTTGTACAAAGCTACTCCTCCGGTAACAACTACAAATTCAATGTAAAACGCGGTAAATCTACAAAAGATTCAATACCATTCAAACGCCTATAACTCGTTCTAGAATGAAAATCAAATAAAACGACCAAAGAAGAATCGAGGCCTTACCGAGGGGGTTCCAACACACTAATAGGAATTCGAAATGGGTCTCGGACGGATGATCGGGAGAAGGAAATATGTTTAGATAACTCTCTTCACTCAACCAGACGAAGGAATTGAGTTCTGCCTAAAAAATGAGGCTACTGTCCATTTTAGCACAAAAAAAAGAAAGTACATGACATGTACTTCATGAATACACACCGTGTATATTTCATTTAACTTTTCATTTGGTGGCTGGGATTCCTCCGACCTACCGACATGAGTACATGGCGTGTACCTATGGGTACACGGTGAGTACTTGGTTTCTCTTCTCTACCTCACTGACTTACCCACACGACATGTATATCCCGCATACATGGGTAGACTACATAGTGTGTCCAAGGGGAACACGACGTGTACCTAGTTCTACCCAGACAAAAATCCTACATACCATGTATGGCCACCACACGGTCAAGGATACACGACGTGTTGAAAACTACACGCCGTGTAGTAAGAAATTTATACACGGTCATCACACGGAATGTACTCAGCGAGCACACGGCAGACAATCGCTTAACATATACATGGCATGTACTTAAAAGTACATGGTGTGTAGTCTAGAAATTTTCAGAATATTCCTATTTTCTCCAGTTTCCTCAGAAACCAGTCAAAAATTCAAACAGGGTCGGGATTTTGACCCGTTCTAAAAACCCGGATTCTTACAATAATCATGAGATTTCAGGCTTGTCAACTTCAATTATTTTAATGAAACAAAATTATTTACATTTAAAGAGTAAACCCATGGAACATTAATATCTTGGAGACACAAAATAAATATTTTTCTCCCTCTTGGATAATTAACGATAAGATGGAGGCTGGTATGTTTGTTATCCAGAGCTAACTCCAAACATATTCCCATCGAGAGTAAGTCCAATATTACATTCAAAATATCTTTATTGCTTCCTTTAATATATAAAAATGTTATAATAAAACTATCAAAAATATTATTCTCCACATGTTTGAAATCAATGTTATGTTTGACCACATGATATCTCTAATATGGTATCTTATAAAATATTGAATGTTTCTTCCAAATATTTCCATTAATACCATATTTTTGTGTCTTTCAAAATATGAAATCAATTTTTTAACCCTCTAAAAATACTGATCGATGGAAAAATGTTTTGTAGAAATATGAAATTATTTTTATCCGTTGAATTAATTTTTTAATCTTCTAAATGAATGATACATAGAAAAAAAATCCGATGAACCATGTATATTGTTTTATCCCATATCATGGTTGGTAATATGAAGTCTGTCATTAAAAAATTGGACATACTTTATTCTCCTTTACACTACATCATGAAAAATTTCCATATGATGGGAAGTCATTTATAGTGAACAAAATCATTGCATATAGTTAAAAATGTTCCATTTTATAAGAATCACACACTCTAATACCTTTCTTAGAAGTTTCAAATCATAAATTAACGGTGACAAGAAAACATCAATATCATTTTAAGGATGTTTTGGTCCATAAATCATTAAAATCAACATGATATAATTGTTCTTTATACAAAATTCAAGATATAAGTTGTAAATTACCAATAAAATAGACCATGAACAATTTTTTCTTTTAAGACTTTGATAAGGATTCATTCCATCCATGGAAATTTTAAGTCTGAGATTTCTAACTTCATTTTTGAATATACAAAACTAGTGATCAATTTTCTTCCACTAGGGACAATCAGCTGGATGATGTAATTTTCCATCACATATCCATTCATCTATATTCCATATTAACCTTTTTTAACCATTTAAATTTGAAAATAAAATTTTTAAATGAGAAATTATAGGAATATTGATAAGATGAAATCATATATACTTTATACTACCATTTAAATAAGGATTATCCATTATTTACTTGATGATTCCCTAGGTATGTGTTAATTATTTAAGTAAATATATTTCCAAGGTTTCAAAGGAAAATTTTAAGAAAAGGAAAAAAATGTTCACTACACATCATGAAACTCACTTACACGACGTGCATTCATATTTCACAGCATATGGAAAGTTGTGAAGAAAGTCATGAAAGAATTACAAGACATGAAGAAATTACATGATGTGAGTCACTGATACATGTTTTGTAATGTTTTTATTTAAATTCCCACTTTAAATATCTAGAATAAAGGAAGAGACATGTCTTGAAGATCAATTTCATGTCATGAAAGATGTCAATTAGAAAACCTTGAAGATCCAGAATGAGATTCACATGAGATTCATACAGAAATAAATATTCTCAAAGGAAATCTTGGATCAGAATTACATGATGTTAAATCTAATTAAACTTCATGTTATATCATGACTATTTACCTACAGTAGGCACGCATCAGACAGAAAAATAAAATACACAGATGCTCAGGACTTCTTCAATTTCTCTTTCTTTCTCTGATTCTTCTCTCATTATTTCTTATATATCCTCCCTAAACTCAATTTTTATCAATTAATTTTAGTTTTTACATCTATCCAAGCACCTTGGACTAAATTTTCAAAGAATTTGTCATTATTTTACATCGCCAAGCCGATCTACATGCGTTCTCTATTTCAATCGCTGATCAAAAAAAACCCTTGCTACATTATTACCTGTTTTTGTTTCAAGTAAGTGTTTTGGTTGAATTTTTATTAATTTAGGTTTAAAATTGATTTTTAATGCATGATATTTAATTTTTTAATCCCAATTTCTATTGGTAAAATAAACATATTTTCAATTATTTACCTATTCTCGATAAATTCTACCATGAGTGGCTAAACCACCTATGTTAGGGCTCAAGAGTTGGGGTTTAGGAATTTAATAAATCTTTAATTCTCAAATTCGTAACTATAAGGAAAGTAATCAGGTCAAACAAAGATTATTTATTTAACTATTTTAAAGCACCCTGACTACATGAAGTTTGATTGAATGACAGTGACCTAATTAGAGTAGAATAGGTTATGACCAATATCCTATGATACTTTCTGTCTTAGAAGTTAGGCTTAATGCATCTAAGTTTTATCTATATCTATACCAAGGAATAGTTTCCTCTTAGATAGATCTATTTGGTTTGACCATGGTCAACTAGTGAGCTTTACTTTCTTCACAACATAAATCTTATGACCATAAAAATCTATGATTGAGATTTTACTTTTAATTGAACCCCAAAATTGATATTGATTCCTTTCCTATCTATGATGTCAACCCCCAATTCCCTTAGAATCAGTTACTCAAAAACTCAACCAACTTGCGAGGAATCCTATGCATTGGGTTCAAATCCTTAGTTCTTGTCTTCCAGCTCATTTCCCCATGGAATCGTTCCATCACAATCACTATACAATGTCCTAGTAGAAAGAGTAGTTTAGGAAAAAATAATTCTAATCTGACTATATCCCAAGTGAATTAAATGATTCATGTATGCATATAATATTTTGGCACCATTTCTATGGAATTTTGAAAGTTATTATTTTCACAGAAACCTACGGCAAGAACCTAGGATTACCTCACCCGTTCCCCCTTACCTTTTATTTTGTTCTCTTTTCTATTTTTTTAGAAGACCCTACATCATTCTTCTTGTGGATTGGTGAATGAATCAGGACCCTTTGACTCATTCAATGATCCTTTATGCAAAAAATATATATTATATTTGAATCAGAAATCTAAAGGTACATTTTTTACATGATGCTATTCAAAAATGGCCGACCGTAACAATCCTGCTGGTGCAAACCAACCAAACATGAAAAACATGAAACCTATAATACATGGAGAGAATATAGTGCATCAAGAACAAACCGTCAAGGATTATGTCTCACCATCAATCAATGGTGAAACACCCATCATTGTAAGCCCTAATTTTCATGAACACACATTAGAAATCAAACTTGGACTCATTCATATGGTCTAAAATAAGGTCCAGTTCAGTAGAATTCAAAGGGAAGATCCCCATGAACATATCTCAAACTTCCTAGAAGTCTGTGATTCCTTTCACAACCAGAGATTATCTTTTTATTCCATTAGACTAAGAGTCTTTCCCTTTTCCCTACAAGTTCAATATAGGGATTGGCTCACAATTCAATCTCCTGAGTCCATCATGACTTGGGACGATTTATCCAAGAAATTCTTGGACAAGTACTTCCCACCTACCCCAACTTGAAAACTATAGAATGACATCCATAATTTTGTTCAAAATGATGGAGAATCAATAAAGGAAGTATAGGATTGTTTCAAGGAAACCACTCGTAGGTTCCCACATCATGGACTTGATATGTGGATACAACTCCAAACATTCCATCCAGTTGCTTGCATAGTCGTTGATGCCACCACTGAGGGAGGGATAATGTTTAAAACACCTGAGGAAGGCCAATTTTTTTTGGATAAAGTCTCTCACAACTTTAGTATATGGAAAAGAGATCATGGACCACCCTAATGTGGAATCCAAACAGTTAAAGAATATACTCGACTAGCTACATAAGTTGAGGCCTTAACGAAGAATCTTGAATCCTTTTAGCTACGGCATGCAACACATCCTCGTACCACTCCCATAATGACAATTAAATCTTACAAAATGTGTGATGGACCACATATATATTAATATTTCATAGTAGGTGTTGAGGAATAAAAAATCAAATATTATAATTACATTAATTAAAATCATAAAAAAACAATTTTAGCAACCACAACAATATTATCAGCAGAGGCCTATGCAACAACATCAACAAAACAATAAAGGGTAATACTAGAAAAGAAGTTGTAAAGCACCATTCAGGAACTAAGGACTGACATGATATCCTCCAATGAATCTTATGACTAAAACACCACAACCAAAAAAAAACAACAACACTTCCCTCCAAGAGAATGACCACAATTACAACTAGCTCCACCCATACCTCTATAACCGGCCGTCTATCTTCAAAAAAATATGGAAAGTATACTTTCATCCTTTGTTAAAAATAAAGATCCATGGATGAACACCCAAGATACTAAAATGAAAAATAAAATGGAGGCTCTTTGTAACCTCAAGCATCAAATGGGTCAGATCTCAAAGACCGTGTCAGATAGATTACTAGGCACTCTACCTAGTAATATATAGACACACCCAAGAGAAGAGGAAAATGAAGTTGTTTTGAGGAGTGTAAAAGTGTTGGAATTTCAACAACCATGCAGAGGGGAAGAAACAAAAGTTAAGGAAACAAAAAAGAATAAATCAGTTATAAAAGAAGAAAATGATGAAAAAGAAACTGAAACTGCTCAAGAGAAACCTCGAGCAGCACCACCATCTACAAAATCTCCAACCCAAGAACAACCTAAAGAAGATGTCTACATTATTCCAACACATTATAAATCACCTTACCCTTTCCCATAAAGAGTTATTAAATAAAGTATTGAGGAGAAATAAAATAATTTTTTTGACATGTTTAAGCAATTTCACATCAACAGTTCATTTATTGGGGAAATCACTCAAATGCCTACCTTTTCAAAATTTATTAAGGAGATGATTTATAATAAAAGAAAAATGGAACAACTAGGAGTCATGCTAAATGAAGAGTTTTTAGCTGTTGTTCAGTAGAAATTTCCATAAAAAATGAGAGATATTGGAAGTTTCTCAATCCCATGCACAATAGGAGAATATAACATTGGAAGAGCCTTGTGCAATTTAGGTTCCAGAATCAACATCATTACTATAAGGGTATTTTGAAAATTGGGACTCAAGGAACACAAACCAAATACAGTGGAACTATAATTGGTTTCCTAATCAGTAAAGTATCCTTGAGGACTTCTTGAGGATGGATTAGTTAAAGTCAAAAAGTTTATTTTTTCATAGGAATACATCATTTTGGACATGGAAGAGGATGGAGACATTCTAATCATTTTAGGTCAACCATTATTTTACACTAGGAAAGAACTAATTGATGTTAATCAAGGAAGAATCATATTATAAGTAGGTAATGAACATGTTTTTTTCAATCTAGAGAAATCAGAAAAACAAGAAGATGATTCTTTTGACTCGAAAGGTATCTTTATAATAGATGAAGGAAGTGACTATATAAAAATTAAATAAGTATATGATTAAATCCACCCTGCTAGGGATGAGGAATGCGATTTTGAGGAAGTGACTACATATAAACTCTTAGAAGGGACAATATCCCGCCTTTCATACCCTCATTCATTCAACCATCAAAACTATAACTAAAACCCCTCACCAGTACACTCAAGTATACCTTTTTGGAAACTACTTCTGCACTACCAGTTATCATTAACACAAAACTAGAACAGTCATAGAAAAAAAATTTATTGAAGTATTACAAAGGAATAAGTAATAAATTACCTAGGGAGTGGATGATATCAAGGTAATTAGTTCTTTATTAGGCACTCATAATATTTTATTATAAGAAGGTGAAAAACCCAAATTCCAACCTCAGAGGTGACTCAACCCACCAATGAAGAAAATAGTTTATAAGAAAGTACTGAAACTTATGGATGCTGGATTAATTTTTTCAATCTCTAATAGTAAGTGGGTGAGCTCTCTATAGGTCATTCCAAATAAATGTGACATAATAATTGAAAAAAAGTGATGAGGATGAAATGATCTCCACTTGCACTATATTGGATGGAGAGTATGTGTGGACTATAGAAACCCAAATGTATCAACCTAGAAAGATAATTTCCTCTAAACCTTAATGGATAAAATTTTTGAGATACTAGTAGGACATGAATTATATTGTTTCATGGATGGATATTCTGGATACAATCAGATTTTATTCAACCCAAATGATTACTCTAAAACAACATTCACTTGTCCATTTGGAACCTTTACCTACAGGTGCATGTCCTTTGGTATGTGTCATGCACCAATAACTTTTCAAAAGTGCATGACACATATATTCCATGATATGAAAAATAAATCATTATAAATTTTTATGAATGACTTATAAATTTATGGAAGATATTTATAGGTTAGTTTAAACAGTCTTGAGTTAGTCCTATAATGATTTGAAGAGAATTTCCTAGTTTTAAACAAGGAAAAATACCACTTTATTTTTCAAGGAGGCACAATCCATGGACAAAATATTTCCAAGGATGGTATGGAAGTGGATCCTGATAAAATAAAAGTGATAAAATATTTATCAAAGCCCTCAATAGTTAAAGGAATAAGAATCTTTATAGGCCATGCCAGATTCTATTATAAGAGATTTTAAAAAGGTTTCCCACCATCTGACACACTTATTATCAAAAGGAACTCCATTTTAATTCACTGATGAATGTTATAATACATTCAAAAATTTAAAGAAAATCCTAGTAGCTGATTCAATAATCATTTCACCAGATTGAGAAAAAGAGTCTGAATTAATGTGTGTCTCTATTGATTTCACTATTGTCATTGTCATGGGACATTAATTCAGTAACATATTTTCCCCATATACTATTCCATTCACACACTAAATGACACACTAGTAAACTATACAACTATATAGAATGATCTCTTAGTTGTTGTCTTTACTTTTAAAAAATTTCACTCCTACCTGGTATTTTCAAAAGTCATTGTGTGCACTAATCATGATACCCTATGATATTTGGTGAAAAAAAAATTCCATGACAAGAATGATATGGTGGATCCTACTGTTCCAAGATTTTTACATCATCATCAAGGATTCCAATGGAAAATAAACTTTTGTCATTGATCATTTTTCCCGAATTCCACTACCATTTATAAAGGATGATGGTAATGTAAACATTGAAATCAACTTTAGTGACGAAACTATATTCAGCTTGAAAGCATAACCATGTTTTTCCTATATTATAAATTATCTCTCCATGTGATTTTTACACCAAGACCTCTCTTACCAGAAAAGGATGATATTTCTAGTTGAATCTTCACATTACTACGGGGATAAACCACTCCTTTTAAGTGTTATGCAGATGGATTATTGCTACATTTCATCCCAGAGGATGAAATACTGAGTGTGTTAGACATGTGTCATATTTAACTAACTGGAGGAAATCATGGACCAGAATGCATAGTAGAAAAAATTCTACAAAGTAGACTTTTCTGGCCCACACTCCACCAAGATGCAAGGAATTATTGTCAAAGCTGTGATTGGTGTAAAAAAACCTGAACCATTGGAAAAAGGAATGAAATAACACAAAACCCAATCACATATGTCAAAATCTTTGAGGTGTGGTGAATAGATTTCATGGGATAATTTCCCAATTCACATGGAAAGTCTTATAGCCTTGTTGGTGTTGACTACATTTCCAAATGGGTAGAAGCTGAATCTATAGCTCATGACGTAATAATGGTGGTCATGAATTTATTGAATAATAATGTTTTTCAAGATTTAGATTTTCTATATTAATCATTAGTGACCAGGGAATACATTTTACAAAACAATCTATTAAATGACTACTAGAGAAATATAGAATCCATTATAACACAGGAACTCCCTACAACATGAAAATAAGAGGGAAAATTTAATTTTGAAATAAAGAAATAAAAAAAATCATAGAAAATATTTTAAACACAAGTTGAAAGGATTAAAGTCTTAAGTTAGATGATGAAGTATGGGAATACCACACTACATAAAAAACATCCATTGGTATGACACCATTTTGATTTATATATGGAAAGTCATGTCATTTTCTAGTAGAACTTGAGCATCGCTCCTTTTGGGAAATTAAAAAGCTCAATATAGATTTTCAAAAATCTAGGGAAGCTAGGATGCTGTAATTGGATGAATTGGAAAAAATTAGAAATGATTCTTATGAAAATTCCATGATCTATAAAGAAAAAACAAAGAAATGGAATGATCAATGTATTTAAAGACACATTTTTGTCCCGGGAAATAAGGTCTTATTATTCAAATCAATAATAAAACTATTCCCTAGGAAGCTGAAATCTAGATGGATATGAACCTTTGTAGTTATACAAGTATTTACTTATGAGACCATCGAGATTCAGAAAGAGGGAGGACCACCATTCAAAGTCAATTTTCAAAGATTAAAAATATATCAAGAATCCTTCCATGAGGGGCATTTTATCCTCTTGAAATTTATATGAGAACTGAAGAGTCAAGATATCTATTTTTAATGAAGTGATAACAGGGAGGAAAACCCGGTTAGTTCACCTTAGGTAAGATTTGTTATAATAAGATTTAAGATAGCTTAGGGAATTATGGGATCACAAGGGAAATATCTAATTTAAAATAGGGAAAAAGAAGAAATTACATGTTGTGTATTCATAAATCACAACATGTACTTTTCACTACAATAAATCATTAAAATAAAAAATACTTGTCATGTACTATAAATAAATGTCGTGTAATTTCTTGATAAATTTAATTAATTAACCTTGGTATCATGACTCCCAACCCCCCTCCCCCTCACCACTTGCTGCCAACCCTCCCCCTCCCTTGACACTCGCACCCCACCCTTTCCGCACCACCTTCCTTCAACCTAAAATCCAAACCCACCTTCATCTCTCTTCCCCCATCATCCACATATCCCTGTTTCCAACTCTACCTCCTAAATGGTGCACAAAAAGAATATTAAAACTCCTCCTATTGATCCCATTCATGAGAGAGATGATCCTCCATCAGTGAAGTTTTGATGAGGTGCCACACCTCCCGCACCCCCTACATCTCCCTCATCTACTTTTACTGCAGCACTTGAGAAGTTAGATGCTCTAGAGAACTCCCAACCCACCTCCAGTAGGTTGTATGAGGGTGACTACCCATATCATCACCCCATAATACACTTTTCATATCCCAAGAACCATTTTACAATCAACCAGCTACAGGACAAGCCAATATGGACCAAAAAAACACTTGATATATCTATCCTCACTCGCCTACATATCATCCAGGATATGATATAGCTACTAGACCATATTTATATCTCCTCCATCATTTATATGCATTAGGAAACATATCAAGAGTTTTTTATTGAGTTTTTATCTAGCTTTGAATTTTTAGTTGATAGCCTCTACTTCAGATTAGGTGGGAAATCTCATGAGATTTATTTCACAGAATTTAGTATTAGCCTAATTATTTGTACTAGTAATTTCTCCACATACATGGTATTACAAACATTAAGGAATGATATTTCCAAATAATATTAAAAAAAAGGCTTTGATGGATGATTGAATGGGATTCTTACACCGAGCATGATTCCAGGATTATGAAGTCCACCTAGATTCGAGGTCCAATGCTCCACATCCTACACAGGGAATTGATGCATGCATTGTTCACTTGAGCTGAGTCCCAAGACAGTGTTAGTGATAGAGATGTCATCACCCTCGTTGTATCCATGGGAGGCCCTTCCATCAACATGGCCTATCATTTATCATTTTACTATAGAGATCATACACAGTGGACGTGAGGCACGATGATGGGTGGATCTTTCATCATCCTCGCTGTATCCATGTGCTTGATGACGTTTATTTCTCTTAGTCTACCCTAGTCCCATACTCTATTTTTTCTATGCTTCTAGGGTGCTCATTTTTTATACTGCCTGTATACCATTTCATCATTGTATCATTTCACTTTATATATATAGGATACTATTTTTCACTATTATACCTGGACTATTTTTAAATTCATTACAATGTAATAGTATCCATGTATAGATCCTATGCTTCTTGTTTGGTCATTAATGAACCTGCACCACCACCATCTTCCCTTATTTGACAGATGACTCAACACCTAGAAGATGTTGAGAACCAGCTTCAGGATCTATCACTAGAGATCCGTGCTCAATATCCATCACCACCAAAAGAATGGAAACCTTTCCCACCACATTAGATCCATGATTTTTATTCTCCTAAAGTGATAAATCCTACAAAATTACCAAGATATCAAGATGATACTACCCCCAATAGCTATAAAAGATAGAGAATATTTGAGGAGATGGATGATACTGACTAATACATTGGTCCATCCTTCTTGATGACGACGTCATTATTAGAACTTTATGGAAGGCAACCCATATTTCATTTTTTATAACATTTTTACTTATGATTTTATATTAGTTATCCTTTTATAACTTTCAAATTTTCATCATAATTCACTTTGATATTTATTGTATACACATACCTGCATTTATATAAAATGTCTTTCATTGTTATTACTTATATGGACCTACCTATTTTACTACTTAATTTGTTTTAATGCCTATGGACTAATGTTTTATCAAGTAGAAGATTTTCCTTTGAAACCAATTTTCTAGGTAGCCCAATTCAAATATTAAAGACCACTCAAATTTCCCCATGAAATGACACTCATTAGAGGGAGCTCTAGATTTCTTAATATTACCTTTTAAAAAATTTCCATTTCCATTTTTATAATTTATCTATCATACCCCTCCCATAGTAATTTCACAGATAGTGCATATACTATCTCATTATAAGTGTGGTAGAGTCTTTCTTGATTTTCAATTTTTATACCCTTGAATTATTTCTTGTTTTCATTTATCTAGGATACATTTTTCATTCAAAATCACAATTTCAACCAGAAACTCATTACACCCATTTAAATAAAGAAAACTGAAGATGGTAATTGTTGGAATTATATGCTTTTATTATATTTATATTATTAAAATTAATGATGATTTTATTAATTTAATTAAAAATTAAAAAATTTAATGTTTCTTTTTATTTACTTATTACTGGATTTTATACCCTTAGTGATTGCTAGTTTTATCTTTTTTTACTCCCATTACCAAGAGGATTCTAAACCTTTGATTTAATATTATTTTCTAAGAATATTTCTTGAGTGACACTTGCGACATGTAAACCTATTATAACTTGCATTGATATCTTATTAAGTATATGAATGAAAAAGTACAATTTTAATATGATTAAGGAAATATTTGTTGAGATACTTTTTCCTGAGATCCACCTTACATATTTCCGTCATTAAGACCATAGTTTCCATGAATTACCTTAATAGGATGCATCTATTCCAAGCCAATTATCCCTTATTACCCTACACTTTTTATTATGCATGACTTTACATTGAACAAGTGTAGGGGAATTTTTCAACCAACAGACATGGGATGATTTCACTAAGAAGTTTTATTGTGGTTCTTACCAAAATATTTTATTTTGATCCATGTTTAATTATTGGTATTCTATTCCTATCCTATTGCATTGAAAAATAAAAAAAGAAAAAGAAAATGGTGATTGGGTTGTGTATTATGAAGGTCAAAAATCAAAATTTCCAGACCAAGGAATACCATGAAGAATCCTATATATTCAGGGGATGGATGTGACATCTGGCCTAGACTTGAATTTTAAAAAATAAAATATTAATAAAAGGAAAATAATTTAATAGGGTACCTTCTGCATTCACATGATATATTCTTGGATCAAACTTGAGTTGTTGGGATCATGAAATTCATTTTTTATGGGAGGATTTATTTCATTACACTATTTACGACATTCATGAATTATACTTTAGATCTTACCATTATTTTTGAGATAGGTCATTTCACTATTTACATATCTACCCTTAGCCTTAGAGTCATTTGAACCTATTTTTTGAATCCATCATGATTGATTTTATATTTTTATTTATAAAGTAGAGATCATAGAACCAATGTAAGCCTATGGTTAGGAACACGTACTCTGGTTATGAGCATAACTCTAGTTTCATTTAACCCTGAGTGATGAAAGAAAATTCATTGTGAGGTAAATTGAAAATGGGTAAAGAATTTAAGGAACCATTAAAAAATTATAAATAAAAGATAAATAATTTGTTTAAAGAACTAAGATATAAGGCATGAATGATTTTCTAGGCAAGGATGATTATGGAGAATGACCTTTTCTATTTACACTTAGTTTTATTTTACTAGTTATAATGAATGTTTTTTGTTTTAAAAATTGCTTACCTTTTGAAATCCTAGTTGAGATATTTTTTCTTGAAGACAATAAATTGTTCAAGTGTTGGGGAATTTGATAAGATGAAATCATATATACATTCTACTGTCATTTGAATAAGGATTATCCATGATTTACTTGATGATGCACTGGGTATGTGTTGATTATTTCAAGAAATAGGTTTCCATGTTTTCAAAGGAAAATATAAAGAAAATGAGAAAAAATGACCATTACATGTCATGAAAATCACTTACCTAAAGTGTAGTCATCTTTCAAAACATATGACAAGTCATGAAGTAAGTCGTGAAAGATTTAAAATCCATGAATCAATTATATGACATGATTCACCAATACAAATACTATAATTTTTTTATTTCATTTACTAATTTAAATATCTAGACCAAAGGAAGAGACACATCATGAAATCCAATTACACATCGTGAAAGAAGTCAATTTACAAATCTTGAATATCTAGGATGAGATTCGCATGAGATTCACACTAAAATAGAAATTCTCAAAGTAAATCTTGGATCAAAATTATATGATGTGAAATAACATTACTTGTTATGCAATATCCTGACTATTTACCTATAATAAGCGTACAATAGAATAAAAAATAAAAGACACATACACCCACGACTTCTTCAATTTCTCTCATTTTTCTCTTATTATTCTCTGATTATTTCTTCTTCCTTTTCCCTAAATTAAATTTTCATCAATTAATTTTATTTTTTTACATCTATTAAAGTACTGTGGATTAAATTTTCAAAGTGTTCATCACTCTTTTACATCACCAAGCCAATTTATATGCATTCTCTGTTTCAATCACCGATCAACAACAAAACCTTTCTGTGTTATTCTCTATTATTGTTTCAAGTATGTGTTTTGGTTGAAGTTGTAATTGACCCAATTTTTAAATTTATTTTTATTCAATTCATAATATTCAATTGCTTAATCCCTATGGATATTGATAAAATCAATATGTTTTCAATTATTTACCTACTCTTGATGAATTCTACCATTAGTGGCTAAACCACCTATGGTAGGGGATGAGAGTAGGGGTGTATAAAATTAATGAATCTTTAATTATCAAATTGGAAACCCTAAGGATAGTAATCATGTTAATTTTTTTATCTAATTCATTTAAGCAACCATGACCACAAGAAGTTTGAATGAATGAATATGACCCGATTTGCGTAAAATAGGTTATGACTAATAGTCTATGATACCTTATACCTTAGAATCTAGGCTTAATGCATCTTGGTTGTAGCTATCTACAAACCAAGGAATAGTTTTCTCTTAGATTGATCTAGCTGGTTTGAATATGGTTAATTATTGACATTTTCATGCTTCACAACCTAAACCATAGGACCATACCAAGTTAGGATTGACATTATCCTTTTACCTAAATCCCGAAATTGATCTTGATCCCTTTTCTCTCTTTGGTCTCAAAACCCAATTCCCTTAGCGTTAGTTATTCCCAAACTCAACCAAATTGTGAGGACTACTAGGCATAGTGCTTGAAGCCTTAGTTCCTATTCTAAAGCTCATTTTCCCATGGGATAGACCTCTCACTATCACTATATTATTCCTTAGTTTCAAGTGTAGTTTGAGAAATAATAATTCTAATATGACTATAGACCATGAAAATTAAATGATATGTGTGGGTGATTCAAAGATACAAAATTTCCTTGGAAGGAGTCTTTGTAACTTCTAAATCAGCATGTGATTTTTCTTTCAACTTATACCGTGATGTCCCACATCTAGGTCACTTTGAAAGAAATTTATATTCCTTCCTATATAGCACAAAATCATCCGATTAGGCATGTATCTTCTTATACCCAAAACCGATCAGGCATAATATTTTCTTCACATTATAATGTGAATCTGGAATATTATTTTCTTTATGAAGTATATATTTAAATCGTTATAACAAATCTATACAACTATTGCAACTCCATCCATTTTTTAACTTCAAGTAAACCAATCTTAACACTATCTATAAAACCATAAATTCTGTACAACCTAGGTACAATGGTTTTTGAACATCTCCATATAGACACTAAATTTTTGGTTCTTTCCCAATTTCCTACACTTCAATACATCAAATAATTTATTCAATTTTATTAGGATTATGATCTTGAAAATCATCATCATCAATAGATCTAGAATTCTACTCTGTTTTACCATGGAAAATACAAGGGTTATAACTAAAATTAAAACCATGAAAAATTAAATGATCTTTGATTTCACTAATTTTAAACTTCTTAATATTTATACATTTCAAGCATGGATAGTAAAATAGGTCATTTTTTGGAATGTTTCATTTAGAAAATTCAAAATAAAAAAATAATCAACACATTCCTCACATTCATTACCTATTCAAACTACAATAATCCAACTTTGACAGATTATTATATATAAAAAATATCAAAAAATTGAAAATAAGTTAATTTATTTGGATTTTTTTTAAAAAAATAAAAAATTCCATAAAAAATTTCACAAATAAAAGAAAGAAAACATATTTGATCAAAAAATTATAACTTTTAACATATTTAATTATTATTCTTTCATAAAAAAATTACAATGTATCTTGAAATCAACATGATCATCTAAATATTCATTATCAATACTCTGTATTCAAACTTCATAATCCACTATACCTTTAAAACACCTATTCACAATATAGAAAAAAACATACCATAGATACAGATTAATTAGTAACCTAAAATTAATTTTAACACCGATTCATCAAATAATAATTCAATCAAAAAATAATATAAAATAAATAATTCATAAATTATAAAATACCTCATATGAGTGAATAATTGGTACTGAAAGTAAAAACAGTGAAGATAATGAGACATCAATAGAAAATTGGAACTGTAAATACAAATTAAAATACTTTGGATGCATGAAAAATAAAAACAATAAACACAAAACATAAAATAATATCATAAGGGAGATGATTGAAAATTTAACAAAAATTTAAATAAGGAATAGAGAGAGTGATAGTGGAAGCAGATGATGAGTGATGGTGAACAATAGTGGTGGATTCTAAAGAAAAGAGATTCGAGGCCATTAGATTAAATAATAAATAGATTCAAGGAAATTAGATCAAAGATTAAAGTCTTAGGGTTTTCCACATGACTAAAATCTAAAGGATATTTTGTGAAATAATAAAACAAAAATGAATGGTCCCAATGTTTGATTAAAATTTTAAAGTTTTTTCATGTCACTTATTAAATAATTGACATGAAAAAGATGCACATTTTATTTTTCTTGTTAGTTATTTAATAAACAATGTGAAAAATAATTTATAACATCGTTTATAGATAACTAAGATGAAAAACATGCCAGCTTATATAAATTTTTTACTATTTCCAAAATATACTTAGGGAAAATGGATGATATGATTTGAACCTTTATAATTGGCCTCATATATCCATCACCTGAGAACATCCAGTTACACAAATTCATTAAGTCAACATCACCACCATAACATACCTCACACATGAAAAAAGTGTGAGGTTACCACTATTGAATTAAGGTGAGCATCATCACCCTCTATAATAAATAATCAATTAATTAAAGATAACTTCTCATACACTTCCACCACCACTTGGTTATAGAGTCCTCTGCTAAGAAGTGCCAACCACCACACCACTGCTGCACTACTCCAATTCCATTAGCTTCCATGGCTTCATATTCATGAAGACCAACATTTATACATGAATCTAGGTCTCAAATTATGAGAGGTCCCTACTCATATAATACTCTCCTATTAAGAACTATACAATTACCAAATTCCTGATAGGCTCCACATCAAATAACCTTAAGGATAGATTTGGTTTAATGCATCACAACTTCAGAAGGGTGATTATCATACCAAAATGAAATAACAATATCAACCTTGGAATGTAATTTTATACATACACCTACCACTTAATAAGGGTCAACCATGGATCACCCTTTAGAAACATCCAAACATTCCTTGACATTCACAAGAAGTAAAATTTATCCTCTACATAGATAACATACATAACCATTCTCACTAGCTGATAGGAATCAAATAACATCTAGAAGGTTTTCTTCACTCATCACACCTAAGGGGTATTGATTACCACCACATACAAAATTTTCCTCATCAACACCATCACTAACATTATGATGATACCCACAAAGGGAAACTGATTCTTACCAAGATGAATACCACTGCACCTCTTATTTGACATGAAGGAACCCTTGAAAGGTCTTCCTTTACACCAATGTTGAAATCACTCCCACAAAGTGGCCAGTGATAAATGGATATTATCAATGGGTGTTCTATAACTAAAAAAGTATAGCATGAGGTTTAATCAAAATCTTTGAATCTCGATCATATGACACAAGATGAATATATCACACAAGAATTAAATAGTATAAGGTCCCATAGAGTATATAAATGTTTTTTACTCATATCAATACCTACTACTTTTTAGCTTTGGGAATCCTTTGTCCACACCATTCCACTAATTTGACTACCATAACTCCATGATGAAAAAAACTATTCAGAGGTGGTGTTTTATTAAAGAACTGCCACACATTTTACTCTTCCTCCAAATCCCTTTCCCATTCCATGAATCTAAAACTATCAAACCATAAAACACACTCATAATAAACCTCAAAAATCCTATGGGCCTTAATGTGTACTCAAACATGGTTTCACTATTCCAAGGAAAGTTCAATATATTCTGATAAAACTATATCTCAAAAATACCCCACCATCACACACACTTACTTTAACCATAGAAGTTTGAGCTCTAAGTGATCTCAGTGAACCAATATCTTGGAGGAAACATCACCTTTAATTTATGAAGATATATACATTAGAATATTTTTAAGAAAGAGCTACGAGGGGACATACATCCACTCCAAGAAAGTCCTATTAAGATTTTGCACCCAAAATACATATCTATTTGGGAAGAGTTCATCAAAATTTTTTACTCTAGTGGGAGAAACTTTCCCCTTACCTTTTAAGAGCATTCCATATGGTTTTAATAAGAGATTAATCTATATATTACATATCAAGTCACTGAGAATTTACTATATTCCAAATTGAAACTAAAAAATCAATAAGGTCACATTATCTTATTTATCTTCATCAGACCCTCTACCATCACCGACCTACATGGATTAGTCTATATCATTTCTAGCTCATGTGAAAAGAGAAACATGATCCTTTTCCACAATATTTACAGAACACCTACAAAAAAGCTCCATACACATATCTATCTTCAATACATTTTCAACCTATATTGAAGATATCCCTATTATGTACTAATATCTCTTTTATGAAATCCATTTATGATCACATCATACATAACACCAACCTTAACAAGCTACTCAACATCAAACCACTACCCATCAGGTAGACTAGTCTTCCACAATATGAAGTAGATGGTTTTGTCCACTTATATAACCTTGCTCTATCAGCTATAGACCCAAATTAAGCACCAGATCGATGGAATAAAATCTATAACCAATCAATAAAACTATTCTCCTTACATCACACAACAAGGGTTTACATGGGATGAATAATTCTACAAGTAACTACTGAGTATACTGTAAAAATGAATATTATATACTAGAGTGGTCTCCACTTATAATTCTTATTATGTTTTTTTAATATGAGCATCATAAGAAAACCACTATACACTTAGTGGAAATAGATGATGTTCTCCACACTTTTAGAAAGTACGTCACATATCTATCACCTGAGAATATTTGGTTACATAGAGTCACTAAGTTGACACCATAACCATGACATCATTTATATATAAGAAAAGTGTGAGGACAAAATTTTCGACTAAAGGTGATCATTATCTACCTCTCTAAGTATGAATCAACTACTTGAAGATAAATTCTAATATAATTCCACCACTACTTGAACATAGATTCGTCCACTAAGAAGCACTAACCACCATGCTACTATTGTTACACTCTGATTTAATCAGCTACCATTGATCCATATTCATGAATACCAATATCTCCACATGAATATAGGTATCACATTATTTGAGGTCACTGATCAACTGATACTATCATCATAAGACCCAATAAATTCCTTAACACCTTATAGGATTTACACTCATCAGTTGATGGGAAGATAATAATATCTAGAGGGTTGGATCTACTCACTACACTTTGGGGGTTTTTCTTATAGCCACTAACCAAACCCACCTCATCAACACCAACACCAACACCTAGATGATAACTAAATGGAAAAACAATTTTTACCAAGGTGGATACCATTTCACCTCTTTTATTCCATGAAGGAACCCCTGAAAGGACTTCCTTCTCCACCAAAGTTGAAATCACTCCACCAGGAGGGGTGACTGAAAGACAGTCACTCTTAGTGAAATTTCTCTAGATTGAAATTGTTTAGATTGTAGTTCTATTAGAATATATGAATCTCAAGAATATAATTTAGGAAAAATATATCATGCTTGAGTAAAAAAGTAAGAGGTTTCATAAAGAATGTGAAATGAATCCATTTTTTTGAATTATTTAACTGAATATTTATATATATATCTCTAGATTTTTCCTTAGATTCGAAACTGTGTTTGGGTTTTGTATGACCCTAGAATTAATATATTAATAATATTTATATACATTAAAGAATGAAAACACATATTTTCATAATAAATGGTTTTCCCATTGATTGGGACCTTAGATGGTAAATATGAGACCCTGATTGATTCTCAAAACTGGGGTTTACCCTAGGAGTCTACTGGCAAGTGTGTTAAGTGAATTAATAAATTACTTTAATTTATTTATTTAATAACCCAAACCCTAACCATCCTTTATAAATAATTCATTATGAATAATTCTTTAGGTTATTCTCATTAACCTAGGAGATTAGAGGATCTATGTAGATGTTGGTGAACGATAACAGATTCTGGAACAATGAGGATTTTTAAAAGGATTTGTCTTCACCAATGAAGTTACTATATATTTTCAACAAGAATGGAATAGACCCATTATTTTTCATTGTTCGATCCAAATTCTATGTGGGTAATTATATTTCATTTATTTATACCCTTTTTTATTTTTTTAAGCATAGATTTTATGATCTTTTTATTTTTTAACATTTTTATTCCTTTATTGAGCCTTAAATTGTAACTAGTGTCCTTGAACCTATTTATCCATGTTTTTGTTCTTTTTATTCACCCTAAATACAACTTATGTAATCATTGGATGATATTCCATCATCCAATGATTATTTCATCTTGTTCATGTGCTTCACCCCACTATTTTTCATGTTCTTCACAATTGGACCATAGGGTCACAATTCAGAATTTATGAGATGGATTTGATCACAATCGAACCACAATATTCATGGAATATGAATAAATGAGTTAGATATTTGGGTTTTGTGATTGGATCATGATGTGATATGGGATTTAAGTGTTAGAGAAACTGATTAGAGTCTAGATCATGTGTCTTCTTCCATGGGTTATTCGACATAGTGGAACAGTTAGATATGCATGATCCTCATGTGGTTCTGGTGGCTAGAATCTAGAAATTAGTGATAGTACAAGAATTTATATCCCAAGATATGATTTAATTGTAATGATTAATGGTGCAAATAGTAGTGGCGGTGTCATGGGTGAGATGTGTTAATACTTAAAGAGTTTCTAGAAAATATCGAGTTACACAGTGTGTAGTTCTGATGAACACACACTATGTAGTCCCCTTGTTGTGGTAACTACTGTTTCATGTGGAATTAAATATCAAATACTTTGTATTTATCATAAAAAATATATGACCCAATTCTAGTGGATAATATTATACTCCAAGAGTACATAGGTAAATACATGGATAGGTACATGGGCATGATTAGAGTACATAGACACAAATATGTACTCAGACACAACTAGGGTACCTTGACATGACCAAGTGCATGGGTAAAAACAATGTACATGAGAAAAGTCCAAAGTAAATAGTAATTATCTAGAAGACATGAACATACTCATAGAATCAAATTCACAATTTTTATACCCTCTATACACAATTTAATTTTTTTAGTTACTTTTATCTTGGGTATATCATTCTATGGGAATCAGATTTAGGACCATGAGTAGCCTATCCTAAGAAGTTTTCAATGTAATAAATTATGGTGGAATTTTTTTTCAGCATCAAAGATATGAAATGAGGTGATATACGCATGAAGCTTCCTTTAGTGATGGCTGGATGATGGAAGTTATCAGGTTTGATCATCAGAGAGATGTCAAGGTTGGTACTCCACTGTCACACTAGGGAATGAGTCCCCATAATCTTTATATAAGTATAGTTGGTACTCCCCCATACTATATTAGGGATAATGATCTCTACCTACAAAGTGTAACTCCCTTATATTCAAGCTCAAGTGGGTATAAGTTCCTCCACTAGAGTTATATCTCCCTAGGCTGTGGAGTGTATTGGTGTGGTGCATTCCCTATGAACTGAATCCAATGAGGTTGTGCGAGGTGATGGGCATAAGAGTTGTAAATTTTGTGTTATTGGAAGACTCATAATTATTATATGTCTATAGATATGGAGATCCCATTTCTATCTTTTTTGGGCTTCTTTATGAGCATACTTGATGTTCAATTTCATTACCCTATTGCCACATGGGTTGATCTGATTGTTGCTATCTCTATTTCACCATTCTTAGTTTGTGAGGAATCCTACTAGGTATGTATATAATCACACCTACATGGGATTCACCAACATGTTTTGTGTCTAATTAAAATTTATAGGAAGATCAACAATGACCTTGCTGGACCTCGTTTTAGTGGAGCATAGTAGTTCTTGGCACTGATCATGTCTGATGGTCAACCTTGGATATTTTGAGTCAGGATTTCTTAAATATTTCCATTTTTATAATTGTTTTCATATTGGGACCTCATTTCTAGTTGGTAATATATTTTTCCCCTTTTTATTATAGTTTTACCGTCATACTGTGCTTTGATGCTTTCCTAGTGGTCGATGAACACATGATTTATACTTTAGATGTTTAGTATTTTGTTTTTATCTCTAATATATTTCATGGAGTGGGTTTCATGTGTGGATATTGGTACTTAGGATGAGATATCCTAATTTAGTGATATACTTACTTGGTTCTAGTTTCCATCCCCTAGCCTATTAGAGGTGGGATTGGGGTGTATCACTTGGCTTACCATAGGCTAAGCCAGCCCTAGTGGGTTTGGTCATGACTATGTGGAATTAAAGTGGTATTTACCCTAATAAGTGTTTTTATTTTGACCCATGTGAGGGTTGGTTTGGGGAACTTAGGGAAATTATTTTGGAGTATCTCAAGTGTGGCTCTCAGGATAGGAAACCCAATGTTGGTGTGGCGGATGGTGTATCCATACACCATGATTCAGATTTCATAATTTTATACTTGGTATATTAATACATCAATATCATGTAACCTATGGTATATGAATCATATAGGATTGGTTCTTTTTTACTTTCATGTCCTTCTTGAGTCATATCCCCATATATGCTCATGCAACAACGACACATCTTGTTAAATTTACAGATACCTACACTATGATATCCAACTAAGATATCGATGTAGGATCATGATGATGATAAATTGAGTGATAAATACTTATTTTAGGGACCTACTTATGATATGTTTCTTCCAAGAGGGAAAAGAGTAGTGAAACCACCTATTGAGTAGTGCATGGAACCACCTCCAGTGGTTCAGGCAAACGATTATATGCTTGTTGGATAACTAACATATATTTTACAAAAGGATAATGATTCAAACATGATTTAAGCATTACATGAGTTCCATTAATATAGAATATTGAGTTTTTGTGGTGATCTAGACCCTCAGGAAGAAGAGTATTGGATCATGGTGGTGGTCTAGGTTTTTAGGCTTGTTTGGACCCCAACCGATCAAATGGCTGCACTTACGACTAATATTATTCATTTAGAAATAGGGAACTGGTGAATTTTGATCATTTAGACTCATGATAAGGTGATTCTCACATTTTTAGACTTCCAACATCTATTTCATAATGAGTATCACCCTTCAAGCCATCACTCTGTGGATTTAGGAACTTCTTGAGATGTAGTAGAGTGATATGTCGGTTTTTTTGTACGTCGTGAAAAAAACCAAACTCACCTATTAATATCTCTATATGGTGATAGATAGATAATTCTAGGCATAGAAGTTTTATCAGGCCTTTCATATAAACATTAGTTCCAATGTGGTCTCCTTGTACATTATGACTTATGTTGTAGTTCTAGAGTGGAATATGGTTATAGAGATATTTCTAAAAAAAGGATTCCTGGCGGATAGATCCAATACTATACATCATGGGGTTTATATTTATATATAATCTATTAGGATTTAGTCATTAGGGTCATGAAATAAGATGAAAAATCATGTTTGGACTTAGAAACGTGGATCTGTGGTGCATGGTTTGTGAAGAGGATCCAATTAGCCTATAGAGGGGTGATTCTATGCTTGTAACGTTCATGGTCACATGGAATATGATTTCTTGACCTGATATTTTGAGGATGGTAGATAGGTGGATGAACCTCCATGACTGAGGTGGTTTCATGATAAGGGGTATCCCAGGTGTGTTCACAGTATCCCCCTAAGAGTCAGTGCTAACATAAGAGTAGGTGGAGCACTAGAGGGAGGATTTGTTGCTGGAGTAAGATGCTATGAGCTACTTTCACCATCACCACCTACTTTCGAAATCTAGTTTTATTTATCTATTGTTCAAGGGAATAACTAATTGTAGTCTATGAAGGGATATGACTAGGCTAATCATGAGATTATTTGAGGTAAATCCTTTTTCATTTCAACTTTATATCTAGTAATTATAGACATGATCTTGAGTCATTCCATTATCTCTATATCTGTCACATGAGAGTTATAGATTCTATTTGAGTCTTTATCATAGTAGCTATAGTTAGAGGTTTATATAGGGAGAAATTATTCTATATTGAACATCTTCCAATAGTGTGAGTCAACACTTGGTGGACAAAGTTTATCGTGGAACCTCTTTATCATTACAATGAACCCATATGATTTCATCTTGGGTATGGACTATTTATCCATGATTCATTCTGTGATAGAATGTCATTGCATGAGATTTAGTTGACTTTATATAGATGAGAAAAGATTCTCCTTCATGGGAAATAGAGATATTATGGCTGATTGAGTGGGGATTTCAACTAGGAAGCTACAACCTATCACCCATCAATTAGTGTGTTTATCCCTTAGTGGAACTATATCTTCAAGCATATGGATTCCAACAGTAGTTGATGATTATATGGACATATTTCCCAAATATATTACAATAATATATCTGTGGAGGTAGATTTAATTTTTCATCGACTTTCACCCTAAGACCACACTGATACCTTATGTTCCATATCAGATTTCCCACACTAAGATCTGGGAGCTGAGGGGGTAGTAGGAAGTCCTTCAAGAAATAGGTTTTATTAGACCTAGTGTGCCCCCTAGGTGGATCTAGTTTTGTTTGTGAAAAAGGGGGATGTGATTTTGATTATTTCCATGGAATATCATCATCTGAATCAGGTAAGGATCAAGAATAATTACCCCTTGATGAGGATTGAAATTTTTTTCAAATGGTTGAAAGGTGAAAGTTAGTATTCAATGATCGATCTTAGGTATGACTACCATCATTTTTTGGTTCAAAAGGATGATATTATGAAGATAATATATCTATATTTCTATAGATACTATGAGTCTGATGATTCCTTTTTGTGTGACTAATTCCCCATACGTGTTCATGGATCTTATGAACCATATATTCCAACCATACTTAGACTGATTCATAGTTTTATTCATTGATGACATTCTCATATACTTTGTGTTAGATGGGGATTATGTAGAGAATTTTAGGATTGTCTTAGAATTACTCTGGGAGAACCATATTTATAGAAATCTCTCAAAATTTTAGTTTTGGATTTTTAAGGTTCTCATTCTATGGAATGTAATCTTTTAGCATGTTTTAGATATGTATCTAGTGAATATTGATGCAATTATTTCTTGGGAACCATCCAATATCATGTTATAGGTGTGAATTTTTCTTATTTTCGTGGGGTATTATCGGAGGTTCATAGAAAAAATTAAAGTATATCAGCCCCTTTGACTACCTTGATGCAGAAATGTAAGCTATTTACCTGGGCTAAGTAGTTTTAGGGAGCCTTTGAGGAGTTGAGGTTGAGGATAAAAAATTATATTTTATTAAGACTACCAGAGGAGGGAGTTGATAATGTGGTGTTTTTTGATGCGTTTGGAGTTAGGATTAGTTATATGTTGATTTAGTGGAAGGCAATGATCACCTATGTGTGGAGGAAGTTTAGACACCATGAGTAGAATTATGTGACTCACAACTTAGAGTCGGTAGCTATAATCTTATCCTTGATGATGTGGAGGCATTATATTCTGGGTGAACATTTTTTTTGTTTACTTAGACCACCATAGTCTTAGGTATATATTCACTCAGAGAGATATACAAATAAGATAGAAGTATTGGTTGGAGTTCCTATAAGAGTATGACTTCAAAATAGTCTATAGTATAGGGAAAGGAAATATGGTGGAATATTACCTTAGTAGGAAATCCAATTCTCACTCAGTGTAGGAGGTATCAAAGTAGTTGTACTCATTAAAACTGACCCAGGTGAAGGAGAGCGGTTCATATTATCTTTAGTATATAGTGGTTACTCCACTACTTCTTCAACACGTGATGAAGTCCCAGTTCAGAGACACTGACTGTGAGGTTCTATATGACCAAATATCCTTAGGAGACACACCAGATGGATTTTCTAAAGGAGGGGAGCACATCATCTTTTTTCAAGGATATAAAGTAGTTTCAATCATGTTACATGAGGATGTTTTGAGGGAGTTTCATACTTACCCCTTGTATATAAATCCCTATGTGGAAAATATGTACAAGGAACTTTAGTGGAATTTCTATTAGGTTGGAATAAGGTAAAGAATTTTTGAGTTTGTTTCTCAGTTTCTTACATTTCTATATATAAAGGATGAAAATTAGGTTCTACTAGGTTTGAATCAACCACTTGGGATATCAAAATTGAATTGGTATATAATATTGATGGATTTTGTGACAATGATTCCATATAAAGTGATAGGACAAGACACTACCTGGATTATTATTGAACAACTCACCAAGTCAACACATTTTATTTCCATATGAAAGCAGAGTTTGGTTGAGAGTTTGGGTAAATTATATTTGCGGGAGATCATCTAGCTTTATAGTATATCCATGAATATAATCTCTGAACATGATTCTTGGTTTATTTCACAATTTTTAGGGGTCCACCGGAGGATTTTTAGACCCAATTAAAGATGATCATGGTGTTTCACCCCCAGAAGTATGGGAAGAATAATTGGACTGTCTAGGTTTTGGAGGATATGTTGAGAGCTTGTGTACTGGGCTTTGTATAGAGATAGGAGGATAAATTTCTATCATTTGAGTTTTCCTATAATAACAACTATTACTCTACTATCAACATGGAACCTTTTGAGGCCCTATACGAGAGACCCTATAAGACACCTTTGTGTTAGAATGAGATTAGAGAGACATATCTTGTTAGACCAGAGATAGTATAGGTGATAATAAAGAAATTATACATGATAAACAATCATATTAGGATATTATATATTCGATAGAAATATTTTTCATTAGGCCTTTGAAGTTTGAGTAGAGAGACCATGTTATTGTAGATATTTGGTTGGGGAACAAAGCTATATTTAAGGTGTATTAGGCTATTATAGATACTATAAAGGGTTTTAAAGGTTTCTTACTACATGGAATTTCTCCCATAATTAGATCGAGTTCATGAAATATTTCACATGTCACAGCCGAGGAGGTATGTGCATGAATCACCACATGTTATTGACTGGGGAGAGATATACATCGAGGATGAAGCCACATTTACAAAGTACCTAATAGTGATCTAGGAACTACATGATAATATCCTTCCTAGATGAACCATTCCCTTGGTTTTATTTATTATATAGTATGAGAACTCCTGGGAGAGATCTTGGGAGTGTGAGAGCTAGATGTTGGTTCAGTATCCCCAATTTTTTTATGTAGCTTGTTCTTTTTGGGGTGAATATAATTAAAGTAGGGGAAAATGTGATGAATCTGGTCTTATTTGTTTAGACCTTTTAATATGTCTATACATATCTTTATATTTTTCCTTGGAGTCGGCACTATGTTTTGGTATCATTGTACCCTAAAATTAATATATTAAAAATATTAATATATATTAAACTATAAGAAAACATATTTTCATAATAAATTATTTTTCCATTGATGAATACCACAGATAACAAAGTTGAGACCATGTTTGATTCTATAATGTATATTTTACCCAAGGCGTGACATAAAGTTGGTTGGTGTTGGGAATTCGGTTAAATAAAACTTTCAAAAGGTGCATTAAGTGAATTAATTAATAAAATAAAATTAATTTATTAATTACCCAAACCCTAACTCTCATTTATGAATATGTCATTATGAATAATTCCCAAGGTAAGTCACATAAATCAAGGAGATTAGAGTATCTAAGTTGGAGAGATGTTGATGAATGATAATTGATCGTAGAGAAGCAATCATTTTTCAAAGGATTCATCTTTGCCAATGATGTTCCTGGATCTCACTAACGATAATGAAATAGACCTATTATTCATCAATTATTGATCCAAAAATAAAGATAGGGAACATTATTTCATGGACTTCCTAACTTTTTTTATTTAGTAAGAATGTATTTTCTAATCATCTTACTCTCCAGCATCTCTTGTTCCTCACTTGAGTCCGGAATTATAACTAGTATTCTTGAACATGTTTATCAATCTTTGTTGCACATGTTATTACTACTCACTTTGATTTATGTAATTTTTGGGAAAGATAACATCTACCAATTATTGTGGAACCTTTTTCATGTTCTTTTCCCAATTATTCTTTGTGTTCATCACCATTGCACCATAGGGTCATGGTTTGACATCATCAGGCTGGATTCGAGTGAGATCGAACCCTCAAATTTATGGCGGATGCATGAATGAGTTAGAGATCGATGTGTTGAGATTGGTTCATGATATGATATGGGATTTGGGTGTTAGTGACATGAATCAGAGGCTAGATCATGTGTCTTCATCCATGGATGAGGTTACGTGGCGGTGTGGTGCAACAATCATGATCCACATTTGGTTTGGGTGGATAGAATTTGGCCACCGACTATAGATCATACATAGTTAGCCCTATATTTGAGTCCTTTTATTTGATTCTTGGTGGAAACAATGGTGGTGGAAATTAGGGAAATACACTTGAATACAACATGAGTTTCTATAAAATTCCAAGTAACACGGTGTATAGTTAGGATAAACACATGCCATGCAGTCCCATTGCTATAAAGGCTAGGGTTTTGGGAAGGATTAAAAATAACACTCCATGTATGACCTATACATACTTTTTGAACTGGTGATAAAGGCTTGATGTGTACCCTATGAGTACATGGGAACAATAATGACCGGGTACATGGGAAAAAAAAATACAATAGGATGACCATGTACTCGAACATGGCCTAGTTACCCAGGCATGACTTAAATTCCATGGATTAATTTTAAAAAGGTTTTTTGACGACATAAATGGTGAAAAAAATTGAATGTTCCATGATATGATTTATGATCACATGGTATACTGGAATAAATTATGAGCAACATAGAAACAATCACTAATCCAAAATTACCTACATGAGTACTTGGTAATGTGTTTGGAGGATAATTAATGTTGTGTCCAAAAAGGCCACATCTACCTCATAATGTAATCTTACTATATCCCTTGATAAGGCATAAAATTCTCAAAAATACCCCATTTCTAAGACTAAGGATATATTTACACCAAGAGATGATGTATAACTAGAAGAGATAGTGTCACATCCCAAATTATCCTAATCAACTTCAATATAAAATCTATCATCTAATAAATAGGTCTCACTGTTCAATTCACATAGTGTTTCCAATCTAATATAATATTAATATCCAATAGATACTAAAAAATCTATAAAAATTAATCAGTATTAGGATTATATTATTTGGGGATTTCCAACCAAAATTATAACACATAATACACTAAGAAGCAATGTAGTCTCAAGAAATAACCCTAATGTTCACACTACACTAATAAAATCTGCATTGGAAATGCATCCTCCATCCACTAAACGACATAATCTTAATCATGATCTTGATAATTTGAACTAACCGAAACAAATACCTATAAATCCAACATATTCTAAATTTCAAGAACAAATTTATCATTTACCATTACTTCCAAAATATTTCATTTTTCATCTAAATGGTAGAGATATTGATTGTAGAAGAAAGAGAAATCCATATGGAACACATGTGTAAGGAACAATCAGTATTTGTGAGACCACCAAAGGGAGGGGTGAATTAACTTTTTTTTATGTTTTCCATTTTTTAAAACAATAATCTCATCAAGTTGGAGATAAATGACTCTACTGAACAAAAACACACAATAAAACCCATAGAAACTCATGAATTTACATAGTTCACTAGTCAAAAATATTATCTTTTCCTTGGCATGATCTAGAGACAATCGATGACCACATAACACACTATAAAATAATCCATGTTCTTACATCATGATGGGTAAAACCATCACTTATGTTTCACTATATTCTTTTTATAGTGCATTTTATCCTCACACATTTTATATCATAATATTGAATTTTCATCAATGCAATAAACCTTTATCAATAGGATTCAACACGTCATCAATATTTTTCATAGATTCGTTACACATTATCTTAAAAAAGTTATCTATTTTTCTTCTTTAATTTATTTCAAACTAATAAGAAATAAATTATTCATACTTATTTTTATATCTTATTTCTTCTTCCTTAGAAAACCCACTATTTTGAAAAAAAGGTACAATATCTACAACAACTATAAATATATAAATTATAGTTTTGGTTACCTCTTCTCTTTCTTCTTTATATAAATATTTATGAAACATTGTAAATACTTTAAAATTCAAAAAAATAAAAAATCTTGGATAAATTATTCATAATAACTTCAAAACTAAACCATAGTGAACCAACCCAAGTCAACTAGACAAGCCACCCGAGCTAGAACATCATGGTGGTGAGGTGAAACATGATAACATAAACAGGTCTTAAATAAACCAAAATAATACATATAAACAGAGTATAATGCAAAAGAAATAGATACATCCAATATTTATAAAATCCAATCCAAACTAGAAAATATAACAATACAATACCAAAAATTCTCCATGTGATCATCTATCACCTCTAAACCATCCCACTAAGAAGGAAATGATGAAAAGAGAAGCCGACATGCTATATAATTACACTACCTTAACCTGTATCCTACAAAACTACATCTACAACCACCCAAAGGAAAAAGTAGGGTGTGACCAAAAATCCCAGTATTATACCACCACATAATCTATACATGGTCTAATAATAATAATGCAACAGTTATAGCTTTAAAAAAAAGTTTTATAAAGAATTTTCATAAATCCAAACCCATTTCAAAATAATTTTCCTTTTTTCTATAAAATCCTTTCATATCCAAAAATGCTGGAATATGAAAAGTATAAGTGATAAAACAATGAATAATATACACAAACCATAAGTTAAGAAAGTAAACACATATCCATGATATAATACATCATGCGAATCCATGTGACATAAACTCATATGAAAACATGTGAGAAATAATCCATGATAAAATACATCATGTGATAAAGAACCAGTAAATGAAAATCACACTGTATTGGGCCCTAGACTATGGGAGTACATAATATAAATAAAAGTTTTTAAACTAGGAATACATTTCTACCAACTGAAATTGAGTCGTTCCATATTCTTTTGATATCACAAAAGTAACCCCTAGTGGTGATACACACACTAGTGTTACCTACATACCTTTCCCAATGCCCCCAAGGTTCCCAATGTGCCAAGTTTGTCAAATTTATTTCAAAACCATTATAAAAATTTTATAAAACATCTTCAAATCCAAGACAATTCAATTTGGTTTTTTAAAACCCATTTAAAAATTAAAACCACCATTCAATCATTTAATACAACACTTATTGTGAAAAACATGTTTTAAAGGAAAACCCATTTAAAAACATGAATATTTACAAGAAATACCTTGAAACCCAAAATCACTTCAAGTAAATGAATAAACTAAAGAAAATTTAAAATACTAATAATCAATTCATATAATCAATCCATTATATAGAAACACCTACATCAAAATCGACGTAGAACAAATCACCATTGAAAATGGAGACTGAGGAAAAGTAGTTTGGGTCTTCATGATCCTAGATCCATAAGAGACAAAATCAATCCTCTATATATCCCATTAGACCCAACATAATATCCAAACTGAGTTCCAACAAGATGATAGGAGAAGAGATATTGTGAAGATATACAAAGAATAGGGGAAACCAGATTAAAACCGCAACATACCTCATTTTGATCCATCAAGAATAAAGGAATTACACTTTTAATCCAAGGGGACAACTAAGTGAAAGAGGGTAAAATCCAACTTTTTAATATTTTGGAGGGAGGTTGCATAGTTTCTTGAAGGAGGCTGCGTGGGTAAACTATACACGTGGATTAACCACGCGCCCCTACATTCCATTCTATTTGGGTGTCATTTTTTTCAATGGAGGGATGTGCGGTTTGGGAAAACCATGCTCAAACCATGTTAAACCCCTAAAAAAACACCAGACACCTCATACAGTTCATAGGGCATGTCACACGGTTTGACTAACTATGCTAAAACTGTGAATAATGCTACTGAAAATTCACAATGGCATGTAACATGGTTACAACATGATTAAATTAACCATAAAACTTAACTATGCACCATTCCATTTTCTATCAAAATATATTGTTTTCAACCTCTAATACACCTAATATTTCTGGTCCCCAAAATAAAAAAACCAAGGCGTACCTATGATCCAGAGGCCATCAAAATTTTCCCAACCATAAGCACATTCTATCCCCATAAAGTCCTCAAGAACCTGGATCCACAAAGATAAAAGACCAATACTACCTCATCAATGATTCTCTCCCTCACGTTTTGTTGTTTTCCATTCTACACTACCATAGTTAATATACCAACGTAATTTTTTTACCACATAATACATTTTCATGTTGATCTATAATCTAAACTAGTAGCTCAACAATGGTGGTATCAAGATAAATATCAAAATCCTCCCATTCAATCACATGGGAAGGACCCAGTTGATACCTCCTTATTTGGTAAATATGAAAAACATCATGGATTGAAGTCAAGTGAGATAGTAAATACAACTGATATTCCACAGTTCTATGTCATTCTGTGATCTCAAAGGGTCCAACAAAACTTTGTGCCCAATTAACCTATTTACCCAACCAACAATGTACCAAGTGACATGAAACTATGAGAAAAACCTGATTACCAACCTCAAAATCTAGCATCCAATGATGATTTCCCACATTTCAATGGTTCTATACTACAACCAACCTATTCCGGATCAACTATACCTTTTCCATTATCTCCTGAACAAGACTCATCCCAAACAAGGACTGCTCTCCCAACTCTACCTAGAACATGAGAGATCTAAATGGACACCCATACAAATATTCAAATGGAACCATCTATATAAAATCATAATAACTATTTTTATAGGAAAATTAGACCAGAGTAAAATGATTTTCCCATTATCCTCCAAAATCAATAATGCATAACCGAAGCATATCCACAAGAACCATGAATTATCTCTCAGTCTGTCCATCTATATGTGGATGAAAAACATGCTAAATTTATACTAGGAATACATAAACTATTGAAAACCATTCTAGAAACTAGATGTGAACCTTAGGTCCCTTTCAGAATAAACCGTAGAGAGAACCCCATGAAGTGTCACAATCTCTTATATGTACAAGTCCATGAGATGTTCCACTTTTTTAATCTCATTGATAGGTAAGAAATGATCTGATTTCATAAGTCGATCAATTATAACCCAAATGAAATCCTAAAACTAGGGTTCTATGGAAAACTAATGAAAAGTCCAAGGAAATTTCATCACACTTCCATAGAAAAATGGGAAAAGGTTGCAAAAAACCAGTAGGTATTTGATGTTCTACCATAATTTTATGACAAGTGAGAGACTATGAAACAAAATCTGCAACCAACTACTACATCCCAATCCCCCAATACTGATGTCACCAGTTGTGATATATCTTGGTAGACCTAGGGTGTGTTGACCAACATAGACAATGTAAACTTTTCATCAACTCATACCTCAGATAAATCAGAAAAACCAACCTTCTACAGAAGTACAAAGCTCCACTAGGAGACCATGACTACTCACCCAAGGTCTCCTCACCATAAAGGATTTTACCAAAGTGTTGTAACTTGGTGTATCTCACTTTATAGTGGAAAATTATCTCATCCAAAGATGAGTCAACTTTCATTGAATATAAGAAAACATGTCTAAAAACCTCTTACACCCCAAGATCCTTTCAAAAAACAAACTCATCAGTTAAAATTCCATAACCGATTCCTTCATGACTTGTGTTGGTAATTTTTTGTTCAACACATTGAAAACCACATTCCCTTTCCTAAGAGTGCATGAATTATCAAAATCAAAAGTATAAATATACTCTATCTTGATTATTGTAAAGACCCGTAAAATTCAAGGGAATTTTTTTCTTAATTTTCTTTGGGATTTTGCAAGAACACAATTTCTGATGGCACCTGATTCTGAGGCCCGGTGTGACCAGAATCAATTTCCAAAGTTTAGCTCGGGTACGTTCAGTGAACGAACGATCGATTTTTCCTAACTTTTGAACCAGTGCTCGTAATCGAAATCCGAGGGCACCAATGAAATCACAGCGCTGGTAATTGCTTAAGAACAGCTTTTTTAGAGTTGCGTTTGCTTGGGTGAGGTTATTAATTAAATGGGTTAACTAAAGAATAAAATAAAATATTGTGCTACAAATTTTATTTCTATTCTTGGTAGTTTAAACCTATTCTTGGTGGTTGGAGTGGGACCCACTAATATCCTAACTCCACTAAGTAGGATATTAGTGAAGTGGGGCCCACACGAGCCCCAACCCTTCAAATCCCTTTTAACCTCCCTCTCATGCATTTAATATGTAACTCACCCGCACCCCTTTTTAAATACCAAGTCAACTCTTTTAATTAATGAATTTAATTAAGTTATTCAATGTAATCAATTATTGAATTAATTTTGAATTTAAAATTGAATATTGGCTTGTGTGTGTTAATTAAATAAGACAAAGTCTTATTTCTTTAAGGATTATTTCATTGTGCGAGAAGGTTGGAGAGGAATTTCTCAAGCCTGGGAATCTTCATCTTTCTCCTTGAAGAACGTGAAGAACACACCGTCACCAATGAAGAACGCCGACCTCCGACAAAGGATGAAGAATAACGCTGAATTCCTCAGAGATCGACGAAGCAACACCATGTACTGTGACAAAAACGGTCCTCTTCTCCGTGATTCTGTGTACCGCGACGCCATGTACCGCGACGCTGTGTACCATGACGCCGACGATCCTCCTTCAGCGATGCCATCTTCTGCGACATCCCTTTCCTGCGATAAACCTCGTTCGACGACTTCATCGAGGTAGGGGTTAACTTGATGTTCGTGGATTTTTTCTTGCCATTCTTCATCTTTATTTTATGGCCGCCTGTTATCGTCATAACAGGAGGAGGTCGGACCGCACGAACATGGCCGACCCTCCTCCCCCTTTTTGATGTTGTACTTATTAGGACACGAGCAAAGGCAGCACTGTGCAATGGAACCACGCAGAAGGAAGAGGAACGGGTGAAGAAGTGCGGCACCATCACGCCGCGCCGTTAAGGCCGAACGAAGCCGCGGCCAGAGTCGGGCCGTGGCGAAGGGGCGGGGCACCATCGCGCCACGCCGGTCGGACCAAGGCCACGACCTTTGGCCGCGGCAGAGCAGGAGAGGGTGACCAGAGCCGCTGGCCACCGGTGCACAGGGGGCGGGACCGGCTGGTCCCGTGGTGACTCACCAGTTGGTCAAACCGACCGGTTTCCGAGAAGCCCGGGGGTCGTAACCCCCGGCTGGAAAAAGGGAGAGGCCCCCACATGGGGGTCGCGGTTTCAATCGGGGGGGGGGGGGCAGCGTGCCCCCCTTTTCCGCTCGGCTCAGCCAGCGCCGAGCGGGCCACACCGGGCTGCGCCCACGCCAGGTCAACCGGCCGCACCGGGCCGGGCCGCGCCTGCCGGGTCGGGCAGTGCCGTGCCCACCGGGCCGGACCGTGCTCTAAATGGCTGGACTCGAACCTGGTTCGGGTCGACCCAGGGGGTCTCGGGCCGGGTCGGTCCGGGCCCAAAACCCCCTAAAACCAGACAGATTCATTCTTTTGTCCATATCTTGGGCTACATACCTCTGATCGATGCACTGTCAGTTGAGATGCGATCCTTGGATTGAGGCGGTCATTTCAGTATATGAAACTCAAGGTTTCGGGGAAGTTTGTGTATGGCAGGGTTGGTTTGAACACGAAACCAACTAGGCCCTCGGAGTGGAAATGCTTATAACTTGAGCTCCGGACGTCCGATTGACGTGCCGTCGACTTTTTTGGATTCCTCTTAGTGAGACAGACCTTTTGGATTACTCCACTTGAGGTTTGGATGCAGTTTAAGTGTGGTTGGGTTGGGTTTGAATTAAAAACCAACCGGACCCTGGAACGAAAAAGCCAATAACTCTCAGACCGGGCGTCCGATTAACGTGCCGTTTGTTGCGTTGAGTTCCTTTTGTTGAGACGGAACTTTGGGATACATCAAATCCAAACTACGTGTTAGTTGATTTATTGAACCCCTTTGGCTCATGGAGTGGAACCTCCGAAAAACGAGCATGTTGTGCGTGAAAACCCTAGAGCTGGCTATGACTACGACGACGATGATGACTGCACTGAAATCCTCAGTGGGTTCGGCAGTGACGACGACTGCACTAAAATCCTCCGTGGGTTCGGCAGCAATGAAGACTGCACTGAAATCCTCCGTGGGTTTGGCAGCGATGAAGACCGTACTAAAATCCTCCGTGGGTTTGACGGCGATGAAGACTGCACTGAAATCTTCTGTGGGTTCGACAGCGATGAAGATCGTACTAAAATCCTCTATGGGTTAGATGACGATGAAGACTGCACTGAAATCCTCCTTGGGTTCGGCAGCAATGAAGACCGTACTGAAATCCTCCATGGGTTCGACGGCGATGACTACTGTTCTTGTATCCTACGTGGGTCTGGCAGTGTTTGACTCTATTCTTGCTATCCTACGTGGGTCTGGCAGAGTAGCTGGCCTATATCCTATGTGGGTCCGAAAGATTAGCTGGTTTAGTATCCTACGTTGGACCCAGCTTAGATGAATCAGTGGCTACATCTGATCATCTCTATTATCTTATGAAGAAGTATACCTGTGTGAGTTGAGTCTTGACATTCAATCATTAACTTCGATAGGAATGACTTGCCTTCCTATGTGGATTGTGTTATACTTTCCTGTGTGGATTGGGTTGTACTATCCTGTGTGGACGTGATCGAACTTGGCTTGGATGTTGGAGCTGAACTGGAATTGATGACTTAGGTATATGTATGGGAATATACCTAAGTAGTGATGGATGTTACTTCGTGATTGTATCTTTCCTTTGTGGATTATCCTTTGTGGATTCTGGGAGACCTTCGGGGGTCTCGGGGTCCCTACTGAGTAGCGTATACTCACCCCTGCACGGGCTATGCCTGCACTACGGTGTGTTGGATGCAGACGACGGACAGTGCTGATCGTGGTTGAGGCTTGTGGATCAGTCGGTACCTGGAGGTGGACCACTGGGCAGGACATACACAGAGCGGATGATTGGACCTGTGGAGCTGAGGTGGCTATCTATACCCACCCTTCAGGTGGGACTTCTAGTGGAAGACTCGACGTTGCTGCTTTACTTTCAGTTGCTGTTGTAGAGACCCGTAGCTTATCGTACATGGACATTACATTACATTTGCGGAATACTTAGTACATAACAAAAACACACACTAAAGGATCGTAATAGTTTAGTGTCTTTGGAAACTCGGAACGTAATCTTCTAATCGTGGTGAGAGTTCTTCAATATCTCCCATAAAGGTCATCCCTTTTTTTTTTACCTAAAACCTTTCTTTATATCCTGGGGAAAAGAAAACATAAAAGGGTGAGCTCAAATGCTCAGTAAGGGTAAACAAAAGAAATATCAATCACATAATTTTCATAAGAACATAACTTTTTTGGAAATCTTAACCTGCAAAAGAGAGCATAATTTCATAACATGGGATAAATCATAGTAGTGAAATGAAATCATAACTTAAAACATTACTCATTGTGGAATACACACATAATCATAGAGAATCATTTCTTGTTAGTCAAGACTCATTGCCAAGACAATCTTAGTGGACAAAGTCCCTTTCTGAATCGAGTAATCCTCGTTTCAGTCCTGTTTCACTGAACCGGTATAACCTACCATTCCAGCCATGTCTATCTCATGAGATATAAAATCTTTACCCAATGCATTGGAGGGAGATATAGGTCCCACCCATCTCTTAATGAATCCTTTCTTATGTGTGCCACAAAATCATAAATCATACATCATTGCATAACCCATGTAATAAAAATGGGATTCTTAAACAACATGACATCATAAAAACATTCATATAAGATAAAGGAATTCATAAACATAATTCCATCACAACAAAGTCAAATCAATGTAAACATATGGATAGAAACAGAACCCTTTATTATCTTAGATGGAAAATAATTTTGATAAAACACTTGAAATGAATTCTTCAGGAAAATATCCTTTCTTCTTCAAAATCAATTTCTTTTCACAAAACATCATACAATTTTAAGAGAAAGAGATTTTATTAAAAATAGTCATGAAATATTTTGGAGGAAGGTTCATGAAAATAAGGCTTTATAAAACCGTAAAAATCCGTTCGTGCCGTATAAGTTAAAAAAAACATTTTTCGTACTTTTTTCGGAAAAGTCAAAAAGTACCTCGTACGAAAAACGAAAAAAGATTCCTTTCATATCCTTTACTAAAAACTCATAGAAGGGTAAAATTGGATTTAAAAAATTGTAGGTGGATGGAAATAATATTACATATTGAGGGAACATGGATGTGGATGATAAAATACACCCCAGTAAATACTTACGAATAAACAATCTCGGATAAAAAATGAGATTGTGATATTTCCCTTACCTTAGGTCCGATTTGCTTCGTATGTGTCCGAACCTCCTGTATAATGATTTAAATAATGTCATTGACTTATTACAGAATCATATTCATTGTTATGATATCATATATGGTTCACTTATGACATTATATTACCCGTTCTTTTGTAAATTCCATGTTAAAGAAGCGTTTTGGGTAAAATCATTTCATTTATCGTAGGTGTTTTGACTTGTTGTTCTTGACATCATTATTACTTATATCATGATTTACTTACTTCCAGAATATAAAATATGATTTATATATCATATATATTCAGTATATATATATATATAATAGGTAGATAAATAAAATGAAAAACACCGTTCATGGAGACGGTAGTCCGTACGTACGCATGAACGTTGTTTTCCTTTCCTTATTGTCTTGAAATGGAAGTAAGTAGATGACATACATATGTATATATATAAATAAATCCAGTAGCTTTATAATGTCATATATTTCATTATTATTTCTTATATATACTTTATAATCATTCTTAAATGGTTAATATGGAGAATGAATCTCATCGCGTCGTGGAGACGGTAGTCCGTACGTACGCACGAGCGATGATATCATTTCTATAAGTATTGAATTGAATTGGAGTGAATTATACAATATATCAGAATCAATATGATGTTGTAATAACTATGTATAGTTATTCTTTACACCATTATACCCATCCTTGTAAGGTGGTGGTGGAAAATAGATTACACCACGGCGTGGAGACGGTATTCCGTACGTACGCACGCGCGGTGATTTCTTTTTCCGTAGGATGGATAGATGGTGAAATAGGGTTGTTTCATACTTATAATAACATATCAGTATATGAGTGATACTGATGTTATTACTTCATAATGAAACAACCTAAGAAGAAGTGGAAGAAGAAATAAAGATAAAAGAATTGGTAACGGTAATTACCTCTTCTTTGAAGCGCCTCTTTGAGACCTCCTCTTAGGGCACTAGAATTGGTCTTTGAGGAAGACCAGAACCTCTAGGATGTTGCTAGGGAAGTGGAGAAGAGATTTTGGCAGGGGTTGGCCGAGCTTGAGAGCTCAAATTGGTGTGAGGAGGAGGGGGAGGAGGTGTCCTTTTATAGGGGAGGAGAGGGGCACCTTAGGAATTCTTAAAAATATTAATTTATAATAAATCTAACCCCACTTAAAAACCTCCAAAAATGACTCATATTCGAAGATTAGATGAGATAGGGTTGTAATCTCATCAACCAATAAAATTTAGACATGTTTGGATATTATTTTAAACCTTATCAATTAGATTTAACTCTAAGTTAAATAATTTAACTTTTACCGTGTCTTTTTGTTTTCTTTCACTATATGGTTAATACACTTACTATAACATGCCAAACGAACCCCAAATTGTTTATTATTAATATATATATCCTTATCTAAGTCATTTGGCCGAACCTTATATTTTTTAGGAATAAAATAACAATTAATAATATAATATTTTATTTAAAAACTATTTTGTGTCAATTTTGACACTATTTGATATATGATTTTTGTGAAAGTCATAACAGAATTAAATGTTCGAACCAAGTAGATTAAATCAACATTAATATATCATAGTAACCTAGAAAATTAGTGGAATTCATAAAAAATCTCAAATTACATTTATTTTGGTGCTTATAACATCAATTATGTCAATATTTCATTAAAAAGATAATTACTGCATCATCGTTGTGTCATAAATAAATTAAATTATTTGATGTCTAAAAATTACAAATAAAATACCATTATGTAGGAAATCTTTTTAGCTTTCTAATGAATATTTATAGTCGAATTTATCTTATGTATAACCCCATATTACAAATGATTTACTTATTAAACTTTGATTTTAACTATTTTAACCCTTCTTTAAATAAATTAATAATAAATGTCCTAATCTAATCCAAGTGGGCCTAAATGGTCATATTTTATTCCTAAGTTTGTTTTTGGTCGAATTACACTTGTCCAATAGAATTAGGACATGTGTTAGGGTAATATTAATATCATATTTACCCTTAGTTACCCTATTTACTATTAACCGTGGTAAAAAAGTAAAAAGTTACTATTCACCAAAAAATTATTTTCATCTTATTGAACCACATTTTAGTCCTTGATAATAACCGTGTCTCTCGGATTTTCGAAATTCCATTCACAGAAGCGGTAAAATTAAGTTTTATGCAAAATTCAGTTTTTAACCTACCACTTAGTAGTTTCACTATTCATCAAAAATTGAAGGTTTTCAGAAAAATGCCAAAATTTCATCCTAAGCTATATTTCATATTCCGAATTCAAAAATGAAGTCTATTTTACCAAATTCATAACATAGAAGTTGCATTAATTAATTTTATAATTAAATCCCGCTGTTAAAACAAATAGCGTGTTTTTAAGAAACAATATCTATCAAAAGATTGACACTTGTTTATGTCTGGTTTAAATGTGCAATTACATCCAATGACCAACATTGTATTAAATTGTAAAAATATATTCTAAATATACTTTAAAACCACTCAAATTAATGATTTATCACTATTAATTATTTCGATTAAAAAAGTTGTTTTTAATTATAATTTAGTAATTTTCACTATTCATCGGAATATGAAAGTTATCCGAAAAGTACAAAAATTTCACCTTAGGCTAAATTCGATACTCCGAATCCATAAATGAAGTCCATTTTGAAAAATAAAATTTACAAAATTTCAAAAAGTGGTTATTACTATTCACAACAGCTAGTTTCAATAATATCTTAATAGCATATCGTTGTTTAGCGAAACTTGGTGTTGCGTACAACACACGCTATCGAGGAAGGTCGCGATTGCGTGTAATGCAAGGCAAGTCAAGGATGTGTGTTGTGCAAGCTCTTTTTGGTGTAGCGTACAACACAAGACATTAAAAAGAATATTTTTTATAAAATCTTGGGCTGTTACATTCTACCCCCCTTAAAATGAATTTCGCCCTCGAAATTCGTCGGGGTTATAAATGGTTTACTATTCGAAAGTTTCTTTTATAGAAACCCACATCGTAAAAAAGGAATACCAAAACTTGGCTTTAAAAACTAAAGTATGAAATGTAACGATTACCCAAATAAACTAATCACTGGGTTTCCACATAGGTGAAAATATGGATATGGAAGAGAAATCTAACCATCATGTTCTGATGGAGAGTGGTAGAGAACATGGCTATGGAAAAGCCAGTAATCACAAATCCATAGATTTGTGATGATATAAGGTACCATCTTATTCATCAGGTATAAGATTACTAGGACAACATTTTTGGTTTTCAAGATCATTTCCCTAAAGTTGAAAATTTGAATTAGAATAAATACTTACTTTATTTTGGTACAATCTCACTGTTGTTCGTGCCTTGAACAATTTCCACTTCATCTCTTAAATAAATGAAGTTGAATTTGTTATTCATGAAGTGTTAGCAGATCATGTGATAGAATGACGGGTCATTCCATCTGTCTCAAACAAAAGATTAGCAAAAATTATATGCATAAGTCGATCTATAGTGAGATTAATCATATATGGTTCCTAAAATGGACTTATACTTCATATATCATACTGCTTAATATAATAAAACTAGTTTCTACTAAACAGGGACTTCCTGTAGGCCAGTGGTAGGCGATAAAGGCCAGTTGCACTTCGGTTGTGGGTTCGATTCCTACAGCCTTGTCCGAAGCGATGGGCTGTCACCCGTCCTGCAGGTTGTCCTTTTTCTAAAACTACGTTACTATAACATCCCATCAATAATATCGAAAATCTTCTATCCTTAAACAATACTAACTTATGTCCAACATAATCCAGTCTAATCTTTAGGCTTATACATAATACTGCAGTCCACTCTCATAATATAGTGACAACGATTACCAGAGATTTAATACCATCGTTGATCCCCATAAGATATGTTTTGTTGGTCACATTCCAAACATTCAAAGTCCTTAATCATGTATTCTCTTGAATACCTTAGTGAAAACATGAATGCAGTTTAAAGTTAACACTTTCCACATACCAAAATCATCAAAATTCTATATACTCAAACCATGATATAACTTAGTCCTTATATCAATCATGAGCTCATGAATACAATCAAACATCTCATTATCTTCTTATCCTTTCATTATGCACTTATCATCTACTTTCCAAAAGTATCTGAATAACCTTTCATGGTTATTGGTACCATTCATCATACACTTTCAAAACTTAAGGAAAGACAACAGTGTAACAATCCTTAGATGTCTCCTTATTCCATGAGATTACTTATACAACATTACACATGATAAACATGTAATCATTCCACTATATTCTTAGACCATTGACCGAGCTTCAACATTTCTTTCATCTCACATATCATTTGTAGTTTCTTCATCATCATCAACATAAATACTTCCCATACGACCATACTGATTCTCTTCATGAGACTTTCCCTTAGGGCATTGGTTTGCATAATGCCCATACATTCCACATTTAAAACATTTAACCATTGTTGATGTCGTAGCAATACCATTATCCTCATCCATGGTGTTAACTGAACCTTTTCCTTTGCACTTACTGGCTTTGTGTCCTTCTTTTCCACACCCAAAGCATCTTCCAGTTCCTTTGAAACATTCTCCTTGATGCCTCTTCCCACATGATTTACATAGGGGAAATTGAACTTTCTTTCCTCTATGATCATCATGGAACTCCATCTTTCTCTTATTAGTCGAGTCAGGAAACTTACCAAATTTTACTTTATTGATCATGTTGTGAGATTGTTGATTCGGCATAATAATGATGTTTGGACATCCAAATCCCATTTCATTTGGTTGCTCATGAAGAATATCATTCCATTGTCCATCATATCCTCCATTATCGTGAATCATCTTGTTTCCAGCCATATTCTAAAACCTAAAAAAGAATAGTGTGAGAGGCAAAAATCGTAATAAAGGGGGAGTAACATAAATATCTATCATCTTTGGTTTAATCTAATATCGTTACCATAGTTCTAGAACTATATCCTATACGTATACTTATCCTTAGGGGCATCCCTAGACATACCTTAGAAATATCTCTAGGGATCTCACTAATGTTTTCGCATCCTAGTTTCCAAAGGTTGACTAAACCTTTCCTCTGATACCAACTGTAGAGACCCGTAGCTTATCGTACATGGACATTACATTACATTTGCGGAATACTTAGTACATAACAAAAACACACACTAAAAGATCGTAATAGTTTAGTGTCTTTGGAAACTCGGAACGTAATCTTCTAATCGTGGTGAGAGTTCTTCAATATCTCCCATAAAGGTCATCCCTTTTTTTTTTACCTAAAACCTTTATTTATATCCTGGGGAAAAGAAAACATAAAAGGGTGAGCTCAAATGCTCAGTAAGGGTAAACAAAAGAAATATCAATCACATAATTTTCATAAGAACATAACTTTTTTGGAAATCTTAACCTGCAAAAGAGAGCATAATTTCATAACATGGGATAAATCATAGTAGTGAAATGAAATCATAACTTAAAACATTACTCATTGTGGCATACACACATAATCATAGAGAATCATTTCTTGTTAGTCAAGACTCATTGCCAAGACTATCTTAGTGGACAAAGTCCCTTTCTGAATCGAGTAATCCTCGTTTCAGTCCTGTTTCACTGAACCGGTATAACCTACCATTCCAGCCATGTCTATCTCATGAGATATAAAATCTTTACCCAATGCATTGGAGGGAGATATAGGTCCCACCCATCTCTTAATGAATCCTTTCTTATGTGTGCCACAAAATCATAAATCATACATCATTGCATAACCCATGTAATAAAAATGGGATTCTTAAACAACATGACATCATAAAAAAATTCATATAAGATAAAGGAATTCATAAACATAATTCCATCACAACAAAGTCAAATCAATGTAAACATATGGATAGAAACAGAACCCTTTATTATCTTAGATGGAAAATAATTTTGATAAAACACTTGAAATGAATTCTTCAGGAAAATATCCTTTCTTCTTCAAAATAAATTTCTTTTCACAAAACATCATACAATTTTAAGAGAAAGAGATTTTATTAAAAATAGTCATGAAATATTTTGGAGGAAGGTTCATGAAAATAAGGCTTTATAAAACCGTAAAAATCCGTTCGTGCCGTATAAGTTAAAAAAACATTCTTCGTACTTTTTTCGGAAAAGTCAAAAAGTACCTCGTACGAAAAACGAAAAAAGATTCCTTTCATATCCTTTACTAAAAACTCATAGAAGGGTAAAATTGGATTTAAAAAATTGTAGGTGGATGGAAATAATATTACATATTGAGGGAACATGGATGTGGATGATAAAATACACCCCAGTAAATACTTACGAATAAACAATCTCGGATAAAAAATGAGATTGTGATATTTCCCTTACCTTAGGTCCGATTTGCTTCGTATGTGTCCGAACCTCCTGTATAATGATTTAAATAATGTCATTGACTTATTACAGAATCATATTCATTGTTATGATATCATATATGGTTCAATTATGACATTATATTACCCGTTCTTTTGTAAATTCCATGTTAAAGAAGCGTTTTGGGTAAAATCATTTCATTTATCGTAGGTGTTTTGACTTGTTGTTCTTGACATAATTATTACTTATATCATGATTTACTTACTTCCAGAATATAAAATATGATTTATATATCATATATATTCAGTATATATATATATATAATAGGTAGATAAATAAAATGAAAAACATCGTTCATGGAGACGGTAGTCCGTACGTACGCATGAACGTTGTTTTCCTTTCCTTATTGTCTTGAAATGGAAGTAAGTAGATGACATACATATGTATATATATACATAAATCCAGTAGCTTTATAATGTCATATATTTCATTATTATTTCTTATATATACTTTATAATCATTCTTAAATGGTTAATATGGAGAATGAATCTCATCGCGTCGTGGAGACGGTAGTCCGTACGTACGCACGAGCGATGATATCATTTCTATAAGTATTGAATTGAATTGGAGTGAATTATACAATATATCAGAATCAATATGATGTTTTAATAACTATGTATAGTTATTCTTTACACCATTATACCCATCCTTGTAAGGTGGTGGTGGAAAATAGATTACACCACGGCGTGGAGACGGTATTCCGTACGTACGCACGCGCGGTGATTTCTTTTTCCGTAGGATGGATAGATGGTGAAATAGGGTTGTTTCATACTTATAATAACATATCAGTATATGAGTGATACTGATGTTATTACTTCATAATGAAACAACCTAAGAAGAAGTGGAAGAAGAAATAAAGATAAAAGAATTGGTAACGGTAATTACCTCTTCTTTGAAGCGCCTCTTTGAGACCTCCTCTTAGGGCACTAGAATTGGTCTTTGAGGAAGACCAGAACCTCTAGGATGTTGCTAGGGAAGTGGAGAATAGATTTTGGCAGGGGTTGGCCGAGCTTGAGAGCTCAAATTGGTGTGAGGAGGAGGGGGAGGAGGTGTCCTTTTATAGGGGAGGAGAGGGGCACCTTAGGAATTCTTAAAAATATTAATTTATAATAAATCTAACCCCACTTAAAAACCTCCAAAAATGACTCATATTCGAAGATTAGATGAGATAGGGTTGTAATCTCATCAACCAATCAAATTTAGACATGTTTGGATATTATTTTAAACCTTATCAATTAGATTTAACTCTAAGTTAAATAATTTAACTTTTACCGTGTCTTTTTGTTTTCTTTCACTATATGGTTAATACACTTACTATAACATGCCAAACGAACCCCAAATTGTTTATTATTAATATATATATCCTTATCTAAGTCATTTGGCCGAACCTTAGATTTTTTAGGAATAAAATAACAATTAATAATATAATATTTGATTTAAAAACTATTTTGTGTCAATTTTGACACTATTTGATATATGATTTTTGTGAAAGTCATAACAGAATTAAATGTTCGAACCAAGTAGATTAAATCAACATTAATATATCATAGTAACCTATAAAATTAGTGGAATTCATAAAAAATCTCAAATTACATTTATTTTGGTGCTTATAACATCAATTATGTCAATATTTCATTAAAAAGATAATTACTGCATCATCGTTGTGTCATAAATAAATTAAATTATTTGATGTCTAAAAATTACAAATAAAATACCATTATGTAGGAAATCTTTTTAGCTTTCTAATGAATATTTATAGTCTAATTTATCTTATGTATAACCCCATATTACAAATGATTTACTTATTAAACTTTGATTTTAACTATTTTAACCCTTCTTTAAATAAATTAATAATAAATGTCCTAATCTAATCCAAGTGGGCCTAAATGGTCATATTTTATTCCTAAGTTTGTTTTTGGTCGAATTACACTTGTCCAATAGAATTAGGACATGTGTTAGGGTAATATTAATATCATATTTACCCTTAGTTACCCTATTTACTATTAACCGTGGTAAAAAAGTAAAAAGTTACTATTCACCAAAAAATTATTTTCATCTTATTGAACCACATTTTAGTCCTTGATAATAACCGTGTCTCTCGGATTTTCGAAATTCCATTCACAGAAGCGGTAAAATTAAGTTTTATGCAAAATTCAGTTTTTAACCTACCACTTAGTAGTTTCACTATTCATCAAAAATTGAAGGTTTTCAGAAAAATGCCAAAATTTCATCCTAAGCTATATTTCATATTCCGAATTCAAAAATGAAGTCTATTTTACCAAATTCATAACATAGAAGTTGCATTAATTAATTTTATAATTAAATCCCGCTGTTAAAACAAATAGCGTGTTTTTAAGAAACAATATCTATCAAAAGATTGACACTTGTTTATGTCTGGTTTAAATGTGCAATTACATCCAATGACCAACATTGTATTAAATTGTAAAAATATATTCTAAATATACTTTAAAACCACTCAAATTAATGATTTATCACTATTAATTATTTCGATTAAAAAAGTTGTTTTTAATTATAATTTAGTAATTTTCACTATTCATCGGAATATGAAAGTTATCCGAAAAGTACAAAAATTTCACCTTAGGCTAAATTCGATACTCCGAATCCATAAATGAAGTCCATTTTGAAAAATAAAATTTACAAAATTTCAAAAAGTGGTTATTACTATTCACAACAGCTAGTTTCAATAATATCTTAATAGCATATCGTTGTTTAGCGAAACTTGGTGTTGCGTACAACACACGCTATCGAGGAAGGTCGCGATTGCGTGTAATGCAAGGAAAGTCAAGGATGTGTGTTGTGCAAGCTCTTTTTGGTGTAGCGTACAACACAAGACATTAAAAAGAATATTTTTTATAAAATCTTGGGCTGTTACAGCTGTACTTTCTTTCCAGTTGCACATTACTTTTAGTTTGGGTTTGTATTCTGGCCCATTTACTTTCTGCATTTATTTTTGTACCCAGTTTTACTTAGTGTTTACTTCTGCTGGCTTACTCTGTGGTGTTTGTTTACTTTATAAAGGCAATGCATTCCCCTTTGTCGGGACTTACGCCTTTGGTGCTAGTTGCCAGCCCCTGGCCTATGGGAGGCGGACTTGGGTTAGTCACGACATGGGCCCCGAGGATGGGTCGTGACAATTATTTATAACAAATTCACATCCCTCTGAGTAAAAATATATTTTTAGATATTATGACTATAATATACAGTAAACTTCTCCCAAAAGAGATTGTGACACTGCATTTTGATTTTATAAGTAACTTCTACCAAATCAAGAACATGGGTAGTGTGGTTATTATCATAGGGGTATAACTAGAGAGAGATATAGGCCACTACCTATTTCTCCTGCATCAATACATATCCAAAACCCATACCAGAAGCATCAAGGAAAACATCATAACCCAAACCCAATTCTATAAAAATGAACACTAGTTTTGAAGTAAACCTCACATTTATCTCATCAAAAGATCTATGAAATTTTTCATTCTTTTAAAAGTTTACCCCCTTATATGTTAATGTTATCATCAAAGATTCAATCTTGGAGAAATCATGAATAAACTATCTATAATAACAAAAAAAATCCATTAATATATGTATCTCAAACATATTTCTTGGCTTCTCCTAAGAAATATCAACCTGTATTTTCTTAGTATCCACTAAGACTCCCCTCTCAGATATGACATGCCCAAAAAATTTCAATTCTCAGATCCAAAAATGACATTTGGAAAACTTACCATATAGATGATGTTCTTTCAAGGTATAAAGAATAATATCCAAATGCTTCATATTCTCCTCCTCTAGCCTAGAGTACTAAAAAATATCATCCATTAATACAATAAAAAAATATTCCCAGAACTGATGAGACATTTGGTTCATCAAATCCATAAATATATTCTGGGAGTGTTAGTGAGACTTAATGACATAACTAGAAACTAAAAAATGCCCATACTGGATCCTGAAATCTATCTTAGATATATTATATTCTTATAATATCAACTAGTGTTACCCTGATCAAAGTTTAATCTTTGAAAACTATCATTCCCATCTAATATGGTTAAAAATACCATCAATCATAGGAAGAGGATATTTGTTCATAATAATCATCCAATTTAACTTTCGATAATCCATACAAAGTGTGAGAATCTCTTTTAACTTCTTATTAAAGAGGGAAAACATAGCCCATAATGACATGCTTGGATGAATAAATCCCTTAGCTTTTAGATCCTCAATCTAGAATTTATGTTCGACCAACTCAAGAAGTTACATTCTATAAGATGGATTTGAAATGGGTATCACATTGGGGAACATGTAAATTGTAAAATCAATATATCTATATAGAGGTATCCTAGAAAAATCATCTGGAAATACCTTAGGGTATGAAAACACCACCACAGGAAGAGGACTACCCAAACAAGGTTTAATTATATCAATGAACATCTCTAAAAACTAGCATGATATTACCTCAACATAAGGAATAAAAGGACCTACCCTTACCAATATAGATTCCCACTAACCCTGAAAAACATAAATGAACCCATCAGAGGATAAAAAATGAACCCATGATGATAAAAGTCTATCTAGGATGTAACATTGATCATCCAATCCATTATAAGTATCATGTTTAATATTTCAATATCACGATCTAAAAATTCCCACTCCAGCTCCTATTCGACTATCCTCACTTGACTTGTGGGACATTTGAAACCTTGTTCAAACCACTTTCCAAAAGGAATTTAAAGATCCAAAAAGTAAGACATAAATTATAAACAAAAACCCAAAATGTTAACTAACTTTGATGATATAAAATAATGAGTATTACCTATATCAAATAAAACTATCAATAAATATGATGAAATAAACACCGTACCTCTAATAGTAACTTGCCCTCCTTTATATTTCTCTTGTGCATACTCAATCGTATAAATCCATCCATTAATTTCTACATAAAAACCTATATTATTCTAAGGATTGGACCCACCACCCTTGGAAGCATCTGTACGAACCTATAGACCCTTGGTGAGAGTGGATCTTGCCTTAATACCATTGGATATCCTTTCACAAAAAATGAATCAGATGGATTGATAATCCATAATGATAATAAGTATTAGGATCCTATATACAATTAGTCTTGGTATGACCAAACCTTCTATAATTGTAGAAGAAATATTGATTTTTTCCTAAAAAATCCTCTGAAACTAGTTCTAAAGAAAACAGACTAACCTTTTGCTTCCTTTTCTAGCTAGAAGACACACACTAGATAAAAACTGCACCAACTGAAGATCCACCAAAACTAAGATTTCAAGGTATATATGCCTCATCAAAAGATGATTTCTAAACTAAATCCATGAATTTATAGAGGAAAAAGAGAATCAATGTTAACTAAATATCTGACCTAAGTCCCAACTCCAACCTCTAAGCCTTTAGGTACTCATTGGTGACAAGCTCTCGTTCCAAATGCACCAGATCAAAAAAGGGTGGAATACTCTAGAATAGTATGTTTCCCTCACTCCAAGATTATAAACTCCCAGGTATTCTCCACACATAATACCTCAGGGTAAAACTATGGATTAATTATTTTCTTGAAATAATTCTAGGTAATTCCCTTGTGAAACTTAGCTTGCATGATGGAATCCCACTATCTCCTTCCCGGTCCCTTAAGAATGTATGTGGAGAAACCCACCTTAGAGTTATTAAGAGTATTCAAGAAGTTGAATACCCTATATATATTCTCAATAAAATCCACATATTACCAGGGTCACTTGTCACCAAAGAAGATGGGTGGATTCTGCTTAATGAAATTAGTGTCGTGATTCACCACATGTCTCAAGTTCCCGACACCCACTTGAACTAGAGTCTAGATTGTATAGATTATAGCTTCAACCAACAAGGGCTACAATAGAGTATTTTCTTAAATATATTGTATCAAATATTACTCTCTTATATTTGTAAGTGCTTTTTATCATAGACATTTTTTAATCATAAGACAATGAAGAATCATATTTATAGAATATTCTAAAATCTTAGGACCAACTTCAAGAATTCATGTCTACACTTTAAAAAATAAATTATTTAATGAAATTAGGAATTCTATGAATGAAAGAAATTCTTTAAGAGGGAACATATCCATTTGAATAGACACCCCATCTAGTTCATTCAAATGACCTCAACTCAAAGTCTGAAACTTGGTAAAAAAATTTTTACAACCACCCATGGTGACTTGAGTTTAGACACGAAAGTGAGCTGGCTAGGAACCCTCCCACACTTACTACGTGAATTCAAATGGTATTAACTCTTGTCTACCCAATACATAAATCCAAACTCAGGTAGTGTTAACACACTTCAATCTGAGCATCCCTATGATACCTTTATGTAAAAAATCAACCCAATTGAACTAGAAAATACACCCTATCTAGTCCGTCATGGGGGTGAGGTGTAAGAGGATAACATAAATAAGAATTGACTAAACCAAAAAAAGACATAAAACCAAAGTACAATGAAAAAGAAAGCGATACATCCAAGATCTATATAATCTAAAATAAATAGGTTAAAATAGAAAGTATAATAAGACCTAATAAAATAAGTCTCTATGTGACCAACCATCACCTCCGAACCATCCCGATACAAAGGAAATGATGAAAAGAGAATCGAACATGCTACATGATGACCTTCCCATTAACAAGATCATACAAATAAATGTCTGCAAATACCTAAAGAAAAATGTAGGGTGTGATAACAAAGTCTAGTAGGATACCACCACATAGTCTATACAAGGTCTAGTAACAAGAATACAAAAATTCTAACTCAAAAAAAAAACATTTTTATATAAAACTTTCATAAATCCAAACCCATTTTTAAATATTTTTTCTAAAGTTTTTTATAAAAGACCTTTATATAAAAAAATCCAGGAATATGAAAAGTATTATGGATAAAATAGGGAATCATATCTACACAACATAAGGTAAGAAAGTAAACACATATTCATGACATAATCCATCATACAAATCCATGTGATACAACTTCATGTGAAAACATGTGAGCAACAATCCATGTTAAAATCCATCATGCGATAAATAATTAGTAAATGAAAAAGCACACTGTATTGGGCCCAATCCTATGGGAATATGTTCTAGACATAAAAAAACCTAAACTAGGAATACATGTTACCAACCATATCAAGTCCTTCCACATTATATCAATATCAAAAAAGTAACCCCTAGTGGTTCCATAAACACTAGGCTCACCTATGTCACTTTCCTAATGCACCCAAGGTTCCCAATGTGCCAATTTTATCATAAACCATTTCAATACCATGCTCACATTTTTTGAAACATTTTCAAATCCAATCTAGTCTGCTTCTCTGTTTAAAAAACCTTTTCTAAATCAAAACCACCATTCAAGCATCCAATCAAACACTTGGTGTGGAAAACCCCATTTTTAAAGAATAACCCCTTTAAAAACATGAATCCTTCCTAGAAATACATTGGGACAAAAAATAAAATCAATTTAATGAATAAACCAAAGGAATTTTACAATAATAATAAGAAATTAAAATAATTACCCCATTATATAGAAACACCTACCTCAAAATAAGGGTAGAAAAAATCACCTTTGAAAATAGAGATTGGAGAAAAGTACATCAGGTCCTCACAATCCTATATCAATAAGAAACAACAAAAATCCTCCATCAAACCCATTATATCTAGAATCATGGCCCAATTGGATTCTAATAAGATGGGAGGAGAAGATATTTGTCATAGATCTATAAAGAATATGGTAAAACATATCAAAACTACAATATTACTCAATGTGATCCATTAAGGAAAAAGGAATTACACATAGAATCTAAGGAAAGATACCTATAATGAACTAGTGAAGGTTTAGGACAAGCCAAAATGAGGTTAGGGGGTGATTAGGGTTTAAAGTGACTAAGGAAAAAAGGGAAAAACACCACTTTTTAGTTGTTTGGAAGGAGGTTACAGGGTTTCCTAGAGGAGGCTACATGGTTAATCTAACCATGTGCCTAAATCGTGATCCCCTACTGTCTACTCTATCTATGGGTTCATGGGTTGCATTGGAGCTCTACATGGTTAGGGAAAACCATTCTCAAACCATGTGACACCCCTGAACAACCACCAGACACCCGCATAGTTCATATGGCATGTCATACACTTTGACTAACCATGATCAAACCATAAAAATGACACTGTAGATTCACAAAGTCACACCACATGGTTACTTCATGGTTAAAATAACTACACAAATTAACCATTCACTATGCCAATTTCTATCAAAATACATTATTTTTAATTTTTTATCCCTTGAATATTTCTAGACCCTAAAAGAGAAAAATCAAGGCTCAACAAAGGCATACCTATGACCCAAAAGGAGTCATAATTATACCCACAATAAGTGATTTTTTCCTATAAATTACGCAAGAGCCTAGATCTAAAAATATAGAAATCCACTACTACCTCATCAATGATCCCTGCTCCCACATTTCATGGTTGTTCCATCCACCACACCAAGTACCGAGATCAAGGTAATCATTTTACCATGCATTAACTTATCTTGAAGATCTATAATATGAACTAGTAGCTCAATAATGGTGGTATCAGGCTTAAGATCAACATCCTCCCATTCAATCACATGGGAATGATATGGTTGATAACTCATCAATCAATAAACATGAAACATGTCGTGGATCGAATCCAAATGAGATGGTAATTCCAACTGATATGACACCTTTAAAATTCATTCCACTATCTCAAATGAAAAAAACCTCAAAGATAACATACCCTAATTAACCAACTAATGATGTACCAATTGAGGTGAAACTATGAGAAAAATATGGTCACTAACCTCAAAATCTAGTGACTGATGATGATGATATGTATAAGATTTATGATGGCTATGTGCTATGACCAAGTTATTCTAGATCAATTGCAAATTTTATGTTATCTCCTAGAATAGAATTAACCCAGACAAGGACCACTCTCTAAACTCTACCCAACACAAGGGAGATCTACATTGCGACCTGTACAATGTTTTAAAGGTTTCCATATTTATTGAAGGCTGATAACAGTTTTTATTGGAAAATTTGACTAGAGGAAAATTATTTTCACAATATCCTAAAAAATCAAGCATGAAAGACCAAATAATATCCTCAAGAACCTAGATATATTATTTATATTTACATCCATCTATAGATGATAAGATATGATCAATTTCAACTAAGAACCCATCGCCTCTTACAAAACTTTATAGAACCCGGTTGTGAACCTTGGGCCCCTATTAGAAATAACTGTATAGGGAACCCCATGAAGTCTCACAATATCTTGTATGTACAAGTCCTCAACCTATTCCAATTTAATCATCTCATTTATAGGTAAATAATTATCCAATTTTATAACTCGATCAATGATCACTCAAATATCATCCTCCCCACTAAGCATCCATGGAAAACCAACAATGAAGTCCATAGAAACACCATCCCACTTCCATACTAAAATGGGAAAAGGTTATAAAAAACAAAAAGGTCTTGGGTGTTACACCTTATTTTTATGACAATTGAGACACCGTGAAACAAAAAATGCAACAGATCATCTCATCCCTAGACACCGATATCGATTTATTAATTCATAATACATCTTTGTATCCCCAGGGTGTATGGACCAATATGAATGATGTCCACTGTCCATAAAGTCCCATATTAAAGAAATCAAAACAACCAAACTACAATGGATATATAAATCTCCACTAGGAGACCAAGGCCACTCCCTCGAGGTCTCCATACTACAAATAATTTTACTTAAGAATGGGAACTCAGTGCATGTAACCAGTGAGCCAAAATTTCACATCAAAAGACATGTAAAATTTCATAAAATCCAAGAACACATATCCACCAACCCCTTCCACCCTCAATATCATTTTATAAAACAAACCCATCAGATATGACTCCTCAACTGATTCCTTCGTGTATTTTATTGGTAACTTATTTGTCAACACATCAACAACAACATTCCATTTTTCAAGAGTATATGAAATAATAAAATCAAAACTATGAAGATACTAAAACCAATGTATCTATCTAAAAATTAGACCCCTTTGAGTAAAAATATATTTTAGGCTCTTATAATTAGAATATGATATAAACTGTTCCCTAAAGAGATAGTGATGCCACATTTGGAGTGAATGAAAAACTGCTACCAACTCAAGATTTTGGGTAGGTTAGTTACTCTCATGTTGAAATAATTGGTGAGAGCCATAGGCCACCACCTCTTTTCATTGTATCAAAAAAATTCATAACCCATATTAGAAGCATCACAGAAAACATCATAACACAAACCCAATTTTAGAAGAATCAAAATTGGTGCTGAAGTCAACCTCACCATAAACTCCTCAAAATGTGTCTAAAATTTATCATTATATTCAAACTCTACACCCTTATGGATTAAGGATGTTATCAAAGATTCAAGATTAAAGAAAACATGAACAAAATTTCTATAGTAACCAACCAAACCCAAGAAGATATGGATCTCAAGAACATTTTTGGGATGCTCCTAGTATATAATATCCTGTGTTTTTTTAGGATACATTGAGACACCCCTCTCAGATATGACATTCCCCAGAAATTTCACTTCTGCAATCCAAAACTAATATTTGGAAATCTTAATATATAAATGATGTTCATTAAAGGTCCAAATAATGATATCAAATTTGTCTATATTATCCTCCTATGTCTTAGAGCACACAAACATATCATCCATGAACACAATGACAAAAGTTTCTAATAACCAATGAAATATTCAGTTCATCAGATCCATAAATACCATAGGAGAGTTAGTGAGACCAAATAGAATAACCAAAAACTTGAAATTCCCATACCAACTCCTAAACGTTGTTTTAGACATATCCCATTTTCAAACTCTCAACTGGGGGTACCTTGAAAAAAGGTCAATATTTGAAAACCAATATTTTTCCCTAAGATTTTCAAAGAGATCATCAATCCTAGGGAGATGATATTTTTTTGTAACAGACACCCGATTTAACTTTTTATAATCTGTGAAAAGTTTGATAATCCTATATTCCTTCTTAGAGAATATGATAAGAGAAGACCACAATGACATGCTAGGATAAATACATCCCTTAGACTCTAGATCATCATGTTGGAATTTAAGTCTCATAAACTAAGAATGCTCCATTCGATAAGATAGAATAGTAATGGGTATCATTCTAGGGAATAGGTAAATAGTAAACTCAACCAATATCTATAGAGGTAACACAAAATAAATCATGTGGAAATACCTTGAGGTATGAAACACCATCGCAGGAAGTAGACTACCCAAATAAAGTTTAATGAAATCAGGGAACATATTTGACAACTGGCATGAGATTACTCGAGCATAAGGAAAAAACATGCCCTACCCTTATCATTATATAGTCTCACTCACCTTGAAAAACATGAGTGAACCAATTTAATGATAAAAACTAAACCCCACTATGATAATAGTCCACCTGGGACATAACACTGATCATCCAATCTACTCCAAGTATCAATTAGATGATGTCAATATCAAGAACTAAAAATTCTCACTCCACCTCATGTTCGACTATCCTCACCCAACACATGAGGCATTTGAAACATTGTTAATTACTCTTTCATAGAGGTATTAAAAGATCCAAAAAGAGAATTATATGTTACAAACATAAATCCAACACCTCAATTAACTTTTATGATATAAAATAATGATTATCACCTTTATCAAATAAATATAGCACTATAGAAGATGAAATAAAAACTGTGCCTCTAATAATATCTAGCCCTGATTAATATTACTCAAGAACATAATCAGTCACATAAATACATTTAGTATTTTCCATATGAACATAATCCATGGAGTAAGGATTAGATCCTCCAAGCCAGGAAGCATTAGTATAAACCTGTGAACCCTTGGTGAGAGTGGATCTTTTCTTATTTCTATGGGATATCCATTCACAAAAACTCTTTATATAGCTTTATAATCCACAATGATGAAAAGTATTAGGTTCCGCAGTATGATTATTCTTGGTATGAACACACCTTCAACACTAATAGTAGAAAAAATTGTACTGACCAGATGAAGACCCTAAAACTAATCCTAAATAAAAATGACCACCCTTGTGCTTCTTTTTCTGGCTAGAATACACACCGTAGATAACAACTACACCGACTAAAGTTCCACCCAAAAAAGTCTTTCCAGCTATATCTACCTCAGTTAAAGATACATTTTCAACTACCTCTATGAAGTTTGGAAGGCACATGAGAATCAATATCGACTGGATATCTAGCATCAGCCCCAACTGAAACATTTGAGCCTTTAGGTACTCATTGGTGACATGCTATAGTTTCAGATGAAATATATTAGAAAAATAGTTGTAATAATCTATAACGGTACACTCCCCCTTCTCAAAGGTCAAATTCTTTTGTGTATTTACTGCACATAACATATCAGGGTAAGAAACGATTGAATATTTTATTGAAAGAAGTCTAAGTAATGTTCTCATGAAACTTAGATTTCAGGATGGAATACCATCATATCTTTCCCATTCCCTTGAGCTTGTAAATGGAAAACCCACTTTACAGTCCTTAGGATTCTTTAATAATTTGAAGATCCTCTAAATATTCTCAATCCAATCCTCATATTATTGGGGTCCCTTATCACCACAAAAGATGGGTAGATGATGTTTAGTGAATTTAGAGCCATTATCCACCACATTTATCAGGTTCTTGATAAATACTTGACCAAGAGTCTAAATTTTATGGATTGAAATTTCAACCAAAGAAGGGTACATTGAAGTATTTAAATATAGATCCTATCTCCCAACCTCCTATCTTGGATTTGGTAGAGATATTCTCAGTCTAATTTTCTATTAAGTATAGAATAATGAATAATCTGATTTAGAGAATATTCCAAAATCTTAGGGCCAGCTTCAAGAATTCACTTCTATGATTTAAAACATCATGAATTTAAAGTAATCAAGAATTATATGATTGAAAAAATGATTTATGAAGGAACACGTCCATTTAAATAAACTCCCAATCCATTTCATTCAAATGACCTTAACTCCAAGTATCAAAATTGGTAAAGAAAATTACCGACCACCCATGGTAACTTGAGTTCGGAAAAGGAAGTGAGAAGGCCAGGATCCCTTATACACTTACTTATTGAATTATGATGGTCCTAACTCTTATCTACCCAGACACACAACCAAATTCATGCAGTGTTAACACACTTTGTTCTAAGAATTCATGTGATACCATTCAATAATGAACCAACTTGATTCAACTAGAAAGTTCTATTGACCTGTCCCATCATGGTGGTGAGCTGCAACAGGATAACAAAAAGAAGTCTTGAATAAACCAAAACAATAAATAAAACCAGAGTACAATGAGGAAGGAAGAGATATACCTAATATCCAAAAAATATAATCCAAAATGGATAAACTAATACATATAACAAAACAAGACCAACATATTTCCATGTGATCAACCATCACTCTATAAATGCAACGATGAAGATACAAGTTTACATTCTATATGATTCCCTTCCATTGAACTGGATCCTACAAAACAACATCTACAACCACCCAAATGAAAAAGTAGGTTTTCTTCACAATTCCCAGTAGGATAAAACCATAGAGTTTATACTAGGTAAAATAAACATAATGAAACACTTATAGCTTAAAAATTAGTTTTATAAATAATTTTCATAAATCCAAACCCATTTTTAAGTCATTTTACTTTGGATTTTCATAAATTCCTTTCATATACAAAATGCAAAGAATATGAAAAGTATAAGTGATAAAAGATTGAATAATATCCACACACTCTAGGGTAATAAATTAAACACATATCTATGGAAAAATAAATCATGTGAAGCCTTGTGATACAACCTCATGTGAAAAATGTGAGCAACAATCCATGATAAAACACATCATGCAATAAAAAAGTATTAAATGAAAAATCACACTTTATTGGGACCTAACCTATATGAATATGTACTTAACATAAAATATCATAAACCATTCATACATTGGTACTAATCAATATCGAGTGTTTCCATCATCTTTTGGTATAAAAAAAGTAATCCCTAGTGGTGCCACACACACTAGGGTCACCTATGTCCCTTTCCTGATGTACCAAAGTTTCCAAATGTTCCAAATTTATCAAAAAAATTTCAAAACCATTATCACATTATATATATATTTTTTTAAATTCATGCCAATCTACTTTTGTGTTTCAAAACCCATTTCTAAATCCAAAACACCATTCAAACATTTAATCAAATACTTGGTGTGAAAAAATCCATTTTTAAAGAAAAACCCCTTTAAAAGCATGAATTTTTCCAAAAATAAATTGAAAATAAAAATTAAATAAATTAAATGAACAAACAAAATTAATTTTATAAGAAATATAAGAATTTTATAGAATTAACCCATCATATATAATCACCTACCTCAAAGCGGAGGTAAAACAAATTGCCTTAAAAAATGGAGACCGGGGAAAAGTAGGTTGGGTCCTCAAGATCCTAGATCCATAATAAAAAATTTAAATCCTATATAAATCCCATTATATCTAGAATCACATCCCAATTGGGTTCATACATTTTGAGAGGAGAAGAGATCTAGCATAGATCTATAATGAAGAAGGGAAACTAGATCAAAATTGCACCATAACTCAATGTTTCCATCAAGAACGAAGGGATTCCACCCAGAATACAAGTATAAAGACCTCTAAATCATTAGGGAAGGGTTATTATTATCCAAAAGTAGATTAAGGTGTGATCAGGATTTAAAATAACCAAGGGAAAAAGGGTAAAATTCTACCTTTTAACAGTTCAAAGGGAGGTAACACAATTTCTTGGAGAAGACCATACAGCTAAACTAACCGTTATCCTTAACCACACACCACTAATATCTATGGGTTCATAGTTTGTACTGTAGGGTCACATGGTTAGGGAAGACCATGCTCAAACTATGTGACACCCCTAAAAAAACACCAGGCACCCCGCTCGACTCACAAGGCATGTCGTATGGTCTAACTAAGCATTCTCAAACTATAAAAAACACCAATGGAACCTCAAAGAGGTATACCACATAGTAACCTCATGGTCAAAATATCCATGAAACTTAATAATTCACCTTTTCAATTTCTCTAAAAATACCTTATTTTCAACCTTTTATCCACCAAATCTTTCTAGACCCCAAAGGAGAAAAAAAGAGTCAACTAATGTGTACTTGTGACCTAGTGGGCGTCACATAAACCACTTACATAACTAATTAAAACTAAATATAAACATAAAAAATCTCAACCACTTCATACTCCTCTAAACTGACATGTATTCCAAAATAAATCAATATGTATACATCAATATATGCATGGTACAATTATGTGATAAGGGAACCACAATCTTGGAAATCTTTCTCATAAATACCATCGAACATGCATCTACTTATTTCTAAAATATCCATTCATTAAATATTAAATATGAATATTAATTCATGCATCATGGAAGATAATATATTCAAAATGTAAAATATTTTCATGTACCTCTATTTATAAAATCTTAAAATACAATAAAACATAGTATCATATTTATATTCTAAGAATATTTCCACCTAGAACCATCTAAAAAAACTATCTCCTTCTCCATATATTTGTTGAAAATTTCATGTTATTATCTTCATACTAAGATTTTAAACTTATAAAACCATACATTTCTTGAACTTATATGTGGTTTATTATATTCTTAATCAACCTACCATGTAATCCTAGGTAACTCAACCTACAATATGTGTCCCTGGTCACTTTTACTACCATGCGGTAGATAAATAATCCTTAATATAGTAGGTACACATTTCTTTATGTAGTATATTTTCATTTTATCATATGGTAGGTCCATATTTATTCATGTGGTAGGTATTAATTTCATCATGTGGTATGAAAGTATCACATAATGTGATCACCTACTCATGGTAGCTTCACCCATTGTGTAAAGCTTGAGGTAAGTCATTTCATTAATGTGTTAACAACATGGATCTATACAGGTGATAAAATTCAAAGGTAATTTGAATTTTTTAAATGGTAGGAGCATTAGATTTTAATCTAGTGTTCATATTTGAATTTCAATGTTTTTAGCCTCTTAATTAAGGAATTTTAGACATTGGATTAGGGTTTTCATGCAACAGAGGGACTCGAGAGAGTACCATAATAAGGCTAGGTAGTCAGGGTTGTAGTCTACAACCACTAGCCTACCACTAGAAGGCCCTTCATTGGATAGTGGCTTGTCTAGTGGATATACTATTATACATGGACAACTATCTCGCCAGTGTATTTAAAAGGGGGAAAAATGAAATATTTTCCCACTTGGGATTTTAGAGGGGGAAGCCCCTCCTATCCTCACGTTTTGGTGTGGTATCCATGAGGTCCCTCCCCCTTCCTCCTCTCTTCAACCTTGATGTGGGTTGTATTATTTCATGATTTTCACATGATTCAAGATAAACCTCTACCACTACAAGCTTATACTTGTTTCTTCCTCCTATAATTCTAATTTTAACTTTCTTTATTTAGGGATTTAGTGAGGATTTTATTAAATCATGGTGAAATCGATCGAGTATCATGGGGATTTCATGTGACTTATAGAGAGGGGATCTATTGACGACATCTTTCTATCACCAATTTTTTTTTTAATTTGAGTCAATCCACCAATTTGAATTTTCTTAGGTATTTATTTCAAATAAACTCATTTTGGATATTAAAATAGTGTCTTGTTTTAGGGATTTTTCTCTTCTTACATAGGGGATGTCCCGAGACAATGTCTATCTACAATTGAACACTATTTCAGTGAGTTATGTGGTCAATATGAATTTTAGAATATTTATTATGTTAATTTAATTATATTAATTATATTTTTTTACTATACGTACTAGTTATTTTTTATGAAACATGGTTTGGGTCATGTCATGCGTTGTTGGCATGAGTTTGGTTGAGATTGTTATGTGGAAGGAGAGACCAATGAGCATTTTGGATTTTTTTATAGTATGATTAAGTTACTTAAATAATTTTTAAATGTTTTAATAATTACATAAATAGATATAAATAATTTTTAAATTATTATTGGTTGAATTTTTGTGATTCAAGTTCTCAAATGGTACTCTGGGACTTGGTCAGTCCCAGGAAAGAGTTGCTGAGTTCCTTTAAAAAGGGAATTCATATAAGATTATGTTAGGTGGTTCTAAAAGTATACCCTATGGTTTTTATGCATTTTTTATGAATGAATATGATGTTCTGGGTGTCACTACGATAGTATCTCAACCCTTGATTATTATTCAAATAAATTATTTGAGTAAATAAACTTCCTAGAATTGGAAAAAGTGATGAAGGCCACGTTGGAATCTCGTGCATTGGATGGTTTGACTCAACCACCAATGTATGAGACCTTGAAGATAATTGTCTATCAATTCATCTTGGGCCCTAATGAGTTTAATTTAAAATTATAAGGTAAGTTAATGAGAATTATTGGAACTATCCTAGGATCCCCATGGGTTTCCTTATAATGTAAGGTGATGGACTTAGTGAACCTTGTACATGTTCCCTAATATCTTTCCTTATGAAGGAATGTGTTGAACTAGATTGGTTGGACCATATATGCCATGGTGAACCATGAGATACTATAGATATGTTGGGATAATTTAAATGGACATGGGGAAAGTGTTCCTTCCACACTAGGATGATATTATGTGGGTTGTTAGGTCCTGTAGAGACTGACATAAATGTCATGTGTTTGGATAAACCTTGGATGCAATGGAAATGGAATGGGCTTAGGGATATCTCCATACTGTGACTTTCCTAGGAGTCTAGGGAGACCTATATGAGACGCAAGACACCCTTTTAGTTTTTCCTAAGAAATGAGATCCTAGTGATAGAGAGGATATAGGAATGAGTAGTGATAATAACTTGTGTCACCATAGTACTCTGATAGATAGTTTGGTCTTGTTAAGGCTGTGAAGAGTAGGGTTATGATCCTAAGAGTCAGAACATATGATTGAAACATTGGTTAGGCATATGGAAATTTTTTGGATATATATATATATATATATATATATATTTCATATGGGATATGACCTTGGGGAATTCATATGATAGAAGTGGGAAACACTAATGGAGAAGCTTAGTAACCACCATGGTTGGTTGTGGTGAATTCAGGGATTCCTATTCTTTCTCCCTATGTTCTATATTTTTATCTCTTATATGATGTGGTGGTGATAATGTTAATGTGGATGCATGTATGTTATTCCTAATATCTTTCCATTAATCCATGTGAAGGAATGATCAGGACACCAGGATTCAACCCTGGGTATAAATGGGATTCCTTGGACGCCATAGATTCATAGGATTCTTAGCATCTCTAGGTTCCATCCATCAATTCTTGGATATTTTTATTATTATGGGATACTTTGGTCACCCCTAGGATTTAGGTAGTCATTTAGATGGTATTACATGTATCTGAATGGATGCATACAATGCTTGGGATTCAACAAATTATAATGGTGACATGAAGGATATTTTTGATCAGATATTTACTAGGACCCCTGGTAATTATCTTTAAAACTATTGATATTGAGTCTTGATTGATTCCTAGGATCTAGATGCTTGGCCATCAATGATGTGGTAATAGGAAGTTATGCCGGCTTTTATATTGATTTCTATATCACTTTATAGGATCTAGTGTGATCACCAATGTAAATTCAGGATTACATGATGTATTTATAGATACTCTGATTCTAGATGGAATAGGTATGATTGATCATGATGGTTGGGCCCATAGATCAAGAGTGGTTTAACATATATCTTTCAACAATTCTTTATTTATTTGGAAATTGTCACATGTAGATACACTATATTTGTTTTTTATGTATGGGAATACATTGCTGGTACTATACTATGTTATATACTCATACCCTACTTGGGCAGCCATGGAATGTTGGTACTTAAGAATACCTCTCACTAGTCAAAGTAAAAGGCTTGGTAGATGATTGTATGATGTCGATGATCACATTGAGAAAGCTCAAGTGGTATTGGAGATTGGGATTGAAGAGAGGCTTGAGGATTTAGTAGAGCCTCATGTACATATATTTTATTCTATCATTATTTTTATATGTAATCATCCAATTGTGATACTGTTATTATATGATAACACTACTTCTAAATTGTAGATTATTATTGGTTTGGATGTTTAATTTGTCATGTGTAATCTAATGGTTCTTATTGATGTATGATTATTAGTTATTTATCAATTAATGTTCACTATAATAGGGGGTGTATTTTCCCCATGGTATTACCCTAGAAGAATTATTCTAATTTGAAACCACTAGTTTATGGGGAGGTGCACCTAAGGTGTTGTGGTGAATTGGGCTGGGGAACCTATTGAGTGACATATATATTGTGACATAACAAAGTGGTATCATAGGTTTGTGTGACTAATATAACATAACATATTAGAGTTTTTTTATAACTATTTCAGGTGATGATAGGCATGTGATAATGGAATGTGTTTGAGTCTATGATAAATATTGTCTAGTGAAACAAAAATACACGTTCCAATAGGAAGTAAAAGTTACTAAGGATATGTGATTTTTTAGCTTCTAATGTTACAATTATTTGATTTTTAACTCATGTGATGAACATGTGGTTTGTATTTTATGATTTATTATTAGTCCTTGGTGTTGAGAAAGTTTTGTTTTCAACAATACATAATTTTATTATTAAAAAGGGGGAGATTTTTTAGAACAATACACTATCTCTTTATGATGATTTTGATGATCACAAATACCCTTATTTGTTATTATAATGATTTTACATTAAGTGTATTTCAAGAATTTAATATTATTTATATTATTATTTTTAGAAGAAATATTTAAGTATTTGAACAGCGAGAATTAATTGCTAAATTATTCGGAAATCATTTTTCGTGTGTTCTGGAAACACTGTTCATACCCTACATTGAGAAGCATAACATAAGGATGAAATGTAGTGTTTACTCTATGCGATATCAGAAAAGTATGGTAAAACAACCATACGTTATCGTAAAAGTATGAAAGAAGGAACCCTACATTTGGAAAGAACCTTACATTTGGAAGGAACCTTACGTTTGGAAGGAACCTTACATTTGGAAGGAACGCTATGTTTAGAAGGAACATTATGTTTGGGAAATCAGTAAAGTATGGAAGAATATCATTATATAAGTATATAATGATAAGTTAATTTCTTAAAAGTATGGTTTATAAAACTTACTTTTATGAAATACCATACGTTCGAAAGAAAAAGATAAAAGTATGGTTCATCAACCTTACTTTTATGAACAACTGTACGTTTGATAGAAAAGTATGGATTATATACCGTATGTTTGAGAGTTGAAGAGAAACATTTGAGATCAAATTAAATTTGAGATCAACCTTATGTTTGATATCAAACATATGTTTGAGATCAATCTTAGGTTTCAGATCAACCTTACGCTATGAACCTTACGTTCAGAGAATGTGTGCAATACAGTTCAACCCTACGTTTGACGTCGGATGTTTTAATTACAAATATATTAAAGCAATGGTATTTAGGCAAATTTTTAGTTTGATTTATATCCAAATTCAAAGTCCAAATTTAAAGCGAGTATTTTACTGATTCAAATTCGTTTATTTGTGATTCATAGGATCAATTTAAGAGGAGATTTTCATGATGAATTTTTAGGGGAGTTATGACTGCTCTGCTATTCAAACTTTTGAATATTGCGATTCTAAAGGAAAATTTTTTGGATCTAAATTTAAAAGGTGAATACTCGTCTTTATTCTATATATAACTATATTATTTTTATTTAAAAAAAGGGGGATGAATTATTGAAAATAAGATCTGTTGTTATGAAGAGTGAAAAACCTCTATTTTCTAAAGAAGAAGAAACTCGACTGATGATTTACTGATCTGCATCGAATATATTTTTGTTAATCAACTAATATTAAAGTTGTGAAAGACATTTCAAGATCTACTACAAATGGATTGACTCAGAAATAATTTTACCTAAAGATCATCATTTCCGAAGATGAAGGTCCATCTACTATCAATTGCGTGTTTTTGCAATTGTGAAAAAAAATTGGAAAAATATTTTCAATGAAAAAAATACTCTTTTATCTTGAGTGATCAACTTCTCATTCTAAGTTATGTATTTGGTTTTCTGTATGAACTAGAAGGGTCTGTTTAGCCATAATATTGTAAAGGTGTCAACTACTTGTGCATAGTTGTGGAATAGTCTAAGAGAACTAGATAGTGAAAATGACCAAGTTCATGGAGTAGAGCATTGGTGGAGTGTACTAGGGGCTTTCTGTTACCCAAACCACTATACATAATGAGTCCTATGCTATTTATTTTCCACTACTAAATCATTGATATGAAGATAAAAGGACAAATCACGATCATTCAAAGAAATTAAAAAAGGCACAATTCACCCCCCCTCTTGTGCGTATCTAGTATAACTCGATCCAACAATTGGTATCAGAGGTGGATCTTTTGTTAAAGCTATAACAAGATAATAGTTTTAAAGGATTATACTCAGATCAAGATGGTTGATACAAGAGAAGGAATGTCTATGGTTAGAGATCCATACTTCAATGGTGAGAATTATGGATGCTGGGAATCAAGAATGATAATCTATTTGAAAAAACTCGGATATAAAGTCTACTAAAAAATACTGACTCCTTATGAAATAAAAGAGAAACCTAAAACATGGAGTGTAGCCGTAGAAGCTGAGTATGACATGAATTAGAAGGATATGAATGAAATAATATGTGGTCTAGGACCAGATGATTTTAATACAGTATCTTAGTGCCCAACAACATATGAAATATGTCAGACAATTGCAGTTGCTTATGAAGGAACTGAAAATGTCAGACAGATGAGGTATGCTACTGCCAAACTAAAATTTGATAGATTTAGGATGTTTGAAGGTGAAATCATCACCCAAATGAATGGAATATTGATAGATATTGTCAAAAATATTACTAATTTGGGAGACCCAATCAATCAAGCTGATCAATCTTTGAAAGTACTGAGAGTACTGCCAACTCGATGGAATGGAATTTCGGATGCTATCAGACAATAAACACCTGTCAAAGATTTAACAATGAGAGAGTTAATTGGAACTCTCATGATGTATGAAGAAAAGAAACATGATGAAGAAAATGAGAATAAAGTTCTGATCAATAGAGAAGACACTACCTTAAAGGTGTCATCTCAAAGAAAAAGCAGAAAGCTAAAGAAAAAAGAAATAAAGTTGAAATTAGAAAGTTTTGATTTATCTAATTCAGATGTGGAATTGGCTCATCTGTCTAGAAAATTCAGTAAGTTTTATAGAAATAAGAATGTTTTGAAAAAGTCTTTCAAAAAGGATATAAAGGAATTCAGATGCTATGAGTGTAAGAATATGGTTCATATCAGACCTGATTTTCCACAATTAAAGTAAGACATGAAGAAGAAATTCTTTAAGAAAAATAATTATGAGCAAAAAGACAAGAAAGAAATGAAGGCTACTTGGAGTGTATCTGAATACTCCCAAAGCTCTTTAGATTTTGATTAAGAAAAGGAGGAATCAAATATGAAAGCCAATATGTGCTTTATGGAAGAAACTGATAAGGTACAATCCTTTTATTCTTCTGACTCTAATTTTGAATCAAGCTATAAAAATGATAAACATGAATCTTACTGCAACATGCTTGATGAAAAATATGATTCTTTATTTAATAAATACAAATCTTTAAAGAATATTCATAATAATTTTTTAGGAGAGAGAGATACTCTGCTAGAAAAACATCAAGAATTACTGGAAAAATATAACTCAATAAATACAAACAATACAGATCATGAAGCTAAAATAAAAACACTACAAACTAAAGCAGAAACATATAAAACTGCTGCTATTATTTTTACAAAAGGAGAAAATACTCAAAATTAAATTCTTGGAAATAATGTGATTAAAAAGGAAGGATATGGGATTGACAGTAAAGGTGAAAAACCTAAACTGTACAAGAATTACTTCGTGCCAAGTACTAAAAAAGTAATTTGTAACAATTGATTTACAAAAGGATATCTATATAAGAATTGTTGTTTAAGGAAACCTTGTATAAGAAGAATAAAGAAATCATTTATTTCAAAAAATTTATATGATTCTATTGATTTTATCAAAACAAAGAAAGTCTTGATTCCCAGATCATTTATGGCTAACACAACTGGACCCAATTGAATATGGGTACCAAAACAATCTATTTAAATGACTTTTCAGGAAGCAGGTCACATGAGAAAAAAGACCATATGGTGTATGGATAGTAGCTACTCTAGGAATATGAGTGGAAATTCATCTAATTTCAAAACACTAATATAGAAGGATGGTGGTCTAGTCACATTCAGTGACAATACCAAAGGCAAGATTATTGGTATTAGAACAGTTGGAGATCCAGAAACTGTCTCAATCAACAATGTACTTTATGTACAAGGATTGAAACACAATCTGATAAGTATCTCTCAACTCTGTGATAATGGTTATATTGTTTATTTTTATAACAACTATTGTTCTATTTTCAAAGATAAATTGCTTAAATTTAGAGAACCCATAACTGATGATGTGTATACCATGGATTTAAATTTCTTCTGTAAACCACAAGTAAATTGCTTAACTACTAATATAAATGAATCCTAGATCTGGCATAGGAGACTTGGAAACTTCTATGTATATACTTTAAATAATTTATCTAAGAAACACTTTGTTTTTTATTTTCCTAGTTTTAAGTTTGAAAGTGATAGATTTTATGATGAATGTTAACTTAGAAAGCAACACAAATCATCCTTTAAATCAGTTAACAAAATTGCTACATCTAAACCTCTAGAACTCATCCATATATATTTGTTTGGACCTTCAAGGGTATCAATCTTGGATGGTAAATTATATGTATATATTTTAGTTGATGACTATTCTAGATTTACTTTGTTTTTCATTCTAAAATATAAAAATGAAGCTTTTACAATATTTGAAAGTTTTTGAAAAGCTGTTCAAAATGAAAAAGGTTTTAAAATAATTTCATTAAGAAGTGATCATGGTGGAGAAATTGAGAATCTAGAATTCAATTCCATTTGCTCAAATATGGGTATTAAACACATCTTCTCTGCACTAAGAACACCTCAATAAAATGGAATTGTTGAAAGGAGAAATATGTTTATTCAAGAAATGGCTAGAACTATGTTAAATGAATATAGTGTACCTACCTATTTATGGGCTGAAGCTATAAGTACAACCTACTATATAATGAATAGAGTTTTAATTAGAACAATTTTTAAAAAGACACCCTATGAACTCTAGAATAATAGAAAACCGAAAGTAAATTACTTTAATGTTTTTGGATGAAAGGTTTACACCTTAAACACCTTGGAAAGTCTTGGAAAGTTTGATCCAAAATCTGATGAAGTCATTTTATTAGGATATTCTACTACTTCCAAAGCTTATAGAGTTGTTAATAAAAATTCAAGGATTGTTGAAGAATTAGTTAATGTGAAATTTAATGAATCTAATACCTTTGAGAAAAGTAAAGACCAAATTGATGAATCTGACTCTAATGATAACATAATACTTGAGAACTTGAATAATGGTTTTGAAAAAGATATAAATAAAATTCAGTCCAATTTAGAAGAACATGACACTGAAGAACCTATAAATATACTACCTAGACAGTCAAGAACCCTAAATAATCACCCTTTAGAAATTTTAATAGGAAACTTAGATGCAGGAATAAAAACTATACGGAACATATGAAGTCTTGTTGAGTTTTTTTGCCTTTCTATCTTGATTAGAACCCAAAAATATAGAAGAAGCCTTAGTTCATGAAAGTCGGATGATAGCAATCCAAGAAGAACTAAAACAGTTCAAAAGAAATGAAGTTTGGAATTTAGTTGAAAGAACTCAAAACTACCCAGTTATAGGAATGAAATGGGTCTTTATAAATAAACAAGATGTTCAAGGAATAATAACTAGAAATAAAGAAAGACTAGTAGCTAAAGTATATAATCAGAAAGAAGGTATATATTATGATGAGAACTTTGCACCCGTAGCTAGATTAGAAGACATTATAATCCTTTTAGCCTATTCATATCATATGAACATTAAATTACTTCAGATGGATATTAAGTCTTCCTTTTTTAAATGGTTATTTATTGGAGGAAGTTTATTTTAAGAAACCTCCTGATTTTGAAAATTCACAAAATCAAGATTCTGTTTTTAAACTTACTAAACCTCTTTATGGTATTAAACAAGCACCTAGATCTTGGTATTAAATATTAAGTTATTTTCTTTTGAAAAATGATTATACTGTTGGTATAGAATATCCAACAATATTTAAGAAAACCATCAATTCTAATATTTTATTAGTTCAAATTTATGTTGATGATGTAATTTTTGGTTCAAAAAATAAAACTATCTTTCCTGATTTTTCAAACATAATACAAATTAAATTTTAAATGAGTTTTATGGTAGAATTAAATTTCTTTTTAGGATTTCTAAATTTTCAAAATGATTTTGGAAATGTTTTGAGTCAAAGAAAATACATTATTGATTTACTAAAGAAATTTGTACTTGAACACAGAAAGACATATACAAATCCTATGTGTACTAATATAAAACTTGATTGGGATGAAACTGGAAAATCAATCGACAATAAGTTATATAGAGGTTTTATTGGTAGTTTAGTATATCTTACTATTAGCAGGCTAGATATAATTCATTCAGTATGTCTTAGTGCAATATTTCGATCAAATCCTAAAGAATTCAATTTAACTACTGTTCAAAGAATTTTTAGATATTTAAAAGAAACTATTTTTCAATCTATCACTACTAGAAAAATGATCTATAGCCACGGATCTATAGCCATATTTTAAATGATATGTGGCTATAGGTAAGATATATCCACGCCCAAATAGCTGGGCGTGGCAATACATCGTCTCATTTTTTTTGCGATCGGACTTTCCTCCCCTACCCGAAGCCCACTCCCTCCCACAACTTCTCCCTCTCACATCGCAATTCCTCCTCCCCTTTTCATCCTCACCATTTCTCACCATTCCTCCCCCACCCAAAGATCTATCCCTCATCGTCCTCTCCGTTCCTCCTACTCTCCTCCCATTGGGATTCCTCCTCCCCTCTTTATTCCTCCTCCCCTCGCGATTCCTCCTCCCCCTTCATCTCCGACACAGCCAAAAAACCTCCCCGCCAGTTTCGACGCGGCTCCGACGCCTCCCAGCTAACATGGCTCTGGTACTGCCAGACCACCTCCCCACCGACACGACATACCCACCTCCCTTTGGGTCACCTCACCTCCCTGCTGACACTGCTCTGAAGGCTTCCTCCCCACCTCCTCCTCTGGTGCACCTCCTACGTGGGGATTTGATGTAGGAGTCTTCATATATTACCTTCCTTATTATTTTTATTTTATCCTCTCCAATTTTAATGGTTACCATTAAGGTTTTCACTGAAAATTCCACTATAACATTATGGAATTGACCAGGAATCATGGTTCTTTACTATGGCTTAGAGATTATATGTCTTGTGAGGTAGAAAACATGCCATCACTCATCATTTTGGAGATGGTATGAGGCCTAAATGATTTTTTGAATTTTCAATTAAATTGATTGGAATTTCGTGGTAATCAAGTGTTTCTTGTTAGGGATTTTTCTCATTTAATCATTGGTGTATTTTGGTGTTACCTTAGAACCTAGAGTTTGGAAATGTGAGCCTATTGTGGCTATTTTTGTAATGTTTTGTTCATGAATTTGATTGAATAGTGTTTTATACCTTATACCAAAGATGGTTGAGGTAGTTCCTTGCTCAGGTACTAGAAATAGGACGATAAATTTGAAATATTACTAGATCTGGATTTGACCCTGAGATTGATATGATGTTTTCTTTTATTGGTCTGATGGTTGTGTTAGATAGGTCCTAGGGAGATAATAGGTGATCTGAATTAGTTAACCCCCAGGTTTAGAGTTACAAAATGGATACAGGGTTAGCAGGAATGGATTTTTAGAACTCACTGATAGTGGTCTTGGATGTCGAACACTCCCATCATTAAATCTTCTTCTCCTACATATATTTGTAGTGTTAAAACTATCCACTTGTGAGAGAAGGATAGAATCACATGATATTCTTAGAAAACCAACTTGAGATATTCATCTATAAGTATATGAGGCAAAAACCTTTATAGAAACAAGAGTTTATAAACAAGTAATAAATGCAGTATATAATTATGTGATGCCAATATAAAAATTAATATTGGGGTTGTTCAACATAACCTCAATGACTAATTAGAATTAAGTTTTCCATATTTTGAGATTCCATAAAGTTTTTCATTATTGAAAATGTTAATTTTTACTTTTCACCCCTTAAGGGATGGTCTCACTTTCTTCATCAAGGAAAATCTAACTTCAATGCTATTCTAGGAAGGATACTTCATTCTTGTTATACCCAAATAAAAAAATAGTCATCCATCTACCCAATTGTTTTCTTTAATTCCCTATAGAAAAGTATACATAAAATGAATGGAAATAAAGAGGTGATACCTTTCCAGTAGTTTTTTCAGGCTGGGAATTTTTTTTACTAAGAGTATTCCTACTTATATTACAAGTACTTCTATTCTTCTCAGGTCTGCTCCACCTTTTTTCATCCCAGTTCCAGTAAAATGACATGTTGTGCCATTACTCAAAAGATTTATAATGAAAACTTCAAAAAAATATATTAATATCTCTTGAAACTTTATCTTCCTTTTATATTGATGATTTTGTTTATAAAATTATGCTTGTTTTCTAAGCATCCTACAGCCTTTATTTTCCCATTTCCTTGGGGTTTTTCCATTCTCAGGTCATCCATAGAAGGAAAATTTTTACACCATTCGTCATCTTAAAAATATTCAAATTATGTTTCATAATCTTTTTAATGAAAGGAAACAGATTTAGTATCACATGAGAATTTAGGAAAATGTTGTACCTTTTTCATGGGACTAGTTTTCTCATCATCCTTGGATGGTTCATCTTGAATATCCACCTCATTTTCATAGACTTATATCATATTCTTTAAGGCGTTTCCAGATTTAAGATACCTAGATTGTGCCTCATGAAGTTCCTTTTATTTAGCAACCATTTTTGTATTAATAGATTCTGGTATCCTGTCTTATTATACACATTTCAACATTGACATTTTTATCTATTCTATGAGATCATTCTACTTCACATTTACACTTCTTTTCTTCTTTTACAATAGTTTTACTTTCTTGTAATATCTGGAATAATGGTCGAAGTAAGAAATAAAATAATCTCTTAGAATATATTCTATATAACCAACCCCTTTTTCTTCTTCTTAACTACTTGTAATGTCTATTCATCTCTTAACCTTATAGGTATATATGTATATTAATGGAAAATTCTATTTTATTAGTGTTGTTCATGGATGTGCTTATGTTTTTTTATTTTTTCTACAATTAAAGTTGGGGGGCTGGTGCGCGGGGGGGGGGGGGGGGTAATGCAGGGCATGGGGGGGTGCTGGTGCAGGGGGGAGGTGGTGCATGGGGGGTGGGGTGCTGGTGCAGGGGGAGGTGGGGGGAGCTGGTGCAGGGGGTGTGTGTGGTGGTGGGGGGGGGGGTTGGTGGTTGATGAAATTTTCATCCCTGGGGGGTATAAAACTATTGCATCATAAATTCATGTGTTCTATGGAAACACTATAATTTCAGAGTGACCAAGAGATGAGCTTTTAAATTCTTTATATTTGTTCAAGAACAAGTCTCATCTTAAGTTCATTAGAACTTGTTATGTTTACTTGGTCATAGGGAGGAAGCATCAGTAGTATTTTGTGTGCGTGCACTGAATTTTACTTAGTTCAATGGGTGATACCACAACATTAGAGGAATCACAAATAAATGTATAGGAAGAAGTGTATAAGGTATTGGAACAAGTGAAGGAATTGGAGGATTCAGCTACATCATTTATTTCAAAGGCATCCATCGAGGAAAAGGCCCTTTTTCAGCATGCTATTTCTCTTGACTCTACAATCAAAAGGCTGCTCTCTTTAACAGGGTCTCTTCTTGATAATAAAGCCTTGGATTCTTCTTTAGATGATAAGTTTGTAATTCCTTAACTAATATGCATTAAACCTTCTATTCTGATTTATCTTGTCCATTTTCTTCTAATTAATAATCGATTAGTTTTGCTGTAGGCCTCAATTTGACAGAAGTGGTGTACCCACCCAAATTTATGTTACTAAAGTGATATATCATTCTAGTGTTTTAATCTCTAAATAAATTATGATTTTAATTTAATGCAGCACGATGAAAAACTGAACAAAGCAAAATGTATCATGGCCGATGGCATGAGAGCTTCCTTTCTCCCTGTAAATTCTCAAGGTACTAATTTTGGGTCCATTATTTTTCAAAAATTCCCTTACTAGTACCATTACATTTTCTAATTTATATCCTTTTACAACTTCTTTGGAATTCTAATGTGGTTGGATGAGGATTCTCATGTGTTATCAATTACATTTCTTCATTTGACATGTAGGTTTCTTTTTGATGAAGTTTATAGGTCCTATCAATGTGTGCCCTCCTAGGAAAGAGATCTAGTTGAAAGTCAAAGAAGAGTACAATCGTTAGAGTATTCTTCTCTAAATCCCATTTTTCCTTGTCATACTGTACATACATTGCAGTCCAGTCACTCATGAGGATAACTATAAAGTCCAAAAGTTGCATCACTGCATATTAACTTGGTTAATTATGGTTCTACTTCATCCTTTTATTCCTATTTTCTTAGAATCTACATGTGAATAGAGAAAATATGGATAAATAAAGAATCAGGAATATGCATGATTCATGAAACACAAATTTTACCTTTTCTTTGGGCTGTATTTGACAACAATTACTGAAAATTTCTTATTGCACTCATCACTTATGATAATAAGTTTGACTAACCTAGTTTTGACACTAGTCGGTGAAGAGGCGCCAACCATCAAATGCCTTCTCTTGAGAGTCCCCTCAGCCTTACAGACCAACCATCTTTGCTATAGCCACAGACCTATAACCAAAATTTTATAAGTCCATGGCTATAACTTTTTTTACAGCCACAATTCTATTAAAATTGTGGCTAAATCATTGTTTACATCCACGCTTAAAAAATTAGTTTCTCAGTTTTTTTTGACCTTCTATAGAGATCTTCCTCCCTCAACCCCTCGCGAACCACCTTATACCCGTGACAGCGACCCTCTCCTCTCATCCTTCACAACTTCTCCTATTCGTGACTTCTCCTTTCAGCCTTTGAGACTTCTCCTCGCTCAGCGGTGACCTCTCGGTGATGACCTCTCCTCTCGGTGGTGACCTCTCCTATCGGCGGAAACCTCTCCTCTTGGTGGCGACCCTTCTTCCCCGATGGCCTTGGAGACCTCTCCTCTCCCTGATCCTCATCCCCCGATAGTTCCCTAACGGCCTTCACGATGCTTCCCCATCCTCATCCCCCCTCACGACGCTGCCTGTTGCTGTCACCGAGCGAGGCACCCCGGTCTCCTTTGTGGTAACATCTCAACTCTCGTACCTCAAAGTTGATCAACCTTGGCCTTTATCTGAATTACATACACATATTTCTCTCTACTGGAATTCTTCAAACTAGAAATTAATTCCAATAGACAAAGGATATTTTCATATCTTGTTGAAATCGCAAGAGGATCTATAGTGATTTTGGAGGACTGGAAACCTCAATCTTAAACTCGGTTTACTCATAATTTCTAATTGGGACTCTAACTTCAATCCGCACACACATAGAAATACATTGGCCAAAGTCTGGGTCAAACTACATGGTCTTAATTGGTTCTTTTGGCACCCAAAAATTCTGAATGATATTTTCTACTCCTTAGTAACTCCCCTAAAAAATTCATCATAGAACATTAAATACTGACTTATTTCTCTTTGTTAGAGTTATGGTGAAAATTAAACATGATCCAAAGCTGCCCACCAAAATTAATTTCAATTCAAATGACTAAAAAACTGAAATTAGAATTGAATATGAGAGGAAACCTCCCTTTTGTGAACATTGTAAGATCACTGGTCATACAATTTTCAACATTAGAGTAATTAGAAAACAAGTAACACAACCAGTTGGAAATGATTGGAAATAAATTATGAGAAATAAAAAGGATAAATCCACTATGATAGATATACCTATTCCCCCATCAAAGAAATCTAAAACTTGGGTGAAATAGTCAAACAAAGTGATACACATAGGGGATAAATCAAGTACTAACTAGGCTGATATGGCTGAATAAGAATAAAACTCTATTAAAGATAAAGGAATCTTAGAAGAAATTGAAATTTTGGTGTTAGACACTATTAGGATATCCAATAAGGACAAATATAATACATGATTAGCCGAACAAATTTTATAATCTAACCAAAATTCTAAACATAGCCCAGGTAAAAACATGAAGTGCAATGAATTCAATGCATACAATACACCCCCTCATAAATATGTGTGCACTAGATCATTTCTTGTTCAATCTGTGGATGATCACTCCTCATCTTTAAGTACTTCAAAAATCAAGTACCCCTCCCTATTAAATGCCACTATTTCATTAGGGACAGAGATTTAGACCAATAGTAAAACAAATGTACCTGATAATGGCTCTAAAAATATAGATTCAACTAGCCATTCTATAGTTTTTGGGAATCTATTGTCTATCCCAAAATCTAATCAGGATATCACACATACTAGTAGTATGAATGCAACTGTTTCCATGGATTTGGAAACTGTTAAATCAATGAAGGTAAGTACCCCCTCGGTACAGGTGACTAAAATGCGGGATCTCATTGGATCCATTAAGAAGATTCAGCCCATGGAGGATACCAGGGTGGAGAAAAAAAAGGATCCAGTTAAAACCTCTTCTTCTAATTTATACTCTTTTTATGGTTCAAAACCTATTAATAGTGTTGATGTCATTAGTTATCTGATGGTTTGTAATTGTAATCCTACATACCCAACCATTAAAACTTCATTAACTCATACTTCTATGAGATATTTTAATCACTTCTCTGTCATATATAATAATAATACTACTCTTGAAATGAAGTTGGTAACCAAAAATTTGGAGAATGATTCAGCTCTTTCTCCCCTTGCGCACTCTAAATCTATTACCAGTTATGTAGAATAAGGGAGTCAGATGAGTATTTTTAAGGTTGTTTCAACTAAGACACATTCCATGACTTCTAAAAATATTAAAAATGATGTATAACCTATCAAACCTACTTGCAAATCCCCGGTACAGGACCCTAAACATATGTAGGCATGTAATATTTCATTTCCATTGAATCTGTACTATCAAACAGATCTGGATACTTCTTAACAACAGAAAGTGGATACTTTAATGTTTTCAGGTACTACTATTTCTACATCTATAATTAATGATTATTTCTCTATGAAATATGGAAACTTGAATTCTAATCATAATATCAATTCTTTGTCAATCTGTTTTATGAATTCTGTAGACTCACCTATAAATGATCCATTTAGGAAACCTACAAATAAGATTCTAGTCACATCTAGAAATGTACAAGAACATGCCACTAAAAATAACCTAGAGGTTAGAAGGACTACTAGAAAAAAGGCTCTCGAATAAAGAGAAAATGGTGTTCTAACTCCAAATTCAGGTTTAAATGATGATCCTCTTTTGGAATTGTAACTTCTTAACACTTTATTGTGGAATGTTGGAAAATATTTCTTGATAATTTAGTTATTCATGTTGGCCCGCAGATACACTCTACAGATGGATCTTTTATGGAAACCTTTGGAGGGGTATTCATTAAAAATATGAATGATGAATTTTGTATAAGTACAATCCACTGAAAGGTATAAAAATTGGTTCTTTATTTAATATACATCATAGTTTTGGGTTTCATGCATGGTGTGCTTATAATTTTGGGATTATAATTGTTTCCTATAAGATAAATAAGGGTCTTTTGATAATTTCAACCCCCTTAGAGGCATTAGACCTATGTTGTGTGCTTGGTTCACAAGATCATGTTCTAAAATGAAGAAATTGTATGAATCTTTCATGATGTTGAAAAATAGAGAACCATGTTTTATAAGAGATATGGTGCATATTGTTAAATATGACTAGAAGATGCAGTAGTTGGTATTATGACATTATAATTGGTTCTTCATGATTATTACATGGTCTAACTACATAACACATAAGATTAACTTAATGTTAATGTCACAAAAGTCGTGTGCACTGAAGATAATTATACATAGTGACTTTTCATAAGCCAACATTTCTATCTCACCTTATACAGGCCCACACATAGATAATTATAGGTAGTGTCTAAAATAATTTGTATTTTTTTAACACTTTATTGAAATAGTTTGTACCACAAATTTATGTTTTCAATATGTTCAGTATAATCAATATTCATGTAGGGTTTTTATCCTACTTACAAGGTGACATGATAAAGTAACACTCGATTTTGTAGAAATACAACGTCATGGAAGACTGGAGCAAGGGTATATTTTCAAGAAGTGAGTCATTTTTTTCAGTTAATAGTTTCTTTTACTTGTATTAAATATGATATGTGCCCATATATATATATAAATGCAGATGCAGGTGACTGGAGACTGGTATATGCATATAAGCATATGTGAAAGGATCCCCTTGCACATGCTCATGGCCATGCGGGTGTGTGCATAGGGGCTAGGTGTTCTTGCATGTGTGTGAAGGTGCGTATAACCAGTGGGGGAGTATCAACTTTTATTTAGAAAGCTCCAAGAGCCAAAGTGGACGGTTTGGTTCCACATTGAGGTAGGACCCCTCTTCCAGCCTCTTTAATTCAAGAACGATTTAAATTGAATTTATAATCTTTCTTAATTCTGCTTAATCATATTGAATTTAATATCTTGAATAAGTTTCCTTTAATATAATTGTTTCATTTGATAAATAAAGTCATGTTTTTATAAAAAAAACCCTCCAACAGAGGTGAGCTGTCTGTGAGAACTCACAGTGATAGTTATGTTGATATAATTGCTTAAATTATTGAATTTGATTTGTGCTGAATGAGTTTTAGAGTAAATGATAAATATAATTAAATGAATTGTGTGATAAAAAAATTCCATGATTTTATCATAAAACCCCTCCAACGGAGGTTCACTATCTTCTAAACCAAATATTAGTGATAGTTATTTGCATCATGTTCAGATTTGGTTTGAGTCTTTCATATGCCTCTTGTTGGTGTTTGTTTTGTGGATAGTTAGTTTTTGTTTTCTTTGAATAATATAAATTGTCTTATCATACTCATTTAACTCAAATGAAATTGTCTGAGTAGGCATATGCCTTGACCATGACACTTTCTATTTCACGCTTTGAATATTATAAATAAAATTTCCATGTTTAGGCAAAGTGAATGAATTTCTAAATGGTTTGTGTAGGGTGTATGATTCTTTTATATCATTTTGTTTCCCTTTAGAAGTTGTGTCATTATTCCGCTCTCTATAACCTTATCTGGATATACCTTTTTATAGCATATTAAATAGTTGATCTATTCTATCATCTTCCGGCAGGGTGATGGTCGGAATGTTGCCCCGCCTCCTCCCGCTCCCTTAGCTCCTGGCCAGCAGATGTTGTCCCGTGGATGTCGGTGGATAGGGCCAACATGCCGCGATCACTCCGCGGTCACACTGTGGTCATGTTGTGATTGGAACCTGCTCCAGGATGACACCCCACTATGGTTCATAGTGATAGTATTCCATTATTCTTGTGATCAATGTTGAGACTGACTAATCACAATTTCTACTGGTGGGGCGACGATCGGAATGTTGCCCCACCTCCTCCCACTCCCTTCACTCCTGGCTGGAATATGCTACCCCATGGATGTCACTGGACCAGGACAATAGGCTGCGGTCACGCCACAATCATGCCGCAATAATGTCGTGATTTGGCCCTGCTCCAGGACAACACCACGCGACAGTTCACAGTGATAGTATTCCATGAGTCTTGTGATTAATGTTGAGACTGACTAATCACAATTTCTGCCGGTGGGGCGATGACCGGAATGTTTCCCTGTCTCCTCCTGCTCCCTTCACTCCTGGCTAGATGATGTTGCCCCACTGATGTCGCTAGACTGGGCCAACACAATGCGGTCACGTCACGATCATGCCGTGGCCACGCTGCGGTCACTCCGCGGTCACTCCACTGTCACGCCGCGGTCACGCCACAGTCATGCCGCGGTCAGGCCATGGTCACGCCACGGTCACGCCGCGGTCACGCCGCGGTCGTGCCGCGGTCACGCTGCATTCACACCGTGATTTGGCTTTTCTCCAGGACGACAACCCATGACAGTTCGTAGGGATAGTATTCCATGAGTTTTGTGATCAATGTTGAGACTGACTAATCACAATTTCTACCGGTGGGGTGACGGCCGGAATGTTTCCCCGCCTCTTCCCACTCCCTGTGCTCCTAGTCAGAAGATGCTACTAAACGGATGTCTCTAGACTGGGCCGACACGCCACGGTCATGCCGCTATCACACCGTGATTTGGCCCTGCTCGAGGACGACACCCCGCGATGGTTCGAAGTGATAGTATTCCATGAGTCTTGTGATCAATGTTGCGACTAACTAATCACAATTTCTGATGGTGTGGTGATGGCTGGAATGTTGCCCTGCCTCCTCCCGCTCCCTTTGCTTCTGGATGGAAGATGTCTCCCCACGGATGTCGCTGGACCAGGCCAACATGCTGCGGTCACGCCGCGGTCATGCCACAGTCACGCCGCAGTCACGCTGCGGTAATACCGTGATTTGGCCCTACTCCAGCCACATCCAGCCCACACCACCCCCTTCCACATTCATTTCAGCCCGCTGCCACCAGCCTTCCAACCCGCAACATCCCCCCTGCCACCTTCGAAGCAGTCCGCACCATCCCCCGAGCACCTGCAACCAGCCCCCTTCCACCAGCATTCCAGCCCCCTTCTACCTGCATTTGAGCCCGCACCAGCCCCTGGCCACCTGCAATCCAGCTCGCACCAGCCACCACACCAGGCACCACCCCCATCCTCCTATAAAACACTCATGCCATCCCTCTTCCACCTGCAAAACAGCCCCAACCACCAGTTCCAGCCCTCACCAGTCCCCTACCTCCTACATCCTAGCCCGCACCACCTACATCCCATCCCTCACCAGTTCCAGCCCGCACCAGCCCCCTTCCACATTCATTCAGTGTTAGAGAACCAAGCATTGTTAAAACTAAAAGGGAAAGGGAGTTTCACAATTTTTGTGGACACATTAAACAAAATAGGATGATGATCAGAGTGGATATTTTGGAGGGTGGTGCTGGAGATGATGTCTCATTTATCTAAAGCAATACATTCTAAAGGCTATATACAATTTGGAGGCAACCACCATATTGTAAACCTTTTTATACCAAGTGTATTTCGAACCTGCAAGATTTATTTAAATAACGTTTCTATCTTCAATAGAGGTTTTAAATTCTCTTATGGAGATCATAGCATGCGAGGGACCAATTTTATCACTTGAATTAGGTATATCATTGAAGTCCCCGATTATAAATCAAGGTGTGCTAATACAAAAACCTAGATAGGTAAGTTCATCTCATAGGGGCCTCCTATTTTGATATTTATGCATTAAATAAACAAAAGATCAAAAAATAACAGTGCCATAAAAAACAAAATCACATATGAAGGCTTGCTCCAATATGTTAAAAATGTTAACATTTTTCATAGAAGAGTGTGAAAAAATCCAGAGAGAATCGACATAAGAGGAATATTTTGTTGTGCTAGTAAAAGAATAAGTATGTTAACAAAAATGATGGTATCTAGAAGAAAAATTAACTTTTTTTCAGTGATGGAAAACAAAATTGGACAGTGGGTGTTAACCATTATTTTTAAAATAGTAATGGTGTCAGATATAGAAATACCCTGACAATAACAAAAAAGGATCTTCATTTAAACCTAAATTTGGAGTAAGAACTACCTTTTTGATTTGAAAACCCTTGTGTCAATAAGATATTATGATCTTTTTAGTATTGTTTTGGATCTTGGTATTTTTCTAATTTATTTTAGAAGAATATGGGGAACTGTTTGAATTTCCTACCTTATTATTACCCTTGGAAGAATCAATGTAGGGGTTATTCACAAGTAAGTCCATAGAGTCCTTACTAATACAAGCATAATGTTCAACATCTTGATGAGTAATAAGGTTCTCAGATTTAGTAGGCATATTAATGTTATCTGAAGTCTGAGAAATACCAATAGTATGATTGATGAAAAGGGAAGGATATTTACCTGAAATATTTGTATCAAGGTTGTCATGGGATGTACTTGAATGTTTTTACAGCATTTTTTTAGAACCTGGGGGAATCTGTGGTGTGTCCAATAGGTTCAGTTTCTCTTGATAAGATGAATATATACACCTCTAATTCTTGACCAATTCAATAGGAAGATTTTGGTGGGCAAATTTCTAATCTTTCAAACCTGAGGCAACTAAATTTTGATTTGGGTAACTATCCAGAGTAGTGTTTGAAACACCCAGAACTTCAGTTTCCATGGCCATCTCCTTGGGAGATGCACTGTCCTAACCAAGTGGGGGTTAAGGGTTCTATTTAGAGATAAAGTTATTCTCCACATAAGTGTCACTGATAAAGTGTAAACCCCCAAGAGGGTTTCATTTCTTCTACTTAGAATCATTATTCAAAATCATCTTGGTCTGGTCATCTTGTCTGTCAAGTAGTGTACCAACCTGTTTTGATTCACAGCCCAAAGAAGAAGAAGGGTATGAAGATTGGCCATTTAAAATATTTATACCATTAAAAAGATCATTATAAATGTGATGTGCTTTATTACCTTTAGATGGGTCCAAAATAGTATCCCCTGCAGCTAAAACTTCCAAGGCAGGGTTTGTCGTAATATGCAGGTCTCCAGGCAGTGATGAGCCTGTATGATCACCTGCATTCAAAGCCGATTTAATATCCCTATCCAGAACCAAAGATGGGTTTGAGTGGCCTTTCATGCTGGGTGAATTTGTAAACATGATCTAAGATATCAACAAGTTGAAGCGAGTTCCATGCCATGAAATTATTGAATTGAAATGTATACAACATCAAGATATTCACTGGGAACATCATTGATAGAAACATCAATAGAATTATGTTCCAAAAGAGAAATTTTTTTGATAAAATATTATAGAGAATGTATCTTTGTCTCTGAAAATCTTTTTTTTTCAGTAGTAATTAATAGAAACACTATAATAGGAATTCATTGAAAAGATATTCTGAAGATATTGATTACACATCCATAATCTATTCAATCACAATGATCATATCTTTAACAGTTAAAAATTTAAACATTTACTACTTCTATAATTAAAACTCAAAAAATGGACATTCATAGGCAATCACATAAGAAATATTAATATTAATAAATCTCCAAAATAAGTGATATTACCTACATAAAAGTCTTTTGACTCAACAATATCCATATTTTTGAAAATCAAAAATAATGTATCATAAATGATGAAAATATATGTTTGAAAAGAATTTAAAATAATACAACCAGTGACATAAAATAAATATTATCTAGATATAACATCTGAGAAACTAAAATATCTCTTCTAAAAAGTTTTATTGTTAAAAACACTTCCCCTTAACAATAACTCTCTTCTATTAAAAAAATAAAAACTATTGAAAAGAAAAAATATCGACTATAGTTAAATTTCCCCACTTTTTCATTTTAAAAAATAATAACCTAGAGAAATATCATATAAAGAATAAGAATAACAATATATATAAAAGTAAAAACAAGAAAGATGATAAACTTACATTAATATTTATGAATCTCATTCCATTTGAGATATGCAATGAATAATAAAAAGTTATTTCTCTAAGTTTAATTTTCTATTTCAACCCATAATATTATATTCTCCTAATTATTGAAAAATAATAAGTAAAAGAAACTTCTATTACCCTTTTGGGATTACAAAATAAATGATACTTATTGATATAAGATAATAATATAAGTAATAAACCTACTTGAAGTTATCTTATGGTTCATGAAAATGATATACTTCTCATGAATATACTTCAAGAAAATGTTTTAAAGAAATTTTCTCATCTTACCTATAATTGAATTGAAAACATTAAAACTTTTATATAATGATAATCAAAACAATTATCCCTTCTTGAAGGGTTATATTATAATAATGATCAATTTTTTTTTAAAAGTCAGAAATATTATGTAAGCATGATAATTTATTAAAATGATTAAAATATAAATGTAAATTTTTAAAAGTTAATTCATAATTAAATTTAACCATCATGGTTAAATTAAATTATACATTGTTATTGAATAAGTTCATATTACATCTAATACATTGTATTCAATTATCTTCTAGATAATATAATGATCCCGCATTAAAAGTTAGCATAGTTATACATATTGAATTTACTCCCCCTTTCACAATGGGTTTTTCAATTCTTGTGGATAATAAAATAATAAGTGAAACCTATTATCACATTTCATTAATCATACCTAAAAACTTATTTAATATACTCAAATAATTTATAATTTCAATATTTTGTGATAATTTATACAAACTGTTCTTTTGTTTATATATATTGTGGAATAATATCAAGTTTTTATTTTTGATCTCTAAGGATGTAGTGTCTTGATCAATATGTTTAGGTTTTAAATTATTTTTTTGGGTTCACATGAGTCATTAAAGGAATCATCATGAGGTACCAAGTTTATTCTTAATTTTGTCCGCAATCTTGCGCTCTGCATCCCATAAAGCACCCAAATCCACTCCTCTAACTCGTCCATGCCCGCGCCCCCTAGTATGCAGAGCTTTGAAATTTTTTTCCTGTTGAAGAAGACTTTTAATGTCTGAGTTGTCTGATTTAGAAGCTTCAATTTGTCACTCATATTTTGAAGTAGAACAATCCGCTCTTCCACACCCATGTCCACAAATTCGAGCATGCCACCCTCTTTTCCAATTTCCCTATTTCTAGGAGACTTCTTGATCAATCTGTTCTGCAATAGAAAGTTGTTTCCCCTTTGCATTATCCTCTTCTATTACCTTCTGTGAATGCAGCAAGACAGTTCTGTCCACTTTGAACTCCTTGTGAGAGTCAATGACTCCTTCTTCAACTGTGTTACTTTCATTATTAAAAATGATAGCACCAAGGGGGTTAGAGGGTGTCAACTACATCTCATTACTCTTGTCTGAACCAGTTTGCATTCTAGGATTCAAAACAGGGGGACTGTCCCGTGTTTCATTGCTCATAAGAGCATTTTGGGGTTTTCATGACAAAGTAGACTTGTCCAGGAAGGGAGAATAAGATGGGGAGATGTATCCTAAGATATTTTTTGCCTCCACCTTTAAAACATAAGAATAACCAATCTACATTCCGTTTTGCAAAGCAGGAGAATAGTCCCACATTGTTGCAGGAGAATCAGAAGTGGAATGCTCATCCTTGATAACAACAAAAAAGGTAGGTTTAGAATATTTGTTAATAGATGAAGAGGATGGGACTTCAGAAAAGAATCTCAAGGAACCTTACTTACTACTAGAGGATTTCCCCAGGGAATATCCTATAATTTTTGGACCCAGCTTTTGTGCTCTGTTATCCTATGATGACTGGACCATAGTAATTTTCCCTTGTTCAACGATATCAGCCCATGATTTATTGACATGGTAACAAATGACATCATTGGGTTGCAGATTTTTTTGAGGTGGAGGAACCAAAGGGTCTGTACTGTGAGTTTCTTCACCACTGCATGCCTTCAGGTCTGTCTTGATATCCACCCTAGCCTGAGTCAGGTTCTGGGAATTCACAGCCTTCCTAAGTGAAGTTATGCGTTTTTTTTATATTTGGATTTGTTTAATTCTTATTATGTAATTAGATTTCCTGTATAATTTAATTTGGAGGGGACTGGAAGGGGAAGGGGGGAAACTGGTAGGGGTGGGGGCTGGCAGTGGGTGCAAGTGGGGGATGGTAGGGGGTGCAAGTGGGGGCTGGTAGGGGTGGGGGGTGGGGGGGAATGGGAAGGGTGGGGGGCAGGACTAGGGGGTGTCCAGGTTCTGGGGGGGGGGGGTGTTCTAGGGTCTGTCCAAGAGGGTGGGGGGTGGCTGTCCAGGTGAGTGGAGGTCTCAGCTATCCAGGGGGATCTGTCTATGGTCTGGGGGGTTCAAGGTCGGTCCAAGAGGGTGGGGGTGACTGTCTAGGGGAGCGGCGGTCTGGGCTGTCCAGGGAGATCTGTCCAGGGTCTGGGGGGTGGTGTCTAGGGTCTGGGGGGGGGGGGGTGTCATGGGTCTATCTGGGGGGTGTCCCGGGTCTTTTTTTGGGGGGGGGGGGTGTCCAGGGTCTATCTGGGGGTGTGTCCTGGCTCTGTTCGGGGGGTGTCCAAGGTCTATCTGGGGGGTGTCCAGGGTCCGTCCGGGGGGTGACTAGGGTCTTTCCAGGGGGTGTCCAGGGTATGTCTAGGGGGGGTGTCCAGGGTCTGTCTAGGAGGGGGATTTGCTGGGGGGGGGGGGGCTGTCTAGGGGGGTTATGTAGGGTTGGGGTGTCCAGTTTCTAGGAGGGAGGGGTCTGTAGGGGGGTGGGCTACTACAGGGGGGTGCAGGGTGGGTGTTCCCGGAGGGGGGGGGGTGCTATTTTTTTATGTTTTTCCAGACGATATAGCCACAGTTTTTAATTTTGGCTATAGGTATATTGCCACGGTTTCTAATCGTGTCTATAGGTCTAATGCCATGGTTTTTAACTGTGGAAATAAATTGTGTCCCTCCTCTAGTATAGTCACAGTTATAAACCGTGGCTATAGAGATATTACCATAGTTTGAACCGTGGATGTATACCTATAGCTATGGTTTGAACCATGGATCTAGACCTATAGCCACGGTTTAGAACCGTGACTATAAGTCTAGGACTATAGCCATCCCAAACTTAGCCGCAGTTTCTCAAACCGTGGCTATTACCTATAGCCACTGTTTGAGGACCTATAACCACAATTTTAAACTATGGATATAGACCGAATTTCTAGTAGTGTATAATTTATCCCAAAATGTATGATTTTGTTTTAATTTCATATTCAGATGCAGACTTTGGGAGTTGTATATTAGAAAGAAAAAGCACCTTAGGAACTTATCACTTTTTTAGAAAATCCCTAGTATTATGGTCTAGTAATAAACAACACTCAGTTGCCCTGTGAACAGCCGAGGCAGAGTATATATCTGCTGGCAGTTGCTGTGCACAAGTTTTGTGGACGAAAAAAACCCTTATGGATTTTGGACTAAATTTTAATAATACACCTATTTTATATGATAATACAAGTGCTATAAATAATTCAAAAAATACTATTAACCATTCTTTAACTAAGTATATTGATATTATACATCACTTTTTAAGAGAACATGTTCTTAAAAAGGATATATTTTTAGAATTTTTGAATGTAGATATTCAATTAGCTGATATTTTTACTAAACCACTTCCCACTACATGGTTTTATTTCATTAAGGGGGATTTAGGTTTATTTAATTTTATGTAGTTTTTTTTCATTGAATATATATATATTTTTTAAAAAATAGTTTAGTTACTAGTTTTTCAAATAGTACAATTTTATTTATCTATGTTTTTATATTTTTTCTTTATTGCGTGCGATTTTAATTCATTTTAAAATGTATTCATTGATTAGTCTGTATGTAATGACATGGAAATCAAGGATGTTAGAAACTATTTCAAATTCTAAAATCATTCATTTTTTTTTCAAAACCCTTCGAAACCTCCAAAACTTGTACCACTCTTCTCTCCCGAGCCTGAACCTTCGAAAACATAGTCCTTTTTGAACCTTCAGAAATTTATGAAATAAAAGGCCAAGACCAAGAGAACCAATGAGACAGAGACCAGTACTGTGAAGAGGTAGCACTCGGAAGGGATAAGAGTTTTACAAGGAAAAGTCATAGATATGGAATGGCTCTGTTAGAAGAACCAAATGCTAAAGCAAGCTCTAGCTTTTCAGATATTAGAGCATATGTTTAATGGAGATTATATGGAGTTTTTATATGAGGTAGAACTTCATCATTTCTTTAAGTTAGTACTATTTAGTCTGAGAAATGATGAGGATTCGATAATCACTAAGATTGAAAATCGGTATTTTTCAATCTCATCTGTGGAAATCGCAAAAATTCTAAACTACCCTCATGAGGGAGTTTATTATTTTGATTTGAAAAATATTGGTGATACTGTACATAAATCTGAAGATATTATGTCATTTATATTTGGATCAAATAATACCAAGAAGATGTTTGTAAAGGATCTGGAACCAGACCAAAAGATATTGGTTAAGTTTGTGCAAACTGGTAATGAACCTAGGATGTCTGAAATGAAAAATATTCTTTATCTAGATATGTATTTAATGCTGGTACATTGAGAAAAATTGGATATTTCTGGAGCACAATCAAAGGAAAGGTGTTGCCTGTTGGAGCTGAAGAGGATGAAGAAAGTGCTCAGGCCCAACCAGAAAAATCAAAGGAAGGAGAAGACGAATCAAGAGTCAGTGCTTTATCAAGAAGACTCAGGTTTGAGGCTGTGGATGTATATGAAGAAATAATCCAGGAAGGACTTCATTTCAAGAGAACTAGGGATCCTAATCCTGTTGAAGAGGCTACTATAAATTTAAATGTTTAAACATCTGGTGATTTCTTAAGCTATTAGTTTGTAAGAGAAGCTATAGTTGAAGACGAACCATTAATAGAAAAAGAAGATGAGATAGTGTCTGGTGAAGGAGAAGTAGTGGCCCGAACTAAAATTGATCAAGTAGAGGTTGATTAAGAACAAATTATTTTCAAGAATACAATAATAGAGGAAGAACATGAAGAAGATGCTCATGAGGAGCAACCTCTAGAACTTGAAAACCAAAAAGAGGATGATTTTGAGATTCATACTGAGGTATTGAATGAGAATTATTCTATGGATGAGTCTGGGAAAGGCTTAGAGGAAAAATCTATTGAAAAACCAGTATAGGGTAGGGATGATGAGAAATAAAATGTTGAATCCTTGCCATTAGTGTTTTTGTGTCAAGTTGAAGCTGAAAATGAGATTCTACCACAACGTGCCTCTGATTCAGTAAATACAGATATGGGGGAACTAAACAGAAAGTTGACTGAAGATGAAAAAGGAAATGCTACTCTACAGAGAGCATTAGAAAATGAACATTTAAATTTTTAAAGGCTGAAAGGAAGTAATATTTCTAAACAAGAAGTTAAATGTTTTAATAAGTAAATGTTAAATGAAGTTTCAAAATTAAAATCAGATATGGTTATAAAGATATATTTAATGGAATTTAGATCTTTCATAGAGAAACAATTTTTATCTGTCAAAACCAGTGAGGCCAGTACATCAGGTACTTCACCTTATTTAATCAGAATATTTCAGGTTATTATAATGGTTATGGAGAATATGAATGCTAGACTACAGGACTTGCAGTGAAACAATGCTCCTTTGTCAATACTGTTATATAATCAGAAGTTTCTAGTTGACCAGTTGAAGTCCAGTGAACTAGGAATTAGAACTATGCTGAATCAGTTCATAGAAAAGTTGACTCTTTTTATGGATAAGGAAGAAAGATGTCATGAGTTTTTCAGAGTCAATCTGATTGAAGATATTCATTTGTCTCAAGAAATAATAGATCTAATTATCCAGTTGGGAGATGGATTGATGAGAATATTGAAGTAACAATTGACAGAGATCAAGGAAATAATTCCGAGGAGAGGAACCCTATCTCACAATCTTACCCAACCTTGATTCCTATTGTTGTTTAATTACTGTATTTTTAATTCCATGAAATATCTTTACATTTCATTTTCTTGTGTTTTAATTTGTTTTACTGTACTGTCTATGATCGAAAAGCCAGTAATCTAGATTCACATATTGATAAACATTTTATAATAGCATTTACTTAAATTAAGTGCTACATTAAAATGTGTTATATTTATTATTTTATCAGTTTTTTTTGATATCACAAAAGGGGGAGAAATTAGGAAAATCATAACATTTTATTTTTATATATTTGAATTTATTTTAAATTTAAATTTAATATTTTTAATAAAAAAGGGTATTATCTTAATCCTTTAAGGGGGAGAAATTATTTTCAACCAAACATTTTATTTTTTAATTTTTTTAAAATGTTATTTTAAGGGGATATATGGATAACCATAATCTTTTATTGGGGGAGAATTTTTTTTCTTTTTATGACTTTGGATAATACAATGTTTATTTTTTTAAAATAATTTTGTTCAAATTAAATATTATATTTATCTTTGAAGATTTAAAAACAATATGTAATTAATTTTGTAATTTAATTTTATTGGTTATTTTATGGATTTTGTGATCATCAAAAAGGGGGAGATTGTTGAGAAAGTGTTGTTTTCAACAATACATAATTTTATTATTAAAAATGGGGAGATTTTTGAGAACAATACTATATCTATTTATGATGATTTTGATGCTCACAAATACCGTTATTTGTTATTCTAATGATTTTACTTTAAGTGTATTTCAAAAATTTAATATTCGTTATATTCTTTTTTCTGGAAGAAATATTTATGTATTTTAACAGTGAGAATTAATTTCTAAAGTATTCAAAAATCGTTTTAGCATGTTCAGGAAACACTATTCATACCCTATGTTGAGAAGTGTAGAATAAGGATGAAATGCGGTGTTTAATCTATGAGATATTAGAAAATTATGGTAAAAAATCATACATTATCAGAAAAGTATGAAGGAAGGAACACAATGTTTGGAAGGAACCTTATGTTTGGAAGGAACTTTACATTTGAAAGGAACCTTAAATTTGGAAGGAACCCTACGTTTGTAAGGAACCTTACATTTGGGAAAACAACAAAGTGTGGAAGAAGATCATTACGTAAGTATGTAATGATAAGTATTATTCTTAAAATTATGGTTTATCAACATTAATTTTATGAACAACCATATGTTTGAAAGATAAATATAAAAGTATGGTTCATCAACCTTACTTTTATGAACAACTGTACATTTTATTGAAAAGTATGGATTATATACCATATGTTTGAGAGTTAAAGAGAAATGTTTGAGATCAACCATATGTTTGGGATCAACCTTATGTTTGAGATCAACCTTACATTTGAGATAAACCTTACATTGTGAACCTTACATTCAAAGAATGCGTGTTATATAGCTCAACCCTATGTTTGAAGTCAGATGTTTAAATTATGACTTTATTAAAGTGACAGTATTTATGCAGATTATAAGGTTGATTTCTGGACAGATTAAAATCCCAAATTTAAAGTGAGTCTTTGACTGATTCAAATCCGTTTATTTATGATTCAAAGGATCAATTTAAGAGGATCTTTTCATGCTGAATTTTCAGGGGAGTTATGACTAATCTGCTATTCAGTCTTTTGAATATCGTGATTCTAAAGGAGAGTTTTTTGGATATAAATTTAAATAGACAATTCTTGTCTTTTTCCTATATATACCTGTATTATTTTTTTGAAAAAAGGGGGATGAATTATTGAAAAGAAGATCTAATGTTACGAAGAGAGAAAAAGATCTGTTTTTTGAAGAAGAAGAAACTCGACTGAAGATTTAATGATCTACATCGAATATCTTTTTGTGAATCCACTACTGTTAAAGTTGCGAACAACATTTAAAGATCTAATGCAACTAGATCGGCTCAGAACTACTTTTAAACAAAGATCATCATTTCTGAATATGAAGATCCATCTACTGTCAATTGCATGCTATTGTAATTGTGAAGAACAACTGGGAAAGTATTTTCAATGAAAAAAATACTCTTTTATCTTGAGTGATCAACTACTTGTTCTAAGATGTGTATTTGGTTCTATGTATGAACCAGAAGGATCTATTTAGCCTTAATATTGTATAGGTTTCAATTTCCTGTACTCATTTGTGGAACAGTATAGGAGGACCAGATAGTTAAAATCACCAAACTCATGGAGTAGAGAATTGGTGGAGTGGACTAGGGGTTTTCTGTTCCCCAAATAGTTTTACATCATGCATCCTATGCTATTTATTTTTCACTACTAAATATTTGATATAAAGATAAAAGGACAAACCACAATCATTCAAAGAAATTGAGAAAGGCACAATTCACCCCTCTCTTATGTGTATCTAGTATAACCCAATCCAACACTTGGTTCAAAGAACATTATAAAGAGATCAGTGTTCATAAATCATGTTGGCACAAAGGATTCGACTGGATTTTTCATGTTTTTATGTGATTTATATCACATATGATGAGGTTAATTGATTTAAAGTTCTAAAAATATCTCATATGGACTTTTAAAGGATTATTTGTTGGTGTATTTATATTAAGTTGGACCATGATATGTATTTTATTCTAATGGGAGGTCATATAGATCTACAAAAACATACCTAATGATAGAGACTATATAGCCTATAGACATAGGTGATGTATAAAGAACTTATTAGATTGGTATATCCATATGATTCCTTATAGATAAACCCTACAGGTTAATTAGAATATTGGTTTTGTAAAGAAAAATAGGCTCAATTATTTAACATGTCAACAATAAACAATGTGGCGTCTTCTTATATAGCTTGTTGGTGGAATTATACTTTACTATCCCACTAACCATGATTACTCAATATAGATTATTATAGAGGGATTTAATTTTATATGTTCTTAAAAAAGGAAATTTTATTCTCATGAGGGTGATTACCGTATAAGGATACCTCATGAGGATCAGTTAGATATTTCATATTCTGGAGGGGGTCATCTGTTCTATAGATTTATGATGAAGATTGATGACATTATAGGTGATTATAAGACCAATAATTTTAAATGAGACACTAGAGTGGGTATTTTTGGGATTTGAGTTTATGTGTGGAATTTTATATGGGAACATAGTGGGTTTTCCTATGAGTCATTAATCTTAAAACACATGACCTATGACTTAGACGGGGGAGCCTAGTTCTTTGAGATATGACTTAGGGTGTTAGTGAGTCAAGCATTATGAATGATATGGATTGAGATTAAAAAGGGAAACCCATGTGAGCGGTTAGCTGAGAATTATGGATTCTTTAGAAATGGGAAGCATGAGTAGATGATTTTGGTTGAGATAAGTGAATGTGTGGTGATCACATGTGTGTGATATAAGAATAGAAATTCCTTAGGGGTTTTCAATGAATATAATATTGATTTTCAGTGCCTTGGGTATCAAGGGTTGGTTTCATGGTTAGGATCCATATGATTCTTTGCCTAATGTATTTATGGATGCACTTTTGGTAGTGTGGTAGAGAAATGATTGACCGTGATAATTTTTTTAAATGATTCTAGAATAGAGGTGATCATGTGATAGATAATGGAACTCAATAAGTGATTTCTTTTGAGGACTGTTGAGGGTATTCCTAGTAAGATATAGAATAAATTTCAAGTAACATGGTCATTCCTTTTGTCACATGATCCTTGGATTGATGTGATATAAATCATGGGAGTCTGAGTTGGACAATATGAAAGGATGGAACCATGGTGTACACCTATTTGAATATGTGTTATTTTGTTAACAGGGGTTGTTAAGGTCTTATTCTAGAGGGTTATTGGTGAATTAGGATGAGGTACACATGGGTGATTTATTATAAAAATATAATCAAAATATCTCTCATTATTGGTATTTTGATATGGTTAAATGTTTCATGACCATTAAGAGTGTTATTAGGGCGATAGATTGGGTGGTATTAGATGGTACACCTAATATATTGGATAAGATAGGAATTATTTGTGTTGGTTGTGAGTGGTACCTATTTAAATAGTGATTATATGTGTGGTTGGATGTGAGACAATGACCAAAGGTATTGATAAATCACATACATGTATGGAGGCCTAGACTTTGGATGTAATCAGTGATGTACCTCAGTGGAAGAGGAGACATCGGGATTGTATCAAGTGTGATGGAATGACCAATCTGGGAGAATATTGGTCTGGTATTGATGTGTTATGATGAGTGATTATTGGGAGGAGAGACATGTTTGTACTAATGTAACCCACTAAAGTTGTACCCTTGGAGAATTATAAGTTAATCAATATGATAGGGAGACCACCATTGGTGTTTAATGGTGTGACTATCATTATGATTGTTATTTTAGTGGATATATTGGATAACATTCTCATGATCCTGAAATGGTTGGCAATAAATGTTTCATAATTAGAACTTATTTATGAGCTAATATTCCATGTTTATTTATTACATGTTATAATGGGTGGAGTGTGTATAGTGGAGGTCGGACCCTTGTGTTAGAAGTGTCATCAATATAAAAAGACTAGACTTTAGAAGGTCATTAATGAATTTTATGTTGATGAAAAAAATGGGTTTTTATTTTTCAGGATTACTTGATTAATTATAGGTATATAAAATAATATAAGGTATGTGATGGAGTCTGAGTATCAACCTTGGGCTTTAGGATGACTATAGGTGATCCGAGCATGATTAGATCAGTTGTGTTAGTGCTCATAGTACAACAAGAAAATGGTTTTGGGTTGGGAAAGGATTTGACTATGAAATTTTATTGAGATTTAGGTTCAAATTTATTGAGTGTGTTGAAATGATCATAGGAAACCCTAGTGATTTAAGGAATCATGATATCATAATTTTAGTAGTGCATCACAGGGTGTGTCATGGTTTTTTTGAGATGATTCAGCTGTGTAGGGTTGACTTATGTTCTCATATATGTAATTACTTATAGTGTATTAGTAACTACATCAAATGTTTTATATTAGATACACCAGGTGTATATAGAGGATCATTTGGGAATTTAAAATGAAATCCAATGTATTTCATCCATGTATATGGGTGGTGGATACTCATCTGATTCAATTCAAAATTAAGAAGAGGGATGATTTTAGGTTTTGACTGATGTTTTGATTTAGGATCAATAGTGGTTTATTGAGAAACATTATGGGTACACTATAAAAATATTATATGGGTGTTTATGTTGTTAATTTATAACATGGTAATTTTCATCGATTAGAATCAGTTGTTATAAGGTAATTCTTATGTTGGGGAGCACCATAGGCCTAATGTTTATTTTTATGAATAAATGTGAGTGTATCGAGATATAAAAATATCATAGGGCCCCATATTGGTGTTTTATTTATGAATTAGATCAATGAATAATATTTCAGTGGTTTGAGTGCCTTACATTTAATTTTGTGATACAATATAATGTTTAGTGTTAATGATTGGATCACGACCTATGATATTGAATGGGAAACTAATGTAGATCAAGATTTATGGTTAGAAATTCACCAAGGCTTCTCAAGTAAAAGAAGTTTTATAGTATGGATTTTCTGGGAACCTATGTTATAATGACCCTAACCCTTTTCACATATCAATAGATGAATTTAAGAGTAATTAAACATCAAATTACAAGCTAATGATCTTAAGGTCTACTGTCTTTGAATACTAGGTACATAAAAATAAAAACATGAGACCAAATAAAACATTTATTTTTTTTCATACATTATGAGAACATAAAATACTTTGATACCATAAATATACATAGGATAACCTGAGGATAACATGATAAAATGGATGATCTAAAAATCCTGGTAATGTAATAAAAATTAAAATAAAGGTTAACACATGGATTAGAAGGCATACCATAATGATATAAAAAGGAATGGAACATGATTAAACATAATGAATCATAACATGGAATAATAAAATCATGGATTCATAGTAATGTGGTAGAAACATTAAACATGAATTTATCGTGATTCAAGGCTCGTTGTACATAGAGGAGCATGAGTTATGGCTAACCACCAAGACTGCTGCACATTGAGCACGAGTTAAGGCTAACCTCCAAGACCCTGTTATATAACATCTCATGAGACTAAAATTACCCAATGAATTGGAGACATATCTAGGAAAAACCATCATAACATGTTCATGAATATGTGTTTCACATGAATAATCATACATAAGGAATAAAACATAAAAAAATGGTTACCCATGAAAGGAATTGTGAATCAGAATCTTTTCAGAAGGCATAACATAAAAGGATATCACAATGGTTTCCATGAAAAAAAGGATTTAAATCATACATGGACATTATTAAGGTAAAATATACATAAATCATGATAATATATGTCAAACCAAAGTGTATACATGTAAAAATGTCATTTAATAAACTTTATAAATAAATCCTTTTAGTGTGGTTTAAGGAAAATATTAAAGAGTATTTTAAGAAGAAAAGGGAATAATCTTTCATATAAAACTAGAAGTGGACAAATAATGTTTTTATAATAAAATTAGTTATTTTAGAAAAATAATTGTTTCTTAAAACATATTATATAGTGTAATTGAAATCGGGTAAGAATTCAGGATGTTCCCTTAAATCTAGCTTTCTTATCAGGAATAATTGAGTTGGGAACCTTTTAATAATATATATATCCCCAAAAAATAAGGATGAATGGATCATGATACATGAGTTTGGAACATATAAACATAATTTATAAGACTTACATAAAAATAAAATAGAATTTCCTTTGGGTAAAAGGAGATAAATATTAACTCGAAGGAATAATGTAGGTTTGGGTAGAATCTCTTACCTTAAGTCTGAAGGTGTTATTCACTTGATATTAAAGTCCTAGAAAATCAAATTATATTAATTAATTAATAATTATAGAACCCTTTATACATATATTTGATTTATTATAACCTTATTATGTTCATTTATCTATTTTTATGGTTTAATAAGTTTAATTACATCGTTTAAGAGCGTTGATTTCCTTGGTTTTCATGATTGGTTTACTTGTATACATGTATGAAAGGTTGTATAAAGTGGGGGTAATTATACAGAATTGAACTTATGTGTTATTAATGATATCACATAGGTTAAATTGGTCTTATACATCAGTTGTTTTTATGGAATTAAGATGAATCATTAGATAAGTAGTTAATGATAATTGTTTGAGATTATTTTGGCGGTTTTCGATCACAATGAACTCATTTTGTCTAACAAATTAATATCACATGTACAAAATGATTCTAGAACATTAAATAAGATATAATAAATATAATATAATCTGGTTAAACCATAAAAATAATTTCATGACCAGCCTTAAATATGGTAATGGAAATTTAAAACTTCGTCGTCCATGAATGTGATAAATTAACACATCACAGATTGCGTTTTCATTTCTTTTTATATAAAAGGAGGTGGAAAGAGAGATGATGATGAATTATTAAATTATCATAACAACATTAAAGTATATGTACTTGATTTAACATAACAATTAGATGAGGTTGGGTGATGAGAGAAAAATAAAAGAAATGAACTTGAAACAGAAATTAAAAGAAAAGAAAGAGGGTTTTACCTCTTGATCCCTTCTTCCTGAGAACCTCCGTAGGGGATTGGTTTTAGTATTTTGTTAAGGAAAAAAGGATCTTAAAAATGGGGAAGGGGATTTGGGGGAGATTTGGGCTGAATTTGGAAAAGGATAAATTTAACACCCCAGAATGATGAAGGGTTAAATGACTAAATTATATTACTCATGTGAACAATGTGCGCCATTATTTTGGGGAGCCTACCCGATTAGAACTCCATAGTTAAGAATGATTGGTCTATAGTAGTGATTAGGATGGGTGAACTTCTGGGAAGTTTCTCATAGTGTGTGGGAGTGAGGTCAAAGCACACTGTAAATGACATGTGTTGTCCTGTGGGGACAGTCATTAGTCAAATGACCCGTACAAGCACATGGGTGGGCCCTAGGGTGGGGACCACATGACCCGACGACCATGTTAAAGGCAAGGTGTCTGTTTTGTCACCAGGCATCGACTGTCACATTTGGTATTAGAGGTAGTACCCAGCCTTAAGTGTGATGCACTACCTGGGTTGAGATATAGGGCCCACAATGAGGACATTGTTCTCTAAGGGGGGGGGGGGGAATGTAACATCACATAATGATAAATAGTTAAATGAATAAATTATACAACTCATGTCAAAAAGGTTCACCATCCTTTTCAGGAGCCTACCTGATTAGAACCCCACACAGTTAAGAATGCTTGACCTGTAGTAGTGATTAGGATGGGTGACCTTCTGGAAAGTTTCTTAGGGTGTGTTTGAGTGTGGAAAAAGCATATTGGAAAGGACCTGTGTTGGCATGTGGGGATATTCATTAGTCATATGACCCGTTCAGGCATGTGGTTGGGCCCCAGGGTGGGGACCACGTGTTTGCGGGGCAACTGGTGGTACCTGGCAGGCCGGGACCCGACGAACATGTTAAAGGCGGGGTGTCTATGCTATCAATGGGACCCGGTTTTCATAATAAAGGCTTGATAGGTGTGAGTAGAAGAGGTTTTGAGGGGTGATTTTTATAGTGGAGGAGAGGGGTGTTTTCTCATTATTTAATTCATTAGTTTATTATTTTTCTCAAGACAAGCAATAATGTTGACTATTGAGACTAAATACAGTAATTAGATCATGTGAGTTAAAACCAATAGTGATTTCATCATCCCTGACTCAATGAATAGTGTATTTAACTTATAATGTATATATACCATAAATTACTGTATTTTACTATTCACTAAAAAATTCAAGTATTTTAGAAAAATCCCAAAATGTCTCCCTAACCATTTTTTAACATGTAGAATTGAAAAATTAACTCCATTTTATGAAAATAATTTTCTAAATATGAGAAATTTAATTTTTAATTAAAATCATCATTTACATGGAAAATACAAATTTTAAAATTAAGACTGCTTTTCTAACACTTTGAAAAATTAATTAAGGTCTCATAAAATTATCACATAATAATAAACAATCAAAATATTAATTTATGAATACATTTTATGAAAATAAATTTTCTTTTAAATTATTAAATTATTCATAAAATTGTAATTAAATATTTATGACTTAGAAAAATACCAACACTTAATAATTTTTAAAATATTCATTTACTTATACTATGATAGAATTATATCATATTGTCACTTATAAGATGGATAAATTTTAATTATACGTTTTTTGGTGAGGTTACAATTCAGTTGGCCGGTTCACTTTTTATAAGTGTCACCATAATATTCCAAAGGCCTAGTTACTATTTCATAGGTATAGGTTCCTTAATTTCTAGAAATGATTCTTACTTCATTCATTCAAAATTTATTAAGATTTTATTGGGTTATCCATGTGTTTATACCATATAAAATAATTATGAGAAGGTAATTTAGAAAGATAAAAATTTGGGTCGTTACATTCTTCCCCCCTTATGAAATTTCTACCTAGAATTTTTTTTAAATTATAAGTTAAAAAAGGTGTTGGTTATTCTCTTTAATCACATGATTTGGTTCCCATTTTTACTCTTCGTACTTATGGTTCTGTCAAAGTTCTTTGAACAGGTGAGTAGTCTTGTTGTGTTGAACTTTATCTCCACAATCCAAGATCTTCACTGGATTCTCCTCATAAAAAAGATCATTCTCCAACTGTACCACCACTGAATTCAGTAAATGTGAGGGATCTGGTATATAATTCTTCAAGATAGATATGTGGAATACATCGTGTACTTTAGACATGCTAGGTGGAAGTTCTAGTCGATAGGCCACAACTATGACATGATAAAGAATCTTGAAGGGGCCAGTGTACCTTGTACATAAATTTTCCTTCTTCCTAAATATTATGACCTTCTTCCATGGAGATATTCATAGGAATACCATGTATCCAACTTTAAACTGAAGGTATCATCGATGATTTTATACATTAATCTTCTTTCCACTTTGGGATACCTTGATGTGTTGCCTAATGTTTTCACGTTTTCAATCATTTCTCAGACAATTTCAGGTCCTAAAATCTTACGTTCATCAAATTCATCCCAACATTCTGGTGTTCTACACTTTTTCCCATAAAGGTCTTCATATAGAGCCATTTGGATTCTCAAGTGGAAACTATTATTGTAGGAGAATTCAAATAGTGGAAGATGTTGGTCCCATCCTTCATTTATGTCCACATAATATGCTCTCAACATGTCTTCTAGTGTTTGAATAGTCTACTTATATTTTTCATTAATTTGTGGATGATAGGCCATACTAAATATTGTCTTAGTGCTTAGATCATGATGGTGACTTTTCCAGAACATGGAGATGAATCAAAAATATCATTTAGATACAATATATAGTAGTACTCCATGAATCCTTACCACTTATTTGATGTATATCCATGTAGGTTGATCTAGGGAGAAGTCCTATAGAATTGTGATAAAGTCATCTGTCTTTGTTAGAAGATTCCTAATAAACCATATATAATTGTTTCTTAAAGATATATTTGGATGTCCATGGTGATGTTTTTCCATTTCCATGTTTGTATGGGTAATGATAGCATCATACCTTTAGAATTTTACTTTTATCCTTCACTTAATGACATACCAAGAAATTAAATGTATATTCAACGATCTCCTTTTTCATATTATACCACCAAAGGTTCTCCTAGATATCTTGACATATCTTTATGATCCCTGGATGAATATAGAAGGTGGATCTATGTTCATCATTCAAAATATATTTATTTATCTCTTGATTTTATGGTACACATATTTGTGACCAAAATCTCATGACTCCATCCTCACTAATCTTAAACTCAACAGATTTCATATTTTGGATTGTTTCCACACTTTTCTGAATTTTCACACCAATTCTTTTAGAATCCTTTATTTTCTCCACAAGGGATGGTTGATAAAACATTTGATAAATGATTGATGATGTTTCTCCATTAATTATTCCCATGTCCATCCTTTTTAATTATAAGAAGATTGGATCCTTCTCAATTCTCATCATTGATAAAGATGCATGATCCTTTCTACTTAGAGAATCTGCCACCTTATTTTCTTTACCAGGATAGTACTGGATTGAGAATTCATTATATTTTATGAGATCCAACCATATTCTCTAGTGCATATTAATCTCTTTATGTGTGCATATATAATTTAGATTCTTGTGATCTACAGATATGTCACACTTCTCCTCATAAAGATAATGCCTCCAGATTTTCAAAACAAAGATCACAACTGCCAAATCTAGATCATATGTGGGATAGTTTTTCTCATTTATTTTTAACTTCCTTGAGTCTTAGGCTATCACATTATCATTCTACATCCATACACATCCTAATAAATTTTTTGAAGAATTGTTGTAAATCACAAAGAGTTATCCACTTTTCGAAAGTGTGAGTACTTATAAAGTGATAATCCATCTTTTTACCTCTTTAATGTTATCCTCACATTTAGTTCATAAAAACTTCACTGTATTTCATGTTATCTTGGTTATTGGGTTTGAAAATCATGAGAATTTTTTCACAAACCATCGGTAATACCTAGATATACCAAAAAAATCTACGGATCTCTATTACAGATGTTGACCTGGGCCACTCTTCGATTTCCATTATCTTGGAAGGGTCTAAATATATTTCTTTGCTGGTCATAACATGCCCCAATAATGATTATTTCTCTATCCATAACTCACATTTAATATAATTTTCATATAGTTTCTACCTTCACAAATTAATTAACTCAGTATTCAAATTATCCTCATGTTACACCTAGCTCTTGGAGTATAACTAAATATCACCAACAAATACTACCACAAATTTTCCAATGTTATCTATAAATACTATATTCATTAATTCCAAGAATATTTCAAGAGAATTAGTGAGGTTATAAGGACTAATTATGAAATCATAGTTTCCATACATTATTTGAAATGTAGTCTTGGGAATATCTTCTTTCATCACCTTTAATTGATGATATCCCGACCGAAGGTCCACCTTAGAGAAATAACTGGCCCCATGTAACTGATCGAAAAAGTCATCTATATGAGGAAGGGGATAATTTCTCTTTATTGTTATTTTTTTGAGTTCATGATAATCAATGAAGAGGCTCATTGATCTATCATTATTCTTGATAATGAGGACTTAAACACCCTATGGTGAAGCACTCAGACATATAAAACCCTCATCCGGATTCTTCTGTAACTACCTATTTAGTTCTTCCTTCTCAACGGTGGCCATTATATAATGTGTATTTGATATAGGTAGATATCTAGGAATAATTTCAATTGAGAGATCAACCTCTCGATCAGGAGGAATACTTGTAAATTCTTCAAGGAATACATCATTGCAATCCCTCATGATGGGAATGTATTCGAGCATGATAATCTATTTTGTATCAATAATTTGAATGAGATATGATTTCTCATAAAGCACTAAAATCCACACTTGAGACAATGATTATGAATAAGATTCATCTTACTCCTTACACTTATAAAGATTTGGAGGATTCTTTAAGATATGAAGAGTGATCTCTCTTTCCCAAAAATTGATGTTGTCTTTGTATAAATATAGCCAATCCATGCCCAATATTGCATCAAACTCTACTAAAGGAAGTATGGTGATATTTTTTGGGAGGTTCATTCCACAAAACATTAATCAGGGAAAATTTATATAATTTGGATGCAATAATTTCCCCATTTTATATTCTCACAGATAACTCAACCTCTATATTTTGAGGTGGTTTTTAAATAGTTATACTTAACTTGAAAGATATGAAAGAATTTTTAGAACCATAATCAAATAATACATTCCCTATTATTGAATGAATAACCATCCTACTTTTCACAACATCATTTTTTGGCTCCACATCAGTAGAATTTATAGAATAAGACATTCCTTGTTGCCTTGGAGGTTTTTTTATTGCCTTTAACAACACTTGACTTAGGGAATTAGTTCAAAAAATGAACATGTTACTTGTAGTTTAAACACTGCACTACTGGTAGTGCATTGATATGAACCTTCCTTTATTCTTCCTCATTAGTGGGATTATTCATATCCCTTCAGAATTTATTATCCAGATTCTCCATTCTTCCACATTTGAAGCATTTCCTAATTCTCTTTAGATAGTTCCCATGATAATTCTCCCATAATTTTGACATGTGGGATATTTAGTCTTTTTTTCATCATGGGATTTATTTTCTAGTCCACCCATATTAGACCCCATTTTCTTCTTTTTTTCACCAGGCCCATGAGACCGTTGAGAGTCTCTAATCTCCATTTTAACCTTGAGGGAACAAAAAACAATATCCTTATAACTTTCGAAGTCTCGAATCACCAAATATTTTCACATAATTAACATTAGTATGCTAAAGAAGTGATCCACCTTTCTTTAGGTGTTTTTAAAAAATTCGGAGGTATATATTGAAAGACTTGTAAATTTTTCTTTATATGCCCCGATAGAATCATATTCCTTATACTTAAGTCTAAGGAACTCTATTTCCATCTTGATATAGAGGGTTCAAGATTTTTTTTTTGAAATTTTTTTCTTTAATTTTTCCGAATTCATAAAATCAATTTCCTCCTTAGAATTTTTATTTTTGATTAGTTTCCACCACTAATCATCTCCCCATCAAAATGATATACTGCTAGCATAACTCTCTCTTCTTCTAAGAATAGGAGGACAATGAGTATCTTTTCAATGAAATTAATCTACTATTCTATGAGGAGGGGATTAGAAGATCCACTAATCATGGGAGGACATTTCCAAACGAATGATTAAATGACAACTTTCTCTCTCTTAGGAGGAGGGAGTTCCACATGATTCATGTTATTATTCATAACATGAGCTAGTTGAGCAAGTACTATCATGATGTTTTGAGCACTCTTTTCCATCATATTTTTTCTATCATTTGGTGAATCGTCACATTTCCTATCACATTTATTGTTGGAACATGTTCTTATATTTCCCACAATTAACTAAGAAAAATAAAGTTCAATTAGGAGGTTTGAATACTTAGCTAATAAGTATAAAAAGGAAAAATTAAACTTAAAAGGATAAAATCTTAAAGGAAAATAATATCCTAAGTTATGATTCCCCAGGTTTTAATCTAGGTTATAAATGCTCTATTTCCTAACATAAATTATTATGATCATTTTTTCCTTAATAATGCCTCATAACGAGCTTATGAATTTACCATAGAATATCTCCTGAAAATATAAAACCAATCACATAATAAGGCCTATTTTCATGTACTAGGTTACCCTGAGTCAGGCCTAGAACATCTTATTAGTTTTTTCAATTATAGGTACATCTATGCCAGAACTACGTCCACTTTTAGTATCCAGACAAGGATGAATTTTTTTATAAACCACTTACTCTATACTTACCAAAATTTAGGGATGTTTTACAATACTTAGTATTATCCCTAGGGTTCTTACTAAAGTGATCTATTAATAGTCTCAAAAATAACTAGACCTTCCTCTGATACCAAACATAGTGACCCTATCCTTTTACACATATCATTATAGTAGAGTAAACATAATTAAACATCAAATTACAATCCAAGGATCATAAAGTCAAGTGTCTTGGAAGACTAGCTACATAAAACTGAAACGATGGGACCAAATAAAAAATTTCTTTATTTATCATCCATTATGAGCTCCTAAATTCTTTTAAGACCTTACATCTTCATCTGATAACCTATTGATAACATGAAAAAATGGATGATCTAAAAATACTATTAAGTGAATAAACATTAAAATAATGCTTAGCACATGGGCTAGAAGGCATAACATAATGATATAAAAAGGCATAGAACATGATTAACCATAGGGAATCATAACCTTGTATCATAAAATCATGAATTCATAGTAATGTAGAAGAAACATAAAACATGAATTTATCATGATTCAAGGCTTGTTTCACATATATTATCACAAGTCATGTCTAACCACCAAGATCATTACACATGGAGAACGAGTCAATGCTAACCACCAAGACCGTTGCACATAACATCTCATGAAACTAAAAATTACCCAATTCATTAGAGGGATCTATGGGTGAAACCATCATAAAATGTTCATGAATATGTATTCCACATTAATAATTATATATAAGGAATCAAATGTAAACATAAAGGTTACCCATGAAAAGAATTGGGTATCATCATCTTGTCAAAAAGGCATAATATAAGGGAATATCACAATGGTGTCCATGAAATATAGGATTTAAATCATACATGGATATTGATAAGGTAATATAGGAATGTATCTTGATATGTTATGTCAAACTGAAGTGGATACATGTAAAAATGGTGTTTAAGAAACTTTTGAAATAAAACAATTTAGTGCGGTTTAAGGAAAATAATAAAGGAAATTTTAAGAATAAAAGAGAATAATATTTAATATAAAACCAGAAGTGAACCAATACAGTTTTCATAATAAAATGATTGATTTTAGAAAAAACAATTTTGGCATAAATAAATTATAGAGTTCACTAGGAATTGGGTAAGAATTCAGAATGTTCCCTTAAATCATGCTTGCTTATCAAGAATAATTAATAAGGGAACCTTTCAAAAACACATATATCCCTGAAAATGAAGGATTAATGCATATTAATACTTGATTTTGGAACATATACAAAAATTTATAATATTTACATAAAATTAAAAGATAATTTCATTTGGGTAAAAAGAGATAAATAATAACCTGAAGGAATAATGGAGGTTTGTGTAGAATCTCTTACCTTAAGTCCAAAGGTGTTCTTCACTTAAACTAAATGTCCTAGATAAGTGAATTAAAATCATTAATTAAAAATTATACAACTCTTTATACATGTATTTTATTTATTATAACCTTATTATTTTCATTTATGTATTTTCTATTGGGTTTAGAGGTTCAATTTTATCATTAAGGAGCATTGATTTCCTTGGTTTTCATGGTCAGTTTAATTGTATACATGTACGAACGATTTTATAAAGTGGGGGTGATTATCAAGAATTGAAATTATTTTTTATTAATAATCTTAAATAGGTTAAATTGGTCTTATAAATCATTTTTTTATATAATTATGACGAATCATTAGATAAATAGTTAATGATAATTGTTTTGGTTCATTTTGGTACTTTTTGATCACAACGAACTCATTTTGTTTAATAAATTAGTATTATTTAAAAAAATGATTCCATAAAATTAAATAAGATATAATAAAAATATTATAATCTGGTTTAACCATAAAAATGGTTTCATGACCATCCTTGAAGATGGTAATGGAAATTGAAAACTTCATCATCCTTAAATGTGATAAATTAATGCATCACAGATGATGTTTTCTTTTTTATGTAAAAAGAGGAGGAAAGAGAGATAATGATGAATTATCCCATTAGAATAAAAAAAATCCAGTATATTTACTATATTTATAATAATGTTTAGATGATTTTAGGTGAGGATAGAATAAGAAAATAAAGTAACTTGAAAAATAAATTAAAATAAAAGGAAGAGGATTTTTCCTCTTGATTCCTCCTTCTTGAGAACCTCCTTAGGGGATTGGTTTTGGTATTTTGTTAATAAAAAAATTTATTAGATGTGGGAAAGGGTCTTGGGATGATATTGGAGAAGAATTTGGACAAGGATAAAGGCTTGAGAGGTGTGAGGAGAAGAGGTGGTTAGGGGTGGTATTTATAGTGGAGGATAGGGGTGTTTTCTCATTATTTAATTCATTCGTTTATTATTTTTCTAAATATAAGAAATAGTGTTGATTATTGATACTAAATATAGTAATTAGATCATGTGAGTTATAAAAAATTGTGCTTACATCATCCATGACTCAATGAATAGTGTATTTAACTTATAATGTATATATACTATAAATTGCCGTATTTTACTATTCAACAAAAAATCAAGTATATTAGAAAAATAAAAAAAATCACCCTAACCAATTTTTTATCTGTAGAATTAAAAAATGAACACAATTTTATGAAAATCAGTTTCTAAATATGAGAAATTTAATTTTCAATTAAAATAACCATTTATATGGTAAATACAAATTTTACAATTAAAAATACTTTTCTAACACTTTGGAAAATTAATTAAGGCATCATAAAATTGTCTCATAATAAAAAAGAATAAAAATATTTATTTAAGAATAAATTTTGTGAAGATAAATTTTCTTTTAAATTATTAAATTAGTCATATAATTGTAATTAAATATTTATGAATTAAAAAAATACTAACACTAAATTAATAATTTTTAAAATATTAATTTACTTATACTATGATATAATTATATCATATTGTAACTTATCAGATGGATAAATTTTATTTATACATTCATTGGTGAAGTTACTATTCATATGGCCAGTTTACTCTTTATAAGGGTCCCATTACTATTCTGATGGTCAAGTACCTATTTCATCAGTATAGGTTCCTTAACTTCTGGAAATGTTTCTTATTTCATTCATTCATTATTTATAAATCTTTTATTGTGTTCTCCTTGTGTTTAGACCATAATAATTATAATAAGGGAATTTCTATAGATACAACTTTTTTTCATTACATGTGTCTATACATGTGATAAAATATAAAGGTAATTTGATTTTTTTAAATAATAGGAGGATCATATTTTTTAAAAAATGTTTGTATTTTAATTTAAATTGTTGATAAAATTTTAAAATATGAATTTTAGACATTAAATGAGGTTTGAGAGGCATGAGGGGCCCCTAGAGAGCACTCAAATAAGGATGAGTGATTGTGACTATAACCTGTAGCTGTTGGCCAGATCATGGCTTAGCCGATGGCCCTACTGGCTTGGGAGGACTACTATCTATCAGATGGAATTAAAAATGGGTAAAATAACATTCCCCCATGTGTTTAGAGGGCTAATCCTCTACACTCATCTATTATATAGTGTGATGGATGGGAGATCCCTCCCCCTTCCTCCTATCTTCACCAATAATATAGGTGGGGTTCTTGGGAGATTTTTCTAGTGTTTCAAGGTAATAATATCCCTTTGGTGGTTTCCTCCTATCTTCTCCTCATCTCATTATAATTTTCAATTTTTATGGTTATGAATTCTATACCGATTCTTGAAAATAATGGTTGAATCGGTTTAGTATCATGAATAATTCATGTGGTTTATATAGAAGGGATCTCATGATGATGTTTCCCACTATCATATGTCATTTTGATAGAGTTAATCCATCGGTTTGGTTTTTAATTTTTTTTCAAATTAAATTATTTTGGTTATTGAAACATCATCACCAATTAGGGATTTTTCTCTTCTTAGATAGGAGATTTTCCACATGACTCCATGAACCATTTCATTGAGGTATATGGTAACGGTGTTTTTAAATCATTATAACATTAATTTAATTAAATTTATTTTTATTTTGACAATGGATGATATATATTTTTCTTGTAACTATGTCAGGGGAATTTCATGGGTCCTTGGTGTGCATTTGGTTGGAATTTAGGTGTGGTGGGTGCACTTGGTGAGTATTTATGATTTATGCCAAGTTTGATTAAGTTAATTGAATGATTTTTAATTTTTTGATGAATTGAGTAACTAATTATTATTTTTTAATTAATTATTAGTTTAATTGCTATAATATTTTTGTTTGGAAGGTGTTTTAGGACTTGGTCAGGCTTGGGTGAGAGTTTTTGAGTAGTTTTTAGAAGGATAATTTATTTGGATTAAGGTATGTGGTTTTTCATGTATACCCTATGTTTTTATGTATTTTTTATATATACATGTGACATGAATAGTATCACCATAATGGGTGATCATTAACTATTTATCAAATAAATAATTTTTTAGAGTAAATAAAATTATAGTAATTAGACAATGTGTCAATGTCCCCATTGGACTATCATGAACTGACCAGTTTTCCATATCTTTGGATGGATAAATCCATGAAAATAATTTTTTATTGGTGAGAATTAAACCTTGAGAGGTGTAATATAAATTAAAAATGGAAATTAACAAGACTTAGTGTCCTTATCAAAGGATACCTCTACAATTTCTTATAATGTAGGCTGTTGGAATTATTGGTTTGGCTCTAGTTGGCGTTTGTGGACCTTGTATAGGTTCCCTAAGAGTCTTCTTTATAATGAAATATGTTAAACAAGAATGTGTGGCCCATGTAGGCCATGATGAACCATGAGATACACTAGAGTTGTTGGGATCATTAATATGACTATGGAACGAGTGTTTCTCCCCACTAGTATATGATTATATGGGTTATTAGGTCCAACAAAAATTGGAAAATTGGCCAGGTGTTTGGATTGACCAAGTATTCCTTGTAAAGGGAATGAGATTAAGGAAAAATATCTAGTTTTAATTGTATAGAAAGATAGGGAGACCTCAGTGAGACCTATGGGGAAGTACTATGTTACCATGTGACATCTTAACCCATCGAGAGAGTGAATATGAGAATGGGTAGTGATGATCACCAATTTCACCTTAGAGCCTGGGTCGATGGTTTAGACCTTTTAAGGCCGTGATGAGTAAGGTCAATCTCTTAGGAGTATGAATACAAGATTGAAACATGGGTTAGGAATATGGACACCCATTCTTATGATATATATATATATATACTTAATATGGTATACTCCCTTGAATAATTATGATGATAAAATTGGAAACGCTCAGATTGGTGTGGTAAATGGATTGGGCAGTCATCATTCATTTAGGGATGATCAGTTTTGATTCTTGGGATATAAATTTTGATCCTTTATATGATGTGGAAATCATAATGTTGATGTGGATTCCTAGATATGCTTCCTAGGATTCGATCATTGATCCATGAGAAGGAATTCCTAAGACATCACGATTCATACTCAAATCTATATGGTCCACCTTGGATGCCAAGGGTCACTAGAATTCATGGAAAGTCTTGGAACCAACCATTTAAGATTGGTAATTATTATTATTATTATTATCATTTTTATGGAATTATTAGGTCACCCCTAGTATACGACCACTAGAGTTTATGGCATTATATATATATATATATATATGATTAGGATGCCCATGATTCCTGAGATCTAGCCAATGGGCATGGTGACATGGAGGATGTTTTTTGTTAGATATTTCTCTAGACACATGGTAATTAACTTCAGGCCTATTGATATAAAGTTTGGAGTGATGCCTAGGATGACTAAGATTTGGTTGATGAGCCATTAGGGATGTGGTACTTTTCTATTATGACTAATTTCATGTAGATTCCAAGATTACTTATTAGGATCAGGTGTGACCACCTTAGTGGAGACACAATTATGTGGCGTGCGTAGAGACCCTCCATTTATAGCCAAATAAGGTATGCCCAATAAAGGTGGTTGAACCCAAGATCAATGGTAGTTTATTTATTTATCATTCATTAATTTCTTATATATTTTGATCCTTTCAAAATAACATACACTACATTTAATAGTTATGCATGGGAACAAATTGGTTGTGAAATTTTGTGATATGTACTCACACCCTACTTGGGAAGCCATGGAACTTTGGTAATTAATAAGACATATAACCAGTTACAGTAACAATTTAGGAAGAGACAAAGTATAATATCAATGATTGAGCTGAGGCTGCATGAGTGGGATTCAAGACTGATATTGAGGAGAGGCTTGGGAATGTAGTAAATCCCCCTTCAATTTTATTTAATCCTATCATTATTTTTATATGCGATTAGCTCAGTTGGTGATCATTGTTATATGACAGTACTGCATCTGCATTATAGATTATTATTATCTTAGTTGTTTTATTTATCCAATGTAATCTAATTGTTATTATTAATGTATAATTATTATCTATCTATCTATTATTGTGCAATTTTATTAGAGGGTATAGTGTCTCTATGAAAATACCCTATAATTTCACTTCTAGTCTGAAACCTATAGTATTAGGGGAGACATGGATAAGGTCTTGTGGAGAACTGAGATGGGTAATTAGCCATGTCAAATTAATATTAGTATATTAAACATGCGGTCGGTACATCGACCATTAATTCAAACTTCATACCATAGGCACTAGTTCTTCATGAGGCAGGTATTAGTTCTTATTGAAGTCACTTAAATCACTATTCAACTTATTTTTTTCTTTATTATTATAAACAATTTGAACTCTCCACTACTAGAACAAGTTCTGAAACTTATGAATATAACTAAAATCATTATATATTGAAACTACTCCTTCAATTATATACTAATTTATTTTATAAAAAAATATAAAATCCCATAAAATTACTAGTCCTTATTCCCCATCTTATTAACCAATCTAAAAAAAATCAAAACTTCTTGGTATCTCAATAATCTCTCACATTTTATTTTTTTCAAACAAGGAACATAAATCATTGAAATGTGACACATTAGGTTCTCATTAAAATACGGAATATAGGGTAATAGTATAAATCTGGTATAGAGTTTTTTTTAATATACTAGGCTTTTAATCAATTTTCTGAATTTATTGGGATCATAATTTCTTCCATATTAATCCTTAAAAAACTTTTTCCCACTAATATAGGAGTGTAAATGGGTTTTTAATCTTCCATGCCAAATATTTTAAGTATTTATTTAGAATATTTTTATTGTGATTGTAAAATATGATCCCTATATTGAGATATTTTCAATGAAAAACTAAATTATCCCAGTATATAAATTTCAAAAATATCTCTATCTCTGTGGAAAACCCTTCATAATCATCTTTAGTATTCATAGTAAAAATGATATCATTAATATAAAAAATAATAATGGGAGAAACCTATTAATTTTCTTTTATTTAGAAGATATTTTCCACTCTTCTTTTCTTGTTGTTAAGATTCTATAAATAGAAGTCTAGCTTAGAATACCAATCTATTGGTTCTTGATTAAACCTATATAAATCCTTATTTAACTTGCACGAATACTTATATTATTTTTTGTGAAATAAACTACTTGGATTCTCAGTATAGACTTCTTCTTCCTACTCTCCATTGATAAAGGTAAACTTCACAACCATTTCAAAAATATTATATTTCCTTTTTAAAATAATAGAAATAATGATTATGATGGTTTAAACTTTTGTAAATAGTGCCAACATCTCTTCAAAATTAATACCTTCAACATATGATTAGTCCTTACAAACAAGTATTTATTTGTTTCTTTCAACTTAACCTTTTTCATTCATCTGGTTATAGAAAACCTACATTCCTCTAATCACATTTTTATCTTTAGGTTTGGGTACAAGCTCACATATCTTATTTTTATCAATATAATACAACTACTCATTCATGTAATCATTCCAAATTTGACACTTCAATGATTATTTAATATATCTTGAATCAAACTATGAAAATGATGAGGTATATGAATCTATCTTCAACGTTATTATAGTTTTAACCTATTATTCTTGATCCATAATGATAGTTTGACCCTCCACATGCTTCCTTATCATTGGATGGTATAAATGAAATTTAACCTCATTATTTTAAATAGAAAAATCAATATCTTCATAAAATACATCTTATAATTCATATATTTTATTAGAGACTTAAAATAGTTTTTAAACAATATTAGCTTCATCTTTACTCCCTATTATATATATAGTGGACTTTAAAACCTTTATTTCTAATTTTTTCTTGCACTTTTACATAATTATAATAAAAATTTATTCCAATTTACTTTTATTACAATATATATCCTCTATAATTTGGAAATTATCCAATTAAGATACCGTCAAAACCTCTTTGATCAAACATTCGAAGATTCTCACATTCTATCTGAAAATACAAGGGATTTCAAAGATACTCAAAAAATTTAAACATGGGTAATTAAATTATATATCATATGGATACATATATGATTTTTTTTATAGAAACAATGATTATATATATGAATTGTTTCTTTAATATCTTGTCTTTAAAATAACTAAGATGTGTCATATTGAATTTACCTGGTTTGGGCCTTCTCAACCCAAATTTTATTAATTGTTTTATCTAAAAAGAATTTCTTGGCGTGTATGATAAAATAATATCATCATTAATACCTTAATTCTCAATATATGCTTTAAACATTTAATTTGTGTATTAAACATCATTATCAGTTTGAATCTTCTTTAAAGAGTTTCCACACTAATTTTTATTACTTATGTTGAAACATTTAAACATCTTGAGAGCCTTTTATCTATATTTCATAATAATATTTAATTTTAATCAAATAATATTTAATTTAAATAATATAATTATCTATATTTTTTATTGATTCCTCATGTTATCATAAATTTCATAATGAATAAGCCCTGAAGGGTGAGATGCAGGTATCTCAACCTTCTTGTGTGTAGAATTTATGAGCATACCCATCTAGAAAATAGATCAACCCTAATATCTTATTATCATCATATTTAAAACATAAAAAACACTTTCTATATGAGTTAAATTGTTTATATTTCTATGAAAAATATGTATTATCCTTAAATTACACAACTCATTCTCTTGCTCCATGCCCAGATAACATAAATTTTGAGAAGAAACTACCCAAAACAAGTTTCCTTTTGTTCATTGTAATTTTCCCAAAACTTCTCCATCTTAAATTCTTTCAAATATAAAACCATATTTATATAAAATCAGATAATTTACATCATCATAGATCTATGAAACTATTGACTCATTTTGTATCATCCCATCAATAAATAATATGCTCAGGGATTTCAATTATTCTTTTTCAATAATAATTGATTCAATACATTTAATTATAAGAGACTAATCATTACATAATGTTATTTCACCTTGTTTTTACTCTCCAAAATTATTTAAAATATTCATTTATCCATCCATATGTGAACAACACTTACTATCCACAATCCAATGACACCCACTATTTGTAGCATTGAGTGAAGTTTCAACCACAAGATCATTCTCGTTCAAATTTTCTTATTTCTCAAGATTTTTTTGAGTTTTTTCATTAAAAAATTATTGGGATATAATAATCAAAAGATAAAATTTTCTAGGTTTCTAGGCTAATAACACCTCTCATGGAGAGTTTTAAGAACTTGGAATCTGTTCTTAATCTTTAAATTAGTTTTTCCAGATTACTTTTAAGTCCATATTCTATGAGATGGTTGAATCACCCTCATCCTCTACCTAAAATACTACCAAGTTCAATTTTAGTGTTGATTATTGAACCATAACATCTTCATTTTATTTCAAAATCCTACATAAAACCAAAAATATCCATAAAAAATGTATTTTTCTATGAAACATACATGCAATTTAGAACAATATATCTTTTTTATACCATGTTTATGACTATAAATCATGGATAATTTTTGTAAAAATATTTTTAATGGACTATTTACATCCAATTATTTATATTGGAATTATTTTTATCCTTATTAATGTCTCTATTTTTAGTAGCATTTTTAACAATTGTTTTTATAAATTCTATAATTTATGAATTTGTCTGTTTTAGCTACATATATGATTTCCTTCACATAAATTTTCTTATTAGACCATTTATACATAAAATAAGCCTTATTATAATCCTATAGTGATGAAATTTATAGATAATTAGGAGATTTTCACTGCTAATATATTTCACTAAATTTCGGAATTGAATTATGAGAGTTAGATTTTCTGTGTTTTTCCCTAACCAGTTTTTGCTGTACAAGGTTAAATTGTTCATCCTTTAAACTCATATTTTAATCTAGATTAATGTTGAGTATTATTTATTCATAGAGTAAATTATTTAGGTTTTCAGTATCTATTAATAATATGTATTTTCATATTAATTCACTATTTATTGATAGTTAACAGGCTTCCCATAATTCTTTAACTCCATGTTCTATTTCTTTTGATTTGTATTTTTTTGAGTGACATTATATAAATTATCTTTTTAGAATGAAATACTTATGAAATTAATTTTATTATTATTAATAGTTTCAACATTAATCCCTTTTCAAACATTGACCATTCACTTCGGTAATAAGAACATTGTTAGCACCTTTATCAATGGAATTTTAAAATTCTCCTTCATCTTCACTATCATCATCTTCCTCATATTTCCAATTTTTTCTTCTTTTTTTGTATTTAGAGAATATATTTTTAATTTATTTTTAAAATTAATTTTTTATATATTCTTATTCTATGGTCTTCATGTAAATCTATATTTTTTATTTATATCTTCAAATTCGTTTTTTCTTGGATATTTTTTTGTGAAATGTACAATAGATACACTGTTAAAGCCCTTAAATTGTAAATTTACAGCACAATTCCACGTTCTGAATTTCATATTTTTGGAAAATAAATATATTAATTCATTGAAATAATTAATTTCTTCATATTCTGAATCATAAATTACTAAATTATTTTACAATAATAACTCTCTTTTAATTTTCATGTGTAGTTTCATTAAAAGAAAATTATCAATCATCATTTTATTCATTCATGAAAAAATGATCTATTCTCATTTAATATGTGTTGAGAATAATTTAAAAATAATCAAAAGAGATCATTTTAGGACTTATATCTTATAAAGATTGTATTTTTTCATCAAATTTACCCTGAATAATTTTTCGAATCTACTCTATAATACCTGAATCATATAATTTCTTAGTAATGATTCTTATTGTTCTTATGGTGTCTTTAACCACTATAAAAAACTCACTAATAGATTCATCATCCATCATTTTTATATTCTATTTACTTAATTGAAAAATATATAAATTGGGTTTATTCACCTTTTATTTCCCTTAGAAAATATTTTTCATCTTGTCCCAGATGCCTTTATCCATTACAATTCCTTTAACCCTCATAAATTCACTTTCTAAGAGGGAGTAAATTATAACATTAATGTATTTTGCTTCTTTATCTAGATTACTGATATCAATTTCTATTAGGGGTGAAACCTAAAAATGAGAAATGAAACATTTTGTATAATCTTCTATAACATCATATTCAATGGATAATGGATAGGGTAACATCCTGTCCTTCTAGATTTGAATGTTGTTTACATATAAAACATGAATCCCCTTACTATTAGATGAGTTATAAACATCTATGGAAAAATTATTATTAAATAATCGCATATACTATATTCAATGAGGGGAATATTATTCGATACCAATTTTAAGGACATATCTAGATCTATGATACCACTGGGGGAGGGAGAAAATGGTATGATTTTTTCTATTTTCCATTTTTTAAAACAATATTTGTCTCGGGTTAGGGAGAAATTATGAAAACCCTGATTTTAATACAAACATAAACATGATTTATTAAAACTATTCACTTGATACAACATGGAAGATCAAGAGGTTTAGTGTCTTTGGGGATTAGGATCATTACATAACAACTTAAAACATGAAATACAATATCTTTATTGAAAACTTCCTTTACATGACCACTACATTCCCTCGTACTTAGCATTGCATGGGATAACCTGAGGACATGTATAAGAAAAGGGGTGATCTATAAATCCCAGTAAGGGAATAAAAATGGAATACATGAGGAGTACAATACATGTTAGATAATAGGTATATCAATAGAGCACAAGAGAAACATGAACATAAAGGCATGATAAATCATGATAATCATAACATGGAAATGTGGCAACAACAATTAACATGGAATTAGCATGAGCCAAGGCTCATTGCACATAGAGCATGAGTAAATACTCATTGCACATGAAGCACGAGTAAAACCTCGTTGCACTTGAATTAGCATGATTTAACACTCATTGAACATGATGTATCATGATACTATACTATACCCAATGCATTGGAGCGCTATAAGGGTGCACCCTTCTTAAACATTTCATTTCATGCATAAGTGAGCCACATGTATCATAAAACATGGATTCATAAAACATAATAATTTATTCTATGATAAGGGAATGTGGAATTAATACATTAAACTTTATAATCAATAAGTAAATGTGCATAAAGGTGAATACCCTTGATGGAGAAATAGGCATGGTATTCACTACACAATGGCATTGGCTTTGAAAATCGGTGTAATTTTGGCAACGTAACAGCGTGATAAAAGAATTCATAAAAATGGTTGATGAGAGAGAAATGGGTTCCTCATAATATCTACATGAAATTGAAAGTAAGGGGGTCATATGGAGACATGTCCCAACAATTTTAATGGAATTTAGATTAATGATAAAAAATTTTCTCTTGAATGTAAATGAGGAGAGAGAATTTCCTTTCGGAATTTTGGCATAGTAATGGGTGTACATGGGAGGCATTTAATGATAGAGAACGAGGTCTCCCATCATTCAAACAATAATAGGGAAGTATGGGGGATGTGAGAAACCATACCCTAGCATTTATAATTGAAATTAAAAGGGCATAACAATATTAAGAAAATAGGACAAAAAAGTGAAAGGAAGAAAAAACCCTTACTTGTAAGTATGCTTCCAAGGATTGAGAGAGGATTGAGAGAGGCTTATTTGGAGCATGGTGCACCTTGGGAGGATTCTAGAGAGAGTAAGCCAGAGGTTGGATGAACTCAAAATGCTTTGATTGAGGAGGAAGTGGGATATTGGGTGGGTTTATATAGGAAATGTGAGGGAATTATTTATTATTTAGGTTTGGGACCCCTTATATTAAATTAGTCCAAACCACAAACCATCCCATGGTTCTTTCCCATGGTTTTTGGAAGAGGGAATAGGAAAAAAATATTTTATAAGGACAAATTCAAAACTTATTAAAATAATGGGGTTGCTTATGTGGAGGTGATTCACTCTCCCATGGAAAATAATTTAAAAATACAAGATGTTTAATAAATATTTAGGGGTCCATTAATGATTTAAAAAGTAAGTTAAACAAACCCAAAATCACATTAATTTAATAATAATAATAATATTTTATTAAAATATTATTTATTTAAAAAATCCCTTAATTTAATAAAATATAATTCTTAATTAAATAATAACTAAAAACAATATTTTTACTTTAAAAACTATTTACAATGTGTCAATAATGACAAGAAAGTATCTTCATTATTATATACAAAAATAATGTAAATGAACATAGTACTAGCAATTTTTAACATAACCCCTTAAAATTGCCACATAAGACCTAAGGGTAGGGTGTGTGATGGTGACAGACTCTTGGGGTGGCTCAGATAACATCGCTCGAGTGGTAATCTCTATCAACTTCCACTTTTCCCACAAATGGTCCCATTCGAGCTTGACATAATGAAGCTCAGCTTGGGCTTGGTCAAGAGCGAAGCCCAAGTATGCCACCTCTTTTCCATGCTCCGAAAAATGGGCTTCATATAGATCAATTCTACTAGATGAGGATATCGCTTCTTTTTTCTGATTAAATTGGGTTTGTTAAAGCCTTATATTTATACTAATCATGTGATCACTGTTCAACGACTATAAAAGTAACGATCACAATTTTTAACATAAAACCAAAGAAGTTGACATTTTATGTAAACATTTTATATAAAGAGACATTTAACTAGATCAAGAGGGATTTCCATTAGTGAAACATTGGGTCATTAAAATATTCCCCCCTTAAGAAATTTCGCCCTCAAAATTTCCTTTTTCCCACACTAAAACAGATGTGGGTAACTTAGCTTCATCATTTCCTCTGATTCCCAAGTCGCTTCTTCAAACTTGTGGTTTCGCCACAACTCCTTGACGAGGGGCATTGTCTTATTTCATAAAACTTTCTCTCTATGATCTAAGATCTTCACTAGACGCTCCTCATAATAAAGATCATCCTCCAATTGTACCACCTCAGAAGAGAGTACATGTGAAGGGTCCGGTATGTACTTCCTTAAGAGGGATACATGGAAGACATCATGTACTTTGTCCATAGTTGGTGGAAGTGCTAGTCGATAGGCCACAACCCTGACACGATCAAGAATCTCGAAGGGGCCGATGTACCTTGGACTTAACTTCCCTTTCTTTCCAAACCTCATGAACTTATTCTATGGAGATATGCGTAGAAAAACCATGTCTCTAACTTTAAACTCAAGGTCTCATCGACAATTATCTGCATAACTCTTCTGTTGACTGTAGGCTACCTTGATATGATGCTGAATGGTTTTCACCTTCTCCACCATTTCCTCGACCATTTATGGTCCAAGAAGCTTATGTTCACTGACCTCATCCCAACATGCCGGTGTTCTGCACCTTTTCTCATAAAGGGCTTCATATGGTGCCATTTGGATGCTCGAGTGGAAACTGTTATTATAAGAGAACTCAACTAGAGGAAGATGTTGATCCCTTAATCCTTTAAAGTCCATTGAGCACGCTCTCAACATGTCCTCAAGTGTTTGGATAGTCCACTCATATTGGCCATTAGTTTGAGGATGATAGGTCGTACTCAAGTTCAGTTCGGTATTCAGATCATGTTGAAGAATCTTCCAAAACTTAGAGGTGAATCTTGGATCTCGTTCAGACACAATAGATAGTGACACTCCATACAGCCTTACCACTTCCCTGATATATATCCATGCCAGTTGATCCAATGAGAAATCCTCCTGAATGGTAATGAAGTGTGCAGTTTTTGTAAGGCGATGCACAACAACGCAGATTGCATTGTTTCCTTTGGATGTCCTTGGAAGTCCGGTGACAAAGTCCATAGTGATGTTCTCCCATTTCCATTCTGGTATGGGCAATGGTTGCATCATCCCCTTAGACTTCTTCCTCTCTGCCTTCACTTGCTGGAACACCAGGCACTTTGATGTATATTCAGAGATCTCCAATTTCATATTATCCCACCAAAGGTTTTCTTGGATATCTCGATATATCTTTGTGCTCCCTGGGTGAATAGAGAAATTTGAACTATGTGCATCATCCAAAAGTTTCTTCTTCAGCACCGGACGTAATGGAACACATAGCATTTTCCCAAATCTCACAATTCCTTCTTCATTAACATTAAACTATGAGGATTTCCCTTTTTTGATAGCTTCCACTTTTTCCTGAATTCCCACATCATCCTTTTGAGCATCCTTTAACCTTTTCAAAAGAGACAGTTGAGCAATCATTTGTGAAAGTATTGGTGATGTTCCCTTCTTTATGATTCCCATGTCCATCTTCATCAAGTCTAAGAAGATTGGATCCTTCTCAATTCTAATCATTGATAAAATCATTGGGTCCTTTCTACTTAGGGAATCTGCAACCTTGTTTTCTTTCTCAGGGTGGTAATGTATTGAACAGTCATAATCCTTGATAAGATCTATCCATATTCTCTGGTGCATATTAATCTCTTTCTGTGTGAATATATATTTAAGACTCTTGTGGTCTGTATATATCTCACATTTCTCCCCATAGAGATAATGCTGCCAGATTTTCAAGGAAAAGATCACCACCACCAACTCCATATCATGCATTGGATAGTTTTGCTCATTTATTTTCAACTGCCTTGAGGAATAGGATATCACTTTATCATTCTGCATCAGCACACAACCTAAGCCCTTCTTTGAAGCATCAATAAATACCCCAACAATTTCCCCACTTGTGGGTAAAGTGAGCACGGGAGCAGTGATAATCCTTATTTTCAACTCCTTGAAGATTTCTACACATTCAACACTCCAAGAAAACTTTACTCCCTTTCGAGTTATCTTGGTAAGAGGTTTGGACAATCGTGAGAAATTTCTCACAAATCGTCGATAATATCTAGCTAACCCTAAGAAGCTACAGATATCCATTACCGATGTTGGCCTCAGACATCCCTCAATTGCATCTGTTTTAGAGGGATCCACAGATATCCCATTGCTTGTGATGATATGGCCCAAGAATGATACCTCCTTCAACCAGAACTCACACTTGCTGTACTTTGCATAGAGCTTCTCCTTGAAAAAAGTCTCTAGTATAGTTCTTAAATGATCCTCCTGATCCTCCTTGGTTTTTGAGTACATTAGAATATCATCTATAAATACTACCACAAATTTGTCGAGGTAATCTCTAAAGACTCTATTCATCAAGTCCATGAAGATTGATGGAGCATTAGTGAGTCTGAAAGGCATTACTATAAATTCATAGTGCCCATATCTTGTACGAAAAGTAGTCATGGGGACATCTTCCTTATTCACCCTTACAAGATAATATCCCGACCACAAATCTACCTTGGAGAAGTATTATGCTCCATGAAGATGATCGAACAAGTCTTCGATCCATGGCAGAGGATACTTGTTCTTTATCGTGATTTTTTTAAGTTCATGATAATTGATGCAAAGCCGCATTGACCCATCCTTCTTCTTGATGAGGAGGACTGGTGCACCCCATGGTGAAGCATTTGAGCATATAAACTCTTTATCCAGATTCTCCTGTAGTTGTTTCTTCAGCTCTTCATGCTCCACGACAACCATTATATATGGTGTCTTGTATATTGGTAGTGCCCCTAGTATAATTTCAATTGAGAATTCAACATCTCTTCTAGGAGGAAGACCAGACAGTTTCTCGGGAAACACTTTAATGAATTCCCTCACAATAGGCATTTCTTCAAGGATGGTTTCTTCCTTAGACTCAATCATCTGAGCCAGATACGCGTGCTCATAGGGCCGTAATATCCATGATTGAGATGATAGATCTATAGGAGATTCATCTTCCTCCTTACACTTATAAATAATAGGGGGTCGATTCTCCATATGGTGTGTGATTTCCCTCTCCCGAAAATTTATGTTGGCTTTATATAAGGACAGCCAATCTATGTCAAGAATTGCATCAAATTCTACTGGAGGGAGTATATGGAGGTTCGCTGGGGAATTCAATCCATATATTATGATAGGGGAGGAGTTATATTCATGGGATGCAATGGTTGCCCCATTTTCTGTACTCACTGAAATCATCACTTCCATGATTTGTGGTGGTGCTGGGATTATTCTACTAAACATTTGAGATATAAAAGAATGCATAGAACTTGAATCAAAAAGTACATTCGCTATTCTTGAATGAATAACTAGCGTACCTTTCACAAATTTTTTGTCGAGGTTTGCTTCAGCAGAAGTGATGTCAAAAGCTTTTCCTTGCTACCTTAGAGGTTGCTGGTTGTCTCTGAAAACCCTTGGTTTAGGGAACTAATTTGAAAATTTCCCCAGTTCTTTCCAATTATAGCAATGAAAAAAGCGTTGAGGTTTGAACGGCGCGTTCATCTCCTCTGTCACAGTCGCGAGTCTTTCTTATCGACAGTTAACAGCTAGGTGCACTTCTCTTCCACACCTAAAGTATTTCCTCGTCCCCTTGAGGAAATTTCAAGGGTGCTTCTTTCCGCACTTTTGGAAAGTGGGGTGTTGGATCTTCTTAGCACCGTTGGATTTATCCATCGGATCGCCAGCATTGAATTCCACCTTACGCTTCTTGTCCCCATGATACCCCTGTGATTCACCAATCTCCATTTTGACCTTGAGGGCACATCAAAAAATTTCCTTATAGCTTTCGAAGTCACGGATCGCTAATGCTTTTCATAGGCTAGGCTTCATCCCACCAAAGAAGCAGTCAACCATGGATTCTGGGGTAAAGACAAAGCTGGAAGCGTATCGTGCAAACCTTGTGAAGTTTACCTCGTATGCTCCAACCGATTCTTCTTCTTTTTGTTTGAGGGAAAGGAAGTCCCTTTCCATCTTAAGACAAAGGGTGTGTGGAAAATATTTATTGAAAAACATCTTCCAAAAATTGTTTTATTCCAACGCCTTGATCTCCTCCTCAGGCTTTGAATTTTTGACAAACGTCCACCATTGATCAGCTTCACCCTCCATATGATAAGCCATCAGGAGATGCTTCTCTTGTTCAGAACATTGAAGTATGGAGAAGATCTTTTCAATGGAGTTGATCCACTGTTCAGCGATCATGGGATCAGATGATCCACTAAAAGTAGGAGGCCTTTGTCTCATGAAACTCTCTATAGTGACTTGTTCTTTATTAGGGGAGGGGGTTGAATGTTCCTCTTGACCCATGTTTCTGTTCAAATCTTGAGTTAGCTGAGAGAGAAGTGTGACAAAGTTCATGATTCCCACTCCCATTGGATTGGTCATCTCATTAGTACAGTCATCAGACTAATCTTCACATCGGTTGTTAGCCTGAGTCCTCCTATTACCGGCCATTATCTAGAATAAAAGTAAAGTTAGGGGGTAACACATAAAGGGTAATCCAAAGACAAAAGTTGATGACTTATAAATAAACTTTTATTTCCTTAACTCATGAGTCTATAGGCTTCAATCTAGTCTTTTCATGATCTACTTTCTAACATATATTCTTAGGGGCATTTTTTTAATTCCCTTAATAAGGGTTCATACTAAGCTTGTGAATTTATCAAAACATTTCCCCCGAGAGTGTCGTAACCAAGAGTGAAGCAAGGCCCGTTTTCCTGCACCAGTTCCCATTCGAGTCTAGCTGAAACCGGTGTTTTCAGGTTTTACCCCTAGGATACATCTGTGCCAGAGCCGCCTCTACATACTCATATCTAGACAGGGATGTATTTTCTTGATAAACCACTTAATCAGTACTTACCAAAACTTGGTGATGTTTTTATTATACTTAGTCTTGTCTCTAAGGCTTTACTAGGGTTTTCTAATCCTAATCCCAAAAAATAACTAAACCTATCCTCTGATACAAACTATGACAACCCTGATTTTAATACAAACTTAAACATGATTTATTACATAAACTATTTACTTGATACAACATGGAAGATCAAGATTTATAGTGTCTTTGGGGATTAGGATCATTACATAACAACTTAAAACATGTAATAAAACATCTTTATTGAAAACTTCCTTTACATGACCACTACATTCCCTCGTACATAGCATTGCATGAGATAACCTGAGGACATGCATAAGAAAAGGGGTGAGCTATAAAGCCCAGTAAGTGAATAAACATGGAATACATGAGGAGTAAAATAAATTTGAGACAATAGGTATATCAATAGAGAACAATAGAAACATGAACATAAAGGCATGATAAATCATGATAATCATAACAAGGAAATGTGGCAACAACACCTAACATGGAATTAGCTTGAGCTAAGGCTCATTGCACATAGATAATGAGTAAATCCTCATTGCACATGAAGCACGAGTAAAACCTCATTTCACTTGAATTAGCATGAGTCAACACTCATTGCACATGATATATCATGATACTATACTTTACCCAATGCATTGGAGTGCTATAAGGGCACACCCTTCTTAAACATTTCATTTCATGCATAAGTGTGCCACATGGATCATAAAACATGGATTCATAAAACATAATCATTTATTCCAAGATAAGGGAATGTGAAATTAATACAAGAAACTTTATAATCAATAAGTAAATGTGCATAAAGGTGAATACCCTTGATGGATAAATGGGCATGGTATTCACTACACAATGGCATTGGATTAGAAAATCGGTGTAATTTTGGCAGCGTAACGGCGTGATATAAGAATTCATAAAAAATGGTTGATGAGAGAGAAAGAGGTGCCTCATCATTTTTACATGAAATGGACAGTAAGGGGGTCATATAGATACATATACCTACAATTTTAATGGAATTTAGATTCATGATATAAAAGTATTGCTTGAATGTAAATGAGGAGAGAGAAGTTCCTTTCAGAATTTCAGTATAGTAACTGGTGTACATGGGAGGAATTTAATGAGAGAGAAAGGGGTCTCCCATCATTCAAACAATAAGAGAACAGTATGGGGGAGGTGCAAAACCATATCCCAGAATTTATAATTGAAATTAAAAGGGCATAACAATATTAAGAAAATTGGATAAAAAAGTGAAAGGAAGAAAAAACCCTTACTTGGAAGTGTGATTCCAAGGATTGAGAGAGGCTTGAGAGAGGCTTCTTGGGAGATTGGGGCACCTTGGGAGGATTCCAGAGAGAGTATGGCAGAGGTTGGACGAACTCCAAAGGCTTGGAGTGAGGAGGAAGTGGTAGCTTGTGTGGGTTTATATAGGAAAGGTGAGGGAATTCTTTATTATTTAGGTTTGGGACCCCTTATATTAAATTAGTCCAAACCACAAACCATACAATAGTTTTTTCCCATGGTTTTTAGTATAGGGAAGAGGAAAAAAATATTTTAAAAGGAAAAAGTCCGAAATTCTTAAAATAATGGGGTTGCTTATGTGGAGTTGAGTCACACTCCCATGGAAAATAATTTAAAAAGACAAGATGTTTAATAAGTCTTGAGGGGTCCATTAATGCTTTGAAAAGTAAGCAAAACAAACCCAAAATCACATTATTTTAATGGTATAACATATTTTGGAAAACATAAAGCTTATAGTATTTTATTACATCACTATTTGGTCATTATGATGTCATAAAACACATTATATATTTAAACGGTATTTAATTTTTACCCAAACATTTGACTGTCTCAGAAAATTATGAAAAATTCACCATTGGATAATTTCAACATCATGATTATATAAATAACATTTATTTTATCTAAATAATTTTCTAAATATGTTAATTTTTACTTTTAAAATAAAAAACGATATTTATCAAAAATTCACGGGTTTTGACAAAAAATGGCCTTCAAACCTTAATAAAAATTACAATTTCATTCATAAAATTATAAGATCATTTATATTTAATAAAAATTAATTTAATAATAATAATATTTTATTAAAATATTATTCAATTCAAAAATCCATTTATTTAATAAAATATAATTCTTAATTAAATAATAACTAAAAACACTATATTGTATACAAAAACAATGTACATGAACATAGTACTAGAGATTTGTTACATAACTCCTTAAAACAACCGCATAAGACCTAAGTGTAAGGTGTGCGATGGTGATAGACTCTTGGGGTGGCTCAGATAACATCGCTTGAGTGGTAATCTCTATCAACTTCCACTTTTCCCGTAAATGGTCCCGTTCGAGCTTGACATGATGAAGCTTATCTTGGGCTTGGTCAAGAGAGAAGCCCAAGGATGCCACCTCTTTTCTGAGCTCCGAAAAATGGGCTTCATATAGAGAAATTCTACTAGATGAGGCCATCACTTCTTTTGTCTAAGTAAATTGGGTTTGTTAAACCTTATATTTATACTAATCATGTGATCACTGTTTAATGGCTATAAAAGTAACGATAAAAATTCTTAACATAAAACCAAAGAAGTTGAGATTTTAAATAAACATTTTATATAAAGATAAATTTAACTAGATCAAGAGGGATTTCCATTAGTGAAACATTGGGTCATTACAGAAATGTCTCTTCTAAAACACACACAAGAAAACACATAAGAACACAATAATTTAAAAGGATCACTACTTAAAAAGATTAGTTTTTCAATGGAATTATTTCGATATCCAAGACCACAAAAACAATAGAAAATAATAAATGTGGTTATAAAAAGTGGGATACATCAATCACTTATATTTCACTATAGTCCTTTGACATTGAATATTCTCTTGAAACAATTTATATGATAATATATATTTTTAAATTATGGAATATACATTCTATTTCATGATTTAACATGTCATTTATATACTTCTTATATTCTTCACACTTTCTATTATACAAGTAATTTCTTTTTCTTCATTTATTTCTTTCCCAACAGAGAACAAGTACTTATTTTTCCTTCATTTTATATCTTCTTTATTCTTACTCATAAAACTATACCTAACGACCACATAGATACAAGATCTAAAACATCTATAAATATAAAACATATAGTATCCATTACCTCTTCCATTTCTTATTTATTTGATTTTTTTGTGAAACTATGTAAATAAATTTGAATTCAAAACTCCTAAAATATTAAATACTATATTCATAATAACTTATATAAAAATAAACTTATATAACTAATTGTATCTTTATGTAAAAATGTATAAATATCATAGTTTCTTTATCCTACATTAAAAACACAATTATTCCATATTAATTCACTATGTTAGAATCAATACATGTATTTTATAGTGATGTGATCAAGGAAACTAAAACCATGGAATTCATCCTCATAAATAAAATCAAACATGTATCCCCTTTTTTTCATAATATCTATGAATTAATGATTGCATATAAATATTAATGCATGCATTATGGTGGCTCCTATATTCATGGTGTAATTTTTTTTATGAACCTTTAATTTTAACAACATGAAATATAATAAAATAGAGTTTCATATTTATCATTTAAGAAAAAAAAACCTAAATCCATTTGAAATAAATATATCCTTATCTGTATTTTTTTTTTGAAAATTACATGTATCTTTATTTATACCGAGCTTAGAGACTTATCATATATTCTATTCCTTTATATTTCATGTGGTTAATTATATGGGCAATCAACTTACCATGAAATCCTAGGTCACTTAACCTACTATTTTTTCTACAATCACATGACCTACAATTTAGTAAATAAGTAACCTTATATGAGATAAGTCCACATTTATTCATACAGTATGTTATCAAATCATTATGTGATAGTTTTTAATTTCTTATTGTGGTAAGTCCACATTTCTTCATGTGTTAGGTCGACATTAATTCACATGATCACTTTATTAGGGCAACTTCACCTGTTGTTTGAAGCTCACAATAAGTCATTTCTTTCATACTGTTTATACATTGACCGTAACTTCTCATTTCACATGGTTGATACTATTTATTTATAATGTAGGTATCTATTCTCCATATAGTCACTTGAATATTACTTCAAGTTTTTCCCTTGTTTATTATTGTAAAAAACATGGAATCTCTACTAATAGAACATTTTTTGAACCTTATGAATAGAACACAAATTATTAAATATGAAACTCTTCATACCTTTACTTACCGATTCATGTGTTAAAAAGGCAACAACATAAACAATCCTAGTTACTATTCACTAGCTTCTTTAAAAATCAAATTGCAACTCAAAACCTGTTGGTCTCAACAACATGTATGCTTGGGGGAATAATTTGAGATTCCTTATATTAATTAACTAACCAAATTAGGTAACCAAGTGACATATTTTTCAAATGTATGTATATCAAGAAAGAAGATCATTAGGCATTGACTCCCACTTACTGATTCTTAGTAAAAATGAAAATAGGGGAATCTATATATAAATTAAAGGTGGATCCTATAGTACTGATGATTATTGATCTAGTGTATTAGCACAAGGATTCAAGATTTTATATTTTTAATTACTTTCATTTTATAATATTAGTAGTTTAATTTTGTTTATCTCTTTTTTGTGTTTATTCTTCTTAAACGCTTTTCACCTCTATCACTTTGATCTACAAAATCTATGATGGTAGATAACTAACCCTAGGAATGGATCTATGGGGATATAGTGGTGTTTTAGAGTTTTTTTATTTTATTTTCATTTTTTATTCCATTTAATAGTAAATAATAGAGTGTTTGAGTAGTATAGTTCAACAATAATCAATAATCTCCACATGTTGACATCCTCATTTCTTCTTCTACCAAATATTTACACAACACTTAATTCAAATTCTTGAATGTATGATGGGATTAGAAAATGCATGTAATGAAAAAAATACAGTAGTGTTGGATGTTAAAGACATTAAATTCAATGAATGTGGTTTTTCATTACCTCTCCACTGTGTATTTAGTGGTTATTTTGTCTAGGGGACCCCATAGGTGAAATAAGTATTTTCAAACATAATTAAATGAAGGTGTATATTGAAATATATTGAGTTTTTCAATGAATATATTTAATGAAATAAATAAATATATGAAGGATTCCACTTAGCTAAACCTTGGATCATGCAACTATATATCATTCCTCTCTTTGTTGAATCTACATTCGTTTAATTTTTTTTCCATTTCACCATAAACAAACTAACCCCAACTATTTTGGCATGCATTGAATTATTTTAAAAATAAAAGCACAAAAATAGGTTAATTAAAGGGAATCTCATTGAAATTAAAAAAATACTCCTCGAGGAAATCCCATGGTTATTCCCATAGATTTACTTATATGGTATCCTACATATATTCTTAAAAGTCCCTAAAATTAATTTCTTTCAATCATTACTTGAAAAAAATAAGAGTCTCTTCAACTCTGTATGAAGAGATAATTTTTTATTGTCCCCCATTATTAAAAAATATAAAGTATTGATACATGGGAAGTTAATAAGAAAATATTCTATGATTTTCTGAGATAACACAACCCCAAAAAACTCTCAAGTACTATAATATATCCTTAATTATGGGATTTATCTTGATTTACAACACTTTCTACTTAGTTGAAACATACTATAATGCAATATCACCTTGTTACAATTTATCCTCTATGAAGAGGTAGTTAATATCAATATTCTTCACCCATGACCACTACACCATATTCTTTAATAAGTTTAATTTAATTTAATTTTCATATATAATAATTAATTATTATAAAGAATCCACCCTCATGTTTTCATGTTGTAACTTCATCTATATCATTTGTGTCATGGATTGAGATACCAAATAATATTCAATATCTCTTGTTCCCAATGTGATATAATTTATTTTCTTAGAGTTCTACAGAATATATGTTTCACTAATAAAGAATTAAACTCTTACAATAGAATTTTGATTAACAATATCTCCTTCCCAATCCACATCGAAGTATCTATAAATACAAAATGATTTTTTCTTATCATACCTAAAAATAAAATCTAAAGTAACTTTAATGTAGCACAAGATATATTTATTGAGTGTAATATGTGGATCATTGGGATTATTTTAGAATCATGAACACAAAGTAATAGAAAATAAAATGTCTAATCTATACCATTTTAAGTAAAGAATTCTATCAATATGCTATAAAACCCTATTTTATGCATTCATTCCTTATTTATAAGAATAAAAAATATAGTTCAGTTTTATAAGAGTTGTGGCCAATATAAATTAATCTATTATAACCATTTTAAGTTACCCATGGGTATGTTTTTATTATAAGGGAAGAAGATAAAATATTATACTTATTACATTCAAACCCAAAAATAATTTCATCTCACCTTTTTTTTACTTCTCAATGTGTTTCCACATTTGAGAAAAAAATTCCTCACATGTTTTCACTTTATTTAAGAGAAAAATATATCATAGATAGACACATCCATTATGAGTGCGTTTATGTAATCTATATTGAAATAGAGATTCGAATCCAGTTTTATTTTCTTGAGATTAATTATCTATAAGATTCAATACAACTTTGCATACCATTTTCAAGGTTCTCTATTAAGTCCAAAGAATTCCTTATTTATATTATTAACATGCGAATCATCACATTTAGGGATATCCTATTATGGTTGTTTAATGTGGAACTATTCCTCAATTTTTCTATTTATAAACTATAATTTTAATTCCATTTAGAAAACCATGTAATTATATTAATAAAAAATAAAGAGATTTTATTTTATTATTTCATGCCTTGAAATTAAAGAAAATTATAATCAAAATCAATATACTTAATTTGAGAGTATTTATTAAAAATAAGGAAGGATTTTTTGTGCTACTTTACCTTTATTATTTATTTCATCTTTAAAATACCATATTTCTCCAATAAAATTATTTAATTTAGAATATGACACCAATTAAAATCTTTCTTTCTTCTAAATTTGATCCAAATATTCTTCCCATAATATTATCCAGTACTCATGATGTAAATTCTATGTTAGAGTATTCTGTTTAACTTGTGAAAAAACACAGAATGATTGAAATTTCAAAATCTCATCCAGGTTTGAACACCCTTTTTTTCCTAAAATTATATTCTATATCTTAACATGTTATCTAACTCTTTCAAAATAAAATATTATTTTCTTTGACATTTTTAAAACACTAGATATTTTAGAATCATCTTAAGATTATTGAAAACTTACTTATTATTTTGAAATACTTTCATGTTATAAAATTTATTCCCCAAGAGTTTCCCAAATTTCATTATCAATAGGAAGTAATGTTTATGAGAGTTTTTTATTTTCAAACCCAATTATATCAAATTTATTAATGATATTCTATAGATTCTTATTGTAACACTAATAACTCATTTTTTAAAGTGTGTATCCAAGAAGTATACCTTCATCAACTCTTTTATAAAATATTCCCAAGTGTTTACCTTTGATCTTGTTATAATATGAGATATCAAATAATGATAGGCTTATAAAATATATATTATTTCTATAAAAATACATAGAGTGTATTACATTAATTTTTATAGAGTAGACATTGATTTATGATATATATTTTTTCATTATTTTTTATTTCCTACAAAAAAATTATAATTTTATATTCTATGATAACATGGTTCTCCCCATATCCTAAAAACACTTATTTTTGTACTCAACAATATTATTTTATCAGTTAATGTATGGAGAACTATATTCATTATAGCTAGACATGAGGATAATTACTTCTACCAAAATGAATTGATTATAATTTATATTTTCTCAAACTAAAACTAAAACCTAAGGCGTAGTATTGTGAAAGTACAATGTCAGTGACATAGAGAACCTGAAAACCCTCCTATGAATTTATAAGCCAATTGTTAGATCCTTAAAAATTGTGTTTGGAATGTAAAATTTGAATCTAAATTAATCTACGATAAAATACATTAGTGATATAACAAGTGAAAAATTAATGAGGATAAATAATATATGGGGATCAACATTCAAGTATAGTTCTACTTTAATGAAAATGATTCAAATTCACTCATGATATTAATCAAATTGTTAATTGTGAGAATCCTGGGAGGAAATTAATCCTACATGGTCACTTTTATTGAATACTTCTTAATTATTAAATTATTATAGTCAATGAAATATATTCAAACTAAAGTTCATTCTAACAAATCTCAAAGGAAAAGAAGAATAAGGTTGTGTCTCATGATCCTATATACCCTTACCACATTAGGTTTTTTTTAATTATTTTCACTCTTAGTAGGAAGAAAATAATGAGATATTAGTTATTCTCAACATGATACCAATTAATAATAATAACTCATGAGTGAAGAATAATTTTAAAAAATAATATATACATCTAGTTTAATTGATCTCTCATACTCATGTGGCTTTATCCACTCATAGTTAAATAGTAATCAACCATTATTGAACTAAACATCATATTAATGGGAATATGAATTAGATTACTAAAAAATTATTGAAAAATAATGGAAAATTTACTTGAAATAGGAAAAATAATAATTTATGAATACCATGGTTATAGAATGAAAAAAAAAGAAATCCTATCTAAAGTCTCCTGAGTGGTTGATGGTGGTGGCTCCTCCTAATTCTTTTATCCCCTCACATTTGATCCCTTTCCATATTTCCTACAGCTCCTTTTAAAAAAAAAGTATTATATTTCTATATTTCTCTTTTTTCAATTGATTATCCTTTAATATCACGCAACGTATCTATTAAAATATTCATTGTTTGAATATATATTCAAGTATTATATGACAATTAATAACCATGTATTTTTCCAAATAATAATTCTTCAATGATTGATCTATAAAATTAAAAATATCGTTTCTATCACTATTTTTCACTAAGTAACTACTTCATCATGACCAAAGATCCACTAAAGTCAAATAACCTAAAAAATTAAACCATATTAATTAAAAATATTGACCAAAATATAACCTTTTAATTTTTCTATTATTTTCACTATGATTTATAATAAAATGTATTTCTATATCTCTCCTAGTAAAACTGATAAGATTTTCCCATTAACAAGGGTTAAAAAATCCTCCAGAAATTAAAATTTAAACTTCCATATATATATATATATATATATATCTAGTAGTTTCCATAAATTGAATATTGATAAAATCATTCAAAACTTCATAAATTCATCATAGGACTCCCCATTGTGGCATGATATTTTTTAAACATCATGGAACATGTCATAGAAGACTCCAATCTAGTGTAAACCTCAAGTCAACTACAAATCAACAAAATTTTAATAAATGTAATTTCATATCCTTGAAATTTTGTGGCATGATATTTAAAATCTAAAAAATTATGATCCTAATTATGGTGTTATTAATATCTATAATGAGTAAAAAAATATCTACTCCAAAAAAATATTAGAATCTATAGAAGATAATGACGTGACCTCGAAATTTTAAGATCGTGGTTTGACCTTTCATTACATTCATTTGACTTAGTTTTAGTGTGGAATCTGTATTATAAAATTAATGTTATATATAAAAAATATTTATCTTTTACCATTTCACAATCCTTTATGTCATGGTTCTTATGATAAATCATGATCTCTTATTAACTCTTATATGTTAGAATGACATATCGTCATTACAAAAAAATACATTGAATCATTTTACAATGCCTTCTCAACTTCTCTTTGAACTATTATTACATTTTAATAGTTTCAGTGTGGATTTATCATATGAATCTCTGGTTCATTCATTCATAATATTATTTTCAATGTGATCTATAACTTCACATCACATTTGGTTATTAGGGAAATTACTATATCCCAAGTTACTCTTACATAAGTCCAATGTTATTCATATGTAGTTTAAATGAGTCCCAATTTCATAGGTTTTTTGTGGATTTTTCATGGTTTCCAGCTTTTATAACTCATCTTAGTATCACAACACCATAAAGGGATGAGTAGGGGTGTGATATATGTCATATTACATTAAAATCCACCATAAACTTCTAGATTCATCCTAAGGATTAATTCTTCCATAAATAAAAAAATTAAATAAATTAGGCATCATTATGTCTAATAATAAATGAAAAATATGACCAAAATCTATGAATAAATTAGAGTTATCCAATTCCACCACACTCGAACTTTTTCTTGTCCCCAATAAAAATATAGACATCAAATAAAAATGAATCTATATACTAATAAGGGAAAAATTCAATCAACAATACTCATAAAAAAGTAATAAATGATAATTTCATAAACACATAACGTATACAATAAAATATTTTCCAATAACACCTCATATATAAATCCAATTCAATACTCCCCTCCTCTTTTATCCATATTTTCAACCATTCATTAATATTTTTTTTCCATTTATGATCTACCTTATGTGAAATTGACTTCACTCATCACTTAAGATCATTTAATAAATGTTTTGATCAATCTCATGTATAGGAAATTGATCCATACACATAAAAGTAATATAATTATATACTTAAATGTGAAACCAAAAAAATAAATGGGTTTTCATTATGATTATGATGTCTCTAAGGTTAATAAATTGTGGGTATTGATGTAATATTTATATTTAATGATGAAAAGGCAGGTTGAAATAATAAAATAAAATGAATGATATTCAATTTTTCTAAATGAATGATGAAATCACCTTTTGATCCTTCAAAATATATCATATCCCACTTATTTTCTTATATTCTTCGATGTATCCTGATACAAAATTTCAAAATAGTGGTGAAATTTTCATCTTTTATTCTTTTATTTATTTTTTCATATTTTTCTATAGAATGTGTGCAAGAAAAAGTGTCACAGACTTGGAAGTAAACCCAATAAGGTACATCAATACCCACCATCAATATCCTCTCAAACTTAATTTTAATTGTTAAAACTAGAAGGTTGATAGTTTATTGAAAATGGTCAATCCAATGAATCACATTACACTTGGTTTTAGTTTTTTTTCAAAACATAGAGAAATAATTATATTAGAATATCTAATTTTTAGAAAACCTTCGGTGAGTGTTGGATTTGTTGACAAGCTATATGTACTTAGTCTGTGGTGATTTCTAGAACACATGTGGATATTTTTAGATACCCCTGAAGTGAGTTAGACTTGATGATAAGGTGGCTGCTAAGAAGTTTGAAGTTGTTGAAAAATGGATCTTATGGTTATATATGTTTCACTTATTGAAAAAGTGACATGTAGAATGATAGGTTGTATTAGAACCTTATTATAAAAGATACGGGAAAGGTGAATTACTGTAGTGGTTCTTGGTGTGGTGCAACAATGATTGAGAGTTCCTGACACATGGAGTTTCCCTTCCATTTTCATTAGATGTGTAGGAAAATTAGAAGGATAATTAATAGATCTTGGAACAAAGATAAAATGATAATATGAATAAAGGATTCCATGTGACCTACTATAGAGAAGTTTATAGGATCATCCATAAATTCCATAAGTCATGGGAAACTTATCTAGAAGTGTTTTGGTTATGATATAGAAGAGCAATAGAAATTGAGAAAGAGGATAAGTATCCCAATATATGATTTACCATGTACATGATTTATGCAATGAGATATGTATATAAAATCAGCTACACAGAGCTTATATCTAAGTGAAATCAGATGGAATAAGAAAATTTTTCACACTCATCTCCCTATTGTAATAAAATTCAGCTATGTGATGGTTTACATAAGTAAAGGTAGGACATATGGAAATGTCGACATAAGGAAATTTAGTTACATGATGGAGTTCAAGTATGAAAATTTATCCTTTTAGGGGAATTTGAAGACCCATTTATTCAAATTTTGTGACATAAGTGAATTTTTCTATATAAATAGTTTATATATATAAATCCCACATAATGGAAATAAACAAGGAACAAAATATGTGATTTCCCATGTAGGAGAAACTATATTTTTGAATAATTTCACGTCTTAGAATCCAATGAATTGGAAAATTTGGAAATGTGATCGATTATATAGGTGAATCTAGAAATGTATGTGAATTTGGACTGATGTAAGGGATTTTTTTAGTGATATAGGTTAGTTATTTTGTGTATTTCTAGAGAACATAAACCAACTATGAAATCACATCAAATGCTATAGGAACTGTTCACGAATGCTTTAAAAATCATGGAAGATCCAATGGGATCCATGATCCAAGACAATAATAAAGCAGGAAGTTATGGGTGAGATATATTGAATTAAATAAAATATTATTCACACTATATTGGGGTTATTTACCTTGCAAATGATGAATATCTGACTGCAAAGAAGCTGGGAATGGTTGGAGAGTTTCCAATTCATTATTTTATTCAAGATAGAATTTTCAGTAATGTAATATTTATAGGTGATTATATATTTGGTATATCTAAATGTTTTCGAATAATAATTTCATAACTAAATTTTTATAAATAGAAAAACGTTTCTCGATAATTGAATCGATAATTGGTATTATCTGGATAATTAAAAAAATAGGAGATATGAAGTTTGATACAAGGACTTTCCTAAACCCTTCCAGTCATTATTTTGACCTATATGGTGAACTAACACATAGTATTGTCTTCCAATAAGGCTCACTACCCATCTAGGGTCTAATTGACCCTCTACTAAAAGTCCCAAATATGGGTGGGGGGAGGGGGTGTTTCTGCAAGACATATAATCCTTTCTTGAACCTCCTTTATTTCCCATACGAGACTCAAGGTTTGGTGTCATGTGTGACCTCACCACCCATGGGTGAGCCCCATATCTAGGTATGAAGTATGTGAGTTCCCTTTATTGACCACTAAGAGAAGGAACATCATTTGAGAATATTAATAATATCCTCCTTAGTGTATGTCATATGGATCAGAGCCACCCATGGCTCCAATACTATAACACACTAAGTTTTTGTGAAATTATTTTTTTGAATAAATTAATTTTCAGTAAGGTATTGTATTTAAATAATTCATACAATTCTTTCACATGACACCAACTTGGCATGCGCTACATGACACCAACTTGTCTTGTGTTACATGCGACACCAACTTGGTGTCCGTTACAAGAAAAACCAAGTGTAAAAGGGAATATAATACCCTAATAATTGATAATATATTTAATATCCTAAATAAATATAATATAATATATGGATTTTAAAGAAAACAACATCAAGTTAGATTTCCTTACATGCAAGAGATACTTTCTTTAGTAGCTTACACTACATGCAAGACTGAATATTACAGGACAACGATATATTATTAAAAAATTATTATTTAATATAACAAGATACAACCTATCCATTAAATCAGTATTTAGAAATAGTATTAACTAAATTATGAAAATTTATGATTTAATTAAATATATAATGAATTCGTTTGTTACTAATTAATTATAAATGAAACTAAGAACCAAATGAATATAAAAAGAAATATTACTAATATTATTATTTTCATGATTCAAAAGGGGTTTTGTATTGATAATCTAAATTAATCACAATTAGTGAGTGATTTTAATTAATTAAATATGTTTAATAATACATGAAATATTTCTGATATTCATCCATTAGGTTTTATAGGAATAAGATAAGAACAAATCCAATTTCACACATAAAACAAATATTTTTATAAAGGAAAATTTACCAAATTTTAATAGAGAACCCATTTTAAATCCAAATTTTGAAACTTTTATAAATTTAATATGTTAGAATAAACTTAATATTTGGAATATATTCCTAAAAATTATCTTATGGTGCTTTTTTGGTATTTTTTTGAATATTAATTTTTTAATGAATAGTGAAAAATACTGAATTTTAGTTCCAAACTGCTTTTTCATATAATTTATTTATAAGGGTAAATTATGTTTTATATTGGTTTTAAAGTTTAATTAGGTAAATTTTTTATCAATTAATCTAATTTAGGTCATTAAAATCAATTTAAAATTTAAATTTACTATAAAAACATACCAGAAGTTTAAAATTTTTTACTTTAAAAACCTGCATTGTCATCCCACCTACGAGATGAATTTTATATTAATTTATACAAATTATGTGATTGGAATTATGAAAAATTGATTCCATATTTGGAATAATAATTATTTATAATTTATAATGAGTCCAATTGTTTTTACCAAAAATATTAGTGAAAGTGATTAAAATTAATTACAACGATTAAGGTTAAATTAAGAAAAATAAAGGACTAAACCTTAACATTACGGCCCAAAACAACCTATAAACTAGTACAAGAGATATTTTATGGATTTATTTCAAACCTATACTCCCTTTTCTAGAATTAGGTCTATTATTAGACCCACTTTCAATCTAAAAAATGTTTATGGAATTCATTTGTCAAAATATTACTAGAGTGGCACTCCTCCTCCACTATAAAAGATCAACACTTTTCCTACCTCCTCACACATCTCAAACCAATTAGGTTTATACAATCTCTACCCAAATAGCTTCCCAATATCTATCCCATATACCTTTAATCCTTCCTTTGGGTAGAAATACTTCCAATTATTCCCTTTTGTATAAACCAAAAAGAGTTACCTGATTTTAAGGTAATGTTTTTCAATGATCTATTTACTTTAATTTACTTCTCCAATTACCATACTCTTATTATTCCATAATTACATAAAAACACAAGTATACTAAATATATTATGATGTTTTTAAATTTTTATTTCTACCTACACTTACTGTAAGATCCCAGACTTTATAGAGGTATGTACCTATTTAGAATTTTGGTTTTAACATTTTCTTTGAGGGCAATGATATGTTTCTTGGGTGAATGTGGGGACTCAGGGGTGTTCCAAAGTTTTGAAACATGATAAATTTGAAAACCGGGTCAATCTTTTCAAGGAGCACAATTGGCGTATGATTAAATAAATCATGAAGAATTCCCAGGTAACTGTGAAGCCTTGGATAGAGGCATAATGCACAATTGGTGCACGGTCTATCAAATGATGTGGCCTTACCAAGTAACCATGTGACTCGTATTCCTTTTATAGTGGATTGTGCATGTTTTGCGCATGGTTTGGAAAACCGTGTAGGTAAACTGTGTGGCCCAGTAAAGCTAGTAAAAATTACAAAATTTCCACATTGAGATTTTTAAGTCGAACTTAGGATTTTCCTCCTCTCCTTATACTACCACCCTAGAAACAAGCTTGGATGACCCCAAAATTACCAAGGGTGATTCTCCTTTAATATTAGTTTGTTTGGAGTTCCATCTATTATGGATCATAGATCTGGGTAAGTCTAATCCATCTCCTTACTTCTCTTTCAGGTTTACAGTTTTTATCTCATTGTTATCTCTATACAAAGCTAAAAAACCCCATTTTTTAGTGACATCTAGGTTAAGGATTTGAAGGGTGGTTGAATTCAGATCTAAGGCTATGATAAAGAGTGTGAACATCAATGGATTTGAGGTAGGTGATCTACAAGACATATCCCATAGTTTCATTGTAGATCTGTTCATGTTTAGTTTTGTTCTTGGTTGCCTCTTGTTGTGATATTGATGATTTTCATGATATTTGAAAAAATGGGTGTCCAAACGATGGTTAGAAACCCTCATGGTCCTCATGGGATGCATCGAGTATGATTTGTCTTATTTATGGCCACCCATGGGTTTGACATTATTCCAAAACCTAGAAATTAGTCGAGAAAGTGTAAGGCCATTGTGTATAATAAAGATCCCTTGTTGAGTATGTTGATGTGTAAAATGGTAGTGAAAATGAAATATGGTTAATGTGTCTATATTTGGTAATATCTTAGAGGTTTTATTTGTAATGAAATTAAAATGAGTTAATTTGGTTAATTGGTATTATGACACATGGATTACGAATTATATTAGAAATTCCTAAGAGAGTAGGGAATATGAATCGGAGAATATGTTAATTGGTAGTGGTATGTGAAATGAAGAATATGTTGAATGGTATTTTATAAAGAAATTTATGAATATGTGAAATGGGTTGATTTAAGGAAAATATTGAATGTACTTTGTGAGTGAGGCATGGGAATGAGAATTAGGATAAGTAATGTAAATAGTAAATGTGTTACTGGGTTATGGAATAATATTCATTCCATTATTGTTTGTTATGGATTATTATTGTGATGTGTATTGGTTGTGATATGGTTTATGTTTGGTAAATAGTTGAATAATCATATTCACATGGCTTGAGGTGTGGGATAAAGGGATGAGTGTCATCCCACGGGTCAAGTTGGAATGATGCTCTAACTCCACCCATAATGCACATGTTATGGAAGAGGAAAACATTCTATTCCCCTAATGGTTTAATTATACCCAAACTAAGGCTTTGAGGTAAGGACAATGTGATGTTGTGATTCATTATCCATAGTGAGTTAGGGACTTAACAATTTCCCTTATGTAGAATGTTAAATTCCAATAAGCTTATGTAAATATTGTTAATGTTTAACCCATAGACCACATTTTTATGATGAACTAAGTAATGAATAAGATACACATAATTAATTTGGAACCATGGTTAGTTATAGTTAAGTAAATATTGTTAACTAATAGACCTTAATTTTATTTTATTTACTTGTTATTTATTTCATACTAGCATGCACTATCTATTAGATCGTATATTTTATATACATTGTTGTTGATGGCCAACTGAGTTGTACTCACACCCTACTCGATCCATCGTGGGGTACTTGATTAGACTTCATGCTGCATGTCAGAAAAAGGGAAAATGAACTATGCTAGGGAGTTGAGTTGGGCATGGGACATGCATGGATGAGGTTCCAGAATTGGAGTTTGGTCCATTTTAGGGACTCCACTGTTTTTCTTTATTTTGGGTTTTCCCAATTTAGGACTGTTTAGCATGAAATTCCATATTTATCTTGATTGTGGATTGTACCTGGTTTTGGGAGAATATATTTATGAATTTTTATTGGTTATTTCACTTGTTTCCACTATTTATTCTTGGTATCTAATGTGGATTACTCTAGTAAAGAGGTTATTGTCTCTCCATGTGACTAATCTAGACCCTCGCTTCTAGTCAGAAACCTATAGTGTATAGGTAGGTGCGTTTGAGGTTATGTGACCGACCAGTTTGGGGAAACTATTGCATGAAACCCAGGTCGGGATGTAACAAAGTTATATCAGTGGATGTATTTTCTGTGAATTACTATTTTAGAATGGAATACATGAGGATAATAAGGAGTCAGGGATTGGTAATGAACTAATTATTGGGATTATCTAACCCATGTAAGAGGAAAAACCCAAGTCACCCAGGGTGGGAAATGCCGTTCTTCTTGTTTTTTTACATTTTATGATATTTCACTATTGGGTGATGCACTTATTGTTTGATGTGGTAGTTTTATGATATTTTTATTAGGGTTGGAATGGCGCAAGGTTTTTCATTCATTCATCATTCTTGTCACCTATGTATATGAGTGACATGCATCATAGTAAGCACACACACACAAGACAAGTGTGTGGGACATAAAGGTGATAATGCCTTTGATTTTCTTGAAAATTATGAAAACTTATGTCTAATGAAATGATACAAATGGTTGAAAATGGGATAATGTTATTGAATTATGCTTGATAAAGGGTGTTAAGTGAATTATAATGTTATTGAAATAAGTTTTGATATGAAAATAGTTTCTATATGGTGTAGAATGTGTGGCTTGTAATCGTGTGAGTTAGTTATCCTATATTAACCATAGTCCTTGGTAGATATGTAAGAGGGTAGTGTGTTGGGCATGATAAGGCCCATTTGTATGGTGTATAAGAAACTGCTTGTTTATGGATAATAATGAGCCTTCTTATATATATTTTTTGAAAGCTTTATGGTTTGTGTTCTAAAGATCGTGTTTGGCATTGCTGTGGAATGCCACCACAGAGACATGTGCTGGTTGGGAGACATGAGGAAATTATTTAGAAAACTCCCCTAATAGTAGAGAAATATGATATAATGGTTCAAGATAATAGGTAAGATTAGTTCTGTGATAAAATTTACCATTTTATAAAGATGATAAAATGAGACTCAGGGTGGGTTACACTGATTATGTTCAAGATGATAAGGGAGTTTTAACTACAGCACCCTCCAAACATTACCAGAGAGGGTGGCCCATCAGTAGATAAGTTTTAAATAGATTCTATCAGAACAATTCGTGATCATCTAGAGACTCCTTCTAAGAAGTGAGTCAAGTTAGTGGCCTATACGTTGCGGGGACAAGAAAAGCATTGACAGGATATTATGGTTTAGATAGAGTAGAATGAAGGAATGGAATGTAAGGATTTTCAATAAAAGTTTCTAGAACAATACTACCTAGAAACCTTGATGTAGGAGAAGGAAATGAAGTTTATGAGTTTGACTCAGGGGGTTGCATTAGTGATGGATTATACTAGTCATTTTCACTGACTTTCACTCTTTCATTCTGATGTTGGATGGAGAAGAGGCAACTACGGAGAAATGCTTCCAGGATGGGCTTAGGCATGATATTAGGTCTCAAGTAAATATTTTATGTTTGAAGAGGTTTGAAGAGGTAGTGGACCATGCCCTTATCTCAGCAGAAAAATTGAAGGGGGCTTCAGGAGGTGGGCATGTTGAGATGTCTTTGTGGACATGTGGTATAATATCTGAGGGAAGGAAGCATCATTTTGGGAATTTACAAAAGGGATAAAGTGAAAAAAGTAGTTAGAAGATAGGGATAGTCCCACAAGGTGGTGATCATGTATTTTGTTACCAATGTGGAAGGCCTATGTACATGAGGGGTCAGTGTCCCCGACCACCAGTCAAGTGCTGATCATGTGGCAAGTTGGGAGACATACAGAGGTTCTATAATAACCCTTAGTATTCGAGCACATATGGAGGTCATAGGCATATGATGAGTGTGGTTAGGGGGTCAATCACCCCGTATCAGGTAGGTAGTTGGAGCTCCACAGGCCATACCGATAGTGGTGGTGAACATGGAACTCTGGGGAAAGACCATCCATACTAGTAGGTAAGTGTGGTACATGGTATGTAGACTAGATCCTAGGGTAGAGGTATTGGTCATCTATACATAGTTCAGTCTACACCTAGAGGTGGTGAGGCTGGACCATCTACCATTCGATGTATGATTCTTGTAGATTCCATGCTTGCTAATTATTTATTTGACATAGGTTCCACACACACTTTTATCTCTGATCAGTTCATAGTTGTGTTGGTCCTATTTTTAGAACAAGTTTGTGGGGTCATGTCAATTGATACTCTATTGGGGGTGTGAGTTGAGGATATCAGATAGTGCAAGGGTTATGCTTTGGAGGTTGGTGGATATCATTTCATGTGGAATATTTTTTTCCTTCAGATGTTAGGTTTTAAACTTATTTTGAGTATGTATTTGTTGCTGTTTTATAAAAACCATATTGACTATTACTAATGTATAGTAATGTTCACGTCTCTCAATGGATATACTTATATCCTTCATGGTGATTGGAAGTTTTGGGAGAATCATACATGGACACTTTTTCATCAATTGAGGTGAACTCATGACCCAGTTGGCATGCATTATTCTTAATGATGGAGGGGTGAAACAACATGTGTTTCCTTCTGTAGTGGATCAATTTTATGATGTGTTTCCTAATGATTTTTTAGAAATACCACCTGAGAGGGATGTTGAGTTTACAATGAAGTTGATTCTAGGGTTAGATTCAGATTCCATTGTTCCATATTGAATGACATCAATAGAACTCTATGAATTTAAGGATTAGATGGATGGATTGGAGAGAAAGGGTTTATCCATCCTAGTATGTCACCTTAGGGATCTCCCATACTATTATTTAAAAAGTATAATAGATCGTTAAGGATATGTGTTGATTATAATAAGTTGAATCAGATGATAGTTAAGAACTGATACCCACTTTCTAGAATTGATGAACTGTTTGACCAAATGAAGGGCACCTCATTGTTCTGCAAGATTGATCTGAGATTGAGATACCATCATTTGTTGGTAAGTCCTTATGAAAAACCACTGAAAAAATTCTGAAGTATGTATGTGTTGTATTAGTTTTTGGTAATTCCATTTGGATTGACCAATTCACCAGCTAAGTTTATGGCTTTAATGGACTAAATATTCCACCATTATCTTGATCAGTTCATGGTTGTATTTGTTAATGACATCTTAGTTTACTAAAAAACTCTTGACGATCATGCCAAACATCTTGACATCATCCTAAGTACATGAAAGTGCACAATCTTTATTACAAGCTATCAAAATTTCAGTTATAGATTGATAAAGTTCATTTCAAGGGACACATTATTTCTGAGGTAGGTGTGTCAGTGGATCTAGGGAAGGTGTAGGCTATGGTGTCATGTGAGAAACCTAAAAATGCTTCTGATGTTTGAAGTTTTCTAGGTTTAGATGGTTATTACCAAAGTTTTATTAGGTATTTATATCATTTAGAACTTCAACTCTAAGGATTAACCAAGAAAGGGGTTATGTTTGAGTGGTTAGAGGAATGTGAGAATGCCTTCCAAGAGTTAAATAAACAGTTTACTACCACACCAATTCTGATCTTACTTGAGCTAGGCAAGAGGTCCACCTTATTCTGTGATGTATCTGGTGTTGGACTTGGGGTAGTGTTGATGTAGGATAATCGGGTTGAAGCATATGGATCAATATAGTCGAGAAAGCATTAAATAAATTACCCTACTCATGATCTTGAGCTAGATATTATGGTCTATGCCTTAAATTATTGGATTTATTACTTATTGGGAGAGAGATTCATGGTGTTTACCAATCATAAAGGCCTTAAGTACATATTTTTCCCAGTGGTATTTTAATCATTAGCTATGGAGGTGGGTTGAGTACCTATAATCCTTTGATTTTGATTTATTTTACACACTAGGGAAAGGGAATAGCATTGCAGATTCTTTGAGTCGAAAGACTCAGAATTAGGTGGTTTAGGAATCTAACACAAAGTGAAGAATGATGTAATTTTTTTGCTGAGATGCACCTGGAAGTATAGGATGGGAATTAGAATATGACCCTTGCATTTATAGAAGTTGAGTCTACACTTTGGAGCTGGGTCAAGGAGAGTCAGCTGGTATATCTAGAGTGTTTATCTATGAAAGAAAGTCCTGAAGATGTGGAGTCACCTTCAATTTAGGATGTGGGTGCTAATGGGGTTGTTTATTTTCTATGTCATATTTTGGTGAGGAATGGTGTGCGAGAAGAGTTGATGCATGAGTTCCATGAATCAAAGAGAGTATTACATCCTAGTTTAACTAAAATGTATCGTGATCTTGGTCGGTAGTATTGGTGGTTGGGAATGAAGAAAGAGGTTGAAAGTTTTGTAGCATGATGCCTTACCTGACAGTAGGTGGAGGCCAAGCATCAGGATCCAGGTGGGTTGTTACGGTCATTTCCTGTTCTAGAGTGAAAGTATAATGATTTAACGATGAAATTAATAGTGGGTATTCTGAGGATTTCATGAAAAAATGATTCATTTTGGGTAGTTGTGGATTGATTGAAAAAGTGGCTCATTTATTATCGATCCAGGAAATTACACAGTTAATCAGTTGGGTGAGTTATATGTTCAAGAGATAGCGTGATTTCAGGATGTGCTGAGAGCCATAGTTTTGGGTCATGATCCAGATTTCACATCACACTTCTAGTAGGGGTTATAAAAGACTCATGGTACCTATGTGTTTTTGAGTACAACCTATCACCCATAGATGACCGAGCAATCCGAGCATACAATTTAGGTACTGAAGGACATGCTGAGATCTTGTGTTTTGGATTTTGGTGGTTCATCAAAAAAGCATTTATCACTTGTTGGTTTTTCTTACAATAATAGTTTTTAGGATATGGTTTAGATGGAATTTTTTGAGGTGCTTTATGGGAGGCTGTGTAGATCTCCACTGTGTTGGTTAGAAGAGGGGGAGTCTGAGCTACTGGGACCATGTCTCATTCATGAGATGTTAGAAAAGGTTAGTTTGATTTAAAAACACATGGAAACAGCTAATAATAGGAATAAGTCATATAAATATCTGCGTTGTTATCCTATTGAGTTTTTGGTGGGTGATAGTGTGTTCATTCAGGTGTTTCCAAGGTTGGGTCACCAACGGATTCAGAAGCAGGGTATGTTGGCACCTAGGTACATGGGGCTATTTGAGATTGTGAAGAGGATCAGACTAGTGGCTTACCATTTGGAACTTACACAATGGTATATTGGAACACATTATGTTTTCATGTTTTGTAGCTTTGGAAGTATCACCCAAATCCATCTCATGTAATTAATGTTGTGGATGTTGTTCTTGAGACCGATGCATCCTTTGAGAAACATCCAGTTCGTATTGTGGATCATAGTGAGAAGGTGTTGTGGGGAAAGTTTGTTCCCTTGGTTCATGTTCTATAGAAACATGTAAATTTTTAGGAAGAAACATGGGAGAGGGAATCAATTATGTAGGCCCAGTGACCCGACCTCTTTTCTTCAGAAACTCAATAATGCTCTAGAAGATCGGCTTGAAGACAAGTCGTTATAAGGTAGAGAGTTTATATTATTCAAAACTCCATGGAGGTATGTACATGTTTAAAATTTTGGTTTTAAACTTTTATTTTATGCCATTGAAATGTTTAATGGGTGAATGTGGGGTATTGGGGGTGATCCAAAGGTTTGAGACATGAGAAAGGGGAAAACTGGGTCAATCTGTGCAAGGAGCACAGTTAGCACACGATTAATCAAACTGTACAGAGTTCCTAGGTAACCATATAGCCTTCAAAAAAGGCTTAACATATGGTTAGTGCATGGCCTATCAAACCATGTGGACTAACTAGGTAACTGTGATATCCAACTTCCTTGGATAGTGGCTTGAGCACGGTTCAGAAAACCATGCGGGTAAACCATGCGACCCAGTAATGATGTAAAAAATTACAAAATTTCCACCTTGGGATTTTTAAGTATAAATCGATATTTTCCTTCTCTCCTCCTCCTGCAACCCCAGATATGATCTTGGATGATCGAGCCTTACCAAGGGCAGTTCTCCTTCAATCCTAGGTTGTTTAGAGTACTATCAGTTGCGAATCGAAGATCCGTGCATGTTTAATCCCTATCCTTGCTTATTTTTTGGGTTTAAGGTTTTCATATCCCTCTTATCTCTATTCAAATATATAAAACTAACTTTTTTCTAGTGAGATCTAGGTTGAGTCTTTGAAGGTTGGGTAAATTATGATCTAAGGCTACAATAAAGAGTGTGAGTGTGAACATATTCGAGTTAGGTGGTCTACAAGACATATCTAATAGTTTCATTGAACATTTTTCCATGTTAAATTTTGTTCTTGGTTTCCTCTTATTGTGATTTAGATGATTTTGGTTAGATTTAGTAAAATGGGTGACCTAATGATGATTAAAACCCTCATGGTCCATATGGGATGCATCAAGGATGATTTGACTTATTTATGGCCACCCATAGGGGGTTCTGTTATTCCCGGACCTAGAAATAAGTCAAGAAAGTGTTATATCAGTGTGTGATAATGTAGATCCATTTTTGAGTATATTGATGTGTATAATGGTAGTGAAAGTGAAATATGGGAATGTTTCTAGATTTGGAAATGTATTAAAGGGTTGTTTGTAATGACCTAAAAATGGGTTAATTTGTTTAAATGGGATTGTGACATGTGGCTTAAAAATTATATTAGAAATTCCTAAGAGATTAGGTCATATGAATTAGTGAATGTGTTAATTGGTTATGTTATGTGAAATGAAGAATATGTTAAATGAGATTTTATAAGAGAATTTATGAATATGTGAAATGGGTTGATTTATGGGAAATATTGAATGAGATTAGTGATCTAGGAATGCGAACAAGAATTTGGCAAAGTAATGTAAACGATAAATGTGTTAATGGGTTATGGAATAATATTCATTACCTTATTATTTGTTATAGCTTATTATTATGATGTTTATTGGTTGTGATATGGTTTATGTGAGGAAAATGGTTGAATAATCATGTGAACATGGATCGAGGTGTGGGACAAAGGACTGGGGATCCTCCCATGGGTTGAGTTGGACTAATTCTCTAAGTCCACCCACAATGCACGGGTTAGGGAAAGGGATGAAGTTATATTCCCCTAATGGTTTCATTCCACCCAGACTGAGGCTTCAAGGTGAGAAAATTGTGATGTTGTGATGCATTATCCCTAGTGAGTTAGGGACTTGAATTACTCCCTTATCAAGAATGATAAATGCCCTTAATCTTGTGTAAATAATGTAAATTATTAACCCATGGATAAAATTTTGATTATTAACTAAGTAAGTAATAAGATGAACATAATTAAATTGAATCCATCATTAGTTATAGTTAGGTAAAGAGTTTTAATTAGTTTCCCTCAAATTGTATTTTATTTACTTATAATTTATTTCATACATGCATGCACTATCTGTTAGAATGGATATTTTGTAGATACTGTTGGCGGTGGACTACTGAGTTGAACTCACACCATGCTTGGGCCACCGTGGGGTACGCAATAAGACTTCATACTTGTAGGTCAGGACTAGGGAAAATGACCTATTATAGAGAGTTTAGTTGGGCATTGGATATGCATATATGAGGTTCTAGACTTGGAGTTAGGGCTATTTTGGGGATTCTTCTTTTTGCCTTTTTTTGGGTTTTATACACTGTAACAATTTTTAGCATGACATGCCATGTTTATCTTGCATGAATGGACTGAAGGCCTTCATTTTATTGATTTTTGTAACTCCCCTTTCAAGGGATGAGGGGGAACCCTTACAAGGCTCGTAGGATCAGAGATTACATTGCCCGTAGGCTTATGAGATTACATGACCCAAAGGTCTTAGGGAATTCAACCAGACTATCTACAAGGAATTTCCCCTCCCCAACATCTACATCTTGATAGTAGCTCTCCACATTTCTGCATGACCATCTATCTAGGCTTCTCGTGCAAGCACAGACTGGTACCGATGGCGTATCCATACCCTCTCTTTCTAATAATCCATTTGGATCTTCTCTTGTGAGTGCACCTACTCTGAATCCTCATCTAGGGCTGCTCTCTTTTTATAGTGTGTCTGGGGCCTACATTCATGTGGCCCGAAGGCCTTGGGGTGGCCCGAAGGCCTTAATGTGGACCGAAGGCCTTGAGAATCAACTGGCCCGAAGTCCTTAGGTGGACCGAAAGCCTTGCAGGACTCGAGGACCAAACCGGTGGCCCGAAGGCCCAGATGGATGAATAGTTCTGACTGCTACAGTACCAAACAATGCCTGCTATAGTTACTACCATAGTTCTTTCTATAGTGCCTGCTACTGTGCCTTCTATAGTTCCTGCTATAGTACTGCTAGAGTACTGCTACAGTACCCAGAAATATGCCTCCACCCGAATTTATTCCATGTTTATCTTGATTGTGGTTTGTAACCAGTTTTGGGAGAATATAGTTACACATGTTTATTGGTTATTGCACTTTTTTCTACTATTTATTCTTGTCATCTGCTATGGATTAGTCAAGTAAAGAGGGTATAGTCTCCCCACATGACTAATATAGTCCCTTGCTACTAGCCGGAAAACTGTGGCATCCAAGGAGGCATGCTTGAGGTCATTTTACTGAATGATTCTTGGAACCATTGCGTGGCACATGGTTTGGGATGTTACACTTACATTCACCTCCATCAAATGGGTAACAAATACAATATTTCTGTGTCTGGAGAACTACTACATCACGAAATGATGACTATTCATTTTTTCCTTTAACACCTCTCATGATGGCCATTATAATGGAAAATATATTTATATATTTACATATGATATATATAATCTATTTATTATTCTACAATTTTTATTTATAATAAACCATTATTCTTTATATCTTGTGTAAATATGATAATTTCATTTGAGAAAGTGTGGACTGTCGCCCCCTCAAAGCGATGTGACTCATTCATTACATACATGGAATGTAAAAAGGATAGTATTAATAAACCTATGTAACATATATGACATAGATTTGATATTGGAATTATACAAAAAAAATTAAATTAGCGTTAATGCAAACATACGGTCTACCATCTCCATGAACGGTGCATTTCATTTCTTATCTGAAAACATTATAGATTATTATAAATACTTATGTACTAAATATATAAGATAATTAAGTCATGGATTAAATTATTTAGATGATAAAATTTTGATCTAAGTAACATTAGAAGAAAATAACATGTCAAAACATACTTGAGAAAATAAGGAAATTAACACATGAAATAGTGAAAATAATGAATGATTATAAACAAACAAGTAATAAGATGTTATAAGAAAATGATATATAATACTATAAACTTTAGTATAGTTTTCGTATAATTTAGTAATATATTTTAAATCACTATAAATGAGGATAATGTAAGAACCCAGATCTTCATTTTAGGTATGGATCTTTATTTTGGGCTGTTTTTTGAGGAAAAAGGAAGAAATAATAATTTTCTAAGTACATGCCTTGTACTTATGGGTACATGCCATGTACTTGGGTACCACGTACAACCACATACTATCCATGTAACGGCTGAGTACATGGACATGTGGTGACCTAGAATAATAATTAAGATGGGGGCCAGTTAAGGTCACTACACATTATGTACCTTTAATGAAAACACTGTGCATTTTTATTTTTATTTTATAAATTAGAGTGGGGTCACACCACATACTCAGAAAAATCTTCTCCTCCTCTTGGTTTATACATGAGAGTGATAAAATTCTGAAGAACTTATAAACCCTCCCAATTCTCCATCCGACCTCTGATTGATAAGCTGTCAGGTGCGTTGGAATCCCACTTGTGAGTTCTCAATTCCCCTAGAGACTTTCTTCCTAATTCTTCATCTATTGTGAGTTATTAAAGGATGAAAATGTTTCACCTTTTTGTAGATATATGACACTATAAGATGATTCAAGGGCCTACATTTAATAGTATTGATCGTACGACATCAAGGTAGTTTGTTTTTGCATTTTGTTGTTTGTATTTGGATTATATATGTTTAAAGTGACGAATACCCATGTTTGGGGTATTTTTCCATTGGGAATTTAACCATGTTTAATACCTGCTATGGTATGTTTGATCAAGAAAGGGTTATTTATTATGTGTAAGGTTAGATAAATTATTATGGGACACACCATGGGTGCATTCCATTGAATTATTGTTTATGGTTGTTTGGTCAAGGGTGCCTGTATGTTTTCCTCATTTCCATGCATCGTTTTGTCAAGATAAAGTTTCTGATTATATGAAATGCCTGTGTTATGAATTTTTATTATTTAATGAAGGGGATTAGATTATGAGAGCTTCCCAAAGGGGTTAGACCATGAGAGCTTCTAAGCTAGTCATTTATAATTAATTGGGTTAGACCATGAGAGCTGCCCAAGTGATCATTATTATTTGATTAAATAAATGTTAAACCCTAGGGAATTGTCCATGAGAGATTCTAGGTGGTCATTATATTTTATTGATGATATGTAGACCAAGGGGTATTTACTGTGAGAGCTTCCCAGGTGGTTTTTTGTAAATGATTAGTGCTATAAGGAACCAAAGGGGTTAGATTATGAGAGCTTTCCCAGATGGTCATTATTTATTAAATTGATGATATGTTAGACCAAAGGGGTTAGACTATGACAACTATGTCAGAGGGTTGCTTATGAATTATTGAATGATTGTGATGAGTCATCTAAGCCATAGAACAAGCTTGGACTCAGTCTTTATTGATTGTTTTGATGGTCTTCTAAGACATCAGTTTAGTCACTTTACACTGAGGGATATAGAGCTTAGGCAAGATCCTGAGATTTCATGATTAAAGGATGAATTCTAAATTTAAATTTATGTAAACAAAAACTATAGTATTGTTTAATTTTGAGTACTTCCAAGTTTATTAATTAATTTTTCTTATTTCCTACTATATTTATTCACTAATAGTTAGGCATAGATCATTAGGTGGTTGCTTACAGGGATTTGCCTCACACCCTGTTTGGGTCATGCTTTTGGACCCAAAAATATTATATGGTTGTAGGTATAGATAAGGGAAAAAACCCTTCTTTATCAAGTACTTGATTTCTATTGGAGCTGGAGAGCATGGGACTAAGCTGAGGCATGCAATGATATTGGAGTTTACTACTTTTTGGTACTTTGGTTTCAGTATTGTATTTCCAGCATTTTGACTTGTTTGGATTCTTTTCTAGACACATGTGACATGCATCATTTATATATATATATATGCTCTAGTTGTTATATTACCATCACTATTCTACGGTTTACTTTTGTTGTATGGTACTACTGCTTTTTCTATTGTTTAATTTTTTTTCTCTATTTTGTATACTATTTTAATGAGAGAATAATTTCCCCATTATCACACCATAGCCCTTGTTGCTAGTCAGCAGTCTATGGAATTTGGGGAAATGTGCTTGAGGTCATGTGACTAATTGGGTTCAGGCACCTTTGGGTGGCACCCAGAACTGGGATGTTACAAAGTGGCATCAGAGGAGGTTTTCTTTTCTTCTATGCCTTACTATTTGGAGCCTATAAATTGGTATAGGAAGAAATAAGTAGTTATTAAAAAGATGTGCTCGGGAGTAACTACCATTGTATAGGGAAAATCCATGTTACCTTGAATATTACAAATTTTCTTGTTTTTCAATTGTTATAGATGAATTTATTTCACCATTGGGTGATTCACATGTTTTATACTATTATGATTTATATCATTTTGGTTATATTTCTGTTGAAACTCGATGATATGAGGGTATTACATCTCATTCAACATATAGGTACTTGTTAGAGATCACATGTCATGTATTCTTTTCATTCTATTTAGGATGCGTTATGGATTTCATGTTGTTGTGATAGATGTTGTGATAGATATCCATGTTGTTATGATAGGTTCCATGATATAATACATACTATTTTTGATAGGGTAATGGTATATGTATTGTTTCATTTGGATGTACGCCATGCTTTGGTCCCTCAGGTGTTATGTGACCCCTTGGCTCTGAATTTGGTGGATCATGTTTGAACTTTAACTGAATTATATTATGATATGACATGAATAAGGATGAATAACACTGATTTGTGGGGAGTATGAGCTTTCACAGATCAGAACATGACATGCCTTGGTCAAATTTAATTTTTAAGGGTTCTAGAGAAGTTTTAGAGGCTTACTATTCAGAGACCCAGACAACACGACGTGTGGTGTTATAAACACATGCCATGTGTTCTTGTATTATGGAAGAACGGACTTTTCTTAAGTACATGTCTTTTACTACATGTAAATGCCATGTATTTGTTGACTTTGTTACTTAGCTGTGTGAGTAGAAACACAAGGTTGGGAAATATTTGGCAGAACACACTGTGTACTGGGAGTACATGCCGTGATATAGTGGATCGTGTGTCCAACGATGTGACTAACAACATGGGAGGATAGAAATTGGGTTGTATAAAATGTGTTTCGATTATACACAGCATATAGTAAATGACAGTGTATCCAGCCGTGTAACTAACAACATGGATGGATGGAACATAAGTAGTACATGCCATGTCTAGTGTTAATACTCCATGTAGTGTTACACCAGGAGAGAATTGTGTAGTTCTAGTCATGTAGAAGAACTTGGGCTGAAGGGAATATTATATTACATGCCATGTATTAGGAGGAACATTCTGTGTGTATGGGGTGTTACACGACCAGGTTGGTAGAGGTACATGCCCTTGTTAAATCTTAAGGGAACACTCTGTTTAGTGGTTCTACACGTCGTGTAACCCTCTTGTGAAAAACATGAATTCTTTCCTTCTCCTATTTTGTTTTTTTCACTTGTAAGTGGCAGTCCTTGATAATATTGAACTGAGGTGTGTACTTGAACTTGCAGAGTCATGCCACCGAGACATCCTTCGGTTGTACACTAGGTGAAGGGTGATAAGAAAACTCCAAAAATGGTAGATCAAGGACTACCATCAGATCCTCCTATCGTTCTAATCTTGGCACCAGATATTATACCAAACGTAGGTGCTGATGCATAGTTCCTTGAAGCCTTTTTGAGGATTATGTTTACCTTTCTAGGTGCACCACATCCTACCCTATATATGTAAGAGTTGAAAAGGGTGTTCTAACAGTAGCATCCTCCTACTTTTTTAGGGGATGGAGGACCAAAAGCTACAGAGTCATGGTTGGAGGCTGTAATTTCTATCTTCGAGCATCTGGAGACGCCTCTAGAGGGGAGGGCGAAGCTCATGACATACATGCTACATGATTCTACCAAGAGATGGTGGGATGTTATCTCACAAGCAGGTCGTAATCAGGATATGGATTGGGAAGAGTTTCAGAAGACCTTCTATGACTACTTCTATCCTAAGACGTGGAGGGCCAACTAATCGTGGGAGTTCATTCATTTAGAGCAGGGTTCTCTTTTACTGATGGATTAATCTTATCTCTTATATAGCATCAGTGCTTCACAGTTTTTTTGGGAGGTGATGACTTATCACTGGATAGGAGGTTTGAGGATTGTCTTAGGTATGACATCTGATCGCAGGTGAATGTTTTAGGCTGACTTCAGTGATTGCTATAATAAATATGGTACTAATAACTAAGCAAAATCTGAGGGAGTTAGAGATGTGAGCTGGAATGGTTCAACATCTATGGCTGGTACTCCTTTTACCGATAATAAGAGCGCCATAGGAATATTTCATAGGATGTTTCTTCAGGTATCCAGGTGGTCCACTACCAGTGCCGAAGGAGTGGGCACATGAGACCACTGTGCCTGAGAGACCTAGTTGAGTGCCAATCTTGCTGAAAGAGAGGTCCTATTTAGCATTTTTTTTTTCAGAAGTTCTCACTTGCAGCGAGTGATAAGGTATATGTTATGACTCCACTTATAGGAGCATGACCACCAGTTTATCATCATTTAGGGAATTGGGGTTTATCAGGCCTAAGAGGTGGTCGTGGAAGTAGTAGCTAGATGACAGGTTTTCAGTGACAATAGGGTGGATCAGCCCAGGGTATCCAGGTAGGGTCACAGGGCCATGGTACAAGTTAGAATTTTGTGATGGAATAGACCAAGTGGGAGCAGGATCCTGGACTCTCTAATGTTAGAGGTACAATTCTAGTTGCCTTTGTTTTAGCTTCTGCTCTTTTTTTGATATGGGGGATTTCCATAGTTTTATATCTTTTTCTATTGTGGAGAGCCTTGGGATATTTATCTTTACTTTTGAATATTTTATAATGCTAAACACTCTGTTGGGGATTAGTACATCTAGTGCACGTTAGTGTAAGGAGTTCCCTCTTGATGTTGGTGGGTGTTACTTCTTGCGGGACCTCTATGTCTTAGAGATGACAAGTTTCTATTTCATTATTGGAATGAACTGGTTGGTCACCTTTCAGGCCTTTTTTGACTTCTATCACCATAGGGTGAGTTTCACATCAATATAGGGAGGGTATTTTCTATACAAGGGAGAATGGGATGTCTAGGCGAGTAAATATGGACCTGAGCATCATGGGTTGGGAGGAATTACAGCCCAGATTGGTAGTCTATATCTATATGACCAGTGGACTTCACAGATAGACCATCCCTCGGTGGTGTATCATTTCAGGGATGTCTTTCTAAAAAAAATTCAGGTTTAACTCTAAATAGAGAGGTATATTTTTATATTGAACTTGTTCTAAGAGCGGCACTAGTGTCCATTCATCCTTATAGTATGGCTACATCAGAGTTTCAGGATCTCAAGAAGCAGTTAGATGAGTTGCCGGAAAATGTTTTCATCGGACCCAATACATCTCCTTGGGGTTCACCTTTCCTTTTTACAAAGAAGGTAGATGGTACCCTCATAATTTTTGTGTATTATCAGAAGTTTAACCAGTTGATGGTCAAGAACCGATATCCCTTTCCAAAGATTGATGATCTCTTTGATCAGTTTCAAGGAGCATGAGTGTTATCAAAGATTGACTTGAGATCCATTTGTCATCAATTTCATGTTAGACCATCAGATATACCACTCATATCCTTTCAGAGTAGGTATAGTATATAAGAGTATTTGGTTATGCTGTTTTGTCTCATGAATGTGACGACCATTTTTATGGCATTGATGAAATGAGTTTTCCATCCTTACTTGGATTCTTTTTTAGTAGTCTTCATGGAAGATATCTTGGTGTACTCTCATATTCGGCATGACCATGCCACCCATATTAAGATTGTATTGAGTACATAGAGAGAGAATAAATTATATGATAAGATCTCAAAATGACACTTTTGGATGGACCATATTCACTTCTTGGGTCATGTCATCTCAGAGACAGGAGTATCAGTAGACCTAGAGAAAGTGAAAGTAGTGGTTTCCTGGTAGCAGTCGAAAAACATCTTTTATGTACGATGTTTTCTAAGGTTGGATGGTTACTACATGCACTTCATACAAGACTTTTCATTCCTAGCAGCACCACTGACGGGCCTGACTAAGAAGGGTGAAAAGTACTTGTGGATAGATTCCTATGATTCATCCTTTTAGGATCTGAAATGGATATTGACTTTAGCACTGATATCGATTTTTCCAGAGCTAGGAAAGATTTACACCATTTACTATGATGAATTTGGTATCAGGATGGGATCATAGATTATGTAGGGGGAAGGATTCGTTGCATACGAGTCTTGGCAGTTGATACCACGTGAGAGGAATTACCCAACACACTATCTCGTGTTGGCTACAGTTGTTCATGCTTTGCGCTATTGGAGATATTATCTTCTAGGAGATCATTTTGTGGTATAAAATGACCAAAAAACCCTCAAGTATATGTTTATTCAGCATGATCTGAATTAGAAATAGTGATGGTGGACTGAGTACCTTCAGTATTTTGACTTTGATCTTTCCTACACATCTAGGAAAGGAAACACATTGGCTGATGCATTAAACATGAGGATTCTAATACATGCAGTTCAAGAGCCTAGTAGTGAGTGAAATATTATGTATATGTTCTCTGAGATGCATTTGGAGGTGCATTTCAGACAGGGGTAGAAATTTATTTCTTATATAGCTGTTACCTCTACTCTACTAGATCAAGTGCGAATGAGGCATCTATCAGATTCTAAAGGCCTAGTCATATGGGAGAGTGTGTCAGGAAATGAACCTACTTATGGGTGGACCGTAGTTGTTGATGAGGTCTTGAGTTTTCATGAACGTGTATGGGTGTCAAATTACATGCGTGAGAAGCTGTTTTGAGATTTTCATGCCACAACATGTGCAGTTCATCCTGTTTTCACCAAGATGTACCGAGATTTGCATCATCAGTATTGGTGGCTAGGCATGAATAGGGACATAGCTGGTTGTGTTATGAGATGTTCCACCTATCAATAGATGAAGGTAGTGCATCGGCGACCGATAAGGCTTTTACAGCAGTTACCCCTTCTCGAGTAGAAGTGGAATGATGTCACGATGGATTTTGTGATAGGGTTACCAAAATCGCTGCAAGGTAATAATGCAGTTTGGGTTGTTGTTGACAAAATCATGAAGGTTGAATATTTATTTTTGATCACGGAAACCTTCAGTGTTAACATGATTGGAAGGTTTCACATCTAAGAGATTTTAAATTTTAATGGGGTTCCACACTCTATCGTTTCAGATAGGGAGACCCATTTTACTTCTCATGTCTGGAAAGGACTATAGAGGGCTTTCGGTACACAAGTACTTCTGAGTACAGGTTACCATCCCTAGACATATGGCCAGTCTGAGTGTACAATTTAGGTTTTGGAGGACATGCTTTGATCATGTGTCCTGGATTTTGGGGGCTATTAGGAGAGACACATACCCCTAGTGGAGTTTTCCTATAATAAATTTTTTTAATAAATGATTCAGATGGAATCTTATATGGCTTTGTACAGTAGGCCATGCTGATCACCCCTATGTTTGCTGTACGGAGGAGAGGCACTTATGCTGGGAAATCATCTTTTCTAGGAGACCACTAAGTAGGTGGAGTTGATTCAGAAGAGAATGGATACTACAAAATCTCACCAAAAATATTATTCTGATCCATGGTGACAACCTCTAGAGTTTGAGGTTGGAGATGAGGTTTTCCTACGTGTCACACTGAGGTTAAGACATAAGAGGATTATGAGACATGGGATGATTTCACTGAGATACATTAGACCGTTTGAGGTTTTGGAGAGAGTCGAGAAGGTTTCCTATTAGTTTCAGTTACCTCAGAGGTACCAGTCGATGCACTATGTCTTTCACATTTCTTAGCTACGACGTTACTTTTCAGACCTATCTCATGTTTTTTAAGATGAGGAGGTTGAGTTAGAGGTGGATGCATCCTTTGAGGAGAAACCTATTTGGATTATAGATCACAACACGAAGGTTCTATGTGGCCATTATATTCCTTTGGTACGGGTTATATGGAATAATGAGAGAGTGACGAAAGAGAATTGGGAGAGGGAGACCGATGTGCAATTACAGTGGCCAAAGTTTTTCATAGATTATTCTTTACCACCCTTTGAAGGGAAATTCGGGGACAAATTACTTTAAGGGAGAAGTTTGTAAGAATCTAGATCTCCATTTTAGGTATGGATCTTTATATAAGCTTGTTTTTGAGAAAAAAGAAGAAATGAGAATTTTCTAAGTACACACCATGTACCCAGGTACCGTTTACAGTCACATACTAGCTATGTAATGACTGATTACATGGTTGTGTGGTGACCTGGAAGACCGCTTAAGGAGGGGGCCAGTTAAGGTAACTACATAGAATGTACCTTTAATAAAACTCCATGTATTTTTCATTTTTATTTGATAAATTGGATCAGGGTCACATCACATCCTCATAAACGTATTCTTCTCCTCTTGGTTCATATAGGAGAGCAACAGAACACAAAATACTTTTCACCCTTCCTGATTATCCATATGACCTCTGATTGAGACGTTGTTAGGTGCATTGGAATTCCACCAGTGAGTTCTCAATTTACTGAGATTTTTTATTCCTAATTCCTTCTCTCTTGTGAGTTATTAAAGGATGAGCAATTTTTACCTTTTTGTAGATCTACACCATTCAAGGACAATTCAAGGGCCAAAGTTTAAGAGTATTGATCATACAACATCAAGGTAGGTGGTTTGTTCCTTTAATTGTTTGTATTTGGATTATATATGATTATCATGTAGAATACCCATGTTTGGGGTATTATTAGATTGTGAATATAACCCTGTTTAATACCTTCTATGGTTTGATCGAGAAAGGGTTATTACTTAGGCGTATGTTTAGATACATTGTTGTGGGACACACCATGGGTGTTTTCCCTTAATTGATTGTTTATGGATATTTGGTCTAGGAAGCCTGCAAGATTTCTTATTTTCCATTACTCATTTTATTAGGATAGAGTTTCTGATTATATGAAATGATTGTGTTATGCATTGTGATTGTTGACCAAAGGGGATTGGATAGTGAGGGATTCCCAAAGGGGATAGACTGTGAGATATTCCCAGGTGGTCTTTTATAATTAATTGGGTTAGAGCATGAGAGAAACCCAGGTGATAATTATTATTTGACTAAATGAATTTTTGACCCTAGGGAATTAACTATGAGAGTTTCCAGGTGGTCGTTATATTTTATTGATGATAAGTAGACCAAGGGGTATATACTGTGAGAGCTGCCTAGGTGGTTGTTTGTAAATGATTAGTGCTATGTAGGACCAAATGGGTTAGACTGTGAGAGCTTTCCAAAAGGGTCATTATTTATTGAATTGATGATATGTTAGACCATAGAGGTTAGACTCTGAGAACTATCCCAGAGGTTTTCTTATGAATGATTGAATGATTGTGATGAATCATCCAAGCTAGATCATAAGCTTGGACTCTATCTTTCTTGATTGTTTAGATGGTCGTATGAGACATCTATTTTTTTACTATTACATAGAGGGATATAAGGGTTAGGCTAGATCCCAAGATTTCATAATTCAGGGATGAATACTAAATTAAAATGGGATTAATTTAAAACTACAGGATTGTTTACTTTTGAGTACTTCCTAGTTTATTGCTTTAATTTTCTTATTGCCTGCTAAATTTATTCATTGATAGTTAGGTACAGATATTTTAGTGGTTGTCTACTGGGATTCATCTCACACCCTATTTGGGTCATGATTTTGGACCCAAAAAGATTATATGGTTATAGGTATAGATAAAGGAAATCACCCTTCTTCATCAGGTACTTGATTTCTATTGGAGTTGGAGGGAATGAGACCAAGTTGAGGCTTGCGATGCTGTTGGAGTTTACTAATTTTCTGTAATTTGGTTTTAGTACTGTATTTTAAGAATTTTGACATTTTTGGCTGCTTTCCTAGACACATGTGGAATGTATCATTTATATATGCTTCAGTTTTTATATTAATACTAGTCTTCCGTTGTTTACTTTTGTTGTATGTTATTACTACTTCTGCTATTGTTTACTATTTTCTTTTCGTTGTGTAAACTCTGATAATGAGGGCACAGTTTCCCTATTATCACACCATGGACCCCACTGCTAGTTGGAATCCTCTGAAATTTGGGGAATTTCACTTTAGTTCACGTGACTAAATAGGTTCTGGCACCTTTGGGAGGCACCCAGAACTGAGACATTATATATAAAGACCACAAACAAAATAAAGGTTAAGGGAATTTCATCTCACTTTTTATTTCCATGGGACACATGCTTTATTCACCACCCATTACTTTTATGTAATGTGTATACTACCCATGAATTCAATCTATGATTATTATAGTTAAAATTATGGGAATTTATATATCCATTTTATGATATATTTGTCATGGTATTTATGTTTCAAAATTTACCGAATCCGTAAATTAATTTTTTATCAAATTTTCTTTCTTTGAGACACATGCCTATTATGCACTAGTATTTTTCCCTAATTTCTATATACTGCCTTGGAAATGTTATATCATTAATATACTTATTTTAATTATATTTTAAGGTTCATGTAATTGAATTTTATTACCTAAGGAGTATGGTTCAAATTCACCAAGTGGTAAGAGTTTATTGAAATAATCTCATAACTTTTAGAGATTATTTATGTTTATACTTCCATTGATGAAATATTATGATCCATATCTTAAGAACAATCAGGAATTTTATTTTACTCTAGTTATTAATGATATATTCATGTATTGGTTCCAATTTTCAACTATTTGGTAAAAAATATAGTTAATGATATGTTTTTAAGAAATCCCAACTTTACCCTCTCTTCGGTCAAAAATTTTTGTTCCTTTAAAACCATGTTTTCTAAAAACTATTTAAAAGAATATTATACTCATCTTCTATGATAATTAAAATAATTTTTCCCTCTTTTTCTTTAACCAATTTTTTCAAAGGAATCTTCTTTTTTTATTTCCAAACAAGGAATTTTTCTGAACTTTTTATCATGAAAAAGGAATGTTCTTTTTACCTCATATGACATGTACGGATTTACCTGTCATCAATTTTTTGAAGTAATCTTTTCATATTTAAAAGGTTAATTGTTAATGATTTTTTAAAGATAGGATTTCAAATAAATTATTTTAAAAATGTTTTTAACCTTATTTTATAATTTCACAAGGAAAATTGTTTACAGAAATATTTTCAATATTCTTTTTTAAGTTTCAAGGATAGTTGTTTTCAATATTATTTTTTATGTTTTCAAGGAAAATAGTTTTAAAAACTGTTTTCAAGATTTTTTTTATATGTTCTCAAGGAAAATTTTTCTCAAAACATTTTTAATTTATATTTATATGTTTTCAAAGAAAAAGGATTCCAAAACATTTTTTAAAGAGTTATAAGATTTCAAGAATATTTTCGAGAAAATGATTTTAAAAAGTTTTTTATATTTCAAAGAGTATTTTCAAATAATAAAGGATATTTTCCTTAAAAAATGTTTTCCAAATATATTTTCAAGTTATTTTCTATCTAAGATGACATCATTTGATGTTACTCATTCAATTATAATAAATGATCCAAAGTTTTAATTCATATCACTTTTTGAATGGTTTAAGTTTTGATGGAATAAACCTTATGACACTCATTTCTATTCCACATATTATATGATTTTGAAATCCAATTCTTTTCATAGATTATGCTCCTAAAGAAATGATTGTGAAACATCTCTTTTTTCCATAGGTTAAGATATGATCACATGTTTATGAAACCCATTTCATTTCACGAATTATGATTTGATTACTTATTATTTTATGGAACATGTATTTATGATTTCATTATGATGTTGCTAGGACCTATATCTCCCTCTAATTTATGAGATCAAAGGGTACATGGGAGGTAATACCAAGCCTGAAACAAGAGGTTATGTGGGAGGACATTCCATGCCTGACATAAGAGGGTACATGGGAGGATATCCCAAGCCCGAAATGAGAGTGTACATGGGAGGACATCCCAAGACTAAAAAAAGAGTGTACACGGGATGGAATACCATGCCTGAAGTAGGTACATGGGTGATTAACCCAAACCTAACATGTTACAAAGGCCTTGGTAGTCAGACTTGATATATGGTTTTTATATGCTTATGTGTGTGCCACAATTCCATGTTTTATTCCTATGTCACGCTTTCATGACTTATTATATTAATTCTATTATGATCTATGTATTATTAAATTCTAATATTTATTATAATCTCTAATTTTTAGGATATTATCTTCAAATGTTATGCTCATATTACATACCCTTTTTCATGTTATGCTTAATAATTTCTTTTCTTTACCCTTAATGAGCATCCAAACTCACCCATTCTTATGTTTTCTTTCCTGAGGTTATGAAGAAAGGTTTTAGGCAGAAGTAATAAAGGTAAATAACTTTTTTGAAGATGTTGATGATCTTTCACAAGGAAAGAATATTTTGTTTCCAAGTTTCCAAAGACACCAAACTAATATGGTCCTCAGGCATGTATTTTTTTAATTCACTTAATCTTCATTTAAAATGATGTAATATCCATGTATGTCAATCCTGGTTCACTATAGTTTCTATCAAAGGAAAGGATTAGTAAAACTTTTAAAAATAGGATTAGAATATCATAGTGAGATCCCTAGGGGAATTTCTAATAATATTTTTAGGAATGTCTCTAAGGATAAGTATACATATAAGGAAAAGTATAGAAAAATGTTCTAGAATTTTGGTAACAGATTGTTTGATTGGTTTCCTAGAAATAAATATCTATCTAGATAATAAAAGTGGATGTGGATCTAGATAAGATATAACTAGGAGTAAAAACTCTAGAAATATGTTTCAGTCCTGACTCGGGGTAATATGGTACATGACAATGAGTCTTGCTGCACACCTAGTTTGACACTCCTAGGGGATATTATTTAGAAATTTAAAAAATTTTCATGAACCATTATGAATTATTTTAATAGAATATGACAATGAATAACCTATGATAAACCTAAGGTGATATAAGGAATGTTTAATAATTTAGACATCCTATAAGTAATTTTTCATGGTTTTGTGGTTTTATTCTATGATATGTGTTTCTCACCCCATACTTTCTGGTTTTAGTCAATGAAGAGAACTAGAAGGAACATGGTTAACATTGAATGTTTTATATGTTGGAATTATGTGAATTATGTAAATATATTTAACAAGTGACAATCTATTAAAGAGAATAAGGAAGGTGGTATGAGTGTTGGTTATACTTCTAAAGATAAAGATACTGCAAATGATATATAAAAGGTATGTGATGTTCTTCTAGTATTATTTATATTAATCATAAGAATCATAATTAGATTTTGGTTGATTAAAATTAAGACAAGATTTATATATTATATGAAAGAGGTATTAAGGAATAAGTTAATTAAGCCTGAGTAATGTTTTAAGAATAAAGTTGGATGAACAAAGTACTTATGTTTTTTAATTCAAAGATTATGTTATATGAATCATGAAATATATAAGTATTTTTAGTATAAGGTTTAATTTAGGATTGAAAAAGATATGTTTAATAGTTATGAAGACTTAAAAAAGTGATATTTTGATTATGGTAAGGTAAAACTTAATGTGATCAAGATGTTGAGAAAATTGTGTTTTTCTTGGATAAAGAGATAATTGATTTGGATAAAGTAAATTGGATAGCACTGATTACCTCAGAACTAATAAAGGTCATGTTGAACAAGTAGTTTATGTTATCATGGATGATGTTTAAAATTTCATGTATTTAAGGAATATATCCAGTAACCTTTTGAATGAGTAAACAAGAATGTTTTAAATAAGGATTTATGGTAATTCAGGTCATTACCATGTTTTGGGAGAATATATGATGTGGATTTTCACATGTTTGGATTGTAACAACCAAGAGATACTTTTTGATATATGGGGATCAATGTTAAACTAATTTAGTGTTATTATTTCTAATTTTTTGTATTTTAATCATTTATAAGGGTTATAATGTTAACCATTTATTAGATGTTAAAGTTAGACATCATATTAATTTTGTGAGATTAAAATGTTATCTCACATCATGTGGATTTATTCATATTGGATAACCTTCTCTAAAAAATTTATGTTGATGGTAATTGAAGAGAGATGAGATGAATTATCATGGATATCAAGATATTTTAGTGATTCAATAATGAAAATTTCACCTTCCTTTTTGTAGAAAGAGGCAAAGGAGAAATTGGTCAAGAGATAACCAATGGGTGAAAAATTTACTTATGAAAGGGAATGAAATCAAGTAAGTATAACATATCATGAAAATTATTCAAACATAGGGAAATGATTTTGAAACTAAAAAGGTTATACTAGTAACTTATTTTCTAATGAATAAAATGGAACCTTAGATAATAACATATTTATGGATTTTTTATTGATAACTTTCTCCTAACTAAGTTCTCTATCACTGTCCATCAGAACATGATAGTTATATTTATCTTCCATATCCATGTTTTCACCTCCCACCTAGGTTCTCCTATATGGAATAAAATTTATATATTAATTTTGGTAACCATTATGTTTTCTAATTTTATTTTTAATATTATGTTTTATTATTCATGTTTACAATGTGAGATTCTATTAAAGGAACCTTAAAAAATAAAACCTTTGATAGCCCACACAAATTTTGTGGGGGAAATTTATGTTAAGGGGGGTAGAATGTAACACCTTGAGTTTTGTGAACTATTTCTTTTCTAATAAATTAATTTTCATTAAGGTATTGTATTTCAAAAAGTCAAACATTCATTTAACATGACAGTAACTTGGTATGCGCTACACGACACCAACTTGGATTGAGTTACACGCAACACCAACTTGGCACCCATTACACACAACACCAAGTGTAAAAGGGAATATAATAACCCAATACTTTAAAATATATTTACTATGTTAAATATAATATAATATATTCTATGGATTTTAATATAAACCACAACTAGTTATATTTTGTTACACGCAAGAGTGACTTTCTTCGATAGCTTACACTATACGCAATCCTTAATATTACAAGACAATGATATATGATTAAAATATAATTAATTAATATAATAAGATATAAACTAGCCATTAAATTCGTTTTTATGAATAATATTAACTATATTATAAAACTTTATGGTTTATATAAATATAAAATGAATTCATTGGTTACCAAAAAATTATAAATGAAACTAAGAACTAAATAAATATAAAAATAAATATTATTATTATTTTCATGATTCCAAAGGGATTTTGTCTTGATAAACTATATTAATAAAAATTATTTAATGATTTTAATGGAATATATATTTTAAATATTCAATAAAATATTTTTGATATTCATCTATTAGGTTTGATATTTTTTGTTTTATTATTATTTATAAAACCAATATTTTTATAAAGAATTATTTACCACCTTTTAATAGAGAACCCATTTTAAATAAAAATTTAAAACATTTTATAAATTTAAAATGTAAAAATAAACTTTATATTTTGAATATAAACATAAAATTTATTATAGGGTGATTTTTTGTTATTTTTTTATGATGATTAATTTTTTAATGAATAGTTAAAATACTAAATTTTAGTCGAGAACTGATTTTTCATCTAATTTATTTATAAGGTTAAATTATGTTATAGATTGGTTTTAAAGTTTAATAAATTTTAATTTTATCAATTACTCAAATTTAGGTCAATTAAATAAATTTAATTTTTAAATTTACTATAAAACCTAGAAAACTTTCGAATGTTTTTACTTTAAAAACCTGCCTTGTCGTCTCGCCTGTGGTATGAATTCTAAATTAATTTATTACACTTATTTGATTTTAATTTAAAAACTATATTCCATATTTTGAATCATAATTTTTATATTTTCTAATAAGACCAATTTTTTTTACCAAAAATATTAGTGAAAGTGATTGGAATTAATTACAGCGATTAAGGTTAAATTAAGAAAAATAAGGGACTAAACCTTAACCATAAGGCCCAAAATGACCTATATACTTGTCCAGGAGATATTTTATGGATGTATTTATACCATATAATAAATATTTTCTAATTTTTTCCATTATTGGATCCAATTTCAATGTGAAAAATGCGTACAAAATTCCTTTGACAAAATATTACAAGAGTACCACTCCTCCTCCTCTATAAAAGGCCACCACTTCTCCCACATCATCACAGCAATAAAACCACTCAGGATCGGCCAATATATGAACAAATAGCTTCCCAAAACACCTAATTTATACCTTGAAGCATAAATTTTGTCATCAATCCTTCCAAGGAATCCCTTTGGTATAAATCAAAAGGGGTTTCCCGATTTTAAGGTAACATTTTCAAACAATCTATTTCTTTTCATTTTCATCTCCACTCCCTATAATCTTTTTATTACTTTATTAAATAAATAAAACAGTATCATAAATATAATACTATGTTGTTATATTATTATTTTTATCTAAACTTACACACACCTTTATCTAATGGGTATCAAATATACTTTTTCTGTGTATGATGAACTACTGCAGCACACAACGATGATTGTTCATTTTTCCTTTAACACCTATCATGGTGGCCATTATGATGGAAAATATGTTTATATATAAAGTATATGATATTTATAAATTCTTTATGATTATATAATCTTTATTTATAATATACCTTTATGTTTTCTATCTTGTTTAAATATGATAATTTCATTTGAGAAAGTGTGGACTACCGCTCCCTTAAAGTGGTGTGACTCGTTCATGCCATACATGGAATGTAAAAAAGGATGGTATTAATAAAACTATGTAACAAATGTAACAAATATATGATAATGTAATTATAATATTAATATATAATTTACTTTTAATTATTTTAATACAATAACGAAATTATAGTAGCGTTCATGCATACGCATAACCTACCGTCTCAAAGAACGATGCATTCCATTTCATATCTCCAAAATTTATAGATTATTATAAATAAATATGTACTGAATATATAATATAAATAATTATTGGTTTAAATTATTTTTATTATTAAATAATTATATAACTAATATTATAATCAAATAATAAGTCAAAACATACTTGAGTAAACTAGGCAATTTACTGAAAAAGTGAAAATAGGGAAAGATTGTTAACAAATGGGTAATAAGACATTATAAGAAGATGATATATAATATAAAAAACATGATTATGGTTATTTTATAAGTTAGTATCATATTTTAAAACCATATAAATGAGGATAAACACCGCACAACAAAAGTAAGGTTAAGGTAATGGAATTTCGTCTCACTTTTTATTTATGTGAGACACATGATTTATTCACTACCCATTACTTTTGTATGGTGTGTATAATCACCATGGATGTAATATATGATTCTTATAATTAAAATTATGGGTATTAAATATCCATTTTATGATATTTATATTATGGTATTTATGTTGAAAAAGTTACCAAAATGGTAAAGTAATTTCTTCTTAATTTTCCTTCTTTGAGACACATGTCATGTTATGCACCATTATTTTTCCACGAGGGGTATATAATGAATTTGAAATGTTAAATCATGAATCTCATTATTTTATTGGTAGTTTAAGATTCATGTAATTAAATTTTATTAAATGGGGATTATTTTTTAAATTTACCAAGTGGTAAGAGTTTATTGAAACGATCTCATCACTTTTCGAGATTGTTTAAGTTTATACTTCCTGTGATTAATTATTATGATACATATCTTAAAAACTCTTGTGAATTTTATTATAGTATGATTATTCATGATATATCCATGTATTAGTTTCATTTTTACACTCTTGGGTAAAAAATATAGTTAATGATTTATTTTTAAGAAATCTCGAATTCACCCTCTCTTAAGTTTGAAATATATTTTCCTTCAAAACCATGTTTTATAAAAAGGGTTTCCATGAACATTATACTAATATAATATAATAATTCAAATAAAGTTTTAATATTTTTTTTAATTTTAATGATGTTCCAAAAGGAATATTATTATTTCTTTCCAAATGATTCATTTTCTAACCTCTTTATCATGTAATAGGAATTTTCTTTTTCCCTCATATGAAATGTATGGATTTACCCACCAGTAATTCTTTGAAGCTTTATATTCATGTTCAAAATGTTTATATTTTAAGAAAATATTTTTAAAATATATTTTCAAAGAAATGGTTTTTAAAATGTTTCCATCCATCTTTTATTTTTTTTCAAGGAAAACAATTTTCAAAAATGTTTTCAAGATTCTTATATATGTTTTCAAGGAAAATTGTTTTCAATTTTTTTTTCAATATTATTTTATAAGTTTTCAGGGAAAATTGTTTTCAAAAACTTTTCAATCTATATTTATATTTTTTCAGATAAAAAGGTTTAAAAAAATATTTTCAAAGATTTATTTATAAGCTTTTACGTTTATTTTCAAAAAAATGGATTTAAAAAGGTTTTTATGTTTTAAAGTGACTTTTGATAAGAAGAAAGGATATTTTTATCATGAAATATTTTTAAAATATATTTCTATGTTATTTTATAACTACGATGACATCATTTGATGTTACTCATGATATTCTATGAAAATATCCAATTTTTCTATTCATATTCCTTTTTTATGATTTTTTTTATTGAATAAAGCTTATTACACCCTTTTATCTTCCACAGATTATCTATTTTTGAAACACGATACATTTTATTAATTATTATTCTAATGAAATGATTATGAAATATAACATTTTTCTATAGGTTAAGATATGATAACATGTTTATAAAATACATTTCATTTCATGGGTTATGATATGATATTTATGATTTTGTGGAACATGTTTGTATGATTTCATTCTGATATGGGTGAGACCTATATCTCCCTATAATGCATTGGGTAATGATAAATGTTTTATGAGCTCAAAGGGTACACAGAAGGGAATCCCAAATATGAAAAAAGAGGGTACATGGGAGGACATCCCCATCCCAAAACAAGATGGTACATGGGAGGATATTCCAAAACTGAAACAAGAGGGTAAATAAGAGGACATCCTAAGCCTGTAACAAGAGGGTACATGGTAGTAAATCCAATGATCGAAACAATAGAATACATAAGAGGGAATCCCAAACCTTAAGTCAGTACACATGTGATTTAACCAATCCTAACATGTTATAAAGTCCTTGGTAGGCCTCCTTGATATAGGGGTTTTATATGCTTATGTGTCTACCATAATTTCATGTTTTATTTCTATGTTATTATTTTGTGACTTTTGATCTTAATTCTATTATGATCTACATCTTATGAATTTACAATATTTATTATGATCTATAATATATAGGGTATGATCTTAAAATGTTATTCTCAAGTTCCATAACATTTTTTAATTTTATTCTTACACATTTACTTTATTTATTCTTATTAATAATCTGAGATCACCCCTTCTTATGCTTCCTTTCCATAGGTTATAAAAAAAAGGTTTTATGTAGAAGCACTAAAGGTGGTGAGATTTATGAGAGATGGTGAAGATCTTTCACCAGGATAGAAGATTTTGATTCCAAGTTTTCAATGAAAATAAACTATTATGATTCTTGAGCATGTATTTTTGTAATGTACTGAATATTCATCTAAAATAATGTAATATCCTGTATGTTAAGAATGTGTTTCTATAGATACTAGATATAAGGACTAGTCCAACGCCTTGCAGTTATGATTTTTTTATACTTTGGTGAATTTCCACATGATTGTTTCTTCTAGGAGTGATCACTTCCCACTAAGTTTTGGGATTAAATCACTACCATCCAATGGTCAATACCTATAATGGAGAACAAAATCATTACTCCTTCTTTGAACACTTCTCTAAGGTATAAATACAATGATATTAATTATCCTTATTACTTCATTTCTCAATTATACATGGAACAAACACCATATAGTTTATAGACTTGTAGGTCACTTCATCCTCAAAATCATCTGGAATGAATTCATCCATAGTTTTGGATGCATAGTATGATGAACCCCTCATTAATTTTTCAGAAACCTACTTTGAAATCCCTCTTCACAATATCTTCTTTCTTTCAATAACAAACATGGAAGATAACATTCCAATGCAATTTTCATAATACCTTCACTATGTTTCATTACAAAAAATACCTTATTCTTATAAAAACATTGATCATCAAGAAAGGTGTAGGGTCTCTTTATCTCTTAATACTTAATTTTCACAATTCCTTAGAGTTCACTCTTCTTCTCTTCTCACAGTCATGCCTATGAATTATCTAAAGAGTCAATGTATTTATGTTTTTTATCCTTTTTTATTTTATTTAAAAGACTAAAAATATCCTAAAAAATATCATCCTTAATTATTAGTATATTAATATATTAATTTTTTCTAAAATTGGATACTGAGAATGAATCTTCTACAGTTCTTGATTGGAAACACCCACTTTAGAAAAATTTATACCTATATTGTGATAGTCCAAACATCTATTAAAAACACATGGAAATTTTTGGTGTACTAAAACTTATATATCTCTAATCCCATAATTTTTTTATGATTTGTGTGGAAACATTTTTGATATTCAAATTTTGTGATAACCCATAAATTTGACAACACTAAATATGAAATATTAAATAAAATAATATCCTCAATTTCCAATAGTAGTACAGAACTATTTCAAGACCATATGTACTTAATTTTCAATGTGAAAAACTATTATACAACATTAATAATATTTTATTTAATTAACTACATATCACCTATAATTTCTATATTCATTCATGTAATGGATCATGGATCTTTTTTGAAGTTCTATGATATTAATAGAATTCATTAATAATTCCTAAATAGTTTGATTTTATTTCATAGTTGGCCAATTTTCCTATTAAATATATAGAATAAATCCCTTTAATCAATGATAAATTACCTTAAATTTGTAAAAATTAACATACATTTACAAATTCACCTATTTAGTTTATCACATAGTCAAATTTACCATGTTACAGGATTCATAGATGTAACTTCATCACGTATCCCATTTTACCTTTGATGGTATTCTAAGAAGTGGTTATTTATCAATTTCCCTTATATTGGATTCAAATATATATAAAATTATCACATATCCTAATTCTCATATGTCACTAGATTTAGATACACAGGTCTCAAAATTCCCTTACATGGAAAATTTTTATATGTGAACTCCATCATGTAGCCAAATTTCATTACACTAATATTTTGATACATTAGGACTTTTTATAAAAAACTATTATGTAGATGAATTTACTTACACTAGGAATGTAGGTATGCTTGACCTTTTTACATCACAAAAATTCCCTTATGTAGAACCTCTATATAGTTGATTTCATCTATGTGGTCCTTTTCTAAAATCATGTGCAAGGAAAATCGCATACACAAGTACTTAGCTAATTTCTGAATTTATGCTTCTCTTCCATATGAAAATAAAAATGAATCCAGTGTTATTTCACACTACTTTTGGCCTTAATGTATTTTCCTATGATCTTATCTAAGGATTTTCACGTGGAATACTTCATTTATAAAATCATTATAGCTTTATTCCAAACTCCATGCATAATCCTTTTACTTTTACATTACATCCCATGGTATTCCATAGAAGCTCCATGTGTCAAAAATTTATGATTTTAGCTGCATCACACCAAGCACTACTATTTAACATCACCCCTCTTATATATTTTCCAATAAGGCTCAATTACAAATCTGTCCTCCATATAAAGTTTTCAAAAAGTCCCACATATAATGAAATAATATCAAATTTAAACCACTTTAAACTCATCCTAAACCTCTTTATCAACAATTCCAACTCACTATAAGTATATAAAACAATATCTAAAATTTCTAAACAAATAACATTGGTATTATTTTAAAAAAATTTTCAAAAAAATTCAATACTAACTAAAGGGTTTCCAAAAATCACCCCATTTTTATTTTGTTGATAAAGATACCAAAGATACATAATCTCCCCGTTTTTTAATGAAATAAAAAAGGAATCTGAGCAGACTTGATCATTTATTATTCCACCCTTTTGGAAAAATAAAATATTCTACCCATTAATGAATAGGGTTCTCCATTTCTAACATGTTCTCAACTAATTAAATGGATCCCCCTTCTAAATTTATATATAGAGAGACTGATCTCCCCTCTATGTAAGAGGTGTTTATTCAAGGGTTTCTTTTTATATCATTGAGTAATGGTAGGATTATATTACTCTTTCCATATCACTCTTTATTGAAATTCTTAATCCTAAATTCTTAACTTTTGTCATTTCTATTGATGATACCAATATTTGATTTACTTGTAGTGAAAATTTAATAAATTTGTACAAATTTTTTTATGATTTTCATGTTAGACAACCCAATTCTAGAATTAAACAAATGAAATTGGTCAATAATATCAGTGAGTGAATTTACCACTTAGAATATGGGTTTCCAAAAATCTTATAGGACTACTGACCCTCAGATCACTATATCAAATAAGAATTTATGTGAAAAAAAATATTTCATGTAAAATCATGATTCCAATGAAAATTCTAGAAGGGATCACTTCCCACAAAGGGTATCACTTCCCAATAAGAAGATAACTATTAATAATTATAAAAATTACTTTAGATATAGGGGATTATACTAAGGTATTGTAATTCACACCTAAAACTTCCCCATTCCCTAGGTGGGACTTTTGGTTGGGCGTCATGTGCAACCTCCCTAGCTGCGTGTGATCCCTAAAACTAGGACGTAGGGATGTGAGTCCTATATCATGATAAATTAGGGTCGGTGTTGTATATAAAAGAATAAAAAATTCACCCTTAGTAAATTAAATAAGAATAAAAGATACCCCATGACTCTAGTGTAAGATACAGGGATGACCTTACCCCTTCTAGTCACGAATTTGTCTGCCCTATCACACTACCTCAAGGTTTTATCCTTCAATAAGGTTCATTTCCCATAGAGGAGCTCAATACCTCTCATTATAAAAATAAATCTAGAGGTGGGGTGGGGGGAGTGTATTCAATAATAATAATAAACACCTAAAACTTCAACATTCCCTATTTAGGACTCAAGGTTGGGTGTCACATGTAACCTCATTGGTCCCACGTGATCCTTATTTCTAGGTGGCACAGATATGAGTCCCCTGTCATGATCAACTATAGTTAGAACTACGTAACACCCACATGGTTTATGAATTATAAATTTTTAGAATAAATTAAATTTATTTGATATATTTAATTACATGAAACACCAATTTAATCTTGTAGTACACACAACACTGGTTTAGCTTTCACTACACATGACATCGATTCTTAAAAAAAACAATATATTATTAATGTAGTTATTTAAACATGACCATTATAACCTAACCATTAAACTTATAGATATGAATAGTAATATATAATTTTCAAATATTAATTATAATGGTTTTATATAAAGGAAACATATTTATAAAAAACATTAATTTTTTGTAATGTCTTTATATGTTTCAAAAATACTATTTTCTAAAAAATTATTTATATATATATTTTTGAATATTAAAAAAAATATTTTTTCACAATTTTAGAAAATTATTTGTTTAAAATAATATTAAATTTTGAAATCATCAGTTCAAAATTAGATTTTGTTTATATTTTTGGGATTTTGTAACGGCTCGGGTTTCGTGGGGATCCTTTACATTGTGAAAATCTCGTGTTGGGTTTTCTGGTCTGGGAATCACAGTGGTGGAGGCCTATCAGTAGCCTTAGCCTACCGGTAGTAGGCCCATCGGTAGCTCGGTCTACCTGTAGCCTTGGCCTACCGGTAGCCTTGGCCTACCATGTAGAGACCCTAAGCATGACATACATAGACATTACATTACTTTTGCGGAAAACTTAATACATAACAAAAACAAACACAGAAGGACCGTAATAGTTTAGTGTCTTTGGAAACTTGGAACGTAATCTTCTAATCGTGGTGAAAGATCTTCAATATCTCCCATAAAGATCTTCTTTTTTAAAAACCTAAATGTTTTCTTTATGTCCTGGGGAAAAGAAAACATAAAAGGGTGAGCTCAAATGCTCATTAAGGGTAAACAAAAGAAATATCAATCACGTCATATTCATAAGAACATATCTTTTGGAAATCTTAACCTGCAAAAGAGATCATAATTTCATAACATGGGATAAATCATAGTAGTGAAATGTAATCCCAATAATCATAAATTAAAACATGAAACTTTGTGGCATACACACATAATCATAGAGAATCATTTCTTATTAGTCAAGACTCATTTCCAAGACTATCTTAGTGGACAAAGTCCCTTTCTGAACCGAGTTCACTCCTCATTTCAGTCCTGTTTCACTGAACCGGTATAACCTACCGTTCCAGCCATGTCTATCTCATGAGATATAAAATCTTTACCCAATGCATTGGAGGGATATATAGGTCCCACCCATCTCATAACGATACCATTCTTATGTGTTCCACAAAATCATAAACCATACATCATAGAATAACCCATGTAATAAAAATGGGAATCTTAAACATCGTGACATCATAAAACAATTCATATAAGATAAAGGAATTCATAAAAATATTTCCACCACAACATAATCAAATCCATGTAATAATAGGGATAGAAATAGAACCCTATATTATCTTAGATGGAAAAGAATTTTGATAAAACACTTGAACTCCATTCTTGAGGAAAATATCCTTTCTACTTCAAAAACATTTTCCTTTATTAACATGTCATACAATTTTAAACTAAAAGAGGTTGATTAAAAATAATGTTGAAAACTTTTAATGGAAGCTTCTTGGAAATAATGTTTTAAAAATCCATTCATGCCGTATAAGTTAAAAAAAACATTCTTCGTACTTTTGTCGGAAAAGTCAAGAAGTACCTCGTACGAAAAACGACAAAATATTCCTTTCATATTCTTTACTAAAAACTCACCGAAGGGTAAAATTGGATTTAAAAAATTGTAGGTGGATGTAAATAATATTACATATTGAGGAAACATGGATGTGGATGATAAAATACACCCCAGTAAATACTAAAGTGTAAACAATCTCGGATAAAAATGAGATTGTGATATTTCCCTTACCTTAGGTACGATTTACTTTGTATGTGTCCGAACCTACTGTATAATGATTTAAATAATGTCATTGACTTATTCCAGAATCATACTCATTATTATGATATCATATATGGTTCACTTATGGCTTTATATTACCCGTTCTTTTGTAAATTCCATGTTAAAGAGCGTTTTGGGTAAAATCATTTCATTTGTCGTCCGTGTTTTGAATTGTAATTATTGATATGATTACTTAGATCATGATTAATTAATTACATAATATAAAACATGATTTATATATAATATATATTCAGAATATATATATATATATAATAGATCAGTAAATGGAAAGAAATACACCGTTCATGGAGACGGTAGACCGTACGTACACATGAACACTGTTTTCTTTTCCATATTGAGTTGAATGGAATTAAGTAGATGAGATACATATATATACACATAAATCCAGAATCATTATTATTTCATATATTTCATTATTAATTATTATATATACTTTATAATCATCCATGAATGGTTAATGTGGAGAATGAATCTCATCGCGTCGTGGAGATGGTAGTCCGTACGTACGCACGAGCGATGATATCGTTCTCATGATCGTGAAATTGTATTGGAGTGTATGTATACTATTTCAGAATCAATATCACTTTAAAATAATAATATATAGTTATTATGTACACCATTATACCCATCCAAGTAAGGTGGTGATGGAAAATAGATTACACCACGCCGTGGAGACGGTATTCCGTACGTACGCACGCGCGGTGATTTCGTTTTCTGTAGGATGGATAGATGGTGAAATAAGGTTGTTTCATAATTATAATAACATATAAGTATATAAGTGATACTTATGTTATTACTTCATAATGAAAAAACCTAATAAGAAGAAGTTGAAGAAGAAATAAAAATGAAAGAATCGGTAACGGACATTACCTCTTCTTTGAAGCGCCTCTTTGAGATCTCCTTTTAGGGCACTAAAATTGGTCTTTGAGGAATACCATAACCTCTAGGATGTTTCTAGGGAAGTGGAGAAGGGAAATTTGAAGGGGTTGACCGAGCTTGAAGGCTCAAAGTGGTGTGAGGAAGAGGGGGAGGAGGTGCCCTTTTATAAGGGAGGAGAGGGGTACCTTTGGAATAACTAAAACTATTATTTTATTATAAAGTAAAATTCGGTTTTAAATAGCTCAAAATTAATTTATTTTCAAACTAAGGTGGGGATGGGTCGAAATTATCTCATACAATAAAATTTAGACAAGTTTAGGTTCCTATTTTAACCTTATCATTTAGATTTAACATTAAGTTAAATAATTTTACTTTTACCGTGTCTTCTTGTGTTCTTATACTATAAGGTTAATAAACTTACTATAAGATACCAAAAGAACCCCAAGTTGTTTATTATTAATATATATAACTTTATCTAAGTCATTTGGCGGAACCTTATATTTTTAGGAATAAAATAACAATTAATAATATAATATTTGTTTTAAAAACTATTTTATGTCAATTTTGACACTATTTAGTAATTTATTTTTGTGAAAATCATAACAGAATGATTAGTTCTAAAAAAGTTAATTAAATCAATAAAAACATGTCATATTAACCTATAAAATTAGTTTAATTCATAAAAAGTCTTAAATTACATTTATTTGGGTATTTATAACATCAATTATGTCAATATTTCATTAATAAGACAATTACTGCATCATCTTTGTGTCATAATAAATGATAATGATTTAATCCCTAAAAATTCTAAATAAATTCCTACGATGTATATAATTGTATTATCTTTCTGTATACTATTCATGTTCGAAGTTTCATGAAGTGTATCACTAAATTAAAATTATTATACTTATAATATTTAAGAAAGTGACATGTTGTCACATTCTTTGGTTTTAATAATAATTAAATTATTTTCATGGACAAAAGTCCATTAAATGAATCTAATCTGACCCTTAGGTGATATGGGTCGACTTTTAGTCATCCAATAGGATTTTTACATGTGGTAGGGTAATTTTATAATATTATATTTACCCTTAATTTCCCGATTTACCTTTAACTATGGTAAATAAAATTTACCGTAGTTACTATTCATAATTCCCAAAAATAAAAAGTAGCTTATTAACATAATTTGGATCCAATGATTCCAAATATGGAATCCATTTTTCCAAATTCTATACACAAAAGTTGAAAAAATTAAATTAAAATTAATCCCATTGTTGAAAGAAAACGAGTTTTTCTTTAAAACATTGCAAAAGATTGAATTGATTTATCCTACGAATTCAAGGTAGAATAAATGCTAATGACATACATTATATTAAATGGTAAAAATATATTCTATTTATAATTTAAAACCATTTAATATTATAATTTAACCATATAAATTATTGTGATTAAAAAAAGTTGTTTTTAATTAAAATATAGCGTGTTTTTACTATTCATCAAAATATGAAAGTTACCAGAATGATATGAAAATTTATCCAAAGTAAATTTTTATTTTATTATTCCGAAGAAGAATTTTATTTTGTCAAATTGAACTTATAAACATGTCAAAAAATATTTTTAAAGTGGGTGCGCCATCAAAAGGCGGCAAAACTGCATTTTTTGAAAAATACTTATTTTACCCGAAAAATTTATTTTGTTCTTATACCATGTTCTAGAAAATTTTTAAGATGAATAATAATGTTATAAAATTCAAAATTTAGTTAATACTATTCATAACGGCTAGTTCATAATAATATTATAATAATATATCGTTGTTTAGTAAAACCCGGTGTTGCGTACAACACACGCTATCGAGGAAGGTCGTGATTGCGTGTAATGCATGCCAAGTCAGGGTTGCGTGTTGTGAAAGAATCCTTAGTTGTTTTGTATAACAGAATCCAACCATATTTCATTTATACATTGAATATATATATATATATACTCAATGTTGCGTAGAATAACTATTATCAAAATTGTGTGTAACACGATCCAAGAATAGTGTTGCGTATACTGCAAGCTAATTCGGTGTTGCATATAGCACAAGGTAATCTTGGTGTAGCATACAACTCAAGACATTAATGAAATTAAAAGAATATTTTTCATAAAATCTCGGGGTGTTACATTCTACCCCCCTTAAAATGAATTTCTCCCTAAAAATTCGTCGGGGTTATAAATAGTTTACTACTCGAAAGTTTGTTTAATAGAAACCCACATCGTGAAAAGGAATACCAAAACATGGCTTTAAAAAACTAAAGTATGAAATGTAATGGTTACCAAAATTAACTGATCACTGGGTTTCCACGTAGGAGAACATAAGTTAAAATATAGATATGGAAGAAAAATATAACCATCAAATTCTGATGGAGAGTGGTAGAGAACATGGCTATGAAAAAGCCAAGAATCACAAAGCTATTGATTTGTGATGTTCTAAGGTACCATCTGATTCATCGGATATAAGGTAACTAGGACAACATTTTTGGTTTTCAAGATCATTTCCCTAAAGTTGATGAATTAAAAGAAATACTTGCATGATTTTGGTAATATCTCACTGTTGTTTGTGAATTGAACAATTTCCACTTCATCCCTTAAAGAAATGAAGTTGAATTTGTCATTCGTGATGTGTTAGCAGATCATGTGATAGAATGATGGGTCATTCCATCTGTCTCAAACAAAAGGTTAGAAAAGTTATCAAAAAAATACATAAGTCCATCTATAGTGAGATTAATCATATATGGTTCCTAAAATGGACTTATATTTCATATATCATACTGCTTAATATAATAAAACTAGTTTCTACTAAATATGAACTTCTTGTAGGCCAGTGGTAGGCGATAAAGGCCAGTCGCACTTCGGTTGTGGGTTCGATTCCCATAGCCTTGTCCGACGCGATGGGATGTCGCCCGTCCTACAGATTGTCCTTTTTCTAAAGCTATATTACTATAACATCCCATCAACAATATAAAAAAAAAGTTTTATCCTTAAACAATACTATCTTATGTCCAACATAATCCATTCCAATATTTAGGCTTATCTAAAATACTTCGGTCCAAGCTCATAGTATAAAGAAAATGATCACGTGAATGCCATCATTTATCCCCCATATATCATAAGATATATCTTGTTGGTCAAATTACAAACATGTGAATACCTTAATCATGTATTCTCTTGAAGAATGAATACCCATTGAACCTTCGTGAAAACATGAATGCAGTCAAAAGTTAACTCTTCCCACATAAGAAAATCCAAAAATTCTATATACTCAAACCATGATATAACCTTCTCCTTATATCTTTCATGAGCTCATGAATACTATCAAACATTTAATTTTCTCCTTATCCCTTAATTATGCACATATCATCTACATTCCAAAAATATCTGAATAACCTTTCATGGATACTGGTACCATTAATCATACACTTTCAAAACTCAAGGAAAGACAACAGTGTAACAATCCTTAGATGTCTCTTTATTCCATAGTACCATGAGATTACTTATACAACATTACACATGATAAACATGTAATCATTCCACTAATTTCTTAAACCATTGACCGAGCTTCAACAATTCTTTCATCTCACATATCAATTGTAGTCTCTTCATCATCATCAACATAAATACTACCCATACGACCATACCGATTCTCTTCATGAGACTTTCCCTTAGGGCATTGGTTTCCATAATGCCCGTACATTCCACATTTAGAACATTTAACCATTTTTGATGTCATAGCAATACCATTATCCTCATCCCTGGTGTTAACCGAACCTTTTCCTTTGCACTTACTGGATTTGTGTCCTTCTTTTCCACACCCAAAGCATCTTACAGTTCCTTTAAAACATTCTCCTTGATGCCTCTTCCCACATGATTTACATAGGGTAAATTGAACTTTCTTTCCTCTATGATCATCATGAAACTCCATCTTTCTCTTATTAGCTGAGTCAGGAAACTTAAAAAAATTTACTTTATTGATCATATTATGAGATTTCTGATTCGGCATAATAATGATGTTTGGACTTCCAAATCCCATTTAATTTGGTTTCTCATGAAGAATATCGTTCCATTGTCCATCATATCCTCCATTATCGAAAAATCATATTGTTTCCAGCCATTTTCTAAAACCCAAAAAGAATAGTGTGAGAGGAAAAAATCATAATAAAGGTGGAGTAACTTCAATATCTATCATCTTTGGTTTAATCTAATATTGTTACCATAGTTCTAGGACTATATCCTATACGTATACTTATCCTTAGGGACATCCCTAGACATACCTTAGAAATATCTCTAGGGATATCACTAACATTTTCGCATCCTAGTTTCTAAAGGTTGACTAAACTTTTCCTCTGATACCAACTGTAGAGACCCTAAGCTTTACGTACATAGACATTACATTACTTTTTCATAAAACTTAATACATAACAAAAACAGACACACAAGGACCGTAATAGTTTAGTGTCTTTGGAAACTTGGAACGTAATCTTCTAATCGTGGTGAAAGATCTTCAACATCTCCCATAAAGATCTTCTTTTTTTTAAACCTAAATCCTTTCTTCATGTCCTGGGGAAAAGAAAACATAAAAGGGTGAGCTTAAATGCTCAGTAAGGGTAAACAAAAGAAATATCAATCACGTTATATTCATAAGAACATATCTTTTGGAAATCTTAACCTGCAAAAGAGATCATAATTTCATAACATGGGATAAATCATAGTAGTGAAATGTAATCCCAATAATCTTAACTTAAAACATGAAACTTTGTGTCATACACACATAATCATAGAGAATCATTTCTTATTAGTCAAGACTCATTTCCAAGACTATCTTAGTGGACAAAGTCCCTTTCTGAACAGAGTTCACTCCTCGTTTTAGTCCTGTTTCACTGAACCGGTATAACCTACCGTTCTAGCCATGTCTATCTCATGAGATATAAAATCTTTACCCAATGCATTGCAGGGAGATATATGTCCCACCCATCTCATAATGATACCATTCTTATGTGTGCCACAAAATCATAAACCATACATCATAGAATAACCCATGTAATAAAAATGGGAATCTTAAACATCGTGACATCATAAAACAATTCATATAAGATAAAGGAATTCATAAAAAAATTTCCATCACAACATAATCAAATCCATGTAATAATAGGGATAGAAATAGAAACCTATATTATCTTATATGGAAAAGAATTTTGATAAAACAATTGAACTCCATTCTTGAGGAAAATATCCTTTCTACTTCAAAAACATTTTCCTTTCTTAACATGTCATACAATTTTAAACTAAAAGAAGTTGATTAAAAATAAACTTGAAAACTTTTAAAGGAAACTTCTTAGAAATAATGTTTTAAAAATCCATTCATTCCGTATAAGTTAAAAAAAACATTCTTCGTACTTTTGTCGGAAAAGTCAAAAAGTACCTCGTATGAAAAACGAAAAAAGATTCCTTTCATATCCTTTACTAAAAACTCACCGAAGGGTAAAATTGGATTTAAAAAATTGTAGGTGGATGGAAATAATATTACATATTGAGGAAACATGGATGTGGATGATAAAATACACCCCAGTAAATACAAAAGTGTAAACAATCTCGGATAAAAATGAGATTGTGATATTTCCCTTACCTTAGGTCCGATTTGCTTTGTATGTGTCCGAACCTCCTGTATAATGATTTAAATAATGTCATTGACTTATTCTAGAATCATAATCATTGTTATTATATCATATATGGTTCACTTATTGCTTTTTATTACCCGTTCTTTTGTAAATTCCATGTTAAAGAGCGTTTTGGGTAAAATCGTTTCATTTGTCGTCCGTGTTTTGACTTGTAATTATTCATATGATTACATAGATCATGATTACTTAATTCCAGAATATAAAACATGATTTATATATAATATATATTCAGAATATATATATATATAATAGATTAGTAAATGGAAAGAAATACACCGTTCATGGAGACGGTAGACCGTACGTACACATGAACACTATTTTCTTTTCCTTATTGAGTTGAATGGAATTAAGTAGATGACATACATATATATAAACATAAATCTAGAATCATTATTATGTCATATATTTCATTATTAATTATTATATATACTTTATAATCATTCATGAATGGTTAACGTGGAGAATGAATCTCATCGCGTCGTGGAGACGATAGTCCGTACGTACGCACGAGCGTTGATATCATTCTCATGATCGTGGAATTGTATTGGAGTGTATGTATACTATTTCAGAATCAATATAACTTTACAATAATCATATATAGTTATTATTTACACCATTATACCCATCCAAGTAAGGTGGTGATGGAAAATAGATTACACCATGGCGTGGAGACGGTATTCCGTACGTATGCACGTGCGGTGATTTCGTTTTCCATAGGATGGATAGACGGTGAAATAAGGTTGTTTCATAATTATAATAACATATCAGTATATAATTGATACTTATGTTATTACTTCATAATGAAACAACCTATAAAGATGAAATTGAAGAAGAAATAAAGATGAAAGAATCGGTAACGGACATTACCTCTTCTTTGAAGCGCCTCTTTGAGATCTCCTTTTAGGGCACTAAAATTGGTCTTTGAGGAAGACCAGAACCTCTAGGATGTTTATAGGGAAGTGGAGAAGGGAAATTGGCAGGGGTTGGCTGAGATTAAAGGCTCAAAGTGGTGTGAGGAAGAGGGGGAGGAGGTGCCCTTTTATAAGGGAGGAGAGGGGTACCTTTGGAATAACTAAAACTATTATTTTATTATAAAGTCAAATTCGGTTTTAAATAGATCCAAATTGATTTATTTTGAAGCTAATGTGAGGATGGGTCTAAATTATCTCATCAAATATAATTTAGACAAGTTTAGGTTCCTATTTTAACCTTATCATTTAGATTTTACATTAAGTTAAATAATTTTACTTTTACCGTGCCTTCTTGTGTTCTTATACTATAATGTTAATAAACTTACTATAAGATACCAAAAGAACCCCAAGTTGATTATTATTAATATGTATAACCTTATCTAAGTCATTTTTCTGAACCTTAGATTTTTAGGAATAAAATAACAATTAATAATATAATATTTGTTTTAAAAACTATTTTATGTCAATTTTGACACTATTTAGTAATTGATTTTTGTGAAAATCATAACAGAATTATTATTTCGAAAGAAGTTAATTATATCAATAATAACATGTCATATTAACCTATAAAATTAGTTTAATTCATAAAAAGTCTTAAATTACATTTATTTTGGTATTTATAACATCAATTATGTCAATATTTCATTAATAAGACAATTACTGCATCATCTTTGTGTCATAATAAATGATAATTATTTAATCCCTAAAAATTCTAAATAAATTCCTAAAATGTATATAATTGTATTATCTTTCTGGAGACTTTTCATTTTTGATGTTTCAGGAATTTTATCACTAAATTAAAATTATTATACTTATAAGATTTAAGAAAGTGACATGTTGTCACATTCTTTGGTTTTAATAATAATTAAATTATTTTCATGGAAAAAAGTCCATTAAATGAATCTATTCCGACCCTTAGGTGATATTGGTCTACTTTGAGTCATCCAATAGGATTTTGACATTTGTTAGGGTAATTTTATAATATTATATTTACCCTTAATTACCCGATTTACCTTTAACTATGATAAATAAAATTTACCGTAGTTACTATTCATAATTCCCAAAAATAAAAAGTAGATTATTAACATAATTTGGATCCACTGATTCCAAATATGGAATAAATTTTACCAAATTAAATACACAAAAGTTGCATAAATTAAATTAAAATTAATCCCGTTGTCGAAAGAAAACGGGTTTTTCTTTAAAACATTGCAAAAGATTGAATTGATTTATCCTACGAATTCAAGGTAGAATCAATGATAATGACATACATTATATTAAATGGTAAAAATATATTCTATTTATAATTTGAAACCATTTAATATTATAATTTACCCATATAAATTATTTTGATGAAAAAAAGTTGTTTTTAATTAAAATATAGCGTGTTTTTACTATTCATCCAAATATGAAAGTTACCAGAATGATATGAAAATTTTTCCAAAGTAAATTTTTATTTTATGATTCCAAATAAGAATTTTATTTTGTCAAATTGAACTTATAAAAATGTCAAAAACTATATTTAAAGTGGGTGCGCCATCAAAAGGCGGCAAAACTGCATTTTTTGAAAAATACTTATTTTACCCAAAAAATTTATTTTGTTCTTATACCATGTTCTAGAAAATGTTTAAGATGAATAATAATGTTATAAAATTCAAAATTTAGTTAATACTATTCATAATGGCTAGTTCATAATAATATTATAATAATATATCATTGTTTAGTAAAACCCGGTGTTGCGTACAACACACGCTATCGAGGAAGGTCGCGATTGCGTGTAATGCAAGCCAAGTCAGGGTTGCGTGTTGTGAAATAATCCTTCGTTGTTTCATATAACCGAATCCAACCATATTTCATTTATACATTGAATATATATATATATATACTCAATGTTTCTTAGAATAACTATTATCAAAATTGTGTATAACACGATCCAAGAATAGTGTTGCGTATACTGCAAGCTAATACGGTGTTGCATATAGCGCAAGGTAATCTTGGTGTAGCATACAACTCAAGACATTAATGAAATTAAAAGAATATTTTTCATAAAATCTCGGGGTGTTACATACCGGTAACCTTGGCCTACCGGTAGCCTTTGCCTACCGGTATCCTTGGCCTACCGATAGCCTTGGCCTACCGGTAGCCTTGGCCTAGGCCATGGCCAACCGGTGGCCTTGGCCTACCAGTGGCCTTGGCCTACCGGTAGCCTTGGCCTACCGGTTGCCTGAGCCTACCGGTAGCTGCAGCCTACCGGTATCTCGGCCACCGGTAGCCGTCACCCACCGGTAGCCCTCAGCCACTGGTGGCTCTGGCATAACCCCACCCCCCGTGGGTTCTTTCCAGTGGCGTTCCTTCTTGCACAATTACGGTTTTAAACCCTATTTTGACCTGTTTGAGCGTGTTTTAAAAACCCGTAACACCCATGAGAGTTTTAATTAAATACTTAATGAATTAATGAGTTGGTTTAAACCACCCAACCCCCTTTAATGACGAGTGGGGCCGCATGGTCAACCCACGACCCCCACTTCTTACGTCGTTTCGCTTTCTTATCTCAATCATCCGCGGGCCTTATAAACTAAAGGGTTAGGTATGGTTTCTTCTTTCCTTGATCGTAGCTTTTCATGAACAGCTTTTGGTACATCGGGCGAGCCGCATCGTTATCCGTAAAGTTTCACACCCGGCCTAAGTGTCGATCATCTTTCAACAAGTAGGGAATTTCTCCTTTGTCTCTCTCTCTTTTGAGTGTATCATGCAGGGTGGGCATTCTTCTATTTCTGTAGAATTGGATAAACCAAACCTAAATAAAGATAATGAATTGGGTTCTATAAAGAAAGAAGGGGGGTTGTGATTGTTGATGCTGTTATATTGTGATCATCTTTCTGAGTTGTGATGGCTTACGCCTTCTGAAAATCATCGCATTTGGTGGTCTTTCTCTGTGCACTAATGAACCCCTCATGATGTTTTGAATGGCTTTTTTGTAATTGTAAACTCTTGCCATGAAACGTAAATTGGTTAATCACGTATACCCAGCTGAATAAATTGAAAGCACCAGGATCAACCCTTCTATGATAAATCTCAGTTAAAGCACATGGAAATTGAAGTCATGGAGTGTGTTAAATCATTTAAATCTAAAATTACCGGTATGGCCCTGCTATGTTTTGGTGGTATTGGCTTGGTTGTTTCCCTTTTCGGGGCGATTTTTGGAGATGTGGGAGGGGATGGGATCCCCTATTTTTATACTCTCGGTGGTTGTGGAATTGGGGATGGGATCCCCTATTGTTATGGATTTAGTGGTTGTGAGTTTTAAGACCGGGTGGTTACCTTGTTTATATCACGAATTGGGGTGGGATCCTCTGTTGTTAAGAACCGGGTGTGGGTGTTATGGTTGATGCTTGATTGTTTACTTTCCTGGAGTTGTGCCTATGTTTACTAGTTGCCCAAGTAGGTTCAGAACTTAATTAAATATTGCTACTGAACATGAAACAAGAATGGGACAAATGGGTTTTGTTGGAGAGAGTGGTATCTCGGACTTGAGCGCTGTTGTGATCTGTAGGCTGTTTGAAGAAAAACATACCCTTGGGTAAGTGATTGTTACCTATATATATATATATATATATATATTTGTAGTTTTGTGTTTCTTATTCGCGCCCCATCCAAGTTGAGAACTTAGTGTCAAACACCTCCATTTTATGGGGGAGGGTGTTTTTACCAACACTATTATAAGTGTCTGGTTATTAGCTCCTTTTCTGCTCCCTTTCCCGAATAGCCCAAGTATCTTTGGGTAGGCTATGATGGACTGAGGTCCATTATTAGCCCGAGAACCTTCGGGCGGGGTAGTGTGGTGGTTGGCCAGGTTTGTGCAGCAGGTGGTTTCCCAAGTGTCTTTGGGATGAGGCCCATGTGTCTTCAGGTGTGGCAGTGGATCTTCTAGCCCAGGTGTCTTCGGGCGTGGTGGTGGTTGTTCTGGCCTAGGTGTTTGCAGACATGGTTACATGTGACAGTTGTGTCCCAGGTGTTTGCGGGCGGGTTTCGGCAGTGGGACTGCGTGTGGTTGTGGCCCAGGTGTGTGCGGGCTGGTGTAGTAGTGGGACTGCAGTGAGAATGGTGGGATTGGTTCGATGCGTATGATGTCTCAATAACCAGTGGGAAAGTGACGTGGGGTACCCAAACATCGATGTTATCTTATTATATATATTACTTGACTTGCGTTGTTTGGGGAGTGTGCCAGGGTGAGGCTTTAGTGGATAATTTACCTTGATCGGTGTTTGGTTTACTCCTTTTCTCACGGGAATTTAGTACGTTCCCCCACTTGTGCAGGAGAGTCTTTGGTTTTCCCTACTGAGTATACTTGTATGATCACCCTACGTATTTAAAACTGCTTTCAGGTTTCCAGGAGGACTTTGGGGATCGCGCAGGACCATACAAGCTCGGACCTTTGGGGTGGTTGCAGTTACTGCTTTTCTTCTTTGGTACTTACCTTTGTAGTCACCTTTTGTACTTGTGGTTTTTACTTTTGGAACATGCATGTGGGAATGGTTTACTATTGGCTTTACTCTTCTTTTACCTTGGTTTTGTTGAGTTTCATCATCTTATCTCCTGATCCTATAAAACAAAAAAGGGGTAATGCCTTCCATTTTGAGAAATTTCTATACCCTTGGTGCTAGTCGCCACTCCGGGACCTATTGAAGGTGGGTCTCAGGGGTCATTATCTCTCCTTCAACTTAAAGAAGGAAGGTCCAGGAAATATACTGACCCTTCCCTCCTTTTGGTGAAGGCGGGTCATGATAGAATGGTATCGGAGGCTGATGATTGAAGGATAGGATGGAGTCTGGAGTTAGGAATAGTGAGGAATGCATGGGATGGTAGGGCAACAGTGTTGGGTGACCTCGGTGCATGAATTAGGCCAGGGAAGACCGGCTAGGACACAAGATTTTAGCCCCCCCTTGATCCAATGCAAGGACTCTGGACCTACCAAACGACCAAGCAATGTCGTGATGATTGTAGGGTAGAGACCCTAGGAAAGGTACATGCATCATAATAACTTGTGTTCTCGTGTTTCTGGGGTGTTTTGGGAATTAAGAATGAATGAAAAGTTTAAGAAGTTTTAAAGACAATGATCTACACTACTTGGTCTTAGGCATTCCTTGTTTACCTTGCAGCTATGGCACCTGGAAGGCGACCATGTGTGGTATAGACGATCGGGGCCCCACAGACTACCTTGGCCGATCGGCAGAGGGCTGACTGAGAAGAGGAGGACAACCAGTGGCAGATGACTCTCTGGGCCTTCCAGCAACATACCCTCGAGACGTATGAGGGTAGCACCTCTGATATGAAGATGGAATGCTGGATAGAGGAGCTAGTTATTTCTTTTGGCCTGATTTGGGCCCCGACTGAGTACTGGGTTCCTCTGGCCATCAGCCAGATGCGGGGAGCGGCGCGTTAGTGGTGAACGCTTTACCTGGGGGAGAGGAGAAAGGCTGAGGTGGCTTGGGTGGATTTCTAGAGGGAGTTCCAGGTGGAATTCCTCTCTTCGACGATGAAGGCGGAAAAGATACAGGAGCTACTCTCCCTCCAACCGGGGAGTATGTCTGTGAGGGAGCTAGGGATCAAGTTCAAGGACCTCCTACATTTTTCTTCGGACCACTTTCCCGATGAGGAGTCTTGGGAAAGACGTTTAGAGGAGGTGCTCCGACCCCCCCCCCCCCTCCAGTATGTTGTTACCCCCTTTTCCTTGCCGATGTACTTGGAGGTCTAGAAGAAGGCTGAAGTGGTGGATAGGGTGCATGCTCTAGAAGGTGTGTCACGAGAGGGGATCCAGCTGGGACCATCGAAGGGGAAGGCCTTCAGCACCAGGCCTCCAGCATCGGGGCCCTCTAGGTTCTGACCCGCAGGGAGCAGGCCGCAACAATTTCAGTTTCGATCCCCTGGTCCTCGCCCCTTTTATTCGGGCCCAGGGCTGTGGTGCTTCGTCTGTGGGAGCCCTAGACATCTCCGGAGTCAGTTCCCGGACTGGGTGTAGTACGGAAGTGGAGGACATCCCCAGCACCCGCCCCAGCAGTAGCTTCCAGCCAGGCCTTTCCAGCAGTAGCAGCAGCAGGGACAGCGAGCTCCCGCTCCTCTGAGGGCAGACGTAGGAGGAGGAGGCCGACCTTAGGGCACTCCTCAGGGACCTCAAATGGGGTGTGGTTGGGGAGGTGGACGATAGCTGAGGGGCAGAGTAGCTGAACCTGGACAGCTACACACCGCAGAGGCAGCAGTTCCAGTAGGGCCGGAGGTTGTTCGAGGTACGATTAGTTTGATTAGCACTCTTGCTTATGCCTTGTTCGATACTGGATCTTATCACTCCTTTGTTTCACCCATTCTAGCCCGTGCCTTGGGTCTAGATACATAGAGACTTCCATTGCACCTGGTGTTGAGGACACCAGCCAGAGGTCAGATCGACTTGTTTTTTGTTTGTCAAGGTTGTAGACTAATGATAGGGCCACATCAGTCGGTTAAGGATCTTCTTCTGCTACAGATACAGTCATATGATGTCATCCTAGGCATCGACTGGATATTATATGTGTGTGCCGTCATCGACTGTTTCCAAGGAAGGGTCATGTTCTTAGACTTGGACGGCCGATGTGTTGTTTTCACCGGCGAGCGGAGCAGTCAGAAGGGCAACATGCGAGAGGAACCCCTCCTCTCCTTGCTAGATGAGCTTTCATTAGGTTCAGTAGATTCTGTAATGGTGGAATTTCCAGAGATCGTTTGTGGTTTTATGGACGTCTTCACTGAGGAGGTGAGGAATCTACCCCCTCAACGTGATATCGAGTTCAGGATAGACCTGTAACCTGGCGCTCGTCCGATCTCGATGACTCATTACCGGATGGCACCTTCAGAGCTATAGGAGTTGCAGATTCAGATTGACGATCTGATGAAGAGGGGTTATGTTCACCTGAGTGTGTCACCGTGGGGAACTCCAGTCTTGTTCGCAAAGAAGGCAGATGGTGGCCTCAGGTTGTGCATAGGCTATAGTAGGCTGAATTAGGTGACAATCAAGAATCGCTACCCTCTTCTAAGGATAGATGATCTTTTCGACCAGCTGAAGGGGGACAGATGGTTCTCAAAAATTGACCTGCAGTCTGGGTACCACTAGCTGAGAGTGAAGGAGAGCGACATCCCGAAGATGGCGTTAAGATGCAGGTATGGACACTTAGAGTTCATGGTTATCCCCTTCGGAGTTACGAATTCCCAAGCCGTGTTCATGGAGCTTATGAACTCCATCTTCCGGGAGTACCTAGATTGGTTCGTAGTTGTGTTCATCGACAACATCCCGGTCTACTCTAGATCAGAGGAGGACCATACAGAGCACCTAAAGACAGTTTTAGAGGTCCTCCGACAGCATCAACTCTATGTGAAGTTGTCAAAATGCATGTTCTCGACACGAGAAGTGCACTTCCTCAGGCACGTGGTGTCTGAGCAGGTGGTATTGGTGGACCCGTCAAAGGTTGAGGCAGTTGTTTCTTGGGCATCACCCAAGAATGTGGCAGAGGTCTGTAGATTCCTTGGGCTGGCAGGTTACTATCAGAGATTCGTACCCAACTTCTCTCGAGTAGCAGCCCCTTTGACGGCTCTGACCAAGAAAGACCAGGTTTTCGTGTGGAGTGAGCAGTGAGAGTCAGACTTCAGCTATCTGAAGGGTAAGTTGGTCAGTGCCCCACTGATGAGATTACTAGAAGAAGGGGTAGCTTATGAGGTGTTCTGTGATGCTTCAGGACAGGGCCTAGGATGTGTGCTGATGCAGCGACAAGGGGTGATCTCTTATGGGTCCAGCCAGCTACACACCCATGAGCGTAATTATGCCACCCACGACCTGGAGCTTGCAGCAGTCATTTTTGCGCTAAAGTTATGGCGGCACTACCTCATCAGAGAACACTTTGTGGTCTTCACGGATCAAAAAAGCTTGAGGTATATCTTCTCCCAGTGGGACTTAAACTTGCGACAGCGGAGATGGGTGGAGTTCCTCCAGGATTACGTCTTCGAGATCTCTTATCCTGAGGGAAAGGGAAATGTAGTGGCCGATGCCTTGGGTAGGAGGACGCAGAAGGACGCGGTCCGAGAGTCGGTGGACGCCTGGGAGGCGATAGAGGATTTAGCTACCTTACACCTGGATGTGAGGATGGATGGTGGTAGGGGTTGCCTATATCAGATAAAAGTGCAGTATTCTCTATTGTAGCAAGTCGAGGAGTCTCAGTGGGGAGACCCAGAGTGCGAAGTGATGCGTGACCGAGTTGACCAGGGCAATTCTCCGGAAGGATGGACAAAGGATGGTCAGAACCAGATACTTTCCCAGGGAAGGTTGTTTGTTCCGGAGCCGATGCGCAGCAAGGTTCTCAGTGAGTTCCACAACTCACCCCTAGCGATATACCCAGGAGTTTCCAAGATGTACTAGGGACTGAAGAGGCAGTTTTGGTGGCCCGGAGTTAAGCGAGCGGTGGAAGCATTTGTGGCCAAGTGCTTAGTATGTCAGTAAGTGAAGGCTGAAAACTGAGTTCCAGGCAGCCTATTGCAGCCTCTAGTTGTCCCCAAATGAAAGTGGGATGATATCTCAATGGATTTCGTCATGGGACTACCCAAGGTCCAGGGGCGATACGATGCCATCTGGGTGGTAGTGGACAGGTTGACGAAATCGGCCCACTTTCTAGCGATCAAGGAGTCGAGTACTATGGATGCTTTGGCACGAAAGTACGTGGATGAGGTGGTGTGGTTTCATGGAGTCCCAAGGTCAATAGTCTTGGATAGGGATTCACGGTTTACCTCACGGGTCTGGAAATGATTGCAGCATGCTTTTGGTACACTGTTATGCCTTAGCACGACTTTCCATCCCTAGACAGATGGACAAACAGAGCGCACTATCCAGACCTTGGAGGATATGCTGCGAGCATGTGTTCTGGACTTAGAAAGATCATGGGTGTGACAGTTTCCCCTGGTAGAGTTCACCTACAATAATAGCTATCACTCTACCATTGGTAAGGCCCCATTTTAAGCTTTGTATGGGAGGCCATACCGTTCTCCTATGTGTTGGACTGAAATAGGAGAGGTAGGCATCCTTGGCCTGAAGGTGGTTCAGAGCACGACAGAGAAGGTTCAGATCATATGGGAAAGGATGAAGGCAGCCCAGGACCGACAGAAGTCGTATGCTGATACCAGGAGGAGGCCCTTGGAGTTTGAGGTTGGAGACCACGTGTTCCTGAAGGTCTCCCCTTGGTGTGGGCAGCAGAGGTTCGACAAAGGGAGTAAGCTTTCTCCCAGGTTCATCAGACCCTTCGAAGTGTTTCGGTGGGTCGGCGAAGTGGCTTATCAGCTAGAATTACCACCGCCGCTACTAAGGATACATGATGTCTTTCATGTGTCCCAGATCCATCGGTATCTGCACAATGATTCACAAGTCCTTGATTGGGGTGAACTGGACATCGAGGACGACGTGACCTTTGTGGAGAGACCAGTGATGATCGGGGATCGCAAGGGGAAGGTTCTTCGTGGGCGAACCATTCCCTTGGTTCGTGTGTTGTGGAGACATGGTGGGCTTGAGGAGAGTACGTGTGAGAGGGAAGCACAGATGCGTACCTAGTACCCTGAGTTGTTTTGAGTAATGTTACTTGTTGTACCTGTTGTGGTAGAACTTTTTTTTGTCTTTTGGCTGTGAAATATACTGGTTTTCTTTCCTCTGAATGTGTGTGAAAAGCCCTGGCTATGGGGTAAGAGAGAACCCGTCCCCCCCTAATCAAGACGCATTAAGGTGGATGCAATTAAACCCGTGCGGGTAAGTTAGTGCTGCCCAAAGTTGATAATATCTTGACATGGGGGGAGGAGACTCCCCAACCCACATGCCTGGGCAGTTTTCCATGGTATGTTTCTTGGTTCTTGATAGGGAAGTGTTTTTAGTTAGCATGGGTTCACTCCTAAGAGGTATCTTTCGAGGTGGTTGTTCGAACCCTCTCTTTCCTTCTGGTTTGTTTTGATTCTCGGGGACGAGAATCATTTAAGAGGTATCTAATGTAATGGTCCAAGTTTTGTGGGGATCCTTTACTTTGTGAAAATCTCATGTTGGGATTTCTGGTCTGGGAATCATGGTGGTGTAGGCCTATCGGTAGCCTTAGCCTACCGGTAGCAGGCCTACCGGTAGCTCGGTCTACCAGTAGCCTTGGCCTACTGGTAGCCTTGGCCTACCGGTAGCCTTGGCCTATCGGAAGCCTTGGCCTACCGGTAGCCTTGGCCTACCGGTAGCCTTGGCCTACCGGAAGCCTTCGCCTACCGGTTGCCTTGGCCTACCGGTAGCATTGGCTTACCAGTAGCCTTGGCCTACCTGTAGCCTTGGCATACCGCTAGCCTTGGACTACCGGTAGCCTTCGCCTACCAATGGCCTTAGCCTACCGGTAGTTGTAGCCTACCGGTAGCTCGGCTACTGGTATCCATCACCCACCGATAGCCCTCAGCCACCGGTGGCTCTGGCCTACCCCCCGCGGGTTCTTTCCAGTGGTGTTCCTTCTTGCGCAATTAGGGTTTTAAACCCTATTTTGACCTATTTGAGAATGTTTTAAAAACCCGTAAAACCCATGAGAGTTTTAATTAAATACTTAATGAATTAATGAGTCGATTTAAACAACCCAACCCCCTTTAATGACGAGTGGGGCTGCATGGTCAACCCACGACCCCCGCTCCTTATGCTGTTTTGCATTCTTATCTCAACCGTCCGCGGGCCTTATAAACTAAAGGGTTAGGCCGGGTTTGTTCTTTCCTCGATCACAGATTTTCACGAACAGCTTTTGGTGCATCGGGCGAGCTGCATCTTTATCCATAAAGTTCTGCGCCCGGCCTAAGCGTCGATCATCTATCAACAAGTAGGGAATTTCTCCTTCGTCTCTCTCTCTTTTGAGTGTATCATGTGGGGTGGGCGTGCTTTTGTTTCTGTAGAATTGGATAAACCAAACCTAAATAAAGATAATGAACTGGGTTCTATAAAGAAAGAAGGGGGGGGGGCTGTGATTGTTGATGTTGTTATATTGTGATCATCTTTTTGAGTTGTGCTGGCTTACGCCTTTTGAAAATCATGTCCATTGGTGGTCTTTCTCTATGCACTAATGAACCCCTCGTGATGTTTTAAATGGCTTGTTTGTAATTGTAAACTCCTTCTATGAAAAGTAAATTGGTTAATCAAATATACCCAGCTGAATAAATTGAAAGCACCAGGATCAACCCATTTGTGATAACTCCCGGTTAAAGCACACGGAAATTGAAGTCATGGAGTGTGTTAAATCGTTTAAATCTGAAATTACCGGTATGGACCTACTTTGTGTCAGTGGTAGTGTCTTGGTTGTTTCCTTTTTTGGGCCGATTGTTGGAGATGTGGGAGGGGATGGGATCACCTGTTTTTATACTCTCGGTGGTTATAGAATCGGGGATGGGATCCCCTGTTTCTATGGATTTAGTGGTTGCGAGTTTTAATACTGGGTGGTTACCTTATTTATATCATGAATTGGGGTGGGATCCTCTATTGTTAAGAACTGAGTGTGGGTTTTATGGTTGATGATTGACTGTTTAATTTCCTGGACTTGTTCCTATGTTTACTAGTTGCCCAAGTAGGTGTAGAACTTAATTAAATATTGCTACTGAACATGAAACAAGAATAGGACAAATGGGTTTTGTTGGTGAGAGTGGTGTCTAAGACTTGAGCACTGTTGTGATATATAGGCTGTTTGAAGAAAAACCTAACCTTGGGTGAGTGCTTTTTACCTATATATATATATATTTGTAGTTTTGTGTTTCTTATTTGTGCCCCATCCAAGTTGAGCACTTAGTGCCGAACACCTCCATTTTATGGGGGAGGGTGTTTTTCCCAACACTATTATAAGTGTCTGGTTATTAGCTCAATTTTTGCTCCCTTTCCTGAATATACCAAGTATCTTCGGGAAGTATGTGATGGCCTAAGGTCCATTATTATCCCAAGAACCTTCGAGCGGGGTAGTGTGGTGGTTGGCCAGGTGTTTGTGGCAGGTGTTTTTCCAATTGTCTTCGGGATGAGGCCCAGGTGTCTTCGGTCGTGGCAGTGGATCTTCTAGCCCAGGTGTCTTCGGGCATGGTGGTGGTTGTTCTAGCCTAGGTGTTTGCAGGCGTGGTTACGTGTGACAGTTGTGGCCAAGGTGTTTGCAGGCGGGATTTGGCAGTGGGACTGCGTGTGGTTGTGGACCAGGTGTGTGCGGGCGGGTGTGGCAGTGGGACTGCGGTGAGAATGGCAGGATTTGTTCGATGCGTAGGATGTCTCAATAACCAGTGGTAAAGTGGTGCGGGGTACCCAAACATAGATGTGCTCTTATTTTATATATTACTTGACTTGCGTTATTTGGGGAGTGTTCCATGGTGAGGCTTGGGTGGATAATTTACCTTGATAGGTGTTTGGTTTACTCCTTTTCTCACGGGACTTTAGTACATTCCCCCAATTGTGCACGAGAGTCTTTGGTTTTCCCTACTGAGTGTACTTGTATGCTCATACTACATATATAAAACTCCTTTCAGGTTTCCAGGAGGACTTCGGGGATCGCTCAGGACCATACTAGCTCGAACCTTTTGGGTGGTTGCAGTTGCTACTTTTCTTCTTTGGTACTTACCTTTGTAGTCACCTTTTGTACTTGTGGTTTTTACTTTTGGAACATGCATGTGGGAATCGTTTACTTCTGGCTTTACTCTTATTTTACCTTGGTGTTGTTGAGTTTCATCATCTTATCTCCCAATCCTATAAAACAAAAAAAGGGGTAATGCCTTCCATTTGTGAGAAATTTCTATACCCTTGGTGCTAGTCGCCACTTCAGGACCTCTTGAAGGCAGGTCTTGGGGGTCATTATTTCTCCTTCAACTTAAAGAAGGAAGGTCCTGGAAATCTTCTGACCCTTCCCTCATTTTTGTGAAGGCGGGTCGTGACAGATTTTTTCTGAAAAGTTTCATTTTATGATGAATAATGGAAAATAATGATTTTTTAATTCAAAATTTCATTTTTGTTTAATTTATCTATAAATTTAAATTATATTTTTAATTTGTTTTAAAGTATCATGAATTAAATATAAACCCATTTATCCAATTTAGTACATTGGAATCAATTTCATATTTAATTTTGATATAAAACCTTTGTAAAATTTGGAGTATTCTCTCTTTAAAAATATGATTTCTTATCGCTTTTGCGAGATAAATTTTAAATTAATTTTTTCTAATTATTTTAATGCAATTTGTAAAATTGGATTCCATATTTTGAATAATAATAATTTATATTATATAATAATTTTGACTAATTTTTTTTCCAAAATTAATAGTGAAAAGAGTAAAAATTACTTATTGTAGTTATGACAAAAATGGGTTTACCAATGGTTAAACTAAAATGTAAGTGTTAAACATTACCTAGAACATTTCTAAATTTTTTTTTGGAACTTTTTACATCTTATACTTACCAATTTTTAATCTAGTGTAATTTGGAATCTTTTTTCATGGGAATGAATTTATTATTCCATAGTCTTTTGGGAAATTTCCAAGTAGTTTCCATATGGGTTCCTTTCCCCCACTTATAAAAGGACACCACTACCATTCAACTATTTAGACCTTTAAGACCTTTTGGTTTAGAAAATACCTTTCCAATTCAGTTAACAAATTCCTAATCACATACTATAATCCTTTTTTTGATATAAATCCAACCAAGGAAGGATTTTGGTGAAAACCTAAGCCAGATACATGAAAAAGAGTTAACAATCATCAACAAGCGTTTTCGTTTTATTTATTACCCCACCCATTAAATTATTATTATACCATTATGGTATAATATCATTAATATATTAAATATAATTATTTGTTTTTATCTTAAAATTATGACCTACAACCATCTCCACTTCCATCAAATGGTTACAAAATCATCATTTGTGTGTACGGTGGACTACCACCTTGTAAAACAATGCCATTCATTTTTCCATTAACAACTATCATGGATGAAAATAAAAATGTATTTATTATTTATCTATGATATTTATGATATTATTATACTTCTATAATAATTATATCACCATTTTTTGGGAATACGATAACGTCACTCATGTGTATGGAGGACTACCGCCTCATGAAGTGATGTGATTCATTCACGCTTTACATAGAAGGTATTAAGAATGTATGTAATGAAAACATGTGATATATATGAAATAAAAAATTATTTTTTAATGGTAATATATAATTTAATTTTATTTCTTTAAATCCAAAATGAAAATGGAAACGTAATTCATCCATACGTACAACCCACCATCTCCATGAACGATGTATTTCATTTTCTATGACTAAATTTTATGGATTATTATAAATTAATATATACTGAATATATATTATAATTATATCATGTTTAAAATTATATATATTATTAAATCATGATCAATGTAGGAGGATCAAAAAATCTAATACATATAAGAAAACAAAGAGGTTATTCCCCAAAACGTAACATTAACACATAATTCTTAGTAGATGGGTAATAAAAGTTCATAAGAAAATCATATATGGTATTATATATAAAAATATTTTTATGTAATAGATATATAATAAACTTATATTTATTATAAATGAGGTTTGAATGTGTACTAAGGAATTCAATACTTAATGTAAGGGATCTTTGTCTCAATTTTCCTCCTTTGAGACATGTGTTATGTTATGAACCTATCTTATTATACGAGGTCTATATAAAACCAATTTTACATGTAATATCATGAATTTATCTATTATAATTATTTATTAAGTTTAATTTAATGATATTACTTCACGGAGCATATGTTTCAATGTTACCAAGGGGGTAAAGATTTTAGGTTATAATCTCATCATTTACCGGGATTGTTCAAGATTATGTTTTTTGATGATAGAATCTTATGATCAATCTATAAAGAAACTGATATTTTTTTTCTTCCTTATTTTTTTCATGATAAAACATGTTTTCCCTTCATTTTAGTCTCTTTATTCACTCAATATTTAAAAAAATAACGTTTAAAAAAAATCATTTCGGTCAAAAACCTTTTTCATCCAAAACCATGTTTCGTAAAGATGTTTTCAAAATGTTATATGGTTTTAAATGTTTTTTAAAAGTGTAAAGGATATTTTTCTTAATAAATGTTTTAACTTATTTACAAATACTAATTTATATTTTTTCAAACATATTTTTAGAGAAAAGTATTTCTAAAATGTTTTAGGTTTTAAAAATTTATTTTCAAAGAAAAGTTGTTTTCCTTAATTAAATGTTAAATGTTATCTTTAAAAATATTTTTTTATCTAATATGACATCCATTGATGTTACCTATTATTTACTGAGGATATTAAACACGTATACCATTCTTATTATTTCTCTGAATGGATTATTATGAAAATATGTTTATAAAACACATTTTTCCTCCACAGGTTATACTATGATAGAATTATTATAAAACCTGATTATTTTTCAGGGGTTATGATATTATTAAATAATTAAATTATTATTAAACATATATCTTTTATAAAGGTTATGATATGATGAAATTTTTATGAAACCCTTTTCATTTCATGGGTTATGATATTATGAATGTTTTATGATCATGTAGTACACATATGAATGATTTTCATTATGTGACGGGTGGGACATAAATCTATATATAATGAATTGGGTATTTATTAATGTTGTATGATATCAAAGAGTACATGGGATATTATTTGAAGCTTGAAGTAGGTAGATGGGTGGTTATCCCAATCCTAACATGTTATGAATGTCTTTATGGGTAACCTTGACAAAATATTTTCTATAATTATGTGTATACCAAAAATATATGTCTTATGCTTAATTTATTCTTGGATGGATCATGTTCTTTGATTCTCCTATGATTCATGTCTTATGAACTTCCAATATTTATTCCATGACTCAATATTACGATATTTGATATACAGGGTATGGTTTTAAAATTTTATGTGCATGTTCTCATAACCTCATACTCATATTATGCTCTTTTATCTTCCCTATTTTCCCTTACGAGGAATCTGAGCTCACCCCTTATTATGTTTCCTTAGGTAAATAAGAAATTTTTATGTATGATATTTCTAATAAGGGTGCTAGTTATTAATAACACTGTGGGAGATTGTAAAATCCCATAAATTTTATAATATTACCAAGTACTTATTAACTAGCTCTTTTTATAATTTAAATAAGTCATTTTTTTTATTATAAGTTAAGTTAAAATATTTAAAATTATATAATAATACCATTAATATATATGATGATATATTAAAATACATATGAACTTATCAATTATTCTTTTATGAAAAATGTATAGTTTTCAAATCCCATGTTAAATAAATTATTAATTTTAAAAAATAAGATTTTATTTTAAATTAATATTTAAAATTATAAAAAAATAATATTTTTTGTGGTATTAGTTCGTTTAAAAGAATAAATTTAATAAAAATATATTTATTTGATTGTTATTAAATATATGTGATTCTTATAAAAAAATAAAATGTTTATTTGAAAGTATTATAAAATTATTATAAATTATTACATTGAATTACATATTATATTAAAAACAATAGGACTGTGTTTTAATATAATAAATAATTTTTGAAATTAAAATATTTTTCATAAATCAATGGATATTATATAAAATTTTTTTATTGAATTATTGATTCATGAAATAATATTTTGTTTTAATAAATAAATTGTAAAAAAATTATTTATAATTATAAATACCTAAATTCATATAAATTAGTTTTAACAAATGATATTAGTGAAATTTATATTTAAAATATTATTATAAATATATAATTTATTTCAAATAAATAAGATTTTAGAGGAAATATATTATAAAAATTATAAATTTATAAAGTTTTATAAATTATGAGTATTGTTAATTTATATATATATATATGTGTGTGTGAACTTATGTATTATAAAATTTGAAAATAATTTAAAATAAAAATGAGATATAATTTAAAAAATGAAATAAATATAAAGGGATTCAGAAATTGAATATGAGGGTTTTATTTTGGGGAGGCTGAGTGGAGGGGTTGACTACAGATTATGAAACTCGATTTGATTTTGACCGAAGAAGATGCGAGAGTCGGGAAAAGGTAGCTTTGAGCACCAAGATTCGATCATCGGATAATGTTTGAAATTGAAGGGGAGTGTTCAACCACAGATTATGGGCTGTGATTTTGGGAAGCTGATCATAGAAATGAGGATCAAAGTCAGTATCAACAACCAAAGAGGGGGACTCAAATTAAAGGGAGGATCAAATGCTGATGGTGGTTCAATTTGTAGAAATTGAAGGTAGATTTTTTTTAATTATTTTTTTTGATTTAGGGTGTAATTAACCTTGCCTTTTACAAATACTATTAAATTATTTTATGCATAATTAACCGTCAAATAAAAACCAAGGATCTGAAAGTCTAGCATCATTATAAGTTTAAGTACATAAAATTGAAGACCCAGAACTATAATAAAATATCTTTATATAAATTATACCTAATAATCTCCTAACTTCATTTGGTATCTTACATATCCATAGGTTAACATGGGGAATAAATAGACAAAAGGGTTAACCTAAAACCCCCAGTAAGGGAATAAACTTAGAAATAAAGCATAACACATGGGTTGGAAGTCATAACACGATGACATACAAAGGAATGTTACATGAATAAACATATGAAAGAATAAAATATAAAACATGAGATCATGTAATCTTGAAAACATATGAATTTGGAAGCAACCTTCAGTATGACATAAACATGAGTCAAGGTTAACTATCATAACTATTTCACATGGTGGACAAAGTCTTATAAATGAATTAGGTTTACTCTCCATCCCAACATGACATATCATGTGACTAAACATTACCCAATTAATTGGAGAACCTATGTGATCAACCATACTAACATGTTTATGCATATGTTTGACACATGAAGAATCAAACATAAGGTATAAACATAAGGGTTACCCATGAAAAGAATTGAATATCATAATCATATCATAATGAATAAACAATGGGCGTATCATAGTGACGTTGATTAAAGAATGAATTTAAAAACTACATGAACATTAATAAGGGAAATTAGCCATATATCATGATATATTTTGTCCAAATGAAGTGAAATCATGTAAATATTTTTTAAGATACTTTAGAAATGATCCACTTTGGTGCGGTTTATGAGAAAATATAAAGTCTTTAAGGAGGAAAAGATGTAATAATTTTCATAAAACTATAAATTAAATAAGATAGTTTTTCATGATAAAATGAGTGATTTTATAAAAATAATGGTATCTTAAAATATATTATGGAGTGTACTTGAAAATGGGTATGAAATTGGGAAGTTCCATTTAATCAGGTTTCCTTATCAGGAGGAATTGAGAGGGGAACATTTTAAAACATGTATTTCACCATAAAATAATGAAAAATTCAGATGGGTACATATGTTTTTAACATAAAAACAGAATTTATGGGGAGTATATAAGAATAATTAAGAATTAAATTGGGTTAACGAGAGAGAAAATGTACCCTGAAGGAAAAATGGGGGTTTAGAGATAATCCCCCACCTTATGATCAAAAGTGTTCTGCACTTGTACTTAATATCCTGGATAATTAAATTAGATCAATAAATTAACTAATTAAGAACATATTAAACATTTATTTAATTTACTATTAATTTACTAAGTTCACTTATCTTTATTTCTATGAGTAATATTGTTTATTTTTTTGTTCCTGGTGTGTTTGTTTCATGATTTTATGATTGGTTCCCTTGTGTTTAATTACGAGAGTTCTTTTCAAATTATAGAAAAACTATAGAAGTGAAATTATATGTTATTTATGAACCTATATAATTTTTAATTTTCCCACATATCATTTGTTTCATATAAGAAAATGAATCATTATACTAAATGCTAATGATGATTGTTAATTTATTTTGTTGAATTTTTTATTATCATAAACTAGTTTGATTTTATTTATTTATTATTATTTATATATATCATCTAAAAAACATAAATTAAGTTTCAATATAAATTTTAAAATTTTTATTATTCTTTATAATGGTTTCATAACCATCCATAAGGTAATTAATATAGAAATGAAAAATCATTATCCACGAAGGTGGTGAATCGATACATCATGGATGATGTTTTCATTTTTAAGAAAAAAAGAGAATAGATGAGATTTGATGATAAATATATCATTAACATAATAGAATTATTGAAGATATATGATACTAGAGTTATCATGTTACTTTGGATAGAGGAGGAGAGGGAAATATAAGAACATAAAATAAATTAAAAGAGAGAGATGGAGGGGTTTACCTCTTGAGTGTTGTCCCCTTGAGAACCTCATTAAGGAACATGGAAATCGGTTTCTGGTGATAAAAGAATAAAAAATTGGATAAGAGTTTTTTTAGATGAATTATGTAGAATATAATAAATATCAAAGGAATAAAATGTGTGAGGAGAAGATGTGGTGAGGGGTGATATTTATAGTGGGAGGAGAGGGGTGTTTTTGATTATTATATTCATTAGTTTATTATATTGCATCATGACAATCAATAATTTTGATTGTTATCACTAAGTAAATTAAAAAATTAAGGATATTTTGTTATTATAGTTATTTCATCATCGATACACCATCCATGACTCAATAATTTATATATTTTATAAATACTATAATTATTGGATTTCACTAATAAAAAAAAGAAACTATTTTAGAAAAATCCCAAAAAATAATAATTACAATTTATTGACATGTAGATTTCAAAAATAGACCCCATTTTATAAAAATAATTTTCTAAATATGAGAAATATAATTTTTAATTAAAATAAACATATATTCAAAAAATAATAGTTTTAAAATTATAAATATTTTTTTGACACTTTGAAAAATTAATTAACGTCTCATGAAATTATCTTATAATAAGAAGAAAAAAATATTAATTTAAAAATATATTTTAAGAAAATAATTTTTCTTTTAAATAATTATATTACTTTTAAAAATTTAAATAAAAATTTACGTTTCAAAAAATACCAATACTTAATTTATCAATTTTAAAAAATTTATTTTTTTATTTAATGACATAAATATATAATATTTTAATTCATAAGATACCTAAATTTTATTTATAATTTTATATGTTTTAGTTTACTATTCCTAATGGTCACAATACTATTCCAAAGGTCAAGTTACTATTCCATTGGTTTATTGATTCACACTCCAATTTACCCAAGATTTTAGGGTTAAGCGGTCGCTTGTTGTTTAGCTTGGATTGTCGATTCTTCAGAGACTTAAGAAGTAAACTACAGACATGTACATTCTATGGAATATTTTTGGATATTAATTGTCCAACATTGGGTTGATTTTAGATGGGTTTATGTGAACACTAAAAGACTTAAGTGAATTCAAATTATGACAAGGGTTGATCTTAGGTTATTACATGGGGTGGATTGGATGCATTCTTTTTATTTTAAAATATTTCAATTTCTTATATTTGAGATGGGTTCTTTTAAGGAGATCAAACAAAATAATCACTTACTGGTTTAATTCCAACAAACCCTAATAATAATCAAATATACACTTGATGTTTCAATGTTTTGATCACTCCAAGGTAAATATTCGTATATTCACTTGAAATGTGTGACCTTAAATTCAATAAAGATGAAGAGGTTTTAAAATAATCAAAAAAAAGTATCATCAAAAGACGTGATTATACATTAATGGAGTGAGAAATAACATCCAATCCATCCCCTTTCTACTCCCTTGGGTCAACCCATAAGTGGGTTATCCCTCCATTGATTCTATGGTTTCAATGGAAGTGGGAAACAGACTCACGAGGGATGAATTAGAGAAGTAAAAAAACAATGAAATAACGATCACTCCACCATTGTGGGATAATATCACAAGGTTTGTTGTGAAAAAGTTCACACATTGAAATAACGACATCAAAGTTATATGAATAACAACATAATAATAGGATAATAAGAACTTTTGTTAAGAAACTAAAGTTGTAACGACCCGAAATTTTGAATAAATCTTGTTTCCTAATTTTATGTGTTATTTTATTTTATTTTTTATACTCAACAAAAATGTTTCATTTGATAACATGAGTATATTTAAAATGAGACCGTTGGGTTTTGACTTTTATATGACCATTGGTCAATATGACCGCTCGAAACTAAACATTTTGATTATTGTCTCTAAATACAAGTAATCTTGGTTAATTATTATAGAAAGAAGATTCTATGGCCTCACCCAGTAGTCTTGGACCGATCGAATCCCATCTAACAGAACTTGGGAAGGAGGTATCACCACTGGGCTTTGCTCTGGACCAAACCCAAGCCAAACTTCATCGTGTGAATCTAGAATGGAATCGCCTTCGTGAGAAGTTCAAATAGATAGAAATTACTACTCGTGCGATGTTTGCCGAGCCTCCCTCGGATTCTCTCACCTTAGCGCACCTTACACATAGGTTCTATGCTGGTGTGAAAAGGGGCTATGTGAGGAGACCGTAACTGCCTTGTGTAACCATTTTTTTTAAATAAATTTTTTTATTTCTTGTTATGATGAAGTTTATAAATTTTCAAATGTCTGGATAAATATAGTATACATATTTTTGATGAATTTTAGAAAAAGGATATTTTAAAAATGTTTAGGTAAACCTTAAATAATTAAAAATGTGTAATGATTTTACAAAAATGGTATTCTACAATTATGTTCAGTATGAAATTTAGAGTCTAATAAGATCAACTTGATTTTCGTTGAATAGTAAATTATGAATAGTGATTTTATGCTTAGGATTAGTAATGTGACCAAATAGATTATTAATCTCACTTAATGAAAGTATTAATATAATCTAGGCATCTTGATTAAGTAATGTCATTCAATAAAATGGTTAAATAACGGTTTCATAAATTATCATTCAAGTATTAGTTTTTTCAGGTGAATAGTGTTTTTTAATTAAAAACTAAATTAAAAATATTTAGAAAATTATTTTTATAAAATGGATTTCATCTTTGAACTCAGAGCATCGATATTATGTTAAGGTAATTTTTGGGGTTTTTTCTGAAAAAAATGAATTTTCGTTGAATAGTGTATTTATTTAAAAATTAAATTAAAAATATTTAGAAAATTATTTTTATAAAATGGAGTTCATTTTTGAAATCAGAGCATTTATATTTGGTTAAGGTGAAATTTTGGGATCTTTCTGAGAAAGTTGAATTTTCAGTGAATAGTAAAAATACAGTTTTAGGGTTTCGGTATGTTTAATGACATCATAACTGTGTCATGATAATGTCATGAGATATTTTAAGGGATGGTAGACTAAAGGGGATGAATTATTGTGTGAGGTGTCCCAAGTGGCCAATACCATGGGCAAATACCATGGGCAAGCCCATGGTTTTTCCAAAACCACTTGTGAGGTGTCCCTTGGCCATTAATGCCTTGTCCCCTCGCTTTCCCTATAAATACCAAGACCTCCTCTCATCCATTCGACTCCCCACTCTCCCCCAACGAAGTTATGGTCTCATTAACTCCCAAGGAGTCCTCCCAAGGTGCCCCAAGCCCTCAAGGTCCCAACCTTTTAGTTTTAAGAGTTATGTTTTAAGGTTAGGGATCCGACCTCTCTCATTCTTTTCAAGTACTCTCTTTTATGTCATATCTTTTATGATCCATGTTCTTATGTTGGAGGATGCTATTTTATATTCATATTACTGTCATTTTTATGTTCATATGATGAGAGACCCCCTCTTTCTCTCATAATTTTATTTTAATAATGTTTATGTGGCGCCGTTAGGGTGCCGATTTTTTAAGAGATTCTTTCACCCTTCTCGTGTTCAAGTTCTACTTTCATGTCAAGTCTTTCAAGTTACTTTTTATTATGTTGGGGTATGATATCTATATCTATCATACTGATACTTTATGTTCATATTATGTGAGACCCTATTTGACCTCTTCAATTTTTTTTTGTTGAAGTTTAAGTGACGCCGTTAGGCTGCTGAATTTTTAAGTGGTTCTTTCACCCTTCTCGTTTTCAAGTTCTACTTTCATGTAAAGTATTTAAAGTTCCTTTTTATTATGTTAGGGTATGATATCTAAATATATCATACTGATCTTTTATGTTCATATGATAAGAGACCATATTTGATCTCATCAATTCATTTTTGTTGAAGTTTAAGTGACGCCGTTAGGCTGCCGAATTTCTAAGGGGTTCTTTCACCCCTTCTCATTTTCAAGATCTATTTTCATGTCATGTATTTCAAGTTCCTTTTTATAATGTTTGTGTATGATATCTAAATCTATCATACTGATTATTTATGTTCATATTATGAGAGACCCTATTTGATCTCACCAATCCATTTTTTGAAGTTTTAAGTGACGTCGTTAGGCTGCCTAATTCTCATAAGAGAAATCTTATTTTTGTCTCACTTTCATGTTCTTCATTTCATATGGTATATTTTCAAATTTCATTAACATGTTCTTAAATCAATTATATTATGTCCCTATACTATTTTATGGGTCATTTATGAATGTTTGACACATGTCCCCTCTCTTTTCAATGTTTTCTAAAAACCTTGTAACATAGTCATTATGCTGCAGAATTTTCGTCTCAAAATGTCTCTCTATTTTTATAAAGATATTTTATTTTATTAAGTGAATACTCAAAGATCTATCTTCTATATGGGCATTCACATATATACCAAAATGTTCTATTTAAAATTATGGGATTTACATACATGAAACCTTCTTTCCCTTTTCGTGGGTTTAAAGTGACATAAAGATCACGTCTTTAAAGCAGTTTTTAAAATGTTATGATTATGAAATGAAACCCATTTCTTTTATGATATATGGGTTGTTTATGAAATGATTGATGATGATATATGTGGCTCACATGATAATAAAGACATGTCAAGTGTGCTCCCAGATAGCGCTCCAATGCATTGGGTAAAGACTTAATCTCTAGAGATGACTTTTTAAACTGATACCTTGGTGAATAACCTTGGTAATTTTTAATGACACCTTGGGGATGGACCTTGGTGAAATGAAATTATTTTCAATATTAAATGTTGTATCCACATCTTCAAGTTATGAAAAAAAAATTTATTTTGATTATGATATATCTCATGATTTCTTTCTCATGCCTTAAAGTTCTTTTCATGACCTTATTGAAGTATCTCAAGTTCCCATGTAAAATGTTTCTCTTGTTTCCCTTATTGAGCCTTCTGCTCACCCTTTCCTTTGATGTATGTCCCCAGGTTATGAGATGCAGTAATGAACCTAGGATGAACATGAGGAGAAGCCTTTCAAGTGTTTAATAAGAATGTTTTATGTTTTCAGGTTTTAAGTTCCTGGTTTCCAAGACACTAAATCTTAAAGATCCTCAGTTTTGTAAAATGTAATGAAAGTTTATGTGATAAGAAGGAGGGATGATATAGTTGGTATCAGAGGATGGTTTAGTTATTTGTGGAAGTTAGGATATGAAAAAATTTAGGAAGAATCCTATAGAAATGTTTATATATAAGAAATCTTCCTGGTATTTTGGTGAGTATTGAGTAATGGGTTTCCAAGCAAATACATCCATGTCTGGATACGAGCAGGTAGAGGTGGATCTGATACAGATGTACATAGGGGTAAAACCCAAAAACACCACTTTGAGCTAGACTCGAATGGGAACTGGTACACAACAACGGGCCTTGCTGCACTCTTGGTTACGACACTCCCAGGGTATATGCTTTGGTAAATTCATAAGCTTAGTATGAACCATTATTAAAGGAACAAAGAAAAAATAAAATAAAGATTCACATTAGAATATATGATCATGGATAACCTAGATTGGAACCTAGGGGATCACAAGTTAGGGTATACCTTTCTTCTACAAGTTATCCTTATATGCTTTAAGTTCCTTTTCATGATTACTGGCTAAGAATTTAAGCGCCTAATTATACTTTCTCTTCTTAGTTAATGGTGGGAAATGGAAGAACATGTCCCAACAACCAATGTGATAGGAAATGTGATGATTTCCTTATTAATATGAGAGAGATGATTAGGGGATTAAAAGATGATTATTATTTTAGAAGACATTCACTATTTTGGGGACCCTATATGATCGAGGTAAATAGATTACTATGGTATTTTCATTGAGGAGTAAGGTTGACTTATATTTTGAAGAATAGATGAATTTTAGGTGGACTTATACTAATTTAGGTTACTTATGGGAATTATTAACCTATCTTTGGTAAAATATGTTTAGGTTAACTACTTTTGTTGTAAGATTTTAGGAGTGGTTGATGTTGTTTGGAGATGAAAAATGAAGTTTATTTTGGAAGACTATGTTATCAAATCCTTCTTGTATTTGGTTTTCAATATTAGTTTGGGTTATTTTGAGGAATTTGAAGGACTGTTATTTATGGAATGGTCTATGATGAACTTTGGGTAGTACCATGAAACTTTAAAGATTTAAAAGGAGTTTCCATTCCTATGGGATTTTTTTTTCTTTTTGAAGAGTTGTTTTATCTTACCCTTTATGTTTTTGGGATAATGTTTAAAGATATAAGGAATTGATAGTTAATATTTTGTGGATTATGTGATTCTCTAGAAGATGATTCTTGTGTTTTGATGAGACAAGTATTTTTGAATGCTCATCGTTTGGAGAAAAGGCTAGTTTTGGTAAAAACTTATTAAAAGATGAAACTCTACTTGATGGTAGGTATATTTTCTTATGTTTTTTTCTATGTAGTAAATCAATTCATCAAAATTATGAAAAGGAATGTAAAACAAAAACGTTGTTGGTTTATGTTTCCTACTAGGTAATCAAAGACCGTTTGCACACATCAAAATTTTTGGATTTTCTTATGGTTAACTTTCTCCTAATCATGTTTTCTATCACTCTCCCTCAGAACTTGACCCTTCGTTTTCTCCTCCATGTCCATGTTTTCCTACATGGAATCCTAGTGTGGGTTAACTCTGGTGACCTTTGTACTTCCCTTTCTTTCTTTTAAAGTAGTAGTTTTACTGAATACTTTTCCGATGTGGGACTTTTAATGAAATTTCAAAACCCATTTTTTTTAAAAAAAATTGCGAGGACGCAATTTCTTAAGGGGGGAAGATTGTAACGAACCAAAATTTTGAATAAATCTTGTTTCTTAATTTTATGTGTTATTTTATTTTATTTTTTAAACTCAACAAAAATGTTTCATTTGATAACATGAGTATAATTAAAATGAGACCGTTGGGTTTTGACTGTTATATGACCATTGGTCAATATGACCGCTAGAAACTAAACATTTTGATTATTTTCTCTAAATACAAGTAATCTTGGTTAATTATTATAGAAAGAAGATTCGATGGCCTCAACCAGTAGTCTTGGACTGATCGAATCCCATCTAACAGAACCTTGGAAGGAGGTAGCACCACTGGGCTTTGCTCTGGACCAAACCCAAGCCGAACTTCATCACGTGAAGATAGAACGGAATTGCCTTCGTGAGAAGTTCAAACTGATAGAAATTACTACTCGTGCAATGTTTGTCGAACCTCCCTCGGATTCTCTCACCTTAGCGCACCTTACACTTAGGTCCTATGCTGGTGTGATAAGAGGCTATGTAAGGAGACTGTAACTTCCTTGTGTAACCCTTTTTTTTAAATAAAAATTTTGATTTCTTCTTATGATGAAGTTTATGAATTTTCAAATGTCCGGATAAATATAGTATGCATATTTTTGATTAATTTTAGAAAAAGGATATATTAAAAATGTTTAGGTAAACCTTAAATAATGAAAAATGTGTAATGATTTTCTAAAAATGGTCTTCAACAATTATGTTCAGTACAAAATTTAGAGTCTAATAAGATCAAATTGATTTTTGTTGAATAGTAAATTATGAATAGTGATTTTATGCTTAGGATTAGTAATGTGACCAAATGGATTAGTAATATCACTTAATGAAAGTATTAATATAATCTAGGCACCTTGATTAAGTAATGTGATTCAATAAAATGATTAAATAATGGTTTCATAAATTATTATTCAAGTATTAGTTTTTTTAGGTGAATAGTGTCTTTTAATTAAAAATTAAATTAAAAATATTTAGAAAATTATTTTTATAAAATGGATTTCATTTTTGAACCCAGAGCATCGATATTATGTTAAGGTAATTTTTGGGGATTTTTCTGAAAAAAATGAATTTTCAGTGAATAGTGTATTTATTTAAAAATTAAATTAAATTTTTTAGAATATTAATTTTATAAAATGGAGTTAATTTTTGAAATCATAGCATTGATATTTGGTTAAGGTGAAATTTTGGGATCTTTCTAAGAAAGTGGAATTTTCAGTGAATAGTAAAAATACAGTTTCAGGGTTTCGGTATGTTTAAAGACATCATAACTGTGTCATGATGATGTCATGATATATTTTAAGGGATGGTCGACTAAAGGGGATGAATTATTGTGTGATTTGTCCCAAGTGGCCAATACCATGGGCAAATACCATGGGCAAGCCCATGGTTTTTCCAAAACCACTTGTGAGGTGTCCCTTGGCCATTAATGCCTTGTCCCCTCACTTTCCCTATAAATACCAAGCCCTCCTCTCATCCATTCGACTCCCCACTCTCCCCCAACGAAGTTTTGGTCTCATTACCTCTCAAGGAGTCCTACAAAGGTGCCCCCAAGCCCTCAAGGTCTCAACATTTGAGTTTTAAGATTTATGTTTTAAGGTAAGGGATCCGACCTCTCTCATTCTTTTCAAGTACTCTCTTTTATGTCATATCTTTTATGCTCCATGTTCTTATGTCGGAGGATGTTATTTTATATTCATATTACTGTCTTTTTTATGTTCATATGATGAGAGACCCCCTCTTTCTCTCATCATTTTATTCTAAGAATGTTTATGTGGCGCTGTTAGGCTGCCGAATTTTTAAGAGATTCTTTCACCCTTCTCGTTTTCAAGTTCTACTATCATGTCAAGACTTTCAAGTTCCTTTTTATTATGTTGGGGTATGATCTCTATATATATCATACTGATCATTTATATTCATATGATGAGAGACCCTATTTGATCTCTTCAATTCTTTTTTGTTGAAGTTTAAGTGACATCGTTAGGCTGGTGAATTTTCAAGTGGTTCTTTCACACTTCTCGTTTTCAAGTTCTACTTTCAGGTAAAGTATTAAAAGTTCCTTTTTATTATTTTGGAGTATGATATATAAATATATCATACTGATCTTTTATTTTAATATGATGAGAGACCCTATTTGATCTTATCAATTCATTTTTGTTGAAGTTTAAGTGATGTCGTTAGGCTGCCGAATTTCTAAGGGGTTCTTTCACCCCTTCCCATTTTCAAGATCTATTTTCATGTCAAGTCTTTCAAGTTCCTTTTTATAATTTTGGGGTATGTTATCTACATATATCATACTGATAATTTATGTTCATATGATGAGAGACCCTATTTTATCTCATCAATCCATTTTTTGAAGTTTTAAGTGACGCCGTTAGGCTGCCAAATTCTCATAAGAGAAATCTTATTTTTGTCTTCCTTTCATGTTCTTCATTTCATATGGTATATTTTAAAATTTCATTACCATGTTCATAAATCCATTATATTCTGTCTCTCTACTGTTTTATGGGTCATTTATGAATGTTTGACCCATGTCCCCTCTCTTTTCAATGTTTTCTAAAAACCTTGTAACATAGTCGTTATGCTTCAGAATTTTCGTCTCAAAATGTCTCTCTCTTTTTCTAAAGATATTTTATTTTATTAAGTGAATACTCAAAGCACTCTATTCTATATGGGTATTCACATATATACCTAAATGTTCTATTTAAAATTCTGGGATTTACATACATGAAACCTGCTTTCCCTTTTTGTGGGTTTAAAGTGACATAAAGATCATGTCTTTAAAGGAGTTTTTAAAACATTATGATTATGAAATGAAACCCATTTCCTTTATGATATATGGGTTGTTTATGTAATTATTGATGATGATATATGTGGCGCACATGATAATAAAGACATGTCAAGGGTGCACCCAGATATCGCTCCAATGCATTGGGTAAAGACTTAATCTCTAGAGATGACTTTTTAGACTGATACCTTGGTGAATAACCTTGGTAATTTTTAATGACACCTTGGGGATGGACCTTGGTGAAATGAAATGATTTTCAATATTAAATATTGTAGCCACATATTAAAGTTATTAAAAAAATGTTATTCTGATTATGATATATCTCATGATTTCTTTCTCATTCCTTAAAGTTCTTTTCATGACCTTATTGAAGTATCTCAAGTTCACATGTAAAATGTTTATCTTGTTTCCCTTACTGAGCCTTCTGCTCACCCTTTCTTTTGATGAATGTCCCCAGGTTATGAGATGCAGTAATGAACCTAGGATCAATATGATGAGAATCCTTTCAAGTGTTTAGGAAGAATTTTTTATGTTTTCAGGTTTTAAGTTCCTGGTTTCCAAGACCCTAAACCTTAAAGATCCTCGGTTTTGTAAAATGTAATGAATGTTTATGTGATAAAAAGGAGGGATGATATAGTTGGTATCAGAGGATGGTTTAGTTATTTGTGGAAATTAGGATATGAAAAACTTTAGGAAGAAGCCTATATAAAAGTTTATATATAGGAAATCTTCATGGTATTTTGGTGAGTATTGAGTAATGGGATGCCAAGAAAATACATCCCTGTCTGGATACGAGCAGATAGAGGTGGCTCTATCACAGATGTACATAGGTGTAAAACAAGAAAACACCGCTTTGAGCTAGACTCGAACGAGAACTAGTACACAACAATGGGCCTTGCTGCACTCTTGGTTACGACACTCCCGGGGGATATGCTTTGGTAAATTCATAATCTTAGTATGAACCATTGTTAAAGGAACAAAGATAAAATAAAATAAAGATTCAAATTAGAATATATGATCATGGATAACCTCGATTGGAACCTAGGGGATCACAAGTTATGGTATACTTTTCTTCTACAAGTTATCCTTCTATGCTTTAAGTTCCTTTTCATGATTATTGGCTAAGAATTTAAGACCCTAATTATAATTTCTCTTCTTTGTTAATGGTGGGAAATGGAAGAACATGTCCCAACAACCAATGTGATAGGAAAGGTGATGATTGCCGTATTAATATGACAGAGATGATTAGGGGATTAAAAGATGATTATTATTTTAGAAGACGTTCACTATTTTGGGGACCCTATATGATCGAGGTAAATAGATTACTATGGTATTTTCATTGAGGAGTAAGTTTGACTTATATTTTGAAGAATCGATGAGTTTAAGGTGTACTTATAGTAATTTAGGTTACTTATGGGAATAATTAACCTATCTTGGGTAAAATATGTTTAGGTTAGCTACTTTTGTTATAAGATGTTAGGAGTGGTTGATGTTGTTTGGAGATGAACAATGAAGTTTATTTTGGAAGACTATGTTATCAAATCCTTCTTGTATTTGGGTTTCAACCTTAGTTTGGGTTATTTTGAGGAATTTTAAGGACTGTTATTTATGGAGTGGTCTATGATGAACTTTGGGTCGTACCATGGAACTTTGAAGATTTAAAAGTAGTTTCCATTCCTATGGGATTTTTTTTCTTTTTGAAGAGTTGTTTTATCTTACCCTTTATGTTTTTGGGATAATGTTTAAAGATATAAGGAATTGATAGTTAATCTTTTGTGTATTATGTGATTCTCTAGAAGATGATTCTTGTTTTTTGATGAGACAAGTAGTTTTGAATGCTCATCATTTTGAGAAAAGACTAGTTTTGGTGGAAACTTATTAAAGGATGAAACTCTACTTAAAGGTAGGTATATTTTCATATGTTTTTGTTCTATGTAGTAAATGAATTCTTCAAAATTATGAAAAGGAATGTAAAACAAAAACGTTGTTGGTTTACGTTTCCTACTATGAAATCAAAGACTGTTTGCACACATCATAAGTTTGGGATTTTCTTATGGTTAACTTTCTCCTAATCATTTTTTCTATCACTCTCCCTCAGAACTTGACCCTTTGTTTTCTCCTCCATGTCCAGGTTTTCCTACATGGAATCCTAGTGTGGGCTAACTTGGGTGACCTTTGTACTTCCCTTTCTTTCTTTTAAAGTAATAGTTTTACTGACTCCTTTTCCTATGTGGGACTTTCAATGAAATATCAAAACCCATTTTTTTTAAAAAAAAATAGAGGACGCAATTTCTTAAGGGTGGAAGATTGTAACAACCCAAAATTTTGAGTAAATCTTCTTTCCAAATTTTATGTGTTATTTTTTTATTTTTTATACTAAATAAAAATGTTTCATTTGATAAAATGAGTTTAATTAAAATGAGACCGTTGGGTTTTGACTGTTATATGACCATTGGTCAATATGACCGCTGGAAACTAAATATTTTGATTATTGTCTCTAAATACAAGTAATATTGGTTAATTATTATAGAAAGAAGATTCGACGGCCTCACCCAGTAGTCTTGGACCGATCGAATCCCATCTAAAAGAACTTGGGAAGGAGGTAGCACCACTGGGCTTTGCTCTGGACCAAATCCAAGACGAACTTCATCGTGTGAAGCTAGAACGGAATCGCCTTCGCAAGAAGTTCGTACTGATAGAAATTACTACTCGTGCGATGTTTGCCGAGCCTCCCTCAGATTCTCTCACCTTAGCGCACCATACACATAGGTTCTATGCTGGTGTGAAAAGGGGCTATGTGAGGAGACCGTAACTGCCTTGTGTAACCCTTTGTTTTAAATAAAATTTTTGATTTCTTCTTATGATGAAGTTTATGAATTTTCAAATGTCTGGATAAATATAGTATGCATATTTTTGATGAATTTCAGAAAAATGACATTTTAAAAATGTTTAGGTAAACCTTAAATAATTAAAAATGTGTAATGATTTTCCAAAAATGGTCTTCTAGAATTATGTTCAGTATGAAATTTAGAGTCTAATAAGATCAACTTGATTTTCGTTGAATAATAAATTATGAATAGTGATTTTATGCTTAGGATTAGTAATGTGACCAAATGGATTTGTAATCTCACTTAATGAAAGTATTATTATAATCTAGGCACCTTGATTAAGTAATGTGATTCAATAAAATGGTTAAATACCAGTTTCATAAATTATTATTCAAGTATTAGTTTTTTCAGGTGAATAGTATTTTTTAATTAAAAATTAAATTAAAAATATTTAGAAAATTATTTTTATAAAATGGATTTAATTTTTGAACTCAGAGCATCGATATTATGTTAAGGTAATTTTTGGGGATTTTTCTGAAAAAAAATGAATTTCCAGTGAATAGTGTATTTATTTAAAAATTAAATTTAAAATATTTAAAAAGTTATTTTTATAAAATGGAGTTCATTTTTGAAATCATAGCATTGATATTTGGTTAAGGTGAAAGTTTGGGATCTTTATGAGAAAGTTGAATTTTCAGTGAATAGTAAAAATACAGTTTTAGGGTTTCAGTATGTTTAATGACATCATAACTGTGTCATGATGATGTCATGAGATATTTTAAGGGATGGTCAACTAAAGGGGATGAATTATTGTGTAAGGTTTCCCAAGTGGCCAATACCATGGGAAAATACCATGGGCAAGCCCATGGTTTTTCCAAAACCACTTGTGAGGTGTCCCTTGGCCATTAATGCCTTGTCCCCTCACTTTCCCTATAAATACCAAGCCCTCATCTCATCCATTCGACTCCCCACTCTCCCCAAACAAAGTTCTGGTCTCATTACCTCCAAAGGAGTCCTCACAAGGTGCCCCCAAGCCCTCAAGGTCCCAACCTTTGAGTTTTAAGAGTTATGTTTTAAGGTAAGGGATCCGACCTCTCTCATTCTTTTCAAGTACTCTCTTTTATGTCATATCTTTTATGCTCCATGTTCTTATGTTGGAGGATGTTATTTTATATTCATCTTACTGTACTTTTTATTTTCATATGATGAGAGACCCCCTCTTTCTCTCATTATTTTATTTTAAGAATGTTTATGTGGCGCCGTTAGGCTGCCGAATTTTTATGAGATTCTTTCACCCTTCTCGTTTTCAAGTCCTACTTTCATGTCAAGTATTTCAAGTTACTTTTTATTATGTTGGGTTATGATATCTATATCTATCATAATTATCTTTTATGTTCATATGATGGAAGACCCTATTTGATCTCTTCAATTCTTTTTTGTTGAAGTTTAAGTGACGCCGTTAGGCTGCTGAATTTTTAAGTGGTTCTTTCACCCTTCTCGTTTTCAAGTTCTACTTTCATGTAAAGTATTTCATGTTCCTTTTTATTATGTTGGGGTATGATATCTAAATATATAATACTGATCTTTTATGTTCATATGATGAGAGACCCTATTTGATCTCATTAATTCATTTTTGATGAAGTTTAAGTGACGCCGTTAGGCTGCCGAATTTCTAAGGGGTTCTTTCACCACTTCTCGTTTTCAAGATATATTTTCATGTCAAGTATTTCCAGTTCCTTTTTATAATGTTGGGGTATGATCTATCCATCTATCATACTGATAATTTATGTTCATATGATGAGAGACCCTATTTGATCTCATCAATCTATTTTTTGAAGTTTTAAGTGACGCCGTTAGGCTGCCGAATTCTCATAAGAGAAATATTATTTTTGTCTTCCTTTCATGTTCTTAATTTCATATGGTATATTTTCAAATTTCATTACCATGTTCTTAAATCCATTATATTCTGTCCCTATACTATTTTATGGGTCATTTATGAATTTTTGACCCATATCCCCTCTCTTTTCAATGTTTTCTAAAAACCTTGTAACATAGTTGTTATGATGCAGAATTTTCATCTCAAAATGTCTCTCTCTTTTTATAAAGATCTTTTATTTTATTAATTGAATACTCAAAGCTCTCTATTCTATATGGGTATTCACATATATAACAAAATGTTCTATTTAAAATTCTTGGATTTACATACATGAAACCTGCTTTCCATTTTTGTGGGTTTAAAGTGACATAAAATCATGTCTTTAAAGAAGTTTTTAAAACGTTATGATTATGAAATAAAACCCATTTCTTTTATTCTATATGGGTTTTTTTATAAAATTATTTATGATGATATATGTGGATCACATGATAATAAAGTAATGTCAAGGGTGCACCCAGATAGCGCTCCAATGCATTGGGTAAAGACCTAATCTCTAGAGATGACTTTTTAGACTGATACCTTGGTGAATAACCTTGGTAATTTTTAATGACACCTTGGGGATGGACCTTGGTGAAACAAAATGATTGTCAATATTAAATGTTGTAGCCACATCTTCAAGTTATGAAAAAATGTTATTTTTATTATGATATATCTCATAATTTCTTTCTCATGCCTTAAAGTTATTTTCATGACCTTATTGAAGTATCTCAAGATCAAATGTAAAATGTTTCTCTTGTTTCCCTTACTGATCCTTCTGCTCACCCTTTCTTTTGATGTATGTCCCCAGGTTATGAGATGCAGTAATGAACCTAGAATGAACATGAGGAGAAGCCTTTCAAGTGTTTAGGAATAATGTTTTATGTTTTCAGGTTTTAAGTTCCTGGTTTCCAAGACACTAAACCTTAAAGATCCTCGATTTTGTAAAATGTAATGAAAGTTTATGTAATAAAAAGGATGGATGCTATAAAAGTGAATTGAACAACTTACACGTGAAAGACAAACATGAGACAACAAAATCATTGCATAAAATTACAATTAAAGGAATCTACAAGATGAATAAATCCTTCATCACCACTAGGTTAAATAAATATTTTGGGAGCCTTGGGTCTATCCTTAAATATTACAAAGATTCCCACATGATTATGGTATGACTAGGGTGGTGGAAAATAAGGGAGTGTGGACTTCTTTATCCTTGACTCGAAGTGGCAGCCAACTTGCATCCGCCGAATAGACGCACCTATATGGCTTTATAGATGGCTGAATTATAGTGGTCCATAAAAGAAAATAGTGAATATCCACAAGTCTCCTATATCTCTATAAAAATTCAGCCCAAATGAATTTGTGGTTGCCGAGATATGATAAAATTGGAGGGATGTTTTTATGGGACGCAGAATCTGTCCCATAATTTTATCCCTATATTGGGCTTCTTGAATAACCACAATGGAAGCTGAATTAGAACTATATTCTGAATAAGTACATGATCCATACGTCTTATATCATCCCATGAAATTTAGGATTTAGTGGGTTTGTATTGTCAGCCCCACATTCTCATTAGTGGGATGGTGTCCAATCTGGCTTCTCCAGAATTATTTCCTTTCATCGCAAAATATCCCCATCATCCTTTATGAATCCTCCATTGATACCTGAATACAAAATATTCATATTGAATTATAGAACCATTTCCCAAAATATCAAATTAAAATATGGATAATTACATTCCTGAAAATTAGACGAATCATTGGGCTTAAATTGGTGTACATTAGGCATGAAGTGCACAAATGATGAGAATGGATGTTCAAAATTAAAATCCACTAACTCTGACCTGTAAGATAAAAAATGAACATTTAATAATATTAAAATGTAATTAACATAAGTATTTTTATTGGATAATCACACCCCCGAACTTGAGATTTTCTAGTCCTGAGAAAAATGTATCTCAATAATATGAAATTTGAATTATCTTTTCCAAAAAAAATTTAATACACCAGGATCAACAAAAACCCTTATACCAAAAAATCTTGAAAAACATAAAAATATTTTAATAAAAGATACTTTAGTAAGAAGATCCCCATCCCAAGATCATTCCTTTGTTCAAAATCATCGCTATTTTTCATCCAAAATCAATTAAGAGTGACGATGTGTTGTGCATCACATTAGACATGGAGGTTCATCTTTATTCAAAGTGTAAATTATGGAAGAGATAGGTGGAATAAAATTTCAATATTAAGATTAGTATTCAAATTTTTATTGAATTTTTATTTTTTTATTGTTTTTTTCAATTTTTCCATTGTAATTGAAATTGCACTCAAAAAAGTCAAACCCTGTAGCGAGACTTTGCCGATGACTCCCAGGCACAAAGACCTTAAGGAACCAAGTGAAACCCATATACTCAGGCATCATCTCGAGTTAACTTAGTCAAAAAAATTCAAATTACCACAAATAGAGATAAACTTACTTACTCTGGGCTAGACAACTATGAAGTCACGATCCCCAAGTTCCAAAAGCCACGTAATAGGTCATTTCATTTCCCTACGCGAAAATTTATTGTTTTTTTGAAAACTCATATTAAAAATAAAATATCACCAAACCTATTATATTTATTTTGGGGACCCCATGAACTCAAACTAATACCCCACTATCCAAAGGACATGCGTTGTGATTATTTTTTTATTTGGCGGAAAATATAAACAATGAAATATCACATTATACAATCACACTTTCCAAAATCTATGCTCATGAAATATACATGGATTAAAATAATAATCCGGACATGCTAAATTATTTGATATTCAGTTTCAAAGTGTATAATGTCTATTATCATGTTAAAGGTTAAATAATTTTTTCCTTCCATTAAGGCACACTTTTTTTCCAATCATTCATTTTTTTTTGACGTAGAGGAAATATTTTTTTTCTCCCCCCCAAATTAAAATAACACTGTCCCTAGTGTTTAATGAAAATAAAATTTATAATAGAGTAGAGGTCAAGAATGGGAGTTCAAAAAGGAAATTGAAATCTAGGATAATGGAATGAAGTCACTTGGTGGTTTAAGTTGAAATTCTTGTTGCTCTCTTTTGATCCCTTGATCTCCATGTAACTCTAAGAATCAACTAGTGGAAGAAAAACAAAAATACAAAACAAAACTATATATATAACGATATATATTTATTAATATAATCAAAAAATTAAAGTATAAGTATATATACAAAAATTATATAATAAGGAAGCACTATAAGTTTTTGGTCTATGGGAAGCGTGCGCCCCTGTCTCCCTTCGATCTCAGGTTCGAGTCCCCGAGGCTTCACCGGTTGCGATGGGGTTTTCCCCACGACCTACGATGTGGCCTTCTAATTTTATTACTATTATTATTATTATTTTTATTTTAACCTACAAACACATAAAAATAATATTAACTAATGATACATTGTATTCTTTTTAAATTTCTGGGTAAGGTATTACTCAAGGATCACACCACGTGACACTGATGAATATGGAGCTCCCCTTTCATACCCATCCATACTCATAATAGAAGAACAAGTCAACAGTCTAATTTTCTAAATATAAAAATGATTCATTAATCCTATTTAAAATATAAAGTTGATTAAAACAACAAAATGATTGGAAACTTGAAAACCATGGGTTGTCTCCCATGTAACGCTTTGTTTAACGTTGTTAGCTCAACATGAACACCCCTAACTTACCCAATACCAAGTTTAAAAATTTTAAGGACCCCATGTTTCACCACTTATACTAGGTTGAGATTGATTCTATGTTTAGAATTTGTTTCATGCACAAACCTATGTTCTAAAATGAGCAGGTAAATACAAAGAATATCAGAAATTATGGATTCAATTCCTTTTGTAGTATTTTCTAAGACATTAAGAATCATTATCTCTTTATTGGTTTCAAGATAAGGATTGGTGATAAATGGAAGTATTTGGATATCCACAATGAATGGGAACTTGAGTGTGGATTGAAAGTCGTTCTGTTCATATTTAGGTAGGCTAAAACTTCCAAACATAGGTTGGGACTTTGAATCGAACTCAGTTTCATTTTCAAAATTTATCAATAGAATTGGTTCCTTTGGAATGAAATATTCAACCAAAAAATTGGAAAGATCAATGTTAGGAATGGGTATGGATTCAGAGTTTGTGATTTCTCTTAATGGTTCTATGATTTGTTTTTTTGAAAAATCATCAATGGAGTTATATTCATGTGACTCAATCCATGATATCAAATTCTCCTCTTTTGAATCCAAAAAATAAATTTCCACTTTATCTAAAGACCCTTAAATAATTCCTTTACCTTGTTCATCTATTTCAAATCCAAAGGTCGGTTCTTCAATAAAATCATGAGAGTTTTGTGGGAGAAAAGAGACTTCTATCAATGATGAGGAAGGGATAACATAATAGGGAATGGGTTCCATAACCGTCTCAAAGTTTTGTAGTTATAATCTCAATGATGAAACCTCAAAATTCATTATCTCCATTTGTTAACTAAGTTTTTTAAGTAATGGATGTGGATCAGGATGGATAAGGGGTTGAGCCAAATGTTCTATTCTAGGTGGATGATTAAGATGTTGGAATTGTGCAAGAGGGTGTTCAGATTGGTTTTGTGGGTATTGAAATTCATTATATATTGGAATGTCTTGTGGATCATAGGATTTAAAACATTGTGGTTCATTATGTTGTTGATGATACCACTAATATAAATTAGGATTGTCATTGTACATCACATATGGGGTTGGATGATCAAAGTAGGAATAGGTTCCATATGATTGGATTTGTTCAAAATTGCCTTCCATAGGAGTGAGGGGGTGAGAAAAGAGAATTGGGATGAAAAAAAGAATGCTAGTGTCTAATATAACTTACTTAGGTCCTCAGAAACTATGCCACAATTTGATTCATGCTCAAATTTACTCAAGATTTTAGGGTTAAGCAGTCGCTTGTAGTTTATCTTGGGTTGTTGATTCCTCAGAGAACTAAGAAGTAACCTATAGACACGTACATTATATGGACTATTTTTGGCTATTAAGTGGCCAAATTTGGGTTTATTTTAGATAGGTTTAAGTGAACACTAAAATTTTAAAGTGAATTCAGATTACGAGATGGGTTGATCCTCGGTCATTACAAGGGGTGGATTGGATGCATTCTTTTTCTTTTAAAATATTTCAATTTCTTATATTTGAGATGGTTTCATTTAAGGAGATCAAAAAAAATCATCACTTACTGGTTTAATTCATACACAACCTAATACTAATCACCTATACACTTGAAGGATCAATGTTTTGAGCACTCTAAGATAAAGTTTCGTATTATCACTTGAAATGTGTAACCTTAAATTCAAAAAGAATGAAGTGGTTTTAAAATCATTAAATAAAAATATCTTTTAAAAGAAGTGATTAGCCATTAATGGAGAGAGAAATAACATCCAATCCATCCCCTTTCTACTCCCTTGGATAAACCCATAAGTGGTTCATCCCTCTAGTGATTCAATGGTTTCAATGGAAGTGGGAAGTAGACTCAGGAGGGAGGAATTAGAGAAGTAAAAAAACAATGAAATAACAATCACTCCACACTTTTGTGATAATCTCATAGGGTTTGATGTGAATGAGTTTAGAGCTTGAACCAAAGGTATCAAAGTTTCATGAAGAACAACAGGATAAGAGTAGAATAATAAATTTTATTAAAAAACTAAAGTGAATTGAAAAACTTACATGTGAATGACAAACTTGAGACAACAAAATTACAGCATAAAATTACAATGAAAGGATGCTCCAAGATGATTAAATAATTCAAAACAACTACCTTAAATAATAATTTTGGGAGCCTTGGGTCGAGCCTCCAACAATATAAATCATCCCACTTGATTATGTTAGGAATATGGTGGTGGAAAGTAAGGGAGAGTGAACTTCATTATCCTTGACTCAAACTGAAATCCTGCTTGCATCCACTGAAAAGATACACCTATATGGCCTTATATATGACCGAATTAGAGTGGCCCATATAAGAAAAAATCTAATTTGTGGATGTCTCATATATCTCTATAACAATTCAGCTCAAATGAATTTGTGGTTTCTGAGATATGATTAAATTGGTGGGATGTTTTTCTAGGACGCAGAATCAGGCCCAAAATTTCATCTCTATCTTGGAATGCCTGAATAACCATAATGGAAGACAAATTAGCACTGGATCCTGATTAATTATATGTTATTATATATTTATTATATCATCTCATGAAATTTGGGCTTCATTGGGTCTTAATTGTGGGACCCACATTCTCATCAGTGCACTGGTGTCTAATATGCCTTCTCCAGAATTGTTTCCTTTCATCGCCAAATATCCCGATCATACTTTATGAATACTCCATTGATACCTAAATAAAAAATGTTCTTATTTAAGAGTAGAACCATTTACCAAAATATATTATTAAAATATGGATAATTACATTTCTTAGAATCAAATAAATCATTGGGCCTAAATTGGTGTACATTAGGAATGGAGTCCACAAATGATGAGAATATATGTTCAAAATTAAAATCCACTAACTCAGGACTAGAAGAAAAAAATGAACATTTAATACCATTATAATATAATTAACATATGTATTTTTATTATCTAATCACACCCCCCAACTTGAGATTTTCTAGTCCCCATCAAAATGTAACTCAATAATATGAAATTCGAATTCTCTTTTCCAAAAAACATTTTAATACACCATGATCACCAAAAACCCTTATACCAAAAAATATTGAAACACATAAAAATATTTTAATACAAGATAGTTTCTTATGCAGATCCCAATCCCAAGAAAATTATTTTGTTCAAATTCATCGCCATATTTCATCCAATATCAATTAAGAGTGATGATGTGTTGTGCATCACATTAGACATGGGGGTTCATCTTTATTCAATATAGAAATGATGGAAGTGATAGGTGGAATCACATTTCAATATTAAGTTGAGTATTCAATTTTTTTATTATATTGTTTTTGTTTTTTTTGTTTTTTTTTCAATTATTCCATGGTAATTGAAATTGCACTCAAAAGAGTCAACCCCTGTAGTGAGACTTTGCATATAACTCCCAGGCTCAAAGACCTTAGGGAACCAAATGAAACCCACATACTCAGGCATCATCTTGAGTTAACTTAGTAAAAAACAAATTAAAATTACCATAAATAGATATAGAATTACTTACTCTGGGCCAGACAACTATGGAGTCACGATCTCCAAGAGCCAAAAGCCATGCATTAGGTCACTTCATTGATCTACGCACACATTTATTGTTTTTTTGAATACTCATATTAAAACTAAAATGATCACCAAAACTATGCTATTTATTTTGGGGACCCCATGAACTCAAACTAATACCCCACTATCTGAGGGATGTGCATTTTGATTCTTTTTTTTATTTGGATAAAAATATAAACTATGAAATATCCCTTTAGATAACCACACTTTCCAAAATCTATGCTCATTAAATATACATGGATTAAAATTAGGATCATGGCATGCTAAATTATTTGATATTCAGTTTCAAAGTGTACAATTTCTATTATCATGTTCAAGGTTAAATAATTTTTTCCTTCCATTAAGGAACACTTTTTTCTTTCAAATCATTCATTTTTTTGACAGAAAAGCAATATTTTTTCTCTCCCCCCCCGAACTAAAAATAACAATATCCCCAGTGTTTAAAGAAAACGAAATTTAGAAGGTGTTAGAGGAAGATAAAGGGAGTTCAAAAAGGAAATGTAAAACTAGGATCATTTAATGAAGTCACCTGGTGGTTAAAGTTGAAATTCTTGCTGCTCTCTTTTAATCCTTTGATCTCCATGTCGCTTTGATAATTCACTAGAGGAAGAAAAAAATAAAACAAAACTATATATATATAAATATATATATTTATTCATATAATAAAAAAACTAAAATATAAGTATATATACAAAAATAATAGAATAAGGAAGCACTATAAGCTGTAGGTTAGTGGTAAGCGTGTTACCTTATCATCCTTTGATCTCGGGTTCGAGTCCCTATAACTTCACTGGTTGTGACGGGGTTTGACCCACGACCAACGATGATGCCTTTTTTTTATTTTTTTATTTTAACTTACAAACACATAAAAATAAAATGAACTGATGATACATAATATTCATTTTAAATTTTTGGGTAAGGTATTACTCAAGGATCACACCACGTGAGATGAATGAATTTGGCACTCCCCTTTCATACCCATACATACTCATAATAGAAACACAGGTCAAAAGTATATTTTGTTTAAATATCATAATGATTCATTAATCCTATTTAAAATTTAAAAATTATTAAAATAACAAAATGATTGGAAACTTGAAAACCATGGGTTGCCTCCCATGTAGTGCATTTTTTAACATCGTTAGCTCAACATGAACACCCCTAACTTACCCAATACCAACTTTAAAAATTTTAAGGACCACATGTTTCACCACTTATACTAGGTTGATATTGATTCTCTGTTTAGAATTTGTTTCTTTCACAAACCTCTATTATAAAATGTGTAGGTAAATCCAAGGAATATCAAAAATGATGAATTCAATTTTTTGTAGTATTTTCCAAGACATTATGAATCATTACCTCTTTATTGGTTTCAAGATAATAAATGGTGATAAATGGATGTTTTTTGCTATCCCCAATGAATAGAAACTTGAGGGTGGATGGAAAGTCCATTTTTTCAAGTTCAAGTAGGCTAAAAATTCCAAGCATAGGTTGTGACTTTGAATTGAACTCAGTTTAATTTTGAAAATTTTTCAATAGAATTGGTTCTTTTGGAATAAAATATTCGACCACAAAATTGTAAAGATCAGTGTCAGGAATGGGTATGGACTCAGAGTTTTTGATTTCTCTTAATGGTTCAGTGATTTGTGTTTTTAAAAAATCATCAATGGAGTTATATTCATGAGACTCAATCCATGATGTCAAATTATCCTCTTTTGAATCCAGAAAATCAATTTCCTCTTAATTTAAAGACCCTTAAAAAATTCCTTTACCTTATTCATCTGTCCCAAATCCAAAGGTTGTTTCTTCAATAAATTCATGAGAGGTTTATGGGAGCAAAGAGTATTCTATCAATGATGAGGAAGGGATAACATGAGTGGGAATGGGTTCCATAACCATCTCAATGTTTTGTAGTTTTAATCTTAATGATGAAACCTCAAAATACATTATCCCCATTTGTTTACACAGTTTTTGAATTAATGGATGTGGATCAGGATGGATAAGGGGTTGGGCCAAATTGTCTATTCTAGGTGGATAATTAAGTTGTCGGAATTGCACCAGAGGGTGTTCAGATTGGTTTTGTGGGGATTGGAACTCATTATATGTTGGAATGTTTTTTGGATCATAGGATTTAAAATATTGTGGTTAATTATGTTGTTGATTATCCCACCAATATAAATTAGTGTGGTCATTATACATCACACATGGGGTTGGTTGTTCAAAGTAGGAATAGGATCCCTATGTTTGGATTTGTTCAAAATTGCCTTCCATAAGAGTGAGGGGGAGATAACAGAGAAGTGGGATGAATTAAATGATAATAGTGTCTAATATAACTAACTCAAGCCCCTAAAAATGGTGCCAAAATTTTATTCATGCTCAAATTTACCAAAGATTTTAGGGTTAAGAGGTCGCTTATAGTTTAGCTTGGGTTGTCGATTTCTTAGAGACCTAAGAAATAACCTACAGACACATACATTCTATGGACTATTTTAGGATATTAAGTGGCCATCTTTGGGTTTATTTTAGATGGGTTTTAGTGAACACGAAAAGTATTAAGTGAATTAAAATTATGAGAAGGTTTGATCCTAGGTTATTACAAGAGGTGGATTGGATGCATTCTTTTTCTTTTAAAATATTTCCATTTATTATATTTGAGATGGGTTCATTTAAGGAGATCAAACAAAATTATCACTTACTGTTTTACATCCTACATAACCTAATACAAATCACCTATACACTTGAAGGATCAAAGTTTTGATCACTCCAAGGTAAATGTTCGTATTTTAACTTGAAACATGTGACCTTAAATTCAATAAGGATGAAGAGGATTAAAATATTCAAATAAAAACATTATTTAAAAGAAGTTATTAGCCATTAATGGAGTGATAAATAACATCCAATCCATCCCATTTATACTCCCTTGTATCAAACCATAAGTGGGTTATCCATCCATTGATTCTATGGTTTCAGTAGAAGCGGGAAGTAGACTCTTGAGAGAGGAATTAGAGAAGTAAAAAAAACAATGAAATAATGATCACTCCACCGTTATGTGATAATATCACAAGGTTTGGTGTGAAAGAGTTCACACCTGAAAACAAAAATATTAAAGTAATATGAAGAACTATAGAATAATATGAGAAGAATAACTTTTATTAAGAAACTGAAGTGAATCGAACAACTTACATGTTAAAGACAAACTTTATACAACAAAATCGCAACATAACATTACAATGAAAGGAAGCACCAATATGATTAAATCATTCAACACCATATCCTTAAATAATAATTTTAGGAGCCTTGGGTCTAGCCTCCAATAGTAAAAAGCATCCCACTTGATTATGGTAGGCCTAGGGTGGTGGAAAGTAAGGGAGAGTGGACTTCTTTATCCTTGACTCGAAGTGGCATCCAACTTGAGTCCACCGAACAGAAGTGCCTAGATGGCCTTCTAGATGGATGAATTAGAGTGGGACATAGAATAAATAAGTGAATCTCCAGATGTCTCCTATATCTATGTAATATTTAATCCCAAATGAATTTTTGGTTTCCTATATATGATTAAATTTGTGGGATGTTTTTCTGGGCCGCAGAATCTGGCCCAGAATTTTATCTGTAACTTGTTCTACCTAAATAGACACAATTAAAGACAAATTAGCACTATATATTGAATAATTTTATGTTCCTATATATTTATTATATCATCCCATGAAATTTGGGCTTTATTGGGTCTATATTGTGGGACCCACATTTTTATCAGTGCGCTGGTGTCCAATCTGCCTTCTCCAGAATAGTTCCTTTCATCGCCAAATTTCCCCATCATCCTTTATGAATCCTCTATTGATCCCTAAATTAAAAATGTTCATATTTAATAGTATATCAATTTCCCAAAATATCATATTAAAATATGGATAATTACATTTCATAAAATCAGATGAATCATTGGGCCTAAATTGGTGTACATTAGGCATGAAGTGCACAAATGATGAGAATAGATGTTCAAAATTAAAATCCACTAACTCTGGACAACAATATCAATAATAAACATTTAATACCATTAAAATGTAATTAACATATGTATTTTTATTAGCTAATAACACCCCCAACTTGATATTTTCTAGTCCCGATCAAAATGTATCTCACTAATATGAAATTCGAATTTTCTTTTCCAAAAACATTTTAATACACTATGATCACCAAAAACCCTTATAGAAAACAATCATGAAACCCAAAAAAATATTTTAATACAAGATAGTTTCATAAGAATATCCTAATCACAAGCCCATTCCTTTGTTCAAATTCATTTCCATATTTCATCCAATATCAATAAAGAGTGATGATGTGTTGTGCATCACATTAGACATAGGGTTTCATCTTTATTCAAGGGGAAATGATGGAAGCGCTAGGTGGAATCACATTTCAATATTAAGACGAGTAATTAATTTTTTATTGTATTTTTTTTGTATTTTTTGCAATTTTTCCATGGTAATTGAAATTTCACTCAAAAGAGTCAGCCCCTGTAGTGAGACTTTGCCAATGAATCCCAGGCTAAAAGACTATAGGGAACCAATTGAAACCCACATACTCGGGCATCATCTCAAGTTAAATCAGTCAACAAAAATTCAATTTACCAAAAATAGAGATAAAATTACTAACTTTGGGCCAGACAACTATAGAGTCACGATCCCCAAGTGCCGAAAGCCACACATTAGGTCATTTCATTGCTCTACGTGCACATTTATTGTTTTTTTGAATACTCATATTAAAACTAAAATGATCACCAAACCTATGCTATTTATTTAGGGGACCCCATGAACTCGAACTAATACCCCACTATCCAAAGGATGTGTGTCGTGATTATTGTTTTATTTGGATGAATATATAAACAATGAAATATCACATTAGACAACCACACTTTCCAAAATCTATGCTCATGAAATATACATGGATTAAAATTAGAATCAGGGCTTGTTAAATTATCTAATATTCAGTTTCAAAGTGTATAATTTTTATTATCAATTTCGTGGTTAAAGAATTTTTTCCTTCTATTAAGTCACACATTTTTTTTAAATCATTCATTTTTTTTGGCACAAAAGAAATATTTTTTTCTCCCCCAAACTTAAAATAACACTTTCCCCAATGTTTAAAGAAAAGAAAATTTAGAAGGGGGTATAGGCCGAGAATGGGAGTTCAAAAACGAAATTGAAAACAAGGATCATGGAATTAATTCACCTGGTTGTTGAAGTTGAAATTCTTACTGATCCCTTTTAATACCTTGATCTCCATGTCAGTTTGATAATTCACTAGTGGAGGAAAAACAATCAAACAAAAGATAAATATATATATATAGATATACATATTTATTCATATAATAAAAAAAGTAAAATATAAGTATATATACAAAAAATATAGAATAAGGAAGCACTATAAGCTGTAGGTCAGTGGTAAGCGCACACCCCTGTCTCCCTTCAATCTCGGGTTTGAGTCCCCGCGGCTTCGGCGGTTGTGACAGAGTTTGACCCATGACCTACGATGTGGAACTTTAATTTTCTTTTTATTATATATTTTTTATTTTAATCTAAAAACACATAAAAATAAAATGAACTGATGATACATTGTCTTATTTTTAAATTTCTAGGTAATGTATTACTCAAGGATCACACCACATGACACGGATGAATATGGCACTCCCCTTTCATGTCCATCCATACTGATAATAGAAACACTGGTCAATATTCTAATTTTTTAAAATATAAAAATAATTAATAAATCCTATTTAAAATATAAAGTGGATTAAAAATACAAAACTATTGGAAACTTGATAACCATGTGTTTCCTACCATGAAGAGATTTGTTTAATAGCATTAGCTCAACATGAACAACTCTAACTTACCCAATACCAAGTTTAAACATTTTAAAGACCACATGTTTCACCACTTCTACTAGGTTGATATTGATTATAAGTTTATAATTTGTTTCATGCACAAACCTATGTTCTAAAATGAGCCGGTAAATCCGATGAATATCAGAAATAATGGATTCAATATCTTTTGTAGTATTTTCTAAGACATTAAGAATCATTACCTCTTTATTGGTTTCAAGATAATAAATGGTGATAAATGGAAGTTTTTGGCTATCCCCAGTGAATGGAAACTTGAGGGTGGGTGGAAAGTCCTTTTGTTCAAGTTCAGGTAGGATAAAACTTCCAAACATAGGTTGGGACTTTGAATTGAACTCAGTTTCAGTCTCAAAATTTATTAGTAGAAGTGGTTCCTTTGGAATAAAATATTGAACCACAAAATTGGAAAGATCAGTGTTAGGAATGGAAATGGACTTCACATTTGCGATTTCTCTTAATGGTTTAGTGATTTATGTTTTTAAAAAATCATCAATGGAGTTATATTCATGAGACTCAATCCATGATGTCAAATTATCATCTTTTGAATCCAAAAAATAAATTTTCTCTTTATTTAAATACCCTTAATTATTTCCTTTACCATCTTCCTCTATCCCAAACCCAAAGGTTGTTTATTCAATAAATTAATTAGAGGTTCGTGGGAGCAAATAGACTTATTGAAATGATGGGGAAGGGATTACATTAGTGGGAATGGGTTCCATAACCATCTCAAAGTTTATTAGTTCTAATATCAATGATGAAACGTCAAAATTAATTATCTCCATTTGTTGACACTATTTTTTAAGTAATGAATGTGGATTAGGATGGATAAGGGGTTGATCCAAATGGTCTATTCTAGGTGGATAATTATGTTGTTGGAATTTCACTAGAGGGTGTTAAGATTGGTTTTTTGGGGATTGAAACTCATTATATGTTGAAATGTTTTGTGGATCATAAGAGTTAAAACATTGTGGTTCATTATTTTGTTGATGATCCCACCAATAGAAATAAGGATGGTCATTGTACATCAGACATGGGGTTGGGTGATCAAAGTAGGAATATGTTCCCCATGTTTGGATTTGTTCAAAATTGCCTTCTATAAGAGTGAGGGGGTGATAACAGAGAAGTGGGATGAAAAAAGGATGCTAGTGTCTAAAATAACATAATTAGGTCCCTGTAAATAGATCTAAAATTTAATTCATGCTCAAATTTAACCAAGATTTTATGGTTAATCGGTCTCTAGTAGTTTATCTTGGGTTGTCAATTCCTCAGAGACCTAAGTAGTAACCCACAGACACGTACATTCTATGGACTATTTTTGGATATTAAGTGGCCAACTTTGGGTTTATTTTAGATGGGTTTAAGTGAACACTAAAAGTCTTAAGTGAATTCAAATTATTAGAAGGGTTGATCCTATATTATTACAAGGGGTGGATTGGATGCATTCTTTTTCTTTTAAAATATTTCAATTTCTTATATTTGAGATGGTTTCATTTAAGGATATCAAAAAAAATCATCACTTACTGGTTTAATTTCTACACTCCCTAATACTAATAAACTATGCACTTGAAGGATCAATGTTTTGAGCACTCTAAGGTAAAGTTTCATATTAGCACTTGAAATGTGTGACCTTAAATTCAACAAGGATGAAGAGGTTTTAAAATCATCAAATAAAAATATCATTTAAAAGAAGTTATTTGACATTAATGGAGTGAGAAATAAAATCCAATATAGCCCCTTAATATTCCATTAGATCAACCCATAAGTGGGTTATCCCTCCATTGATTCTATGGTTTCAGTGGAAGCGGTAAGTAAACTCATGAGGGAGGAATTGGAGAAGTAAAAGAAACAATGAAATAATGATCACTCCACCATTGTGTGATAATATCACAAGGTTTGGTGTGAACAAGTTCACACCTTGAACCAATGGTATAAAAGTGATATGAGGAATAATAGAATAAGTGGATAAGAATAAATTTTATTAAGAAACTAAAGTGAATTGAACAACTTACATTTGAAAGACAAACTTGAGACAAAAAAATCCCAACATAACATTACAATGAATGGAAGCTTCAAGATGATTAATTCCTTCAACACCATTTCCTTAAAAAGGTATTTTTGGGGCCTTGGGTCGATCCTATAATATTACAGAGCTTTCCACTAGATTATGGTATGCCTATTATTGTGGAAAGTTAGGGAGAGTGGACTTCTTTATCCTTGACTTGAAGTGGCATCCATCTTGCATCCACCAGACAGATGTGACAAGATGTCCTACTAGATGGCAGCATTAGAGGGGTACATAGGAGATAAAAGTTAATCTCCAGATGTCTCCAAGCTCTCTGTAAAATATCATTCCAAATGAATATGTGGTTGCCGAGATATGAGTAAATTGGTGGAAATTTGTTTGGCCGCAAAATCTAGCCCATAATTTTATCTCTAACTTGAGATACCTAAATAACCACAATGGAAGCCAAATTAGAACTGGATCATGAATAATTATATGTTCCTCTATATGTATTCTATCATTAAACGAAATTTGGGCTTCTTTGGATCTGTATTGTGGGACCCACATTCTCATCAGTGGGAGGGTGTCCAATTTTCCTTCTCCAGAATTGTTTCCTTTCATCACCAAATATCCCCATCATACTTTATGAATCATCCATTGATCCATGAATGAAAAATGTTAATATTCAAGTTTATATAAATTTCCCAAAATATCAAATTAAAATATTGATAATTAAATTCCTTAAAAAATTAGATGAATAATTGCATCTAAATTGATGTACATTAGGCATGAATTGCACAAATGATGAGAATGGATGTTCAAAATTAAAATCCACTAAATTAAGCCCATAAGATCAAAAATGAACATTTAATACCATTAAAATGTAATTAACATATTTATTTTTATTTTCTAATCATATATGTTCCTTAATTCTATAAATTCCACTTATTTCATTCTTTATTTATGAAAATAATATTTTTATTAGGTTCTCTATGTCTTGTTTTTTATACTGTATAACATAAATATAAGAAGTTAAAATTCCATAGATAAAATTATTGGTCATTACATTCTTCCCCATATATGAAATTTATCTCTTGAAATTTTGTTTTACATTATAAGTTAAAAGTAGGTGGGGTACTTCTTCTTCATTGATTCTTCAAGTTCCCATGTCACCTCTTCATTTTTATGGTTCCAACATAGTACTTCCTCCTGGTGAGTAGTCTTATTGTGTATAACTTTATCTCTATGGTCCAATATCTTCACCATAGTTTCTTCATATGATAGTTTGTACTTCAATTTTTCCTCTTCCAGATTTAGTTCATGTGAGGGATATGGTATGTACTTCCTCAATAGGGATACGTGGAATACATCGTGCACTTGAGACATGGTTTGTGGAAGAGCCATTCTATAGGCTAGAGCTCCGACATGATCAAAAATATCAAAGGGGCCGATGTACCTAGGAATCATATTTTATTTATTACCAAATCTTATGATCCTATTCCCTAGAGATATATGGAGTAATACAGTTTATCCAACCTTAAAATCCATGTCTCATCGATGATTTTATTCATAGGTATTATATGAACTTTGGGATACCTTGATATGGTGTATAATGGTTTTCCACTTTTCTACCATTTCTTCTACCATTTAAATTCCTAGTAGCTTATTTTAATCAACTTCATCCCATCATGACGGTGTTTTGTATCTTCTCCCATAAAGGGCTTCATATGGAGCCATTTGTATGCTCATGTGGAAAAATTTTTTCTAAGAGAACCCGACCAAAGGTAGATGTTGGTACCATCCTACCTTAAATTACATAGAACAATATCTCAACATGTCTTCCAATGTCTGAAAAATCTACTAAAATTTTACATTATTTTGAGGATGATAATCCACACTAAAGTTCAGATCAGTGTTTAGAGAATTCTGGAGACTTTTCCATAATGTGGAGGGGAATCTCAGAACTACACCAGGTAAAATTGATAGTAGTAATCCATTAATAATTACCACTTATTATATGTATATTTGTAGAAGTTTTTCTAGCTATAAGTATTCTTAAATTGTGATAATGTGATATGTCCTTGTAAGAAAATTCAAAACAACCCATATAGTATTGTTTCCCTAGATGTCTTTGGAATTCCAGTGAAAAATTCCATGGTGATGTTTTTCCATTTACATGGTGGTATTGGTAATGGTTTCATCATTTCCTTAGAATTTTTCCTTTTATCTTTAACTTATTGACATATGAGGCACTTTGATGTATATTCTGTGATATACTTCTTCCTATTATCCCACTAATAGTGCTCTTGGATTTCTTGATACATATTTGTGATTCTTGGGCGAATAAAGAAATTTGACTTATATTAATCACTCAGAATCTATTTTCTTTATCCCTCAATTTGATGGTACACATAATCATGACCCAAATATTGTGGCTCATTCCTCATAAATTTTTAACATTGAGGGTTTTCCATTTCTGAGGGCTTCAACCTTTTTCTGAATTTCCCCATCATTTCATTGAGAATCATATATTTTATCTATAAGGGATGGTTAAGAAATCATTTTATAAAGTATTGGTGATGTTTCATCCTTAATTATTCCCATGTCAATCCTTTGTAGGTCTATGAAGATTAGATCCTTATTAATTATCATCATTAATAAAGTTTCAAGATCCTTTATACTTAGAGCATCCACTACATTATTTATTTGACTAGGTTGATAGTGGATTGATCAGTCAAAATCCTTGATGAGTTCTAACCATATTTTCTGCCCATATTAAGATCTTTCTAGGTGTATATATATTTGAGGCTTTTATGATCAGTATATATCAGACAATTATTTCCATAGAGAGTATGCCATCAGATTTTCAATGCAAAGATCACAGCTTCCAAATCCAGATCATGTGTGGGATAGTTTTTCACATGAGTTTTTAACTACCATGAGGCATATAATATCATTTTATTAATTTTCATTAGTAAACAGCCTAATCCCTTTTTTGAATCATCACTATATACCATAAAAAGTTCCCTACTTGTCGGAAGTGTGAGTATTGGTGCAGTGATAAGACTCTCTTTTTTCTCTTTGAAGTAGTATTCACATTCATTGGTCTAGATAAAATTTACTCCCTTCTAATTTAGCTTGTTTAGTGGGTGTGAAAATCATGATAAGTTCTTGAAAAATCATCAGTAATACCCAGATATACTAAGAAAACTATGGATATCCATTATAAATGTTGACATGAGCCACTCTTTGATTGAATTTGTCTTGGAAGGGTCCAAAAATATTCCTTTACTGGTGATAAAATGCCCCAAGAATGATACATCCCCCATCCAGAACTCACATTTATTATACTTTTCATAGAGTTTCTTTCTTCTCAAGGTCTTTAGCATAATATTCAAATTATACTCATGTTATTATTTTATCTTAGAGTATTTTAGAATAACATCAATAAATACCACCACAAATTTGTCGAGGTAATCTCTAAAGACTATTCATTAAGATCATAAAAATACCAAGAGTGTTAGTGAGTCCGATGGGAATCACTAAGAACTCATAGTGTCCATAACTTTTTTGAAAGGTATTATTTAGAATATCTTCCTTCTTCACCTATAATTGGTGATATCTTGACCGAAGGTCCACCTTAGAGAAATAATTGGCCCCATGTGGTTGATCTAACAAGTCATCAATCTATAAAAGGGGATACTTGTTCTTTATCATGATTTTTTGAGCTCATGATAATCATTTAAAAGGCACATCAATCCATCCATATTCTTGATGAAGAGGACTAGTTAACCTTATGGTGAAGCACTCAGATGTATAAAACCCTTGTTCAGATTCTATTATAAGTGCTTATTTTGTTCCTCCAAATCAATAAAAGACATTCTATAAGGTGTATTTGATATATGAAGAGATCTAGGAATAAGTTCAATTGAGAACCCAGCCTCTTGGTTAGGAAGAAGACTAGGAAATTCTTTAGGTAATACATCAGTGTAGTTCCTCACAACAGGCATGTCTTCAAGCATGATTCTCTCATTTTATCAATCATTTGATCTAGATATTCTTATTGATAAGGAAATAATATCCATAGTTGAGATGATGATTCTAAAGTAGAATCATCATCATCCTTACACTTATATAGAATTATAGGATTCATCAGGATGTCTGAAGTGATATCCCTTTCTCAATAGTTGATGTCAGATTTATATAAATATAGTCAATCAATTCCCAATATAGAATAACAATACACCAAAGGAATTATGATAAGATTTTCTAGGAAGTTAATTATGAAAAAATTAACTGGGGATGAGTTACATAATTTGGATGCAATAATTTCCCCATTTTCTATTCTCACAGATAATTAAACCTCCATATTTTGGGTGGTGTTTGAATAGTTCTAATTAACATTCAGGATATGAAATAATGTATAGAACCAAAATTAAATAGTAATTTTTTTATTCTTTCATGAATTACCAGTGTACCTTTCACCACATCATTTTTGGGATCCACCTCATTAGTAGTGATATAATATTCCCTTCCTTACTTCCATGATGGTTATTGTTTATTTCCTAATAAAACTCTTAGTTTAGGAAATTGTCTTGCATAATGCTTATGTTCCTTGTAGTTGATACACTACAATATAGGATTAGAATTAATTGGAAACTTCCTTTCATTTTCCACAATTGTTTAATTCCTTATATCATTTTTGAAATAATTATCGTGATTACCCTCTCTTTTACATTTAAGTTATCTCCTTGTTCCCCTTAGGTTGTACCCATTATACTTCTTCCCACACTTTTGACAAGTGGGATGTTGGGTTTTCTTTCCATCATGGGATTAATCAGTTTATCCTCCCATATTAAACTCTATTTATACTTTTTATATCCAATCCCATGAGGCCAAATAATTTTTGGATCACTATTTCAACCTTAATGGAACAACGAACAATATCCCCATAGATGTTGAAGTCTCGAATCATCAATACTTATTGTAGAGTCATCTTTAGTCCTATAAAGAAGTGGTCCACCTTGATTTTAGTGTTCATAACAATGATATAGGAGTATCATGCAAGCCTTATAATGTTTTTTTATGCTTCGATAGAATAATATTACTTTTTCTATGATGGGAGGAACTCTATTTTTATCTTAATAGTATAGTTCATAGAAAGTATTTATTGAAAACAATTTTCTTGTATAGAACCAAAATTAAATAGTAATTTTTTTATTCTTTCATGAATTACCAGTGTACCTGTCACCACATAATTTTTGGGATCCACCTCATTAGTAGTGATATAATATTCCCTTCCTTACTGCCATGATGGTTATTGTTTATTTCCTAATAAAACTCTTGGTTTAGGAAATTGGCTTGCATAATGCTTATGTTCGTTGTAGTTGATACACTACAATATAGGATTAGAATTAATTGGAAACTTCCTTTCATTTTCCACAATTGTTTAATTCCTTATATCATTTTTGAAATAATTATCGTGATTCCCCTCTCTTTTAAATTTAAGTTATCTCCTTGTTCCCCTTAGGTAGTACCCATTATACTTCTTCCCACACTTTTGACAAGTGAGATGTTGGGTTTTCTTTCCATCATGGGATTAATCAGTTTATTCTCCCATATTAAACTCTATTTACACTTTTTATATCCAATCCCATGAGGCCAAAGAATTTTTGGATCACTATTTCAACCTTAATGGAACAACGAATAATATCCCCATAGATGTTGAAGTCTCGAATCATCAATACTTATTGCAGAGTCATATTTAGTCCTATAAAGAAGTGGTCCACCTTGATTTTAGTGTTCATAACAAAGATATAGGAGTATCATGCAAGCCTTATAATGTTTTTTTATTATTCGATAGAATAATATTACTTTTTCTATGATGGGAGGAACTCTATTTTTATCTTAATAGTATAGTTCATGGAAAGTATTTATTGAAAACAATTTTATTGAAATATTCCCATTGCATGGAATCAATTTCTTTCATAGAAATTTTGTTTTTTATTAGTTTCTACCACTGATAAGCTTCCCCATAAAAATGATAGACTACAATGCAACTTCTCTTATTCCGAGCATTGAATAATAGAGAATATATTCTCATTAAAGTCACTCCATTGTTCTGTAATGATGGGATCATAATATCTACTAAAGATGATTGGAATTTGTCACATGAAGGATTAAACCAAAATATACCCTTTATTAGGAGAATGAGGTCGTTCCACAAGATTCAAGTTCTCATTCATAACTTGATCTTAATGAGAAAGTACTATCATGAAGTTTTGAGCTCCCTTCTCATCAGATTTGGAATTTCATTAGGGAAATCATCACATTCACTATCAAATTGATTATTGGCATGATTCATCTTATTTTCATCCATTAACTATGAAAAATAAATCATAATTATGGTGAGTCTGGAAAACACATATAATAGGCATATAAAAATTAAACATTGAACATAAAAGGATAAACTTGTAAATAGAAATTATATACTATCTTTTGATTACCTAGGTTTCAATATAAATTATCCATGGTGATAGAATTATACCTAGGGTTCTTATTAAAGTGATATAGTCCTAATATCTAAAAATTACTAGACCATGTTTTTATACCAACTATAATGACCCTATACTTTTAAACATATTATTAAATGTTTTTAAGAATAATTAACCATCAAATACAAACCAAGGATCGTAAAGTCTAGCGTCTTTAGAAGATTAGGCTCATACAACTAAAAACATGGAACTAGAAAAAAAAATTATTTCAATTATCCATTATGTTCTAATTACTTCCTTTGATATCTTAAATATACATAGTATAGCATGGGGCATACAAAGAAAAAAGGGACGATCTAAAAAGCCCAGTAAGGGAATAAAAATATAAATAAAGCCAAATAAAAGGGTTATAAGGAATGACATGATGACATAAAAAGAAAAGAGACATGAATAAAAATATTGAGGAAGAAAATATAGAACATGGGATTATGTGATCATGAAAATATTATAATTTGGTATTAAAATACAACATGACAAAAACAAGAGTTATGGTTAACTACCAAGACTATATCACATGGTGGAAGAAATACCATAAATGTATCAAGTTTACTACCTATTTCAATATGATGTCTCATGAGACTAAACATTACCCAATGAATTGGTGCACTATCTGGGAACACCCATCGTAACATTTTCATGCCTATGTGTGCCACATGAAGAATCAAATATAAGTTATAAACATAAAAGTTTCCCATGTAAAGAAATGGGTATCATAATGATATCACAATGTATAAACAATTGGCTTATCATAATGATGTTCATGAAATAATGGATTTAAAACATAAATGGGAATTTATAAGGGAAACTAGGAATATATAATTATAAATGATTTCCAACTAAATTGAAAACATATAAAAAGAGTGTTTATGAAAATTTAGAAATAAGAAACTTTGGTGCAGTTTAAGGGAAAATATAAAATGTATTTTAAGACTAAAATGTGTAATTATTCTCTAAAAAATATAAATGAAATAAGATAGTTTTTCATGATGAAATTTTTAATTTTTTGAAAAATAATGGTGGCTTAAAATAGATTATTGAGTGTACCTGAAAATGAGTATGAAATTGGGAAGTTCCCTTTAATCCTGCTTGCTTATTAGTGGGAATTGAGAATGAAACCTTTTAAAACATGTATTTCCACATAAATAAAAGTAGAATTGATATAGGTACAGATTTTTTGAACATAATAATAAAATTTAGGAGGATTAAATAATAATAATTAAGAATTACATTGGGTTAAAGAGATTAAAAGGGTAACCTGAAGGAAAAATGGGGGTTCAGAGAGAATCCCTTACCTTATGTACAAAAGTGTTTTGTACCTGTAATTAATGACCTAGATAATAAAATTAGACCCATTAATTAATTAATTCATAACATATTACACGTGTATTTTATTAAATGTAATTTTATTTTGTTCATTTATAGTCATTTTTATGATTTATAATGCTTAATTTTGTTGTTCCATGGGTGTTTATTTTATGATTTTATGATCGGATCCGTTGAGTTTAATTATGAGAGTTCTTTTCAAATGGAAGAAAAAAATAGAAGTGGAATTAAATGATATTGATGAACCTAAATAATTTAAAATGGGGGAATATATCATTTTTTTCAAATATAAAATGATACATTAGATAAAATTTTAATGATGATCGTTAGTTTATTTTGGTGATTTTTCGATTATAATGATTTTTTTTGTTTTATCATTTAAAATAATGGACATATGTTATTTAAAAAATATAAAAAAGGTAAATTATACATTTTAAAATCTGTCTAAACCTTTATAATGGTTTTATGACATTCAATGAAGGTGGTAATAGGAAAAAATAAATCTTCGTCCACGAAGGTGGTGAATTGACACATAACGAACGATGTTTTCATTCTTAAGATAAAAAGAGAAGAAAAGAGATTTTTTGATGTATATCCCATTAACATAATAAAATTCCAGTATATATATATATATATATATTATACTGGAGTTATCATGTTACTTTGTATTGGGGAGTTGAGGGGAGGATAATAAAAGAAAATAAATTAAAAGAGAAAGAGGGAGGTCTTTACTTCTTGAGTGTTGTCTCCTTGAGAACCTCCTTAAAGAACTTGGAAACGTTATTCTGGAGAGACCAACATGACCAGAACGTCGATAAGAGGTTTAAGAGAGGATTTAGGTAGAATATAGTCATTCTAAAAGGCTTAAAAGTTTTTAGGAGAAAAGGTGATGATGGATGGTATTTATAGTGGGAGGAGAGACGATGTTTTTGATTATTATATTCATTAGTTTATTATTTTGGATGAAGACTATCAATAGTATTGATCATAATCAATAAATAAATTAAATAATGGAGGATAGTTCAAGATTACAAATCTCACATCATCCATACATCATTAATTACTGAATAATTCTTTTTTTTGTTAAATTCTATAATTTACCATGTTTCACTATTCACAAAAAATTTATCTATTTTAGAAAAATACCAAAAATTCACCATAACCATTTTTTGATATTTAAATTCCAAAATTCGAATAATTTTTTTTGAAAATAATTTTCTAAATGTGAGAACTGTATTGTTTAATTAAAATAATCATTTATTTAAAAAATACTATTTTTGAAATTATAAATAATTTTTGACACTTTGAAAAAGTAATTAAGGTCCCATAAAATATTATTAGAATAAAAAGACAAAAAATATTAATTTATGAATCTATTTTATGAAAATAAATTTTAATTTAAATCAATATATTAATTATAAAATTATAAATAAAAACTTTCATCTCACAAAAATACTAACATTTAATTTATCATTTTAAAACAATTATTTACTTATTCTATTATATAAATATATTAAATTTTCATTAATAAGATACATAAATTTTATTTATACATTAATAGGAAAGGGTACTATTATATTGTCTGGTTTACTATTCCTAATTTCCATATTACTATTGCAACGGTCAAGTTACTATTTTATTATTATAGGTTCCATAATAATATAAATACCACTTATTTAATTACTAATTTAGGAAAATAATGTTTTTTAGCTTATGTATGTGATGTGTGTTGTATCACCCCTGGTTTGAGGTATGTGGCCTTTGTTTATTCATTTTAATGTGTTTAAAGTGCATGGGATGAGTTGGGAAGAGGTTGGGAGAGTTTGGAATGGTTTTTGATGAGTTTGGAGACTTTTAAAGGGGTGAACGGTTTGAGCACGATTAGTGGAAATTGTGCAGATTCTCTAGGAAACCGTGAAAGGGAGACAGTAGGATTCACACGGCCTGTGCACGGTTTGCCAAAATGTGCAAACCCTTTCTCCCGAGGTAGTAGAGTGTGCACGATTAGCGCACTGTTTTCCAAAACGTGCGGGCTAACCGTGCGACCACTTAAAAATAGGGTTTTAAAACCCGGGCTCACTCAGCCATGCCTCATTTCACTCCAAAATTCCTCCCACTCATGGCTCACTCAGGTTCTTTGGTTCTCCGGGGGTGGAAAATCTTTCCCACACATTTTGGAATCATTTCAAAGGGGTTTCAAGGTGGTTTGAAGGTGGTTTCTCCTGGGTAAGTCTCTCCTCTTGGTTTACTTGTGTTTTCCTCTAGATCTACATCCCTATATTTCTTGTTTTTCTAGATCTACACTTTTTGTGTGTAGATCTAGGGTTGTGGTTTCCTTGGATGATGATTTTAAGGCATAAGGATGCTAGAAAAAGGGATCTAGAGAGGTTTCGGTGGTGCGTTCTCCGAATTTGAGGTGAAATGTCTTGTGGGTCGTTTTCTTTAGAACCCTAAAGGTTGGTGGCTTCTCTCTTGACTCCACTTGGTTAGAGCTAGTGGTTTTTGGTTACAGTTAATTTGGTTGGCTTGAAATTAATTGTGTTTTGATGTGAAAATTTGGTTGGAAATCCATTTGGGGATTTTTGGGAAAAAGGGATTTTATGGTGAAATGATTTTGTTGTGGATTTTAAAATGAAGATTTTAAAATAGAATACGATGGTTGATTTGTGAAAATGACTGATGGAAAAAGGGTTTTCAATAAATAGGTTGTTTTATTGAAATGTGTTTTGTCATAGAAAATGATTTTCAATAAATGGGTGATTTATTGAAGTGGATAGATATGAAATGGAATTTTTTGATTTCATGTTATTATGACCTTGGTGGGTTATATGCTTGGTTTGGCTTGGTTGAAATGTGGTGTAGAAGTGGGCGGGAAGTATCACTATAAAAGGTGATGGATAGTGGTCGGATGAACCACCATGTGGGATGTGGTTGGGAAGTACCACTAGGTGTTAATGGCTGAACAGGTTGGACGGAAGATCCATTGTTTGGTTGTGGTCGAAAAGTACCACTTGGTGTGAATGGTTGAACGGGTTGGACGAAAGCTGCACTGTTTGGTTGTTGTTTGGAAGTATCATTAGGTGTGAATGGGTGAACGAGTTGGAAGAAAGCTCCACCGTTTGGTTGTTTGGTTTTTTTTGTTTATCATTACTTTGCATGGTGGAAATTGTTTTTCAAATGTGTACATGGTGATATGGCTTGTGGCATGTTTTTTTGGCTTTCCCATGGTTGCTTGGGTTGCGTGTGATGGCTTGGTAAGGGCGTATGTGGCTTATGGAAATGGTTTCACTTGTGATTTACTTTATATAAACTGTTTTATATAAATGTGCTAATGGTTTTATCCTATTGGTGTGTGTAGGGAAGTCATTTGGGGAAATACTATTGAGTTTTAGTACTCACCCCCTTCTTTGGCACATTGGTATCTTTGTAAATGTTGTATATCGTGATGTGGGAAAAGGTAAGGCATCTCCCTCCTTTAGTGAAGCATTGTGATCCCTTGGTGGAGCTTGGATCTTGGATCTTAGCGTGGAGATGTGGTGGTGTCATGTCTTGTGGTGTTTGGTTGTTTAGTTTTTGCAGTGTAATCTAATGTTGTGTGGACATGTCTAGTTGTATTGGTTTTGAGTTGTGTTGTGGAACAACTTGGATGTCGTTTGGGAATACATGTTTGGGTTTTAAAGTGCATGCATAATTTGCTGTTGGTTTGGTTGGTTTTTCCATTAGGGAAAATCATTCCCCAACATGATCTTGAAGCCCTCGACAATTATTTCCATCCTTTGGCATATTGGGAATGTCGATTAAAGCCAAGTAGCCCTCACTGCCTCCTTAATCCAATGAGGTAGGGGCGGGGTGTTACAAGTGGTATCAATTTGTTCAGTCCTTTGGAGTTGATTCTCAGATTTGGTGTTGACATTCGCTGTGGTGCATTCCTTGAGTCGGGATGGTAGCAAGGCATAGGAATGTCAGAAATTGGAATGTATATAATAGAAGGACGTAGCTAAACCTTTTATGCTGAAATTCAAGTTACCAGGGAGTTGGGTTCATAAGTGTTTTGGAGACACTTATAGGCATTGGAAATCTCATTGTCATGGGTGTAGCTAATGATATGAGCATGGCATGCATGGTAGAAATAAATTCCCACTAGGATGAATATTTCATTGGGGTATAATGATTTATTATGTGATACGAATGTGTGAAACTATAATGTCAAAAAATTTATATTTTAAAAATGGTTGGGTTTTCAAAATGGTGAAACCTGGAAAATGTGAACTGGTGGAAAGTCTTGTTGGGATAGTGTTGTGTAATTTGATTTAAAATGGGATTTCGTGATGTCTATGGAAGTGAGACTCATGGTTATCTGTTTTCTATTCATAGAAATGGCACCGGGTAGGCGTCGTAGAGACCAACCGAAGGAGGCTGCTGACAATGTGGTAGCAACTGAGCCTCAAGTGAACCAGCAGCTAGTGCAAAGAGTAGTGTAGGATTTCCAAGATGTGGAAAGTGGAATCAAAGTGGATGAACCAATGAATGTGGATCATGCAGTTCAGTTTCAAAAGAAGAATCCAACCATCTATAGGGGTGATTCAGAGCCAGAGAGGGAAGAAGATTGGTTGAATAGAATGAACAAGATCTTCGAGTTATTGGGAACACTGATAGAGTTAAAAGTGAAGTTGGCCACGTATATGTTGGAAGATCTTTCCCTTTAGTGGTGGGAGTTGGTAGTCCAATCAGGGAAGGACCAGGTTATGATGTGGGAAGGCTTTAAAGAATTTTTTAATAAAAAATTCTACCCTCATACGTTCAGAATTCAGTGTACGACTAATTTATTCAGTTTTAAGCAATAGCTTATGTCTATGATGGAGTATGCAGCTAAGTTTATGAATATAGTGTGGTTTTCACTTGAGGTTGTGGGTAGCACATAGTTGAAAGCAAGGATCTTTGAAGTGGGTTTAAGGAAAGAAATCTATTCAAAGATAGCAGTACTGTGTATGAATGATTACAAAGAGATGGTGAATAGAGACTTGGTGGCTGAGTAGGATCTATTGGGCGCTCCGGGAAGAGGAAGCATGGTGGTACCCATGGGGAATAGTGGAAACTCTAACGCTGGGTTCAAGTGGAGTAGGGACACTTATTACTAGGGTGGGAGTATGACATATAATACAATGGTAGGATCGGTGAATCTTCCTCTGAAGCCTCAGAGCAAACCAGGATGTTTACAGTGTGGTTCTATGAGCCACATCAAGCAGGATTGTACAACACAACCTCGATCATGTCATAATTGTAAGAAAATGGGGCATCTGTAGTATTATTGTCGAAATACTCCAAGGTTGGGTGTGCGTGACACTCCTTAGGGATCACAGACATCATATGCTTCGACAGGATGGGGGCAGCAGCATACCCCTCAACAGCAGGGTAAATTGGGTCACGGTGATTTTCAGAATACCACGACGCCTCAACAGGGAAATAAAGAGCAGAGAGTGGCAAGAAAACATGTGTTTGGAGCTGACCAGGTGGTGGTGGATGATCAGTCGGAACCATCCACAGTGCAAGGTACTTTTCTTTTAAATTCTACCTTGACGCAAGTTTTGTTTGATATGGGTGATTCACACTCTTTTATTTCTTCACATGTGGTTGACTTGCTGGTTTTAAGGGTAGAAATGATGCCCTTAGTTTTAAAACTTCAAAATCCTATGGGTCAAAGAGAGTGTAGAGCCTTCTTGTGTAGATAATGTTGTATCTTTGTGGGTGAGGTGGAGCTAGTGTGTAATTTCTCAATTCTTAAGATGGATGGGTATGATTTAATCCTAAGAATGGATTGGCTGGTGGAGTTTAAGGCTCACATTGATTGTGATGCACGAACAGTGGATTTTACGAAACATGATGGTGTTAGACATTTCTTTAGAGGGGATAGGCATGAATGGAATGGTGCAACATGTTTTTTGGCACCAGTAGTGGGCACGTTATCATATCAGTTGGCAGTGTTGTCATTAGAATCGGTAATGGGTGTTGAGAAAAGTTTTCTTCTGGTAGTGGTAGATCAGTTCATGGATGTTTTTCTTGAAGAATTATCAGGGTTACCAATCGTAAGAGAAGTGGAGTTTATGATTGATCTCCTTCTGGGGACCAGTCCTATCTCACTTCCGTCTTATCGGATGGCACCAGCTAAATTGTGGGAATTGAAAGTCCAGTTGGAAGAGTTAGAAAACAAAGGGTTTATCTAGAATATCTCATCTCCATGGGCAGCACCGGTGTTGGTTGTGAAAAAGGAAGATGGAAATTTGAGACTCTATGTTGATTATCGTAGACTTAACCAAGTTACGATAAAGAATAGATATCCACTTCCATGAATTGATGATTTTTTCGACCAGTTGAGAGGAGCCCAGTGGTTCTCCAAGATCGACCTGAGGTTGGGATATCATCAATTGCGGGTGAGGAAGGATGATATTCCTAAAATAACTTTCAGAAGAAGATATGGCCATTATGAATAAGTGGTTATTCCCTTTGGTCTAACGAATGAGCCAATGATGTTCATGGAATTGATGAATCAGATATTTTTAAGATATCTGGATTCATTTGTGGTGGTGTTTGTAGACGATATTCTGGTGTATTAAAAGACAAGGGTAGAGCATGAGCAGCACTTGACGACAGTGTTGGGGATCTTGAGGGATCATTGGATGTATGCCAAATAGTCAAAGGGTAACTTTCATAAATAGGAAGTTTGTTTTCATGGACATGTGATTTATAAAAGGGGTTTTTTCAGTGGATCTAGAAAAGATAGAGGCCATTATCTCATGGAAATCGCCAAATAATGTGTTTGAGATACAGAGTTTTCTTGGTCTAGCTAGGTATTATCGTCGTTTTGTTCGTGATTTTTCACATTTGGATTCGCTGATGACAGCTTTGACAAGAAAGAATGTTCCATTCCAGGGGAATGAATAGTGTCAGCAGTGTTTCGAAGAGCTAATGGAACGACTTACATCATCACCAATATTGGTTTTTCCAGAAGCAGGAAAGGGTACGTGGTGTATTGCGATGCATCGGGATCAGAGTTGGGCTGCATTCTCATTCAAGGGAATCATGTGGTTGCATATGACTCACAACAGTTGAGGGTTCATGAGAAGAACTACCCAACTAATGATTTTTAGTTGGCAGTAGTGGTCCATGCTTTGAAAGTGTGGCATCATTATCTCTTTGGTGAGAAATTCACGGTATATACAGATCATAAAATCTTGAAACACATTTTCTCACAAATGGATTTGAACTTGAGGCAAAGGATATGGATGGAATATCTCCAGATGTTTTATTTTGACTTAATGTACACACCAAGTAAGGTAAATTTGGTGGCAGATGCATTAAGTAGAAAATCATATGGCTAGATGGTGAAAAAGGCATCGGACCAGTGGCAGTTGATGTCTGTTATAGCCGATATGCGGTTGGAATGTGAGGAACAGGGTGATAGAGCGGTCTTGTTTCCAGTTTTGTTGATTCTTGACTTGGTAGGACTAGTTAGAGAGGCACATATATCCGATTCTGAGTGTGTGACCATGGGGTCGAGACTCAATGGCGGGGAGACCATTGAGGGTTGGTAACTAAAGGGAGATTCAGTTTTGTGTTTTCAGAATCAAATGGTTGTACCAGTTTCTTGTCAAGAGGATATTCTCAGGGCGTATCATTACTTTAGGTGGGATGTTCATCCTGGAATTTAGAAAATTTATAAAGAGATGAAGGCGTAGTTCTGGTGGGATTGTATGAAAAGAAGTGTGGCTGAGTTTGTTTCGAGATACTTGACTTGTTAGCAGGTCATTGCAGAGCATCAAAGGCCAGCATGAATATTAAACTCTTTACCAATCCTTTTTTGTAAGTGGGAGAAGATAGTGATGGATTTTGTTACAGGTATCCCAAGAACAGTCAGGAAGCACAATTCCATTTGGGTGATAGTGGATTAGCTTACGAAGTCGGCCCATTTCATCCTGATTCGTGAATCTCATATGGGGGATGATCTGTCCAAAATCTATAGCCGGGAGGTGGTAAAGAGGCATTGTGTTCTAGTTTTGATTGTATCAGATAGTGATCCAAGGTTTACATCTCGTTTCTAGGAATCCTTACAACAAGCCCTTGGAACTAAGTTGACCATGAGTACGGCGTATCACCCTCAGATGGATGGCCAATCTGTGAGGATGATACAAACTCTGGAGGATATGTTGCGGGCTTGTGTCATGGATTTTAGTGGCTCGTGGGAGGATCACTTGTCGTTGGTTGAGTTATTGTACAATAATAGTTATCATGCATCCATACATATGGTTCCTTTTGAAGCATTTTATGGGTGGCCATATCATTCTCCAATATGTTGGGAAAAAACAGGTGAGTCACCCATGGTTGGACGAAGCCCTGTCTAGGAGACGAAGAAGAAGATCAAGTTGATCAGGAAGAGAATGGAGACAACTCAGAGTCGTCAAAAATCATATGGGGATCATTATCGACAACCGTTGTAAATTGAGGCGAGTGATCATGTTTTCTTGAGGATCTCTCCTAGGTTGGGACATCGTCGGTTTGGAATGTAGGGAAAGTTATCTCCTAGGTATATTGGACCTTTTGAGATTCTTGCACGGGTTGGTGAGGTGGATTATCATTTGGATTTTCCACCTAGGTTCAGTGTGGTGCACAATGTTTTTCATGTGTCACAGTTAAAAAAGTTTCAGCCGGATCATGACCATGTGATTTGATAGGATCATGTTGAGCTAGAACTGGATGCTTCATTGGTGCACGTGCCAGTGCAGGTTTTGGATAGGCAAGAGAAATTCTTGTGTGGTAAAAGCATCGGTTTAGTTCGTGTTATGTGGTAACATGGTCAGATTCAAGAGGAGACTTGGGAGCGGGAGAAAGAGATGGTCGAGCAGTGGCCTGAGCTCTTTTGGTAAAGGGAGGGTTCACTATTTTCTGGAGATGGAAATTCCAATGGTGGGGAGAATGTAACACCCCTGGTTTGAGGTATATGGCCTTTTTATGCATTTTTATGTGTTTAATGTGCATGGGATGAGTTGGGAAGAGTTTGGGAGAGTTTTTAATGGTTTTGGATGAGTTTGGAGACTTTTAAAGGGGTACACAGTTTGATAACTATTAGTGGAAATCGTTCAGATTCTCCAGGAAACCGTAAAAGTGAGACAGTAGGCTTCGCACGGCCTGGGCACGGTTTTCCAAACCGTACGAGGAAACTGTGTAGACCCTTCCTCCCAAGGCAGTAGAGTACACACGGTTTTCCAAACCATGCGGGCTAACCATGAGACCACTTAAAAATATAATTTTAAAACCTAGGCTCACTCGTACATGCCTCATTTCACTCCAAAAATCCTCCCACTCGTGGATCACTCAGGATCTTTGGTTATCAGGGGGGTGTAGGATCTTTCCCACCCATTTTGGAAGCGTTTCAAAGGGGTTTCAAGGCGGTTTGAAGATGGTTTCTCCGGAATAAGTCCATCCTCTTGGTTTCCTTGGGTTTTCCTATAGATCTACATCCCTATCTTTCTTGGTTTTCTAGATTTAAACTTTTTGTGTGTAGATATAGGGTTTTGGTTGCCTTGGATAATGATTTTAGGGCTTATGGATGCTAAGTAAAGGGATCTAGAGGGGTTTCGGTGGTGCGTTCGCCAGATTTGAGGTGCGGTGGCTTGTGGGTCGATTTCTTGGGAACCATAAAGGTATGTTTCTTCTTTCTCGACTCCACTTGGTTAGAGCTAGTGGTTTTTGTTTACAATTATGTTGGTTTTCTTGAAATTAATTGTGTTTTTTGTGCAATGTTGGTTGGAAATCCCTTTGGGGATTTTTGAAAAAATGGGGTTTTATGGTGAAATGCTTTTGTTGTGGATTTTAAAATGAAGATTTTAAAATGGGATGCTATGGTTGATTTGAGAAAATTATTGATGGAAAAAAGGTTTTCAATAAATAGGATGTTTTATTGAAATGTTGTTTGGCATGGAAAATGATTTTCAATAAATGGGTGATTTATAGAAGTGGATTGATATGCAATGGAATTGGTTGATTGCATGTTATTGTGACCATGGTGGGTTATATTCTTGGTTTGGCTTGGTTGAAATGTGGTGTGGAAGTGGGTGAGAAGTCTCGCCATAAAAGGTGATGTATAGTGGTTGGAAGAACAACCCTGTGGGTTGTGGTTGGGAAGTAACACTAGGTGTGAATGGGTGAATGGGTTTGACGGAAGCTCTACCATTTGGTTGTGGTCGGGAAGTACCACTAGGTGTGAATGGGTGAATGGGTTGGATGGAAGCTCCACCATTTGGTTGTGGTCGGGAAGTACCACTAGGTGTGAATGGGGGAACGGGTTGGACGAAAGCACCACCATTTGGTGGTTTGGTTTTTTTGGTTGTTTTGTTGTGCATTGCTTTGCAAGGTGGAAATTGTTGTGAAAATGTGTACATGGTGATATGGATTGTGGCATGTTTGTTTGGCTTTCCCTTGGTTTCTTGGGTTGGGTGTGATGGCCTAGTAAGGGCGTTTGTGGCTTATGGAAATAGTTACACTTGTGATTTACTTTATATAAACTGTTTATAATAATGTGCTAACTGTTTTATCCTAGTGGCGTGTGTAGGGAAGTCATTTGGGGAAATCCAACTGAGTTTTAGTACTCACCCCCTGCTTTGGCATGTTGGTGTCTTTGCATATATTGTATATCATGACGTGGGAAAAGGTAAAGCATATCCCTCCTTTAGTGGAGCATTGTGATCCCTTGGTGGATCTTGGATCTTGGAGTGGAGATGTGGTGGTGTCATAGATTGTGGTGTTTTGTTGTTTAGCTTCCACATAGTACTCTGATGTTGTGTGGACATGTATAGTTGTATTGGTTTTGAGTTGTGTTGTGGAACAACTTGGTTGTCATTTGGGAATACATGTTTGGTTTTGAAAGTACATGCATAATTAACTGTTGGTTTGGTTGGTTTTGTCTTTAGGGAAAATCGTTCCCCGACTTGATCTTGATGCCCTCGACATTTATTGCCAGCCTTTGGCATCTTGGGAACGTCGCTTAAGGCCAAGTAGACCTCACCGCCTCCTCAAGACGATGAGGTAGGGGTGGGGTGTTACATGTGTGTTTTATAATATAAAAAATAATTATAAGAAGTGAAAATTCCATTGATAAAATTTCGGGTTATTACATAGGGTGTCTGAATCTGGTTGAATTACGAGATTTTGGTTTAATAATTACCTATTTGTCATAAATTTGGGATTTTATTATTCATATGATTGTCTCTATTTAAAAGTGATATATTTAACGATTTTTTATATTGAAATGGATCTATGTGCCTTTGTCAACAATTTTTGTGGGCTATATCACATTTTGGATCATGCAATTGAAAATTCCCCATTATTTTTCACTCGGCTTAGATTTCTTGGAAATAATTATACCAACATGAAAAATTATAGATAAATGATATTTCATATAAATTTTATTGTTTTCATATGATACATACAATAATTAGAAATAAATAAACACATCTTATCATTTGAATAGGTAGATCATCCCCGATTTTTATTTCATGTGTATTAAATGTTTGAGTATACACTAGGAAATATAACTGAATCTATCATCCTTATTTCACTTAATTTTCTATTTATATCATTTTCTGAAATATTCCTTCTTCAGGACTCAACTTTTAGTTTGAAGTGTGATATGAAAATTTATTATATTATATATCATGATCTGATCTAGATTCTTAAATTGTTTATAAACAATATGTAAAGTGTCAGGGTACTCCATCCGTTTCACACCTAATTAATCTATATAAGACATATCCGCCACCTCTATTAAAATAAAAAAACCCAAATTTCATTTCCCTATAATTTTAATCTCTTGTTTCTCATCATATTCAAGGCACTGGTATTTGTTTTTCCTAAAAAAACTGTAAGAAAAAACTTATGTTTTTTAAAATCCCAAAATCTTGATTTATTTCTATTTTAATTATTAAACATTGTAAGGGAGTAAAATATTTTAAAGAAAATATATATTTTTTAAATTATTTAAAGAAGTTTTATTATTTTCAAAACATCAATTCTTCTATTTTTTTTATTTTTAAACATATTTTTCCCAAATTCATATTTTTAGTGGAAATTATTTTAAAACAAATTTCTTATTTTTATCATTTAAATTATAAGTGTAATTACATAATTTAAAACAATAAAAAAGATTTTTTGTTATTATTTAATTAAGAAACCCTTGGTTTTATAAGAATTTTATTTTATAAAAATATCTAAAGAAAAAAACTATCATTATAAGTTTTTTTAAATTTTTTTGTAAATTTAATTTTTATAAGTAGATAAGTCTATCATTTATAATTCATGAAATTTCATGTATTTAATATAATTTTTTTCAATTTTAATTCATTAAAATAAATGTATTTGAAATATCTATATTTATTCTAGAAATATGTGATTCTCCTATAGATTTTATGAAAAGAGATTTAGCAAAGATAAAAAATTTTAAAATTATTTTATGATTTGAAAATAATTAAAGTATATAATATTGGAAATTTTTAATGGGCAATTTATGAGAAATATGGATCTTTATAAAAATTATTTCTTAAAATTAAAATTATTTCTTTTATATCAAACAATGAGGATTAGATATTGATCCCATGATCTCCAAGAGACATTGTCATACCAGGGATATTGCTATGATACCACAAGAGTTTTATAGGATCTGTCAAGTAGAATTTAAATCATTAAATTTATTATTATTTCCAATTTATTTCTATGGAGAAATCCAATTTTTTTTGAAGATTATTTTTAAAATAAAAATTCAAAATAATTATTATTTTTCAAAGACTATTTTTGAAAATGATTTTCAAAATAATAAATATTTTTGAAATATTTTTGAAATGTATTTTATATATCACATATATATTTTATATTAAATGTTTTAAATAGTTCTAAAATAATTATTTATAAAACATCTTTCATTGGTTTTAAAACCCCTTACTGGGAAATTTTATGCTCATCCCATGCATTTAAAATGTTTTTCATAGTCATCTTAGATTTTTTAATGGATGTCTTCACTTAAGGAGTTAGTTCATGTGAACCAAATTAGTTATTTTTTTAAAACTCTTATAAAATGTATAATTTATCTAATTCTACTAAACTTAGACCAATAAAGATCCTCAGTTGTAAACAATACTGTGTATTTTTATGTTATCTTTTATAAAAACATACACAACATGTTTTAGTACTGAATCCAAAATGCGGGATCAAGGATGTTACCTTTGGTATTAGAGGAATGGTTTAGATAAAATTAGTTATTATGCATAAAAATTTCATAAAAAATATAAGCGGTTAAAGTTTTCTTTAAATCTTCTAGTCAATTAATTTCCCTTAGAAGTTATAACTTTTCTTAATTTTGACGATGGAAATTTAAAATTTTCTTAAGTTTGACGAACAAATTTTGAGGGTTCGATTCATTTAAGGGGAAGAGGGGGGGGGAGGGTGTAACAACTTAGAAATTTTAGAACATTAATATGTTTTATTAACTAGCTAGTTTTATAATTTAAATAAATCGAAATAAAAATGACTTATAAGTTAAGATAAAATATTCAAAATTATATTATAATTCCTTTCCTATATATGATGATATATTAAAATATATATGAACTTATCAATTATGGTATTATAAAAAATTCATTGTTTTCTAACCATATGTTAAATAAATTATTAATTTCAAGAAACAATATTTGGTTTTAAATTAATATTCAAAATTATAAACAAATATTGTTTTATGTGATATTTTTTATAATAATAACTTTAATATAAATATATTTATATTTTTAATTTTAAAAAATTTGTTTTCTATATAAAAATAAAAAATTTATTATAAATTATTATAAAATTATTTTGAATAATTATATTTAAAGATTTGTTATATTTAAATTAAGAAATATGTTTTAATATAATAAATAGTTTTTGAAACTAAATTTTTTTCACTAATAAAATATTAACATATAAAAATATTTTTATTTAATTATTGAATCAATAAATAATATTTTTTTCTAATAAAAAAATTTTAAAAAATATTTATAATTATAAATACATAAATTCAAATAAATTAGTTTAAAAATATATTTTAGAAATATTTATATATATAAAATATTATTATGAATATATAATTTATTTGAAATAAATAAAAATTTAAAGATAATATATTTTAACTATTATAAATTTATAATTTTTTTTATCTTACGAGTATTATTAATATATATATATATATATATAATTATTTATTATTAAAATTAAAATTATAAAATATGAAAAGAATTTAAAATGAAAAAGATTTATAATTAAAAAATGAAAGGAAGATAAAGGTATTCATAAATCAGATATAAAGGTTTCATTTTGGGGGGCTGAGTGGAAGGGTCAAATGTAAATGAGTGAACCAGCTTCGATTTTGACCAAAGTAGATCGAAGGGTAGAGTGTAGGTATGGTCGGGCATTGAGATTCAACCACTGGATAAGGGTTAAGCATCGATGGGCCAAAACCAAAGGGGATGTTCGACCATAGATTAAGGGCTATGATTTCAGGAAGCCAAGCATGTAAATGGGGATAGAAGTCGGTATCGACTGTATAACGACCCACACTTTACATACATTGTTAATACTTCAAAATTGAATCACACTTATTACAACATATGACAAAACCACAAAGGACCGTATAGGTATAGTGTCTTTAGAAACTGGGAAACATAAACAACTGGTTCATAAATCTTCTAAAGTGTCTCCCATTTATTTCATCATATCTAGGGTCCCTTTTAGCATATTCTACTTAATATCCATCTTCCTGGCCTGGGGAAAAGAAAACATAAAAGGGTGAGCTCAAATGCTCAGCAAGGGCAAATAAAGGAAATAAAAATCATATCATATCTTTTTGAAAATTAAAACCTGCAAGAGAGATCATAATATCTTAACATGGAATAAATCATAGAAGTGAAAATGAGATCCCCATAATCATAACATAAAACTTGAATCTTTGTGGCATGCACACATAATCATGGAAAATCATTTCTTGTTAGTCATGACTCATTGCCAAGACTATCTTAGTGGACAAAGTCCCTTTCTGAACCGAGTTCACTCCTCGTTTCAGTCCTGTATCACTGAACCGAAATAACCTTCCGTTCCAGCCATGTCTATCTCATGAGATATAAAATCATTACCCAATGCATTGGAGGGAGATATAGGTCCCACCCATCTTATAATGAATCCTTTCTTATGTGTGCCACATAATCATAAAACATACATCATCGCATAACAAAAATGGGATTCTTGAAACATCATGACATCATAAATCAATTTATATATGATAAAGGAATTCATAAACATAATTCCATCACAACATAGTCAAACCAATGTAAAAATATGGATAGAAACAGAACCCTTTATTATCTTAGATGGAAAATAATTTTGATAAAACACTTGAATTGAATTCTTGAGGAAAATATCCTTTCTTCTTCAAAAACATTTTTCCTTTCATAACATGTCATACAACTTTAAAATAAAAGAATTTGATTAAAAATAAACTTGAAAACTTGTAAAGGAAGCTTCTTTGAAGTAATGTTTTTAAAATCCATTCATGCCGTATAAGTTAAAAAACATTCTTCGTACTTTTGTCGGAAAAGTCAAAAAGTACCTCGTACGGAAAAACAACAAAAGATTCCTTTCATATTCTTTACTAAAAACTCACCTAAGGGTAAAATTGGATTTAAACTATTTCAAGTGGATGGATGCAATATTACATATTGAGGGAACATGGATGTGGATGATAAAATACACCCCAGTAAATACTTACGAATAAACAATATCGGATAAAAATGAGATTGTGATATTTCCCTTACCTTAGGTCCGATTTGCTTTGTTCGTGTCCGAAGCTCCTGTATAATGGTTTAAATAATGTTATTGACTTATTCCAGAATCATACATATTGATATGAGATCATATATGGTCATATTATTAGCTTCTTGTTAGTAATATTTCATTGTTACTTGTTACTCGGGTCTTTATAACTTTTTGTTCTTATGCGTGTTTTGTCGAATAAATTCTTATTCTTAACTTTAGGTTATAGATAATTCATTTCCAGAATGGTATTAGTGTAGTATATACCATATTCATTCATTCAATTCATTTATATAATCATTATGAAATGAAGATCATGTAGAACGAGTCGCATCACATCGTGGAGACGGTATTCCGTACGTACGCACGAGTGATGATATCGTTCCTATGATCGTGGAATTGTATTGGAGTATATATATATATATATTATTTCAGTATCAATATTACTTAATAATAATCATATATAGTCACTGATTACACCATTATACCCATCCTTGTAAGGTGATGGTGGAAAATAGATTACACCACGGCGTGGAGACGGTATTCCGTACGTACGCACGCGCGGTGATTTCATTTTTCCGTAGGATGGATAGAAGGTGAATTAGGGTTGTTTCATATTTATAATAACATATCAGTATGTAAGTAATACTGATGTTATTACTTTATCATGAAACAACTAAAGAAGAAGAAGTTGAAGAAGAAAGAAATTGAAAAGATCGGTAATGGATATTACCTCTTCTTTGGAACGCCTTTTTGAATCCTCCACTTAAGGAACTAAGATTGGTCTTTGGAGAAGACCAGGACCTCTAGGATTATTCTAGGGAAGTGGAGAATGGAAAATGGCAGGGGTTGGCCGAGCTTGAGTGCTCAAATTGGTGTGAGGAGGAGGGGGAGGAGGTGCCCTTTTATAAGGGAGGAGAGGGGCACCTTAGGAATATCTCAAAATATTATTTTATATTAAAGTCAAAATCGGTTTATAATGGTTCCAAAGGGTCTTATTTCGAAGCTAAAGTGGGGATGGGTCGAAATCCTATCAACCAATAGGATTTAGACAAGTTTAGGGTATTATTGTAACCTTATCAATTAGATTTAACTCTAAGTTAAATAATTTAACTTTTACCATGTCTTTTTGTTTTCTTTCACTATATGGTTAATACACTTACTATAACATGCAAAATGAACCCCAAATTGTTTATTATTAATATATATATCCTTATCTAAGTCATTTGGACGAACCTTAGATTTTTAGGAATAAAATAACAATTAATAATATAATATTTGATTTAAAAACTATTTTGTGTCAATTTTGACACTATTTGATATATGATTTTTGTGAAAGTCATAACAGAATTATATGTTCGAACCAAGTTGATTAAATCAATACTAATATATCATAGTAACCTAGAAAATTAGTGGAATTCATAAAAAGTCTTAAATTATATTTATTTTGGTGTTTATAACATCAATTATGTAAATATTTCATTAATAAGATAATTACTGCATCATCTTTGTGTCATAAATAAATTAAATTATTTGATGTATAAAAATTACAAATAAAATAGCATCATGTAGGAAATCTTTTTAGCTTTCTAATGAATATTTACAATCGAATTTATCTTATGTATAACCCCATATTAAAAATTATTTACTTATTAAACTTTGATTTTAACTATTTTAACCCTTCTTTAAATAAATTAATAATAAATGTCCTAATCTAATCCAAGTGGGCCTAAATGGTAATATTTTATTCCTAAGTTTGTTTTTGGTCGAATTACACTTGTCCAATAGAATTAGGACATGTGTTAGGGTAATATTAATATCATATTTACCCTTAGTTACCCTATTTACTATTAACCGCGGTAAAAAAAAGTAAAAAGTTACTATTCACCAAAAATTATTTTCATCTCATTGAACCACATTTTAGTCCTTGATATTAACCGTGTCTCTCGGATTTTTGAAATTCCAATCACAGAAGCGGTAAAATTAAGTTTTATGCAAAATTCGGTTTTTAACCTACCACTTAGTGGTTTCACTATTCATCAAAAATTGAAAGTTTTCAGAAAAATACCAAAATTTCACCCTAGGCTAATTTCGATATTCTGAGTCCAAAAATGAAGTCCATTTTGAAAAATAAAATTTATAAAATTTCAAAAAGTGGTTATTACTATTCATAACGGCTAGTTTTAATAGCATATTGTTGTTTAGTGAAACTCGGTATTGCGTACGACGCAAGCTATCGAGGAAGGTCGCGATTGCGTGTAAAGCAAGCCAAGCAAGTGTTGTGTAGAAAAAGATTCCTTTGATGATTTATATAACATAAAAGTCTCGGGTGTTACATTCTACCCCCCTTAAAAAGAATTTCGCCCTCGAAATTCGTCACTTTGCAACAAACAAATGAGGATACTTCTCCCTCATCATATCCTCAAGCTCCCATGTAGCTTCTTCAAGTTGGTGGTTTCTCCATAAAACTTTCACCAAGCGAGTGGTCTTGTTTCGTAGGACTTTTTCGCTACGATCCAGAATCTCTATCGGCTGTTCTTCATAAGAAAGATCTTGCTCCAGCGGTACAACTTCTGAGCTGAGTACATGTGAAGGATCTGGTATGTACTTTCTCAGGAGAGATACATGGAACACATCGTGAACTTGAGAGAGATTCGGTGGAAGCGCCAATCGGTAAGCTACCTTCCCAACACGATCCAGTATTTCAAAAGGACCGATATATCTAGGGCTCAACTTCCCCTTCTTTCCAAATCTCATAACCCTCTTCCAGGGAGATATTCGTAAGAACACTTTATCACCCACTTCAAACTCTAGGTCTTTTTTTCGGTTGTCGGCATAACTTTTCTCTCGACTCTGAGCTGCTCTTATGTGTTGTTGAATAGATCTGACCTTTTCTGCCATTTCATCAACGAGATCAGGTCCTAATAGCTTTCTTTCCCCAACTTCATCCCAGCAAGTTGGAGTCCTGCATTTCTTTCCATAGAGAGCTTCATAAGGAGCCATCTGAATACTGGAGTGAAAGCTATTATTATAAGAAAATTCCACCAAAGGTAGGTGTTGATCCCAACCTCCTTTTAAATCCATAGAGCAAGCTCTCAACATATCTTCTAGGGTTTGAATTGTTCTCTCAGACTGACCGTCTGTCTGGGGGTGATAAGCAGTGCTGAAACTCAACTCTGTATCTAGAGTATGCTGAAGACTTCGCCAAAACATCGAGGTAAATCTCGGATCTCGATCAGATATAATAGAAAGTGGTACTCCATGCAATCTTACCACTTCCTTTACATATATCCTGGAAAGCTGATCTAGAGAGAAATCCTCTCTAATAGCAATGAAGTGTGCAGACTTTGTAAGACGATCAACTATGACCCAGATAGCATTATTGCCTTTGGATGTTTTAGGAAGTCCTGTGACAAAGTCCATAGTGATGTTTTCCCATTTCCATTCGGGTATGGGTAATGGTTGTAACATCCCCTTAGACTTCTGTCTCTCAGCTTTAACTTGTTGACAAACCAAGCATCGAGAGACATATTCAGCAACATCTCTTTTCATGCCATCCCACCAGAAGTACTCTTTCAGGTCCCTATACATCTTCGTGCTTCCAGGATGAATAGAGAATGAAGAACTATGAGCCTCATCCAGCAGCTCTTTCTTTAATTCGGGGATGGGAGGAACACAAACCCGATTCCTGAACTTTATTATCCCATCACAATCAAGGTTGAATTCAGGAACATTTCTCACCTTCTTTTGTAACTTGACATCTTCTTTCTGTGCCTCTTTAATCTTCACATGTATAGATGGTTGAACATTCATTTGAGAAAGATAAGATTTTTCCCCTTCCATTATAATTCCAAGATCCATCCTTTGTAAATCCATAAATATTGGATCTTTTGTGATCCTCATCATGGATAAACTAGCATGGTCTTGTCGACTTAATGCATCTGCCACCTTGTTTGCTTTCCCAGGGTGGTAATGGATTGAGCAGCCATAATCCTTAATCAGCTCCAACCATCTTCTTTGGCGCATATTCAGCTCCTTTTGTGTGAAAATATACTTTAAACTTTTATGATCAGTATAAATATCACACCTTTCACCATAAAGGTAATGCCTCCAAATATTTAATGCAAAGATTACCGCAGCCAACTCCAAATCATGTGTTGGGTAATTTTGCTCATGGATTTTCAACTGTCGTGAGGCATAAGCTATCACCATATCATTTTGCATAAGAACACACCCCAATCCCTTCTTGGATGCATCACTGTAGATCACAAACCTTTCTCCACTACAAGGCAGTGTGAGCACAGGTGCACTGGATAACCTTCTTTTCAACTCCTTGAAATTCTCTTCACATTCCTCTGTCCAGACAAACTTAACTCCTTTCCGAGTCAACTTGGTGAGTGGATTAGATAATCGTGAAAAATCTTTTACAAAACGTCGATAATAACCAGCCAAACCAAGAAAACTTCGGATCTCAGTTACTGTTGTTGGTCTTGACCATCTTTCGATAACCTCTGTTTTTGCTGGATCCACAGATATCCCCTCTTTTGAGATTATATGACCCAAAAATGCAACTTTTTGAAGCCAAAATTCACACTTGGTAAATTTGGCATAAAGCTTCTCTTTTCTCAGGGTCTTCAATATAATTCTCAAGTGATCTTCATGCTCTTCCTTGATCTTTGAATAGACAAGAATATTGTCTATAAAGACTACCACAAATTGATCAAGATAGTCTCTAAAGACTCTATTCATTAGATCCATGAAGATAGCAGGGGCATTAGTAAGACCAAATGGCATCACTATAAATTCATAGTGTCCATACCTTGTACGGAAAGCCGTCTTTGGTATATCCTCCCTTTTTACCCTTAATTGATGATACCCTGAACGAAGATCAATCTTGGAAAAGTATTGAGCTCCGCGTAGTTGGTCAAATAAGTCATCAATGCGTGGGAGAGGATATTTGTTCTTGATAGTGATCTTGTTAAGTTCTCTATAATCAATGCAGAGTCTCATTGATCCATCTTTCTTCTTAACAAATAGAATAGGTGCTCCCCAAGGTGACGCACTAGGGCGTATGAATCCCTTATCAAGATTCTCTTGGAGTTGCTTCTTCAATTCCTGCAACTCAATTGGGGCCATTCTATAAGGTGTCTTTGAAATAGGCAAAGCACCCGGTACGAGTTCTATTGAAAACTCAACTTCACGATTTGGTGGAAGACCCGGTAATTCCTCCGGAAAGACATCATCAAACTCCCGTACAATGAGCATATTCTTAATCGTGAGTTTCTCACCAACTATTTGAGATAAATAACCTTCATTTAGTGGAATCAATACCCATAAGATGGAAGAAATTTCCACTGGAAGGTTATGTTCATCCTTGCATTGATAGACGATCGTAGGTTGATCTGGAATATGAAATGTGACTTCCCTTCTTTGGCAATTGATATGAGCTCCATGTAGAGAAAGCCAATCCATGCCAAGAATCACATCAAATTCCACTAAAGGAAGGATCACAAGATTTGCAGGAAGCACTTTCCCACAAACTTCGATCGGAGAAGAATTATAAACTTCTGATGCGATTGATGTGCCATTAGGTGTTGTCACAGCTAACTCAACATCTAATTGTTGAGGTAATACGGTGATACCCTTAGAAAATTCTTTAGAAATAAAAGAGTGGGTGGATCCAGAATCAAATAAAACATTTGCTACTTTAGAGTGGATGGTAAGTGTACCTTTCACCACATCGTTATCGTACTCCACATCGCTGATAGAAATTGCATGTGACTTTCCTTTTTCTTTAGCCTTAAGAGTTTGTTGACGTCGACCATCATCATCAACCCTTGGATTTGGGCATTGATTGGCATAATGCCCCATCTCCTTGCACTTGAAACATTGAAGTGTAGCATGTTCATTCTGTGTATCCCTTCCTTTGTTTGCATCATTAGACATCTTCTTCCCATTATCACGGCATTCAAATGCCCGATGACCTTCCTTTCCACATTTAAAACATTTACTTGTCCCTTTAAGACAACTCCCTCCATGTTTCTTTCCACACTTTGAGCATAAGGGAAAGTTCATCTTCTTTTCCGTGTGCTCTTTAGATTTTTCTTTGAATTCCATCTTCCTCTTCTTATCAAACCCATGTGACTGATGGGTTACTCCAATCTCCATCTCGACTTTGAGAGCACATCGAACGATTTCCTCGTAGCTATTGAAGTCCCTTATGTCTAACACCCTTCGAAGACTTGGTTTTAAGCAACTAAAGAATCGATCGATCTTACTCTCAGGTTGGATAATAATACCAGAAGCGTACCTTGCAAGTCTGGTAAAATTTGCTTCATAGGTACCAACAGATTCATCATCCCTTTGCTTCAGTTCAAGGAACTCTTTCTCCATCTTTGTTCGGAGAATACGAGGGAAGTACTTATTGAAAAATAAGTTCTTGAACTCGTCCCATTCCATAGACTCAATTTCATCCCTTTGCCTTGTATTCTTAACAAGATTCCACCATTGATCAGCATCTCCTTCCAAACGATACACTGCTAGGATGACTTTATCATGCTCAGAACATTGAAGAACTGAAAATATCTTTTCAGTATTACTAATCCATTGTTCAGCAACTAATGGATTAGTAGACCCGCTGAAAGATGGTGGACGCTGCCTCATGAAGGATTCAACAGAATTTTGCTCCCTCCTTTGTTCGTTTGGAAATCCTGCATGATTCATAGATTGAGAAAGTTGTGTGAGCATGGCTACAAGATTTTGCATTCCAGCTCCCATATCGTTTGGTTTCTCAGGGGGACAATCATTTCATTGCCCATCGCATTCCGCATTAACACGGTTCCTTCGGGTTCCAGCCATTGACTAAAACCAAGAAGAATAGTGTGAGCAACACTAATTATAATAGGAAACCACATAATTCAAGAATAAAATTTTCATGCTTATGGTCTTATCCTAGGTTATTCATGGCCATTTCTAAGATTATGTTCTATGCTTAGACTTATCCTTAGGGTTCTTACTAAGGCTTTCACATCCTAGTTTCCAAAGGTTGACTATACCTTTCCTCTAATACCAACTATAACGACCCACACTTTACATACATTGTTAATACTTCAAAATTGAATCACACTTATTACAACATATGACAAAACCACAAAGGACCGTATAGGTATAGTGTCTTTAGAAACTGGGAAACATAAACAACTGGTTCATAAATCTTCTACAGTGTCTCCCATTTATTTCATCATATCTAGGGTCCCTTTTAGCATATTCTACTTAATATCCATCTTCCTGGCCTGGGGAAAAGAAAACATAAAAGGGTGAGCTCAAATGCTCAGCAAGGGCAAATAAAGGAAATAAAAATCATATCATATCTTTTTGAAAATTAAAACTTGCAAGAGAGATCATAATATCTTAACATGGAATAAATCATAGAAGTGAAAATGAGATCCCCATAATCATAACATAAAACTTGAATCTTTGTGGCATGCACACATAATCATGGAAAATCATTTCTTGTTAGTCATGACTCATTGCCAAGACTATCTTAGTGGACAAAGTCCCTTTCTGAACCGAGTTCACTCCTCGTTTCAGTCCTGTATCACTGAACCGAAATAACCTTCCGTTCCAGCCATGTCTATCTCATGAGATATAAAATCATTACCCAATGCATTGGAGGGAGATATAGGTCCCACCCATCTTATAATGAATCCTTTCTTATGTGTGCCACATAATCATAAAACATACATCATCGCATAACAAAAATGGGATTCTTGAAACATCATGACATCATAAATCAATTTATATATGATAAAGGAATTCATAAACATAATTCCATCACAACATAGTCAAACCAATGTAAAAATATGGATAGAAACAGAACCCTTTATTATCTTAGATGGAAAATAATTTTGATAAAACACTTGAATTGAATTCTTGAGGAAAATATCCTTTCTTCTTCAAAAACATTTTTCCTTTCATAACATGTCATACAACTTTAAAATAAAAGAAGTTGATTAAAAATAAACTTGAAAACTTGTAAAGGAAGATTCTTTGAAGTAATGTTTTTAAAATCCATTCATGCCGTATAAGTTAAAAAAAATTCTTCGTACTTTTGTCGGAAAAGTCAAAAAGTACCTCGTACGGAAAAACAACAAAAGATTCCTTTCATATTCTTTACTAAAAACTCACCTAAGGGTAAAATTGGATTTAAACTATTTCAAGTGGATGGAAACAATATTACATATTGAGGGAACATGGATGTGGATGATAAAATACACCCCAGTAAATACTTACGAATAAACAATCTCGGATAAAAATGAGATTGTGATATTTCCCTTACCTTAGGTCCGATTTGCTTTGTTCGTGTCCGAAGCTCCTGTATAATGGTTTAAATAATGTTATTGACTTATTCCAGAATCATACATATTGATATGAGATCATATATGGTCATATTATTAGCTTCTTGTTAGTAATATTTCATTGTTACTTGTTACTCGGGTCTTTATAACTTTTTGTTCTTATGCGTGTTTTGTCGAATAAATTCTTATTCTTATCTTTAGGTTATAGATAATTCATTTCCAGAATGGTATTAGTGTAGTATATACCATATTAATTCATTCAATTCATTTATATAATCATTATGAAATGAAGATCATGTAGAACGAGTCGCATCACATCGTGGAGACGGTATTCCGTACGTACGCACGAGTGATGATATCGTTCCTATGATCGTGGAATTGTATTGGAGTATATATATATATTATTTCAGTATCAATATTACTTAATAATAATCATATATAGTCACTGATTACACCATTATACCCATCCTTGTAAGGTGATGGTGGAAAATAGATTACACCACGGCGTGGAGACGGTATTCCGTACGTACGCACGCGCGGTGATTTCATTTTTCCGTAGGATGGATAGAAGGTGAATTAGGGTTGTTTCATATTTATAATAACATATCAGTATGTAAGTAATACTGATGTTATTACTTTATCATGAAACAACTAAAGAAGAAGAAGTTGAAGAAGAAAGAAATTGAAAAGATCGGTAATGGATATTACCTCTTCTTTGGAACGCCTTTTTGAATCCTCCACTTAAGGAACTAAGATTGGTCTTTGGAGAAGACCAGGACCTCTAGGATTATTCTAGGGAAGTGGAGAATGGAAAATGGCAGGGGTTGGCCGAGCTTGAGTGCTCAAATTGGTGTGAGGAGGAGGGGGAGGAGGTGCCCTTTTATAAGGGAGGAGAGGGGCACCTTAGGAATATCTCAAAATATTATTTTATATTAAAGTCAAAATCGGTTTATAATGGTTCCAAAGGGTCTTATTTCGAAGCTAAAGTGGGGATGGGTCTAAATCCTATCAACCAATAGGATTTAGACAAGTTTAGGGTATTATTTTAACCTTATCAATTAGATTTAACTCTAAGTTAAATAATTTAACTTTTACCATGTCTTTTTGTTTTCTTTCACTATATGGTTAATACACTTACTATAACATGCAAAATGAACCCAAAATTGTTTATTATTAATATATATATCCTTATCTAAGTCATTTGTCCGAACCTTAGATTTTTAGGAATAAAATAACAATTAATAATATAATATTTGATTTAAAAACTATTTTGTGTCAATTTTGACACTATTTGATATATGATTTTTGTGAAAGTCATAACAGAATTATATGTTCGAACCAAGTTGATTAAATCAATACTAATATATCATAGTAACCTAGAAAATTAGTGGAATTCATAAAAAGTCTTAAATTATATTTATTTTGGTGTTTATAACATCAATTATGTAAATATTTCATTAATAAGATAATTACTGCATCATCTTTGTGTCATAAATAAATTAAATTATTTGATGTCTAAAAATTACAAATAAAATATCATCATGTAGGAAATCTTTTTAGCTTTCTAATGAATATTTAAAATCGAATTTATCTTATGTATAACCCCATATTAAAAATTATTTACTTATTAAACTTTGATTTTAACTATTTTAACCCTTCTTTAAATAAATTAATAATAAATGTCCTAATCTAATCCAAGTGGGCCTAAATGGTCATATTTTATTCCTAAGTTTGTTTTTGGTCGAATTACACTTTTCCAATAGAATTAGGACATGTGTTAGGGTAATATTAATATCATATTTACCCTTAGTTACCCTATTTACTATTAATCGCGGTAAAAAAAAGTAAAAAGTTACTATTCACCAAAAATTATTTTCATCTCATTGAACCACATTTTAGTCCTTGATATTAACCGTGTCTCTCGGATTTTCGAAATTCCAATCACAGAAGCGGTAAAATTAAGTTTTATGCAAAATTCGGTTTTTAACCTACCACTTAGTGGTTTCACTATTCATCAAAAATTGAAAGTTTTCAGAAAAATACCAAAATTTCACCCTAGGCTAATTTCGATATTCTGAGTCCAAAAATGAAGTCCATTTTGAAAAATAAAATTTATAAAATTTCAAAAAGTGGTTATTACTATTCATAACGGCTAGTTTTAATAGCATATTGTTGTTTAGTGAAACTCGGTATTGCGTACGACGCAAGCTATCGAGGAAGGTCGCGATTGCGTGTAAAGCAAGCCAAGCAAGTGTTGTGTAGAAAAAGATTCCTTTGATGATTTATATAACATAAAAGTCTCGGGTGTTACAGACTGCTAGAGAGGGACACTCAAACTCAGGAAAGGATCAAACTCCAAAGGTGGTTTGATTTGAATAAAATGAAAGGTAGGTGTTCGATTTTTTTAGGGTTTACAAATCTAGTTAAATAGAATGCTTTTAGTTTAATAATTACATGTTGGTAGTTAATTTGGAATTGTATTCTTCCTCTGGATTTCTCTATTAGATAGTGATATATTTAATTCTTGTTTAAAGTGAAACCGATATGTGTATCTTTGAAAAAAAAATTCTACAAGCTATATCTAATTTTTGATCATGCAATTAGAAATTCACCCATCATTTTCACTCATCTCAATAAGATTATCAATCCTTATACCAACACCACATGTTCTGGAGAATTCGTATTTCATCTCAATTTGGTTGTTTTTATCTACATAATACAACAATTAGAAATAAATAAACATGTCTTATCTTTAGAATAAGAAGATCTTCCCTGATTTTCATTTTGTGTGCATTAAATGTTTAAATACACAATGAAAAATATAACCATATCTATCATCCTTATTTCACTTGATTTTTTATTTCTACCATTATCCAAACTCTTCCTTCATAAGGACTCAACTTGTAGTTTGGATCGCGATTTATAAATATATTATATCATATATCATGATCTGATGTGTATTGTTAAATTGTGTCCAAACAAGATATGAAGTGTCGATGTTCACTATCTATTCCACACAAAATTACTCTATATATGAAAATTCCTCCACCTATTTCAAAAGAAAAAACACAAATTTCATTTCTATAGACTTTGTATCTCTTGCTTCTCAGTATATTCAAGGCACCAGTAGCTATTTTTCCTAAGAATGCTATAAAGGAAAACATATTTTTTTTAAAAATCCCAAAATCTTGATTTTCTTCTCCTATTTTTATTAAAAAAATTATTAGGGAGTTAATTATTTTAAATGAAATATGATATATCTATTTTAATATTTATGTAAAGATGTTTTATTATTTTTAAAACATTGATTCTTCTATGGTTTTATGTATAAACATAATTATCTAAAAATACTATTTTTTAGAGGAAATTATTCTAAAAAAGTTATTATTTTGAATAATTTAATTTGATGTGTTATTCCAGAATTTAAAAAAAATAAAAAAAAACTTTGTTTTTTTATTGTTAAATTTTAAACCCTTTGTTTTAAGAGAATATTACTTTATTTAAAAATCTAATGAAAAAAATCAATCATTATTTGTTTTTTTAATTTATATAATTATATTTAAAACCTCTAGATATGGAAATTATCCATAATTCCAGAAATCTCAAGCATTTTAATAAAAGTAATTATTTTCATTTTAATTCATTTATGTTAATCTATTGGAAATTTAAGAATTTATTCTAGAAATATAGATTTCTCATATGAATTTTCCAAAAAGAGATTTATCAAAGATTTAAAATTTTAAAATTATTTTATTCTTTGAGAATTATTCAAGTATATATTTTTGGAAATGATTTTAATTGGTTATTTATGAGAAAGATATATCTTCATTAAATCATTTTCCTAAAATTAAAACTGGTTCTTTCATATCAAATGATGTGGAATGGGGAGTGAACCCAGGACCTTAGTGGGACACTTTCCTACCAGTGATACTACTAAGTGTAAAAACGGGTTTTATAATATCCATAATGTATCATTTTAATCCATAAAAGTATTATCATTTTAAAATTATTATTAATGATAAATCCAATTTTTTTTCAAATATTATTTTTGAAATTAATTTAAAAATAATACGTATTTTTCAAAGATTATTTTTGAAAAGGATTTTCAAAATAATAATTTTTTTTGAAATATTTTTTGATTAGAATTTTATAATATATATATATATATAAATATTTGATAAAAACATTGAAAAGAGTTTTAAAAATAATTATTTATAAAAGTATCTTCCATTGGTTTTAAAACCCCTTAATGGGTAATTTTATACTCATCCCATATTTTTAAAATGTTTTATTAGGAATCTAAGAAGTTCTTAAATGGTTTCATTTGTTTAAGGAGTTTGTGCACATGAACCGAATTATTTATTTTATTTTATTTTCATAAACTCTGATAAATTGTATATTTGTTTGACTAATTCTACCAAAGTTAGAACAAAAAAGGTCCTCATTTATGTAAAATAATTTCTATTTTTCATTTATATTTTATAATAAAACATATCATGTCATAGTAAGAAACCTAGAGGCTCGAGTTTGAGTTGATACTGAGATGATGTAGTTTACCTATAAACCAATAGTTTTTATTTTCATGTTTCTAAATTCACTATACCTTTATGATCCTTAGTCACACGTTTATGTAATGTAATAAAAATTCATATAAAAAATACAATATCAATGTATGATATGCCTGGGTCACTATAGTTGGTATTATAGGATAGAGTCAGTTATCCTTTTGAATCTAGGATGAGAAAAATTTCTTGAGATCCCAAGGGATATTTATAAAGATATATCTAGGGATTTATATGAAGATTAGTGTAAGGATGACTTGAATTATAAGAAATTTTCCTAGAATTTTAGTAAAGGAAAGAGTGATTTGTTTCCAAGAAATCACATCGATATATGGATACTAAAAGTGGATGTGGATCTAACACATAGTCCCCTATGGGTAATAAATTAAAAAAAGTAACATTTATTTAGTCTTGATCCTCACAATTTTTACAACAACGGACCTTGCTGTACCCCTGGCTTGACACCCCTGAGTGATACACTTTAGAAATTCAAAAAATCTTTGGAAACCATCATAAATTATTTAGATATATGTTTAGTATGAAAGACCTAAGATAAAACAAAGGTGTCTATATTAAACAAGGTTTCATGATTTAGACATCCTATAAGCTATTTTTCATGAGTATGTGTTTCCCTATCATGATTATTATTTCATACACTATTTTTATTGGTTTTAGTCAATGGTAGAAACCCAAATGAATCGTGTTAATTCTAAGTTTGAAGGACAATGAAATGATTTTCTTCATATGGATCCAAATGTTATGGGAGATAGAATTTAAAATCTCATTGCTATCCTCACTAATCTTTTTAAAGGTATGAATCATACATGATCTATAGATGAACAAATGAGGAAATAACATTCTATCGAGTCCCTAATGAGGAAACATCCACCTTATTTGAGTGGGTCTAATGATCCACTATTTTCTGAAAAATAGATCAACACAACTGTAAAGATATTTTCTTTTATCTAGTGTTCAAAACCTAAAAAATTCATTCTAGATATCTTCCACTTGGAAGGTGAAGCAGATTAATTATGGACAGTCATCAATAATACAAGGTAACATGATGAAATTGAATCCAAGAACTGGGCTGATTTCAAGAACTTATTTTTCAATAAGTAAATTCTCTATATTTATCGTACAAAGTGAAGAAGGAATTCCTTGAGATAATGAAAAAGTATGATGAATCTTTTGGCACCTAATAGGAAAATTTTACAAGACTTATGAGGTACACTTTTGGTGGTATAATCTAACCTAAAAGTAAGGTTGATAAATTATTTAGTACATAAAACCACGTATCAAAAGGGTGTTATCTATATGAGACTTTAGTATATATGAAGATATTTTTTGATATGAAATCAAGGTAGAAATATAGGTCAGAGTTACATATAAATATTTTTGTTTTGTTAATAAGAAAAAATGGAATTCAAATGAAAATCAAAGAACAATAGAGAGAATAAGATGAGATTTAAGTTATGCTCAAAGTGTGTGAAGATGTATAAGGGAAATTATCTTAAGGGGATATTTAAATGTTTGAAGTGGGGAATGGAAATTCATCAAGAGTCTAAATTCCTATGTGATGGGAATAAGATAGTTAATTATACAAATAATGAGAAAGATCTACATAATTAACCACCCACACTCCAATGTATCAAATTCAAAGAGTTTAAAATTTATGCCAACAAATTTCTAAATCCAAGGATTAATGATGGTGATCAATGCCAGAATCCTATTTAGCTAAAGGAAAAGGTAAAATCGCATGTCATCACTATTTTTTATGAGGGGTGCAATAATGATGCGGTGAATGGTGCACTTATAATCCACTCTATAACTGATATGTCTTATTTGACTATAGATCTATCCATTATTTCATATATTAAGAATTTTATATGGGTATAAATATTCCAACCAAATGATTATATATATAATTATCATTGGAAACCCCAAATGCTACAATGATAGTATCTTAAATATATGATTCCTATCTAATTGATGTTTATTGGAATGTGCTTCCTACAAATCTTTTCTTTCTCCTTTTGGATGAATTTGATGTTATATTAGGCATGTATTAGATTTATCTACATAAATACCACTTCAATTATTGAGTAAGAGAAGTCATGTTTTATATTCTAAACAAATGTATGATCATATATCAATGTGATTATAAGTACAAATGTTTTATGGAGATCACATAAATTGTATTGGTGTTAATTCTAAATCATAAGGGGTGTTTATATCATACAGTTAAGAAAAAACTCGACATCAATGAAATGCATCTTTTGTAGGAATTTGGGGAAATATTTCCTAAATAATTACTTAGCCTTCCACAAAAATGTATAGTTGAGTTCTCAATATAATTCATACCCAGTTTCACACCAATTTTAAAGAATCCCTATAGAATGGTCCCAATTGAGTTGCAGGAATTGAAGAAGAAACTCTAGGAAAATATTGAAAAGGGATTCATTTGGGCAAGTGTGTCACCTTGGGGTTCACCAGTTATTTTTGTTAAAATTAAAGATTGATCAATGTGACTCCTTATTTATTACTAGGAGCTATCCCCTTCCCCATATTGATGAATTCTTTGATCAACTGTGAAGATATCAATAATTTTCCAAGATTGACCATTGTTTTGGACATCATCAATCGAGGGTCAAGAAGGAGGATGTACCCAAGATAGCATTCTATAAAAGGTATTTACACTATGAATATATATTGATTCTATTTGTTCTAACTAATACCATTCTATCTTCATGGATTTAATGAATAGAGTCTTTAAGGATTACCTTGATCAGTTTGTGGTAGTATTTATTGATGTTATTATTTTCTATTCATAGATCAAGGAATAACATGAATATCATTTGATAATAGAATTAAATTACATAAGTAAAGAGAAAATATATGAAAAAATTACAAATTTATATTTTGGATGCAAAAGGTTTCATTTATCGGTCATATATTATAGTGGTGTAGACCTTTCAGCCCATTACATTAACAAAAATCTAATGATTAAGGTATTAAAGGGAAGTTTAGGGTGGTTTAAAGGATGGATTTGAATCACCAATGGTGAATAATTTTGAAATTTTTTGTCTCACTAACAATGACTCAACAATGATGAATCATTTTATACTAATAGAGACTCATCAACAATGACTCATTTTTAGTCTAACGTCAAGAAATTTTTTGATGAAGCTCACTGGTGGTAGCTCACTGGAGGTGGATCATTAGCATTAACTCATTAGAGAAAAATATATTATTGTGACTCTTTGATGGTGACTAACTGATAAAAACATAAGAACAATGTTTCTTGTTTTTAAAAAATTTATAGAATTTTCATTTTAACATTTTTATAATGAAAAATCATTTTAATGCCTTAATTAAGGGATCTTAAAGATGTTTTAATTGTGGATAAATATATAATCTATTTATAAAAAGTTCATATACTTTTAAATGTTCAAACATAAGGATTTAATGACATCCAAATTTAATGGCATTTCTTAATCATATATAATCCACTAGTTTCTGATCTAATGCTTCTAAAGAGAAGACCCCTCCTTCGGTATTTATGAGCTTTATTTCTCTTGATATGGGATGTTCTAAAGACTTATTCCTACATAAAAACTTTTTTGTTTTATTTTTTAGATATTACCCAAAGAGGTTCCCTTTTATATGAGTATCCTCTATTTTGGTACTACTAGATTTTGTAAAGATCTATTTATTCAAGTAAAAATTCAATTTTTCCTCCATTATGTGTATCAAGAAGGATGTGCTACTCTTTTCATCTCTTGGTATGATAGTGAATCTGGATTAAAAATGATAATTAATCTATTTAAATGAAATTCAAATGGGAGGGTAATGTTTCACATGATTTTATATCTTATTACTATGATATTGAGATTATATATGTTGGTTGTATCATTAAATATCATGGCTTTCAATATCCCTTATTTTTGCGTTTTTCTTATATGTTGTGATTCCCATGTTGTGGGAATTATAGTAACACGACCATAAATAAATGGCTAACCATGTATATTCAGTTAATGAAATTGATGCCCATAGGATCTTATGGATTTTGTTATAACAACCTCAAATAATAAAGTGGAAGTAAATAAATCCCAAATTCCTAATCTAAAAAATGATTTGGTATGTGGTCTGACATCTTTGAGGATAATGTTGTGTATTTTGGCTTAGTTCTAATGATGTGATTCTTGGGTTGTGTATTTATCATGATGGGTGCAGGGGAAGTGGATGTGATATTTATTAGGGGTACAATGGTGGTCATGGTGGTGTTGTGCAGTGGGGCTGTGATGGAAGTGGTGGTGCAGTTGTTCAGCAGGGCTACGATGGTGGTTGTTTATGCTAGTTTCATGAGTATTAATGGACTTAAATTCTTGACAAGGATATGAAATGGGATGAAAATGAATGTTAAAAAAAAATTACCAGGGAATGTTAACGTGTAATTTACTGATAATATGAAAATTTGAATTTATCCAAATGTGGTTTTAAAAGTGGAAAGTGATTTGTAATTTTTTTTCTTGGGTGGGGTTATTATTCTAGCTTTTTCAGTAGAAATAGAGTGTCTTGTGAGATGTTTTATGACTTCATTTTGAACCCTTGGATGGATCTTTCATGCTATTTTCTATATGTATATATATATATTGTATATTATTTTGTGATTTATACACATTACCCACCCATGTAAAGCACTATATTCCAACACCAAATGTGTGTGTGTGTGGGGGGGGGGGGGTAGGGGGGGTTTCCAACATCCTAGTGGAAGGATGGATGACTAGCTACTCACTCTTCCTCGATCATTCTTATAATAATTGGTTATATACACATGTTGTGATGTCTAGAAGCCAAAAGTTCCATTGTATACATGTCATGTTATGAGTATTTGAAGGACGAGGTGTCTTTAGTCATGATGTGATGAGATGGATTATAATGGGGGTTAGGCATGGTTGGATGAGGGATAGAGGTTTATATCCTTCATATTCATGATACCCTACTGCGTTGTTTATGAGATGTGATGTGATTATATAGACCAAGTGTCTATTGGTAGGATGTGATGAGATGTGATGTTATTAGAAATTAGTGGGATCTCCAGGATGTATGAAGTTGGGGTGTGAGAGTAGAAGATAATTGGGAAAGTGGTGCATGGTAACCTATCACCGATATTCTTTATATTATATTATTATACTTGGATGCATTATTTTGTGAGAGATCCTTGGAGAGGTTTGGGTTTTGGTTAGTATACTTTTATATGTGTTGTTTGGTTCTTCTCTTTTCTCATGAGTGCATTAGTATGAACTTTACACATGTTCGTGAGAAACCTTGGTTTTCTTACTGAGTATACATGTATGCTCACCCTATATATATAAAACCGTTTTTTTGTTTCCTGGAGGAATTCATGGACTATTCATTTTATTATTACCTCGGACCTTTGGAATATTGTTGTGTCACTCCTCTAGCTTTGTTTTTAGGTATTCAATTTGGAGAATTTTATATGAAACATTTTTATTTATACATGCATTGTGGGGGGGTTTGGGTTTATTTATTATCATGTCCTATATTTTTTTTGGTTTATGATTCATATTATATCTTGATCCCACTTTATTATAGAAGGCAATGCCTTACATATATGATATTTTTATACACCTTGTTCTAGTCGACAACCTGGGTCCTACTAAATGTTGGACTTAGGGATCATTATCTCTATCTTCTCTTAGCGGCATATTTGGAGGGAGAGGGTCCTGATAGAGCATTATTAGAGGATTATGGTTGAGATATAGGATGGGGTTCGAAGTTAGGCATAGTGATTATTTCATGGGTTGGTATGAAAACTATGCCAGTTAACCTTGGTGTATGAAATAATATAGGAAGACCGGCTAGGACAAAGGATTTTAGGGCCCCCATGATCTAGTGCATAAACTCTGAGCTTATTGAACAACCAAGTGAGGTGGAACTATGTGTAGGGTAGATACCTAGGATAGGTAAATCCATTATAATGGCTTCTGTCCCTATTTAAACTAGGTTATTTTGGAATGATTATAATGAATAAAGTGAATCAAAATGAACCTTTATGAAAATTCCATACTACCAGGGTTAGGAAAGATTTATTTCTCTTTCAAATATGGATCTTGGTCATCGTCCGCATGTGGAACATCCAGTGGATTCTCAACCATATGACATAGTTTATCACTATAGAATTGATATGATTGAGGATAATGATTAGTGGAAAAAGATGTTATGACATTTATAGTAGTAGGATTTTGGAAAGTATGAGGTAAGAATTTCTAATTTGGAGATAAATGGATATCTATAGGAGATAGATATTTATTTTAGTTTCATCTAGGCCTCGAATGAGTATTAAATCCCCTTGGAAGTTATTCAGATGTGAGGATCTATGAATAAATGGAGGATGTTGTACCTTGTTGAGTGGAAGGAAGTAGATGTTTGATGGATCATCTTTTAGAAGGAGTTCCAGGTGAATTTCCATTCATTTACTAGGAAGTCTCAGAAGAGGAAGGATATAATATCCCTTCAGTAGGGGAGTCTTTGTGTGTGTGGGATATTGGGATAAGTTCAAGGACCTTCTATGCTTTCTCTTAGATATTTTCCTAGATGAGGGGTCCCAAATGATGTGTCTTGAGTAGGCACTCATCTCTTTGATTGAATATGTAGTTAATCCTTTTATATTTACAATGTTTTTAAAGGTTCAAAAGAATAAATAGGTGATTGAGAAGATGTACTCATAAGGAGTCTTACCGCAAGAAGGGAATAGTTAGTGTTCATCAAAGAGTATATTTTTTAGTGGTAGGTATTAGGTGCTAGGGCCTTCAGGGTTTTGACTAGTAGGGAGTAAACCTTAGTAGCTTCCATTCCATTTATATGGGGCCAGTAGTTTCCATTCCCTTTTGGGGGACTTTAGACTAGTGTGTTTCATCAATGGCATTCCTGGACCTCATCAAGATCAGTGCCTAATAGATTCTCTAGATTAGTTTGGTAGATTTGGAAATCTTCAGTTCCAGCCTCAACAACAGTTACCAGTGAGTCCATTCTAGTTGTAGGGGATGAAGGATTATGATCTGTCGAGAGAAAATGTGGTAAACATAGGTCAACCTTAGCATGTAAATCGACTTTAGGGACCTGGACCCTAGCATGGTTATAGTGGTGTGCATCATTATATAGGAAAAGGATCCAAGAATGGTTAGTTTTAGGTAGTGAAGACAACATCACCAGATGGGATAAATACCGTTCAAGGTACGCTTGGTGTACTATGTACCATGGTTTGTTCCTTGTTTGATTTGAGAGATTTAAACTCATTTTTTAACCTATTGCATTTCATGCTCTGGGACTAGACATAAAGAGGATTCTCATGACCCTAGTATTGACTAAGCCAATTGGAGTCTAGAAAAACTTGTTTGATGTGTGCTAAGGGTGTAAATTGATGATGGGGAAGAATCAGTCATGTGTGGATATTTTTTTACTTTATATTCTTCCATATGATTTCATCCTCACCATCTAATGATTTTATTATCTATTTTTATTACCACCATCTTCAAAAGGATAGCCGTGTTCTTAGATGTGGATTACTAGAGTATGGGTTTCATTGGTGGATGTGGTTTTCAAGTGGGAAATCAGCATGTGTATCCCCTTCATTCTTTGATATTGAATACATTAGTAGAGTAAGTGGAAACAAGGGTAGAGGAGGCATCAAAGGTTTTTATATAATTCCTTGATGTTTTCCTATAGGATGTTGTGGCACTACCCCATGGATGTGACATTGAGTTTAGGATAGACATACATCATGATGCTTATCAAATTTCGATGCCATCCTGTCAAATGAATCCTTCAATGTTGTGGGAGTTAAGGATTCAGATAGATGATCTTATGAAGAGGGATTTCATCCAACCTAGTGTATTAACATGGGGTTCTTGAGTGGTATTCACTAAGAAGGAATATGGTAGTTTGAGGTTGTTCATAGAATACAAGAGGTTGAACCAAGTGATGATCAAGAATCACTATCCTCTTCTAAGGATTGATGATCTTTTAGACCAGTTTAGGGGAGATAGTTGGTTCCCCTAGATCTATCTATGGCCTGGATATCACCAGTTGATGGTTAAGGATGAATATATCTAGAAAACAACCTTTAGATGTAGGTATAGACACTTTGAGTTCATGTTCATGCCTTTCTGTTTAGAAAATACACCAACTATGTTCAAGGGGATCATGAAATCCATGTTATATGAGTTCCTAGATCATTTCATAAATGTATTCACCAATGAGATACTAATCAACTCAATGCCATAAGAGGAGAATACCGAGCATCTCAGAGCTATTTTACAGGTTCTCCATCGCTACAATCTCTATGAAAATTTGTCCAAGTGTATGTTTTGGACATGAGATGTGGATTTACATAGTCATGTGTGCCTCATTAGGGTATAAATGTGGTCCCATCAATGTTAAAGGTATTAATTTACTCGGAATCACCCAAGAACATGGCATAGGTTCATAGTTTCATTGGTCTCACATGATATTATTAAGGGGTTGTGCTTGATTTTTCTCAATTTGGAGCCCCATTTACAACATTGACCAAGAAAGATCAAGATTTTTGTTAGATATATATGTTCTAGATAATTTTTGATTACCTAAAGGGAAATTTGGTTAGTTCTCAAGTGATTCATTTTACTGAGGAGGGTGTGATGTTTTAGGTTTTTTGAGACGTGTCCCATATAGGATTGGGATGCATTTTGATACAGAAGATATTTGTGATCTCTTATGGGTTTAGGTTGTTATTCCGTCATGAGAGTAACTATTACACCCATGATCTATCCCGAATGGCCCAAAGGCCTTCTTTTTTTACTGATTTTTGATAACCCCCCTTTCAAGGGATGAGGGGGAACCCTTACAAGGCCCGTAGGCTCAGAGATTACAAGGCCTGTAGGCTTAAGAGATTGCATGACCCAAAATTCTTATGGAATTAAACAAGAATATCTACAAGGAACTGCCCCTCCCCCACATCTGCATCATGATAGTAGCTATCCACCTTTGCATGTATTTCTGGCTAGACTTACCATCCAATCATAGACTAGTCCTAATGTCATAGCCATAATCTCTCATTCTAACAATTCATTTGGCTCTACTTTGGTGAGTGCACTTGCTCTTGAATCCTCTTCTGGGGCTGCTCCTTTTTTGTAGAGTCTATTTGGGAAAACTACATGTGACCCGAAGGATTTGAGGAGGCCCGAAGGCATTAAAGGTGGACCAAAATCCCTACTAACCTGAAGGCCTGGGTGGACCTAAATCCTTAATGACTCCAATCCCAAACCTATGGACCAAGGTGAATAGTTCTAGCTGCACAGTACCGAACAGTACCTGCTACCGTTGTGTTTGTGCTGAAGTTGTGGCAACATCACCTCATTGGGGATTGATTTGTGGTCTTCAAAAATCACGAGAGTTTTAGGAATGTATTTTCTTATAATGATCTGAATATGTGATAGTGGAGGTGGGTGAAGTTTCTTCAGGACTATGATTTTTAGATCTACACCTCAGGAAAGCTGAATTTTGTAACTAATCACTTTATAATAAAGTAACATGAGGATTTTTTCTAGGGTTTGTGGATTCTTGGGGAGTGATGGAGGATTTGGTATCCATTCACTTCGATGTAATGGTGAATAATGTTAGAGTTTGTTTGTTTCAGATGAAGGTATAGTCCTCTATAATGCAGAAGGTGGAGAGCCTCAGTGGGGAGACTCAAATGTAGAGGTGATGCATGATAGTGTTGGGAATAGTGATGCTCTGGAGTGATAGTGAGAACCAGATGGTGTTTCGAGGGATTTTTTTATGGTAGCGATGTGTGAGGGGGTCCTTCATGATTTCCATATCCCACTTTAACATTAAAACTAAGAGTTTCCAAGATGTACCATGGATTGAGGACACAATTTTTGTGGACTGGGATGAAACAGATAGTGGTAGAGTTTGTGGCTCAGTGTCTAGTTTTCCAACATGTAATGCTTGAGCATCATGTTCCAAGAGGAAATCTATATCCCTAAAATGTTCCTGAGTGGAAATTGGATGACATATTGATGGATTAATTCATAAAGTGACCCTAAGATCCAGGAGGTTGTGATTTTTTCTAGGTAATTATGGATCATTTGATTAAATTAGTTGGATTGCAAGCAATCATAGAGTTCAGGGTAGTGGATGTTTTGGAAAAAGTTATGTGGATGATGTGGTGTGGATGCATGGATTCCGAAGGTCCATTGTATCAGAATAAGAAACAAGTTTTACCTTGATATTTTGGAGGGGATTTCTGCATGATTTTGGAACCTAGTTAAGACACAACACTGTATTACACCCTAAAATGGATGGGTTGATAGAGTGGAATATCCAAACATTGCAGGATATATTGCAGGAATGGATTTTGAACTTCAATGGATCATGGGCATGAAAAATTCCCTTGGTTTAGTTTTATTTTAATAAAAGTATTACTCATCCATTTTCATGACCCCATTTGAGGCTTTGTATGGATGTCCATGTCTTTCTCCTTTATTTTCGGCAGAGGTTGGGGAGTCACTAGTTTTTGGACCCGATGTTTTTAAAATAATGAAAGACAAGGGTTAGTTGGTTCAAGAGAGGATGAAAGCAACACATGACTGAAAAATGTATTATGTTGATCATAGGAGGATATCCTTGGAGTTTGAGGTTGGGGACCACATGTTCTTGAAGGTTTTCCCTTGATGTGGGTAGTGGATGTTCAGAAAAGGGAGAAAGCTATCACCCTATATTGTTGGGCCCTTCAAGGTATTGGACCACATTGGGGAGGTGGCTTACTAGTTGGAACATCTACCTCAACTGGACTAGATCGTTGATGTATTCCACACCTCACTAATCCATCAACATATTCATGATGAATCCCATGTCATTGACTGAGGATATTTAGATATCAAGGATGTTGCGACATTTGTGGACTAGCCCATGGAGATTCAAGACTATCAAGATAAGGTGTTGTGAGGATGTAACATTCCCCTTGGTTCATGTACTATGGAGGAATGGTGGCATAGTGAAGAGTACTTAGGATCTTGAGACATAGATGCATGCCCAGTACCCAAAAGTTTTTTTGAGTTATTCCTTGTGATGTTTTTCTTTATGATGTGATATTTGTACCTTGATGTTTTATAAGATATGTTGTTTTCTACTTAATTTGATGTGTGATTAAATTTAGACCTGTGAATAAGGGAAGACGTTATTCTTTATTGAGATGAATTATACTAAGATGCAATTAAACCCATGTGAGGGAGTTAGTGTCACCTAGAGCTGATAGTCTCATGATATGAAGGATGGAATTACCTAATTTCTATGTTCAAGGAAGTATGATTTTTTTTCTAAGATGTTGTGGGAGTGTGGTTTAGAAGGTTTGGTTGGTGGAAACATTTTATATGTAATGAGATACCTAAGAGGTAACTCGAGGGATTTTTGTTTGAACCCTTTATCTCCCACCTTATGGGGTTGTTTTGAATTATTGGGGGTGATGATAGATTAATAGGTATATGATGTAATGGTATGGACCTTTTGGCCTGTTACTTAACAAAATATTTGATGATTAAGGTGTCCAGGGGAAGTCTAGGGTATTTTTAAGGATAGTGGTGAATCACTAGTGGTGACTTAATTTGAATTAATAGTGAATCAACAATGGTGACTCATTTTGAACTAACAGTGACTCACAAACAGAGACTAATTTTGAGGCTAATGAGAAGACATCTCAGGCGTTGGATCTCAAGTAGTAGTTCGCTAGTGGTGACTCACTGGTGGTGGCTCGCTGGTGACGGGTTGATGGAGGTACCTCGCTGGTGGTGAATCACTGACCGTGACTTGTGAACAGTGTTTCCAGGTTTTCCAAAATTTACAGAATGTCCATTTTGATGTATTTTATGATGAAAATGGGTTTAATGACTTAATTAAAGGGGTTTAAAGCTATTTTAATGGTGGAAAATTATATCCACTATTTCTAAATTGTTTAGAGACGTTTTAAATTCTTAAAATTCATGGATTTAATGATATAAAAATTTAATGGCCAATCTAAATCATATTTAATCTACTAGTTTCATATCTAATACTTCTAAAGGGAAGATTATCCATTTTCTCTTTCCTTGGTTTCTTTCTCTTTAGAAGATAGGTTCTAAATGCCTATTCCCTTATAGTCATGAAACATTTTTTTCTGTGGTTTTTTCAAGATTCCCTGTATAGGGTCCCTTCTTTGTGTTTATCCACTATTTTGGTGATGCTAGTTTGTATAATTCCCAGTTCTCCCAGGTTAGAATTCCATCATTCCTCCTTTCTATGTATCATGCGAGATGGTTTACTCCTGTAAACTCTTTGGAAGATAGTGTATCAAATTTAACAATGATAATTAACATGTTTAAATGAAATGAAAAGGGCTAGGGGGATTTTTCATAATCTTTTATATCTTTTGATTATGATATTGAGACAATCAATTTTTGTTTCATCACTAAATAGCATGGATTTTGGTATCCTCTATTATTATGGTTTTTTAATATTTTGTGATGCCCATGTTATGTCATTATTTTGTGACACCACCTTAAATAAATGATTGACCATGTATATTGGGTTAATGAAATGGAAGACCTAGGATATTATGGATTTTGTGATAATAAACAGAAATAATGAGGTGCAAGTGAATGAAATCCCATATGATCAATATGGAAAATGATTTGATATGTTTTGTGATATGTTTATGGATACTATTGTGTATTTTTTCTTGGTTACAATGATGTGATTCTTAAGAAGTGTCTTTACTGTGATGGTTTTAGGAGAATTGGATGTAATATTCAGCGATCCTATGATGGTGATGGTGTTGTTGTTGTTGTGGAGTGGGGATGCGATGGTCGTGGTGGTGTGGTTCTATAGCGGGGATACAATGGTGTATGTATGCTATATTTTTGAGTAGTAATGGAATTAAATTAAAAATAATTATATGAAATGGTATTCTAATGAATGTTGAATAAAAAAATTAAAGGGGGTTGTTAAAGTGAAATTTATTAATAATATGAAATCTAGATTTTTCTTAAATGAGGTTTTAAAAGTGGAGAGTGATTTTTTGATTTTTTTTCTTGTGTGGGGATATTCTTATAGATTTGTAAGTAGAAACATAGTGTCTTTACATTTATTTTATGCCTTAGTTGTAAACCCTTAGAATGAGACTTACATTCTATTTCTCTATATGTATATACATTTTATATTCCTTGTGATTTCTATAGGTTCCCAACCCACATTGAGAACTATGTACCAACACCAATTGTTATGGGTGTGTTTTTACCAACATCCTAGTGGTAAGATAGATGGATGGATACTCGCTCTTCCCTCTCCCCTTTTCTAGGCATTGGTGATATGCATGGGATGTGATGGGAAGAAGTAAAAAAGTGATGATTTCTACATGTGATGTTATGAGTATGTGATGGTCCTGGTGTCTTTGGGAGAGATGTGATGAGATGTATTATAGTGGGGTTCATGCATAGTTGGAGGAAAGAAAAAGTTTGATTTCCTTCATGTTCACTATACCCAACTACACTGGTTATGAGGTGTGGTGCAATGAGATAACATAGGTGTTTATGGGCGGAATGTGATGTGATGTGATGTTTTTTGGAAGAGTTTGGAGAACGAGTACATACGATGTTGGGGTGTCAGAGTGGAAAATCAGTGGGAAAGTGGTGCGGGTTACCCTACCAACGATATTTTTAATATTATATTATTATACATGGATGTGTTTTTTGGTGAGAGGGCCTTGGTGAGGTTGGTGTTTTGGTTAGTATACCTATATATGTGCTATTTTATTTATCCATTTTCCCACGAGTGCATTAGTTTTATCTTTTCACATGTGCATGAGAGAATTTGGTTTTCCTACTAAGTAAACCTATATTCTCACCCTCTGTATATAAAATTTTTTCTAGGTTTTTTGGAAGACTTCATGGACCATGCTGAATATTACTAGCTCAGACATTTGGATAGTTGTTGGGCCACTGCACAAGATTTTGTTTTGGGTATTCACTTTGGATAATTTTATACGTACTAGTTTTATTTATACATGCATTGTGGGATGGTTTGGATTTATTTTATATTATGTTGTGGATTTAATTGTGGATGAATCATATTATCTCCCTATTATACTTTATTATAGAGGGTAATTTCTCCCATACATGATATTTTTATACCCTCGGGGCTAGTCAAAAACCCACGGACTACTAGAGGTGGGACTCAGGGGTCATTATCTCTCTCCCCTCATTGAGTTATCTTTGAAGGGATGGTTTTGTGACATATAATCTCAAGAGAAGGAATATATGTAGATCCATCAAAGATAGGGGCTATTGATGTCATCCCAGACTAACCACAGTGAATGATATCTGTAGTATTATTAGTTTAGTTGGATATTATTAATGGATTGTGGATAATTTATCACGAATATATAATAAACACACCAAGTTGACTTGGAAGGGGGACATGTTCCTCTAGATAAATAAATGTGAGTAAAATTTCAAGGAACTGAAGATATAGTTAGTTAGTGCACCTATACATACATTACATTATAGTAGAGAAGAGTTTGTAATCTATAGTGATGCATATAAGAAAGTATTGGGTTGTGTTCTTATACAAAATGATATGGTTAAAGATTAACCCCATGAAAATTAAAGATTTATGAGAAAAATTAACCAAATCATGATTTGGGGCTAGATGCTATAATTTTTACATTAAAGATATGGAGGTATTGTCTTTATAGAGAAAATTGTTATATATATATTGATCAAAAAAATTTTAAAGTATATATTCATACAGAATGAGCGGAATATGCACCAGAGAGGACAGTTAGAGATGATTAAATATTATGACTACTCAATACATTACCACATTGGGAAAGTAAACAAGTTGGATGATTCTTTGAGTTAAAAAGATTATGCTAGATTATCCATGATGAGGATCACAAAATATCCAATATTATTGAATTGTTAAAGGATTTAATTGGAAATATTTAATGAAGGGGAGAAATATTATCTTGATAAACTTTATATTTAACCATCTATCAATGTAAATATTCTAGAGGCATAAAAGGAAAATGTAGAGTTGTAAAACAAGGTTATAAATGTTCTTGAATTTAAATTTTATCATAATAGAATAATAAGGTTTATGAACCCTATATAAGTTTATACCACAACATATTTGAAGGGGTTATTAGAGAAAGATCCTAGTTCTTCATTATCAATTCATATAGGATGTACTAATATGTATAGATATTTGAAAGAGTATTTATGATGGGATAGAATGAAGTGTGATATTGTAGAGTTTTTATTTCAATACTAGGTATGCCAGAAATTTATGGTTGGGGGAAAACATATAAGGGTGTGTTACATACATTGGCCATACCAAAATAAAAATGGGAAAAAATTACTATAGATTTTTTCATCAGACTCCCCAAAACACCTAAAGGGAATAATGCTATATGGGTTTTCATCGATTACCTTATAAAGGAAGCACACTAAATCAATATCATTCAATACTTCTTTATAGATTAGCTTTCTAGGATATGCATTAAGGAAGTTTTAAGGTTTTATGGAGTACCACATTTCACTGTGTTGAGTAGGGATCCCTGGTTTATCTCATCATTTTGGAAATTTATTTAGAAATCTATTGATATAGAGTTGAGCTTCAACACTGTATATCATTCTCACATAGATGGTTAGTATGAGAAAACAATTCAAACCCTATAATATATTTTGAGAAGTTGTTCTTTAGATTTTAAAGTTGGTTGGGATCAAAACCTTCATATAGTTGTTGTCACGACCCGACCCTACTAGGGCTCGAGCCGTAACTACCCCAAGCCCGCCTCCATAGGCCAAGGGCTGGCGACCAACGCCGAAGGCACAACAACTTGGGGAGGCCTTTTCCTAAGCACTTGTATGCACTCACACAACACACTCAATGAAAAGTGCAGGGTAAAAGAAAGAAAAAGAAGAGTAAAGAGAAAAACTGCTATATATATACCACAAATGTGCATCGACCTCTAAACAGTACAAGTAAAGTGCTGAAAAATAAAAAGGGTCAAAACACGTGCCCAACCAGAAAAGTGCCACAACCCGGCAACAGGTAAACAAAACAAACAGCTGACAGGTCTCCCACCTGGAACTCGACTACGACCACCGAATGCGGTCCAAGCTCCTGAACTCCTATGCTCCACTGAAGTCATGCTCCACCTGTCCATCGTCTGCAAGGGAACACCAAGTGCAGGCAAAACCCAAGTAGGGGTGAGTATAAAAATACTCAGTTGGATAACCCGAAGGATCAAGGGAGCAACAAAAGGAGGTACCGAAGGGTGAGCAGTAGAGCGAAAAGGAAAAGTAGAGGAGTACAACTGAAAGTATAGTAAAGAGTACAGTAAGAGTCCAACTCAACCCAACAAGAGAAAGGAGATAGACTCGTACAGACACAAGGAGCTGGAAACGGTGAGAAGATAAACTTCCCATCGAGTCTTCGCTACCTATAGAAGGAGAGTAGACTCGTCCAACCACGAGAAGCTAGACACGAAAAGAACGTGGCATACCCCACGCGTCTTCACCTCTCCTTGAAGGAGAGTAACCAAACCCAAGAAGTGGGTACCAGAAACAGGGTATATACATATCCTTATGCTCGATCAAGAAGCTCGAACAACGTCGTAAGGGGATCTCCATCCCGTAACATAGCCCAAGAAAAGAGTAGCCAATAGTCCCAGAAGAAACACCATCGATGCTCAGCATCCCACACGTCTTCCCTGAACTACAAGTCAAGGGATTAATCATCGCACCTAGACACTATCCGCTTTGGGCAGCACTAACTCGCCCGCACGGTTTTGGGTCGCGTCACAAGGACGCGTCTCAGTGGGGAAAGCGCTTCTCGTACTTGAGAGTTCTGGGAAAACGTCAAACCACAACTTGTCATTTCCCCACAGTCGAGAGGTCTCCTCAAAGTCAAGCTATCACATCAGAAACCCATACAACCAAGGGTCCCACTCCAGTAATCATAGAGGAAAGCCACATGCTAGCCTAGTAGAAAGGACTGAGCCTGGAATGCCAACAGGTGTCCCACTTCCCAGCCCTACTGGAGGGTAATTCATAATTAGATATCGGGTGACCCACTGCATAGCACTGTTGGAGGGTAAACCATAATACATCATCCGGCGACCCACTGCCTAGCCCTGCTGGAGGGTAGACCTTAATATATCATCATACGACCCACTGCCCATCCCTGCTGGAGGGTATACCTTAATACATCATCAGAAGACCCACTGCCCAGCCCCGTTGGAGGGTAGAACTTAATACATAATCAGGAGACCCACTGCCTAGCCCAGCTAGAGGGTAGACCTGGAATAAGTCAACAGTAAACCCACTTCCCAGCCTTGCTGAAGGGTAGACCTGGGACTAGAAGACAGGCGACCCACTGCCCAGCCCTGCTGGAGGGTATACCCTAAGAGGTCATCGGGTGACCCACTGCTCAGTCCCTTCTGGAGGGTAAACCCTAAGAGTGTCGTCGGGTGACCCGCTGCCCACTCTCTGCTGGAGGGTATACCCTAAAAGCGGCGGGTGACCCACTTCCCTATCTTTGCTGGAGGGTAGACCCTAGAAGCCGATGAGTAACCCACTGCCCATCCCCGCTGGAGGGTAAAACTCAGAACTATCATGGCCATCTCCACTAGAGGGTACAACACTGGCCAACCGAACACGGAGTGGGTATCACGCAACCACCCAAATCCAGCACAACTCACCCAAAAGAGGTTCAGTGCCTGCTCCATCACTGGGTGTCACTAGCACTGCTACCGATCGATCCATCGAGAATGAAACCAGGGGGAGACCACTCAACCCTGCTGGCCAAACAAATGAGCACAAATCCAGGGGAAAACTCCACCCTACTGGTCAAACAAACGAGCGCAGGGGGACCCTCTACGTCACGAGAGGTCAAGAGTACGTAAAGAAGAACACGACACGCACATGGGGCCCACATGATGTGTGGCCCCAAGTCAACCCCAACTGAGTGCACAAACATCCTCAGGTACAACCACCACATGTAACTCCAAGTGCTCCCGTATACTCCCAGAGTATACCTCGTTTCAGCCCAAAGGCTATCGTGCACACGACACCCAGCGTCAATGCGAAGGCATGACATAACAACTCCACATCAAAGGCCCAGGCACGACCAACCACATCTCGTGGACCAATTATATCACTTTCCCAAGAGTGCACGATCACAGGCCAAGGGTCCGTTATAAGAAAGGTAGGGCAAACCACCACTGGAGTACCTTCCATGCTTCCACATTTAACAAGATCGCACAAGAGGCTCCGCAAAACTAAACGGATTGCACTGTTGTAATCCTCATGGAAAAACACACGAGATCGACTACTTACTCACCTCAAACGGATATCCGACGGAAAATTCACTGACACCACCTCATGCCCGAATGGCGTCCCGTGATCCTGAGCCTCGTCCCTGAAAACAGTCAGGCACATCGCACCAATGCGATCCCCTCGGGAAAACACGTCAAAAGCACTACTCACTTGAGTGAAACAGATATCCGGAGAAAAAGATACGTTCCAGCATACCGCACACGAGCGGTGCTTCATGGTACCCGCATCTCAGTCCCGAAACTCAATGAACGGATCGCACCGTTGTGATCCTCTTGAAAAAGTACACAAAATGGACTATTCACTTGTCCAAAACGGACACCCGGTGATAAAGCTGGAAATCACCTTCAAATCCCGAAATGGCCCTCGCGGGCCCTACAACCTCGTGCCGAAATAGGGAGAGCGGATTTCACCATTGCAATCCCCATGGAAAAACATCCGAAATCGACTGCTCGCACGCCCCGAACAGACGCCCGGTGAGAAAGGTGTGAAACGCTGCACGCAGCTCGAAAGACGGGCCATGGGGCCCATGCCTAAAATCCAGTCTCAATGCCCGAAACCTCCATGTAATCCTTCACCCTAGCGCCAGGGTCCCAATGCAACTGACAACACTCAAAACGGACATCGGATGTGTCTGCGCAGCTCAAAACAAGATTCCCAAAAAAACGCTCAATCCCCTCGACGTACGTGTCGCGCCACCAAGGCTGCTAGTTTAGGGAAATTAAAAATTCCCGAAACCATCTCAAAGAGTCCGACTCAACGTTAGGTCCGCTTCGCCGTAGACGGCACTCAAAACGGATGCACGTAGCCCGAAATACGGGCGTCCAAACATTTTAAAAAAGGGGGGGGGACCCCCTTGGGTCGGACCTGCTCGGTCCGGCCAGTCCACCCTGCTCAGGCCGGCCCGCTTCGGCTGACCTTCTGGGGCCGCGTCCCACCACCCCGTGCGAGCCCCGTCGGCCGCGCGCCACGCGGGTGCTTCCTCCACCGACCGGACGACAAGGCCGGTCTTTGTTTCCACGCGGAGACCTACACCGCGAGGGTCTCTGTCCAGTCGCGGGGTCGCACAACGCTACCCCGGTCGTCCCCTCTCACCGACACCCGTGCACTGTGCCCTCAGCCGGCGATCTCGAGCCGTGCCACCCACCTGAGGAAGCCGCCGCCAGCCGACCGCCGCGCCACCCGGGAAGCCGCCGCGCCGCCAACACCTTGGAACCGAGCCGCCGCTGCAGGAGCTCACCTGGACCGCCAGAAAACCCCAAAAACCCGCAAACTTCGGTGAGCATTTGTGATCATCTCGAAACTCCGATTTCTATTCCGAAAGAAGTGATGGAAAGAAAAAAAAACATACTATGCATCCATGGGCTTTGATTTCAAATTCAATGGAAAAATGAAGGAACAAATTTAGGACGAACATGGTGCAGGAAATTAAAAACGAAAATGATAAACCCCTACTTCGATGGGCGTAGCCCAATGCTTCGCGTCGATCCGCCGGCATCACCGAACCTCTCCGAAGTCGCCTCGCCGGACCGTCTTGCCGGAGATGGAGGAGGAGAGGGGAGAGGGTTTCTCTAGGGGTTTTAAGGGAGAAGGGAAGGGGGAGGGTTTAAATAAATTAATTAACTTTAATTATTTTAAAACCCCCAAAAAGACCTGCATCTGAAACTCCCGACAGGGTCGAGGTTAAGCCTCCCCTAGGGTAAAAACCACCTCCCGAGAACAACGGTGGTCTCTAAATTTTAATCTGAGGCCCCGTTCAAAGGTTATTAAACTCAACGCCCGAGGGCGCCAAATTATGAAAATGCCCCTGGGGCCATTTTTCACAAACGGGTCGCGCCCATGAAACTTACACCCCTCCCAGGGTAAACGGCACGCTCCGAACTCAACAGTACCCTCTATTTTCCAATACAAGCCACCGTTTAAGATATACTTGAGTTTCACCATTAAACGAATAAATTCATTAATTAATTTATCCGTTTAACGTTCCAGAAGTGGGTGAGAGGTCCAAACGTCCCACACCGACAAGTTTTATGTCGTTCCTAGGGTAAACACCCCATTTCAGACCCATTTGTAAACTAAGATCCCTGATATGATGCACCATTTAGGATTTATCCCATTTATTTGGCGTTTCCAGTGTGAAGACACTGAAAATGTAATTCCGGCCACTCCGGGGCTCGGATTCGTACGCCGTCTGAAGGCACTGCTCTGGAATATCATCAAGAATATTCCAAAGTCTTCTACAGAAAAAACCGGGTTCTTACATCATTCCCTCCTTCATGTTTTTCATCCCAGAAAAGAAAAACTAGGGAGCAACACAGGGTACTAAGCCCACACCTGGATTTCCCATACCTAGAAGAACCCACGCACAGCTCTGTGTTGCCGCACACAGACCAAAGAATTTGATCTATTCACGCGAGGTCTGCCCTCGCTAATGACGTGCATGGGAGCACACACACATCTCCCCAGGTGAGTCACGTGGGAGACGCTATGCACCCAAACCAGCTTTTGGGATTAGGGAAATGTGGTAGGGAACCTCGCCATCCCTTCACACGGTCTCAAACGTCCTGAAGGACCTCGGGGGTAACTCACCTCCCCAACCGAACTTCTACATCGCACGTCGTGACTGGAATCACCGCCCACACTTGGAACAAGGCCCGGTGATTCCCTCCTTCAGTATATCCATATGGTGAAATACCCAAGGATATCTGGTCACAGAAGGTTTCACAGTCGATGTATCTCAACCAAGACTCTCTTACACACTCGGAAAGTGATGGAGTTGACACCATCGACTAAAGAAAAAGGTCCCACACCTTTTACCTTACCAATATAGGGTTACACCGACGCCCCGCGTCACCCAGGTAACACCTCAAGAAAGGAGTACGGAGGAAAATAGTTCACACATAGAGTCTAACAATTCTACTAAAAAAAGGTAGAAGAGCTGTAGAGCATACCTCTTATCACCTCATGATCTGCAAAATCGTAGACATCCAAAGCTCGCGGCTGTCCTCGGTCCCAACTGTCAGCTCCCGGAGCCTGACGTGGACCACCTTTTGGTGATGGAAAGACCTCGTAACATCATCCCCCACCTCCAGCTCCTCCCGCTCCTCTGCTAGCACCACCTCTATGGGCACTACTCCGATCACGGTGCTGCCTCTTCCATGGTGGTGCGCCTGCTGCCTGCCCGAAGCTCTCAGCAACTCGGGTCGGGCAGTCTCATGCCAAGTGACCTCGCCCGCTGCAAGCATAGCACAAACTCTCTCCGAGCTGCACTGGTGCCCTCCGAAACCACTGTGGTGTACAACCACACCCCTGAGTCCGGTTGTCAGTAAGCCACCTACGTCGAGGTTCTTCTTGCCGACACCCACTAGCTGCGGCAGACGTCTCGGCTCCAACATGCCTGCTGCCATCACCAACACTAGAACGCGACATGAAGCCCTCTGTCACCAGCGCCTGCTCTAGCACCCCGACATATGTGGAAATGACCAAGGGTACTATGACAGCACGAATCTCTCAGCGGAGACCCTTCTCAATCTTCCGCGCTCAGAGGTTGTTTTCATAGACCATGTCTGGGTAAAAGCGTGCACAGTCTACAAAACTAGTCGCGTACTCGGCCACCGTCATCCCTCCCTGCTGAAACTATAGGAGATTCTGAATCCGAACAGAGCGCAAGAAGGAGGGAAAAAACTCCTCACGGAACAACAAATGGAAGTCATCCCATGAAAGCGACGACTCGTCTTGAAGCTGAGTCACCAGACTCCACCAACTCCAAGCCGATCCACGGAAAAGGCTGGCTGCCAAAGCCACTCTCTGATCTGTTGGTGTCTGCACAAGCCTGAAAAGGTGAACCACTACCTCGAGCCAAACCTCTACTGCCTGAGGTTCTGGGTCACCACTGAACCTCAGTGGTCTCTTCCGCCGGAACTCACGGAGCATGATCAACCTGCGCTCAAGCTCAGCCTGCTCTGCTGAAACTGTCTACTGCTCAACAAGTGGGGGTGCTGCTACCAGCCCACCCGGAGAAAGGGATCGCATGATGGGTCCTGGACTGTGGCCTCGTAGCTCACATGGTCATCATCATGAACCAAAGCTGATATCCTGGCTGGCTGTCCTCGCGGAGACATCCTAAAAATTATCAAGGAGTGCTGCGGTCAAATGAGCATATATGTATATACCAATAGCAATGATGGGGAGCTGACTCAAGAAGGAAAGTCAAAGACTCAATCCTATGTGATGCATAATCCAATTTCCCTGCAACAAGTGTCTTATCATGACGAGTCGACAAGAGGGTTATCAAGGTCCTGGTGAATGGATACGTCAGCTGCCGCACCATCACTGGACTCCCTGGCCTGAGAGCTGCTCTCGAGACACATTAACAGTTTTGACCTATATCCCAACCAATTCCTCTTTTAGGGACGTCTGAACAGCATCCCAAGGAACAAACCTTCCTCTGATACCACTATGTCACGACCCGACCCTACTCGGGCTCGAGCCGCAACTACCCCAAGCTTGCCTCCATAGGCCAGGGGCTGGTGACCAGCATCGAAGGCACAACAACTCGGGGAGGCCTTTGCCTAAGCACTTGTACACACACACGCAACACACTCAATGCAAAAGTGCAGAGTAAAATAAAGAACATGCAGAGTAAATAGAACAACTGCTATATATATACCAAAAATGTGCATCGACCTCTAAATAGTACAAGTAAAGTGCTGAAAAAGAAAAAGGGGAAAAACACATGCCGAAACAGAAAAGTGCTACAACCCAGCAATAGGTAAACAAAACAAACAGTTGATGGGTCTCCCACCTGGAACCCAGCTATGACCACCGCACGCGGTCCAAGCTCCTGAACACTTACGCTCCATTGAAGTTATTCTCCACCTGTCCGTCGTCTGCAAGGGCACACCAAGTGCGGGAAAATCCCAAGCAGGGGTGAGTATAAAAACACTCAGTAGGATACCCCGAAGGCTCAAGGGAGAAACAAAAGGAGGTACTGAAGAGTGAGCAGTAGAGCGAACATGAAAAGTAGAGGAGTACAACTGAAAGTGTAGTAAAGAGTACAATAAGAGTCCAACTCAACCCAACAAGAGAAAGGAGATAGACTCGTACAGACACAAGGAGATGGAAATTGTGAGAAGATGAACTTCCCGTCGAGTCTTCCCTACCTATAGCAGAAGAGTAGACTCATCCAACCACGAGAAGCTAGACATGGAAAGCATGTGGCATACCCCACACGTCTTCGCCTCTTCTGTATGGAGAGTAACCAAACCCAAGAAGTGGGTACCAGAAACAGGGTATATACATATCCTTATGCTCGATCAAGAAGCCCGAACAATGTCGTAAGGGGATATCCGTCCCGTAGCTTAGCCCAAGAAAAGAGTAGCCAACAGTCCCAGAAGAAACACCATCAATGCCCAGAATCCCGCACGTCTGCCCCGAACTACAAGTCAAGGGCTCAATCACCGCACCTCAACACTATCCGCTTTGGGCGGTACTGACTCGCCCACACGGTTTTGGGTCGCGTGAAAAAGACGCGTCTCGGTGGGGAAAGCACTCCTCGTACTTGATAGTTATGGGGAAACGTCAAACCACAACTCATCACTGCCCCGCAGTCGAGAGGTCTCCTCAAAGTCAAGCTGTCACATCAATGACCCGTACAACCAAGGGTCCCACTCTGGTAGTCACGGAGGAAAGCCACATGCTATCCTAGTAGAAAAGACTGAGCCTGGAATGCCAACAGGTGTCCCACTGCCCAGCCCTGCTGGAGGGTAATTAATAATCAGATATCGGGTGACCCACTGCCCATCCCTGCTGAAGGGTAAACCATAATACATCATCCAGTGACCCTCTGCCCAGCCCCGCTGGAGGGTAGACCATAATACATCATCAGGCGACCCACTGCCCAGCCCCGCTGGAGGGTAGACCTTAATACATAATCAGGCGACCCACTGTCCAGCCCCGCGGGAGGGTAGACCTGGAATAAGTTGACAGGCGACCCACTGCCCAGCCTTGCTGGATGGTAGACCTGGGACTAGACGACGGGCGACCCACTGCCCAGCCCTGCTCGAGGGTAGACCCTAAGAGGTCGTCGGGTGACCCACTACCCAGTCCCTACTAGAGGGTAAACCCTAAGAGAGTCGTCGGGTGACCCACTGCCCAGTCTCTGCTGGAGGGTAGACCCTAAAAGCAGCGGGTGACCCACTGCCCAGTCTCTACTGGAGGGTAGACCCTAGAATCCGATGAGTAACCGACTGCCTAGCCCTGCTGGAGGGTAAAACTCAGAACTTTCCTGGCCATCTCCACTGGAGGGTACAACACTGGCCAACCGAACACGGAGTGGGTATCACGCAACCACCCAACTCCAGCACAACTCACCCAAAAGATGTTCAGCGCCTGCTCCATCACTTGGCATCACTAGCACCGCTACCGACCGATCCATCGAGAACGAAACCAGGGGGAGACCACTCAACCATTTTATCCAAACAAATGATCACAAAGCTAGGGGAAAACTCCACCCTGCTGGTCAAACAAACGAGCACATGGGGACCCTCTACGTCGCGAGAGGTCAAGAGTACGCAAATCAAAACACGACACACACATGGGGACCACACGACATGTGGCCCCAAGTCAACCCCAACTGAGCTCCCAAACATCCTCAGGTACAGCCACCAAATGTACCTCCAAGTGCTCCAGTATACTCCCAGAGTATACCTCGTTTCAGCCCAATGACTATCGTTCACACGACACCCTACGTCAACGCGAAGGCGAGACGTAAAAACTCCACCTCAAAGGCCCAGGCACGGCCAACCACATCTCGTGGACCAATTATATCACTTTCCCAAGAGTGCGTGTTCACACGCCAAGGGTCCGTTACAAGCAAGGTAGGGCGAACCACCACTAGAGTACCTTCCATGCTTCCACATTTAACAAGATCACTCAAGAGGATCTACACAACCAAACAGATCACACTGTTGTAATCCTCATGGAAAAACACGCGATATCGACTACTTACTCACCTCAAACGGATATCCGACGGAAAAGTCACCAACACCGCCTCACTCTCGAACGGTGTCCCGTTATCCCGAGCCTCGGCCCCGAAAACAGTCAAGCACATCGCACCAATGCGATCCCCTCGGGAAAACACGTCAAAATCACTACTCACTTGAGTGCAATGAATATCCAGAGAAAAAGATATGTTCCAGCGCACCGCACATGAGCGGTGCTTCATGGGACCCGCATCCCAGTCCCGAAACGCAACGAACGGATCACATCGTTGCGATCCTCTTGAAAAAGTACACGAAATGGACTATTCACTTGTCCAAAACGGACACCCGGTGATAAAGATGGAAATCACCGTCAAATCCCGAAACGGACCTCGTGGGCCCCTCACCCTCATGCCGAAATAGGGCGGGCGGATTGCATCATTGAAATCCCCTCGGAAAAATATCCAGAATCGACTGCTCGCACGCCCTGAATGGACGCCCGGTGAGAAAGGCGTGAAACGCTGCACGCAGCTCGAAAGACGGGTCGTGCGTCCCACGCCTCAAATCCAGTCTCAACACCCGAAACTGCCCTAGAAACCTTCGCCCCGGCATCAGGGTCCCAACACAACTGAAGGCACTCAAAATGGACATTGGATGTGTCTGTACCGCTCAAAACAAGATTCCTGAAAAAATGCTCAATCCCCTCGACGTACGTGTCACACCACCGAGGCTCCTCGTTTTAGGAATTAAAAATTATCGAAACCATCTCAAAGAGTCTGCATCAACGTCAGGTCCGCGTCTCCACAGACAGAGCTCAAAATGGACGCCCGTAGCCCGAAATACGGGCGTCCAAACATTTTAAAAAGGGGGGGGGGGGCCCTTGGGGTGGACCGGCCTGGTCCGGCCGGTCCGCCCCGCTCGGGCCGGCCTGCTCCGGCCAGCCCGCTGGGGCCGCAGCCCTCCGCCTCGTGCAAGACCCCTCGCCCATGCGCCGTGCGGGTGCTTCCTCCACCGACCGGCCGACAAGGCCGGTCTTTGTTTCCACGTGGAGACCCGCGCTGCACGGGTCTCTGTCCAGCCGCGGCGTCGCACAACGCGATCCCGGTCGTCCCCTCTCGTCGGCACCCGTGCGCCGCACCCTCAGCTGGCGAGCTTGAGCCGCGCCACCCTCCTGAGGAAGCCACCGCCATCCAACCGCCGCGCCACTCGTGAAGCCGCCGTGCTGCCAGCACCCTAGAACTGAGCCGCCACCACCGCCGGAGCTCGCCTGGACCGCCAGAAAACCCCAAAACCTGCAAACTTCGGCGAGCGTTTGCGATCATCTCTGAACTCAGATTTCCATTCTGAATGAAGTTATGGAAAGAACAAAAAACGTACTACACATCCATGGGATTTGATTTCAAATTTGACATCAAAACGACAGAAGGAATTTAGGACGAACATGGTGTAGGAAATTAAAAACGAAAATGATAAACCCCTACTTCGATGGGCATATCCCGACGCTTCGCGTCGATCCGCCGGCCTCACCGCACCTCTCCGGAGTCGCCTCGCCGGACCGTCTCTCCGGAGATGTAGGAGGAGAGGGGAGAGGGTTTCTCCAGGGTTTTTAAGGGAGAAGGGAAGGGGGAGGGTTTAAATAAATTAATTAACTTTAATTAATTTAAAACCCCCGAAAAGACCTGCATTCGAAACTCCCGACGGGGTCGAGGTTAAGCCTCCCCTAGGGTAAACACCACCTCCCGAGCACAATGGAGGTCTCAAAATTTTAATCTGAGGACCTGTTCAAAAGTTATTAAACTCAACGCCCGAGGGAACCAAATTACGTAAACGCACCTAGGGACATTTTTCACAAACGGGTCACGCCCGTGAAACTTACACCCCTCCCAGGGTAAACGGCACGCTCCGAACTCAACGGTGCCCTCGGTTTTCAAATCCGAGCCACCATTTAAGAGATACTTGATTTTCACCATTAAAGGAATAAATTCATTAATTAATTTATCCATTTAACGTTCCAGAAGCGGGCAAGGGGTCCAAACGTCTCGCGCCGACAAGTTTTATGTCGTTCTTAGGGTAAACACTCCATTTAAGACCCATCAGTACCCTCAGATCCCTGATCTGATGCACCGTTTAGGATTTATCTTATTTATTTGGCGTTTCCAGTGTGAACGCACTGAAAATTTAATTCCGGCCACTCCGGGGCTCGGAGTCGCACGCCGTTTGAAGGAACTTTTCTGGAATTTCATCAAGAATATTCCAAAGTCTCCCGCAGAAAAAACCGAGTTCTTAAAGTTGTGTTTTATAACGATAATAACTTTCAATTAATCATTCAAATAGGTCCTTATAAATACCTTTATATGAAGAAGTTTAGATATAAAATGTACAATAATTAAGTTAGATAAAGAAAGTATTCATGCTTAGATAGTTGAATAAATAAAAGATAAGGTTAGATCCATTCAGATTCATATCTAGACAACTCAGAATCATAATAAAAATTATTTTGAAAATCACAAGCATGACCTAGAATTTGATGTTGGTGACAAGGTGTTTTTATGAATTTCTCCATAGAATAAGGTTATGATATTCAAGAAGAAAGGAAAAATGATCCCTAGGTATAACATTACTTTTGAAATTCTAGATCGTATGAGGATAATATCTTATCATTTAAAACTTCCACCAAATATCTCCCAAGTCCACGATGCATTCCATGTATACCTAATAAGTAATTATATACCTGACCCTTCACAAATATTGAACTTAGAGATCATTCCAGTGAATAAATATCTTTCTTATGAGAAAAAACTAGTGGAGATTCTGAATCATATAGAGAAAGTTATATGAAACTAGACCACTCACATGGTCTAAGTATTACAGTGAAATCACCAATTTTAGGAAGTTATGTGGGAACTTGAGGATATGTTGAGGTATAAGTATCCTCATTTTTTTGTATTGGAGTAATGAATTTCATGGGATAAATTTATTTTAAGGGTGTAGAATTTAACACTCTTAGTGTTTATGAATGATTATTTTTTGAATAAATAAATTTATTTGATAGATTATTTTACCTAAAATTCCAAGTTAAGATTGTGCGACACACAACACTGGGTTATCTTTCATCACATAAGACACTATGTTTTATCTAAACCATGATATATTATTAATGTAGTTATTTAAACTTGACCATTATAACCTTAACGTAAAACTGAGAAATATGAATAGTAATAAATACTTCTTAAATGTTAATTATTATTATTTTATATAAAAGAAACATATTGATTAAAAAAGTACTTAATTTTTAGTAAAGTCTATATATTTCAAAAATACTATTTTCTTAAAAAATGTTTTTTATTTCTTCTTTTGAACATTAATAAAATTAATTTTTCGCACATTCAGAATTTTTTTTATAAATTATAATTCTTTTTGAAATGATCATTTAAAAATTATTTTATGGTGAATTTTTTGGATTTTTTTGAGAAGTTTCATTTTTTGATGAATAGTGAAAAATACTGAATTTTAATTGAAAAATGAATTTCCATTTATTTTATTTATAAATTTAAATTATATTTTTAATTAGGTTTTAAAGTAAAATTATTATAATTATACATATATTAATCCAACTTAGGGAATTGAAAAAAATATCATATTGAAAATTGATATAAAAACTTTCTAAACTTTTGAAAATTCTCTCCTAAAAAACCCACTTTCTCACCGAGTCTACGAGATCAATTTTAAATTGTGTTTTTTACAATTTTGAAAATGGAATTTGGAAAAATGGATTTTATATTTTTAATCAGAATAATTTATACTATCTAATAAGTTAAATTTAAATTTTTCTGAAAATTAATAGTGTAAACAAAAAAATATATTTACCACAGTTAGGGTAAAAATGAGTTTATCAGGGTTTTAAACTAGAAAGATAGGGGGTTAAAAATTACCAAAAACATTTATAAATATTATTTTATAAAATTTTTTCAATATTATCCTTCCCAATATTGAATTAGCTTTATTTGGAATATTTTTTTATTAGGAATGAATTTATTATTTTAGAGTATTTTGTGAAATTTCAACGTAGTTTCCATGTTGGTTCATTTCCCCAACATATAAAAGTACAACACTACCCTTCACTTATTAACACATTAAAAACAAATTTTTAAGAAAATATATACCCAAATAAATTTTCAAATTTCCATCATATCATCTAGTAAGCCTTTTTTTGGACATAAACCAAACCTAAGAAGGGTTTTTGTGCAAACCTTAGGAGGATACCTAAAGAAGAGGTAACTTTCATCAATGAGAATATCTGTTTAGTTTCTTTCTCTAACCATTAAATTATTATAATACCATGATGATATAATAATTTAAGTATATTATATATAAATATATTTTGTTATGTTAATGGATTTTCCTACAACCATCGCTACTTCCATAAAATGGGTTACAGAATCATCATTCGTGTGTACGGCGGACTACCGCCTCCTGAACCAATGTCATTCATTTTTCCATTACCACATATCAAGGATGATAATAATGATGGATTTATTAATTATATACGATATTTATTGAGTTATTATACTTATTTAATTATTATATCACAGATACCTTCATACTCTCTATTGTTTTTAGAATACGATTACGTCGCTCATGTGTACGACGAACTACCACCTCACGAAGAAATGTGATTCATTCATCATTTACATGGAAGTTCATAAGGATGATTTTTATGAAAATATGTGATATATATGGAATAAAAATTATTATTTAATGGTAACATATCATTGAAGTTTCTTTCTCTAAATCTGAAATGAAAATAGAATCATCATTGATGCGTATGTATGACCCACAGTCTCCATGAATAGTGTATTTCATTTTCTATCGCTAAATTTTTTGGATTACTATAAATAAATATATAATCAATATATATTTTATTTTTATGTTGGTTATATTTTTATATTATTAAATTATTATCAAATTAAGAGGACCTAAAATAAAAAATCAAAACATATATGTAAACAAAGCACTTATTACCCGGAACACAACGTTAACACAGAATTATTAATAAAGGGTAATAAAAAGTCATAAGAAAATAGTATATGGTATGATATATAAACCTTTTATTATATAATATATGTATAATAAACTTATATTTATTATAAAGTAGGTTTTAATGTGTTTGAAGGAAGTCAAGACTTTCAATAAGGGATCATTGTCTCAATTTTCTTTATTTGAGACATATGTTATTTTATGAACATATCTTCTTGTACGAGATGTATATACAACCTATTTTACATGTAATATCATGAATTTATTTATCATCAAGATATTTTAAGTTTCATTTAATTATAATCCTTCATTGTTCTTACATTTTATCATTATCAAGGTGGGAATAATTTTTTGTTACAATCTTATTATTTATCAAGACTGTTCATGATTATGTTTCTAATGATAGAATATTATGATATATACCTCAAGAAACACATTAATTTTCTTCTAATATAGTTATTTCATGATAATACTTGTTTTCCATTAATTTACCTCTCTTTATGTACTCAAAGCATCAATTTTGTTAAAAAAAATCATATTTTCAGTCAAAATCCCTTTTATTAGAAACCTATGTTTTCTAAAAATGTTTTATTTTTAATTTTTTTTCATGATGGAAAGGATATTTTACTAATGAATTTATTAAATGATTTTTAAATCTTTATTTATAAATATTTAAGTTTATTTTCAAAGAAAATTATTTCTAAATAGTTTTATGTTTTTAAAATTTATTTTCAAAGAAAAAGTAATTTTCATCAAAGAAATGTTCCAAGTGATCTTTAAACATAATTTTATATCTAAGATGACATATTTTGATATTAAATATTATTTAATGGGGATATTAACTAAGTATAACATTATTTTTATTTATTTTAATGTTTTACTATAACAATGTGTTTATGAAACCCATTTGTCTTCCATGGGTTATACCATGATAGAGTTATTGTGAAACTAAATTCTTTTTCACAGTTCATAGTATTTTGATATGATGAAATGATTATTAAGCCTATCAATTTTCCATAGGTTATTATAGGATGAAATTTTTATGAAACCCATTTCATTTCATGGTTTATGACATGATGAATGTTTTATGATCTTGTGGAACACATATGCATGATTTTCATTATGTGATGGGTGATATCAATATCTAACTATTATGAATTGGATAAAGATTAATGTTATATGAGCTTAAAGGATATATGATAGGTTATCCCAAGCCCAAAAATGGTACACAAGAGGTCATCTCAATCCCTAAGTTCGTACATGGGTGGTTAGCCCAAGCCTTACATTTTATGAATGTCTTAGTAGATATCCATGACAGAATATTTTCTATGATTATGTGTGTGAAACAAATCTAAGTCTTATGCCAATGTTATACTCTCATGTAAAAGGTTCCTTTATACCCTTATGGTTCATGTATTATCATCTTCCAATAATTATAACATGAATAAATATTATGATATTTGATATGTAGGGTATAGTTCTCAATTTTTATAATCATGTTCTTATACCCTCATTCTCATGTTATGCTTATATATATATAAATCCATTTTTTACCCTTAATAAGAATATATCCTCACCCATTATTATGTTTTTTTTCTCAGGTTCTAAATAAATTTATTGTATAGGATATTTCTATGAAGGGTTTTACTTATACATAATATAGCGGGGGGATGATGTAGTTTACCTCTGAACTATTTGTTTGTGTTTCAAAGTTTCCAATGACAATATACCTTTATAATCTTAAAGTATGTGTCTGTGTTATGTAATAAATGTTCATATAAAAAGATGTAATATCAATGTATGATTTTCCTTGGTAATTATAAACTTCATTTAAGAGGATCAATACTAATAGTTGTGAAACTGCTTCCCAAATAATTTGGAAATCAACACCATTTCTTCATTTTAGAATATAATTTCCTACAACAACATGATATCATCTAAACACCTTTTACATATAAATTTTAATAATGAAATTATATAAAATAATTACTATATGAAGGATAAATAGGTTTGTAACATGGATTCCTATAAGGTAATTATTTATATCTATTTAATTCCAAATCTTCAAATATATGGTCTTTATGAAGGCTAAATGGGGATAAAATTATTCAAAAAATGACATCAATCATTATAATGTGGAAAAAAATCATCATTATTTGATAAGATAAATAATAAAGTTCTAGTATAAATGTGTATCTGGACAATCTCTCAAGAAATAGGGTATATGAAATAATATTTCAAATATGGTTTAGAGTACCTCTTGAAAGTGAGAACCATAATGGACTGATCAATTGAGTTATGGAATGAAAAAAGGTCAATATAATGATTGAAATTTTCCAAGAATTAGATTCATAAAAAGAAATCATATCTAAACCCATTTTAAAGAAACTTAAAACTAGAATAATCAAATAAAATTCAACAATTTGTATCGATTTAATTTTTATTTACGTTCATTATTGATCAAAAGTTTCAAAAATGTCTAAATATTTCTTCTAATTAATGAGGACTCTAGGACAAATCATGGGTAAAAATAACAATTAAGGTCAAAAGATCCCACATACACACATAAATTAAAAATTATATCTAATGTTTATCTATTTTAATGGAGTTATATGTGAATATAGTTTTATTTTTAGTAAATTATTGGATTAAAAAAATTGTGAATAAATAGAAATCTTCCCCAGTTAAGGAAGTTTCGTTTCATTTAACCTTGGTGTTAATTGATTAAATAAAATTACTTACAATTGTTAGATTGTTGTACCATTGTTATTTTCATCTGTGTTCAAGAATCCATATTCTTTTGAACCTACAAATAAAAAATAATCATCTATAGTGAAAGGTCTATTCTATTAATCTAAAAAATATGTGATATTTCTCTTAAGCAACTAAATGTGTTCCTGAAAACTAATTCTAGAAACTAATTAACATGAAGGAAATAAAAACTTGGGTTGTATCATCTATAATTTTTTAATGTATTTAAGATGGACCTTAACTTATTATTCCATGTAATGGGAGTACAAAAGGAGGTTACTCGGTCAAGATTTAATCTAGAAATGAATTTATACTTATTCAGAATGATTTTCTTCCATCTAATTGATAGTATATTTACACTTATTTAAAATATAAACCAAGATTTAGAATGTATAAATTAATTAAAAAATATCTCATTGACAAAAAAAACCTGGTAACAATCCTATGTCACTACTTCCTCCAATTACACCTTTTCAAATTCTTTTAAGTACCTATGTAACTCAATAGTTTTCCCTTTATTATATCCCTTTGGTTGTTTAGTTTATTCCTTCGAATATTTATCTTCTTAAATATATAAATTCTTGGAAGTGTATTCATTTTTCAATTCCAACTCAAATATAACATAATTTTTAGGAAACTACTTATATTCAACATTAAATTCAGTTTTTCCATTGTCTCTCTATTCCGATTCAAACATTTACTCATCTTTATATTTGGATAATTCCTTTGTTTTACCCAAAATTTTATCCATTCTCTTGGAGTTCTCATAATTCATTGAATTTTTATTCTATAATGGAAATAGATTCCTCTTTAATAATTTGGTAGTACTACATGGTACGATTGTGGCCCCCCAACAATGAAATCTAATTATACCTTTGAGTATCATTATTTCTTTCCCATGTAGATTAAGTTATAGTTCCAATCAAATGTGTGCCATCATATTTTAAATCTATAACCACAATCACAGAAATAACCAAGTGTGTAAAATTTTATAAAAACAAAAAAATATAAAATAATAAAATATTAATGGGTTTAGAAAAGTCATTGATATAATTAATTAGTTCTTTTATCATTATGCGTCTATTTATTAACCATCAATGTCACTTAATATATGATCAGTCATGAGTGTCTCTATTTATCATGAAGGAAAATTTATATAATTTATATTTTCTTGAAATAATGTTAACCACTCAGGCATAATATATTAAAAGTAAGTGGTGATTCCTATAGTGAATTGGAATCCATGTTTTGACTTCATAAACCAATTGATAGATATTTCAAAATCATATCAAGAATATGAAATTTAAATATAAATTAAACAAAGATAAACAATATTAGTGAGTTGAAAATTAATAAAGAATGAGGAGAAGGAAGATATAATAATCATAAACCAAGTATAGTTTTTATTTAATGAAACATAATAAAATTAACATATACAATTAATAAAATTATTATTTATTTTAATCTTTATAGGTAATAAATCCCACATAATCAATGTTTATTAATACTACCTAAGTATATTAAATTATTATGGAAAATTAATTTAACAGAACTAACATGATCTCTTATCTATCTCAAATTAAAAGGAATAATATGTTTATATATCATGATCATATCTTTCCATACCACATTGGGGTTCATTCCTTAATTGCCATCTCGCTTATCATAGTTATTTTTTATTAAAAAAAAATACAATTATGATTTAGTGAGAAACTAAAAAGATACTAAAAATTCAAACATGAATTTCCAACTGAAACATGAAATCTCAAACCCCATATGTTCAAAAGAAAATCAAATTTATTTCAAATATTAACACATTTTCCATGAACCACCTTGATCCATGCACCTTGACATGAAAAAATATTCCTAATCATACCCATATTCACTTGAAATAAAACCCCATAAATAACTATCTCTTCATTTTCTTTATAAATAAATAGAAAAATATAGTGAAAGACATAAAGATACTACAAAGTCCACCGAATAATACAGTTGTAAAAACAAAACCTAAACATATCAGCCTATAAAAAACATAAAAAAAGAACCAATAACCAACTACGTAATGCTTGATCCACCTATTTGAATCCATCAAAAACAGTAGGGAATAAAATATTATGGGACCCCAATAAAAGGAACTAATTCCATAAAGGATATGCTTAAAAAATCATCGATTACCTAAACATTATATAAAAAACTCTTTTAAAACCTCACACTAAACCAAAATGGGAATGGAGATGTGGATCATGAAGAAAGAGTAGAGTGTAACTTTCCCAGGGCCTTAATAAAAAAACCAAACCTTCCAAAGGACCACCAAAATCCATCCTTCATAACTAAAACCATTTGAATTACACCCACATATGAATACTCATAGATGATTAACGAAAAACTAAAAGAACCATTCATCTAAAAAAACATTAAACATAATCACCAGTACTTCTATTTTTATCATAAAATAATCTAGAAACAACCATCATCAAATAAAATCTCAAATAATCCATAAGAAAATGAATAAATTTTAAAACTATAAATTGGAGATAGATAAAAACCCCCCAGATAGAGAGCTAAATGAATCCTACCAAAAGATAATAAGGAAAAATAATAATACAATCTACAATTATAAGATTTATTATCTAGCGCTCATTCTATTAAATCAGAAAGAACCACTAGTACCATCATATAATAAAATAGATAGGATATCATATGTTAGATATCATATAAATTACTAATGATGGAAATGTGGTCTTCAAATAAAAGAAAAAATTAATAGAAAAAACAAATGTAGAAGAAATAAATATCATGAGGCAAAATAAATAAAAGTTGATAAAGAACCCAAAAATGATTCTACATGAAAAATCCCAAACCACCAAAAAATAAACCACCTAAAAAAAATCTATAGTTAATAAAAACGTTCTATGTGAGAATGGTAATGGAGGAAGGTGAATTTCCCCCAATATAAGATATGTTAAAACAATAAAAATAGAAAAAAAATCTAAATAAATGATGAAAAAAGAGAATGTATAAGAAAGTTATAGAAGAGCGATCTGGAAATTGAGAATCAAAAAAGGAAAGATTAATCTAACTCATAGGATATGGTAGATGGTGGGTGAAAAGGAAATCCATAATCATAAAGCAAGAGAAGAAAACCTGGTAGTGGCAGACATGAGGTAGGAAAGATATAATCTTATAGGGATTGAGAGAGTACGAGGGAATCTTATAATCATCATTATCCATAGTAAACAAGGAATGCAATACTAATTAGGATCAATGTGACACAAACTAATATTAATTTATCATGAGAAAATATAAATATTAAAACATGACATGCACATCCAATTCTATAGAACTCACCCTCTTCTATGAGTTTAGAAACTCATAGTAAAATTTTTATCAATCACAAATCAACTAGACATCATGTAAGTAAAAGCAAAAGAATAAATTATTAAGAAATAATAGAAAATATACTTTAATTATAAAAAAATACAATATATGAATCCCATGATTAAAAAATGAAAAAAGTGAAAAATAAATCACATCTAAAATAGTTTGATTGGTAAATGTTGGGTGGTCCCTGTAAAGTTTTTGATACTAGAGTGTTCAATACCCTTCCATGCCACCTCTTCATTCATTTAAAAGTATCCATATCTTCAATTATATTCATTTATTCTTTTAAACGGATATTATATTAATCTCATAAAAAATATCTAGTCAAATATTTATTTTTAACTTGATCTTAAAGTAATCCATACTAATTAATCCCCTTAATTTTACTGAATAATTATTGGTTAAATATAGATATAGAATGTATGAAAATATATTTTCTCACTCCTTTTTACAACTAAGTTAATTATTCAAAATAGTTAAAGACCAACCAGTAAAAAATGAAATGAAATATTCTAATTTATTAATGCTAATTTATTTGAAAAATAACACCTATGTATTTTACCAAAATTTTCTATATGTTTTTTTTGAAAAATCGATCCATAATTCTCTCCAAGTCAAGCCACCATGAAATTAACAATAATGGGTCTTGAAAAATACCCCAATCATTGTAACAAACCAGGTATTTATAAAATACTACTTTTTTAATTATATGAATACTTTTGAATAAGATATTAATTTTATATTAAAGGGTATTCTTATTCCGATAGCATACTCGACACAAAATAATAGGTTTCTCCGCAATCTTACGTTGCGCACAACATTGAGTTATACCTAAATATAATACAATAATAATAATATTATTTTAAATGGTAGTTAACACCTAGAAATTGGAATGGAAGGAATGAATAGTATCAAATGAATTTGGAAATATGGTTTACACATGTTTAAATAACGATTCATTGGTTACCAAATATATTAGAAATGAAAATAAAAATCAATTGAATATAAAGGATGTGTTTTTATGAAAACCAATTTGAAAGAGAATAATTGTGTTTTAATATCACTATTTATGGATTTTTTATTTAATGAAAAAAATATGATATATAATAAATGTAATGTTTTATATTCATCTTATATTTTTTCTAGGTATGATATAAGAAAAAATTCTATTTTTCAAATAAAAGAATTATTTTTCTAAAAATGCAGTTTTAACTCCTTTTGATGGTGAAGCCTTTTTAAATATATTTTATGTAAATTTTATATTTTATATTTGAAAAAATTATCATCTTTTATAGAATCGGGTCATCAAAATTTACTTTAGATAAAATTATGGTATTTTTATGATAAATTTCATTTTTTAATGAATAGTGAAAAATACTGCATTTTAAGTCAAAACCGACTTTTCATCTAATTTATTTATATGGTAAGATTAAATTTTTAATTGCTTTAAAAGTGTAATTAGATTATTTTTATCATTTAATCCAATTTTGGTCATTGGAAGTAATTTCAATTATTTATTAGAGATAAACACATGTCAATCTTTTGATTTTTATTACTTCTTAAAAACTCGCTTTTTTGGTTTTGACAATAGGAATTAATTTTAAATTAATTTCTATCACTTATGTGTTTGTAATTCTGAAAAATTTATTACATATTAGGAATAAGTAGGTAATTTTTTTTTAAATAGATACCTTTTATTTTTATACATTAGGAATAATAACTTCTGTAATTGTTTTATTTACCATGGTTAAAGGGTAAATCTGGAAAATAAGGGTAACAAATAATATTATAATAATATAAAACTACCCTAAAAAATGTCAAACTCCTACTGGAATATATATTTACGACCATGGGAATCCTTGGGAATATTTAGGGACCCCATGAATCCACTTGGATGTGAAAATGACATTTTATATGAATTAATTTAAAGTAAAGAAAAATTTAATATAAACATGTATATTATAGTAAATTTTTTATATGGGGTTAATAAGTGATTATTTAGAATATAAATATTAATTATAAAGCTAAAAATCTTTCCTACATCATTGTATTTTATTTTTAATTATTAGACATCAAATAAATAAATATATTTATGACATGATGATGATGTAGTGATTTCCTTATTAATGAATGATTTAAAGAAATGGGATTATAAATATTAAAATAAATTTATTTTGAGATTTTTTATTTCATAAAATAATTTTAGGGATGATTATTACTTGTTATATTTCAATTAATGGGTTTTTTTTGAAATTATCAAGTTATTATGGGTTTTTTAAAAAGTCATAATATGAAGAGTATAAAAATTTACATAAATGAGTTTTTAAACAAAATTCTATTTTATTAAACGATATAATTACCATAAATATATAATTTTAGTCCAAATGATTTATATAATGTTGTAAATTTTATTAACTAACCACTTTAGGTTCTATTGGAATTTTATGGTAACTATATTAACCATATAGTATGAATATACAAGAAGACATGGTATGAGTTAAATTAGATAACTAAGGGTTAAAGATAAATGATAAGGTTATATTTGAAAACAAAACTTGTCTAAAACCTATTTTTTGAGATTATTTATATCAATAATCATATTATATTCTAATTAAATTAGTGGTGGAACTTTTGAAAATCGAAATTCAGTTTATAAAAAAATAATATTTCAATACCTTCCTAAAGTATCCCTCCTCCCTCTTATAAAAGGGAATCACCTATAACCCCTTACTCACACTTCTCAATACCATTTTCTCATCCAAACTCTAATCCAATAAGATAAAAACACCACTATATTACTCTTATAAGCCATAACTTTGGAAGAAGGAAAATTAATAAAGTCTTTCTGCTAAAATCATAAGGAGATACATGTTTTAGAGGTAGAAACGTTTATAAAGTTCCTTTCCATTATTTTACTTCTCCAATCCCTATTATATTATTATTCTTTAATTATAAAAAAAATGTGTCATAAATATACTATTATGTTGTAATGATAATAATTCTAACTACACTTACACACACCTTCATCTAATGGATGCGAACATACTGTTTCTGTGTACGGTGAACTACTACCTCACGAAACGATGGTTGTTTGATTTTTCCCAAAAACCTCTCATGGTGGCCATTATGATGGAACTATATTTATATATGATATATATTATATTTTTATTGTCTCTATGATACTTTAATTTTTTTTTATAGAAATACCTTTATGCTTTTCATGAGGTGTAAATACGATAATTTCGTTTGAAGAAGTGCAGACTACCGCCACTCAAAGTGATATAACTCATTAATTTCATACATAGAACATTTAAAGTATGAAATTAATGAACTTATGTAATGTATATAAAATTTTATATTATACTGGAATTATAATATAACTATGTATCAATTATTTTTAATTCCATTAAATATGAAAAAGAAATGAAAGTAGCATTCATGCATACGTACGACTTACCATCTCCATGAATGATACATTTCATTTATTATATACAATTGTTAGGGAATATTATAAATAAATATATACTGGATATAAATATATATATATATAATGTATATATATGATATTTAAATTATTAATATGATTTGGGATATAATGGACTTTTGAACACAAAAAAAATTGTAATTATAACAAGTTCATTTTTTACTCAAGTACCCAATATCAAAAAAATGACCGATATTAACTTAAATAATTATTTGACTTTTATAACATGGTAATAAGTGATATAAAAGTAATATTAAACTTGAAAAAGGTTCTTATGAAATAAAAAATTAAAATATGTTTATTATTCAAGAATTAAAAGGAACATACTTGACGAATCAGACTCAAGGTGAGGGAACCATTCACCATTATATTTTCGTCGAAGAATCCTTTTATGTTATGTATTTTAATTTACATTTTCTTATGTTGGATTATGTGCTTATATATACTCATTTTTGTCCATTTTATGTCCAAATGATAAGAAATCCATTTCTCCCTCATTAAAACATTTTCTGAATTTTTAAGTGACACCGTTAGGTTGTCGAATTGTTTATAAGGGAATTCATAAACTGAATTTCATCTCATTGGGTTTTATTTATACTTCATTGATTATATTATTCCAAGATTATGTGAGGAATAACTATTTGTTTATTTATTTTTTAATTTACACTTCTATTTGTGTAGATATACTATTTCTACACATAATCACCCCAGTGATAAATTCTTGCATAAATAATGCGATTTATGTAAATGACTATGTCTAAATCTCTTTTTATTGAGGCATATATTGATATTGTTCACCTTTAATATCATAAAATGGGTATATACAACACTTTTGACATTTTATATCAAAAATTTCGACATTTTCATTATATTTAATGTTTTTTTGATGTTATTATTTAATTATTTTTATTCAAGTGTTTCTCAAGTGTTACAAGACTCTTTCACTAATACATTTTTTTAAAAGTTTTAAAGATTTATTTTTCTAAATCTTTATTATTAATGTCCATGTTTTTAAATTTTTTTAAGGATTTATTTATATGGACATTAATTTTTTAAAATGACATTCATTTAAAAGTTTCAATGTAGTATGTGACACTTTGATTCAGAAATACCTATATTAAAGGTTTTAAATGGTTTTGGAAATGGATTTAATATTTCAATTTCTTGAATTGATTAATTCTGGTTTCTGAATGAAATGTAGATAATTTCAATATTTTATGTGTTATGATTATGCAATAGTAGTTGGACATTTGATGGGTGGTTATGTGATAAACCAAATATGGGTGGTTCTATGATAAAACAAGTGTGTGTGACCTTGAGTTAGCTCTAAAATTCATTGAGTAATGTGGAAGATGTAAACGTAAATGTTTCTCTTAAAAGATTTAGGGAATATACTGTGATGGGTATTCCAAGTTTAACTCCCTATATAGCTATGAGAGCTATAATGTAAGTATGTTATGAATTACACAAGTTACCTTTATGACTTATTATTTGTATCTTTTATTTATAAATATTATGATTTCATGAGTTATGTTAAGGAGCTTATGTTTTATGATTGAAAAGTATGGTTTCATAGATTTGTAGGTGTTTTTTAAATAATGTTTTTTTTATTATTTTATATTCCTTAATGAATTTTTTTTCTCATCCCATGTTTTTGAAATGTTTTTCAAAGGGTATAAGGAAGGGTAAGATAAATAAATAATTCAATAATATTTATATCATAAATGGAATTCTTGTTTTATCTTAAGGAGTTTGATTTTTGTCAAAAAATTGGATAAAGAAAAAGTTTATACTTTTTAATTTTTGAGATGTAATGTAATAGTTATGGAAAAATTCTCTAAATATCTAAACCCTAAAAGATAGTCAATGTGAATTCTTGACTTCACTCAAGATTATGTATTGTTTATAGATAGGGCCTTATAGTTGGTATCAGAGGTCAGTTTAGATAACTATAGAGGTTAGGGTGTTATTTATGCATAAGTGACATAACCATAATGGTTATCATATAAGACAGAGTCATATTTATTTTAGATAAATCTAATGAGTTCAATATAACATGAATAAGTATATATTAGTGTTTACCCTCCTCATAAGATAGTATATGATTATTTTACTGATATACTCACACTGAACTTTTTGCTTTTTGAGTGAATGGATAGATTAACCTGGTACCAAAGCAACAATGGATGTGAAGGAAATGTGGTGGTTTTCTATATAATAAACCTAATGAAAAGGGATTTGCAATGAGAAATCTTGTGTTTATTCTTAAACAACTATCTGTAGTCATGATTGGCCACTTGAACATTGTTGATTTTTCTAAGGCATCATATATGTGAGAAACGAACCCCTATGGAAGTTCAGGTAACAATCATAAAGGTAAGTATATTAAAAAACCTATGTGTCAAGTATGTGGATAGAAAAACCTTGGAAAATGATTCAAAGGGACATGAAGATGTTATATATGTGTTAATTAAGGTCATAAAGAAATAACCTTCCATAAAAAAGGAAGCGTTCAATTGACTCTAGGAAAGGGAAAGAAGTTCTTTCTGAGGGATCAATTGAATGTTTTAAATGTGGTGTACACAATCATTATGCAAATAGATTTCCTAAGAAGAAGCTTTGGGAATGGTATCACCATGACCGAACAAATATATGTTTATTAATTTATAATGCCATTCTAATTAAGGACAAGGAAATAGAAAATGACCTATAAAAGGTATGGGTTATTTCTTAGCTCATGTTTTGACATTATTAAACTATTAAGACATTATTAATGATTTTTTTGTTGGATATAATTATTATGGAATAATTTATAAAAAAACAGTAAAAGGATCATATATAATTCTTGATGATTAATATGTCTATATTTTTTGAAAATTGAGATTTATGTTAAATATCTTGGTGATAAAATGTTTAAAGTATTAATGATCTTTTGTTGATGGGATAACTTTGGAAGACTTTTCTCTTGTATGTGTAACCCTAAAGTTTGTATGTGAAAATTCTATTTGATGAATAATTATATTTTCTTTTGTGGATATAGTTATAAAGATCCATTTTGTTTTATATGATCCTTGAATTTTAAGCAATTACAGGCTATTGATTTTTGGGATGAAAAATGAAAGGTATCATATAACCTTTGAGTATAAAGAATATTATGGTTATTTTTTAGGAAATTATCTTATTTTTTATAATTTTATAATAATTATATTATTTTAGAAAAGGGATAACCCACAGGATGGGTGATGAACCATCCTGTTAGGAAAGGCCATGTGAATCGAACCCACAACCAAAGTGTGTCTGTGATTTATCACCTACCACTAGCCGATGTGATGTCCCTGGTTAGTATGACTTATTCTTTTTAGTTAAATGATAATATGGATCAATAATAAGTTGATTTTGGGAACTTATGTTTGACCAAATAGATATCCTTATTTTAGGTAAATTATTTGGTGACTAATTGATAAAGGTTATTTTGGAAGACGTTCTCTCTTTTGGGAACACTATATAAATAAGGAAAATAGAATACTATGGGACTTAATTTGGGGATTAATTGTTGAATTTTATTTTGGAGGAATCTATGTTATTATTGTGAACATATTATGATTTTCATTATTTATGTAAATGGATAACCTATCATAGAGAATATGTGACTAGTTTAATTACTTTTCAATATGCGATTTTAAGAGTAGTCGATGTGATTTGAAGATAAATGTTAATATTTATTGTGGGAGAATATGTGATCAACTCATTCTAATTTTTTGGTTTCAAACTTAGTTTGGATTATATTGAATAATTTTAAGGAAAATTGTGCATCAAATGGTATTTGTTGAACTTTGGGTATTGTTTGTTGAATTTTAGAGATTAAGAGCGGTATTTCTTTTTATAAAGGATTATCCTTTTTGATGATTATCTGATCATTTACTAACTATTTTGGCTTGGTTAATGTCTAATGATATGGGAAATATATATAGTTAATTTTTTTTGGATTATGTGATTCTCTAGAAGTTGATTTTAGTACCTTACATGTGACCAAGTCATCTTGAATACTCCTCATTTGGAGAAAATATGAGTTTGTGGTAGAAATTTATTAAAGGATGAAACTATAATTGAAAGGTAAATATATTTCCTTATGTTCTTATTATATGTAGTCAAATAATTCCTCAACATTATTAAAAGGAAATAAAAAAATGTTTTCCATTTACATTTCCTACTGGGGGAACAAAGACCGCTTAACCCATCACAAGTTTGTGGGTTTATTACTGTTAACTTTCTCCGAATCATGTTTTCTATCACTATCCATAAGAACTTGATGGTTATATTTCTCCTACATATCCATGTTTTCATGTAATACTAGAATGTGTTATCTTGGGTGACCTTTTTACTGCTCTTTCTTTATTTTAAAGTTATCATTTTATTGACTCTTTTTTATGATGTGGTACTTTCAATGATGTTTCTGAGCCCAATTTTAAAATTGCGAGGATGCAATTTCCAAAAGGGGAAGGACGTAACAACCCATGTATTTATAGAATAATACTTTTTTATTTCTATTAATACTTATGAATAAGATATTAATTTTATGTTAAAGGGGACACTTCTTCCAATAGCGTACTCGACACGTAACAATAAGTTTTTCTAAAATCTTACATTTCACACAACATTGAGTTATACTGAAAAATAATACAATAATAATAATTTTATTTCAAATGGTTGTTAACAAAAAGTCATTGAAATTATGAGAGTGAATAGTATCAACTGAATTTTTAAATATTTTTAGACATGTTTAAATAATGATTTATTGGTTACCAAATTTATTAGAGATGGAAATAAAAACCAATTGAATATAAAGGATCTGTTTTTATGAAAACCTATTTAAAAGAGAATAATTGTGTTTTCATATCACTTTTTAATGATTTTTATTTAATTAATAATATATGATATATTTTCAATGTAATGTTTTAAAATTGTCTTATATTTTTTCTAGATATGATATAAGATGAAATTCAATTTTTGGGATAAAAGAAGTATTTTTCTAAAAATGCAGTTTTACCACCTTTTGTTGGCAGACATTTTTTCAATCTAGTTTTTATCACTTTTATATGTTCTATTGGAAAAAATAAACTGCTTTTATATAATAATGATATCAAAATCTAATTTGGATTAAATTTAGGTATTTTTTTGATCAAGTTAATTTTTTAATGAATAGTGAAAAATAATGCATTTTAAGTCAAAAATGCATTTTCATCTAATTTATTTATATGGTTATATTATATTTTTTTATTTTTTTTAAATTTTAATTAATTTTTTTATCATTTAATACAATTTTAGTCATTTTATGGAATTTCTCTTTTTAATTATACATAAACACATGTCAATCTTTTGATAGTTATTGCTTCTTAAAAACCCACTTTTTGGTTTTTACAACGGGAATTAATTTTATATTAATTTATCCCACTTCTATGTCTTGAATATGAAAAATTGGATTCTATATTTGGAATCACGAGGTCCAATATGTGTAAATAGGTACCTTTTATTTTTAGAAATTGTGAATAGTAATTTCAGTAATTATTTTATTTATTGTGGTAAAAAGGCCAATCTGGTAAATAAGGGTAAAAAATAATATTATAATAATATAAAACTAACCTAAAACGTCTTATATGACTATTAGATGATATATTTCTGGCCATGTTAATCCTTTTGTCTATTTTGGGACCCCTAGAGCCACTTTGATATGAAAATAACATTTTATTAGAATTAATTTAAAGTAAAGAAAAATTTAACATAAACATATATCCTTTAGTAAAAGAATTTTTATATGGAATTATGAATGTGATATTTTCAAATATAAATAAGAATTGGAAAGATAAAAATATTTCCTAAATCATGGTTCTTTATTTATAATTTTTAGACATCAAATAAATAAATATATTTAGGACACAATGATGATGTAGTGATTGTCTTATTAATGAATGATTTAAATAAATGAGATTATAATATAAAATAAATTTACTTTGTGAATTTTTATTCCATAAAATAATTTTAGGGATTATTATGACTTTATATATTTTAATTAATGAGATTTTGTTTGAAATAATCATGTTTTTTATGAATTTTTGAAATGTAATGATATGAATACTATAAAAACCAACATAAATGTGTTTTTAAAACAAATACTATTTTATTAAATGATATAATAGTCCTAAAAATCTTAAATTCATAAAAATGACTTAGATAATGTTTTAAATGTTATTAATGAACTAATTTAGGTTCTATTGAAATTTTATGGTAACTATATTAACCATATAGAATGAATATACAAGAAGACATGGTAAGAGTTAAATTAGTTAACTAAGGGTTAATGCTAAATGATAAGGTTGAATTTGAAACCAAAACCTGTCTAAAACCTATTGGTTGAGATGATTTAGAAAAATAATCATATTATATTCTAATTAAATTAGTTTTGGACCTTTTGAATATCGATATTCAGTTTATAATAAAATAATATTTCAACACCTTCCTAAAGTACCCCTCCACCCTCTTATAAAAGGGCATCACCTCTAACCCCTTACTCACACCTCTAAAGCCTCTTGTTTCATCAAAAAATGTCTAAAATAATCTCCCAACATCCTTGTATTCCTCTTATAATCCTTACACAAGGAATATGTTAATTCAAGAAGGCATTTTGGCTCATATCAAAGGGAGTTACACATTTTAGAGGTAACATCTTCTCTAAAGTCCCTTTCCATTATTTTACTTATCCACTCCCTATTCTATTCTTATTTTATGATTACATAACAAAACATTAATCCAAAATATACTATTATGTTTTTATGATAAGGATTCTAACTACACTTACACACATTTCTATCTAATGGATGCGAACATACTGTTTCTGTGTATGGTGAACTACTGCCTCAAAAAATGACAATTGTTCATTTTCCCCTACCACATCTTATGGTGTCCATTATGATGGAAATGTATTTATATATGATATATATTATATTTATATTTTCCTTATAATACTCTAATTTCTATTTATAGACATACCTTTGTTCTTTTCTTGATGTGTAAATATGATAATTTCATTTGAGGAAGTGCGGACTACCACCACCTCAAAGCGACATGACTCATTCATTACATACATGGAACACATAAAGTATGACATTATTTAACTTATGTAATTTATATAAAATATTATATTAAACTAGAATTATAATATAGTTATTTATCATTTAGTTTTAATTTCTTTAATTATGAAAAATAAACTAAATTAGCTTTCATGCGTATGTACGACTTACCGTCTCCACGAACGGAATATTTCATTTGTCATATCCAAATGCTATGGACTATTATAATTACATATATAATGGATATAAATACATATATAATGTATATATATGATATTTAAATCATGAATACTATTTTCTAGATAATGGAATTTTGACCGCATAGACAATTTGTAATTATAACAAGGTTATTTTTGACCCAAGTACCCAATATCGACAAAACGACTGATATTAACTTAAATAATTAGTAATTTTTATAACATGGTAATAAGTGATATAAAAGGAATATTAAAATTGAAAAAATTTCTTAATAAAGTATAAATTAACTTATTTTTATTATTATGGAAGTACAAGGAACATACATAACGAATCAGATTCAAGGTAAAGGAACCTTTCACCCTCATATTTTAGTCAAAGACTCCTTTTATGTTATGTATTTTAATTTTAATTTTATTATGTTCGAGTATGTGATTATATATCCTTATTTATTTTTATTTTATGTCCAAAATCTGATAGACCCATTTCATTCTCATCAACTCATTTTCTGAAATTTTAAGTGACACCGTTAGGCTGCCTGATTTTTTATAAGGGAATTTCTAAACTCAATTTACTCACATTTGGTTTTATGCATACTTCATTGATTATATTTTTTCAAGATTATGTGTGGAATAACTATTTGTTTATTTATGTTTTAATTTCCAATTTTGTTTGTGTGGATATAATATTGCTATAAATAATCACCCCATTGATAAATTATTACATCATTAATACAATCTATGTAAAAGACTATGTCTCAATCTTCTTTCATTAAGGCATATATCAATATTGTGCACCTTTAATATCATATAAGGTGTATATAAAACACTTTTGACATTCTATATCCTGAATATATTTATTCTCATGATATTAATTGATTCTTTTTTATATTTATCTTTATTTATTTACATTCAAGTGTTTCTCAAGTGTCATGAGACTCTTTCACTAAAACATAATTTTAGACATTTTAAAGATTTATTTTTTTAAATATTTCTCATTAATGTCCCTATTTTGTAAAATGGTTTTTAAGATTCATTTATATAGACATTAAATTTTTAAAATGACATTCCTTTAAAAATTTTAATGTGGTATGGGACACTTTGATTCAAAAATGTCTTTATTAAATGTTTTAAATTGTTTTTGGAAATGGATTGAATATTTCAATATCTTGAATTGATTAATTACGGTTGATGAGTGAAATGTTCATAATTTCAATCTTTTAGGTGTTATGATTATGTAATGGTACTTGGAAATTTTACGGGTGGTTATGTGATAAACCAAATATGGGTGGTTCTGTGATAATCCTGTAATAGGTGAGCCTAATATAGCTCTCCAATGCATTGGATAACGTGATTAAGGTAAACATCAATGTTTATCCTAAGAGATTTAGGGAATATACTGTGATGGTTATTACAAGAGTAACTCCCTAAGTAGATGTGAAATCTACTATGTAAGTATTTTATGGATTCCACAGGTTAACTTTATGATTTTTTATTTCTATGTGTTATTCATAAATATTATGATTTCATGAGGTATGTTAAAGAGATTTTGTTTTATTATTGAAAAGTATGGTTTCATTGATTGGTATGTATTGATGGAATAAGTTTTTCTTTCCTTATTTTATACCCCTTACATGGATTTTTTACTCATCCCAAGTTTTTGAAATTTATTTCTCAGGGTATAAGGAAGTGTACGATAAAGGAAGAATTAAAGAAAATTTATATCATGAAAATAATTCTTATTTTATTTTATGTATTTTTATTTTTTTCAAAAAAATTGATATGGAAGAAGTTTCTACTTTGTAATTTTTGAAATGTAATGTATTAGTTATGGCCAAATTCTCTAAAACTCTAAACATGAAAAGATCCTCAATGTGAATTCTTGACTTAACTCAAGATTATTTATTGTTTAAGGTAGTGGACTTATAATCATGTTCGAGTAAACATATATAAACATCTCCCACAATTTTAATAAAATCAATGTTGACAAAATTTATCTATTTTTTAGATTTTTTTTGTGTTACCCCCTATTGTGGCATGGTAGTGTTCAAACTCCATAGACTACAATGTGGAAGACTACATTGTGGAATTTTCTTCAAAACATCCATAGATCGAAAAAATATTTTTAAAATATCACTTCATACTCTTTAAATCTCATGAAATTATCTCATAAATTTCTACACTACTCTAACTAATTATTTAATAATGAATATCACCACAACATAGAAAAATATATCCTCTAAAAAATATCATATTTTCCACCATATCAAGAAATGAAATTAAAAGTTTCCATATAAGACTTTAAATTACATTATGTTTACTTGAAGTAGTTATGGTATGGAATTTACATTGTATAATTAAGGCCATATATTCAGAATAATAAAATTATTTTATTTAGCATCCCACTATATTATGGTACCTATGTTATAATACAATATCCTCTCAAATATTCTATGTTACTCTGAAGTATGATCATCGTGGAATAATACATGGATAATGAATGAGTGTATCTTAAACTTCTACATTAATTATTATTATATAAGAAAATTTTTAGCGTGGCTTACTGTAATATATCTATGGTTTATTCTTCTATAGAGTTGGTTTCAGAGTGGTCTCTCCCTTTAAAATATACTCAATTATCCAATAGTCACCTACATCCCAAGTTACTCTTACATATCTCTAACGATATCCCCATGTAGGTGTAGTGTGTCATGTCATCATAGGTTGTGTCAGAGATTCTTCATGGATTACAGCCTCAAAACCCCAATTAGAATCACTATTCTATAATAGGATGAGTTATGATAAGATATTTTCTATTTTCTATTTAAATCCACCAAACCACTATAGATTCATCCTCATGGTTCATTATACTGTAAATCATCCAAAAATAAAATATGGTATTAAGAACAAAAGTGAATGAAAAATAATATATATATATATATATAAATTATAGTTTTCACATGAATTATTTCATGCCTCCTAAGATATGCCTCAAAATATTCATTATAATTTGGGATCTATCATCATACTAAAAATATTTTGATAGTATATCTTGTTTAATTCTAAAAACACCTCTGAAAGTGATTAAGAATCCCAAAAGCATGAGATTTACTATAAATAACATAAAAATAAGTTATATGATTAAAATAATCAATACAATTAATGAAATAATAATAACTATTGGATTAATTTAAGCTCATAAGACCACATACATATGATTACTCCAATTTAAGAGGTTTTATCTCACTTAGTATGGTGTATCTGATTCCTATACCATAGATTTACACAATATTTATAAAAGTATAAAATCCTCCATATAAAATTAGTATATTTTCATGATATTCTTATTACTCATCATGTCTGATGAGAAACCACTATAATGTATCCCTGGATTATATTATTTTCAAGATTTATAAGAAAACTCAACTACTATATCTTACTCTTTATTACTTATCATATTGATATATTTGGGGTTTGATGCTCACTTAATCTGATTTGATAACATTATGATAATTTTTTTTAAAGTTATTATTTATTAATCATTCATCTCGTATGTTTTCAATTTTTTATTTTAGGTATTATTAAATTTTACCTTCTGTTTTAGATGTTATATTGGCCTCCCTTTAGAAATTTTAAGTTTGTCCCCCATTAACTTATAAACACTCTTCGACCAGGGAAGTGAAAAATTATACTAGAACACATAATATTTGTTCATTTACACAGCCAAATAGAACCTTTCTTCAAATAAAAATATACCCATGAAATAAATAGATTAATAAAAATATAAATAAATATTTTCCATAAAATTATAAATATAGTCCTTTTTATCAATCTTATTATTCTTAGTAGTCATTTTTATTACGTAGTATTTTCCCTTATTCTTTTTATTGGTATCCTTATTTCTTCACACCTCAATTATTTTAGATGTTTTCAGATAACCATTTGATATATAAATTTATATATTCTCCTATCGCTATTATCAACACTAATTTTCTATACATTAATGACCAAAATAATAGTACATATAATCTTTGAAAAAATAACAAGTTTTTAGTGAGATTATAAAATATATTCAATGTTTTTTATCATTCACCAACATTTTTTATTGAATTATAAATTCATAAAAATGGATTTTCTTGAGAAATTTTAAAATTATATCAATTTTACATCATAATATTTTTCATTCTCCTTGATATAAAGTATCTTTTTACGGTAATAGTAAGTATATTTCCCATATATTCAATGATTGCATTGATATCTATTATATTTCATGTAAAATCCACTTTCATTAAAAAAATTACTTTGTATTTTGATACATAAATACTTTTTTTCATTTAATCATTCTAAAATTAAAATTATTTCATATCTCAAATAAGATTATTTAATTTCTTATTCTATACGAAAATATCTATATTTAATTGGAACTCTTATGGTATTTATTTACCAAAAATTTATTCCTCTTTACTACTACACTATTGTTAATCAATAAAGGGATCTTTAGTTTGATTTAATTTAGATATGAAATGTATTTTACTTTCATACTCTTATACATTTTTCTCCCTTTCCATTTCCTTATCATAAGATATAAAATATTATTTTGTGATAAATTTATTCTTATTTATTACATTGGCCTTTATTTTTTTATATAAATACTTTACTCCATTAAAACATCTTAGATTTTTTGTTTTTATGACCTCTTAATCATTTTTTTCTTATTCAATGAAATTATTTGAAAGTGTCAAATCTTTCAATAATTGTAACAATTCAATGGATTCCTACCATTGCATTTAAAATTTCCCCACTGCATGGCTTTTGAATATAATTATAAGAATTTCTAAAAATAAATAGATAATTCAACAATATCAATTTATTTCTTAGAAGAATTATTGGGATCAATGTGTCTCAAACCTTCCAAAGCATTGAAAACCATACCCTTCTTTGATTATTATCCCCTTATTAAGAATAACTCTATCAACATATCCTAAGTAATCATAAAAGTTTTGAGTTTATTGAAGGTCCACTCCTAAAATTATCTATCATCAAGGGATACTATATATGAATAAAATTTATTTTGGATGTTTCTGGTTAACTTCCTTAACATGGGGTAACTTTAATGAATTTATCTCTATCGTGGAATAAAGATTAAAATTTTATTCACATGAATGAGGTAACCATCAAATGATTCATCCTCTCTCATTTATATATCATAAAAAATATTCTAGAATATTTATAAACAAGGCCAATATACCATTTTATCTCTATCATAGAGATCATGGAGTTCATTCCATTTTCTATTCACTAATATTAATCCCATCAATAATGGAAATTCCTTCTTTAAGAGGCATTAAAGTAACCCATACTTGATTTCTTATCTAATTAATTTTTCTTATTATCAATAAAAGTATAGTAATTTCTTATCTCAAAATATACTAAACATTCTTATTGATTTTTTTCATAGTCTCTATATATATCATCAAAATAATATATTATAAATAAAATAAAAAATATATTTATGGTAGTATTAACTTATAATTACTTATAAATATATAACACTGACTAATAGTCCCAAGAGAGAGTATATCACAACTTTTATAGTGTGTGTGATCTATTATTACTAGAAACAAAAATTGTCAATCTATATTATTATAATCACTAGTTAGTGTTTTTAGATAATAATGGAAATGATTTTAAGATAAGAAATAGAGTAAGAAATAACATATATAACACAAGGGTTAATACAAGGTTCACCTATTTTTTTCAAGTGGTTATTCCATGGTGAGTAGTGGTAGGGATGTCAGTATGAAAATTATAATTTTATTATCAATAATAATAAGGAAAGATGATATAAAATTACCTTAAACATAAATTATAATAAAGAAATATGATATTAAAAAAGTATTTAAATATTAACTTCACATGACCACAAGTGCCACTAGTTTTTGGATCATTTGTAGACACATGTCTTTCTCCTCAGTAGAATCTAAACATGAACAAGAATGTATAAATATTTTCTTAGATATTTTTTTACCATTTATCTAAAAACATGAGATAATCACCACAATTTAACTTTATCTACAAAAACAACAAGTATCCCTATTTATGATCACCACTAAAAATATATAAGAGACTCTTCCCCTTTACAAGAAGATATATTATGATAATTATCCGGATGATAATAAATCCAAAGTGGGATATTGAACATCTATTTATTATTATTGGTGTTTATGAGTTTTAATAATAAAAAATTTCCTTTATTAAGTAAACCAAAAAAAGGAGATTTGTTAGTTTTTATTAATTACAAAATGGAAAATAAAACATTTGTATTTTTAAAAATATGCGGTAGAATTATCAAAGACACTACTCTATACTTTGGTTTGGTGTTTAGATAACCATAAAATTAAAGTAATTTTATGAAATATTTATTAAAAAAATTAATCTTTGTCTTTTTAATGTTATATTATGTTTTATTTATTTGGATAATGCTCATAGATGAGTTATAAACTTATTAGTGTGGAGATGGAATATAAAGGAATGATAAAAATCTAAGAAATAATTATCTAAACCATGTTTTTTTGTCAAAATAGGTGTTTGGTGGATCCAAAAATAAATTTTAAGGATTCAAGGTGAAGTAATATTTTCAATAGTTTTTTTATTTATATTGATTTTATACAATGGTTTAGAAAAGATAAAATTTACATATAGGAATAAATTATCGCATAGAGATCTAGTGATAGACTAAAGATAACAAAAAATGGTTGTTACAAAACACCTCTATATCATGGTCCACCATAGAAACACCTATAGTGAGAGTTGGTATGGTGCATGGGTTTTCACATAGATGAATCAACAATGGTGCTGATAAGGTATCATTGGGAGAATAAATAAAAAATCTTGGTGGATCCCATTTCATGTTTAAAAATTCCTATAATCCATGCCTTGGTTAAAAATGATCATTATAACTATCTATTTCTGTTGAAATTTGTGGTGACCTCACTGTGGAGAAAGTAATTCCATGACATAGTGTACCAGAGGTGGTATAGAGGATCATAATAGGTTTTTTAATTTGTCTTACGTTTGTGTTATATCATTAAGGGCTAGAGGAAAATAGGGATTTGTGGAGGAGATACAACCATATAGACATGATCTAGAAGGCATCAACACTAAAACAAGAATGGTGGAAAACCCCACACCATAATGATTCTCTCTCTGTAAATAAATTATGATCCTTTCCCACAATGTATGTGTGATAAAAAATAGATGCATCTTTGAGATAATTAGACACCCATACAAGGGAAATTTTGGCTGAGAGTTGTGATGAACAAGGGTGCACACATGATTCAAATTTCAAAGGAAGTTACAGTAAAGGGAAAACAATATAGATCAAATTACAAGTGCCACCTTTATTTCTTATATTCACACTTAAATGACATCTCAAACATAAATTTTCATTATTTATAATAAAATAATAATGTTTGTAGTGGGATCATAACCATTTTTCTTTGAAGACTAGACACATGAAAATATAGTTGGCCAACCCTATATTATCCATTCTATCATGTGTGTTCTCTCTAGATCTATCATTCATCATCAAACCATAATCATCCAAATCCAATAAGTCATACCAATGTTAGATTATTTTTTTAAGAGTTTTAGTTTTTTAAAATTTGGATTCATTTATACCAACCCACCATATATGTTATAGTGGAAGCTTACTCTTTCATATGTCTATAAAAATATAGATTAAAATTAATAAGAAACTTATTCTACTATATCGGTAGAAAATTATTCACATCTTTAAGGTAAAAATAAATGAAATACCTTAACAATATCAAAATATACTTAACCTATACTTAAGATAAATAAATAATTAAAAAATCATGATAAGATATAATTCTTTTCAGTTTTATGAGACAAAATCCATTTCTATGATTACTCTATTTAATAATTATCACAATATATATATATATATAATTATTTAAATAAATCACCATCATTCCGTATCAAAAAATACATTCTCACATAAAATGAAAACAATCTATGAAAATTATGACATCATATTATTTAATGTAAATAAATATTATATCACATTTCAAATTATTACCTCTAATTATCAACAAATGACCCTAGACTACCTCAACTAACCCTGAGAAGTAAACACCATAAAATGTTTATGAGGCCTCACAGTAGTAAAATATAGTCCTTTTATAATTCTAGGAGAAATAAATGATTTTGATAGACCAAAATTATATATCTTATAGAATATATTTGAAAAGATATATTTCATAACCAACACCACCTCATATTTAATTATCCTTTCAAATTACCAATAAAAAGATTTACATGTCCCAAATTTATACCACATTTCCCATCCTAACTTCCTCCTTCATAACTCTGATCATTCCCATGTCCCTAAGAGTGAATACTTTTAGAGAGTTGGCCTCCACCACCACCACCCTACATTGGAGGTCCCTTTGGCTGTTCATTCTACTACAAGAAAGGAAAAGCTGGATATTTTTACTGATGGGGTAGCCCATACACAACCAAACTACACTTAGGTCCATGTCGATCTATCTGATAGAATAGTCACACAAACCATTGATACCATATTCCTCTTTAAGAATTAAAGACCACACTACAACAAATCTATAGGGGATATGAACTATGAACTCCCAAAATTCATGCATAAGGGGTCTTATATTGATATCCCAACTTCACTAATGTTAAAGGGATACTCTTTCTAGATTAACATAATATCAGGATCTATCATCCTCCCTATCATTCAACATCATCTTTACTAAATTCCACTTAATAATATATTAATTTAATAACATTTAAATATATTTATTTAGATTGAAATATATAACCTATTGTGAGAAATTAGGTAGACTTCAACTAAAAAAATAGTAATATCTCCCCTCATCACCAGCAAAAGATTTTGTGAAATTCCATAATAATATTAGATTCCCCCATCTATAATTTGGAATTCTAAAGATCCCATACTTAGTAGTTAATATCTATATATATACTTCTATGATTTAATAGTGGAAGTTGAGAACTACTATCAGAATTGATTATAAAATAATTTTCAGTCGATCATTTAAAAATCAAAATCACTAAATAAAATTGTCTATCACTTATTGGATGATCTATGAAATAATCTTACTACTAATGCAATCCAGTAATATTAAACTACTTGTGTTCTAGGATTAGGTTAGAGTGATCAAATATTGATATGAGTGAATCATTTATTACCAAAAAATTAACTCTCAATACTTTTTACTATTTATATTTAGTGGGAATTGATCTTAAATGAGATTATGTGATGAAAATAGATAGGGTGAGAAAGAAAACACTTAATATTAGGGGTTTTACATGGTTCAACAACTTTTGTTATATAATGGATAATTCTTGGTTAATATGGACAAATCCTTTTTTTTGGTATTTTCAAATAACCACTTTAAGGAAAAGTGGGAACCCTACAACACATGTTTCAAAAACACACATCCCGCCATCTCCATAGCAAAGTATTTCAAATTCAAAAAACCCTAACTTAGACCGCTTTCCAGTTTTCAGTCCGCGTATCACCCGACATCATTTCCGAATATCCACCTCGAGACACGAGCGTAGAAATCGCGCACCCACCGCAAATCGTGCCGACGTCGAAAACATCATCCAGTCAACATCCAGTCCCCATCATTATCATGCTCCTCGAAACTACCACCACCGTCGTCGTCACCAGAGCACCTCACCGTCGTCGCCGGAGCACCATCACCGGAGATTCCAAGAAAACCATCATCGACTTCACCAGAAAACGCCACCTTCACCATTCCAACATATTCAAGAAGGAAGAGCCCACCATACTCCCCTTCGGCATCAACTTCAGCATCACAACCCCATAGAAATTCATCCATTCGCAAAACCACGAAAAACCACGCAAACCATACAGCATCACCGCCACATGGAGGGCAGAACTCCCAATCCATCAGGGAAAAGAAAAAAAACTAAAACGAACCAAACAAAACCAGAACAACGAAAACAGAAGAAGTTTCACCAAGAACCGAATCACACCGCGAACGAAAGCACAACGATCAACACCCTGATACAAAAGATCCCGCCGCCACTGACTAGTTCGACCGCATCAGGTACAACAGAACCCCCCACACTCACCTGAGAAGATTCGGGACCCCCAAATCGCTGGCGCATGAGCGCAGACCTCAACCGCTGAGAAACTCACCGGAGGACAACAACAAGCTGCATCGAACAGAACCAAGAGCGCTCCGGAGAGTATGCCGTCGACGAAGACCGGTCTTACACCCGCAGATCTGAACCAGAAACCACCGACGTCCATTGTGCATCTCCACAGCCAGAGAGGAGTCACGAAACGCATAACGCCACAACAACAGGGATCCTCCACCAACCCACCAAGCCCGAGGACGAGCGTCGTGCCATCCACAGCGGAGGAGCCTGCGGCGGCCGGAGGAAGACCTAGAGAGGGAGCCCTTTACGGGCGCATCAGGATAATACTTGGTTAATAATGTTTGTGATCCCACTCAAAACATTTTCATATTAATATATGTATAAAATGTAGCAGTAAGATAACCTTAATCTCTACATACAGGGTCAATAATTTAAACATCTTTTCAACCTAACTTCAAGTTCCTTTGAAATTTGGATCATGTGAGTACCATTTTTCTTATTCTCAATCCCAGAAAAAATTTCATGATATTTATTTCTATAATGGGGGAATGGTTATGTAAAAGTTTCATCATACTTTGAAATTTAGAATTCAAAATTTATTTATTGGTACATAACCACTATGACTTGGAGGTTTCATCCAACGTGTAGTATGGCCTATATTAGCTAGTTCACAATTATATGAAAATAAATTCTCCATATCTATGAATTTTTTCAAGATATTTCACCATTGTAGATATTTATTTATTCAATTTTACATAGCATATAGAAAAAAACACTCTATAGATCATTTGAATTTCATCACAAAACATTCACTAAATTATCATTTTATCCTCAACTCGCCATAGGCCACCTCTAATATTCCTTCAATATTACAGATCCCTTACAAACATTCTATCATTTTGTCCATGACATAAGACTCCTCCATATATCCTAGAGTTCCTAGATTATGTATCCATTTCTCTTCAAATCATGGTACACATGAATTTTTATATCACACCATGAGTTGCTAAACACCCATTTATAATCATGTTCCTTATGGTCACATCTTATACATTTCCTCAAGTATTTAAATAAGAATCGAAACATGACAAAAACCCTTACCATAAGTTTTTTCACCGTGATATATGACATTATGGAACTATAAAATGCTATTTTTTATCCTTCCCTATGGTCTACTGCAAAATCAATATGAAATCATGAACAATAAAATGATCATTTTACTTAGACTTCTTCACAAGTTATTTTGGATCTTGCAGCACAAAGTTCTCATAAAGTCACCACAGTACATATAATGATTCATTAAACATTATTCATTTATTTATATCCAAATCAACTCAAAATGGAATCTAAATCATATTTGGTTATTTTTTCAAAAAAAAAATTTGAAAAAAAAATCAAAACAAATGAATAAATTTTACCATGAAACAAGTCATAGTATGATCCCAATGAGAGAGTTTTCTAAACAATAAATCATTTGATAAAATGGTATTTTTGATAGTTCTAAAAAATTATAGTGTGAAGACCAATACTATAAGAGGTGACTGGTTAGGGATGAATTCAATACAAGGAGGGGGTGTGTAAGATCACATCTTTTTCCAGGTATGTCCCTCTTTGAGTTTATGTTGGAACTTTGTTGCTGAGTCTTATTCGGAGACAGAAAGACTTTTTTGGGTAAATTCACGTAATTTTCAGGGATTTATATTTATTTTAATGAATTTTGTCCAATTATAAACATTTTAAATGGGATTATGAGTGTTTCTAATTATTTTGAAGGCTTTAGAGGTGATTTTGGATCTTTCACAGAAGATGAGCTAAAAACTATTCACTGGAGAATTACACAACTTATATATGTTTCATGACATGTAACTACTACCAGACACATGTCATGAAATGGTTCATTATGTGAAGTGGAAATATGTCATTAAAATAATTCATGTCATGTAAATTTCGATCAAGATAAATATTAACCCACAACAATCGGTTTTTGGTGTATCTCATTAATTGAGAAATACACGATGTCAAAGGGTTACATGACTTGTAATTCTCATACCCAATAGTTTGAAGACTACCGTGTGTATAATTATTTAATTATTTAGATGAAAAAATTCCACTTATTGACCCTGGAATGATTTCCAAGTAATTTTAGATTCTCCTCTTACATGCCAAATGTCCTGATTATACATCTGATCCTTGGTAAGGGTTTTTGGTTAGGTTTTCCCATATATTCCATTATTCCTAGTTGTGGTGGTGTAATCTTTTGACTGTGGGTTTGTTTTGGGGTTTTGATTTTGAAATAGGTTAATTTATGTTTTTTAGTGATCTTCTGTGCATTTTTTATTGGTGTTTATTGTTATAATCATTGTGTTAATTTCTAGATAATGATAGGGAGTATAAACCTAACCTTTTAGTATTATTAATTATCAAGTCTATGTGATAAAGTGACTACTCCAATCTAACATGTGATTTAATTAATTTAGTGATTTATTATTGGTAAATAAATGATTTGAATATTGTCTTGAATCATTTGGGTTCAATTTTTTGACATGACCTAACTTTTGGTTACCTGTTGGGTGAGAAAACCATTGAATAATAAGAACTTGGCTATTAGTTTAAAGTGTGGTTAGCATGACATGATACAGGTTATTTTTTATTATAGAATCCATAACCAGTGGACTATTTCTTATCAATATGACATATGATCATTTTAGATATAAATGAAAGTGTAATTGAAAGACAATTGATAATTTTACTAATTTACTATTGATTCTTATGATGTGATATTGTGATATCCTTGTTGTTATGACTTGTTGAGTTGATCCTGGAATGACTATATAGCAAGCTATGGCTAGTTATTCATGATAAAATTTTTATATATTGGGATTTTACTAAAGGATAAAATGATTATATGGTGGTCTTGGTCTAGTGATATGTTCTGAAATACTTATATAGGGTGCTTTGTCACGAACCAGGCCGGGTCGCCATCCGACCCAGCGCCCGACCCTGTCCGCAACAAGGCCCGAAGGGCGTTCCCAATCCCCACAGGCTGGCACAAGTTCTTGGGTATCAAAAAACAACACATGGGAATGATTTTACCCAAAATAAAAGGCAAAAAAACAACTAACCAGATAAATAAACTAAAATTAGAAATAGATAATCAAACGTGCCTTTAAACTATGAACAAGTTTAAAGTCTACTGTTTAGTTAAAAACCCAAAATTAACAACAACAAGAATATAGAACTAAACTCCAAAACCAAACTCATGCGACACGAGAAGTTTCATCCCCAAGATACCAACACCAACCTGCATACGGAGACCAACAGCAACTCGAACCACCAACGCTGAGCACGAAGTCACAACATGGAATGCAGAAGGAACAAAATCTACATACACCCAAGGGTGGATGTAGGGTGTGAGCTAAAATCCCATTAGGATGCCACCGAGAAAAAGGTTCCATGCATAATAATTAAAAGACAAATACATTTTCAATTTAACAGAATAAAAATAAATAAGTGTTTAAAGATTTTTTAATGAAAATAGTTTTTAAGGGGAAAGTTCTCTAAAAGGAAAATGACTTAAATTAACTTACACACACACACACGCACACCCACACAGATGCATGCAAACACATACACACGCACACACACAGACGCACTCACACATGTAAACATGCACACACACTTTTCTTGGTAACCCCAATGTCACACCGTGTGCTGACGGTGAGCAGCAAGCAGAGGAAGAGCACAATACATGAGAGACCCTTAAGATACTAGCAAGAAGTGGGACCCTAGAACGTCATGTCTCGGTGAACCGTATCACACATTCCCGTGCACGGGGCACTAGTAGGGAAACACCTATTACCATAGTGGTCTGCAGTCATCATCTAATATTTAGTTAGTGTTGTAAGCATCAATCCCGCTAAGTGAAACTAGGCCGAGGCCACTCCCGTATCACTAGCACACTAGTCTAGTCTGCCCACCTAGTACCCAGACTTCCTGTTTGTGCTCTAGTAATTCAAAGTTCATTCCACATGTCATAATCATACAGTCAAACCAAACAAGACATCACGCACACCAAAAACCACCATTCACACACAGAGAAGCCATTTGAAATAATACGCACACTAAAATGTTCCAAAACCCAATCTGCATTTCTTACCCGACCAATTAAAACAACAGCATGGTCAATGAAAACAATTTCATTATGAAACATGCCACTAAAAAAATTTATTAAACAAACTCTGCACGTGTCACCTGACTTTAAGCACCAAAATATTCACACAATTTAATCAAAAACAAATTTTCACCCTTAATACTCATTTAATAAAGCAAAATGATTTCTTTCATAAATAAATTCTTGAGAGAAAAAAAACACTTTACACACTAGACCGTCCCAAACCCACCCTTACACGACCACATGTACACAACAACACCTCAGGAACACAATCTGCATCACGTACGCAATTAAAGAAAACACACACACAGTTTAAAATACCATTTCTATAATTAAACGAACTACCAAAAAAATGTGCTAAACAATTTCAATATCTGTCAGCTGAAAATAAATGACAAAAACTATTTCAAATATCATTTCTGACTAAACACAGATAGATGCAACAATAAAACGACAATTTCACCATTTTTCACGCCCTAACAAATTAACTACACCACTTTAGGGAAAAAACTAATAACCAGTTCAACATTGGTGTCATAACAACATAATTATTTTATGCACACAATACTGCACACATCAAAACACACTAAAACTTATGAAAAATAAAATTTTCATCAAACTAAATGATTAATAAACACACTAACTTAATTAAATCAACGAACGAATTCATCAATTAATATTCATGCAAGGAACCACCTACCTCGATTGGCGAAACCCCCAAAATTTGTGTGACCCACAAACGCGTGTCATTCTCACCTCAAGGAACCTAGCTTGAACCCAATATCATGAATTTAAACAAAAAAACTCATGTTAAATTGCCAAAATCAAATCGTATTACCGCTGAGAAAAAAAAACATAAAAATAAAATGAAAAAAAAACAGGGATGGAAGGCATAACCGAGGGGGGAGGCCCAACCGTTGGGGCGGTAGCTGGAGGGAATCCGGAAGCAGGAGAGAGTTTTTGGCAGGGTCTGGGCTGGATGCAAGAGCAGAAGGGGGGGGGGGGGTCGGCTGGGAGAGTGGTCGCCGGATAGAGGAGCGGCCCGGAGGGAGTCACTGGCGAAGGGGGGGTGGGTTTCGTTGTGCGAGTCGAGTGGGGGAAGCTGCTGGACTGAAGGCGAGGGAGGCGGCGCGTGGCTGGAGAGGCTAGGGGAAGTAGGGCTGGGGACCAGGAAAGTGTGCGGCGTGGGTAGTAGGATGCCGGGGTGGCCGGACATGGGAGCCGGAGGAGGAGTAGGGGGTGTCGGGGTTCACCGGAAGGAGGAGGCCGCAGGGAGAGGAGGGCACGACGCATAGGGTTTCAGGGGGGGGGAGGCGCGACAAAAATGGGGGAGAGAATGGGGTGAGACGGCCTGGGTATGAGGGTGCCGAAAACAAAGGAAACAAAAAAAAGAAACCCTAAAAAAGGGAAAAAGATAAAAAGATAAAATAAAAACAAAACAAAACAAATAATAATATTAACATTAGTAATAATAATAATAACATGCTTAAAAAAATATGTTCATAATAATTATAATGAGATTAATAATACTAGTAATTATATTAATATCCTAATTCAAGTAATAATAATAATAGTAATAACAATAATTAAAATGGAAATTATAGTGTTAATAACTTAATAAAATTTATATTCCCAACGCCATCAATAATAACAATAATAATAATCTCAAATAATATTGTTTTTTAACATCATTAAAATAATTTGTCAAATTTTACCACACCTGTTTTTATTTTATCTACATTTTATTATTTATTACATTGTCTTTAATTAACTTAAACATCGGGCAGGGTGTGCGGCGAGCTGGACGAGGTCACGCGGTGACCCAGGCATGGTCGTGCAGCTTCGACCACAGTGCGTTGGATGAAACCAAGGGAAAAACATCCATTTTTAAATATATACTCAAGTAAATTTTAATTCATACCTTAACCCAAACCACCCAATTCCCAATAAAAATAATAAAATAAATAATATAAAAATGATGGGTGTGACAATTCTCCCCACCATAAAGATTTCCATCCCTGAAAAGCCACAACTAAGGCTGAACCCCAAACAAGAGACTGTTACCCCACTAAGGTTCAAAGAGGATCCCCACAATCAACAAGAGGAAATAGGTAAAAGAATCGTGCTCAGAGAAAGTGACTCCAAGACAACCTCATGAAACTCATAAAAAGACTTTCTGATATGTGTCGCCTGCCCCGAAGAGCTAGAACGCCTCCAGTTGATTGTTTTAGAAAATGAACTCTTGAACCCACAAAAACAAACCTTACAAACCGGAACACATCAAGCACTATTAAACAAAAACCACAACATTTGGCTAGAATGAATAATCAAGGTCAAACCATGTCGTTTGTCTGGAACGAACAATGAGACTAACCACGACCATGGAACACCCTTATCTCTTATCACCAAGACATATTTAAAAAACATGAGAAAAAGATCAACATGGGGAGGCCCAAGGGGCTCCCCATCATTAGGAACTCACTGGGGCCCGAGATGAGACTGGAAAACCGACACGGGGTGGTTCGAGCAGACTCCCCGCCATTAAAGAAAAGTCCTACACTGATTCATTCTAGAGACATTCATGTGAGACGCAATGTGGGTCTCCCCACCATAAAGAAGCTACCAACGCCCAGGACGAGACTAGAAAACAAACATGGGGAGGTCCGAGCGGACTCCCCACCATTTAGGAATGGGAAACACCGATTTGTTCTAGAGACATTTGTGCGAGACTCATCATGGGTATCGCTTCCATTTGAACTAATCAAAGGATATATAACTTTAGAAATTTTCCGACGGGGACCAAGCACCCCACCACTAGGGGCAGGTATGGACGAGCCTAACTATTGGGCGTCAAGACCATGACTAGAGGCAGACCAACATCCCCAAATCCTATGGTGGGTATCATTCAAAATTGAGAATGATTTACCCAACAGACTCCCATAAGGACCACTAAAGCGATTGCATCCAGTGGGATGCAACCCCCGGACTTTAAGGCAATGAGAAGAACACGCCTCCACATTGTCACGAAAACCTTATGCAACCAAACGGTTCATTCAGAGCAGAACAACCATAGAAAAAACTTAAACAACCTCTACTTTCAACACCGATGACAAAAGTAAATTTGGGGCCCCATACACTCCTGGGGTTCCTGACCACGCGCGAGCTTAACTTTGAGGCCTATGGATGGAGCCTTCATGTTTGAAGCATCTCCTACCTCGTAGTTAGGAATTGAAGACTCCTGAATAGAGATTCTCCTTTTGGTGTCACATACAACCACACTGCAACCGAAGCAACACCAGCAAACACAACACATTACGACATCCAACTGATCATACACGAAACATTCACCAACACAAGAGATAAAATGGTGCATGCAAATCACCCTTTGCCACTCTGGATGAGAACACAACACCACAAATCATCACCTAAACATGACCATTGCTGTTGATAGGAGAATTACACTGAGAAGGACTTTAAACTGCGTCTTGAACACCACATGATTCCTGCAAACGACCATAGCAGCTTCATGTCTCAGTGAAGTGTATCACACATTCCCATGCACGAGCCACTGGTAGGGAAACACCTCCTACCATAGTGGTCTCGAGTCATCATCCAATGTTTAGTTAGTGTTGTATGCGTCAATCCCGCTAAGTGAAACAAGGTTGAGGCCACTCCTATATCACTAGCACGCTAGTCTAGTCCTCCCACCTAGTACCCAGGCTTCCCGTTTGTGCTCAAGTAATTCAAAGTTCAAGCCACGTGTCATAATCATACACTCAAACCAATCAAGAAATCACGCACACCAAAAACCACCATTCACACACATAAAAGCCATTTGAAATAATACGCACACTAAAATGTTCCAAAACGCAATCTGCATTTTTTACCCGACTAATTAAAACAACTGCACGGTCAATGAAAACAATTTCATTATCAAACACACCACTAACAAAATTTATTAAACTAACTTTGCACGTTTCGCCTGACTTTAAGCACCAAAATATTCACACAATTTAATCAAAAACAATTTTTCAACCTTAGTAATCATTTAATAAAGCAAACCAATTTCTTTCATAAATAAATTTTTGAGAGAAAAACAATGCTTTACACACTAGACCGACCCAAACCCACCCTTACATGACCACACGTACACAACAACACCTCAGGAACACAATCTGCATCACGCACACAATTAAAGAAAACACACACACATTTTAAAATACCATTTCTATAATTAAAAAAACTACCGGAAAAATGTGCCAAACAATTTCAATATATGTCATATGACACTAAATGAAAAAACTCTTTAAAATGTCATTTCTGACTAAATGTAGATAGACACAACAATAAAATGACAATTGCACCCTTTGTTATGCCCAAACAAATTAACTACACCACTTAAGGGAAAAAAAACTAATAACCAGTTCAACATTGGTTTCACAACAACATACTTATTTTATGAACACACTACTAAACAAATCAAAACACACTAAAACTTATGAAAAATAAAATTTTCATCAAACTAAATGATTAATAAACACGCTAAGTTAATTAAATCAAATAATGATTTCATCAATTAATATTCATGTGTGGAACCACCTACCTTGATTGGTGAAACCCCAAAAATTTGTGTGCAACCACGAATTCTTGTCATTCACACATAAAGGAACTTAGCGTGAACCCAATATCATGAATTCAAACATAAAAACTCAAGTTAAAAACCCAAAATCAAATTGTATACCCGCTGAAAAAAACAACATAAAAATCAAATGAAAAAAAACAGCAGGGATGGAAGGCATAACTGAGGGGGGAGGCCCAACCGTTGGGGCGGTGGCTGGAGGGAAGCCGGAAGAAGGAGAGGGTTTTTGGCGAAGGTCCGGGCATGATTCAAGAGGGGAAGGGGGAGGTCGGCCAGGAGGGTGGTCGCCGGACAGAGGCGCGACCGGGAGGGAGTCACTAGTGGAGGGGGGGAGGGGTTCCATGGTGCGAGCTGAGAGGGGGAGGCCGCCAGACAGAAGGCGAGGGAGGCAGCGTGCGGCTGGAGAGGCCAATGGAAGCCGAGCTGGAGACCGGGTGAGTGTGTAGCGTAGGTTGCATGAGGTCGGGGTGGCCGGACGTGGGAGCTGGAGGAGGAGTAGGGGGCGTCGAGGTTCGCCGGAAGGAGGAGGCCGTAGGGAGAGGAGGGCACAATACATAGGGTTTTAGGGGGGGGGGGCAATGGATATTTCAAGCATTTTGATTTTATCATGGTATATGATTATGGTTGGAATGATTATACTATATACTTAGAGACATTCTGGCATGGTTCCAAAGCAGGTTGATTGATGTGTTACGTTAATCGATTAATTAATACACATGTTTACTGATTTATTTTATACACTTATTATCATATTGATTTTTTAGACATGGTGGTGTCATCCTACTAATTTTTACTCACACCCTTTTCAGGCTACCATTTGGTACACAATAATATTACATGGATATAGGTTTGGACAAGGGCAGGGGGCCTTATTCTTGATTGTTGATTTCATGGAATGGTTGAAGTTTTGAAACAAAATTGACTTGTGGTTCCAGAATTGGGTCTTTGAGTTTTTTTCTACTAATTATTTTATCTTTATTTATTTCAATATGAAATTTATGAATATCTCAGATTTTCATCACATGATTCTTCATTATTAGTTTTGTTGGTTTCTTCTTTATTTCATATTTATAATATATTATGTGTCTAGTATTTTTCTATTATTATGATATTTATTATTGTAGACTATTCCACTTTATCGTACTCTATACCTGGGGTATAGTCTCCCCACTATACATATCACCCCTACTACTAGTTGGAAACCTATGGAATACGAGGATAAGTGCTTGAGGCCCTATAAGTTACCTATTTAGGTCAGAAAAGTGATTTCCAGATCATGGCTCTTTATAAAGTGGTATCATAGGAGACAGTTCTCCTTTTCTATTTCTTTACTGTTAGGAAATGTAGAAAGAAGACTAGGATGTATCAGGACATGGTAATAATCTTGTATATGGGAGTATCTAAACCATGTATGGGAAAGAATATGAGTTTCTAGGGATGGGATTACTATTATTATATTCTCTTGTTATAGTTGATGTTATTTAACATTGGGTGATTCTAATTTTGTGTGATGTTTTTATGATGATATTGTTTCTTGATATTTCTACTCATGGAAAAGTATTGCAAGAGACGATTATTCATGCATCATGATAGGCACCGAGGGAAATATATTAAAAATAATTGTTCATGATAGGGATATATTTATTTCATGTGTTATATACTGCCTATATAGACTGTGAAATTAGATACCTATTATATATGAAGAATGAAGTGAAATGAACTATTTTTTAAGCTAAAACACTAGTAATCCATGTTTAGAGAGACCCAGAATAGTGGTTCTTTATTGTTTTCACATGTTATGGTCGACCTTGTCATTATATCTAGTTTTCTAAGTAGTTTTTTTATCTTGTAGAGAAAATTCTTCCTCATAGTATTCAAGTTGAGAATCAGGAGAGTAAAAATTAGAATGATCATAATATATTTATGTCATAGATTCCTATAGCTCTTGAGGATCATATGAATATCTATATTTGTAACTAATTCTTGATGGTCATGAGATCCATGGAAAGGGAGATTGTTTTCACTATGCCTTTGATGTATTATATGTTGAGAGAGTTTCATATATAGAATCCACCAATGTTAACTAGGGAGGGAGGTCCCTAGGAAGCCAAGTTCTAGATTGATTTGATCTAGAAGATCTTCAAGAATTTTGAGACACCTACTAATAGAAGGGTGAATATTTCTTTGTATATGATTCATGGAACATACAAGCATTGGTGGGATATTCTAGAGTATATTGGGTAATTAGAGGAGTTATCTTAGATGGAATTCACGGTGATGTTATTGAGAATATTTTATATAGAGATGCTGAGGGACGATGAAGCTCATGAGTTCATGAATCTAACAAATGAGGGAATGTTAGTGATAGACTATACTGAACGATCCACTGAACTTCTACACTTTTCACCATCTTTAGCTACTAAGGAGATCTCTAGGGTAATATATTTTCAGGATGGACTTTACTATGATATCTGGTCAAAGGTGATTTTTTTCTTAGTATATTTTGAGATGTAATTAATCAGACACTCATTATGGAAGGGGATCTGAGAGAGTCCTCGAGCAATGGCCATACTGTTTATGTAGGGTGAACTAGAAGATCTTTATTTAGTGATAAGAACGACCGCTATGACTATTTATGCCAAGGAAGTAATGGGTATAGAATTTAGGGAAGTGGATAGCCATCTAATGACCATGTTCTATTGTAGTTCTATCAGTTTGTAAAGTTGGGTCACAAGCTGCCTCAGTGTCCATACCCCATTTTAGAGTTCGATGCTTGCAGTAGGATATGCCACCGTTAAATGTTTTTTTTGGAAATTATCATATAAGAGTAGTGGTAGTGGATTGAGATATGTAGAAGAGTGTGGTAAAGACTTAGATACTCCTTCGGAGACTAATAACTAGAGTTCCATAGGATGTTCTGGGTGAGGTAGGGTACTTTTTACCCCGGTGAAGGAAAGACAGTACCAGTCAATGGGAATAGCCCAGGAGAGTCAGGATAGATCCCATAAAATAGAATATGGTCAACCACATGTTATAATGATTACTATGAATATTGTGGATATAATACCTTTTACACTTAGAGGAATGATTCTTGTATCATCTACCCCTTTCTTGAGTTTCTTTTGATACATAATAATCACATTACTTTTCATATTCTCTTTTTTTGAAAATGGTTTGGGCTTATTAATGGAAGGATTAAATAGTGATTTGAATATTAACACATAATTGAGAGTGTAGTCAGAGAATATAAAATTTTGCAAGGAATTTCATCTAGATATCAGTGGTTACTATTTTTTATTATTATTATTTGTGCTGGAAATGATGGGTTTCAATAATATTTTTTGGTATGGATTGGTTATTCCTATACCAAGATAATATTGACTATTACTAGAGGAGACTAATGTTTATATCTCTTGAAGGAAATATTTATTCTCACTATGTTGAGTGGGATATTTAGGCTAGTTTCATAGGACAAGTTCAATACATATTGAATTGTATAACAACATAGATAGAAATCCTTATTCTGGACGATAGAGGAATGTAGAATGATAATTTTTATATAGTGTCAGACCATTTGCATGATGTATTTCATAAAAAATTATATAGATTACCACCTAAGTGGGAGATTAAATTCAAGATCATGTTGGTGATGAGATAAGATCTAGTTTCTATCCCACCATATTGGATGCCACCAATATACTTTTAGGAGTTGAAAGTTCAGTTATAATATCTAGAGGCTAAAGGTTTCATATGACCCAATATGTCTTCTTGGGGTTCTCTTATCGAATGACAAGAAGAAATATTGTGATTGTGGTTTTGTAATGGTTTTTTAAATCATGAATCCAAATGAATTTATGGATGTAGAATCAACTTTAACCTATTGGAAGTGAAAAACTATTTTTCCCAGGTCCGTGTTAAGATTTTTGGTACGAATTCGATTCTGTGGCATCTAAACATTATTTTTCATATTACTTCTTAAATTGGTGTTCCCATCCAGGTGGATAAAAAAACTAAGAAGTGTAGGTATGTTTAAATTGAGAGAGTGATTTTGGAGGTAAAAAATAAGTGTGAATCATACTGATAAGGTGGATTTCTCAAATGAATCTGATGAATTATCTTTGCATATTTTTGATGAGAAAATGTCAGCCTTATGTTCTGAGTGCATGATAATTGGCCATTCCAAAGACTCTTATAGAAGAGAAATGATTTTCTCCTTCTATATGGAGAATTATAATGATGAGTTTCTCTATAAAAAGAAACAAAAGTAAAATGGTGACCAGAATTGTGTGTTATTGGATAGTGTTAATACTAAGAATGTTTCAGGTGAGCAGGTGCCTAGAGAATTGGTTGTTCAGACAAATGGACTAAACTAGGATGATGCTTCTTCTAGGAAGAAAACCCTTTGACCCAGATATTAAATCTTATAGGGGAAAGGATAGAGACTAGAAGAATTGTGGCATGTTGTCCAATGTGAATGGGGGAATCTTTTTTAAGGACTCCCTAATTGGGAGATCTTTGTTACGGGTTATGGATGATAAAAATTTGGGAAACCACTGTGTTGGTGGTGATAATGAGGGAGAGATTGATAATACACCTATGGATATGGACTATTCTTAAGATACATCTGATCAATAGATAATTCAAGGAAAAAGATTCCGTCAAGGGCCTTCAATGGAAGACAAATAGTTAAAACTGTAATTCCATCACAATCTAGGAAGGTCACTAAAAAATGTCAGGGTGGTTAGGATGTTCTTAAGGTGAGTGTCCTTACACCATCAACTATAGTAACATAGGATGGTAATTTGGAAAGTACCTAAATGGTGGGATAGTATTGGTATTTCCCTATGCAGGAGTTGGATGATCTTTCTTCCCATTACACAAGTGAGTTTAAAGTCTTAGAGAAGGATGCAAGTTCCCATCTTATAAATTCTGAACCCAAGGTGGATCTCTTTAGAGGAGGTGGCTTAAATAATGCATATAATATTATTGATAAGGATATTTTTTTAGATATATTATGGTTAGGTAATCCCATGAAATTGTAAAAATGAAAACTCAAGTGGAAATTGAGGATAATATGGGCATGAAGGGGATGACGGGACTAAAATGATTTTATGAGGATGATGCAACCTCAGATAAAAGAATGTCAACCCTTATAGATTCATATGGATTTCAACATGTAACTTGTATGAAAAATAGGACCCCTACACCTATTTTAGATTGATAATAGGTTAGTATTGATAATATTTCTAGTGGTTTAACTTCTAGTGGCCCTTTGGATGGGAAAGTGAATGAGGAGGTACCATCAGTCATTGGCCTAGGTACTAATACATTTATATTTTTTGATATTTTAAACATATCTAAGGGTAAGGAAGTCTTATGAAGGGAATCTATAAATTTACATGGGGTCGATAAAATTCATTCACATAATTAAGAATATGATCCATCAACCATGGATGATTATGAGGACAATTGGAAGGCTCCAAAATAATGGAAGAGAGGTAGTTATCTGAGGAGCTATGGAACTACCATGGAAGGGGAGGTAAAATTAAAAGGAAGTGAATGTGGATTAATTGTTGGTAATGATTATTAAGTATTTTAAACCCCAATATTTATTTCTTTTTCTTTCAATTTTGGAATAATGTTTTTGGGGCCATGGATTCTATCCATGGTCTGTGATGTTCTGAATAATTATTCAATTAATGGAAAAATAACATAAATGATATTAAAAATATTAAAAGTAATATAATTTTGAATAAATTAGGTGACCTAAGAATTTTTTGATAATAATATCATGGTATGGATTTATTTGAAATATTTTATTTTAATTTCATTTGATGAATTAGTGTTATAAAATTTAAAGTAAATGAAAAGTTCTAAAATTGACATTGTTGATATTTTTAGAAAATAATATTTTATTAAATAATTTAAATTTAATAAACATAATATATTAATAAAATTTACTATTATATTATTGAGAATATATATCAAGGTCCATTTATATACCATTTTTCCATTTATAGTAACTATCTTGACTAATAAAGAGCCAAAAAACTTGTTGTCACAGTAAGAGTGAAAAGAGTTAACGGGAAATTAAAACCAAAATGCATGTGTAAAAATTTGATATAAAATTGTAAAAGATTATTTTATGAAAATATTTAGACTCATAAACTTATTATAGTTTAATATTATCAATTTGGAACCATTTGGACTTCAAAAATAATTTATATTAAATTAATATTTTACTATAATTCCATAAGTGTCACTCCCCACTATTATTAAGTTGAACCACTTATTCTCATTTATTCACACTTGAAAACCCATTTGAATCAAATAATATATACTAAAATACAATATTAATATCTATACCCATGTTTCAGAGGCCTTAGTTTGGGTATAATACCAATCCTAGAGGTATTAAGGTGGTAAGAAAATGATATTTTTCAAAGAAGTGGTATAGTTTTAACCGCATATTTTAGTATGGTTTATTATTCCAAAGTAATCAAAACTAAAAAAACCATGATAAAATTATAAAATAAGTTTCATAAATATACTGATATTTTATTATTCTAATGTAATTACCTATATCCATATCCTCTTCCATAAAATGGGAAACAAAACCACTGTTTGTGTGTATGGATGACCACCACCTCAAGAACCGATATAATTTATTTTTCATCACCCTATCCCATAGATGGATTATAATTATGGAATAAAAGTTTATATAAATGATATTAATAATATATTTATCATTATGAAAAGATAATTTATAATTTAATTTCTTACCTTTCCATTCATTGAATAATGATAACATAGTTCGTGCGTACATTTAGACTACCACCTTCACGAAGTTATGTGATTCATTTTTCATTACCACATAAAATGGATTATATACATAAAAATGTTTAAAATAAATAAAACAGTGTTGATTATATAATTATAATTATATAAAGATAAAATAAAACATATTTTTTTTTCTAAAATAGTCTTTAAAAAAGGAAATCTTACTTGAGCGTATGTACGACCTACCACCTCAATGAATATAAGAGAGTTTATTTTTAAAAAACTTATTTAATGACTAGTTTCAAAATTATAATTGATGCATAAAAATCATAATTCATTCATGATTTTTATTCTATATATTATTTAATAATTACTTCTTTGATCATATTCTAAATACTGAATTCATTTTGGATACACGATCCTAGTGTCATCAAAACGACTGATGTGAACTTAATTGATTAAATAATTGTATATAACATTGTAATAAGTGAAATAAAAGGAATAAAAAACATAAAATAAGATTAAAAATTAGGTAAATAATTGAAATAATTTTATTATTATGAAAGATAAGGAACATTCATGACAGGCTGAGATCGAGGTAAGGGACTTTCTTTTAAAAATACTCTTTTAAAGTCACCCTTTCAATTATTTTTCTTCGATGACTATATTTTTAAAATTATTTTTTGAATATTTTTAAATGGAAATAAAATAATTATAAATGAAATTTTATGCATCAATTTTTCTACTTTCTTTCAAAGGTTTTCAAAAGGAATAATTTTTATTTAATGTGTTGACATTCATTACAAAAAAAAAACTGTTTTATTTTAATGTATACGGTGACAATGAATTTTCCCACTGTTGTAGCTGTTATTTGAATTTTTGTTTTCCATTAAAATAATTCATGTTTTATTCATAGAAAACCTTCTTTCCTTAAATCCTAGTTACTTTCAAAAATTCTATTTATAATGGATCAGATATTTCAATATTTGGAAATGTTTTATTATGGTTGAAAAGAATATTTTTATGAGTGTAGTGTTGAAAATTGAAATATTTTATATGTTTTGATTATGTTATGGTCTATGGGATATTATTATGAATATAGGTGGTGCAGTTCTAAACCATGTAATGGTGGTTATGCTATTAACTAATTATGGGTGGTTTCAGGATATACCAAGGATAGTTGCATCTGTCATATCCCTCTAATGATTTAGATATGGAAGTTGATCATATGGTTGTTACATTTGTAAGAGTGATTATAATATTGATATGGAAATTATTTTACTACTAACTAAAAATTTTTATGTATCATTTCTTTAGAGTTTATAGGAATTTTATGATTTCTCATGGTAAGACAATTATCTTATGTTTAAAAGAAATTATATGCTACTTTTTATGGGTGAAAAGTTTACCTTTGTAAAGAAAGTTATTATGAGTTTTTCATAATTTCAATGAAACCTTAAGATTTTTTATTTTATATTAAATTTTTCTTATGACATTTTTTATGATGATATTTTGGTAGAGAAGGTGACTTTTTGTGTAATTTGTTTATTTTAATCCCAATTGAATTTTTTATAAATTAAAATTTTATAAGTATTCATGGACTATAATTTTCTTTCATTATTTTTACATCCCCTACTAAGTTTTTTATGCTCCTAACACATTTTAAAATGATTTCCTTAGGGTATAAGGATGTTAAAGTATAAAAAAATAAGTTATGTTGAAAGTCATGAAGATTTTTCAGGAAAATAAAACATGTTTCATTTTTAAACTCATAAATTATGGGAAAAATGGATACGAATTAGAAATGACCACTTTATATATACGGGTTTGATATGTAATATTTATGGCCAAAACATATAATAAAAGTAAACCTACAATATCTTTGGGAATGTAAGAAAGTGAGTTATGGTTTAAAGTCACTTTATTATGTAATATTTACGTTCAGTTCCTTAAAGTTGGATTTAGAGAAACGTTTAGATAGATTTAGATGTTAGGATAATATTAATAGAATTTCCTTAAAGGATATTACTTTATGGTTATGTTTGAATGATATTTAATTATAATATTACCATGTTTTTTCATCTAAATTATTTTTATTCATAAGGTTTCTCTTTATAGGTAACATGTAAGTCGAATCGTGAAGGCATAGATGGGATTATATCATACCGGATTAGGAACATTGAATGGATGGAATTGGTATTGAGCAGTTTATTATAGTAATAGACCAATTAACACATGATATAAATGTTGGTGGAATCCATGATAGAGATCAACTATATCTATCATAGTGGAATATGTCAATAGTGGAACATTTTATGAGATAAAAAACTTGATATTCAGTGGATCTTTTAACCTAGTGATGGATAAAGGGTTTATTATAGCCTTAAAGAAGACATTTTTATTTCATTTTTTGTTCAGAGAATCAAAAGGTAAGTTCTTAAATTTAACATTATTAAGGTGAATCCAACAAATGGTGGAAAATGGTTAAGAATACTAATGAAATTAAATATATTAATAGCTTTAAATGGGATGATTATAATAAAATTTTCTTTGATAAATATTTTCCTATGGTTTTTTGGATTAGGTTTGAAAAACAATTCATGAAATTAAGAAAAAAGGAGGAATATTTAGTGGTAGTGTATAAAGAAAACTTAATATATTTAGAAAGGCACAAAACAAATTTTATTTGGGATCATGATAGTTAAATTAATTTGTCTTACTTAGGATTCAATCCAGGACATCGAAGTGAATTATCTTTTTATGAGCTAAATTTTTTGAGAAACCAGTTTGATGCTCTATGAGGGAATAAATGGATTTTTTCTATGATCATGTTTATCATGAAAAGAAAAATAGAAATGGTCTAAGTGGAATTCAATGGGGGAATCATCCACATAATGAATCTAAAGGTAAAAAATCAAGTTCCAATGTTGTGATTGGTGTGGTAAAAAGAAATATATGAAATGTTTTATCAAATATAGGGAATGATTATGATGTGGAAAATCTTGGAATATGGCTTATGAGTTCAAGGAAAATGATAAAAATAATAAAGAAATGTCGATTGTAAGATTCTTTAATTGTAGTGATCTGAGAAATTATGGGAATTTGTTCTTGATGTTAGTAAATCAGGTAAGAAATCATCAAGAAAAAAAGTAAAAGGGTGTGGGAAAATATTTTTCTACTACTACATTTTATGCTGGTCTATTAAATTAATTTGTGACAGGTATATTATTTTATTATTTGAATTATTCTAATACCTTATTTGACTATGGATGCTAAAATTACTTCATTTCTAAGAGATTTGTAATTAAATTGGCAATATGACCTCTTGAAACTATGAGATAAATTTTGGTGAAGTCTTCAGGTGGAATATTTAAAGCAACCAAGATATGTTGGAATCTTCCAATTATTATTAGTGGAATGGTCTTTTGTAAAAATTTTATTAAACTAACCATGGTAGATTTTGATATCATTTTGTGTATGTATTGGATTTTAGTTTATCATTATAAGATAGATTTTAGATCTATAAAATCTTTTTTCAAAGATTTAATAACCTTGACAACATATAATGAATGTAATGACCCATTACTTTCATACATAAATATCACATATTTTTAGATGAATATTTAATCCATTTAATAAACACGATCTTGAGGACTGTAATAGTTAACTGTATTTGGAGACTAAAAACACAATCTTCTTTTTTTGTGATAGATCATTGACATGTCCCACAAACGTTTTATCACATATTACTCATATTAGGTATTTCTTTCCTAAACATTTCTTCATAATCAGGGGAAGGAAATATAAGAAAGGGTGATATCAAATACTCAGTAAGGGTCAAAATAGGATATATCAATATATGATCATACGAAAGCATAATATAATAGTAAGGTTCTGTGATCATGAACATAATTTACAAAGTTTATAACCAACCATTAAAAGATCATAAACACGATTCATGGAATTAAACATTACCATTTTAGAAATCGTGGTCCAAAAGGGTGACTAATCATAATAAATGAATCATGAGCCATAATATCATTCTATAAAAACATGGAACTATAATAAATATTGGAAAACATTTCATATTTTATAGTTTACTATAAAGAACATCAACATACTATATGGGAACTAATAACCTATTTCCCATTATGGATGTAGATGCACCTTCTTCAGATAGTAGATCTGGATTCACCATTTTCCCATAGTAGATTAGGACACACCAGTTCCTTATAGTAAACCATGACACACCTATTTCCTATAATAGATCAGGACACATCTGTTTCCCATAGTGGGATCAATCCCATTCACTTGTTTCACATTGTTTTCTCAGGTAATATTAAACCATACCAAATAAATTAGAGGGATATATATATCTCAACCATCACATATATAAAATCATTAATATATATTTCACAAGATATTAAAACATTTGTCTTCATATAACTCATTAAATTAAATGGATTTTGTAAACACTTTATCAAAGTATAAACAATGGAAAAGAGGAAGGTTTTCACCATAATCTTATCATTATAAAAATTAACCATACCAATAAAGAATAATAATGATATACATGGATAATATCCCCATTAAATATTATGTATAATCAAAGGATGTAAACTTATATAAAAAATGATTTCGAAAGATCACTTGGATTATTTCATGAGGAAAATGACTTTTCCATTTTGAAATAATTTTTTAAAAATATGTTTAATTATAAATAAAAACATTTTATTTGAAAATAAAATTTTAAAAATGTAAAGTATGCTTAAAATAATCTATTATTCATGATTGTAGGAAAATTCTCTCAATCTATATAATTTAAAAATATATAATTTCTTCTATATTTTTTGTCAGAAAGTCATATAGTACCTCAATTAGAAAATGAAAAAAGATTCCTTTAAAATTGTTTAGTAAAAATTGAAACATGGGTAAAAATGACTTTAAAAAATTATATGAGAATAGAGAAAACATTGTTTGAAATATTTTTACAAAACATGGACATATAAGAGAAATATTCCCCAATGTATACTTTAACATAAACATTCCTGAATTATGATGAGATTTTGAAATAAACTCTCACCTCAAGCCTCACCTCTTCTTGATCACATTAAATCCTAATGTATTATAAATATGGTTTTATTATAAATTAATTAAAATAATTCATCAATAACAAAATTTATTATTTACTTATAACATCTTATCACCCATTTATTAATAATTTTTTTTATTAAAATCACTATTTTGGGTGATAACTACTTCGTTTTCCAAGCATGTTTTGGTTTTTTAGTCCTAATCCTTATAGTCAAATCATATTACCACAATTTTCATAATGTTAATAATTATATAAAAACATATATATTAATTATATACATATTTATAATCATTAATAAAAATTAGTGATAGTCTAATTAATTACACCATTCTTGGTGATGGTAGGTCGTACGTATGCATGAACATTGTTTCTATATTTTGATTGATGGAATAAAATAATTATAAATAATAAATAAACATTTAAAATTTTATTATTATATAGTATATATCATATATAGTCATCATATTAATCCTTATTACTATCCATGTGAAATATAAATTTAAAACAAATCACATCGCATCGTGGAGATGACAGTCCATATGTATGCATGAGCGATGTTATCATTTCCAAAAAGATTAAATGAGAAGAAGATAGAAATGATATTATCATTTTAGAAGGAAAATAATTTTATAAATATCATAAATAAAAATTAAATCCATAATTATTCCCATCCATAAAAAATGTGGATGAAAAATGAATTGTATCACTATGTGGAGACGACAAGCCGTATGTACGCACGAGCGATACTTTCACATATTAATTGATGGTAGAGAGGGTATATAATAGTGTTTTCATAATAATATTTCAGAATATTTGGTATTCTAAATTATTATTTTACAATGAATATAATATATTTATAGGAGGTAAAGATGAGTAGAAAAAGAATGTGATTGGTAAGAGCGATTACCTATTCTTCGAAACAAGTCCTTTTGATCTCCTATAAACAGATATAGGGTTTATATTTTGAGAGGAAAAAAATATCTAGAATGTTTCTAGTGAAGAGGAGAAGATAATTACTCATAGTATGGTAAATCTATAAGGCTAAATGTTTTTTAATGATGTGAGGTAAAAGGTGTTCTTTTAGAATTTAGGTGAGGGGCACGTTTTAAATTTCTCCGAAGATTAAAAATATATTAAGACCATTCTAGATCAAAATGCTCAAAAACATGACAAAAAATGATCAGGGTATAAAAATATAGACAACATATTATCAACTTTATTTTTATTTAGGGTTTTTATGATTTTTAAATAATTTTATAAAATATTAATCCCATAAAATATCATTATTTTTAATTTTGATACTATTCATTACTTTGACTTTAAAAACATCAATAAAATAAATCAAATTTGAACCAAATAATTTATTATATCAAAAAATGTAATCGTAATATATATAATTAATGGATCACCTTAAATATCTCAATATATGTCACTTTAAAAAATTTTAATACCATTTCTTTGATATTTCCATAAATTGAATAATTATTGCATCCGTGTTGTGTAAGCATTTTATGTAATTTTTATAAACTAAAAAAATAAAATAAATAATCATGGTGAATATAATGATTTTATATTTTATAATAATATTTATAGTTGAACATATCTTCTATATAGCCCCATATTAAAATATAATATTTTTTTAAAAACAGGAGTGTGTCATATTTGATTTATCTTGAAATTAAATATTGTAAAGGTCATAATATCATCCCAATGGACAAAAAATTTCATAATAACTAAAATATAATTCTTATATTATAAATTTAATCCTAAATAAAAATTTGTAAATGTTTTTTGGTTATTTAATAGTCTTTATCATTTTATTTTTAACCTAAATTACCCAATTTACCCTTTATGTGGTAATAAAAATTAAAAAGGTAACTATTCTTATTGAAAAAAATAAAAGGTTCCTATTTAATAAATTTTTACTCCATGATTCCAAATATAGAATAAAATTTCCAAAATTCAAAACATATAAGTGGTATTATTTAATTTAAAAATAAATTGGAAAAGCATGATTAAAAATATTTTTCAGAAAAGTTCCCTTTTTGCAATGTAAAATGATTAAATGTCAAATTCAAGTATAAAATCCAAAAAAAAATTGAATTATTTTAAATTAAATGGAACTAAATAAAATTCAATAATTTTCAAAAATATATTTTTACTTTGTAAGTACATTAAATGAAAAATAAATCTTTTAATAAAAATTATTTTTTTGATAGCCATTAACAAATCAATATTTTTATAAAATCATCCAAAATTCATCATAAGATAATTTGAAATGATAATTTAAATAAGAAATTTATCTCTTAAAATAAATTATCTTAATGTTTTAAATTTTAGTTTTTAAATATGTTTGGAAAAATTGAGAAAACTGTTTTTTAGAAAAACTATGTTTTTAAAAATAAAATTGGATTTATTCATTTATCTTATCTAGAAAACACATTGGATAAATGTTAATTTTTTAAATATATAATATATATTTAATTAATATCATTATCCCATTGTTATTTTTTTATGTTATTGAGGAAAAACACATTTTTGTTCATAAAAATAGTTTTCAAAAAAAAAAAGATTTCAATTATTTAGATATAGATTTTAATTTAAATTATAAACAATTGGTCACCAAATAAATCATTATATATACACAAGTAAAAAATATATTTCATAATTTAGTTAATCATTTTTATATTCATCATTCCAGTGGCTTGGTGATAACTAACATTTTAAATAATAATATTTTAATTGTATGTTATTTTTCTTTTAATATCAGTGTTGCGTTTATTGTAAATTATACTCACTATTATGTGTAATGAAAGACAAAATCTTATTTCAAGTAACGAAAATATAAAAAACATTAAATTTATTTGAAAAAAATCTATTTCAAAAAATCTCAGGTGTTACATTATACCCCATTAAAATTACTTTCTCCCTCAAAATTCATCACTTTTGTACCAATAACTATGGATACTTCTACCTCACTACATCTCTAGGTTTACATGTAGCTTCCTTAAGTTTTTGGTTTTTAGAAAACATTAACCAGGAAAGTGGTATTGTTCCATAACACTTTATTTGTTCGATCTAGATTCTCAAACTATTATTCCTCATGATAAAAATCATTCTCTACTAGTTCGACCTATGAGTTCAGAACATGTGATAGATTAGGTATGTACTTCCTCAGGAGAGATACATAGAACACATTATGAACTTGAGAGAGTTTCAGTGGAAGTTTAATGTGATAATCTTGGATCCCAATATGATCAATAATTTTAAATGCACTAATATACATAGGGATTAGTTTTACAATATTTATTTCATGGGTTAATTTATAGAAGTACCTTATCACTAAATTCAAATTCTAGATTTCATTGATGATCATCTATATAATATTTTTCCAATATTTCCAGTATGTGTTTCTAAATATCTCTAACCTTCTCTTCAATTTCATTATATATATCTTGTCTCAATTTCTTTCATTTTGCAACATCAATCCATTACATTGGAGTTCTACACTTCATTCCATAAATGAATTCATAAGGAGTCATCTTAATTATTGAGTGAATAATATTATTGCAAGAAACTAAAATTGAGGAAGATTTTGATCCCAATAAAATTTAAAAACTATAGAATAAGATCGTATCATATCATATAGGGTTTTAATTGATCTATCAGACTGACAATCTATCTAAGAATTATACCCAGTGATGCAAATCAACTCTTTATCAAGATCATGATAATTACTTCAGTAAAATTTCATAGAAAAATTTGGACACCAATCATATACAATTGAATGTGGTACCCCATGAAACCTTACCACTTCCTTAAACTATATTATATAAAGTGTATCAAGATAAAAATCTTCTATGGTAATAATAATTTTTTTTACTTCATAAGTTGATCAACTACAATCCATAATTACCTTAACATCAAATATAAGATAAATACAAATGGTTACCAGAACCATTAATAATATTTATAAAAATTAAAAATGAATTTATCCTTAAATTAATTCATAACTAAAACATACACAAAATCAAATGGTTGTATTACAATAAATTTTTGTTAAAAAATTCTTAATCTGGATAAAACCACCTTACTTAAAACCTAAAAAATGGGTATCAATGACTATGAAATTCTGATCAAGCTTAAAATCAGAATACCATTATTGTACCCATAACAATTATGTCAATATTACATAGAGACATATATACATATGAAAATAAGGAAATCCTTAGATGTTTCATGATTCTTATAACTAAAATACCATTGGTAAAATACTTTACAACATTATTATTTAAACCAAATACATAAATAAATAAATAATTTCACTTTAATGATTGGTATGGAATAGTTTTTTCCTTGGTCTATAAGTGAATTCTTGGGATAAGAAATTAAGTTGGATAATTCCCATCTTCAGCACACATAAGGCATTGAACTCCTTGAAAATTTTTCACTCTATGACATTATTTTCATCACAAATAACATCTTCCCCTCCATTTGGGATATTCCTCAAGGTTCTTCTTACCACCTTCTTAACATATAATAAGTCTTAAATTATTTCCTCTACATTCATAACCAAATGAAATTTCATAAAAATACATCTTACTTTTATTAGATGTGTTAGGAATCTCACTGAAGTTCATGTCTTTAATCATATATCATGATAAATGATTATTCATAATCACAACATTATTCTATCCAGTCATCATCCAATTTGGTTGTTCATAGTCACAAAATTTTCCATCAGATTTAATGTTAACTCGATTCATAATAGTTTTTACCATGGACACTAAACACAAATATAGTAACAATAAAAATAATGGGAAACAACATAATCATGAAAAATTACTTATAGTATGTCTAAATAATGAAACTATCTTTTCAATATATGACATCGTAGGTTTATTCTAGGTCATTCATAGGTCATTATTCAAATCCCTCATGATTGTTTATAAAGAGTTTTTGAATTTCCAATGAATATCCACTAGGAGTTTCAAACAAGGTGTGCATTAAGTCCCGTTTTTATACACCAGGTGATATCAATTCGTGCTCAATGCCCCATTTTCTTATTTTTTTACCCCTAGGTACCTCAATTCCAGAGTCACATTTACTTGTAGTACCTAGACATGGATTTAATTTATTGGAAACCCCTTGATCTAACATTCACCCAAATTTTAGGATATTTTCGTATACATAGAATTATATTTATAATTATCATTATATATATCCATAGACATATCCCTAGAAATAAACATAGGCATATCCCTAGGGATATAACAAAATTGTATCATATCCTAATATCAAATGATTAAATAACATTTTTCTCTAATACCAATCATAATTAACCAGTATTTTCATAAATAAATATAAAATCTTTTTATATTAATATTCAATACATTCTATAAATACACACATGAGGAACATAATAGTTTAGTGTATTTTGAAACATGAAACACAATATTCTTATTTCAGGAATGTTCTTCAATATCTCCCACAAATTTCATCTCCCACAGTACTCCTTTTGGAATACCCTACCTAAAACGTTATTCATAACCTGGGGAAGGAAACATAAGAAAGGGAGATCTCAAATCCTTAGTAATGGTTAACATATAAGATATTAATATGTGATCATATGTAAGAATAATATAAGATTAAGGGTATGTGATCATGAATATAAATTACATAGTTTATATATAATATGTCATAGATCATAAACATGATTCATGAAATAAATTTTATCCATTCAGAAATACTAAGCCACAATAGTGGGGAAACATCATAAATAAATCCTGAAATATAAGATAATTTTATAAAAGTGTGGAACCAACCTGAATATATAAAACCATATCCTATTTTAAGGTCAAATACCATGACCATCAATATAGTAGATCACGACTTATCACATGTTTCCCATTGTGGATAAAAAAACACCTATTTTCTATAGTAGATCAAGAGGCACCCATTTACCATAATATATTAGGAAAAACCTGTTTCCCATAATATATCAATATTCACCTATTTCCCCTAGTAGATCAGTATGCATCTGTTTCCCATAGTGGATTATGTCACACCTTTCTCCCATATTGGGATCAAGCCCATCGACTTGTTTCCCATTGTTATATAATAATATATTAACTTGCACCCAAGGCATTGAAGGGAAATATAGGTCCCACCAATCACCTAAATAAAATTAGACATATTTGTTCCACAATATCACAAATCATTCATAATCTCAAAACCAATGAAATGAAATGGATTTTATAAACATTTAATCAAAGTATAATGTATATAAAAGGGAATGATTATCAGAAAAATTATTTCATTGTAAAAATAAACCACACAAAGAAATAATAAATATTATATAATTGGATCACACAAATATTAAATATTAATTAAAATAAAAATATATCATCTTATATGGAAAAATTATTTTTAAAGATCACTTGAAATAATTCTTTTGGAAAACAACTTTTCCATTTTGAAATCACTTTTTTTTGAAAAAAACTATGTAATTTTAAATGAAAACACATTATTTGAAAATAAGTATTGAGACTTTTAAATTATTATTAATATAATTAAGCCTTAATTGTATTGTGTAAAGTCACTCATACTCTATAAGTTAAAAAAATAATATTCCTTTCGTATTTTTTCTGAAAAATTGCAATGTATGTCATTTAGAAAATAACAAAAAGCTTCATTTTAAAAATTTATTAAAAAACATGGGTCAAAATGACATTAAATAATTTTAGGATATAATTAAAAACCTTTTTCAAATTTCTATAGAAAACATGTACATATAGTAGAAATATTCCCCAATAGAGACTTAAACATAAACAATCCCAAATAATGATGCAATTGTAAAAAACCTCAACTCAAGTCTCACATCCTATTGTTCATGTTCAAACATAATTTATACTAAATATGGAGTTATTATGAATTTATTATAGAAAAATATATTTATCATAACATGTATGATTTATTTATAACATCTTATCTGCTATTTATTAATAATATTTTGTTAAAATCACTATTCTTGGTGATAACTGCTTCGTTTTCCAAGAATGCTTTGATTTTGATGTCCAAGTCCTTATACATTGATAATAGTTCCAAAATTTATATAATTATAATCATGGTATAAAAGTAATATATATTAATTATATAAATATTTATAATTATTCTTAAAAATTAGAGATGTGAAAATGAAATATATCGTTTATGGAGACCATATGCCTTACATATACAAGAATGTTGTTTCCATTTTTTGATAGGTGGAATGAAAAAATTGTAAATAATAATTCAAATTTCAATAAGTATTATTATAATATCATATATATCATATATATTCATAATATCAATCCTTATTCTACCCATGTAAAATTTCAATGAGAAACTATTAACAACACATTGTTGAGATGGTAGTCCATACTTATGCACGACAAAAGTTATTATTTCCCAAAATATTGGATGATAAGAAGTTAAACATGATATCTTCATTATATAAGTATAATAATGCTATAAATATCATATATAAATAGTAAACCAATCATAATTTCCATTCATTAAGGACAATAAAGAAAATTAATTGTATTTCTATGTAGAGACAGTAAGCTGTACGTATGCATGAGTAATGATTTCACATATTATTTTTTGGCGAAGAGGATGTATAACAGTTATTTATTATTAATATTAAAATTTAATAATTTTTAGTATAATTAATTTATTATTTTATGATGAATATAATAGATTTATGGGAGGCTGGTAATAGTATTAAAAGAATTTGATCAGTTTGAGAAGTTACAACTTCTTCAAAATGACTCCTCAAGATATCCTCTAAAGGACTTTGGGGTTGATATTTTGGGAATAATGTCACCTATATAATGTGTCTAGGGAATTAGAAAAGATAAATTTTTATATTTTGGTCAATCTAGAATTCCCAATGTTGTGTAATGATGTAATGGAGGAGGTGACCTTTTATAATTGAGGTGAGGGGACCTTAATAATTTATTAGAATATTAAAATTTCTTAAAACTATTCTAGAGAAAAATGAATACAGATGAATTATAAATGAATAAGGGAATATTTTTTCAATAATATATTATCCAATTTTTTATTATTTAAATTATTATTATTATTTTTATATAAATTATTAAAAATATTAATCCCATAAAATATCATTACATCCAATTTTGATACTATTCAATACATTTATTTTAAAAATAACAAGAAAAAAAGTCAAACTCAGTAATACTATTTTATTATATCCTAAACATGTTCTGGAATTCTAGAGAATTCATGCATCACCTTAAATATCTAAAATTATGTTCCTTTTTAAATTTTCAATATCTTTTACTTGATCTTTCCATTAATTGAACAAATACCATGTCCTTTTTGTGTAAAAATATTAGGTAATTATTTATTCTAAAAAACATTAAACTAAATGAAGATAGTAGGGATAAATATTTTATATTTAAAAATACTATTTATAATCTAACATATCCTCCAAATAACCCAATATTAAAATAATATATTTATTAAAAACAAGATTGTGACATGTTTGACTTTTTGGGAAATAAAATACTATAAAGGTCATAATATCATCTATAGTATGAAAAAGGTCACAAAACTGAAAATTGAATTATTATGGACACAATTAAATCATCCAATAAAATTTTGGAATGTTTTTATGTTATTTAAAACCTATTATCATTTTATTTTTAACCTAAATTACTCTATTTACCCTAACCAGGGTAATAAAAAGTACAAAGGTTACTATTAATATTGGCCAAAAGTCAAATGAACCGATTTAGTAAATATTTACATCATGATTGGAAATATGGAATACAATTTTTAAAATTCAAAACACATTAGTAGAAGAATTGAATTTAAAATTAAACCCAAAAAACAAGATGAAAAATTGTTTTCTTGAAAAACACCCTTTTTAAAATGTAATATGTTTTTATTATATATTCATGTATAAATTCCAAATATAAATAATTTATTTATTTTAAATAAAATTTAACTAATGAAAATTTAGTACTAATAAAAAATTTAATTTTACATTGTAAATACATTAAATTAATATAAAACTTTCAATAAAATTCAATATTTTTATTATTGATTGAAATTAAATATTTTTAGGAAATTATCAAAATATAATCCTAAGATAATTTTGAAATATTGATTTAAAAAATGAAATTTATTTTATCAAACAAATTTTCTAAAATTTTACTAAAATTACTTTTAAAATAAGTTTTAAAAAGTTGAAAAAATTGTTTTTTATAAAGATACATTTTATAAACATAAAATTTGATTTATTGTTATCTATTATCTTGAAAACACATAAGATGAATTTTACATTTTTTTTAATATATAATATATAAATTTAATAAAAAGAATTCACCCAAAGTTGTGTTTTTAATTTATTAATGTAATATGAATTTGTTTGTATAAAAATAGTTTGTTGTAGTTTTTTATTTCTAAATAGTCTTTTATTTTCATTTCTAAATAATTTTTCACCAAAGAATTAATTTTATATACATGTGTAGAAAATATATTTTCATAATTTAGTTAATCCTATTCATATCCTCCATTTCAATGGCTAGGTGAAAACTACTATATGAAATAAAAAATATATATAATAGTATGTTACATTTCACTTAAACTCAATGTTACATGTAACACAAAATAACAAAAAGATTAAATTTATTTGAAAAACTATTTCAAAAAAATATCAGGGTTTTACAATGATGCAGAGAAATTGATAAAAAATGTAAGATAATGTTACTCATCACATTTTGTTGAAAATAGATACACTATATAGATTAGTGATGTATGAGAAGTAAATAAATTTATGAATGTTTTTAATGATGATTTATTGGGAGAAATTATTGATTGAGAGGTTAAGTATGTTGATAAAATAGTACCTATCACGAACCAAATCTGGTCGCCACCAAAACTGGCACCAAACCCAGACTGTGACATGACCCGAAGGGCGTTCTCAATCCCCACGGGCTGGCACAAGTGCTCGGGTATCATTAATTTAGGTTTGGGAATGATTTACCCGAGTATGAAAGCATAAAACTTAGAAACAATCCATAATATAAATCTGAAATTTTTGAGCCAAACAAGACTTAAGTAAAAACCAGAACTGAATACATTGGTTTAAAGATAATAAAAGTGTTCCAAATAAAAATAATTATAACATCAAGATGGACCCAAGGACTCCACATGACTAGGGGTCATCACCCCCACGCTGTCTCCACAACTCCACACCAAGGATGGGAAATAACACCCTGAACCGCCATCACCCTTAGCCTTTCCTTTACCTGAATCAAACATAACCAAGTATACTTACACCCAAGGGGTTTAATTAGTGTGTGAGACTAATCCCAAAATTATACCACCCAATTATTCCTAGGAGTAAGAAATACAATGTGAAAAAGCAAGTAGTTTTCAAATACAAGGAAAAGTAGTGTTAAAATTTCAAGAAATGAAACCTCCAATTGAAAATAGTTTTCAATCCAAAATTTTCATAATATTAAAAAATTAACATAGAAATGGTAGATATTGTAATTTACTTCCAAACACACCCTAAGACATGGGTAAATACTAAAAATCCAACGAGCAACAACATTGGGAACACCCCTAGGCAGTAGGTTGTCTTGGGCCCTATGTACCTCGTACCTCGGTGTAATGTAACCATAGAAAAATCCGTTCTCATGCACGAGCCACTAGTAGGGAACATACCCATACCCTAGTGGTCCCCAATAATCATCCACATAATTTAGTTAGAGTTGTCGTTATCCAAATTCTAAGTGAAACAGGGACAAAATCCATCCGGTCCACTAGCCGTACTAGTACAAATCCGCCCCACCTAGGTACTCCGACTTCCCCTTTTGTTCTCAATCAATTTCAGAATGAAAATTAAATAAAATTTCATATAAACCACAATTACTAGTCAAACACAACCAATACTGTAGCTATCACATTTTATACCACTTAAAACACGCAACAAAACACATAGATTTTTTTATAAAATAATTCCTCAAAATCCCATAGTGTTTCAGACACAAAACTCCTTATAAACCTCACTTGAATACTATGTGCACATTTTTAAGTTTCCAAAACAGAAAGGGAAGCCTACTACATTTTAGTGAAAACACAGAATCATTTTTAGGGAAGCCCCATATGGTTCAAGAAACAACATTATTGTAAAATCTTCATTTTTACACAACACAACTCTTAGAATTTCATGTGGTTCACAAACACCATTAAAACCATATTTTGTAGAAACAAACATAAGATATAATCATTAAAAACATTATTTTTATCCCTATTATAGTTAAATAAAATCAACTAATTACTTATAGGGTAGCCCCAATTAATCTAATAAAACATTTCTATGAAGAAACCCCCAATTTCACATGAAATTTGCATTTAGGATTTATTCTAAATACAAACACCACTAAAACTATTTTTTTATTCAGAAATAATAAAATTAAATAAGCATGAAAATACCATAAAAAAGTATCCAATTCACAAATATTTCATACACAATGGAATCACCTACCAAAACCAAGGAAACCCTTGAATCCATTGTGCTAAAACTCAAACGCACCACCGCCGCATCTCAAGGAAGGTAAACAAGACCTAAAACCAAAACTTCAGAGCATGAAACACAAGATAAAACCATAATTTTAAAACCCCACTTTCTGGACATTAGGAACCTCAATGATAAGGGAAGAAACTCTAAGTACATTGGATGTAACCCTAAACAAAATGAAAGAAGAAAGAAGGAGACCAACTTAAAATATCTTGTAAAAATCTCCCCCAAAAATACCAGTATATGATTTTAAAAATACTCAAACCTTCATGGTAGGTTCGAACAAGGATAAGGATATCATTTACGAATTTTAATGGAGGAAAAATAGTAAAAATTGAGAGAGTTATGAAGGAATGAACTTACCTCTTCAAATCTGGACGATTTGAGGAAGCCTATGAAGTTCGGCACCAAATCGAGATTACCCAGACATCCAAAGAGGGGGGAGAGATAATGGTCGCGCGGTTGGGTTCAGTGGTCTTGGGCTCCACTTGGAGTCACTGAAAAAACCCAAATATTGAATAAGTTAAGTCATAATCAAAATTTATTTTTAAAACAAGAATTGGGCTTTCGGGCAGGCCCAACCCCTTAGATAAAAACTCAAATAAACCCTGGTTATGGATTTTTAAAAGCTCCAAATAACCTTGGTGGTGTTAATAGGATAGGGTAGGTAAATTAGGAATTTTAGTGGATGAAAAATGTTGAAAAATTTAAAATTTATAAAAGATACAAAATTTATTTTTTAATCTGGAATTGGGCTCACGGTTTGGCCCAATTCATGAATACTCATCTATTCCTCCCTAAAACCTAGGGAAACCCCCAAAACAAAGCAAGGATGTAAATTAAATGAAAAATAACTTTAAAATATGAATTTTATGGGAAAATTCTCCCCACCATAAAGCATTCCTCCCCCAGAATGCCACAACATGACCAGATGCAAAAGCAAAGCCCAAACGATAAACCAAGACAGACTTCCTTGCCACGTTTTCACCCGCTTCAAAATGGAAGAACATCTATAGTTGATCAAAAAGGAAGATAATACTCTCACCAACAAAAAATAACCCCACTTACATAAAATTATGCAACACATTCAAAACACATCCCGAAACAAAACACCTCAAACACTAGAAGACGACGCTCAAGCAATCCACTTGAAACGAACAACGAACTCAAATAACGCTACAACAACATTACATAAACAAAACCATTGGGTGTTATCCAACCCCAAATTTACCCAAGTAACAAATTTGTGTATTGATAGACTTGAACTATACTACCTCTTACCTAGAATACACCATGGAGAAAACTGAGTCACTAGTACGGGGTGACCCAATCCGGACATCCCACCACCAGGGACAACTCAATTTCTAAGACTGAATAAGGATAAAAATTGGGGAAGGAACAAACGGTCTCCCCATCATAAGTGGTAAAAAAAAATTATTCATTTTCAAAGCGAACACAGATGATACCCATGATGGGTATCCCCACCATAATAACAAACACAACATTCCTTAAGACAAAATCAAGACACTAACAGGGGGCCTCAAACAGACTTCCCAGCATTAGGGGTAGATTAATATTAGAATTCTTCCAATGAAACATACATGAGTCCCATTTTGGGTGTACCCAAAACAAAACCCAACCATATTAACTAAATAGTATGGGATAACAACAACAAAAAAACAACAACATAATTTTAAGGAGCTGGCATGGCTGCATGGTTGGTTTACACGGTTTGGGAAACTGTGAGTTAACTGTGCGGATCATTCTGTCCAAAGAGGAAACTTCACATAGTTTCCTTGGCCAAAGATCATGGACATACAGATACCATGCAGTAGCTACTATCTCTTGTCACACGGTCCCCCTTTTTTGGCACATGTCTACTACTAACCGTGCACAAACTATGCACTTCAACCTGCCTAAACCAAATTTTAAACTTTTCTCCAAAAACACAAGGGACCCCAAAGGGGAAAAAACAACTCAGGGTATGACATGGGAACAAGGTAATCACACCTCTTTCCACCAAGTGTGAGAAATTGGAACAAGAAGATGACACCATAGGTTTAAACTATTCCGATCTTTCATATTGAGGATATAAACTTGACCAAAAATTTGAACGACTCTAGGATTTCCCCTAACTACGCGCCAACTTCTCTATGGGGCCTATGGCTAGAGCTCAATGGATTGAAGCATCTTCAGCCTCACAGTTAGGATTTGGAAACCCCTAAACTAAACATCTTCTTCTATTTCCAAAAAAAATAATACTATAATCTCATATGGTCTCATTGAGACATGACACAATTCAAACCCGCTTTTCCCCAACCCATCATTTTACCAAAACAAGAACTTAGAGGATTCACACACATCGCCCCTTTTTTTCTTCGGATGCTAAACAGCGGAATGAAAGAACATATAGAAACAAATTCCTCTAGAACATAGGATTTATAATTTCCTATAGGGGGACACATATCCAACAAAAAAAATAGTGACGCTCATAAGATTGCACAATCTTCACCCTTATAGTCAAATAAACACATGAAATCACAAGGAATCACCGGACATGATCATTGTGGATAAAAGAAAACACAAGGAGAGGGACCTTGTACTGAGTCCCAAACAACACATGATTCCAGAAAGTGTCCATAATAGCCACTCTAGTCCAGATCTTGCACACTGGTGGCCTAACATGAACTCATGATTCAATGAGACTGACGAAAGACCCAGAGGCCCTTTAAGACATCATTCTACACTAACAACCCTGAACTTCATTGACCTTATAAAACGTAGGAAACATAAGAATCTAAGGTCTATTTCAACCTCCCACAAACACTCTCCCATTATAGGGGGATCCACATAATTGAAAAAGAAGAGGGGTAAAGAAAATCTCCAAACCTCAAGAATAAAGTCCTTCTGTTGATCAACTAGAGGATCATCCAATGGTGAATCACCATAGGCCAAACATGAATAATACATTAACACTTTATGGGGGCGTACCCCAGCCTACAAGAAAACCCAAGGACCCAACCGATATGGTCATTTGGTCACAACAGACCACAAACCTGAACCTAACACATGAGGGAAGCCACCACATTGGCCTCCCAAACTTTTCCTCAAAAGAGACTACTGACCAACACTTCATTCCAAATTATAAATGAAACACCAACCCAAAACATTGTTCAAACAACATGGGATATTGAACTCAAAACATCCCACAATAATAATCCCTAAAACACATAGTCCGTACCTCCCAACCATACATTATCAAAACACAACACTTTCCTTCAAAAGCATTATTAAAAAAAATAGTGTTACTGGGTTTCGCATTTACCAATAGTATCTCATGAGCCTCACACATGCATGTTTACATGACACACTTGGAAACCACCTCATATCCATCCATATTCCCAAATAAACCTATGCATGTGGTCACCCTTGAGAGCACCAATTACCAAAAATCAAACCTTTCCTCTTTTTAAAATCAAAATTTTTAACCACACTTTCCCTTTATCAAAAACAATAACCATAATATCAAAAACCAATTTTTCATCTCACAATGAAATTTAGAAAAGAATCCATAATTCAATAAAATCACATATTCATGCATTTCACAATTGTTTCAAAACACTTCAACCCATTTCAAAATACTTATAATTTCATGAAAAACACCATTTCATAAATATCCATTTAATTAAGAACTCAAATATTTTTATTTCAAGACAAGGTTCTAAAAGTTCATATTTTTTTTGTTAAGTAGTAAAAAAACCCAAAATCCATCTTCAACCCCCACACAAAAAATCTAGAACACTTAATTCAATCCAAAACACTTTTCCACAATTTAAAAAAAATTCCACTAGAAACATATTTTCAAAACCCCAATTTACATAGTTCATACTTTCAAAAGAGGTGTAATCACATAATTTACCCTTTTGAAATAATTCTGAAATTTAATTTATAGGAATTAAAAAAATAAAACCATTTTCACTTTACTAGAAAATAACTTCACAAAAATTCACACTCCTTAAAGTGAAGTTATTTTTTTTGCTTAAAAAAACCAGTTTCCAAAATTCCAAAACAAAGAGACACAAGACAATGTGAGAGGAAACTATTTTTGGTGGGTGACTTGGACACATGGTTGGATGCCATATTCCAATAACTTCACCATCATAGAGAGTATTCTAGGGAAATATCCACAGCTCCACATGTCTTTCCAGGACCTACGAGCTCAATGAGATTATTCGCCATACTCTCTTTTCATTTCCCATAGTCATCATTAAACTAATAAAACCAAAGGACTCTCATAAATCCATACATTCATGGTGACTTGAATCCCGTCATGAGGTGTGCGAGCTAGGCACACTACCCATGACTGAAATTTCATGTTCTGAAAATCCTAGCTCTAGACTATGCTGACTCTTCCCTAAATAACATGACCCAAGGAGCAAACCTGCTCTGATACCATTTTGTCATGAACCGAATCTGGTCGCCACCAAAACCGGCACCAAACCCAGCCCGTGACATGACCCGAAAGGCGTTATCTATCCCCAAGGGCTGTTACAAGTGCCCGGGTATCATTAATTTAGGTTTGGGAATGATTTACCCGAGTATGAAAGCATAAAACCTTAAAAACAATCCATAATATAAATCTGAAATTTTTGAGCCAAACAAGACTTAAGTAAAAACCAGAACTGAATACATTGGTTTAAATATAATAAAAGTGGTCCAAATGAAAATAATTATAGCATCAAGATAGCCCCAAGGACTCTACACGACTAGGGGTCATCGCCCCCACACTATCTCCACAACTCCACACCAAGGATGGGAAATAACACCCTGAACCGCCATCACCCTTAGCCTTTCCTTTACCTGAATCAAACATAACCAAGTATACTTACACCCAAGGGGTGTAATTAGGGTGTGATCGTAAGCCCAAAAGGATACCACCCAATAATTCTAAGGAGTAAGAAATACAATGTGAAAAAGAAAACAGTTTTCAAATGCAAGGAAAAGTAGTCTTAAAATTTCAAGAAATGAAACATCCAATTGAAAATAGTTTTCAATCCAAAATTTTAAGAATATTAAAAAATTAAAATAGAAATGGTATATAATGTAATTTACTTCCATACACACCCTATGACATGGGTAAATACTAAAAATCCACTGAGATTTAACATTGGGAACACCCCTAGGCACTAGGTTGTCTTGGGCCCTATGTACCTCATAACTCGGTATAAATTAACCATAGAAAAATCCGTTCTCGTGCATGATCCACTAGTAGGGAACATACCCATAACCTATTGGTCCCCAATAATCATCCAAATGGTTTAGTTAGAGTTGTCATTATCCAAATTCTAAGTGAAACAAGGATAAAACCCATCCGGTCCACTAGCCGTACTAGTACAAATCCGCCCCACCTAGGTACCCGGGCTTCCCCTTTTGTGCTCAATAATTTTCAGCATGAAACATAAATAAATTTTCATATAAAACACCATTACTGGTCAAACACAACCAATACAGTAGCTATCACATTTTATACCACTTAAAACATGTAACAAAACACATAGATTTTTTTATAAAACAATTCCTCACAATCCCATAGTGTTTCGGACATAAACCTCCTTACAAACCTCACTTGCATACTATGTGCACATTTTTAAGTTTCCAAAACAGAAAGGGTAGCCTACTACATTTCAGTGAAAACACAAAATCATTTTTAGGGCATCCCCATATGGTTCAAGAAATGACATCATTGTAAAATCTCCATTTTTACACAACACAACTCTTAGAATTTCATGTGGTTCACAAACACCATTAAAAACAGATTTTTCAGCAAAAAACATAAGATATAATCATTAAAAACAGTATTATTATCCCTATTATAGTTAAATAAAATCAACTAATTACTTATAGGGTATCCCCAATTAAACTAATAAAACATTTCTATGAAGAAACCCCCAATTTCACATGAAATTGGCATTTAGGATTCATTCTAAATACAAACACCACTAAAACTATTTTTTTATTCAGCAATAATAAAATTAAATAAGCATGAAAATACCATAAAAAAATTAGTCAATTCAAAAAGATTTCATATACAATGGAATCACCTACCAAAACAAAGGAAACCCTTGAATCCTTTGTGCGAAAACTCAAACGCACCACCGCGGCATCTCAAGGAAGGTAAACAGGACCTAAAACCAAAATTTCAGACCATTAAACAGAAGATAAAACCCTAATTTTAAAACCCTACTTTTTGGACATTAGGAACCTCAATGATAAGGGAAGAAACCCTAAGTACATTGGATGTAACCCTAAACAAAATGAAATAATAAAGAAGGAGAACAACTTACTTAAAATATATTGTATAAATCACCCCAAAAAATACCAGTAGCTAATTTTAAAAATACTCAAACCTTCATGGTAGGTTATAACAATGATAAGGATATCATTTAGGAATTTGAATGGAGGAAAAAAAAGTAAAAATTCATAGATTTATGAAGGAATGAACTTACCTCTTCAAATATGGATAATTTGAGGAAGCCTATGACGTTCGGTACCAAATCACGATTACCCAGAGCTCCAAAGAGGGGGGAGAGAGAATTGTCGTGCGTTTGGGTTCAGTGGGCTTGGGATCCACTTGAAATAACCGAAAAAACCCAAAAATTGAATAAGTTATAACATAATAAAAATTTATTTTTAAAACAGGAATTGGGCTTTCGGGAAGGCCCAATCCCTTAGATAAAAAACTCAAATAAACCCTAGTTATGGATTTCTAAAATCTCCAAATAACCTTGGTGGTGTTAATAGGTTAGGGTAGGTCAAGTAGGAATTTTAATGGTTGAAAAATGTTGAAAAATGAAAAGTTATAAAAGATAAAAAATTTATTTTTTAATCTGGAATTGGGCTCACGGTTTGGCCCAATTCATGAATACTCATCTATTCCTCCCTAAAACCTAGGGAAACCCCCCAAACAAAGCAAGGATGTAAATTAAATGAAAAATAACTTTAAAATATGTCTTGTATGTGATAGAACCAAATGTTATGCCAATTTTGAAATGAAATTATCAAATAATTATAGTTCAAATTTTATAATGGAAATTTAAATTACAAGACTAGCTAGATAAATGTTTCATTCATCCTGGAATATCACTACGGTGTTCCCCTATTTTCTTTGTTATGAAGAAATATTACTCTACGATAATTTGAATTGATTATAGAACATTTAATAACATTACTATTATGGACAAGTACACTTTGCCTAATATTGATGTTTTTTATCATCTATATAGAGAAATATAATTTTTAAAGATTGATCTAAATTTAGGGTACCCTTAATTGAAGGTGAAGGAGAAAAATATTCCAAATACTGTGTTTCAAACTACATATTGGATCTATGAGTTTGTAGTCATTCCATTTGGGTTTTCTAAGGCACCAACTAATTTATGTATTTAATGAATAGAGTTTTCCATGATTTATTAGATATGTTTTTAGTTTTATTTATTAATGATAAATTATATTGTAAAAGTTAGGAGGATCATGAAAGACACATAAAGTTTGTTTTAGAATCCTTATAAGAAAAGAAGATATATGGAAAATTTAGAAAGTTGGAATTTTGGTTGCAAAATATTTCTTTAATTTTTTATATTGTTTCTAAAAATGTATTAATTATAGAACCTACTAATTCTAATGTTTTTGAGGATTAGACATGACCAAAAAATGTCATAGAGTTTCAATGTTTTCATGTATTAGTGGGTCACTACTGAAAAGTTGTTTATAATTTTTCTCATTTTTCAAGGAAACTGACTAGGTTAAATTACAAAATAATTAACATTATCTGGATGAAATAATGTAATGATTAATTAAGAACTAAATATAATATTTTAAAATGCTCCAATTTTGGCCCTGCCCTACAGAAATGGTGTATTTTTATCTATAGAAATGATTCATTAAAGGGTATTGGTTGTGTCTTGATGTAGAATGACTACGTAATTACTTATGTTTCACAATAAAATAAACCTCATAATTAAAATTATTTTACATATGATCTAGAATTAGTTTTTGGGGTATTTTAATTTAAGATTTCCAACGCCTCAATTATATGGTTTAATGTGTGAAATATATTCTAATAAAAAATTTGTAAGTATATATTTATTTAGAAATAGTTGAATATTAGGCTGAGAATATCGATGCAACTTATCAAAGATTTTGATTTAATGACCCATTACTATCTATGAAAATAAAACGATGTAGTCTATGATTTGAGTTGAAAAAATAATACTTCATTAACCATGTTACATTTAGAACATGAACCTTTCGTTAATGATTTTATTAATTTTTACCAATAAGTTGTGGATGTAGGAACTTCCTCAGTTTTTTGGTGATAGTACAATCATCTCTATTAGAAATAATTAAGAAATATCAAAAGGAATACTTCGGGTTATAGTAAAAGGTATAATCGGTCAAGAGGATTAGGTTTCTTGATTGTAATGTTCACAAAGAAAGAGGTATGAAAATGTTAAAGAGATTTTCTATGCAATATGTTTCCCAGTTGAAGAGAGCATTATTGAATGAAGTATATAGTTCCATATATTCCATTCATCCTAGAATCACTGAGATGTTCATAGACATCCAAGTGTATTATTAGTGGGATGAAACTAAAATTAATATTTCAGAAATAACCATGAAATATTTTAATTTCCAATAGGTTAATGAAGAATGACAATTTTAAAATGGAATTATTTATCCTTTTATTGTCTGAGACTAGAAATGAAAAAATACATCCATTTATTTCATGGTGTAATTATTAGAGAATCCCGAGTAATTAATGTGAGTTGGGTTATTATTTATTGAGTAACTAATTCTTCACATTTCCTTCTCATTCATGATATAATTTCTTTAGTTAAAATTTCTCCACTATAGATCCAGAAGATAGCTAGGTTACATAGAATTCCTCTCTATATTTTATCTTTCCATGATCTTAGGTTCACTTCAGTTTTCTTAGAAAGGAAATAAGTAGTCATTGGACACTTAATTAAATTTCATTATAGTATTTCATCCTCATTTTGATGGATAGTATAAGAGAATAATTTAAAACTTGGAATACATGATTCATGCTTGTTCAATGAATTACCAGGTAATTTTGGATAAACATATTTCATTAGTCGAGTTTTATTTTAATAATAGTTATCATTCTAGTATACATATGAAAACATTTGTGGAATTATATGGAAGGTGATGTAAGTGACAATATTATTGGGATAAAGTAGGTGAAAGGATGTTGATGGAACTATAATTGGTAGAGAAAATTTTTGACAAGGAGACGTTAATTCCATAACATATGAGGACAACTCAAATTAGGTAGAAAAGTTATGCAGATAATCATTGGAAACATATTTTTTCAAGGTAAGTGGTTATGTTTTTTACAAAGTATATCCATGGATAAATGTTATGTGTTTTCGAAAAAATAGAATCTAAGTACATGGTTCATTAGAACATATAAAATCATAGGTAAATTTGGACTGGTGCTTATCGAGTAGCCTAACCTCATACTTTTATCATAGGTTCACAATGTTTTGGATGTTTTGATATTAATAAAGTCTCTGATAGATTTATATCAAGTATGGAGCCTTAATGTAGTTCAGTTAGAAGATAATATTTCTTATGAGGAATATAATATTCAAATCCATTTCTATATAGAGAAATTATTGTAGAACAAGATATTTCACTTGGTTAAGGTTTTGTGTAAAAACCATATGGTTGTAGTAGGAACATGAGATTCTAAAAATGTTATGAGGGAAAGATATCCTCAATTTTTTAATAAGTGAAAAAAATTATGAGGATAGAATTTGAAAAATGGGGGAAGAATGTTACAACCCAGTTAATTTTAGAATAAATCATTCATTGGTTAGATATTATCAAGTTATATTTATTATAAAAATATTATGTAATCTCTTAGTTAAAAAAAAGTTTTATTTCTAACCAAATTGGATTTTAATTAATTATATGGATTAATTTAAAATATTGGTTTCAAATTAATATAATTTTAATTTTAAAAAATGAATATCAATTTTTTGTTCATAATTTTAAAATTATGTTAGGGCAATTTGTTTTGATTTTTTTGGAATATAATGATTTTAAATGAAATAGGGAAAATACAGATCTTTGTTTAAAATTAAATTTTATATACAAGTATTAGAAAAATTAAAATTATAATTTTAATATATTTAATATTTAATTTGTTAATTTTTTTTACAAAACAACCAATTATGTTTTATTAATTAATTTTAAACATGAATTTAGTATAAAAACATTTTTATACATAAGAAATGAATTTTTTGACAAACTGTTTCTTAATGGGATTATCAGGATTAATTTTAAATTAAATTATACCACTAAAATGCTTTCAATATTGAAAAATAGATTCCATATCATTGAATTTGGGCATCTAAATTTGGTAAATATGACTTTTTTATTTTTGGTCAATATGAATAGTTACATTAATAATTTTTTCACCATGGTAATGGGTAAATCGAGTAAGTAAAGTTAAAAATAAAATGGAAAGGACTATAAAATAAACCTAACACATGCCTAAAATTTTATTTTATGATTATGTTTCGTCCATATTTACAAAAATTTAGAATATATTTTATTTTGTAATTTTAATGTGTTATAAATTTTATAACATTTTATTTAATGAAAAGTAAAAAAATGTCATGCTCTTCTTTATAATAAATAAAATACCTATAACATAGGGATGACCAAAGGATATTTTATGTTATGAATAATATTTTTAAATATATATTATTTATCTTTATCATGGTAATTTATTTCAAATATTTATTTAATAAATAATTACCTTAAATACTTACACAACACATGCATAATAATTATTCTAGTAATGAAAAAAATAAAATAAATGATATTAAAAATATTATAAGTTGTATAATTTGAATGAATTAAGATTAAAAACGTTTTTTAGATAAAAATAACATTTTAGTTATGTATGAAATTATTTTATTCAAATTTAATTTTTTTCTTTGTGTTATAAAATTCAATGTAAATGAATTGTTCTAAAATTGACATAATTGATATTTTATGAAAATAAAATTTTATTAAAAGTTATAAAGTTACTAATAGCCATATATTAATTAACATGATTAGAATATGGTTTAATATATCAAAAATGGTTCATTTATGATCTATTTTTTCATTTATAGTAAATATCATGCCTCTTAAATAGTAAACAACATTTTTATCATGGTAAGTGTGAAAAGGGTTAACAGGAGGGTTAAAACCAAATGATATGGGTAAATATGAGATCTAAACATCTCCCAAAAACCATTTTATGAGATTATAGAAACTAATAATAATATTTTGTTCAAATATTATAAATTTTGATCCATTTTTATGTCAAAATTAATTTATATTAAATTAAAATTTTATTAAATTCTAAGAGTGCCCATCCCCCTCTTATAAAGGGAAGCACGTATTATCATTTATTTTCACCTCAGAAATAATTATTTTCAGAAACTATCTATAAAAACACTTTAATAACATCTCTAAACATACTATAGATGTATTATTTTGGGTAGAATACCAATATTAGAGGTCTTAAGGTGTTAATCAAAGGATATTTTCCAAAGAAGAGGTATAGTTTTTACCGTATATTTTAGTTTTATTTGTTATTTAAACACATTAAATTATTATACAACCATGATATAAAAACAACAACAGTTTACTAAATATAATAATATATTATTATGTTAATTTTATAACTTATATCTATCTATGCTTCCATAAAATGGGAAATGAAACCACTGTTCGTGTGTATGGAAGACTATCACCTCATTTATCGATGCAATTCAATTTCCATCACAGTCTCTCATGGATGGATTATAATGGTGAATTTAATGTTTTTATATTTTATTAATGAAATATTTATCATTTTTAAATGAAAATATATCAGTTAATTTCTTACCTTTCAATTCATTGAAGAATGATAACGTCATTCGTACATATATGTGGACTACCACCTCCACGAAGTGATGTGATTTATTTTTCATCACCAAATCATATGGATGATACATATAAGTATGTTTAACAAAATAAAATGGTATTTATGATATAATTATAATTCTAAAAAATATAAAATAATACCGACCTTTTTCCAATAATGATCATTGAAAAATGGAAATGTTACTCATGCATTCATACAAACTACCCTCTCTATGATTGTAATGTAGTTCATTTTTCATAAATGTATTACATTATTGGTTTTAAAGGTATAATTTATTTATAAAAATTATAATTATTTAATGATAATTATTCTATATATTCTTTAATAATGAATTATTTTTCCATATTCAACCTACTGAAGTCATTTTGGATACACGATCCAAATATCATCAAAACGACTAGCTATAAATAAATTGATTAAGTAATTGAATATAAAATGTTACTAAATGAAATAAAGAGAATAATAAATGTAAAAAGTTTGTAAATAAAGTAAATAATTAACAAAATTTTATTATTAATGAAGATAAGAAACTTGTGTGGTGATTTAGTCTAATCTTAAGGGACTTTCTTTTAAAATCCTCTTTTAATATCTCCCTGCCAATTATTTTTCTCTCATGTACATATTTGTAAAATTAGTTTATGTATGTTTTTATATGGATATAAAATAATAAAAAGAAAATTATAAGTGTTTTGAATTTTTTTAATGTTTTTCAAAAGTATTATTTTTACAGAATGTTTTGATGTTCTTTACACAAAGACAAAAGAAATCTTCTACTTTAACTATACAATGACAATGTCTTTTCCCACCACAATAGCTGTTATTTGAGTTTTGGAATCCATACAAATATTTAATTTTTTCTTAATAGAAAACCATATAACTCATATTCATGTTATTTTCAAAAATTTTTTAAATGGATAAGATATTTCAATATCTAAACATGTTTTCTTATGGATATAAAGAATATATTAATGAGTTTAATATTGGAAATTGAAACATTTTATATATTGGGATTATGTTATTGTTTTTGGTAATTTTTATGATTGTGGGTAGTTCCATTCTAAAACATTTGATGGTGGTAACATTATTAACCAATGATGGGTGGTCTTGTGATCAACCAAGGATGGGTGGGTCCCTGATATCCCTCCAAGGCATTTGGTATGGAAGTCGACCGTACGATTAATCCATTTATATTAATTATTGAAGGAGTAATATAAAATGTTGAACCAAATAACATAAATATTTTATGTATTATTTATTTGGTTTATTTTTAGTAATATTATGATTTATCTAGGTAAGATGTTGATTTCATGTTTAAAGGAAAGTATATGATACATTTTAACAGTTGAAAGAATAAATTTCTAAAAAAATTTATTATGAGTTTCTTATGATTTGAAAGAAACCATATAAGTTTTATTTTTTTACATTAATATTTATTATGAAATGATTTATGAAAATATTTAGGTAGAGAAGGTGATTTATTGGGAAAGAAAATATTTATTTTGATCCTAATGCATAATTGGAAAAAGATATTTTTTAAGTATCCCTAGAGGAACAATTTCATTCTTTATTTTTATATCCCTTTTTGAATTTTTTTATCATCCCACATTTTAATTTTTTTTAGTATGGTTTAGATATGGGTAAGGGAAATTAATATGTCATGTTGAAAGTCATGAATAATTTTCCTAAAAAGAAAATAGTTTTCTTTTGTAATGTTTTTTATTATTTAAAATATGGGTACCTATGAGAAGTGTCCACTTTGTATATATTTGGGATTTTATTTGAAATCTATTACCCAACCCTCTAAAAAAATAATATGAAAATATATTTTGGAATTTAGGAATGTTAATTTTCATTTAAAGTCACTATAATAGGTAATTTTTAATGATAGATCCTTACAAATTAATACCGTAATATCCATGTAACATGAGTTTTTTCAGTTTCCTAGTAAAAATATTCCCATCAGATCAATCAAACGCATACCAAAGTAGTAGTAAAAAGGATATAATGAAAATAGGATTTGAGAAATTTTATTTGATTGATAGATATATATTACTTGTTAAAACTAAACTATTGATACAAATTAGACCTAAAAAACATCACAAGAATTTTCATTCTCTGGTGAGGCATAAAAGACTTTTTAAATTCATTACCAGCTACACTATAATCTTCATCTCTTGACATAATAACTATCTCTCAATTTTTAGGCATATCACTTGTTAAGAAACAATTATAATATGAAAAACAATTTGACATCCGTTATCAATTAACATCTAATACTAAAGGTTAAAAAACATTTAAAATATATATTAGCATCCTTTCATGCTATTATTTCAATTCTTAATATGTCTTCTGTCGTATGAGTGGTCTGATCCCACTTAAAATTATGAATGATACCAAATTTTATATATACCAGAATTAGAAAGAATACATTTATTGTTGATGTTAGGATTTGAAACCTTTTGTTTTATCATTAATGGGTATTTCCATGTATATTTAGACATGTTACTTATCCTCTTCAAGAAAATTATAGCTCTATTATTGATAGAGTTTTAGAACAACTTACTACCCAAATTACCATTTCAAAATAAGTTCAAATTTCGGTCCATTTTACTTTTTTTATTACACATTTACCCCATAGGTCATATTCCATTCTTAATTTTCACCACCTTTAAAATTGATAGAAACAACTAAAGCATCTAGGGAGAGAGATATCTTCAACCTCCTCATATATAGGATTGGGATTGTTCTTATTAGTCCAAAACATTGACTGAATATTTCCTCTTACTCTCTTCTGATGTGAGGAAATTAATTCCATAACATCATCAACTTCCTCTACATATTGATCATCCTCAATAGTGGTCTTCTTCAATTCCTTGTAATAGAATACTCTTAAATTGACCCCACTAACACATAATTATTTTTGAATGTTTAATTTAGGGATATATTCCCTTATATTTGGTTTCTTTTTTATTTTTAGTAAAATACCTCTTATCTATTCATCAACCATTAATTTCATAACAATTATTTATCTATCATACTTCCTCCTTATTTATAGGACTCTTTTGAATGTCTTTATCTCCAAATTTTTCGTATATTTGGTGAGACAACTTAGGCTTGATACTTCCTTGATTAACATGAACTCTACCCTATAATTATTATAAAATGATTGATTATTCTTTCTTAGTTATTCCAATTTCTTCAGAAAAAGAGAAACTCATAGTTTTTAATTCCAAATTTTCTTTTAAGAGGGCTACTGTGACTAACCATATTTTACCTATTGATGAATCATTTTTTGACCTCTATTTCCTTCCTCTGAAATATTTAACATACTTTTGGGCTTAATAGGTTTGTTTCCTAGATAAACCCTTTATTTATATATCATGGTAGTGATGGATCCCCCAATGACCTCATTCACTTTAATAAATATTTATTATATTCAATACCTCTTTATGTAATGGAGGTTATAATATATAGTGAATTTACCATAGTAACCATACAACATGTGGTATTATTTAAAATTAAATGGTGGTATGCATGTATATATTTTTCCCTAAAGTTCATATACATCTTGACAACCAGTAATGATGTGTCCTAGTTTTTAAAAAACTTACACTTACTAACTACTTTATTTCACACCTCAAATTTATTTTATTCTTTAACTCTCTTCCTTATAAACTCGTTTTTAGATCCAAATTACACAGTAATATTAAATTTTGGATTCCCATGGTGGGAATATCTATCTTTTAATTTAACTTTATAGATTTTTTTTTCATTTCAAGTTTCTTATTCCTATCATTATTATTATTTATTTAAGAAGTCATTTATTTTTTTATTATGTAATATTTTATTCTATATTTCTTTCTCTCCCTATAAAATGTTTTAAGTGGAGTAATGTAGGATTAAAATTCCATTATAAAGACCATCTACTTCATGATATCTTATGACATTTCTTCAACAAGATCACATTGATCTTTCATATTTCATCTCATCATTTTTATGTGAAATTTAAAGGATACCGAAACTATTCTTATAATTTTATTTTCCATGATAAGGTTTTATATAAAATAAATATCCAAATCATGGATGACAACCTATTAATCTAACATTTTATTATAAATCTTAGATCTCCTTTATATGGATATAATAATAGATTACTAGTTGTAAGATTGAGGTTTTTTCAATTTCCTCACTATAAATATATTACTTTTGGTTATAAAAGAGGGTATATTTTTTTAGATCACGTGATTTCTTTCAAACATGGTTATAATTAGATAAATAAATATATTTTAAACTTTTTTACTAAGATAAAATGTTTATATTCTCGGGAGGATACTTTTCCCCTCCTCTATGGAACTTTCAGTGATTCTTTAGAATAAACTCTCAAAAAATATTCTCTCCTTGATACGATGGATTCTAATAGTGAATCAAATTTTAAAACTCCCTTTTAAATTATCACAACTACATCCACATTATCATTTTTCATTTGACATTACAAAACTAAATAATCAGTACTTAAAAGTCATCCCCAGTGACTAAAATGCCTAGTGTGTACTTCTAATTTCATATAAGTAGACACCCAAGAACAAAAATCATAGCTCCTCTATATGGCCGTTCCCGACTGACCATTTTTAAATTTTTAGATCTTATATGTACTTATTTACTTCAACCACACCTACTGAAACACCCATATTGGGATTCACCATTTCAAACAGGGAATTCTCTAACACAAGCCCATGAACTATGGCACAAAATTCAACAGATTACCATATCATATAATCCTTTTATTCTATAAACTTCAAAACCCCAATGGAAATCATATTCATGTCCTTTTCAAATATCCACAACTTTAAAAAAAATCTACTCTGAATCCACTAAAACATTATCTTCCATGGTATAGTATATGTAACATCCCAAGTAATTAATGAATAATAGATATTTTTATCTATTTCTATTAGTGAATTAGATAGTGTTTTAAAGGCTTAAAATGATAATAAATCCAATCTTAAGCATGGAATACACTAATATTTTTAAAAGATTGTTTTACTTCCTTTTGATGGAAAACCATTTTTAAATATATATTATGACAATTTTATAAGCTATGTTTGTCAAAATAAACTTATTCTTTATGATTGGGACATAAAAATTTACTTTGTGTGAATTTTTGGTATTTTTCTGACAATGTTCATTTTTTAATGAATAGTGAAAAATACTGCATTTTACATCAAAACTACTTTTTAATCTAATTTATTTATATGATTAGATTATCTTTTTAATTGGTTTAAAAGTTAAATTAGAATATATTTTTACCATTTAATCCAATAGTGGTCATTGGAATTAATTTCACTTTGAAATTGGACTTCAACTAGTGTCAATCTTTTGATAGTTATTGTTTCATAAAAACATGCTATTTGTCATGACAGCGGGAATTAATTATTACATTAATTAATGTAACTTATATGACTTGAATTTCTTAAAATAGACATCATTTTTGAATTCAGAATATCAAATATAGTTTAGGGTGATGTTTTGGTATTTTTCTGAAAAACTTCACTTTTTGATGAATAGTGAAACCACTAAGTGGTAGTTAAAGAAACTGATTTTTCGTTTAAATGAAATTTTACCACTTTTGTGTTTTGAATTTAAAAGAATCCGAAATTCATGGTTGTCATTAATAAGTAAAATGTGGTTCAATGGGATTAAAATAAATTTTTGGTGAATAGTAACTTATTAAGTTTTTAATCGCGATTAGAGGTAATTAGTGTAGTTTAAGGTAAAAATAATGTTTTAATAATATGATATGAGTTTGACACATGTCCTACCCTCATTGGATGTGTCATGGACGACCAATACAATCCATGAGTCAACTTGGGGACCCCATGGAGCCACTTTGGTTGGGAAATTACATAAATAACTTTTTATTTAATGTAAAAGTAAAAATGACAGAAACATGGGGTGTTTTACTAAAACAATTTTTAAATGGGGTTATACAAGTCATATTTTTGACTATAAATATTTATTGGAAAGATAAAAATATTTCCTACATCATATTATTTTTTTATAAATTTTAGACTTAAAATAAATTAAATTATTTATGACATCATGATGATGCAGTGATTACCTCATTAATAAAGGATTTAAATAAAATGAAATGATAATGTAAAATATATGATCTACACTTGTCCAAACCCTATTGGATGGGTATATTTAGAACCCGTATCGCCTTATCCATGAATTATATCAATATGGGAACTTTTAAATCTGAAAATCATTTTGAAATAAAGTAACATTTCTTTACTTTCCAAGAGTGCCCCTCCTCTCCTCTTATAAAAGGCTCCCACCTCTACCTCCTTACCCACACTTCCAAAACCTTTGGCTCGGCCTACCCCTACCCATTTTGTCTCTCCACATCCATCTATTACTCCTTGAAGCCTCACTTTGGGCAGATGTCTTCCCAAGGAATCCTTTGAGCTCAAACCAAATGGAGTTACCCGATTTTAAGGTAATGGCTTCACTTGAGTCCTTTTGTTTTATTTTTCTTCTCCAAACCCCTAAACTCTTTTTATTCATTTATTTTGTAACAACTACAGTATCTTCAATATACTAGGATGTTGTTATAATATGGATTCGAGCTACACTTACACACACCTACATCTAATGGTTAAAGAACATACTGTTTCCGTGGATGGCGAATTTCTGCCTCCCGAAACGATGATTGTTCAACATTATTTTAACACCTTCAAAGGTGGCCATTAAGATGTCACTATATTTATATATGATATATAATATGTTTATGCTTTCCTTAAGCTTATGTATTTTTAATTTTGGGCATACCTTTATGGTTTCCATTATGGGTAAACGCAATATCTTCATTTAAGGAAGTGCGGACTACCGCCCCCTCAAAGTGATTTGATTCGTTAATACCATATGTGGGACGTATAAAGGATGGAGTTATAATATTATATATGATATTACACTGGAGTTATAATATACCTTTATATCTTTATGATTCCATTCTATAAAATACGAAATAGAAATGAAAGTAGCGTTCATGCGTACATACGGCTTACCGACTACATGAACGATGCATTTCATTTCTTACCTCTAAATGTTATATAATATTATAAATGCCTACATGTACTGGATATATATGATATATATGATATCTACATCATGAATACCATTCTGGATATAATGGATACATGAACAACTTGTAATTATAAAGGGTTTACTTTTGACTCAAGTACCAATGATCGTTAAAATGACCGTTATTAACTTAAATAATTACATAGTGTTCATGAAATGTAAATAAGTGATATAAAAGGAACAATGAACTTGAAAAAGGTTCTTAAATAGGTAGAAATTAACTCAAGTTTATTATTCATGAGATTAAAGAACGATCGAGTCAAGTCGGACCCGAGGTATGGGATTTTGCCTCAATCTCCTTTCATTGAGCCATATTTTATTTTATACACAACTTTATTTTATACGGTGTATAAAACCCTTTGACTTTTACGTTTATCCAAAAGGAATCTTTTTTATACGAAGCGTTTTATGAAACGAAAAAAGGGAATGTTTTTGTCGTATGTATGCGTCGAAAACGACTTCTCCACCGCCGTGACCATTATTTGGGTTTCAGCTTCATCTACATGCCATACCTTTTTTTAAAAGAAAAATAAATACCATGTTTTACTTTTATTTTATTTTGGTATTGAAAATGGTTTTCATAATGTTTTTATATCAATGTGTTGTATTGATATCTTGTGATTGAAAGGTGGAAATGTTATGTTTTCTTTATGCATGTTTTATGTGATACGATTATGTTGTGGTTCTTGGGAATTATTATGAAGACGGGTGGTTCCATGATAAACTAAGGGCGGGTGAGCCTGATATAGCTCTCCAATGCATTGGGTAACGTGAAGGAGTGAAACGTTAAGGTTTCTCCGAAGAGATTTAGGGAATATACTGTGGTGGGTATTCCAAACGTAACCAAGAGGGTTACTCCCTATGTAAGAATGTTATGAATGCCTCAAGTTACATTTATGTTTTATGATTTCTATGATTAATTCTTGATTTGATGAGGTATGTTAAAGTGCTTATGTTTTATGGGTAAAGAATGATTTCATTATTATGTATATATGAACTCATGTTTCCTTTCCATATTTTTATATCCCATACTGAGATTTTTATGCTCATCCCAAGTTTTTTTTGAAATGTTTTTCACAGGTCAAGGGAAATGTACATGATATGATGATAGTGTCAAGGAAGTGTCAAGAATGAATCCATGCTTTATTTTAAATATGTTTCCATTGATGGGAAAATTAATACTATCTTTATGTAACCACTTTGATTATATGTGGAATGTAATGAAAGTTTTATGTTCTAAT